>OY970815.1:3558311-6058311 GCA_963853775.1 Xanthia togata
GCGATTGACTAGTCTTGGTTGTTGAATTACGAGCTTCTCCAACATTGTTTGCAATTCTTGGCAATAGACATCTGCCGTCACTGTTGTGCCATTCGGTAAGAAGCTGTGATGTACAAGTCGGCACTAGTCCAACAGACAGTCACCATCATCTTCCTATGAGTAATCTTTTTTTTAGCGCACTGAGTAGGTGCTGTACCCGGGTCCACTCACTGAGACGAACGCTTACGGTTGTCGTACAGGATCCACTTTTCATCGCAGGCAACAATTCGATTAAGAATTCCCTCGTTTCTATGCCGATTCACTAGTGCTATGCATGCTTCGACGCGTAAATCTCGCTGTTGGTTGCTTAGTTCGTGTGGCACCCACTTCCTAGCTTTTTTATTTATCTTTCAGATTTGACGCAAGTGCTTTAATGTTGTTTTGACACTAACTCCAAGGCCCGCAGAAAACTCAGCCGTAGATTGAGTTGGATCCGCTTCCACTATCGCCTTCAATTCGTCATTGTCGACAATGGTTACCGACCGACCGCGAGGCTCGTTCTTCAACTCAAAATTTCCAGATTTAAAACGATTGGACCAATAATGGACCGTGTTTATGCAAGCAGTGTTAGGCCCGTACACGTCGTTATGTTTCGTGTTGTTTGCGCAGCGGAATTTCCACGTAGGAACTCATATTCGAAAATTGTACGAATTTTCAGTTTATCCATGGCGCCAAAAACTACCACAATGTCACAAAAAAAAAAAAAAAAAGACTGAATTTGAAATTACATTAACACGTCTTTCGAATAAAATTCATTTGTATTTCGAATTGCGCACCAATCCACAGATAGTTAAATCGGAAAATGCTGGTTATAGAATCTTCCTCATGAATCACTCCGTCCATTGGTGAAAACTGTTCGAAAATCTGTTCGGTAGTTTTAGAGTTTATCACGTTCAGAGAGACAGACAGACTTGGCGGCGACTTTGTTTTATAATAGATATATGTAAGGATGTAAGGATAAGCATAATTACATATTAAAAAGCAAAGTACACGCCACGTCTGTTTTTCTGGCTGAACACGATAAACTCAAAAATTAAACACAAAACAGTTTGAAAATTCGCTCGTAAGCGAATTTTCAAACTGTTTTGTGTTTAATTTTCGAAGATAAATAATATTTATGTTCTACAGAATCGTATCAAAAAGGTCTAAAAAAAGTCCACGATGCATTGATGTATTAAAAGGAGGAAGATATGTTACGCGCTAACATCGCAAACAGTAAACTTGGGCTCGGCGCACGACTAAATGCACCGAAACTCACACATCTGTGATCAGTGTCATCTCACAGTCGCAAAGCTACAGTTACCGATAGACGAGGATAGAGATAGGAGACGGCGCTGACGTGCGAGCGAAATAGCGTTAGCACCTCGCGCATTGTGTGCGTATCGTGTCTGTCACGCATGTTTTTAATATCTATCTCGCTCTCACAAATATGGCGAAGCAAACGTCAAAATATTATTGTAATTTCAACAAATTAACATTTTTGGCTGTACTTACGAGTGGTAGGTACGAGGGTCATTCAATAAATACTTAGCCTACAAAAAGTAAACGAAAATTTTGGAAAAGTGGCAATTTATTTTTCAACATAGTCTCCTTTTAGTTCGATACACTTATGCCCGTTTTCACCGACAACTAAGTGACATTTAAATGAATCCCTAAATAAAATTGCATTGTTGGATTTTCAACTCTCGGCGTTGAGCCTAGCGTTGAAAACCCAACAGTGCACTTTTATTTAGGGATTCATTTAAGTGTCACTTAGTGAAGGTGAAAACGGGCATTAGCCCAACGATGCTCCAACTTTTTTAACCCGTCCGAAAAATAGTTTTTGTCAAACTCTGCAAAATAGGCCTCCGTGGCGGCGATGACCTCCTCATTCGATCCATATCTATTCCCGGCGAGTGATTTTTTCAGATTAGGAAACAGAAAGAAGTCACAAGGGGCCAAATCTGGAGAATACGGTGGATGGGGCAGCAATTCGTAGCGTAATTCGACCAATTTGGCCATGGCAACGGCAGACGTGTGAACCGGTGCGTTGTCGTGGTGAAACAGCACTTTTTTCTTCGCCAGATGGGGTCGTTTTTTCTTTAATTCGGCGTCGAATCGGCCCAATAAATCGGCATAGTAAAGCCCTGTAATTGTTTTACCCTTCTCGAGGTAATCGATGTAGATCACACCTTGTGAATCCCAGAAAACGGTGGCCATAACTTTTTCGGCCGATTTTACAGTTTTCGCCTTCTTTGGAGCACGTTCCCCGGTCTGGATCCATTGTTTTGATTGCTCCTTGGTCTCTGGTGTGTACCAGTGGATCCAGGTTTCATCGACGGTCACAAAACGACGCAAAAACTCCGCTGGATTCCGCATAAACAGCGCCAAACACGTCTCCGATGTGGTCAAACGGTTGCGCTTGTTTTCTGGTGTGCCACGTGCAAACTCGTTGAACCAATTCTTGACGGTGGCCATCGATGGAGAAGAGTCACCGTACACAGCATCCAAGCGCTCTTTGATTTCGATGCGCTTTATCCCTTCCAAAAATAGGAATCTAATCACCGAACGATATTGCTCTTTTTCCATTTTTGTAAAACCGATCGACACGTTCGCTTCCATAAGTTGTCAAATTAAAACAAATGAAGGGATTGGAATGAAAACTTGAAAAAAGAATTAAAAAAGAATGTGCTACACTGTGGTAAAACTCTTTTGAAACTACAGCGCCCTCTGGCGATGAGGCTAGGTACTTATTGAATGCACCTCGTAATCCCATGTGTCTTATTTTTCTTTCTTGCATTATTAAAGCACTGTTTAGCTGCACAAGAAGTCGTTTTGACGCGTATTTATTACAAAAAAAACTGAAATTATTGAGCTGTGTGATCTACGATGTTCCGTGCGCGACTGAGTGCCAACTACGGGCAATCCCGTAGTTGAGTAGGACCAGGCGCTGTGACTAAGTCCCGTATCTACCTCTTTTAATACATCAATTCCACGATGGCATATTATGTCTATCTTCTAAGGATGACCCAAAATAACCATTTTTATCTTTCAGAATTTGACAAAAATTTCAGGTTTTGACCGATATTATATTTATCCAATAAAATATATTTAAATTGAATATATTGACACCTTATCATTATAATGAATACTTTAAAGGAAATCACAGATTCAAAATTCCGCGTAAAATAAAAATTATGCTTGACGACAACGCGGGCGCGGCGGCAGCGTTAGGAGTCAGTGACCTTTTCCTCGGCTATTAGGTATGTAATCCCGGTAGTACGTTCCCGTTATCCCGAGGGATATTTTCCGACATTCATACCGGCGTAACCGCGGGGAAAAGCTAGTATAAAATAAATAGACTATCTTTAATTTATTTTGAGATATTATTTAGGAAGTGTATAGAGTGCCGGCACTTTAACCGTATCGGATAAAGTGCCGCAATTTGCGGCATACTATACTACTGCCTCGGCCCGGCTAAAGTGCCGTAAGCATTGCATTGTCACTGTCACTTGTTATTTTGTTTAATTGTTGAGGTTAGCTCGCCGCCCTTTGTATTGACTGATTCAATCGTATTTGTATTAGATAATTTATAATAGGGATGATGACTAAAAAAATGTTTTTTGTCCGTAATGTAGACTATGAAAAAATAACGTACACGTATTTTTTATTTTTTTACGTTATCAAAAGATTACGGCGATACATTGAATTATAATGTGCCATGACGTCACTTGTATGTAGATTTTATACATACTTGTGACGTATCAACCCCCACTCCCCAACTTTAATGCGTTGTATCCAAGTCATTTTTTATTAATATGATAAAGCAAAAAATACGTGTCTAATATTTTTTTATTATCTGACTGACGGACTACATAGAATTTCTTTTTTTTGACCCAGGCATCATCCCTATTTTGATACTAAAAAATTATCAAAATTATAAATTATCTAATTATCAGAAGTCACTACATTGACTGAATTTATGAAAAATGAAGTAGCAAATTAAAATGGCTGAAAGTTTAGATAGGTTAGGTTAGGTTAGAATTACTGTGACCACACAACGCACGAGCCGAGCGAGCGGTGCCGCGGCAGCGGCCGGCGAGTGCCAAGGTCAGTTTAGGCACAAGAGAATGTAATGTTTTGTAAATGTGGTGTTTTACAGCGACCTAACAAGCAATCAAACAAAATAACAAGTGACAGTGACAATGGATATCTGACGGCACTTTCGCCGGGCCGAGGCAGTGCCACTAACTAGTATGCCGTCAACGGCACTCTATACACTGCCTATTATTTATTGATTATATATTATTTTTGTTCTTATAAACATACCATCATTTTGATGTTCCTCCTTTGGCTCAATAATATCATCTAGTCCCTCACAAACAGCTGGTAATTCTTCTTTGATAGCAATGCTTTCTGTTTGACATACATCAACTATACTTAAGTTCTCTGTTGGAGATTTAATAAAGCCACTGCAAAACTCTAAGTGGCCTTGGTTTATTAAAGGACTGGACTGTAAAAAGGTGTAATAGTATTAGGAAAATACGCTGGCGATAATTTTTTCACTATAAAAATGAAACAAACAATACTAAAGCCACTCAAAAGAGCCTCCACATGTGAGGATACTGTGATAGGTCCAATATACCCTGGAGACTCGGACATAACCTAACTGACCACAGCTCAAGCTTTTGTTGCATAGCTCGACATGACAGAGGGCTGTATTCAAACTGCCACATACAAGTTGCATACAAAAAAATGTAGCACTATTATGTGGTGTTTTTAACAAGTAATATTGTAAACACCTTCATTTGACAATAGTTTTTTTTCTTCTTTAAATTAATATATTGTAAAATTATGCATTATTGTTGGTGTGAATTCCAGACACAACTAGTATGAGCCTAAAAGGAAAGACTTCTGCATTATACTTAAATTAGAAATTATGAGAAAATATGGTTGTTGAAGAATAGGTACCTCACCTCATAATCCTCATTCAACTGAGCGAACAGCTCTTCAGCTTCCAGACATTTTCTCAGTAATTGGTAGCATTGCTTTAGTTTAGCGCAACAGAAGAAACAAGCCAGAATCGGTCGACTGTCTTCAGTTACAAACTGCAACATAATTTGTCTTGCACTATTTTGTTTACATGAAGAAAATACTTCTATTCTATATAGTAAGTTGGTGGACCTTATTGCTTTCTGTGCACATCTTACAGAGAAGGCATTTGCACCTCAGCATTGATCACCACCCTTGCTCCAGGCAGTTTGGTGCCGATGTCAGTGATTTGTGCAGGAGAGGCAAAGAACCTACCTAGGTAATTTACTTACTTATTATAAATAATACAACTTACTGGAATATCAGTCAGCTTCTGATATAGTTCACGCAAGTTCCTGTTGACCACTACAAACATACGGACATTCTGCACTAAACATATCCTACACATTGGCAGTTTTTCCATCTTAAAAATCAAAAAGTATCACTAAATAGTTCAAATTTACTTTTTATTATAGAAAAACACTTGCGTTGCGTACAAATAACGAGGGAGGCTTCTGGCTCCACTTCGTTTCTCTCCCCAATCGTGCGGAGCTTCAGAATTTTATAGTGTGTAGATGTCTTCAAATAAAACGTGTTCCCAAAATTTCACACTGAGCAAACGCCTAGTTTTTGAGAAAAAAAATCCTAAAGTTTCAGAAATTTTAACCAATTTACGTAAATTAATTGTCATTTTACCACAGATAATGTACGAGTTTCACTTCTAGGTTGTTCCATTTTACGTTCAGACAAAGTGACAGCGGACTCTTATGGTTTTTTGTATAAATATTGTAAGTTTTTAACTTTCGTTCACTTTTAAATAGTTGCTAGCGCAATTAACTTAATTATAAAGTAAATAATATAGTAAATTAAATTTAAAAAATATAGTTTTATTTGTACTATTAAAAGATTGTCTGTAACGAAACGTAATCCAATGTCAGTGAAGCGAGCTCGGGACTTGGGGCACCCCGACACGGACAGGTTAGGTTAGAAGGGGATGGCGGGGTCTAGTGAGCGAGCGTAGCGAGCGAATAGACCTCGCCATCCCCTTCGTGGTTATTTTTTTTTAAACCACACAGAAATAGGAGCCCCGCGAAGCGGGGCTCCGTCGACAACGCTTTACTAAAAATTACCTTGATTGTTACAAGGTAATATTCCAAGATTTGAGCATATTTTGGTTTGACCTTGACTTTTGATGTGTAAGACCTTGACTTTTGGGTGCTGACCTTGACCTTGACGATGTGTTTGACCTTAGTATTGCTTGGAAACTAATTTAGACCCGCCACGTGATCTTCCCCGCCCTTAATACTCCGGCGATTTTTGGCCATTTTTTTGAAACTGGCAATTTTTTTCTCGCCACCTATGGTTTTGCTCATTTTGGGGATTTCAAAAATACAATAGAAATGGTCTACTCTATCAAAAAAAAAATACCTACTATAAATACGCGCTGGGGAGACTTCCGAAGTGCTTCCAGGCTTCTTTATTAATATTACGACTCTTTTAATAATTAATGAACATTTGCGAATAAAAGTTGTAATAACTTCCGGTAAGACGGCAGAAGCCGGAGAGCTAAGCTAAACTTATTATATCTCTCATATGTAGTCCAGACAGTCCAGGTAATTCATAGGAATTCGTTTCTTAGTCGCATAACACCATCTACTAGATTTAGACCGGTAGTTCACTTAAATTTTGTTATTACTTCACAAAAAAAAAAGCTCAGCTATAGAAAGATATTTAAGAATGAAAAGCTATTTGACACTTTGACAAGTTTGACAGCTTGCTGCTCATTGACTTCATTGACTTATAAAACATATGGACTTGAAATGTTTGACTATAGAAAAAACAGTTATACAAATACGAGGTGTGGAATAGAGGAGTGGACTGTAATATTATGCTGGTTGTAGAAAGAAAACTAGGTAGTTCTGTACGAACGGAGTTCGCCGTTCTCCCCAATCACGGAACAAATTCAACAGAGAAATGACTGAGTACGACTCACCTTTTCTCCGGCTGCGGCTGACTCCCACTAGATCTGAACGGTCTTTTGAGTGGACTGTTGACCACGGAGACTGGCACGAGTGACACCACACGGTAATGCACAATTTGTCCTTGTTTTAATAATTTTCACTCACGGAGCTAAATATTAGATAGTTCATGGGTCAAAGGCGGACGATAGATTCATCTGCCCCGCGCGCTCGCCAAGCTTCTTGCAGGTGGCGCTCTAGTCACCTTCACGTGACTCTATGCAGCAGCTCGTTGGTAGGGAACAGCCAATCGCATGCCGACTTGGCGAGCGCACACAGACATTCACTATCAAATTCGTCCAATCATGGGATACGATACAGAACATACCCCCTACCGAAACCATAGTGATGGTTTCTAGCTAACTAAGATTACCTTATTACCTACATCATTATAAAAGAGCCCTAAAATAAACACTAAGCTAGGTACCTATATCTAACAAAAACGTTTTGTTTGAATCTAATTGGTATAAGGTAATAGGCAGAGTTTATTGGTTGGTCTTTGTAAGACACTTTTTTCGGTGCGCAGCGTCACACACCGAACTATTCCGTCGGAACCTGGATGTAATTTTTCTATTTTGCCGAGAGGCCATTTGCAGGAGGGAACATTTTCAGTTTTTATTATTACTAAATCTCCAACCTTTGGGTTAGAGGAAGACGTAAACCACTTAGCTCTCTGCTGAAGAGTGTTTAAATATTCGTGACTCCAACGTTTCCAGAAAAGTTGGGAACACCTCTGAATATACTGCCAACGTGACAATCTGTTAATGTTAACGTCGTGAACGTTATACTCGGGTATAGAGGTCAAACTTCGACCAATGAGAAAGTGTCCGGCGGTTAAGACATTAAATTCGTTGGGATTATCGCTAGCAGGTAGTGGACACAAGGAACGCGAATTTAAAATGGCTTCTGCCTTACAAAATATTGTGGAAAGTTCCTCAAACGTTAAGGACTTTTCCCCTACACTTCGCACTAAGTGATATTTTGCAGACTTAATGCCCGCTTCCCAGAGGCCTCCCATATGTGGGGCACTGGGGACATTAAATTTCCAATCAACCTGCCTTTTAGAGCAGCCATCCGAAATGTCATCTTGACTCTCACGCAGGAACCTCTGGATTTCAGTCAGATGTTTACTTGCACCAATAAAATTAGTACCGCAGTCAGAATAGAGAACAGCACATAGACCTCTACGAGCTATGAATCTGTCTAAGCACGCAAGGAAACAGTCGGCGGAGAGAGAAGATAACACCTCCAGATGTACTGCTTTTGTTGAAAAGCAGACAAACAGTGCTAAATACGCCTTTGTCACTTTAGCATTCCGACGTAAGCTTTCTTTAATTAAAAATGGACCTCCGAGGTCAACTCCGACGTTAGAAAATACCTTATTAGGTATCAACCGAGTTGGTGGCAAAGGTGCCATTTCGGGTTGTAGTAAAGACGGTTTACATTTAAAACACGTTTTACACTTAGATAAAACGGATCTAATGACGCTACGAGCAGACAATATCCAAAAATTTTCATTGATTATACTTTGTAAGGTTCGCGGTCCTACATGTAAATATTTTTTATGAAAATAATTAATCAATAGTTTGGTAAATAAACTATTTTTCGGAAGAAGACGCGGATGTTTAGAGTTATACGGGAGTTCGGAATGACCGATGCGACCCCCTACCCTGAGGAAGTCGTCGGAATCAATAAATGGAGATAATTTTCGTAATGAAGAAACGTGTTTCTTATCTTTAATCAATTTTAATTCCGCTTCAAAATAAGCATTTTGAACTAATTTTATCAACTTATCGCGAGCTTCGTTTAATTCGAAAGTTGATAATACTCCCGATTTGTAAGAAGTGTTCATGTCACCCCCTTTTCGTCTAAATCTTAAAATCCAAGCAAACGTTCTTTGCAATTTGGAAAATGATGAAAACTTTTGAAAAATTCTTTCACAAAATTCTGTTTTAGATTCATTAAAATGATCATTTGTTTTATTTTCGACCAAGAAATTAAGAGACGCTTTTAATTCCGGTACTTTATTATTATTCTCGTTAACAAACACCGTCAGTGGCCAATCGATATAATTTTTATACATCCAATCAGTGCCCTGTAACCAACGTTGATTACAACTGACAAGTTGTTCCGGAGACGCTCCGCGAGAACAAATATCGGCTAAATTATTTTCGCTACACACATGCCGCCAAAAATGAGGGGGTAAAACTTCGATAATTTTTGTAACCCGATGACTGACAAAGGTCTTCAGTTTATAAGGTTCTGTTTGAAGCCACGACAGTACGACTGTCGAGTCTGAAGCTGCTGTTATTTTATTAATTTTAACGCGTGTAAATGTGTCAACTACGAACTTTATTAATTTGCTCAACAACACAGCACCCATTAACTCCAACCGAGGAATCGTGACGGGTTTTATTGGTGCAACTTTAGATTTCGCGGTCACTAGACGAACCTTTACGATACCCTTTTGATCGCGACTAATAACATACACGCATGCTGCATAGCCACTCAACGAAGCATCACAAAATCCAACTAAGTCGCATTCCGTTTCCCCTGGTAATAGCATGTGACGTTCGATACGCAACTCCTTTAACAGAGGAAGCTGCAAAATAAAATTTTGCCACGATTTTTTTATATTATCTGGCAACTTTTCGTCCCAACCAATGCCTAGCTTCCACAGTTCTTGCATGATCAGCTTCGCCACAAAAGTGCATGGTGCGATAAAACCCACGGGATCGTAAATCGACGCTAGCAATTTTAGTACTGATCGTTTGGTTGACTCGTTGTCTGTTAAATTAACTGAAAAAAGAAAATTATCGGATTTTGGAATCCATTGAAGACCTAAGACTTTAATAGTACTACCGTTTTCATCTTTAACGAATGTTACGGAATTTTCCCTATTTTCGGAGGGCACGCGTTGTAGTAACTGCTCACTGTTACTCATCCACTTTTTTAAGGTAAAGTTGGCACTTTCAAAAATACCAATTAATTGATCCTGCACTAAGCAAGCTTGCTCAAAAGTATTACATGAATATAGGACGTCATCCATGTAGACTCCCTCACGGAGGACCTGAGCAGCGAATGAAAAACGTTTTCCTTCATCGTTAGCTAGCTGAAGTAGCGTCCGAATTGCTAAGAACGGTGAACAACTAAGTCCGTACGTCACGGTTTTTAATTCGTATAATTTTATTGGATCGTTAGGCGATTCCCGATATAAAATGTGTTGATATAATCGATCTTCTTTTCTTAAAGAGATAGCACGATACATTTTACAAACATCACCTATTAAGCAATATTCAAATAGTCGAAATTTCAAAATGATTGCCGCAATATCCGGATACAGCTTAGGGCCGACTAATAGAATATCATTTAAAGACACGTTATTGCTACTCTTCGCTGACGCGTCGAACACTACACGTAACGGAGTGGAGGTACTAGCCGGTCGCAAAATACTGTGATGTGGAATAATGTATTTGCTAGGTTTGTCACCCTGATAAAGTTCCATATGACCGAGATCTTCATATTCTCGCATAAATTCCTTATACTTGTTATTTAAATCAGTAGTACGCGCTAGCTTTCGTTCCGTGTACAATAACCGGCGCTCAGCCACAGCGCGCGTTGCCCCTAGCGGCGAGTGTTCGGGTGCAAACAGCAGCGGAACTACGTATTGCCCGTTCGACTCCCGAGTATGTTCATTAGTGAATATCTCCTCGGCTAACTTATCCATTGGATTTATTGACGGTGTGCACGGCACTTCCTCAATTTCCCAAAAACTGCGTAGGTAAAGTTTTTTCAATCGACTGTTCTTCGTCATATGAAACCGATAAATTAAGATTTTGCGAACTATTACTATTAAGTGGATATAATTTTCCGCTAATAACATAACCAAAAATTGTTTTGATAACACTCGGAATACCATTCTTAATTACTAATGGTTTATCTCTAATGATATCTGGCACTATGTCGTTACCTAACAAAATATCTATTCGCGAACGCTTAAAAAACAGTGGATCCGCTAACTTATAAGTGTCATATTCGTTAATGACATTATCTGTGAAAGAGATATTAGGCATATCAGCGGACACCCTCGGAATAACTACTAAATTAACATTAAATGTTGGACCCTTCGCATGTCTTGGTTTTAATGTACAAGTAACCATGCCTTGATTTTTAACTAAGGCCCCACCTATGCCGTGAATGGTAAAAGGACATTTTTTACGTTGTAATCCTAGTTTCTGAGCACATTCAGTAGTTATAAAAGAGCTCTGAGCGCCAGAATCGATGACTGCACGGCAGTCTTGATATTGACCAACACAGTCAATAACATGCGCAAGTGCAGTGCCTAACACTACTCCGTAATCGCAGTTATTACTAATTAATGCTTGCTGTATGGGTGTGTGTGTTGTGTCACTTACGAAGTGAGACGACACTAGCGCTTGCTGCGGCTGCGCTGTCAGGGAGTTCGCCACGGACGATATTCCCGCGCTTTCCGCCTTCGCGTTATCTTTATGTAATAAATAATGATGCGATGATGCGCATACCCCGCAAGTCATTGTACTTTTACAAGCATTAGACTGATGATCAGATTTAAGACAATTATGACAAAGTTTTAGTGAATGAACACGGCTCATTCTTTCATCGACAGACAATTTACGAAATTGATCACATCGATAAATCATATGATTTTGTTTACAAATCACACAAGTTAAATTTAATTTATTATTACGGTTGTTATTATTGTGCGGAGCTTGTGCCGTATTAAGAACTGACTTAGACGAAGATTTAATTTGGTTTTTATTTTGTGTCTTATTATTACTAGATTTCGACGTATTATTTGAAGAGCCGTGTATAAAAGTGTGTTCCAGAACTTTAATTTGTTTGTTGACAAAAGCTATTAGTTCCGCAAACGTAGGTATCAACTTTTGATCACGGCATTCTTCGAATAACTTTCGCGTATGAGGATCGAGTCGTTGTAATGCCAAATGACACAATAAGAAATCTTCTAAGTTTTTAATTTTCAATGCTTGAATCGCTTTAAGTGAATGATCAAAAGTTTCTACAAATGAAGTTAAGTTCGACGTCGTATCTTCAGTTAACGGAGAAAAGTTGAACATTTTATCGAAATACCTACATGCTAGTGTTCTGTGGTCGTGATATTTATCCACTAAACTTTGCCAAACTAATGAGTAATTAGCGGCAGTGATAGGTAGATTTTTAACGATATTTAAAGCAGGACCTTTAACGCATGAGAGTAAATAATGGAATTTATCTATATCTGAGAAATTTCTATTATGAACTAACGATGTGAATGTGTCATAAAATGTTATCCAGTTTTCAACTTCTCCATCAAATTGAAATAATGTTATCTTTGGTAACGCGGGTACTACGAAATCATTTTTATCTAACGAAGTACAGACATCGGACTCTGGTTTAGAATGTTTACTAGCGATTAACCGACATGCATTATACAATTCGTCAAATGCTTCAAGTTCACTAATCGACATTTTTGCAGTAGGTTTTATTTGCACTTCTATTTCGTACAAATCAAATATGGCGGATTCAAACTTCGCACGAACACTTTCCATTTCCGACAATGATACCGTAAACAATTGCAATGTATCTGGATCAGTTCCCAACTTTTTGGAATAGTCATAAAGCTTTTGTATCTTCGTAAATAAATATTCCTTTCTAACTAATAAGATTTTACGTTTCATTTCTAAAACTTCCGCCATTTTGGAAGCGTGGTTTTAGCTAAATGATTTAAGAAATAGGGCTCGAATGGACCAGAATGTGGAATAGAGGAGTGGACTGTAATATTATGCTGGTTGTAGAAAGAAAACTAGATAGTTCTGTACGAACGGAGTTCGCCGTTCTCCCCAATCACGGAACAAATTCAACAGAGAAATGACTGAGTACGACTCACCTTTTCTCCGGCTGCGGCTGACTCCCACTAGATCTGAACGGTCTTTTGAGTGGACTGTTGACCACGGAGACTGGCACGAGTGACACCACACGGTAATGCACAATTTGTCCTTGTTTTAATAATTTTCACTCACGGAGCTAAATATTAGATAGTTCATGGGTCAAAGGCGGACGATAGATTCATCTGCCCCGCGCGCTCGCCAAGCTTCTTGCAGGTGGCGCTCTAGTCACCTTCACGTGACTCTATGCAGCAGCTCGTTGGTAGGGAACAGCCAATCGCATGCCGACTTGGCGAGCGCACACAGACATTCACTATCAAATTCGTCCAATCATGGGATACGATACAGAACACGAGGTATATCGACGCCAAAATCAAAAAAATTACTGCTAGTAATGTTTACTAATAGTGTTTTTGACAGTTACTATAATGGCAACCCTACATTTTCTAGTCATTGAAATACCTATTTGCGGCCGGTTCGCCATTTTATCCTCTCGCTGTTTGGTACCAAAGTTGGGTACGTCAACTGTCAAATGATCTTGAGTTGTGGTTAAAATTTGTGAATTTAGGAGTTATTTGCTGTGTTATTGCGTTTAAACTCGGCCCTATGGTGGAAATCATCAATAGCAAGATGCCCAATTGCAATATAATCGGATGTGGCATCAAAAGAAGCGGACATCACCCGAAAATAACATTGCACCAGTACGTACACAAATTTCAGCTGAAATATCTTTAGATTTAGACGATAAACAAAAGATTCTGCATTCGTTAAGAGCTTCAACAGAAAAGCATTCATAATTTCCCTTTTGCCATTATTTTCAACAGTTTTACTTCACGAAATCATTTTCTTGTTATTGAAGGGAGAGAGTAGTGCATTTAGACATTTATCGATAATGCTATTTTATCTTTTTTTTATGGTTTTATGTTTTTCTTTCAAGGTTGCCTGCTAATAAACGAAAAGAAACAATAAAAATACTAATATTTTTTTTTTGCTTGTTCTTCTTCTTTTCGTGTGGTTAGTAAACTAACCTGATGTCAGAGTTTTAAAGCCGCCCACGGGCCTCTGACTTGGCTTCACATGCCGTCGAGAAATATCTTTCAGGCATGCCGGTTTCCTCACGATGTTTTCCTTCACCATTTTTTGAGCAAGTTATAATTATATAATACGCACATGAATCCGAAAAGTCAGAGGTGCGTGCCTACAGTGCGTGCGTGCTTGTTTACAGTCTGCGATTCGAACAAATATGTCGGGCATTTTAAATGAGAATTATCAAAATCAGACAAACTCACAATGTAAAAGAGATATAGATGAATTTGAGATACAAATATTATGGGGAGAAATATACTGAAAGAATATCACATAGAAATTACCTGAACAAAATTGTATTGTTCAGAACTGAATGAGATTGATTGATTTAATATAACTTCATTATAATTAGTGTTGACTTTTAATAAAACCCACAATCATTTGCGTGTTAGTAACATTTTCAAAATTTCTTTATTTCTTTTTCACTGGTTATAAGTGAAATTCAAATTTGTATGTTGATCAAAATGAGATACACAAAGATAAAATAATAATAATATAAATTATAATATTTAATTTAAAAATTACCATCTGCGGGCCATTGGCCGAGCCACCTTTTAGAGGTATTATTATTATTTTATTATTTTAAGAAAACTTACAGCTAGGTTATGCATATATGAACAATACTGAAAGAAGGCCAATTACAAGTTTTCACTGACAAAAAAGAAACATGAGGAACAGGGTGTAAAATTCATTCATCCTCTATAGAAAAGGGAGGACCCTCCGACGTGTCGTGACTGCCGGGCAACTGCCCGATAGTTTTTTTGAAGTGAAAACTAGGCGCGTTGAGCACTTTTTGGGTGAGCAAAAATCATGGAAGGGACTTCCATCCTCCGTCCTCCGTCATCTTCACCGGACGTTTTCCAAGAGCTATATGTATATTGTGTACTTTTTGGGTGAACAAAAAGCGTGAAACTCGCGTAATCGTCATCGCACGCTTCCCATGAGCTATATGTATACTGTGTATAAATGTACATAGATATATCGGCAACGCGATGAACTTGTTGCTTATAGTATACAATGGAGTGAAATCAGTTACAGAATACTAGGTCGATAAAAGCAGTAAGTATTATATCTGTCCTTCAGGTTTCAACCTATCACAATGGGAAACATCAAAATAAGTTCTACGGTTTAGCCGCGAAAGAATGACGAAGCAATTAAATATAAAACAAACAAATGAAAGGCATATGTTAGAAATCTTTGAGTAGGTATTTTTACCCGTAAATATTGTACTGTGACATTATGAAAACATTCTCACAATCTTTTATCGATATTATAACATAGAAATATCGATAAGGGTTGCCCTAGTAGTTGCCATTTTATCCTCTCAGTAAAGTGTAGGTATGGCACGTTTTTCTTGTAGGTATGCCAAGTCCATATGTTTTATAAGTCAATGATTGACTTAGAAAACATGTGTTTTACTGATATAAAAGTCAATGTTGCTGCTCGACAATTTTTTTTTTTTTTTTTTTTTTAGTTTTGGCTTCGCACGGTTTGTGCATTAGCCAGTGTCGAGTTTTTTATTAGGACTTCGAAGAGAAAACGTTGGGGAAACAAAAATATTATTATTTAAGAATATTAATTAATTACATCGGAATTTAGGATAGGACGGATATAGGATCA
The DNA here is from genome assembly GCA_963853775.1 of Xanthia togata. Classification (NCBI taxonomy): domain Eukaryota; kingdom Metazoa; phylum Arthropoda; class Insecta; order Lepidoptera; family Noctuidae; genus Xanthia; species Xanthia togata. The sequence continues at coordinate 3,574,006 of OY970815.1, forward strand.
GTATAAAAAGGAAAAGGATGAATCAAAGCAGTGAATAATGAGCAAATTACAATGACGAAAATTTACAACTTAATATTATTTAGGGTAATGAATGAGACTATACATTTATATACAGGAAAGCTATTTGTACAAAGTAAGGATAGTATTGATGTAGGAAAAGGAGTACGAAGGGACAAGAGATTACTAAGAAAAGAAGAACGGTCGTTTAAGGGACAGGAGAAAAAAATATGATTTAAGTCGCCTACATCTGAGCCACACGAGCAAATGGGGTCGCTGATGATATGAAGTTTGGCAAGATGAGCTGGAGAGCAAACATGACCCAGTCTCATCCGTATAAGGATGGAGGTCTCCGTCTTGCCAAACTTTGCCCTGCCAAACCACGGTTTTTCCGGGACGTCGGGCTGAATAGCTGAATAATAACGGCCCTTTCTTTTACTACCGATGTCCCAGGCCACCCTCCAGGTGTCCTGGAGAAAAGTCTTTGGTAATGTCACAAGGTCTTTGCTAAAATTCTGATATGGAACTAAGTCACCACACTGCACCGCATCACCGGCTATTGTATCTGCCACTTCGTTGCCATGGATTCCAGCATGGGCCGGGATCCAAACAAATTGAAGTGTATTACCTTCTGAAATGATTCTGAACGCAAATTCCCTTACTAAAAAAATTATAGGACACTGCGATTTGTGTTCGAAAGGGGATTTATTGATGGCTAGAAGAGCACTTTGAGAATCTGTGAAAATTATAGTTTTCTTGAGCTTTAGAACACGAATATATTCAACAGCTTTTAAAATGCCAAAACATTCCCCCGTAAAAACAGAAGTCTCCGGAGGCAATTTAATTTTTTGTACGATGTTGTATTGAGAGTGGTAAGTGCCTATCCCAACACAACCCGTCGGAGAACGCTTGGCAGCATCCGTAAATATGTGGTGGTACTCTATGTGTTCTGCCAAAAAATGGTTAAAACTTGAATTGCAATCGGGACCTGGTTTATTTACACAGTATTTGATGGTGGGACTGAATTGTAAACTCTCGTAACTACTGCTAAATAGGGGAAGTTTATTGGAGCGGTGAATAGGAGATGAAAGTGAAAGGAACTTTTTATAGCTTACAACTAGACAAGGAGCACGTTTATGGGACCAGTAATCTGAAGATTCAATCTGCAACACTAAAGAGTCCAGTTTAGGAATGAGAGGATGAGTCGAGAACTGAAGAATCCGGAACAAATATTTGTCAGATAGGAATTGTCTTCTAAGATATAAAGGAGCTTCCCCGCATTCAACTTGGAGTGCATTAATAGGACTAGACTTCATGGCTCCAGAAATAATGCGTAATGCTTTGGACTGGATGCGATCCAACTTTTTAAAAGCCATAACACTACCAGGTTCTAGAACGAACAATCCATAATCCAGAGTGCTTCTGATGATTGCATTGTAAATAAGTTTCAAAGAAAATGGATGTGCACCCCACCACACACCAGAGAGGCATCTAAGCATGTTTAGGTGATTTTCACATTTGTTAACAACATAATCACAATGAGGAACACTACTTAATTTACAATCCATTATTATACCTAGATATCTGAAATTATCTTTAACTGGAATAGGTATTTCCTTAAAGGAGATGTTTACTAAGGGAATGTTTCTCTTCCGGGTGAACAAAACAGCAGCGCTTTTAGACGTGGATACATCCAAACCATTCAGATGTAACCATGACTCCAAAGTAGATAAAGCAGAATTGATAGCGTAGCTAGCTTGTTCGACAGATTGGCTTGAAGAATATAATACTAAATCATCGGCATATTGAAGAACCTTAACATGGATAGCTAAGGATGAGTCTAAATCAAAATTGTAAATATTATACAGGAGGGGACTGAGCACAGAACCTTGTGGGAGACCTCTCCATACAAGATGAGATACCTCATTATCTCCTATTATCATAATAACAGAGCGTTCAGTCAGGATTTTAATAATGAAATTCGACAAATTCAATGGGACTTGTAAGGCTTTTAATTTATTTTGTAAAACTGATAATACAACATTATCATAGGCTGCATTAATATCAAGGAAAACTGCAATGGTTGAATGGTTATTAGAGAAGGACAGCCGAATATCAGAAGTTAAAATACTTAAACAGTCAGTTGTACTTTTACCTTTTCTAAAGCCATATTGTGAATCTGCCAAAAGGCCCTTACTTTCAACATACCATTCGAGACGATTTTTAATTAGGTGTTCAGCTAATTTCATCAGAATTGAAGACAAAACTATGGGACGGTATGAAGAAGCATCCGACGGAATTTTATTTGGTTTAAGGAATGGCAACACCATTTGACGTTTCCATTCATCAGGGATGTTTCCTGTATACATAATAGAATTAATAAGCTCTAAATAGTAGCTGAGGACGGCATCATTTAAATTAGCAAAAAAGGAATACGGGATGCCATCAATGCCAGGTGCAGAATCATTAGTTTTATGGATAACACCCTTTAATTCAGTGAGAGTAAATGGAAGATCTAGCGTCTTAGGGGTGTCTTGGTTACTGGATGCAAGAGACAGGTTAAGGTCAATAGCCTCAGGAACCCAAGGTGGCGCTAATTTATCTAAAAATTCATTGGATAAAGAATCCGGAATAGGAGAAGGGTTTTTATAAATGGACCTAAATCTACGAATATTGCGCCAGACAATCGTAGGGTGAGTATTCGGTGAAATTGATGTGCAAAAGTTACGCCAAGATTCAAATTTTTTCTTCTTAAAAAGTTTATAAGTTTCGTTAATTAAGTTAGTAACAATTTCAAAATTACTATCCGACATATCGAGATTATAATTGTATTCAGCCTCTTTACGTTTGTGAATCATTTCTGTGCATTCAGAGTCCCACCACGGTGGCGAGGGAATTGTATTAATATTGTTATTTTTTACAGGAAAAACTTCATCTGCTGCTGCAATTAATATGAGCGCTAAAGCTTCCGCACAACTATTTTCATTGCCATCAGAAATAACAGGCAAGGAGCAAAGCTTGCTGTCAACAATGTTTCTAAATTTGTCCCAGTCATTATTATTTCTATTAGGTAGTTTATGTTTTAATGTTGATCTCCTTAATGGTGCATTTGGTTTGGAAAGAGGATAAGAAATAACGATTGGAAAATGATCACTACCATGAGTCGAGGTTAGAGTATGCCAAGTTAATGAAGAGGCCAAGTTTGGAGAACAGATAGAAAGGTCAATTGCACTTTGGTTCTGACTGGGATCTGAACGACGTGTGACAGCTCCTGTGTTCAAGATGCATAAGTTATGTAAGTCTAATATATCCAGTAATTCATCACCATAACAATTAGAAGTTGAACAACCCCATGATTGATGATGGCAATTAAAGTCCCCTAATATTAAGAATGGCTTTGGAAGAAATGAAAAGAGATTATTAATCTCTTGAAGAACAGAAGAAGAAGGGTGAGGAATGTAAATAGAAACAATACAAGTATGATGTACTTTAATAGCTACAATTGAAATTTCCTCACTATGAGGAGGTAATCTAATGATAGAGAAAGGTATAGTATTCTTGATAAGTATAGCTACTCCACCATACCCATCAGATCTATCCTCTCTAATGGTTAAATAACCATTAATTTTAAAAATATGATTAGATTTGAGCCAAGTCTCTGCTAAGGCAAAGGCAAATGGCTCATATTTGTTTAAAAGATATATAACATCACTCTTTTTGTTTACTAGACTGCGGCAGTTCCACTGGATTATTGTGGATGTGTTGTCCATTATGAATGGATTGAGAAACATTGAAAGATGGGGCAACGTTGGACGGTGAAATGTTGAACTGAGAAAGAAGATTGTGTAATGCAGAAAGAAAATCGTTTATGGAAAAATTAGTGTCATTTTTTTCATCATTATGATTGTTAGAAAAAGCACAACCATTTGAAGGTTGGGGAATGTTGAAATCTTTAATAATTGCATTGTGAGCCTCTTTATTATATCCTTGTACAGATTTGGGAGGGGAGCGTGGTTTGAGGAAGACAGTCTTTTTATAGCTGCTCGAAGCAGGCATTCTATTAGGTGAAGAGATTGATGGAGTATGTGCAAAGTTTTTGGAAGGAGAAGATAAAAGTGTATCAGCATAAGATTTAGTTACTACAGGATATACTTTTGCCGCTTCAGCATAAGATACTGAACTTTGTGCCATGTATGTTTTAATTAATTTTTGTCTAGAAAATTCTGGGCAAGACTTATTAGTAGCATAGTGATATCCAGAGCAAAGGCAGCAAGATGCACTTTCTTGTTCTCTTTCACAGCTGTCCCCAGTGTGACCTTGGCCACATTTATAACAACGGGGTTTGGACCTGCACTGCATTTTAGTGTGACCGAAACGACAGCAATTGAAACACTGTACAGTAGGGAAAATATATAAATCTACAGGTAATGCATTATAGCACATAAAAATTCTTTTAGGTAGAACCTGACCATCAAATGTAACCACTATGGATTGGGATGGCTTCCAAGTGGTAGAACCATCCACAATGGTTTTAAAATTAAGACGTCTGGCTTTTAAAATTGGACCGCAACCAATTGGTACTGATATGTTATCAATAACTTCCTCCGGAGACCATTCTGCAGGTACACCACGTACTAAACCCATTCTAGTAACATTAAAAGTAGGTATAAAAGCTTTGTAATTATAAGATTGTAGACTATTATGGGTAATAAAAGAATTTGCGTCCAGGAAATTCGAGAAGGAAAGTGAAATTTTATTGCGCCCAATTTTTTTGACGCTACCATTAATTATGTTTTGGAAGGCGTTATGTTTAAGAAACTTGCCAAATGTGATTGGGTGCAGTGTCGTGCTATCGTCTGGTGAAGTTATGTTTCTTTGTACATGAATGACAAAAGGCGCGCTGTCCGTTTTGTCATAAGTCTTTCGACCTATCTGAGTAGGAACAACTGGAGATGGAACAGGAACATCGGGCACTTTGTTAGTAGGTTCGTTAGTCGTTGTAGAAGTTGAGCAGTTAGTTTCTAAAACGGTAACTTCTGGTGTTAAATCCGTGCAACCACAACCCGAAGACACGGTACCGTGGCTTTTACGGGTACGGCGACGCTTATTGCAGTGCTTACAGATATGTACACGGCTTCTTTTTAAGCTACGAGCCGAAGACGACCCATCGGTATCCATGCCCGATTCGTTCGATATAACTGTGACGAAATTGCCTGATGGGGGAACGAGGTCCCCCGGGTCAGGCGGGTCCTTCATTATCCCGGCTCTAATAAATAATAAAAAAACTTACCACTACCGAAGAAAATATACAAAACTAAAATTAGATTACAAGTAAAAGAGAATAGAACACTAAAAACTACGGCTACTGATCTTATATTACAACGTTTTAAGTTTTAAAAATTTATCTATAAAGGGACGCGTCCGCCAAGTTTGAGGTTTCCCGCCCGTTTTTTTCTGCTCGACAATTGACATTGACAGAAAATATTCGATTAGTTTTTTTTTTGGGTTTTTGTGGCCTGGCTACTAAGTCTTTTAGGACAACTTAAAAAAAAAAATTTTATTTTTTGACAGGATCGTATCCGTCAAACCGAATGAACACATGTATTCCTTCTTACGTATGATTTAAAATAAAAACAAAATTTTTGCTGTCGCCATCTTGGATTTACATTTTAACGTCATTATCGTTAACACCCTCGAAAACTATGAAAGCGACACCGATGACGAAAAATTTTAAAATTTTCGCAGCCGCCATCTTGGATTTTCATTTCGATCAAATTCACACTTTCGTCAAGTCCTACCGCAAGCCGCGTTAAAGAACTTCGTTCCCAAAATATTTTTTTTTTTAATACAGCAATGTTCGATATATTTTTCCATGCTATTAATGGAACTTTTATGAACCTACAATAGCTTAATATATTTTGCATAATGCCGTCCCCAAAAAACTGTTATGTAAGTAGTATCTTAGATTGTAATCAAAATAATAAAATTGGTCATTATTTTGTCAGGTAGAAAAAAATTGTTTGGTTGGCATAACATCATCCCCATAGACTTCGTGGCATAATTCAAACTGACTTAATTTTTTAATAGAAATTTAATAAAGAGCGATGTACTTACACGTGAAAAGCAAATTACACTGATTAGGTGCTGTACCCGGGTCCACCCACTGAGACAAACGCTTACGGTTGTCGTACAGGATCCACATAACATCGCAGGTAACAATTCTATTAAGAATTCCCTCATTTCTATGCCGATTCAGTAGTGCTATGATGCGTAAATCTCGCTGTTGGTCGCTTAGTTTGTGTGGCACCCGCTTATCTAGATTTTTTATCTTTCCGATTTGACGCAAGTGCTTAAATGTTGTTTTGACACTAACTCTAAGGCAGCAGCAAGCTCAGCCGTAGATTGAGTTGGATCCGCTTCCACTATCGCCTTCAATTCGTCGTTGTCGACAATGGTTACCGGCTGACCGCGAGGCTCGTTCTTCAGCTCAAAATTTCCAGATTTAAAACGATTGAACCAATAATGGACCGTGTTTATGCAAGCAGTGTTAGGCGCGTACACGTTGTTAATGTTTCGTGTTGTTTGCGCAGCGGTATTTCCACGGAACTCATATGCGAAAATTGTACGAATTTTCAGTTTATCCATGGCGCCAAAAACTACCACAATGTCCCAAAAACAAAAAACTATCTAAAAGTAAATTACTGATTTTATATAGGAATAGGTATCCATTGAGCGTTCTTGTGTGCCGTACAACTAATAAGAGAGCGTACACAAAAGGCATGCGCCCACTATTGGTACTAGCAATAGTAAGGCTTATTAATTTCCCATTTAAAAAATAGACACAGATAAATTTATAAATGTAAAAAACTTGCGAAAAACAATCAACACTAAATTAAACTTCTAAGACAAACTATTTAAATATGTATATTAAAACAAAAATAAAACTATATTATTATACACAACAAATCAACAGATATTTTTACAATTAAAAATAAAAACCTATATTATACACTAACAAATCAAACTCAAAGAATCTTATTTAATTATTATAACAACTAATGAAAAATAAATTAAATTGACTACACTCAAAATATTCTAATGAAATAGTGAAAATGTCCTTTCTAACAAACTATACAGCAATCGCAAATATTCGCTAAGTAGGTAATCTAAGAGATTTCCAAGGAATTTTCGAAGGAAAATCAAGGTATAAGACAGACCAGGTAAGTTTTTCATTCAAATATCCAAGAGCAATTAAAATTGAAATTTCGAATTCTAATCCGATTTAAATATTATTTTATATTTGACTTTTTTTTTTGACTAGGTCATCTCGTAGCTCACCTCTGAGGTGATGACTAGGTACTTAACCGGACATTCCTCTGGCTGCCTTAAGCTACTACACTCAAAGCCTCCAGCCAGGGGCAAAACTATTCTAATTAAAACTAGGCGAGCGCTCGCTAAGGGCAACCCCTGTGGGGTACGGACCTCGGCTTAGGGCGTCGCTGGGGGGAGGACAGCAAGTTGGGACAGGCTGGATCAAGGATAATTGATTATTATTAATCGGGGATTTTAAAGCTACTAGCCCAGCATCGACGCGGGCTGGCGCATCAACGAGCAAGGGTCGGGGGGAGTATTATTTACTCGGACAGGTCGCGATCGCGGAGGACCTCGGCAGCGAGGTCGGAATGCGGGTCGGTGTCTGTGTTTGTGCACCTATTGCTCTCCTGGAGGAGGGTTATGGGGTCGTCTGGGTCGGTAAGGATTTGCCTCGGGCAGCGGATCTGACTGATTCTACTAGGGACAAAGGCGGCGGACTCAAAGAAACGCTTGGAATTGCGTTTAAGAAATTGGTGGATTGTGGGGATCTTTAGGTCGAGATGGAGGATCTCGTTCCTAACGAACCAGGGGGCACCGGTGATTTTACGGAGGAATCTATTAAAGAGTATTGCATTGCACCAAGCTATGTGAGTTCAACGTTTTTTGAATAAAATAGGATTGAGTTTTCAAACATGTGTCAAAATAAAATGTAATTTAAATCAAAAGCAATAAGGAGTATTGATATCAGCTTCGATGTAAATCACCCCCAAAATAACTTCCTACCCCTTTTTAACCCCGTTCGCCTAACGGGGTTAAAAAATTAAAATAAGCAGTGGCAGATAAGAGATGACCAGTCCCTAATGACGGCGCCCCTTCACGAACATGACGCATGGATCAGCACCATTTAGCTCAACCATTTTGAAGGGAACTTAACGATCCAACACACACGCCATCACCAGCGAGACATTTGAGTGAGCATGACATACTCTCAGCCGCCAGGGCATATCAAGTCAATGAAATACGTACCCAGTAAATGGTAGCTTTATAGAAGGTACCTACATGGTCACAGTGCTCACACATAGCTATGCAATTATACAATACTAAGAGATTGAAGTTATACAATTCAGTTAGTTTTTTCAATCTTCAGCAGCTCCAACAATATTTTCAAATGCTAATCAATTAGTTTATGCGCCCTTGTGGAGCTGGATCAGCGTTGAGCCAAGCATTTTTGTCAGCGATATAATCCCCCACCTTATAATATACTTGGCAGCATAGATGATGAAGAGTGCGTTGTATATAAGATTTAAATTTCGTTTCATTTAGTTGTACGAGTAGTATGTGGGGGGTGTATTTTATTGTAACATTTTAAACATTACCCCATGAAGGATGTGTGTACTTTAGCCAGTCTGAAACCCGGTTGAACTAATTGGTCCCTATTTCTAGTACTATAATTGTATCTTTCACCTGTTTTACTGAAAAGATTAAGAGATTTCCTGACGTACCTACATGATGTTTTCATAGATATATTGATAAGTGTTACACCTATTAGAACAAACATATTAAATAAGCAACGATAGCAGTACGTCGAGATACGTCCTTTTAGCATGTTCACAAGTATAAGTAATTAAGATCAAGTTATTGGAACCTCATATAACAATGGAATCTAATCACCTCCTATTCAAATAAAACTCCAGTAAGTTATGACAAAGCTATCCCCAAGAAATAAAACACAAATTGCTCATAACAGCGAATATTATATTTAAATGAGTAAATCGAGAACATATAGGAAATAAGGTAATACTTAGCTTCTTAATCAGAATATCTTACACAAATTATATTTACTTAGATATATTTTTCAATGCACTCAGAAGAAGAAATAAAAATGAACTCCTCAAAAATCCTCCCGGCAAAACCCAAAACACTTCGTTATTCTTTATTCTTTCAAATCTTCAGTCCTGATTGGTTCGCGGTGATGGCGGGCTGATGGCGTCTCCCTATTGGTCGACGCCCGACGTTAGTACCGCAAACATCCACCGATAGCAGCACCTTTGCTTGGCGACAGCTGTTGCGTGATGACAACCGCTAAGTGTTTCTATGCGGTCTGTCTCGCCATCTAGCGCCTAGTGTGCGGAATATTCACACTCGTCCATCCTGACGCCTTTGCGACTCTGCAAAGGAAGAGAACAAAAGACTATATGTAATTGTTCAAAAATAGCAAACCCAGTCCTAAAAAAAAAGAAAAGAAAACTCAATTCTATGAACCGTAAAACAATATTTGGTCCATACATAATAAAAAGCACATCATAGCTATGTCCTTTAAATGAATCATTATCAATCATCAAGTCAAATCATTCCAAAAGTAAAAAGATAAGTATCTACTTGTTTACCAAAACCAGTTTCCAAAAATACCCATAGATTTACATCAGTGAAAATACCATAATTTTCCAACCCATAACATTTCACAATCGCTTTCAAAACATTTCCGTCAGTAACTCCAATTTTAAACCATTCAATTAACATAATAGTTCCGATCACAATCCAAATTATTTGTACCATTACATTATTCCACTCATCAAAATTAGTATTAACCTGATTTTTCCTGGAATTCATTAAAGTTCATCCTTCAAGCAAGTCGATTAATTCCTCCGTGCTGTCCACTTCTGTATCATTTGAACTAGCGCCCGAATCATCCTCCCTCTGAAAAGGTTTTAACGAGTCCGACGACACAAGAGCTCTGAATCGCTTATACCCTTTCACACCTTTCAGCGAAGTAATCATGTACCTATCATTACCTGCTACCTTCGTTACCTTATAAGGCCCGCTGTACTTTTCCTTCAGTTTTCGTCGAACGTTCACATTTCGGTCAGCAGCTCCTTTCCATAATACTAAATCGTTTACCTTGTATTTTGTTGGAGGTTTACGCTTTGCATTAAAATATTTACGCATTTTCTCTGCCGTCCGGTTTAGGTTCGCTGTAGCTTCGGTCCTAGTGCGTGCAGCTGTCGCCTCGTTATCCACGATGTTATCTCCCATACCTTGATACCTGCTGCGAGTCGCTGAAAACATGAGCCTGTATGGTGTAAATCCAGTCGAACCGTTTAGTAAATTATTCATTCCCCAGGTGATGTTTGCGATCCGAGTATCCCAATCCTTTTCATCTTCCACGCTTGTATTGAGTGAATCTAGTAATGTACGATTATACCTCTCCACTTGTCCATTTGCGCGTGGACATGCTACAGCATTGATTATGTGTTTTATTTGATTATCCAAACAAAACTGTTTGAAATGTTTACTTTTGAAACTCGTACCGCTGTCGGATATAATTCTCTTTGGATAACCAAATAAACAAAAAATGTCATTTAAAGATTTTATTGGGTCTCCCTTGTTTCATCGAAAAGAAATTGCCAAATGATCACTTCCCAAACAATTTTTCGCATAATTTCATTTGCCAAATTATTACTTAGCAAAAAATCTCTTTACAAATAATTGTAACGCAAACCTAATCTTTAGCATGTGAACGTTTATACAATAACTTGTTTACCAACTAGAACTTTTACCAATTTTTATGTAGTCAAATATTTCAGTTGGAATTACTCATTTTACGCAAAAAAAAAAAATTGCCAAATATTTAGTAGATTTTTTTAATTATAAAATAATTAAATATTAAAATAATTAATTTCGTGTAACTAGTTCAGTTTCGGGTAGCCTGTTTTTTTCCATAGTTTCTTTCTATATAATCTAGTCGTTTTTGGCACTCGCCGGCCGCTGCCGCGGCACCGCTCGCTTCGCTCGCTCGGCTCGTGCGTAGGTCACAGTTTTAACCTAACCTAACCTAACCTTTATATTTTTGTCATACCAAATCGTATGACGAAACGTTTATTGTCTAAAGATTGTTTGCTGTAATAAATAATTATATTAAAGACCAAATGCCTAAATGACATTATCCTTGATAATATTCTGCCAAGTAAAAATTTGACCAAATGAAAATGTGCGTACTAAAATAATTCCAAACATTGCATTGGTATAAAAAAAGGTTGCAAAAATTTGTTTGGGTAGTGATTTTTTGGCAAAATCTTTTCGGCAAAACGGCAGGATCCCGATTTTATTACCTCTCGAGTCTTTGTAGTTTTAACTGGTACCGCCCATGTAAATTTCGTGAAGGCATCGACCACCATTAGTACAAAACTGTTGCCTGCTCGACTTTTGCAGAAAGGACCGAGATGGTCAATGTGCAGAGTGTGCATTGGTTCCGGAACTTTTTCAATGGGGTGTAACTCACCTTCAAGTCTTCCGTACTGTCCCCTCTTGTAAAGACAGTCTAAACATGAGTTGACATATTTTCGTATGAAACGTGTCATTCCTGGAAACCAAAAGTTACCTTTGATAATTTCCTCACACCGCTTCAGGCCTGGATGTCCGATGCAGTCATGATACTTCCTCATGACATTCCACCTTCCATATTTAGGGACTACTAACCGCTGTTCTCCATCCTTAACGAGCTTGTATACTCGACCATCTTTCAGCTTGTAATTTTTCTGTATATCTGGATCGTTATCCCCAGATTCTAATTTTGTTCGAATTATGCGAATCCTCTCATCTTGATCTTGAAGACATACTAACCAATCGAATACGTCAATCACGTTGATATCTACTACTAAGGGAGGGTCTACCGGAAATCGGCTCAGCGCATCCACGTGCCCATGAGACTTACCTGGCCTATGAATGACTTCCATGTCGTACTCCTGAATAGATAACCACCACCTTGCTATTCGAGGTAGTAGATCCTTTTTCAAGAAAGTGTCTCGAACGGCTGCACAGTCTGTCACCACCTTAAAATAATTACCTGCTAAGTAAATTCTAAATCTCCTCAACGATTCCACTACAGCCAACGTTTCCAATTCGTAGGAATGATACATAGCTTCTTCTTTGCTTGTTTTTCGGCTGAAATACGCAATGGGTTTCATACCACCATCCTGATCCTGTAATAGAATGCCAGCTACACCTTTACTGCTTGCGTCAGTATGAACTTCTATGTCACCTTTCCTACAAAATAATGAGAGTATCGGTCGAGTCGTCAAAATCTTCTTCAGTTGATCAAAAGCTCTCTGCTGTGCTGGATCCCAAACCCATGTTGCATTCTTTTTTAGCAACCCGTACAGAGCATACGTGACAGACGCATAATCTTTAACAAATTTCCTGAAATAACTAGTCAGACCTAGATACATCCTAAGTTCGTGTACATTCTTAGGTTCTTTATAGTTGACCACAGCATCGATTTTCTTACTACCAGGCCTAATACCTTTCTCGCTGATCTCGTAACCGAGGTAATCTATTTTTTTTTGCAAGAAAAAACACTTATCAAGGTTTAACGTCAATTTTGCGTCCCTTATTATTTCCAAAACTACCCGAAGCAGATGGAGGCCTTCCTGTTCAGTTTTGGTAGGTAGCAACAGATCATCTATAAATGGAAGCACCTTATCATGACGTAACGAAGAAAATATCTTGTCCATAAGACGCTGGAAAATTGCTGGGGAATTGGCCAAACCGAAGGGCATACGCAAAAATTCATAGTGGCCCTCAGGCGTGACAAAACCAGTTCTGTGAATTGAAGCCTCCGCTACTGGAATCTGGAAAAAACTTTGCGACAAATCAAGACTCGTAAAAAGTTTCTTCCCACCTAGTTTTTCGATTTGTTCTTCTATGATGGGCAGAGGATATTTATCTTTCGCTGTAATACTATTTAATTTTCTAAAATCCACACAAAACCGATAATCTCCGTTCTTTTTCCTAACTAATACAATGGGACTGGCATAATTAGACGACGATTCTCTAATAATACCGTTGGATACCATATCTTCAATCTTTTCTCGTACTATTGCCTTTTCTGAAAAAGAAAGCCTGTAAGGACGATAACAAACCGGCTTATCAGAGTTAAGTTCGATATTCAATTCTATTTTGTCAGTCCTGCCTAATTCTCCTGTATCTATAGAAAAACAATCTGAATATTCCTTTAAAATCTCTACTAACTCTTTAACTATCTGTGGATCTCCGGATCCACATTTGATTTTGGCTGTATCAATGCTCATGATCGAAACAAGATTATCTGCAGATTTACCAAGAGAACAACCAATTTCTCGAGTAACCAATCCACGAGCAATAACCTGGTCTTTCTGGAAACGCAGTGGCTTTTTACCGTGATTAACTATGAAAATGGTCTGTACTGGAAAACAATTCATAGAAGCAGGAATGCTATAGTTATAACCATTATAAACAATTGTACGACTATCCGCAAACAGTAGAGTTGACTTGTCAAATTCAACATCATTGTACGTGTCAACAAACAAGGATGAATAAGCTGGAACGACAGTGTCTGTAGAGCACAAAATGTTAACCTTATCGACACATGTACCCACTTGCAAAGAATTTATTTCAACCGATTCAACTTTATTTTCATCTGTTACTGCATATCCTAAAAAGACGGTAGTACCACAAATTGTAAGCTTGAATTTTTCATTGTTCAAAATGGGTTGTCCAATAAAAACGTCAGCTCGGTTTACGGCAGCATCCACGACAACTGCGTCTGAACAAACCTTAACTTCATCTATTACGAACTCTAATGATACCTGTCCGTGAGCTTTAATTGGTGGTCCACCAAACCCGTTGACAAAAACGACACAAGGTTGCATTGCAACACCAAGCTTTAGAACACAATCATGAGTGATGAGATTGACTTGAGCCCCCGTGTCTAAATAAGCGGTACCTTTTAAACCATTAATTAAGACATGTTTAAAATAACATTCATTTACCTGTATTTGTACAATGCTGACAGCCTTTTGATAACACTGCTCCTTTTTGTGGTTGGTTTTCCCACAGATTTCGCATTTTATAGCGTTAGGATTGTTAGGGCACGACCGAACAACGTGCCCTGACTCGTTACAAAGAAAACAAGTAACACCTGGCTTTCGTTCTTTTGGATCTCTAATTGCTTCTTTTGAAGACGATGCGGAATCTCGACCTCGAAGAACGTTTCTCTGACTTTGATTAGTTTTTTTGTCGTCATTCATGCACAGAAAGTGAGAATAAAGCTCGCTTGGGGTTTTATAATTACCAGCCCTTGCAGAAGTTCTCATGTGGAACGGCAACCCTTCTATGATGCAGGAAACCGCTTTTTCTCCAATGATTTCACACTTAGTTAACATGGTACATTTCGAATAATAATAATGAGTCATCGTTTCATTGAATAACTTTTTCCTACTTAACATTTCCCTCAATGCGTCTGCGTAATCTATGCTTTGAGGGAACGCTTCCAGAATTTTTTGTTTCCATTCCGGCCACGTAAACTCATAGCTTCGAAGTGCGCCATGCCACAACTTCGCCAATCCAACAAGTCGTGCCTGCATATAATAACTTTTAACATTGTCGTTCCATCCATGTATGGCACCTAGTTGCTCTACTTTGTTAAGCCACTGAGATGCAGGTAGCTCCGGTTTTTCAGGATCGAATTCCGGTATTATATCCGGCTTAACCATCACACCCGAATAATATGGAACCGACCTACCGGATTCATTTGAAAAACCAGGTGGAAAGCGGCCTCGATAGTCCCGGACTGGCGAACGTCCCGGCCGCCACGTGTCGCGGGAGCAGCTACGGCGCTCCGGCTGCGGTCGCTCCATCCGCCGGTGACTCCATCTGACAGGGCTGCGGGACCGGCTGCGAGACCGGCTGTGACCATCGGAACTCATGGCTTGGCTGAGAACTGCTCCAGATCGCTATCCCACTTCTGAAAATTGTTACACCTATTAGAACAAACATATTAAATAAGCAACGATAGCAGTACGTCGAGATACGTCCTTTTAGCATGTTCACAAGTATAAGTAATTAAGATCAAGTTATTGGAACCTCATATAACAATGGAATCTAATCACCTCCTATTCAAATAAAACTCCAGTAAGTTATGACAAAGCTATCCCCAAGAAATAAAACACAAATTGCTCATAACAGCGAATATTATATTTAAATGAGTAAATCGAGAACATATAGGAAATAAGGTAATACTTAGCTTCTTAATCAGAATATCTTACACAAATTATATTTACTTAGATATATTTTTCAATGCACTCAGAAGAAGAAATAAAAATGAACTCCTCAAAAATCCTCCCGGCAAAACCCAAAACACTTCGTTATTCTTTATTCTTTCAAATCTTGAGTCCTGATTGGTTCGCGGTGATGGCGGGCTGATGGCGTCTCCCTATTGGTCGACGCCCGACGTTAGTACCGCAAACATCCACCGATAGCAGCACCTTTGCTTGGCGACAGCTGTTGCGTGATGACAACCGCTAAGTGTTTCTATGCGGTCTGTCTCGCCATCTAGCGCCTAGTGTGCGGAATATTCACATAAGGTAACGTCATGATGTTAATATTTTTAAACAGTTCCCTTAGAGAATCGCGCCTGCGGAGGCCATTATATTGCTCTAATGGCTCGTTTCTGAAGAATAAAAATAGAGTCGATACCTGCAGCCCGTCCGCATAGTAAAATACCGTAAGATTAATATAGATAGCCTCGCGGTATCTACATCAGTAAATTGACGGATTTTTCTTACAGCATATGCTACTGAACTTAGCCGTCCTGCGAGAGATGTTAAATGAGGACCCCATTGCAGCCTTGAGTAGAGCGTGATCCCCAGGAAAACAGTTCTATCTACGAATTCTAGTTTCTCCATAATCAATACTATATCACAATCACTACTTTAAACATTCGGTAAAGACAAACAAACGAAAATAATTTTAAGACATACAAATAGATTAAACTTACCAACATCACGAGTAAAAATGAACTCCAATAGTACCTTTTTCATGTCCATAGAAAAATATATTATGTTAACCGAAATAATAAAGAATTGAAATAAATATAACATCTTTATCAATAAATTCAAGCTTTTCCTTGTAAGCAAATGCTACTATAGTTTATGCGAATAATTAAATGATAAATTATGAGTAACTTCATACTCACTATTAAAGATACGCCTACCTACGCAAATACGAAAAATAAATTTTAAAATAAATATGAAACGTCCAATAAATAATCTAAACAATAAAAGATTTATCACATTAAACATTGCGTACTCTTCCTCCTCTCTCCTACTTGATCTACGCTGTGCCCGACAGGCTCCATAATTGTGACTAGTATAATTGTTTCTCTACCAACTACATATATACATTATGCTACGCAATGAAGAATTGACAATACAGAACCTAAAAGCGGTTCATTAAGAGCCACTTTACGAGCAAGTGTGTGAAAATGTTATTATGTTTTTAACAATTTTTAAGTTCAATATTGTTTACTTTGTTTTTAGGATATAATTTTGCTTGTCATTTAATTTTAACAAATATTATGTTAAATTTCGTATTTTCTATTTGTACGCTGTTAGCGGCAAAACATAATTATAGATCTTGGTGCCTTTTTATTTATAACACCTATGTTAATCAAACTTTGAGTTTGACTTAGTACCTACATTAT
The DNA here is from genome assembly GCA_963853775.1 of Xanthia togata. Lineage (NCBI taxonomy): Eukaryota > Metazoa > Arthropoda > Insecta > Lepidoptera > Noctuidae > Xanthia > Xanthia togata. Next base: position 3,590,834 of record OY970815.1, read on the forward strand.
AAGGAAACACCCAAACTTATTACAATCTATCCTTGTAATTACGCTTACTAGGCTGTTCAAAAAGTAATGATAATCGGGTATTTTTCTTTTTACCGATGGATCCAAGCGAGATGTTAAATAGCCTGTAGCCTTCCTCAAGAATTGGGCTATCAAATGCAAAAAGATTTTTTCAAATTCGACTGGCATTTCCAGAGATTAGCACGTTCAAACATACAAAAAATCTCTTCAGCTTTATTATTAGTATACTTAGTCAGGCCATAAATACTGTTACAATTAAAAATAAGAATGATATTACATTTGAATCTGGAATCTGTCATTTTTATACGATTGTTCATTGAGTTTTCTAATTTTGGCGCCAATACATTGTACAATATTTTGCGATATTAAAATGGAGTGGGGTGATAAAGAGAACCGAATCGCTGTGATTGCATTACACAAAGATGGTATGGAGCCAAATGCAATTTTTAAAACTCTCCATACGCTTGGTATTAGTCAAATGTTTGTGTACCGGGCTATTAATAGGTACAATGAGACCTCCTCTGTTTGTGACAGAAAAATATCTGGCCGTCCACGTAGTGTTCGTACGAAAATGGTGGTCAAAGCAGTAAGGGAAAGAATTCGAAGAAATCCTGTCCGAAAGCAAAAGATTTTATCTCGGGAGATGAAGATAGCACCCAGAACCATGTCGTGTCTTTTAAACGATGACTTAGGACTTGCAGCCTATAAGAGACGCACTGGTCATTTTTTAACTAATTTAAAAAAGAATAGGGTGGTAAATCGAAACAACTACTGAAGCGGTACGCAAAGGGAGGTCACAGAAAGTTTTTGTTTACGGATGAGAAAATCTTTACAATTGAGCAACATTTTAACAAACAAAATGACCGTATTTATGCTCAAAGCTCTAAGGAAGCTTCCCAATTAGTCGACAAAGTGCAACGTGGGCATTATCCGACTTCAGCGATGGTTTGGTGGCGTGTTAGCTATTTAGGAGTGACAGAGCCATATTTTTGTGAAAAAGGTATCAAAACATCGGCACAAGTGTATCAAGATACTGTTAAAAAATGGTAATACTAAATGTCTCACATGTTTTATAAAATTGTTGTGACCTAGCAACACTGTTTTTTTCAACTGTCACTGTCACTTGCTTAAAATTGTTCCCTGAACCATGGCCGTTCCCTCGGCCAATCCTGAATTGTATTTAATTGTTTGTAATTAATCAGTGTAGATAATGATCTATATTTTGATGAATATATGTGGAGATTATCTGCCTACATCATGGTGTAATTATTTTCAAGAATCATACAGAAGAAGCTCCATTTTTCACTAGCGCCTGTCACTCATTCTAACAGGTTATCGGCCCAGATCGTGGAGAATTGTTACAAGGTACGATAGATTAAGAAATACACCATGACAAACGGAAATCAACCCGGCGCCGGCGATGGCAGCGCGGCCCGCGCGCACGAGGCGCAGCCCCACGCGCAATCTCATGCACATTCGGACCATGCGCCCATGCTCGGCGGGGGAATACATATCGAACGGCTTGAGGGAGCTTCTAATTACAATTCCTGGAAATTTTCTATGAAAATGTTGCTCACCCTAGAGGGGTTATGGAGTTTTGTCACTGGCGATGAGAAGTGCGCCGCGCGCGATGCGCGTGCGCTGGCCCGCATCTGCCTTTCAGTGCAATCAACATGTCATCAGTACGTGAGAGACGCTAAATCGAGTAAGCAAGCCTGGGATTGCCTTGCCAAAATTTTTGAAGACCGCGGACTATACAGGAGGGTCCTGTTATTGCGAAAATTGCATCATGCCGACCTGTCAAATTTTTCTTCGATGACAGAATACATTCAGCACGTTATGAACCTCGTGCAACAGTTGGCAGACATTGGAAAAGTCATAGACGACTGTGAAGTCGCAGAAATTTTGCTCAGTGGACTTAGTCAAGACTACGAGGCGCTTGTTTCTAACCTGGAGACTGTTTGTATCACAAACACATTGTCTAGTGAACTTGTAAGAACACGGTTACTACAGGAAGAGTTTCGAAGAAACAGCACAGATAGTGTCAACAACGGCAGCAATTCAGCGACTGCATTCAGCGTTCAGAAACCAAAAGTCATCTGCAATTTTTGTAAAAAACCTGGTCATGTCAAATCAAAATGCTTTCGGTGGAAGAAGATGCAGAAGAAGGAAAAGCCTGACACCAGGGCCTTCACTGCAACGGCCACAGCATTCTTCGCAGGCAACACCAAGGACTGGTATGTGGACTCGGGCTGTTCTACACACATGTGCAATGACAGAAGTGCTCTTACGAACTTTAAGGACATTAATTTGAACCGGAGTGTCACTATTGCTAATAATGATAAGTTAAATATAACTGGAGTTGGTGATGTTAATATGAAAATAGGATCTATGGTAAGAAAAATTGAAAATGTTTTTTATGTTCCTCAACTATCTACCAATCTCTTAGTAGTATGACACAAAAAGGTTTTGTAGTAACTTTCACAGAGGATAGATGCAACATTTATGATAGATGTAAAATTTCTGGCAACCCTATTGCTACTGCTTCTAATAATAATGGCATTTTCAAACTTGACAGTGAGGTATGTATGTTAGGAATGGAAGGTATGGTATCTTCGCCAGAAGTGCACTCTTCTATGCCCCTGTGTAATAGACAGGAGTCACAGAGTGCTAATGTTGCTGCCTCAGTTCCCATTGATGTCTGGCATCGGAGACTTGGACACCTGAACACCCAGGGTTTGTATAGGTTACGAGACGGAGCTGCCACAGGTGTGTGCTTTCACGATGATAGGAATAGTCAAGCCTTGAAGAACTGCACTGCCTGCCTCGAGGGAAAAATGTCGGCGAAGCCCTACCCATCGGGCCAGGCGCATCGTGCTGGGAGTCCTCTCGAGCTGGTGCACTCCGACGTCTGCGGGCCAATACAGCAGGCAAGCTTTGGCGGGGCGAAGTACATCGTCACGTTCACCGACGACTTCACGAGGAAATCATTCGGATACCTGATCAAGAATAAATCAGAGGTAATGCCATCATTTATTAATTTTAAAAGCTTAGTAGAGAAACAGTTGGGTTTACCTATCAAAATTTTACGTAGTGATAATGGGGGGGAATATTGCAATCAGAAGTTTTGTGAGTACCTCAAAAGTGAGGGAATTATTCATCAAACGAGTGTGGCCTATTGTTCGCAGCAAAATGGTGTAGCTGAGCGACTTAATAGGATTTTGTTTGAGAAGGTTAGGTGTATGCTCCAGGGAGCCAATTTAGATAAAAGATATTGGGGCGAGGCAATTATGACTGCGATTTATCTCAAAAACAGGAGTCCAACATCAGCTTTAGGAGACATGACACCTGAGGAGAAGTGGTCCGGTCGTAAGCCTGATCTCAGCCACCTTCATACTTTTGGCTGTATAGCATACTCCCTACTTCCGGATCAGAAACGTCTCAAGCTTGATGCCAAGAGCCAGAAATATATTTTCGTTGGCTATAGCACAACTTCAAAAGGTTTTAGATTGAGTGACCCCCATGACCCCAAAAGGGTTATAACTTCCAGGAATGTGGCCTTTCTGGAGGAACGTTTTAGCAGTAATAATAATAATTCAAATATTGGCTCCAATAATAATTATTTTATTTCATATGACATGACATGCAACAATAACTGTGATATTTTATTGAAATCTAATATGAATGAAATGAATGTTAATAATGATATTATTAATTTGGAATCTAATTTTGAACACCCTGTGATATCTGATGACGAACATAATTGTGATCTCAGTTCTAGTGCTGTGCCTTTGTCGGTTTCAGGCTCTCTAGAAGAGGAGGAAGTCTACAATACGGGCAGTGAAAATGAGGCAAGCTTTGCTGAGTCGCCGATTGCGAATGCATTTATGGAAAATGCTTCTTCGGAATCTGGAGTGACGACAGCGCCAGGAGAGAGTGCCTCTGATCTGCCGCCTTGTTCTGCTTCTCGTCCCGTACGTAGTACTCGGTCGAAGCCGCCTATGAGGTATGCTGACTACGAGATTGATTATGGTCTATTAACACAGGAAAATATTATTGTAGAGCCAACTACTTATGACCAAGCTATGTCTGGTCCTCAGGCTGAACAATGGAGGGCTGCTATGCAATGTGAGTATGACTCTCTGATGGAGAATGATGTGTGGAAACTGGTTGACAGACCACCTGGCGAAAATGTCATAAAATCCAAATGGGTTTTTAAGTCTAAATATGACACATCAGGTAAATTTGATAAATTTAAAGCTAGGCTTGTTGCCAGGGGTTTTACCCAAGTTCCAGGGGTAGATTTCAATGACACATTTTCCCCAGTAGTCAGACACTCTACAATGCGATTATTATTTTCTTTAGCTACAAAGCTCGATTTAAATATCGACCACATTGACGTAAACACAGCGTTTTTAAATGGTAAGCTTAAAGAGAAAATATTTATGGAGCCTCCTCCAGGCTTCAGTTCTGGTGATAAAGTTTGTTTATTACAAAAAGGAATTTATGGCCTTAAACAGGCTAGTAGAATTTGGAATGATAGAGTTCATGAACTATTATCTGAAAATGGTTATAAACAATCAAAATGTGAACCCTGTGTTTACACAAAGAAATCTGAAAATTACATGATGTATGTCGATGATTTTTACTTATTTTATTCAAAAGATAGTAAAAATATGAAGGATTTACTTACCTTATTAGAAAGTAATTTCAAAATTAAGCACTTAGGCCCATTGACTAGCTGTCTTGGTATGCGTGTTACAAGAGATAGAGCAAATAGAGTTTTGAAACTAGACCAATGTGAATATATAAAGAAGTTGCTTTTACGTTTCGGCATGCAAAACTGTAAACCTGTGTCAACACCTATGGTATTAAATTCTAAATTATGTAAGTGTGAAACTGAAAGTTTACAGGATGATGTATATAACTACAGAGAGCTTTTAGGAAGTTTGATGTATATACACTCGAGAGCAATGAATCCGGGTCACTTAAAGAATCCTAAAAATCTCGGAAACTAAAAATGATAGGTTAATGCAATAAATTGTATTTAATAGACAATGTAATACTCCTTAAATGAAGGTATTAAAACTTCTTAGTTATTGTAAAGTTATATCATAAAAAAATCAAATTTGAAAAAGGGCCACTTTCGAAGATGGAACTACGAAATTACAGCATTTGGTTTTGCTTTTGTTTGTAATCTGTCATTTATGTGGGTACATAAACCATGTTGATAGTGCTCTATATTCATTATTCAAGCTGAAATTATGTCGCTTACGCCTGAAGAATGCACCAGAATACTTACAATGCTGGAAACCGGCCGGAGTCAGCGCGATACAGCCAGGACTGTCGGTGTGTCGCTGTCAACAGTACAAAGAATTCTCCGACGTTACGAAGAAACTGGTTCTAACCTACGCAGACCAGGAACGGGCAGAACCAGGTGTACCACAGCACGAGAAGACCGATACTTGGTGAACACCATGCTTCGAAATCGCTTTCTTACAGGAACTGAACTCACAAATCAGTTTCGACGCTTCGGAGGAAGTAACCCAAGTGCATGGACAGTAAGACGTCGGCTTGCTGAATCTAACTTAAAACCCCTTAGACCTGCAAACGGCCCTAAACTGGAGCGTGGGCATCGTATTTCAAGACTAAGATATGCCCAGAGCCACGTAAATTGGAGTATTGAAGATTGGTCAAAAGTTATGTTCTCCGACGAATCAAAATTTATGCTCTACAAGCACGATGGAAGACACAGAGTGTATCGAAGACCAGGGGAAAGATTCAAGCAAGCATGCATCGAAGAAAAAGTAGCCTACGGTGGTGGGTCTGTACTTGTGTGGGCCGGAATTTCTTCTGAAAGTCGCACAGAGCTGGTGATCATAGAAAACGGCTCTTTAACTAGCGAAAGATATGTGGAAGAAATCCTCAATGATCACGTTGGTCCATTTATGGTCAATTTAGGTGAGGATGCTATATTTATGCATGAAAATGCCCGACCTCATACAGGTAGGATTGTGAATGACTACCTTCAAGAGATGAACATTACTCGTATGGAGTGGCCAGCGCGCAGCCCGGATATCAACCCGATCGAGCATGCTTGGGACGAGCTAGGCAGATGCGTAAAACAACGAAACCCTCCCCCAATCACGCTTCGTGTGCTCAAAATTGCTCTCACAGAGGGATGGGAGAATATTCCCCAAAATCGTATAAGGAACTTGGTGTACAGCATGCCAAACCGCGTAAACGCAGTAATGGAAGCACGAGGAGGCAATACGAAGTATTAAAATTCAACAAAAATCGTAATAAAGTTCAAAAATTTCATGTTTCCTATTTTTGTTTTAAGGAGAGATCAGCAGTTTTTTTCTTTATGTAATATTGTGTTAATAAAATGTATGGTGACTCATATTTTTTTTACTTTCATTTAAGGAGTATTACATTGTCTATTAAATACAATTTATTGCATTAACCTATCATTTTTAGTTTCCGAGATTTTTAACATTCTTTAAGTGACCCGGATTCATTGCTCTCGAGTGTAGCTGTATGTACTAGGCCGGATATAGCCCATACCTGTAGTCAATTAGGACAATTTTCTAATTGTTTTGACAAAAATCACTGGTTAGCAGCCAAACGTGTACTGCGTTACTTATCAGGAACTATAGACTATTGTTTATGTTTTCAAAACAGTAAAGACATGCATATTAATGCGTTTGCAGATGCTGACTGGGGAAATAATATTGTAGACAGGAAGTCATACACAGGCTTTGTAATAAAATTAGGTGACCACACCATAAATTGGGAGTCTCGGAAGCAACGTTGCGTAGCGCTCTCGAGCACTGAGGCAGAGTATGTAGCAATAAGTGACACTTGTAAAGATATATGTTTTATGAAAAATTTCATGATTGACATTCTTGGAAATTGTAATGACATTAATGCTACACTGTATAATGACAATCAAAGCGCACACAAGCTTTTGGAATGTAAGGAGTATAGTCATAAAAGGACGAAACATATAGATATCCGCTATCACTATGTAAAAGACTTAATATCAAATAAATTGATAACAGTTAAATATATGCCTACTGAAGCTATGTGTGCAGATATATTGACAAAGCCACTTGGGGCTACTAAACATAAGAAATTTGTGACTGATTTAAATGCAACATATGCAAATGTAATGCTACATATCTTAGTTTTTTTTTTTTTGTGTTTTGTTTTATGTTCAGTGACTTAAATAATACTTATGATTGTTTGTATTAATAACTATGAGCAATTTAAGGGGGCGTGTTAAAAAATGGTAATACTAAATATCTCACATGTTTTATAAAATTGTTGTGACCTTAGCAACACTGTTTTTTTCAACTGTCACTGTCACTTGCTTAAAATTGTTCCCTGAACCATGGCCGTTCCCTCGGCCAATCCTGAATTGTATTTAATTGTTTGTAATTAATCAGTGTAGATAATGATCTATATTTTGATGAATATATGTGGAGATTATCTGCCTACATCATGGTGTAATTATTTTCAAGAATCATACAGAAGAAGCTCCATTTTTCACTAGCGCCTGTCACTCATTCTAACAGATACCATTCTTGAGAAGGTAGTTAAGCCGCTTAACAACACCATATTCAATAACCAAGTATGGTCCTTCCAACAAGACTCGGCGCCGGGTCATAAAGCTCGGTCCACGCAGTCTTGGTTGGAAGTGTACGTTTCGGACTTCATCAGAGCTGAAGACTGGCCGTCGTCTAGTCCCGATCTTAATCCGCTGGATTATGATTTATGGTCAGTTTTAGAGAGTACGGCTTGCTCTAAACGCCATGATAATTTGGAGTCCCTAAAACAATCCATACGATTGGCAGTGAAGAATTTTCCCATGGAAAGAGTGCGTGCTTCTATTGATAACTGGCCGCAACGTTTAAAGGACTGTATTGCAGCCAATGGAGACCACTTCGAATAAGCTTTTTATATTTTAAAATGTTTTATATTTATGTATTAAACTAACACACTGTAAAAGTGTTAAATATTATTTGCAATAAAAAAAAAAAATTTTCTTCGTGACAATATTTATGGCAAGACTAGGTATACCGATTAGTGATGGTCCACCTGACGTACTGAGTGCGGAAACCTAACCCCATAACATAAATAGAACATGAACCAATTATCATTACATTATTTATTTACGTATTCTTAAACATTTTTTATTATTAATATTCAAGTATGTATCTATTTTATTTACCTACGTCCGTGTCACTGCGGGGCGCCAACTGACAACCAGCGCTGGGTGTCTGACGCCCAGCAAATGCTGAGATGGTAACCCTTTCGGTATGGGCTTGAGCTAAATTTGACTGCTCTTTTTTATGTGTGTTGCTGTTGTGTTGTGTCTGTGTCGAATAAATGTTTTCTATTCTATTCTATTACTTTTTGAACAGCCTAGTACCTATTGAGGCAAAATTATTTGGCATCAATACGCTAAAAAGATTAGGCTTTTAATTAACACTTTTCTAACTGTCTGTATTAAGGCTAAACTTTGTTATTATGTTTATTAGAGGTATAAATCCGGAGGCACGGCAGTGCCCCCGCCAAGTAGAGCAAAACAAACACAAAGGCACAGCTGTACCATCTTTTGTCAAAGCCATTCAGGACATTTGCAACCCCCTTTAACTTCGTTGTGGATATAGCTAGAAGCTAAAGTTCGCGAGCACATTCTTAAGAATCTGGCAGTATCATCACAAAGTCAATGTTTTCCCATTGTTTGTCTTATTTGTTTTAGTATATTCGTGTATTTATGTATATTTATTTGTGCTTATATTTATATATAATAACTAATAAGGCATATATATTATATTTATAGTTTTTTATATATTTATACTTTAAAAAAATATTCCTCTAATTTCTAGTAACTGCACCTACCACTGTTTGTCTCTGCATCACCCAAAGGTTGGCTGGTGGAAAATGCCTATGGCATTAAGCCCGCCTCTACATTTCTGTGCTTGAAGTATTAAATAAATAAATAATAGAAGCCTGAATGTTCAGTGACCAAGAAGGCTTAGTATAACTAGGTAAATTACCAAATTACATTTAATTTGAACTTATAGTTTGAGTCTAAAAGACAAAAAGAAAAATATAAAAAAAAACCTTGACTGCAACTGATGGTATGAACGTTATCGTTCTTATAAGTATTTCCAACAGATGAACCGATATTCACTTTGTACACTTGAATTGTATATTTATCAGGAGCACTAGTGTGTACGAATATATATCCCATGGGGGTAGGCAGACACTACCGAACGCCTCCAGTTACGATCCTTACATACTACTTTTGCTTCGTTCACGTTCATACATCAGGTCATACACGTACGCCGGATATGTTTGGTTAAATTACTCTTGTCACTAAAACTACGCTGACATACATCACATTTATAAGGTTTTTCACCAGTGTGTATACGAATATGCTTTGATAAATGACCATTATTATTAAAACTACGCTGACATACATCACACTTATAAGGTTTTTCACCAGTGTGTATACGAATATGCTTTGATAAATGACCATTATTATTAAAACTACGCTGACATACATCACAGTTATAAGGTTTTTCACCAGTGTGTATACGAATATGTTTTGTTAAACTATGCTTTACCCTAAAAGTACGCTGACATACATCACACTTATAAGGTTTATCACCAGTGTGTATACGAATATGTTTTGTTAAAGAATCCTTTGCGCTAAAACTACGCTTACATACATCACACTTATAAGGTTTTTCACCAGTATGTATACGAATATGCATTGTTAAATTCCTGCTTAGACTAAAACTCCGTTGACATACATGACACGTAAAAGGTTTTTCACCCGTGTGTATACGAATATGTTTAGTTAAATCACCCTTTTGACTAAAACTACGCTGACACACATCACACTTGTGAGGTTTTTCACTAATTTGTGTAAGAGTTTGTTGTAATTTTTTTTTTACTCGCTTAAGTCTACGCTGATCACATTTGTAAGGCTCTTTGAAATAAGTGCTAGGTGTGGACGTACGTTTTTGAGTTGGCCGGATAACTTTCGAGTTTGATTTGTCTTTTCTCGTTTGCTCGGCTGTTGTTGCATCTTCTGGTTTTATTCTTCGTGTGTCTAATTTTGTTTTCTTCGCAACGGTCGCCCCTGTGTGATTATAAATTTGGTAAGTACAATGTTGGAAGAAGATTGACATGCACATTAATCATAATAATAGCGGATTGCATGATTCACACTAGGACCGAAATGGAAGAATTTCTGGTGACATTGAATAATACACTTTATCACCAGAGGCGCGAAGAACAATATTGTACTAACATCGACATAAATGGTCTCTGCAGTGTTAATATAAGGCTTAGGTCATTCAGCTTGAAAAGTCTTTCCCTACTTTTCCTGAGTCCTTCAGATGCCCCGTCACTAAATAAAAACCATAGAGGATGTTGTCACGGTTTCCGGCACAAAGAGAAGTCCAACTGTTAGACAAGAATTTATTATAACGTAACGTACACCAATATACGAGTTCACGCAACCTTTTCCCAGAAGGGATGAAGCCCCTCCTTCATCCCTTCTGGAAAAAGGTTCATCGGGGGTCATCTAGACTAAAAAAATGACAGTAAGACTCTAATTTAAAACCCACGATTCAGAAAAATGACGTCACGCAACAGCGCCATCTAGTGTCGAGTAGTGACATTTTGTAGTGTCTCACTTATATAATAGGTGGCGCTGGTAGATTGAAAAAGGTTTGCTACAAAACTAAGGGCTGTTGGTGAAATCAGCCCTTAGTTTTCTTATTGAACTCTGTTTGGACAACCGAAAATAATTCTTTACACTTAGTCTGGCCATAAATACTGTTACAATAAAAAATAAGCAAGATTAGAAGAGAGAACATTTGAATTTGGAATCTGTCATTTTTATACGATTGTTCATCGAGTTTTCTAATTTTGGCGCCAATACATTCTACAATATTTTGCGATATTAAAATGGAGTGGGGTGATAAAGAGAACCGAATCGCTGTGATTGCATTACACAAAGTTGCTATGGAGCCAAATGCAATTTTTAAAACTCTCCATACGCTTGGTATTAGTCAAATTTAATGTTTGTGTACCGAGCTATTAATAGGTACAATGAGACCTCCTCTGTTTGTGACAGAAAAAGATCTGGCCGTCCACGTAGTGTTCGTACGAAAAAGGTGGTCAAAGCAGTAAGGGAAAGAATTCGAAGAAATCCTGTCCGAAAGCAAAAGATTTTATCTCGGGAGATGAAGATAGCACCCAGAAGGGATCCCTTCTTTACGCATAATGTTCTTTGTCCTAATATACTTCGGCATAATTTTTTTAGGCATACATTTTATGTTGGCATAATCATCTTAAAGACTAATTTGTTTTGGCATAAATTTGATTCGCATAAAGTTAGTATATTAGCATAATAACAATATATATATTTTCCTTTTCTAGTAGATACGTACTCCAGACTTTGGGTGGAAATGGTGGTGGTGAACTTGTAGTGCCCCATACATAATTCTGATCAAACCAATTTGCTATAGTTTCTGTAACAATTAAATAATATTGTTGGTTAAAAATGTAATATGCTGTGCAACAAAAGTTAGTGACAGAACCGAATCGCTGCAAAACCGACTCCACGTAGTCTTGTTTGTCCTACCCTAGAGCGTAATTTAAAATCGCGTAGGCGCGTAGGGGCGAGGCGGCCCGTGGGCTGAGGAGCAGGTGGCTGCGACGACTAGCACGCGTGGGGCCGCCGGAGGCCCGCAGCGCCGGTGCCGTGACAGAAACCCTGCCTTCTGCATGTTGCATGCTCGCTTGAATGCAGCATGCTGCATGCTTGCTTGCATGCTGCATGCTTGCTTGCTTGCATGATGTATGCTTGCTTGCATGCTGTATGCTTGCTTGCTTCATGCTTCCTACAGCAAAAAAAAACCCACAAAATTGTTCAATAAAAATATGTTTTAATATCATTATGCGTAAATAAATTTATGCTTTAGAATATTATGCTTAATCATTATTATGATTAGAGAAATTATGCTTAAAAAATTATGCGCAAGCTGTTATGCGTAATTATATTATGCGAAAATATAATTATGCCAAACAAAATTATGCTAAGTTATATTAGGTCTTAAAATTGTATGCAAATGGATAGGGAACCCACCCAGAACCATGTCGCGTATTTTAAAAGATGACTTAGGACTTGCAGCCTATAAGAGACGCACTGGTCATTTTATTACTGATAATTTAATAAAGAATAGGGTGGTAAAATCGAAGCAACTACTGAAGCGGAGCGCAAAGGGAGGTCACAGATATTTTTTGATTACGTATGAGAAAATCATTACAATTGAGCAACATTTTAACAAACAAAATGACCGTATTTATGCTCAAAGCTCTAAGGAAGCTTCCCAATTAGTCGACAGAGTGCAACGTGGGCATTATCCGACTTCAGTGATGGTTTGGTGGGGTGTTAGCTATGAAGGAGTGACAGAGCCATATTTTTGTGAAAATGGTATCAAAACATCGGCACAAGTGTATCACTATCAAGATACCATTCTTGAGAAGGTAGTTATGCCCCTTAACAACACCATATTCAATAACCAAGTATGGTCCTTCCAACAACCCTCGGCGCCGGGTCATAAAGCTCGGTCCACGGAGTCTTGGTTGGAAGTGAACGTTTCGGACTTCATCAGAGCTGAAGACTGGCCGTCGTCTAGTCCCGATCTTAACCGCTGGATTATGATTTATGGTCAGTTTTAGAGATTACGGCTTGCTCTAAACGCCATGATAATTTGGAGTCCCTGGCTAAAACAATCCATACGATTGGCTGTGAAGAATTCCCATGGAAAGAGTGCGTGCTTCTATTGATAACTGGCCTCAACGTTTAAAGGACTGTATTGCAGCCAATGGAGACCACATCGAATAAGCTTTTTATATTTTAAATTGTTTTATATTTATGTATTAAACTAACATACTGTAAAAGTAATAAATAATATTTACAAAAAAAAAAAAAAAAAGAATCGTCGTGACAATATTTATGGCAAGACTAGGTATAAAATATTAACATTGGTCATGGTAAGATGCTGATCACTTGGCTAACATATTAAAGTAGGCACTATCAAATTTATTTAAATTATTAGATATTCTGGGTCTGGATTTTATCTGCACCTTTAGTATTGGTATGTTGGACTCAAAACCATTTAAAAGGGTCGGTTGCTTCAAAATGGTGTTGATCCATGCGTCATGTTCGTGAACGGCCGCTGCCAGTTGGGACTGGTCATCTCTTCGCTGTCATAGCTTAATAGGTTGGGGAAAAGTTGCTTCGCATTTTTTAAGAAAATTCAAAACATTTTTTAATATAGTTTATTTACATTTATCTAAAGTATGTAGGTACCATTTTGTTCGATAACTTTTTGCCATCTTGTAGGTAGGGACATGATCCCATTGCTATAGAAATTTTGCGACTTTTGGCAGTCCTCTCGTGATGTTAACCTGACACTGCCTAAGGAATTCTGAAGAGACCGAAACAGGTGGAAATCTGAAGGTGCAAGGTCAGGATTATACGGCGGATGCATTTACACCTCCCAGCCAAACTCTCTTAATTTTTGCTGAGTGGCTAAAGATGTGTGAGGTCTAGCGTTATCATGATGAAAAACCACACCCCTTCTGTTGATTAATTCCGGCCGCTTTCTCTCAACTTCTTGCTTTAATCTCATCAGTTGTTCGCAGTAGAGTTCAGAATCGATGGTCCTGCCCTTCCAATCCCACCACACACACAGCATCACCTTGTTGCGAGTTAACCTGGGTTTCGCCACAGTCTGTGAAGCCTGACCGGCCTTTGACCACGACCTTTCAGTGAGCTCGTGAGGTACCCAAATATCGAGCTTTTTTTGTACCCAGATTTTTTCAAATGCGACAAAACTGTTTTGTGGTCAATTCCCAGTTCTTCAGCTACGTCGTAACTACTGATATATCTTGCTCCACTTGGGGAAAAAGTCTTTTCGCATTATCAAAGACAAACATTTATGCCCCATTACGTAATGCATCATTAACGCTAATGATTTCATTAATTTCATCAAAGGTCGATTAAAATCGATTCTATAATCAGGGACCATTTTGGTTACCCATTGAAAGGGTTTTCGATGGGGTTTTTCTAAGCAGTTAGTTAAAAACCCATACGATGTGGGTAACCCATTTGAACGGCTTAATTTAAGCCATTCAAATTTTGGTTACTTATTGAAAGGGTTTTCAATTGGGTTTTTCTAAGCAGTTAATCTAAAACCCATACGATGTGGGTAACCCTTTTGAATGGTTTAATGTAAGCCATTCGAAAGGGTTATACTTTCAACTCACTTATAAATAACAGCATAACATTCCGATTCGGAGCAATGTAATATGATCTCTCGATGATGGGCATAGGTTGCAAAATGAAATAGCACGCGTTAAGCTTCGTGCAGACTAGCGCAACGCGACAGCGCGACGTGACACCGGTTATTGTTATACCGTGAAGTTTTCTAAGAAACCGTAATGTTCAAGTCGCGTCGCGCTAGTCTGCACCCTTGTGCTAAAGCCTTCTTTAAGCAGGCCGCGCGGCGCCTTTGTAGCTACTTACCGAGCGGCTTCTAAACAGGGATCTATGATGTAATATAGAGTTAATTTAAGCTTTGCTGGCCGGATATCGAAATTACATGATGTTATGTTTTTTTCATGTCTGTACTTGTTTTTACTTTATTGTAGGCATTTGCAGGGACCGTACACTTGTCATTCTTGCTGTTTGATTTTTTGAACCGGGACGTCTTTTGTGATATTATTAGTCAATCCAAATTTGTGAATTATTAACAATCTATAAAATGCCAAAACCAAAACGAGATGCTGTAAATCGCTATAATTTATATGTTTTCCCTTTATCCTAGGGTTCAACAATAGGATGGACCCTAATCTTATTACAATCTAGCCTTATAAATATATATAATAATTTATTTTGGGAACAAAGGTTTTGAAGTACAAATAAAGGCAATGTACGCCAGCGATGGTGGATGGTGCATAGTGTTCGCTCCACCCCACCCATCACCTACTTAGCAAAATTTTATTGAATAACTTTAAGGTTGTCTACATATCCAATCCTACTTTCCTCTCGCAGGTCTGCTGGAAGAAATTTTGTAAGAAATAAGCAGTACCTTTGTGCTCTTTTATGTTAATATTGTGTCCTGTTAAGTGTTTTGTGTGTACAAAAATAACCCTAACAAAACCCTTATATTATATAGGTAATCATAATGAAGGGGTAACCCTTTCACTGGGTTTCAAGCATAGAACCCATTCAAGGGGTTACATCATATAAAGGTAACCACATAAACGGCTTACCCTTACGAAAAGCTTAACTCTTAACCGGGGTTGTACGGTCCCTGTCTATAATATAGCTTTCTGCAACAAGGTAATGGAAGATTAATATTTAATGACAGCGTTAAAAGTTAAAGTTCGTTTCTGCAACTGGCTGTCAGTTATTTCATTGTACTACTAATACTAAAATATATTTTGAATAAAACTACATTTGTTAAGATAATACGTTTTATTTTTACACTGTGTGTAAAAGAAGTAAGAAGTACAGAAAACCGGGCTACAAAAAGTGTCAACAAATATTCTACAAAATCGAAATGTTTCATACGTAAAAATCCGCATGATTATGCACGAAATTTTCGAACTAAGCAAATAAATAAACAGAGTGATAGATGTGAAAAAGCGTGGAAAGGAACATGATTAACAGCATTGGCTGTGGACATTAACACGAATGCTTGGTGTGTCGACTTCGGCGCGACTTGTTACGTGACACACAACAATAACATACTACAAAACTATGTTGTATCCACAACACATGCCGCTTTCCGAATTAGAACATAATCGCTCACAGCGCTGACATCAATGATTTGCGTTCCGATTTAGATATCACGATTATGACAGCTAAAGGCTGTCAACAATTCGGAACGCTCGTGAACGCGGTCACAGTGCTCGCTCAACGTCAAAACTTGCATATCATATTTATTGGTGGGTAGATCACAAATTTCTTCTTCTTCTATGGTAAGGTGGCGACGACGGTAGCCAGAAGCACAATTTCGAAAATACGACGTTACTTTATAGATATGATGCGAGTCAAAACAAAACAGCACAACTGTCATTTTTGACAGCGCTCACGGTGATATTACTAAAAGGCATGCTCGGCGTTATCGCAAGATGGCGCATGTCATGACGTCATGTATGAGGTTTCACGGGACGTTGTGTGTTAGTAAACGCAGCCATAGTTCTCCGCGGTTAGTGACAGTGGCCAACAATCAAAGGTTGCATCATTATGTAAGACAAATTGACAAGATTGTTGAATTGGAATATTTGTCTACTGAAAAAATAAACGATGAACATTTTAACTGTTTTTCTTAAAAGTGCCATGTTAGTTCATAAACAGGCCACTGGAAGCGCTAGTAGATTCGCGTTAGTATCTATGACAGCTCTCTGTCATGATCGGATTTATACACTTACATTGTAAAAGCTATACTGTGTATTTATGCTAATAAATATATCTGCAATTAACACTTCCATCCTGGTTTATTTTCTTCAAAACCCTTTACACATTTATAATTTTTTTAGCAGTATGCATTAGAATATGACATTTTAAATGACAGAATTGCTTATAATTACGCTCACATATATTTGAAAGGGTTTTCGCTAGTGTGTAGACGATAAAGTTTTGTTAAAACGCCCTTTTTACTAACTACGCCTAACATACATCCTAATAAGTGGATTTTCATCAGTGTGTGTACGAGTATGATTTGTTAAAGTATTATTTCCACTAAAACTACACTGACATACATCACAATTATACGGTTTTTCACTAGTGTGTCTATGAATATGATTTGTTTAGTTTTAGTCAAAGGGGTGCTCCCTTTGACTAAAACTACGCAGACATACATTACACTTATAAGGTTTTTCACCAGTGTGTATACGAATATGGTTTGATAAACTAGTCTTTTCACTGAAACTACGTTGTCATACATGACACTTATAAGGTTTTTTACCAGTGTGTATTCGAATATATCTTGTTAAATTACTGTTTTCACTAAAACTACGCTGACACACTTAAAAGGTTTTTCACCAGTGTGTTTACGAATATGTCTTGTTCACTAAAACTACGCTGAGATACATCACACTTGTGAGGTTTTTCACCAATTTGTTTACGAGTATATTGTATTTTTTGTTACTCTATTAAAACTACACAGATCAGATTTCAAAAGTTCTTTGAAATAAGTTTCAGGTTTGGACGTACGTTTTTGAGTTGTCCGGATAACTATTGAATCTCTTTTGTCTTTTCTCGTCTGTTCGCCTGTTATTGCATCTTCTGGTTTTGTTCTTCGTGTCTCTAGTTCTGGTTTCTTCGCAATGGTCGTCCCTGTGTGATTATAAACCTGGTAAGTACAATGTTAGAAAAATATTGGCATGTACACGAATCAAAATAATAGCGGATTGAATGATTCACACTAGGACCTAAAAGGAGGAATTTCTGGTGACATTAAATAATACACTTCATCACTAGACATGAAGTAAAAAAAAATACAAGCGTCGACGTATGGTCTGTTGCAAAAGTAGCTGATCAAACTTTAAACAAACGGAATAAGCCGGTAGCACATCTCCGCCGCGAAATCGTAGCAGCGAAACCGCATTAGTTTAATTCAAGAGACTCGCGTCATGAAAATGACGCGAGTCTCTTGAATTAATTCTAGTCTCTACAGCGGTTTCGCTGCTAAGGTTTCGCAGCGGAGGTGTACTACTCACCACTTTTTCCAAGAATAATTGTTGAAAAAAGTGGTCATTCAATAATGGTATTATTATTTACTTATTTATTCATGCAATCATTTTTATTATTGCGAATTACCGAAGAAAATTGAGGTTATATATAATCTTAAAAAACATCATCCCCACTTTACGTGTAGGGGAGGTACCCTCAATTTTTTTTTTCACGTGTCGTTGCTTTGTCATAATACAGTTTCAAACCAGCGCAGCGCCAACAAGCGGACTGTATAATGATATGGTATAAAATAATATGGTATCACGGAATGTAGATGTATTATTTATTGATCATACCTACACTCGGCGATGTAGGTGTACATACTATACCCCTTTGAGCCTGCGGGTGATGTTGTGTGTTAGTACTGAAGTGGTTTGTGTTACACCCAGTCCTAGTAGGTACGTTTGAGTGTTTTTAAGTGTCATGCGGATTTTCTCCTACACGCGGAATAGACTCGCATGCGACCCGCGTGCGTGATTGTCTGAGCAACTGGTGAGGATGTATTAATTATTCTTGTCCGAGCAACTGGCAGCAAGCTCGTCTTGCTCCCTAGTTGTCACTGCTTGCGGTAGCGTCGGGGCACAAAAACAAGAGGGATAATGGCTTGTACTGACTGGTCGTCTTAGCAAAACTGCGCTGCTATGCTCCAAGCTCGATCACCGAGCATTGAAATATATACCTTATTTCGATTGGATGATAAGTATTAAATTCACTTAATAAATTTAAAATCCTCTGAAATGAAATGAATTGACTATGATGGTACTATAGTTTATCATTTGAGACTTCCAGATACAGTCCTAAGGATAGCATTCAACATTTCAAATGTAAGCGGTTCATTGCCTGTTTGCTTACCTATAGATTAACTAACTAATACTTACTTTTCGTCTCCATGGCTCTTGGTTTCTTCTTAGATAGTTTTTCTTCCACTTCAGTTTGAAACTCCATTAAAAGCAGTTCATCTTCTAAATCTGGTTCAGAATGGTGTGGTGGTACATCTGCTACATCTAGACAGCCATTGTCCAAATTATCTAGTTCTAGCTCTGTAAGTGAACAAAATTATTATTGTTATTGTTTATTATTATTTTAACGTTTATTAGATAATAAAGATAAAGATAAAAATAAAGATAAAATAGATCAACCATTTTTCAGACTATCTAAAGTAAATACATCTTTTATGGGGTACTGTGTTAAATGTTACAACAGAATACCTTGTGATATATTAGAATTAAATGAAAGAAAATTTAAAAATCATATAAAAAGTACACTTTGTAAACAAGCATATTACAAATTAGAGGATTATATCCAAGATAAAAATGCTTGGAAACATGCTGGTCCTGCTCCATAGGACAATTTATTCAGAATCTAGACAAAATCGAACTGGTTGCTAATTTAATTGTATAATTATTATTTTTTTAAACATTTATTTTATTTTATTTTTCTTCGGGCGTGTACTTGCGCGCGTGAAAGTTCACATGCAGGGCAGGGTCAGGCGCGTGAACGCGCGTCTACGGCGCGTGTAATTCAAACAACAATATCTCTTAAATTACGCTAAGTAGCTGTATAGAAGTTATGTCCCTGGAATCATTACTAAATAAGCTAACTCATTCTAAATGGATTAGTCCAGTTTAATTTTCTAATTAGATACCGATTCTAATTAGAATTTAGTTAGGGGGGTTTTCCCAGTTTTTGGTACAAAAGACGTTCTAATTACAAAATAGAACCATTATTTCAAAAAGTATTTGTTTTATCTTCATAAATATACATCATTTCACATTAATAAATAAAAAGAACAGACCTCCTTGAACATTTTTTTCTTATCACACATGTTTACATTATCGTGACTCATTTGTTTGACCGTGCGCGCCGAGCGATAACAATAGGGTCTATTCATTGTTCGATTCCTTTGTAACTGAAGGCCAAGTGGCTTGGGTTACTATTTTAATCTATTGTTTGGTTTTAACATGCATATCACAGACGGAGTTTCGGCTGCTACAAATATTTATTTAGAATGTATCGTATACCCAACCCAACCACTTGAAAAATGCCTTAATTTGGCCGTAAAAAAACTACCTCTTGAACTTAGGGTCTCAAATTACATTCGGATCCTTTTTTTAAATACAAATTAGCATTCTATATTTTGAAGATATTTATAAATCGATAAGTACAATAAAAATGCATGCTGCCTTACAAAAACATTATGGGAATCAACGACAAAAACGCCCTATGAGGAGCCCTAACAGCAACCGAATTTGGCGGCCCGAGTAGGTATTTTTCATTTCAATTTTATGCAAGTATAATACGATAATATTTAAACTAAATGCCTAATATCAATAATACGATACATATAAACAAAAGTAATAGCGACAGTTTCTATCATTCACATATTTACTAATAGTATTACCTCGAAATAAGTTCCGGCCGGCGCGGGATGTCACTATGCCGCCGCAACGGGTCACTATTTTCACAAAAATCACTATTTTCTGTTGAAATCTTTATAAATTACACTTTACAGGTAGTTAAAACTGTTTATTAACTACCCAGGCATGATATTATACACGTTTACACCCACTTTCACTGCACTTTCACTTTATTTATGTAATTTTTGGCGGACTTTTGATGATCGCGTTTTGCGCGCGCGACCTCTACTGAGCGGCCGAACGAATAGCGACTATTACGCGTCAGTCATTCATTCAATGTACTTGACAAGGACAATATATCTTTCTTGTTTTGTTTCCTAGACTCTGTGCAAGTTAGAACAGGATAGATACAGGTTATTTATGGAAATTTCCGTCATAATTGACGGCAGACAGTGCTAGCCCGAAACGGGCTTCGACACCAAAGTCGTACTTTGACAGATTCCCGAAACGGGCTTCGACACGCCTGAGGGGTTATTTGAACTCACACACTGACTTATTATTATTAGTATTACTTATTATAATGTTAGAAATATAGTATAATTTTACAATGTTTGTAAGTATGTGAGCACCATGCATCTATCACATAATTATGTCATTCCTTCATTTTTCATTATTTTTACCTATCGTGGTATAGTAATCTTATTCTAGGTGCATTGTCTTCACATATAATTATATAATAAGTGTATACAAGATATAATGTTTTTTTTTTTAAAAGAGTAACGGTGGAGTTTCTTGCCCATTCTTCTCCATACGAAAACTACCTTTTGGAATGGGCGACTAGAATCAGTTTTATTATTTTTTGTAAAGTTTGACGTTCAAAAGTGCCTTTTTTGTGCCTAATTGAAATAAATTATTTGACTTTGACTTTGACTTTATTATTATTGTTTTATTTCACAACATAATGTGGTTAAGTTGAATTTAACTTAACACTGCCAAAACTTTGAAGTAGATCAATATAATAGATTATATCTTTAATTTATTTCAACCTATTATTTATTTTTCAAACTCAAAGCATTTATTTCAATTAAACCATTTACAGGCACTTTTAAATTGTCAAGGGGTCAGCCAATCAAAAATATGAAGCTAGTTGTCTTCCAAAGCGTAGGTTCCTATGGAGAAGAATGGGCAAACTACACTGACACTCTTTTAAATCATAATATTCTTACAAAATATTGGTTACATCATTCATGTGAAAACAATGTAGAAAGACGTGCACATAAAAAGCGTCCATAATAAAAAGATAAAAACAATTCAAATATTAAAATAAGCCATGGCAAATAAGAGATGACCAATCCCTACTGATGGCGCTCATTCACGAACATGACCCATGGATCAGCACCGTTTAGCACAACCATTTAGAAGGGAACTTGGCATACATTTCCATTGACGTCCAACGAGTTGGAGGTTGATATTTTTTTTACAGAAAGGTTTCTTTATTATAAGCACTCACGCAAAGTTTCAACACGCGGAGACGTGTACTTTTTGAGAAAAAAAATAATTGAAAATCAATTATTTTTGCAATATTTATGTCAATCCCTACCAAAGATCATATTATAGAATTCTCGCCATTGAAAGTTTCGTTTTACCTGCGGTTAAGTTGTCATACGTTCGGTACCATGTTATTTCATATTTATTTACGTAAATAATTATATTTTCAATAGCTTTCATGCACACATATATTTAACAGTTTATATTTAAATTACAGCGCTATTTTCATTACGAGCTATTAAAATTATAATGTTTAGTGTTTACCGTCTTTTGCCGGCTTGTGGAACGAAACGTAAGACAGACCGAATTGATTGACCCCGACTCCACCTGGTACGAGTCTGTCCTACCCCTAGTGTTTTTATAGAGCCGGAGGCACGTAGGGAGAGCAGCCTCCACCTGCTGTGGCTGCCTGCGTTTTGTTACGCAAGGGCGTAGAGGCTGCTCTTTCCGCAGTGCCGGAGAAGTTGCAGTTTCAAAATAGATACAGAAATCCCTCTGAATCAGTGTCCCTCCTTTTTTTTTAGATGAAGTGGGTTCCCCCTTTCTGTAGGGGGGAACGTCCCTTCCCCCAAGGGGTCCCCTCTGGTTTTTTACAGTTATTATTAATTTTAATCCCTAAAATGAGAGAAATTTCCTCAGAATTAAAAATTAAAAAAAAACTCAAAAAGGGGGGGGGGGGCTCCGCAACTTTTCCTTTTAAGGGGGGTAGTACCTCTCCCTCCCCCTCCCCCCACCCTCCTCCCACCCTAAATTCGTTGGACGTCAATGGAAATTCGTACCGGGAACTTAACAATCCAACACATTTGACGATTTAACAATCGCAACATAATGATAATATTGTTTCTGTTCTTATAAACATACCATCACTTTGATGTTCCTCCTTTGGCTCAATAATATCATCTAGTCCCTCACAAACAGCTGGTAATTCTTCTTTGATAGCAATGCTTTCTGTTTGACATACAGCAACTATACTTATGTTTTCTGTTGGAGATTTAATAAGCACACTGAAAACCTCTAAGTGGTCTTGGTTTATTAAAGGATTAGGCTGTAAAAAGATGAATAGCATTAGGAAAATATGTTGGTGACCACAGTCCCATGAGACATGTACAAATCTTTTTTCATTATACTAAAGTCACTCAAAAGGTTCTCCACAAGTGAGGATACTTAGGTAGGTCTAATATACCCTGGAGAATCGGCCTCACCTCACTGACAACTGCACAAGCTATTATTGCATGGCGTTCATGTTGCTCACGCCAACATGACATGAGAGAGGACTGTTATCAAACCACATACAAGTTTCATACAGAGGTTGTAACAGTATTATGTGGAGTATTTAACATGTAATAATTAAAAACTCCTACATAAGACAATGATGTACATAACAACATTCAACACTCCATGGTACCGTTGGCATGAAATCCAGACACAATAGGTATGAACTTGAGAGGATCACGTCCACATTATACTGAAATTAGATATAATGAGAAAAAATGGCTGTTGAAGAATCCCTCACCTCATAATCCTCATTCATCATCTGAGCGAATAGCTCTTCGGCTTCCAGACATTGTCTCAGTAATCGGTAGCATTGCTTTAGTTTAGCACAGCAGAAGAAACAAGCAAGAATCGGTCGACTGTCTTCAGTTACAAACTGCAACAAAATTAGTCATACACTATTTTGTGTAAATGCTTCTAATCTCACTAATATATAATAAAGCAGTCCAAGCCAACACTTGCTGGTCCATAATGGTTCATGAGCGCACCTTACAGAGGGCAAGAGTATTGGTCACCAACCTTGATCAAGGCCTATTGGCGCTGTAGTCAGTGATTTCCATTTTCGGTCAGTGGGTCGTTTTAAGACGACCTCTAACCGAAAGTTCATGCAGGCAGTATGAATATTCATGTAAGAGTGGCATTTAGAACCTAATATGTAATAATTTACTTAATTCATATCAATAATATTAACTTACTGGAATATCAGTCAGCTTCTCATATAGTTCATGCAAGTTCCTGTTGACCACTACATACATACGGACATTCTGTACTAAACATATTCTACACATTGGCAATTTTTCCATCTTAAAAAGTATCACTTTTATTTTAGAAAAACACTAGCGTTGCGTATAAATAATAAGGGAAGCTTGTAAATTATCATAACATCTTCTTCTAGTAATCTACAATCAATACGCGAATTGAAGTTAGTAAGCACTTGGACCACTGTAAGGCGACAGCAATCTGATAGAGCTAAACTTATTATATCTCTCGTATGTGGTCCAGACAGTCCACGTTTTTCATCGTTCATAAGTTTATTAGTCCCATTCACGTTTATTTCGTTAAAACACGTTAATACTTTACAAAAAAGCACGTTCAGTACACAAAATAGGAAAACCTTTAAAATTAACTGACAGCTTGCTTCCTGGACATTGACAGATTTACAGCACAGATTTACAGCCTGTCTTTACAACGAGGTTTACTTTTGGGATTTTAGAAGCTTGGCTACTGAGGCCTTTAAGTCAAGTTTTTTTTTTAAAGATTTAGGGGCTAATTTTATGCGTTAAGTAATGATTAGCGACTGTTTAACCATACATTTTTGCAACCTTAACTTTAAGCGACTTTTATAAACCCCTAGTAGTATACTTATATGGTCCAAGGGTACATAGTTAAACTTTTATCAAAATGCACTATTGCTACTCGTATTGCGAAGCATTAGAGAGTGCTTTGCGATTGAAAAGTTTGTTTTGCCTCCTTTTTATTTCATTTCGTTATCTTTGACGTAGGTGTGATACCGGACACCGATACAGATACACACTCCGCGATTACTGTACTGTAACTGTGCGTTTGCACTGGCGAAACATCACAACAAAACATGTTGAATCTTTAGTTCCTGTCAAATATTATACGGAACTTTGACAGAAACTAAAGATTTCAACATGTTTTGTTGTGAATGTTTCGCCAGTGCAAACGCACAGTAAGCTGTACTTTAGTACGGAGCTGAGCGGAGTGGGGCGCGACGTCGTGGATTAGATCCTCCATCTCGACCTAAAGATCCCCACAATCCACCAATTTCTCAAACGCAATTCCAAGCGTTTCTTTGAGTCCGCCGCCAAACACCGCAACCCTCTGGTTGTCGAGGCCGCCAACTATGTCCCTAGTAGAATCAGTAAGATCCGCCGCCCGAGGCAAATCCTTACCGGGGTACGTATTTGAATATCGAAGATTAAAATACCTACGCTTAAAATACCAATGTTTAAAACATCGAAAATTTAAATATCGATTACCTATATAAAATGTCGAAAATTGTTATACCTACGCTTAAAACGTCGAAGATTGAAATTCCGAGTGATTAAAATTTCGAATGATTCAAATTATCGAATGACATTATGCCTAAGTTCAAAATATCTAGTACATTTAAGGCCTCTGCCTCGAATTTTGCGGGCAGCGGGGCGGCGGCGGCGGCGCGGGCAACGTATACCTGTTCTCCAAACCAGCGGGCAGATCGCGCAGCCAAGCGCGGCACTATAGCGGTGTAGTGTTGTGTTCGTGGTTTTGTTGTCGAGATATTTGTTTTTATTCGCGAACGAAATGTCTGAAAAACGGCGACAACATCTTTTGATTCAAATTTATTCCTAACGCTCGATTTATTGTGGGCAAAAGAAGAAGTGGATCCCTACTATAGGGCAAGGAAAATAAATGGCGAGTTTTATCGAAATTATGAAGAACAGAGACAAAATCCCGACAAATTCTACGACTACATCAGAATGAGTGTAGAATCTTTTGAGTATATTCTTGAAACTATCAAGAGTGATTTAGAGTCTGGAATTAATCCAAAACGATTTAGAGGTATATCTCGAGCAGAAAAATTATACTTGACGCTTGGGTAAGTAAAACAACGAAATTGTAATTGTATTTATTAGTTTGGCATCGGTCCTATGTTCCCAGATACAATCATTTTAATTAAATACCTACTACACACTAATCAGCCTTAATTATTTATCTTTGACTAAAACATTTATTACATAAAAACGTTTCGTATGAAATACCTAAGTAACATAACAGTTTTCTTACTCATTGACAGTAGGTATTTTTATTATAAGGTTTATATACCTAGTGTTCAGTATTCTTCCACGCATATTCTAATCTTATAACTAAAAAAAAATCACAGTTACCTACAGTCATTTATCTCTAAAATCGCAGTTCTTATTTGTACGATGATTAGTTATTTGAATCACAGTTTTGTTATTAAAACCTATTTGATGCGACCTTATCAAAATGAGTTATTTAATAAACGATTATCGCGGGCTCGAAAGACTATTGAGTGTGCTTTCGGAATTTTAAGATCCAAGTGGTATATTTTCAGATCATGAGAGATCTGAGACAAACAAATGTCACGCAAGATTACTCATCAAACCTTGCTGTTTGTTGCATAACCTTATCCGAGATAAGGACGGTGATAATGATATTGCCTATATTACTGTCAATACGAATCAACAAAGAATAGGTACAAACACGATTACAAACAAACGCCCGGACGTTTTATCAAGCACAATATCTACGTAAAAAATATTTTGTAAATAATCGCATTAGTTACTAATTAATTTGTAAAACATAATAAATATTGTATTTGACATCACACACAATCATTTTAATATTTACCTTCAATATTCAGTTCGTTTTTTATTTCTTCCCATAATTGGTTAATTATTCTTCTATTTTTATGGTTCACATCTTTGCTGTTCCTTAGGGGTGTCCTCTCAAAGATTGCCGAAATAATTTGCTCTTGCACGTCCGAGGTCATTTTGATACGTCACAAAAAAAATGTACAACACTATACCTACTACAATGCAGACGCGCAACGCGGGCGGTCACCGCTTGACTGGAGTGCACCGCTCGTTGCCCGCCCCCGTGCCGCTGCCACGCCGCTGTTTTAGAGAACCGGTCCATTTGATTTTACGCCTAAGATCCTGCCGCTCCCGCCGCCGCCGCCTCCCCGCTGCCCGCAAAATTCGAGGCAGAGGCCTAACTCACACATCAACACGGCGCCGCGCCGCCGCCCGTCTGCCTGGGTTCGCGTTACATTGCGCGCTTTTTTTTTTAATACGTAAAAATAAAAGTCAGTTCCCAGCAATAATTTTAGCGCAAAGCTACTTAGTTTGATGTACAGTATGCGTAGTTGATGGCTTTGTGATGTGTCTTTTTACACCCTATAATGATTATGATTCTATAAATAAACATTTGATACGGCCGCGAATGATATTTAGATCAATATGCAACCTGATACCACATGAGTAGTTAAACGGAACAGAGGCAAAGCTTCTTAGGAAAGTGCAAGGTTGTCACTGTCACAATAGTTAAAAATAAATTAAACAAAACATTTGTGAAATAGTTTAATTATTCAGTATGATAGAAAACTTTACAAATTACTTACTCTAATAATTTTCTTTTTATAATTTTAGTTTTTTAATAATTTATTGTTTCTTTTAATTGTGTGGTAAATTCTAAATCTAACATATAGTTGTTTCAAGTAATCTAAGGGGAAACATTCACATAGCATGTCAAATTAACAACGTTCTTCTATAATACGTTTAAGTATTTCGTGGCCAACATTGACAATATTTATGTCAAGATCGAAATATTTGCGCAATATTTTTGATCGAGCAATTCAACAAATGCGATAAAATGATCAGGAGGTATAATTAAAAAACCAGATTGTACGTTACCATCATTAAAATCCTTGTAATGGCTGAATAGAGAATCTTTGCCCATAGTTATAAGTTGTTCAGATTGAAAAAAATTGTTTACGGATGAGAAAATCTTTACAATTGAGCAACATTTTAACAAACAAAATTACCGTATTTATGCTCAAAGCTCTAAGGAACCTTCCCAATTAGTCGACGTGCAACGTGGGCATTATCCGACTTCAGTGATGGTTTGGTGGGGTGTTAGCTATGAAGGAGTGACAGAGCCGTATTTTTGTGAAAAAGGTATCAAAACATCAGCACAAGTGTATCAAGATACCATTCTTGAGAAGGTAGTTAAGCCCCTTAACAACAACATATTCAATAACCAATTATGGTCCTTCCAACAAGACTCGGCGCCGGGTCATAAAGCTCGGTCCACGCAGTCTTGGTTGGAAGTGAACGTTTCGGACTTCATCAGAGCTGAAGACTGGCCGTCGTCTAGTCCCGATCTTAATCCGCTGGATTATGATATATGGTCAGTTTTAGAGAGTACGGCTTGCTCTAAACGCGTGTGCGTTACCCCAGCCAGATTATGTCGAAAATCGTTATCTAAGTGCAATAGATAATTAGAAATACAGCTTCTGTAATTGGTAAGCAGATTTTTAAATTTGGTAAGCTGATAGTTTTTTTAATTATTTGATAAAAACATTTCCGGCTGGAGTAAAGTTACCCCAGCCAGATCTTTTGTTTTTTAATGGATATTTTGAAATAAATTTTATCTAAATAATTAGAAATCAATTTTAAATAAATGGTACAACTTTATTTGTATTTGTATTTGCAATGGTTGTGAAGATATTTAAAATCCTGCTGGAGTAACGTTTGCACGATTGCTGTATCTCGGAATTGACTATACGGATGATTGTAATATTTGTACATGAGATCTGGCTAATTAGTTATAATTTGTTACGCAATAAACGAATCAACTATAATGCACCGTTTTGAAGTTATTTTGGTAAATAGAAAATTGCTTTAATAGCTAACCTAACCTACCTACCTCATCGATATAATGGTTAAACGTAGGTAGGTATATGAAGAATGGCATAGTGGACACAACTTTGAGCAATTTAAAAAACAAAAACATTTAGTATGGTAGGTTTAATTTTTCAATCAAACTAATTTTATTCGTGACTGTACCAACTTTTAAGGACAATTATGCTAATAATTTTAGACCATTCTCTATTTTCACCAGAGCAGGGGCATAAATAAAATCTATATATAGCATTAAGTCAATATTAGGGTGTAAAGTACATACTATAAATACTTCGAGGCTACTACCTCAATGCTGCCAGGCGTACGGACATACTAATAATAATGTGTTAAGAGTCCGCGCCACCACTCAAGTCGGATAGACGCGGCGGCTAGTGTCTATGTCATTGCATCAAAGTGCATCAAAAAAAATGTAGTTCCACAATTTTCCGCCGGACTTCACTGGTGGCGCGGACTCTAAGTGTAACTTAAAGAGCAGCGTATATATTGACAGGTTTAATCGGGTTTGACATTTGTCATTAGTTAAATTTTATAGAGCATTAAAATTAAAAAAAAAACGTCTTTGCCATAACCTATGGCGTGCAAATATGAATAATAACGATTGTTAATAATTAATTTCAAGTCAATATCATTAATTTGAAAACAATAACAAATTTAAAAATGACAACAGTAAATAAAAAATCATTAATATTTTTAAAAAAACTGACAAAATTAATGCTTCAGTGAGAAATTCACTAATATACAATATTTTACAATAGTTATGAAGTCAAATTAGAATATTTTTTAACAATTGATTTAGATAATTTAAAAAAATGTTTAAATACATAATGTCAGAATTGATCTGTTAAAAAATCTGAGACAATAATAATATTTTACTTAGAATAGTTTTTAATTATGATTTTTTTAGCTCCTGTGGCAATTTATTTTAAACGACTGGTGCCATATGAGAAATGCTCTTATACATTAATGCAGTATTCGTTTGGAGAACACAGAGACGACCGACATTCATCTCTTTGTGTACGATCGAAAGCTTTAGATGCTGATACAAAAAGTTCAGGATTTTGTTTCACGAAGACAGCTACTTCAAATTTATACCTACAGTGACGGCAATGGTAAGATACTGTACTGAAAGGTACAGTCACCGTCAGATATATTGTAGTGAAATTTTAAGGTTTTATGTTTGTTTCTTTTTTGGGCCTAGTAGGTATAGAATTTTAAAATCGAACTTCGAATCGACTTGTTTCTTGTCTGCGTAGATACACTTGACGTTGTAAGTGTTCAGATATTTTTGGTTAGTTGCGAGTATAGAAATTATTGACAAGCATCTGCTCAGATATTAATGAACTAATGAATGTTCAGATATTAATAGTAACTTGTAGTGTATGGAACTTATTGACATTTAAAATTGTTCAGAAGTATTTGGTCACCTTGTCTGCTACAATATATCTGACGGCGACTGTACATAAAGTTAAACAACTCTCGGTAGATTTTAAACCGAAAATAGCCCTGACGCACTGTTTTTTTGTGCCTTAAAGACAACATTGTAGTTGAAAATGTTTTTCAACTCTACATGTAAGTGGGTCGATTATTACTCGTTAACTTGTAGAGCCTACTTAGCGGTGATAGTCTGTTTTCCTTTTAATTTCGTTATATATACGAGGGCGGCACTGAAAATTTTGGGAATCAAGGCAGTGACACAACATTACTATTTAAAAATGTATTTATTGCTTTTCGAAGTATTCTCCGCGAAATTTGACACATTTTTCCATACGATGGAACCAATCATTGAAGCAACCATTCCATTTGGAAGTTGGGGTCTCCAAAATGGCCGTTTTGTAGGCGTCCACAGCTTCTTCAGGTGAGGGAAAGTATAGAAATCATTAGGGCTTAGGTCGGGGCTGTACGGCGGATGGTCTAATAATTCTATGTTTTCTTGAAAACTCTAAAAACTCTTTTTTTCTGTGCGCGGTGTGAGAACTCGCATTGTCGTGATGGAGGATGATGTGGCGGTTGCAGTTCTCTTAACGGAGTTCAGAAACGACCTGTGGCAAACAAATGCTAGCATACCATTCTGCATTAACCGTTCTTTGTCCCTCAAGAGGAATAGTCGTAACATGGCCGGTTTTGGAGAAAAACGTGGCCACCATTTTTTTTGCAACACTCCGTGAACGAACAATTTTTGCTGGCTACACGTTGAACGCCGTGGAGGTCAACATATGAGCGACACTGTAATAGCCGATAGGGCCAGGAGAAAATCCGTAAATATGTAAAATTTTACACAATGTATTTATTGCATTATTGGAGCGGAAATAAGCTAAAACTTAGTTATTGGTTACAAAAAAAACATTTTAGTGTTTAAATTTGCTATAATTTGAGTGTCACTCATAGGTCGTCCCCCGTGGCCTATGCGAAGAGAAAATCGCAAGTCCGTTAGCGGGGGCCGCGCGGGTCACGGTGTCGAGCACCGCCGCCCGCGCGCCCGCACCCGCGTACTTACAGCCCACGAGTTTAGAGTGTTTATGTCGTTTAGTGCGTGTTTAGTGTCACATTGAACGCGATACGCTCACTACGCTATTTGGTTTTTGCTAATTTTATATATTCATACTGCGTTCATATTATAAAGATGGATGATTTCGGAGATTTTGAGATAAGTCAAGAAGACTTATCACACATAGATACTTTAGAAATAAATTTACTCAACAACAGTTTTCACGTCAGCTCGGAAGAGGAAGATCTGGACGATCAACCAGTTTGCCGTGGTCGTCGCCGTGTAATGGTTTTTGATAGTGATGAAAGTGAGTTGGACCAGCTACAAATTACTTTGAATACCATGAGTACTCCGTCGACATCTGCACGTACATGGACGCAACCAGCAGGTAATCAGCGTCAAATTATTGCTTTCACTGAGATTCCTGGTTTGCCTTTTAATCTCCGCTCTGCTATGATTAACAAATCGCCAGATAATTTTTACTGCCTTTTGGTGTCAGACGAAATTTTTGAGAAAATAGTGTATGATACTAACGAGTTTGCTATACACAAAATAGCTGCACGAGAAGCTTCAAAGTCAGCACGCATACGCAATTGGTCGCCTACTAATGTTGATGAAATGAAAAACTTTTTTGGTTTGATATTATTTATGGGATTGGTGAAGCTTCCTAAAATGAGTGACTATTGGTCCAAGGACGAAATAATAGGACATGCTTTTGCACGAAAAATAATGTCTCGGAACAGGTTTGAGCTGTTATTACAAATGCTACACTTTTCAAAAGAAGATGACGCTCTCAAGACTGATCGATTACATCGCATTCGAACCCTTCTGGACCTAATGAACGAAAATTTCAAGAATCATTACACTCCTGGCGAAGATCTGTGCATTGATGAGAGTGTCGTACCATTTCGGGGCAGAATTATTTTCAGACAGTACAATAAACAGAAACGACATAAATATGGTGTAAAGGAATTTAAACTATGCACGTTACCTGGATATACCTACAAAATCAGTATTTATGCGGGCAAACAAAATGATCAAGTCAATACTACGCCTGAAAACGTTGTGATGTCGTTGTGCAGTGACCTTTTGAACAAAGGGCACACATTATACACTGACAACTGGTACACAAGTGTCAGTTTGGCTAGAAACCTTTTGCAAAATGAAACGCACCTCGTCGGTACAATTCGTAAAAACAGGAAAAATCTTCCTAAAGAAGTAATCAATGCTAAATTGAAACGAGGCGAACATATTGCCATGGAGAGTACTGATGGAATAACTCTATTAAAATGGAAAGACAAAAGGGACGTTTACGTTCTTTCTACAAAACATTCCACCCGCTTCCAATCCGTCACGAAGCGAGGTAAAACCACTTTGAAGCCTAAAATCGTAGTAGATTACAACAAGGCGAAAGGAGCCGTGGACTTATCTGACCAGATGGCCGCATATTCGACACCTTTGAGAAAGTCCGTCAAATGGTATAAAAAAGTGGCCATAAATTTGCTTCTAAACACGGCCGTTGTTAATGCTTTAATATTGTACAAGACTGTCACTGGGAAAAACATGCAAGTAGTTGAATTCAGGAAAGAGATATTGAAGGGTTTATTGTCAAAAAAGGAAGAACAACCAATAGAAACCTTGAGGCCAAGACGTATAAAGCACAAGCTCACGAAAAAAGAAGGCACCGCCAAAAATAATCGTCGTACATGTCAAAATTGTTATAAACATAACGTTGAGATAATGGGAAGGGCTTTGGCAAAAAACAAGACCAAAAAGGTGGTTACATTTTGTGAAACTTGCCCAAATAAACCATATCTCTGTTACGACTGTTTTCATCAAGTTCATTAGAATAATTTTGTGATGTAAGTTTAAGTTTACCTGGCATTGATCTCAAATTAAGTCTGATTTTGCATGTGTTCCTCGTATAAATAAATATATAAATGAATATTAACTAATACTATTTTGTTTTTTATTTAGTACCAAAACCAAAACTGATTTAATTATAATATTTTTTATTATTATATGCGTGTTTTATTTATCAAGTCATAAAAATAGTATTTAATTTATACACATATACATATTCTATTTGTAATCAAAATTTATCCCAACTGGTTTCGGCATTATACCATAATTGAGCGCAATACTCTCATACACACTTATATTCTCACTACATTGCAAATATGGCTTAGAAAACTTGACATATTTTTCTAGGTATTATGTTTACATAAAAACCAACTGAACTGCATTAGTCTACAGGGCCATGGGGGTCACCTTATATCGAGATTTGCTTAGAACATTTGTCCGACGGCTCCATAGACACGTTTGAAATCAACTCCAGCTTGCGGGCACATGTTGTCCCCCGCGGCTCCAACGGAACAGATAAGTGTCGACCAAATGGTGCCCCCCATGGCCCAAATGGAAACACGAAGAAAACGCACTGGCGTTCAACGTGTTAACTCATTTTCGAACACCCAAACTCGTGACTGATTTTTTGTTTCGGGTTCGTACGCGTATATCCAGGATTCGTCACCTGATACGATGTTGTATACAGCATTTGAGGATCCTGCGTGGAATCTTTCGAGAGTTCTGACGCACCAAGTAACGCGAGCCGCTTTTTGCTCTTCACAGAGCGAATGCGGTATCCATCGGGAAAACGACTTTTTTACACCTAATTGTTCATGCAAGATTATTTGTATTTGACTCATGCCAATGTCTAAAGTTGCCTGAATTTCGCGGTATGTCACATGTCGATCTTCCTCAATCAGCTTACGCACAGCTTCAACGTTTTCTTGGGTGACTGCAGTTTTTGGACGACCTTGACGGGGATCATCACTGAGCTTGACACGTCCACGTTGAAATTCAGCAAACCAGCGATAAATTGTGGTTTTGGATGACCCTTCATCAACAAATGCAGAAATCATCCGGTCAACACCCTGTTTTTGTGTTAAACCACTTCGAAAGTCATAATAAATCATTGCTCTTGAATTTTCTCGAGTTAATTCCATTTTCTCAACGATTAAACAAGTTTGACAAAACCTTGTGACAAGACCGAGAATCTTTTTTTAAATAAATAAATGGTATTCGATTTTTAAAACCAAGGAGTTTTCAATTAAAAAGATTTTAATATGACAGGAACAGTGGAAATATTCCATTACCGACGATTCTTGTCGGCCGGTATTTCAGAAACTTGGTTTGTTACCGCTACCGTCTCTTTATATATATGAGATATGCATGTTTGTGTGGAAGCATAAGGAATTATTTACAAAAGCAGACGATGTACATCCCGAAACCGGCGCGACCCTGACAGGCTCGAACTGGATGTCATGCCAAGGCTAGCTAAATATAATAAAAGCTGTTTGTATATGTGTGTAGAAATATTTAATAAGATACCGAGCGACCTAAAAAATGTAAATACAAGATTATTTAAAAGTAAATTGTATGATTGGCTGTCCACTAATAGTTTTTATAGTGTAAAAGAATTTTTTGACAAAAAATTGAAATGACTGTAAGATTTTAAATAGTAAATGTAATTCCTACTAATACCTACTTATGCACGAAAAATTTGCACGCTTATAATGTTAAGCAAAAATATGTATGCTCAGTATTTAATTTTTGTACCATCTTCTATACCATGTTTTTATGCAAATAAATATTCTTATTCTTATTCCCGATACTTTTAGTGCAGCCCTCGTATACTACTGCTTGCAAAAATCTTGATTATATTTTACCACTTTGTCGGCGTGATTAATATAAGATATTGTATTGAAATACGGGGTATGTTGCCCGGAGAAAAATGTCGCGGACCGAATAACGTGTGTGGGTAAAAAACATGAAAAGAAAAGTTGTGTTAGAAAGGACTGAGATTGTAATTGTTGAACAAATAACCTCTGTAACATAATGTTTTGATTAAATAGAGTGTCCATGGAGTTTCTTGCCAGTTCTTCTCCATCAGGAACCTACTTCGTTTGGAATGGGCGACTAGCTTCACCAAATAACTCAAACTAAATTACCCCTTTTCTTTTCTCTTTTTTTTTGGCGATGTCTAGAGACACCGCCAAGACGACCCCACCCCGAGCCACCGCATCCCCCGTCGTGAGGGCTCGCACGCGCATGATGGCGTCACCGTTGAGCGCCCCCTGCGGAAACCAAACTGGCTCTCCGCCAAATCCGGCCCCACCCAACTGAATGACCCCTTGATAAGTGATAACTCAAAAGTGCCTGTAAATGTGATAATTGAAATAAATGCTTTAAGTTTGAGTTAAAACTTGTGTGTGATTGATAACCAACTACCTATATCTACCATCAACGAAGAATTACACCGGAGAATGGTCAGAAACGGCACAGGGTAGATACCCCGTCGTGTCATGTAAAGGAATGTGTTTTGTTAAATTACCCTTTTTGCGAAAACTACGCTGGCAAACATCACACTTATAAGGTTTTACACCAGTGTGTATTAGCTTATGTTTTTTTAAAGTATTGTTTTCACAAAAACTGCGTTGACATACATCACACTTATAAGGTTTTTCACCAGTATGTATACGAAAATGTCTTGTCAAATCACTATTTTGGGTAAAACAACGCTGACATACATCACACTTGTAAGGTTTTTCACCTGTGTGTGTTCGAATATGTTGTGATAAATTACCCTTTTGACTAAAAATACGCTGACATACATAACACTTGTAAGGTTTTTCATCAGTGTGTGTACGAATGTGATTTGTTAACTCACACTTTCGACTAAAACTACGCTGACATACATCACACTTGTAAGGTATTTCACCGGTGTGTTTTCGGATATGTGTTGTTAAATTAACCTTATGTCTAAAACTACGTTGACATACATCACACATAAAAGGTTTTTCACCAGTATGAAAACGAATATGTTTTGTTAAAGCATCCATTTCACTAAATCTACGATGACATAAATCACACTTAGGTTTTTCACCGGTGTGTATACGAATGTGATTTGTTAACTCACACTTTCGACTAAAACTACGCTGACATACATCACACTTGTAAGGTTTTTCACCAATTTGTGTACGAGAATGTTTTATCATATTTTTTACTCGACTAAAACTATGCTGATCACATTTGTAAGGCTCTTTGAAATAAGTGCCAGGGTTGGACGTACGTTTTTGAGTTGTCCAGATAACATTCGAGTCCGATTTATCTTTTCTCGTTTGGTCAGCTGTTATTCCATCTTCTTGTTTCGTTCTTAGTGTCTCTTGTTTTGGTTTCTTCGCAACGGTCGTCTCTGTGTGATTATAAATCTGGTAAGTACAATGTTGGAAGAAGATTGATGATACGAATCAAAATAATAGCGCTTTGCATTTTTTACACTAGGACCAAAAAGGAGGAATTTCTGAGAACATTGAATAATACAATTTATTACCAGGGACATGAAAAATATTGTACTAACATCGACATAATTAAGGTCTGTTCCAAAAGTATTTGATCTAAGTATAAACAAAATTGAAATTGAAAACCATCGTCGAAACTTGAGGTTATATAGTTAACCTCAATTATTAAATGATATAAAAGAATGAATGAATGTTCTTTAAGGTGATTTAAGATTAGAACATCGGCACCCTAATTGCGTATCACTATCTGAATAATTTTGAAGGAATTTCGAAGAAGGCGTCTGCTCAACAACGTAAATAACGCTATTAATATTGTTGAACTGTCAAAATGAAACAGATTGTGTTTGATCGTATGTTACGCAATTAGGGTGCGGGTTTAAGTATTAAAAAAATGGCCAAGTGCGAGCCACGAAAAAGACACGTTTATTGTATGGGAACCCCCTTTAATTTGTAACTTTATTTTATTTATTTGTTGTAGCGGCAATAGAAATAAATAATCTGTGAAAATCTAATCAGTCAAGTGTGTCTATTACGGTTCATGAGATACAGCTCGCTGAGAAACAGTCTGACGAAGGCTCAGTAATAGGGTTCTAGGGTTCTACGGGACTCTAAAAATGAAACCAAAGCACTCGATTTGTAAGTGGCACCACAAATTGGCATACACAGGTACGTTTTCTGATCCATGTGTTTACATTTTCATCAGATGCTTTTAGAATAGACTGTAGACATCACACGGCCACCTCACTAGCGTACTTGTGTATCATCAAATCAAGGGCATTTTGAGAAGTGGTAATTTTTCGACTGAGCCTCATTAAGCGTTCCGGGTGTTCTGTTGCGTGAGGCATAAAAAACGCGCGTTCTCGAGAGTTATAATGCTCTGTTTCACAGCGAGACGTCTAGCGGTACATGCAAGAGAGAGCCCGCGAAGTGTAGTTCGCCTTCTCGCGACAATGTGGCCGCAGCATGATTAATAATGTGATATCGCAGCATTCGGCGGAGGAGCTCGTGGCTAAATAATAACTGCCGCACGGGTCGATCCGTCAGGTTAAGCTACGCTTGCCGGGGTTGGTCTGTGGATGTGTGACCATCTTTACATACCGAGACTCCTCCGTGCCTCGGAAAGCACGTTAAGCCGTTGGTCCCGGCTGTCATTCGTGGATCTTTGACAGTCGTTACGGGTCGTCAGAAGCCCGAAAGTCTGACAACCAGTCTTACCAAGGGGTATCGTATTACCCAGTTACTGAGTTGTGGAGGTCAGATAGGCAGTCGCTCCATGTAAAATACTGGTATTCAGCTGCTGCGGTTAGACTGAAAGCCGACTACAATTCCGAAATTTCCAGTTGGGAAAGAGCTGGGCAGATTGAATACCTACATTCGGCGATTCCCTTTTTCGGCGCAGGCTCAGAGGGGTCTAGTATGTACACCTACATGTACATACTAGACCCCTCTGAGCCTGCGGGTGATACAGACGTGATGTTGTGTGTTAGTACTGAAGTGGTTTGGGTTACTCAGTCCTAGTACGTTTGAGTGTTTTTAAGTGTCATGCGGATTTGCTCCCGCACGCGTGATTGTATTGATTATTCTTGTCCGGGCAAGCTCGCCATGCTCCCTAGTTGCCACTGCTTGCGGTAGCGTCGGGGAACACAAACAGCGAGGGGGTAATGCCTGATGTTAGCGTTATGCTCGTGAATGAGTGCTGCTTGTGGTGGCTGGTCGTCTTGCTGGCCACGGTTTTGTTATTTTGTCCTAGTTTATCATTTGTGACTTCGAGATACTGTCCTTTGGATAGAATTCAACATTCTTCATGTACGAGTATGTACGCCCATTAGGTAAAGCTAACCACTTCCTATCAGGTCTACCGTTGGCCCGTTTGCTAACATATAAATTAACTAACCAATACTTACTTTTTGTCTCTGTGGCTCTTTGTTTCGTCTTAGATGCGTCTTGTTCTTCTTCCACTTCAATTTTAAACTCCATTAGAGGTACATCATCTTCTGAATCTGATTCAGAATGGTGTGGTGGTATATCTGCTACATCTAGACAGCTAATGTCTAAATGTTCCGGTTCTAGCTCTGTAAGTAAACAAAAACAGTCAATAGTATTAGTTGTTTATTATTAATATTTGTTTTATTTCACAACACAATGTGGTTACCGTTAATTTGAATTAAATTGAATACTGCCAAAATTTTGTAGTAGTCCAAATCATTTTTTGATGAATATAAAATAAATAAATTATTATTTTTAATTTATTTGAAGCTAATATTTACTGATAATATTGTTTCTGTTCTTAACAACATACCATCATTTTGATGTTCCTCCTTTGGCTCTATAATATCATCTAGTCCCTCACAAACAGCTGGTAATTCTTCTTTGATAGCAATGCTTTCTGTTTGATATCCATCAACTATACTTAAGTTCTCAGTTGGCGATTTAATAAACCCACTCCAAAAGTCTAAGTGCTCTCGGTTTATTAAAGGATTAGGCTGTAGAAAGATGATTAAGTATTAGGAAAATATGCTGGTGATCACAGTCCCATGAGCACAAACATTGTTTAATTATACCTACTAAAGTCACAGTTACGGTACGACCTTAGTTTAACATCCATCGTTTTAGGGGGTGAGAATGAAGGGGGGGGAGCTGTACAATCCCCGGTTAAGGAAAAGTTGCGCAACCCCCCCCTTTTTCCGCTATGTTTTTTTTTAATATTCTGACCTAACTCGGTTTTTCGGAAGGACTTTTACATAAAGGTACAATATATATATATATATACCTAGTCAAGCCATAAATATAATCACGAAGAATTATTTTTTTTTATTGCAAATAATATATATTACTTTTACAGTGTGTTAGTTTAATACATAAATATAAAACAAATTAAAAAATATAAAAAGCTTATTCAAAGTGGTCTCCAGTGGCTGCAATACAGTCCTTTAAACGTTGAGGCCAGTTATTAATAGAAGCACGCACTCTTTCCATGGGAAAATTCTTCACTGCCAATCGTATGGATTGTTTTAGGGACTCCAAATTATCATGGCGTTTAGAGCAAGCCGTACTCTCTAAAACTGACCATAAATCATAATCCAGCGGATTAAGATCGGGACTAGACGACGGCCAGTCTTCAGCTCTGATGAAGTCCGAAACGTACACATCCAACCAAGACTCCGTGGACCGAGCTTTATGACCCGGGGCCGAGTCTTGTTGGAAGGACCATACTTGGTTATTGAATATGGTGTTGTCAAGGGGCTTAACTACCTTCTCAAGAATGGTATCTTGATAGTGATACACTTGTGCCGATGTTTTGATACCTTTTTCACAAAAATATGGCTCTATCACTCCTTCATAGCTAACACCCCACCAAACCATCACTGAAGTCGGATAATGCCCACGTTGCACTCTGTCGACTAATTGGGAAGCTTCCTTAGAGCTTTGAGCATAAATACGGTCATTTTGTTTCCTAAAAAGTTGCTCAATTGTTAAGATTTTCTCATCCGTAAACAAAAAAAAATCTGTGACCTCCCTTTGTCAGTCAGTTAAAAAATGACCAGAGTGTCTCTTATAGGCTGCAAGTCCTAAGTCATCTTTTAAAATACGCGACATGGTTCTGGGTGCTATCTTCATCTCCCGAGATAAAATCTTTTGCTTTCGGACAGGATTTCTTCGAATTCTTTCCCTTACTGCTTTGACCACCTTTTTCGTACGAACACTAAGTGGACGGCCAGATCTTTTTCTGTCGCAAACAGAGGAGGTCTCATTGTACCTATTAATAGCCCGGTACACAAAAATTTGATTAATACCAAGCGTATGGAGTTTTAAAAATTGCATTTTGCTCCATACCAACTTTGTGTAATGCAATCACAGCGATTCGGTTCTCTTTATCACCTCACTCCATTTTAATATCGCAAAATATTGTACAATGTATTGGCGCCAAAATTAGAAAACTCAATTAACAATCGTATAAAAATGACAGATTCCAAATTCAAATGTAATATCTTTCTTATTTTTAATTGTAAAAGTATTTATGGCCAGACTAAGTATATATCCCCCCGTTAAGTATATTATTAATACAATTGTATAATTTTTAAGATCTTATTTTGAGGTTATGTTTAGGTGATATTTTTTTTAGTCAGGCTTAGTAACGTATCCCCGTTTGGCCGGGCTCCTATAACTGAGTGGCTTCAAAAAATAACAATTCTTTAGTCAATCAAGTACCAAGCTCGCTTCGCTCGTTCTTACAGCCTAAGTTCTCATTGCCTTTTTATTAAGTCGAGATGTGTCGGGGCTTGGGGCACCCCGACTCGGACAGTTTAGGTTCAGAAAGGGATGGCGGGGCCTAGTGAGCGAGCGAAGCGAGCGATCAAAGAGCCCGCCATCCCCTTTGAGCCCCAAGTCTCTAGCTTGACAGCAGAGTGCCAGAATATGTAAAGTATCAGTGACAACACAAAATGGCGTCGTTTTACGTTTGGTTTCACATATCGGCAAATAACATAACATAACATCACTCCTGTATTCCCCGAAGGGTTAGGCAGAGGTGTACCTACCTATAGTGCACCCACATATCGCCAGTTATGATTCAGTCCCATGTAATAGGGGGCGAGCCTATTGCCATCAACCGGGCACTTATCCAGACTCCGGGCTGCTACTGAGGAATTCTTGATGAAAAAACCCAATAACACTTTGCCCGACCCGGGAATCGAACCCAGGACCTCATGCTCAGCAGTAGCGCTTGCGACCACTAGACCAACGAGGCAGTCAACACCACAGAAATATTAAAAACAGGAGAAGTGGCAAGGGGGCGTGTCGCCGACCACGTGGAGTTGAGCTTTTCGCTCAGCTATTGAAAAAATGGCCGTCACCGCGAGTTAGTGTGTTGTCAACCGCGATCGTAAAAAAAACGATTATGCCGTCTTGTTAAGTGGGTTCGTGCAAAAATAGAAGCCAAAACAAAATTTTTAGAAGTCAGTCATCAGTTACCACAGGTAAATACAAGTATTTTACAATATTTGTCTTAAAAATCACGAAAAACAACAAGCCGTAAAATATATCTGACTTGTACTACTTTATTTTTGTTTTCCTATATTATCCCGACAGTATTATTTTTGCATTAAATACATTGCTCTTTTACAACCACCTCAGTCTGTCACTGAGTGACTGAACAAGCAATGTAAATCTGACATAACGAAACCTCAATATGCCGTAATGTCGCATGGTGCGTCCGCTGCTCCGGTCCGCCGTATTTGAGCGCGAGCTAGTGATGTGCTCGTGGAGGTCTGACAAAGTCTATCGACAAGAAAGTCGACTGCGAATTGTTATATTACAAGTTCATTTAATTGATTTTTCTTCAATTTGTTAACTCTTGTAATCCGGTTGGAAGGCCGATGTGGTTCTATGCATTTTTACCCATTTTAATAATTTTACTGCGTAATAGACAAATGCGTAACCAAAGATCGTGAATTAAGTTCAATAATGTTTAGTTTAGTAATCTATGGAATGTCCTTGGGTTTGAATTATGAGATGTAATGCCTTAGCCTCAAGTTACTTCGTCATTTGTTATGGTTATGGTATTTTACTGAAGTCTTCATAAATGCACCATTAGTTTCGTATGCATTATAATAATCAGCATCTTATAGTCATAATTATGTATTATGCCGCAGAATTTCTTAAGAGGGTTTGAAGCCATATTGTGACGTCATGCATGCTCTAAAATAAACCATTATAATATGAAAATTACTTTTAATAAGGTTATTATTAAAGATTTGGCAATGGGTCAACATTCATGCTATTAATTTCTTATGCATGCGTGTGTGTTATTGTCACATAAACCCCTAGTTACTAAAGAAAGAAGATTTATTTTTATTTTAAATACGGGTTTTTTAAGAGCCTGCAAATTTACAAGTTTATGATTAGCTTCGTATACCTATATAATTCAGTAAGTCACTAACAAATTGTATTTGTACCGTTTCAGTTTCCCAAAACAAGCAAGTAAAAAATCAATGGATTGATGCCATAGGAAGGTCAGCTAACTGGTTCTCTACAAAAACGAGAATCTCTTTTTTGAACATTTTATGGCATCATAATCATATATAACTACGTGTCGTTTGATTTGTAATTGTTTTTAAAACATTTTTATTAATTAATTAAATAATGTTTTGTTGGTTTCATATCGTTTTTGTTTACTTTATTTCCAAAACCTTTATAGTAAATTTATCGATATATTTATCGATAACTCTTCGATTTAGTCAAGCACTATGTCGTATCCGCCCCCGAGTCCCGACAACACACAATGATAATTGTTTTAGTGTGAGTAATTATACGGAAAAAGTACACTGTGGTTTAAAGAATAAGGTTTATATTTAAATGACTGAGTTATCGATGGCGCGTGTGTGCACTTGTTCGTAGTATTGTTTTGACAGAACTGTGTGTGCAATATTAGCGTTATGGAGGGGCAATTGTGGCTTCATCGGTTTTCTATACATTTTGAACTCCACGCCATATCTCCTTCTTTATTATATCTATGGTCAACACTAATTTAAATCAGCGAAATATAGGTAATATAATGAAATATGCGTAAAAAGTATCTAAATCACTAAATAATTATATGTATTTATTTCATAATTTATATAAAGTAAAACATTTTGGTGCGTTGACCTTACGTAAAATGGCGAGGCAAAATGTCAAAAGAGACAAACTATTGCATCATTTCTTCGTTTTTTTTTTCTTCTCGTAAACCATTTATCTCCGCAAATTATTACCATTATTTCTTAAAACATTGCGTGAATGCTATCTTTCTGTAAAAAAATATGGACTCCCAGCTCGGTGGATGTTAAACTAAAGCTTTGCCGAAATTACTTCCACAGTATACTGAAATTAGAAATTATGAGAATAAATGGCTGTTGAAGAATACCTCACCTTATAATCCTCATTCATCATCTGAGCGAACAGCTCTTTAGCTGCCAGGCATTGTCTCAGTAATCGGTAGCATTGCTTTAGTTTAGCGCAGCAGAAGAAACAAGCAAGAAACGGTCGA
The DNA here is from genome assembly GCA_963853775.1 of Xanthia togata. Lineage (NCBI taxonomy): Eukaryota > Metazoa > Arthropoda > Insecta > Lepidoptera > Noctuidae > Xanthia > Xanthia togata. The sequence continues at coordinate 3,634,193 of OY970815.1, forward strand.
CTGTCTTCAGTTACAAACTGCAACAAAATTTGTCCTGCACTATTTTGTGTTTGTTCTTGGTGACTTGTAATTTGACGTATTTTTTCCAGGACGTGATCAGAGTGACCCATTTGCAACAATTAAGCACAAAAGCCCTTCAATTAATATTTTAAATCATTCTAGTAAATTTTCGGAAGCTAAGGCTAATGTCATGATAAATAAAGGATCTTTTTCAAAAGCCGACGTCTGTCAAACTATTATAGCTCATTTACACTCCTGGCCTACACGCGTCGCGGCTCTTCTCGTGTCTCGGCCACAGCTCGTTCGCTCGTCAAGTTAGGCTGGCCGTATACGTACGGTTTCCTGATCACGATTCCTGACTCGGAAACCTGAATGCTTGGCGTGCTTGCCTTAAGGCGGCTCCAGACATACAACAATAGCAACAATATTTGAAAACTTGTTTGAAAACATGTGAGGCACGGGAGTTTGGTTTTTGATCAAAGCTTATTTCAACTTTGCCATTCGTTGTCGGTTTTCGAGCGCACATCAAAGCGTCCAAAGTACAAATAAGTGCGTAGCATATCATAGCGTTCAAAGTACAAATGTGTGCGTAGCCTGCAAGTCCAATGTCTCGTAAATTACTGAGCGGAACGGTCGCTTTGTTCAGTCGCAAGATGGACCGGAGCAACGAAAGGGTTCTGGAATTTATTGAGTTGCTTGATGGAGAACCTGCTGCCTTGCTGTACGGTTGTACGGAACCCTTCATGTGCGAGACCAACTCACACTTGGCTGGTTTTTATTTCAGTTAAATGAAAATACGAAACAAAGTACACACATCAACACGGTCTAGGGATATTTTTTAAAAAGCGAATTACTATCAATGTGTTAATTATTTATATGACATGTATATATTTAAAAGATACGTTATTTAATATTCTACCATTTTTTAATAATGGTTAAGGTACTTAGATTAAAATTTCAGGATTTTATGGAAAAAAAATGAAGCATAGACGGAAACCGTATATGAATTAACTTTTAATTTGTGAGTAAAAACTGAAAAAAATAGAAAAATCATTTAATTTGTGTTTATAAACTTGAATTTAGTAGTCTGAGAAAGCGCCCATGATGTTCATAACACATCGGCAACGATTCGGCATGCTCAGAACAAGGTTGTCAATGTCTTGCTGCGGAATATTGTCCCATGTCCTTCTGAGGTGCGCAAAAAGTTGATCTTCTGTAGCCAGATTTTCAGGAACTTCCTTCAGAGCTCTTCTTTGCAGCATATCCCACGCATGCTCAATGGGATTTAGATCTGGCGATTGAGCAGGCCAGTCTAAGGCCCTAACATTATGTGTATGTAACCAAGCTGCTACCGTTCTCGCCGTGTGTGCCCGGGCATTGTCGTGCATGAGCAGGAAATCTTGCCCCATTTGTGTTCTGTGGGGCAAGATTACGGGCCCTAGCACCTGTTGGACGTATCGTTCTGCCGTCATATTGCCCCGCACCCAAACGAGATCCGTCCGTCCTCCAAGACGAATTCCTGCCCAAACCATAATTGTTCCTCCTTGGTATGGGTGAACTTCCTGAGGGTTCTGGAGACGGCTCCATCGTCCAGGAACTCGCCAAACACGCGTCCTTCGTGAATCTGGATGGAAGCCGAACCTGGATTCATCCGTGAACAGCACATTGGACCATTGCTCACGGCCCCAGTCCACGTGGTTCCGAACCCATTCTAATCGTCGTCCACGATTGCCTCTCCGTAAAGGTGGGACCCGGAGTGGTCTACGAGAGCGTAGATTGCTTTCATGCAGTCGCCTTCTTACAGTTTGGTCACTCACAAGCACTTGGTGTTCCACTCGCACCCTTTGGACCAATTGAGTCGCCGTTGCATTTGGTTGAGCTCGCGCAGTAATTTGCAAAAATCGGTCTTGTCTGGGGGTAGTGATGCGACTTGGCCCCCGGTGCCTCTCCGCTACTTCACCTGTGGCACGATAGCGTGTCCACAATCTTGAAATTACATTTTGATGGGTCCCTATGGCCTCAGCAACATTACGCTGAACAGATCCAGCTTCCAACATTCCCACAGCTCGTAACATCTCCGCCCTCGTCAAATGTCGGCGTTGCATGGCTACAATACCTCAATTTTAACTTTATCTTTCGTTTAAAAATGAAAAAAAACTGTAACTAAACGTAATTCGTATTGTTTTCTAAATTTCGCACAAATGAAAATTCCCTCTCCTATACATCAAGACATTTTTATGCCACCGAAACAAAAGAATTTTCAAAAATTTTAATTTGGAATTAGTCTGAGATAAATTACAAACAAATCGGTGTATAAAAGATTCCAATGCGGCCAGTACTTTTCGAGTTATTTAATTGAGTATGAAATATCCCTAGACCGTGTTGATGTGTGTATATCTCAAATTTAAAAAATCGCAAATATAAATTTGTATTTCATAATGATACTGTGAATTACAAAGTTAATTTTTGCAGTTGCAGAAAATCACCCTTATTTAAATAAATGCCTTATGAATCGGCATTTTTAATATTTGTTGATTATATACAGTATAATATGGTAGACGCTAGCACGTCAACCTACCCGAAACTGTAAAATTTTCCCAATCAACTTTGAACTTTAGTGATAAAAGTAGAAAATCTATTAAAGAAATATGTGACTCAGGTTGGCTGGACAAATCTTCAAAATAGCTTGCATTTAACTAGGTCAATAGGTCACTTTATGTGACGGCTAAACACCCTTATTTCAGAATTTGTGACGCTACAGAATCTTAGATAATCGATCGAAAACGTGTCCAGCCATCTTGAAAAACCACTTTTCGCTGGTCTCTCAATCTCGGTAACGGAAGTGATTTTGACGACTTTTTGCATATCAACGGACGTCACATAAATTTGTGACGGGCACCGAGCTAAAAGTTTTGTGATAAGTACAGTGGTTTAGTAGAAAAATGCAAAAATCTGTGTCCAGCCATCTTGAATTTACGTATAAAACTTATGGCTGGCACTTCCGAATCTCAATAACGGGGGCGTTTTCGAATATGGTTCCTTTACTAATAGTTGGTGACGCAATGTGTGACAGTAATAACGTTTGATTTATGGCGTCACATGTAAGGGTTTACGAGAAATCAATAAAAACTTAATGTCCAGCCAACCTGAGTTCAAGATGGCTGGACACATGTATCTCCACTGCCTGATAATCTACGACCTTCGAAATGTGTTCAAAATTTTGTGACGGGGACGATAATGATAACCTGAAATTGTGACGGAGAAACTTTGCGTAGTTTCAAAGATATTGATCATTTAAATTTCCCCATACAAACACTGCAGTAGGGTAACCAATATTGTAGGTTTTATGTAGGACAAGTATATTTTAAGGTGTTTTCTTTAATGGACGAAAATCCGTGTATTGGTGATACTAATACGAACAACTGTAGATATTTAAATCAATAGAAGACAAAAATGTAGAAGTGAGGAAGGGGGGGGGGGGGGTAATTTTTATAACCATAAGAATCATCATACATATCTATAAGTTATTTGTTTCCGCGGACGAAAAAAATAACTGCAAAAAACTCAAGAAAAATTGAATTTCGCGGGCTACCACGAAAACGTCGAAGGACAAGACAAACCATAAAAAACTACGCAAAGTTTCTCCGTCACAATTTCAGGTTATCATTATCGTCCCCGTCACAAAATTTTGAACACATTTCGAAGGTCGTAGATCATCAGGCAGTGGAGATACATGTGTCCAGCCATCTTGAACTCAGGTTGGCTGGACATTAAGTTTTTATTGATTTCTCGTAAACCCTTACATGTGACGCCATAAATCAAACGTTATTACTGTCACACATTGCGTCACCAACTATTAGTAAAGGAACCATATTCGAAAACGCCCCCGTTATTGAGATTCGGAAGTGCCAGCCATAAGTTTTATACGTAAATTCAAGATGGCTGGACACAGATTTTTGCATTTTTCTACTAAACCACTGTACTTATCACAAAACTTTTAGCTCGGTGCCCGTCACAAATTTATGTGACGCCCGTTGAAATGCAAAAAGTCGTCAAAATCACTTCCGTTACCGAGATTGAGAGACCAGCGAAAAGTGATTTTTCAAGATGGCTGGACACGTTTTCGATCGATTATCTAAGATTCTGTAGCGTCACAAATTCTGAAATAAGGGTGTTTAGCCGTCACATAAAGTGACCTATTGACCTAGTTAAATGCAAGCTATTTTGAAGATTTGTCCAGCCAACCTGAGTCACATAAAGAAATTTGTCAGATTGTAGTAGGATGATGTGCTGGCGTCTGTTCATGACACACAGACGGACGTACATCCGTCTGTCGGTCGGACCGACAGACAGTGGAGGCTTAGTAATAGGGGTGACACACGGTTCGGGCACGGAACCCTACAAAGAAAAGAAACACGTTATTGACCAAAAAACAGAATGTTTAAAAAAAAAAAGTAGACTGCAGTCAATTTTTTAGCACATGTAATAAATAATTAAGTACTAATAAATAAAAGGTATTATACCGCGTCCACAAAATCGTCGTCCATCCTGTTTGATGTCTATTTGAGAACTGTGAAGCGAACGTGCTGCAAAGCATGTCTGGCAGGTACAGCAAACATTGTGTTCAAATGTGTGAGCAAAGTATATCAAAGGGTTTGATCAAATATGTGACTGTTTTTGGCGCCCGCATTACATACAAAATGTTCAACTAGTTTGTATACATATTTAATACGTTTGTATATTATCCGAACGGAAAACAAAAAACGTCTACTCTTACTGTGCATTTGCACTGGCGAAACATCACAACAAAACATGTTGAAATCTCTCGCTCTTGTCAAATATTATTTGACAGAAACTAGAGATTTCAACATGTTTTGTTCTGATGTTTCGCCAGTGCAAACGCACGGCTATGCTCTAGTCTCAACTCTCACGTATATCTACGGCCAGCCTATAGGAGTCCTATTACATTTTTTTATGGAAATTAATGATTTTTTACGCTGTAATTTTCAGCAGCAGTAAGATTTTTAATTATTTGATATAATAACGATACTGTCATTCTCTTTCTTGTAAGTTGGAATTACATAATCTTTTCGTGTAATTTGCTGAATTGACGCGGAATATATAATTTTTGTTTTTATTATTGAGACACGGAAACTAATGAAACGTATTCATTGTAGATAAAAGTTTCATATCATATTAATTTATTTGATAAAATTGTGTTTATAAAAAATTGTTAATTGAAAAAATTGTAAAGACATTTATTGCATTTCTTTACAATTTTTTCCGTGAAAACTCAAGCAATTTAGAGAAATTCTAGAATTCCAGTAAACAAGTAAAACAGTCAACTTATCTTTTCGTAATTTTAGCTTTTATTAGAATTGAATGAAACAATGTGAATTTGAGCGTCAAAGTTCTAACGCTGACCGTTTTTCTTGTAATTTGAGCACGTAAAATATTTATAGTAAATTACACGAAAAGAAAAATTAAAATGTGTAATTCCAACTTACAAGAAAGAGAATGGCACTATCGTTATTCATAATCGTTGTTTAAAAATATCTTACTGCTGCTGAGAATTACAACGTCAAAAATCATGAATTAGCGTAAAAAATCTAACAGGACTCATAATCAATTTGTGAACATAAGGTCCTGTTACATTTTTTATTTACACTACTCTCGCGGCGTGAGCAGTTGTTAACGAACTATCAACTATGGAGGACGTCGAAGAGTCTGCGAGCCCCTTGTGACTCGTACCTACCCAAAAAACCGCTTCTGACGCGAGCGCACCGATTTATTGCAAATAAATGAAATAAAATATAAACATATTAAAAGTACAAAGTGTACAAAGTAACGTAAACAAGCATATTTAAAATTAGAGGAGTATGTTTAAGATAATAATGCTTGAAAACACGCTGGTCCTGCTCCATAAGATAATCTAGAATCTAGACAAAATAAAACTGATTGCTATATTTTTTTTTCCAATTATTTTATTGCAATCTATCATTCTTGCAGATATTCAGCAATATTTTTGATATTATTATTTGGTTTGTACGGAATTTAATGATGAAATTTTGGCTAATTTAATTGTATAATTTATTATTTTTATGTTATTGGTTTTACATTCTGTGATTACTTCCTCACACACTGACTTATTAATTGTAAAATTTTAGTAAAGGCGTTTGTCTACTTTTACAATGTTTGTAGAATATGTGAGCACCATGTATCTATCATTAATTTATCTGTTGTTGCTACATTTTTATTTTTTTTACATGGTTTATTACTTAATTTTATTCAAGGTACATAAACAAAATATTGTAAAACATTTTAAAAGAGTAACGGTGGAGTTTCTTGCCCATTCTTCTCCATATGAAAAATACCTATTGGAAGGGGCGACTAGAATCAATTCTATTTTTTTATAGGGCCTATTTTAAATAAATGATTAGTCTTAATGATAACATACATGTCTCGTAGTGCGCGCGAGTGGAAATGAGGGATTGAAGTGTGGTGTATGTTAAAATACACGCAAATTTAGCGACAAGTGAACTTTGACCAGCGAGTAGACCTGTTAAAAACTCATAAGCCGCTCCCAGACTTGTGACCTCATGACGACCTGGGTGCCTAACGTCATAACGTGTGATGGATTGCTAGGAGGTTCAAAAGTAGTGAAATTTTTAAATAATTCAACAATTCGCAAATTCGACCTTTGCATTAATCAACTGTTTCATCTGCTCCTCTTTTTTTTTTCTTGTTTACCTCTGTAGAGAGCTGATTAAATGATGATGTCTTCTCCGTAATTTGTATGCTTAAAGCCATAGTAAAATTTTGAGATAACTTTGTCAAAGTTCATGTAGATGATTTTTTAACTGTAACTTTCAATGTTTGACGTTTCAGAAAATTTGGTTACATCTAAAGGTTGTTAAAGTATCGGGTATACAATAGAATAGCAATGATGACGAAAGTGATATTTAGAGACAAATTCAGTGAAATAAAAAAAAAATACATAGAAATTGTGTTTTCTTGAATCCTATGAAATTGCAAATAGGTCACACCACACTACCACCACCTGGAAGGATTACCTCAAATAACAAGTCAAATGTATATTATTGCAGTAAAAGTCAAAAATTAGTGGTCCGTAATGCTTTCTGTGTGCATCTTACAGAGAAGGCATGAGCATTGATCACAACCCTTGTTCAAGATCGATCGACGATGTTAGAGATTTACATTTTCCCGTCAGACGAATCTCTGACCGAAAGTTCATGCTGGCAGTTGGTCAATGGTTCGTCTTAGGGGCGGAGTTAGGTATTATCATCATGAGACCATAAGCAAATTCGTTCCATATCAAATGATATTGTGGTGGAGCACCCAGTGCTGCGCCTCGCACTTATAGAATGTGGTTCCTCTTCTGCCTTTTTACCACCGCTGTCGTGATTAACAGTTCAGTAAAAGTGTGTTTTGGTTAAGTAATTTACATAAAATATCAACTTACTGGAATATCAGTCAGCTTCTCATATAGTTCACGCAAGTTTCTGTTGACCACTACAAACATGCGGACATTCTGCACTAAACATATCCTACATGTTGGCAATTTTTCCATCGTATAACTCAAAAAGTATCACTTTTGTCAAAATTTACTTTTTTTATAAGAAAAGAAAGAAAGAAAGAAAAAAAAGAAACCACCATCTGTTACTTATATACTGGTAGTTCACGTTTATTTAGATAATATTTCACAAAAAAGCACATAGAATACAATTAATTCCAAAAGCTGAAAAGCTATTTGTACTTGACATTGACAGCTTAGCTTACACGGCTGCGTTCCGAGTTACGCTGTATTCGATATGAGCGTGCACTAGGAGTGAGGCGTATTTATCGTAACATATATTATTTAAAAATAACAAATAACAATTGTTCCTAACAATATAACTTATCTGTTACTAAAAATAAGACCCTCAAATACCGTTACCGCAGCTGTTTCTGTTATTCTAATAAAACGATCCCCACACACGCTGTTACAACGGCTATTTGTTACATACACAAAGGAAGAAATATTGCAAGCTTATGAATGTCTCTCTCCTCCTCGGTAAGGCATGACCCTTGCTAAAGACTATTATTTACGTCGAAATATATTTTCTTCACGCTCTTACTAAAGCGGTTAAACTAAGCTAAAAAGAGAAGCAAAAATACAGTTGGTGGTCTTACAAGAACAAACATTTACGAAAAAGTGCGGCTAGAAGCTGGCAGCTAGGTTTGGGAGAGGATGGGTCGGGTTAAGTAGCTGGCAGTTAGGTTTGGAAGACGATGGGTGGGGTTAAGTAGCTGGCAGTTAGGTGTGGAAGAGGATGGATGGGGATAAGTATCTGGCAGTGAGGTGTGGAAGATGATGGGTGGCTGCAAATGATGTTAAGTGAGGACCCCACTGTAGTTTTGAGTCAAGCGTGATTCCGAGGAAAACCGTTTTTTCGACGAATTCTAGTGTCTCCTTATTCAGTACAACGTGACATTCACTACTTCTAACATTCGGTAACGCGAATCTTATGAATTTGGTTTTCTTCTCATTTAATACTAAATTATTTACAGTAAACCAATTATGGACCTTTAGCATAGCGTTATTTACGTCGTCAAGCTCCTGTGCATGTCTGTTTACCTTATAAATCAGTGATGTGTCATCAGCAAATAACACCATTTGTGGTCGGTTTTTCAGTAAATGAGGTAAATCATTTATACTAAAAAGAGGAATGGACCCAATATCGAGCCCTGTGGTACACCCATTTTGACTTTTAAACCCAATGAATTTACACCGTTTATTTGAACTTGCTGCAGTCTATCATTCAAATATGATTTTACTAAGTTAAGCGCAAGTTTACCCAGTCCGTAATGCTGAAGTTTCAAGAGCAGTGTTTCGTGATTAACGCAATCAAATGCTTTGGATAGGTCGCAGAAGATACCTATTGCATCCTGTGCGTCTTCCCATGAGTTAAAGATGTGTTTTAATAAAGTGACACCGGCGTCAGTTGGGCAACGTCCTTTGGTAAAACCATACTGTCGATCGTGTAGGATGTTATTACGATTAAAATGATTGAGCATTTGATTTAACATAACTTTTTCAAACACCTCGGTTAAAACCGGCAAAATCGATACGGGTTTATAATTATTAGTGTCTTTGCTGTCCCCGGATTTGAAAAGTGGAATAACTTTACTGTACTTCATTAAATCCGGGAATACCCCTTGATCTACACACAAATTAAATATTAAAGCTAAATAGGGTGCAATTGTGTCAATAATTGATTGACAAACTTTAGTAGACATGCCCCACAGATCTTCGGTAATTTTGATCATAAGTTGCTTAAAAGCCTTAACAACGACCACAGGGTTTATATGCTTAAATTTAAATTCCAAAGGACAGGCTGAAACATTAGGACGCAGACACCGTTAGGACAGGGCCAGCCAATTCACTGGTCGTAGGCTTAAATTCGGTTGGTAGGGCCGAAACCAGCCTTTTATATTGGTACAGAGAATAACTTTTATGCGGAGAATATCCCGGTCCCTGGAAGGACCTTAGAATATGGCACTGTCTTTGCAGAACAATGACCTTAAGCAATTGAATATTGATTTGCAAAGCAAAAACAACCTTCTTAAAGAACTTACACATAGCCCCATTAAAAAACACAAAAAGTCAACTCCAAATAAGAAATGTCTCATTACAACAAACTACTATATTATATGTCTGTGCAACAAACAAACACAAACAGAACCTTCAATTACATCTGACCCGAAAGCGGTTATGATAACACCCAATGACATTAGACAAAGGGAGAACGAACAAGGAAATTGCTTAATAAAAGAAAAGCAGAGAAAAAGAAAACTATGTGTCCTTAGTAACTGCAACTACTATCAGCCTCTGAAAATTATAGAAGAAACCTTCAGCGATCAGTTTGAGTATTGCCATTATGTGTCACCTAATAGTAGAATGAAGGAAATACTCGCAAATATTACGAAGAAGGTTCAAGATTTTAATATGGACGACTATTGTTTAGTAATGATCGGAGAAAAGGATTTTAAAGATAATCAAGACTCCATCGAACTTGTTAGACTAATTAGAGAATACGTGGAACAAGTAACTCATACAAATGTGATTATATGCTCGCCGTCATACGTAAGGGGAGCCCTTATTCATAATTATAGAGTAGAATTGTTTAATAATTTACTTTACATGGACATACAAAACTATAAATATGCATATTTCTTTGATACGAATCGTGACCTCTCGTTGGAAATGTTCTCTTATAAAACAGGCAAACTTAATAAACTAGGTATAAAGTGTATATTTGGAAGTATTTTTAGTCGCATACTTATTGACATTAAAAATTACCCATTAGACTACGACCAGGAAAATTCACTAATATCTCAGACGAGTACACCTCATGTACAAAATAAGTTTTTTCGTCCCACCCCAAAACAATGTCAGTAATAATAAACAAAAATTTACATTGTTCCACCAAAATATAGCTGGAATATTGAATACATTAGATTTCTTTGAAAAAACAGTTACTGAATTGACGAAAGACACGGGTGTTATAGACTTTATATGTCTTAGCGAAACTTTTATACAATCCGGTCATGAATGTAACCTTAAACTTACAAACTATAAGTTAGCTGCGAATTACTCTAGATCAAATAAAAAACGAGGAGGGACGTGCATATTAGTAAGAGAAGAGTTAATTTTTAGCCAATTACAAGTAACAAGAATATAGAAGTTCCAAGTCATAACTTAATACTAGTATGTGTTTATAGAATACCCGATTCCGACACAGGTATATTTTTAAAGAAAATGGAAGTATTGTTACACAAATTAACTCATAAAAGTAGGAATCGTATTGTAATATGCGGAGACTGGAATATTGATATCTTAAGAGACACTAAAACAACAAGAGAATTAATATCTATTTTAAATAATTTCAACTTATTGACTCATGTTAAAATGCCCACTCGGAAAAAAAGCTGCATAGATCAGATAGCCAGTAATATCTTGACCCAAGACACTAAAAGTAGTCTACATAACCTAGCTCTTTCAGATCATGATACTGGGCAGTCATTAACGTTCTTTCTTCCTTTAACTAATAGTACGCCGAAGACGACCAACTTTTTTTATGAGGTCAAAAGGGATTACAGCAAAAATAATATAAAAAAATTCCTTGATTGTATATCAGCTTTAAGTTTTAGTGAAATATATGATGAAACAGACTGCAACAAAGCATTTAATATATTTCATGACCTATACATTTTGTTTCACAAACTATGTTTCCCTGAAATAACAATAAAAAGATATAATAAACCAATAAAAAATAAATGGATTTTACTAATCCATTTATTTAGGAATAAAAATATCATGCATAAAAAAGAGAACCTTATATTATAATTACCAACATGATGCCCTAAGCAAAAAATATCATGAAAAAAGGTACCTGACCTATTCTAAAATTTTAAAAAGATGTATATCAAATTCACAATTAATAAATAACAAAAAACATATACATAATTCTAAAAATAAATGCAAAGCGACATGGTCTATTATAAAAAATAATATAAATAACGACGATAATCATAAAAATGAAATCAAAGAATTAATAATAAATGATAAGATAATTAATGACCCTAATGACATATGTAATCAATTCAATACCTATTTTATAGAAATGACCCATAACTTTAACCTCAGCAATTATAATAAAGTCAATAACATTGATATTACCACTAACACTGACAGTATCTTTTTGACTCCAGTAAATGAACAAGACATTATAAAAATTATCAACTCTTTAAATGACACTAACGCTACTGGATGTGATGAAATTACCACAAAAATAATAAAATTAAGCAGTAAAGGCATAGCATCACCGCTAAGTTATATAATTAATCTGTCGTTTGAGACAGGAACATTTCCTACTAGATTAAAACAATCTATAGTTAAACCGCTATACAAAAAAGGTAACCGCACGGATATGTCAAATTATAGACCCATTACATTGATACCTATCATAGCAAAGATTTTTGAGAAGGCAATGTACGGAAAAATAATCAACTTCTTAAATAAAAACAACATACTTACCGAGAACCAGTTTGGTTTTAGGAAGAATAGTTCGACTTCACTTGCTTGTTTTACTTTGGTCAAACTGATATCTGAAGCTCTCAATAACAAAATGTCGGTATTATCAGTATTCTTAGATATGAGCAAAGCATTTGATTTTGTTCCACATACTCGCTTACTTTGCAAAATGGAGAAATACGGCATAAGAGGCTTGGCACATGACTGGCTTAAAAGTTATTTATCGAGTCGCCAGCAAAGGACAGTAGTTTCAAAAATGGACAATAACACAAGAAAAACTTATAGTTCAGAGTTAAAAATAAATAGTTGTGGTGTTCCTCAGGGAAGCGTATTAGGGCCTCCATTATTTATAATATATAAATGACCTTTGCAAGAGCCTAAAACATAATTGTACACTATTTGCTGATGACACTACTTTGACGATAAGAACTTCAAATAGAAAGGCCCTAGAAACTGATACTAACAATGAATTACTTAGTGCAATGAAATGGTTGGAATCCAATAATTTACGTGTAAACATTGAAAAAACAAAGCTAGTATCATTCCAAACATATAATTCGTTAGTAAAACCACCTCAAATACAACTTAATCATTCAGTTTTGGAACCAGTACCATCGACCTTATTCTTGGGAATAGTGATTGACGAAAATTTAAATTGGAAAGAACATGTAACAAAAGTCTGCACTCGACTTGACAAATTTGTGTTTGCTCTAAGAAAACTGAGACGAATAGCCAGCAAAGAAACAGCCCTTAAGGCATATCATGGCTATGTTTCGTCAGTGCTACGTTACGGCCTCGTTATATGGGGTAATTCGGTAGACGTGAACAGAGCATTCATTGCACAAAAAAAAATGTGTCAGAGCTGTTTATGGGGCAGAATATTTGGAGCATTGTAAGCCATTATATAAAGCACTAAAAAATCTTCCACTTCCTTGTCTTTACATTTTTGAAATTTGTGTATTTATAAAAAGGTATTCGCACATGTTCCCATTGTATGAAAGCATTTCCAAAAGAGTTAATGAGAGAAGCCCAAATAAATTACTTGCACCTAGACAGAGACTACATTTGTATAGCAGGAATTGCAATTGCATGGCGATCAAAATATTTAACAATTTACCCCCAGCCATTAGAGTGTTGCCCATTAATAAATTCAGGAAAACAATATTTGCCTGGCTTTTAGAAAACTGTTTCTATTCAGATATCGAATTTTTTTAATATAAATTTTGACATTATAAATATTTTGTGTGTTTTTGTGTACTATTGATTGACATTTGACATTATATAATTGGTATATTTTGACATATAATTCAGAAATAATATAAGAAAAAAATTGTAATTGTAATTGGCATTGTATAAAAAATTACCTATTTCATTTCAGAACTAATTTATAATTAATGGGGATTTTAATTTTAATTGTACTTTAATTTTAATATTTCTACACCGGTAACGTAGTATATGTGAACTTTTATTAATATTAAGATCTTAATGTACCATGTACTGAGAAATAAATTATAAATAAATAAATAAATACTGCGAAACTGCAACGCGTCTGTTCGCGCAAGAAAACACAAAGGAAAATTTCGTAAAAAAAAAAATACATCACACATGAGCATGGGTAGCTGACGACTGCCCCAAACTAGCACGAATCTTTTTTAAAAGCTTTTATTTAATTTGTTATTTCTCCAAATGACACAAATTTTAAATTGCTGTCAAGCGTGCTATCTATTTAGAGGTTGTTAACTTGTTAAAGTAATTGCGTGCCATAGCTTAGGGGTACGTTCAGTATCGATAAAGGAAGCCACAAACGTACGTACGTATCTACCTAGTTACCTATCCTTCACCCGGCGTTATCGAAGTGTTCGGGCGTAGGTATTCATTGCGTTCGATAGTATGTAGGTAACTCTAGGAAATTATTAATTAGCATTTGAACAACGAATTGTAATTTACACGTAGTGGCGTTAGTTCGATTCACGTTCGATAGTACAGACGCCCTGCAGGTCAACCTACCCAAAACTGTCAAATTTTTCCAATCAACTTTGAACCTTACCAGATAATGATTAAGTTGAAAATCTATTAAAGAAATTTGACAGATTGTAGTAGGTTGATGTGCTGGCGTCTGTACAATAGGTAAATAATTAAAGCATATAAGCAAATAAAATAATTTTAAATTCTAATAGATTGCTATTTTAAGTAGGTGTTTTTTTTTTTTTTTTTTGGCTTCCTGTGGCACACAATTACTTTAACACCCTTTTGTATAAAAGAAAGTCGTGTTAGTTACACTATTTATAACTCAAGAACGGCTGAACCGATTTGGCTGAAAATTGGTGGGGAGGTAGCTTAGAACCAGGAGACGAGACGACATAGAATTTTTATCCCGGTAGGGTAGGTAGGGAAGATAGGGTAGGTATGTGCGCCGTAGATAAATACTTAGTACTACCCGTGCGAAGCCGGGGCAGATTTTATAAATAAAACATGTTCGGCCTTTTTCGCGTGTAAAGAGCCCTATCTGACAGTGAATTGCCGCACTGGGTAATACGATACCCCTTGGTAAGACTGGTTGTTAGAATTTCGGGCTTCTGATGACCCGTAAGGACTGTCAAAGATCCACAAATGACAGCAGGGACCAACCGAGTCTCGGTATGTGAAGATGGTCACCCATCCACAGACCAACCCCGGCAAGCGTAGCTTAACCTGATGGATCGACCCGTGCGGCTGTTATTATTTAGCCACGAGCTCCAACATAATAGAGCTTTGATAATGTCAAATATGACAAATGTACACATGGTACTGTCACTACAGTGAATCAATTGACAGTAATGACAGTAGCATGTGTCAATTTTGTCAATTTTTATTTTTTTGTGGTGTCACTTTATTATCTTAGTTAATTAGAAAGGTTTGTTCGTTTTAAGAGTAAATTCACACTTAAATAAAAAAGATTTTTCTCAAAATTGGAGGTCTTTTGGACATGTCCTTTGGTATTCTGTTACTTCAATGATAGAGCTTTTCAAATGTTTTTACAGGTCTCAAAAATAAAATTCTAATGGTTTTTTTTTTTTGGTTTTCTTTTCTGCTCATAGTGCCCCTAAGCGAGAGAGACGACCTACCGACCGCATAACCTGGAATTTGCAGGATAACCAACTGCCTTACCAACTTACAGCACAAGGGGCCAAGTCTATCTGTAGGACATCGGATACGACTGGGTGCTGCGCGCCGACCTCCCCAGTGGCGTCAGCGTCGTTTGTTACGCTGACGACACGTTGTTTTTGGCGCAGGGGAGGTCGCACCGGGCGGCGGCCGAAATAGCGACACACGGGGTTGCGACAATCGTGGCCAGAATCCCACAGTTGGGACTCGAGGTGGCCCTGCAAAAGTCCGAGGCCATGTGATTTCATGGTTCTCGGAACGCGCCACCGTCGGGTTCCCAAATAACGGTAGGAGGGGTTCACATTGGCGTCGAGTCAACGATGAAGTACCTAGGACTCGTCCTCGACAGTCGGTGGAATTTTGTGGAGCACTTCCGACGTTTGGCTCCCAGACTGGAGCGGGCCGGGGCTGCCTTGAAGCGGCTCCTGCCCAATCTAGGGGGTCCAAACGCCTCCTGCCGGAGGCTATACGCGGGGTCGTGCGGTCCATGGCCCTTTACGGGGCACCGGTGGGGCCAGCCCGCCGGTTGAACGCGTCCCAGAGGGTCATGGCCACCCGGCTGGTCCGGGGATACCGCACGGTCTCCAGTGAGGCGGCGAGCCTCCTTGCCGGATTGCCGCAATGGGATCTGGAGGCAAAAGTCCTCGCGCATATTTGGGAGTGGCGCGAGGAGGCGAAACGCCGGGACTTGACTCCGATGCCGCGAGAAATCGCGGCACAGCGGACAGAGCTCCGACGGGATCTCATGGAGAGTGCGATTGTCGCCATCCAGTGCTGGGCACGCCACTATTGCGGAGATAAGTCCCCTCTTTGAGGAGTGGCTAGAGAGGCGCCACGGCGTCCTCACCTTCCACCTTACGCAGGTCCACACCGGACACGGCTGTTTCAGGAGGTTCCTGTTCGGTATCAGGCGGGAGGAAACGCCCAGGTGTCTGCTTGGATCGCCCGGACAGACACGGTTGAGCATACGGTGGAGGTATGCCCGGCTTGGGCGGAGCACCGCCGTGTCCTCGTGGAGGCGATCGGTGGCGGGGATCTCTCGCGTCCGGCCCTGGTACGGAGCGAGAGATCGCGACGGAGGAGGCGGACGCGTGAGGGAGATGCAAAATTCGCGCCCTCACGCCCCTAGCCGCTATACGCGATGATTTCCCACCCCAAAAAAAAAAAAAGGGGCCCAAGTCTACTATTTTTATAAATTCGACATTCCAACACGATCCCACTGTCATTTTGCCAAAAGTTCGTAATCCGCTAAATTTATAATGGTCGATCAATGGTTGATCATTGTATTTTGTATTCCACAAACACGATACTCGTAACAAATTAAAAGCAATGACTGCACATTATCTAATGGTAGGTCACTGATCAAAGGAACTGTCAATTTTTTTGCAGACTACCGCCTAAGGCAGTCATACATTTTGTCACGAGATTACCAATAGATGCCATTTATTTCAATGTAGTGTCAGTGGCTGACCATTGGAAAGTCATAATGGTGCAAGTAGATTAGTAGATTACCAAACTTGTCAAAATCAACAATTTATTATGAAATCAATGATAGACCATTCTGACACTATTGTAATAGCAGACATGAGGCCCTGGTATCGTGTGTGTAATTGGAAAATTATCTCAATTTTTTAATTTTTTTATAATTTCACATGTAATTGCCAGCTGTAGGTTACCGGTATACCTATTGTTATCGGATAAGTTGACTGTACCTGTTGCATACGATGCAAAACCATGTATCTATTTTGGCCATCAGGCCAGGGTCTGTTCATAACATCACCATATGAATTTAAGATTCAGACTTCCTGTCTGAATCGATTCGATTCATATGGTGATGGTGATTCATATGGTGATAGTCTATAATAGAACTAATTACTACCTAGGATGACGTAGTAGGTGCCCCTTTTGTCTATAGTAACACAAATGGGGTATAAAAAAAAAACAATAACAATTATGAGGAACCAATCTTTAATCATTATTTAATTATAATCCTACCGTTGGAACGCCATACATGATATACAGGGTGGATTTTTGAAATGGGGCAGGAAGGGCTGTAACTTTTGTAGCTACAAGAAAACGGTCTTATGACTGTCCGTAGCTTTTTGAGACATTTTGATCTGCATTCCCAGATTTTGAAAGAAAATGTACGGTCGGTAAGAAAATGGGCAGTTTTCACAAAAACTTTTTTTGATGCCAATCGATCTTGTTTCATAAAAGGATGAAAAGCCTGTATTATACTAACTGAGATTTGAGTACTAGAAGTCAGAAAACGCAAAAAAAACCCATACATTTCGTAGGAAATGAGACTACAACCACCTACTTTTACGGTGGATAGACTGGACGAAAATAAACAAAAAAACCGGCCAAGTGCGTGGCGCATCACGCACAATGAAGGGTTCCGTAGTTGGGGTGAATTTATCCCAAGAACAAACTTAATATCGTAGTTGAAAAACGTGTTCTCCCATACATTCCAACTGAAAATTTAGGTTTGTACGCACAAAATTGAGAGATTTACCATGTTATTTTAAGACCATAGACTTCTTATAGGTTTTCCTGTAATCTATGAGTAAAGAACCATACTCTGTAATTTTTTTCAAAATTTTAGCCTCAGTAGTATTTTTACTCTACGATGGACACCAGCCTATTACAAAAATTGATTATCTTTATTTTCAAAACTAATGCAAGAACATGATGAAAAGTATGTTTCATCACTTTATTTTGGTGACACCCTATAAGGTGGTCGATGAACTGGAATTTCATCGATCGTTTTAATATCTACTTTAACCAAATTACAGCTACCTAAATCTGAGGCCTTAAAAGCGAAATTTTCGGCGAGTTGCAGTCTGTGTCCAGGAGTGATAAACTCCCAAAAAATAAAAAAATAACTACTAACGAATACGCTTTACAATTTTATATTTTCTTGTGATTTCCAATGTGCTGAGAAAAAAATCACCTCAATTAATTTTGAACTTTCCGACTTTCCCAAAAATCCTTCGTATGGAAAAAGTTGTATCAAAGACAACAATTTATCAAAATTTTGTTCTCAATCAAAATGAAATTTTATCGCGTATTCGTTCCTCCGATTTTTTTTTTTAAAATTTGTGAAAACTGCCCGTTTTCGGGCTGACTGTATTTTTTTTTCAAAATCTGTGAATGCAGTTAAAATGTCTCAAAATGTTAAGGACAGTCTCCTAAGACCGTTTTCCTGTAGCTACAACGCATAAGGTATGTAGCTGCCCTTACTGCCCCATCTCAAAAATTCACCCTGTATATATATGTATATCACAATAAAATAAGCACAACATAACATAACATTGATATTTCTTTCGTCAACACAAATTGACTTTCCACAATAAACATTTTTATGCAAACATAACAAGTAGTTTTTTTTTGTCTTTTATCCTTAGAGTACAGTTCGATTCAAACTTAATGGCGGCTCGGAACATAAGGCGAGTCGCTGCGCAGTAACAAGTTCATATGTCAGCGACAGTGAGGGGTGGAGTACTGCGCAGCGAGTGATAACTTCCGAGTCGCCATTAAGTTTGAATCGAACTATATACATTATAAGGATAGATTTTTTCGAAGAACTTCACATTTAAGCAGTTTGAAAACAAAATTCCCGTGAACACGATGACCACATCTGTTACCGCCCCGGTTCTAAAGCCGCCGAGCGCTGCAAGCAAAAATAGTCCTTACGGTGTATAGATATGAACTTCTTCGATGGTACACCCAATCTTATTACAATCTAGCCTTGTTATTAGGCTTATTAAGACCAAACATAATGAACTCTGTGCCATAGACACGCTAAGAACAAGATCAGGCTAATATGGAATTAAATTATCTCTATAATAACATTTTTAACAATCTTAGAGGTATAAATAACATTATTAACTATTAACACTAACTCACACGGGTTTGTTGTTTTTCTTTTAGGTCTCTAAGCTTTAAAATAAAATTGAAAAACCCGGCCGCAACCAAAATAAAGTTCAATCCAAGTTCACTCTTTAAGCAGTCTTTGGTGGCAATTAAGGTTTATCACCAGTGTGTGGAGCAGCGGTGGCCCAGTGGTGGCGGCCCCAGACAGGCGCATAACTTTGTGTAATTTATTTCATCACCACTGCTCTCAAAACGGTGAAGGAAAACATCGTGAGGAAACCGGCATGTCCTAGAACCAAAAATTCGAAGACATGTGACATCTACCAACCCGCACTGGGCCCGCGTGGTGCATTATAGCCCCCTCCCTCTCTTTGAGAGAAGTCCGTGTCCCTGCAGTGGAACGTTATAGGCTGATGATGATGATGATCATCAGTGTGTATACGAACATGGTAAATTAGCCTTTTCACTAAAACTACGTTGATGTATGTACAATGGGCAAACCTTTCGCAAGCTCACCTTTAAGGCGCTAATCGTATAGCACGGCTCACGACTCGGTCGGCACAAAGCGTATTTTAGTTGTGTTCGTATTAATATAATGATGTATAGAAGCGTGACACTCACACTAGGCGCGTGCTATGCTCACTTGTTTGCGAGATGATATTTTAAATTATTGTTGACAAGAAGTAATTTCGTACTCATATCTTCTGTTTGGTTTAGAAAATGTATTATTGGTATTGCTATATTAAATTAAAGTAAGGCCATTTTAATAGGTAATATTTGACGTCTGTCAGTTTAGTGAAAGCAAATCGTAAAATTACTCTTATCGGTCATTATTACAATAAATAATGTAATCGTAATTGAAAAAAGTTAAGCAGTTCTAACAAAACGAAAAAAAATATTATTTTATGCCCGCCGTTACAAGGTTACGTTGTTGAATTTTGATGAATTGCCAAATGTTACCTATTAAAGTGGCCTTACTTTAGTATCAACTTTCCACAAAAATATGGAAATAATAGAATAGATTCTATACACATGGCTATGCTCTGTCGGGTCTATAAATTTAGTTATATATTAATGAAAAAAGAACGAAAGAAATTAAATAATAATATAATAATAATGCTTTCACTGCCTCCCCAATTTCCACGATGTCCTATACCGGGCGCGTTGACTAGCTCTGAGTAAAGGTATAAAATGTTTAAAAAGTATATTAATATTTTTTGTGTTTTATCGGCTTGAGCGGGACTTAAATTATTACTTGTGCAATTATGCAGCTATTGAAAAGTAAATAACTACATTTCAATGTCCATGTCAATAATCCAACTTTTAATATTTAACAAAGAAGCAAGTTACGTATTTTTTTTAGAAATTGACCACATTTGGTTTTTTTTTCTTTTATTGCTATTATCTTTTGATTGAATCATTACAGTACATAACTAGTATTTGAACCAATACTTGGCGCAGTTCATACAATGTTATAAGAGCTTATGGTTTATTGCTGACGCAACTTTTGCAACTTTAATAAAAATAAGTTTACTATCTTAGTGTTATTTAGTGAGAATGTCGAAAAATCCGGTTAAACAATAGGACGGCTTAATAGCCAAAAATACGTTCGTTTTTTTTTGTTACACGCCTTGTGTTCACCCTAATGCATTATTGTCTTGAATTGGGCGATACCAGGAAGGGATGTGATAGCTGCGCTGCCCGCAGAAATATTTTTTTAACTGAGTATGCGTAAAGTTTGTTCACTGTACATTACACTTTTTCAACAGTGTGTATCCGAATATGTTTTGTTAAAAGATAATTATGACGAAAACTATGCTGACACACATCACACTTATAAGGTTTTTCACTAGTGTGTATACGAATATGTTTTGTTAAAGTACCCTTTTCAGTAAAACTATGCTGACACACATCACACTTATAAGGTTTTTCACTAGTGTGTATACGAATATGTTTTGTTAAAGTACCCTTTTCAGTAAAACTATGCTGACACACATCACACTTATAAGGTTTTTCACCCGTGTGTATACGAATATGTTTTTTAAGATGATTTTTTTTACGAAAACTACGCTGACATATTTCACATTTGAAAGGTTTTTCACCAGCGTGTATTCGAGTATGGTTGTTTAAAGTACTCTTTTCACTAAAACTACGCGCACATATACCACATTTGAAAGGTTTTTCACCGGTGTGTGTTCGGATATGTGTTGTTAAATTAACCTTATGACTAAAACTATAATGACATACATCACACTTAAAAGGTTTTTCACCCGTGTGAATACGAATATGTTTTGTTAAAGCACTCTTTTCACAAAAACTACGCTGACATACATCACACTTGTAAGGTTTTTCCCCAGTATGTGTACGAATATGATTGGTTAAAGTAGTCTTTCCAATAAAACTACGGTGACATACATCACATTTGTAAGGCTCTTTGAAATAAGTGCGAGGTTTGGACGTACGTTTTTGAACTGTCCGGATAACTTTCGAGTCTGATTTTCCTGTTTGTTCGGCCATTGTTGCATCTTCTTGTTTCGTTCTTAGTGTCTCTTGTTTTGGTTTCTTCGCAACGTTCGTCCCTGTGTGATTATAAATCTGGTAAGTACAATGTTGGCATAAGATTGATGATACAAATCAAAGTAATAGCCGATTGCATGATTCACACTAGGACCGAAAAGGAGGGATTTGGTGACATCGAATAATACACTAGGTTTTCCGTCTCCAGTCGTCCGCTCGACCATAGCATGACTGCTGGGCCTCCTCTCTTCGAGTCACCTTCGAGGCCCGCGTGGTGGATTACAGCCTGTAATCCACCACGCGGGCCCAGTGCGGGTTGGTAATGTCTTCAAATTTTTTATGTTTTCCTTCACCGTTTTGAGAGCAGTGGTAATAATGAAGTTATTACTCATAGTAAAGCGTCTGATTGGGTTCGAACCCACGAGACTACAAACTTTTTACTTATAACAAATGAAAATGGTGGGCGTCCCTTGTTTCATCGGAAAAAATTGCCAAATTATCACTTCCCAAACAATTTTCCGCATAATTTAATTTGCCAAATTATTACTTAGCAAAAAATCTCTTCAAAAATATTTGTAACGCAAACCTAATGATTGGCAAGTGAACGTTTAAACAATAACTTGTTTACCATATTTCAGTTGGAATAACTCATTTTACTCAAAATAAAATTTGCCAAATATTTAGTAGCATTTTTTTAAATAAATAATCTCGTCTAACTATTTCAGTTTCGGGTAGCCTGTTTTTTTCCATATTTTCTTTCTACCGCTCGCTTCGCTCGCTCGGCTCGTGCGTAGGTCACAGTTTAAACCTAACCTTTATATTTTTTGTCATAACAAATCATTTCACCAAACGTTTACTGTCTAAAGATTGTTTGCTGTAATAAATCATTTGATTAAAGACCAAATGCCTAAATAACATTATCCTTGATAATATTCTGCCAAGTAAAAATTTGGTCAAATTTAACTAAAATCATTCCATACATTGCATTGGTATAAAAAAAGGTTGCTAAAATTTATTTGGGTAGTGAAAGTTTTGCATAAATCTTTTCGGTAAAACGGCAGGATCCCGAAAATGGTTTTATAACATACAATAGTAACTTTTCAGTCAAACTCAAATAATAGGCACAAAAAAGGCACTTTTGAACGTCAAAATTTACAAAAAAGTAATAATAATTGATTCTAGACGCCCCTTCCAAAAGACAGTTTTCGTATGGAGAAGAATGGGCAAGAATGGCATTTTGAATGAATGCCCAAATGCCCATGAATTTTTTATGCCCAATGCCCATTTAGGTATAAAAAACCCTGTTATTCAAAATAAAATAAATCAAAATACACATGAATTCTTCAAAATAGGTAATGAAAACTGTCAAAAACAGGAAACATCAATTCCATAAAAGAAATGTAAGTAAAATAAATCATTTATTTTACCACCCCTCGTAAAATTGGCGATAATAGTTTGGAATTATATTTTCGTTAACTGTATCCTAGTCCTGTCTTCTTATTTTCTGAGATCTCGTTCCTTATTTAATGCAGATTGCAATCTGTAATTTTGGTGCAAAGATTTTGATGCTCGGCTAGTTACTTTCACACATTAAAATTCATTTTCACCATAAAAGTTATAAAAAAAAGAACCCTTGTGGTCAGATTTGAAGAGTTCAATCGATTTCTAAAGGATCCCATCATCAGATCCTGACCTGATGTCAATGGGACCATCTCGGAAGTATACTCAATCAAACAAAAAAAAAAACTTGCATATCCGTCCATATAAAAATATTTTTTTAAAACCAAATCGATTTTCTCCTCCTTTAGAAAGTCGGTTAATAAAATCGTAAAACTTGTTTACAAAGTTTCGTCCAGATCAGTTGTAAAATGATGACATGCAGAGTATCAAAATCTGACACGAAAACTGATGTTGTGTGTTAGTACTAAATTGGTTTAGGTTACTCAGTCCCAGTATGTGTCTTGTCTGAGCAACTGACAGCAATCTTACCATGCTTCCTGCCCTAGTTATTATTGCTTGCAGTAGTGTCGGGGCACAAAAACAGAGAGAGGGTAATGGCTGATCTTAGCATTATGCTTGTGAATGAGTGCTGCTTGTGGTGACTGGTCATCTTGCTGGCCATGGTTTTGTTATTGTTATCAGAAATTAACAGTATATTGATGTAACTATGATGGTCCAAGTTTATAATTTGTGACTTCAGAGTTACATTCCTATGGATAGAATGCAACATTGCACACGTAAGCGACTATGCTCTTTAGGTAACGATAATCATTTCCTATCAGGTGAACATGTGCTTGTTTGCTTAACTGTACATTAACTAACTAATACTTACTTGTCGTCTGCCTCGCTCTTTGTGTATTCTTAGATACTTCTTGTTCTTCTTCCACTTCAGTTTTAAACTCCATCAAAGGCACATCATCTTCTAAATCTGATTCAGAATGGTGTATACATGCTACATCTAGACAGCTATTGTCTAAATTTTCCTGTTCTTGATCTGTAAGAAATACAGTGAAGAGGATTACTTGTTTATAACTTACATTTGTTTTATTCCGCAACATAATTTGGTTACTGTTGAATCAGATAAGAAATGCTGACCTCATAAAGGTTTTTAAATATATTTGACTAAGTGTTTGTACAAAACTACTCACAGAAATAAAATAATTTATCATTTAATTAAACTAAACACTGAAGAAGTAGTTCAAAACATTTTTGGTCAATATGAAATAAACAGAATAAAATATCTTTAATTTATTTTAAGATATTATTTATTGATAATATTATTTTTGTTCTTAAAAACATACCATCACTTTGATGTTCCTCCTTTGGCTCAATAATATCATCTAGTCCCTCACAAACAGCTGGTAATTCTTCTTTGATAGCAATGCTTTCCGTTTGACATTCATCATCTATATTTATGTGCACCATTGGAGATTTAATAAACCCACTGCAAAACTCTAAGTGGTCTTGGTTTATTAAAGGATTGGGCTGTAAAAAGATGATTATAGTATTAGGAAAATGTACTGGTGAGCACAAACCTATTTTGATTATACATAAGTCACTCAAGAGAGTCTTAATAACTGAGGATACTTAGGTAGAGTTCCCATCTGCAGACTCAACCTTATTCTCACTGACCACTGCATATACTATTGCTGCATAGCTCGCACCAACTTGAGAGAAGACCATTATCAAACTGCCAGATACCAGATTCGTTCAGAAGTTGTATCAATATTATGTGGAGTATTTAACCTTAAATGGCTGTTGAAGAATACCTCACCTTATAATCCTCATTCATCATCAGAGCGAACAGCTCTTCTGCTTCCAAACATTGTCTCATTAATCGGTAGCATTGCTTTAGTTTAGCGCAGCAGAAAAAACAAGCAAGAATCGGTCTACTATCTTCAGATACAAACTGCAACAGAATTTGTTTGTTTTTTATAAAGAAAATACTTTGTCTCTTACAAATTATTGATGCGATCCAAGCAAACAGTAGGTGGTCCGTAATGCTTACTGTGCGCATCTTACAGAGAAGGCATGAGAATTGATCACCAGTCTTTTCCAGGTTTCCTCAAACTGTTTTCCTTCATCATTATCAGTGATTCTATTTTCTTATAAGACAACCCTCTGACCGAAATTTCAGGTAGGTAATATAAATATTCGTGTAGGAGAGGCATTTGAAACCTAAAGGTTATTTATTTGCTTATTAAAAATATCAACTTACAGGAATGTTAGTTAGTTTCTCATATAATTCATGTAAGTTCCCATTGACCACCACAAACATGCGAGCATTCTCCGCTAAACATATCCTACACATTTGCAGTTTTTCCATGCTTGTATATTAATATTAGAACTTCGTATAGTAATAGAATTATAGTATTATTAATTATAGTATTAGAATTCGCCGGTTAAGAACATTTGCGAGCTACTGTTATTATTAGTAAACACTTCCTTTGTTGACCACGGTAAGACGGCAGCACAGCCACAGACTACATAGGGATTGGACGGCAACAGCCGGAGTTAAAACTTTATAAATATTCTCTATAATGTAGTCTAGACAGTCCAGATCACAGAACATTATATCATACAGGTCCAGGTAATTTAGTTTATTACTCCCATAGAATTTAGTTACCGGTAGTTCACGTTTATTTCGATATTACTTTAAAAAAAAAAGCATCAATTCATCAATCAACCACCAAGCTACTCTTACCATACTTATTATCACAGACTACATAGGGATACTACGTATCAGACGATAATCTCCCATAGTAGAAAAATCGCTATAAGATCTGTGCAACGTATCATTGTGACGTTTAATTATTTTTTAAATTTTCTCCATTTTGTCGCACGTGTTGTTATGAGACCAGGTCCTTTTGCCAAGATTTGTCGAGCCCAAAATATTTTGGAAACTAGCCTTTTGAGCCTTTAACCGACTTCCAAAAAAGAGGTTCGGCTTTAGTTCAAGCCGAGGTTGTGATTGTGTGTCTAGACAGGTGTACCTGTAGCACACCTGAGGTGTGTGTGTATTAGAAAAGGAATGTCATGAGATAGAAAAAAAAAACATTCAATAAACTCAAACCATTTATTTCATTTACAGGCACTTTTGAATTGTCGAGGGGTCAGGTCAGTCAGAAATACACACATCAACACGGTCTAGGGATATTTCATACTCAATTAAATAACTCGAAAAGTACTGGCCGCATTGGAATCTTTTATACACCGATTTGTTTGTAATTTATCTCAGACTAATTCCAAATTAAATTTTTTGAAAATTCTTTTGTTTCGGTGGCATAAAAATGTCTTGATGTATAGGAGAGGGAATTTTCATTTGTGCGAAATTTAGAAAACAATACGAATTACGTTTAGTTAGTTTTTTTTCTTTTTTAAACGAAAGATAAAGTTAAAATTGAGGTATTGTAGCCATGCAACGCCGACATTTGACGAGGGCGGAGATGTTACGAGCTGTGGGAATGCTGGAAGCTGGATCTGTTCAGCGTAATGTTGCTGAGGCCATAGGGACCCATCAAAATGTAATATCAAGATTGTGGACACGCTATCGTGCCACAGGTGAAGTAGCGGAGAGGCACCGGGGGCCAAGTCGCATCACTACCCCCAGACAAGACCGATTTTTGCAAATTACTGCGCGAGCTCAACCAAATGCAACGGCGACTCAATTGGTCCAAAGGCTGCGAGTGGAACACCAAGTGCTTGTGAGTGACCAAACTGTAAGAAGGCGACTGCATGAAAGCAATCTACGCTCTCGTAGACCACTCCGGGTCCCACCTTTACGGAGAGGCAATCGTGGACGACGATTAGAATGGGTTCGGAACCACGTGGACTGGGGCCGTGAGCAATGGTCCAATGTGCTGTTCACGGATGAATCCAGGTTCGGCTTCCATCCAGATTCACGAAGGACGCGTGTTTGGCGAGTTCCTGGACGATGGAGCCGTCTCCAGAACCCTCAGGAAGTTCACCCATACCAAGGAGGAACAATTATGGTTTGGGCAGGAATTCGTCTTGGAGGACGGACGGATCTCGTTTGGGTGCGGGGCAATATGACGGCAGAACGATACGTCCAACAGGTGCTGGGGCCCGTAATCTTGCCCCACAGAACACAAATGGGGCAAGATTTCCTGCTCATGCACGACAATGCCCGGGCACACACGGCGAGAACGGTAGCAGCTTGGTTACATACACATAATGTTAGGGCCTTAGACTGGCCTGCTCAATCGCCAGATCTAAATCCCATTGAGCATGCGTGGGATATGCTGCAAAGAAGAGCTCTGAAGGAAGTTCCTGAAAATCTGGCTACAGAAGATCAACTTTTTGCGCACCTCAGAAGGACATGGGACAATATTCCGCAGCAAGACATTGAAAACCTTGTTCTGAGCATGCCGAATCGTTGCCGATGTGTTATGAACATCATGGGCGCTTTCTCAGACTACTAAATTCAAGTTTATAAACACAAATTAAATGATTTTTCTATTTTTTTCAGTTTTTACTCACAAATTAAAAGTTAATTCATATACGGTTTCCGTCTATGCTTCATTTTTTTTCCATAAAATCCTGAAATTTTAATCTAAGTACCTTAACCATTATTAAAAAATGGTAGAATATTAAATAACGTATCTTTTAAATATATACATGCCATATAAATAATTAACACATTGATAGTAATTCGCTTTTTTTAAAATATCCCTAGACCGTGTTGATGTGTGTATGATGCTAGTTGCCCATTCCAAAGCGTAGGTTCCTATGGAGAAACTCCACGGACACTCTTTTAAATTATAATATTGTTTCAAAATATTGGTTACATCATTCATATTGAAATTATACATGTGAGAACAATGTAGAAAGACGTGCACGTAAAAAGCGTCCGTAATAAAAATATAAAATAATTATAAAATGAAAATAAGCCGTGGCAGTGAGATGACCAGTCCCTACTGACGGCGTCCGTTCACGAACATGACGCATGGATCAGCACCGGTTAGCTCAACCATTTTGAAGGGAACTGAACGATCCAACATACACGCCATCACCAGCGAGACATTTGAGTGAGCATGACATACTCTCAGCCCTCACATTCAAGTCAATGAAAGACGTACCCAGTAAATGGTAGCTTTATAGAAGGTATGTAATTATACAATACTAAGAGATTGAAGTTATACAATTCAAAGATAGTTTTTGCAATCTCCAGCAGCTCCAACAATATTTTCGAATCAAATCAATTAGTTTACGCGCCCTTGTAGCTGGACCAGCGTTGAGCCAAGCATTTTTGTCAGCGATATAATCCCCCAGCTTTTAATATGGCTGGTAGCATAGTGTGCGTTTTATACAAGATTTACTACTTTTAACATTTAATGCACGTCTATAAAAATGTGAGAATTATCGTCAGCAAATAACACCATTTGTGGTTGGTTTTTTAATAATTATGAGGTAGATCGTTAATATATACTAAAAATAGGAAAAGACTCGAGGCTTGTGGAACACCCATTTTTACTTTGAGACCGAGTGAATTAACACCATTAATTTGAACTTGCGTATTGCGATATTATTTAATAATATTTAATTTTTGTTTTATATTTATTAAATGCTTTATTTTACATTGGTGGCAAACTTATTGAATTGAGAATGTTTCTGAAGATCGTTGTTTATGGATACCTAGTCTGTACGGTTTAATCACAATAATCATGCATAACCGGCTGTACTGAGTCATAGGATTATGGTGGAACCTCGGATTGTTTGGATGGCGTTGCCATGGTACGTAGAGATCGTAGCCACACGGTTAGAATCTTTCCATACCATGACATCGACGTCCCCCGAGGTAAGACCAGCCACCTGTCCCTGGCACATGCTCCGCTTGGTCAGACTGTGCAGGGCCTGCGGAACAAACTTACGATCGGCTCGCAGGGTCCCTACACAATCAAAGCCCAAGGACTTCAGTCGTCGAGCAAGACATGGCGAATTGTAGAAATTGTCCATCCACAATGTGTATCCCTTGTGCTCCAGACCTTGGGTCGGCCGCAGCACTATTGAAGGCGTAGATGCCTCTAATGGATTTTCAAACTGCTGCGGTGGCAATTGACTTTTTTTATGAGAGTGAACCTCAAATCGCCATAGGTAGCCTGTTTGAGATTCACAAATCTCATAAGTCTTGATGCCCTTTTTTGCAGTTTTGTTTGGAATGAGCTGGCCGATTTCCAGCCAGCCCTTCCACATCAAAAGACTCTCGTCTAAAGCAATGTTCTGCGCTGGATTATACAATTCCTGAAATGTATTATTTAAATGTGACAGTATTGGCTTGATCTTGTACAGTCTTGCCTCGGAGACGTCCAGGTCTAGCCCACGCATGCCATCGTTATCATTGAAGTGAATACACCTATTAAGTAACAAAAATCTGTCGATTGGCATGTGTGCACCAAAACCTGGAGTACAAAATATGTTAGAGGTAGCAGACCAGTACTCTTCAATCCGAGAATTGACGACAACACCCAGCGCCAATACAATGCCGAAATATACGTATAATTCATCCACCGTTGTATAGCGCCATTTGCAGATGTGGCTATTGGGATGGATGTTGCCGGCCATCATCTGGCCTGCCAACCTCTGAGCATACTTGTTTGTCTCCGAGACAATGTGCTCCATAATTGGACGATCCCAAATGTCAACGAAAATGGCATATGGGTCGTCCCGTGGAGTTGTCGGACCTACATTTATTTGGGAAAATATTTCCCTCCTCGATTCAGGTTGAATCAAGGAATTCGGAAATTCTTTCCATTCGAAGTCATACCACCTCCAAGGCTGGTCCGTCGCCATTAGAGGGACACTACCACACGCTTCGGGCTCGGCGGCAGGCGCGTCGACATCACCATCACCACCGACTCCAAAGTCTTCGATCAAGGGCGTTTCCATAGCGGTTTCCAGCATTCTTAAAACCCTTGGAATAAGCAGGCCCTCCTCTTCCTCGTCATCATTGTCGGAACTTTGGTCGCTTCCTGTAACAAATGATAGATTGGTTTAAAATCGGGTGGAAACCAGAAGCCACAGCCAAAACCAAACTAAAATCAGCAGGTACTTACCATAATTAAGCATCTCTGCTATATCTTGAGGCCGCGGGTTCCGACGAAAATGACGAGGTGGAGGACGCGATGAAGACGGTGGAGGACGCGATGATGACAGTGATGGTGACGGTGCTGGCTGCTCCTCGAAAGGACAATCCGTAAAGCTGGAACAAATGCAGTGTTGTAATACACACTAATAATAATAATTTAGAGAGAGATAAATAGAAAAGTTCTGCAACTTACAAAGCCGGCGAGGGCACCATTGATGATGGTACCGGTGAAAGTAGCCCCTGTGAAGGTGGCGCCGGTGACGGTGACGCCACGGGTTCCCACGCTAGGCCTGAACTAGATGGACATTTGAAAACAAGTTAAAACTTGCTTGCGAGTAACTAACTTTATAGTATCTACATACTACAGACATTACATCATATATTTACATTTTGCATTCATTAATATTATGTATTATACTCTTTTATTGGTTTTGCATTATTATTTCGCGAATCGTTCTAAAACGATTAGTTTTCTTTATTTTTTATATTTTTCAATGTTATGACACTTACGTCAGGCTGTCAAGCTGTCATTATTTTTTCTTCTAATTTTCTCTCATAGTTTTCTTACTGGCTTAGTCCATGAAGGTTACTTTTGATTTATTGTATAATTTAAATTATGTTTAGCTCAAATATTGTATTTTATAGACAATTATAATTGTTTACTGTATAATATTCGTATCCTAACTTTCATTTATAATAATAATTGAAACGCTCTCAGAACTCATCAAAGAGGTTTTTGGTACAATGGTATATGACTGGCCTTTTCGATCACTGAATTTGAAAACAAATTCTGTAAAGAACAGAAAAAACAGATGATGTAAAAAGAACACCTCAGACTCGCATATAAAAGGGGACATCTGACACATTAAAAAAAAATCTAGTCTGGAAACGCCCGAGGACTCATCTCCTGCATAAAAGTCTCATAAATTGGACGTTATTCATTTCCCTTAAAAACATACTCGAGTCCCGATACTGCGTCCCTGCCAAGAGGGCCATCCACTACCTGTGATCCTGCCAAAACAACTGGGAGGCTGGTTGCTTCGAAGCTGACGAGGCCTGACCAGAGTGCCGTATTATACCTCCCTCATAAAACCTCCCACCTTTTATTTCTGAGAGTAGGTAGGTTATTTTAGGTAGGTTAGTTATTTTTTTAATTCTTTCTGTATTTTTTAGACTAATTTAATAATATAAATATTAAACTTGTCTACTTACTGTTTTATTTTTAATAGGCAAGTAGATTCGTTACAACATACACTAGTAGAACTACGAATAACTTCAACCCTCACATTTAGGCTAAAATTCAAATTGTAATAAAAGTGTGTGCAAAAACGACTCAATTGTAATAAAATTGTGTTAAAAGCGGAAAAAGGTTTAATTTTGCATAAAAACTAACTCTTCAATATTGTAAGGCCCCGGGCGCTCGTGGACGAACCCGCGGGCTCCGCGCCCACGGCCCGTAGCGCCACCCCCACCACCGCCACCACAGCCACCACTTCCTCCGCAGCAGCATCCGCCCTGCCACCACGCACACGCACATGCCCACCATGTCGCGGTCCAGGTGTGCGAGTTCTTCGCCTGCATAAAATTAAAAATAAAAGCAAACACAACATGCAATAAAGTTTTTAGAAAAGGATATAGTCAGTAATACGTAAAAAACAGAAACTTACACTGGCGCCGGAGATAGCGGTGACGACGGGCGATCTAGCGGCGATTGCGACCGGGCCCCACGTCCGCGTCCACTTCCACGCCCGCTTCCGCGTCCTCGTTGTGGTCTTCGAGTGAGAGGAAAAATTAAAAACATGTATGCCTTTCCGAGAAAGTTGTGACAGACAGACAAGACAGACAACGAAACAACAAACAAACAACCAATCTTATGTATATACATACATGCACACACGCACACACACACTCCCAGCTACTAATTATATTTTCAGTTCCAATACGTTCAACAGTCAGACCTGCGCCTCCTTTTTTGAAGTCGGTTAAAATCACGACAATTAAAAACATGTATGCCTTTCCGAGAAAGTTGTGACAGACAGACAACGAAACAACAAACAAACAACCAATCTTATGTATATATACATGCACACACACACACACCCAGCTACTATATTTTCAGTTCCAATACGTTCAACAGTCAGACCTGCGCCTCCTTTTTTGAAGTCGGTTAAAATCACGAATAAAAAAAAACTCAAAAATATAATATATAAATATAAAAAAATATTCGAATTCAAATCTCGGATGTCACATTCATATTTTCTATGATCTATAAAATCGTACAAGATAGCGGTTCTTTCTAATGTCATAAACCCCTGTTCGTGATTGGACCGTTCGGACCGATGACGAAACGAAATTTTAATCTCAATAATTTTACAACTAAAATACTTTAATATTATAATTAAACGCCTAATATCAATAATACGATACATAAACACATACGCAACAACCATATTTTGCATTTCTGTTAATAGTAATACCAATGATATTATATGTAAAAAGAGGTAGATAGGTTATAAACGTTCCGCAAGTGGCACGTCAAAAGTTGGCTAATTAGCCACATTTTCTTCGTTTTGTCTCTTTTTCGCTCCCGATAATTACGACATGCCGTCCTACTTCCACGTGTCATATAATAGTGTGACATAGTGCCGTTTTTGAAGATAGAATGTTAGGTAGGTAACCTATTCGTCTTTTTACTTCTAATATCATTGAGTAATACCGCCAAAATACCGCGAAATGTTCGTCGACCACGCTTCAAATGTTTTCCATGTTTGTTGAAATGACTATTTCTGCCCGAAATCTTTATGAATTACACTGTTTAAATAATCAAAAATGGTTATTACTTACCCAGGCATGATAAATAGCTCGCAAACCACACACAGTACACTCACAATTTTTTGTTTTAATAATTTTGTCTTGACTGCGCGCGTGCGAAATCTCGAATTCTCGAGCTCGACTGCGGAAGTGCACTAGTGCAGAGCGGGTGCGGGCCCGCGTATTTTGTCAGTTGGTACCGCGTCATTCGGTATTTTACAGACTTGGACGGAGTTAATATGTCTTTCTCATTTCGTCTTCTAGACTCTGTGCAAAGTATAAACGAGATAGGCACAGTTCTAATCATTGACTTATAAAACATATGGACTTGAAATGTTTGACTATAGAAAAAACAGTTATACAAATACGAGGCATAGCGACGCCAAAATCAAAAAATACTGCCTCTCATAATCTCTTTTTAACTGCAATAATTTTGCCTAAGTGAATAAGGATAATAGTGTTTTTGACAGTTACTATAATGGCAACCCTACGTTTTCTAGTCATTGAAACACCTATTTGCGGCCGGTTCGCCATTTTATCCTCTCGGTGTTTGGTACCAAAGTTGGGTACGTCAACTGTCAAACGATCATAAGTTGTGGTTAAAATTTCTGAATTTTGGAGTTATTTGCTATGTTATTGCGTTTAAACTCGGCCTTATGGTGGAAATCATCAATAGCAAGATGCCCAATTGCAATATAATCGGATGTGGCATCAAAAGAAGCAGACATCACCCGAAAATAACATTGCACCAGTGCGTACATAAATTTCAGCTGAAATATTTTTAGATTTAGACGATAAACAAAGGATTCTGCATTCGTTGAAGAGCTTCAACAGTAAATCATTCATAATTTCCCTTTTGCCATTATTTTCAACAGTTTTACTTCACGAAATCATTTTCTTGTTATTGAAGGGATAGAGTAGTGCATTTAGACATTTTATTTATCGATAATGCCATTTTATGTTTTTTTTTTATTGGTTTTATGTTTTACTTTCAAGGTTGCCTGCTAATAAACGAAAAAATAAAAAACAATTGGTGTGGAAAATTTAAAGATGTCAACATAAACTGTTCATATTTTTGTTCTTTTCACTTTGAAGAATCATGTTTCAACCGGATACTCAATAAAGTAACATTATGTGACGATGCTTTACCTTCACGAACCTTATTGGTAAATGGTAAGTAACCTGACATAAATTTGTCCAACATGATTATCTAGTGTAGTAGTTTCTCATTTGCAATATTTGTTTAATGGAAACAAAGAGTGATATAAAGAATGTGTTTGAGTGTGGTCTTAAGACTTAAGATCAATTAAAAATTCTATTAATAAAATCAAGAAACAATAAAAATACTAATCATTTTTTTTGCTTGATTACAGCCTGCGGTTTGAACAAATATGTCTGGCATTTTAAATGAGAATGATCAAAATCAGACCAACTCACAATGTAAAAGACATATACATGAATTTATATCTTGTTTATATATAAATTTATATCATATTTGTATCTTGAGATACAAATATTATGGGAAGAAATCTACTAAAAGAATATTATTTTATAGAAATTACCTGAACAAAATTGTATTGTTCAGAACAGAATGAGATTGATTTATTTAATATAACTTTATTATAATTAGTGTTGACTTTTAATTAAAACCCACAATAATTTGCGTGTTAGAAACTTAGCATCAAAAATATTAATTATGGTAGCTCCGCCAATTTTCAAAATTTCTTTATTTCTTTTTCACTGGTTATCCGTGAAATTCAAATTTGTATGTTGATCAAAATGTGATACACAAAGATAAAATGATAAAATAATAATATAGATTATAATATTTCATTTAAAAATTACCATCTGCGGGCCATTGTCGGAGCCACCTTTTAGAGGTATGAGGAACAGGGTGTAAAATTCATCCTCTATAGAAAAGGGAGGACCCTCCGACCAGACGGGTGTCGTGTATGGGCAACTGCCCGTTAGTTTTTTTGAAGTGAAAACTTCTTTAGGTGTGTTGAGCACTTTTTGGGTGAGCAAAAATCATGGAAGTCCCGTCATCTTCACCGGACGTTTTCCAAGAGCTATATGTATACTGTGTATAATTATATGTGTACTTTTTGGGTGAACAAAAAGCGTGAAACTCGCGTTATCGTCATCGCACGTTTCCCATGAGCTATATGTATACTGTGTTTATATGTACATAGATATGTCAGCAACGAGATGAACTTGTTGCTTATAGTATACAATGGAGTGAAATCAGCTACAGAATACTACGTCGATAAAAGCAGTAAGTATATAACAGGTTTCAACCTATCACAATGGGAAACATCAAAATAAGTTCTACGGTTTAGCCGCGAAAGAATGACGAAGCAATTAAATTAAACAAACAAATGAAAGGAATATGTTAGAAAACTTGGAGTAGGTATTTTTACCCGTAAATATTGTACTGTGACATTATGAAAACATTATCACAATCTTTTATCGATATTATAACATAGAAATATCGATAAGGGCTGCCCTAGTAGACGCCATTTTATCCTCTCAGTAAAGTGTAGGTATGGCACGTTTTTCTTGTAGGTATGCCAAGTCCTTAAGGTTTATAAGTCAATGGTTTTAATATGCCATTTATGTCAAAAATATGGCACAGATAAAAATGGTCCGACCGGACCACCCACAGACCCGGCCCAAATTTTTCCGGTCCGATCGGACCTCCCACAGTTGAAGGTTACCTTCATCTTTTTAATTTTTTCTGGAATTACGTGTTCATCATTTAATTTGTATAACAATCGCATAATAACAAAGGGAAGGCTACTTGGAGCATAATAAAAGATAAAAATGATAGCATTAGGACAATAAATAGTATAACATCACTAAAATTTAACGGGAAACTTATTCAAGAACCTACTCAAATAGCATCAACATTTAATAAATTCTTCATCGATATTCCCAATGATCATAACCCAAATGTTCCAAATAAACAACGACAGACTCAAAACCAGATAAATCATAATTCAATTTTTCTCAGACCGACCACAGAGCAAGAAATCATTACTACAATAAAATCAACGACACCAAAGCAGTAGGTTATGATTCTATTTCTACACGGATTATTAAGTCAAATGCTCATATCATAGCTCCTGTTCTTAACCATATTATAGAAAATTTATTGTCACAAGGAATTTTTCCAGAAAATTTAAAGCATTCTACTTTAAGCCTCTATTCAAAAAAGGTGATCGAAAGGAGCCAAATAACTATCGCCCTATTACACTTGTTCCTGTGTTATCCAAAATCTTTGAAAATATATTCTCCAACTGACTAATAAGTTTCTTAGATAAGCATAGTATTCTAAAACAGGAGCAAAACGGATTTCAGCATAACAAATCAACATCTTTAGCAGCTTTTACCCTAATTAAAAAGATCACAGAATAACTATATGATAAAATACCGGTTGTAGTAGTGTTTTTTGATATGAGTAAGGCTTTTGATTTTGTGGATCATAGCATCTTACTAAACAAATGTGAAAAATATGGTAGGTACCCGTGGTGTCGCTCTAGATTGGATAAAAAGTTTTTTAACAGGCCGTCAGCAATGCGTTGAAGTTACTAATTTAAATGTTAATCTTGAATCCACTGTCTACAGATCCTCATCAAGACTGAATAAATATGGCGTACCACAAGGGAGCGTTTTGGGCCCCTTGCTATTATTACTTTATATTAATGATTTACCAGATTCAATAAACTATGATAGTGTTCTGTTCGCTGATGATATTTCTGTTAAAGTGCCTAATAAAACGTCATGTATTTTATTTTCATGTGTTGAAGTTTTGTCAACACATGAAAATAAAATACACGAAGCTGTACAGTCTGTAATAGAATGGCTTGAATCTAATAACCTATGTGTAAATATATCTAAAACAAAATTCATAAAATTCCGTACGTACAACAGCAAACTCTCCGATAGTAAATAAAAGACAAAAACATAGGAGAAACAGAAAGTATTAAATTCTTAGGTATAACTCTAGACAAATTTTGTAATTGGAAACAACATATTAACAACTTCGTATTGTGTCAGACGAAAAAACAGCCCGCATAGCATATAGCGGGTATGTTGAATCAATATTAAGATACGGACTAATAATATGGGGCAATTCAACAGATAATGATAAGACATTTATTGTACAAAAGAAATGTTTAAGAGCTATATGCGGTGTCGGTCCGCTAGAGACTTGCAGGCCTTTATTAAAAAAAATTAAACTATTGACATTGACCGGCATGTATTTGTTTGAGGTATCGGTTTTTGTGAGAAAACATAATGAATTCTTTGGATTCAAAGGTGACAATTACACAAAACAAAGACCAAGAGACGCAACAAAATTTTTAGTTCCTTTTCGTAATACAACTCTAATAAAAAATAATGTTTATCCTAAGTATATTACAATTTTTAATAAGTCACCAAAGATCATTATGGGAGCTCCCATTTAAATATTTTAAAATTAAACTACGTAGATGGTTGATAGAAAAGTGTTTTTATAGTTTACAAGAATTTCTGCAACGTACCTATAGAAAAAAATATATTTTAAGTTTCCTTTTGTTTTGTGATGTGCTTTAATTAGTTTAATTAAAGAATTGTTATTACATAAAATTTTATTTTTAGGTTAAGTTTTGTTATGTGTGTACCTCAAAATATTAAAAAAACTTTTCTGTACCTATACCTAACTTGTTAAAATAAGTAGGTACCTAATTAATGTAAAATTAATTTGCATGCCTTAAACAGGCAAAATATGGACTGTACAAAACCACCAACTTTTACAACTTGTAACACCTGTATTTTCTGCAAATAAATGATTCATAATCTTATTCATAGCAAACTAGCGATAGTGCTGCCTCTAGGGAATAATCAGTCAACTAAAACGTGCAGTGGTCGCATGGTGATCGCGATTATTTCGTATTATATAGTTTCTGTTGGCCGAGCGACAGCCATCGGCAAGCAAATGTGGCTGTCAAACTGCGATAACCTTTTCCCGTGGTTTTGGTCGCTTGCCTATCTCTCGGTCTTATAATACGAAGAATTTTACCTAAAATTGTACCAACATTAAATTTAAATTCGTCGCGTGTTCATTAGAATTAACTTTGTGTAGCGTAAAAGACTATTCTATTTGTGTGTAAGGATGGCTGGAAACTGAAAGTTCATCTAGTTGGTCATTACTCATTAGACACTATTTGCCATTTTACACTGAAACAGTATTAGATACTGTAATTTTTTAAGTTAACTATACTATGATACGATAAGATATATTTATTTGCTCAAACGTACAATAAAAAAAATACAAGATAGACATGTTTGCCACATGCTATGGCGTGCAAATATTAATAGTTATGATTGTTAATAATTAATTTCAAGTCAATATCATTCATGTGAATGAGTGAATTTAACAAACAATAATAAATTTAAAATGTCAAAATCGTCTATGTTAAAATAAATGCTTGAGTCTGAAATTCATTAATATTATGTATGACTCTTGTTTCTCATATTATTAATATTTTAAAACGCACTTATTGAGAACAGCCGAATATCGTTTGTAGTCCAAGAAACACTGATTTCACCCACTTGTACGAGTATATACATCTTGTAGCCGACGCTAAGATATTTGGTAAATTGCAAGTAGAGTGGTTTCTTTTTTGTTTTTTTCATGACATAGCTTTTGTTACATTTGTTTGTTAGTTGAATTTCTTATTACGTTAGTTTCAAAGATTGCTACTTATTTGTTTTGGCGCTAGTATCGATAACTGCTGATTGCTATTTAAAATGCGTAATAGACCTGCTGGTTATTGAATGGAAGTCGATTGCAAACTTGATTAAATAATATTTTATGTTTTATTCCGGAAGTTGCTTGGCACGCCACCTATTTTCAGTTTTTAGATGTAGTAAGGTATCAAAGCAAATGTTAGTGGATTTTAAAGTTAGTTCCGTGTAGAATAAAGAGCCAAAACGTGTTAAAAAAAAAATTGTTAATGTGAGTACCATGTAGACGTTTATAATTTTATGATGATGTGTGTTGGACTTGAAAGAGTAAGGTGGTTTAGAGTATTATATGATACACACTCAAATGCTTGAGTGGGATGGTGCTTATCCACGCGTCATGTTCGTGTACGAAGGCCATCAGTTGAGGCTGGTCATCTCTTAACTGATCTGGTTTATCTTTGATCGGGTATTTTGAATTGTTTGTTATTGTCTTTCTTTACATTGTTCTCACTTATAGAATCAACATAAATAATGTATCCAGAATTTTGTAATATCTTGATTTAAAAGAGTATCCGTGGAGTTTCTTGCCCGTTCTTCTCCATAGAGATCTACCGACGTTTTGGAAAGGGCAACTAGCTTCAAATTTTTGACTAACTGACGACTCTTTAAAAATTCAAAAGTAAATGTAATGTGTAAATGCTTAGATGAATGATAGGTCTCGCTGCGCTCGAGCGAGACCAATCATTTATCTAAGGTGTAAATGGTTTAATATAAATAAATGTTTTGTGTTTGAGTTTACGTCATACCATCATATCATGACTAGTGGAAATATCTATAATTTTTCTCTCATTTGTATTATGTTTTGGCTAGAAGAATGGTTCTCAGTTTATAAGTTTTAGAAATAGCATTACGCATGAGGAACAGGGTGTAAAGTTCACTCATCCACCATAGAAAAGGGAGGATCCTCCGACCAGACGAGTGTTGTGTCTGGCGGGCCGACTGCCCGACTGTTGATGTCGGATAGTCTTATATATGTCGTTCGCGCGGTAAACTCTAATTGCGCGATGCAGGATTTGTGTGACGTCATGTCTTGATGCGTAGTTCGTATGTGGCGGTGTAACCGCTACAGTCACATATAAAAGATTTGTATAACCAAGATAAACGTCGACAAATAAGATTAGCACCCAAACTGACTGATATTCACATCAACCCCAAGAATTTCCAGAAAATGGGAGTGAAACTAGCTACTCAGGTCTTAAGTCGAACTGTTGCATCAGCTATTAATACATAGGGTGATTGCGCCGGTTAGCGACCAGTTAGTTGAGTTCCTAACTTTGGACGAATGAAAATATACGCCATTTACACGCAAAGTAGTTGCCGACAATGTAAATTGGTTCTAAATATAGTCTAGTTGTGAAATTAAATATAAAATATCACGCTTACATTCATAAAATAATGAAAAATTATGGAAAAAGTGCAAAAATAGCCGAAATGCTAGTTAACGACCACTTATTTCGGTTGGCGACCACTAGTACGCTAGATTACGACCACTGTTAAAAAACATAAAAATAAAGTAATAAAACCACTTTTATGGATAAAAAATATTATTTATTTTTCACTTTATATCAAACATCTAATAATCATCAACACAAATAGTATTTAATCATCGGATTTAACTTTTTTTATTAAATTAATAAAATAAAATAAATCTTTTTCGTTGCGCGATTTAACCTGGTACAAATTTCGATATCCCTTTGGAGCTAAAAATTTATCAAGTTTTAGGGCATAGAAAAGTCACTTTGTCCTGTTCCACACCAATTTGTCCTGGATGATCTTCTTTGAAGGGATTCTTTGATACATGGTTAATGACAAAAAAAAATTGACAGTATTCAGAAGCTTCTGCTTCTTAATTGGAAATCCGCACTTGGCAACGGGCAAGCGGGCGGAGTTCCAGTCATGAGAGCTAGAGAGTCTCTTTAACTCCGTCATCCATGAGGGTATAACGCCCGAGGCGTGGAGCAGCGGTGCGATGGTTCTGTTCTTCAAAAAAGGTGACAAAACCTTGCTAAAGAACTATAGACCCATCTCACTTCTGAGCCACGAATACAAGCTGTTCTCGAGAATCGTCACGAACTCTCTCACCGGGAGACTTGACGACCCAGCCACCAGAACAAGCCGGATTTCGAAAAGACCACATCCATACTGTTCGGAAAATTGTACTGAGAAAGTACTGCAAAGATCGAGAAGTATAATCAGCTACTGTGTTTGGCATTTGTGGACTACGATAAAGCATTCGACACCATCGAAATATGGGCAGTTCTGGCCTCTCTGCAACGATGTTGAATTGACTGGCGCCATATCGAAGTGTTGAGATGCTCGTATGACACTGCCACAATGACTGTTCAGAACCAGGATGAGAAAACGAGCCCCATCCAACTGCTCAGAGGAGCGAGACAGGGGGATGTGATATCCCTGAAACTGTTTACCAATGCTCCAAGTCTTTTTCTTCCTTTTAGGGACTTGCTTCCGAAGGCTTCATCTTGAAAAAAAGTACATAAACTAAATCAAATAATCACATGTGCTCGAATACTGAACATACTTAAGCTAAACTTTAGTTTGCGGCCATCCTTCTTTTCGTACTAAATCTTGGTGGTCGCAAACCAGTATCGTACTTTTCTAACTGTATCACATAGCGACCACCTTTTAGGACCAATATTTGTGGATAGATTAAATAAGTTTTATCAAAAAAACATGGTCGTTTACTGAAGAATTGCAAGTTTAGGCTTTTACAACACCAAAACCCAAAATAGTGTAACCATAAATAAAACATTGGGAACATAATAAGCAAAACAAAATAAAACTGTGTGAGTCAGAATACGACCACCTGGTCGCTTTCTAACGTATTATTAAAATATGCATTTCAGTAACCGACCACTGGGTTTTAGTTTAATATATGGTAAAAATTGACTTAAATGCAATTAAATAATTGAAATCAATACATAATTGAAGTACCCACGTTTCTAATTTGAGTAAAAAACTTAAAATAAGTAGCAAAACTTAGCTTGGAACTCCGCGCGCCTTGCTATTTTTTTGCTCTTGCGCAGCACATTCACACACGACTTAATCAACACGAGAATTTAGCGTAATTTTTCTTTATTTTGGGTCAAGCGGTTCGTATAAAATTTAGTAAATTCTTATTATGTAACTATTCAAATAATATTTAAGACATACTATTTATTGTTATGTCCTAAAGAAAGGTTATTATCGTTAATTAAAGCAACCTAGTCAGACAAGTGGTCGGTTACCGGAGGTGGTCGCGAAACCGGCGCACTGACCCTACGTAGACTTAAATCTTATTGAAGTTGCCGCAAGAGATACCGCTGTTTTTATAAATAAAGTTAATAACCTGTTTGATATTTATTAAACTCGAGTACCTACATTGCGATCTCCTAATAAATTTAAAAGAGCTTTCTTATCGGCAGAAGGATGTTACGAATATTATGAATTTTATCAACGGATTTCAAGTGTCCATAAAATCTTTATTACAACTATTTGAAGATTTAAAATCAGAAGGAATTAAATTTATATTTAACGAGACGCCTTAATCAACAAGACGTAAGTAATTGAAAATTTCTTCGGGAAAGTTAGACAGGCGGGTGGTAACTGTCACGAACCAACATGTCAACAACTTCGTAATGGTTTCAAAAAGATATTTATAACCAATATCCTAAAGAAACTTCAAAATATTAATTGCGATCAAGATTTCGATAGCTTACTTATGAAACCAGAGGACTGTCAAATTTTTAATACCCCCTCGCAAGTTTCGCTAGATCCGCAACCAGACGAAGGTATTGCTCCTGGGTTAACAGTAGGAAAAAGTGACTATCGGTTTGATTTACCGGAAAAAAATGGTTTATAATATCAGGCTATTTGTAGATACAGAAAATGTCTCGAACAACACAACCAATGCGAAAACATAAAACTGTATCTACGTTAAGCGATCTGAACTACCTATAAATATGTGCAAAGATTCTCTATTCAGCCATTACAAGGATTTTAATGATGGTAACGTACAATCCGGTTTTCTAATTATACCTCCTGATCATTTTATCGCATTTGTTGAATTGCTTGAGCAAAAGTTTCTCGAATATTTCGATCTTGACATAAATATTGTCAATGTTGGCCACGAAATACTTAAACGTATTAAAGAAGAACGTTGTAAATTTGACATGCCATGTGAATGTTTCCCCTCAGATTACTTGAAACAACTATATGTTAGATTTAGAATTAAAAGAAACAATACATTATTAAAAAACAAAAATTATAAAAAGAAAATTACTAGAGTAAGTAATTTGTAAAGTTTTCTATCATACTGAATAATAAAACTATTTCACAAATGTTTTGTTCAATATATTTTTAACTATTGTGACAGTGATAACCCTACCAAAATAGGTAACAATTTTGCACTTTCTTAAGAAGCTTTGTCTCTGTTCCGTTTAACTACTCATGTGGTATCAGGTTGTATGTTGATCTAAATATCATTCGCGGCCGTATCAAATGTTTATTTATAGAATCATAATTATATCATCATCACTACATCTCTCTCTATCTAGTTCGTAATACCCTATTGAATGACTATTTTCATGAAATCATAACATTTGAGGATTATGCTAACATAAGGAGTTGTACCTATTGCTGATTCTAATTACTATAAATCTGTAAAGTCGTATTTGTTACGGTCACGAATCATATTTCAATCGATATACAACCAGACAGAGACACTGACCTGTAAACAAAAAACGTAAATAGCTATCTATCTACTATCGAAGAACT
Source organism: Xanthia togata (assembly GCA_963853775.1). Taxonomy (NCBI): domain Eukaryota; kingdom Metazoa; phylum Arthropoda; class Insecta; order Lepidoptera; family Noctuidae; genus Xanthia; species Xanthia togata. The sequence goes on from OY970815.1 coordinate 3,677,806, forward strand.
TCATATCTAAGCAGTTTGAAAACAAATTCCCGTGAACACGATGACCACATCTGTTACCGCCCCGGTTCTATAGCGGGCGAGCGCTGCAAGCAGAAATAGTCCTTACGGGGTGTATAGATATGAACTTCTTCGATGGTACCTTAGCGCACCCCCCTTAAGAGACAATACCACAGATCGGATGAAATGAAACACAAGTAAATCAGAAACACAACCTTTTTATTATTAAAACAAACCTTCCATTTTATAAGTACAAAAAATTAAAAACGAAATTCTAAGAAATGAAATAGGGTAGGTAATAAATTACTATTTTATTTCTACATAATTTTTCTCAATAGGTATTTGAACTTCTAAGTAAGGAAACGATAGAACCACCAGCTTCATTATTCACAAGCAGTCGATACGCTTCCGTGCCGAATCGAGCATCAATCAATGTTATCAAAAGAGTCCTCTAAACGCTGTTCACAAAAATTAAAAATTTCGGCTTTAGAAACAATTTACAGAAAAAATAAACTTGATTTAACGTTTAAAGTTAGGATGACGACATTTTAGCACTTAAAGTGCTACTTATTATACTTTCGCGTTGTTAAGATTAAGGGTGGAACTGTTGGGGTATTTGCGTGTGCTTCTTTTCCACAGCAGGTGTCATGGAGCGGCAACGCTGTGGGAATAAAGAAATAGCGATTAGAATGAGGAAATAGTTTAATGAAATGAACATAACATCACGCCTTGTTTCCCCGAAGGGTTGGGCAGAGATGTGCCTATAGTCAACCAGCAGTTCGGGTTATTCCGTTGATTTACCCCAAAAAATCCACACTAAGGTGGATACTCTGAAACGTATGTCCGAGCCACAAGCTACACTTTCAAGCGACAAGCGGTTTGCGACAGCGACTCCGCAGAAAACAAATCAATGAAGTTGTTAAGAGCATCGCCACGCAAATTGCGGAGCTCGGGACAGAACAGACGATGCACACAAAGCCGGTTTTACAATTTACAGTGCACTGTCAATGGTTACGGATTGGTTTCCAACAAATAACCTAGTTCTTAATGCCAAGAAAACGAAATGTGAAAAGTTCGCCCTACCAAATGTTAGAAATCTAAGACCCAACGTAGTCTTACAAAAAGTGTTGCTTGAAACTGTAAACTCAGCAGTTTTTCCGGGCATAACAGACTCAGACTTCAGTGGGCCCCACATAATATATCGAGCCTAGCGGGAAGGCTCAGTTCGGCCGCCTACGCCGCCAGAAAAGTAAGACAATACACCGACGTTGATACAGCTCGGTTAGTCAATTTTAGTTATTTTCATAGCGTTATGTCCTACGGTATTCTGCTGTGGGGCAAAGCTGCTGTTATTCAAAATATATTTGTCCATCAAAAACGAGTTGTTCGAGCAATTTACCAGCTAGGTGCCAGAGTTTCACTGAGAGATTTTTTCAAAGATATCGGTATCCTCACTGTGGCTGTGGTGCCACTGTTAGGATACCGATATCTTTGAAAAAATCTCTCAGTGAAACTATATATAAAATTAATCTTCGCCAACATCATAGACATTAGGCAAAATATACACATATACACTAAAAACAGTGATATTCACAATGTTAACACTAGAAATAAGGACAAACTACGAGCTCCCATTCACCGGCTTCATAACTCATTTGTTGGGCTTGGTATAACCTTTTATAACAAGCTACCCTTTTCTTTGCTAGATTAGCCTTTTAATGCGTTTAAAACTAAAGTAAAATCCAACCTCTGTTCAAAAGCATACTATTCTATCAACGACTACTTCAATCATAAGAATAGTTGGTCGCTGTGATTAACTCAAGACAATGTTTAAATGTTCTTTCTCCAGAATTAGCTACCTACTGACAGGTTTTATGAGTACGGTAATTGTTTATAATTTGACTTTATAAATCAATTTATTCTAATTTATTGTTGACATAATCATGATGTAATGGGTGCTGCATGTGATTGCTGATCATGGTTTTGTTACTGTTATTAGTAATTAATTGTTTATTTATTTTACCTCGATGGTCCTAGTTTATCATTTATAACTTCCAGTTACAGTTATATATAGCTATATACGAACGAACGGTAAATGTGAGTCAGTTCCACCATATTAGGTACTATACTCTTTGGTTCCGCCCGAAAGCTTCACGGAGTAAACACGTTTGTTTTGTGCCGCAGTGTTTCAAAATTGACAGTTTTTAAGATGGAGATTGAAGCTTCAGGTGTGTACCTACCTACTCTAATTACTATCGTTTAGTTGTCGTTTTTTTTCATTAATCGAGCAGTCACATAACTTTAAGTGAAATATTAATTTTATACATACATTTTTAAGATTCACTTGAGTTTATAGACATTTAAAAAATGTTCCACATAGTTCCGTTATATTTTATAATTCCTCAGAAACTACGGCTCGTGAGGATCCCAAACAAGCAAAGAACTCGTCCGCATATCGCCCCCTTCGATAAATAGAGCCCTTTTTTTTCTAGGTAGTCGCGTTGATCCCGTTTCACAGCAGAGGAAGTTGTATAGAAATGAACTGTTTTTATTGTTAAGAGGAACGTTTTTTCAGTTTTTCGTCATCCAAGTGTAATGAACGATGATTAAAATACATAATGAACCAGTTAAGCATAAGGACTAAGACGGTAGTCGTCTAAGACTTAGAAAAAAAAGTTAAAAGATGTCGTTAAAGTGTTTGTGGCAAAGCTTTTAACTAAATTGCGTGAATGTCGACCATTTTAAAGTTAACATGACAATTGACTCAGTAAAGAATTTAAGCTCCCGGAGATACAATCAACAACTTTACAACAACCTGCTTCGGAGAAGAAGCGAGGTAGCGAAGATGTTGAAAACAGAGATAATTAAGATTCCGATAATTATGTGGATGACGATGAGCAGTAGGTAGCATAGAATCTAATTTAAAGACCTTTTTACATATTACTTTAAATAAAGCATGATTTCTTGTTTTTGTTGATAGTACCGTCCCAAAATTTAATTTCTACCTTGTAACACTTATAATATATAATTACCAAGTCGAAAAGTAAATAAAAACCTACACTTGATTTTTGTCATCGTAAATTGTAAAACCGGCCCTGTGTGCCGACGCGACGTGCGCGTGTCACTTGACGCATGTCCCATCGCTCGAAGCCGGGAACGGGACATTACCTCTCTGTAATCAGCTTCACACATGACTGGGTTCCTCATCTCCACCTTCCTGGGTGGCATCAGATCCTCGTCGTGCACCAGTTTGTACACCTCCGAATGCCTCAGGTGTTCTAACGAAACGGGAGGCTTTTCGTATTTCATGAAGTTTATCCTGAAATATTAGGGAACGTGTTAATATTTTGTTTTAAAGTTGTGTGAAGGAGGCCTTCTCGCCGCCAGCACTCACTTCGCGAATTTGTTTTGCAATCATTCGGTGCACGAGCTTTTGTTAAGGTCGATTTAAACATAAGGCGCTACACAAGCAGATACACCGTAAAACGTCCTCTTTTTCGTAAAAAAATACAGTGTAGGTATAGGTAGTTAAATGCGAAATATCTTTCATTTTATTGGAGGACACGAGATTAGATCAACAGCAAACGCATCGCCATTTTCAACCGTATTTGCATACCGCGATGCACTACTGTCGCTTTACTTCCTTCCATACCTAAAGATTTGCATATTACCGCGCCTCAACGAGCGAATGCACATTCTATCCCCACTTCTCCAAATTCTTTTTGTGTAAACAGGGACAGAACATTCCTTCGTTTGTCTCTCTCAATCTCTACTAAAATGTCAAGGATATCAACCAAAGAATGCTCTAGCTCTTGTTCTGGTTTGGTCTACTACCTTTAAGCGATAAACATTCATTCGAGTTCTATAACGAACAGAGGTGAGTACGTGAATCCGCCGTGCTCGCGAACGCGTAACAAAACTTCGTGCAGCTTCGCGATTGAATGCTCGCGGCGAGTACGGTCCATTACGTGCTTCGTAGTATGTTGAAGTGTGTAATTGGGTACCTAAAACACAGAGCTCGGAGACGCTTCGGCGGCGGCCGCTGCTAGAGTCGGTACCGTCAACAACTTACAAACAGTGGGCGTGACAATTCTGACAGTGCCTGGGACAACCGAACTTGCACGAATATTATTAGTAATGGCGTTTGTAGTCGCTGCCGGGCGGCGGTTCCGTGATCTGTGGTTTATTTCGATCTTTGCCGACTCGAAGCATTCGGGGTCACCAAACATGGGGGGGGGGGGGGGGGGTAAAAATCAGAAAATAATATGTAGAATAACTACTATTCAATAAATAAGTACTACCTACCTATAATTATGATACAAAATACTGGTGACTGTGAATTAACATTTTGTGGTCAGCAATACAAGCTAGGCCTATTTGCAAACAAACAGAAATAAAAAAAAAACTAATTGAATTATTATTAAAAGTTTTGCAAAAAAAATATTCTGACTTTCAAATTGATTAATGTACTGTACTTAAAACTGAAACCGCCAATCTATTTTAGAAAAGTATCGGTGAAGTGAGCTGTCAATAGGTAGTGTCAATCCCTAGCGTCAGTTGGAATGACAGCTCATTTCACCTAAGTTTTCACGGTGAGTTTTTAGTGAATTACAGGACTAAAATAGAGAATTATAGAAATCCCTAATGTTTTGTAACTTAATTAAGTCATGAGCTCATGACAAACAAAAACAGATTATTAAAAAAAAATCCCCGGCGGTAGTAAGTTCACGAGGTAATAGTTGACCTCGTAATTGCATTACGACTTTTGACAGGAGGGTTTTCATAAAAATTCAAGCCACCAGTTGGCGCCACTTTGACAAGAGGTCTTCCAATGAATATAAAATTTATGATGACTTTCATCATTTGTTTCATTCATTCGTTGATCATTCAGTTACGACCAAAAAAAATTGTGTTTTGAAACTTTTGAAAGGTGCCTTGACCTGAAATCTCAGTGCTGCCACCTAGTGAACACCATTTCAGAAAACCCGCATTGTAACGTCTAAAACTATCTCACATAGGCCTTCTCGTTGTGTTCCACGATAACTGTTCTTACACTCTAAGCAAGTAGGAACTATAACTAAAATAAAAAAACAGTCGAGAGGTGTCTGTCGTGGGTTGGAACGAAGCTTCTTTCGCTTTTGGCTTGGCAAATTCATATTTTGATCGTCTCGAAAATTTTGTTACCTGCAAGTGTCGTGACGGTCAAAAATGTGTTACATTTTTTTCGGTTTACTCGATGGTCTCATTTGCCAAGTGTGCATTGTCTATGTGCGGTAAGGAAATTCGTTTCAATAAATGTGAAAACAGATACAAAAAAAAAACATTAAGGACGGTGCCTTATTACACTCACCGCGACCATTTGCTAAATTCGCTTCACCAGTTTTGCATAGTTATTCGTTGCGTGAAAAATTACGCACCGAACATTTACTCGCCAAATCGTGAAACCAAACACGAAAAATAAATTATCCAGAAACTTCGCGAACCAATGTTCGTTTCCCGTACGTTTCGCGAACAAATGTTTGTAATAAAAGCTCAGTCAAGTGAATCAAGTGAATGCTCGCGTCGAGTAGGTACCCTACTCGACCGATCCAGTCCTTCAGCAAATCATTCGACAACAAAATAACATGCGTTGACAGTACTGACAAGCTTTGGACTTAACACCCGCCTTCAGGAACGAACATCATTGATGTGTCAAAGTGATCCCAATGTGCGCTTTTATAATTTCTAACGTGATGATAATTATCGTGGACGTCCACGTTCACGTCACAGCATCACGATAATACAGGGAAGTAAAAGGTTTGGAAACATAGACGCTTTTAAATTTCCGTAGGCACAGAATACATTGTCCACGCTAATGTTTTATCGTGCACGTATTTTGAATACATTTTGTGTACGTATAAAAATTATAAAAGCGCACAATAGCTCTTGATAATACGGTCAACCAATCAAAGATTCACAGCCGTTGACGCGGGCTTGACAATTTTTTTGTTAATTTTCGTTCCAGGAATCGAGTATGTTTTTTTTTGTCCACCTGTATTTTTTTTTTAATGTAGGTAGATATATGATTTTGTGTATGATGTATGTATATAGATGTATTCGAATAATCATATTTTGATCAACATACAACCTGATACTGACCTGGAATTTCACGAGCTAGCGCATCCCTCTTAACTTTAAAACTAACATGAATTGAAGCGATTCAATGAAAAAGATTGATTCTGAGAGTTCCATGATAAAAAAACTACTTTAAAAAACTCGAAGATTTAAATCGTTAGGTTCGCCCTACCGCGTCATAAGATAGGCGCGTTCCTGTTTCGTTTTGACAGCTCTGACACACAATGACGCAGTGACTCACTCTTCTCAGTATGGACACTTTTTGCGCGCGTGACTAAGTGCAGTGAGGGCAAATCTAGCGATTTAAATCTTTGGTGTAACTCACTTCAATCAATTTGTCATAAGTATCGATCATAGTCTCTCGTAGCTTATGAAAGTCTACTAGGTGACAGTTCGACTCTCTGGAATTATTTGAAATTAGAAAAAAAAAGTTAAGCAAGTAATATACATGCCTGTAACTTGCACAAAAGTATCTAATCAAGTAGCTTGCATGCCATTCACCAATCACAAGTTAACATCACGCCTGTAATCCCCGAAAAGTTAGGCAGAGGTGTAGGTACCTGTAGTACACCCACATTTCGCCAGTTATATTTAAGTCCCATGTTATAGGGGGCGAGCCTATTGCCATCAACCGGGCACAATAACACTTTGCTCGACCCGGGAATCGAACCCAGGACTTGTGCTAAAATATTATGCTGGTTACTTAAAGTTACTGATAGATTATTTTTAAAGTACCTACGTATCGAGAACGGCAGTACCTAGATATTTTTACCAAACCCCTCAGGAAAGAAAGAAACCCCCCAAGAAATTGGCCATATCTTGACCTCGCCTGGTTAAAAGCGATGTATGGGGTCTACAATGGAAGGAGCAAGCCCAGAAGATGCCTGTTCACTCTTTATTAATTTAATTTTTAGTCAATATTTAATTTATAAAAATAACTAAACTGTCTACATACCTATACTTCCTACAGTAAGACTTGGTATCACCCCACGGCCAGATTTCATTCCAATTGTCAATCTGCGGCGCGCACATGCAAACAAACAGAAAAACAGACACGTAAGCAAGCAAACTAACTAAAATAGGTATAGTCGTTTCAAATTATGAACGCGTCATGATAGGACTTATATGTCATTGACACTTTGACAGGATGAGGGCTATCGTTTTTGCGCTCACCAGTTGGCGCCACTGTCGAGTATGGTCCTGTCAGTACTTTTATTTGGTATTAGATGAAACAGACGTTGTCCTGTCCAAATTATAACATATATCCCCTAAAAAGTTCAGTTTTTCCGGAATTTGTTTGTTTTTCTATTTTTCTGTCCATAAAACCTTATTCGGACTATCTGCCTGTTTTTCCCAACTGGTCGGCTTCCAGTCTAACTGGATGCAGCTGAATACCAGTAATTTACATGGAGTGACTGCATATCTGAACTCCACAACCCAGTTACTGGGTATCACGATACCCCCTGTTAGGACTAGTTGTCAGACTTTTGGACTTAACTAGACGTCAAAGATCTATGAATGACAGCCGGGAACAACTGCATAACGTTATTTTTGAGGCATGGAGAGGTCTAGAAATGTAATGGATGGTCACTCATCCACGTACAAAGCTTTGCTTAACCTTTGACTGACTCGTCCGGCTGTTATCATGTAGCCACGAGCCCCAATAATATGAATAATGAATAAAAATACGCGATAAAAAAATCCGCGAATAGTGAAGGTTTAGTAACATTTGACATTTCTAGAGACCTTACTCTACACTAGCGCCTCTAACGGCGAATTCAAGCGCGATAGCCCTCATTGCTTTGACTGACGCGTGCTCATGAAATGCAACAACTATAACGGATATAAATTAATACAGAAATATACAATGAAATATGGATATTGGAAGAGTACCTAGTGAATATTGTGATTATTTTATCGTTAGGGCCTAATAACGGCCTTCTTTGAGGCGCCGTCGACGCGACGACGCGCGTTGTTTAGACAACACGCGATAGATAGAACGCGTTTATAAATGACACTGGAACACCCGTGCACAGGCAACTCTGCTCTTTTTATAGTGCACCTGTAACAGTTTCTTAACAAAGAAAGTAAAAGTTTTCGTTGATAATTCAAATAATAGAAATTTCATTTCATCAATCTGATTCAGCGGCACCGACCCGAGCGTGGTTCAGTTTCGTTCACTGTTCAGAAAGAGCCCCAAAGTGCGCCTAAATTGGTCGCTTCAAAAATATTTTTATGATACTAGCGACAACTGTACATAAAAAAATATTCTATACATTTATACATGATGATATAACACGATACATTTACATGGACAATACAAATACGTATATAAACAACGGTTTATACTACAGTAAAATACTTACACAAATTCACATAGACAATGTATAGTCTTAATCGTATTCTCTTTACTACTTTAAAGAAACCCCAGTAAACTAAAACTTGACTAAGCTTGTACCTAACTATCTAGTCGTGGGATGCGGTGATATCCTTCTGTCAAATCGTTATTTCACAGAAGGAGGCTGCGGAAAGGGAGAGGGAGATTGAGACCACTCTCCTGATCCGTAGCAGGTGGACAGGGCGTCGGCGGAGGGCGGACAACGCCCTCTTCCAGCCCCCGTAACCTGGTCCGAAGGGACGGTGAACCCCGAGGTGGCGGCGCGTAGTGTTCCACGCGCGCTCCTAATCGACGTCGCGGGGGGAGTCTCGCACCTCACTCCCCCCGCGGGCAAGAGGTGCTCCGCAAAAGCGGGCCGGCACCAGTCGGGGATCATGGAAGGCGCACAAGTTCTCATAATCCCCGGTCCAAGTGTGGGAAGGGAACACCGGGGTGGCATTTAGTCGGTAGGACAGACCCCTTCGCCCGCCCAGGGGCGGAGGACATCCATGAGACGGACCCAAAAAAAAACGGTTGAAACTATCTAACCATCAAGGAGGGAGCCTCCCATCCAGACACACCAGGCATCCCAGACACGCTTATGCTGGGGCTACATTGTCGCGATAACGCGCTCTCCGTTTCTTAGCGAGCGGTCTGCCAGAGAGCGGTCTGCTTATCGCGACAATGTGGCCCTAGTTTATGAAGATTGGTCATACAGCAAAAATAGATCTTGACGTTTAAGACGTGACATTCAACTGTAGGGTGCTAATGCAATTACGAGCTCGACTATACTGTACATAATTATTAATTTTACCTACCTTTTAAGACACTGGGGCACAATCAATTAAAAGTAAACAAATCAATTAACTAAAGAGATTTTTTTTATATTTCGTCACACACAGATTCAGTTGTAGCCATGTTGTACCAGCGTAGCTAGGTACAGCTTACCAAAGTAAAGTTCGCGCTACGGTAATCGTCGTCTATCTTCGGAAATACGAACGCGCGATGATGTGCTCTAATATAGAGCTGTTACAATACAACCCTTGGAAGTACTTGCTTGTTTTGTAAAACAATGATTACAAAAGCTCCTTTTTATATAAATCTTAAAAAAAAAAAAAAACAAATGACGATCTGCGATTGAAGTAGGTAGACTGACAGAGAAAGCGTCATAAAAACGCTAAAATTAGTACACGACTTAAAAGCATTGCCTTTGTGGGGGGTTACCCCGTGGCGCGACGTTCGTGCTAATTCAGATACACGAAGATTACCGAAATGGTTTACACGTACTCTCTTTAGACATCTCGGGAGTTTACTAGTTTATTAATATCAGGAATGTTTTTATAAAGAGATCTATGGTAAGACGAATTAAAAAAACAACTAAATAAATAAATTAAATTGTGCCTTAGTGCGTTGAAAATCACAATACAACAATAAGTCTACTTATCAAACGGACAAAGACATGGACGCATACAATTCTATCTAATATACACATACGTAGGTACATATTATACACATTTACATATTTATACACCAGCATAATAGGTATTATTTTTATACTTACCTAGTAAGAGTGGGGTTCGTTCGGCGATGAGATAAGACCATACGCAGCGCAGAACACAATATTTTCTGTGTTAAAAAATATTACCTCGTTGGTCTAGTACAAGCGCTGCTACTGAGCATGGCATACCAAGTCGGGCCAGTATTATTTGGTTTTTCTACTGGAATTTCTCAGTAGCAGCTCGGAATCTGGATTTGTTCCCGGTTGATGACAATAGGCTCGCCCCATGGGACTTAAAAATAACTGGCGAAATGTGGGTGTGCTACAGGTGTACAGGTACACCTTTGCCTAAGCCTTCAGGGAATACATACAGGCATGATGTTACGTTACGTTTTATTTAAGTATTGCCGAATTAGCCAGGAATATGTGTTCTTTTTGAGTGAAATAAAGTATTTTAAACCGTAATTTGATTCGAACGGTCTTATCCCAGATCCGAACATACCCCAACATACTCTATATTTTCAAATACCAACGATTTTGTTGAAAATTAAAATAAATAAGCTACCTACCTATCTAAAGATATTTAAATATAATTTCTACAGGTATACCTACATAATAACAATGTATTGCTGACCACAATATAATAAAAATGTTAATAATAACACGTGAAACATAAGGTACCTAAATAAATTGAATAGGCATTTAGTACCGGAGGTAAACTAAAATAATAACAAGTAAATTAGAATCTTAAATCATGCAACATTAGGGTGAAATCAAACTAGCACACACGGATCATCATTTTTCTGTGTTCAGTCTCTCTAACCACAAGTTAGAGTCAACATTCTTTCGAGCAAGAAGTCTATCCACACGCAAATTGCCGTAGTTCCATTATTATTTCGATTACCAGTTTATTATTTTACAAGATAGTGATAGCTTTTGACAGTCACTAGTAAACTTAGTCTGCCTAGTCTTTTCCCAAATATGTTAAGGTCAGCTTCCAATCTAACCGAATGCGAGCGACTGCCTATCCGCAACCCAGTTACTAGGTAACGTTACCCCTTGGTAAGACTGGTTCTTCTAAACTTCAGGTCACTTGTAAACTGGTAATATCTGTAACTGTAGTCGGGTAGCATTTTCCAAAGAAATCGTGCCTCGACAGATGGTGACAGCCGTTTTGTTGGACCCCAGTTTTTGGCTAACAACTGGGCTCAGATAAAAAGTTTGCATACGCGATGGAGATAGAGAACATAATATTTCTGTCTCGTTCACTCTTACTACTGGATCTAATAAGTGTGAGTTGTGACCTTTCGGTCTATTCTGTAGAAATCTCACCGTGAAAACTTAAGTACAGTTCGCTTTTTATTTTAATTTGAGAGGTGAAAATGTCAAACTCCAAATTGAAAAAAACAAACAATAATCACTTCAAATGTCAAATTAGTCTCTGGGATTTAAAAAACGAACTATAGGTACGTGAGGTGAGCTTGAAGTGTACGAATCTAGATAGCGTCACGTAGAATGACAGCTCACATCACCTAAGCTTTCACGGAGAGCTTCTTACAGAGTATTACTACTCATTATTAATTACCTAGTGATTTGTGTACGCTATAAACGCCTTCGAAAAATGTGTTTTCAATGCAAATGAGCGCGCATGACGTCTGTAAGTGACAGAAATCATTTTCCTTTTATTTTCTTACTTGTAACTAATTCAACTAACGGTATTTTACACGTCCTATAGTCATGTAGTTCTCTGCTAGTCTACTGTGCACTTCAGTAAGTGACGTACTCACCAAGGCCGTAGCCAGGAATTTATTTCGGGGGGAGTTAGACTTGCTAACCTTTTTTTGAAAAATAAAGTTTTGATTTCAGAGGGTAAAATAAAAAGTACAGATTTATAAAAAAGAGTATACCTATATTGTTACTCATTTAATAAAGAGTACAGCTTTATAAAAAAGAGTATCTTTTGTCTTATTGCGGAAAATCAAGAAATGATTTTATGATCTTAGACATTCTAAGTCAGAATTCAAATTGATAAAGAGCTTAGTTATTATCAATTTCAATAAAGCACTATTTCTTTCTTCCCGCCACTTTGCAATCATGACCAAAACAGGGACACCTATAAGCTTTAAGGCCACTTTAGCATAACTAGAGCCGCTATGAAGAATATAGGATGCAAGAGCGAAGCGAGATCGTAATTTTTAGCGCATCCCGCTTCGAATAAGTTAGGTTTCCTTTCTCTTTGACTATCTTTATTTTCAAATAGAGTAGGTAAGTTTATAACTTACCTAAGCGGAAAAGTTTGACAATTAAGAGAAGGTAGGATGCAAAAGCGAGCGAAGTAAGCTTGAAAATTTTAGCACCCCGCTTTGGATAGGTTAGATTCCCTCAGAGAATGCTGAAGTTGAAGGAATTCATTCAATACAAAGTTAGAGTCAATAAAAACAGTACTCTTACTGTTTTTGTAGATTATAAAATACGACTTTGCGAAATAGATAACAATTATCTGTATTAGAGTACGGAGGTATTCTAGAACTTGAACTCTGGATTGAGATTCTGGTTTCTCATGTTTCGAGGAGCGGGTTGAACCCCCAAAACCTACGCCTACGGCTCTGGTACTCGCAATACTTTCCTAAAACGGTTTCTGACTTTTGTTGTGTTTTGTGTCTATGTATGTTAGTGAGCAAGTCGTTGAAGTACCTTAAATAAATAAATACCTACAGAAAAATGCTGATCCGTACGTGTTAGTGTTATTTGATCTTTCAACTCGATATTTACTAAGCGACTTTAGTTATTTGCGACATTTTTCGCACGCAGCACTTCGCAATGTCTTTAGCAACGTTGCCAGACATTAGATACTTGCCTCATTGACGCGAAAAACGGCGACGTTGCCAACCATTGCAAAATAAAGAAGACCTTGCCAAATTGTCTTTATTGTTTTAGTAGATGCAAAACTATTTAGATATTTATTACTAACTGGCTTTTCTCCGGTAGGTATAGTCAACCTTGCTTTGCAACATCAATTCCCATTAAATTTAAACGTCACCAATGTCAGACCTGTACCTTATTTACGTAATACACGACCATTCTGATTTTCGGACATTTGAATCGCTTTGAAACAAATTGTTAATCCATTGCTTCATACGTTCGAAAAAAAAATTTGCTCAACAGCGTAACGTAATGAATGTTGTTGAACTGTCAAAATGAAACAAATTTGTCGTAATCGTTTACGAAAATGTGTAGCGCAATTAGATAGCTGGTCGTAATAAAACGTGCAAATGACATAAACCTAAGTGTATACACAAATACGATGTCAACTATACATTTTTAGTATGCGAAGTTTTTCAAACTATGCAAAGAAGCGCAGAGGAAGGTGTTGACGTTTAATTTATCAGTCGCTTAGAAAAAAACAAGTTTTTAAATAATACAAGACCTTCAAACCTTTCTGTGAAATGACAGTTTGATGAAAAACCAACGGATTTATTCCGTTGTTTTGCAGTAGGCTACGCTAACGCTAGTCGGTAAAAATCCCACCATGAAAACTTTGATCAAGTGGAACTGAAGTGAAGGAAGTTAACTGTCAGAATGACAGCACAATAGGGATGATGACTAAAAAAATGTTTTTTGTCCGTAATGTAGATTATGAAAAAATAACGTACACGTATTTTTTCTTTTTTTACGTTATCAAAAGATTACGGCGATACATTGAGTTATAATGTGCCGTGACGTCACTTGTATGTAGATTTTATCCATACTTGTGACGTCTCAACCCCCACTCCCCAACTTTAATGCGTTGTATCTAAGACATTTTTTATTAATATGATAAAGCAAAAAATACGTGTCTAATATTTTTTTATTATCTGACTGACGGACTAAATAGAATTTCTTTTTTTTGACCTAGGCATCATCCCTATTCACCTAAGTTAGACTTTAAACAGAGTAGACCGACAGGATTAAACACTGGACCTTGTTTGTTTCTCAAATCATCAACATTTCATCTTGTAAGTATTTGACAGTGAAGCTGTTAAAGCAACATAAAGAAAAATCTATAAATAATGTGTTTTCTGTGTCTTCATTTCACAGAAAAAATTGATGAGCCTACAACCATAGATTAATTTAATACAGATGGTTCACTCCGCATTTTAGGTATGAAGCTACAAGTATGCGGGCGGGCCCGACTTGTCGGGCCAATTCAGTGAGTGTAACGTTGTCAGAAGATCTAAGAGTTACGCGAAGGAAAGAGAGGCAACTTCTAGGTGAATATAGGTAAATAGCGCTGTGCGACCTGAATTGCACTTTATTTTGTCGTAGCGTAGTAGTAGAGTCGCTTTTTATTTAAATCATTTTGCGGAGCAAACCTTATGTAATAATATGTGCTACAACTTAAAAAATGTAATGAAATGACATGTCAAACCTGGTGTCATGGACTCGATCGCTTTGGAACCTAAAATGATACACAACATGTTTATAAATGATAAAAAATAAACACTTTCATTGCCACTACCTATAAGAGGCTAAAGGCTTGTGACGCGACTCTAGTAGAATAGAATAATTTATATGAAAAAAATCATGGAAATTTTTCGACCAGAATCGCGTCGCATCGTCGAATCGTGGCTGTCTCCGAGAGCCTTAACACGCCGCGCGGGTTAACGGCACTGCATAGTGAAATTATTATTCGAAAATATTAAAAAAGAATACCCTGACTATTACTAAAGGTTTCAAAACACGTGGGGCGTGTGAGCGGCACTGAAAGTGTTAAGTTCTCTTAGCTCTACAGCACGGTATACACAAGCCAGTAAAGTGTGCGAGTAGCTTGCATGCCATAATCTGCCCAGCTTTTTCCAACAATGTCGGGGTCAGTTTCCAGTATAACTGGATGCAGCTGAATTGCAGTATTTTACATGGAGCGACTGTCTATCTGACCTCCACAACCCAGTTACTAGGTAATACTATACCCCTTGGTAAGGCTGGTTGTCAAAATTTCGGGCTTATCACTACCAGTAACGATTGTCAAAGATCTAGCTAGCATGCCATTGTGACATTATTATCAATTCTGTCACCAATCTGAAGTTGTATGGCATTCAAGATCCTTGGTGCAAGTTACTGGCCATTGTTTCGCACATTTTCTCTTTAACAAATCTGACATTGGCAGAATTTTCGACATCGCCACCATTTCCATAGAGAAAAATAGAATAGAATAGAAGTTACTGGCCTGTGTATTCCTAGCATATATAATCAAATTAAAAATGTAAAATCAAACAGAGATTTGCTAAAAATATTGCTCTTTGAAATGCCAAATTCGTGAATGTATGAATTTTGTGATCGATCTATTTTTAGGCTCAGGGCCTTTTATTTAAAACAAACTTAACAATTAGCAACAAAATGAACAATACCCAATAGCCTTTCCCTTGATAACTTCGGACTGCTTCTCAAACATTTCCTTAATCATCTGCTCATCGTACACGTCCTGTTGTTCCCTCCACCTGCGTCCTCCAGGAAGGACAACGGCCCTGGCTTCGTCTGGGTCCAGGGGTCCAAACATCCTCTTCGGCTTGGCGACAGCGACCCGGGGAGTTGGGTGATGTTGCAGTAAACGCGATTCATGTTCTATTCTTTCTTGCTCCTAGATTTTTGTGGATATATTTTACGTATAGGTTAGCTTTTAAGAGGATTACCATAGTGGCAATTTGTAAGAAGTTCATTTTTCGTTGTGTCTAGGTGGGTGGTCTTTTCATTATTCATCTTTAGTTAAAGTTACTAACAATAGTGTTTTAAGTGGAAAACTGTTACTAACAATTTAAGGATCTCTTACGACCAAAACCCAATAACCTTTTGTCAGTAAAAGACAGATCGCTATTGATGGTAGGCAGTATAGTTCTATCTGTCATTGTGTCGTGTGTTCCTCTGTGGCCGGACCACAGTTTAGTACTCAGATGCTGTAGTTCGAAATAATATCTACCTAAAGTCTACTTTCATCGGAATATAAATATATTTTTAGTACCTCAAGAGATATCTTTTTAATTAACAATTTATGTGGTCCGGCCTCCAGGCAGTGCTCTCTGGCCGCGCCATCTCAAATTAAATAGAGTATAATGAACTATTAATAAATCAATATCCCGAAAAAAACTACCTAAAGAGTACCTTGCATACGACAAATATGGTCCAATAAACCCCTTTAGTTAAGGAGTTATTGGTCGTAGGGTGTGGTCCGGCTGGAAGGTATACTCTGCAGCAAGTCCATTTTGTAATATTTAATATTAACTATCCTTATATCAATTTATATAATAGTACCTTTTCTCTACTCTTCGTTGATACTTTTTTCTCTCAAGAAACTATTCATTTTGATTAATTAATCTTTAAAGTATGTGGCGCGGCTAGGGAGGATTACTTTCAGCAAATATAACGAAATATGCTTTATTTCTTTATGCCAACGAAAACAGCATAATAAGTACTTTATAAAAAGACTGGAATTCATCTTTAAACTTTTATTTTTATTACCAACAATGATTTTGAAAAAGGTGCACTTTCTGGTTTTTGTTTACCTATAAGAAAAATAAGAATAGGTAGTTAATTTGACGAAATAAGTGAACATTTTGGTTTAAAATAAACAATAAGTATACGAATAAAAAATATAATTTTCATAATCAAATATTAACAATTGTTATTACAAGGTATTGTAAATGACGGAAAAGTGTTTTATATAACAAACTTAAGTCAATAGATTGAATTTAAGCATTTAATCCTTTAAACAAGAAATAACAATGAAAAAAAGAGTACGAAAACCGCGTATTAAAAATATAGTCAATCAGTATTACAAATAAAGGAGTTTTGAAGTTATTTTCCAACTTTAAAATGCAAGGCTTAAATTAAAAATAAACATTTTGATAAAAATAAGTTATAATTTACAATTTTGCGTTTAAAATACAATGAACATTCATTTGCTGGTTTTTAATCCTTGCAACTTTAGTACTTAAATCATCATAGGTATGTTTCCCAAGTACCTATGTAATGTACCGGTAAACAAATTATTAACTACCCATTGAATGATTTATTAATATTTGAATTTGATTTAAGCGTTGATTTAAATGACATTCCAGACACTATGACATTACAAGGAAAATTATTTACACTGTTGTCAGTGATTGAGTATTTACCAAATATTCGCCATTACGTCGCTCACTGCAAGCGTCTGGATGATACTTGGGAAACATATGATGATTTAAGTACTAAAGTTACAAGGATTAAAAACCAGCAAATGAATGTTCATTGTATTTTATACGCAAAATTGTAAATTATAACTTATTTTTATCAAAATGTTTATTTATTAATTTAACCCTTGCATTTTAAAGTTGGAAAATAACTTCAAAACTCCTTTAATTGTAATACTGATTGACTATATTTTTAATACGCGGTTTTGGTACTCTTTTTTTCATAGTTATTTCTTGTTTAAAGAATTAAATGCTTAAATTCAATCTATTGACTTAAGTTTGTTATATAAAACACTTTTCCGTCATTTACAATACCTTGTATTAACAATTGTTAATATTTGATTATGAAAATTATATTTTTTATTCGTATACTTATTGTTTATTTTAAACCAAAATGTTCACTTACTTCGTCAAATTAACTACCTATTCTTATTTTTCTTATAGGTAAACAAAAACCAGAAAGTGCACCTTTTTCAAAATCATTGTTGGTAATAAAAATAAAAGTTTAAAGATGAAGTCCAGTCTTTTTATAAAGTACTTATTATGCTGTTTTCGTTGGCATAAAGAAATAAAGCATATTTCGTTATATTTGCTGAAAGTAATCCTCCCTAGCCGCGCCACATACTTTAAAGATTAATTAATCAAAATGAATAGTTTCTTGAGAGAAAAAAGTATCAACGAAGAGTTGAGAAAAGGTACTATTATATAAATTGATTTAAGGATAGTTAATATTAAATATTGCAAAATTGACTTGCTGCAGAGTATACCTTCCAGCCGGACCACACCCTACGACCATTATCTCCTTATCTAAAGGGGTTTATTGGACCATATTTGTCGTATGCAAGGTACTCTTTAGGTAGTTTTTTTCGGGATATTGATTTAGTTTCTTTAGTTCATTATACTCTATTTAATTTGAGGTGGCGCGGCCAGAGAGCACTGCCTGGCGGCCGGACCACATAAATTGTTAATTAAAAAGATATCTCTTGAGGTACTAAAAATATATATATATTCCGATGAAAGTAGACTTTAGGTAGATATTATTTCGAACTATAGCATCTGAGTACTAAACTGTGGTCCGGCCACAGAGGAACACACCATTGTGTCACATTCCAAAGGATTCCTATATAGTCTCTGACAGATTATTGGGACGTTTTAACCATAGATAGATATGTTTTTTCTATATCCATTATGCCAAAACTGGTATTGTCCGAATTAAAATGTTTTTATTTATTATTATTTATCACAGTCATTATAAATTTTTGTTAAAGCGCCAAAATTCAAAGAATGAAAAATGTACACAAAAATAGTACCTATTTATATAGAAAATTTTCTAGGACATTAATGCTCAAAGCTGTCTATTAGGAACTCTTCATTATTTTGAAAGCATTGGGTTAAAATTCTTTTACAATAAAATTCTTAGTCTGATCAAACATATACAGGGTGATTGGAAGATGGGTGCAAAGCTTTAAGGCGAAGATAGTACAGACAATTTAGAACCATTTAAGCCATGGTTGTCTTAGACGAAGTCTTACCAATTTTTTTTTTTAATAAGGTTTAAAAAACGTATTGATAAAAATTTTCTGAACTTTAAATGTCTGTAAAAAATGTCTAATGTTCACAGAAGCCTAAAAAATGTTTTACTTGATTGCTTACACATTACTATGATTAAATAAATAAAAAATGAACTCATATATCATTCAATTTGGTCATAATTATGCAGTTTACATAAAATTTTGGGAATTTCCAAAAAAAAACAAATAAGAGGTTAAAAAAAATTATAAGACTTCGTCTGAGACAACTATGGCTTAAATGGTTCCAAATGGTCTGTACTATCTTCGCTTTAAAGCTTTGCACCCATCTTCCAATCACCCTGTATATTATCTCTACTGTCAGCTGCTCAAAATGTTCCTACGGCTGGGACGCCACGCGAGCCAGTGCGGATTGGTGGATGTCACATGTCTTCGAAGTTTTGGTTCTAGGACATGCCAGTTTCCTCTCGTTTTTTTGCTTTCTTTATAGAGCATGGAGACGCCTTGGCAGCCGCTGATGGAAGCGGCATTGTCAAAACGTTCCATTTAAGGGGCTACAGGACCTAAACGTGCCTAAACGCATGTTTTATAATGCCTAGAAGTATATGATCCACTGCAGTAAACAGAATCAGAAAAATATATAATATTTTTCAGAATATATGCTAGTAAGACAGTCTAGTTTGATACGATAAAAAAAAATCATGAAGATACGTCTAAAAATGTATTTTACCGATTAATTAAAAATCATATTAACCACCGATTTTTTGTCAGATTATTCTGCAAGCAACATATATTACCGTAATAGTGTTTTGTTTTTTAGTCCAATAAATAGATTTTTTGTAAACAGATAAATGCTTCATATTTTGCAATTAATTACCTGCGTTGTGCCATGCGCTTTTCTTTCTTTTCTATGCAGTTCGACAGTGACCGCGCTTTAGCTGTTGTATTGTACGCCTTTAAAAAAAAGTGACGAGTAGTAGCACTACGACACTATTGATTAATAGAAACTGACAGCTGTGAAAGCGGTCTCAACGTATTTTTTTTTTTTTGTCTAGTTAGTGCATCTCATAGCTGACCTATGAGGTCATGACTACTTAACCGGGCTTTCCTGTGGCTGCCTTAAGCTACTACACTCAAAGCCTCCAGTCAGGGGCAAAACCTATTCTAATAAAACTAGGCGAGCGCTCGCTAAGGTCACCCCCTGTGGGGTACGAACCTCGGCTTAGGGCGTCGCTGGGGGGAGGACAGCAAGATGGGACTGACTGAATCAAAGATAGTTCATTATTATTAGTTGGGGAATTTAAAGGGACGCGATCGCGGAGGACTTCTGCGGTTGAGGTCGGAATGCGGGTCGGTGTGTTCAACGTAGGTATTATCTCGGCGCCACGAATTTAATGAGTACGGACGTCTCTAGAGGCTGCCAGCGGTTGCGTGGCGATTTAAGTGTATTATCTATGGTGGCGATTCCGAGCTCTGTGATCGAATACATTTTTATATGATTATTTAAAAAAAAATTGGTCTAGTGGTAACGCCTGCGACTTTCGAGTTGTAGAACGTGGGTTCGAACCCAAGCAAGCACTTTACTTTTTGTAAATTATTTCACCAACACTGCTTTCAAAACGGTAAAGGAAAACATCGTGAGGAAACCGCCATGCCCTACATCCAACAATTCGAATACATGTGACATCCACCAACCCGCACTAGCCCCGCGTGGTGGATTATGGCCAACTCCCTCTCACAGAGAGAGGAGGCCTGTGTGAACATTATAGGCTGATACTGAAGTGATAATGATTAAAAAAAATACACCAACCTTCCTCTGTTTTTCGTTTCTATATTCTTCCTCCGTCATGACAGGTGTCATTCTCATATTCTCCTGTTTCTGTTGCTGTCCCATCTCCATTTGTTCGTGAACTTCTTCTATCGTAACCTTATTAGATTCGTTCTTCTGTTCTTCGTGTTGCGCTGCTTCTGTGGCTTCATTTACTTCTTGTATTGGCGGCATTTCTTGCTGGTCTGGAGAAAAAAAAAAGGATTTTTAATTAAATTAATCAAATGGGTTATCGGAATACATTTACATGTCATATAAGCCAGCAAAGCCAGCCAGCTAAGTAATAACTGCTGCACGGGTCGATCCATCAGGTTAAGCTACGCTTGCCGGGGTTGGTCCGTGGATGGGTGACCATCTTTACATATCAAGACTCCTCCGTGCCTCGGAAAGCACGTTAAGCCGTTGGTCCCGGCTGTCATTCTTGGATCTTTGACAGTCGTTACGGGTCGTCAGAATCTCGAAAATCTGACAACGAGTCTTACCGAGGGGTATCGTATTACCCAGTTACTGAGTTGTGGAGGACAGATAGGCAGTCACTCCATGTTAAATACTAGTATTCAGCTGCATCCGGTTAGACTGGAAGCCGACCCCGACATGGTTGGGAAAAGGCTAGGCAGATTGATTTACATGTCATATTAAAAAAAAACGGAATCGACATTTCCTATCTGATAAGAAATGCCTAAACAAACTCAGGGGTTAAAGTCTCTTAATTTCTGGCAACCCTAGGTTCTTTCAGAGATTATTTTAGACACCCTCACATGATCTGACCAAGATAATGTCTGAATTTTAAAAGAGACCTGTCAGAATCAAAGTGTTTGTTAAAAACCAGTCAGAAATAAACAAATTTTACCTCTTTATAATATTTGTTACAGAGGTGTCCCTTTAGTACACCCACATAACCCCAGTTATGTTTAAGTCCCATGTTATAGGAGGCGAGCCTATTGCCATCAACCGGGCACCAATCTTATTCAGACTTCGGGCTGCTACTGAGAAATTCCAGCCGGAAACACCCGATAATACTTTGCCCACCCCCCGGTAATAGAACCCAGGGCCTCATGCTTACCGTCTCGTCTCCCTAATTTCATGGGATTTATAGTAAAACAGCGGGTATACTCCAGAAGCCAGGCTATTCTGATAAAATATCACCGAAGCGAAGTCAGTTGTCAACAATATCAATAGCTAGCCTCAAGTGGAATGACAGGTCACTTCAAGCTCACTTCAAATAAGTCTTTACGGTGAGATTTTTTCAGAATAGACCGGTTGGTGTTACCTATGTAGGCTTATTTAAATAACAAGGGACACGACACTAACCTTCTTGCTGGTAGTTTTCTTGAGGCACTTGCTCGTGAGACTCCTGAAAATAAAATGAAAGATACATAACATTGTATATTTTGACATTTTAATTATATTTTCTGACATTGCAATTAATCTTAATATCACTGTATTACTTTGACTTTAGAACTTGTATTTTGGACATAACAAATATATTTTTATTATTTGAATGTGCTTAACTTTTTTTATATTTCTACGCCAGCAATGGTAGTTTAAGTGGAACATTATTAGTGTAAGATCTCAAAATACCATAATATATACTTGGAAAAAAATACATTTATTTATTTAATTATTTATTGTACAACAAAAAGGATGATAAAAAAAAACGCTTTCACACAGTTTAGGTACTTGTTTTTATTACCGATCTCAATAAAGGACATAATTATACAATGTTGGTAAGAAAAATACGCTTTTTTTAACCTCTATCGTATAAAACCTAAAAAAAAACCGACGAAAAAAGAAACTGGATAGCAAAATAAAAGCTCTTAAATTAATGAAAATTATTCATTTGGAGTCGACACCTTCTAATGCATTAAACAGCCGTCCGCTTTTTTAAATAAATGAGCGTCTTTAAAAATTCCTGGCTTTTTCTCAAAGTTGGTCGCAGTACTCGAACTAAGCTAGGGCACCCCAACCAAATAGGTTAAGGTTAGAGCTGTGAGCAACCACGCGCGAGCCGAGTTAGTCGTAGTATAGTTTTAAAGAGACCGGTGTACTGTGCTTTAGGTAGATGCACGGTGAGACGGGGGGCAGTGCGGGCTGCTCATTCGTCAACGTTCACGCCGTCCCGCCGCTCATTCGTCAGCGCTGACCCCGCCTCGCCGCGCATTCCCAAGGCGTTCTCGGTCAAACTATAACTAAGCTAGGCTACCCCGACCAAATGGGTTAGGTTAGAACTGTGAGCCGAGCCGAGTTCGTCGGAGTTCCTTGGCTATTTAATATTTTTAGGACAACAGTATGAGAATTATTTGAGACAAATAGATGCACATTTATTATACAATATGTAAAAATACCCTGTCCGATCCGAAATGGGCATATAGTATTGCAATAATATTACCTAAATAATAACAAATCTTATTACCTATTACTGAAAATAAAACAGTGCTATTTAAAAATTTCATTTTTAGTACCAAAATTACTACAAATCCATTCAAAATTGGCAAATTTTCAAAAGGGGTCATAAGTTATGACTTGAGACACCCGCTAAACGACGGCAACACGCACCCCATGTAAAATGTCCCATTGAAAAAAGAATGTGACGATTTTTTTTCTTTTTCTTGAAAATTACCACATGAACAGACTCCCTAACAACACCGTCACGGATCGGACACGGTATACTCGTATTTACATGTTGTCTAAGTGTACATTAATATTTTTAGGACATAAAAATGGGAATTATTCGGGGTTCCATTAAATACAAGCTCAAATAACATACCTGATGAGTCATCTTGCTGAGCTGCTTCGTAACTAGCTCGAGCGACTGCTGGATGACCTCTGGGATCTGCGCCAGCGCAGCCAGCTGCGCGCGCATCTGAGCCAGCTGCTGCTCCAGACTGGCGTTGGGATCTGGAAAGAAACAACAATATGTAAACTCAAGACTAATCTACATGGTCCTCACAAGATCTGTCCAAGATTATGTCTTGACTTTAAAAGAGAGACTCCGGAGTTTATTTCACGATTTCTTCTCAGGGATAGTCAAAGAAGAAATGTCATCTTCATCTAGCTTATTTTTAGGGTTCCGTACCAAAATGGTAAAAAGGAACCCCTATGGTGCGACGCAGTCTGTCTGTCTGTCACAGCTGGATATTTCAAAAACTACTAATGCTATCAACTTGAAACTTGGAATAGTTTAAGATGACGTTTGCCCAACTATTTTGCAAATAAGAAAGTTTTTTTTTTTGCAACTGGGCTGAAAAATTCGAAGTGGGGCTACTAGGGGTATGTGGGGTATCATATCCTCTCAACTGACGGGCGTTTTGGGAGTACTGCGCACATATGGCAAACCACTTCTGGGTGGTCCCGTAACCCGATATCATAAGGGACCACTTGAGATTAAAATAACGATATTTCTTAAGTTTTGTATGAGAGCTGTTTATAAAACTTATGTCGTTGGAATCGTTATGAAATAAGCTAACACGTTAAAAATGGACAGAACGTTGTGCCTCGTAATATATTGTTAATTTTAATGTAAATTCAGGGGAGCAGATTTTTTCAATTTACCGTATTTTAGAAAAAAAATAGAAAGACGAAGGTATATGAAAGAGCGCTATTTGCACATTCTTTTCTTTGGACCGCACAGCTTTCAAATTTTGACGAAAAATTAAAAAAAAACCGTTCCCCCCGAAGCCGTTATCTCCGAAGTTTGCTTAGAGAAAAATTTGAAATTATTCTATGTGATAGAAGTTTGTGTAAAGATTACAGGATTTCTGGGCACAGAACTATTAAAGTAAAGTAACAGTAAAGTTCTGTCCGCCTGTTGGCCTTTCCACCTGTTCACCTGTCCACCCATCCACCTGTCCGCCTGTCCACCCATCCACCTGTCCACCTGTCCATCTATCCTACTTTTGAAGGACTGTACGTAACACATCCCAAATATTTATATATGATGGTCGGAACACTCGGTGCGCGAGTCCAACTCGCTCCTGACCTTTTTTTTATTTTAAATAATGATAGGTAAGTGATTCCAATATCCTATTTACAGAACAAACAATTTCATTTCATTTCAAAGAATCTACAGATTTAAAAAAAAGGTATGCGCTTAGGTAATATTCGTGTCTCCAAATCAAAACGAAGGTCACGCCACTGAATAACCCCCCATAGAGTGAATGCTTCAAAGTTTTATACATTGCGGATGTATTTAGTAGTGCAACTATCATTGCGCGTTTGCACTTCTGAAGTTTTCTCTCTGTCAGGTTACCTACTCCGGTGCCAGATCGTTATTTGTCACTCAAAAGTTTTGAAAAAAGTTGTTTGGAATTGTAATCATGGTAATACAAAATAGACAAGTACTGCCATGGTTGTAACAGCTCTATATTAGATCTCATCATTACTTGTTCGTATTTCCGAAGATAGACGATGACATCACAGACTACTTTTCTTTCTTTAGTACCTACATCCAAACGTTGTCTTTAGAAGATCGCTTTTAGCGATAAAAACGCCCATAGTGTCATCCTATGTAAAATTTCTGCATTCATATCTGTAATTATATTCTATTCTCTGATTCCCGAAGCGCATACTTTTCTTTGGAAAGCTATAGTTGCTTATGCACTTCGGTGCAGATTCATCATCATCTTTCTACCATTTTTAGGGTTCCGTAGTCAACAAGGAACTCTAGTTTCACCATTTCTGTCTATCTGTCTGCCCGTGGCTTAGCTCAGACTGTTAGTACTAGTAAGCTGTAATTTGGCATGGGTATACATATTAATCACGCCGACAAAGTGGTAAAATAAAATCATGAACCTTTTTTAGGGTACCTACCCTACACGTAAAGTGGGGATGTTCTTTTCTCTCGTCGTTGTTGGAAAGGTTCAAGTCGTGTGTGAAAACCATTTTTGGATTCAGGCATCTATTTGCTAAATATTATGCTTTAAAGTGCAACTTTTTGAGAGTCAAGCCTCCCCCTGCAAGCTAAATGCTTGGTTTTGGATATGTGAAAAATTTCCGGCAGTAGTATTAACGATAATAAAATAAAAACTATCACAGCTATGTAGGCTATACAAGATAACGAGTAATAATCGATCAACTTACATTTGCAGTTGCAAAAACATGTTGAAACATACGGAATGAACATGTGACATGAATGAGAACATGTTTTTCAACTAGAATGTTAAGTTTGTCCTTGGGTTAAATTCATTCCAACTACGGAACCCTCCTTTGTGCGTGGTCCGAAACGCACTTGGCCGGTTTTTCTAACGACCTCAACCCAGTTACTAGATAACACGAAACTCCTTGGTAAGGTGGTTGTCAGTCTTTCGGGCTTCTGACGACCCGTAACGACAGTCAAAATCTACGACTGACGGCTGGGACCAACGGCTTAACGTGCTTTTCGAGGCACGGAGGGACGTTGATAAGGAATGGATGGTCACCAATCCAGTTAAGCTGTAGTGACTGTTACTGTCACTCGACCCATGCGGCTGTTGTTAAACAAACCATTCTCAAATAAGTTCTACTCACCAACCATCTTCTGTACGCTCTTTACTAGCTGCTCAGCCATGCTCTCCTCCAAATCTTCTGCCGTTTCTTGCTTCTCTTCTTCTTGCACTACTTCTTGTTCGTCTGCAACTTCTGGTATGAGTTCAGGTTCTAGTGCCTGCTCTTCTGTTACTAGTGGAGGGGTAGGTTCTCTTGGTGGCGGTAAAGGTATACCTAAGAAAGAAAAATTTGTTTAGTAACTATGACTATCATTTTTAAAGACTGGCTTTCAGACTTCTGGGTTTCTGACTACCCGTAACTACTGTGAAATTATTTATAAATGACAGCTAGGACCAGCAACCTAACGTGCTTTCTGAGGCACAAGGCGTCAATAATGTAACATACTGTATTGTGTATACAATTTCAAATTGTAGGTGTGGTTGTCACGGTATGTTGTCTAACTTAAGTTTTAAGTATGTATGTGGAGGGCTATTAGAGTAGGGGAAGACCAAAGAAACGATGTATGGACTGTGTGGAAGATGATATGGCAAAAAATTGGGTGACTACCCAGATGACGAATAATAGAGAAGTATAGAAGAAGAAAAAGTGTTGCGCCCCAAACTAATTGAGATAAGTGCTATCTAACTCACCGGTATCTTCAAGATCAGGAACCTCGCTCTCCTTCAATG
Organism: Xanthia togata; assembly: GCA_963853775.1. Lineage (NCBI taxonomy): Eukaryota > Metazoa > Arthropoda > Insecta > Lepidoptera > Noctuidae > Xanthia > Xanthia togata. The sequence continues at coordinate 3,704,503 of OY970815.1, forward strand.
GGTCAACGGCCTCCAAGAATTCGGGTACCTCTGGTATAAGTATAGGTTCTTCAGGTTCCACTGGTGGTAGTGAAGATTCTATCACAGCCCTCTCTTCCCAAGGTAAGGGACCTGTCTCGAAGTCCTGCGGAGAAGCGATGGAGAATGAGGGGTGATGGTGGAGAATATACAGTTGACCTTGATAATTATTATAATAAAGATGTTTCTCAATGTAAGACTCAAGATGGGAAATGTTTTGAAGTAATTCTTTACAAATATGTTAATTTAGTTCGAAGCCACATGGAAGGTGTTCCCTTAGTGCTTCCTGCGTGCTAGGTGAATATGGTCTAGCGAACCAGTTCATAGTTTCACTATTGCAGTGGCCATACTGACGCTTAGTGTTACGCTGCACGACTATAATTTGTCATTTGTCTAGCCCGAGCTACTCTCACCAAACGTATCACTAAGCGAAGCTCTTACCTATGTGGCTTAGCCATCAATTTTGATTTCAACAAGCGATGGCGTATTATCAAGGAAAATGGTAATTTTGTAGTCAGTTGACGACTAAGCCAGTCACAAAAAAAATGCCTGTAAGAAGGCAAAATCTTTTAGGATGATCAATGATCTCTGGTTACATAAAAAGATCATCAATGTATTTTGGACAAACACAAATGTTATAAACAAGTATTTTGAATCGAAAAAGCATGTAAAACGTTGACAAATTTAAAATTGATAACAAATAAATGAATATTTTTCAATGCCATTGTGAAAAATGATTTTGATACTTTGCATTATTTCGAAATAACAATACTCATGAATATTTGGTCAAAGTATCAAAAAATAGATATGTATGTATGTTCAGAAAAAAATCCCTGAGACTATAACTGAAAATATTCATTTATTTATCTTCCAAATAAAATCATTAACATCAACTTACATTTTTATTTCAAAGTTAAAAGCAATAAATTATAATCGATAGAAAAGTCCAAGATTTAAAAAAATATTCATAAAGTTAAAATCTATTTAACATTTCAGTACTCGAAAAACATTCCAAGAAAATATTGATTATAAAATAACATTTTTAAAAGCAAATAAACAATCCTGAGTTAAATTCAAATAAGTTGTGAATCAGAAATATTACTAAATAATTAATAAAGTTAACAAATGGTGATGCTATACCTCCGGCTTATAGTCAGGTGCGACTTTAGGCTTGGCCTGTTTCACTATTTTCACTTTATAAGGTTCCTGAAAATAAAAACAACAATTAGAATACCTAGACTACTAAGCATTGATCAATAGAGAGAAATCAAGATCCATATGGTAATTAACTGAGTCTGGATATAACGAAAGCCTTTTATCAGATCCAGTGACCAGTTGATGCATAGACGATGTAGTCATACGACTTAATAAGAATAATTAAAAGATTGAGGACATCTATTCTACTTAAACTAGAAAATAATTATACCCATATAATAAATATAATAATGAAGACAATACCAATTAAGAAGTAGACGACACTCATAACTAAAACCTATTTAAAATTCGCAAATTCGAAATGAAAAAACTCACTATTTAAAAATCTATGTCGATACCGACCACCCGCTAGACAAACCGAACAAAAACTGAATATAATATTTCCATCTTAGCCAGTAGTCTTGCATTGAATTTATGCCAAAAATTCTGAATGTCAAATCGGAAGAAACATAATCGATTGTCAATAAGGAAGCTGGTATTAATAGATTTGTAAATTCTGCAGAACTTGGCCGTGATATGGATGAAAATATCGATTTTGTGACGGTAGAAATAGATCATCAAATAAATTACAGTTATTTCACATTGGCTCTGACAGCAGCAACCCAACAATAACCTTATTATTACGATAATAAAGATCACTATGATTTTGACAGACTTGTCAGTGGCAGTAGCCCAACAGCAACCGTATTGTCACGAGAATAAAGATCACTGTGGTTTTGACCATGATGCCAACAACTTGATCTCATTGTTTTGGTATTTTATTAATCTGTCAGTAGTATCAGCATATTCGTCCACAAAATAATTGATTTCATTGTTAGTAGTGTTATTATACCCTTTTGTAAATTATAATTTGTTAAATTAATTTATAATATTATTTTTTAATAATTATTTTCTATTCTTAAATAATTTGTGATATTAGGGACTGTAATGTAATGTAACATTGTCTGAAATTTTTTTTTTTTTTTTTTAATTGAAAATCAGTGGTAAAGTAACTGTGAAAGAACTAGATAAAAGAAATCGACCATCGTATAGAGAACGCATGGAAGAGCTGGGTGGCCTTTATCCCTGTAGCGCTAACTCATTGACATGTGCAGTCTACCCATTCTAACCGACAGTGCTAACTTGGTCACCGACTGAGTCTAATAAGACCAAACTCAAGACTTGCCAAAGGGCGATGGAGCGTAGCGTGTTGGGTATTAAACTCGGCGCCGGAATACGTTACACCACGATAAGCTCTAAAACAGGAATCGCCGATGCGGGCAATACATCTGCTAGACTGATGTGGTCTGGGTTAGGCGGACCATGTATACAGGATGTATCGGGACAGCTGAGCCAGAGTCATCGCACAGTGGCTGCCAGAAGACGGGCGTCGTCGCCTAAGGATGCCTAGGAAACGAGGCCGTGATGACCTGTATGCGTTTATGGGAGATTGGTCGGTGAAGGCAACGCACAAAAAACAATAGAAAGCTATGGGTTGGTAGACTTTCGTCTAGCAGTGGGACAAAATAGGTTGAATAAAAAACAAAAAACTAAACTCACCGTCACAACCTGGTCATCCTCTGTCCACCCTTGGTAACCGAACTTCGCTTTCGGCACCGGTCTCTTTGGCTTCTGCAGGAAGGTCGTCCACTTCTTCTCTTCCTTCTTTCTCTCTTCCTCTTTCTGTCTTATCATTTCTTCGTTTAGTGCTTTAATGACTTCTGAATCCTTAAGGCAACCAATCGACGGTTTGATCGGCTGCAATTCTGCAGTTGGGTCGTCGGTGCGATGCATGTGTGAGTTCAACACTCTCGCCAGGCTGTTTTAATGGGAAATTATTAGTGTTCTGTTTTAGTATAGTATGACCGAGACCGCTGGACCACTCCTTCAGAATGCGTGGCGAGGCGGGGGGGCTGCGTTGACGAATGAGTGGCTTGCACTGCCCCCCGTCTGGCCGCGCAAATAACTAAAGACACACACTTCCCCATGTTTATTATTCTAGCGTATGGCACTCCAGGGTTGCAGCTGAAGATCAGCGGTCAGGTTATACACTTTGTGTTGTCATCTGACAGTATGCTGAGCTGAGGCCTTTTTGGCATTGTAATAATTTGTTTTCTGTTTTTATAGTTTTATGGTGTATTTTTTTGTAATGCCAATAAATTCATTTTTCTTTCTGTCTTTAAAGCACAGCGGTCGCGGTCAAACTATAGCTTGTTGTTGGGTGAAAGACTTAACATATCATCTGTCTAGCTTTTACCCATGCGCTTTTATAATTTCTAACGTGACGATATTATCGTGGACATCCACGGCCACGTCACGGCATCACGATAAAGAAATATATGAGGATGCTCTAAAATTTCCGTCCACTGTAACGTTATAGGTTACGTACACGTACGTATTTTCATACTTTCTATGGACGTAGACGTGGACGTCCACCATAATATCGTCACATTAGAAATTGTAAAAGCGCACAATGTGTTGGGGTCAGCCTAAAGTCTAAACGGATGCAACTGAATACCAATATTTTTTAAGGGGCGACTGGTTATCAGACTTCGACAAATCAGTTACTGGGTAACACGCTACCCCTTGGTAAGACTGGTTGACAGACTTTCGGACTTCTGACTAAACGTAAGTTCTGATGATGAAGTGACTAATTGTAAAAATAAGCTATGCTTACCCCATAACGTGTGCCTCTCTTAACATGTCATCTTCTCCTGATATTATTGGTTTTATCTGTTCTTCCGGTATGCCCGGTTTACCAAGCAGTTCTGCAGAAAAATAGTATAAAGTTTTTAAATTAAATAAAAAATTTAAATCAAAAGTAATTTATTCAAATTAGGCCGAGAATCAGCACTTTTTGAACGTCAAAATCACATAAGACAGTTCTCCGGCACCTTCCTAGCCCTTCACCACTTTCAAGTGGTTCAGCTGGGAAGAAGTGGCACAAGAACTGTCCAGCAGCACAGCGGTCTGTTCAGTTAGAGAACTTCTGCTGCTAACTTCTTTGAATTTTTAATTAATCATAGTCTCACCAGGAATTTTTTAGCCAACCCACTCGTGATATTTTTTTTAACATACAAAATTTGATATAAAATACCTTTCATCCATTAAACAGTAAAGGTCATCTCTAGGTCGGATCTTAGACCAAATGTTTTTATAAAAACCAGCCAAGTGCATGTTGGATTGTTGCGCAAAGAGTTTACGTTCTGTTTATTATTTGCCATAAAAGGAGCAATAGTTTTAATTTTTACGTCTTGCCAAAACATCGAGATTTCGGAATAAATTCTCTAAAGGTCGGTGAAAATATAGTGAAAACCGTATCAAAATCCGTTCAACGCGGTTACATGGGCACACACGAAAGACGACTTCGATTTATAAAATGTATAGATAGCTTAGTTGTGAAAGCCTCGTCTCTCACGCACGAGCTTGTGGGTTCAAATCCGCGGAAGTATCAATGTGACTTTTTCAATTCATATGTACTTTCCAGTTTATCTTGGACATTACTGATATCGGAGAAGGAAAATATCGTGGGGAAACCTGGACTTATACCTAGTTAATATAATTCTGAAATCGCCAACCCGTCTTGAACAAGTTTGGCGATCAGTGCTCGTGCCTTCTCTGTGAAGACGCCTTTGCCCAGTAGTGGGACAGTAATAGGCTTGTACTCTTGTACAATTTAAAAGAAGATTTACTTACTGGCAATTTCAGGATCCATCACAGGCTCTTCCAGGCCATCAACAATTCCTCGTATAGTGCCGATTTGTTCCCCTGTGTCTGTCAAGTATGGAGATAGTCGCGGATCTCGGGTGCTAGCAGGGGGCTCCTACAAGAAAATAGCATGTGTAAACTGTAAAATATTCTTTCCAAAGTCCACAACATATCGTTTGTCTTTCAGCATCCTCATTGACAAGTAAAATAAAAGTTTTCTGTCACACGTTTCGGCTAATTTTAATCTACATAAATAAAATTGGCCAAGTGCGAATCGGACTCACACACGAAGGGTTCCATACCACCGAACAATATTTAACAACATACGTATTTTACTTTGGTTAAAAAAAGACACGTTTCTTGTACCCCTTATTTTTATTTTATTATTTTTTGTTACATTGGCAATAGAAGTCTCAACTGTTTACCTATTACGGTTCATTAGATACAGCCCGCTGACAGACAGTCGGACGGAAGGACAGACGGACAGACAGAGCCTTAGTAATAGGGTTCCGTTTGGCATCATTTAGGTAGGATCCCTAAAGACACAATTATTTGTTGAATTTGAACTGAATTATTATACTCACTTGAATATATACATTACTCGTATCATAATATTGTCCACCAGCACCACGTTTCTGTATATTCTCCGGGTCAAATACTACAGGTCTAAACCCAAGCAGGGCATCAGGTTTTTCTTCCTTTGTCTCTACTTGGTCTATTCTTACTGGTTCTGGATTTACTTCTACAGGCGTTTCAGGAATTACTGCTATAGGAGGTGGCGACCTTGCTCTTGGTTTCACTTCGGGTTGAGATATATAAGGTATGTCTTGTGGTAAACTTTCTTTTCGATCAGCAAGAATAATTGTGTCTCCTACATTTTCAACTTCAACAATTTTGACCTCGCTCTCAAATTGTACTGTCTTTTCTTTCTGTTTTGATTCCTGTTCAAATATAGGTCCAAGTTCATGTTTGACCTCAATTTCAATACTTGCTTTTCTAGATTCTTTCTCTTCCACTTCAGTAACAATCCCTGTGTTTTCAATTTCTTCTAAGTTTGTGTTATTGGCTTCACCATTCTCAAGAGACGCTAGAGCATTACATTTTTCTATAATTTCTTCAATTTTCGTATCAATTTCTTCAAAACCATTTTGTATTGAACCTTTTCTGACCTCTCTAGTTACCTTCTCTTCTTTAAATACCTGAATTTTTACTTCTTTCTTTGTGTCTATTCCTACTTCTTCTTTATATTCTTCTATACTCTTAATAGTTTCATCTATCGCTGACGCTAGTAGTGAGGATTTTCTCCCAATTTCTCTGATCTCCTCCTGATTATATTGAATCGATTAATACATATTTATATGAGAAATTGAATCATGCAGTAATGATTTAAAAAACCTCATGAAACGGGCACGTGGCAGCACATAATTGTAATCTGTTTGTGTTATTGTGGTTTGATTCGCTTATAGGTCTAGTTCATGTTCATGGAAAATAGCCGGTCTATTATGTTAAAATCTTATCGTGAAAGGTTAGTCGAATGAACTGTAATGTGATTCTACCTTTTGACAGCTCACTTCACCTATGTTTTCACGTTGAGATTTTTACAAAATACATCGGTTATTTTGTTTGATATTGCTTGATGCCTGCACAACACCACTAAGCCGGAGGACATGGTGAAGTACGTGCGTCAAAAGACGAGGTACATGCCGAGGGTGCAGTTACTAGAATCGCACCGGAACGTCAACTTCAAGGCGTTCGTCGTGCGAGTACCAAACTGTTATCTGCCCCTCGTCATGGAAGAAGACTTTTGGGCGCAGGACGTGGTGTTCCGTCGCTTCCGCGGACAAGTTCCACAGGACAGCACAAAGTCAAGCTAGTGCAAAGTGAAGTGCTACTAACATAGTCTAAGCCTTATTTAGTAACACAAGTTTTTGTTTAGATTAAAATATGTATGTTTAGGTTAAGGTATTTTTCTACGGGCCGGTGTCGCCTGAAATAAATGGAATTATTATTGTTTTTACGTCTTTTGACATTTCTCGGACGTAGAGACCCATGAGGCACCAACGGCGATTATGCCTGTATAAACAAGTGTACCCAAGGTTAACTCCCGGTTGGTATAAGAACAATGCATTGAAAAAATTGAAGATAGTGGTCTATGGATTTGGATGGCTAAAGTGGACTGGTCAATGCCCTGCTTGATCAATGTTTTTTTAAATACACGGATAAAATGGCGGGAGGTGTAACATTGCGCACTCAATACATATATACTGAGTTGCTTGAGGAGTGGAGAGGTAAATATTATCACTACTCGGCAGTCAACAGTTTTTGCGGCAGAAGCCAATGATATAATGTTTCATACAATGCTGCTCAACATATTATCATCCTACATACCTTCGAATATTCTGGTTTATCAGCACCGCCAAACAAACCCGGTTTTCTATAAACCGGGAATCGAACTCTACCGGAACCGCCCTTTAAACCGGGCTTACTATAAACTGGCCTAACTTTACCCGCACCACCGTTTAAAACAGGTTTTGTATAGACTGAAGTCTGAGGTTTTTCTGTTGCCGGGGAGGTTAAAGGAGGATCGTATACTACCCTTTCGATGGTCGTTTCAATGTGAGGCACTAGATGTTTTTTGACTATATGTGGGTCTTCGTCTTCGGGACTTAGAGTACCATCTCTTGGTACCGGAGTACCACTTCTACTTTTAGGTAAAGGCAAAGATAATTTGAACATATATTCGTCGGTTAAAGGAGTAGGAGGGACTGTGGACGGCGTAGGAGTATCAATAGTGCTTGAAGGACTTGATAACTGCCTTTCCAAATCGGTCCTTAAAGATAACTTCCTATCTTGGGATTTAGCTGTAATCGATGATTCTTGGAGTACAACTTCGGATGATTTGCTTAATGACTCAATTTGTTGTGATACAGCCATTTCTTTTTTAACCGCAGATGCTGTGACCTGAGAAGATACTTGGTTAGTTTGAGAGACATCGGCTATAGATTCTCTCTTTATTTGAGAGGAGATATCAACTACTGAGTCTCTCTTTGCTTGAGATGTACCACCGATTTCTGAACTGACAGACATGTGGCTAGTTTGAGACAGATCTACGATTGATTCTTTTTTTGCTTCGGACTGACCAATTTGAGAACTAACGTATGATTTCTCCGACAATTCTTTTGACGCATCAATCGAGACTAGGTCTCCAACTTGAACTTTATTAACAGCAGTTTTGGAAATCAATTCTGATATATCCTCAACTTCAATGATTTCAGGTGATAAGTTAGCGTCGATTTCAACTCTTTTTACTATTTTTAGGGCAGCAAACTCTTCATGAACGGGCGTCTCTTCTTTGGGTTTTATTTTTATAGTTTTTGTGATTTCTACTTCTTCTATTGGCTTTGGTTCGATGACTTCAGGTTTGGTTTCAAGAATTTGTTCTACAGCTTTCTCTTCTTCTACAATAGCAACGGTTTCTTTTTCCATTTCAACATTGGTAAACTCACTCTTTGATTCTTGTACGCTTACTTCTGCCGCTTCGGCAACAAAAAGTGATTCATTGATATCCACAGCGACTTTTTCAATTTTTTCAATTTTCTTTTCTTTAATTTCTACAATAGGCTCCACAATCTCCTTTATTTCATGGACCACAACGTCTTGAATATCAGTAGATTGTATTGCAGTTTCCTTCTTAAATTCTTCTTGTACTAATTCTTTAGTATCATGCAAGACCGCTTCAATTTTTTGTACAGTAGCAGCACTTTCAACTGTGACTGTGGCTGGTTTGTGAGACTCTTCAACAATCTTAGCAGTTTCTAATTTTTTGATAGCGCTTTCAATCGCTACATTTTCAGCGCTTATTGTTTCTATAGTTTCCGCTGCCATGTTGATTTCTTCAGCACTTTGTACTGAAGATGTTTCGGATAAATTTGCTACATATTCTTCAAATATAGCATCCTTATTTGTGTAAACATGTGACTCTACTATAGCTATATAAGTTTGATTCGGTGTTTTAGCCTTTTTGTTTTTAAATTCTGGTTTAGTTTCAACGAAACTCTTCTTTTCCATAGTTACTGAGGAAGAAAACTCTTTTTTAGAAATTTCATTTCTTTCCATCGAAGTTCTTCGGCTATCTACTTTGTCTAACCATTCTAAAGGATCACTCTCTTTCATTACTTCTTCCTCGATCTTGCTTGTGCTCCTGGATCTTCTCTTAACATCATCTACTGCGATGGTTTGGTATTCGGATATGACAGCGTCCAGCTTTTGAGTAATTTCAGGTGTAAGTCTCTTATCTGAACGTTGAGCCATCTGAGCTCCTGTTACTTTTTCTATCTTTTGTTCTTGGTTTGCCTCGAACTTTTCAACTTTTACTTCCTGTTTCACTTCTTTTACAGGTACAGGTCTTACTACTTCTTTCTTTTCAATCTTAGTCTCTTGGATGGACTCAACTTTCAAATCTTTTTCAAATTTTTGAGAAACAGATATCTCTTCTTGTCTCTTTTCTACTGGAACAGGAGTTACAAGTTGCCTTCTTTCCTGTTTGCTCTCTGCTACTTTCATTGTTGCTTCTTGTCTTTTTTCTACCTTCTCAATTACTTCTTGCGAACTCTTTCTCACTTTCGAATCTCCACTTTCATACGTACGAGTTTCACTCACAGAAGACCGTTCTAATTGGCTAAAGGCAGGTTGACTTATTAGGAATCTAGATAAAGCTACCATCACATCAGTAAGATGTAAGAAAAAGGTCCTTAAAAGCAGATCGTAATGGTAGGAAGAATGTACTGTACCTCTAATATTAGGAATGCTTTGTAAGCCCATAGTGTAAGCTCTCTGCTCAGCAGAACTTTTTTCACCTTTAACGCTAGAAGCAGCAATTTTCGCAGCCTTTTTGAATTTGGCTAAAGATTCTCGTCTTCTCGATTCTCCCCTAAGTTTTTCATGTTGATATTCTTCTGAAATGAGAGATTTTCTGTGTTCGTCTTTACCATTCTTGGTATTTTTTTCCGATATTTCAGATTCTTCGAAATTTTTTCTTTCTACTTTCTGTGAACCCTCTTCTTGTGTCTCAATTCTTTCTTCTCTACTAATTTTTCTTTCAACGTATTCTTCGCTTTCAATTTTATCCATGATTTCGGATGATTCTTGTGTTTTTTCAGACTTTACTAATTTTTGTTTCTGATCAGATTCTGACTTTTGTTGGACTTCAGAGGAACTCATCTCTTCATTGATCTCTTTTTTTATCTCCTCAGTTACAGACACAGCTCTCTCAATACTCTCTTCAACAACTGTCATTGCTATTTCTTCTATTTTCTCCAAGTCCATCTCTTGCCTCATCTTCTCAATATATTGCAATTCTTCTCTTATCGATTCATCCTCTAATTCTTCCCTGGACAATTCCTTTCTTTCCATACATTTACTGTTCTTTCTCATACTCTCTTCATGTTTTGTGACTTCTTCATTAATTCTCACTCCTTTTTTTTCAACTTTAACATCTCCTTTCATGCTTTCTCTTCTCACATCTTTGGATAAGGCTTCTCCAGTCACAGAATCAACAAGTTTAGTTTCTTTTGTAACATCAACTACTTCTAAATCTTTACTCAAACTCTTAACATGCTTTTCATACTTAAGTAGCTTCTCAGTGATTTCAATATTCTGCTTAAATCTGGTTCCATCTGGATCATACTTCTCAGAAATAGGCAACTTATACTTACTTTCACCCAATTCATTACCAAACGCGTTAATAAGATAATCGGGATCATTGTCTATAGGAGACTTTCCGAATTCATCTCGGTAATTAGGATTAAGGATAATTGGGTCTTCTAGAGGAGGGACTTCGACTATAGGTTCAGTTGAAAAGGGACGGTAGGGTTTTGTTGGAGTAACAAAAGGGGAGGCAGTTAGAGATCTCGATTCTGTCAATCCTGGAGAACCGAAGTCTATCAGGTGGCTGCCAATATCCGAGGGTTCTACAAATTGTTGTATTTGAAAGACTACCTCAGTCGGTTCCGATTGTCGGCCTAAAATTTCCTCGTAATCGTAACAAAGGGGCTCTGTGTCGTCCAGAACGGGGTCGTAGAGACCGCTGGAACAAAGAAAAAGGATGGTTTAATATCTAATATATAATAACACGCACATTGTAAAGTTAGGGAAATGAATTGTTAAGAAAATTCACCACCAACATAAATTGTCCGTACAACGCTACAAGGTACTTTTGCCGCGTGGCTGATCTGGGAACTAACGCCGCCTTAGTGCCTTGTTAATACAATTTCTGTGACAATTTCACAAATGTGTACCCAAAGACCTTATAACTATACCAACAACGACGCCCCCTGTGAATGTCATTCAGGCGCAAAAGAACCTTCTTTTAGCACTCTATAATCGAATCACAAGTGTAATTCTTTGAAATTTGTATGAAATGGCTATAACTAGTGATGCGCCGTTCCCAAATTCCCTTTCCCGGAAATATTTCGAGTGGAAAAGTTCCAGGGAATATTCCAGCATTCCCGGGAACGTTCCCACATAGTGGGAAATGGACATTTAAATTGTTTAATTTGTAATACAATATTTTTCGTTGTTATATTTTCATAAAAAAGAAATATTTTATATTTGAATTAATATTTAACTACTAATAATACAAGAATATAATATACAGGTAATAATAAATTCGTTACTTATCGCTAGGCTGTTCCCAAGCCATAAATAACGTATTTATTTTAAAACGGTAAGATAAGATATGACATTATTGCGAACAATATTTACAAGCTATTGTAATGATGGTAAAAGGGTTTCAGTACTTGCTATTGTAATAATTGTATTGTCTTCCAACTCACTCGCCACCATTAGCGAGACATTTAAGTAAGCATGGCTTACTTAAATGTCTCGCTGATGGTGGCGAGTACAGACATACTTGTGACTTATCAACCCCCAGAGTATGACATTTAAGTAAGCATGGCATACTCTCAACTGCCATGCTCTTTTAAGTCAACATAACCATGGTATAATAACAAAGTATGCTATTATACCATGAACATAACTGACAATAAGTTATTGGGTTCGCACGTTAATGTCATCAGAAAATGCTCTGATCTGCTCTTTATTCAGTCTGCATATAAACTTAAATACGGTTAAGATTCATTTTCTATGATTTTCTTTAGAATTATTTTATAACATACAATATACATACATGGTTCCATTAGAAAAGCTAGTTCCTCATGGATGGCTAAAGTGATGCGCCGTTCCCAAATTCCCTTTCCCGGAAATATTTCGAGTGGAAAAGTTCCAGGGAATATTCCAGCATTCCCGGGAACGTTTGGGAACGGCGCATCACTAGCTATAACATGGCAAATTGAATTAGGGTGTCAATTTGCTTAACTATAAATTTTCATGACTAATAATTATATTAGCACATTACAATTCCACTGTTTTAATTGATTTCACTCATTGATTAATTCGGAAGCCTATGAATGTGTCATAAATAACATAACATAGGTAATGTCACGCCTTATTTAGAAGGGTTGGGCAGAGGTGCCACCCACATCTCGCCAGTTATTTATTTATTTTAAAATAAAATGGCCAAGGCTAATTACATTAGTTAAAGGCAAAGACAAAGTCACAATCACATTATTAAAGTACAGTAAACAAAAGTTTACACAACAACTCGACAGTCATACGCTCATCTCACATACTGACAAGATCTTCTTCCATTCATCCGCGAACACATCACAGTCAGGCTTAGCGTCCAAGAGAGCGTTGAGCGCAGAGAGTGTGCGAGGGACAGGAGACTGGGCTCGAGCGACGGTCCAAGTCCGAGGCACGGCGAACAATTTCTCCCTCTTCCACGGTTATAGTTTATCAAAAAGGTGGGAAAGTTTGTCATGCAGTTCAGGAGCATCTGAACTACACACATATTAATAATTTGGTATTTTTTCTTCTAACCTCTAGAGAATTGTACCCTGAGACCCTGAGCAACCTAAAAGAAAATTCGAAGAATACATAAACAGACCATTCAAACTTTTATAAACGCGCCTCAGATAAGCTTTTTGTACCTTTTCTAAGAGTAAAATATTACGTGCGGTTTCCAGACGCATGCACTGGACTCCAGTTTACTACGAACAAGTACATTAAAAATAGATTTTATTAGCACTGATGTTGCTAAAATCTTTAGCATTTCGCAGTATGAAACCTAATCGTCTAAATTAATCTTTTGCTACCATTGCCATGTGATCATGAAACGTAAGCTTGTTGTCAAATGTGAAACCCAGATTCTTCATTCCAGTTGTTCTAGTAATAGCGCTGCCATTAATTTTATAAGCAAAGGTGATATGGTTTCGTGCTCGAGTAAAACTCATGACGAAGTATTTGGAAGAATTAAATTCTATTTTGTTCTTAACACTCCACTCCAATATCGCCTCAATATCACTTCAGAGTGAATTTCGGAAAAGAGTTTCAAATCATCTGCATACAATAGATTTCTGGCGTGATCAAGAAAAGAAGCGGTCCCAGAATTGATCCTTGTTTGACTCCGGAACGCGTATATTCGGACTGAGAATCTTAAAGGCCCAGTTTGACAAAATGCTGACGATTGTCGGTGCGGAGCCGTAACAGACCTGGCGGAAATCCGATGGCACCACAGATGGCACATAGTTTTGCCAGCATAATATCATTATTGAACCTATCAAATTCTTTCTGGAAGTCAAAGAAAATACAAGACATCGACCTGGCCTCCACGGTCCAATCGTTTAGATATATAGTCTACTAGGGTAACAAGGTTAGTATTTACTGATCTTTTTGCTCTGAAACAATGTTGTTCGTTACATAGATACTTTTCAACTTGGGAATAAATATAATTATGTAGTATGTTTTCAAAAACTATAGCTGGTGATGAGTAAATGGCAATGGGACGGAATTCTTCTACTAATGTTTTATTCAAACTCTGGGGAACAGGACTGACCCTTGAAATCTTTTATTGTGGTAGGTATATTTCGGTTTTTAAGGATAGATTAAATATATGAAAGAAAGGTAAGCAAAAGTGCTTTTTTTTTACTTTTCTCTGGAGGAATGTTGTCGGGCCCTACTGGACTACTAAGTTTGAATTTACTTATTATTGATTAACATTAGTATCACAAAGGGAGACCTTTTCAACATCAAGTCGCGGAACAGGAAGATAAACGCTAACAAAGAAATCAGCGAAGGCGTCAGTCGCACGAACACCTGAAAATTTTTCACCGGTACGTAACACTCGGCTCAAAACCACCTTTCAAGCTTAAGCTGGCAATATGTGGCCAGAAATTACGCGGATTGACTCTTAAATTATTTTCGATCCGTTTGATAGGTAAGTAACGATGCATAAACAAGTGCCACCCGTGTTTTAAGGCTAGCTCTCAAATCTGAAAAGTTTTTATGGGCTGCGTTATGTTTAAGTCTCATGTTATAGGGTGCAAGCTTATTACCATCTACCGGGCACGATTGCACGATTCCGGAATCTGGACTCCGGGCTACTACTGAGAAATTCCAGATAGAAAAACCCGATAACACTGCCCGACCTGGAAATCGAACCCAAGACCTCATGCTCAGGAGTAGCGCTTGCCACCACTAGACCAACGAGGCAGTTTGGTCAGGTGTGCCATAAATGTCACAATATCTTTTGGGAACTTGACCACAACTGGCACCCTTGACGTATTTTAAAAAAGGGTGCTTAAAATACTTATTTGGTTCAAGGTCATTGACAATAACCGATCTGTTCTGTAAATTCGGTTTACACTGCAGTCTCACAGTGAAAACTTATAGGTGAAGTGACCTGTCATTCCACCTTGACACTATTGACAGCTCACCACCACCTAGATTTTCACGCATGGTGATATTTTTATGGAATAGATTGATTGTATTCTATAGTTTTATTACCCATAAAAGCTAGTCTTCAGCAATGGCTAGTATACTTAAGTATACTGAGTTCACAAAAGCCGATATCAGATGTGGTTTGGTTTCCGCACTCAGTCCGTGGACCATTGTGCGTGGGTACAAATGTACAATCGATTGAAGGCTAATTTTATTTTCTGACGTTTCACTTCGAGTAAAAGGCAAAAGTGAACAGAAAGTGAAGCGTCTGATATCAGCTTTAGAAAAAAAACTGATAAATAATCATTTCAAGGTCACTTAAAAGGTAATGACAGAAGAAACAATTTATTTCCTTCCCAAAATCCCACGGGCCCAAAAACACTCAAATAAATTAATCTGCCTAGCCTTTTCCCAACTAAATTATATGTTAGGATCGACTTCCAGTCTAACCGGAAACAGCTTAGTACCTACCAGTATTTTACATGGAGCGACTTCCTATCTGACCTCCTCAACCCGGTTAATACGGTACCACTTGGTAAGACTGGTTGTCAGGCTTTAGTCTACCCGTAACATTTGTCAAAGGTCTACGAATGACAGCCGGGACCAACAGCTCAACGTGCTTTCCGAGGCACGGCGGAGTCTCGATATGGGATATAGTTAATAATGCATAATGTCTGTGTAATACTATAATTGGGATTCATAAAAATAATAAAAATACTAACATTTTCATAATCATATCTATAATATCTTGTGATCACTATCGCCAACAATTTCACTTCACTCACACTTTCACTACTCATTTTTATTTAAATTTAATAAGAAAATGTCTGTCTGACTAGATCAAAAGAGGATGGTAATCAGACAAATACTGACTGATTATTGCAAAAGATTGGCTAACAGTGCAGTGGGCTTAAAAATAAACTTCATATGACTTTGAAAGTTCGCCATCAGTCCCTGCCCATAACCCAATTTAATCGTGGTCGGCGCAACATGTCTTTTGCTTCCACACTTCTCTATTAGTAATCATCTCGGTCCCCCTTTCTATCCATATCATCTTCCACACAGTCCATCCGTCGTTTCCTTGGTCTTCCTCTACTCTTATAGCCAAAGTTAAAAACTATAAATACCTGTGAGCAATTAAATTGTTTTTGCGTTTTCTTTTTTATTAAAAGTAATTAAAGTTGACAATTAATGTATGCGTGGCATATCCATCTGGTGGATTATTAACTGTAAGTGCTAGTCTATCTCTGCTAGCCCCATCGAGGAATCTTAGGGTGATGATTTATGTGAAGTCTCATTTTAAATGAAAAATGGCATGAATGTTTTATGTGCTAAACTATGAAATGTGATAATAGTATTTTTCAAAGCAATCCCACAAGTCCCTAAGGGTATTGTTTCAAAAAGTTTACTGTTTCTTTCCATACATTTAAACACAAAGCATTTAATTCAATTATTTAAACCATATAACAGGCACTTTTGAATTGTCAAGAAGTCGGTCAGTCAGAAAGATGAATGCCATCATACCTACATGGACCAACCATACCTACATGGACTTTCTTGCCCGTTCAGGAGAACGGGCAAGAAACTACAGGAACCCTGAGCTTTGAAATAGGTAGTTGCCTATATCAAAGCTGAAGCGTTCTTCTGAACGGGCAAGAAACTCCATGTAGGTATGGTACACTCTTCTATAGCAAAAAATATTGGTAGTAAGATTTTTTTTAATGCTTTATTAAAAGAACCAGGTTCTTAATAATTAATTACAATCCAGCGTATACGACTATTATGACATTTTTACTTTACACAAGTCCGTTCCACTTTGTAGACTATGATTATTAAAACACTTTGTTCATCTGTTATAATTAAGTGTGTCATTATTATTTCTACACTTTTTCACTACAATTAAGTAAGATGTCACAAAATACTTACTGGTCCTTATAGAGCAAGTAGAACCTCATTTTTTACCAAAAAAAAAAACTATCTAACTAAATCGATCGTTTTCGCGCCGTTCTCAACTGTCAAATGAAAATCAAAAGCCAAATACAGATTACAAACGTGTTTATAAGCGCGGCGAATAATGTTAAAGGACAAATGGCTATTTTTATGTGACATTAATTACTATATTTACTATCGGCTGTCAATACCTACAAGTTTAATTAGAATTGGCAAAGTATTGTGAAAAGGCCGGTAGAGCGATAGTCAAGTTCTTTTTTAATCTTTTGTTTATGGCCGCTTTTAACGTGCACGTCTTTCTACATCGTTCTCACATACGATACAACTTTTTTTTTTTTAAATTTTTCGACGTGTCTTGCCCGTTTTTCTCCATAGGAACCTACAACGCTTTGGAATGGGCAACTAGCTTCATCTTTGTGACTGACCGAACACTTGACAATTCATAAATGTCTGTAATTTGTTTAATTGAAATAAATGGTTTGAGTTTTGAGTTTTGAGTTTGAGTTGAGTTTGAGTTTTAAAATATCGATCTATTTCCGTCAATTGTATAAATATTTTCCTAAAATCATAATTACACACACACAAAGCCTGCATTCCCCGAGCAGTTAGGTAACTCAGAGGTGGGATTTGAGTTCGTGACTATTTATTATTTTTCACCATAAAAGACAAAAATATTTCTTGTTTTCACCAGTTTTAAAACTTAGCTAAGAAGACATTGAGATTTATGCGTTGGCTGTTGATAAATCATTGAACTAATTACAGCAGTTTACGCGCTGGTGATTTAAAATAAGAATTTCTGATATTATAAGTATCTATTCTTGTATTTAATGTTTAATGTGTTTTTTGTTTTTTGTTTTGAATGTTTAATTTGGAATGTTATTGAATTTATTTTATTTACATTTTATTATTTTCTATAATGTAGATATTGTATTATGTTATGAATGTGTTATTTTTACAGATTTAATGAGTTGAATTGAATTCAAATGATCAAATCAAAGCACTAAATTTTCTAAGTGGCACTACAAATTGGCATACATAGGGGCCTTATTATGAAGTATTAAATGCCATCATTATTCCACTGCGTAAAAGGATGCCAAAAAGGATGGTGCTAGCGGCCTCATATAGCTCCGTCTCTCACTCACACTGGAATAATGATGGCATTAATACGTCATAATACGGCCCCTGGTACGTTTTCTGATCCATTTGTGTACATTTTCATCATATTCGGAACAGACAACACAGATAAGCGTGATTGAACCTACTTACAACATTTTACAAAATATATATTTGTAGGCCTTGTTGTAATAAGGTAAGTACATCCATGTATTTTATAAGTTCTTAAATTAAATAAAGAAATTGTAAAAACTTTGTCCAGGACCGCCTTTTATTTTTTTGGGTAATCTGCGTCGAGAACTGATCTAAAAAAATACAGGATGGCAGGACTGGCAGGGGCATCGACGCGAAAACTGATACCATGGATTCAGTACATGATGATTCTGAACCTCCCTGAGTTGAAATATTTCGTCGGTTATTTTTTTTTTAAGTCTGCTGTTCCGTACATTTTGACCGCGTAGATTTTTATTTTTTCAGAATCATGTACCTACTGAATCCATTTTATCCATTTTATCGAATCTTCCTTTTAGAAGTTGGTTAAAAATTACCTAAAATATCTTTACAGCGATAACAATACCTTTTTGTTTTTTTTAACTAGGGCATCTCGCAGTTATACCACTAAGGTAGTTACTGCTTAACCGGACTGTCCTGTGGCTGCCTTAAGCTACTACAGTCAAAGCCTCCAGCCAGGGGCAAAAACTATTCTAAGTTAATATTAAGCGAGCGCTCGCTAAGGGCACCCCCTGTGGGGTACGAACCTCGGCTTAGGGCGTCGCTGAGGGGAGGACAGCAAGATGGGACAGGCTGGATCAAGATTTTATTATCGTTATTATTATTAAAAGGGGAATTTAAAGCAACGCGCTCAGCTGCGGCGCGGGCTGGCGCTTCATCGGGCAGGGTTAACAATACCTTTGTAGATGCAATTATAGATAGATTTAATTTTCCACAAAACATAACATCACGCCTGCCATCCCCGATGGGTTAGGCAGATGTGTACCTATAGCACACCTACATTTCGCCAGTTATGTTTTAGTCTTATCGAGCCTATTGCCATCAACAGGACACAACTCCACACTCCGGGCTGATGAGAAATTTCTGATGGAAAAACCGAAATAACACATTCCCGACCTGGGAATCGAACCCAGCAGTGCTTGCGACCACTAGACTGACGAGGATATTAATTTGATTTGTTTGAGGTATTATTTTATTCAAAGTTAATATTGAATAGATCCCTAAGTGGCAGACTGACTGACAATGTTAAAGCCCGGCAAAGATAGACACATTATTAAAGGAATTTGGTACACAAAAAAAAAGTTTTCTTTGGCAGGTCTGTGTTTTGATCAGTTTTCTACTCTTCTTCTTTGCGTGTGGTTAGTACTCGTAAGTAACTAACCTGATGTCAGAGATCAGAGCCGCACATGGGCCTCTGACTTGGCTTCACATGCTTTCGAGAAATATCTCTCAGGCATGCCGGTTTCCTCACGATGTAAGTCAGAGGTGCGTGCCTTGGGTTCGGACTCGAGACCTATGACTTGGCAGTCCGACAGTCACACAACTATGCTATCACTGCTTTTTAGGGTTCCGTAGTCAACAAGGAACCCTTATAGTTTCGCCATGTCCGTCTGTCTGTCTGTCTGTCCGCGGTTTAGCTCAAAAACTAATTGTACTAGAAAGTTGTCATTTGGCATGAGTATACAAGTTAATGACGCCGAAAAAGTGGTAAAATAAAATGTTGAAAAAAACAATATTTAGGGTACCTCCTCTACATGTAAAGTGGGGATGATAATTTTTTTTTTCGTCCTTCCCGTAGTGTGGGATATCGTTGGATAGGTCTTTCAAAAATATTAGGGGTTTGCCAATACCGTTTTTTGATTAAGTAAACCGTTCGTGACTTATCAAGCTTTAAAGTACCAATTTTCGTTAGAGTCAAGTGTCCCCCCCTCTACCAGCTAAACGGTTGTAGTTAGAAATTCAAATGTCACGGCATTAGTATTTATATATAACGAAGTTTAAAGGAAAACTATCACACTTAAGTGGGCTTTACAAGTTTACGCGTAATAATCGACCAACTTAAATTTGCGGTTGCAAAAACATGTCCTCCCATATATTCCGTATGGGAGAACATGTTTTTCAATTACAAAGTTAAGTTTGTTCTTACGATAAATTCATTCCAACTACGGAACCCTTCATTGTGCGTGGTCCGACACGCACTTGGCTGGTTTTTAATTCTATCTAGTTTTATACTGACTAACGAATTGAATGACACTGACAAATCAAGGAACTAGCAAACACTGGAAAGTGACGAGTTGACGCAAAAACTGTCTAAAACAAAACTAACTAATCAACGAAACTGCTGAATTACATAAACTGATGAGAGAGGGTCTTAGCTGCCATGGCTTATTTAAATGTATTGTAATCAGGGTTCCGTACCAAAATGGTAAAAAGGAACCCTTACGGTGCGATTCAGTCTGTTTGTACGTCTGTCTGTCACAACTGGATATCTCAAGAACTACCTAAAGCTATCAACTTGAAATTTGGAATAGCTTTAGATGAAATTTGCCCAACTATTTTGCAAATAAGAAAGAAAAACAATTTTTTTTGCAATAGGGACTCAACGGGGATATTAATAAATCAAAGTGGGGCTACTAGAGCATGTGGGGTTTGGGGGCATAAGGAACAGGGTGTAAAGTTCACTCATCCACCATAGAAAAGGGAGGATCCTCCGACCAGACGGGTGTTGTGTCTGGCGGGCCGACTGCCCGACTGTTGATTTCGGATAGTCTTATCTATGTCGTTCGCGCGGTGAACTCTAATTGCGCGATGCAGGATTTGTGTGACGTCATGTCTTTGATGCGTAGTTAGTATGTGGCGGTGTAACCGCTACATCACTCCCCTCCGGAGACCGGTGGTTGATAGTGGGCTGGGTCTTGTATCTTGCGATGCTTCACAGTGCCAGCTAAGGTTCCAGTGAGTCGGAACCGGGTGCTGCACAGTTCGCGGTGAGTCGGAACTGTCTGCGATGATTGCGGCGGTTGTGGTGATTGAGGTGATTGCGGTGATTCCCCAGTGAGTCGGGGTGATGAGGCTGAGGGTGATGACCAGGAATGCGCGTTCGCTGCATGCTGGTGGTCAGGATACCCGTTGAAGCCGAGGGTGCTGGCTGTCTGTGTGACTCGCCTCACGAAAGCTTGCGGGAGTGATCATGATGACGTCACGCTGAAGTAGTTGCACGAAGGCTGCGTTGACGTTCATACTCGGGGTCACCAATTTGGGGGCATGAGGAACAGGGTGTAAAGTTCACTCATCCACCATAGAAAAGGGAGGATCCTCCAAACGGACGAGTGTTGTGTCTGGCGGGCCGACTGCCCGACTGTTGATTTCGGATAGTCTTATCTATGTCGTTCGCGCGGCAAACTCTAATTGCGCGATGCAGGATTTGTGTGACGTCATGTCTTTGATGCGTAGTTAGTATGTGGCGGTGTAACCGCTACATGGGGTATCAAATGAAATAGCGCGCAACCTAAACGAGTTGAATGTTATATTGAAAAAAATGGTGGTCATTTCGAAAACTTACTAAAATAAATTAAAGGATATGAAAACAATGCATTTTATTCATTTTAGACATCATGTTTCATAGTAACATTTACTACTTAAGACCTACACAATCGACATCTAAATACAAATAGTGTTTTATTTTTCAAAACGTCCGGGTGCGATTCCCGAGCATTACCATTTCTTTAATTTAAAAGAGTGTACGTCGAGTTTCTTGCCCGTTCTTCTCCATAAGTATCTACACACGGCTACACATCAACGCTTACGCTGATCTCGCATTGTACGGAAATCCTACACAATACGAGATCAGCTTATACTAGAAATGTACAGCTGATGTGTAGCTGTGTGTACGTACTACGCTTTGGAATGGCAGAGCTTCACATTTCTGACTGACTGACTCCTTGACAATTCAAAAGTGCCTGTAAATGGTTTAATTGAAATAAATTGTTTGAGTTTGAGTTTGACAGTGAAACGCGTACTCTAAATAAGTAAATGGACATAGTATTTAGGTAACATTAAACACGTTCGCCCCGAAGCTATAAGCACGTATTAAGCATAAGGTGTAATTCAAAATCTCTGAAAACCTTTAAAGAGGTTATTGTACTCATCATTATGTACGACTTTTATTACGGGACCAATGATTAAAACGCGAAAAAAACCAAAATAACTAGCGGCTCCATGTAATTGTATGTATGGCGCCGCCGCTGGGTGTTTTTCGCGATCGCTCCACATTCCGAATTTGAGTTAATCTAAACAGCCAAATATTTGACAGCTATTTCCGACGTTGCCAATTTTCAGAATAATACATTCCCTTGATAGTTTTCTTGATAGATTCCCAGCTACTACATAAATTCCGTTACCTATCGAGACCCCTCCATGCTTCGAAAAGCAAGTAAAGCCACTGGTCTTTTATGTGTCATTCATAGATTTTTGACAGTCGATACGGGTATTCAGAAGCCTGAAAGTCTGCCAACCAGTCTAACCAAGAGGTATCGTGTTATCCAGTGACTGGGTTGTGGAGGTCAGATAGGCAATCGCTCCATGTAAAATACTGGTATTCAGCTGCATCCGGTTAGACTAGAAACAAACCTCTAGACAGATTGATTAATTAAGTATTTTTTTTAATAGATTTTGTCTTACCGCAGCACTCCAACAGTAAGGCTGTGACCAGACTCCTCAACTCTTCGAGTGGCGACGTCCACAGACATGTCGATCGCTTCTTCGCCAT
The DNA here is from genome assembly GCA_963853775.1 of Xanthia togata. Lineage (NCBI taxonomy): Eukaryota > Metazoa > Arthropoda > Insecta > Lepidoptera > Noctuidae > Xanthia > Xanthia togata. The sequence continues at coordinate 3,727,103 of OY970815.1, forward strand.
TGATCGTCAGAATGTTGTCTCCATTCAGCAGACCAGCTCGCTTCGCTGGAGAGTCTGGTTCGATCTGAAAATGAGGATTTACGTTGATAGCTTTGTAATGTACATATACTACCATCGAAGAAGTTCATATCTATACACCGTAAGGACTATTTCTGCTTGCAGCGTTCGGCCGCCATTGAATCGGGGCGATAACAAATGTGGTCATCGTGTTCACGGGATTTTGTTTTTAAACTGCTTGGATATGAAGTTCTTTGATACTACCTAGTCCTTTTTAAGGCGAAAGCGTCAGGGTGTCCCGCGAAATTCAAATTTTCTTACGTTATTTGCAATTTGCAGGTCAATAGCAGGTTGTATGTTGATCTAAATATGATTCGCGGCCGTATCAAATGTTTATTTATAGAATTATAATCATCAATACAACTATTTAAGTTCATGTAATCATATTGAATTACTATTTCATGAAATCATGACGTTTTAGGATTATTCTAACATTATAACATACGGAGTTGTATTGCTGATTCTAATTATTATAATTCTGTAAATCCGTATTTGTTACGATCGCGAATCATATTTTAGTCAACATAAAACCAGACACTGACCAGCTTTCTAATTACGCAACATAATATTTTCGTAAACGATAAAGACAAATCTGTTTCATTTTGACAGTTCAACAACATTCATTGCGTTATTACGTTGCTCTGCAGTTTTTTTTTTCGAACTTACGGAGCAATGGATTAGCAATCTGTTTCAAAACGATTCAGATTCGGATTGATTTTGCATTACGTAATTAGGGTACTGAATTGAATTTCGCGGGCTGCCTTAGCGCATCCCCCTTTTAACATCACGCCTGTATTCCCCGAAGGGTTAGGCAGAAGTGTACCTATAGTACATCCACAATTCGCTAGTTATGTTTAAGTCTCATGTAATAGGGGGCGAGCCTATTGACATCAACCGGGCATAAATCCAGTATTCCAGACTCCGGGTGGCTTTTGCGAAATTACAGATGAAAAAACTCAATAATACTTTTCCCGAGTCGGTAATCGAACCCAGGACCTAATGCTCAGTAGTAGCGCTTGCTCCCACCAGACCAACGAGTCAGTAATCTAAAATACTTTACCGTTAATCAGATACCTGCTGAATTATATCATTAGTAATAATGATCGGTTACAAAATGGGGCACAAGGGCGCGAGGCGAGCTGCCAACACATAGTGTATCGACAGTGAGCGATTTATTTCAGTACCAATGTCAATACAGATCTAAGTGACAGCTGATTCGGTTCGGTGTAATGTATTTATTTTTAACCGACTTCTAAAAGGTCTGTCCAATGAAATCTCCAAACGGCTGGTTGACACTTCCTGTGACCCAAGGGCTGGCTTTTACAACGTTGCAATGCCGCCAGTTTCTTGGGTACCACACATTAGCTGTCAACAGCTATGCGGAGGGTTTTATTGACGCCATATTTTAGTTTGTTAATAGTTTATAGTTATTTTTATCCGACTATTGCGAAGCAAAAAGGAAGGTTAATATTTTGACCGGTATGTATGTTTATCTGTTCCCTCATAACTTCTAAACTACTCATCATAATTTGAGATGAGGTTTCGTTGGAAGCAGCTTAATTGTCCGCTGGTTATAGGCTATGTGACGTCATTCTAATAATTTTATACTATACCTAGTAGATATGCAAGATTTACAAAAAACATAATTTAAATTAATTTATAATTTAAATTATGTTTTGCGTATTGTCAAAATCTTGCATACTATTGTATAGAATCATTTTTTTTTTCTAAGTGAACAGACAGCTGTGCTGCTGGGGAGTTTGCTGCGCCACTTCTTCTTCCCAGCAAATGCACTAGGAAGTGGTGAAGGGTGGGCGTTTTGGGGGACTGTCTTATGTAATTTTAACGTTCGAAAAGTGCTGATTCTCAGCCTAGTTTGAATAAATGACTTTTGAATTTTGAATAATAGCGCCCTCCAGAGGACACAAAGCAAAGATCTTTAAAAAAAAAAGTTGCCATGTTGGGTATCAAATGAAAGGGCTTAATTAGCCTATTTCATAAATGTACCTATATATTATAATCCCAAAATAATTTTAATACAAATAACAGTTACCAAAACTAATACCCAATTACTGCAAAAAAGTCAACTAAAAAGGTATAAACAAGAAATCACAGCAGACAAATTAAAAATCCGAAGTAACAATAGACATAATCTTTTCAATGTATGTCCTAGCACTTTTTTGTAGTAGTTTTAGTTGTTATAATTTCATGTTAATAATTAATTAGGTATAAGATGTTATTTATGTACCTACATTAATTTTAATTCTGAAAAAAAAAAGCAAGATTCTTTTTGTATAGCGATATCTTCTCCAACTGTAAACTGATTTGGATGATTCCTTTTTGGAGCGAATGAATATTTTTCCGAAATAGTCCCATATAAATTTGGTCAAGTTCTGATGAGTAGTTTTTGAGGTAGCTTCAATAATAGATACGTATTTAATCCACTTTGTTGATGATTTTGTTATAAGTTTCGTTCACTGTTGTTTACATAGCAAGTAGTGGTATGTACATTGTATAATTAGTATGGCGTAGGTACCACAACTAAAAAAATATAAATAAAAACATTTTTACAACCAAACCAACCAGTAAAAAATTACTTTAATTTCGGTGTTGATCAAAGTGTCCGCACCCATTATAATATCAACAATTATTGTTGTGGTTGTGTTTTACTTTCATTTTATATTATCTAAGATTGTTATTAGAGTTTAAGTAGTATATAAGTTAGGTTTTATGACAATGTAAATATTCGTATTCGTTCGGGTGTGTCCTGAACATAATTATATCTAACCAACTTGTACGTACCATATCCGACGAATAAATATCTTTATCTTTATTAATCGACAATAAATCAGATTTGTGCCCTATTTAGAGACTGTCAATAATAGTAGGTACATATTGATGCAAGTGTGCAAAGTTTGGCATTGCACTGGAGGTGGGATTGGAGCATTTGCAGCGCGAACTGAAGGAGCGGGCTAAATGGAGCGGAGTGCAATGATGAATGCTCACGTATCAAACGACAATTTTCAACACAATTTTATAAAGCATAAAAGGCATGACGGTTAAGTGAAGCGATTAAAAAAAACTGCACATCTCTGACTGGTTTATCTACCTATAGTTATCTGGGGCATACTTTCCAGCTCTAGAGCGGGAATGCGAAGTACCTACTAGCAGTGCATTTTGAACCTAAAAACGGTGCAGTAACAGCTAAAGTAGCGGGTATGCACAGAGCGGAGGTGTGGTTTTGGCATGCTTCACTGTATTGTTCGCAGCGCTAAGTCTTGGTTTTTTAGTTGTAATTGCCTGGATTTGAACCCAAAACCTCGTAAATGAGAGGCGAGGTCTTTCGAGTTCCGCTACTCGAATTTCGAGTAGCGGAACATAACGCGAGCCATGCAGTCGTTTTTTTTTAAATGAAACTATATAGTGAGTACATTATTAGTTACCTTCTCAATAATTAAAGGCATATCTTCGTGAACTCCTCCGAGGATCTCGAACCCCCATGGCTCATCCACATCGCGAGATAAACGAACATCTAGCGCCATCTATGTATAGGACAAGAGAAAAAGTATGGTTTTTATTATTTTGTAAGACATTTATAACATATGGGTTGGATGTACCTTAGTACACCCACGTTTGCCACTTATACTAAAGCCCCATGTAATAGGGGGCGAGCATAATATTGCCATCAACCGCATATTGCACAAATCCAGACTCCGGGCTGCTGCTGAGAAATTCCTGATGAAAACAACCCAATAACACTGTCCTACCTGGGAATCGAACCCCAGGACCTCATATATACGCTCAGCAGTAGCGCTTGCGACCACTAGACCAACGAGACAGTCACATTTGGTTGGCTATGAGTAACTGTGTTTCAAACACGTGTGTTTCAAATAGCCTGGAGATATTTAATCTGTCTAGTCGGTTCTTGAAGCAGTTCAATGAGCGTCACAACATTTTCCGCACATAACATCACGCCTTGTTTCCCCGAAGGGTTAGGCAGAGGTGTACCTACTGTACTTACACTCGCATTTCGCATGGATACCTTGTCCACTCTGAAATGACGCGCCCCACTACCGCATTACCGTGTGCGTAAAATGCGGTAGTGGGGCGCGGCATTTTAGAGTGGACAAGCTTTAATAGTGGGCGAGTCTATTGCCATAAGACCACGTTCATAATAAAATATGGACGTAATACGTGCACTGGATTTTTAACGCTCTGTTTAGCGTCGAGAGTTGAAAATCCAACAGTGTGTTTTTTCATCGCGCTGGGACGAGAGTGCGTCCCAACGCATTGGATTCTCAACGCTCGACTAAACACCGAGAGTTGAAAATCCCGCCGCGATATTTTTACGTCCGTGCAAATGTGGGCTAAAACTAGCACCGACGAAATTGCGAAATTATTGCGTTCGTTTAATCCTTTGCTGCACCGATAATTACTTAACCTTTATGCAATTACTTAATAAATTAATTAATTTAAGGATTCAATAAATCGTACACTTTAGAAACCCGATTACATGTAGTTTCCTCAGAAAAAAATCCAAAGTAATCTCTAAAAAATAACATAAACCCTTAGTACGGCGTAAATACTTCACGAAAGGTTTAAGTTTTATAATAATAACAAAACTACATGTTTTTGATAACGTACAAATTTTACATCTACTCGTACAAAGTGAGTATTTTTATAATACCTACAGAGATACGAAGTATCCCGCTCTATCCCGTTCTATAGAGCCAAAAGCCCTTTACTTGGCGCCCATTTAGACTTGCTATCAACCGGGCACAAATCCAGAATCCAGGCTACTACTGAGAAATTCGAGAAATAAATAAAACAAAACAAATATCATTGTGTTAAACCAAAAACAACGTTCCAAAACAACAAATTAAAAAAAGAAAGCAAAAAAAAAGAAAGAATAATATTTATTTGGACACAGTTCGTGAAACACTAAAACAAAATAAAAAGTGAAAATAGTGTGCCTCACGGCTGTGCGAAAAAGGTTCATTTCAGCATTTGCCAGACAAATTTTAATGCTGTCTGACGCTGGTTTTCTAATGAACCCCTATGGACAGGTGACGAATTACACAAAGTAGTAGGCAATCATCGGGATTGACAACAGAAGTAGGGTTAGGGTCAGGTTAACGCTGGGTTGTCGGTGACGCGAACCCATAAGATTTCTCTCCCGAAAATCGCACAAGCACCAAAAAAAGTCTTCACTTCAAAAACGTTAGTAGTTTAAAAAAAAAACGGGCTGCACTCCGGGAGTGCCGGCAGTAGTGAAAACTTGAATATTAACGTAGTGCATTTTTGATATTTTGGAATGGTTAGGGAATAATTTTACACCGGTCTACTCTCCCTCCGTCTTACAAATTTTCGATCAGGTCACGTGTCCTGACGCGAGTTTAACATTTTTTCCTATCACAAAAAAGTGCACAACGCCGTTAAAGAAGTTTTCACTTCAAAAACTGTTAATTTACAGAAACATGGGACGAGTAAAGACTGAAAAATTAAAATCGGAAGAAAGTCTTTCTCTAGCAAATTTGTGTCTGCCAAGACATCCAATGTTGATAGACACAAATCTCACAAACCTAAATAGTAACGGCCAACCTCAACGGAGACTAGCCATCTACGCGGGAGATATTATAGAGCACAAGTGCGTAAACGCAGGTGCATCCGACAGACCGGAGAGAGATCAAGCGCAGAACCAACAGCTTAGCTAGCGGTTATCACACCGCTTACTTTCAACTCCGGGCTGCTAATGAGATGTCCTAATGGAAAACCCAATACCACTTTGCCACGGTCAGCAGTCGCGCTTGCGACCACGAGACCAAACGGCACAGTCAACTCACATGCATTCCTACATACACAAACCCACAATGACGGAACAAGACTATTATATGCAAAATTCGAACCCGGTTCTACCTTAAACACAGAAGCGACACTGCACCTACGTTCGTATCTCGGCATTTCATTATTCAGTACAGATACCTAGCCAACTTACCTTTAGATTTGTTTCAAACTGGCAACTGACGTCAGCATAATCTGGAAATTCAAATTAAATTCAAATTCAAAATATTTTATTTCACATAAATCTACAAGGGCACTTATGAAACGTCAGAAGCTAGGTGCACGGTTCCAATTGGTCGTTTCCTATGGAGAAGAGCCGGAAAGAAACTCCACGGTTACTCTTTTAAAAGTAGGTACTGCATTTATCGACGTTATCATAACTCTTAAGAGGTTACTTGCCTTTCTCCTAATTACTTCATTGCGGTCGTCAGCCGACATCTCAAAATTCACCCACTGTTCGCAGAGAAAATGTGCACCTTATCGTCCACGGCCATAAAATGTATAATAGAAATACGGAAACTTAAAAGCGTCTTCTTAAATCTCCATACATTTTACTTCCCCGTGTTATCGTAATGCCGTGTCGTGGACGTCAACGATAATAATCGTCACGAGAGAAATGATAAAAGCGCACATTTTCTGGATAAAATAACTTTCACACAATCAATCCATCGTTTTCCAACGCCGTCGGTACATTTTAAACAATTTAGACAGACATTATGTGGAGTCAAACATCTGAAAGTATGACCTTGAAACGTGCAATGAGCTGAAGATGATGAGAAATTAAAGATATTGTTTAATTACCTTCTCATAAGTCTTCACTAGTGTACTGAGCCACGGTTAAAATTTAACTAACTGATTCTTTTGGCAAGGGTTCTCATTGACACCAATTTTTCTAGTGATCTGGGCTAGAGACCTACATTTCACTGGCTCAACGGAGACCTAGAATAAAATTGTTTGTACATACTCATCAATTGATTCATTGTAAAAGTAATTTCTCAGTAATAGCCCGGTGGATTGAGAGTCTGTTTAATGTGGAATATTACCGGGTTAGTACATGGGACGCGGGTGGCCGTCGTTTAGCGGGTGTCTACCAGTCATAACTTACGAGTATAACCTCTGTTGAAAATTTGCTTATTTCTTATTTGGGTTAATAATAATAAGTTCTTTATTTCTCCTCACAATGACAAGCTTATTCTAGGTTTCACATATTAATTTGTTCATTTGTTTGTTTTTGTCTATTTGTAATGGCCCTAAAAATGTGAATTTTAAACAGCAATAACTTTTTTATTATCAATATCTAATAATAAGATTTTTTATTACTTTTTGGTATTGCAGTAGGTGTAGGACTCTATGTGCCCCTTTCGGATCGGAAAGGGTTTTTTTACATATTGTATTATGAATTATGATTGTGGAATTTAAAGCTGACAAATCGATCGACCATGATCTTGACGTGAATGTGAATGAATAAATTACTACACTTTTATTTTTTTATTTGTTTTTGAGTAATAATATAAATGAAAAAATTGATAATAATAATTTATTTTAAAATAACATGTAATAACTTAATGATTAATCTTTAGTATAATGTAATGAATGAATAATAATAAGAATCAGCGCGCAATGATCATTGACATAACGGTCCCGCATGACGGGAACCTCGTGAAAGCCGAGAAAGATAAACAAATTAAGTATCTTGACTTGGCTCGCGAGGTTGTCGACATGTGGGAATGTGGACTCAGCGATCATTGTGCCTATAGTCGTATCAGCCAATGGCTTAATTGCCAAGAGCCTGGACCAACACCTAAAGAGGCTCTCGTTGTGCAGCTGGATTAAGGGATTACTATCCAATACTGTTTTGTTCATGTATAAATAAATACACAAGTTACATCTCTGCCTGCCTTCCCTTCGAGGAAAACAGGCATGTAACTGCTCCTTGTGCAACTGTTAGTCTGCGGATATACGACTCATCATCTAGCCCCTTCCCAACTATGTTGTGGTCAGCTTCCAGCCTAACCGGATGCAGCTGAATACCAGTATTTTACATGGAGCGACTGCCTATCTGACCTCCACAACCCAGTTACTGGGTAACACGATACCCCGTCATAAGAATGCTTGTCAGCTTTTCGGGCTTCTGACTACCCGTAATGATTCCCAATATCCCAGAAGAGGCCTTAGTATTTTTGTCATAATGATAAGTACTCGCAAAAAGGCGTGCGTGTATGATCAGATGGATGAACGTAAACGAGGCAAAAGGAGTATGTAAGGATCGTAGCAGGTGGCGTTCTGTAGTTTCTGCCTACCCCCATGGGAAGACTGCGTGAATTTATGTATGCATAATGTATTTTTCATTTTCATTTTTAAATCGGGATGGCTCGATCCTTCCTCAATCACGTTGGCTTGGGAAACTTTTCATCCTATATCAATACCAAAATACCCAGAAAAATACTGAGGAACAAACAAATAATGCGTTTAATGATAATCATTATGTTTTTCTCATTCATCTTCTTGGTGTCCAGCAAAAGTAATGTGAAGACGTTAACAGAATCCATGGGACAAGAAATAATTGAAATAGGAACTCCGATTAAAGGTAGCATTCTTCATTACTTCGCTTCGTCGGGTCTTCTTGTCACGTATTCCTCAGAGCGTAAAGATTAAGGTCTTCAATCAGTGCGTCTAGCCTGTTATGACTTACGGAGCTCTGGAGACGAAACGTGGAGGACACTCACGGAACGGCTAGTTCATAAATTCAATTAGCTCAGCAAGCTATGGAACGGGCTATGCTTGGAGTCTCTCTGAGGGATCGAATCCGTATCGAGGTGCTCCGGCGGATAAGTTGTCGATAGTTGTGCAATGGGCCGGTCATATTAGCCGTAGAACCGATGACCGTTGCGGTAGAGGTGCTCTTGAGTGGAAACCGCGAATCGACAAACGTAAGGTGGACCGCCACGAGATGGACCGATGACCTTGTAAAGGCCGCAGGAATCCGCTGGATGCGGGAGGCACAGGTCAAAGTGGCGGTGCTTGGGGGAGGCCTATGTCCAGCAGTGGACGTCTTTCGGCTGAAATGATAACATAACATCACGCCTTGTTTCCCCGAAGGATTCGGCAGAGGTTTAGGTATTTGTAGTACACTCACATTTCGCCAGCTATGTTCAAGTCCCATGTAATGTAGGGGGCGAACCTAGTGCCATCAACCGGGCATAAATCCAGACGTCGGGCATGCTCAGCAGTAGCGCTTGCGACCACTAGACCAACAAGACAGTTTTATGATAAAGTTGAAGTATTTCTTGTGCTTCTTTTGTCACAGGTAGTACCGGTACCCATACATAGATAACTTTCCTTCGTAGTGTGTTACCCAGTATGATACTGGTATTCAGCTGTAGACTTGACCCCATCGTAATTGGGACAGCCTAGACAGATGATGGGCAGTGGGATTGTGCTGATGTGGGCATGACTCATTGTTCGCAGAATCTGTTCTGCGAGCAATGTGCCATGCCCACAATCCCACCGATGGGGCCGAAAGGTTCTGGGGTGGGGACCGTGTACCAGAAGACGTAGTGTTAGAAGGCCTCCCACCAGATGGACCGATGACCTTGTGAAGGTCGCAGAAATCCGCTGGATGCGAGAAGCTCAGAACCGGTTGAAATGTCGGTGCTTGGGAGAGGCCTTTGTCCAGCAGTGGACGTCTTTAGGCTGAATGGATGATCATGAGACACATGATGATACCTATAGGTACCCGTCAATGCGGTATACAGCATTGCTGCAGAATTGTTGTTTGTAGAATTGAAACTTTCAGAACTTCCGATGGGCTTAGAGGAGGAACCTTCAGCCGACGATGATGACGATGACAAGGCTTCATTGAAGACGACTGGCAACACTCCGGTTCCGGCTACCAAGAAAGAGGCGAGGAAGACTACTACTGTTAGTTTCGCTTGTATTCCAACTATGAATGTACACTATATGTGTCGTGGCCAGATCTTAAAATTGATCATTACATGAAATGAACATCGACCACTGGTCACATCATGATGTGGCCTGGCCAGGTCATTGACTACTCAACGTTTAACGATATGAACAGTTAAACGCACGAATACTTTATGATGTGGCAAAACATTAGTGATCATATCGTAAAATAGTTAGATTATTCACCGGTAGAGGCGTTGATATCGCTTTGTTTTTGTTGTGCATCATGGTGGCGGCATACAACAAATCAAACAAAGTAGGGGTGACCACGCAAAAAAGTCGATGGACTTTTATTGGGTTTCCAAATATGATATTATGGAAAGCGATCAACTTGGAAGTAGCACTTGCCGGCCGCTGCCGCGGCGTGAAATTCAACATAGCACTTAAAATTTGTTTAAAAAAATTAAATGTACGCCGCTTATGTGGCACCCCGAATAAATCGTTTAGTTTAGGTTGACTGTGACTAACCGCGCGCGAGCCGAGCGAGCGTAGCGAGCGGTGCCGCGTCAGCAGTAGCCGAGCGCTACTTCCAAGTTGGTCGCAGTTACTTGGCTATTTTTACTACACCTTACACCATGGATACCCTAGATTAATGATATGGCCAAACGTCGACTGACTGACGACGAAACGTTGACGTTTAAACGATAAGGCCAATGGCATTTTATGAAATCCACGTCATACAAGACGGTATTCTGTTCACGATACGTGCACAATTTCTGAGAGTAACCTAACAAAAAGAACTAGGATGTTTGGCGCACAAATAGTTTAAAACTAACAAAAAGTAGGTACTAGGCTTGTATCAACAGGGATGATGACTAAAAAAATGTTTTTGTCCGTAATGTAGATTATGAAAAAATAACGTACACGTATTTTTTTTTTTACGTTTTCAAAAGATTACGGCGATACATTGAGTTATAATGTGCCATGACGTCACGAGTATGTAGATTTTATAAATACTTGTGTTGTGACGTAGCGACCCCCATTGCACTCTCCAACTTTAATGTGTTTTATCTAAGTCATTTATTATTAATATGATAAAGCAAAAAATACGTGTCTAATATTTTTTTATTATCTGACTGACGGTATAATAGTATTTTTTTTTTTTGACCCAGGCATCATACCTATTCACGTTTAGTTTATTTTGAGTAGGTACATAATAAAAAAATGGCGGCTATAAATAAAAATCTATTGCCGCACATGTATGAAAGATGAATTAGGGAATGACTCGACCGATTTGGCAGTTTTTTTTGTTTTTGTTGTATTCGTAATTGTATAGGTTTGCATGAAAGAAAATTTTGTAAAATCCACTGGAAAAGTCGAAAAAACACCCGGGCGAAGCCGGGCACGAACAGCAAGTATCATAATAAATGTAAAAGTATTTTTTCAGCAGGCAAGTGTTAAAGACGATATTAAAGACGTCGAGACCACATATGTATTGAACCAAGACGAGGAAGAAGCCAGGATAGAGAAGGAATTGGCAGAGATATACAAGGATACTGCTGGTGAGTACAACATATTATAATACTCGCGTTATGAACTGAGTCATCGCGCCATAAATATCATTAGCAACACGGCTTGCGTCTAGTGATGCGCCGTTCCCAAACGTTCCCGGGAATGCTGGAATATTCCCTGGAACTTTTCCACTCGAAATATTTCCGGGAAAGGGAATTTGGGAACGGCGCATCACTTTAGCCATCCATGAGGAACTAGCTTTTCTAATGGAACCATGTATGTATATTGTATGTTATAAAATAATTCTAAAGAAAATCATAGAAAATGAATCTTAACCGTATTTAAGTTTATATGCAGACTGAATAAAGAGCAGATCAGAGCATTTTCTGATGACATTAACGTGCGAACCCAATAACTTATTGTCAGTTATGTTCATGGTATAATAGCATACTTTGTTATTATACCATGGTTATGTTGACTTAAAAGAGCATGGCAGTTGAGAGTATGCCATGCTTACTTAAATGTCATACTCTGGGGGTTGATAAGTCACAAGTATGTCTGTACTCGCCACCATCAGCGAGACATTTAAGTAAGCCATGCTTACTTAAATGTCTCGCTAATGGTGGCGAGTGAGTTGGAAGACAATACAATTATTACAATAGCAAGTACTGAAACCCTTTTACCATCATTACAATAGCTTGTAAATATTGTTCGCAATAATGTCATATCTTATCTTACCGTTTTAAAATAAATACGTTATTTATGGCTTGGGAACAGCCTAGCGATAAGTAACGAATTTATTATTACCTGTATATTATATTCTTGTATTATTAGTAGTTAAATATTAATTCAAATATAAAATATTTCTTTTTTATGAAAATATAACAACGAAAAATATTGTATTACAAATTAAACAATTTAAATGTCCATTTCCCACTATGTGGGAACGTTCCCGGGAATGCTGGAATATTCCCTGGAACTTTTCCACTCGAAATATTTCCGGGAAAGGGAATTTGGGAACGGCGCATCACTACTTGCGTCTTATCGATAGTAGAATACCTGCTCCATAAGTGCGAGAAATAAGACAGAATAATAACTATGATTTATGGCCCGACAACTCAGTTCTTAACGCAGTTACTATAATTGTAGTTGAAGGCACGTGCAAATATTCGTGAAAAGTTAGCAGAATCTTTGCAGCGCTGATTTGCTGGATTTGTTTTCTCCTCTACCAATCGTTATTTCTCCTGACAAAGTTTATTCGGTTTATATGTATGTATCTAGTATGTATTAATAGGCATTAATTTTCAAATTTGCTAGCACTTATTTTGCACCTGCCATGTTTTGTCTCTGCACCACCCTAAGGTTGACTGGTAGAAAATGCCTCAGGCATTAAGTCCGCCTTTGTACAGTATTTTTTTTTTACCTGTGCATAAAGTTTTAATAAATAAATAAATTGTAGTAAGTATGTATGTGCACGGATGCTTTTCTGCGCGATTCATTTGTTTGCCAGCCACGCATTGATAGAAGTAAGTAAAGCTTAATCCACTCTGAAATGACGCGCTCCACTATCGTATTTTACGGACACGGTTGCGATGCGGTAATGCGGTAGTGGGGCGCGTCATTTCAGAGTGGACCAGCTATATACACCCGCGTAGCTTAGTCGTGGGCTGCCGTGGAGCGGCGACTTTATGGAAGAATCGCCTAAGTGTTATTGCTGTTTCTTGCTTCGAATGGTGGTGGTGACATTACATGAACATGACACTTTGCATATCTGTCTTAAGATCGGCCATTCCCTTATTAATACAACCCTTCATTTAACACATAAACATAACATCAAGCCAGTATTCTCCGAAGCGTTAGGCAGAGGCGTACCTACAGTACACCCACATTTCGCCAGTTATGTTTAAGTCCTATGTGAGCCTGTTGCCATCACCCGGACACAAATCTAATCTACGAGCTGTTACTAGACAGATGGAAAAATCCAATAACACTTTGTCCGACCTGGGAATCGAACTCAGGACCTTATGCTCAGCAGTAGGGCTTGCCCCAAGACAAATGAGGCAGCCTCTTAATTTAATAGCAATAGATTGATACGAAGCACGAAGTACGAAGCATAGATCTTTATAACGTTATCGGTATGGGGACGTGCCTTTCAACTGTCAAAAATACTACCGACTCTCATGCATTTGTCCAGCTTAGGCAATACTCGTTTAGCTTCAAGTACAATTTCCATGACTCTAAAATTACTGTTGACGTTGTTGAATGTGAACGCTGACATTAACATTCAATAACAGTGACTATACAATTTTCTTAAAGAACAAGGACTTTAAATAACATTCTTTCTTTTTCGTGTGATTAGTGACTAACTGGTGTCAGAGTTTTTATGCCACCCCCCATGGGTGTGGCATAAAAAATCTTTGACTTCCCTTCCCGTTGATGTCGAGAAATATCACTCAGGCGTTTCCTCACTATGTTTTCCTTCACCGTTTATGAAGCAAGTGATAATTATACAATACACACGTGAATTTGGAAAGTCAGAGGTCCAGTCTGACGGTCACACCACTAGGCTGTCACTGCTAAATTATAATAAATAAATAACATTTAACTTTGATATGTTTGATACAGATTACAAGACAGACAGTTCAGAAGAAAAGGAGGTAGCAAAGAAACCTCCAGCAGCAACCGCAACCGAAAACGCAACCGAAACCGCAACCGAAACCACAACCGCAACCGTCGAGCAGCTCACAGAAGAAGAAACATCAGACGAAGAGTTGGAGAAGCCTATAGGGAGACAGGGGAACAAGTGAGTTATTACCTATGTCTTGTGTCATTAGTATTTGTTGGTATAACAACCAGGGGTATCGTGTTACCCAGTAACTGGGCTGTGGAAGTCACATAGACAGTCCTCATCTTCTGCCAAGCCTTTTTCCAACTTTGTTCGGGTCGGCTTCCATTATAACTGGAATTAGCTGTCTATCAGTATTTTACATAGAGCGACTGCTATCTGACCTCCATAATCCAGTTACTGGGTAATACGATACCTCTTGGTAAGACTGGTTGGGTAAGGACAGATAGACAGTCGCTCCATGAGAAATAGCTCAGCTGCATCCGTTTAGACTGGAAATTGACCCCAACGTAGTTGGGAAAAGGCAGGCTGGTGTTGGTGAAACACGTAGGAAGGATTGGCGCCAGCAGATGACGCCATCTTATTCGATTGACGTCATAGAAGTAAAAAAAAAACGTATGCGGTCGGGGGGGCTTTTTTTTCTCGAAGTTGCTTCTCACGTATGCTTTAAAAAAAAAAACAAAATATTCGCAGCCGCAATTTTGGATTTACATTTTGACCCCACTATCAACTTTAGCACCCTCGAAAACGATGAAAACGACACCCACGATGAAACTGTGAAATTTTTCGCAACCTACATCTTGAATTTTCGTTTGGATCAAATTCGCACTTTCTTTCTCTCTCTCTCTCTCTTTCTCTTTGAATTAGAAGAAGGAAGTCGCAAGTATGAACGCTTTTTCGCGTGACGATTTCTACCAGTTTACTCCTACCGCAAGCCTCGTTAAAGAAGTTCATCGCAAAAGCAAAGATTACGAATGCCCTCTACTACCCAACGTCCACGTAGGGCCACAAGTCGTTTGGCTTTATGAACCTTTTTTATCTAGATGTGGATGATGCTTTTTTAGGGTTCTGTAGTAAACAAGGCACTCTTATAGTTTCGCCATGTACAGCTGTTTGTCTGTCTGTCCGCCTGTTCACGGCTTAGCTCAGAGACACTTTGTACTAGAAAGCTGTAATTTGGCATGGGTATACTTTTTAATTACGCCGACCAGCTAAGGATCAATCTCCAAAACGGGCGTATTCGTGTGATCGCTCTGGTGCTTTTCAGATATTGATATTTAATGGTAATTATGTATCTCATTAAAAATAATGACATTCAAATGATATATTTTTACTATTGGCCTTCATGTCGTTCGCGCGGTAAACTCTAATTGCGCGATGCAGGATTTGTGTGACGTCATGTCTTTGATGCGTAGTTAGTATGTGGCGGTGTAACCGCTACATCACTCCCCTCCGGAGACCGGAGGTCGATAGTGGGCTGAGTCTTGTATCTTGCGATGCTTCACAGTGTCAGCTAAGGTTCCAGTGATTCGGAACCGGGTACTGCACAGTTCGCGGTGAGTCGGAACTGTCTGCGGTGATTGCGGCGATTGTAGTGATTGAGGTGATTGCAGTGATTGAAGTGATTGCGGTGATTGCGCTGATTGAGATGATTGCAGTGATCCCCCAGTGATTCGGGGTGATGAGGCTGAGGGTGATGACCAGGAATGCGCGTTCGTGTGAGTCGGGGTGGCGCTGCGTCACGATCCAGTGCGTCGGATGTGGTATAGCGCTGGGTTGTGGCTGACTGCTAGCGTCGACCAGGAGAGGGTAGAAAGAGCACTGCTTGTGAGACCAGCCGAAAGTGCAGGTGCTGTGCCAAGGTTGCTGATGAGGCTGAGGGTGATGACCAGGAATGCGCCTTCGCTGCATGCTGGTGGTCAGCATACCCGTTGAAGCCGTGGGTGCTGGCTGGCTGTGTGACTCGCCTCACGAAAGCTTGCGGGAGTGACGCTGAAGTAGTTGCACGAAGGCTGCGTTGACGTTCATACTCGGGGTCACCAATTTAGGAGCATGAGGAACAGGGTGTAAATTTCACACATCCACCATAGAAAAGGGAGGATCCTCCAACCAGACGGGTGATGCTGATGTGTCTGGCGGGCCGACTGCCCAACTGTTGATGTCGGATAGTCTTATATATATGTCGTTCGCGCGGTAAACTAATTGCGCGATGCAGGATTTGTGTGACGCGTAGTTCGTATGTGGCGGTGTAACCGCTACACAACTATTAATACAGTCTTCTAAAGTTATGAAATGACTAGACTCATTAAATATTAGTTTTAAAAAAGTAATTAAAGAAAACTAACGTTTATAAAGAACATGATAAAATTCTAAAAATAAACAATTATACACGTAACTATTTGTAATCATATTGCATATAGACTGAGAATCATGACTAAAATAACAGTCTTTTCAAGATTATCTAAGAGATTTGTAATATTATTACAAATCTCTTAGATAATCTTGAAAAGATATAGGTAGTTAATGAAGCAACACATTCACAAGCTTAATATTGAATTTAAATAACGTGCCATAGCAATAATAAAATTCGAGAACCAAATCCAGAGCAATCATAAACTTACCTTCGTAATGTTGGAACGCGGGCACGTGGCACCCAGGTATCCTCCTTGGCGGTTAGACCACTACAAGCATTGCCCCGCCGGGCCCCGCGGGAGGGGAATTGAGTGTCTATACTTAATGCGTAACTAGGGATGAGCGTGACGTTTTACCTCAGCGCAGAGCGATGAGATAAAATGCCCGGTCACGATTTTAAATTCAAATTGTAGCAAAAGTATTGTTAATAGAACTAAAAATATTTTATTACTATGTATGAAGATTAACTACACTCGAGAGCAATGAAACCGGGTCACTTAAAGAATCCTAAAAATCTCGGAAACTAAAAATGCTAGGTTAATGCAATAAATTGTATTTAATAGACAATGTATTACTCCTTAAATGAAGATATTAAAACTTCTTAGTTATTGTAAAGTTATATCATAAAAAAATCAAATTTGAAAAAGGGCCACTTTCGAAGATGGAACTACGAAATTACAGCATTTGGTTTTGCTTTTGTTTGTAATCTGTCATTTATGTGGGTACATAAACCATGTTGATAGTGCTCTATATTCATTATTCAAGCTGAAATTATGTCGCTTACGCCTGAAGAATGCACCAGAATACTTACAATGCTGGAAACCGGCCGGAGTCAGCGCGATACAGCCAGGACTGTCGGTGTGTCGCTGTCAACAGTACAAAGAGTTCTCCGACGTTACGAAGAAACTGGTTATAACCTACGCAGACCAGGAACGGGCAGAACCAGGTGTACCACAGCACGAGAAGACCGATACTTGGTGAACACCATGCTTCGAAATCGCTTTCTTACAGGAACTGAACTCACAAATCAGTTTCGACGCCTCGGAGGAAGTAACCCAAGTGCATGGACAGTAAGACGTCGGCTTGCTGAATCTAACTTAAAACCCCTGGGACCTGCAAACGGCCCTAAACTGGAGCGTGGGCATCGTATTTCAAGACTAAGATATGCCCAGAGCCACGTAAATTGGAGTATTGAAGATTGGTCAAAAGTTATGTTCTCCGACGAATCAAAATTTATGCTCTACAAGCACGATGGAAGACACAGAGTGTATCGAAGACCAGGGGAAAGATTCAAGCAAGCATGCATCGAAGAAAAAGTAGCCTACGGTGGTGGGTCTGTAC
This sequence comes from Xanthia togata, assembly GCA_963853775.1. Classification (NCBI taxonomy): domain Eukaryota; kingdom Metazoa; phylum Arthropoda; class Insecta; order Lepidoptera; family Noctuidae; genus Xanthia; species Xanthia togata. The sequence continues at coordinate 3,744,795 of OY970815.1, forward strand.
TTGTGTAGGCCGGAATTTCTTCTGAAAGTCGCACAGAGCTGGTGATCATAGAAAACGGCTCTTTAACTAGCGAAAGATATGTGGAAGAAATCCTCAATGATCACGTTGATCCATTTATGGTCAATTTAGGTGAGGATGCTATATTTATGCATGACAATGCCCGACCTCATACAGGTAGGATTGTGAATGACTACCTTCATGAGATGAACATTACTCGTATGGAGTGGCCAGCGCGCAGCCCGGATATCAACCCGATCGAGCATGCTTGGGACGAGCTAGGCAGATGCGTAAAACAACGAAACCCTCCCCCAATCACGCTTCGTGAGCTCAAAATTGCTCTCACAGAGGAATGGGAGAATATTCCCCAAAATCGTATAAGGAACTTGGTGTACAGCATGCCAAATCGCGTAAGCGCAGTAATGGAAGCACGAGGAGGCAATACGAAGTATTAAAATTCAAGAAAATCGTAATAAAGTTCAAAAATTTCATGTTTCCTATTTTTGTTTTAAGGAGAGATCAGCAGTTTTTTTCTTTATGTAATTTTGTGTTAATAAAATGTATGGTGACTCATATATTTTTTACTTTCATTTAAGGAGTATTACATTGTCTATTAAATACAATTTATTGCATTAACCTATCATTTTTAGTTTCCGAGATTTTTAACATTCTTTAAGTGACCCGGATTCATTGCTCTCGAGTGTATTTGTTATGTAATCTAAATAAGTTGTTTGATGTGATCCTTCTAATTAAAAAGTTAAAAAATATTTTTTTCTATCAATCGGGAGTTGGGTCAACCCAGAGCGATCAGGATTTTAGGGTTTAAGGTTTTTTTTATAATATTTAAAATAAAGTTATTCATAATATTAGCCGTGTATCACGTAGATTAGACATCGAACTGTCTATAAAAAAATATTTTGAAAACGTTTTTCGATTTTTAAATTAGTTTATCCAGCCCGACACGAAAAAAAATGCCTCTGAAGATCGGCCCCTAAATGGTTGGTTCTGGCTATATAAACAATTTCACGGCAATAGTATTTATAACAAAATTAAAACGAAAACTACGACAGCTAAGTAGGCTGGCCGGTTTTTTTTGTGTAGTACTAGTAACACGTGATTCTCTAAAATCCTTCCAGCTTTCTGAATGCTTTACGAAACTTAAAAATACCACTGCCTCGTTGGTGTAGCGGTCGCAAGCGCTACTGTTGAGCATGAGATCCTAGGTTCGATTCCCGGGACGAGTTAAGTGTTATTGGGCTTTTCCATCTGGAATTGCTCAGTAGCAGCCCGGAGTCTGAATTTGCGCCTGGTTAATGGCAATAGACTCGCCCCCTATTACATGGGGCTTGTCTAACATAACTGGCGAAATTTGTGTGTACTATAGGTACACCTCTGCCCTAACCCTTCGCTTCGGCGAATGCAGGCGTGATGTTATGATCAAGCACATGGATGATTTGCCAACTTTGATAAATGTACCTATTGGCGATCGCATTATTTAAATGTATTGGGTATTACCGGTTATCGAAACGTTTCCTTTTCTGCCTTATGCATAGACAATATGGAGACGACAATGCGACAATAAATTCAAACACTAACAATACTAATGTATAGGATTACTTTGCAACTGTCGAATAAACACTAGCATCGAAATTAAAAAAGTGATTTTTTATCAATCAAAATAGTAACGATGGGCCGGCTATGGGTTTTGCCATTCTTTGACTAGCTATACTACAGCTTGGCCAAAAATCGCACTTTCGCACTTAGGTCACTTCAAATGGGAAATATATTGTTAAAATAAATGTGCAACAAAAACGCTGCTTGTGGGTGAGTCAAATCAAAACCTACTAGCACTTGTCGACAAAGTAGTGCCATCGTCATAGGTCTGCATTATGGCGAAAGGCAGCCCGCGAAATTAAAATGTCTTACATCTTTTGCAATTTGCAGGTCAGTATCAGGGCCTCAAGTCTGCTAATACAATAGTGTCAGAATGGTCTATCATTGATTTCATAATTGTTGATTTTGACAAGTTTGGTATTCTACTCACATATTGGCGTCATTATGAATTTCCAATGGTCAGCCACTGACACTCCATTGAAAGAAGTGGCATCTATTGGTAATCTCGTACATAATGAAAAATGAATGACAGACTTAGGCGGTAATTAATCTGCTAAAATTTTGACAGTTCCTTTGATCAGTGACCTGCCATGAGAACGTCATTGTGCAGTCATTTCTTTTAATTCGTTACGAGTATCGTGTTTGTGGAATACAATGATCAACCAATGTTCGACCATTATGAATTTAGCAGATTACGAACTTTTAGCAAAATGACAATGGGATCGTGTTGGAATGACAAATTTATAAAAATAGCAGACTAGGGCCCCAGGTTGTATGTTGATCTAAATATGATTCGCGGCCGTATCAAATGTTTCATGAAACCATGACATTTTAGGACTATTCTAACATAAGGAGTTGTATTGCTGATTCTAATGATTATAATTCTGTAACGCCATATTTGTTACGGTCGCGAATCATATTTTAATCAAGATACAGCCTGACCAGTACCCTAATTACGTAATACACGATCAATCGAAATTTGAATCGTTCTGAATCAAATTGCTAATCCATTGTTTCATAAGTTAGGAAAAATAATCTGCTCAACAACGTAAATAACGCAATGAATGTTGTTGAACTGTCAAAATAAAACAAATTTATCGTAATCGTTTACGAAAATATGTTGCGTAATTAGATAGGTACTCGTAGCAGTACCTCCAAATTGCAATCGCATTACGTAAGAAAATTTGAATTTTGCGGGTGCATCCGTTAAGTAAGACATTTAGTTTCATTTGTTACCACGTCAGACTCTTTTGTGTCGACCTGTATTTGGTTGAATTGTAGACTGGGACCGTCATTAGATATACGAAGTACAATGAAATTAATTGTCGCCCCACCTTGTAATAATAATTTCTCCCCAATTCACAGCTTCAAATTCCAACCGGACTCTACAGACCAAGCGAGCGTGGAGAAGTTTCGGACATCGGTTGACGAGATCAGCTGCAACAACAGGCAGAAACTGAGCGGAGATCCAATCACTGTGAGTATTTTCTTCTCGATCTTCTTACATTTTATTTATATAATTATTCATTCCTGCCCGCATGACCGAGTCTATAAATTCCAAACTCAAGGTTTGCCAACGGGAGATGGAGCGTAGCGTAGGTATTGGGTATTACGCTCAGTGACCGAATACAACCTATAAGTTCCAAAATAGGGATCGTCGAAGTGGGCAAGAAGTCAGCCAAGCTGAAGTGGGATTGGGCGGGTTGTATGTTGGATGCATTAGGACATCTGTCCCAATGCATCCTACATACATGGCTCCCACTGCGAGATGACTCTGTACCATCTAGTCCAAAGTCGTCTCGCAGTGGGAGCCAGAAGACGGGCGTCGTGACAGTTTGATAGTCGCAACTTTACTGAAGTTTATATTTTCTGGAAAAAAATGTCAGGTAAACCTCTGCCCAACCCTTCGGGGAGACAAGGCGTGATGTTATGTTATGTTATGTTGTCAAGAATGGTAACGTGGTTATGAGGTCGACTATACCACAAAAAACAGTTATTTGGTAGAATTTGAGTAGTTTCGTTTCCCGACTCAAGCAAGTACGAGTACTTAGCTACTTGTTGCTTACCTCAGTGCTTAATCAGCAAGATATAAGGAATACTAATTTTTTTTGCAATTTCAATATACAACCACCCGTTGTCATTTAGGTTACAGGTCCAATACGGCCGATGCATCATGGCCAGTCCAAACTTTACGCGAAAAGACTGCGCAATAACATTTTTTAGGAACCAAATGGTGAAATGAGTGGCGAGTGTGAGTGAGTGTTCTTGCGCGAAACTTCGGAGATCCTATCTTCAGACCGGCTATGTTTCATCGGCCGTATTGTTTATGAACACTCAGCTTGTATAACTAGAACAAAGCAATGTCTAATGTACCAACCATTTTCTTTTACAGCCGCCTCCACATCCTGCTACAAAAAACGCGTTTCGCACGGTCTGCAACGGGATGATACTGATTACAGCCGTGTTATCTTATGTTTTTATATGTACCTAATCATCAATAACAATTGATTGACATGAGGAACTCAGTTAACTCACTAATTCTTAAAAATAAATGCGGTTCTATGATAAATCAAGAGGGTTCCTCAAGGGTGCATGTTGGTACCAAATGTAATTTTAATTGAAGTTTTCGAAATTGATGGCTCGAATCAAACATCAACCAACCTGCACTGGGCCCGCGTGGATGTTTACAGTCCACTCTCTCTCACAGAGAGAAGGCCTGTGACCTGTGTCCCGGCAGTGGGAAATTTATAGGCTGATTATGCTAAAGTAGAGATGTACCTCAAGTCAAGGGTTTATGCTGGAACCGAATCTAATATGAATTCATGGTTATGGACTGATTAGTACCTATCAAGCCTTGATTTAATGTGACAAAATCTATTATCTCTTGTTAGTGTGTGGATCTCGAAAAGTTAATGTTTTTCTTTATAGATTTGTGAGTTAGCTGATTTCAACGAATGCTTTAAATTTAAAGCATTTTGTTTTTTAAATTATTTATGTATTGTGTGTATGTATAGTAAATTTCAAATTGGTTGTCGTTTAATAAAAGATTATTGATTTAGTAAATTGGTTTTATTGTGTTATGGGTTGTAACTTAATTATCGTAAATATGAACTTGTTATGGCTGCTATAACAAGTCGATTTGATCATTACAAGTTTATAAAGATAAAAGAGAACATCTACAAAATGACATATTGTATTTCGCCTGAAAAGAATAACTTGCTATTGCCTTTTTTTTTTTTTTTTTTTTTTGGGTGGGAAATCATCAAATCATCAAATGACGTCTCCCGCTCTGGGTGGAGCGGGAGGGCGTGTCAGACTCTTACTGACTAAAACCCACCCGTGTTCCTTCTGTTGCCTGTGCAATGCCAGGGGGCCACGGTATCCCTTTCGGACTAATCCCGCAACCCCGGCAGGCAATGGTCTCATCGGACCCCTTCACTTGCTGACATCTCTTTGAGGCGCGCGTGGAACACAACGCGCCGTCGACCCGGGCCTGGTCCTTACCGGACGGCGAGCTACCCATTGCTCACCGTCCGCAAGCCCGCGCCTACGGTGGCCGGGAATCGGCAATCGATTCCCGACGCCCAGGGCGTCTCCTCCTGCGGCGGCTAGGGGCGTGAGGGCGCGAAATTTGCCTCTCCCTCACGCGTTCCGCCTCCTCCTTTGCGAGCATTACTGCTTCGCAGAAGGAGGTGACGGCCTCCCATGCCCTCTCGCTCCGTACCATGGCCTGGACCAGGGCCGGACGCGAGAGATCCCCGCCACCGATCGCCTCCACGAGGACACGGCGGTGCTCTGCCCAAGCCGGGCATACCTCCACCGTATGCTCCACCGTGTCCTCCGGGCGATCCACGCAGTGATGACACCCGGGCGTTTCCTCCCGCCTTATCCGAAACAGGTATCTCCCGAAACAGCCGTGTCCGGTGAGGACCTGCGTCAGGCGGAAGGTGAGGACGCCGTGGCGCCTCTCCAGCCACTCCTCAAAGAGGGGACTTATCGCCGCAATAGTGGCGTGCCCAGCACTGGGTTGCGACAATCGTACTCTCCATGCCGCCATGAGATCCCGTCGGAGCTCTGTCCGCTGTGCCGCGATTTCTCGCGGCATCGGAGTCAAGCCCCGGCGTTTCGCCTCCCCGCGCCACTCCCAAATATGCGCGAGGACTTTTGCCTCCAGATCCCATGGCGGCAATCCGGCAAGGAGGCTCGCCGCCTCACCGGAGACCGTGCGGTATCCCCGGACCAGCCGGGTGGCCATGACCCTCTGGGACGCGTTCAACCGGCGGGCAGGCCGCCGCCTCAACGAATGCGCCCACACCGGTGCCCCGTACAGGGCCATGGACCGCACGATCCCCGCGTATAGCCTCCGGCAGGAGGCGTTTGGACCCCCTAGATTGGGCAGGAGCCGCTTCAAGGCAGCCCCGGCCCGGTCCAGTCTGGGAGCCAAACGTCGGAAATGCTCCACGAAGTTCCACCGACTGTCGAGGACGAGTCCCAAGTAACTTGCTATTGCCTGTGATTTCAGTCGCATCCTATACCTACATTATGTGTAAAAAGTACCGGAAATTGTTCAATAAAACCAAAAAAGACAATTTGTTCGTCAAAAATTATTATGTCGCCATCAAAGTACTAGGTACTTTGATGGCGACATAATAATTTTCCCCTTCGCTCGTAATACAGCTACGCCAGCGCTTGACCCAGTCCTACATACATTTTTGGTAAGCTGATTGAGGTATGGTCTTCAACTCCTTCAGCGAATTTTCTTTTATAGTTTCAATCGACTTCGAAGAGGTCTTCCTACTTTGAAATCGACAAAATATTTTCATATTATCGAAAAAATTACTTTTTTTGTTGTATTCAACAGTTCTCAGTAGGTACTTACTTTTTACACAGAATGTATGTAAAAATATTGTACGTTTTTATTCATTTGTTTTTTTATTGTTGTTTTTTAAACATAACTGGCGAAATGTGGAATTGCTATTGGTACATCTCTGCCTAACCCTTCCGGGAAATACAGGCGTGATGATGTACTTATGTTTTATTTAAATTAGTGAGTTGTTTTTGCATTTTAGGTACATTTTTACGCGACGATCGAACGATCGCGCAACGATCGCTTTTAAATAGAACGCAGTCTACCTCTTCGAGAAAAACAGGCGTGATGTTTCATATTTTGACAGCGATAAGCCACCTTATAATCGACCTAATCCATTGCTTATCTTAAACGCATCACCAGATTATGCTGGGAACACATTTGAGTGAAAACAATCAGTGGAATATCGCGTACAATAACGCGCATTTATTAAAATTTGGTTATTTATTTAATACAAAAAAAACAAATAAAAAAGTGAAGTCAATTATATGTATTTCATTTGATTTTATATGATTTCATTTTATTTGACTGTGTTTGATTTTATTTGATTTCGCGCCGCGCCGTTTGCCCGATTTCTGTTTTATCTATCATGCCAAGTTCGGTCGCGGAGGACACACGATCGCCGTCACCAGGACGTCACGTTTAGTTCGAATAATCTCGTTTCCCAGTGACGTCCCGGTGATGTCCCGGTGGTGGCTGCTGTGGACAAACACCCTAAGGGTGCGTTTCCAATTATGCAGGGGCGAGCGGAGAGGAGCCCGGAAAGGAATCTACCAATCGCAGACTAGAGATGCGATGTGGATATTAAAAAAATTGTCAGGTAATTTACAGCCATTGCCAAAAATATAAAATAACATACATCACATAAAATAAAATCAATTAGAATCAAACAAAATCAAATCAAATTGTAAACGATATCCGGCTGTCGAATGACCATAATGTAAACGACCAGCTTATGTCGTTTGAAGGGGGCGGTTTGTTGTAAGGTTTGGCACAGTAGAAAAACCACAAGCAGCTAATGTAATAGATCCACGTATATTGCACATAAAACACACACACAATATATTTAAAATACACAACAGTAATACAGACAAAGGTTAGAGCTAGATGTAATCCGAATTTAATACTCTATTCAGCACGAATTTATACCTCAAGTAGCGAGATGTTTGTAGGAACGAAGTTAAAGCTCAACTGACTAAGAATCTGAGACTTTCTAAGAGAGTACTAGGCAACTAGTACTAGGCAACTACAATTGTAAAATCAGACCCGATACCTTAAGTAGATTTTTACTATAGGGCAAGTAGCGGGTACCATTTGTGCAAACACAATAATTTGCTCCTATACAACAGGGCAGTTCGCTATTCAGGGACGCGACAGAGGGTCGGGGTATAGCTGGGTATTTCCCATTTTGCTATGACGAGGGTGTTTACATGAATGAGGGAGGCAGGGTTGCGCAGGTGCAAGTTATGACATGATAATTACTTCTAGAACAATGGATTACGTAATTATAAACACAGATAGGTATTCTCATGGTTTTAAATAGGTATTCAGGTGGGAAATAGTCTAGTCAGTGTTGTAGTCATAATCAAAACATTGTATTATGACTGACAACGGAGTTATATACCTTTTATTACATAAGGACAGGTAAACAAGAAAAAATAAGGTATTTTTAGTTACCTGTAGACACGGACAAATGTCTAACACATCTTTTAGTTAAGTCGGTGTCTATAGGTACATTGGTTATTGCTAGAGACCTGATTTTGTGTCAGGAATCTTTGATTTTACTAGACTTTCTTGTTCTAACTTGTCGGATTATTTATTCGAAACATTCTATATTAGTTGACATGTTAGAACTGGGCCAAAACTTTCCAGATTTGATGCTACCTACTGGACTTCATGTCCCGACTTGATTAATATCCACACATGATTCGACTTGATACTATTTTAACATGTGCAGATGTACTTACTAACAATAATCAGTTTATTAGGTAGGTATTTAGTGTGCTTCCTTAACACAAATCATATAAAATACAACATATAATCGACTTCACATTTTGAATTTGTTTTGTTTCGGCTTGTCTAAGGAGACAAGCCGAAATATCGTCGCATAAGTTTCATAGAAAAACGCACGAGGATTTTCCGTCGGCGATGTATAGGTAGCCTAAGAAAGGACCCATTGTTATCAAAATTATCATAATCATATCGTTATCTAACCGTGACTCACTAGATACAGAGATACCTTATCTTTCGCACCGGTTCGTACACACAAATAAAATCATTATTGTATTGATCTTCAAGCCAAGTGCAGTGTATCAAAATGGACCATCCGGCATTTGCTGAAGCAGGGGGTAATCCCGGTATTGAAATTTGGACGATTGAGGTTAGTACATATTCAAATTGATGGGTAAAAAAATATTTTTATGTTTTTTTTTGGAACTCAGTCCTTAAATATTTTTATAAATAATTAATAATAAACTGTTCATAAAAAATACCATTCCTCCATATTTTTTTCTTTTTTTTCATTTTAACGGTAATTAATTTTATTATGCTTTTTATTCATATTAAACATATAGGGAATGGAATTTCGTTCCAACCTGGTGTCCCACGACACCTCTCTTTTTAGTAAGTTTACACAATGTATTTATTTTTATCAATTAATTTTATTCAAATTAAGCTGATAATATGTAGTAATATTGATAAATTGATCAAAACACGGATATTTTTGACAGCTATTGAGCTGCTGAGCTGAGACGTTGCCAACTTTCAGTATGCACCGTCTTAAACAGGGGAAACGAAAAACTTAGTCAATATTTACTTTATTTGGGAATCTAATACACATCAAGAGAAGTTTGTGTTCATTAGTTTTATTAGAAGGCATGGTTGGAGCAGTGGTTAAGCGATTGACTACTGCACTGCGTGTCGCGGGTTCGATCCCCGCACGGAACAAATATTTGTATGACCTACAAGTAGTTGTTCTGGGTCTGGCTGTTTGTGTATGTGAGTTTAAATGTTTTAAACGCACCCACGATACAGGAGAAATTCCTAGGGAGGGGGGCATCGTTTAAAAAAAAAAAATTGCAAATTCAGTTTTTTTTTTAACTTTGTCCACGCGAATATGTTTACGTTGTATCTTTTTTTAAATAGAAATACACAGTTAAAATTAAAAAAATAAAACTTGGTTGTATTTAAAAAAATAAAACTGTGTTATTTTTTATATTTAAGTCTTTCAATCCTAATGTAATTGTAACAGAAATTTTATGGAAAGAAAAAGATCGTTCAACCAAACTTATACAAACATTTATTAATAGAAGGTTTTTAATTATTACAAATTTTTTTTTCGGCTGTCAACTGTTGTCAGAAGCACTAGTGCTCTCCAATAATTTCGTGATTTGCTAAGAAAAACTGTGATTTAGGTACTAACAATACTACCAAAGTGCAGCTAAAGTGCCCATCTCGTGGTGATAGTGTTATCCAGCTTTGAATTTCGTTATCGTGAAAAAAGCGATCAAAAACTTGAAATCGCTCAGTGAAAACAAATATACCCCCACAAAATTCACTAATCAGAAACTGCTATTGTTATTTGCCAGTGACAGCTGCTGTCAATGTCACGTCACGCCACAAAATAGTGTTGCCAGAGCTCGGAAAAAGTTGACAAATAATAACAATTTCTACCAAACAGTAGAAAAATGGAAAAACAGATGGAATTATTTCTAATGAAAATAGATGAGAAGATTGACACGAAGATGCATGAATTAAAAGAAGATTTCATGAAACACACCAGTTCAATAACCGCAAGTATTACAGCAACAATAGAAGAAAAGCTGAATCCACTGGTTAAAGAGAACCTTAAACTTAACAGTGAGGTGTCGACACTGAAAATGAAAGTCAGTAAGTTAGAAAGGGAAGTTAAGAAAAATAATATACTACTGCATGGCTTAGAAGAAACCGAGAGAAATAACAATGAACTTATGAGTTTGGTCGTGGATTTCATAAACAATATAGTAGCGGAGAGAGGAATACGAGAATTTGATATGTGGGAAATCAGTGAGGTCCAAAGGCTGGGGAAAAAAGAAGACAAAAAAAGGAGACCGATATTAGTTAAACTTACTTTGGCTTGGAGGAAACTTGAGATACTAAGAAATAACAAATACTTCCCAGCATCAACATATGCCACTGAAGATTTTCCCAAAGAGGTCTTGGAAATAAGGAAAGAGCTAAAACAACAACAGCAACAAGAAAAGAAAAATGGAAACTTTTCTATTATCCGTTACGATAAATTAATAATGAAAGGGAAAATAAACCAAGACAAAGGGATTGAAAAGAGGAAACGGGCCCCGTCAAACTCACCACCTCAGTCTAACGGCGATGATAGCCTGCAACCAAAGGCTCCAAGTAAAATAAACAAAACAAATGCTTTTGAATATATGAACCGCTCCAGACACAACTCACAAACCGGAAACAACAAGCAATAGCAATCAATCAAAAACTACCCACAACAGCCGAAGAAAAGAAAAAACACAAAAACAAATAACAACAACAAATCACATTCCCCAAGCCGGCTGGCCCCCGTGGGGAATAACGACCACCACCCTCCATCTATTACAAGGAAGACAAAAAGTGAATTCCTACAAATATGCACATATAATGTGAGATCCCTGTCTTCAACTGAAAGATATCTTCAACTTACATATGCTCTTGAAAATATTAACTTCGACCTTTTGGGTCTTTCCGAAGTCAGAAGAACAGGTTGCAATATAGAAGAATACAACGACTACATGCTATGTTACATGGGATAAACCAAGGGGAAACACGGGGTTGGCTTTTTACTGAAGAAAACATTTAAAAACAAAATAATCAACTTCACAGGACTGTCAGAAAGAGTTGCATTGCTACAATTGAAACTAGAAGACTTGCACCTCTCACTTATACAAGTCTATGCACCCACAGAGAAAGCGAGTGAAGAAGAGATACAGAAATTCTACAACACCATCACAGAAGCACTATCAAAAGCTGACGACAAAGTGATATTAATGGGAGACTTCAACGCTAGGACACCCAAAGGAAGGCGATAGGACACCCAAAGGAAGGCGAGAACTTAGTAAGGGGTCAGTACGGATGTGGCGAACGAAATGACCGGGGCGACCTACTGATAGACTTTGCTTTCGAACACAAGCTTTCAATAATGAACACATATTTCAAGAAAAGAGAAAACAAACGATGGACATGGATTTCACCTGATCAGAAAACAACAAACGAATTAGATTTCATACTAACAAGCCACCCCCGACTCATCACAAACACGGAAGTACTCAATAATATAAAATTCCCTTCCGACCACAGACTTTTAAGAGCCTCCCTCGATTTAAAACAACCAAGGAAAGATAGAAAAAACTACAAACCTTCAGCTACAAGTCTAAAAACTGACAATGAAATTAAATGTTACGTGAATAGCCTGCAATCACACCTAGAAACCAATTTTAAAGAGACCCGGAGCATCCAAAACTTCTACAACACTTTAGAAGAATCCGTGATGCATAGTTTAAGCACAAGCAACCAAGAGAGAAAAAAACAAAAAATATTTAGTAAAGAAACTGAAGAACTAATTAAGAAACGCACTGAACTAATAAAAACAAAACCCAAAGATAATATCGATAATATAGAAAGGAGCTAAGTGAAGTATTCAAAATAACCAACAAATCTATTAACCAAGACTATAAAAAGCATAGACAGGACATAATTACAAGAAACCTTACGAATCATAGAAGTTCAAAAAGAGCCTTTAAAGACCTGAAACTACAAAAAACATGGATACAGAAGTTGGAAGACAATACAAGGGAAACAAAAACGAGAAAAGATATTATTAACCACGCTACAAATTTTTACAGAGAAATGTACAAGAGGAAGATACATAAAGACACCCCACAAACACAAGATTATAGTGATACTAGAACAACAGTAAACCCAGTAACTGATAGAGAAGTATATGACCACATTAGAAAGCTAAAAGATGAGAAAAGCCCAGGACCCGACGGTATAACCAACGAAGCCATTAAATTAGGGGCACCTGTTCTACTCCACCATCTCACCAAGCTCTTCAACATGGTATTAGATGCTGAGATAGTGCCACAACAATGGTGCACTTCAGAAATAACACTAATTTATAAAAAAGGAAATGGATTTCCTTTTTGGACTCCCAACCAATAGAGCAAGCAGGTTTCGGTTCGGGTTTTAGTACAACTGACCACCTACAGGCACTGGAACAAACAATGGAGAAGTACAAAGAATTTAACAAGCCTCTATATTTAGCATACATTGATTACAGTAAGGCTTTCGATACAATTAGTCATAACTCAATCTGGGAAGCACTGAAACTCTCCAACGTCGATGGAAAGTACATAAACATTCTTAAGAACATATATGCTAACAGCACTAGTAAGGTAAAACTAGAAACAAGAGGTGACCCAATCAAGATCGAAAGAGGTGTGAGACAAGGAGACCCCATCTCACCAAAACTCTTCATAGCTGTTTTGGAAACTATCTTTAGGAAGCTAGACTGGACTCACAATGGTATTAAAATAGGCAAGAGATACCTTAACCATCTAAGGTTCGCAGACGATATTGTCTTACTGGCCGAAACACCACACACTCTAGAGGAAATGATATGCTCATTAGCCATGGAAAGCTCCAAGGTAGGTCTGGAAATGAATGCAAACAAGACTAGTGTTACACCTATTAGAACAAACATATTAAATAAGCAACGATAGCAGTACGTCGAGATACGTCCTTTTAGCATGTTCACAAGTATAAGTAATTAAGATCAAGTTATTGGAACCTCATATAACAATGGAATCTAATCACCTCCTATTCAAATAAAACTCCAGTAAGTTATGACAAAGCTATCCCCAAGAAATAAAACACAAATTGCTCATAACAGCGAATATTATATTTAAATGAGTAAACCGAGAACATATAGGAAATAAGGTAATACTTAGCTTCTTAATCAGAATATCTTACACAAATTATATTTACTTAGATATATTTTTCAATGCACCCAGAAGAAGAAATAAAAATGAACTCCCTCAAAATCCTCCCGGCAAAACCCAAAACACTTCGTTATTCTTTATTCTTTCAAATCTTCAGTCCTGATTGGTTCGCGGTGATGGCGGGCTGATGGCGTCTCCCTATTGGTCGACGCCCGACGTTAGTACCGCAAACATCCACCGATAGCAGCACCTTTGCTTGGCGACAGCTGTTGCGTGATGACAACCGCTAAGTGCTTCTATGCGGTCCGTCTCGCCATCTAGCGCCTAGTGTGCGGAATATTCACACTCGTCCATCCTGACGCCTTTGCGACTCTGCAAAGGAAGAGAACAAAAGACTATATGTAATTGTTCAAAAATAGCAAACCCAGTCCTAAAAAAAAGAAAAGAAAACTCAATTCTATGAACCGTAAAACAATATTTGGTCCATACATAATAAAAAGCACATCATAGCTATGTCCTTTAAATGAATCATTATCAATCATCAAGTCAAATCATTCCAAAAGTAAAAAGATAAGTATCTACTTGTTTACCAAAACCAGTTTCCAAAAATACCCATAGATTTACATCAGTGAAAATACCATAATTTTCCAACCCATAACATTTCACAATCGCTTTCAAAACATTTCCGTCAGTAACTCCAATTTTAAACCATTCAATTAACATAATAGTTCCGATCACAATCCAAATTATTTGTACCATTACATTATTCCACTCATCAAAATTAGTATTAACCTGATTTTTCCTGGAATTCATTAAAGTTCATCCTTCAAGCAAGTCGATTAATTCCTCCGTGCTGTCCACTTCTGTATCATTTGAACTAGCGCCCGAATCATCCTCCCTCTGAAAAGGTTTTAACGAGTCCGACGACACAAGAGCTCTGAATCGCTTATACCCTTTCACACCTTTCAGCGAAGTAATCATGTACCTATCATTACCTGCTACCTTCGTTACCTTATAAGGCCCGCTGTACTTTTCCTTCAGTTTTCGTCGAACGTTCACATTTCGGTCAGCAGCTCCTTTCCATAATACTAAATCGTTTACCTTGTATTTTGTTGGAGGTTTACGCTTTGCATTAAAATATTTACGCATTTTCTCTGCCGTCCGGTTTAGGTTCGCTGTAGCTTCGGTCCTAGTGCGTGCAGCTGTCGCCTCGTTATCCACGATGTTATCTCCCATACCTTGATACCTGCTGCGAGTCGCTGAAAACATGAGCCTGTATGGTGTAAATCCAGTCGAACCGTTTAGTAAATTATTCATTCCCCAGGTGATGTTTGCGATCCGAGTATCCCAATCCTTTTCATCTTCCACGCTTGTATTGAGTGAATCTAGTAATGTACGATTATACCTCTCCACTTGTCCATTTGCGCGTGGACATGCTACAGCATTGATTATGTGTTTTATTTGATTATCCAAACAAAACTGTTTGAAATGTTTACTTTTGAAACTCGTACCGCTGTCGGATATAATTCTCTTTGGATAACCAAATAAACAAAAAATGTCATTTAAAGATTTTATTACCTCTCGAGTCTTTGTAGTTTTAACTGGTACCGCCCATGTAAATTTCGTGAAGGCATCGACCACCATTAGTACAAAACTGTTGCCTGCTCGACTTTTGCAGAAAGGACCGAGATGGTCAATGTGCAGAGTGTGCATTGGTTCCGGAACTTTTTCAATGGGGTGTAACTCACCTTCAAGTCTTCCGTACTGTCCCCTCTTGTAAAGACAGTCTAAACATGAGTTGACATATTTTCGTATGAAACGTGTCATTCCTGGAAACCAAAAGTTACCTTTGATAATTTCCTCACACCGCTTCAGGCCTGGATGTCCGATGCAGTCATGATACTTCCTCATGACATTCCACCTTCCATATTTAGGGACTACTAACCGCTGTTCTCCATCCTTAACGAGCTTGTATACTCGACCATCTTTCAGCTTGTAATTTTTCTGTATATCTGGATCGTTATCCCCAGATTCTAATTTTGTTCGAATTATGCGAATCCTCTCATCTTGATCTTGAAGACATACTAACCAATCGAATACGTCAATCACGTTGATATCTACTACTAAGGGAGGGTCTACCGGAAATCGGCTCAGCGCATCCACGTGCCCATGAGACTTACCTGGCCTATGAATGACTTCCATGTCGTACTCCTGAATAGATAACCACCACCTTGCTATTCGAGGTAGTAGATCCTTTTTCAAGAAAGTGTCTCGAACGGCTGCACAGTCTGTCACCACCTTAAAATAATTACCTGCTAAGTAAATTCTAAATCTCCTCAACGATTCCACTACAGCCAATGTTTCCAATTCGTAGGAATGATACATAGCTTCTTCTTTGCTTGTTTTTCGGCTGAAATACGCAATGGGTTTCATACCACCATCCTGATCCTGTAATAGAATGCCAGCTACACCTTTACTGCTTGCGTCAGTATGAACTTCTATGTCACCTTTCCTACAAAATAATGAGAGTATCGGTCGAGTCGTCAAAATCTTCTTCAGTTGATCAAAAGCTCTCTGCTGTGCTGGATCCCAAACCCATGTTGCATTCTTTTTTAGCAACCCGTACAGAGCATACGTGACAGACGCATAATCTTTAACAAATTTCCTGAAATAACTAGTCAGACCTAGATACATCCTAAGTTCGTGTACATTCTTAGGTTCTTTATAGTTGACCACAGCATCGATTTTCTTACTACCAGGCCTAATACCTTTCTCGCTGATCTCGTAACCGAGGTAATCTATTTTTTTTTGCAAGAAAAAACACTTATCAAGGTTTAACGTCAATTTTGCGTCCCTTATTATTTCCAAAACTACCCGAAGCAGATGGAGGCCTTCCTGTTCAGTTTTGGTAGGTAGCAACAGATCATCTATAAATGGAAGCACCTTATCATGACGTAACGAAGAAAATATCTTGTCCATAAGACGCTGGAAAATTGCTGGGGAATTGGCTAAACCGAAGGGCATACGCAAAAATTCATAGTGGCCCTCAGGCGTGACAAAACCAGTTCTGTGAATTGAAGCCTCCGCTACTGGAATCTGGAAAAAACTTTGCGACAAATCAAGACTCGTAAAAAGTTTCTTCCCACCTAGTTTTTCGATTTGTTCTTCTATGATGGGCAGAGGATATTTATCTTTCGCTGTAATACTATTTAATTTTCTAAAATCCACACAAAACCGATAATCTCCGTTCTTTTTCCTAACTAATACAATGGGACTGGCATAATTAGACGACGATTCTCTAATAATACCGTTGGATACCATATCTTCAATCTTTTCTCGTACTATTGCCTTTTCTGAAAAAGAAAGCCTGTAAGGACGATAACAAACCGGCTTATCAGAGTTAAGTTCGATATTCAATTCTATTTTGTCAGTCCTGCCTAATTCTCCTGTATCTATAGAAAAACAATCTGAATATTCCTTTAAAATCTCTACTAACTCTTTAACTATCTGTGGATCTCCGGATCCACATTTGATTTTGGTTGTATCAATGCTCATGATCGAAACAAGATTATCTGCAGATTTACCAAGAGAACAACCAATTTCTCGAGTAACCAATCCACGAGCAATAACCTGGTCTTTCTGGAAACGCAGTGGCTTTTTACCGTGATTAACTATGAAAATGGTCTGTACTGGAAAACAATTCATAGAAGCAGGAATGCTATAGTTATAACCATTATAAACAATTGTACGACTATCCACAAACAGTAGAGTTGACTTGTCAAATTCAACATCATTGTACGTGTCAACAAACAAGGATGAATAAGCTGGAACGACAGTGTCTGTAGAGCACAAAATGTTAACCTTATCGACACATGTACCCACTTGCAAAGAATTTATTTCAACCGATTCAACTTTATTTTCATCTGTTACTGCATATCCTAAAAAGACGGTAGTACCACAAATTGTAAGCTTGAATTTTTCATTGTTCAAAATGGGCTGTCCAATAAAAACGTCAGCTCTGTTTACGGCAGCATCCACGACAACTGCGTCTGAACAAACCTTAACTTCATCTATTACGAACTCTAATGATACCTGTCCGTGAGCTTTAATTGGTGGTCCACCAAACCCGTTGACAAAAACGACACAAGGTTGCATTGCAACACCAAGCTTTAGAACACAATCATGAGTGATGAGATTGACTTGAGCCCCCGTGTCTAAATAAGCGGTACCTTTTAAACCATTAATTAAGACATGTTTAAAATAACATTCATTTACCTGTATTTGTACAATGCTGACAGCCTTTTGATAACACTGCTCCTTTTTGTGGTTGGTTTTCCCACAGATTTCGCATTTTATAGCGTTAGGATTGTTGGGGCACGACCGAACAACGTGCCCTGACTCGTTACAAAGAAAACAAGTAACACCTGGCTTTCGTTCTTTTGGATCTCTAATTGCTTCTTTTGAAGACGATGCGGAATCTCGACCTCGAAGAACGTTTCTCTGACTTTGATTAATTTTTTTGTCGTCATTCATGCACAGAAAGTGAGAATAAAGCTCGCTTGGGGTTTTATAATTACCAGCCCTTGCAGAAGTTCTCATGTGGAACGGCAACCCTTCTATGATGCAGGAAACCGCTTTTTCTCCAATGATTTCACACTTAGTTAACATGGTACATTTCGAATAATAATAATGAGTCATCGTTTCATTGAATAACTTTTTCCTACCTAACATTTCCCTCAATGCGTCTGCGTAATCTATGCTTTGAGGGAACGCTTCCAGAATTTTTTGTTTCCATTCCGGCCACGTAAACTCATAGCTTTGAAGTGCGCCATGCCACAACTTCGCTAATCCAACAAGTCGTGCCTGCATATAATAACTTTTAACATTGTCGTTCCATCCATGTATGGCACCTAGTTGCTCTACTTTGTTAAGCCACTGAGATGCAGGTAGCTCCGGTTTTTCAGGATCGAATTCCGGTATTATATCCGGCTTAACCATCACACCCGAATAATATGGAACCGACCTACCGGATTCATTTGAAAAGCCAGGTGGAAAGCGGCCTCGATAGTCCCGGACTGGCGAACGTCCCGGCCGCCACGTGTCGCGGGAGCAGCTACGGCGCTCCGGCTGCGGTCGCTCCATCCGCCGGTGACTCCATCTGACAGGGCTGCGGGACCGGCTGCGAGACCGGCTGTGACCATCGGAACTCATGGCTTGGCTGAGAACTGCTCCAGATCGCTATCCCACTTCTGAAAATTGTTACACCTATTAGAACAAACATATTAAATAAGCAACGATAGCAGTACGTCGAGATACGTCCTTTTAGCATGTTCACAAGTATAAGTAATTAAGATCAAGTTATTGGAACCTCATATAACAATGGAATCTAATCACCTCCTATTCAAATAAAACTCCAGTAAGTTATGACAAAGCTATCCCCAAGAAATAAAACACAAATTGCTCATAACAGCGAATATTATATTTAAATGAGTAAACCGAGAACATATAGGAAATAAGGTAATACTTAGCTTCTTAATCAGAATATCTTACACAAATTATATTTACTTAGATATATTTTTCAATGCACCCAGAAGAAGAAATAAAAATGAACTCCCTCAAAATCCTCCCGGCAAAACCCAAAACACTTCGTTATTCTTTATTCTTTCAAATCTTCAGTCCTGATTGGTTCGCGGTGATGGCGGGCTGATGGCGTCTCCCTATTGGTCGACGCCCGACGTTAGTACCGCAAACATCCACCGATAGCAGCACCTTTGCTTGGCGACAGCTGTTGCGTGATGACAACCGCTAAGTGCTTCTATGCGGTCCGTCTCGCCATCTAGCGCCTAGTGTGCGGAATATTCACACTAGAGTAATGACGAATAGCTATGAAAAACCAATATGGGTCATGGGAAATTGCATAGAATATGTAAAAACTTATACATACCTAGGAAAACAAGTGACATTCAGCACAACAAACAACGAAGAGGAAATACAAAGGAGAGTAAACATCACATGGCAAAAATATTGGTCACTGAAAGAAATCCTAAAAGGCCACTACTCTCTGAATCTCAAGAAAGTAGTAATGGACACTTGTATACTACCCTGCCTATTATACGGCTGCCAAACATGGGTTCACACTAACAGAACCAAGCAAAAAATTACAACCACCCAGAGGGCAATGGAGAGGAGCATGCTAGGAATAAGAAAAATTCACAAGGTGCGAAGTACAAAAATTAGGAAAAAGACTATGCTGACAGATGCTCTAACACAAGCGCTAGCACTAAAGTGGCGATGGGCAGGACATATCGCAAGGCTCACTGACGACAGATGGACGATACGAGCCACTAACTGGAAAGGACCACCAGGGAAAAGGAAGGTTGGAAGACCATACAAACGATGGGCAGACGACATAGCCCAGACTGCTGGCACAAACTGGCTGCCCCTTGCCAAAGATCGGGAAAATTGGAAACGAATGGAGGAGGCCTTTACCCAATATGGGACTACATCTCCAAAAGATACCCAAACAAATAACACTACTAACTAGAATAAGATGAACACTAACACAACTAACACCCATTTCATTTAAAAAGTAGTTTTTTATACAAAAAAATGTAAATATTGTGAGATAAGAAATAAAAGGCTTATTATTATTATTTAATTATTACAATATAACTTCTCCCCTGGGTCGCACACATGCAGAGATCCTCCTGGGCATGCTGAGAATCAAATTATCCAGCATTTCTTACGAAGCCTGTCCCATTCTTGAATAGTGGCTTCCCTGATCTCTGGCGCTGTCTGGGGAGGTGGCTGACGGTTCCAAACAGCTCGCTTAAGAGCATCTCACGCGTGCTCTATTGGGTTTAAGTCAGGCGACCCGGCAGGCCAGTCTAAACTTGTGATGTCGTATTCTTATTATATTATTCTTGGAGAGCCGCACTCGGTCAGCTATGAATTCAGAGGTGCTCGCTAAGACCTCCGTGCTCGTAGTCCAGCCTGGTGTAAGCAATTCCGAATGGTCTGAGTGCTAACTTCAAGTCCAGAGGCGGCCTGCACTTCTGCTTTTAATGTAGTGGCGTTGATTGTTGTGTCACGGGCTGCCAGCAATCTGATATAGCGCTTCTGAGCAGCAGTCAGAACAGTTGGGCGACCACTGCGGGGTCGGTCAGCTAAATTATCCATGCAGTGGTACCTCTGCAACGTGACCACGACACAGGATTGGGATACAGCAACTCTGCGTGCTATTTCTCTCTTGGAAAATCCTTCTTCCCTGAAAGTTACAATTCTTGCTCGTAAAACTTCTGATAATCCTCTTGGCATTTTATCAATAACAACTTACCGCGAAAAATCATTATACATACCTACGTTTAAATTGACTAAGTCAGAACAATTGAATTTGTTTTTTTTTTGTTTTATATTGTAACTTTATATTTTAAAGTAAATAATCTAAAAAGAAGAAGAAATTAAATATTTCGATTTTTCACACTGATCGCAAAGGAGACTGAAACGATTACATACAATCTTGGGCCTGGTTGTAAAAAGATGAAAGTGGTGTCAATTAATAGCTTATATATTATCAGCCTTTCACTGAAAATTCTGCGGATTTTGTCAATCTGAGAACAGAGATAAAAGAGATTATGTAAAAGTGAGGTTATGTTACAATCTTTAACTAACAGCTGATTCCTGAAGTGCAAAATATTTGCTTTTGCACTAATAGTTATTATATTTAGTAGGACATATTTGATAAATCATATGAATAAACGTCAATGACTTCAGTCCTACCTACCTATGTAGGTAACAGGTATGGAGTTACGGAAAGGATGTCTAAAACAAAATAAAAAATCATTTAAGTATTATAGTGTTTTAATCGTCTTCAATTATAATTGAAATGTCGTCTAGGAATTGTGCAGGTGGTGCTATATGATCTTGGTACCTAGCCCAGCTAAGATACCATATAATGCAGATTATATGAGCGCAGTAGCCTACAGTTCGTCTCCCTACAATACAATTTACAGTAATGCATTACTATAGCCTCCCTTCCTGTACGAGAGCCATTGCCGAATCACTGACAGAATTGTTTCATCGGGTAAGGGTCGTCGGCCCAGTGTATTGCAGTGATCAGTTGTTGTCCCACAATTCACACAGCGATCCATAGTTTCACTGTTTTTTCTATTCCGTGGTTTCAACAATACCCAATACACAATCCAGCGGTAAAATCCAAAATAACAATTCCAAGTCAAACGTGTCAGCGATCTTCGGTGTCCAGTGTGAAAGCAAGGGTCGTACGAGGTAGACAGGGTCGGAATCCGTAAAATACAAAGCAAAGGTCGTGAAAAATGAAGAACAATTGGGAAAACACTCAAAACGCATCGGAAAACACGAAACGAGTAAGCAAACGAGATTATTAGAGCAGTTGGCAACCACAGACTACATAGGGATACTACGTTGGCAACTGTCTCGTGTCAGTCAGCTGTCATGCCAGTGACATAGACTAAAAATAGAAAACTAATTTTAATCGATATGAAATCGATAATCATTAATATTGTTTTTTCACTAATTAATTGATATTTTATTTATTAATATGACTGTAATTATATGCACTATATTGCACATAAGTGTATAAAGTGCATTTAATTACTTTGAGTTAATTATTTAGTGCAAAGGTTTTATTTTCGTAACTGTGTAATCGATTACTCAATCGGTAATCTCACGAAAACTATCTTTTCCATATTTATCCGCTTCCAGATTGAGAATTGAGGTGATTTTTCATATTCTAAGATAGAAAAATATGACTAATTTTTTAGATCATATCTTAACTTATTACATTTAGGCCCACCGTTTTCCATCTCCTTTGTGTGTACCTATATTTTTTTTTTTAGTTATTAATGTTTTACTCGATAGGTATCTACATAGATCCCTACATAGACAGAGACAAACTTTGCCGACGTTATGGGATAAACACGACAAAAAAAAATAATTATGTCTTATGTTTTGAGGGGTCAACGAGCTTGTGCTAGTTTTTTTTATTTGAAGAATGATTTGAGAAAATCTGTTTTCTTTAGTTTCCTTACGTCCGAATGAATAAACGGACCCCATAAAGGATCACTCGTGTGTCGCTGTCTGTCCGACTGTCACAGCCAATTTACTCCGAATGAACTGGACCAATTTAGTTCGTCTCGGGCTTACATTCGCCTACTCGTTTGTAAAAACCAACTTACCGCACTAGTATCATAATTATATAACTATTATATTTAGATATCGATACCATCACGTCTGCGTTTCGCTAGCTAATTTAATTCGACCCTGTCGATGATCGAATCATAAAGAGTTTTAGTGATAGTTTAGTTCAGTGTAGGTACAAAGATAATTAGCTCCATTTTTTAGGGTTCCGTAGTCAACAAGGTACCCTTATAGATTCGCTAAAATTGTACGTGTAGGGGAAGTACCCTAAAAAAATTTTTTTTTGCGTCTGCATGTAAAGTGGGGATGTTTTTCTCGTCGTTGGTAAGGTCGTTCATAAATATTAGGAGTTTTTGAATACCATTTTCGGATTCAGGAATCCGTTTGCGAAATATTTAGCTTTAAAGTTCTAATTTTATTAGTCATAAGTGTGTGTCCCTACCAGCTAAATGGTTAGTTTTGGTATTGTGAAAAAATCACAAATTAAAAGAAAAACTATCTCAGCTAAGTAGGCTTTACAAGTTAACGACTAATAATCGACCAACTTACATTTGCAGTTGCAAAAATATGGTCTCCCATACAATCCGTATCGGAGAACATGTTTTTCAACTATAAAGTTAAGTTTGTTCGTGGGATAAATTCATTCCAACTACGGAACCCCTTCATTGTGCGTGGTCCGACACTCATTTGGCTGGTTTAAAAAAAATCTAAACTACTATTTCATAATTTCTAAAATTAACCATTTTTTTCAGCAATTCGAGCCAGTACAAATTGACTCAAAGAAGTATGGAAAATTCTATAACGGAGACTCCTACATTGTGTTAAAGGTAAATAACTTTGTTCCCTTTTATTATTTAGGTAGGTATATGTCTAGATAGTATTGCGCTGCAAAATAACTAAAGCAGACAGGCCAACTTTATGCTGTGTGCGTGACAGCTCGTCTAAAACTCGCGTCACGTCATCGTGCTGTCATTTTGCTTTTCTAGTGTGTGCATTTAGGGGCCAACATTTGGACGCAATTTTTTTTCGACGAGTTCCCAGCCTTGTCCGTCTCTCTAGACATATTTTATCTTTGTTGGTTCCTATTGATTTTGCCACAGTGCACGGAATCGCCACCGGCAGCATGTGATGAATTTTAATCGAACCTCTAATACTTCCGATTTTGCGATCCTAAAAATATTATCCAACACTCTGATATAATGTTTGGATGTAGTTGATTGGTCACAGTTCTAACCTAACCTAACCCTAGGGTTCCCTAGCTTAGTAAATGCGACCAATTCGGCTCGCGCGTGGTTGGTCACAGTTCCAACGTAACCTATCCTGTTTAGTTGGGTTATCCTAGCTTAATTACTGTGACCCACTGTGAGAGAAGGCCAGAAAGTTCAAAATACGCTCAATTATATTAAAAAAAAACGCAGTTTTAGTGCAAAAAATGTTAGTGTCTGTAAATTATTTGGGTTATTCCACTAATCACTATTAACAATCCCATCAATGGGGATTTGTGAACTTTCTTGTCAAATAAAATAAAAAACAAACGACATCTTACTATAGTATAAGAATCACGAAGTCTGTATTTCTTACGGAGGTAAGGACTCGTTGATTATACGCATAGGACGCCCTTGGGCTAGGTGGAGCGACGATCATCGCAGGGTGGCTGGGTAGCAGCTGGATGACAGTTGCTTGAAATGGTGTTGTATGATATGGTTTAGGAGATGCCTATGTCCAGCAGTGGACTGCTGTAGGCTGATGCTGATGAGGCTCTTTGGTGCAATGTGGGTCTATTATAGACCTCTGCCAACCCCATCGGGGGATTCAGGCGTGATGTTATGTTATATTTCCAGACTACAGGCCAGAGCAACTCCTCCCTCAACCATGATGCTCATTTCTGGATTGGCAGCAAGACCACCCAAGACAAGAAGGGTTCTGCTGCCATATGGACCGTGACCCTCGACGATATGCTGGGAGGCAAAGCAGTTCATCATAGGGAGGTGCAAGGACATGAGTCCAGCAAGTTCCTGGGGTATTTCAAGCCTGGTGAGTTTGCCACCCACTGCCATCATCAGAATTCGTCTGCCTCACACAGCACAGAGGTCGCTGACCACAAAAAATATGATATGTACACTTTTGTCTAGTCCAGACATACTCAAAGTGTGCTCCGCGGAACCCTAGGGCTCCGCAAAGCCTCTGTGGGAGCTCCGCAAAAATATTAGCCTATAGCTTATGTCCAAAAGTGGACGTCATTGCTTTGTGGTATTTTACCGGTGGGACAGATTGGTGGGGCAAAGTGGAATCATCCATAATAAATATCCGTCAAATATTTCGTTTTCCAAAAGGGTTCTGTCGCCAAAAAAGTTTGAGAACCGCAGCTGGTCTAGTCGTAAATAAAATTAAGGATAGCAAACATGCCCAAATATGCAAAATGAGTAGATTTTAGTTATTATGTGCAATAACGTGAAAACAATTAAAGCTTGTTACTAAAATGACATGGACAACAATGGACCTCTTAGATTAAAAAGTGTTCCACAGAATGGTCCCCCGACTGCAATGACAATTTTATTTATCTGTTTAGTCAGGGAATACAACTTGTTTTTTACTTTTTAGTTCGTTTTTTGGCAGGGCAGTCGTGTTTTTAATTTTTTTGCATACTATTTTATTGAATCAATTTTTTCTAACTGAACAGACAACTGTGCTGCTGGGGGGTTTGTTGCGCCACTTCTTCTTACCACATAAAGCACTAGGAAGTGGTGAAGGGCGGGCATGCCAGGGGACTGTCTTATGTAATTTTGACATTCAAAAAGTGCTGATTCTGACGACACGACAGTTTGAATAAATTATTTTCGATTTTGAAATTGTCAAACTAGGCAAATGTATTTGCAAACATCTAATCATCAAAATCCTCTCTTTTAGCCATTACGTACATGGAAGGCGGGAACGAGTCAGGCTTCACGGAGGTGGAAACCAACGCGGGTGCTGAGAAGAGATTGCTGAGGCTCTCTGGGTGTGATAACATGAGGATTGAGGAGGTAACGTACATATTCATTGTTTTTCCCGTTAATATGATATTTTTATTGCAATGGACCATAACCTGGGTTTCGGAGATATTGAAAGTCAAAGTCCCAACTTTTTTAAGGTTTTTTACGCAAACAAGTTTAAAATTATAAAGATAACTTAAATTTAAATACTCCCACGATCCCTGTATCGTTGCGTGTACCCTTAAGCACAATGTTTTGCGTGCATTATAGCGCGGTCACTGTCGGACTGCATAGAAAAGAAAGAGAAGCGTGAAGACACAACTCAGGTAATTTATTGCAAAATATGAAGCAATTATCTATTTACAAAATCCCTATTGATTGGATTAAAAAATTAAAACACTATTACGGTAATACGAGTAGGTATGTTGCTTGTAGAATAATCTGACAAAAAATTAAATGATTGCAAGTCGGTACCTTTAATAATATGACTTTTTATTGTTAAAAGAAATTTGTAGATGTTTATTCGTCTTTTTTTGTATCGTATCAAATTAGTTGTATTATGTTTTCAATACTCTATCTTACTCGTACTAGCATATATTCTGAAAAATATTATATATTTTTCTGATTTTGTTTACTGCAGTGGATCATATAATTATGTACATTATAAAACTTGCGTTTAGGCATGTTTAGGTCCTTTATATAGTATATGGGTTATTTTACATCCTGTCATTGTACCTAGGTACTCATCATTATGACTAACCCTGAAATGACGTAAAAAATCTGCTGCTCCATTACAGGCACTAACCTGCGTTTTCACTTAGCGTTCAACAGTTCTGAGCGAGGCACAGTGTGTTACTTTGCCTTAGTTGCGGACATGCTCGTTTTATGTGTTTTTTTGAAAGCTAACAATCAAACAAAACTCTTATTAAAACTCTGCCGGCTCTAACTACAATAGTTTAGGAGAAAAAAAAAAAAACGAGAAAAATCCTTAAAAACCATAGAAACACAATATCTCGTTTTTGGATTTGGTTTTTACACCAAATGTTTTAAGGTGTGATGGGAATTCACTGTAGGAACCATATATTTCTTGAAAACTTTAAAAATTTTGCTCACACAGGAGAGAATTTTTTTTTTTCTATGATTTTGATAATATTTTTTTTCCGGCGATTCTCTTCATGGTCGCGTTTTTTATTAAGCCTACATGTTAAGCACTATAATAACTATCGCCCCAAAAAAAAAACAGACGCAACAAACGCAGGATCTCAGAAATATTGAATTTTAAAATTGTGGGTTAGGGTTGTCACTCAAACCTGTGTGCAACATACAATACTTACTTCATGCAAACATTACTCATTGTGATTAACTATTGTTGACTCAGGTATTAGCAAATGCCGGTTTAAACTATGTAATTGTAAACTATGTACGTCGCAATTTAAGTTAATATGGAAAAATAGTGCAGAAAGATAGTCTAAATTAAAATGATATTTACGGTTGAATTCGATCACTACTTTTGTTTATGATCTATCTTCGATAATGATATCGATGATCTATCTTTGATGATGATATTATGCAGGATTGGGAAGGGGTCCGCCCTCGTTAGGCAAATGCTAAAACCCAATTCCTATACATAATATCTGGAGAAGCGGGGGTGAGGTGTCATGGAGCCGTCAAAGACCCATGGCACTGTTTTGCCTCAGCAGGCGCTGACCCATCCTGCTGGGGGATGTCCGTCTGGGCCCCGACCAGAGGACTTAATGCAAGGGGGGCATGAGGGCGCCAACTTTCATGCTGGTCAGCGAGTGGCAATTATTACCGACGACCTAAGCCTGAATACGGATCGAAATATACTTACGAAACTGGAGATTTATAATATTTTGGTTGAAAAGGCCCGACAATATGGGTTAAAACAAAGACCGGTTGACCTTGAAATCTTGGAACGGACAATGATTATTTTAAATGCATTGTATCCAACAGGTATTCCTTACAATCTTGATGTACAAAATAAAAGTCTTAAAGATAATATTTCCAAATTTATTTGTAAGTGCGAAAATCTTTATAATGAAAGCAAAAGAAATTTTAAACGCTTTAGTAAAAAAAATGCGAAATGGCTTGCTACAATTTTCGATGTTGAAATACCAACCAAAATAGAAAAAAGTCCTATAGAATTAAATAAAAATGTTGACAGTTTCCCTTCTCATTATCTTTTAAGACCTCAAGAACCAGAACCGTCAGGTATGGGTTCTGTAAGCACCTTATCGCTTACAGAACCCATAAGCGATATGGTGCTTACAGGACCGATATCTGAAACTTCATATGAAGCTCCATCAACTTCAAACATATGTAGTAACCGCCAAGAATCAATACCCGGAACATCTAATGACACTCCATCTGCTTCGAATGAAAAGAGCTCCCGTCAAATTCGTCGTATTCGAAAAAGTTTCGAGGAGTCGCTTCTAGATCAGCCGCAGTCAAAAATAATTAAAATTATGTCAAAAATAGTAACTGATGAAAGCGGCGGAGAAAAACTTAACAAAAGCTCTGCTCAAGGATTAGAGTTCGTAATCAATGAGTGTCTGAAAAGTCCAACGCATCCTAAAAAAATTGCAACATCCATTAAAGTGAAAGCCGAACCCAAACCCTATACCCCTGATGAAGCCCTTTCTTTCGTAATTGATAGAAAACTAACTGTGGAAGATTACACTATCATACAGAAAGATTTGAAAGACAGAGGCTTCTTAGCTTATCCTCCATATTATAAATTACAAATAGCAAAAAAAATGTGTTATCCTGAAGAAGAAATAGTTATGACTGAAAGGGAAGCAAGTGTCTCACTTCACAGTTTATTACTACACACATTCCGCCGAATCATAAAATTAGGTACTCAAAAAATTTCACAATATTGCAACCAAAAGCAGAAAAACATAGTATATTGTACATTTGAGGGTTCTTGGGGGTTTGATGGCAGTACAGGACAGTCTTTTTATAAACAAAAGTTTTAGATAGTGATAACGAAAATGAAAAATTGTTTATTTACAACAACGTACCTATATCTCGTTAAAATTAAAAACTGATGACGGCTTTGTGTTGTGGTCTAACCCAAGCCCACAATCCTATAGGTTTTGTCGTTCGTTGAAGATCCAGTATAGAAATGAGACAAAAGAACTCATTCTGGAAGAAAAAAATCGTGTAGAGGCTGAAATAAATAATTTAACACCATTTTATGCGGAAACTGATGAAGGTCAAAGTATAATCTCAGATCCCAAATTATATTTAACCGTTATAGATGGTAAAGTATTTAACGTTATTACGGGAACAACTTCGCAATTACGTTGTGCTTGTTGTGGAGCTACAGCAACAGAGTTTAATAAGTTGGATGTTGTCATGAACAAACCCGTAAATTCAGAAGCCTTACGCCATGGATTAAGTCCCTTACATGCCTGGATAAGAATTTTTGAGTTCTTACTGCACTTGGGGTACAAAAATGACCCAGCTGTTATGAAGTGGAGGGTTACAAAAAAATCACCGGAAGCCACAATTGTAGAGGAGCGGAAAAAACGAATACAGACTGAAATAAGAGACAAAATGTCACTTTTGGTTGATGTTGTTCGTCCAAATTCGGGGACCACTAATGACGGAAACACGGCACGAACAGCACTATCAGACCAACATCGAAAAACATTTGCAGATATCTTAGGTATAGAGACATGGCTGGTGGATGACCTGCATACTATTTTAGTAGTGCTGTCGAGTGGCTTAATAATAGATGCTGCAAAATTTGACGAATTTTGCAAATCTCTAGCTGCGAAGTATGTGGAAAAATACAATTGGTTTTATGTGTCCGTCACTATGCACAAAATATTAATGCATGGCCGGCAAATCATAGACGCTAGCACGTTACCCATAGGTATGTTGTCCGAGCAAGCAGGCGAGTCCAGAAATAAATACTGGCGCTATGATCGACAACACCATACCCGGAAATTAGACAGAAAAACCACAATTTTGGACTTATTTCACCGTGCATTAGAATCATCCGATCCTTATATATCCTCGTTAACATTTAGTACACGTCATAAACATAAAAAATCTTTGCCCTTACCGAAATCAGTGCTCCAACTCTTATGCGTAACAACAGACAATGTTCACTACAACCAATCAGGATCCGAAGTGCTTGAAGCAAATGATATCACGCTGACAACTGACGAAATGGTAATTCAATCCGATGACGAAGATATGTCATAAGCGTTTAGCGTTGGCTAGCATAATTGATTTAATGGATTTAAATAATCAACTTAAATATTTACTACTTTGTGACAACCCTATTCCCATAGAAATTTAAAAAAAACTTAGAAAAGCAATAACTCCGAGATCTCGCTAGATACATATTTAGAATTTTCTCAGGTTGAAGGTACTATACATAAGTATATTATTCAAACAAAAAAAAACGCGACCCGTAAATAGCTAATTTTATAAATAAAAAAAACGTTTATTAACAAAATAATTATTTATTCTGGCTCCCGTGACGTTAGGGACTTGCAATTTTTACACTGTATGTATTTCAAACCAACAATTAATTTATATTCTACAAGAGCCTGACATTTGCTTTATTCAAGAAATACAGACGAAAAACTTTTTCAAGAAGGTCAGTGACCTTTCACTAAAATATTTGTATCTCCAAAATGAAGAGAAATATCAACACGGGTATTTTATGGAACGCTATAATAGGGTTTAATCTATAAATAAAAAATATAAAACTGGCATGTCCGCAACTAAGGCCAAATAACACGAGGAAGAGTTTGTTCGCGCGGTAAATTAATATCTACACTTGAGCGAGCGAACATGTTTGTTCAGTGATGATCGGTTGGACTCGGCGAACGAATGCTCGTTCTCTCATTCTTTCGGCGAAAACGACTTCACCGCGAGCGAGCAATCGGTTTTTCGTTGTAGTGAAAACAGATATTTTCTGTTTTGAGCAAACATCGGCAGAACAGCAAACATTTGCTCTGAAAAAAATGAGGTGTGGCTGGGTCGTGGATACGGCAGTGTGTTTTGTTGCGAGCTTGCGAGTACCTAATATTTTCTTTGAGACGAATTCGTTGATCTTTTATCCATCGAGTGGTGTAATTCAATTTTGGATGTAGATGATTTAGCTGCAGCATCAAACTGTATCCCCCGATTTTGTTATCATCAGTGTTTTTAATTAAAAAGTAATTATGAAAGACGTATTCACGTGAAAATGTTCGCTCGGCAGGGCAGTAAACGCGGCTTGAGAAAGAGAAATAAATATAAATCACTCTGCGATTAATCAAATGTGATTAACATTATTTGTACAGATAACATTGATTAATTTTGGGTCTTTTAATCATTATCAAAGAAAAACTGCAATCAGTGTTCATAGCTACTAATAAATCTTCTTTGTTTCGTGTGATTAGTGACTAACTTAATGTCAGAATTTTAAAGCCGCCCAATGAGCCTCTGACTTGGCTTTACATACCATCAAAAAATATCTCTCCTCTCATTCTCCGGTTTCCTCACGATATTTTCCTTCACCGTTTTTGAAAGCAAGTGATACTTATACAATACGCACATGAATCCGAAAAGTCAGAGGTGCGGTGGTGGCGGAGGTGCCATGGGTTCGAACTCGAGATCTATGACTTGGTAGTCCAACGGACACCATTATGCTATCACATACCATTAGGCACTAGACTATTAAATACCTACGATTTTTATTCAAATACGTGCGTTTGTGCATGCATCTTGTATCCAGAATGTTTGATTTAGTTAGTTCAAAAAGAGGTCGGTATTTGTTTAGCTTATTTAGGCCGGCGAATGTTAAAAGTAGGTACAGCCGATTTTTATGTAAAAATCTCACCGTGGATATCTTTGGTGAAAACCTAAGTGAAGTGAGCTGTCAATGTACCAATCAGTGCCCGCCCTAACCCTTGATCAGGATAGAGCGAGAGTGTCCTTCGGCACCCTCTTATTGCAAATATCAACTCTTATTAAATTTAAATAAGTAGCTCTAATTAGTATACTCCTGCTTCTTTAATATTAAGAAAGCTTTTAAGTACTGCTATATGAATGAGTATTTTCAATCAGTCACTAAATCAATTTTTACTGCGCTGGAAATTATGTTTCGCATTTGGCTTTTTGACGCCCCTTGTTACCTGGCGCCCAGAGCGACCGCACCTCTCGCCCTACTCCAGGTGAAATAACAGCTCACTTTTCCTAAGATGTTTTACAGACTAGACCGACAGCGTATGAGTGTAAACAAAGCAAAAGGTGTAAGGATCACAGCAGGTGGCGTTTCGATGTTACAACCTACCCCCTTGGGAATTCAACAAGAAAGTTATTCTTCTTTCTGCTTTCAGGTGGAAGCCGACTCATCCTCTCTGACGGCGGACCACTGCTTCATTCTGGAAGTGGACCACGACATCTTCGTGTTAATGCCAGAGGGAGCTAAAGCCACCCAGAGGAGGAAGATCATCAGCGTTGCCAACCAGTTGAGAGATGACAATCATAATGGTCGGGCGACTATCGAGATCATTGGTAAGCATCGTAATGTTTCAGGCCCAGCTTTCATTCGGAGGTCTTTGAATGTCGATACGTTATGTAGTCAGGACCTCAAAATTCTGACTCAAACAATAAATTCAGCCTACAGCAGTTCACTGCTGGACATAGGCATCTCCCAAGCTGAGCCCCAATACCCTGTGCTCCGCCTTCAGTATCCAGTCTGTCCCAGCCATCTCGGTCCATCTAGCTTAGGAGGCGTCCCCGCTTGCCGATAGGTGGCAGTGCCAGTGGATAGTAGGAGTGGGCTGGGACCGTTTATGAAGTATTAATTCCATCTTTATTCCACTGCGAAAAAAGGATGGTGCTATCGGCCTTGTACATAGCTCCGTCTCTCACTCACACTGGATAATAGGTGGCATTAATACGTCATAATAGGGCCCCTGGCCATGTTTGTCAAAGGACCAGTGGCTGGTGGAGCAGACGAGTCCTGGAGTGGAAGTTCTGACTACCAGGATTAAAAAGGGGTATCGTGTTACACAGTAACTGGGTTGTGGAGATCAGATATGCAGTCGCTCCATGTAGAATACTGGTATTCAGCTGCATCCGGCTGGAATACGACCCCAATATAGTTACTATATACTATAAACTGACATAATCCTCAAAGAGTTATCAACCAACTTAAACTCATTAGTGTCTGTAGCAGAATGAAGCTTCAGCAGTGCTCTAGCAACATCCACTCGACCTTGTACCACCATGCCTATTACATTGTCCCAATAGTCTTCATTTAGTTCTGAATCCCTCTCACAAGCATCCAACAGTCCGGCAGCGGTCTGCTCGTGACACGGAAAGTGGAACCGGACTCATTCCAATAAATATGGTAACACTATGTCTCCTGGAACAATATAGTTGGGCAAAGGCTACGTAGATTATGATGATGATAGTAAGCATCGTGAAGCTTTTGGTCCCCGCTTTGATCTTTGACAGTCGTTACGGGTAGTTAGAAGCCAGAAAGTCTGATAAACAGTCCTACCAAGGCGTACCGTGTTACCCAGTAACTGGGTTGTGGAGGTCGGATAGGCAGTCGTTCCATGTAAAATACTGGTATTCAGCTGCATTCGGTTAGACTGGAAGCCGACCCCGACATAGGTTAGGGGGATGGAAATCTTAACTACTCAAACTTAAGTACCACTTTTACGACACTGTTAACGGTACTTTTAACGTTGGGCGCAGTAACAGGAACAGGAACTATTCCAACCAGGAATATGGGGTATTCTCTACATACGAAAATAAGAAGCACTATTGAATTTCCACTATTTATTTCAAGAGGTCGCTCGCCTATCACATTTATCTGTTGTTTCTTGAAAACAATCGCCGCATATATTCAATTTTGTATTCTAAATTCGCTTGAATGGTCGAATGCATCCAGAACCCGCGTCCTATTTAAATGCGATTGTCGCGCGTACGTCACTTTTTGTTCGGTGAACGCGTGGTCACGCCGATAGAGGGCGCTTTCCGGTGTTCCGAACAAAAAGTGTCATATGAACGCGGCGAACGCGCTTTTAAATTGGTCGCTTCCAGTCATTTATTGTAAGGTTCCCTTTGGCGGACAACCTTTATAGTACCTACTGCAGTTTTTGTCAAGGCCAGATTAACTTTTTGATTGCGTTTTACGAATCAGACTTTTGTAATCACAAATCCTTATTGCAGCCGGCAAACATAACATTACTATCAAATTGATAACTCTAATCGATTGTATTTATTTAAATTATGCATCGCCAATTCGTCCGATAACGATAAAAAAAAATACCTAAAAGCAAACACCGAAATATAAAAAGATTCCTTATCTTTTCCCTGAAGAAGTTTATATGACTGCACTGTTATCAGCTTATATAGAGGAAAATCAGTTTAGAGGTGATAACAGCAGCTTGTCTATATGACATCCGTGATGTTTCATTTCTAATCTATATGTTATCTGCAATGCGTTTTTTGCACGATGTTTTAGGGGCATGAGGAACAGGGTGTAAAGTTCACTCATCCACCATAGAAAAGGGAGGATCCTCCAACCAGACGGGTGTTGTGTCTGGCGGGCCGACTGCCCGACTGTTGATTTCGGATAGTCTTATCTATGTCGTTCGCGCGGTAAACTCTAATTGCGCGATGCAGGATTTGTGGGACGTCATGTCTTTGAGGCGTAGTTCGTATGTGGCGGTGTAACCGCTACAATGTTTACCATTCGTGTGGCGGGCTGAATCACAAAAGTACAGATTGCCCAAGAAACGTATGCGCTTCAGGAATCATCGTCTACCTATCTTCGGAAATACGAACGCGCGATGATGAGATCTAATATGGAGCTGTTACAACTATGGAATCACTTATGTTTACAAAATTATATGTAGATTAACAACTCTATGCAATTACAAAAAACTTTTCAAAACTTTAGTGTCAGATGACAATCTGCAACCACAGTAGTAGAGACAGACCTACCAGAGAGACAAAACTTCATACAAACGCGTAATGATAGGAGAACTATTACAAAGCGCGGCAGTACAAAACATAGTAGCTTTATTTATTTATTTAACCATTTATGTACACATACTCGTATATAAACAGACAAGATGAAAAAAACAGAAAAATACGTACAAAGGTGATGCTTATTTCTAAAGAAATCTCTTTCAGCATACCTACCTACCTAGCTTTGCCTTTTTGAAGGTAACTGTGGCGCGACGGCCCCACTTTCGTGTTAATTTGGAAACACGAAGATTATCGAAGCGCATACCTTGCCTGGTTTACCTGTATGAAAGTAACTTGCATGCCATTGTGATATTTAGGTATCAATCACAATTTTGTGACATGTGTATTTGCGGCTTTATAACGGGAAAAATTTAATTCCCCTAAAAACTTTTGCGCTTCTAGTGATGCACAGTTTTTAAAATAATTGTGCTCCTACTGGCCTTTTCCCATAGTTGGTCGCAGTAACTTGGCTGTTTAGTATTTTTAGGACCCCAAAATTGGGATTATTTGAGGTTCACAAAAAGAGGCGCAATCATTATCTTAGTTTTCAACATTATTTTTAGAAGCGCAAAATGGGAATTTTTAGGGGTTCGATTAAATATATGCCCTATTGTCTCTGAAGCCTTAATTATTGCTCGTGGCTAAATAATAATAGCCGCACGGTCAATTGAAGGTTAAGCTACGCTTGCCGCGGTCAGTTTTTGGATCGGAGACCATCCATTACATTATCGAAGTCCCTCCGTTTCTTGGAAAGCACGTTGTCGTTGGTCTCGGCTGTCATTCGTAGATATATGACAGTCGTTGCGGGTAGTCAGAAGCCCGAAAGTATGACAACCACTCTCTGAGGGGTAAGTTCGAAATACGATCTCATTAGTAAGTAGTAATATAATTAAATAATGTAATTTTAAGGGTTTTTATTTTTTATTTCTTAATTTTTACCTCATTATCTCAATAGTAAGAATTTGTTTGATGTTTGTTTGTTTTTTTTTAAACCTTGCCCCTCACTAGGGGTTTCTCGTGTATCGTGGGTGCGTTTACAAACATTTAAACTCACATACACAAACAGCCAGACCCGGAACAACTACATGTAGGTCATACAAATATTTTTTCCGTGCGGGAATCGAACCCGCGACACGCAGCGCAACGCAGTCAGTCGCTTAACCACTGCCGACACAATTGAAGTGGTTTTGCATATAATTTTATTATAAGGTATTTTTTTGCATGCATTGTGTAAGTAAGCAAAATATGTGGAACTTCTTATAATTAACACCTTGCAAATACCAAACTTTACGCAAAATAAACAAACTCAATTCAATAAAAATAAAGTATCATGTTACCCAGTAACTGGGTTGAGGTCTAATAGGCAGTCGCTCTATGTAGCATACTGGTATTCAGAAGCATTCGATCAGTCTGGAAGCTGACCCCAAAATATTTATGAAAAGGCAAGGCATAATAATAAATATATATTTTTACAGATGAGTACTCATCCGACGAAGACTATGGCTTGTTCTTCGAAGCTCTTGGTTCAGGCTCCAAAGATGAACTTGCCAGCGATGATTCTGGCTCTGTAAGTATTTGTATAAAATTGTAACCAAGCCCATTTCTCAATAGCAGCCCGGAGTTTGGATTTGTGCCCGGTTAATGCCAATAGACTCGCCGCATATTACATGGGACTCAAACATAACTGGCGAAATGTGGATGTAGGTTCTGTAGGTACCACCTACCCTTCGGGGAATACGAGCTTAATGTTATGTTTATGTATTCAAGAACAGCCGATGTGTTCTGTAAAAATCTCACTGAAAACTTACGTGAAGTGACATGTCAATAGTATCAATCCCTGGAACGCATCTTCGGGCATACATTAAATTGGAACGCATCTTCGGGCATACATTAAATTGGAACGCATCTTCGGGCATCCATTAAATTGGAACGCATTTTCGAGCACCCATTAAATTAGAACGCATCTTCGGGCACCCATTAAATTGGAACGCACCTTCGGGCACCCATTAAATAGGAACGCATCTTCGAGCACCCATTAAATTGCAACGTATCTTCGGGCACCCATTAAATAGGAACGCATCTTCGCTCACCCATTAAATTGGAACGCATCTTCGGGCACCCATTAAATTGGAACGCTTCTTGGGGCATCCATTGAATTCGAGCGCATGAATTAAATAGAAACGCATTTACGGGCATCCATTAATTAAATTGGAACGCATCTTCGGGGTGGAATGATGGCTCACTTCAAGCACAGATGGACCTGCTGGTGTTGCTATAGTTATATTTCTTTGAACGATTTGACGTCCTCTCGTTGGTTGCTCGTTTGTCTACTGGTCTCAAGCGCGACTGGTTAGTCCTCAGACCGGGCAATGTTCTGGGTTTTACGAAATTCTTAGGACTAGTCTTGGTTTGATGTCCAGGAATAGGCTCGCCTTCTATAACGTAAGACTATGAACATGACTGGATTTTCATTTATTTTTATTTTTATAAATTCATCATTAATAATGTAAGTACAAACGCCAGCACGTCAACCTAGGTACCCGAAATTGTAAAATTTTCCCAATCAACTTTGAACCTTACCTTTTAGTGATAAAGTTGAAAATGTATTAAAGAAATTTGGCAGATTGTAGTAGGTTGATGTGCTGGCGTCTGTACTTTACTAATATTTTGTAACATAATCTAACAGTGTCCTATCAGTATCTTTTTGCCCGATCTCTCTCTCTTCTCCATAGTTAACTAGTTCGCTTTGTAAAGGGCAACGCTTCATATTTCTGACTAACCGACTCCTTGATAATTCAAAGTAGTTGGTTTAATTGAAATAAATGCATTGAGTTTTGAGTCTGTTAAAATGTTCTAAATTTACAAGTTCTTAATTTAAAAACTGTAAAAAAAAATGTTTTCTTTCATAAGTGTTTTATTATTTAACCCCAGAGTTATTACCGTGAAGACATTACCGCTGTGTACTTGTATCGAGTCGTCGTGGGCGACGAGCTCGACCTGATCGCACTCAACAAACCGTACAAACAGAAGCATCTGTCATCTGATGTAAGTAACTATTTTAACATTTTAATAGTCCTCCAGGCCGGAATTCGGCCATGACGGCCAATCTCAGCAGAGACTAAGTCACACGACTATTCGCGCCAGTTAGGACATCTCCATGAAGGTTAGTTGACACAATCGGAGCGAGCGAAGTCTGCCCCAGCCAGCTTTTTAAGGTCATCGGTCTATCTAGCTGGGAGACGGAAAAGTTCAAAAATTAGTCCATTCATCATTATTTTTTTCTTTGAATTTGCAGGAGGTTTACATCCTGGACACTCCGTGCTCAGGGGTGTACGTGTGGATGGGTTCCGGAGTCGGCGCTGACGTCAGAAAGGCCTACCATGACATTTCCGATAAATACTTCGAGGCGAAGAACTATCCTTCATGGGTAAGTACCAGCGTACAAATATCCCAAGAAACAATGCGCTTCGAAAAACATCGTCTATCTTCACAAAAACACGAACACGCGGTGATGAGATCTAATATACACGGTGACATTTGAATCACAGTTTTGCTAGAACAAAAGTGGTTCAGACCATGGTCTACTACCATTCTATAGCATCCAATAAAAAAAAAACATCATTCGTTTTTGAAAAAACACAATAAAGACAGTGTTAAAAACGTCGGGAAAAATGTAATTACCATTAACATTCATTTAACCATTACTCCTTACAACACTGACAATGCGGCGCTCGCGTCTCAAAGTAGTTGCGGCGCGGCGCGGCGCGCGGTCACGCATGGAACACAGCATTATCTACAGGGAAATGTACCTCCATTAAACGAAATTTAGGATTTTTATGGCTTGGTATGGCAACATTTGGTAGGTACACCGTACCGATGAGGACGCGGCGAGGTGGCTGACCTTTAATGTTATCATTTTGTTCAAGGTGCAAACTTACGGTAGGTACTATCAGACATGGTTTTAATTCTTTCATGTAGGTACTAGGTACGGTTACCCATTGTATCTAACGTGAAATTATTAGGTATTATTTATTTATTGGGATATTACAGGAACAAGACAAAAACAAAACTTAACACCACAAAACCGGGTCCATGCTGGGGTCTTAGAGGCGGATTTCAGGTTAGCTCCGTGTGCACCGAGACAACATTGACTCCAAGAGTACATGTGTCTAGCTTCCGCCAGATTGTCAAGAGCAATTGCGTAAAAACGCACCATATCCAACCACAACCACTCCACATTCGAGTAGATAGAACTCATTTTCACAAAAAACACGCGATGCGTGCCTGTGACATAAGTACATCGGATGCACATGCATCGCTCGCTCGAGAGATTTCGGTAGACTGGCTACCGCCCGGGCAGCTTGGGCGGCAGTCAACCAAATTGCATGTGGCTATTGAATTATTTGCATTTCGGTCCGCATTGGCCGGACATCCTTGTAGTCCACGTGGGCTCCTCATAACTGTTTTGAATGCCATATCGCTACCGCGATGAGTACTTTGATATTACGGTTAATGTTTGAACAAGTTTGAACACATACGAATAATTTGAGAACGCCTAGTTTAGTTTGTTTTAATAACATATTTGATGTTCTAGCATGGTAGTAGACCATGGTCTGAACAACGTTCAGCAAAACTGTGATTCAAATGTCACCGTGTAGAGCTGTTACAACCATGAAAGTACTTGTCTATTTTATAACAGATAACAAAATTATGGATTAACAACTCTATGCAATTCCAAAAAAAGTTTTGAGTGACAAATGATCTGCAACCGGAGTAGGTAACTCGACAGAAAAAAACTTCATACAAACGCGCAATGATAGGTGCTACCAAGCGCGTTAGTACAAAAATTAGACTTTACCTATGTGGGGGCCATCAAGCGAATACGCGAGCTCATTCACGCGACGATCCCGTACTCGGGCAACGATCACTTTTGATCGTCGCACGAATGCATTTTTTTACAGAAAATCAGAAAGCGCCCTCTGTTGGTGCGATCACGCGTTCAGGTTCACCGAACAAAAAGTTCAAACGATCGTGCGTTCGCGTGACATTTGCGTACTCGGGCGGACAATCGCTTTTGATTAGTACGCAACTTTATTTTATAGTTACGGTCCTAATACGTGTATTTTTTTTTAACTTTTCAGGTAAATGTAACTAAAGTGTCGGAAGGTTCTGAGAGTTCCACATTCAAGCAGTACTTCACCAACTGGGAATCCATCTCCGCCAACTCGAAGTTGGTCACAGATTCTGGTAGGTACCTAGTATTAGTAGATTCTGGTATTTTGAGGGTTGAGGGACTCCTGGCCTAATAGGTTTAAGGGCGCACCGACGAAATTCCGAAATTATTGCATTCGTTTGATCCAATAATGCATCGTTAGTTACTTAACCTTTAATTATGAAATTATACATCGTACACTTTAGAAACACGATAACTTGTAGTTCCCTCGATAAAAAAAAAATCTAAGTAATCTTAAAAACAACATAAACCCTTATTACCTACGGCATAAATACTTCACGGAAGGTCATCAGTTATACAATAATAACAAAACTATATGTTTTCGATGACGTTTATGTACATTTTACATTTTCAAAATATGTATTTGGAAATACCATAATTAGCGCGCGAACCGCCCATTCTTTATCCCGCTCTATCCCATTCATTAGCGGCACTTGACAAGGTCGGTCGGTCCGTGAATCGGTGACTATCGAGTACATATCGAGACCCCTCCAAGCCTCTACACGATTAAAAAAGCGTGCATTTTTAGAATGCCAAGAAGTAGCCATTAAATGGTCAATATTTTTTTAGAATTTCGAATTCGTTTAAATTAAATAACGGAACCCTATGCTACGTTTGTTCTTGTTAGTTTTAGTAGAAAATATATCGATCGTGTACAGATCCCTCTTCATGCAGTTCAGCTCGCACTTTTCCAGCTTTTTTAATACAGGTTAACTCTACTCTTTTTTCTTCCATTTTTTGTTTTATTAGCCATCAATCCTTTTATTGTTCCCCCTTCTTTTCTGCTGACATTAACCAAAACTGATCTGATATGTCTCAGATGCTGGCTACTACTCCGAGGATGCTGAGCATTCGGCGCAAGCTGCTAAGCAGATCGGCAAGAGTGCAGCCGCCAGGGGATACATGCCAGACCAGGGCGAAGGCAGCCTTACTGTCACCAGGTGAAGTACTAATTTAAACCTTCTACACGCATGGAATAAGGTCCAATTCCACTGCTACGTAGGTACATGGAGAGGTTGGCACTATAGAGGTATGGTAGGTATGGAACAAGGTATAATCCAGGACCTACTCAGCAGTAGCGCTTGCGATCACGAGACCAACGAGGCAGTCGAAGCTTTTTTATAAAATGTGCTCAAATAGAACCTTTTCCTCACAGGATATCATCAGGGGATCAAGAAGACGTGACGGAGGAGTTCGCGTCAGGAGTGTCGGTGCTG
The DNA here is from genome assembly GCA_963853775.1 of Xanthia togata. Lineage (NCBI taxonomy): Eukaryota > Metazoa > Arthropoda > Insecta > Lepidoptera > Noctuidae > Xanthia > Xanthia togata. Next base: position 3,785,876 of record OY970815.1, read on the forward strand.
TACCAGAGTGACGTTTACGTCGTCAAGTATGAGTACAGTGACGCCAACGGAGCCGACGCGTTCATTGTCTATTACTGGATTGTATGTAAAATGTCAACTAGTATTTTTTTACCGTCTATTTAATTGAATGCCTTCAGAATGTTGTTCGGGCTTCCACGTTACTGCAGTGCATCAGGAATGTTTGCCGAAGCATAAACTGATGGTTTCAATACCATCCTGCGAAAAGGGATCGCGTCCATGATGCGCATGATTGCGTGGGGGCGACAACGGCATTCTGAAGGTCGTTAGTGATACGCCATGTTGCGCCATTATGGCGCATTGGGTACATGCTTAGACTAAATAAAAAACCAAGACAAAGCGCTGCAAACAATACAGTGAAACATGCCAAAACTACACCGCCGCTGTGCATACATGCTCACACGCACACATTTACCTTTTACAATGACACTACAATCAAACTATGTACACCACACAAAGTGCACACACTCCACTGGTGACAGCAGGTCTTGGTTTTTTATTTGGTCTGAGGGTACATGTAACGTAGTCATGTAGGAACATGTGTATGTACCCGGTGCGTCTGGTGAGTGCAACATAATATATGAATTGAAATTTTGTACTACATTTTGACGTAGTGTGTATTATTAACATCTTTTTTTTTTTGTTGACCGTATAGGCAATCAACCCACCTGATACTGCCGCCCCGTAGATTTTTGCAATATCAGCATAGCTATTCATAACCGTTCGATACGCTTCCGTGAGAGCAGCGGTGGCCCAGTGGTGGCGGCCCCGACTTACGAACAGTAAGTCGTGGGTTCGAACCCAGACAGGCGCATTACTTTTTATTATATTTATTTCATCACCACTGCTCTCAAAACGGTGAAGGAAAACGTCGTGAGGTAACCGACATGTCCTAGAACCAAAAATTCGAAGACATGTGACATCTACCAATCCGCACTGGGCACGCGTGGTGGATTATAGCCCACTGCCTCTCATTGAGAGGAGGCCGTGTCCCTGCAGTGGGAACGTTATAGGCTGATGATGATAATGTAATTTTAACCAGAATACTATATTATTAATATTTATTGGTAATAGGGGTAATGTGAACAAACGAGAATTACTCCAATATTATAGATCTTTGTGCAACCTGAGTCTAAGACAAATTGTGATGTTCACATTCCCATACAGCCAAAGTTTGCCACAGGAAGAAAACTATTTTAGATCTGAAATGAATATGACATTACATAATCTAACATGTAATAATAATTCATTCCATTTAATTGACACTAACAATTATGTTGGTAACCATTTATATTTGACAAAAGATAGTTTTTATGTGGATAAGTACTATCTTTCAAAGTATTGTAAAAGACAGATAGCTGTGTCGCTATCATATTATTTTTCTATTACAGCCAAGAATTTGGCTAAACAACTTGCTTCTGTTGAGCAATGCACGTTAAATAATTCAGACAATAATTTGGTATCCAAAATTCACGTTGCTAATAATTTAAATTAGAAATTATGACAATAGAGGCAACCTCTAGCAATACTGTACAGAATTGCAAAGTAAAATCAAATAAAAGTTTAAAATCTGTTAATAGTATGAACCTGGTGCATCAAAATATTCAAGGATTTATGAACAAAGATTTAGAAGTAGAATTATTTATGAATTTTAACAGTATTGATATTCTTTGTATAACAGAACATTGGCTTAAAAGCCACCAGTTCTTGTTCAATTTTAATAATCACCAGGTTGGTAGTTCATTCAGCAGAGTTAATGCTATACATGGTGGCTCATTAATTTTAGTAAGTAACCAGCTTAAATTTAAAGACCGTAAAGATATTGTGAGCCTATCTGTTGAGCGGACAGTTGAAATAGCTTGTATAGAATTGGAGCAGTTTATTGTATTAAGTGTGTACAGACCTCCTTCAGGATTGTATGACTGCTTTGAAAAGGTAATGGATGAAGTGTTACACAAGATTTGTAACTCGAATAAGTCCATTATCACTTGTGGTGATTTTAATGTTAATTTATTAGAAAACTCAGGTTCTTGTAGTAAAATAATAAGTCTGTTTCAGTCCTACAATCTTGTAAACCTATTTTTGGAGCCCACAAGAATAACCCCTACTAGTGCCACATGCCTAGATAATATTTATACAAATGTTATACCAAGCCACAAAGAAATCATAAATTTACTAGATTCTGATCATTGCGGGCAGAGGATTTCTATCCCAATCCAATACAACAAAGTGGCTAAAAAGGATATCACTGTTAACCCCAAAACTTCAAGTCGCTTGGAAACTTTTAAAGTTAAACTCATAAATAAATTACCAGTTTTGTCTATTCATGCTGATCCTAATCATCTATATGATAATTTTTTTAATATATACTGTAAGCAATTTAATTCCACGTTTATTCCCAAGACTATCTCGGTTAATAGTAACGCATCTTTCAGTGATTGGGCTACCACTGGTATTCATAAAAGTAGAACACGGCTGTATGAGCTGTACAATGAAAGAACTTGTGTAAACACGGCAAAATTTAATTTATATGTTAGGAATTATTCAAAATTATTTAAAAAAGTTTGTTATATGGCCAAGTCGCGTTATTTGAGTTCGAAGATTAAAAACAGTAGTAATGTAATTAAGACGACTTGGAATATTATTAATAGTGAAACGGGAAGGTCTGATAACCGAAATACTGACTACAGCCTCTCTATTAATGACAACATAGTGAAATCAGACTCACAAGTCGCCACGGCTTTTGAAAATTTCTTTTCAGATATTCCCGTTTCAACTACTAAATCCCTCAACTCATCACCTTCTGTTGCTGAGTCTTTGCTAAAGGAAAACGTTAATGTTTGCGATTCGGAATTTCTTTTTGAACATATTACCTGTAGAGACATAATTAAAACCTTTCACACTATAAATGTAAAAAAGACTGCAGATCTGTGGGGTAATTCTGTAGAAGTAGCCAAGTCTATTATTGACATTGTAGCACCTACTTTAGCTCTTATCTTTAATAATTGTATCGACTGTGGGAAGTTTCCTGATCTTATGAAAAATAGTAAAATAATACCTTTGTTTAAATCAGGTAGTACATCAGACCCCACAAATTATAGACCTATTTCAGTACTACCTACCTTTAGTAAAATTTTTGAGAAATTAGTTTTAGAGCAATTGCAAAGGTTTTTTAATAGACATAAATTATTACATAACAAGCAGTTCGGTTTTACAAGGGGTCGTTCAACTACTGATGCCGGTGTTGAACTTTTGGGACATATTTATAATGCATGGGAAGATAAATGCGATGCCTTGGGCATCTTTTGTGATTTGTCCAAGGCATTTGATTGCGTTGTTCATGAAACGCTAATCAGGAAGCTCCGCCACTATGGGATCCGAAACAGTGCTCTGGATCTTCTAACTTCATACTTGAGTAATAGGATTCAGAGCGTTGACGTTAATGGAAAAAGATCTCCCGGATCTATAGTAACAATGGGAGTCCCACAGGGCTCAATTCTTGGTCCTTTCTTGTTTCTTATTTATATTAATGACTTGCCTTACCTCGTAAAGGATAACCATGATATAGTGTTGTTTGCGGATGACACTTCACTTTTGTTTAAACTTAAACGTCAGCAGCTGGTTACTGACGATATAAATAGCGCGATCGTGAAAGTAGTTCACTGGTTCAATGTTAACAATTTACTTCTCAATGAAAAAAAAACCAAATGCATTAAATTTACACTGCCTCACGTTAGGCAGGTGAAAACTAATGTGTTGATAAAGGGCGAAGAATTGAATCCTGAAGATAGCACAGTATTTTTGGGCATAACTTTGGATGCTAAGCTTCAGTGGGGCCCACATATAGATAAATTGTCAAAAAAGCTAAGCTCCGCAGCGTATGCAGTTAGAAAAATTCGTAATTTAACAGACATAGAGACAGCCCGTTTAGTGTACTTTAGCTATTTTCATAGTGTAATGTCGTATGGTATTCTATTGTGGGGAAATGCCGCCGACATTCAGACTATCTTTGTTTTGCAGAAAAGAGCTGTTCGATCAATTTATAAATTAAGTCCGAGACACTCTCTCAGAGAGAAATTTAAGGAGATTAATGTAATGACTGTGCCTTCTCAGTATATTTTTGAAAATCTCTTATATGTCCATAAAAATTTAAACTTGTTTAAAAAATACAGTGATATCCATAACATAAATACTAGGAACAAACACAAATTTGTTGTACCTACAACAAGGCTCAAGAAAATAGGTGGCTCGTTCAGATGTCAATGTATACGCTTTTATAATAAACTTCCAAGCCGCGTACAAGACCTAAGCCTTAATAAATTCAAATCATTCATTAAACGTAAGTTGTGCCAGAAAGCGTTTTATACCGTTAAAGATTTCATTGAGGACAAAAAGGCTTGGGATTGAGCTGCTCCAATTTATTATATATATATTTTTTTTTTTTCATTTTGAATTTTGTTTGTTTTTCTGCTAACTTTAAATTATATACAAAATGACATGAATATTTACTTTGTGAAGTATAATATTATTATTATGATGTGAGGACTATGTGGGTCATATATTTAGCTATATTTTACTTTTTGTTATGTTAATCTGGCAGTTTGAGTACTTTATGCGGCCTACCCAAATGTCCTTTCTTTGGTATTGTTCGTCGATTCGTTGAGCTCTTTTTAAGTTCTGAGTTGAGCTACACGATTGCTGACAAATGCGTGCACTGACTGGCCAGGTCCACTCAAATCTGTATGGTTCTTTCCTCAAAAGACCATTTCAGACACAAATCTACATGGTCCTCAAATTGAAATGCTCTGACCAAGATTATTTCCGGGTTATTATATACACATTGACATTAATGAATGTTATATACTCATTGACATGAATATTTACTTTAAAGTATTATATTATTTTAATTATTGTGAATGTGAAGACTATGCAGATATTCCCTTTTGTTTTGTTTTAATTTTTTTTTTTTTTTTGTTGTCAATTAGTTTTTATCATGGTCTGGCAGTTTGAGTAATTTATGTGGCCTACCCAAACGTCCTTTCTTTGGTATTGTTCGTCGAATCGTTGAGCTCCTTAAATTCTGAGTTGAGCTGCACGATAACTGACAAATGCGTGCACTGACTGGACAGGTCTTCTCAATCTGAATGGTTATTTCCTCAAAAGACCATTTCAGACATCAATCTACATCGTCTTCACATGATCTGACCAAGATTATGTCTGGACTTTAAAAGAGACTGTGACCTCTGAGTTTGTTTCGGCCTTTCTTCTCAGAGTAGTCAGATAGGAAACGCCGACCTCATCTAGTTTTTAAAATATGATTGACGTGTAAAAGTGTTTGTACAAACCTACTTGCAGAAATAAATCATTTATCATTTATCATTTAATGACGCTTCCGTGTCGAGTCGAACATCAATCAATGTTATTCTTTATCTTTTCATGTGGTTAGTGACTAACCTGGTGTGTGTGTCAGAGTTTTAAAGCCGCCCATGGGCCTCTGACTTGGCTTCACATGCCGTCGGTCGAGAAATATCTCTCAGGCATACCTGTTTCCTCACGATGTTTTCCTTCATCGTTATTGAAGCAAGTTAGCAATGTTATCAAATCCAAAACCCGAAATTTTTTGTCTCACATAAGACCGCCATTCTTCCGATCCAGCTATTTGCTGTGAGGGGAGCAAGGCAAATTAGTAATTGAATAGGTATATGCTAAAAAAGCAACAGCTGTTTGCCTGTTTTTTTCTTCGCGAGACAGACCAGTCAGTTTTGCCATAGAAATGGTTCGAAGTTCGAAGTTTTGTAGGGGACTTTTTTTTTCGTGATTACGATGTTGGTCCTATGGAAAATGATGTTCGGTTTGATGCATTGTATGACCACACACGATACACGCTGATATTAGGTAATCGCTGTATGTCGTCGCTCACAATGGGCCTTTTTGGGAGGCAAAAAGTCACCCAGACTTGGAGTTTCCCTACTTGATCGAATCAGAAATGAAGAGATCCGCAGGACCATAACCGACATAAACCGAAGAATTGCCAAAGTTAGGTGACGATTCCACACATCCGCGGCAGCGCGAGAAGGTAAATCATTCGGTAAAAAAAAAGAAAAATGAATTTGAAAAAATTAGAACTTTTTTTATGAAATTACTACTAACCTGGCAAAAAAAATCATGTCTTGTATGGGAGTTGGCTTTGAGGCAAAGATCTTTAAGTTTGTCTGAAATGGTCTTTTGAGAAAACAACCAAGTCACAGATTCGACCGGCGAAGTGGCGGTGCTTGGGGGACGCCTATATCGAGCAGTAGACGTCTTTCGGCTATAATGATGATGATGATGATTAGCTAATCATGGGGTTTGTTCTCAGGGTTCTGAAGCGAGTGCTGATGACAAGAAAGCAGCATTGGAGCTGGTGTCACAAATTGAGGAGGAGCTCGAGGGCGCTCCGACCGTCGTGAAGGTTCCGCAAGGAAAGGAGAACAAGCATTTCTTGACTATATTCAAAGGTAGATAAACGATTCCACTGCTGCGTAGGATTTGCAAGCTGTGCACGGAGAGAGTTCAATTCTTTCGTGCGTAGCGTGGCCGAGGGCGAGCGTGGCCGAGGCCGCTAAGAACATAGGTAGCGTGCGTGCCGCCCCATAACATGATTCTCATCTGATGATACTTACATAATATGTAGTATCGTTAGGATTTACTCCGTTAGATTCGGACATCATGGGGCAGAAGATGGGTTTCCTAAAATGAAAACGCACCAGACTGGGTGCGATACACTCCTTTTATTCAAATTACAAATAACAATTAACACAATAACATCACAACTGGGGCACAACGAACCGAGTACAGTTCCGCGACGTCTTCACCAATGAGATCAGACACTGAATGTCCTCCTCGCCGAGGGAACGAACATCTGGAGTTCACGACTCAGTAGAAACGCGCTGTGTGTGGGTACGTGATGTCACCAGTGGCGCGCTTACGATTTCTTTGGTGTCCGTCGGTACAGACGCCAGTAGGTCAACCTACCCGAAACTGTCAAATTTTCCCAATCAACTTTGAACCTTATTTTTTTGTAATAAAGTTGACAAACTATTGAATAAATTGGACAGATTGTAGTAGATTGATGTGCTGGCGTCTATACCATAAACAGAGAATTGGACTGAAGGTTAGCCTCACAAAACTGACCACTTTCTAGAAAGAGACAAAGCGACTAAAGCAAGCAAATAAAGAGACAACTACTGGCCGCGAATTCGCTTCGTCTCTCTCGTTCTTTTCGGGGTCTGTATTCACTGCACAACTGATTATGGAACGCACAGTCCATTATACAGGGTTACTGGTAACTCGACGTATTCCTTGCAGGACGTCATAGTAGGGTTAAAATGCAACAAATTAAGCCACCAAATGTTCTACCGAAGTTCAGTAGTTTTTGAGCTAGTTACATTTTCAGTATTTTTATGAAAAATCCCAGATTAAATCATTTGGAGCCAATTTAAAAATGATTTACAGCGCGACTGTACTGAAATACAGATGATGATGATACTGATGTATATGTCTATGGTCCGTACTAATGACTGAATCAGACATATATTTCTGTTCCAGGCAATCTTGCCATTATGTTTGGAGGCAAAGACAAACCTGACAATTCTAAAGGATCCTATGATGATGACAACATTCGGCTATTTAGAGTAAGTGCTACCCAAAATGGGTTTTTGCATGTATGTAATCAAACCTCAAATACTTAATTCCAATTTTGCGCTCCTAAAAATATTATTGGACGCTAATTGTATAATGACTATGACTCTTTTAGTGAACCTCACTTAATATCTATTATGGGGTCCCAAAAATACTAAATTGCCAACTAACTGCGACCAACTTGGTTGTAGCGGTTAGTCACAGTTCTAACCTAACGTAATTTGTTTGGTCGGGGTGGGTACCCTAGCTTATTCACTGCGACCAAGTGTGAGTAAAGGCCCGAAGTTGAAAAAAGGCTCAAATATTTAAAAAAAAACTGTCCATCATTGGAAGCACACATTATTAGAGGTTTATTCATTTATAAAAGTGTCCATAATTAGGTCAAAAAGTTTTTTAGAATATCAGTTATGATTATATTGTTTCCGTCTCAAGGTGGAAGGCACAGAACTAGGAGTCGACATGAGAGCTATCCAGGTCGTGGAGACCACTGACAGCCTGGAAGACGATGACGTGTATGTACTGGAAACTAAGGAAGTCGTATATGTTTGGATTGGCAAGGTAAGATCCTAATATATTTGTCCTTTTTAGGGTTCCGGACCCCAAAAGGAAAAAACGGAACCCTTATAGGCTTATAGGATTTATTTATTTATTTATTTTTATTTATTTTATTTATTTTCTCACCACAATATTACAAAATACATATTAGATGGTATCAGAGTCAGACAGCATTTTAATATTGTGGGAGACTGGTGCCTAAACTAGGCTCTAGGCCTGTATTTCAGGACACCAGGTCTCCGCCCTTTTACAATAATACATTTTCTGTTTCTAAGTACTTGTACAATGACAACCAAAGGATCCCTTTTATGTTTGTCAGTCTGTCCGTCTGCCACAGCCAATATGCTCCGAATCTAATGGACCGATTAAGTTGAAAATTTGGTACACATAATTATGTATTTCTGTGACCCAAACACGGACGTGTAACGTAAATAAATGAATTTTGAATATGGGGGTCTTTTTTGGGGGCAAATAAGAAAATAAAATAAAAAGTTTTGCGAACCATACCGAGTGACATATCAAATGAAGAGGATCTCAAAAATACATTTATTTTATAATTCTAATTTTTTTTATTTTATAGTTTTAAAGATATTCAAGAAAATTAATGAAAATTGGCCATTTTGTTATTGGGTTTTTCTATCTAGAATTTCATAGTAGCAGCCCGAAGTCTGGACTTGTGACCGGTTGATGGCTCGCCCCCTTTTGCATAGGACTTAAACATAACTGGTGAAATGTGGGTGTACTATAGGTACACCCCTGCCTAACCCTTCGGGAGTACAGGCGTGATGTTATGTTATGTCACTAATTATTTTAATTTGTAACATGTTACTTTCGAGTAGCTTCGTAGACGACGGGCCTTAAGGTTACACTAGTCGATATTTTTTCTATACAAATTTCAGGAGGATAACTTCACTGTTTGACATTATACATCCAAAGTTAATCATGTTATCGTTTTGTCTCATTATTAATTTTGTCTGTGCGGATACAGAATTGTAAAATAAAAGTTATGATCCAATAAAGATTCTAATTTTAACGCAACTTTAGGCGCAAATAAGTAATAAAAGATATGTAAAATCTCCAAAACAAAGTCGGCATCGACACAGTTCAATTATCGAAAAGTGTAATATCTCAATTTTCGAAAGGAATTTTCGTATCAAATTTTATACGCGCTCGTTTTACTAAAATATGTTGTTCGTAACGGTGTTTATGTGCGTGCGAACTAGACGTTGTGCGTGTAGGTGGTGTCACGATGCCAAGTGAAACAGCGTGCTTTTTGGCCACGCCCACCTGTGAGTTCGAGCCCGTGACTAGTTCAACCTTAAAGACACAAACTATACTCAATTAGATACAGACTATTGGTAGCTTCTGTGCTGTTGAAATCTGTAACATTACAGCTAAATAACCTCACACCTACTTCCTATGGGAATAGGCAGAAACTATAGAGTGCCACCTGCTACAATCTTCACATACTCCTTATAGGTACTTCTTTCATACATCGGCGGGGTACTAATTACGTAACACATTTATAACGACAATAGGTTTCCTTTTGACAGTTCATCCACGTTCATTGCGTTATTTACGTTGTTGAGCTGACGGATTTTTGCAAACCTTGAAGAAATGGATTAGCAATATCCTGAGCTCCACGATTACTGACAAATGCTTGCACTGACAGGACAGGTCCACTCAAATCTGTGTGGTTCTTTTCTCAAAAGACCATTTCAGATACTAATCTACATGGTCCTCATAATTATGTACTCAAACGAGAGTGTGACCTCTGAGTTTGTTTCGGCCTTTCTTCTCAGAGTAGTCAGATAGGAAACGCCGAACTCACCTAACATTTTTTTTTTTTATAAGATGACGTGGTTATATGATTCCAATATCCTCCTATTTACAGAATAATCAATTTCATTTCATTTCAAAACTCTCTTTTATTATGATTGAGTGTGTTACGGAATTACGGTGCAGGTCATAAACAGAGGGTAATCATTCATTGTTTTTTCTTTTGATGTGTTACATATTTCCTCTCGTTTTCCTGAAATCTGTTGAGTAGGAAATCTGTGGGAGTGATTTCGTGAAAAGGGACGGAAGTGTATTACAGGAAGCCAGGGAAGCGCACGCTATTTGATTTGACCAATGAACGCACGCGGTGCTAGAGAAGCCGTCAGAACGACCTTGACGAAGCCCTTTACCGGGGCTCCTTATTGCCTACCCTAAAAGTTGGCAACGTCGCATATAGCTGTCAAATATTTACCTGTTTTGATTAATCGTAACACCGAATATTTAGTTTTAGATGTTAAAAAAAAGTATTTGGAAATTTTCCAAGTGCCTATTTTACATCTAAAACGGTTACAACATCAAATTCAGTGTTATAATTGCAATTCATAATTAATATTCTAGTTCGCTAGTTAGCTACATTTCACATTTCCATACAGTACCTAATATTGCTAAATAATCAAAACAGCGAAATATTTGACATCTATTTGCGACGTTGCCCAGTTTCAGAATAAACGGTGAGATTTCTGAAGTTACACATCATAGCGAGTACAGTAAGGCTCACTCGTTTTTTATTCACAGGAATCAAACGACACAGAGAAGGAGGCTGTGGCTAGCTTCGTTGAGAAAGTGGTGAAGGAGAAGGAGATCAGCACCATTGAACAGGGAGAAGAGCCCGATGAGTTCTGGGACGCTTTGGGTACGTGGCAGAGTTTCTAGTACTTCAACATCATCATTATCAAGCCCAATTTATTTGGGGTCAGTGCAACATATCTTTTTCTTCCAAACTTCTCTACAGTAACAGATTCAGGGGGCTAAGGGGCTCAAGCATCCGACCAGACGGGTGTTGTGTCTGACGGGCAACTGCCTAGGTGTTGATGTCGGATAGTCTTATATATGTCGTTTGCGCGGTAAACTCTAATTGCGCGATGCAGGATTTGTGTGACGTCATGTCTTTGATGCGTAGTTCGTATGTGGCGGTGTAACCGCTACATCACTCCCTTCCGGAGACCGGAGGTCGATAGTGGGCTGAGTCTTGTATCTTGCGATGCATCACAGTACCAGTGGAGGTTCCAGTGAGTCGGGTTGGCGCTGCGTCACGATGCAGTGAGTCGGATGTGGTATAGCGCCAGGTTGTGGTTGACTGCTAGCGTCGACCAGGAGAGGGTAGAATGGGCTCTGCTTGTGAGACCGGCCGAAAGTGCAGGTGCTGTGCTAAGGTTGTTGATGAGGCTGAGGGTGATGACCAGGAATGCACGTTCGCTGCATGTTGGTGGTCAAGATACCCGTTGAAACCGAGGGTGCTGGCTGTCTGTGTGACTCGCCTCACGAAAGCTTGCGGGAGTGATGATGATGATGACGTCACGCTGAAGTAATTGCACGAAGGCTGCGTTGACGTTCATACTCGTGGTCACCAATTTAGTGGCACGAGGAATAGGGTGCAAAGTTCACTCATCCACCATAGAAAAGGGAAGATCCTCCGACCAGACGGGTGTTGAGTCTGGCGGACAACTGCCCAACTGTTGATATAGTCTTATATATGTCGTTCGCGCAGTAAACTCTAATTGCGCGATGCAGGATTTGTGTGACGTCATGTCTTTGATGCGTAGTTGGTTTGTGGCGGTGTAACCGCTACAGATGGACTGTGTGAAAGATAATATTGCTAGAGCCATATCATCTTTCACAAAGTCCATCTTTCGTTTCTTTTTTTTCCACACAGGCCATCCATCGTTTCTTTGGTCTTCCCCTATTTGTATAGCCATCCACATTCATACTCAAAACTTTAGTAGACACGCTATTTGACGTATGTTCAGTCGTCCCTCTTTTTGGGTTCCGTAGTCAACAAGGAACCCTTATAGTTTCGCCATGACCGTCTGTCTGTCTGTCTGTCCGCGGTTTAGCTCAAAAACTATTGGTACTAGAAAGTTGTAATTTGGCATGAGTATACAAATTAATGACGCCAAAAAAGTGGTAAAATAAAATTTTGAAAAAAACAATGATAATATAGGGTAGGTACCTCCCCTACATGTAAAGTGGGGATGATATTTTTTTTTTCGTCCTTCCCATAGTGTGGGATATCGTTGGATAGGTCTTTCAAAAATATTAGGGTTTTGCCACGAGCGTTTTTTGATTAAGTAAACCGTTCGTGACTTATCAAGCTTTAAAGTACCAATTTTCGTTAGTCAAGTGTCCCCCCCTCTACCAACTAAACGGTTGTAGTTCGAAATTCAAATGTCACGGCATTAGTATTTATATATAACGACGTTTAAAGAAAAACTATCACACTTAAGTGGGCTTTACAAGTTTACGAGTAATAATCGACCAACTTAAATTTTCGGTTGCAAAAACATGTTCTCCCATATATTCCGTATGGGAGAACATGTTTTTCAATTACAAAGTTAAGTTTGTTCTTACGATAAATTCATTCCAACTACGGAACCCTTCATTGTGCGTGGTCCGACATGCACTTGGCCGGTTTTTTATTAAAACATCTGCTAGTTTCCATCCAGCTACATTCCAGCTCACACCTCAATCTAACTTCTCTTACACTCCGAGCTTGCGTCTCAAATCGCACCCGCTTGTACTGGTTCGACAACCCTTGTCCATTTCCCACAGGAACCGGGGGCTGTCCTGTTTCTTGTACAAACGCCAGCACGTCAATCTACTACATTCTGTCAAATTTCTTTAATAGTATTTCAACTTTCAAAGCTGATTGGGAAAATTGCTGGCGTCTGTACTTACAACTCAATGAGGGTCTGGTGGCTAAATGATAACAGGCGCACAGGTTGATGTAAGGTTAAGCTTTGCTTGCCGCGGTCGGTTCGTGGGTAGGTGACTATCCGTTACATATAATGAGACCCCTCCGTGCCTCGAAAATCATGTTATGCCGTTAGCCCCGCTGGCATTCTTAGATGTTTGACAGTCGTTACGAGTAGAGTCAAAAGCCCAAAAATCTGACAACCTGTCTTACCAAGGGGTATTTTGTTACCCAGTAACTGAGTTTTAGAGGTCAGATAATGCTGGGAAATGGCTACGCAGATTTATGTGATACTTGCAACTAATTCGTTCCAGGTGGTGCCCCAGAGGAGAAGGAGGACCCCTCAGGCTGGAGGAACGCAGTGAACCGGAAGATCAACACCCCTCGCACCCTGACCGCTGTTACCGTCAGCGTGACCACAAAGATCAAGTTTGAAGACCTGGATACGGAGTATACGCAGCAGGTAAAAGAACATAATTATAATTACTTTCAAAATTCTAAATATTTTATTCCACGTAAACCTACCTGGGCACTAAAAAGCGCAAATAATCGTCACTATTGATATAATTCTCGTTTCGAGAGAAAATACACGATATACTTCGTACTTTACGCGTCTAACTAGGTACGGCCTAGTCCAAAAAAAAACTAGTTCGCATACCTCAGTGGGTCATCTCATGACTACTTTTAACGAGGTCGGACGAATCTAAGGATTTAAATCTTTGATCAAAACACATTTTTAATTGGCAGAGATGCCCTAATGATGTAGCCAGGATCGTCTCAGCTTTAGGCCACAGTATAAATATGGACAGCACAGGAACTACGTAGTAAACGTTCGAAACGGCACACACACACAGACGCGCTCATTGACGAGACCCCAAGCGATTGTCGCGGTGCTATCAGTAGCCGGTGCCGTGTAAATGTAGCGTATGTAATTATTTCAAGACATAGGCCTAGTTTACATACAGTCCATGGTCCATATTTTTATTGTGATTAGGCTCATGTCCACTGGTCTCAAATTGGTTGTGCTTACAGGACTTGTCTGATGATGGAATCTACGTCTTGGACACTGGCGAAGAGCTGTACTTGTGGCAGGGAAAGAACATTCCTGAGCGTGTCAAGATGGCAAAGAGCGACATTGTCAAGGTAAGTTGAAAAAACAAATACAACATTACACATGTCACCATGGACCTCATAAGAAAGCTCAAGGTCACTCAACGCGCTATGGAAAGGGCTATGCTCGGTGTTCCTTTGCGAGATTGAATCAGAAATGAGGAGATCCGCAAACGAACTAAAGTCGCTGACATAGCCCAACGGATTAGCAAGCTGAAGTGGCAGTGGGCGGGGCACATAGCGGGCAGAACTGACGGCCGATGGGGCAGGAAGTTCTGGAATGGAGGCCACGTACCGGCAAGCGCAGCGTAGGACGTCCGCCCACAAGGTGGACAGACGACCTAATAAAGGTCGCAGGAAGCCGCTGGATGCAGGTCGCTTCCAACCGGCCGATTTGGAAATCATTGGGGGAGGCCTATGTTCAGCAGTGGACGTCCTATGGCTGAAATGATGATGAATGATGACATGTCACCGTAAGATTGTGAGAACCGTTAGTTTATTCTATAGGTATAATTTCCGTTAGATTATTTTGTAACACTTTCAGTGTCCATGCATTACATGTCGAAAGGCTACCGTGCATGTAACGTGCATGACATGTAATAATGCACTAGTAATTCTTTTTTATCAAATTTTCCAGCCACCTGAATTTAATAATAGAATTGTTTGACATCTACCAACCCGCACTTGGCCTGCGTGGTCAAATATAGCCCACTCGAGAGTGAGGCCTTTGTCCCACCAGTAGGAACATTATAGGCAGATTATGTTAATAATAGAACCAGTTCTATTGTTTGTTGCAACTGCAACCACAGCACAGGTATTAGCTGGAAGTGAAGCTCGTACATCCGTACATTACATGTAATGTAATGCAATTATTATTGAACGTACCCAATTACCTTGGGACAGTGAAATTATTAAACCGTCGAAAAATTTTGAACTAAAGTAAGGCTATTGTATAGGTAACATTTGACGTCTGTCAGTTTAGTGAAAGCAAATCGTAAAATTACTCGTATCGGTCATTATTACAATAAATATGTAATCGTAATTGAAAAAAGTTAAGCAATTGTGCAGTTCTAACAAAACGAAAAAATATATTATTATATGCCCGCCGTTACAAGGTTTCGTTGTTGAATTTTGATGAATTGTCAAATGTTACCTATTAAAATGGCCTTACTTTAGGTGAAATGGCGGCCGGTACCTCTCTTCGCTCTATCTTCTCGCACGCTGTTGGTCTGTTCTAACCTACCCAAACCCATTTGGTCGAGGTGTCCTGTCCTAGCTTAGTTACTGCAACCAACAATAAGAAAAGACCAGAAATTTAAAAACGGGCTTCATTATTAAAAAAAACGTGTGCAGCTTATGAAACGCAATACGATTTTAGAGTATCAGTTATGTATTTATCTTTTTTATTTATCCATATTGCTTTTTTTTACAGGAATATATTGAAGATGACGGCTTGGATCGTACGGTGGACACAGCTCTAGTGGTATTCGTGAAACAGGGTGAAGAACCCAGCGTGTTCAAGAAACTGTTCCCAGAATGGGACAGCGACATGTGGGACGTAAGTACTTACGTCCCACATGTCTACGAGTATAAGGCCACGGACTTGTAGTCGATTCGTCGATGGATGACCATCCTTTACATATCGAGACCTTTTCGTGACTCGGAAAGCACGTTAGGCCGTTAGTCCCGGCTGTCAATCATAGATAATAATAATAAACTTTATTGACATAAAAATATTACACCGTCCATTTGAAGCCCCTGACTTCCGTGCTAGGTGAACCTGTGTTACAGGAGTCAATGTTCTCCGCCTCACATCAATACAAATTCCAATTTTTATGTAATAAAACACAAATAGGTAATAAGTAACACTAGTAAGTAGGTACTGTAACAGTAAAGCTAAACAATAAAAAGAAACAAAGCGGGCGTGTGATTGCGCGCGTGTGTGTGTATGTGTGATGATGAGCGAACGCATCTGAGTGAACATGAGTGTGTGTGTTAGGATCTTTGACAGTCGTTACGGATAGTCAGAAGCCCAAAAGTCTGACAACCAATTTTAGCAAGGGGTATCGTGTAACCCATTGCCTATCTGACGTCGGTCGGCATCAAGTCAAACCGGTGTGCATTCGGTTAGACTGGAACCTGATCACAACATAGTTGGGAAAAGACAGGCAGATTGAGTTTAAGACCGGTCACACGGAGTTCAGTATGCGCTCTTTCTGAACAGTGAAACTGAACCGTCGCTGAATCGGGTATACTCGGCTCCAGTCGGTCGGAATCGCACAAACACAAAATGACATTATAACTTTACCAGACGTCAGGAGTGAAATAAAACAGTATTCAGATTGAATTCTGTTCTAAAAAGGCTAATACAATTTTTTTCTGTAATAAGATGTAGGACAGCTATAAAAAATATTAAATTGAACAATCACCGTTATGAAAGGTTGCTTTTGCTCGCAATATAAATACCGCGCGTCGCTACGCAGGGCGTTAGAATTAAGAGGGCTTATCCTAAAAGTTGGCACCGTCGCAAATAGCTGTAATAAAATATTTATCTGTTTTGATTAATTTTGCAATAATACTGTATGGAAATATGAAATGTAGCTAACTAGCGAACTAAAATATTGATTGAAATGCAATACCTAGTTAATATCGTAACACCGAACATTTACTTTTGTATGTAAAAAAAGTATTTGGAAACTTTCCAAATGCCTTTTTTACACTTACGAGTAGAACGGTTACAACATCAAATTCAGTGTTATAATTGCAATTCATTATTAATATTCTAGTTCGCTAGTTAGCTACATTTCATATTTCCATACATTAATATTGCCAAATTAATCAAAACAGCGAAATATATTGACATCTATTTGCGACGTTGCCAACTTTCAAAATAAACGCCCTTAATTCGATCCAGCCTGGCCCTTTCTGTCCTCCCCCAGCGACGCCCTAAACCGAGGTCCGTACCCCACAGGGGGTGCCCTTAGCGTGTGGTCGCTTAGTTTCTAAGGCCCGTATTACAGAACCTCACTCAAAACTCAAGCATTACTTAAAACTCGTTTAAAGCCTTTTGATTGGTTGAAACTAGTTTTAAGTAATGCTTGAGTCTTGAGTGAGGTTCTGTAATACGGGCCTTAGTGTTATACCCTGGCTGGAGGCCTTAATTTATTGAGGCAGCCATAGGGGTCCGGTTAAGCAGTCGACAACCTCCTAGGAAGACATGCGAGACGCCATTAAAAAATAAAAAATAAACGCAGCGCGTTAGTCGTATGCCCAGCGAGCGGACTTTTATGCCAGCTGCTACATAACTTTTCAAATATCGTAGGTACAGCAGGACTGCGTCACGTGAACGGCCACTAAGAGGGTGCGCAGACCTGGCGCAGCGCAGTGCAACGCATTTTTCTGCCAAACCAATTTCAACTTTGTTATAGTTGACATAAAGTAAAAAATAAATAACCTTAACCGTGTACCTCCTTTGATGCTCTCCAGGACTTTTAACTTTATTTCAAGAAGGTCAAGGTTGATATTTGTCTGGTAATGAAAACCGCGTAAAGGCACCATTCTATTGATGCGTAGGGTTTGCAGGGGTTGGAGGTTTGCGTTTTAATTGAATTATTTAAATATTTATTCTTCGTTTCAGAACCAGACTTCTTATGAAGATATCAAAAACGAGACTAAGGAGAAGAATTCTAAGTAAAAATAAAATATATATTTATTATTTATTTTATACATTTTTATTATTCGCATTATTTTACATAAGTAATAATTATAATTACACTTTGGAAATATAAACTATTTATAATATTTAAACATGTTTTTTTTTATTTTTCTAAAGGACTTAGGCTACCATTTTTTTTTTCAGGATATTTATTTTACTTATTGGCTTTATGAGTAGGGGAAGACCAAGAAACGATGGATGGACTGTGTGGAAGATGATATGGCTAGAAAGGGGATGACTTGTTAGCTGTGCTACAGTTTATACTTTTGCAGCTATCTTAGTTTTACTTGTTTTACTAAGGGCTGATTTCACCAATGAAACTGAACGTGATCAGCATTTCTAAATCGCGTTCAAGAGCTGTCAGTGTCAAAAATGATATGGGTTATTGTAATTGTACACTGACAGGTCTTGAACGCGTCTAGATGTGCTGAAAGCGTTCAATTTCATTGGTGAAATCCGCACTTAAAGTAAGGCCGTTTTAATAGGTAACATTTGACAATTCATCAACATTCAACATAAAATATGTAATTTATTATTTATATAATTTTTCGTTTTGTTAGAACTGCACAATTGCTTAACTTTTTTCAATTACGATTACATATTTATTGTAATAATGACCGATACGAGTAATTTTACGATTTGCTTTCACTAAACTGACAGACGTCAAATGTTACCTATTAAAATGACCATACTTTAGGGGGTATTACACTATATTATAATGACTATATTATTATTATTATGATCATAGTTATAATGGAATTGTAAAATAGACATATTATGGGTATATCCCCGTTAGGGGGATTGATGAGCAAGCGTGGTCCCCACTGTCTGACAACCCATATGCCACTGGTGATGAGGGAGATGATTCCGAAGGTGATGGAGGTGATGCGGGTAACCGCAATGTGACTTCTGGGCCGGAAGGTAATTCTCAAGGAGGTGAGGTCTCGCCGGTTGTTGCCGAGCGGCCTGTCACTCGTCTGTAGTGTACGCAGCACGCGTGGCAAAGTACCTGAGCGCTATACAGATTACGATTTATCTGCATTGATGGCTGGAGAAAATACACCAGCTGAACCTGAATCCTATAAGGAATGCTGACGCTGAATTGAAGACACTGCGCGACGTTTGCTCATCAGGTTATGGTCTCAGAATATTCTATAGCGACTACTCGCCGATCAAACCCAGACAGGTACGAAACTTTTGGATCTGACACGAGATGTCTACCACATGCTCTTATTGACAAATTGGAAGGTGTTACAAATTACATTAATTGGAAATTTAGCATCAAAATGCTACTTATACTAGAGGGTCTATGGGACTGCGTCTTAGGTACTGAGACTGATGGAACTAAATTACACAAAGCTTTTGCTAGAATTTGTTTAAGTATTCAGCCAAGCTTATATCAGTATGTGCGAGAGTGTACCAAACCAAAAGAAGCATGGGACAAGCTTGCCAATACTTTTGAACACAAAGGTTTATATAGAAGAGTTCTACTCTTACGTCAACTTCATAGAATTGAATATCAACAGTTCTCCAACATGTCAGACTATAAAGAAGGTGTCATGAAGCTTGTGCACCAATTAGATGACATTGGGAAGAAGATAGATGATGATGAAGTGGCAGAGATTCTTCTGAGTGGCCTACCCCAGGAGTTTGATAATTTGGTGTCTAGCCTGGTAACTGCACAGTTGAGGGACAACCTCACCAATGAATTAGCGAGAACAAGACTTCTACAGGAAGACCATCGACGCGTCAGTTGCAATTCAACAGCTTTTTTAATGAAAAAGAAGGAATTCAAATCTATTACCTGCGACTATTGCAAGAAGATCGGACACAAATCAAAGCGCTGTTTTAAGAAGAAAAGGGATTTGAAGACTAAAAATAACCCGGTGCACACACTATATGCAACAGCTTATATGGCTTCAACCTCAGAATCTTTTATTATTGACAGCGGAGCAACTTCACTTATGTGTTCTAATCAAAAATTGTTTACTGAAGTAAGAAAAAGAAACTCTGTTGTATCAGTAGCTAATGGACAACAGAGTATATGGATAGCATTTATGCTGTTGCATATAGTGTGTGCTCCGGGTTCTTTTTAGTCTTCAAATCCCTTTCCATTTTGACGTTTACTGCTCCCATGTATATTCCGCTACCTGTAAAACTTTATTTGTGTTATTATGATACGATTAACTATAATACTATATCCATGTCAATCCATAATTATTGTGACGAATATGTGCTGATATTTGTTAAGCAAATAAAGACAGACACATACGAGTTTGGATCCACTTTTATTTCCACCATTACATGCCTTGTCTCATATACGTTGTGGCGGCCTGTCTGTCTGCTAAGGAATGCTGACGCTGAATTGAAGACACTGCGCGACGTTTGCTCATCAGGGATATTACATAGATTTGGAAATTCATTAACATTGCGGATTTTCGCCGCTATTGTGCGCTTTTATAATTTTTATCGTAACGATATTAGCGTGGACACCCACGTCACTGCATGACGATAACACAGGGGAGTAAAATGCTTTTAAATATCCATCCACAATAAGGTTATATTTACGTTTTTCCATACATTTTATGGACGTGGACAATGTGGACATCCACGACCTTATCACGTTAGAAATTATAAAAGCGCACTATAAACAAACAGTAGCCGCATATTTTTTCTTTGGTTCGTGCTCGTCTTAGTTGTTCAAATAAAGGGTGTGATGAAGAGACAATTCCGAGAATATAGAGGTACCATTCCGTACCCGACCGCAGGAGGAGACTGGTTTCTATGAAATGCCTTCCGTAGCTAGCGACACATCGTTGACAGCTACGGGCGAGTGACAGGCGACACGTGCAGCCCGACCGCAGACCAGTAGTCCCGCCAACGCTCGAGCGATAACACGTTTTTCTATCTGCTATCTACCGACTGGAATACGGGCTGCGGTCGGGTTCGGAATCATGACTGCAGCGACATGACGCGGAATATAATACGGAATGGAACCTTAACACACTAATAAGTTAAAAAAACCCAACTGCAGCTTAAAAGTTCAGAAAAAAATATTTTTTTGAGCTGTCAGGTGCCTCCCCAACTGGTGTGATTCACATCTGAGACTGAAATAAAACTTTACAGTAGGGATGCGTTTAGAGGTATAAGGAACAGAGTGTAAATTTCACTCCCTCTATAAAAAAGGGAGGATCTTCCGACCTGACGGGTGTCGTGGTCTGCTGGGCCACTTGCCGAGGATTGATGTCGGAATGTTATATATATATGCTGATTGCACGGTAAGCTCTGTTTGCGCGATGCAGAATTTGTATGACTTCAGGTCTTTGATGCGTAGTTTGCATTTGGCGTTGTAGATGCCGTCGGATCTTGGCGGCCGTCGTCTCGTTCTCGGTGACATCCCGGTGACGAACGCACTGTCTATTATTTTCTATAGAATCTACCAATTATGCCGCAGCGATGCACTGATTTATGATCTGTACAAGATTCTTGTTCTCTAACGCAGCTGCGATCCTCTCCTTATCCGCTAATTGTTTGTTCACCGCATGCTCCGACACGTGGGAGCCTTCTGATACCTCCACTGTCACTTTGAAACGGCTCGGCAATGCGCGGAGGAGCTGCACGCGAATTGATAGGCCTGGAATGAGAAGAAATGTCTTTTAATGTCATATGACTGCGACTGCCTATCAGACCTCCACAACCCAGTTAATGGGTAACACGATACCTTTTAGTAAGACTGGTTGTCAGATTTTTGTGCTTCTGACTACCCATTAAGACTGTCAAAGATCTACAAATGACAGCCGGGACCAATGTCTTAGTGTGCTTTCCGAGGCAAGCAGGTGTCTCAATCTGATTATTACATTTATAAACATGAAATTATAACCAATAAAATAGGCAAGAATGATAATTGATAAATTGATCCTTGTTCTGAAAAATAATAATCAGATCTACTAAGTTGTAGGTTATAATTTTGTGCCACATAGAAAAACACTAGACATCTGTGTTGTATTGTGGACTTGGGCATAACTTTAAAAATAAGAACATTTTAGGGCATATTTTTCAATAGTCAGAGAACTTTTATTTCAGGAATAAATGTTGTGATTTGACAGCTTAGGTATGGAAGATATCTAATTCATATTCATTCTTCAGATAAATTTTATCTGACTGTTTGTAATTTGTTGAGTATTATCTCCAAGGGAAGGAGCGTACTAAACTTTACCACAAGATAGCAGCTCCCGGAAGGCTAGCACTTACCAATCAAAGTAGCCATGCTGCAGTGAGGAATCGTTGGCGTAAAGTTAACAAACACAGTATTAACCTTATTATCGACTCTAATATTACTCTCTTCCACCACACGCAGCTCTTCTAGCGACAGAGGATGCTCAGGATCATTGATATTGCGAATTAAATCGAAAATTTCACGTTCGTCAAATAAATCTTCGATGTCTTCGTCGTAGTCAGCCGCAGTCTTTTCCCGCTCAGATTCCTTGTCGTATATGTTGGGATTTACGTTGTCGGCTACGGATTTCGTCATTTTTGTGTGGTCTTTTGAGTTTATTTATGTAATTAAAGTAAAAATATAGAAAATCTAACAACGCACAGCATTACTATCTGTCAATGTCAAATTGTCAACACAGGTTACAAAGGTGGTACCATTGCCTTATAAATCTATTCTATTTTTCTTTATGGCAATGGTGCTGATGACGTGCGTGCGAAACATTGACTTACCGTGCGTTTGCACCATTGACTTATATGTCAATGGTTTGCACTGGCGAAACATCACAACAAAACATGTTTAAATCTCTAGTTCCTGTCAAATATTGTATGGAACTTTGACAGAAACTAACGATTTAAACATGTTTTGTTGTGAATGTTTCGCCAGTGCAAACGCACAGTTACAGGTCAATGCAAATGGTGCGAAGGAGGGATACAAGAAAAAAAAATGGTTTTACATTTACAAATCTAAATTAACAGCTTTATTCTAAAACCATAGAAACTCCAATGAGTTTCTATATCACCACAATATTATCACAAAAAATTTAGATTTCCCATGTGTGATCTTGAGATGTCACATGTGTGATCCCAGACCTTCTTCAAGAATCGCTGTTTGGACGTTGTTGGTGGTTTGAACCACGGACAGCTGTTCAATATTATTTTTAGCCATCCCGTAATGTTTCACTTGCTCCAGGCTCCGAGAAACATAAGTAAACAATTAGTTCTGAAATTGAGCATGAAAAAGCCATGTCATTGGGTAAAGCACTGGGAAAAACTAAAAACACAAAATTACTTTTTTGTAAACACTTGCCATACTTTCTGAACGACACCTCAACTGACATTCTCAGCGTTCCGAAACTTGATCCTTCAGTTTTGGCTATTTCAAACCCTAAACTGGCACCTTACTCTTTTACTCTACAAGCAGATGTAATACGCTATCTCTTTCCTTCTAAAGGAGGTTACAGAGATGAAACGCGCTGCCTGACAGCTCATTCAAGATCAATAATTCAACCAAACGATTTCGATTTCCTTTCCGTGTTTTTCAAACAAAATAATTTGTGAGGGGCGTATCACATCCTGCAGAACTTCAGAGGAACACAGGACATGTAAGTAAACATATTTAATATGGCTATAACACTTCAACATTGGCTTAGACACCCCCTTTTATTTTTAGAAAGTTGTTTTATCTAAATAGGTTTATAAGTATTTGTTTTCGGATTAGAATTCGTCATTGTGATAATAAATCGCATAGAATAGTGTTTGATAAACGACGATATACACATAGGAAGTACGTAAGATATGTTTAGAGTACTATTTCGTTAGTTTTTCTATGACAATTTGTAAGGGTGGGAACTACTAGGGTAGTTAGTGACGTAATTCACTGCAGGCTTTGAATTTATAACCCGCGACCTACACTTTAGTTAATTTTTAAAATAACGCTGTAATTATAGTTAAGCACACGTAAATAAATACCTTGGGGGTAGACAGAAACTACAGAACGAGTACTACGCGTACTCGCACTCCAGTTGCGAGTACGCGTAGTACTCGCAACTGGCGTGCATGACCGTTCTTCAGACTTTTTAGTTAATTTTAAAAATAACGCTGTAATTGTAGGTTATTTTATCATGTGAAAGGAGTTTATCCGTTTTTCCTGTTAAGATATTGAAATAAACTTAGGGAAAACCATGCAACACATCCTGTATTTATTTATTACAATGGAGAACTAGTTTAGAGCACATTCGGAATCACATGCTTCGTTTTCATGTTCATACATTCATCAGTACCCTAATTGCGTAATACACAATCAATCAGAATTTGAATTGTTTTGAAACAGAGTGCTAATCCATTGCCTTATATGTTCGAAAAAAATCTGCTTTTCAAAGTAAATAACGCAATGAATGTTGTTTAACTGTCAAAATCTATTCCTATTCCTTCTCTGTCCATGCAGTAAGGTTGTGGTACTCACTTCCACCTAGCAAAAAACTGTTTCACAATTCAAAGATTGAGTAAAAGAGCATTACCTTTCCTCTCAACTGTGAGTATTTTTATACCTATAGTATGTATGTTTATATATTTAAGCTCTATGTATTTGTTTAAGTATACGTATGTTAATTTATTACGTTATACATGTAGGTTTATTTCAATATTTTAGTTTAAGACTTCACATATTTATAATGGGTCCATATTGGCTCAACTAAAGTTCTTTACCCGAAATTGTTCTTCCTAACGATTTGTAATCCGAATGATCACTCTTCCTAAAATTTTTCATCCTAAAGTTTTCATTCATACTATTTGTAGTGCTACCGGCGATGTTCATAACACTCATGTTTCCGAAAATTGTAATTAATAATATCATTAATGTAAATATATTTAAACTCCTACTGTTTTTTATCATAACGCTTTTATCCCTATGCTACACTCCAACCGAAAATCATAAAACACGACTCATTTACGGTTATGTTTATGGCCTGGGAGTTTTTAACACAGTTTTAACCGTACCTAAACCAATAACTATAGGACTGATTCGGTTCTGGCACTTCGCCGGCCGCTGCCGCGGCACGCTCGCTCGGCTCGTGCGTTGTGGTCACAGTTTTAACCTAACCTAAACCAATAATTATGAATAAGACCGATTCGTTTCTGAAACTTGACTGAATGACTGGAGCGTGACTCTGGCTTCCAAAAATACACCAATAAAAGTGATTATTTGAAAGCTATAGCCGCTAATATTAAACTAATTTAATTGAAAAGTGTATTATGAAAACATGTATTTAACTACTTGTACCATGGTACTATTATTCTTATTGTATGTTATGTGACAATAAAGTTACGCAAAATTAATGTATATAATACTGATTATTATGAATAAAAAGAAATCTAAACAAAAAGATATGACTGAATAATAGTGTAAAAGATGGTTATGTTGAGAAAATATAGGAAAACAAATAAAAGTATAATAGATGTTTATTGCTACTGACATTATGAAGTTGAATGCTTCGGAATTATGAACATTAGAGACAGAGTAGTTAGGAATTGTGATTGTTAGGATGAAAAATGTTAGGAAGAACATTTTCGGATTTCCAATTATCGGAGTTGAAAATTTAGGTGAACTTTGGCGCACCCATTTATAATATTTCTCTCTTCTTGTTCTCACACACTGTTGTTTACATTTCTTTCTCATTTCTCCTGTCGCAGGTCTGCTGGAAGAAATTTCTTAAGAAATAAGCAGCACCTTTGTACTCATCATTATGATTATGTCTTATCTGTATTTATTTTTCTGTGTACAGACGCTAGCACATCAAACTACTACAAACTGTCAAAGAAGAACAGGCAAAAAAAACCCAGACCCGACAGAAAAGTAACATACCTCAGTTTTTTTGTTATTATTTATATAATCATATTATATAGTTTTTATATTCGAAATCAATGGCTAACACCAAAATATTGCCTTATGTTTTTGTTCAGGCTTTACACTAAAAAAGTACAAAATGCCTACGTATCTACACAATTCGTAAATATATGTAACTAAATGACGTAGAAAAGTAAGTAGTTATGGGATGTATTAAAAAAAAAAGAATAATGTTCGTATAGAAAGTTATTTGTGTATATGTATAAAAACGGTCACGTACTGTGTGCATACCTACTACGGCTCAGCTGGTTTTTGGTGACGGAAACCAATCATGCTATCTCACTCTTTCATGGAAACAACAATGGCGCGGAGCGGGGATTGGTGGACGTGCGCCGACGCAACGTAGCGGCGGCTGGCGCAAGCGCAGTCCTTCGCATTGTGTGTTGAGATCTGTGCGTTTTTGTAACAAGAGTACATTTTTTCGACGATTTCTGGCTTTCTCTTTACGGACATCGATTTTTGCATTTTGAGTGGTACGTTGATATGGCTGACAATATCAATAATTGTACTGTGTGTGAACGTACACTACGTCGTCGTCGTCCATACGTTCTCAATGAACGACTACTGGAAAATCGAAGAGATTTCGTAGAACAACTATTACGCATCGTTGGTGGTGAGGTATGTATTTCATTTATGATACATATTGTTTGTGATTAACCGCTGATAATGTAGTTTCATGTAGGTATAAAAATTATAATAAGCTCAGATGTGTTTAAGTTCACTAATTATTCCGCCAGCCGGCTCCACCAGTGTTGACTACATATACCAATTAACCCGCGTATTATTGTACCGCGCAAGATACATATTCAGTAGTGCAATGAATCGTTGTTAATCCCTGATAATGTAGCTTTATAACGATAAAAGGACTTTTCAAATCAGTTCAGTCGTTTTTAAGTTTATCCATTATACAAAGTGAGTGAGGGTGGTGGTGTGATCAATCGTTATTATACAGTGTGTTGTTTTTGTACAGCAACGCCCGACTCAGAGGTGATAGTACACATAAAGTAATTCCAAGAAAAATAAATAAAAAAATGTTATAACATTCATACGCGTGGCGCGTGCGCCCCGCCCCACACCCCGTTACTCCCCGCAATCCTTGCCGAGTACTTGCACCCGCGCATACAACTGTGGTAACAAATTGATTTCTTGGATTTTTCTATGAAAAAATGGCATCAGTATCGTGTTTACTACCACCCCTGAGCAGGGCGTTGTTGTACAAAACCACACCCTGTATTAAACAAGGGAGAACCATTATCAAGTCATATGTTTTATTTCGTTTTAACGTTTTGTTACAGATAGCTTTTGATGGGACTCGGTCGATTTGCCACTCATGTCGGCATAGAATCGATGCTGCAATTAATCAAGAGCGACAAGCTTCACCTGCTCCTGCCCCACCAGCTGCTGTTGTAAATGTGCAAGGAGTAAGACGCGCTTCTAATACGTCCCGGCGATGTTTAATTGATAACTGTCACAACGGTTCTCTGCGTCACGTGCCTAATTCGGTGAAGGTACAACTGCTTAGCTATTACCACTTTTATATACCAAATCTTGCCCGCATTTGCCAATTGCATTTACTACACATGGCGATAGAAGAGATTCCTGAAAATGTAACAAATCAAATGTCTGACTTGAACGCGGAGAGTGTTGGCGACATCATCAACATGTATACACAATATTTAGAACAAAGGTTACAATTCAATGTAGATGACGTTTCTGACGAGGAGTTAAGCTTTTGGACTGGAAGAAACAGAGCCGCATTCAACGATTTGCTGAGTCAACTACCAAGTCTTAATCAGTCCTCAAATACTCCACGAATCGACTTGGCTATCTACTTGTGTAAAATTCGATCAGGTGAACCGAATAATAGAATCGCTTCTCTTTTTAATATATCCGAGCGAACAGTTGGGAGAAAAATAAATAAAGTAAGACAGTGTCTCACTACTGACTTTGTTCCTTTGCATCTTGGCTTAGACCATATAACCAGAGACGAAGTGATAGCCCGCAACCGGGTTATACCAAATGTTTTGTTCGGTAACGAAGATTCACCAAAATCAATAATTATATTCGATGGAACATACATCTATATAGAAAAAAGTTCAAACTTTTTATTTCAACGCCGCACTTATAGCCTCCATAAGTATAAAAACCTTATTAAACCATTTATGATTGTGTGTGCGGATGGATATATTTTAAATGTAAACGGTCCGTACTCAGCACGGACAACAGATGCTGATATAATGAAGATGATATTAGAAAACCACGATGAACCCATTGAAGATGGACCGTTCCATTATTTTTTTCATCAAGGAGACGTATTTATTTTGGACCGAGGCTTTCGAGACTCAATTCCCTTAATTGAAACATATGGCTATGATGCTCATATGCCGCCAAGCAAAAGAAGGCAAGACTCGCAATTAAGCACCGATCAAGCTAATAAATCAAGACTCATCACAATGGTGCGCTGGGTCGTAGAAACTATAAACGGAAGATTCAAGCGAGACTTCAAGATCTTCAGAAACAGAGTATTCAACAAACATGTGCCGCATATATTTGAGGATTTTAGAATTGCTGCAGCTTTGATCAATTATTTTCAAGATCCGTACGGAGACAGTCCGTACACAGAAGATTTCATTGAAATAATTAATCGGAACATACAACGCCCTAATCTACTGGCCGAGTATGTGGAGGAGAACAATCTGAATAGACATAGAGTGACGTTTCGCAGAATGACTGCAAATGATCCCGAATTTGAACATTTTCCCCAACTAACAATTGAAGACATAATTAAATTCTCAATTGGTACATATCATGTGCGGTTAGCACGGTCGTACTGTAGTGAGCATTTGAAAGCCACGGGAGTATATAATATGGAAATATATAGACATCCGGCGGCAATAGAAGGCAGAAATAATAATATTTTAATCAGGTGCAGAATTCATTCACGACATGTTACAACAAAAATATATTATACTTATATTATGTTTGATGAAAATGTAAATGGAATAAACGCAATTACAGAATATTACTGCTCATGCTACCATGGCAAAAGGACATTGGGAAGTTGCGCACACATCATTAGTGTTGTATATTACCTAGGGTGGGCTAGACATCGAGATCACTTTGACCACCCCGCACTGGGTATGGATTATGTTTTAAGGGACATAGAAATACAATAAAACTTTATTTCGACATATTGGTTTTATTTTTGGTAGAACCCCGTTGATAGCTACCTTAATCACTGATCTACGATCAGATCATTCTTTTCGATTATTCCACTAATACCGGCTGCGTTAAAAATAAAAATACGAATACCTGTTATCGTAACGGTGATTAATGAACTTTTTAGTTCTCTAATCACCGATATAAGCTCGAACTGGCGTCAACGAATTAGTGGAATAATCCGATCTGAATCATCGAATATGACGATTTTAATTAATCCTAAGTTGAGGGCGAATCCAGAAGGGCATGCTCTGACCCCAGTACCAGAGGCAAAAAGGAACGGGGTGGAATTTTTTAGTAAGAGTCTGACACGCCCTCTCGCTCCACCCAAGGGCGAGAGATGTCATTAGATGATTTTCAACCACCTTAAAAAAAAAAAAATCCTAAGTTGAATGTTGTACTCGGAGTTCAAAAATTATATAATACAGCTGTGTCTCCAGGTCTCCTGGATACATCCCATAACTATTTATCGTCATTTAGTTACATACATTACGAATTGTGTAGATAAGTAGGCATTTTGTATTTTTTTTGTGTAAACCCTGAACAAAAACATAAGGCAATATTTTGGTGTTAGCCATTGATTTCGAATATAAAAACTATATAATATGATTATATAAATAATAACAAAAAAACTGAGATATGTCACTTTTCTGTCGGGTCTGGGTTTTTTTTATATGGGACGTGACCGTTCTTCTTTCTTTAATAGATTTTTAACTTTATCACTCAAACTCAATTCACTAAAGTATAAGGTTCAAAATTGATTGGGAAAATTTGACAGTTTCGGGTAGGTTGACGTACATAAATAATAAAATAAATAAATAAATGAAACGGATTAGTCGTAATCGTTTACGAAATTGTGTTACGTAATTAGGGTACTGGTCTCTAGTTGCGAGTACTACGCACCTGATCTTTCTGAAGAACATCACCAAGGAGCCCCGTTTACAGTCACATCTGCCTTGTAAATTCATTTTGTTAGTCGCCTTTCATTCATCATGACCAGTTCACCTAAGCATACTCTTTTAAATTTTTGTCACTACATGTTCTTCTATACCGCTCAATTTGGATAACTTGAATTCATTCAAAATCAAAATATTTTATGTCACATAAACCTACATGGGCACTTATGAAACGTCAGAAGCTAGGTGCGCGGTTCCAATCTGTCGTTTCCTATAGAGAAGAGCTAGCAAGAACCTCCACAGTTACTCTTAATTCATTAAATACTCCTTCCTCAGCAGAATGGCATCAGACCCTTGGATCGTGCAGCCACACGAGCATGCCAAGTTTACGGAGCACTTCCGTAACCTCGGGCCGGTCAACGGTCACCTCACCGGGGAACAGGCGAAGCGGTTCATGTTACAGGTATATAGACGTATAGTTCAACAAGCTATCTGGCATAGGGAAATATTTAATAGATCCTCGTAAAATTTATTAAACTTCTAATGATGCATACTTCTTTTAATAATTGAGCCTCTTTTTAACTTTCTGGGCTTTTCTCGCAGTTGGTTGCAGTAACTAAGCTAGTCTACCCCGACCAAACGGGTTAAGTTACGTAAGGTTAAGTTATAACTGGGAGCACCCTTGTAACATAAGGTCCAGTTGAAAACAATCAGCGTCAGAAACTAGTTGTCTGACATTTATGCTGAACTGGGCCTATTTGGCGCAGCCGTGAGGCACACAATATTATTTTAAGTTATTTTTCTGAGTCAAAAAAAAATATTGTCTTTCGTTCGTTCAACCGAGCGAGCAGTTACTTGGCTTTTTAGGACCTCAAAATTGGAATTATTTGCTCGTGATTGTAACACGTTGCTACGCCGTAGCACAAGATGTCCTACGCCGTAGCAACATTTGTAGCATCAAATCAATCTGCCTGACTTTTTCAACTATGTTGGGTTAACTTGGGTTGGCTTCGAGTCTAACCGGATGCAGCTGAAGTATTTCACATGAAGCGACTGCCTATCTGACCTTCACAACCCAGTTACTCGGTAACGCGATACCCCTTGGTAAGACTGGTTATCAGACTTTGGTTTCTGGGTACCAGTAACAACTAGACGACTGTCAAAGATCCACGAATGACAGCCGCGACCAACGGCTTAGCGTGCTTTCCGAGGCACAGAGGAGGGAAGCACTTCGGTTTTCTCCCCAGCTCTGATTTATAGTAGGTATTTTTTTTTGGATAGAGTAGACCATTTCTATTGTATTTTTGAAATCCCCAAAATAAGCAAAACCATAGGTGCCGAGAAAAAAATTGCCAAAGTTTCAAAAAAATCGCCAAAGTATTAAGGGCGGGGAAAATCACGTGGCGGGTCTAAATTAGTTTCCAAGCAATACTAAGGACAAACACATCGTCAAGGTCAAGGTCAGCACCCAAAAGTCAAGGTCTTACACATCAAAAGTCAAGGTCAAACCAAAATATGCTCAAATCTTGGAATATTACCTTGTAACAATCAAGGTTATTTTTAGTAAAGCGTTGTCGACGGAGCCCCGCTTCGCGGGGCTCCTATTTCTGGGTGTTTTAAAAAAAAATAACCACGAAGGGGATGGCGGGGTCTATTCGCTCGCTACGCTCGCTCACTAGACCCCGCCATCCCCTTCTAACCTAACCTGTCCGTGTCGGGGTGCCCCAAGTCCCGAGCTCGCTTCACTGACATTGGATTACGTTTCGTTACAGACAATCTTTTAATAATACAAATAAAACTATATTTTTTTAATTTAATTTACTATATTATTTACTTTATAATTAAGTTAATTGCGGTAGCAACTATTTAAAAGTGAACGTAAGTTAAAAACTTACAATATTTATATAAAAAACCATAAGTCCGCTGTCACTTTGTCTGAACGTAAAATGGAACAACCTAGGAGTGAAACTCGTACATTATCTGTGGTAAAATGACAATTAATTTACGTAAATTGGTTAAAATTTCTGAAACTTTAGGATTTTTTTTCTCAAAAACCCGGCGTTTGCTCAGTGTGAAATTTTGGGAAAACGTTTTATTTGAAGACATCTACACACTATAAAATTCTGAAGCTCCGCACGATTGGGGAGAAAAACGAAGTGGAGCCCAGAGGAGTCTCGGTATGTAAAGGATGCTCACCCATCCACAAATCGACCGCGGCAAGTGTAGCTTAACCTTCGCCCGACCTTAGCGCACACACGACGATTTTTCCGAAGACTGGTATTTGCTTACGTGTTTGGAAACGAAATTGCCAACTCAGTTTATGTCAGATGTGAACACATCATGTTCATTGTTTTCGAAGGAAACAATATGGATATGTCCTTTCCTTATTTTAAACAAAGTACTCTTATGAATTATTTGTAATAATTTCAATACTAAAGTTACTAGAGAGGGGCTCGCAGCTAAATAATAATGGCCGCACAGGGGCCCTAGTTTGCTATTTTTATAAATTCGTCATTCCAACACGATCCCATAGTCATTTTGCTAAAAGTTCGTTAATCTGCTAAATTCATAATGGTCGATCATTGGTTGATCATTGTATTCCACAAACACGATACCTACTTGTAACGAATTGAAAGGAATGACTGCACAATGACGTTCTCATGGTAGGTCACTGATCAAAGGAACTGTCAAAATTTTAGCAGATCACCACTTAGGTCAGTCATTCATTTGTCATTATGTACGAGATTACCAATATATGCCATTTCTTTCAATGGAGTGTCAGTGGCTGACCATTGGAAAGTCATAATGACGCCATTATGTTAGTAGATTACCAAACTTGTCAAATCAACAATTATGAAATCAATGATAGACCATTCTGACACTATTGTAATAGCAGACTTGAGGCCCAGGTATAGCCGCTTAGGTATATCCTTCGATTGACCTCATTCTCATACACAGAAGGCACAAGCATTGATCACCACGCTTGCTCAAGACGTGTTGGCGATTTCAGACATTTCTTAACGAAGTACTGTTATTTCACAGTCTCAACTGCCGCCACCGATTCTTGGTCAAATCTGGTCCTTAGCCGACACCAATGCTGACGGCAAACTGGATCTCAGAGAGTTCTCCATAGCTTGCAAGGTGAGTTACTTCCTATATATCATTGTGCGCTTTACTAGCGTACCGATATGGACGGCGGACGTCACGTCCATAAAATGTGTGGAAATATGTTCTTCTCCATAGGAACCTACGAAAGAAAAAAAGAAAGAAAATACGTTTATTTTCGGTGAACATGACGCAAAAAAGAGTTTATACAAAAAAAAAATAGAAAAGGTTGGGGGAAACATGCGTCACATCCACGCAAAACGGCTATGCAAAAACAGCCCCAGCGCTGGTTTTCAGCGACAAGCGGCGCCGACGTATTGACGTCGTTCGGTGCAGCAAAAAACAATAACTAGGACGCTGTACCGGCACTGTACAGCAGTACTGTACACAGTACAGCGTACTTACAGAAAAATAATATAATTCAATTTAAATGTGATAAAAATAAAAGAAAAAGGAAACATACATGCTACGAGAATATCATATATGCTACGACGCTTTGGAATGGGCAACTAGCTTCATCTTTCTGACTGACCGACCCCTTGACAGTTCAAAAGTGCCTGTAAATGGTTTAATTGAAATAAATGCTTTGAGTTTGATACTTTATAATCGGTATGCGGTATGCGCGGCGTAGCGTAGGAAGGCCCCCCACTAGGTGGACCTATGACCTACTGAAAGCTGCAGGAATTCGCTGGATTTGCGAACCACTATAATGTTGCCACCGCTTTGACACAGGCCTCCTCGGTGAGAGGGAGTAGGGAGTCTACCACGCAAGCCCAGTGTGGGAAGGTAGAGGTCCCATGACTTCGAATTTGTGGTTCTTGGACATGCCGGTTTCCTCACGATGTTTTCCTTCACCGTTTTGAGAGCAGTGGTGATGAAATAATTTACACAAAGTAAAGCACCTGTGTGGGTTCGAACCCACGACCTACACGCAGTAAGTCGCGGCCTTTACCATTGGGCCACTACGTGTGGACGGAAGTTGAAAAGTCGCTTCATATATTTCCATACATTTTACTTCCCTGTGATAACACGATGTCGTGACGTGGATGTCCACGCTAAAATCGTCTCGTTACAAATTATAAAAGCCACAATCTTGCAGCGTCGCTCCGGGAAAGAAAGAAACCAACCCAAATAATAAAGTTGATAAAAAACGTTCAAAAATAACATCAGGACTGTACCTAATCCCCGAAGGTGATTTTTTCAAACAATAG
Organism: Xanthia togata; assembly: GCA_963853775.1. Classification (NCBI taxonomy): domain Eukaryota; kingdom Metazoa; phylum Arthropoda; class Insecta; order Lepidoptera; family Noctuidae; genus Xanthia; species Xanthia togata. The sequence goes on from OY970815.1 coordinate 3,820,032, forward strand.
GGATGATGACTAAAAAAATTTTTTTTGTCCGTAATGTAGATTATGAAAAAATAACGTACACGTATTTTTTTCCGTTATCAAAAGATTACGGCGATACATTGAGTTATAATGTGCCATGACGTCACTTGTATGTAGATTTTATACATACTTGTGACGTATCAACCCCCACTCCCCAACTTTAATGCGTTGTATCTGAGTTATTTTTTATTAATATGATAAGCATCACCTTTGTACGTATTTTTCTGTTCTTATAATCTTGTCTGTTTATTTTTGTGTGTACATAAATGGTTAAATAAATAAATAAATAAAGCAAAAAATACGTGTCTAATATTTTTTTATCATCTGACTGACGGACTAAATAGAATTTCTTTTTTTTTTGACCCAGGCATCATCCCTATTATTGTATGAATTACTTTAATAGATTACTTTTGGAACCGACTACAGTGAAACACGGATTAAAAAAAAAAAAAAGTTGAAACTCGTCGTAGGTCGAGTCATTTTCATTGTCATCATTATGAACAATTTTCAGTTATTTCAATTATATAATTCTTGTATAGGATACTTTTTATCCCGGTGGTACGTTCCCGTGGGGCAATCCGACTTCCACGCGGGCAAAGCCGCGGCAAGAAGCTAGTACTAAATAAACTAATGAGATAAAAACTTATTTTCAGATAATCAACTTGAAGCTCCACAACATAGAAGTGCCGAAAACCTTGCCAGCGTCACTACTTGCTTCCCTCAGCCCTACCGGTACGTTTTAACAATGCACATGTTTGTATTCGTTTAACAACAAAAAAACACGTGACGAGACAGCTGTCTAGTAACCGACTAAATGTAATACATTACTAATTCCTGTCACTTCACCCCGCATTGCGAGTTACGATGTAATCGATTTGAGCGTGCTAACCACCGTACCGCATTAACGTGGGCGCGATATAACGATGTCTTGAATCATCATAGATGACGTCATGGAATGCGCCATCTTGCGTTAACGCCGACCATGCCTTTTACTAATATCACCGTGAGCGCTGTCAAAAATGACAGTTGTGCTGTTTTGTTTTGACTCAAATCTTATCTTTAAACTAACGTGGCATTTTCGAAATTGTGTTTCTTTCTACCGTTCGCCACTTCACCAAAGAAGAAGAAGAAATGTGTGGTATAAACACAAAGAAATATGATATGCAAGTTTTGACGTTGAGCGAGTACTGTGAGCGCATTTACGAGCGTTCCGAATTGTTGACAGCCCTCAGATGTCATTATCGTGATATCTTACTCGGAACGCCAATTATCGATGTCAGCGCTGTGAGCGATTATGTTCTAATTCGGAAAGCGGCCTCAGTTGTGATTCTACGTCACAGTTGTACTCTTCAACTTAAATAACAACGTTATAATTTGTTGAAGTTTATAGTTTGGGCTCATTACAATAGACATTACAAACTATTATGTAATTATTATAAAACTAACAAAAAAATGTGCTCAAGCAGTTACATCTACATCTATGAACAGTAGTTTATGAATAAATGATAAAGTTTAACATACATTAATTAAAGAGGCAACTATTGTTAAATATAAAATAAATTTAGTTTGGTTTATCGTATTTTTTAAACAAGTGTCATCTATAAAAACCCTTTTTTACGTTTTGTATACCTTTTTTTAACTACCAAAATCTATGGAGTATAGTTGTGAAATGAGAGTATGTTTAGACGGTTCGGTCATGTTGAGAGGATGAATGAAAGGCGACTAACAAAAGGTAACAAGGCAGATATGAGTGGAAACACCGGCAGGGGACACCGTAGGAGTACATATACTGACCTTATTGCTGATGTTCTTCAGAATGGACAGGAGCGTAGTACTCGCAACCGGCGTGCGTGTATGACCAGATGTATGAACGTAAACGAAGCAAAAGGAGTATGTAAGGATCGTAGCAGGTGGCATTCTGTAGTTTCTGCCTACCCCCATGGGAAGAAGGCGTGAACTTATGTATGTACTGCAAAGATTTAACGCACGGTACGGCGCGCACCTCTGACTTTTCGGATGCATGTGCGTATTGTATAATTATCACTTGCTTCAAAAACGGTGAAGGAAAACATCGTGAGGAAACCGGCATGCCTGAGAGATATTTCTCGACGGCATGTGAAGCCAAGTCAGAGGCCCATGGGCGGCTTTAAAACTCTGACACCAGGCTGGTCACTAACCATACCAAAATAAGAAAACTCCGCATTTTATGTATGTACGTGGCGGGCTCATCTTGTCAGGCCAATAGGGTGTTTTACTCTGTATGAGAAAAAAACGAAAAATATATTGTTGAGATAGCTTAGGCAAAAAGCAATCGGAAAACGTTAGTTTTAGTACATAAAATAGCAAACTAAATTTTAAAATTATTTTCAAAGGTTTCAGCTTATTTAATCTGTTTCATAACACCATTAGATAGTAGTCGCCATGTTATTACGTCATACGGCTATGTAAACTTAGAAAGTGTTAACTGTCAACTTGATTCAGCGTACCTTTAATCTATAAATTTGTTTACACAGCCAACTGACGTCATGACCACAGAGCAAAATGGCGTCCACTGCGTCCAGCGTTTTCGTCAAATTACGCGCGAAACTTGAAAATGCAAAATTTTAATGCATTTTTATGGCATTTAACGATTGAATAAAAATTTTGTGAATTTTTTAGTGGTTCATCAGCACTATAGAATCTAATTGAGACACTTTTCAAAAATGAGTGTAATACCCTATTCAGTGAGCGTAACGTAGTTAGAAGATATAAGAGTTACCCGATAGAAAGAGATGCAACTTCTAAGTGAATATAACTAGGTTATTAGCGCTGTGCGACCTGAATTGCACTTTATTGTGTCGCAGCAAGAGTCGCTTTTTATTTAAATGATTTTGCGGTGTGACCCATCTGTAGGTTCTAATATACATGTGTGCGTGCCAAAATATGCTTGTACTACTCTGAACGATGCTGACCCTCTTGTTGCTGCGGCCTCTGGCAGCGTCTCCGTGCTCTGTGGTTGCCTGGATATTGTTAGTTACCTTGCCACCAAGCGGGGTCTTGCGATCGGTCTGTGACGGCTATTATGTCATCTTTTTCAAAGCTTAGTTCGTCAGCGTTTTGTGCGGTGTACGGATAAAGTGCGATTACCTGGAAGTTATTATTTTACCTGTCAGTTTAGTTTTAAAAGTTAAACGTTATTGAAATGAAACAGTATGAGAACTGAAACGTGACAATATTATCGCGGACGTCCTCCGTGAAGTAAAATATATGGAAATATATGAAGATGCTTTTAAATGTCCGTCCACGATAACGTTATTACGTGCACGCATTCCCATACATTTTATGGACGTGGACATCCACGATCATATCATCACTTTAAAGTATAAAAATTATAAAAGCGCACAAATACATTTTTGAATAAAACTGAAGCCCATGGTTGCTCAAATTTTTTTTTCATCATCAGAATCATTTTTAATACCCCTTTATTTCTCTCCACAGCGACCCAAAAACCACAGTTAGCGTCCCCCACCCCCACGCCAATGAAGCCGCCGATACCACCCATGCCATCGCTACCACCACAGACACAGCAACCACTGATCGCCGGCCTATCATCATCCACCAGCAACCATTCGCTTCTGGGGGACCTAGTAGGCCCGCCTATGGCTAATCCACAACCGCCGTTGATCCCACCTATTGCTGCTCCCGCTAAACCTATGGTACCTAATGTACCTGATCTAATTCCTGGGGTAAAGCCAGGACAACCAATGACTTCGCAGTCTTTGGTTAACACGCAACCGTTGATTGGTGGTCCACCTACCATGGCGACGTCCCAACCGTTAATAAATTCTCAACCCATGGTTGCTTCTCAACCGTTGATGACTTCGCAGCCAATGGTTGCTGGTCAACCACAACAACCAATGATACCTTCCCAGCCTCTAATGAATCCTTTAATTGGCCAACAACCGCCCCTTATTCCGAACCTGCCGATAGACCAGGCATTTTCAATGAATACCCAGCCTCTAATTCAGCCTATTATGCCCCCTAATCAAAATAGGACGTTTGGATCGCCTCCTGAGGCTTCTCAGACTTCGATAGGTTCCCAGCCTATTGCGGGCCAGTCTCCATTGGGTTCCCAGTCTATGTCGGGGTCGCTAATAGGCTCGTTGATCAATAGTCCTCCATCCGGGTTGAATACTGTGGGCAGTTTGGTCAGTCAGCCGGTGACCTCTACCCCCCTGATGAAGAGCGACAGTTTTTCTAAACCAGGTAAGTTAATTTCACTATTTTCTATAGAAGGTGGTAGCAATCTGACATTAAATGGAAACACTGGCAATACTAATGCTTAAGGGTACGCTAGTGGATATTGTGATTATTCGGTTGTTTGACGGTGTACGTTCAAAACTAAAAATTATATCAAATGGCATTGATATACATAACAATCACGCCGACAGTGGTAAAATAAAATAATCAAAAATACTTTTTTTTTACCTCCCCTACACGTTAAGTGGGGATGTTTTTTTTTTTTCGTCCATCCCATGGTGTGGGATATCGTTGGAAAGGTCGTTCAAAAATATTGCGGGTGTGTCAAAACCATTTTTCAATTCAGGGATCCGTTTGCGATATATTAAGCTTTAAAGTGCTAGTTTTTATTAGAATTGTGTCCCTCCCCTTGCTAGCTAAATGGTTATAGTTGGATTGGTGACAAAAATCACAGCAGTGGTATATATAACGAAGTTAAAAGGAAAACTATCACAGCTAATTAGGCTTAACAGGTTAACGAGTAATAATGGACCAACTTAAATTTGCAGTTTGAAAAACATGTTCTCCCATACATTCCGTATGGGAGAACATGTTTTTCAACTACAGTGTTAAGTTTGTTCTTGGGATAAATTCATCCCAACTACGGAACCCTTCATTGTTCGTCGTCCGACACGCACTTGGCCGGTTTGTAGGGTTTCGTACCCAAACGGTGAAACGGGGGCCTATTACTAAGACTCCGCTGTCCGTCTGTCTGTCTATCACCAGGCTATATCTCATGAACCGTGATAGTCAGATGATGTATTTCTGTTGCCGCTATAACAACAAATACTAAAAACATATTAAAATAAATATTTAAGGGAGCTCCCATAAAACACATGATTGATGACATGATTTTTTTGCCGTTTTTATAGATAATGGTACGGAACCCTTCGTGCGCGAGTCCGATTCGCACTTAACCGGTTTTTTATATATCTCGTCTGCGGAGCTTTGCTATCTAACTTAATTTGACTCTGTATTTCATAAAAGTTTTCTTCTAGGATCTTTGGTGACAAGTCCCACTGAGATGCCAATGGGGGTAATGAGTCCCCCAGCGATGGTGGAATGGGGCATACCACAACCACAAAAGCTGAAGTAAGTTACCGAGTTGAAATGAGATATATTTAGGCACCTATTAAAGAGAAGCGAATAGAGCGAGCAAATAAAACAAGATGGCGAGCATCGAGTGCGTGACGGCGACGAACGATTGCCCGCTGGTATGCGTCAGGGACCGAAACCGGAATAATCAATATACAATAGGGTATTTTATCGGTAATAACATTTATATTTTTTACAGGTATTTTTAAAGGTTACCATATTAACCCACGAATACTGAAACGTCACTCAAAATTTAAGGGCTGCTTAACATTTGAGCAGCTCCTAAACTTTAGATTTCGTATTGTCAAACGTCACTTTTGAGTATCTGTTAAATATAAGTGCTACTTAAATTTTGAATGCCGTTTCAGTATTCGGGGGCAAGCCAGCCAGAATTAAGGGTTGTCAATAGGCAAATCGTGTTATGGGTTTTGATGAGTTTATTTAGAAATCTTAAAGTAGTAGCCACGAAAAACAAACCTAACGGGTAACCAAGAAGAAGATACCTCTATTTAGGTTACCGTTTTAATACAGATTACACAAACAGGTGGTGCGCGCCCTTGGGCTTATTCGGACGGCACGTGTAAGTTCGAGGTAATTTTTATTTCGGTAACCGGTATTAAAAGTCAGCTATAGGCAAATCGTGCTATGGGTTTTGGATAAGATGGATAGAATACTTAAAGCAGTAGAAAAAACGGTCCTTCCCCGTAGTCAACCTAAATCTGACCATGGATCTTTCCCCGTGGTCAAATTACTCAAATGATTCTCCCTGTATATAAAGTTTGGCTACTATAGTGTACAGTGAAACCTCTGGCTAGCTGAAGAGTTTCACCAGTCAGAGACAAAATCGGATTGGGGATAAACCTTTTAGATTATTGTAAAAAAAATATTGAAAATAACACTAAAATCGTGCAAGAAGCAACGCCGTATTTTGATAACTTTGGCGTAAATAAGAAATCACCCAATTAATATTGTAATTAAATAAAGACAACAAAGAACGGTGAACCCGCAGATGTTTTCTGTATTCCATAACAAACCTTCTGTTTTGCGTAAAATGTTCGGAAATTTTCTGAATTTTCACGGTCACAAAATTTTTAAAGATGTTACACATCAAACAAAAGAAAGAACATATTTAACGTTAGCCTCATGTTATGTCGACAGTAGCTTAAGAGTGCTTATCCAAAAAGTTGGCAACGTCGCAAATAGCTGTCAAATATTTACATGTTTTGATTAATTTGGCAATATTACTGTATGGAAATATGAAATGTGGCTAACTAGCGAACTATAATATTTATTATGAAATGCAATAATTCATGTCGTAACACCGATTATTTAGATTTAGATGTAAAAAGTATTTGGAAACTTTCCAAGTGGTTTTTTTACATCTAAAACGGTTACAACGTCAAATTCAGTATTATAATTGCAATTCATTATTAAAATTCTAGTTCACTAGTTAGCCACATTTCATATTTCCATTCAGTAATTTTGCCAAATTAATTAAAACAGCGAAATGTTTAACAGCTATTTGCGACGTTGCCAACTTTTTGGATAAGCGCTCTTAATTAAAGTTTAAAGTACATATTATTTTTTTATTTTTTTAAATTACTTTGGTTGATTATTTTATTTTTACTTTTTTCTGTAATAAAATACAATAGACTAATTATATTTATTTATTTATTTAAGGTCTTTGGAAGACTTATACAATGGTGATATATAACAGTATGATAATTTGGCAGCCAATTACAAGTCTTCACGTCTAGAGCTTTTCTGGTATAAAACTTAGTAACATAATCCGCTTAACTCATAATCATAATCATAATCTTTATTTCCAGTAAAATGTTTACAAAGGTTACAAGTACAGTAATATGGTACAACATAAAGTGCATTGAGTATTATCTCCTGGCACCCAAACTAGGTTTATAGCCTGTGACTTGGGGACCAGTGATTCCATAAGGGTAGATGATCAAAATGATTTAGTAAAACTGTTTTCACCAGTAACATGGTTGACATAGTAACTGTTCTTAAAGAGTCATAAAGAACCCTGTAAGAAATCACATCAGATTTCTTACAGGGTTTCATTTATCATGGATTTCCGCAAACTCACGCCTGAGTCAATCAACAATTTTTCGGTAATGTTAATTTATTACTTGGAAAATTGAATAAATAGTTTTTTTTTAATTTTATTGTTGAATTCTCTCTTCCCTACAGATACACGCAACTGTTCAACGCCACAGACCGCGCTAAGACGGGCGCCGTGTCCGGAGCGCAGGCTAGATCCATCATGTTACAGTCGCGACTAGCGCAGCAAGCGTTAGCTCAGATCTGGGCTCTGTCGGATCTCGACTCCGACGGGAAGCTAGGTGAGTATAGCCGACACTGGCTAATAATGCCTTATTAGGGTAATACCGCCACCGACGTGTAATATAGCCAGCGCTGGCTAATATTGTCACTCTAGGACAATTTTGCTACGCTGGGGTAATATTGCTACGCTAGGATAATATTACCGACATTGGCTAATGATGTCACCCTTGTGTTTATCGCCACCCCAGGAGAATACACTGTGTTTTCAATATTACCCTGGGGCAAGTTAGAGCAGATCTCGACTCCGACGGGAAGCTAGGTGAGTATAGCCGACACTGGCTAATAATGCCTTATTAGGGTAATACTGCCACCGACGTGTAATTTATTTATTTATTTAAACTTTTCACACTCAAAAAAAGTACAAAGGCGGACTTAATGCCTTAGGCATTCTCTACCAGTCAACCAAGGGTGGTGAAGAGATTAGATGGCAGGTGCTCTGTTTGAGAGGAACAAAGAAAAAACATGTTTTATTAAAATATATCATTAGAAATAGTTATAATACACATACATACATATTTAATAAAATATATACCTATATTATATATATATATACCTATAAACAAATTCAAGGGAGAGGGGTGTTGAGATTACTCTATTTAATTTGACAAAAAACTCTGCAATTTCCGCTTAAATGCATACCGACTGGTCGCCGTCCTGATATCAAGAGGAAGCGCATTCCATAGAAGAATGGACTGAATATGAAAGGAAGAATGAACAAAGTCAGAAGTATGAGAAGGACAAAGTAGGAGAAGATTGTTAGAAGAACGCAGATTCTTAGTGTGTGAAGAACATAAATATTGGAAGTGAGACGTAAGATAAGAAGGAGGAGTGGGAGAGTTGAGAAGGGAGAAAAGCGTGGTCAAAGCGCGCATACTTCTTCTTTGGCGGATGGACATCCATTTGAGCTCAGACCTATAGCCAGTGCTGGCTAATATTGCCACTCTAGGACAATTTTGCTACGCTGGGGTAATATTGTTACGCTAGGATAATATTACCGACATTGGCTAATGATGTCACCCTTGTGTTTATCGCCACCCCAGGGGAATACACTGTGTTTTCAATATTACCCTGGGGCAAGTTAGAGCAGATCTCTGGTTCTGACGGATCTCGACTCCGACGGGAAGCTAGGTGAGTATAGCCGACACTGGCTAATAATGCCATATTAGGGTAATACCGCCACCGACGTGTAATATAGCCAGCGCTGGCTAATATTGCCACTCTAGGACAATTTTGCTACGCTGGGGTAATATTGTTACGCTAGGATAATATTACCGACATTGGCTAATGATGTCACCCTTGTGTTTATCGCCACCCCAGGGGAATACACTGTGTTTTCAATATTACCCTGGGGCAAGTTAGAGCAGATCTCTGGTTCGGACGGATCTAGACTTCGATGGGAAGCTAGGTAAGTATTGCCGACACTGGCTAATATAGCCTCGCTGGAGATAGATTGCCAAGGCTGACTAATATTGCTACTCTAGGATAATAATGGCACGCTGGGGTAATATTGTCACCCTAGGATAATATTACCGACACTGGCTGAAATTGCCACTGTTGTGTAATATCACAACTCCACAATATTCTCCTGGGACAAGTAAGCGCAGATCTCTTACTGACGGATCTAGACTTCGGTGGGAAGCTAGGTGAGTATTGCCGACACAGGCTTATATTGCCGGCACTGGATAATATAGCCAAGCTGGAGTTATTTCGCCAAGACTAACTAATATTTCCACTCTAAGATAATTTTGGTCACCCTTGGGCAATATTGCCACCTCAGGAGAAAGGACGATGTTTCTAATATTCTCCTCCGGGCAAGTAAGTGCAGTTCTCTGGCTCTGACGGAACTAGACTTCGGAAACCAGGTGGGAGTCGCCATCATCGTTTGTCTGCGTTTGCCCAACTATGTTGGGTCGGTTTCCAGTCTAACCGGATGCAGCTAAATACCAGTATCTTACATGGGGCGACTGTTACTGGGCAACACGAGTAAGACTGGCAGTGCTATTCTGTAACCATCTCACCGTGAAAACTTAGGTGAAGTGAGTTGTCATTCCAACAGGGTGAGATGACACTGACAGCTCACTCCACGCTCACTTCACATGTTTTCACGGTGAAGTGATTACGGGAATCGACATGCAGTTGTCAGACTTTCAGGCTTCTGATTACCCGTAATGACTGTAAAAAATGTCCAAATGTCCCGTTGATATTTTTATGATTAAAAATTAAAATAGTTTATTTTTCTGTAACTTTCTTGTACAAATATTATTCTGTGTCTAGAACCTGATGATGGATTGTTCTCTTGTCCCACAGGATGTGAGGAGTTCGTCCTCGCCATGTATCTGTGTGAGAAGGCTACACAGGGCGAGCCTGTGCCCGCTAAACTGCCCCTAGAATTGATACCGCCTACATTCAGGTATTTATTTTATTTATTGCCCCACTACAGAGCAATAGCCTCTTTTCATACAGAGAAGGCACGAGCATCGATCATCACGCGCGCTCAAGATGGGTTGGCGATTTCAGACTCATTATCTATCATATGTGTTTAACGAGGCGACAAACTAATCTGATTTATAAAATAATTAAAATGGCTAGTAAAAATAATAGGTTGGCAGCTATACAAGCAAGTAGCATTTTAAGTATAAATTAGCAACTTTATATTGAGTTGTAAGCTTTGTTTAAATTACTAGACACTGGACTAGACGTTGTGTGGTAAGTTCTAACCTAACCTACCTTTCAGTCATTTTCATTTTTAGCCAAGAATTTATATGGAGGCCTATAGTTGCCAATAATACAATGTTTGTTATATTAGTCGCCATGTCATTATTTATAGTACCTAATAGTTAGTCGGCCTTTAAGTTGTTAGTCGCCTGGAAAATAATTTGCCATTATCTATAAAATTAAAATTAAATTAAATTAAATTATTTTATTTGTCAGATAACAATGATCCATTTATGTTAGTTGGTTAGTTACAAAATAAAAAAAACGTAAAAGCTATGTTAGTCTGTTATTACGTACTAAGCTCACAGAAAAAACAATATTTAAATATGTACAGACATGTGAATATAACATCTCACCGTTGTAATGCATCACTTCTGCCTAACCAGCACTTGCATGAAGTGATTCATTATCGGTGAGTCAAATTTGTCCACTAACATCTTCAGAATGCTATTAGGGCTTGACCGCGTTCTCTCCAATAGCGACGCCGTCTTTCTCCTCACCATTGCGTGGAAGTCATGAACATGCGCCTGCGCGAACATGCCAGAAGCACTACAAAAGCGCGGCAGCCCCAAAAGCATTCTGAAGCTGTTATTGTATTGGACCCTCAGGGCATCCATTGTTTTCCGCGTGTAGCTGGCCCACAGGCTGCTCGTGTAGAAGGTCTGGCAGTAAGCCTTGAACAATGTTATCTTAACCTCCTTACTACAACAAGCAAACCTGCGAACCAGCATATTGCTTCTCACAGCAAGAGCCCGGCGCTCGCGTTCGATATCTATAAGTCCAGGTTTTCTGACGATATTCTTCCTTCGCCGATGTTAGTAATGTCGAAAAAATAAACTCAGAAAGTACATATGAATTGAAAATGTCACATTGGTACAGATGCCAGCACGTCAACCTACTACAATCTGTCAAATTGCTTTAATAGATTTTCAACTTTATCACTAAAATATAAGGTTCAAAGTTGATTGGGAAAATTTCACAGTTTGGGGTAGGTTGATGAGCTGGCGTCTGTACTTGAGAAAAAAACAAACAAACGTCATGCATGAGAGGCGAGGCGTTAACCACTCGGCCATTACCTTAGGCGCCATCTACACGTGCGACAGAATCGCGGCGATAGTGTCCCCCCAGACATCACACATCACAACAACTAGAAATCACAGTCAGGAGCCATCCTTACTGTGATTTCCTCATACTGTGTCTTATTAAATAACTCGCGACCCATCGGGATTTCTATATTTTATGTAAGTTTAATAAATAATGTGTTATAAGTACACATAAATATAAATATTTTTTTATTTGTTGAACATAGGTAGGTTAGATACAATAGATACAGATGTTCTAATTATTAAAGAACGCTATAAATAATAAAAAAATAAATAAATAAACGTTTATTTAAGATAACTAAGATCCAATTTGTTAGTAGTACAATAACTTATAACTAGTGTTAGTAATACAACATTAAGCTACTCGCCCCCTGCCTGACCCATGAGTCGAAGCATCAATACTTATGTGAGCATTAATACATCGACCAATGTACAGACAGTCAAGTCTACTGGCTATCATACATAAAACGCTGTTGCGACTAGCCCGTACTCTGCTCAGCATTGACGCGCACCGCTTGCGCAGAGTAGCGTAGCAGCAATCGATGCGCGCCTCCGCAAACATACGTGATGCACTACAGTGGCGGGGCAGCCGCAACATCGTTCTAAGCGCGTTATTTTATTGTACCCGTAGTACGCTTTTTGAGTATAGACTGCCCACAGGCTGCAGGTGTAAAAAGATGTACAGAAGGCTCTGAAGATAATGATTTTTACCTCATTTGTACACCTGGCAAACCTGCGAGCAATCATGTTTGCTCTCACGGACAGTGCCCTTCGTTCACGTTCAATGTCCGTGTCGTCCTTAAGGTCCTCGGTAATTAGATGACCCAGGTATCTGAACTGACGTACCCTAGCCAACTCATCTCCATTCAACATAAGAGGGGGCACGCTAGTGGGACACTTAGTACCGGCCTTAAAGACAACATACTCGCTTTTCTTCACATTATATATCAAGCCATGAACATTTGCATAAGTTTCACAGATTTTCAACAGTTTCCTAATGCCACAAACCGAGGCGCTCAGCAACACCATTTCGTCCGCATAGCTAAGATTATTGACACATATATCATCTATGCGACAACCAACCCGCCGGCTCCTGAGCTCCTCGATTAGGGCATTTATATAAAAATTAAAAAGACGGGGCGAGCTCAAGCCACCCTGTCTCACGCCACATTCCAATTTATATGGTTCCGAGAGGGTGCCCGCCCACCGCACATTATTACTTTGATTGCTATACCAGTACTTTAAAATATTCACAAGTTCAGACGGTAGCCCTACTTCTTGTAACTTTCTCCATAGGATATCGTAACTGACTAAATCAAAAGCTTTGCTCAAATCGAGGAAACAGGCATACACAGGTGTGCCCCTGTGGATATAGTACCTGACAGCATGCTTCATGCACAATATGGCACTTTCCGTAGACAGCTGAGGTCTAAAACCAAATTGGTTGTCATGCAGAACTATAGATTCAGCCAATTGTGCATCCAGCAAGCCGTCAAGCACTTTAGCTACCACAGTTGCTAAAGATATTGGCCTATAATTGTTTTTGTCGGAGATGTCTCCCGTTCTATTTTTAACTATGGGCACTACAATAGTTTTCATTAACTGTTCAGGCAAGTAAGAGTGACTTATGCATAACGAGTAAAACATTGCTAGTACTCGTGCAATGTGAGGTCCGGCATGTTGCAGATGCTCAATACTAAGACCATCATGGCCAGGAGACTTTCCTCTTCTCATTTGTCGAATAGCTTGAGCCACAACTTTTGCAGAAATCTTAAGGTTCAACCCCACACCATGGGACCCAGTACTGAGCATTGACACCGACGGACCTAATGGTGACCTAACAAAGAAGTGCTCCTTAAATCTATTAGCTATGTGCCTTGGATCTGAATGACCCTCAACACACACGGGAAGGCCAGGCTTACAGTTCAATTTTTTTGTCTTTCCAAAAAGTAGAGAAATTCTTATCTGTACACAGTGTCGCTAACCTATCCATTTTAATTTGTTCTTTATGATCTTGACACCACTTTAAGCGTGATTTAATTTTTTTCTACTTTCGCACATCGCATCATATATTATTCCCGTTTTCGGCTTGCCATGATCAACCCAGTCCTGGAACATCAGCTTAGCCGTCCCGTGAGCTTCACTCACATGCCTGTTCCACCCTATGTCTATCCGTCATCGGCGTACAAATATGGGGTCCCCACCTATGAAATTGGCGTTTTTTTCTCACAAATAGAGAACCTCCTCACTTCTATGATTTAAAATAGTCATCAATTGCTTGATATTATATCGAATAGTGACCATCATAGACAACTACCAATAGTAAAAAAAACCTTATTACTTATAGTTTTCTAAACAAAAAATACCTTAATAATGACTCCTCTTTTTGTTAGCAGAAATGACCACTATTTGTTTAAAAACTTAGCCAAAACTTATTTTGTCGCTTAATCTAAGTGGCATACGTTATCTTAGTTTTTAAACATTCGTGCATATAAGTTTTAAAACATTAGTGTTCATGGTTGTTAAATAAATTAAGAATATGTTAGTATGAAAAATGCAACTTTTTTAAAATTCTCCATACAAAACGCTGATTTCATAGGTGGGGGACCTAATATTATTTAGGTACAAACATTCTGATAATCAGCATGTTTATACCTAAATACAATTCAAATTCAAATTCTAATTAATAATTAAAATTCTAATTAAAATTTTCGACGCAATAAAAACATTCCAATAAAATACAATATTAATCAATTCTAGCATACATTTTCAAATCCTTAAATAATCAACTATAATAATAATAAAAAGTAATTATAATGTGTCAGTTAAGATGAGAAAACATATTATACGGTGAACGAATCACCGTATAATATGTTTTCTCATATAATATTTTCAGTAAAGCCTTTTTAAAATCGTTAATGTTGTTTATTTCTATTCTTCTAGGGATCTTCTTATAGATCCTAGGTGCCATTCCTATAAAAAAAATTGTATAAAGAGCAGTGCTATGTGGCTTAGCGCATATCTCTCTATTGCGTCGTTTAGATCTCAATGTTTCAAACAGATGGAAGTAGGATTTGACAAATACTGCTGTCTCAAAAATGTACATACAGGGCAATGTTAAGAGTTTAAGTTTTTTGAAATATGGATATATAAAAATTCCGGAATAAATGCTCTAGAATCCAGATGATGATGAAAACCGCTTCAAAATCCGTTGCATTGTTTAGAAGAACACGCAGACACGAAAAGAGTCTTTAATTTGTAATATGTATAGAGTATACTTTTCTCTGCAGACGTGACTCGATCTCCTCAAACACGAGCGCAAAGTCCTACGAAGAAAGGAGAAGGGAAAACATGGCTCGAGGTCAGGCAGAGCTGGAGCGCAGGCGGTCGCAGCTAGCTGACGCGCAGCTCAAGGAGAAGGTAAAGTTCGCGAGAGCACATTTTTCGAGACAGTAAAATGTTTTGAAATATATTTAATTGAACCCCAAATCATTCCCATTTTCCTTTTCAAAAAATATTATTGTACACTCTAATATAATGATTGCGCCACTTTTTGTGAACCTCCATTAATTCCTATTTTGGGGGACCAAAAAGGTAACTGCGATAAACTTGGATGTAGCGCTCGCCGAACGTCCTAGCTTAGTTACTGCGAGTAACTCCGAGAAATGGGCAGTTTAAAAACGGGATGTATGTAATAGCACTTTAAATTTGATATAGCCAAAGCCAAATAATTTATTTCAATTTGGCACATAAAAGGCACTTTTGAACGACAAAATTTACAAAAAAAAAAAAAAATGAGCCCCTTCCAAAAGTACGGTAGTTTTCGTGTGGAGATAAATGGGCAAGAAATTCAACCGTGACTTGTGTATGTTTTCACAATATCCTGTATACATTAATTATACAGGGTGTTAAAGTAATTGCGTGCCATAGCTTAGGGGTAGGTTCAGTATCGATAAAGGAAGCCAGGAAAAAAAAAACTTTAAAAAAAAGCTTGAAATTAAAATTATTTTATTTGTTTAAATGCTTTAATTACTTACCTACTATCGAACGCGAATCGAACTAAATTACAATTCGAATTTTCCCTTCGTACGGCGATGCGATAATAAAAAATTGCAAATAATGCCCTTAGTATTCGGACGCGAGAAGTGAAGGACAAAATGACAACGCGTTCGATAAGTAATTAAAGCATTTAAACAAATAAAATAATTTTAATTCTAAACGATTGCTATTTTCCGTTAGTAGATACTAAATTAGGTTGAACTTGTTTGTTTGTTTTTTTTTTCTGGCTTCCTTTATCCCTAAGCTATGGCACGCAATTACTTTAACACCCTGTATAATTAAATGTGAAAACGGTGCACCTAGAATAAGATTACTATACCACGATAGGTAAAAATAATGAAGGAATGACAGATACATTTATTATGTGATAGATGCATGGTACTCACATATTTACAAACATTGTAAAATTATACGATATTCCTAACATTTTAACAAGTAATACTAATAAGTCAGTGTGTGAGTTCAAGTAATCATAGAAAAAATCAATGTTATAAAAATTATATTATACAATTAAATTAGCAACCAGTTTGATTTGGTCTAGACTCTAAATTGTCCTATGGAGCAGGACCAGCATGTTTCCAAGCATTTTTATCTTGGATATAATCCTCTAATTTGTAATATGCTTGTTTACAAAGTGTGCTGTATATATGAGTTTAAAATTTTCTTTCATTTAATTGTAATATATCACAAGGTATTCTGCTGTAACATTTAATTTAACATAGTACCCCATAAAAGATGTATGAAAATCTGTGTGTGTACGTATTTATTCCGACCCGATTCATAGTCACTCATGTATTTTTTTTTCTTTAACGCTACCTAGGAAGCTGAGGTAAACATTATTTACTAATACGACCCACTTTTAGTACGACAGTTGTCTATTAAACCATTTAAGACTGTTTCATTCAAAAGGTTGACAACGTCGCGAATAGTTGTCAAATATTTACCGTTGAAATGTATCTAAATGTTTTTGTTTGTTATATAAGTATAGAGAAAAATAATACAATTAGCAAAATTATATACTAACTTAACTAAAACTATTGAACAATTAAAATATATACCTGTTTTGATTAATTTGGCAACCATACTGGTGCCGATTCTGTTGTTCACAAACTAAACTAAATTTAAGTTCAGTGCATCTTTTTCTTTCTATTTCATTAAGAAAAGGACAGAAGATACATTTTAGTTTAGTTCTGTCAAATTAATCAGCCCCTGACACTAATCCATACAAGTTTTGACATGATTAAAAACTTGCCCACTAAAATTACGTCAATTTACGTCAGGCGCTGATTAATTTGACAGGACTAAACTAAAATGTATCTTCTGTCCTTTTCTTAATGAAATAGAAAGAAAAAGATGCATTATAAGAACTTAAATTTAGTTTAGTTTGTGAACAACAGAATCGACACCATTGTATGGACATATGAAATGTGGCTAACTAGTGAACTAAAATATTAATAATGAATTGCAATTATAACACTGAATTGGATGGTGTAAAAAAGACATTTGGAAAGTTCCCAAATGGTTTTTTTTTTACTTTTGACACTAAATATTAGTGAGTTTACGTTAAAATGTTGATAGATTATTAATATCTCAGGGTATCTCATATCTGTTTTGTAGCTCTCAAACGATTTTTTTATTCATGAATACTTGTTCTAAATGTCTACAGGCCGAAAGAGAGCGAAAAGAGCGAGAAGAAGCCGAAAAGAGGGAGAAGTTGCGTCTCGAATTACAGAAGAGGGAACAAGAAGAGTCAATGAGGAAGCAGAAGGAAGAACAAGTAAGTCACTATGACAGATACTCACTAGACAGGTTGATTATTGAAAAAATATGGCTGCTCTACAGGGTGTATCAGAAAGGTGGGGTCAAATTTAAGCATGTAGTACGAGTACAGACCATCAAACTACTTTCTTCAACAACTTTCTTCATGGACCAACATCGTAATCGCGAATTATAAAACTAAAACCCAAAGACGAAATAAAAAATCCGGAGTCACACGTGTTAGCAATAAATCGAACCGATTACGTGTAACTCCGGATTTTTAATTTGTCTGTCTGTGATGTCTTGTTTATACCTTTTTAGATGACTTTTTTGTCGTATTTGGGTTTTAGTTCTATAACTTTTATTTTGATTTATATTATTTTGGGGTTATAACTTTTTTATTTTAAATGTCCTTTGATTTGATATCCAACATGGCATAATAGAAAAGTAAAGATAAAAGTTAAGTCGTCTAGGGGGCGCCATATTCAATTTCATGTGACGTCACATAGCCTATAACCAGCGGACAATCAAGACGCTGCCAACGACACATCATTTGTCCAATTATGATGAGTCGTTTAGAAGTTATGAGGCCCTAGATGAACATACATACATACAGGTCAGAATCATAACCCTCCTTTACCCCTCCTTTTACTTCGGCGTATTTGGGTAGAAAATAATCAGCTATCCCATAAATTAGGGTCGAGTAGGTATTGAAGTTTGAACGGGCCAGTTGATAATTTTTTCTCGCGGCCGCTCCACGCTAGCTGACCGATTACGGGCATTGACCTCAACACTCGCGGCTTCCTTACATCGTGCGATTAAACTTGGAATTTTCATCAAACCAAAACACAACAGTCATACTCAAACTCAAAGCATTTATTTCAATTAGACATTTACAGGCACTTTTGAATTGTCAAAGAAGTCGGTCAGTCAGAAATATGAAGCTAGTTGCCCATTCCAAAGCGTAGTAGGTACCTATGGAGAAGAACGGGCAAGAAACTTAACGGACAAACTTTTAAATAAAAAAATTAATACTTTTTTTAGTCATTTATTTACTTTTATTTACATGTGACCGTGTCCATACCATCGATACCCGACAAGCTGGTTAAGTTTCGCTAGCTAATTTAAATTGATCCTGTACATACACATTCACCAGATCTTCCTTTGTAAACAATGTATTCTCTCGCAAATAAACAATTTGAATGTAATGAATCATTCCTGACTAACCAACACCTCAGACCCAGAGGTCCCGGGTTCGATTCCCAGTGGAGGTTTTTTTTTTTTTTTTTTTCATTTTGTTTGGTGGTAGGGCTTGTTGTAAGGCCGCCTGGCTAGCTACCACCATCTTATCTAAGTCTGTCGCCATAACAACAATGTTAAAAATACATAGTAGTGTTTCGGCAGTAAGAGGTAAGACAGCCAGTTCCTCTGTGGTTGAGGATTCTGGGTGAAGCTCGCATCCACCTGCGGCATGATCATCACTTACCATCAGGTGAGATGCAGGCCCATAGAGGTAAAAAAAATAATCGGCGAGTCAAATCATCTTCAGAATGATGAAAATCCAAGATTTTATACAGCTTTGAGAAACTAAGTTAACATTATTCATAATCTTTTTCTCCCAGGAAAAACGAGAAGCCGCTCGCAAAGAAATGGAGAGGCAGTGTCAACTAGAATGGGAGAAAAAAAGGTAAGCCGAACTGCTGTCTATTCGGGACAAACGCACACCTTTGCACGTATTTTTCTGTTCTTTTCATCTTGTCTGTTTATACAGGGTGGCACATTTAGATCGGTCAGTATGGGAAAGTCAAGTTATAAGTTTTTTTTTAAATGTAGTAATGCAGTTTTTCTTGTTACTGAAATTGATGACATGGTTCCTAAGAAGAGACCTTCGTATGTCTTATAGTTTCAGACTTTCCCATACTGACCGATCTAAATGTGCCACCCTGTATATTATAAATGTACGTAAATGGTTAAATAAATAAATAAACGCGAGTCATTAGTAAAACTTCAATCTGCCTGCCTTTTCCCAACTGTGTTGGGTTCGGCTTCCAGTCTAACCGGATGCAGGTGATAGAGATATCAGTATGTTACATGGAGCGAATGCCTATCTGAGCTCCACATCCCAGTTACTGGGTACCACGATGAAATTCTGATTCGGTTATATATGCGAAAGTGAGTTGGTTTGTTCGTTACGCTTTTACACGTAAAAATTACTTATGTTTTAAAACTAAATGAGGTCGGTGTTTCCTATCTGACTACTCCGAGAAGAAAACCCGAAACAAACTCATAATCTTGGTCAGGCCATATTGAAGTCTATTGAGGTATGAGGGACAGGTTGTAAAGTTCAGTCAATCCTCCATAGAAAAGACGGGTGTTGTGTCTGGTGGGCTACTGTTCAACGATTGATGTCGGGACGTTGTATATATGCTAGTCGCGCGGTAAACTCCGCTTGCGCGATGCAGGAATTTGTGTGACGTCAGTGTGATGCTTAGTTTGCATGTGGCGATGTAGATGCCGCCACATGCAGATATAAGTGGACAATGTGGACATGTGCTTTTTAGGGTTCCGTACCCAAAGGGTGAAACGGGACCCTATTACTACGACTCCGCTGTCCGTCTGTCTGTCCGTCTGTCACCAGGCTGTATCTCATGAACCGTGATAGACAGTTCTGTTGAAATTTTCATAGATGATGTATTTCTGTTGCTGCTATAACAACAAATACTAAAAACAGAATAAAATAAATATTTAAGGGGGGCTCCCATCCAACAGACATGATTTTTTTTTGCCGTTTATATAGATAATGGTACAGAACCCTTCGTGCGAAAGTCCGACTCGCACTTGGCCATTTTTTTTAATATGTCGTGTAAAAGTGATTGCAATATCCTATTTACAGAATAAACAATTTTATTTCATTTCATTTCGTTATCAAACAGAACAACTGTCTGCATGGAACCAACATCTTAAATAACTTTAAAAGTATTAATTTTAAAATAATTCATTTAATTAATTTTAAATATTTAAGGGGGCTCCCAAACAACAAACGTGTTTTTTTTTGCCGTTTTTATAGATAAGTGTCGGACTCGCACTTGGCCGGTTTTCATCCAATCCCTTCCCTATTCGTAAAATATTCCTTCATCTACATTATTTCTTTCCAGAACTCGCGAACTCGAAGCAATGCGTACAGAAGAGCAGACCAAGGTGTTCGCCCTCAAGTCCAAGAGTCAGAACATGACGGCCGAGCTCAGCTCCGTGGTGCTGCGCGCTGGGAACTTGGCCAAGGACATCCGCGAGACCAGGAGCAGTGTCGCGGCCGCCAAGTGTACCATCGACGGGATGAGGTGCGGGGGGTATTTCCCTAGGGTGGTAATAACAGCTGGGGGTAGTAATACTGCATGTATCAGAAAGCATAATCAGCCTATAACTCACAGCTGGCACACAGGTCTCCTCTGTGGGAGGCAGTGGGCTGTATTCCACCACGCGGGCCCAGTGCGGGTTGGTAGATGTCACATGTCTTCGAATTTTTGCTTCTAGGACATGCCGGTTTCGTCACGATGTTTTCGATCACCGTTTTGAGGGCAGTGGTGATGAAATAATTTACACAAAGTAAAGTGCCTGCTTGGGTTCGAACCCAAGACTCGAAATTCGGGGTCGTTACCACTGGGCCACCTTTGCTCTTCTGCTCTCCTGATGACCAACAAACTAATGGTCATCAAAGTATTTTTTTTTTAGCTTCTCCCGCTCTGGGCGGAGCGGGAGGGCGTGTCATTGCCTGTGCATTGCCAGGAGCCACGGTATCCCTTTCGGACTTTCCCGCAACCCCGGCAGGCATCGGTCCCATCGGACCTCTTCGCCCGCTGACATCTCTTTGAGGCGCGCGTGGAACACAACGCGCCGTCGACCCGGGCCTGGTCATCAGGGGATGACTATCCAAATACAAAAGAAGAAGAAAAACACTAAAACTAAAAAAGCATAATTTTTGTTCCAGATCCGACCGCGATGCCAGTATGTCTGAGATGCAGCAACTCAAAGCAAGAGTTAAGGAGCTGAACGCGAAACAAATATCTTTGAATAAAGAGAAGGCAGAGTTGGATGCTAAGGTAAACGATATCTTCAACATCTGCGTAGGCTTTTATTTTATTTGTTTATTACGGGTGGAAATCCTCGTGGACCCCTCCGCCCTGAGAGAGTGGGTAGAGGGGTCTGTCAGACTCTTACTGACTAAAACCACCCCGGTGTTCCGTCTCACACTTCCGCCGGGGATCACGGGATCTAATGCGACTTCCGCCATCCCCGGCTAGTGCCGGCCCGCCTCTGCGGGCCACCTCGAGTTTGGGGGGAGTGAGGTGTTAAGGGTGAGTACCCTTACATCATAGAGATGCGCGCGTGGAACACTACGCGCTGCCATCTCGGGTCCTAAAAGTAGGGGGCGACGGATTTCCCCAGATCCGTCGCCCCTGGACCCATTTAGGGGGGCTGGAAGAGAGCGTTATCCGCCCTCCGCCGAAGTCCGGTGCGTCTGCTGCGGATCCCTTCCTTCCGCTCCCTTTCCGCAGCCTCCTTCTGCGAAATTACTGTTTCCCAGAAGGATACCACCGCGTCCCAGGACTCGCTGCCGACCATCGAGTCGACAATCATCTGCGTAGCCTTGTCCCAACTGTGTCGGGGTCGGCTTCCAGTCTAACCGAATGGATTCAGCTGTTGTGTTTAGATCAATATTTATTTAAATGCATTTTTTTTTTAAAACAGGCCAAAGCTTCCGAAGGGGCAGGCGAAGACGGGAAACTGAACATGATGGAAATAACTCTAAAACAACTGCGCGATAAGGTAAAGATATATTTCTACCAAAAATACAGTGTTTATCAGAAATGTGTGTCATATTTAAAGATGAGGAGGACGATAACTGTCAAACGCTTGCACTGACAGGACAGGTCCACTCAAATCTGTGTGCCGTGTGGTTCTTTTCTCAAAAGACCATTTCAGACTAATCTACATGATCCTCATATGGCCTGACCAAGATTATGTCTGGACTTTAAAAGAGACTGTGACCTCCGAGTTTGTTTCGGCCTTTCTTCTCAGAGTAGTCAGATAGGAAACGCTGAACTCATCTAGCTTAAAAAAAAATATTTTTAGGGTTCCGTACCCAAAAGGTGAAACGGGGCCCTATTACTAAGACTCCGCTGTCCGTCTGTCACCAGGCTGTATCTCATGAACCGTGATAGTTAGACAGTTGAAATTTCACAGATGATGTATTTCTGTTGTCGTTATAAGAACAAATACTAAAACAGAATAAAATAAATATTTAAGGGGGGCTCCCATAAAACAGACATGATTTTTTTGCCGTTTATATAGATAATGGTACGGAACCGTTCGTGCGCGAGTCCGACTCGCACTTGGCCGTTTTTTTTTTAATATGTCGTGTAAAGGTGATTGAAATATCCTATTTACAGAATTATAAATTTTATTTCATTTCATTTCGTTATCAAACAGAACAACTGTCTGCATGGAACCAACATCTTAAATAACTTTTAAAGTATTAATTTTAAAATAATAAAAAGCCCTTTCATTTGATATGTTCCACGGTATTGTTCGCTCTTTTTTTTTCTTATTGTCCTTCCATATTCAATATTCATTTATTTACGTTACGCGTCCGTGTTTGGGTCACAGATATATTGTGTGCCAAATTTCAACATAATCGGTCCATTAGATTCGGAGCATATTGGCTGTGACAGACAGACAGACAGACACACAAGTGATCCTATAAGGGTTCCGTTTCTTCCTTTTGATGTACGGAACCCTAAAAAGTCAGAGAGAACGCTAAGTGAAAACGGAAGTAATATGGCGACGCGGTAGGTCGAGGGACGCGGGAGTTTTATAAAAATGTGGCTGTTATTTTAGTAAAGGCTGGCAAAAGCTAGTTTAAAAAGAAATATTCTTCCAACAGGTCGAAGCCGCAAAAGCGCTAGTCGAGAGCAAGAAACAAGATCTACAGACGAACACATCCCAGTTATCGGAACTGACCAACACTGTCACTGAACTGGGAGAGAAATGTGCCCGAGTGTGGAAACTGTACGAGGAGAGGAGGGAGGAGTACCTTACTAGGAGCTCAGCTCCGGCTGAGAGCGCTTGGAGCGGAGCAGGTGAGAAAGAAAAGCAAACTTTTTTTTTTTTGGTACAAAGTTGCCCGATTGTTGCCGGCAACTGTTACTGGCAACAGTGGGCAATAGAGTGCTGGGTGAGTGTGGGGTAATGTAAGTGAGATTTTTTTGCAACATTACGACGCTACTTTGAGCTACAATAAGGCAACAGTGTCAGGCAGTGTCTTGTTGGATTGTGGGACGACTTTTGAAATATTTTTCAAATTGTATTGGCAAAACAAGATGGCGGCTGTATGAGGGAACCGTTGCATAGTCAGCGTAAAATGTGCCCACAGCTGGCACACAGACCTCTGTGGGAGGCAGTGGGCTGTAATGCACCACGCGGGCCCAGTGCGGGTTGGTAGATGTCACATGTCTTTGAATTCTTAGTTCTAGGACATGCCGGTTTCCTCACGAGGTTTTCCTTCACCGTTTTGAGAGCAGTGGTGATGAAATAATTTACACAAAGTGCCTGACGACCTAATAAAGGTCGCAGGAAGCCGCTGGACGCAGGTCGCTTCAAAACGGCCAATTTGGAAATCATTGGGGGAGGCCTATGTTCAGCAGTGGACGTCCTATGGCTGAAATGATGATGAAAGTGCCTGGCTGAGTGGTACCCGACCGAGTCGTAGGTCGGGGCCGTGTACCACGGCTCTGCCCGACTGCTCCCAGCCTGCAACAGTCGAGCAATATGCTTTATAGCGCCCCAATTGTGTACAGAGGCGGCGTGGGGCGCGGCGCCGGACGAGGCGTGGGGCGAGGCGCCGCCCGCCGCCGACTGGGGCGACGCGCCCGCCACTACCGGTCTGTACTATATTTATTTATTACTTACTTACTTTATTTTTTTTTCTTGGTTATTACTAGAGACCCGACACTGCTGCACACAATCAACAGACAAGTTGAAATTTACAGATGTATAGATTGTCCAGTATGAAGTGACGCGTCCCTTCACACTAGACAAGCTATACTCGTGGCACGACATGTCAAATCATCAAGATTTTTGCGATAACTGAGTTAGACATTAATGTAATATAATTACTGCTGGAATTTATTTTCTAAATGATGGTGAAAACCGCATCAAAATCAGGGATGTTATGGAGCTCCGGTTCCGATTCCGAAAGGTCGGAACTTCCGATTAATTTTACCCCTCCGACTCCGAGTTCGGTTCCGATTATTTTGAATCGGTGTTATACCGAAGGTCGAAACTATAATTTGCCACTTTTAGAGTCACTGAATTTGATTTAAATTAAGTTTATTCAATTGCCGCATGTAAAATTATCACCTCCCTAGGTAGGTATTACTTAGGTATATTAAAATTATATTACATATTATCGCTAATATTTGACTGATTCAATCAATCTAAGTAAAGAGACTAATTAAAGAGTCTGAATTATATTTCTATTGTTTAATTAAGCCTTCCCTTACCACATCTTTCTTCTACTTCTGCCTCCGACTCCGGTTTTGGTTCCGACTCCGATCAATCAAATTTAAAACTTCCTCCGATTCCGGTAAAACGACTTCCGTAACATCCTTGATCAAAATCCATCATACGACTTAGAATAACTAAGCGAACAGACAGATAGACGCGTAAAGAATCTTTATTTGCCTGGCTTTTTCAATCTTTTGCCTGGTTTCGCCCGCGTGAATGACGGAAAATATCACATGGTAACGTACTACCGCGATTAAAGGTAGTAAATCCAGTGTTAATCCAGGTTATAAATTTATAAAACCTTTGGTTGCATTATTGCAATTTTCGTAGGAATCTCAATATTTAAAATAAAAAATACGGCCCATGTTCAACACTCGTTTTTTTTCTAAATTGTTTCTTTATTGTTCTTTACTCGCTGATAGAAATGTACATTTCTATAAGTGAAACAATTTTTTAAATCGGTTTCGTGTTTTTTAAGTTTACCCATTACAAAAAAAAAAAAACTATATAATATTATTTTAGATTATATACTCGTACCTACCTAAATAGATTATCCATAGATAAAGATTTCGTAACTCTTCGAAGAGCTCGTGGCTAAGTAGTAACTGCCGCACGGGTCGATCCGTCAGGTTAAGTTACGCTTGCCGGGGTTGGTCTGTGGATGGGTCCATCTTTACATACCGAGACTCCTCCGTGCCTCGGAAAGCACGTTAAGCCGTTGGTCCCGGCTGTCATTCGTGGATCTTTGACAGTCGTTACGGGTCGTCAGAAGCCCGAAAGTCTGACAACCAGTCTTACCAAGGGGTATCGTATTACCCAGTTACTGAGTTGTGGAGGTCAGATAGGTAGTCGCTTCATGTAAAATACTGGTATTCAGCTGCATCCGGTTAGACTGGAAGCCGACCCCAATATAGTTGGGAAAAGGCTAGGCAGATTGATTGAAAGATTTCGTAACTGCCTCGTTGTTCTAGTGGTCGCAAGCGCTACTGCTGAGCATGAGGTCCTGGGTTTGATTTCCAGGTCGGCAAAGTGTCATTGGGTTTTTCTTTCTGGAATTTCGCAGTAGCAGCCCGGAGTCTGTATTTGTGCCCGGTTGATGGCAATAGGCTCGCCCCCTATTACATGGGACTTAAACATAACTGGCGAAATGTGGGTGTACTATAGGTACACCTCTGCCCAATCCTACGAGGAAAGATGGCGTGATGTTATGTTATCTATGTGTGAATAGATTATCCATAGATATAGATTTCGTGTAAGTGACCGTGACTGAACCATCCATGACCTGCGACTACGGCACATAGGGTTGAGCTACACGATGACTGCTGCATGCTTGCCGTCTGACAGCTCAACTCAAAGCTGCAATGGCTGCTTCAAAAGGCCCTGCATTGTTAGACTCACAAACAATCTCAATAATATAATGTTTGGACTTGTTCTTGGTTCTCTTGTCTTGAGTCTGTTTCGGCACTTCTTCTCAGAGTAGTCAGATAGGAAACGCCGAACTCATCTATTTTTTTATTTTTTTTTTATGACGTAAAAGTGATTCCAATATCCTATTTACAGAATAAACGATTTTATTTAATTTCAGCAAATTAAATTAAATGTTTTTTTCGCAAACATGCTTGGAAATTCGAACATTATTTTGACAACCTTAGAACGAAGGTGAGTACCGACGTATAGACAGCCTATTTGTCTAGCCTCGGCATTGCTCGTCAATGTTCGCCTAGCTGGCCGAGTGCAGGCGAGCGCCAACGCGTATACGGTTCGTTTGGCGAATGGCGTGCCTTGCCACCACTCGGGATCGCTCGCTACGACTCGTCTCACGTCGGAACAGTGTCAGTTTTTCCGCACTATTACGGCCAGCATGTGGATAGCTCCACAATACTCGTGAACATTGGCATCCGAACTTGACTTGAGGTCACAGTCTCTTTTAAAGTCCAGACATAATCTTGGTCAGGCTATATGCGGACCATGTAGATTAGTCTGAAATGGTCCATTGAGAAAAGAACCACACAGATTTGAGTGGATCTGTCCTGTCAGTGCAAGCATTTTTCAGTAATCGTGGAGCTCAACTCAGAACTTAAGGAGCTCAACTCGACGAACAATACCAAAGAAAGCTCATAAACTACTCAAACTGCCAGACCATCATTAAAACTAATCGAGAAAAAAAATATATATATCCTCACATTAACAAAAATTAAAATAATATAAAACTTTACAAAGTAATCATTTAATTTTTTATGTTATATTCAACAATGTCAATGCTATGTGTGCGTGTGGTGTTGAGAGGAATTAGAGTAACAATAAAAAAAAATTAATTGCTTGTTATATGTTTGAAAACATGGCGTGTTCTTGAAAGACTGCCCTAGTGACCGTCAACCAGTTAACTAGTAAGAAGCCAGCTTCGTAGTTAACAGGTTGGTATTTTCATACCTTGTTTTTAACTTCAGTACGCATACGGTTCACAAACTTTTAAGCTGCTCCCTCACCGGAAGCATTCGCCTCTAATGTAACGTTCAGAGTCGAGCATTACATCAGTGAGGGAGGAGAACCGAGCATTACATCAGTGAGGGAGGAGAACCGAGCATTACATCAGTGAGGGAGGAGAACCGAGCATTACATCAGTGAAGGAGGAGAACCGAGCATTACATCAGTGAGGGAGGAGAACCGAGCATTACATCAGTGAGGGAGGAGAACCGAGCATTACATCAGTGAGGGAGGAGAACCGAGCATTACATCAGTGAGGGAGGAGAACCGAGCATTACATCAGTGAGGGAGAAGAACCGAGCATTATATCAGTGAAGGAGGAGATCCGAGCATTAAATCAGTGAGGGAGGAGAACCGAGCATTACATCAGTGAAGGAGGAGAACCGAGCATTATATCAGTGAAGGAGGAGATCCGAGCATTACATCAGTGAGGGAGGAGAACCGAGCATTACATCAGTGAGGGAGGAGAACCGAGCATTACATCAGTGAGGGAGAAGAACCGAGCATTACATCAGTGAAGGAGGAGAACCGAACATAATGATACAATTCGAGCATTGTATAAAGAAAGAAAAGAAAGAAAGAGAATACGTTTATTTGCGGTA
Source organism: Xanthia togata (assembly GCA_963853775.1). NCBI lineage: Eukaryota > Metazoa > Arthropoda > Insecta > Lepidoptera > Noctuidae > Xanthia > Xanthia togata. Next base: position 3,848,065 of record OY970815.1, read on the forward strand.
CACGTGACGCAAGCAAAGAAAAAAACACGAAAATAACAATTTGGGGAAAAACATGCGTCACATCTACGCAAAACGGCCATCGCTCAGCATAATGCTGGGACCCTATGCGAGACAGAGCCCCAGCGCTGGTTTTCAGAGACAGCCGGCGTTGACGTGATGACTTCGACCGGTGCAGCATATAGAGAAATAACAAAATAAGACAAAAAATAAAATAAACAAAAAAATTAAAAATAAAATATTTAAAATGGCAACATTTCGTAGCGTCAGCGACTCACGCGCCGCAGGCTTAATACAATCTGTGCGCGCAGCTGTCATAAAAAAACGTATTTGTTTGACGTTTTGAAATGTTACATTACAAGCGAATGCTCGCCAGTCAGGGAGGCAGTATGTAATGTAATGCTCAAAATCTAATATGCGTGGCTAATAATAACAGCCGCATGGGTGGATCTTCAAGGTAAACGCTTAAACGCTCGCCGAGGTCAGTCATTACATATTGAGGTTGGTCAACAATCCAAGAACCGACCGCAGCGATGTGTAACATCTTTCCTGTAATCTGTGGGAGTGAAAAGGGACGGAAGTGTGTATAGGAAGCCGGGGAAGGGCGCGCTATTTGATTTGACCAATGAGCGCGCGCGGTGCAAGAGTTGGCGTCAGAAACGACCTTGACGAGGCCCCGCCCCTTTAATGTTGCTTATTACCAAGGTGACATGTCAGATGTTACATATCATATGCGAGTACTGTAAGGGACGTTCGTTTTTTTGTTAATATTAGGTCCCCCACCTATGCAATCAGCGTTTTGTATGGAAAATTTTAAAGAAGTTGCATTTTTCATAGTAACATTTTGGTAATTTGTTTAACAACCATGAACTAATGTTTTAAAACTTTTATGCACTAATGTTTCAAAACTAAGATAACGTATGCCACTTAGATTAAGCGACAAAAATAAGTTTTGGCTAAGTTTTAAAACAAATAGTGGTAATTTCAGCTATCAAAAAGAGGAATCATTTTTAAGGTATTTTTTATGTTTAGAAAACTATAAGTAATAAGGATTTGTTTACTATCGGCAGTTGTCTATGATGGTCATCATTCGATATAATATCAAGCAATTGATGAATATTTTAAATCATAGAAGTGACGAGGTTCTCTATTTGTGAGAAAAAAACGCCAATTTCATAGGTGATCCAATATTTCATACACTACTCGTAAAGTTTGAGAAACTTCGCTACTTTCGTTAATTTTTTCGTTTTTCTTCTATTGTTCCGTTATCAGCCGCTGATCTCGAGGCTGCATAGCTAAACAACTTCACTGATAACCCTCTCATGATCCTAATTTCCACCAATGAGTCGACATGCATTGGTCAAGTCAAATTTCCCAACTAGGGTAGGTAGATATGGACAAACTATGGTTAAGATAGATAGATAGAATACTCTTGTATGACAAAAAAAAATACAGATAGTATAAATGCAGAAATTTTACAAAAATAAATTCAATAAAATTCAAAAGGCATAAATGTAATTTAAATATTTAATCCTTTCTATTAAAGTAAGCGTGACCATTGGGGGATCTCACCATCACCTTTAATAGTTTTGTAACGAAAGGATATATTATTTAAATTAAATTTATGATTTTTAATTTAATTTATTTTGTTTTTGTAAAATAAAAATTAAGATAATAAATAATCATTGAGATTATATTTAGTTATAACTACACGTGTTCGAATAACTTGACGAAATGTATGGGAAAGCAGTTTTCTTTTCGCTATTTATGAGTTTGTCTTTAGTATGATTTGTTCATAATGATGATTACAATGACTCCTTTTCAGATATTTCAATTATAGGCACCTTGAAAAAATTGTAAACGTACTGCAAGAATAGAGCGATCTAAAATCATTGAAGGGTTCGATCAAAAGTTGACATGTTATAGTAACTGCTAATGTTTTTTATACCTTATTTCTTTGTACTCAAAGCCTTAATCGGATTAGCTTCATATGTGCGTTTATACAGTGAAAAAAATATTTTAGTAATTTATTGGTTTGGTGTTAAATTCGACCTTATTTGTTGGGGTATTATGGATGTGTTTTGTCTGGCTGCGTTCCTGATTTTAGGTAGGAAGATAGTGTATTTATATAATCACATATGATCTGATCAATATTATGTCTGGACTTTAAAAAAGACTGTGACCTTTGTGTTTGTTTCGGTATTTCTTCTCAGTGGAGTCGGTTAGGGAAGACCGAACTCATCTAGTTTTATAATATAACCAGCGACCCGCCCCCGATTCCCACGGGTGCAATTTACATGTGAACACGGTATTGTGTTCACGACACGTTGTGCTCAAGTTCTGAGCAGTACCTAACAAAAAGTACTAGGCTTGCATGAATTCAAGATAGTCCTCATAGGGATCTGTGAGAGGTAAGCGGGGTCACATGGCCTCAGGTACAATTGTATGAACATTGAACTACTTATATTCAAGGGGAGTAATAAGAGTTCGAAAACCGTTCCACTGGTCAGCTTGGAAAATTGCCTTTAAGTAGGGTCACCAAATTCAAGTACCTGGGGCACTGGGTCACCGAGGACCTCTCAAATGATTTGGATACTGAATGTGAACAGGGCATTGGCAGTGAGAAGCAATATGCTGGCTCGCAGGTTTGCACGGTGCACAAAAGAGGTCAAAATTGCTCTTTTTAAGGCATACTGCCAGAGATTTTATACCTGCAGCCTGTGGGTCCGTTATGCACGTAGATCTGTCCTATACAATAATGGTTTTAGCATGCTCTTGGGGTTGCCTCGCTTTTGCAGTGCATCATCAGGTATGTTTGCTAAGGCCAGCACAAACTGCTTTAGGGCAATAGTAAAAAAAAGAGTGGCCTCCCTGATGCGCCGCGTGCGCAGCAGCACGGAACAGCTTTCTGAATACTATATTGGGAAGGGTTGATTGCCCAGTTGTGAGGCACTGGAACACCAGTCACGGATCTGGAGGTGCCTTATATAATTAGATAGCTGAATTGTAAATAAAAATGATAAAAAATAAATCCTTACATATTATAAAACAGTCCCCCGCCGCGTCTATCTGTATAAACGGGATAAACTCAAAAACTACCAAACGGATTAAAAAACGGTTTACACCAATGGACGGAGTGATTCATGAGGAAGGTTTTGGTGTATAATTCATTAAGGGTTTGGGTAAATTGCCTGAAATATGACGATTATTGTTGAAGATGTCGGGAAAAATCATGCGACTGGGAGCTTTACTGGCATGCGCCGCGTAAACCGTGAGAGATAAGTAAAATTTATGTTCTACAGGATTGTATATCTTAAAATGTTCAACCAAAAACTCTACGATGTCATACGTCTATCTCCTAAGGATAACCAACAATAACCAATTTCAGAATTTTATAAAAATTTCATTGTTATTTCGGAAGCTATTTTGACCGGTATTATATTAATCCTTATCCAATAAAATATGTTATTTAAATTGGGCATTTAATTTTGATTAAAATATGCCTTGACATCATATCATTTAAATGAATAGTTTAAAAGATATCACAGATTCAAAATTACGCGTAACAAAGTAATTATGGTTGACGGCAACGCGGGTGCAGCGGTCAATGACCTTTTCCTCGGCTATTAGGTATGTAATCCCGGTAGTACGTTCCCGTGGGATATTTTCCGATATCCACGCGGGCGAAACCGCGGGCTAAAGCTAGTAATAAATAAATAATTAATAATTTACAAATACAGTTATAAGTAATATTTACTAATAATATATGGAATGTTTTATTCTGAATTAAATGATAAATATTGGTGTTATTAAGGACTTCTTTCTGTGTATATTTTTTGTACCTTACAAATGAAATATTTTTTCAAATAGGAGCTTTGGTTCCGGGATTACCCTCCACGAATACACAAACTCACAAAGTTCGCTCTCTCTCATAAGATTAGTAAAGATTTATAAAGGTATGAGGAACAGGATGTTCACTCATTCTCCATAGAAAAGGGAGGTTATATACAGTATGGAAACCACATATATGCAATAATTGAAACCACAAGTAATACTAGTCCACAGAAGTATAGCAAAATTAAATATTAAATAAAAAACCGTAAATTAAAAAAATTGTCAAACAAAATAAATATCAAAATAAATTCTATAGAAGTAAACACTCTGTTTAGATAAGTACCTTGACCCCAGGAAGAGCGGCAACTATGCACGCGCGCGGCATTTTTGTCGGTGCTGGCGCTTTGATACCTAGTTTGGCAATTTTCGACGAAATCAAAATTTCGAAATCGTTTTTCATGTTCAAGGATTCAAGTTCATTGAATCATTGACCTAGTGATCCAATTCTACAGTGTTCAAATATGATCAAAATTAGAACTCTACTCTGACCTAATTACTGGACCGATTTCTTCAATTTTTTGTGTATCGTCAGAAAAGGCGGTAACAAGTATGTGGTTTCATTTATTGCACATATGTGGTTTCCATACTGTATATATGCGGATCGCGCGGTAAACTCTGCTTGCGCGATGCAGGATTTTGCGTGACGTCAGTATGATGCGTAGTTCATATATGTGGCGATGTAGATGCACAGACTTATTTTTGACGTGTGCAAGTGTTTGTACAAATCTACTAACAGAGATAAAATGAATTATAATTTATGAGTATTGTACCGATGCAATTATAGACACTTGAGACATTCCTATTTCCTAGTATTTCTCTGGAATGGCAAAGCCCTGGATTGCCTCTTGTATTCCAGTGACTTGAAAAAAAAATGTTTGTTATGACTGCCTCGTTGGTCTAGTGGTCGCATGCGCTACTGCCGAGCATGAGGTCCTGGGTTAGATTCCTACGTCGGGCAAAGATTTATTGCAGGGTTTCTCAGTTGGAGTTTGGAGTTGTGCTCGGTGGATGGCAATAGGCTCGCCCACTATTACATGGGACTTTGTGGGTGTGTGTGTATGTGGACCGTTTTTGAAATGCAGTAGCTCCATGTAAAACTGTACATAACATGTACTAGTGTCATGTAGTATTCAGCTGCATTCGTTTAGGAAGCCTCGACATAGTCGGCAGATGATGATACAGATAGCGCAATCCACGACTCTTCGCCCCACTCCGCGACGACTGTACTGTAAGCTGTACTTTAGTGCGGAGCGGAGCGGAGTGGGGCGCGTCGAGGTGGATTGCACCATCTATATTATCTTTATATATTTGTATTCTCTTCTACAGCGACGGAAGCAGTGTCTACCACCAGCGCTCCTAGATGGCGCTGCGTCTATGAGTTTTCTGCGCGCACCACTGATGAGCTTAGCCTACAGCCAGGAGACTTGGTAACAATTTATTTAGCACTAGGCACTAAGAAAGGGCCTACATTTTTGTTATTCTATATGACTGATTTGAGGTTTTGTGTTTTCAATAAATACCTATTCAGTTTTCAACCGACTTACAAAAGGAGGAGGTTATCAATTCGGATGTTTAATATGCATTACTCCGACATATACAGGGTGTTTGGCGCATGGACCGACACAATTTTTTCAGGGATTTGGGAGGTCATTAGCTAGGTTCTAGCTAAGTTCAAAATAGCTTTTAGTTTTTTTTATAATTAATTTAGAAGTTGTAAAATTTCATTCATTATATACAAAAATTAACTTTGGAAGCTTGTAAGGAATTTTCTTGAAACCAGTTGTATAAAACAAAGATGTTTTTAGATTTAAAGGACTTTGGAGAATGCAACAAAATTTGTTTTGTGCCACTACACCCACAAACAAAAAAGTTATTTCAAATTAAAAGACACATTTTGGGAATTTTTTTCATTTTAAAAAAATAATCATATGTAACCAACCGTGACATTTGGGACAAAGGGTGTATGGGTAGAACCTAGCTAATGACCTCCCAAATCCCTGAAAAAATTGTGTCGGTCCATGCGCCAAACACCCTGTATATAGACGGATTAGCAAAATTATTTTGTTTGAAACTGTATACTTCGGAGATAGTTGTCATCAGGTCAGGATCTGAATATGGGATCCTGGAGAAATCGAGGGAACTCTTCAAATATTATAGGCACACCTATAGCGATTTGGGTATTTTTTATAATAACTCGTGCAGTTGCTCTCAAAAAGCATCATTTGGTGAAGTGGAACTGATGATGAAGACCACAGCTGGCCACTGGAACTACTCAATAATAAGGATTTCACGGGTGGCGATTCGATTACTTTAATATGGTTGCCAATCAATTTATGCTCGTCACAATGCATATGGAGAAGTGGAGCTGATGATGAAGTACCAGGAGAACTCCTCAACGATTATCGTTCCTGGATCGGGAAAAGCAATATTTTGTAAAACGTGATGAGTAGTTGACATGAGTCTATTGTAACTTAGATAATTTACAAGCTGACACACTAAAAAGCGAGAAATAAAAACTTCTACAAAAAAAAAACAGACTGACAAAGTGAAAAATAATTTTATTTTGGAAGTCGGTGGCAAAAAACGAATATCGACTTCTGAAATAAAGTTATTTTTCTTTTAGTAGTCTTTTTTTTTTTTTGTTCCACTATTGTTTAGAATGAAAATAAAATTTTACACTCCCTGACTCCTAAACTTAGCCCTGCATTGTTTGTATAAAGGTGCAGTTTTAAAATGATTCTTTGGAACAATTACAAGAAATTCAGATCTGCTTCAAAACTGCATAAAACAATGTTCTTTGATTAATAATTATTTTGATGTTTGAGGCCTTGATACCTTTCATGGAAATGCACGGTGGCTCGATTTAGGAGTCCTGAAAGGAATTCCGAAAAAAAAAATCCCGCGGGAGATGTGAGGAGAAATTCACTCGCGCCGATTGTACAAACTAGCTTGTATGGAGGTGTTCAAACTCGTCGGCGTCACGTGACTTCCTGATCATTAAAGCAATCACCGCGCGGTCACCTCCCGCTTCCGGGGAGCGCGGGATTAACCTCACTTATTTACAGTTCTTTAAAACTCGGCTCCCATTTGGAAGTTTTTCATAGCAAGACATTTCTTTTTTGTAGGTAAGCGACGCACCACCACCTCGAGGCGATGCAGAGCCCGGCTGGAGATGGGGAACGGCTAGAGGTAAGCAGAACTATAACAAAATTAATCAAAGAAAGTGAAAGCGTAGGACTACTAATTAACTCAGACAAAACAAAGCTAATGACAAACTCAATTGCCTTGGAAATTAAAATCAACAACAAAGTGCTTGAATATGTCGCAGAATATGTTTAGTTGGGCCAGCTTATTTCACACAAAGACCAAACCACTAAGGAAATTGGAAGACGAATAACAAATGGGTGGGTAGGTCATGAAAGCAACGAATCTAAGGTCTATTCTAATCCTTGTTTCCAATTGTTGTTATTTCCACTTAAATCAACCTTATGAAATATATATATTACATTCCGGCGGACCCGCACACGATCTGAGCCTAATGTTGATGAAAGCGAAATTATATCTCAAACATTAAACTATACGACGAGTAGTTTACCTGACTTATCCGAAGACGAAGACGTTCCACAATCGAAAATATTAAAAGATGAGATTGCCAGACTAACATCTCAGCTAACTAGTGCGCATAAAGAAATTGAATTGTTATCACTGGAAAACAGTAATTTAAAGAAATTAAATGGTGAATATAATAAAAGAAATGACATGTATAAAAAAATTGTTAACAGTCCAGGAAATAATAAAGCGAAGACAGCATTAATGACGCCTAAAAAAAGTACGAAGACGAAACAAACACAGACTATTCAGACCATTGAAAATGACCACTCGTTACCTAGGAACAAAAATATAACTAAAAGCAACAGCAGCAACGTAAGCTCATTTAAATCAACTCAAAACATACGAGCCACAACAACAGTAGAACAACCTTCCATAAAACACAAAATATGCCTGATAAGCAGCGAAACATCTAACAGGTTATACACAATTGCCGAAAGAACTAATTTACGTAACTATGAAATCTGTCATTATAGAAAACCTACATGCGGATTGCGGCAAATTCTTCACAAAATTGAAGGAAAAGTGCAAAACTTTACGTACTCAGACTATTGTGTTATTTACATTGGAGAAGAAGACTTCCGGAAAACACACAACTATTTGGAATTAGTCATGTTTGTCAGAGAAAAATTAATAGAATTGAGTCATACTAATTTTATAATTTGTTTACCTACGTTTAAATATATGATAGATGCTAACATAATGTATAACAGCCGCGTAGAAACGTTCAATAACCTTATTTACTTGGATATAAACACTTGTAACTATGCATATTTACTGGACTCAAATCTGAATCTATCTTATGACTATGATACTTACAGCAAACGCTATAGAACCTTAAATAACAGTGGTTTAAACATAGTTTTATCAGATTTACAAGACCTGATTCTTAGCATATGCAACCTGAATGCTACGCACTCAGAAGTGAACTGCCACCCTCAAATTAATCATAGTCAACACGATTTTTCTGATAATTCACAACAGTCAAATACTCAGTTTTTTCGTTAACTACCTTAACATCATACACCAAAACATAGCTGGTTTAATTAATAAATCTGATACACTGACTGTAAAGTTAGTAGAATTAATTAACAAGGGAACTATAATAGATGTTCTTTGTGTTACAGAACATTTCATACAAACAGGATATGAGAATTTATTGCACATTCCGAATTTTTGTCCAGCTGCTTTCTTTTCTAGAAACACAAAGAGAGGAGGAACAGGTATTTTCGTAAGAGTAGGATTGCAGTTTGCAGAAATATCGGACATAGCAAAACAATCAGTTTCAGGCATCTTTGAATGCTGCGCTGTAGAAATAATAGCTTATAAAATTGTTATTATTTGTATTTATAGAATCCCCTAATATAACTACGAAATGTTTTATGATAAATTGGATAATATTTTAAATAAAATCTGTCTATCTTCAAATAAGAAAATCGTCTTGTGTGGAGATTTTAATATTGATGTTTTGAAAAGAAACAAAATCACACTAGAACTTGAATACTTTCTTATGAAGTACAATTTAAAACTAGCGCTTTATACTCCCACTAGGTTAATAAGTCAAACCTGTATTGACAATTTTGCTCATAACTATCGGAAAGAATGTAAAGCTGAAGTTGTAGATCTGATCCTTTCGGATCATACATCTCAAATACTTAAAGTACCAATAAATAAAACTTGCAATTTAAAATATTGGAAAACAAAAAAGCAGGACACATGTATGGAAAATTTAAGTACTTTTAAAAGACATCTCGGCTCTCTATCTTATATGCGAGTATATGAAGCTAAGGACGCAAATGAAGGTTTTGACAATTTCATGGAAGATTTCATACTTCTATATAGATTATGTTTTCCGGAGAAAATTATAACCATTAAAACTAGCAAGAAAACGAAATGGATATCACGCGGAATAAAAACATGTAGTAACAAACAAAGGCAGTTACTTTGGGCATATCGATTAAAATCTGATTCGAAAAATAAATCAGTCCTAAATTAAATTGATAATTTTCCTGTAAATTAACTATACCAAAATTTACAGGAAAATTATCAATTTAACACAAAAAGCACAAAATAACCATTTCATAAATACCGCTCAAAATAAATCAAAAGCTACTTGGCAAATTATAAATAAATCCAAATATTGTCTGCCATTAGAGCCTGTAATAAGCATGAAAAGAGATAATTTGACATTTACAGACCCCGTGGACATTGCAAATCAATTTAACGATTACTTTATTGACACAATTGAGAATAATGTTAAACCTGACATCACATTAAATAATACAAATATAAACAATCAAACTTTAAATTCACTATTCATGCAACCTGTAACAATTGACGATATAATACAAATAATTTGCAGCCTTAAAAACACAAATACTGTTGGATACGATGGAGTTTCCACAAAAGTATTGAAGTTTACTAAAGAACTAGTAGCACCTCCATTAGTTCATATAATTAACTTATGTATAGTTGATGGCATTTTCCCGAATAAGCTCAAAAAAGTAATAATAAAACCCCTGTATAAAAAAGATGATAAAACAGATTTTAAGAATTATAGACCTATTGCCAAAATTCCAATTATTTCTAAAATTTTCGAGAAAGTAATCTATAACTCTATAAATGCCTATTTTGAAAAGTATAAATTATTTTGCACAGAACAAAAGGGTTTCCGTAAGAACACTACGATTAATATGGCACTATTTGACTTGCTAGCTAACATCATGTCGTCTGTCGATAAAAGAAATCCAGTCTGTGCAATTTACACTGACATGACCAAGGCTTTTGACCATGTAGACCATAAGATTCTGTTGCACAAATTAAATAGTTATGGTATAAGAGGGAATGTCTCAAAGTTGATAAAATCATACCTGAGTAATAGGCTTCAATACACGGAAATTTCTAGGATATGTCCTAAAACTAAATTAGAAATTAAATATGTATCAAAACCACGACATGTTAAATATGGGGTCCCCACAGGGTAGTGTATTGGGGCCGCCACTTTTTTTGATATACATAAATGATCTTCCGAAAGCAACGACCAACAAAATGGTTCTATTTGCAGATGACAGTACAGCTATAGTAAAATGTACTAATTCAAATAGTTATAAGAATGACATTAATACTTGCTTAAGTGACATTATAAGATGGTTAGATAATAATAATTTGGTTATAAACCTGAGCAAAACAAGAGTCATGCATTTTTATCAACGTCGTGGAAACCCAAACCTTAGCATTTCCTACAAGGGCTGTGATATTGAAGAAGCTAATAAGGCTAAGTTCTTAGGCATTATAATTGATAGCCAACTTACATGGAAACCTCATGTTGAAGAAATAAGTAAAAAACTTAGCAAATCCGCATATGCTCTTTTTCAACTCTCAAAGAAAGTTAACAGTCAGGCTCTGTTAACAGCGTACCATGGATTGGTTGCCTCGGTTTTGCGGTATGGCATTATTTTCTGGGGGCAGTCTACTGATAGGGAGCTGGTATTTAGACTGCAGAAGCGATGCATCAGGTCAATGTGCGGTCTTAAGACAACTGATAGCTGTATGCCATATTTTAAATCGTTAAAATTTTTAACTGTGCCTTGTTTATATATAATGGAAACGGCTTTGTTTGTGAAATGCAACCCACATCTATTTAAAAAATTATCAGAGGTCAGGAAAAATCCAATACGTACTCAGTACATCAATCAATTATGTCAAGCAAAATGTAAAACGGCGCTAATGCAAAAAAGTTTTTTTGGTATTGCCCCACTCATATATAATAGATTACCTAATATTATAAAAAATATGACTACATTAAAATTTAAAAGGGCACTAAACGAAATTTTGATTATAAAAACTTATTACAAGATTGACGATTTTCTTAATGATGATTCACTAACTGATTGACATGCTGTTACTTTGATTGACAATTATTATTAGGATAATGGTTCACTTACTTTTTATTTCCATTTGACATTATATAGTCTTATTTTATTTTATTTTATATTTTTGATTGCTGTGACCACACTGACATTATTATTATTTTATTTTTTGTAATTTCCTATGATCTGCCGCTTATTTTAAATTCGTATTTTAAATTTTGAATTGTAAACCTTTGCATGCCCATTTGACGGTAAAATATGGAGAACTTTATTATAAAAACACCTATGTACTATACCCATGTTTGCAAAGAAATAAATGATTTGATTTGATTTGAAAGTGTAAATAAAGTTGATTTTAGACTGACCCTTACTGTTGAAAAAGTCATTAAAAAATATGAAGTTGTAGAGCAAACTGAACCTTGTTTTTCCTAAAACTCATGTTTGTTTACATGTTTGCCAAATAAATTACGAACGCAAATTAAGTAATATCAAAACGGTCTTCAACACATGTATGTACTACCTTGCATTACATATGGCAGCGAAACTTGGTCTCTCACAAAACACCACAGATAAATGCTGGCACATTGACAAGGATCAATGGAAAGGAGAATGACTGGTATTAAAAATAAGACAGGATACGAAATACCCTGACTAAAGAAAAGACAAAAGTTACTGATGTTTTTACCAAAATAGACAAACAAAGTGGAGATGGACAGGCTACATGTTAAGAGGCATTGTAACGTTACATTTTCCCGGGAGGGGGAAAATGTAAGGTCACGAGGTAACTGTCACCAGAACTGGAGGAGTCCCGGCTTAAAAGAAAAAGTAAAAAAAAGAAACGGTAAAATAATTTAATTTTAAATAAATAAGGCCAGGGAAACCGGGGTAGAAAATTGAAGGTCCAAGTTGTTAAAGAAAAGAGGCTCGCAGGTCGTGAAGAAAATAGGCTCGTAGATTGTGCAGAAAATAAGCTCGTAGATTGTGCAGAAAAGAGGCTCGAGTCAGGCCTCCACGTCGCCGACCTCGGAGGGGCAGGCCGTGGTAGAGAGGACTGGCAGAGGGCTGAGAGCTATCAGCGGTCGGCGTCACAGGTTTGCACGACGTTATCCCACGAACGATGTCCGGTGTACAAAGACGCGTAAACTTGAGTTTCGAGTTTGAGTTTTCTTCCAGCACAGCCCCCGCTATCAGAGGGCACAGTCCTCCCACCGAGCGCTATCAACAGGACCTCCTGCCAAGGCGAGCCCAAGAGTAAAACTGGTCTGCTGGCCCCGGCTCCCTTCCTTTTCGGATCGGTTGTCATTTCAAAGTTTTAATGTGATTCTAGAACATAAAAGAATAATAATTTATAACAAGGTCTAATACGTATACAACCTAACCTACCGGCAGCTCTAGCAATAAATTAAAAATAAAACCTAGGCTTGTCATTATCTGACATTACAAAAAGTAAACAAACATTCGGAGAGCACTAGAAAATCTAAATAGCTCTGAATATAGAGGCCTAGGATTGCTTAAACTACAGACAATGGCCATGCAGATAATTGGAGAGAACATATAATATCTAATTAAAATAGCCAAAACGTAAGTAAAAAAATACGAACATTACAGCATTCAATACAAGTGGAGTAAAGTTGTGACTGAATGGTACCCCATAGATGGCAAAAGGAACAGGGGAAGACAACATAAGAGATGGGAAGAAGAACCGAAGCTTATAGCGGGTCCAAATTGGAGAAGAGTTGCAAGAGATAGGACTCAGTGGAAGTGGTCAGAGAAGACCTTTGCAAAAAGACACAGAACTAAGAAACTTTCTGTAAACAACGGAAAAATACCACAAAACAATGATTCAGAATAAAAAGGGCTTATTATTATATAGATAATCCTTGTTTTGCCATAACACAATAGATACAGAGGACTCGCAAAGACTCGCTCGAGAAAAACAAAAAAAAAACATTTTTTGTTTTTCTCTTTTAATCATTTTGAACACTTTCTCATGTTTTTCTCTTAGGTCAATCCGGCTGGTTCCCCGAATCCTACGTAGAAGACATCAACGCTCCCGCCGCTTACGCAGAGGTCATTGACCCCATGGAGACGAAGACACAACTAGAAGGCATAGCGGAGGTTCCTGAAGCGGAACTGAACAATGACTTGGGTGCAGGAATTTCTTCTATGGGTAAGTTTAATTTAAAAACAATAAAATCATGGCCGCTATTGACCAGTGTCAGCCACTAGAGTCCACTAGTGGCTATGGTCAGCCACGGTCAACCACTTCTGGCCAACGACAGCCACTAGTGACTATTGTCAGCCATTAGAGGCCAATGGAAGCTACTAAAGGCCAGTGACGGCTAGTAAAGACCAATGTCAGCCACTTTACGCCAGCGTATATGACTGTTGCTGACCACTAGTCGCCTTTATGTAGAGGTCATTGACCCCATAGAAACCAAGACCCAACTGGAAGGCATAGAGGAGGTGCCTGAGGCTGAACTTAGCAATGACTTGGGTGCAACAATGTCTTCTATTGATAAGTTGCATTTAAAAAAAAAACGAATTAAAAACTTGGCCACTGTCAGCCACTAGTAACCACTAGTGGCCATGGTCAGCCCCTTCTGGCCAGCGACATCCACTAGTGACCATTGTCAGCCACTGGAGGCCAGTGGTAGCCACTTAAGGCCAGTGACGGCTAGTACAGACCAATGTCAGCCACTTAACGCCAGCGTATATGACTTTAATTTAAAAACATCCCCATTGTTAGCCACTACAGGCTTGTCGGCCACTAGAGTACATTGTCGGCCACTAGAGGCCATTGCCAGCTACTACAGGCCAATACCAGCCACTACGGGCCATTGACAACCAATACAGGCCATCGACTGCCACTAGTGCTAATTAGCCGTTCCTCGTTACAGAGATCAAGTCTGCCGGGCTGGAAGGCATAGAAGAGATGCCGGAAGTGGAAATGACGAATGACCTGGGAGGAGCCATGCCTGTTGTCGGTAAGTGGCGTATATACCACGCATAGGACTTGGTTTTAAAAAAATAATTAAATAACTTATTGTCAAATGAAAAACATTTTTGAACAGATTATTTAAAAAAAAAAACAGCTGTTCTATACTTAAACTTCCATATCTACTCGACTGAAATGTATGGGACGGCTGATAACTTTTTCGTTTTATCTTATTTATGTTGATTTAAAATTAGAATTGCGGGTACGTATTGAAATAATCAAATCACCACCACAAATTGGCATTTACACTCCACAGGTATGTTTTCTAATCCATATGTTTACATTTTCACCAAATACATTTGGGGCAGACTATTTAGTACAAGACTCATTTTTTTTTTTGGAATGCTCGTTAACCCCAGCATATATAAACACCACAATGACCATGATACTCCCTTCTGTGTAACAGAAGGCGGTGACTTTTACATCGCTGCGTACCCCTACTTATCGGCGGAACCCGGAGACCTTACCTTCGAGGCTGGCGAGAGGATCGAGGTCATCAGGAGAGATGGAGACTGGTGGACTGGCAGAATTGGCATCAGGTAATTTTTAATGTTCTTTCTTCTGTATCTTAATATGTATACAAGGTGTTCGTTTTGATATCCCATAACTCGTAAGTGAATGAGTCCATGTTACATAATCAATTTCAATTTCCATATCCATACAAAATAATTCGACAGTCACGATTATTAAGATAAAACACCGTTACAAGAAAAAAAAAATAGTATCAATTTTTCTCCATAAAAAAAATATGAAAACGTCGCATTTTCTTAGCTTCAAATATGAATGATTGGTTTGAATGAAAATGATTTACTCATACTTATCAATGAAACTTAGATACACACTTATACGATAGTCTAGTGACTCTAGTGTTATGTTATCTCCGAAACTATGTATTTTTGAAACACGTGTTCTAGAATTTTTGTTTTCACGCGGGTGACTTCGCTAGTATTCAATATATTTATTACATACTAGATGAGTAGACAGACGTTGTCCTTTTAAAATTTTAGCAACATTTTCAGAATTTTCAAATTATCCTTTACTAAAATAACAGCTATATTTTATTTCCCCGTCCCAAACCCGTCGCAAGGCATCACCCGCCCGCGCTATTTCTTCCGTTTTCGTTTGGCGTTCTTTCTGATTTTTTTCTTTCTGCTCGGCTCCTGAAGATTTTGACGTAATGTTTGCCTATAACCTTCCTCAAGAATTAGGCTATCAAATGCAAAAAGAAGTTTGCAAACCCGACTGGAAGCTCCATTGATTGTCGCGTTCAAACAAAAAATACTCCTCAATTTTATTATATGAGTATAAGTATATATATTGGTGTTAATAGGTATGGGAGGACAGTGTAGGTTACCAATCAGTTCTACCAAAGGCTTTTATATTACCCAGTACGCCCAAGTACCATCGCAGTCACGCATAACTAACCACTTTGGAAACAAAATCCCGTGCACACAACCCTTTTTTTCCTAGGCAAGCGTTACTATAGCGGCCGAACGCTGCAAGCAGGAATAGCCCTTACGGTGTGTGGACGGGGTATATGCGTGTCCACGATCGAGCGTGGCGGTTCCGTTTCGTTCACTGTTTAGAAAGAGCGCAAAGTGCGCTAAAGAAATTTCATTTTAAAAACTTCGTGTTAAAAAACCGCCCGTGCCGACTCGTGCTATCTGTCTTGTGTGGGTCAGATAGGCAGTCGGTCCATCCGGTTTTTGAAAAGGAAGGCAGATTAAGATAACTGAGCCTAGGTTTGCCATCGGAGTCTAGATCTGCCAGATCTGTGAAAACGTTTACTGCATGCAATATAACCCAAAGTCGATTTTACCCCAGTTTGACAAAATTTCCTTAACCTAGGGTGGCAACATTACCCAGTGTTGGCAGTGTTTTCCTAGGGTGGCAACTGGCAACATTACCCAGTGCTGGCAGTGTTTTCTTAGGGTGGCAACTGGCAATATTAGCCAGTGTTGGCAGTGTTTTCCTAGGGTGGCAACTGGGAACATTACCCAGTGTTGGCAGTGTTTTCTTAGGGTGGCAACTGGCAACATTACCCAGTGTTGGCAGTGTTTTCTTAGGGTGGCAACTGGCAATATTAGCCAGTGTTGGCAGTGTTTTCTTAGGGTGGCAACTGGCAACATTACCCAGTGTTGGCAGTCAAACTCAAGCTCAAAGCATTTGTTTCAATAAAACCACTTACAGGCACTTTTGAATTGTCAAAGGGGTCGGTCAGTCAAAAATCTGAAGCTAGTTGCCCATTCCAAAGCGTAGTAGGTACCTATGGAGAAGAACGGGCAAGAAACTCCATGGACCACAGTGTTTTCTTAGGGTGGCAACTGGCAATATGAGCCAGTGTTGGCAGTGTTTTCTTAGGGTGGCAATATTAGCCAGTGTCGGCAATACTAGGCTAGTTTCCTGTCGGAGTCGAAATCTGACAGAGCCAAGATCTGCGTTACAGCTTTAACGTAACATGATGGATCTAGTATAATACATATACTTTTGTAACATCTCACCTAGATTCTCAAAGGCTAGATGATATAATAATCTATTTGTCTTTCCTTGTTTCCAGAACCGGTATCTTCCCCTCAAACTACGTGACAAAAGACACGACGACAACAGCGGACGTGATAGCGGCCATCCCGGAGGCGGTGGAGCCCGGCGACGGTGGCGACACACACGAGCAGCAGCTGGCCGCGCCCGCACTGCCGGACGGGGCCCCGCCGGCCGCGCCCTACTCGCCACCCATACTGGTAGGTACAGCAGCAGCTGGCCCCGCCCGCACTGCCGGACGGGGCCCCGCCGGCCGCGCCCTACTCGCCACCCATACTGGTAGGTACAGCAGCAGCTGGCCCCGCCCGCACTGCCGGACGGGGCCCCGCCGGCCGCGCCCTACTCGCCACCCATACTGGTAGGTACAGCAGCAGCTGGCCCCGCCCGCACTGCCGGACGGGGCCCCGCCGGCCGCGCCCTACTCGCCACCCATACTGGTAGGTACAGCAGCAGCTGGCCCCGCCCGCACTGCCGGACGGGGCCCCGCCGGCCGCGCCCTACTCGCCACCCATACTGGTAGGTACAGCAGCAGCTGGCCCCGCCCGCACTGCCGGACGGGGCCCCGCCGGCCGCGCCCTACTCGCCACCCATACTGGTAGGTACAGCAGCAGCTGGCCCCGCCCGCACTGCCGGACGGGGCCCCGCCGGCCGCGCCCTACTCGCCACCCATACTGGTAGGTACAGCAGCAGCTGGCCCCGCCCGCACTGCCGGACGGGGCCCCGCCGGCCGCGCCCTACTCGCCACCCATACTGGTAGGTACAGCAGCAGCTGGCCCCGCCCGCACTGCCGGACGGGGCCCCGCCGGCCGCGCCCTACTCGCCACCCATACTGGTAGGTACAGCAGCAGCTGGCCCCGCCCGCACTGCCGGACGGGGCCCCGCCGGCCGCGCCCTACTCGCCACCCATACTGGTAGGTACAGCAGCAGCTGGCCCCGCCCGCACTGCCGGACGGGGCCCCGCCGGCCGCGCCCTACTCGCCACCCATACTGGTAGGTACAGCAGCAGCTGGCCCCGCCCGCACTGCCGGACGGGGCCCCGCCGGCCGCGCCCTACTCGCCACCCATACTGGTAGGTACAGCAGCAGCTGGCCCCGCCCGCACTGCCGGACGGGGCCCCGCCGGCCGCGCCCTACTCGCCACCCATACTGGTAGGTACAGCAGCAGCTGGCCCCGCCCGCACTGCCGGACGGGGCCCCGCCGGCCGCGCCCTACTCGCCACCCATACTGGTAGGTACAGCAGCAGCTGGCCCCGCCCGCCCTGCCGGACGGGGCCCCGCCGGCCGCGCCCTACTCGCCACCCATACTGGTAGGTACAGCAGCAGCTGGCCCCGCCCGCACTGCCGGACGGGGCCCCGCCGGCCGCGCCCTACTCGCCACCCATACTGGTAGGTACAGCAGCAGCTGGCCCCGCCCGCACTGCCGGACGGGGCCCCGCCGGCCGCGCCCTACTCGCCACCCATACTGGTAGGTACAGCAGCAGCTGGCCCCGCCCGCACTGCCGGACGGGGCCCCGCCGGCCGCGCCCTACTCGCCACCCATACTGGTAGGTACAGCAGCAGCTGGCCCCGCCCGCACTGCCGGACGGGGCCCCGCCGGCCGCGCCCTACTCGCCACCCATACTGGTAGGTACAGCAGCAGCTGGCCCCGCCCGCCCTGCCGGACGGGGCCCCGCCGGCCGCGCCCTACTCGCCACCCATACTGGTAGGTACAGCAGCAGCTGGCCCCGCCCGCCCTGCCGGACGGGGCCCCGCCGGCCGCGCCCTACTCGCCACCCATACTGGTAGGTACAGCAGCAGCTGGCCCCGCCCGCCCTGCCGGACGGGTAGGTAGTGTTCCTTTCCTTGGGTAATATTACCAGCAATGGTTAATATCGCCATACTTGGGTAATATTGCCAAATTTTTAAGTGGCACTACAAATTGGCATCCACAGTTGCGTTTTCTGATCGATTTGTTTACATTTTCATCTAATACTTATGGAACGGACTCTACATAGGAATATTCTCGTCCAACAGGAACAGAAGTCGTCCACCCCCATATCGTCCGAGGTGGCGTCCATCACAGGCGGCGGCGCGGCCGGGGCCCCCGGCGGCGCGGGGGCGGCCGGGGGCCCGCGCCCCGCCTCGGCCGCGCGGCGGGACTCCGGGCGGGACTCCGTCACGGGGCGCCGCAAGAACGAGATCGCGCAGGCTATCGCGACCTATACTGCTACTAGGTAACCCTACTAAACTAACATTTTTGATTTACAGAAACGGCATGTATTTATCGAGCCACTAATAATTCCCATTTTGATTTCTTAAAAATATTAATGAACACACCACGTTGCATTTATTATAATAAATGCGCCTCTTTTTGTAATCCTAATCCTATATTATAAATGTGAAAGTGAGTTTTTATTGATTTGTTTCTTGTTACGCTTTCACGCTAAAACTGATGAATGAATGTGGATGAAATTTGCCACAGGGGTAGACCTTGACCCGGATTAAGACAGGATATTTATTTATTTATTTAAACTTTTCACACTTAAAAAAAGTACAAAGGCGGACTTAATGCCTTAGGCATTCTCTACCAGTCAACCAAGGGTGGTGAAGAGACTAGATGGCAGGATACTCTTTAATCCGATATTCCCAAGGGGCCCGTGACTAATGCGGGTGAAACCACGGGGCGCAGCTAGTATATATATTCATATTTTGGTGTCCTAAAAATACGAAATAGCCAAGTAACTGCGACTAAGTTGAATGTAGCGCTTGCTGACCGCTACCGCGAGTTTTTAGAGGATTAATTAAATATTTCCTAAATAAATTAAAGTTTCATTTTGTAAAGCCAGCTCACTCAGGATCAATCCAATAATTCTCTTTGGATTACCCCTGAGTTAGCTGTTAACTACGAGTTATTTAGCTCATCCATAACGCGTAAGTGGGCCAAAAAGCTTTTCAATTTAACACCGGTTTCTGTCAGTTTACTCTCGATTTTGATGAATTTCGTCCTTTGGCGATTTCGCTCCGGTTTTTGACAATTTATCTTCGGCTTCTGAAATGTATTTAATTTTTCCTGGATTCAGAAAGTTTTCTTAAGAGTGTTCATCTAAAAAGTTGGCATTGTCGCAAATAGCTGTCAAATATTTACCTGTTTTGATTAATTTGGAACTGTATGGAATATGGCGAACTAGTGAACTAGAATATTAATAATAAATTGCAATTATAACACTGAATTTGACGTTGTAACCGTTTTAGATGTAAAAAAAGGTGTTTGGAAAGTTTCCAAATACTTTTTTTTACATATAAAACGAAATATTCGGTGTTACGATATTAATTATTGCATTTCATAATCAATATTTTACTTCACTAGTTAGCCACATTTCATATTTCCATACAGTAATATTTGACAGCTATTTGCGACGTTGCCCACTTTCTGTATAAAGGCTCTTAAATCACTCACATGATCACAATCATAACAGACACTCTCAGGCTAAAATTATTTTTTCCTCCCTCTCTCTCATTCTAGTTCAGAGCAGCTATCTCTCTCTAAAGGCCAGCTCCTCGTGGTGCGAAAGAAAGCCGACAGCGGCTGGTGGGAAGGCGAGTTGCAGGCCAAAGGCAGGAATAGACAGGTTGGCTGGTTCCCGGCCAGTTATGTGAAGGTAAGGGATAAACAATACGCTTGTAACCGAGAATTATGTCGCTAAATCGCTTTTAATTATAAGATCGTTCATTGTGTCACCCTATATGACTTTTAGCAATTGTAATATATCTAAAATTAACTATTACCATCCTTACATATTATAAAACTAGCAGTTTGCCCGCGGCTTCGCTCCCGTGTTCTTTTTCGCGGGACCCGTAATTTTCCCAGGATAAACAGTAGCCTATGTTACTCCCTGAAAACTAAGCTTTCTAATGGTAAAATAATTTTTCTAATCGGTCCAGTAGTTTCGGAGCCTATTCAATACAAACAAACAACAATCAAATCTTTCCTCTTTATAATATTAGTATAGACAAAGTCCCCGCCGCGTCTGTCTGTCTGAACGCGATAAACTCAAAAACTACCGAACGGATTTTCAAACGGTTTACACCAATAGACGGAGTGATTCATGAGGAAGGTTTTGGTGTATAATTCATTAAGCTTTTGTGTAACTTGGCTGAAATATGACGATTATTGTTGAAGATGTCGGAAAAAATCATGCCGACTGGGAGCTTTACTGGCGTGCGCCGCGTAAACCGAAAGAGATACTTCTGTTGTACAGAATTGTAGATCTTAAAAAGTTCACCAAAAAAGTCCACGATAGCATTCGTCTATCTTTTAAGGATGACCCACAGTAACCATTTTTATCTTTCAGAATTTGATGACAACTTCATTGTTATTTCCGAAACTATTTTGACCGGTACAATTTTTTTCCGTATCCAATAAAATATGTTATTTAAATTACACATTTTATTTAGATTAAAATATGCCTTGACATCATATCATTGAAAACAATACTTTAAAAGATATCACAGATTCAAAAATAACGCGTAACAAAATAATTATGGTTGACGGCAACACGGGCGCAGCGGTAGGAGTCAATGACCTTGTTCTCGGCTATTAGGCATGTAATCCCGGTATTACATTCCCGTGGGATATTTTACGACATCCACGCGGGCGAAGCCGCGGGCTAATATAAGCTAATAATCACTATAATCACATTGCTTGGCGGAAGGATGATATTTCCGTTTTTTTTTTCTTCTCAGATCTTACAGTCTTCAGGCCGGACATCCGGTCGCACTACCCCAGTTCTATCCAAGATGGATACCTTACCAGCTGAAACAGTTATCGATAAGGTAAGATAATAATATTAATTATTTAGTAGTATCTTAGGCTTTTTGTGAAGAAGTCCGGGGAAGTACTACCACGACGACAAGTTGTCATGGAAATTACTGAGAGCATCTAAAGGCCTCGTTGGTGTAGTGGTCTCAAGCTCTGCTTTTGAGCCTAAGATCTTGGGTTCGATTCCCAGGTCGGGCAGTGTTTTTGTGTTTTTCCATCAGGAATTTCTCAGTAGCAGCCCGGAGTCTGGATTTGTGCCCGGTTGATGGCAATAGGCTCGCCCCCTATTACGTGGGACGTCAACACCTCTGCCGAGCCCTTCGGGGCATACTAGCGTGATGTTATGTTATGAATTGTGATTAATATTAATAATTTAATTGATGCCATGCTGCTTGCTTTTACTAACGCTTTGCTTATTCAACAGAATCAATGTTATTTTATAATAATTTATTTTTACAAATTTTTATATTGAATAATGAATAAAAGAAAAATGTTTGACTCAAACTCAAAGCATTCATTTTATTTAAACCAATTACAAAATTTTGAATAGAGATGATGACAGGGTCAAAAAACAAGATATTATAATTTAGTTCATCGGTCAGATAATAAAAAAATAATAGAGACGTATTTTTTGCTTAATCATATAAATAAAAAATGAAACTTATTAAAAGAGTGGGGGTCGCTACGTCACAAGTACAAAATTGACATACAAGTGACGTCATGCCACATTTTAACTCAGTGTATCGTCATAATATTTTGTTAAAATAAAACATACGTATCCAATATTTTTTTAATAATCTACCTGACGGACTGTTGAAAATCATAAATTCTACTACTGCAACTTACATGAATGTCGACTTAATTTCAATGTACACTAAGTCGATTTTAAAATGACATGATTCACTAAAAATTACATCAAAATATTTTTGATGAATACACTGAATATGCGCTGATGTGAATAATGTTCAATATAACGAAGCATTATTAATTTATGCATTTAGAAGTTTATTAATTTTATTTGTTATTTTAATGTTATAATTCGGTTTTTTATTGGTTTGAACAAGCCAACAATTTTTAGATACAGAAAAAAATATCTTGATTTTAATTTTATTGGATATACTTCACAATATATTTTTTTTTTTCACTCTTATTTCTTAAATATTTCTGGTGGTGGAATTAAAATAGACCATGATAGTTTTCTTTACGCCCACATTTTTTTTAAACGAGTTTTAACTTTATTTCAAGTAAACTGTCAAACCAGTTACAGTATTTTGAACTTTATTTCAATTATTGTAAAGTTCTTATTACAAAATCGACAACTTAGACTCTGATCTGAACTCAACTTTTGTATTAACAACTTTACGTTCGTCGAAATAAAATCCAAAATACAATAGCAGGCTCGAAGGTTTTGGCTTGGACTAGAATTTCTCGTTTTGGCGCTTAAGGGCTGATTTCACCAATGAAACTGAACGCGATCAGCATTTCTAAAACGCGATCAAGAGCTGTCAGTGTCAAAATTGTTATGGACTATTGCACACTGACAGCTCTTGAACGGGTTTAGATCTGAAATCCGCACTAAGTTAAATAAGGCGGTTATTGGCAAAATATTTAGTTAACTCACAATCTTTTGGTGGTTGGTTTAACTTTTAAAACTAAACTGACAGTTAAAAAAATAACTTCCAGGTAATCGCACTTTATCCGTACACCGCACAAAACGCTGACGAACTAAGCTTTGAAAAAGATGACATAATAGCCGTCACAGACCGATCGCAAGACCCCGCTTGGTGGCAAGGTAACTAACAATATCCAGGTAACCACAGAGCACGGAGACGCTGCCAGAGGCCGCAGCAACAAGAGGGTCAGCATCGTTCAGAGTAGTAATAGGTAACATTTAACAATTCATCAAAATTCAACAACGTAACCTTGTAACGGCGGGCATAAAATAATATATTTTTTCGTTTTGTTAGAGCTGCACAATTGCTTAACTTTTTTCAATTACATATTTATTGTAATAATGATCGATACGAGTAATTTTACGATTTGCTTTCACTAAACGGACAGACGTCAAATGTTACCTATTAAAATGGCCATACTTTACAAGCATATTTTGGCGCGCACACATATTAGTAGCTACAGATGGGTCACACCGCAAAATCATTTAAATAAAAAGCGACTCTTGCTGCGACACAATAAAGTGCAATTCAGGTCGCAGTGCTAATTACCTAGTTATATTCACCTAGAAGTTGCCTCTCTTTCTGTCGCTCTTTCTGTCTGACTAAGTTACGCTCACAGAATTCGATGATTCAAGCCTACCTACTTGCAGCTTCATACCTAAAATGCGGAGTGAACCATCTGTGTCACGGATGGTATTCTGCGCTTTTATTGAATTTCTAACGTGGCGATATTATCGTAGACGTCCACGTCCACGGCCGTAAAATGTATAGAAATGCGTCCACGTTTTATAACGTTATCGTGGGCGGAAATTTAAAAGCGACTTAATATATTTCTATACATTTTGCTTCTCCGTGTCATCGTGATGCCGTGGACTTCCACGATAGTATCGTCACGTTAGAAATTATAAAAAAACGCCCATTGACAGGAGAGTGATGCCAGTAAACATTTGTGAAATTGTATAACGCCGCCATCTTGTTTTTTCATAACAAAATGGCGGCGTAACTTCTGTGATGTTGGCTGCGCGCCAAGAGATCCGTGCACCGTTGTACTCGCACTACGATATTTATAACGTAAAGAAACTGACGTTTTTGAAGACTGTCCGTGACAGTATTTGTGAACTTTCGCACCACGAATTTTATTAGTACTGACGTCTCTAAACGGTGCCGGCGCGGCGACTCCGTGCTCTGTGCTAACAACCACTATGGCTGTGATTCATAAACGTTATTTAGCACGTGTTTTATTGACTAGACAGGGATGGTATGTTCCCGTCTCTATGGTACATATCTGCCAATATCGCCGCGTAAAGGGGGATGCGCTAAGGTAGCACGTGAAATTGAAATTATCTTTCGTTTTTTGCAATTTGCAGGTCAGTGTCAGGTTGTATGTTGATCTAAATATGATTCGTAACCGTAACAAATATGGCTTCACAGAATTATAGTCATTAGAATCAACAATACAACTCCAAGAATATTTTGCCGTAGTACGAGCTAAGCAACGTTTATAAATCTCAGTTTGAGTGTTATTTATTTATTTCTTACAATTGTAATGACCTTGAGCTTTTGAAGGAATAGGGTTTTTAGAATTACCTTAATTTTTGTACCGTACCACAGATTAATACCGTGGTTCATTCTGCAAAAACATTTAAATAAAAAGCGTCTCTTGCTACGACAAAATAAAGTGCAATTCAGGTCGCACATCGCTAATTACCTACAGTTATATTCACCTAGAATTTGCCTCTCTTTCTATCGCGTAACTCTTCTATCTTCGTTACGCTCAATGAATTGGCCCGACAAGACGGGCCTGCCGTGTACTTGTAGCTTCATACGAGAAAATGCGGAGTGCGCCCTCTGCATTCATTTATGACCGTATTAGGGCCATTACAAACGCAGTTACAGTCTTATATCAATATGTCAATAAGGAGTCACAATGAGCGCGAGTTGTTTGTCGTTAGTTAGCACACGCAGGTAGTAAACTGTCGATGAGTCATGTTAGTTAAGCACAACACAAGCACTGCTCGCACTTACGCCCCTTGACGTAAGTGCGAGCGAGAGATCCGATTAAGACTCTAACTTTGCGTTTTAAAGCCACACCACCCACATTTCGCCAGTTATGCCTAACTAGTGAAATGTGGGTGGTGTACTACAGGTACACCTCTGCCTATTCAACTCTCTGACTAAATTAATTATTGTAATATTTCGTTTCAGGTGAACTTCGAGGAATGACGGGACTGTTCCCAAGCAACTACGTAACGAAATTAGTTAACTAAATGATGTTTAGTCACACTCAATCTTGCTTTGTTCGATATTATCAACTTTAGTGTCGCTAAAACTAGTTTTATTCAACTAAATGGAAGTTTGGTGGCTAAACAAATTGTCGCCTATCACAGTCAGTAGACGTCCCGGCCACCTTTTTATGATCGTCAGTCCATCTAGCTGGTCCCACACTACGCTTGCAATACGCGGTCTCCACTCCAGGGGCCCAAGTCTGCTATATTTATAAATTCGTCATTCCAACACGATCCCATTGTCATTTTGCTAAAAGTTCGTAATCTGCTAAATTCATAATGGTCGATCATTGGTTGATCATTGTATTCCACAAACACGATACTCGTAACGAATTAAAAGAAATGACTGCACAATGACGTTCTCATGGTATGACAATGATCAAAGGAACTGTCAATTTTTTAGCAGATTACCGCCTTAGTCAGTCATTCATTTGTCATTATGTACGAGATTACCAATAGATGTCATTTCTTTCAATGGAGTGTCAGTGGCTGATCATTGGAAAGTCATAATGACGCCAATATGTTAGTAGATTACCAAACTTGTCAAAATCAACAATTATGAAATCAATGATAGACCATTCTGACACTATTGTAATAGCAGACTTGAGGCCCAGGACTCGTCTGCATCCGGCCATCGGTCCTTCGACAAACATGGCAGCCCACACAGCTATGTTTGTAACTCACCAACGTAATTTAGCGAATGAAATGTACCGATCCCAGCGTGGTTTAACCATTGATCGACTCGATAAATCGAATGAACCTCAAGATTCGCACTAGCCCCTGGAGCCTCTTGTTTCATGGGACTACAGAGGCTATTGCATATCAAGGAGTAGACGGGGGCGCGGTAATGGTAGGGAAGACGTGCCCTTTGGACATCGAAGTATTTGCGAGCCGACTCACCAGCGAAGTTTAGTGAAACTAAATCAAGTTTTAGCTGACTAAATCCAAATCTTAAACTATACTATTTTACCGATAGTAGATGCTTTTGAAGATAAATGTTTAAAGAACAATGTTTATAATTAATCTAGCTGGCTTAGAATGTAAAAGAAAAACGGGACACCCGGGTGGAACGAAGTACCTTTCGCATTTGCACACTTGGCGAAAGACACCGAAAAAAGTGTAAAATTTTGAAGGTAAGCGAGGCAAAAGGAGTATGTAAGGATCGTAGCAGGTGGAGTTCTGTAGTTTCTGCTTACCTCCATGGGAAAAAGGTGTAAGTTTATGTATGTATGTATTTTTACCATCACTAACTATTGCTTCGTAACATTGTGGTCTTAACGGTAAAACTGTTACACTTTTTTCGGTGTAGGTCTCATTCGCCAAGTGAGCTGAGTGTAACGTCAATTTCCACTATTTTGTAGTAATTGAAAAGTATTAATCGAAAATCGTAACCCCCTGTCCTATTTAAAACCGATCGGTCGCGTACATATTGGTTTGAACGATCCTGTATCGCTCGACGATCGCTTTTGAATAAGACGCAGGGTTATACTATATAATTATTAATCATTTTTCATAATGTATCATTATTGTTAAATACTTAGGTACTTGAAATATGTACAAGCAACTGCAAAAGTCGATGATAAAGCCCCACTGTGACCAATTGGTCAACTCACGTGGCTTAAATCGACAGAAGTGAAAACTTACGACTGGAGCCGAGTATATCCGATTCAACGTCACCGGCTGACTGGAGCCGGGTATACCCGATTCGACGTCACCGTCTGACTGGAGCTGAGTATACCCGATTCAACGTCACCGTTTGACTGGAGCCGAGTATACCCGATTCAAAGTCACCGGCTGACTGGAGCTGAGTATACCCGATTCAACGTCACCGTCTGACTGGAGCCGAGTATACCCGATTCAACGTCACCGGCTGACTGGAGCCGAGTATACCCGATTCAACGTCACCGGCTGACTGGAGCTGAGTATACCCGATTCAACGTCACCGGCTGACTGGAGCTGAGTATACCCGATTCAACGTCACCGTCTGACTGGAGCTGAGTATACCCGATTCAACGTCACCGTCTGACTGGAGCCGAGTATACCCGATTCAACGTCACCGACCCGAGCGTGACGGTTCAGTTTCGTTCACTGGTCAAAGAGCGTGAAGTGCACCTTAAGAAATCTTCACTTCAAAAATTTTACCAATATGTTAAAAGTAGCGTTTTATTTGATACTTTACAATAATGATTATTTATTTTTATTATTGACTGTACCTATTGAAATAAAAA
Organism: Xanthia togata; assembly: GCA_963853775.1. Taxonomy (NCBI): domain Eukaryota; kingdom Metazoa; phylum Arthropoda; class Insecta; order Lepidoptera; family Noctuidae; genus Xanthia; species Xanthia togata. The sequence goes on from OY970815.1 coordinate 3,875,953, forward strand.
GAAATCATGCGAGCAGATTTTGAAAACTAAAAATATTGCATTAACCATTGTAGCTGTTTTATGGATATTGTTAATCTGTCGCGCGCGCAATTAGCAGACACAATAGAATTTTATTGTTATCTGTCTCCAATATGAGACACCAGTATTATAAAGGTTAAATTAGATAACTAATAAAGAGCATTTAAAATTAAGACTTCAAGTGTTGAAAAGAAATAAAATTCCTATTTTATTTTGTACTAGCTGCGCCCCGCGGTTTCACCCGCATAAGTCGATCCCGTGGGAATATCGGGATAAAAAGTTATCCTATGTCCTCCTTCAGCTCATGGTCTACCCAAGTGCTAAATTTCACCCAAATCCGTTCAGCCGTTTTAGCATGAAAGTGTAACAACAAACAAACACACTTTCGCATTTTATCATATTAGTTAGGATACTGCCTCGTTGGTCTAGTGGTCGCAAGCGCAACTGCTGAGCACGAGGTCCTGGGTTGCATTCCCAGGTCGGGCAGCGTTATTGGGTTTTTCCATCTGGAACTACTCAGTAGCAGCCCGGAGTCTGTATTTGTGCCTGGTTGATGGTAATAGGCTCGCCCCCTGTCACCTGGGGAAATACGCGTTCCTAATTATGGGACAAACTGGAATACCAATTTGTGGGTGGTGTTTATTTTAAATGCTCTGAAATAAAACTATAATTTTTCCAGCATACTGTTGCCATCTACAACTAAACTTTTTTTAATGTTTCAAAATGAATATTTCATTAAAATAATCGTGTATAATCATGTAGTTGATTTTAGTAGGAATAAATGTTAAAACCTTTAACTTTTTGTTTTTATTTTTTTTTACTCTACGTATTCCTTGCAGGACGACATAGAAAAGTTAAAATGCAACAAAGCCACCAAATATTCTAGCGAAGTTCAGTAGTTTTTGAATTAGTTAGATTTTTAGCTTTTTTATGAAAAACCCCAGATTAAATAATTTGAAGCCAATTTAAAAATGATTTACGGCGCGACTGTACAGAAATTTAAGTTAATATCATAGTTGATTGTTAATAATGAAAAGTTGAAAAATGCCTAAAACCTTGGCAAATATCACTAATCAAACATTTATTTTTTTGTAATTTAACTTCGCTAGAACGTTTGGTGGCTTAATTTGTTGCATTTTAACTCTGCAAGGAATACATCATTTTACCAGTAACCCTGTATATATTTATATAGATAAATATAACAAATATTGCTGATTATGTAATAGTAGATAGGATACAGTCTCTCGAACTATGATTGACATCTTGACATTAGATCTGCGATGTTTGTTTCAAGTATTTTTCTCTTTCTCGGTTAGTTTTAATGATGGTCTGGCAGTTTCAAATGTCCTTTCTTTAGTATTGTTCGTCGAGTTGAGCTCCTTAAGTTCTGAGTTGAGCTCCACGATTACTGACAAATGCTTGCACTGACAGGACAGGTCACTCGAATCTGTCTGGTTCTTTTCTCAAAAGACCATTTCAGACTAATATATACGAGGGCTGCACGAAAAGTATCGGGAATGGAATATTTCCACTGTCCCTGTCATATTAAAATCTTTTTAATTGAAAACTCCTTGGTTTTAAAAATCGAATACCATTTATTTATTTTAAAAAAGATTCTCGGTCTTGTCACAAGGTTTTGTCAAACTTGTTTAGTCGTTGAGAAAATGGAATTGACTCGAGAAAATTCAAGAGCGATGATTTATTATGACTCGATGTGGTTTAACACAAAAACAGTGTGTTGACCGGATGATTTCTGCATTTGGTGATGAAGCCCCATCCAAAACCACAATTTATCGCTGGTTTGCTGAATTTCAACGTGGACGTGTCAAGCTCAGTGATGATCCCCGTCAAGGTCGTCCAAAAACTGCAGTCACCCAAGAAAACGTTGATGCTATGCATAAGCTGATTGAGGAAGTTCGACATGTGACATACCGCGAAATTCAGGCAACTTTAGACATTGGCATGAGTCAAATACAAATAATCTTGCATGAACAATTAGGTGTAAAAAAGTTGTTTTCCCGATGGATACCGCATTCGCTCTGTGAAGAGCAAAAAGCGGCTCGCGTTACTTGGTGCGTCAGAACTCTCGAAAGATTCCACGCAGGATCCTCAAATGCTGAATACAACATCTTAATAGGTGACGAATCCTGGATATACGCGTACGAACCCGAAACAAAAAACCAGTCACGAGTTTGGGTGTTCGAAAATGAGTTAAAGCCAACAAAAATTGTTCGTTCACGGAGTGTTGCAAAAAAAATGCTGGCCACGTTTGTCTCCAAAACGGGCCATGTTAGGTACGACTATTCCTCTTGAGGGACACAGAACGGTTAATGCAGAATGGTATGCTAGCATTTGTTTACCACAGGTCGTTTCTGAACTCCGTAAAGAGAACTGCAACCGCCGCATCATCCTCCATCACGACAATGCGAGTTCTCACACCGCGCACAGAACAAAAGAGTTTTTAGAGCAAGAAAACATAGAATTATTAGACCATCCGCCGTACAGCCCCGACCTAAGCCCTAATGATTTCTATACTTTCCCTAAAATAAAGAATAAATTGCGTGGACAGAGATTTTCATCACCTGAAGAAGCTGTGGACGCCTACAAAACGGCCATTTTGGAGACCCCAACTTCCGAATGGAATGGTTGCTTCAATGATTGGTTCCATCGTATGGAAAAATGTGTCAAATTTCGCAGAGAATAGGTACTTCGAAAAGCAATAAATACATTTTTAAATAGTAATGTTGTGTCCAGGGACTGCATACCGGTAAAATTTTGTTATCGATATCAAAATATCGATATAAATACTGATATCTGGGTATTTCTTTATCGATATTGATACCGATATTTTTATTCAGTAGACTTATATATATACTTTACTATGCCTTTATCAGTATCGATACTAATACCAAAATACCGATATAATACCAATAAATAACTTTACCCGCGACCGCGGCCGCATCATTATGATGAATTAATCATAATGTATTGCATGACAATTAGATGTATTATATTTTAACTGCATATTTCTGTGTCATGAATGTTGTATGCCTTAATGGCGAGACATAGCAGACTACCTGTATTTAGCACAACATCTTATGAACCTATGATCCACAATAAAATTATTTGAATTTGAATTTTGAATTTGAATTAAAACGTGGTTTTACTGAATCATTTATTTAAACAAATAAAATAAAATGATTATGAAATTGTATTTTTTACACTATAGTATTTTTTAATTTTTCATTTAAAGTGAATGGGTAGTGGTAGACAGCGAAATTCAAATTTTGTTATTTTTTTGCAATTTGCATATCATTATCAGATTGTATCTTGATCAAAATATGATTATAAATAATTCTCTTAATACGTAGGGTGATTGCGCCGGGTAGCGACCAGTTAGTTGAGTTCCTAACTTTGGACGAATCAAAATATACGCCATTTACACGCAAAGTAGTTGCCGACAATGTAAATTGGTTCTAAATATAGTCTAGTTGTGAAATTAAATATAAAATATCACGCTTCCATTCATAAATTATGAAAAATTATGGAAAAAGTGCAAAAATAGCCGAAATGAACGACCACTTCTTTCGGTTGGCGACCACTAGTACGCTAGATTACGACCACTGTTAAAAAACATAAAAATAAAGTAATAAAACCACTTTTATGGATAAAAAATATTATTTATTTTTCACTTTATATCAAACATCTAATAATCATCTACACAAATAGTATTTAATCATCGGATTTAACTTTTTTTATTAAATTAATAAAATAAAATAAATCTTTTTCGTTGCGCGATTTAACCTGGTACAAATTTCAGGTCAGGTCATTGATATAGAGCAGAAAAAGTGGGGGGCCTAAAATACTGCCCTGTGGAACGCCTGTGCGATTGTAACCTAATTTGGATTTAAATTTCAGTTCACCGTTTTGATTTGGTTTATCCACAGTAATTTCTACAAATTGCGATCTGTTTGTAAGGTAACTTTTTAACCATGCATTTGCCTTACCGCGTATTCTATATTTATCACATTTTTTTAGTAGCAGCTCGTGCGTTACAAAATCAAATGCTTTTGACATGTCAAAAAATACAACAGTTGTCCGTATTTTCTGGTCTATATTTTTAGTAACTAGTTTAATTAAGTTAAATGCCGCTGTGGTTGTCGATTTCCTTTTTTGGAACCCATGCTGTTCATGTTTCAAAATTTGGAACTTATCGCAAAAATTTATTAATCGCGTATGCATGACCTTTTCGTAAATTTTCGCTAAAATAGGCAATAGAGCTATCGGTCTGTAATTATCAACAAGTTTTTTGTTGCCTTTTTTATGTATTCGTTTAATAGCTGTCATAATAAGGCCTATGTATTTTATAATTTTTGTAGGTATTTGATCCTGAACCTGTTAAATTTGTATCCCTGAGTGATTTTATTACTTTTTGTATTTCACCATCATTAGTGGGCATTAAAAACATAATGGAAGAATAAATAATAGGATCAATGTCATAATTATTAGTATTAATGTCAAAGTCGTTGTTCGTCAAATTGATATAATAGTCATTTACATAATTGGCAATGTCCGTGGGGCTTGTTATTGGTCCGGTTTCAGTTTCTACCTCCTCAATGTTTGATTCCTGAATTTGATTATTATTAGAATTATATTTAATTAAGTCCCAAGACGCCTTACATTTATTTTTAGCCCTAGTTATGTAATTTGTATTATGAATTTTTTTGTGCTTTTTGTATACATTTTTTAAGTAATTTATTATAGTTTAAGTATTTTAATTTACTTTCTTTGTCAGATGAGAAGTAGTACTTAAAACGCAAGTTCCTTTTGGTTTTAGTTGATTTTTTAATACCTTTGGAAATCCATTTCGTATATCTTTTTACTAGGTTGGTTTTGATATCCATTTTAGGGAAGCACACATCAAAGAACAGGACAAGTGTATCGTGAAAGTGACGCACTGTTAGCTTACTGATTAGAAAAAATGTCTGTCCATTTTAAACTTTTCATATAGCCAAAGAACTTTTCTTTATTTTCAGCGCTAAAATCACGCTTGTGAATTGTGCGTAAACGTAGAGGTGGTAATAACGACTTTTTTCCCTATTTGTATGGATATCATCTGAGCTGTTTCGTGATCTGAGAGTCCCGACAGTTACTTATTATTTGATCCAGACATGAACGCAGTCGCATCTCAAACCGTGGGTTCATTTTCCATCTTAGGCAATACGAAAAAACGGTCAAGTGCGTGTCGGACCACGCACAATGAAGGGTTCCGTAGTTGTAATGAATGAATCGTAAGAACAAACTTAACTTTGTAATTGAAAAACATGTTCTCCTATACAGAATATATGTGAGAACATGTTTTTGTAACCGCAAATTTAAGTTGGTCGATTATTACTCGTAAACTTGTAAAGCCCACTTAAGTGTGATAGCTTTCCTTTAAATTTCGTTATATATAAGTACTACTCCCGTGACATTTGAATTTCTAACTATAACTGTTTAGTTGATAGAGGCGGGGGACACTTGACTCTAACGAAAATTGGTACTTTAAAGCTTGATAAGTCACGAACGGTTTACTTAATCAAAAAACGGTCTTCGCAAACCCCTAATATTTGAAAGACCTATCCAACGATATCCCACACTATGGGAAGGACGAAAAAAAAAAATATCATCCCCACTTTACATGTAGGGGAGGTAAGGTCTACCGAGGCAAGTGTGACATAAATGCATTAGTACAAAAGTTTGTATATCAATATTTCTATGCCGTGATAGGTTAACATAAATTATTTAATTTTAATACGTTGATTATTGATTTATTTTATGTTTCATAAAATATTTTAGTATTTAATACTAGTTTTTCGTGACTTTCATTAAGAAAAACGTTTCAATGTTAATAACTGACACACTTTCCCCACCAATGGGGCAAGTGTAACAATAAGCATTTTCGTTGTTGTATTCTTTATATTGCCTGTGGTATCTGATAAATCTTATGAGATGTTACTAATTTTAACACATTATATGATCTATTTCAATAATAATATGATAACTTTTCGCGTAGCAATAGATTTATGACGTCATGGGGCAAGTGTAACAGATTTTTTGATGAATAGTGATGTGAACTATGTTAAAATCTTGTCACACTTACCTCAGGTACTTTTTTGCATAATAAAACACAATTAAATTAGCTAAAATAGAATTTTATTTGAAAAACCATAAAGTTTAATAAAATAAAACGGTAACACTTTACCACTAAGTTTACTTAAAGTATACATCATCTAGGTCGTTGGAAAGAACAAAAACATTTGAATTTTGTTTAACTTCCAAAAGCTCAATTTTTTTTACAATTTCTGTTATAGGGACTACATCAACGTCTAATTTCTTTGGAACCGAAAATGTTAGGAACGTATTTTCGTCTACAGAATGCTTATAATATAAAACTTTGTACCGATCATTTTTTTCAAGTGTCTGTATAGTACCAACATAGAACTTCCATTTCTTTTTCTCGAAATACCGAACCAGAACAGTGTCATTTACTTCCAAAATCAAATTACTGGTATTTTCTTCCGTATCAGTTTGAATAGCATTCATTATTTCTTCTTTGGTCAAGTTTCTCTGTTTTTCTTTGTAAACTTGTGTTTTGTTTACATCTTTCGCATCAACAGTTTTTTTTACTATCGCATGCGCTTTTGTTTTTGGTTCATAATTAATATCAGCTTGTACCGTAAGTATACTCGCATGTGTCGATTTTTTTCGTAATGGTTGGTCTTGAGCATTCTCAGAATCACTGTCACTACAAGCATCCATTAAATCAGAATCGGAGTGCGTACTCATAATGTCAGATTCGCTAGTAGTGAGTGATATTTTTCTTTGTATTTTTTTAGGTTGCGTCTTCTTTGGCTTCTTTTTAATAACTTTTCTTGCTCTTTTGTTCAAATTTTCTTTTTCTTCACTTTCCTTTTTTTTTCTTTCAATGTAATCATTTGTTGTGATTATTATTTATAGCGCCTATTCCTAAGCGTTTTCTTTTTTGCTTCGTTTCTTCTTTTCCTCTTGATATAGATTCAAGTAATAAGCTCCCAAAAGTTACATTGATATTATTATTCTTTTCCTCTGACTGTTCCATGATAACTTTATTTTGGCTTATGATTGTTAAAGCGTTAGAATTGCTTTGTTTCCTAGGGATAAGTTTAAATTTGCCAACATTTTTAGCTGGACCTCTATGTACACAACCGAACATTTTGCGTGTTTCGGTGGTTTCATCATATTGTTGTTGTTCCTTCTGAGCTTCCTGTACAGTTTCTCCTTCAAATTCTTGTTCAAGTTGATGAATTATTTGTGTTGTTTCATCAGTTTCAATATTCTGTTTTTGAATATGTTGAGTTTCCGTGATTATTTCTTCTTCTTCTGTAGTTTTATTTGCTAAATGATTTTTCCAACGCTGTAGTGATGCAAGATCAAATTTGTCTTCTCCGATTTGGTTCCTATCCAAAGGATATATACCGGTTTTTCGGAATCCGTTCATCAATATCAATGGTTCCAGGTCATTCCAAGTTTCTACCAATATTTGGGTAAATTCTTTTTTTGGTAACTTTTTACCGATATTAAGCCGTTGCCATTTAATTAACTTTTGATCCCATCGATCCTTCATCGCTTTCATAGTGCTCACATCTAACGGCTGTAAAATGTGAGAAGAATGAGGCGGCAATTTTAGAATGGTGATCTTGTTCTCTTTTGCCTTTAAAATAACATTCAAGTCCAGATGCGTTGAATGGCCGTCGTATATCACAAGCTGTGGTTTACCTGTTTTGCATATTTCAGGTATTAATACGTTAGAAAAAAAGCTTTCGAAGACGGAAGCCTCCATCCAACCTTTCGAGGTCGATGCAAATGCTGAATCAATCGAATCATCGTCAGGTAGCCATGAGTTCCAAAGATATGTTCCTTTGAAAATTATTAAAGGAATAATTTTTTGACCCCAACTGTTGCATGCGAATAACACTGTTGTGTTATCGCGACCAGGTGAACTGGTAGTTCTTGTGGCTTGGAAGCCTTTTAATCCAATAATTTTCGACTTGCCTGGATCTTGGCAAAAACTTGTTTCATCAAGATTCCAAATCTGATCACCTTCTAATTTTTGCTCCTGCACAATTTCTTCTAGTAGATCATAAAATTCGTTTACAAGAAAAGGATCGGCTGCCTTCTTTCTCGCTATTTCTACCGATTGTGGTTTTTTTAAACTTAATTTATTTCTCTTTTTGAAGCCTCGTATCCATTCTTCCCCTGGAATTCCGTCTTTAAAGGGAGTGTCAATGTTATTTCTACGAACGTATTGTCCAACAAGAGCTCTGACTTCTCGCCGAGTTAAACCAAAACCGTGCCGTTCCATACTGTGTAACATTGACGCCATATCTTTCTCACATTCAGTCGTAAATACTGTCGGTCTTCCATGAGTTTTCGATTTCATACCCCGATCACCATTTAAGTGTGAGATTATTGTTGGTCTAGGTACACCATAAACTGTAGATGCCTTCAAAGCCGTCATCTGTCCCTCCCTTACTGCATTAACAGCTGCCAGCAGAGTTTCTCGAGAGTATTTATCGGTAGTTTTTCTTTTATAATTTCGTACCATCTAAAATATAAAAAAAATCTTTATTAGGTATGACAAAAGGCATCGTAGTAATATGTTTACTCTAAGATCATACTTCCTCATAATAATTTGATCGATGAAATAAAAAAAAAATACGTTGTCCCATCACTAGTAATGATATTCTCATACAACGCCACTGGGGTAAGCGTGACACTGTCACACTTATACATGTTGGGTATTATTCGGGGTAAGTGTAACAGGTCTCGTATTTGAACAGATAATGGATTTTAAGTCACATAAATATATCACACTTACTTATCTACATTATTTTTTGCCACTTACCTTGAATTTTGTTGAAATAACTTGAAAATATTCACAAAAACACTTCAAACATCACCTCTCGAATTGCCTAACGCTTGTCACCAGTCGTTTAGTTAATCAAAATGGCGGGTGTCGATAAAGCAGTACAAGTTAGACCATTTAGCGTTGTTACTGTCAATTCAGTAAAAGTTCCTCCGTTGTTCAATAGATGGCACTTAAACGAAAAACGTGTTTAAGGCGCGTAATTTAAAAATGTTACACTAGCCCCACTGTCACACTTGCCTCGGTAGACCTTACCCTAAATAATTGTTTTTTTTTTTTCAAAATTTTATTTTACTACTTTTTTATACTAAATTACAACTTTCTAGTTCCAATAGTTTTTGAGCTAAACCGCGGACAGACAGACAGACGGACATGGCGAAACTATAAGGGTTCCTTGTTGACTATGGACCCTCAAAATGGCATCATGAGAGTAATCGGGAAAGTGCAAGGTAGTAGCATTTCACGTGGGTCTGAACTTATCGCGCACGAGTTAGAGGTACATAGAAGTCATACATACGTCGCTTTATCTTCTTTCTATTAACAGCTGTAACAAATACTATCTTAAAGTATGAAATAAGGTAAATAAGTGAGAAACTTACGTTTAAGTCCTTGTTGCACACCAGGCATTTCGATTTCAAACTGGTTTTGTTTACATTAAAATACCTATAAATTTTTTTTTGTTTTTTACGCCCCATCGCATCGGCCACACTCAGCAACGTAGGGTCATTGCGCCGGTATCGCGACCACCTCCGGTAACCGACCACTTGCCTGACTAGGTTTCTTTATTTAAGGATAATAACCTTTCTTTAGGACATACAAATAAATAGTATGTCTTAAATATTATTTGAATAGTTACATAATAAAAATTTACTAAATTTTATATCAATCGCTTGACCCAAAACAAAGAAAAATTACGTTCAATTCACGTGTTGACTCAGTTTGTGAACATGCTGCGCAAGAGCAAAAAAATAGCAAGGCGCGTGGCGTTCGAAGGTAAGTTTTGTTACTTATTTTAAGTTTTTTACTCAAATTAGAAACGTGGGTACTTCAATTATGTAGTGATTTCAATTGTTTAATTGCATTTAAGTATTTTTTTTCCTTATATTAAATTAAAGCCCAGTGGTCGGTTACTGAATTGCATATTTTAATAATACGTTAGAAAGCGACCAGGTGGTCGTATTCTGACTCGCACAGTTTTATTTTGTTTTGCTTATTATGTTCTCAATGTTTTATGTATGGTTACACAATTTAGGGTTTTGGTGTTGTAAAACCCTAACCATGCAATTATTCAGTAAACGACCACGTTTTTTTGATAAAACTTATTTAATTCACCCACAAATATTGGTCGTATAAGGTGGTAGCTAAGTGATACAGTTAGAAAATTACGATGCTAGTTTGCGACCACCAAGATGTAGTACGAAAAGAACGATGGCCGCAAACTAAAGTTTAGCTTAAGTATGTTCAGTATTCGAGCACATGTGATTATTTGATTTAGTATAAGTAGTATTTTTTTTCAAGATGACGCCCTCGGAGCCTTGCTAGCTCTCATGACTGGAACTCCACCAGCTTGCCCGTTTCCAAGTGCGGATTCCCAACTAAGAAGCAGGAGCTTCTGGATACGGTCATTTTTTTTTTTTGAAAACCATGTACTTATCGAAGAATCACTTCAAGGAAGATCGTCCAGGATAAAATGGTGTGAACAGGACAAAGTGGCTACTCTATGCCCTAAAACTGGATAAGTTTTAAGCTCCAAAAGGATATCGAAATTTTTTACCAGGTTAAATCACGCAACGATTTTTTTTTTATTAATTTAATAAAAAACGTTAAATCAGATGATTTAATACTATTTGTGTTGATGATTATTAGATATTTAATTATGTTTGATTTAAAGTGAAAAATAAATAATATTTTTTATCCTTTTAAGTGGTTTTATTACTTTATTTTTATGTTGTTAACAGTGGTCGTAATCTAGCGTACTACTGGTCGTCAACTGAACAAAGTGGTCGTTATCTAGCATTTCGGTTATTTTTGCACATTTTCCATAATTTTTCATAATTTATGAATGGAAACGTGATATTTTATATTTTATTTCACAACTAGACTATATTTAGAACCAATTTACATAGTCGGCAACTATTTTGCGTGTAAATGGCGTATATTTTGATTCGTTCAAAGTTAGCAACTCAACTAACTGGTCGCCAACCGGCGCAATCATCCTATACGTAATATATTATGTAAAACTAACAGTAGGTAGTTAGAAATTGTTGTTTGTACAGCTAAAATACCGAAGAACTAGATTTTCAAATATTTGTATACAAAACGTTAGATTAAATACTACTACAGCGGGTCAGCGGTACACGCGCTCCGGCTGCTTACTACACTGTTGCCGTTCCGTTTCGCGCCAAGATCGCGCGCCGGCGCCACGTTGTACGGTGGCGTGAATATGCGATCTCGCAACGTCGCATTGGAGCCTGATATCAATACTGAGTATCGATAATTTTATCGATAATTTTATACCGATACTTAAGTAACTGATATAAAATTCGATATTTATCCCAGTTATTGATATTTTCTTTAAAATATCGATATATTTTGGGTATCGATATCAGTCCCTGGTTGTGTCACTTCCTTGATTCCCGAAATTTTCAGTGCCGCCCTCGTAGGGCCTGACTAAGATTATGTCTGGACTTTAAAAGAGACTATGACCTCTTGAGTTTGTTTCGGAGAGTAGTCAGATAGGAAACGCCGAACTCATCTAGCTAATTTTTTATTATTTTTTTAAGATGACGTGTAAAAGTGATTCCAATATCCTATTTACAGAATAAACAATTTCATTTAATTTCAGTGGTTAAATCAATACTACCCGGGCTTGGGCTTCACCGCTGTAGGATAAAGAAGGCTCCCACGTCACTCGAACTGTGCGTCTAGTCAAGCGATCATTTTCTTTGAGGGAGAGACGGTCTTATGAGGGAATATGGAGCTTGCCTTGGTGCTCGGTGATCATGCGAAAACTGACGCTGACCTGTCGCAAGCGACTATGCTCAGGAGTTCGCGTGCAACGTGCGTTGTCGCGAAAGCGTGCGGCTCCTCCCCTAACTTGTCGTTGCGTGTCTACAACTCGAAGCAGTGTGCGGGTTTAAAGAAAATATTAAAATTCTCGGTCGCAGCATGTCGTTGCGTCTAGCCACTAAGCCAGTAGCGGATCCAGAGGGCTAAGGGACACAAGACCCCCGCAAAGGCACCAGAGTTCTTCCGCGACAAATCTTAAAGTGAACTTAATATTATTCTATATTAATTAAACTTTCCAGCAAGCATTACTCTACCTAAGGTACAATTGACATCAATTATTTCTTTGATATTTTGTTTACCTGGCGAATTTTGAATCCGCATGCCTCTTATTCTTCCCACTCACGCCAGTTTGTCCGCCATGTATATTTATCGATATATCTCTTGTAGTCTACAACCTAACGAAGTCATTGAGGAATTTGCGAAAGTAATCAGAGGCTTGGTTATGTGTTGAGCAAATTTAAATATTGTGAGGATTTTTAGTTTTTACTCTGCTAAAACCTACCCTCGGCGGGGTCAAGCCCCAACCCCCCAAACGACAATCCTGGATGAGCCACTGCAGTAAGCTGTCGCAGTCGCATGTGGCATAGTGTGTGCCTTATTTTATAGGTGAAAAATGAAACACAGTAAAACAATTTTTCAATTTTTTTTTAAATAATTTTTCGCTATTACTTAATCCAACAGTATATAAATAGTATTACTATATACTTTACTCCAAAAATCGACGCCAGATGTAAACACGACTTTATTACTTGGACATAAAGTTAAATTCTGACTGAAAAATATTTTTCATTTGAAAATGATCTTGATTTTTTTATAGAATTTTTGTTGCCTATAGCTGGTCTAAGGCATATCTCTTTTAATCCGATATTGTTGGAGAATATTGCCAAAATCACCATGCTTGGCAAAAAAAATATGTGAACTGTTCCTAATAATTATTTGCATGCTATAAAAAAACTAAAATTTGACAGAAAAAAGATAAAAGAAAGAAAAAATTTGAACATGCAGTAATTTCACACTTATTTTTACAACCTTATATCAAAGAGAATAAAGTTCACTTTGATTTTGACAGCGAGCCAAAATCAGACTTAAAATAACTTGTGAAAGGACTGAAATATTTTAATACCAGCCTATGCAGGACAAAGGCCTCTTCTCATACACAGAAGGCACGAGCACTGACCACCACACTTGCTCAAGACGGGTTGATGATTGACTATAAGTCCTGATATCTAATTACGCAACAAATTTTCGTAAACGATTACGAGAAATTTGTTTCATTTTGACAGTTCAACAACATTCATTGCGTTACTTTCGTTGTTGAGCATATTATTTTTTCGAACTTTGAAGCAATGGATTAGCAATTTGTTTCAAAAAGATCCAGATTCCGATTTATCACGCATTACGAAATTAGGGTACAGGTTTCCTCACGATGTTTTTCAAACTATTCATTAATCACGTCAAAATTCAACTTTACATCTTAAAAGTCTTCTTGCAAATTACAAACTCACAAAAAAAAAAAAAACTAAGTTTTATAGAAAGAGAGAAAACAATATGTTTTGGATTTCAAGGAAAAACAATAAAATACATAATTCTGGAATTCTTGTGTCTTGGTTAATTTTGACGGTAATACATTTTGTGATACAAATAAAATAAAACTGTGAATTTAAAACGCAAGATCAAATTTAAAATTTGGTTACAGATTTTTACCACCACCCTGTATAAAGATTGTAATTTTGGGCTGAAGTCTCTTATCACATCTTATACTCACTGTTGGACACTTGGCCAATGAAAGCTACACTGAAAAAAGTGTAACATTTTGAAGGTCTTGTGCAATAGCGGAAAGAAGCTGTTCCAACTAGTTGTTTCACGACTCCTCTCGTTTTTTATTTCATTTGTATCAACAATTTCTTTGAATTAGCTAAAACAACTGATTTCATTTGGTTGTATGAGCATGCATTACTTATAAAACAAGCAGAGGTGTAGCTGCATTTCATATATAAAAAAAATACTAAATAATTAGTAGGACGTAAAATTAAATACATTAAAAAAATTGACTGTAGTTTTACTGTTCTACAGCATATGAGTCTGAGAACCAGTCTTACTGCGTAGTATCGTGTTACCCAGTAACTGGGTCGTGGAGGTCAGATAGGCAGTCGCTCCATGTAACATACTGGTATAGACTGGAAGCCGACCCCAACATATTTGGGGAATGGTAAAAAAATTGATTGATGCTACAAAATCAGCTGTTTCAACTTAACATGTTTCTGTATATTATTTGGTGGTGATATCAGTCGTGACTGAATGTTAATTGAGAAGACGCCATCTTGAATTAGATAATACTAAGGCCTTAATACATGGGACTAAAGTTTAACTGGCTGAAATGTGTGTGTACTACACCTCTACCTAACCCTTCAGAGAATACAGGCGTGATGTTGTGTTGATACCAGGTTCAAAAATCTGGATTGGTAATCTATAGTTTGTATTGTGTATAAATGAAAGTCGCTCTTAGTGTCTGTCTGTGTGACTGCATTGTTCTTCTAAACTGTGCAACTGGTTTTGATTCCGGTTTTCACCGTAATTTAGTGAATTTAGAGATATATTCATACTAAAGTTACATAATAATTTAAGCAAATCTCCATGTTTGGTCAGGAAAAATAATTAGTGTTCACTCGGGCAGCAGCTAATATTAACTATAACTCCAGAAGACAAGTACTATTATTAAAATGAGACCTAAATATATTATTATTGCTATTGAAAAGATCATAACAATAATAAAGTAGCAGTAGAATTTGACCTTTATCTGTAGGTTTTTAAAGTTACATTTCGAAATTACAATGCAATATAATTGTTTTAATGTGCCAATTTTTAGGTGTCTGCTAAACTAAAAGTATGTTTGTGTTGTAACGCCAATGTCCCGTAGTGGACATCTTGCGGCTGAAATGATGCGGATTATTTTCAAGGACAGGAACTAAGTTAGTATTACATAATTCAACAAGGCGTCTCCTCAAGGGATAATTAAAATAATCTACTGATGTTGGCTGGAATTAGGCCCCGAATGTTCGCGGTGGTCACGCCAATGTCGCTCCACGAATTTCTTTATATAGTTGTATGGTTTTGTCTCTTTTTCGCCTATGACATTGTCAACCTGGAAGATAAAATAAGTATTTAGTTGAGTTTTATATAAATAAAGAAAGATGAAAGGGTCAAGAAGGATTTCAAAGTAAAACTGAATAGATATTTAAACTGGTCAAAAATAATGGTCGCAAGCGGAACAACACCTAGGCATCGAACCTCATACTCAGCAGATCATGAGGGTCTTAGTTTATTCCCAGGTTGGGCAAGTGTTGTTGGGATTTTCCATAACAAATTGCTCAGTTGGATTTGTTCCCGATTGATGGCAATAGGCTCGCCCCCCTATTAAATGGGACCTTAACATAGCTGGCGATATATGGGTGTACCACAGGTACGCCTCTGCCCAACCCTTCTAGGATTACAGGAGCGATGTTATGTTACAATTTATTATCCATAGTGAAATAAAGAAAACTGGCCGTAGCTTGATTATGGAGAAAATTGATATGCTATAGCTAGTAAAATACTCGAAAAATAAAGCATTTGCAGAGCTGGGAATTGATCCCAATGGCTTTTGCAAAAAACTCATTCTGTACCACTATTATATTAAAACTTTAAAAGCCTGCTAAAACCAAGTTCAAGTGAGCTAGGCTCACGGAATAAGCAAGCTGAAGCGGCAATGGGCCGGTCATATTAGCTGTAGAACCGATAACCATTGGGATACACATGTCCTTCAGTGAAGACCAAAGGTAGGGCGCTCTCAGGTTAGGTGAAGCGACGATAAGCGACGATCTTCGTATTACGGTGGCTGATAGCAGCTGGATGAGAGTTACCGAGAACCGACTTGAATGTGCAATTGGCGAGGCTTATATCTAGCAGTCGACTGCTGTGGGAAAGATGATGAAAACCAAATTGTGTTGGATCGTTAAGTTCCCTTCAAAATGGTTGAGCTAAACGGTGCTGATCCATGCGTCATGTTCGTGAACGGGCGCCGTCAGTAGGGACTGGAGATCTCTTATCTGTCATGACTTATTTTAACTTATTTTAATTTTTGAATTGTTTTTATCTTTTTATTACGGATGCTTTTAACGTGCACGTCTTTCTACATTGTACTCGTATAATTTCAACATGAATGATGTAAGATGTAACGAATATTTTGTAATAATATTATGATTTAAAAGTGTCCGTGGAGTTCCTTGCCCGTTCTTCTCCATAGGAACCTATGCTTTGGAATGGGCAACTAGCTTCTTATTTCTGACTGACTGACCACTTGACAATTCAAAAGTGACTGTAAATGGTTTTATTGAAATAAATGCTTTGAGTTTGATATCCAAAAATTGACTATACCCAAGAAAAAGAACCGTTTTACAAGTTTCTTCAAAATATTTTATTTTTTATTTTTAAACATTGCTTCACACTAGGAATTTTTCCTGTATCGTGGGTGCGTTTACAAACATTTAAACTCACATACACTAACAGCCAGACCCGGAACAACTACTTGTAGGTCATACAAATATTTGTTCCGTGCGGGAGTCGAACCCGCGACACGCAGCGCAGCAGTCAATCGCTTAACCACTGCGCCAAGCGCGCCGTCAAAAAAATGATCTAGTTTTCAAATGAAACACGATTTTAGATCAACAATAAGTTTGAAGCCATTTTTTTTAACTGAAATATGAATGTTTTGTAGTTAATAGGGTTAAACTTAAGTATTGTTTGAGTCATCTACATCAGCCTAGCCTACATCAGTCCACTGTTGGACATAGGCCTCTCCAAGAAGATCGCTGCTTCACTTATCCTGAGGGTATCCTACCTTAAGGTTGCCAATTCGCCGTCTCCGTCGCCGTTCTACAGCTAATATGGCCGGCAGATATTCCAGATTCGATCCCTCAAAGAAACTCCAAGCATAGCCAGTTCCATAACTCACTGACCGACCTTGAATTGTTTGAGTATATGGGGTAATAGTTGCAATAAACTTAACATACCTTATAAGGGGGTGTAATAATAACTTCATTATAAACTCTGATATTCTGGCCGGCCCAGGACACGTCGTCAAAGACCCGAGCGATCGCCATGAACAGCCGCTGACCCTCCGGGTCCAAGCATGCTGATAGGGCTGAAACCTGCAAAGTGGTAAGTAGAACTTTGACCCCTGAGTTTGTTTCACCATTTCGATATCCATATTCCGATATCCTATTTACATAATAATAAATTTCATTTCGTATCACTAAAATAATTTTTGTCATTATCATACAGGAAGTCATGACGAGAAATGCTGACGTTCTGCTAAAATAAATGCAATTGCAAAATATAGGTGAGCCATTCCGAGAAAAATTAACCCCAAGGAAAAAGTGCTGTCACAAACATTTACAAGACATTCTTACTCTCTATTGAATGCAGTTTTTTTGTAATGTACTGTTAAGTTCTTAAGCTTTAAAAAATTTATAATGGAGTCAATTGTTGCTAATATACATCTAATAAAAAATAAGAAGCAAAACAGACAATTTTATCATGTCACACCTCCTTTCCTAACTTTAACTATACAATGTTTATGGTTAAAGACACACCTCAGCGTTTTTTGTGAGTTTTTAAAGAATACTATTTTGTTTTTAAATTATAAACTATTCTTTTATACATTAATTTTATAAAGAAATCTTATTGTATTACAACAAAATTCTTAAAATCATGATAATCAAATTAGCACCAAGGTGGACATTCCACTTTAGTCACTACTGTTTTATTTGTTTCAATAGTTCAAAACTAACAAAACATGTTATTTTATTTTCATGGTAATGTTATTATGGTAGTTCAGCCATTTCTTACTATGATGCGGTAATTGGTGATGAAAGGCATACGAACTACAGGTAAACAAATAAGAAGTCCACTATAGTCACAATTATAACATGATACTGGGAAGTTTTTAAAACATTCTTTAATTCGCAAATTATACTTTATATAATTATCTGCTTAGGTAATAAAATAATGATTCCCTCTAAAAGAACAAAGAATATTGGTTTTGTCGTCATTGTTGTTAGTAAAGCGGAAGTTTGTCACGTCCGTTTAGTGTCGTGAAATATTAGTGGCCCCTAAGATGACCCACCAACCAAATTGTCTATTTTGTCCAGCTTAGTAATGGGTCAAGTTTTCTCGGAATGGCTCAGGTATCAGCAAAACTAACCTAGGTTGTTATACCAACCTAGGTTAGTTTCTGCCTAGATTGATTGATGCATTATAATGTATCAATCAATCTAGGCAGATTCTTCTCAGGTCTTTTGCAAACTATGGTAGGATCACTTTCCAGTCTAACCAGATGAGGTGGAATACCAGTATGTTAAATGGAGCAACCGTTTATCTGACCTCTACAACAGTAACTGGCACAGACACATGAGGATGGTAAACATTATAACTTCAGTGGAAACAGAAAGTTTAGCACAATCAGTACTTTCTCTAACTTTCCCCGTCTATCTACTACAACTTACTATTTTGACAAGCTTAGTTACAAGTTTTAGCCAAAATCAGTTCATATTGGAACCGGAAACTATCTCAGTTATAGCCGAAAAGGAGGCCAAATTATATAAACAATTTCATCACCTAATAACCACGTTTTATTTTAAAAAACCGCGAAACACTAAAGAGTTTGTAAAATACAGGTTGTATACTCACTAATCTTCTCTTATTCTCTATTGAATTGCGAACTCGTGTGTTTAGTCTGTGCAGGTTTAAAGACTGTGGTGGTTCAGGAGCCGTGGTGACTTCCTTCTTGATTTGCACATCACTGACCAGCGATAGGTTCACGATATTCACGTCATGGCGTTTAGGATTGCCGCTGGAAGATGGACATTTGAGGATCAGCATCTTCGTTTGAGGATCGAAAGCTAGTACTTCGCCCTCGATATTTTCATTATAGCATGTCCGCGTTGCTACTATGCTGCCGATTGTGAAGCAGTCCGACACGACAGTGGACATTATACACCGCTTTTGTTGTTTACTCGGTGGAAATTAATTTCATGTAGCGTTAAAATTGTGTTCGATCGGTAAAATGTGAAATTATGTTTTGTTACGATCAGAATACGAGGTCGTCCGCCATTGAAACTTTGACAGGTTTTGTTACAGATAATAAAGATGAAAGTTTTGTATGGTTTTGCGTTTCGTAACCATTATTATGCGTTTTGTTTTCATCGATTTCTATACCATACATTAATAAGAATTATGAAATATTTGTTGACTCAAGATTAATTTACTGCCTTCTTTTTTCCACATTCTAATAAAAAAAATAAAAACAAAAGTTATTACACTTATTACCAAAAAAATATTTCTGAAAGCTAAAGTTGTTGTTACACCCGACGTTAGTTTTTTATTTTTCCCCGCGCCCCCGCGTTTACGCAGTTTAGTAAAACCGTTGGCTTAATATACACATTCTTACCGCGCAATTAGCGCTGCCTCCTCACCGCGCTCTAGATGCGCCCTTGGTCGCTCTCGGCAGTCCGCCTTAAACGTACCGAGCAAGACTATTGACTGCTTGCGCCTTGTATCAGTGTTCAACTAGTAATTTAAAATATCGTTAGAGCTATGTTTATTTAGTCTGTGGTTTAGGACTACGAAATACAAAACAGACTACAACCTCATTTAAATTTGGCACAATATTTTTTTATCTTGCAACTCTTAAATCAAAATCCGGTAATATACCTTGACGTTTGTGAAGAAAATTGGTGTGCAGCACTAGTAGATTATATTATTATAAAAAGTCAGCTTGTTTCCCAACGGTCACTGAGAGGTAAGTGGGCTCTGCTTTTCGGATATTTTTGCATGTATTTTCATCAAGATTTATAGCTACGATAATATTATTATGCATACTCGTACAATAGGCATTTATTCAAAGGCATTAGGCAAAAAAAAAAACTAGATTCGCATGAATGATTAGACGTTTGAACCAAGACCGTACATGTCGCTCTTGGATATTAAATTATTGGTGGCAGAAATGCTGACCATGAGACGGTCCCGTATTTATACACCAACCACTAGAGGAAGACCATCTTTTTCCGTTGAGCCAAGACCAAAATAAAAGCAGATAACGCTTAGAAATGCCATCACGAGAAGTAGCAGAAGATGTCATGCATCACTTCCCAGAATGGACAGAAGAAGTCTGTAAAAACCCTGTATGCAAAGGAAAATCATAAATATCACGGTGCTTGAAATGCAAACCTCATTTATGTTTATCTAAAACAAGAAACTGCTGTAGGGAATATTATCAATAATCAACACGACACTAGATTTATGTAAAGGTTAAAATAAGGTTACTAATAATTCGATACTAATAAAAATCCAAGTTCCTAATTCTAAAGAAATAAAATAAATCATAAATAAATATGCATGAACATTTTTCTTTAAATCTATCCCTCCCTATCAATCTATCACCAGCCTATGCCAGCATTCTTTCTATATCCGATAAACTTTCTAATTTTGATTTTTATTTCGCCAGCTATTTCTGCATACAATGACATATTTGGCAATCAATGTTCGAGAAGCTACCGTGCCGAATCAAAAATGTCCTTTGAAGACTGTTCCGAAAAGTTTGTCAGTTCAAACCAAAAGACGACCGCCCACCCGTTTCTTTAGGTGTGATCGCTTATGTTAATACGGGGCTATTTCACCCGCACGGATAGGTATCGACTTGTCCTTACCGGGACCCCGCGTCTTTATACAAGCACCGTCAAGGCCTGAACCACTAAACCGATTGTGACTGATAAGTAGCCCTGGACCTGGGGAAGGGCATAGGTAACTTCATCCTGGATACTTGTAAAAAATAAGGATGAAATACAAAATACACGCAGACAAAGTCGTGGCGTCTCGCGGGCAACAGTTAATGTCATCATCATCATTTCAGCCGTAAGACGTCCACTGCTGGATATAGGCCTCCCCCAAGCACCGCTACCTGCGGCCTTCACAATTAGTGTAAAATAATGAGATGTTGATGTTCTTCAGAACGGTCAGGTGCGCAGTAGGTACTCGCAATGTCGCAATAAGGTCACAACCGGCCGGCGCGGCGGTGTGCGTGTTTGACCGGATTTATGAATGTAAAAGAAGCAAATGCAGTACCTATGTAAGGATCATAGCAGGTGGCGTTCTGTAGTTTCTGCTTACCCCTATGGGACGAAGGCCTGAGTTTATTGTATAGTAAGTAATAAAATGCTTACTTACCGTCGTGTCCATTTGAGTAGATTTTGTTATTGAATAGCCATTCCATCATCTTTTTATGTACCAAAAACACAACCACGATTAAATAATTTAAGAACAGCAAAGCGGGGGGAAACAGTCTTAGGAAGCTTGATGGCAGGAAGTATTTAAAAAGCATTTTTACTTGGGGAAATGTCTTTGGCGGCAGGCAACAGCTATAAAAATATAAAAAGGCTTATCACAATAACGTTGCATACTGTGGTGATAAAAGCAATGCTCCTCCACGGCATTTTTGTAGATGGGGATGGGGAGACCCCTATTTTTTTTTTGTAAAAGTATCTACCACCCTGTGCTACCACCTGAGATTTTGAAAATGATTTTGAAGAAACGACTGACCTGACAGCAGCGGTCTGATGGAATTGACAGTTGAACTTGTTGCCATTATAAAAAATAAAAAAAAACAATTTCAGAAAGGAGTCCATTTCATTCATTTCACAGAGTAAGGCACAGAGCATGTAATATAGAGTAAGGAAGGAGAGACCTCGGCGGCCGCTGGGTGGTATTGTTAACTTATTACTTTGCACAACACAAATAACGTACAGAAACTGGAAACAGGAGGTCTTTCGGCATGGCGCCAATACTATAGAAGGTAGGTACCTATTCTTTGCGCGGCGGCATGAATTTTATTATCTCTAGACGCTGCCGTATTCGTGCTCTTGTTCATAACTTCCAATGGTTGAAATCAAGTTTTGAAGTGAAAACTTCTTTAAGCGTATTGAGCAAGCACCTTTTTGGCTGAATAAAAATCATGGAATTCGTATCATCGTCACCGCACGCTTCCCATGAGCTATAATTATGAATACTTAGTTTTCACTTCTATCGGCAGTCCCCAAAGACTGCCCCGCAAGTTTTTTTCATGGTCATGGTTAGTACATGTTAATAATGCACAGGATGAGGATCGAGATGAAAACCTCTCGATCGCCCGAAAGCGCGCGCTGTTGGGCTATGGGTACTGTTGTTGGTATCGTATTGTATATCGGGCTGGTGTCGAAAGTCCACGTCTAAGCGCGTATTTTACTTCATCATCTTCCTGCCCTTATCCCATGTTACTTGGGGTCGGCGCAACACGTTTTCTTCTTCCATTCTCCCCTGTCAACCGTCACGCAATCATCTACACCTTTTCCCTTCATATCACTCCTCACACAATCCATCCATCGTTTCTTTGGTCTTCCTCTCCCACTCCATCCCTCAACATTTATATTCATCACTCTTTTAGTCACATGCGATTCTTCCCTCCTCATAACATGCCCATACCAAGACAGTCGATTCCCTTTCAACTTTTCTGTAAGTGGCGCAACTTTCAGACTTCCTCTAATATACTCATTCCTTATTTTATCCATTCTTGTCACACCACACATCCACCTCAACATTCTCATCTCCGCTACATGCAATCTTTTTTCGTCCATCTTCTTCACAGCCCAGCATTCCGATCCATACAATACGACAGGTCTAATCACGGACTTGTATATTTTCCCCTTTAACTTGAGGGGCATCCGTGGGTCGCAAGTTGTTCCAGTGACCTGTCGCTGTTCCAGTGTAAGCGCGTATTTTACTTATAGCCCCATTAACACGGTGTAAGTTTCTAGAACGTTCAAGTCAAGAGCAATAATCGCATACTCAATTATTGCAAATCAAGAATTGCATGGCAAGTGTTTACGCGCTAGCGATCTCCCATAAAATGGCATAAAATAATTGAATGCAAGTTTTGCTATTCAGTAATTGATTGTGGCTTCTGTTTACACTAAGGCTTTTGCCTCGTCTAAAGGCAGATTACCCGTATTTACGCTGCCAAATACTTCATTCGATTTTATTAAACGTCTTCACAAGACTTTTTTTAACTCCTTTCGTTCGCTCATGTTTGAATCATAGACTTGGAAAGGAATGCGATTCGAATGTACGCAGTTTACACCTATACCAGTTTTGAACGGCAACTAACTTGCAGTCAATTGTTGCTACAATTTTTGGTATGCCACAGCTAAGTGATGAATAAAACGAACCTCAAGGGTTCGTCCATTAATCACGTGAGTCTCGAAATGGGGGGGGAGGTTCAGAAATAAAAAAATATCACAAGGGGGTTGTAGTGGGAAATCACGTAATTTTCGTTGAACGAGAAGAGACGCGTGACATGTCCTCGTCGTTGCAAGGCAACGATTATACCTGTTTAAAGATAAAATATTCTTAATTTTTAAAAGTTGCTAAAAAAACATCGCGTTATTAATGGACGACCCCAAGGAGAAAATTAGGTACTAGAAATAAAACAAGATTCTTAATAAAATGCATGTCCTTATATTTTAAGCGCCTTATTAATTAATGATTAAAATGACACAACATATATAATTATTTACAATCTGTGATAGTAAATTAAAAAGTTCGGGTCCCGACCGCTGTTTAAAGATGCACGAGCGTTCCCGAACGTTTGCGACGATACACGAATACAGCCAAAAGCAAAAGCAATAAGTTTTTTTTTCTAATTTACTATCACATTTTTTTGTAGTGAATACGGATAAACGAAGCATTATGGTATAATAAATCTACTGTTTCCTAGAATAGCGGTGGCCGCCACACAACGGCCGCAGTGACAGCTGTCAAGAACATGAGGGCAGCGGGGTTTGACTTTACGGTTTAAATATCGTTCTAGTTTTAAATAACTCGCCAGTAAATTGCAGATGCTATGTGGCGGCCACTGCTCTTCTAGGAAACCATAGCTTAAGTAATTTAAAGTAGATCTTACAGTTATGGTAAGAATTTAAACCGAAACAAATAGAAAATACACTCCGTAACTACTAAATCGATCGAGCCTCCATATCATGTACTTCCACATTAGGTATAAAGGCATACCATCAAAGTAAGAAAAAGTTCTGATGCAGATGTGAATTTGACATGCTGGCCATCATTTAAGTGACCTCGTTGTTCCAAATTTGAATTCATTTCAAATTTGTATTCACAAAAGCTAAAGAACAAACAAGTACAAAAAAAATGGTGTTTTGATTTAAAAGACCGGGAATATACTGGCAGAAATTAAAATGAAAGAGGAATGACTTAATCCGACAGTGGGACAGATTAGGCAGACAATAAGATGCGTATAAAGGATGAAAACTAAATAAAATTACTTTTATCCACAACGCAACGTTCACCTATCCACCACAATTATTATCAAAGAAAAAAAACAATCTAGCCGATTCTTCTAATAACAGAAAAAACATTACTATACCTTTTGTAAAACTAAAACTTTTGACATAATAAAATATACTACCAGTGCTGGCGTGTGGTAGAAAGTAATTTCCGACACATGGCAACACCGACGCAGATAATAAATAAGTTTTTTTTTTAATCACAGGCTAATGTCATGTGATTTTTTTTAATAGCGAAATTTATGATAAGTATTATGCTTACATAATACAAAAAAGAAAAATGAAATAGGTTTATTTGTGGATATTTTTGGCGAAACCCGAATCCCGCGCCGGACGCGGGACGTGATGTTTTGATAATCAGGAAGTCACGTGGCCATTCGCGCCAGTTTGAACACCTCCATACAAGTTAGGTGAGACCCTCGTCGCGAACGAATTTCGTCCCGCATCCCGCGCTGGTCTCGCCACAGTTTGACCAGGGCTTTTAGATTCCAGAAGTGGTTTGCAAAATAAAAACTTTAGTTTTCATAATATTTCAATGTGCAAGTACTTGCATTGAGAAAACATATTTTTCAATATAAAGTCATAAAAAAACATGTACAAATACAACTAAAAACTAGCAAAATGTAGTGTTCTTCTTACATACTACGATAATATAAAAAAATATTTAATAGTTTTATAGTTACTATGGCGTTAGGTTTGTTAACAACGAGAGAAAGTAGGGTGGCAGAGATATAGCCCACATCAGACACAAGACACCGCACAAGCCTTGCCAGAGACAACGCACAAGCCTTGCCAGAGACAACGCACAAGCGTTGCCAGAGACAACGCAGAAGCGTTGCCAGAGACAACGCAGAAGCGTAACTAGAGACAACGCAATTTAATTACAGATATAATCGAAAGTATCTATAAAATCGTGACGTGACTTCTGTGATATTGCCGTCCTTGTCTAGGAATTATTTTAAAATATTTATAACTTGGCAATTTTTGAAGCTTTTAAATTTTTTATAATATTGTTTTAAATTACATCAAATACAAAAACTTCAAGGTTCTTAGACCAAAACAGGAAAGAAATATAATTTCTTTTATAAGTAGGTTATATCTCTGCCTACCCCCAAACAGCATCAAAACTAACAAACCGAACGCTGGAGAGTGTCGTAATGTAAGAAAAATACAAAAACTTGTCCCTAGACACTACATATTAGTATTTTTTTTTCTTTTTCCAACATACTTAGACAGTCTGATACCTGTTAGTGCTAGATCATTTTGCTACCTCAGATTAAATACAGTTTTTAAGGATGTATCTTTCATTTTGAGTGCACACCCATCATTTTCTAAGCCTCGACGATGGTATCTTAACTTCAGTGTCACATATCTTCCCTTCTTGGGACAGACACATCACCGAATATCATTTCTCTCCGTCTAGGGGTGCATACCCATCATATTCTAAGCCTCAATTGTGGTAATTTAATCTCAATGTGATCCATCCTCCCTTCTCGGGACAGAC
This sequence comes from Xanthia togata, assembly GCA_963853775.1. Taxonomy (NCBI): domain Eukaryota; kingdom Metazoa; phylum Arthropoda; class Insecta; order Lepidoptera; family Noctuidae; genus Xanthia; species Xanthia togata. Next base: position 3,901,919 of record OY970815.1, read on the forward strand.
AGATCACTAAATATATATTTTTTTGTCAGGAAGTGTACACTCATCCTTTTCCAAACCTCTATAAAGGTAGCTTAACCTCAAAGTCTATCTAAGTTTCTAAAAGTTTGAGAAATCACCAAATATCCTATCTTTCATGTTAAGTGCACACCCATCATTTTCTAAACCTCAAAGATAGTAATTTACAAAAAGGCATTGTGTTGCTCAGTAACTGGGTTCTGGAGGTCAGATGTGCAGTCACTCCAAGTAACATAGTGGTATTCAGCTGCGTCCGGTTAGACTGGAAGCCGACCCCAACATAGTCTGTCCCTCTAAATACTATCTTCATCTTTCGGGGTGTGCACACCCATCATTTTCCAAACCTCAGCGTCGGTAGCTTAACCCGAGTTGTTAAACCATCTAATACTAACAGTATTACATTTCTATAACTAGCACATCCAGTTTCTTATTGTGATGCGAATTTGAACAAGAAAAGCAAAAAGATTTTGAGAAAATGTAAACAATGCAAGCTTTTTAATGAAAATATTAAAAATGTTGATATGCATAGTGATATTTTGTAATTAGATAAAAAATATAATTTGTTTATATTCATTTGTTTCTTAATGAAGTCGACAAAATTGTTTGAATTACCTGTCTGTCAGTCACAGGCGGTTATCTCCGAGACAATTTGACATATTTTTAAATAGCATCTGCCATTGAGTTACAGGCCACCAAATTCAAAAGATTTTACACAAATAAAAAACTTGGCAATATTACTTTTTACCCGACCGCGGTTAAGCCCATAAATAAAAGAGGGTAATGTGCCTGCCTAAATGTTCGTCCATCTATCAGTCACAGGCGACCATCTCGAAAACTTTGACACACGACACTCGGGTAATATTTTTCTTGTGGTTCGCATCACAATAGGAGACTGTAAGAGTGTCCCTCGAACGTCGTTCAGTCTTGTTTTAGTTCAGGACTATCAGTCTAGGCGGCAGCATGCCTCGCTTGCTCAGCCACATTCTGCAACAAAGCATATTTCAAGTTAAATCCTGAATAAAATTATAAACTTATTTCAATAATCAACATGATCAATATAACATCCAACAATAACAGTATTTTCACACCACCTGCTCGAAAATGTCAAGCAACCTTAACCTAAAGTGAGTCATTAGTGGCCGGGGGCACAGCCGGTCAATAATATTGTACTGGATTTCATTCAAACTCAAACTCAAAGCATTTATTTCAATTAAACCATTTACAGGCACTTTTGAATTGTCAAGGAGTCAGTCAGTCAGAAATATGAAGCTAGTTGCCCATTCCAAAGCGTAGGTTCCTGTATCCAATTCGCTGCATTCAGGATTCTTGTATTAACTCCCTCGCTTCGCTCGTGAGTTAAACTCGGTAGCCCCCCTTTCTAGCCATATCATCTTCCACACAGTCCATCCATCGTTTCTTAGGTCTGCCCCTACTCTTATAGCCATCCACATTCACACTCAAAACTTTCCTCACGACATTTTTCTCATTAACATTATAAACTACAAACTAAACTAATAAACTAAACTAAACTAATATATAAACTATACTAATATATTTTTTTAATAGAACAGTTGACAGAAGAGAAGCTCCTCCTTTATGAAGTCTGTTAACAATCTACATGGGACCACTGAACGCGTTAGCAGTGGGAATTTTAGAGTATTTTATCCAGCATACCTGGTCTGGTGGCCCAGGACAGACCTGATCACAGTTCAGAGAGACCTCGAGAAATTGCAGCGGTTTGCTTGTGTCGCAATCACGAGAACTGAACTGCTGTCTTTGTGTGTATGAGAACTACAGGCAATGCTAGGACTGCCGCCTCTCCACCTAATCGTGCGGGAAGGAGGAGGCCCTGGCCGCCTTTAGGCCCCATTTATCGGGAACCCTAAGTAATGACTCCAGAATATACTCTCCGACAGCGCCTCAGTTCTCCAATCATTATAACTTCAAACCTAACACAAGAATGTCACAAGACAATAGAACAAATAAAGGTCTCTAGCCGCAACACGGTGACACTGCAATGGATAGGAGCAATACAAGACAATGTACTCACCCAATGCCAGCGCCGAGCAGTAGGGACACCATGTTGGTGAGCAACACGGCCGCGATAGCGCCCCGACTGAACAGGCAGGTGCGACGGACGGACAGGCAGTGGCTCTGGAAATATATTAACATCACACATTATTAAGGGAAAGGTCCCGAAAGGGAAACCTCCACAACCCAGTATCTGGGTAATACGATACCCCTCGGTAAGACTGGTTGTCAGACTTTTGGGCTTCTGACGACCCGTAACGACTGTCAAAGATCCACGAATGACAGCCGGGACCAACGGCTTAACGTGCTTTCCGAGGCACGGAGGAGTCTCGGTATGTTAAGATGGTCAATCCACTGATCAACCCCGGCAAGCGAAGCTTAACCTGATGGATCGTACGGCTGTAATTAGTTAGCCACGAGCTCCTAGCAAGAAACTCCATGGAACTAAAATTATAGGACATGACGGGAGGTTGATTCTCCCGCTTTGCCTGCTAACTAGCATAATAAGGTGTTTATGAAATAACTGAAAACCTGAAAATGGGTCATTTTAGTCATTAGGGGGTCATCAATCTTTCCTATCGCAGGTTGCTGGAAGAGATTTCTTTAGAAATAAGCATCACCTTTATACTTATTTTTCTGTACCTTTCTTCTTGTCTGCTAAAATGAAGCTTTAGAAGTGCTGCTCCATATAATTATGTTCGCGTAAATGGACAAAATGTATGGAGCAGCAGTTTTTTTTTCGTAATATCTTTCTAGAGTAGTTCTGTTCATAATGATGAGGACAATGACCCCATTCGAGGTTTTTAGTAATTTCAAATATACTTTGTATATAATGTTTGTAATTTTGAAAAAGTTCATAGTTTAGCTAGGAATTGAACCCGATCATTTGGCTGCTATGTTCTTAAGTGTTGATGTGTTGTAGTATATTACCTGTTGCATGACGGGAGGCGCCAGCTGCTGCTCCAGCACTTCAATGGAGGAGGTGGCGGAGGGCGGCCCGCGAGCCGACGTGGGGTGCTTGAACCGCCAGTCCCTGGTGAAGAAAACAGAAAATTAATGTTGTAACATTTTATCAATAAAAAAAGTGCAGATATCCAGAATCTAAACAAGCTTAAATGCTGATTATTCCGATTTTAATTATATTTTGCACGCAGATCTATGATTTCGAGCTAAAATTTGTTTGTTTGTTTATTTTTAAGTTTGTATGTAGGGGGTAATCTTTGTAACTACCAGTCAAAAATTCAAAAGTTCAAATTCAAAAGTCATTTATTCAAACTAGGCTGAGAATCAGCACTTTTCGAACGTCAAAATTACATAAGACCGTCCCCCAAAACGCCCACCCTTCACCACTTCCTAGTGCTTTTGCTTGGAAGAAGAAGTGGCGCAACAAACTCCGCAGTCGAATTTGAAAATTTATTTTTGCATTGGATAGCCCAATTCTTGGTTAAGGTTTTAGGTTAGCCCAAGGCTTGGTTCAAGGTTATAGGCCTACGAAGGCCTAGGCGGACGAAGTCGCGGGTAGAAGCAAGTATTAAATAAATAGAAGGCCATATAGTGATCTAATTGGCGATGTTCTTCAGAAAGGTCTAGAGATGTATGAACGTAAACGAGGCAAAAGGAGTATGTGAGGATCGTAGCAGCTGGCGTTCTGTAGTTCCTGCCTACATCCATCCCCCATGGGAGGAGGCGTCAGTTTATGTTTACTCAAGTAATAAAATAAAAAAAGAGAACTGTCATAATATTCACGCATGAACAGCTGAACGGATTTTGATGATATTCGCACGCATAATGTCTTTTTTTAAACACAAAATTGAAATATTTATGATTTGACTTTGATAAAAGTGACCGATAGATTGATTTTCTTAGCTATGTTTACTTGTGAATGAACTATTTTGGGTTTTAGAAAGTGTCGGTGCTGCTGGGGAGCGCCACTTTGTCTTCCCAGCTAAAGCACTAGGAAGTGATGAAGGGCGGGAACTGTCTTATGTCATTTTGACGTTCGAAAAGTGCTGATTCTCAGCCTAGTTTAAATAAAAGACTTTTTATTTTGATTGTCATGGTGCCCGAATCATTAGAAAACATACTGATATTTATTTGAATAAACTTCAAGAAAACAGATGCAATATCGCTCCATCCGCAGACGGTACCTATCTACTTTCTGTGCTGTCATAAAATTGTTTATCTACAGTAATCCGATAATCGACCATTGTGTGCGCAATATATTTAATTTTGCAAAGATATTCATTATTATTGTATTCAAATAAGCGTGGGAAATAAAATGTCTCCTTATCGGTGAATTGAATATTTATAATATTTCTTAGAATGATAAGTAAACGAATAGTAGTGGTGTGCGATGAATATTTTTATTTTATTTATTATTTTCGTTTTGTGACTGTTTACGTGCACATTTGAAAAGAGAAAGGGCCTTTTTGTCAAAGATACAAATTGACAACATTCTTTCTTCCATCAAAGATTCAACTCAGTATCCCTATGAAATTAATCATAATAACGTTAATTTGGACTCAATAAAACATAGCCTAATACAGTTACATTCCTATGAACTAGGAGACAATTAATGTGAGTAGATGGCTAAAACTTTATGCTCTTCCGTGGTAATTAGGTGTTTTAAACTTACAAATCACATACAAGACAAAATACAATGGAAAATGAGCTGAAAATCTACATACATGCGGAAATGGTTCAAATATTAGTGACTTGGTGCGCATATTTTTTCTAATGTTATAAGTAGAGTTCTGTTGGTATAGCTAATTAATGGGTTTCATGCGCAGAATGATAAGATTATTTGCAGAATGTTTAAATGAAATGAAATTAAATTGTTTATTCTGTAAATAGGATATTGGAATCACTTTTACACGTCATCTTAAAAAACAAAATAAATTGCTAGATGAGTTCGGCGTTTCCTGTCTGACTACTCTGTGAAGAAAGGCCGAAACTAACTCAGAGGTCACAGTCTCTTTTAAAGTCTGGACATAATCTTGGTCAGGCCATATGAGGGCCATTTAGATTAGTCTCAAATGGTCTTTTGAGAAAAGAACCACACAGATTTGAGTGGACCTGTCCTGTCAGTGCAAGCATTTGTATCAGTAATCGTAGAGCCTCAACTCAGAACTTAAGGAGCTCAACTCGACGAACAATACCAAAGAAAGGACATTTGGGTGGGCCGCATAAACTACTAGGAGAACAGCAGCGTGCAGAAGATATTTGGGAGTGCAAAATGTTGTAAGGGAGCCTAGCTTTTAAGAGCGTTTAAATTCTGAAAGTGGGTAACGTCGCAAATAGATGTCAAAGATTTCACTGTTTTGATTAATTTGGCAGTATTACCGTATGGAAATAAGAAATGTGGAAATGAATTTATTGCAATTATACCTATATAATATTCTTATAAATTAAGATGTATAGATAGTGCAATCCACTGAGACGCGCCCCACTCCGCTCCGCTCCGTACTAAAGTACAGCTATCAGCAGTACAGTAATCGCGCAGTGGGGTGCAGAGTCGTGGATTGCACTATCTGTATATCTAATTGTGTGTATATCTATTGTCTACGTACTTGGGTGGAAGCTGGTCGGGTCTACTGCTCCACTCCCAGACCCAGTCGTTGGAGTCATCCTGAAACATTACACATTGCTCTTTAAATAAATGTCCACGTTTTATGCTTGATGCAAAATTTAAGATTTAAAGACTAGCAATTTTTCTTCTGACATCTTCTCAAAACCTTCAAACGTGACAAATAGATTTTCATTTGAATTAAAATCGATTAGAACAAATCGACATACAAGAGTCTGACGTGGTGACATTTGGAACTAAATATTTTACTTAAGTAATGCAGACCTATGATTGGCTATGATGATGGGATGGCACTACGTTGCCGACAAGTGCTAGTAGGCTTTGAGTCACCCACAAGCAGCGTTTTTGACAATTTGTTTAAATTCTGTTACTCATTTCCCATTCGAAGTGACCTAAGTGCGATACTGGCACCCTCATTTTAATTTTACTCTTTTTTGCCAAACTGTACTCCCGCAGAATAAATAAGTCAAATCAAGCCGTTCCCATGGTTGCTCCGCTACAGGTGTCTTACCCCCGAATACTGAAACGTCACTCAAAATTTAAGTAGCACTTATATTTAACAGATACTCAAAAGTGACGTTTGAAAATACGAAATCTAAAGTTTAGGAGCTGCTCAAATGTTAAGCAGCCCTTAAATTTTGAGTGACGTTTCAGTATTCGGGGGTTAGTGAGATAGGGCTCTTAATAAGAGCGAACAGGGCCTGCGATTTTCCATACAAATTTATTCCCCTTTTTTCTTCCTGAATAATAGCAATCTTTTTTTTTTTCTTCATAAAATCAAGGTCTGCTAGACACGTCCCTTTTATTTCCTTTATTTCAGCAACTAATTTTTTCAGTAAAGAAAATAGAACCCTCCAAAAAATACAAAAATCCCCCATTTTTTACCGCGGTGATTAGAGAACTACCAGACAAAAAGTTTAAAAGAAAATGATAGGAACCTAGATATACTCTTACTTAAAATTATAATTTAAAAAATTATTGAATCTGCTCAGTTTTCGCGGAGAAAAATCGGGAATACGAAACGTCGATCTCGTATTTTTTTTTGTGATATAATCGGTCCGAGCTGCAGCTGTCTCATCGCACTACGGAAGCAGACTTGAGGTAAGACGACGGCAATAGTTTCTTCAAACACCTATTTTTCAAAATCCTCGCAGGCCCTGTTCCCTCTTAAGGATTGGAGAGAAGTTAGCAGATTCGTGACCGATGGCAGAAATGACGTCGAACAGAACGGCTAGTAGGCCTAGTAGTAATAATAATGAGTAACTCACTCTCCAGCAGTTAATGTAGACTCCTTTCAGCTCATCCTCAGTGGACGGTTCTAGGTTCGGGCTGTTGGGCGGAGACTTCGGACTGAAATAGAAGCAGAATAACTTCGTCAGATTAAAAAAAAAAAATAATTACCTGTAGTTCTTCGAGTAGACCTCGCGAGAACAAACTTTTTTGCAAGAATTAATAAACCACTAAAGTTATTTAAAACGGGATATTTACCATGTTTTTGTTTTTAAACTAACTGGTTGATATTCCGTTTTAAATAACTTTAGAAGTGAAAATAATCATGTCAGTTTAAAATCTTATAATTATTCTTTAACAACTAAAAAAAACCCGACTGCGGCTGTAGGTTACTAAAAAACATACGGTGGCAAGACGACAATTAAACAGAAATAAACTAACCCACAACTAACCAACTACTTACTATCTGTTAAACACGAGACTTTACTTTTAAAGCTACTTTACACCTAATAAAATTCAGTCACACAAAATGTTCGACGGGACCAAACCATTTGGCGAGCGACAACGACAGCGCGATCTAGCGGTGCACAGTAGCACCATCTAGTGACCGTATGGTAAAACGTTACAGACAATCTGTATTATTATATATATATGTATTTTTTTTTTTCTAACTGAACAGACAGCTGTGCTGCTGGGGAGTTTGTTGCGCCACTTCTTCTTCCCAGCAAAAGCACTAGGAAGTGGTGGAGGGTGGGCGTTTTGGGGGACTGTCTTATGTAATTTTGACGTTCGAAAAGTGCTGATTCTCAGCCTAGTTTGAATAAATGACTTTTGAAATTTGAATTTAATCTGATCAGATTACAAAAAATTGTTTCAATGATAGAAAGCTACACTGCCGAGTGCCTAGATATGAAATGTTTTATAGCTTAGTTGACTTCCATGTGGGCGGAAGTCACGGGCAGAAAGAATCAAATAACATATCGCTGTAGTTTTCCACTATATCCACAGACAGAGAAAATACTAGTGTCACGCTAGCGCACGGCTTGTTGGCAACTTCAGATGATATCCTTCATCGTGTGGTGTGGCATCTACAACACCACATGCGAACCACGAATCACACCGCGACGTCATGCAAAATCCTGCATCGCGCAAGCAATGTTCGACGCGCGACTAGTATTATACAACATTCCGGCATCGTCAGTCACAGTAGCCCACCAGACACGACACCCGTCCGGTCGGAGGATCCTCCCTTTACTATGGAGGATGAAGAACTTTACACCCTGTTCCTCATACCTCTTTAACCGCAAGACATTGATGTCAAAGGTATCAGTCACAGAGGTGAATATTAGATTCTATCCCCACACCTTAGATTAGAAGAACAACTTAGAAGCTAAGAAAACGACTCCCAAAACCGGCAGGTCACGACCCTACATCAGAAGAACACGTGTCAATTACTCAAAAGCGAAACTTTTAGCAAATTGATCTTGAAAAATATCCTTGAAAACACGAGTTTAACTGAAAAACGTGTAATATCACTTAAAAGAGTCTTCACACGCCCCTCGAGATGTTACAAGTGTATTAATTACTTTTAATAAAGACCCTCTTCAAACAATTGTTGTTATTAATATAACGACTTCCACTCGAAAAACACTGAAGTACTGTTCAAGTTCAAAGAAAAATCCTTTGAAGCAATTCTGGCCTAACCGAGTTTTAACAGAATGGAATAGGCTCCCGGAAATTGTTTTGGCCACCAAATGTGGTGCCACTTTCCGACTCTCTCTTATCTACATAAAATAAAAGTAAGTTCAAAAACTAAAACCCGACTACTGAAAAATCACGCTCTAAAAAGTATGGAAAATATTTCGGACAGAAATCAAGACAGGTAGGTACAAAAATGGTTAAGGTAAAGCCGTCGACGCATGCCATTGTTTTGTTGGTGTACAGGCATTCGGAAGGAGTCTATAGATAGGTACATCGCCCTGCTCAAGTTACAAAACATATGAAAAGTAAAGCCGTTGAAATGCGTCTGGCGCCGACAGACCGCACGTAACATGATATAGTAGTGAATAGTAATACTACTCTGTGCTCATCTGACTGTGGAGAATATTGTGTGAATGACAGGCTGTCACATACAGAAGGTGGAGGTACATAAAGGTTTATATTCAGGTTAGTCATTAGTTACAGTTGGTTATCGGTTGGTTGGTTGGTTGATGAGTTGTCGGTTGGTTGGTGGTTGGTTGGTTGTTTGTTGTGAAAGGACAAACTATGGGCCCAAAAAGCTCAGAACTAGTGCCCTGAGACAGTGGTGGAGTCGCGACAGACCACGTATAAGATGGTAGGACGATCTGAATAGGTTCCGTCAAAACTGGAAGCGCGGGCTCGCGGACGATGGAAAGAGTGGCCTTAACCAAAGAGTGGGACATCGTAAGCTAGTAAAAACTAGGGAAACCGATCAGCAACATCAATAAACAAGGTTGGCTATTTTGCAAATCATAATATTCTTACGCGCCGCCTCGCACGCATGCAATGTACCTAACTGATGTGGCGACATGTCAAAACATCGAGATTTCTGTGCTATATCTAAGTTTAATATGAATGTAATGTAAACCAGACAGAATTAAATCTCTAAATGATGGTGAAAACCGGATCAAAATCTGTAGTTTAGAAGAACTAAGCTAACTAAGGACGGCCGGCTACGCGCCACCACCAACAGTCTCCTGATTGTGTCCTCAGATCGATGGGACTCCCCTCTGCTGCGCCATTGGGTTAGATTCTATACCAGTTGATATTTGAAGTATTATCGCCTTATTACTAACACTAGTTATTACGTTATTTTGTTGATACTAACACTATGAGCTCATATCTGAAATAAAGAATTTGAATTAAGCGTTGAGAGCAGTGGTGGGCCAGCCTGTAGTAAATTCGAACCCAAGCAGGCGCGAGGCTCTTTACTTTGTGTTAATAATTTCATTACCACTGCCCTCAAAACGGTGAAGGATAACATCGTGAGGAAAACGACATGTCTTAGAACCAAAAATTCGAAAAGATGTAACATCTACCAACCCGCACTCGGCTCGCGTGGTAGATTACAGCCCATTCCCTCTCATCGAGGGGAGGCCTGTCCCAGCAGTGGGGCTATTATAGATGACCATTATTGATTATGTAAGTGGTCACACACGCAGATACGAAAAGCGACGTTGTTTTATTGTATGTCAGATGATGTAACGGAAGCATAGTTCAGCTTCAGGAACAAGCTTAAGGCCTCGGCCTCGAATTTTGCGGGCAGCGGAGCGGCGGCGGCGCGCGGCGGCGGCGCGGGGGCGGGAGGATCTTATGCGTATAATCAAATGGACCGGTTCTCGAAAACAGCGGCGCGGGGGCGGGAAACGAGCGGTGCACTCCAGTCAAACGGTGACCACCCGCGCCGCCGCCGCCGCCGCCCCGCTGCCCGCAAAATTCGAGGCCGAGGCCTAACGGGCCGGCACGGCGGAGCATGCGTAGTTCATACAAACGTAATACCAAAATAATTTGTAAATCAAGCATATTCTTAAGGTAGTGTGTATTTATTCCGATTGGATTACACAATATCTATTGCTCCCAAATATATATTTTGAATGGACACTGATATAAAGGCGAGATATGAGGAATTTAAAATTTCTATAGAAAACTTATTTTTCCCATAACTCGTCTTTAAATCAGTAAGCATTAAGCAAGGGGATTTTAGGAGAAATTGAAAAACAATATTATGACATCATTTTTTCTTAACAGAAGTTTTTCTTTTTGTTAAGTACTAACACCGAGTTGTTGCTTGAATTAAACAATTAAATTCATTTTCTGACTAAATCATGTGGTATAGAAAATATGGACTTGATTTTTGGTCCGAAATCGTTCATTATGACGATTTCAGACCAAGCGTCGTGAAATGGTGAGCAATGCATGTTCCTTCTGTGGAGAGGCATTTGCCTTGAACTGGATACACTAACAAGCTGGTATTAAATACGGAGTTTGAACGAGTTGTTGCCCGAATTCGACAAATTAAATACGTTTTCAATACTTTTCAGACCTAATGCTTCCATAGATCTTTAAATAAATAAAATCATTTATTTCAGGTAAATAACACCCATTGTCAAACATAAATTAATAGAAATCACATATAATAAATGAAATAAAGTCAAATAAAATGAGATAACTAAAAAAAAAAAAAAAATTAATAATTCTTCCTTATCTTCATTGAAGACAAAGTGTCAACTTTAAAGTAACCCTGAAAACACCCCAGATTTCTCCATACCAGACCATGAATGCCTAGGATTATCGATCACATGACATTCAGCTGGCATATTCCTCAATGGGAATCGATTAGTTAATTGGAACATTCCCCTATTACCAACGACAACCGGTACTGCAAATGGCCATATCCTAATAAAACCTACTTCTAACAAACGCTGAGATCATTCAGTTCGAAGTTTTTAACCTGCCAAGCCACTACTGGACATAGGCCTGCGCCTTCCGCATCCAGTCTGTCCCAGCCACATTTTTACCCGACTTCGGCGAAGCAAAAAGGGTTATCAATTTGACCGGTATGTATGTATGTTCATCTGTGCCCTCATAACATCTAAACTTCTCATCATAATTTGACAAATGAGGTATCGTTGGAAGCGTTTTGACTGTCCGCTGGTTATGTGACGTCACATAAAATTGAATAAGTATAATAGCGCTCTCTATAGGACATAAAGTCATGAACTAAAAAAAAACTTGAGTCACACGTAACCTGATCGATTTATGCCAAAGTTTTAATTTGTCTGTCTGTGATGTCTTGTTTATATCTTTTTAGTTGACTTTTTTGTGGTAGTTGTTTTTCTTAAATAAATAACTTTTATTTTTTATGGTCGTCGGTCCATCTAGCTGGCGGCTGGCCCCACACTACGCTTGCCGATACGCGGTCTCCACTCCAGGACTCGTCTGCTCCACCGGCCATCGGTTCTTCGCCAACATGGCTAGCCACTCCGCAAACTATGTCGGTAACTCCAGTTCTTTTCCGGATAATTTCATTGCTGATTTTATCCTTCAAAGAAATACCGAGCACAGGCCGCTCCATACCGCGCTGAGCGACCTTAAATTTATCGTAAGAGTATACAAGGTCAAATTAAATTAGCTAGCCAAACTCCAAAGACGTGATAGGTGCCGAAATCTAATAACGATAAAAGACCAAAAAAAAATAGAAGTTCTTTGTTTTGGGGTTCACGACCGCTGGTTGTGTTATGTGTAGTTACTTGAAGTACGAGTTTTTTCTTTTGTGGGAATTAGTAAAAAAATCGTCTTTTTTTAAAAATCTCACCAATTTAAAAAAAAAAAATGCTTGAATAGCATGAATGTTTAAATTGTAATTGGAAAAATCATCGACGAAAATCAAGTTTATAAATTAGCCTCGATTGTCAAATGAAAAACATCTTTAAAGTGGTTTTAAGTATACCAATAATCATAACAAAGCATTCAATTTGTAAGTGACACTACAAATTGGCAGGTATGTTTTCTGATCCATTTGTTGACATTTTCTTCAGATAATTTTTGAACAATCTATTCTTAACTAGACAAGTAGGTATGTATCGATTTAAAGCACAAAGTTAATTACTATTGTGTGCAGTGCGAAGCCATAATGAGGTGGCCTCATCGTTTGTGCAACTGCTGACGTTACTCAATACTCGTCAATTTGCGTGTCAGTATGCAAGTCGGGTTTCAGCAGAATTACATCAGCAGTTTTTTTCTGTAATAGGATAAAGTGCCTTTTATGTGCCTAATTGAAATTAATTATTTGACTTCTTTGAATGCATTGGTGGTGGTCGTGGATTTGAGCTCCTTAAGGCGCCGATAACGATAACCGACTTTTAATGACTTTATAATGAAGATCACGTCTAAACGAGGAGTGTAAATGATTTGGAACAAATATATGTTAAATTAGAGCATTTTCTTAATAACTTAATATAGGAATATTATAGATTATGTTTATATTACATAGTGATATTAATTTGTAAAGTTATGTTTAATGCGGATAAAAAACTGAGAATCACGCAAAATCTATCGAGCGTATTTTTCTGAAACCTTCACCACTTTAAAGATAATTAAATTTTTGATCTTTTAGTATACGTGTTTTTTTAAAATACCTTTTGTTTTATGTATTGTGGCGGCATCTACATCGCCACATGCGAACTACGGATCAAAAACCTGATATCACACAAAATCCTGACGTCACACAAAACCCTGACGTCACACAAATCCTGCATCGCGCAATTAGAGTTTACCGCGCGATCGACATACATACAAGATCCCGACTTCATCCGTTGGGCAGTTGCCCGCCAGACACAACACCCGTCTGGTCGGAGGATCCTCCCTTTTCAATAGATATATGAGTGAACTTTACACCCTATTTATTCCTCGTACCTCTAAAGTATAATAAATTAATAATGCGTCTGATTTGAGACAGCGCTCCTTGATGTGGCGAGTCCTATTACTAGCTGGACGTACGACGCGTTGCGTGAGCTCAGTACAGAACACGCAAGCTAACCACTCAAGGTCACTGGCATATACGGCGTCTTAAGTTCTGTATTGAGCTCCACGATTACTGACAAATGCTTGCACAGGCTGGACAGGTCCTCTCAAATCTGTGTTCTTTCCTCAAAATACCATTTCAGACACTAATCTACATACAGGTTATGTCTGGACTTTAAAAGAGACTCCGACCTCGCGAGTTTGTTGAAGCAAAAGGAATATGTAAGGATCGTAGCAGGTGACGTTTTATACTATCTGCCTACCCCCATGTGAAGCAGGCGTGACTTTATGAATGTATGTATATCCTTTGACACTCGGCAATAATGTAGCTTTCCATTGCTGAAAGAATTTTCGGAATTGGATCAGTAGTTTCGAAGATTACCCCCCTACAAACAGACTCAAAAATTTTACCTCTTGTAATATTGTTAGTTTAGATATACAAAACTATGCAAAAGGTTGCCGGCCCGGTTTTGCAGGTGTATAGCTGTAACGGCAGCTTTACAGCCACCAATACACCTGCAAAACCAAGAGCTTTGCCGATAGGCTGACCTTTAGAGGCGTCTTTACTGTCACCTGTAGCCATGCCCTTATGGCACCGGTGCCAATGCCGACGAAGAACGATTATCAAAGATTTTCGGTAAAACTTAGACACTATTAGAAAAAATCCTGAAACTGCAATAGTGCAACTGTCAATGCGTTGACTGGCGAGGGAGAGAGCGACTATCTATCAGAGGCCCTAGTGTGAGTATATTTTAACCATCTCGACTTTACGCATCGACCGCGTTCGGCGCTCCGATTGGCCCTTCGTTTGTGAAGGCCGGCCGGCAACCAATCGTAGCGCCGAACGCGGTCGATGCGTAAAGTCGAGAAGGTTAAAAGGAACTCACACTAGGGCCTCTGGTCTCCACAACCCATTTACTGGGTAACCCACCTACCAAGCCGCTCACCTGGGCCACTTGGCAAGACTGGTTGTCAGACTTTCGGGCTTCTTGACACCCATATCTACTGTCGAACATCGACGAATAATGGCTTTTAACGGATCGAGGCACGCACGGGTCTATGTATGAAATGGATGGTCACCCATCCACGGACCGACCTCGAAAAACGTTGCTTAACCTTGATAGATCGAGATGTGCAGCTTTTACCGTGTACAAGAGCAATAAAAATATGATGAAAAAAGAAATCTCAGTGAAAATTCGTATGATAGTTCTCGCCTCATATAAAGACGCGGGAAGTCGCAATTCGAATCTATTTATAGGCACAAACTGGTGTAGAAACTAGTTCGACCGCATTACATGTATCTTGGTAGACACATCGTTTATATACTGTAGCTAATCTGTTTATATGTCTAGTTGAGATTTTCTCATGCAGTCTGGTCTAAAATAGAAAGTAGGTATAGCAGTATTTGTAAACAGTATTTAGCGCCGGCACCCCGACGCCCTAAAATAACATATTGGTGTCCATATTGGTAACGTTCATCAGAAAGGTGCGTAGTACTCGCAACCGGCGTGTGTGTATGCCCAGCATGCTTATAATGACCACAATAGAAACGGGTTTTTTCGACGGAAGAATAGACAAGATGACAGACAAACATATACAATCAGTCATTTTGTCTATTCTTCCGTCGACAAAACCCGTAGAAAACCCATTTCTATTTGTTGTTACGCGTGCAGATGTATGAACTATCGAAGAACTTCATATCTAAGCAGTTTGATGACCACATCTGTTATCGCCCCGGTTCTATAGCCGCCAAGTGCTGCAAGCAGAAATAGTCCTTACGATGTATAGATATGAAGTTCTTCGATGGAACATAAACAAAGCAAAAACAGTATGTAAGGATGGGGAACAGACAGAAGAAGGACAGCAGGTGGCGTTCTTAGTTTCTGCCATGGGGTCCATGGGAAGAAGGAGTTTATGTATGTGCTGCGAGGTACTGCACGACACGGCACTAAGCGTTAAAATATGAGTTGAGCTCCACGATTACTGACAAATGCTTGCACTGACAGGACAGGTCCACTCAAATCTGTGTGGTTCTTTTCTCAAAAGACCATTTCATCTACATGGTCCTCATATGGCCTGACCAAGATTATGTCTTGGACTTTAAAAGAGACTGTGACCTCTGAGTTTGTTTCGGCCTTTCTTCTCAGAGTAGTCAGATAGGAAACGCCGAACTCATCTAGCTAATTTTAATTTTTTTTTAGATGACGTTTAAAAGTGATTCCAAGATCCTATTTACAGAATAAACAATTTCATTTCATTTCAATATTTTTTAAATCATTTTGTATTGTGTATATGTCGCATTAGGGCGTCGCTGCAGTGAGCGTCGCAGCATAGTTGCCTCCGAGAGATTATTTTGACGCGCCCTGACACGCTGTGCCACAGCGACGCTCATTGCAAGCGGCACGTCGCATCAGTGTTTTGAGTGATTCCAGCCAGAGCAATAGTTCATAAAATTTCGTCTTCGACATTCGGAAGTAAGTATGAAATCGTGCACAGTCATTAAGTAGGCGAAGATACAAATGATGTGGTATTCTCCTTTTCTATAGCATGACCTTGGTATGTCAGTAATACATTTCGTCATCTTTTCTTTCTCTTCCATAATGCGTTCTTCTTCTGCACTTATCAAAGAAATAACTTGGTTCTCATCACTGTCGTAGTCACTCGTCTTTCAATGCAGGGGCCCAAGTCTGCTATTTTTATAAATTCGTCATTCCAACACGATTCCATTGTCATTTTGCTAAAAGTTCGTAATCTGCTAAATTCATAATGGTCGATCATTGGTTGATCATTGTATTCCACAAACACGATACTCGTAACGAATTAAAAGAAATGACTGCACAATGACGTTCTCATTGGTAGGTCACTGATCAAAAGAACTGTCAAAAATTTTAGCAGATTACCGCCTAAAGCCTCATTCAGACCAGCGCGACGCGACGGCGCGACGCAACTCGAACAATACAATTTCCAAGAAAACTTCACGGTATAACAATAACCGGTGTCGCGTCGCGCTAGTCTGCACGAAGCTTAAGTCAGTCATTCATTTTTCATTATGTACGAGATTACCAATAGATGCCATTTCTTTCAATGGAGTGTCAGTGGCTGACCATTGGAAAGTCATAATGACGCCAATATGTTAGTAGATTACCAAACTTGTCAAAATCAACAATTATGATATCAATGATAGTCCATTCTGACACTATTGTAATAGCAGACTTGAGGCCCAGCTCTCATGCGAATAGGCAAAGAAATGATGCAAGCTGCCGCTTTCTGCAGTTCTAGTGTGATAGCTGCTGTGAAGTGACGTGCAGCGCCGCTCAAATGCGGTCCGACCTTTTACAATACAATTCGACAACTAACTAACTCGTTAGGCAGTTGGATCAACAGCCGGATTCAGAAAACTGCGGTTTCCTAGAAGAGCAGTGGGCGCCACCCGCGCCACATGGTGTCCGCAATTTACCGGCGCGGTGATATCGGTGGACACAAATTTTCTGACGTAACCTATGCTATGGTAATACTATAAAAATTGTTTAAAAATTGTTTAAAAAATTGTTTAAAAACTAAGGCACGTAATGACATAGTTGGTTTATCAGTTGAACATTGCATCGAACTGTCCTGTGTTGAGCTGGATAAGCATGTTGTAGTGTGCGTGTACAGACCCCCTAATAATCAGAACTTTTCTTTATTTGAGTCAATAATGGAAGATGTCCTAGCGAAACTTGCATCCAGTAACAAAACCGCAATTATTTGTGGTGATTTTAATATTAATATTCTGGAAAATACTTTAAATAGCAATCGATTATTAAGTATTTTTAAATCATTCAATTTATCTAACATTTTTACAGAACCGACTAGAGTAACTTCAACTTCCGCTACTTGTATTGATAATGTCTTCTGCGATTGTGATTATTTAGCTAAAGCCATAGTAAATTATTTGCCGTCTGATCATAGTGGTCAAACGGTAACTTTTAAGTTTAAAACAGCTTTGCAAAAAGTGCAAATACAATTTAGACCAATAACAAATGGCAAATTAAATAGATTCAATAGTATCCTAAATAAGGAGTTAAATGTTCTAGGCCATAATATGGATGATGCAAATAAATTGTATGAGGATTTCTTTTCAGTAGTGCACACTGAATTCAATAAAACTTTTGAAAAGAAAACAAAAAATATTAGCCCTATTTTTATATTTAGTGACTGGGCAACTAGAGGTATTAGGATAAGTAGGGAAAGGCTTTTCGAGCTGTATGGCCTTAAGCCTTACATTAACACTGAAACTTTCAACAAGCATGTTGCTACATATTCCAAAATTTTTAGAAATACCTGCAAGATAGCTAAAGCCCTGTACATTAGCAATAAGATCAAATCAGCAGAAAATAAAATAAAAACAGTTTGGAAAGTTATAAATAATGAAACTAGTAGGGAAAAAAAACGAAACACTGATTACACATTGGAGACTTCACGTGGTGCAATAAGCTCTAACTTAGAAGTAGCTCAAGAATTTGTACATTTCTTTACTAATATACCATCTAAAACGACGGAAGCTTTAAATTCTTCACCCGATGTCTCAATTGATTTATTAAGAGCGAATGTCCCAGGCTGTCCGGTTGAATTTCAATTTAAACATATAAACCCTATGATAGTTATTAAAGCCTTTCGGCAAATTAAAATCAAACTGACCGAGGATCTATGGGGACTATCTATCAAAGTTTGTACATCCATAATCGAGACTATAGCACCATACTTAGCTTTAATATTTAATTTGTGTGTGGATCAAGGAGTCTTCCCGGATTTAATGAAATACAGTAAGGTTATACCACTTTTTAAATCTGGGGACAGTAAAGACACCAACAATTATAGACCAGTATCCGTGCTGCCGGTATTCAGCAAAGTGTTCGAAAAGGTAATGCTAAACCAAATGCTTAATCATTTTAACACCAACCAAATCTTACACGATCAGCAATATGGTTTCACCAAAGGTCGTTGTACAACTGACGCCGGTGTCACCTTATTAAAACACATATTTACAGCGTGGGAGGAGGCTCAAGATGCCATAGGAATCTTTTGTGACCTCTCCAAGGCATTTGACTGCGTAAATCATGAAACCTTACTCTTGAAACTTGAGCATTACGGACTAGGTAAACTTGCGCTCTGTTTAGTAAAATCTTATTTAAACGATAGACAACAGCAAGTTCAAATTAATGGTGTAAATTCACTCGGTCTAAAAGTAAAAATGGGTGTTCCTCAAGGCTCGATATTGGGTCCTTTCCTCTTTTTAGTATATATTAATGATCTACCCCATTTATTAAAAAACCAACCACAAATGGTGTTATTTGCTGACGATACTTCCCTAATTTTTAAGATAAATAGACGTGCATCAAATCTTGACGATGTAAATAACGCCCTACTGCAGGTCCAAAATTGGTTTACTGCTAATAATTTAGTATTAAATGGGAAAAAAACTAAATGCATAAGAATTGCTTTACCGAATGTTAAAAGTAGTGATTGTGATATAGTATTGAATAAGGAGAAGCTAGAATTTGTAGATAAAACTGTTTTCCTGGGGATCACGCTCGATTCAAGGCTGCAATGGGGTCCTCATTTAACATCTCTTGCAGGACGGCTAAGTTCAGCAGCATATGCTGTCAGAAAAATCCGTCAATTTACTGATATAGATACCGCGAGGCTCATGTCTTACGGTATTTTACTTTGGGGACGGGCTGCAGATATCGACTCTATTTTTATTCAGCAGAAAAGAGCCATTAGAGCAATATATTGCCTCCGTAGGCGCGATTCTCTAAGGGAACTGTTTAAAAATATTAACATCATGACGGTACCTTGTCAATATATTTATGAAAACATCATGTACGTCAGGAAAAATCTTAATCTTTTCAGTAAAAGAGGTGAAAGACACAATTATTGTACTAGAAATAGGGACCAATTAGTTCAACCGGGTTTCAGACTGGCTAAAGTAGACTCATCTTTCATGGGGTACTGTTTAAAATGTTACAATAAAATACCTTCCCATATACTACAACTAAATGAAACGAAATTTAAATCTTGTATAAAACGCACACTATGCTGCCAAGCATATTATAAGCTTGGGGATTATATCGCTGACAAAAATGCTTGGCTTAACGCTGGTCCAGCTCCACAAGGGCGCATAAACTAATTGATTAGCATTCAAAAATATTGTTGGAATTGCTGAAGATTGCAAAAACTATCTTTGAATTGTATAGCTTCAATCTCTTTTTTTTTTTATTGTATAATTGCATAGCACATGTGTGAGCACTGTGACCATGTACCTTCTATAAAGCTGCCATTTGCTGGGTACGTCTTTCATTGACTCGATATGCCCTGGCGGCTAAGAGTATGTCATGCTCACTCAAATGTCTCGCTGGTGGTGGCGTGTGTGTTGGATCGTCGAGTTCCCTTCAAAATGGTTGAGCTAAACGGTGCTGATCCATGCGTCATGTTCGTGAACGGGCGCCATCAGTAGGGACTGGTCATCTCTTATCTGCCACGGCTTATTTTAATTTTTGAATTGTTTTTTTATTTTTTATTACGGACGCTTTTTACGTACACGTCTTTCTACATGGTTCTCACATGTATAATTTCAACATGAATGATGTAAACAATATTTTGTAAGAATATAATTTTTTTAAAAGAGTGTCCGTGGAGTTTCTTGCCCGTTCTTCTCCATAGGAACCTACGCTTTGGAATGGGCAACTAGCTTCATATTTCTGACTGACTGACTCCTTGACAATTCAAAAGTGCCTGTAAATGGTTTAATTGAAATAAATGCTTTGAGTTTGAGTTTGAGTTTGATAAAGAGGTAAAACTTGTCAGTTTGTATGTAGGGGGTAATGTTAGGAACTACTCGAACGATTCTGAAAATTGTTTCAGAAAGAAAGGTACGCTATTTACGAGAGCCATAGGATATGTTTTATATTTAAACACGTTTCGAAGAAGGCAGGAGCTACTATTAAAGATGTCGAGGTGGTTACCAACCTGCCTTTGACGCTGGACGCGCGCGAGTGTCTCACAGAGGAGTCCCGACTATCCTTCTGGGCTTCCCGCAGGAGTCTGATATACTCGTTCTCAACGGCGGCTAGTCCTCCGCCGGAGTTGAGTTCTACCCACGATTCTGTAACAAGAGGAGAAGGAGATGAGTATGTTTTTGAAGAAACACATATTATTATAAAATAAAGTCGATTTTCGTGTCCGTTCTTCTAAACAACGCAACGAATTTTGATGCGGTTTTGACCATTATAGAATCATTATCGAATCATCATAATTAGAGAATATATTCCGGAGTGTTAATGTGTTTGTTGTTTTGTTATTAAACTTAGATATCAAGACAGTGACTAACAATCGAGATTTCTTTAAATCTGTTTGTCAAAAGGCTTTACCCGAATTTACTCGCCCGAAACGGGAGAATCGACACTTTTAAATAATATTATTTTTGGTTGAGGCGATCCACACTAAGTTAATTTATTTGTATTCGAATCGACATCTCCATAATTCGTTACGCCTACAAATAAATCGTAAAAACCATGCCAAGTAAGTTAGTTGTCTCTAAAATACATATCGAGACCCCTCCGTGCCTCGGAAAGCACGTTAAGCCGTTGGTCCCGGTTGTCATTCGTGGATCTTTGACAGTCGTTACGGGTCGTCAGAAGTCCGAAAGTCTGACAACCAGTCTTACCAAGGGGTATCGTGTTACCCAGTAACTGGGCTGTGGAGGTCAGATCATAGGCAGTCGCGCCATGTAACGTACTGGTATTCAGCTGCATCCGGTAAGACTGGAAGCCGAACGCAACGTGGTTGGGAAAAGGCCAGGCAGATTGGTTTATAAACTTTTATACAGGTGTCATATACATTTTATTTATAGCCGTTATCCAAGTTAGAGATCACAGTCTGTCATTACCAGCACAATTATAATTGATTACAAGCACGCCAGTTACATCCGCTCAGTACACAATGGTCGCACGCGATTTTTTTGTATTTTGTTTAGTTATTGTATCCTGTGGTTATTACCACACTTGCTCATTTGTACGTGGACACCGGCTATCTAATCACGCAACACATTTTCGTAAACAATTACGACAAATTTGTTTCATTTTGACAGTTCAACAACATTCATTGCGTTATTTACGTTGTTGAGCAGATTTTTTTTGGAACTTGTGAATCAATGGGTTAGGAATTTGATTCAAAACGATTCAAATTCCGATTGATGGTGTATTACGTATTTAGGGTACCTACTGATTAAAAATAAATTTTTTGTACTTTCGATTTTATATTTTTTTAACTTTATTTATTTCCCATTAGTGGCCAAATCAAAACCAATGAGCGTATTTTCAAAATTCTTTTATTAATTGAAATTTACTAAATATAAGAGTAAATAAAAAGAACGAAAAATTTTTTTTTTTTGTTTTCATGATTTTACAGGGGTGTACCCAAATTGGCACAATGGCCTCATAAGGGTGAAAATTTGCGAACCACAATTTTTCATATACAGGGTTTTCTTGCACTTCTTACATCTCCAACGACCTCTGATATGACACACAACACATCACACTCGTTTTGGATGCTTTTTAGGGCCGTGATCCAACTGTAAAATAATAATATTGGATGATGAAGGGTGAGCAGAACATCTTTGGGGTGACAGTTTGAGGTAGTGTCTGGGGACACTTCGGCGGAATACTAATTGGTCCATTGATTCTTCTTTAGCGATTACGTGCAATCGCCATGCATTTGACATGGCCATATCAACCATATAAGTAAATAAATTCCACTACAATTTTTTGCACAATCTCTGTCTGGACATAGATTTTGACACAACTGCAACGCCAATATCCTCATCTAAAGAACAATACATATTGTTCATGAGGTAGTTTGTGATAGCTCGACAGTATGAGTATCCTCAAAAAAGTGTTCAGCTCCGTAGCAGTGACACTGAAGTTGTGCCGATTATTTTGGGTAGCATACAAGTTACTAAACTGAGCAATCATTGTAAAAACTTCTTCTTCATAGCTTCTCAAATATTGAAATGGTTGTCAAATCTTTTAGTTCCTGCTTGACGCTATTTTCGAGACCTAACATATCATCAGTTTCTTTGAAGATTGTCGAGTAATTTGGTGAACACTTTTACTAAAGCGGGAGACTGGATGACTGTTGGTGCGCAGATACAGGTGGCTGCTCTGGTTGGTCCGATCTAAAGAAAGGTCGTGACCTATTAGAAGCCAAAGGTATCATCATCACTGCTATCCTCGGATTCCGAAAGAGTACCCTCGTGGCCGAACAAATTACCTCGATATTACCTGAGACATCGTTTAGTAGGGTGTGACTAAGTGACACATCATTATGATCTTCTTCTTCGTCAGTCATGACAATTGGCTCTGGTGGAATGATGGCTAAATCATACTCCAGTTGTCGTCACTATTCTCTGCTATTATGCTGATAGCTTCGTCTAAGCCCCTAAAGTCATTAGTGCCTCTAAAATACTGCTTGCAATTCATATTGATTGTGTAAATAAAATGGTCATTTTTAGTACACTTGTAGCCGTTGTTCCCAAATTGGCACACCAATATTTATGTCACTATATTTTTATATACATGTAAAATAACTGCAATAAAATAACTTTTGATGTTAGGTTAGTTACTTATTTTATGAAAATATAAACAATATTCACGATATTCATCATCTGTAATAAATAATAATAACAAACGTACGCCTACCTGTACTGTCCTCCAGAGAACGAAATTCAGAGAATCCAAAAATAAAGATTTTTGAACATATTAGTATAATTTGATGTTATTATCTAAAGAACACACCCTGAACTTCACAACAAAGTAACAAAATATTAGCTATTGTCAAAACTTTTTTTTTCTACCCTCATTTATGAAGTGTTCCCAAATTGGTACAGTGGTCAAGAATGGGTTAAGGCAGTGCAACAAATTGCACATTACTAGTACACATTCTTAATTTTTTGTTACGCTCATTAATATTTTATTTTGTTATGTATATATATACGGGGTGGCATCCCGATATCGACGCGAAAACTGGATATTTCGTGGGTTTAAAAAAAACTGCTGTTCCATACATTTTGACCGCATAACAGTAGATAAAAAAAAACGACGCATATTATATTCAAAGCATCATTAACCAGTTCAAAATCATGTACTGAATCCATGGTAATAGTTTTCGCGTCGATGTTCCCGACCACCCTGTATCACCCAAGTACGTATCAGTTGAATAACTTGGGTTCTGCTTAAACATAAATTGCAATTTCAGACTTTTATTATAAATATAATAGTTTTGTAAACAAGGAGAGCCAGGTGGTCTGTAACTTAAGACAGGAGGGTCCTACCTCAGACACCACCCTCTATTTAAGATTGTGCATTTTCTTAACCAGTACCTGTAATATGATGTTGAGCTAAATAATGATTTATGATTATTACTGTGAATCTCTACAACTAAACATGCTCCATAGTTCATTCAACAAAAACTCATTTATTCAAACTAGGCTGAGAATCAGCACTTTTGGAACGTCAAAATTACATAAGACAGTCCTGGGGGACGCTTGCCCTTAGCCACTTCCTAGTGCTTTATAGCTGGGAAGAAGTGGCGCAACAAACTGACCAGCAGCACAAGCTGTCTGTCTATATAGTGCCAGTGAAAACAAGCATAAAAATGACAGCCGAGACCAAATGCTTAACGTGCTTTCCGAAGCACGGGAGGGTCTGGGTATGTAATGGATGGTCTGAGTACATTGATCACCCATCCCCGGACCGACCTCGGCCAACGAAGCTTAAATTATATGCTTTTGCCCGCGGCTTCGCTAGCCTAGACGTCGGATGATATCCCACGGGCCGTTCTACCCGTTATGTGTTAATCCAGGTTATAAACTGTTTGTGTGATAAATATCATCCAAATCCGGTCAGCCGTTTTTTCGTAATTGAGTTACGAACATCCAAACTTTCACATTTATAATATTAGTAGGATTAGGTCGATTATACATAATAAACGAAAACATTGCCACAGCGCGACCCACGTCTGTCACACGCGAGCCTACCATGACTTGGCCATAGCAAAGTCTACCGACTATCATAGCCTCATAGGTTACACCATGTCAGCCAAGAGAAAGTCTTATCGCATCATTGTATTATTATTAGTGACATCATCGTCATCTTTGACACTTGAACTGGAGGGTCGGATTGCTATCTAATCAGGGGGTCTACTCTTTAAGCACGTAATCCGTAGTTTCGGCCGAAGTTAGTGGCGTTTCCTACTCCGTGTCACTTGCAAAAAAGTCAGTTCAAAAATTGGATTTGAAACTTCTTTTGACGGATCAACTACTTTCGTACGGGCCCGTATCTTCCTTGGAATAGCTAGATGCTGTTCAATACCGATATATTGCCCAAACTCAAAGCATTTATTTCAATTGAACCAATTATAGGCACTTTTAAACTGTCAAGGGGTCGGTCAGTCACATATACGAAGCTAGTGGCCCATTCCAAAGCGTAGTAGGTACGTACTACGGAGAAGAACCGGCAAGTAACTCCACAAACACGCTTTGAAATCAAAAACATGTTCACGAACATGACGTATGGATCAGTACCATTCAGCTCAACCATAATGAAGTGAACTTAATGATCCAACACACAAGCCACTATCAGCGAGACATTTGAGTGAGTATGATACTACTCTCAACGATCAGGGCATTAAAGTCTATGAACGACGGACCCAGTAAATGGTAGCTTTATAGTAAGTAAAGGTGCAGTATCAAAATCGTCAGCGAACGGCACACCACTGCTGGATATAATAAGCCATTGAGCTTCATCCTTGACCATTCTTATCCATGCCTTTCCAACCACCCTGCGGAAGACATCGCTCCGACTAGCCTGAGAGCGTGCTGGGGTCTCCTATCAAGAATACGCGTGCCCTACTGCTATCATTGCAAAAACTATTCCAGTATTTGTTCTAGTAATTCATCGAAAGACGTCCACTGCTGGTCATAGATTTACTATAAGCGTCGCCACATCGGCCATTCCTGTGTTATTGTTCCTATGTCATCCAGCGGATTCCCCCGGCTTCACTAGGTTATCGGTCCACCTTCTGGTAGACATTCCAGTAATTACTCTTTCCTAATTATTAACATAAGTAAATACTAATTAATTTGTGTTAATCTTTACCCTGGCTAACATCTTTGTCACACATTTGTATCTACGTCAAGGCACGTTTGTGTATACTTGCGCGTTATGATATTCAAAGTCTAGTGGACTATCGTGAGGTCACTTGCAGTTACTTGGTAAAAATAAGTGCAGACATAAGATGAAGAACACATTCTCTAAATTGTTTCTGACAATTTTCTCTCCCAAAACCCAATAACAGTTTACCGATCTTTAGAAAGATCCCAGGACTCAGACTGGGTTGAAGAGGTTAGATAGGCAGTCGCTCCACGTGAAATACTGGTATTCAGCTGTTTCCGGTTAGATTGGAAGCCGACCGCAACATAAGTCAGGCAAATGATGAAATGTTTGGCATGCTCGTTAGCGGTTGTTATCTTTACTGTAAACTTATGGCTCAAATAGTAATTATTAATTAGTGTCAATCTTTAGCCAAGCCAACGTTTGTACGTCAAGAAGTTTACTTACGCGTCATATGATATTCGTGAGGTCACTGCAGTACTTATTTGTGCATTGTGAAGTGTTTGTTCAGAGATTAAGTAGTTGTGCTTGAATATGGTATCCTATCAGAAACAAGTTCACCCTAATGGTCATGGGTTCGAAGGCTCATATGGCTATAAATCTTTAGAGACTAAGTTGTGCCTGTAATGTCACCATCACACATATCTTTCTGAACGTGAACGTGTTCTAGTGAACAACACAATGCTCTGTAGTCATTAGATACAATGGTGCTACATTCCTGATGTTAGCTAGTGACCGACCGAATATTGGGGTTACTCTGTCGAGTTTTTGTACCGGGACACAAAACTCGCGATGCACTGGCCACCTAATTGCGCCGCACATTCACTCTGAACAATCCCTAGTAGCTTCAACTATAAGTATTCCCTAATTCTAACGTAAGTAAATACTAATTATAAAGTGTTAATCTTTAGTCAAGCTAACGTTTTACGTCATTAAGTTTACTAACGCGTCATGTGATATTCAAAGTCTTGTGTACTACCGTGACTCGTGAGGTTACTTGCGGTACTTATCTGTGCATTGTTAAGTGTTTGTTCAGAATTGAATTGATTGCACTTGAATATTGTGTTTACTTGTTTAATTAATTTGATCGTGATGCTTTTGCTTCTCATATACTCTTAGTCATTTATTGGTAAGAGGTTTATAGCATACAAGCTGTGTACTCGATTTACTCCTCGGCAAAACTTCCATACAAACTTATATATTATTTAACCCCTATTTGGTATCAATTATCAAAAATCCTTCCTTATTGCTCACTTTCGTTAAATAAGGAACTCATGTGCTTCAAATTGAGTGAATTGACCCAGCGGTTTAGACTATGCGTTGTCTGGCAATTAATGAATGGGTGAATTAATTTAAGATTTTTATTAAACAGATTGTGTTTGTCTAGTAATAGCAATAAAGTGTATAATTTTGAATTCTTGGCACAGTTAGTGTTGGGGTCCCACAAGCTACGTTTTAGGTCCTGTACTATCTTTATAGATGTTGCATCCACGATACAGAAAACTCTATGTCTTAGAAATATTGTATTGAAATACATCGTGTTGAAGTTAATTCTGAACATAATCAAAGTTAAGCCGGCAATGCAAAAATCTGGTGCAATTTCCGATACATCTCTAAAGCCAGAACTGCTGTTAATCCTTCCGAGATAATCTCTATTCTATAAAATATAATCGCACCTGTATTCGCCGAAGGGTTAGGCAGAGCTGTAGGTACCTACATTTCGCTAGTTTATTCAGATAATCCAAATGTTCATAAAATTGATCCCTATGGCCACGCCAAGCTCTGGTATTGTTCTGAACGATAATCACAACTTTAATTTTAAATTTTTAGCTATTCAAATACATACACATTATGTAACAGTGGTAATAATCCAAAAATGTTTCTACTCAGTAAAATAATATTTTGAGTCTTGCTTAAAATAACGATTTTCTCACAAACAATAAGATTTAGTCTATCCTATTTACTTCATATAAAATTATAATTATAATTTGTACTAGCTGAAATAAGCCATTAATATTTCATTATTATTGACATACCTATATTTTCTCAATTTAATTGTATTAATATAAAAGAAAAATAATGAAGTAATAATAATGTTTAATGCATGCTAATTTAGGATGATAAGGGCAGGCGAAATATAATTGCAATGCTTGTAAAAGGCTGCCAAGTCATCACAAGTACTAACATAACATAACACCAACATTGTACACTTAGTTCGCAATAAACGTTTTGACTTTAACTTTACCTAATAATATTAGTTTAATTATCACTAACGAGACACAATATAATTTTTATTACTGTCGACTTCTAAAGGCAAATACAGTTGAGCGATAATTCTCTAGAACATTAAACCAAAACAAATCATAAAAAAACATCACGTGTTTTAATGTTTTTGATCGGGAAGGTTATTGTGAAAGGCAAACATATGATTTTGTAAGTTCTCTTAAGTATCATTGTAGTTATGTTTCTTATTGTATTTTGTTATATTGTTCCCTATGTACTGTTCAAAACAATATTTTTCGGAGAGGTTTTTTTCTGTAAGTACTAGGTGACATAAGAAAATTATTTAATTTAATGTTTTGTGTTGCGCGTAATGTAAATTATTTTGTATAAGTATAGAATCAAGTTTTTCTATCTATTTTTATTTTACGATGGGTTTGCTCTTGACTCTAGTCTAGGTCAGAGGTGACAGAGACAAAGTCGACGGTGGAGTGAGCTCACCCAGAAGAAGCCTGTTCACTCTTACTTTGAATAAATTCGGGTTGTATGAATTCGGAAACGGCAGAGAACTACCACTACCAACTAACTAACCTAACTACGATTCAGACAGCTGTACTGCTGGGGAGTTTGTTGCGCCACTTCTTCTTCCCAGCAAAAGCACTAGGAAGTGGTGAAGGGTGGGCGTTTTTGGGGGATTGTCTTATGTCATTTTGACGTTCGAAAAGTGCTGATTTCTCAGCCTAGTTTGAATAAATGACTTTTGAATTTGAATATAATAATTCTGACCCGAGACGATGTCCTATCAAAATTTTAATATGGTCTTGAGTTCATACAAAAAGCCCATAGGAAAAAGCATCTTCAGTTTATCACGAAATTTTTAATATCTCTGGCAACTTTTCAAATTTTTATTTTCATAAAAACGTAACTCGGACTATTACGAACATATTAGAGCCATTCCGAGAAAATTTTATCCGTTACTAACCTAGACCAAAAAGGACAATTTTAAAATGCCACTAATATTTCACGACACTAATCGGATGTGACGAACTGCCGCTTTACGAACAACAATGACGACAAAACCAATATTCTTTGTTCTTTTAGAGGGAATCGCAAATTAAAGAATGTTTTAAGAACTTCCCAGTATCACGTTATAACTGTGACTATAGTGGACTTGAGTCTTATTTGACTACCTGTAGTTCGTACGCCTTTCGTCACCGATTACCGCGTCACGGTTGCCCGATGGGTATGAAACGCTAAAATTGCCTGTTTTCAACAAGGAACCCTTATAGTTTCGCCATGTTACCATGTTATTTATAGAGAAGATAGATGTTAAAGAAAGAATCCTATGCCCAGCAGTGAGATACGCTAGGAAACTACATGAGATGAGGCCTTTGCCTCAGTGGGACAATAATAAGCAAATGAAACGCAAGAAATCTAAATACAATGCAGCGATACTCACGTTTCACTAAAAGCCTACTACTACTTTTAGGATTACATAACTATGGAAATCATTCGATATGTTCGTGGGCCGATCATGTTTATAAATTACAGTCGTTAAAATAGAACCAGTTTTATACCAATTTTAAATAGAGATAATCGTTACAGGTAAAAACAATGCGAGGCTTCACACTGTCTATTGTTCGGTACCCTAATTACGTCATACACGATCAATCGGAATTTTGAATCGTTTTGAAACAAATTGCTAGTCCATTGCTTCATAAATTCGAAAACAAAATCCGCAATGAATGTTGTTGAACTGTCAAAATGAAACAAATTTGTCGTAATAGTTTACGGAAATTTGTTGCGTAATTAGATAGGTGGTCTTTGGAACGAAGTTCCATATGGCATTTCATACTCTGCACACTTGGCGACTGATATCTAAACTGATTTTTTTGTCATTTTTACCGTCCCGACATGCGACACTACATACAGTGTATATAATTAATTGGTTTAATTGAAATAAATGCTTTGAGTAGCAAAACTATACAGGCTACCAACTAAACGTCGCGGTAGGTAAAGCAAAGCATTTATTTCAATTAAACTAATTACAGGCATTTTTGAATTGTCCAGCGGTCGGTCAGTCAGAAAGTTCATCTTTCTGGTGGTTGCCCATTCCAAAGCGTGGTAGGTTCCTATGGAGAAGAACGGGCAAGAAACTCCGTCTACCTTTCCCAGATTAATAATCCTTTTTTATTTGTTGGTTGGGAAATTATCAAATAACTTCTCCCGCTCTGGGCGGAGCGGGAGGGCGTGTCAGACTCTTACTGACTAAAACCCACCCGTGTTCCTTCAGTTGCCTGTACTTGCCAGGGGCCACGGTATCCCTGACTTTGAAAGTTCAATGCACTGTATTATCAATCACACACACGTCTGCAACAAATTGTCGTGATAAGGACACTATATCTTATCATTGTTTTACATACTTATTGCAAAAGAATTTGTAAGACGTTTATTGACCCCAGTAGCACACCTCCGAGCTCCGCCGCGAAACCGTAGTAGCGAAACCGCTGTAGTTAAATTCAAATAGACTCGCGTCATTTTCCGCAACTCTCATCCGATTCGAGGCGTATACCAGTACATTAAATGCGTCTTGCACTATCAATCACAATCTGAATCATTTTGAAACAGATTGCTAATCCATAACTTCATAAGTTCGAAAAACTGCTCAACAACGTAAATAACGTAATGAATGCAACAGCTTAGTCTTAATCATTTATCGAAAATGTGTTACGCAATTAAATAGCAGCACGATTAACATGACCACAATAGAAACGGGTTTTGTCGACGGAAGAATAGACAAAATGAAAAATAACAGAAAAACAATCACAATCTGTCATTTTGTCTATTCTTCCGTCGACAAAACCTGTTTCTATGGTTGTCATGCTACGCGTATGGATGTATGAACGTAAACGAAGCAAAAGCAGTATGTAAGGATCGTAGCAGGTGGCATTCTGTAGTTTCTACCTACCTGAAGGCATCAGTTTATGTATGATGTATGTAATATTTTTGTTTTGACTCCCACTTGTAATAGATCAAAATCTAGCATTTCCTAAAGTGACTTTTTAAATGTCAGTCACAAGAAAAGTTTTGAGTATGAAGACCAAACACGCAATGTAATTTGTGAAAGATAATACGATTGGAATGGGGTTGAATACTACCGAAATATATATAAATACTACTGAATACAATATGATTGCCAAATTAATCAAAACAGCGAAATATTTGAAATCTATTTGCGACGTTGCCCACTTTTAAAATAAACGCTCATAATATTAAAAAAAGAAAAGATTTGATTGTTGTATGTTTATTTGTTACGCTTTCACGCCAAAACAACTGAACAGATTTGGATGAAATTTGGCACAAGAGTAGACCATGACCTAAGTTAAGACATAAGATACTTTTTATCCCGATATTCCCACGGGATCAAGACGATTTGACCCTCAGCTGGTATGGAGTTTCAATGCAATAAGATGCCAAGTTATACTGGTATTGTTACCGCTGACGTGCGGCTTACCAAACTACTCCTCCCTTTGGGGGGGTATTCAGGCGTACGTGATCTTATGTATGTCTTTTTATACGATTTCCACGTCAAGCTTTCCAGAAATCGGCGAGACCCGTTCTGACTCATGATTCCAGTATAATACCGACAAAAATACATTTCTTTGTGCTATAGTTCATCGGCCTTCATTAACGAGTGTATGTGAATTCTTCTATTAGCGCCTTTGAAGATGTTTAGCCAACAATATGGTGTTAGATTTAGTACGAGAAGAACTGTTTGTTGTTTTTAACCCCCGACGGAAAAAGAGGGGTGTTATAAGTTTAACGTGTTTATCTTTGTCTTGTTTTTTTTTTTTTTTTTTCTAATATTTTTTTGGGGCTTTTTTCAAAGACATGTCAGCCCCATCGTACACTTTTACATGGATTGGCTTACTTAACCTTTATAATACTGGTGTCTCATATTGGAGACAGATAACAATAAAATTCTATTGTGTCTGCTAATTGCGCGCGCGACAGATTAAACAGTACTAATAATAATAATATAGCATTTGTTTCGGGCTACGCCCATATTGTTAGTAACAATGGTCTTAAATACTAGTGTTAGTAGACATAGGTACATGTTTTAATCTGTGTGGAGTTTCATCCAATGTCGCAGCATTGGAGACTCCCATCTATCTGCGAATAAACTCAAGATACTGTTGGTACTGCCACGAAGACGAGCGAGCAGGTAAGCGCTTCTCTTTCGCATGATGGCCGTAAAACCATCTATATGCCTATCTGCAAACATTCGTCGCGTGCGTTATTATACTGGACCCGTAGATCGTATTAGTTTATAATATTCTTAATATTTAATGAATTAGTTATTCGTGGAGGATCATAATTAAATTGCACAACTTTTTAATAATCTCCGACGATGGTACAGATAAGATGGATTGGATTATGCCAACATCCAATTTATTTATTTTAAAATTCTTCACGAACAACTCACGTTCCACTCCGTTCCGAGCACACTCCATCAGCAAATGTTGCACGTCCTCGATTTGATTGCAAACTGTGCAATTAGGAGAATCAGCCTTTTTCATAAGAAATGTAAACTTTGCCGATGGATAGTGTCCAGAACGGTACAGATCTTTGTGCCTGTCCGCGCCATCGTAGCTCCCAAACTGCTGAACCGATTCTGTTTTTGTTTTTTTTGTTTGAAAGGTGACTTCATTGAGTGTTCTTAGCTATTGATTCAAGGAAATCGGTTCAGCCGTTTGATGATTATCAGCTCTTTTTTAGTTGGTGAATGAATGTGAGTGTCTTCCACGGGTCTGATCGATTTGAAATTTGGTATTCTGTTACTTCAATGATATTTAGAAGAACATAGTAACCTTGAACTGATGCTGCATCACCTGGAATTTGCAGGTTACCCAACTCCCTTACCAACTTACAGAACAGGTATCGTGTATGGGCTCATTGGAATGGTCTCAATGAATAGGTTATAGATAGAAGGTGAACATGGTCTGGCGATGGGGTAGGAAAAAGAAATGAGGAAATGTTTGAGTCGGGGGGCTTTTTCTTCGTATTGTATAATGGATGGTCACCCATCAACGGACTGACCTCGGCAAGCGTAGCTTAAATCCTTCGACTTGTTGTGCTTCTTTTAAACTCAAAAAATTTGAAAACACTTTTACTGATGCTTTTCGGCAGAAAGAGGTATAGTTGAAGAAACTGTTTCACAAGGAGAAATATACTATACATTAACAAGTCTATGTCCTCGAAATAGATCCGTAGTCCTATTCCAATACCCAGGAGGATCACTAAGGATATTTTCGTAACCAAGACGGTACATAAATGTATAGCATCAACTGATTAGTATTCAACACAAGTTGGGATGCTCAATTGCCGGAAATTGATAACCATTGCATGTCGAATGAGGAGGCAATTTGGTCGTCTGGCCGTGCCTAACTGGATAGTTATACCAAATCAGTTTGGAATTTTAACTGGTTAGTTTTAGTTTCGTCGATCTAACCACGAAGGAATATCCATCTGCTTAGCCTTTTTCGGTCGGTCGGCTTCCAGTCTAACGGGATGCTGCTGAATACCAGTATTTTAAATGAAGCGACTGCCTATCTGGCCTCCACATCACAACTACTGGGTCACACGAGACCTCTTGGTAAGACTGGCCGTCGGACTTTTGGGCTTCTGAAGTTCCGACCACCCCGTAACGACTGTCAAAGATCTACGAAGCGTATCTTTAACCTTCAATCGACCCGTGTGTCTGCTATCTTAGCCACGAGCATCATCCCATCAGACGCTAGGGATTACAGCATAACCGTACTGTTGTATCTCTTCATCTCATCTGCCTGCCTTTTCCCAACTATTTCAGGGTTGCCTTCCAGTTAAACCGGATGCAGCTGAAGACCAGTAATTTGCTGTGTCTACCTACCTATCACAAAATATTGACACACAGAGATCTCTCAAAAGGACAATGACCAATGAAGATTAAAGTTTTATAAATACCCAAAACAGTTATCTTTGACTTCTTTATGTAATAATAGAATAAATCTGAATGTATGTTTGTTCGAACGCGCTAGTCGGATTTGAAAAATCATTTTTGCATTTGTTAGTCCAATTCTTGAGAAAGGTTTAAGGTTGAGGGACGGCATCACGTCAACGTCGGCTGTCGCTGAAAACCAGCGCTGGGGCTCTGTCTCGCATATGGTCTCAGCATTATGCTGAGCGATGGCCGTTTTGCGTGGATGTGACGCATATTTCCCCCCAACTTGTTCCTTTCGTGTTTGCGTTCTTTCTTTGCGTCATGTTAACCGCAAATAATCATATTTTCTTTATTTATTCATGGTAAAAAGTGAGAAAGAACGCTAAGCGTAATAGCGCGGGCGATACGATGCGACGCGGTGCGTTGGCCAAGGGAGTTTAATAAATATGTGGTTGCTACTTTAGTAGGTACCTATAATTATACGACTTCCACGCGAATAAAATCGCGAGCAGAAGCTACAACTCGGCCTGCTGCCGTGCCGTTATGATAACTTTTATGAAAATAGAAACAAAGTCAATGAACGTGATAAAAATTATTACTATTATTTTATCAATGTCGCCTCCGGATCGGCGTCACGAAATAGAGCACAAGATAAGACAGGCTGAAGTGAAAATATTTAATTGTATAAGTAAAACCGGCAAAGCGCGTTCAACAATTCATCCCAAGAACAAACTTAACATTGTAGCTGGAAAACATGTTCTCCCATAAGTTCCACTTGCAAATGTGAGTCAGTCGATTATTACTCGTTAATCTGTGATAGTTACCTACTTAGCTGTGATAGTTTTCCTTTTAGCTTCGTTATATATGGGGTGATAAGAAGCTGGGTGCAAAGCTTTAAGGCGAAGATTGTACAGACAATTTAGAACCATTTAAGCCATGATTGTCTTAGACGAAGTCATACCATTTTTTTTAAATCGAATTTCATTTTTTTTTTCTCGAAAATTCCTTAATATTTAATTAAACTGCTTATTTATGGCCAAATTAAATGATAAATGAATTGGTTTTTATTTTATTAAAGTAATGTGTAAGCAATCCAGCAGAATATCTTTTAGGCATCTGTCATTAAACATGTTTTAAACTTATTTTCCAAAAATCTGATGGTGCGGTGTTTTTTTGGTCAAACCTTTTTGAAAACATGCTATTGATAATCGCTCTTCCTTTTCAGGTACTTAAGTATCATTTACACGGCTGTCTTAAAAATTATTGAAATTAGGACCTACAAACCAATGCCCTCCCTAGAAAATCTATATTTTAATCCGTCCTCAAGATTGATTTCAGGAACCACGGATGTCTCTATTGAGGAGGAAACGGTGGATCTTGGCCTTCCAGACCTTGCACACCCGTTGCCATGGAACGGATAATTGGAATTTTGGTGCATTGTATGCCACATCTTCCATTGTGAGATGTTTAGATTTCGGGCTACTGCTCAGGTACTGTACTACCAGTACCTGAGCAGTAGCCCGAAATCTCGAGATCCGAATGAAATGCTACCAAAATGTTCGTGTCTGCCCGGATTGACTCCAGGGGGCCAATTCTCGATTTTCGCCATTTATCTCGAGTTCGAGATCGTAAGTCTATCTCTATGTCTATTAAAAATATCTCTATCTCTACCAAAAAATGTCGAATTGAGCAGAATTCCGTATTCTCAGTCAAAATAGAAATAAATGTCACGAAAATGTCGAGTCGAGTGAAGATAATGCTACCATTATGAAGAATCGCACGTTCCGGTTTAGGTAGCTATGAGTTAATTAATGATTTTGTTTTAAAACGCTGACTAAATCTAATTATTTAAGTATAAAACGAAACGTTTAGTGTAAAAATAATCAGTTTGACAAATTGACAGTTGACTGTATAATTAATTTAGGTATTTTAGGGTGTGCAATTAGTATTTTTGGTGGGTAAGGTTAGTTTAGTGAACAGTTATACATGAGTAATAAAATTATGAAGCAGACGATTATTTACCTTCGTTTTCAGGTCTATTTTCGTGGTATCCTGAATTACAGGAGCCAATAGATCTATTATATATTATAAATAAAAAAAACAAAATGCATTAGATTTAAATTACCAAATGTTAGAAGCAGCGAATGTGACATCATATTGAATGGAGAAAAACTGGAATTTATTAATCAAACAGTTTTCCTGGGAATCACGCTAGACGAGAAATTACAATGGGGACCCCATATAACATCTCTCGCGGGGCGGCTAAGCTCGGCCGCTTATGCTGTTAGAAAGATAAGACAGTTAACAGATGTAGAAACCGCGCGTTTGGTCTATTTTAGTTACTTCCACAGTATTATGTCGTATGGCATTTTACTATGGGGTCGGGCTGCTGACATTGAATCCATTTTTATTTTACAAAAGAGAGCTGTCAGAGCCATTTATAATCTAAGTCGTCGCGAATCTCTCAGGGAACTATTTAAAAAGATTAATATTATGACGGTACCTTGCCAATTCATTTATGAAAATATTATGTATGTGAGAAAAAATCTACATCTTTTTAATAAAATAAGTGATGGACATCATTTTAATACTAGAAATAAAGATAAAATAGATCAACCATTTTTCAGACTATCTAAAGTAAATACATCTTTTATGGGGTACTGTGTTAAATGTTACAACAGAATACCTTGTGATATATTAGAATTAAATGAAAGAAAATTTAAAACTCATATAAAAAGTACACTTTGTAAACAAGCATATTACAAATTAGAGGATTATATCCAAGATAAAAATACTTGGAAACATGCTGGTCCTGCTCTATAGGACAATTTAGAATCTAGACAAAATCAAACTGGTTGCCATTTTAATTGTATAATATTATTTTTTTAAACATTAATTTTATATTCTGTGATTACTTGAACTCACACACTGACTTATTATTAGTAGTACTTGTTAAAATGTTAAGAATATCGTATAATTTTACAATGTTTGTAAATATGTGAGCACCATACATCTATCACATAATTAATTTATGTCATTCCTTCATTTTTCATTCTTTTTACCTATCGTGGTATAGTAATCTTATTCTAGGTGCATCGTCTTCACATATAATTATATAATTAATATATACAGAATATTGTGAAAATATTTTAAAAGAGTAACGGTGGAGTTTCTTGCCCATTCTTCTCCATACGAAAACGACCTTTTGGAATGGGCGACTAGAATCAATTATTATATCTTTTTTTTGTAAATGTTGACGTTCATAAGTGCCTTTTTTGTGCCTAAATGAAATAAATTATATGACTTTGACTTGACTTTATTAGAACCCTTATTAAATCTTTATCTAATCTGAAGTTTTTAATGACTTCTGTCTCGCTCAAGTCGTATATATCGACGGTGGGATAAGTGCGCTGTTGTCGCCGTGTATTGGCCAGTTGCTCGCCACTTTCCAACAACTCCGAGATAAAAATGCTAATAAACTCGTCCATCTTTCAGTGGTTTCAAGTCCAATCGTGGGTACACAAATTATAGAGTCTGTTATTTGCGCGAAGGTCGTCGTTTCAAGAAAACACAATGCACAAATCAAAGAGTATAAATCGAATTTCCAGTAGGTATGAGATGCCAAGCCGTATTTTATTTAAAAATTAAAGAAAAGAAAACACAGTGTACAATCCAAAACTCAACGAATTCACTCAGAAATGACGTATCTCTACCATGGACATGAC
The DNA here is from genome assembly GCA_963853775.1 of Xanthia togata. Lineage (NCBI taxonomy): Eukaryota > Metazoa > Arthropoda > Insecta > Lepidoptera > Noctuidae > Xanthia > Xanthia togata. The sequence goes on from OY970815.1 coordinate 3,939,458, forward strand.
ATCTCTACTGCTCAGAAGCACTCGACATGAACTCTAACGTTAACGCCTTCGACAAATGTCGAATTCGACATCCCCAGAATAGCAACTTTTAAAATTTGTCGAAAAAATGACGTCATTAGAAATTTTTGTCGAGTTCGACACCATCTCTAAAATCGAGAATTGGCCCCCAGGTTCCACGCGGTGAAACCCATCTTACGCAAGTCGACGAAACGTGTTGTAAAACACTTCCGACATTCGGTAGGTACCCTGCGATTCGGATAGCGATCTTGACACATCCGTCGCGCCAAGGATCCATTGCAATCTGCTCTACCATAGATAAATACGATATCTGCATATTCCTGATTGGAAAAAGTAGCAATAGCCACTTAACAATGAAGAAAAACAAATTTCTGTATTTTTTATGGTGTACAGTAAAGAGTATTCTATATATCTAAAAACGGCCTAGGAGCGCTCCTGTCAACACAATTAAGACAAAAATCAACACGTGCAGGAGCGCAAGGCTATGACTGGACACGGTGGACCATCATCAAAACTAACACAAACAACACGTGCAGGAACGCAAAGGGCTACAGTAACAACTGAACACGGTAAATTGTGAATCAAAACGACAACGTCCAGTGACAAGGGCAGTTGTTTGACAAAAAAAAAAGTAAAAGATTTAACGGCTTCAACACAGACTGAGTATGACGGACCCTCACTAAACAAAGACGACTTTGTTGCTTTAGTAACTAAGACCATTTTGCTGTAAAAACCAACGTAAATATCCCTATTTTCTATTCACGGGCGGGGCGTTCTACCTGGAAATGCCGACGCACCGCGCGGTGGCCATTGTTTAGATAATCCCCTCAATTTGTTTCTTGCATGTGCAACAAATTATTAGAATTGAACTAAGTTTACTACTACTACTAACTATCGTTTCGAACACAAAGTAGTTTTTTAAGCAAAAAATTTGTTTTTATTAGTCTACCTAAAATTTTAAATATCGCCCTAAATTGATTTGTAGGTTCTAATTTCAATCATTTGTAAGATATCCGCGTAAATGATACCTCAAAAGAAAGAGCGATTATCAAGCATGTTTTCAAAAAGGTTTGAACAAAAAAACAACCTCAGTTTTTTTTTATAAGTTTTAAAAAGTATTTACTTTTAGTTTTTATTTTATGAACTTTAAATGTTTGTAAAAAAAATAACTAATGACATGGAGGTCTAAAACATGTTTTGCTAGATTGCTTACCGATTACTTTAATAAAATAAAATTGAATTAATTTATCATTCAATTTGACAATAAGAAGTTTACTTAACATTCTGAGAATTTAAAAAAAAAAACAACAAAATCTTGATTTAAAAAAATTGGAAATTAAAGAATTAGTCTAGGACCACTATGGCTTAAATTGTTCTAAATTGTCTGTACTATGTTCGCCTTAAAGCTTTGCTCCCATCTTCAAATCAACCATTAGCTGACACACTTGACTCTAATAAAAATTAGCACTTAAAGTTTAATATTTCGTAAACGGATCTCTGAAACGAAAAATAGGTTTCACACACCCGCAATATTTTAGAAAGACTGTGTGCTTGAAGTATACAATAAATAAAATAATATAAAACCGTGTAAAATGGTAGTAGGTACTTCGCCTGAAAGTTTTACAAAGAGCCACTGAATTAATAATTAATATGCGTTGTAATGAATAGCCAATGTTGGTGAATGAATTAACCTTGGCCAGAACAAGTGCACAGTACCAGACCGCGTCGAAAAGTAAACAGAATTGCTTTTCATTATCATTTTTCAAATAATTTTTATTACTTAACGATAATTTTCTGCGCAGTTTAGCATACCTAATATTATTATAGCGTGCGTGACAACGCCAGTGTTTTTACTCGAGGTTTAGTTTATAGCCAAAGTTTTTTTTAATAGCCGATTCAAATTTAAAACACTAAATGCCCCACCTAGTTAATTGAAAGCGGTTCATAACTGTCGGAGTGCCCTAATTTTGTTACTGTTACTACTTTCGACGTAGTTTGTCACAGTTCTAACCTAACCTATTTGGTCGGGGTGCTCTAATAGTTATATTACTAGATCGTGCTCGTATCATAGTTGCATCCCTTGTAAAACAGTTATGAACCACTTTCATATAACTATATTACGGTAAATTTATAGAAAAAGCTGTTAAAAAATTTAGACAGATAACTGACGAAGACACAGCCAGAATTGTTTATTTTGGAGTGTCATATTTTCTTTATTGAAAAAAAGGAAATAACAGGGACGTCACTACAGCAGACTTTGAATTTATGGAAAAAAAAAAGATTAATCTAGGCATTATTCGGGAAGAAAAAGGGGAATACATTTGTATGGAGAATAGCAATCCCTGTTCCCTGATAACTACTCATCCGATTTTGATGAAGGTGTCAATCAATTCGTTATTATGGCCTGGGTGATAATATACGCTAAATTTTATGCAAAAAAATATACATTTAAATTGTCATTTTTGAATCGTAAATAACGTTTGACGCAAAAAATAAAACTGAGACCCAGCAGACTGTGCGTTTCGTCTGTTAGCTGATTTTCATCCTAAACCTTGACATTACCAGCACAATTATACCAGGACCAACTCAGTCAGAACATTATCACTTCGCTGTCTGTGACCGGTCATAATTCTGTCTGACACTTATTTTATAACAGACGGCTGAGCAGCTGATAAGATAATGGCTATTTGTGTCTGGAGCATACAATGTAATGATTTGATGTTCAAATAATTTTATTATAATATGGTAATTTTATTATAAGTCTATACATCGTAAAAAGTAACTTGGAATCTCGTTTCCTACGAAATGTATGGTATTTTTTTTTGTGATTTCAGACTTTTCTAGTACTCAAACCTCAGTTGGTCCGGGTTTTTTGATCCTTATAAGAAACAAGATCGATTGGCATCAAAAAACTTTTTGTGAAAAGTGCCCATTTTCTTGCTGACTGTATTTTTTTTTTCAATATCTGGGAATGCAGTTCGAAATGTCTCAAAAAGTTAAGAACAGTCTCCGAAGACCGTTTTCCTGTAGCTACAACGGTTAAGATAGCTGCCCTAACTGCCCCATCTCAAAAATCCACCCTGTATATGCCGAATTGTGCATTATGGTACCTATTGCTTCTCATATTGAAAAAACGACTAGAGGTAAACCACGGTTTATTTTTGTTGGTTCCTACCTATTTTATAATTTATAAATTATTTAGATAAATTAAATAACTTTCTCAGATATGTCAAACTATGTGACGGTTCGTAATCAAATGTTGGCGTCGGTAAAAGTGTATCGTGTCAAACTTGGCTATTAAGTAATTTTGTTAAAATATGCTAGATGGCCACACTGAGACATCACATCAGCTATCACAGTTTTTCTATGACATTTCTTCTGATAACATAACCTCTTTATAGTATCTTAATCTCTTTGGACTTCCCCTACTCTTTTAAGTATAAGATAATTACATTGTGGGTATAACATCGACGTACGACCAAATAATGAATAATATTGAATTATTTTTATTAAATAAATCGACTTAAATTATAATATTTTCCGTTTATTTAAGCATATCATTTACCTAACGTTTACCTGCATAAGCCAAAATAGTTTTATCAGTAAACAATTTAATTAATTAACTGTAAAACGTTATAAACGCGTAATACTCACTTTACAAAATTACGAATATTTTATACATTAATTGTATTCAACTATCCCCCTTAGCTTCAGTTTAATAACTATTGGAACCTATCAAGTTTATCTATTGATATAAAAATAATAAACGTATAATTATAAAATTCATCACATCACATAGGTACCTACCGAAAAATTACGCGCATTTTCTACTTAGGAAAAATTTAGGACCATTTTATTTAAAAGCTTCATCGAAAACTGTAGTACTACTAACGAGTTTTTGATGAAGATGACCATTAATATCATATTAAACAACAAAAACGAGAAAAACCGGTTTCGAAAAAAAAAAAACGATTTACGTAATTGTCATCTCTCTAATGTCTATGAATCCACGTGTATCTAAACTATTAGGAATCAATATCATCAATATAATATATCCATCATTTAATTTTGACCTTGGAAACTTGCCAGAAGATGAAACAGGTGTCAGTCGGAACTAGCTCACGAAAGGATCCGTACAATATTTTTAACACTGCATATTTTATTTTACAATTCAGAAAAAAAAAAACGATAAAAATACGTTTTTTGTATGGGGACCCTTTAATTTTAAACCTTATTTTATATTTTTATTATCTTAGTTATGGCGATGGCGGTCATAGTAGTACATAAGTAGAAAATTTCAAATGTCTACCTATTACGGACCAAAAGATACAGCCCTGTGACATACGGACGGACAGTGGACCCTTAGTAATTGGGTCTCGTTGGCTAGCACACTTTGGGTACGGAACCCCAAAAAATACTAGGTACATACAAACGACCACTTTCGATTTCCGTTGAAGTCAATACACTAAAATATAAACAAAGGATTATTTACCAAGTTCATCCACCGAGACAGCGCTCAGCGGCTCCATAGCCATAATTAACCACGATAAACCACAAACACACTCTCAAAACAAAAGAAATAATTTAAAAAAGAAACACTTGAAAATATCAACTGCGTAAAAAGGCACTGAAAACTCCGAGCGAGACGACCGTCCACCTTGACGGTCTGCGCGGTACTGAATCTACTGATGTTAAGATTCTAATTGAGAACGCGTGGACTAGTGAGTAAACAAAGCAATGTTGTGTCGGCGTACACGTTGACACACAATAGCCTGATAGTCACAGAAGGTTTGCTTTACGGAAACTTATAGCTCTGACGTATTGTTTGACGTAGGGAAACAAAAATATATATTTGAAGTACAAACTGCAGCGACTCGTGCGAGTTAGGTTACGTACGATAACAAATGCAGTGCATAGAGAAAGCGATTTTTCTTTCAATCTCATTGTTTCTGAAATAATTTTAACAGAACAACGCCTGTTTCTCCGAAGAGTGAGGCAAAGGTGCGCCTGTTTTGCCGAGTATAACGGGTGAGCCTATTGCCATCATCAAAAGGGCATAAATCCAGAATCCGGGCTGCTGCTGAGAAATACCTGATGGAAAAGCTCAGTCAGCAATAGCGCTAATGTCCAGCAGTGGACTGCTATAAGCTGCTGATGAAGAAGGGCGGGAGAAAGATGATTTTGATTTATTTCAGAAATCAATGAAACTGCTTTTTCTCTCTAGTGTGTTTCTAATCTTATTTTCGTCTTGTTATACTCTCGCCTTCAAAATTCAAGTCATTTATTCAAACTAGGGTGAGAATCAGCATTTTTCGAACGAATTACATAAGACAGTCCCCCAAAAACGTCCGCCATTCTTAGTGCTTTAGCTGGGAAGAAGAAGTGGCGCAACAAACTGTCCAACTGAGACTCCCCTTCTGTTGCTTCTCATTTTACAATGTTATTACAAACTCGCTTTTGTCGCTTAGCCCGCGTGGAGGCCGGAAATTATCCCAAGGGAATATACTACCGGGTTAAAAGTGTGCAAATTTTCACCCAAACCCGTTCAGCCGGTAAGGTGTGGAAAGGTAAATGTAAGACAGAGTTGCTTTCGTCATCATCATCTTCCTGCCCTTGTCCAATGTTACGTGGGGTTGGCGCACACGTTTTCTTCTTAAATTCTCTCTGTCAACCGCCACGCTATCATTCACTCCCTTCTCTTTCATATCATTCCTCACACAATCCATCCATCTTTTCTTTGGCCTTCCTCTGCCTCTCCATCCATCAACATAATATATATTAATATGGATGTATAGTCATATATTCTTGCCTTCTTGTTATTCTTATTTCACAATATTTTTACCAATAAGTCATTGTTCTTTGTAGAAGCTACTCGATAATGATATGACATTCTCATAATCTGTTTCTAAATTTAGCATCTGCAATGTGTTTACTTGTATTAGTCATGTTGTTGGCAAATTAATATGTAAGGAAGTTATAAAGAAGATATAGTTTATGATATTTTTTATATCACAAGATTTACAAGCCGATAGGATTTCCCATCGACAACTTCTCAGGAGCCTTAAAGGATTAGGTTCCAAAAAACGATGACACACCAAACGATTATATATAAAAGAAAGAATTACATTTATTTAGCAAAGCCCAAAAGGAACACAATATAATGTACAGCATATAAAAAAGTCCAAGTACCAAGTTTCTGATTTCTAACTTTAAAAATTACGAACTTCCATGCAAACTTTCATCCCTATTTAACCCATTTAGGGGATGAATTTTCAAATATCCTTCGTTAAATGGAACTCTCTTGCTTTATGTCATGCTTCTAGACCCAGCAGTTTAGGCTGCGCGTTGTCAGTCAGTAATTATCAAGATTATAGTTAATTAGAAGACAGTTATATTCTTGCCTTCTGTTTCTTCTTATGTCACCAACTGGTCATTGTTCTAATAATCTGTGTCTAAATTTAGTCGTCTACAACGTGTTTACTTGCATGTCGTTGGAAAAACCAGACTACTGAAAAATCACGCTCTAAAAAGTACTATGAAACCAGAAAATATATACTCCGGGCTGCTACTACGCCGATGGAAAACTGCCTGACCTGGGAATCGAATCCAGAACCTCATGCTCAGCAGTAGCGCTTGCGACTACAAGACCAACGAGGCAGTATTAAATATGTTAAGGAAGCGATGAATAGGATATAAAAATTTATAGTTTTAATTGTGTTATTATGTAAACATTGGTTATTGAAAAACATTTACAAATAACGCACACATGCCAAGTATTGTGTTTTCTTTTCGAAATGACAATAGATGCAGGTCTTGCCGAGTCATGGATGAAAGATTTATAAATTTTTCTTTCTTTGTCTAGGTACTGCGTTCTTTGTCTATTGGACGAAGACCGAATTACACGACTGCAAAGCGTGAGGTTTTGGAGTCAATGTTCTGGCCGGGCTGTGTTATTGTAGTTTTACCCGACTACGGCGAAGCAAAAAGGAGGGTTATGATTTTGACCAGTATGTATGTATGTTCATCTGTTACCTCATACTTCTAAACTGCTGATCATAATTTGACATATGAAGTATCGTTGGAAGCGTCTTGATCGTCCGCTGGTATAGGCTATGTGAGATCACATTAAATTCAATATGGCGCCCTTTAGAGGACATAAAGTCATGAACTAAAAAAAATATGTCTTAGTTATGCAATGATGGGTATCAAATGAAAGGGCTTGACAAGCACATTTCAAAAATATATATATTATAACCCCAAAATGATATAAATAAAAATAAAAGTCATACAAATTAAAACCCAACTACGACAAAAAAGTCAATTAAAAAGGTGTATACAAGACATCACAGACAGAATTGACAGTTCAACAACATTCATTGCGTTATTTACGTTGTTGAGCAGAATTTTTTGCCGAACTTATGAAGCAATGGAAAACGACTCAAATTCCGATTGATTTTTTATTACGTAATTAGGGTACAGGAGTCACACGTGTTAATAGATTAACAGATGATTAACACATTATAAACCGAATAGATTACGTGTGACTCCGGATTTTTTATTAGTCTGTCTGCGATGTCTTGTTTATACCTTTTTAGTTTTGTTTTAGTAATAAGTTGGGGTAGGGGAGGAGAATGATGAGAGAATAATGAACCGTAATGTTAAGTAAACAAGGACGATCGTAATGATCAGAGAAAGTGGTAGAACAGCCTATAGTTAGTAACGAGCGCGTGACCTCATAAAGAACCAGGAATGTTGGAATTGGATTGTTAGTGCACCACAATTCTGACCAAATAATAATATATTTGTCAATGAGGTGGCTCATAAATTCATATTAACTTGTTTTGTCTTCATTTTCTTGAATCACACCCAATTTGGATACATTTTCGATTGAATCATTGTCTTTATGAGACGAAAATATCTATATCTCGAGTCGGTGTTTTAACCTGTCGACTTTAGTCTTTTATAGTCAACATATCTTGTCTTGTTGTCTAATCTTATTGTGTATCTTGTCTTATGTGTCTTGTCTTTTTTTTTTTTTTTTTGGTTGGGAAATCATCAAATGACGTCTCCCGCTCTGGGTGGAGCGGGAGGGCGTGTCAGACTCTTACTGACTAAAACCCACCCGTGTTCCTACTCTTGCCTGTGCAATGCCAGGCAAGAGAAGGAACACGTTTATCTTGTCTTGACGTTTATATTTTTGGGTTATTCGATAAATTGATTGCGGTCAATCAGTGATTGATTGAACAGCAAAAAAAATTATGTCATATTATTGATTGTGCTTCCGGAAAATTTTATCACCCCCACTCATCTTCTCTCACATCGGCACAGACCATAATATGAATAGCTCATCCAGAGGTAGGGAGGAGGATGTGAGGTAGGGCTGGCTGTCTAGACTCTAGACGTAACATTTAAAATCAGGGACCGACGTATGATCAATACGGGTATTTTTTCGGTTACAATATTTATATATTTTGCAGGTATTTTTAAAGGTTACCTTAAATTGAATACGACCAGTATAAATACCGGTTACCGTGATATAAATTACCTCTCTCTTGCCGTCGGCATTAGTCAAAGGGCGCGCATCGCCTGTGTGTGTACCGGTATCAAAACGGTAACCTAAATAGAGGTTACATGTTTCTTCTTCTTGGTTACCCAGATAGCGGTAACGGTATGTGTTACTGAGTTCGAGTATAGTATCTTTGACAGTCGATACGGGTAGTCAGAAGCCCGAATGTCTGACAACTAGTCTTAACAAGGGGTATTGTGTACCTGGGTTGTGGAGGTCAGATATGCAGTCGCTCCATGTAAAATTATAAGAGACCTTTATTATCAGACCATATTGATTTCGATATTCAGCTCCATCCTGTTAGACTCGATACTGACCCCAACGTAGTTGGAAAAGGCTAGGCTGCCAGATCTGAAGAATATAATATCCTTGAATCAGACTACCAAATGACCCTATTTGTCTTCGCAAGTCCCCAGACACATACCTGGGTTAACAAAGGAAGCACTTATCATTTTCTGACTGCAGACATTCAAACAATCAGCTCAGCGGAGACAGTGACCGATCGAGGTCAATTTCACGAATTGTATGCCCAAAATAACAACACAGTTGACCGGGAGACGAGAGCTCGGTCACGTAGGCTGTCAGTGGGACGCTTCATGTCTGCAGAGGTGTGGTTAGGTCGTCAACGCTACGGTTTCCTAGAACAGCGGCGGCCGCCACATAGCGTTTACGATTTACCAGCGAATGACGTCACTGGAACGTTATTTATTTCCTAGAAAGCGTTTTTTGACACCGGAATGTGACCAACATTTTCATGACAGCCGTCACTGCGGTCTTTATGTGGCGGACAACGCTCTTCTAGGGAACCGTAGCTTTAGTTAAGAGACGGTGTTAAACAATAGTGTAATCAGTGCTAATGGCGTATGACTCATTGAATTAGAGAGAATTAGCTGCGCCTAGTCTCGATCCCGAGGGAATATCGGGATATAAAGTGTTCTATGTTCTAATCCAGGTTATGGTCTACCTATGTGCCAAATTTCATCAACATCTGTTCAGCTGTATTAGCGAGAAAGCGTAACAAACAAATAAACAAACGATTCCAGGTTAGTTATGAAGGTTTAGACATTTTCGCGAATGTACTATGCCCTGTCGTTGTTAAAACATTTCACTGATATATTTCTATTTTGTGTTTTACGATCTGTTGCCTCTTTCTTTATTTTTATAACTTACAGCAGGAATCACACTAAATTGGATCTATTCGTAACGACTTCACGACCTATTTGTACCTAAGGTAATCGTCTAAACGAGTGTTCTATCACGCAGCCCATCTGGCTTGATTAATCAGGTCAGGTCAGGCTTTTTGTATCAGATCATCTCAGCTACTTCTCTAATATCGGCTAAAGCTATGGTCTCCTAGAAGAGCGGTGATCGCCATATAGCGTCTGCAATTTACCGGCGTATGACGTCACCGAAACATTTATGGAAGTAAGTTGGTAGCTTATTGTTGGACTGTGTTCGATGTGAGTCTGATAGAAATTATGTGTTTGGGGTGTTGAAGCAAAGTTGAGTTAGGGCGGATTTAGCGGCGTTAGGCACCTTCCACCGCTTAATAAAAAAAATTAAAAAAAGGGCGAATTTTTCCAACTCTTCATATCTTTATCCAAGGATTAATTTTGAATTTCTGACAGTTTTCGTCGTCGTATATTATAAAAATATTAATAATCTATATTTTTATTGACTCAAACAAAGGATTGTAGTAAGTACATGTTTATGATACAGTTTTACAAAAGAAGTTCTACATCTACAATCGTGTGGATAAGCACTGCTCTCCTACAGTCCGGCCGTCGATAGAATGTCTTCTTGACACCTGTCAGTTGGACAATTAAGGATCAAATTAGCAAAACACATATTCATTAGTATGAAACTGATAGGTGTCAAGGTCGACGGCAGGCCTGTAGCTAAGTTATGAAAACCTGTGTTAATTAGGGAGCGAAAAACGAGCTAAAACTTTCCACAATTTAAACCGGATTAAATTCTATTAAATCTAACATACGTGACAGTACCCTCGTCTTGCAGCTTCGTCAGATAACTAGTATGCACAGGCCAATTACTTTTGACCCTGATTGGGTGACCAATCTTGTGTGCTACATTCTCAGCTACATTCTTGTGTGAGGCGGTCTACGTGATATGGAACTCGTTCGATATACTCGCGTTTGACCACTATCTGATGTTAATCGATGATGCAGTTGATGATGTATTATCAAATAGTTATTAATAAGATATTGTGTACCTTGGTTTCATCATAGCTTGGCTTAGCTGTTTTCGTATTTTCCTATTTAAATTCTTAAGTCAGTCCTACGGATTCATGATTCATCAGCACGCGTAACATGTCGACGGAAGAATAGACAAAAAGACAGATTGTGATTGAGAATTTGTTATTTTGCCTATTCTTCCGTCGATAGACAAAATTACAGATTCACAATCTGTCATTTTGTCTATTCTTCCGTCGACAAAAACGCTACGCGTGCTGAGAGTTACTTTGAAGGTTTTACTAAAAGGAATCATTTAAATTACACTTGTCTCAATTAAATTGCGGTCGGTGCAACATGTCTTTTTCTTCCATACTTCTCTATCAGTCGTCATCTCGGTAGTCCCCCCCTTTCTATCCATATCATCTTTCTCACAGTCCATCCATCGTTTATTTGGTTTGCCCCTACTCTTATAGCCATCCATATTCATAATCAAAACTTTCCTCACGACATTTTACTCATTCCTCCACATGACATGACCATACCATGGATGAACGACCGATTTCCATAAGTACTTACAACTTTTCAGTTCCTCCCACTTTAACTTAATTCGGGGTACCTACATTAGGAAGAGATACGTTTTAAAGCTTCCTCTCTCGTACTATTTTACTGTTCCCGACAGGGTCCATAATACATACACACATAAATTCACGCCAGTGTCCCATGGTGGTAGGGTAGGTCCATAATGATCTCATTGAATTTAAAGTTAACGCCTAAGTGTACATTGTGGAATGCAATAGATGATAAAGTAATAATAATTGTAGTGTAACAAAGGATTGGTATTACCTGCAACTACTTTAAATTTTTGCGGCAAGACAAAGGTTCCGGACGTCGGGACAAAGAACAAAGGTTTTGGAACTTTTGGATAACTACCAAAGATGCGATTTTATAACCAAAACTTGCTTTATGTCAATGTCACTATCTAAGTTTATGTAGAACACCAAATACTTATGTTGAATGCACACTAGCTTTACCATAACACAACTACTTGTAACATTAGCAGAATTGTTGGCATCGGCATTGCTTTTAATATCAAAGAATATAACAATAGAACTTACGATGGAAGAACAACCTATACACAACGGTCAGAAATGATCAATGTATTCTATGTTTTCAATTTGCCTCGCATCGCTACTTTTGGATTTGCATCACTTCTCCGAGTACAAGTGTCAGTTCACACTTAAATAGCAGATACAGACGCAGCCCAACGATAAATAAATTAAAACAGAAGCCCACAAACATTACTACAAATTTACACCAAATTCTGGCTATTCCCATTAGAGACCAGCTCCATCCAAACTTGCATTTATAAATAAGTACTATTCGTGTACTGATTGACGTCATTTATTGAAAGATCCGTGTATTACACGTGGTCGCTAGATTGTTTGTAGTACACACGAAGATCATCAAACTATACGTTGCCAGTATAAGCTGACCTTAATTCTGCAGTTAGTTTCAGAGTCCAGGTCACCTGTACTCGTTAAAGTACTATCCAGGTATTCGAATGTGTCCACCTCCTCGACGTATAACAAGTGGACCATGGTTAAGTGTATCTAACGTGTCCGTATTGTGCATGTACTGCAAAGAAAGGCTACATTAGCCTCATAAGAGCGTAGACCCATAGCCATTAAAAGCAACAATATATATACATCTATAAATAAGCTGACAAAAAATACGGCGGATAGAACTTGGCAGTTCCGAACTTCGCGCTGAAGGCTGAGTAATAACATTTTTTAGGAACCAAATGGTGACATGAGGCGAGTGTGGGACATGCGCGAAAGTTCATAGTGCTTATGTTCAGAACTGCCAAGTTATATCGGTCGTATTGTATGAGTATCTTTGTATGGGACACTATAAAGTGTGACGCCAGCTTATATTGGAAATCTATATCTCGATGTGTCGTTATGTTTATATGGCATTCGTATTGACACAGGGGCTTGTTGCATCTTTGGAAGGTTGTTGATCTGTTTGATGAGAATGTAGTTGTGAACCTCGTCACGTAGTGACCGTCGCTTTCATCATCAGCGTCATTTGTTCACTCGAATTCAAAGCTGGGCATTGGGATCTTCAATATTGCTCGACACTGAGTTACATCCTGTGACGTTTTTTCTTCAGCCATGTTGATTGTTGGCCATAGCTCGCCGAACTAAGGTGAGTACCGACGTATACGCCAGACAGCCTATTTGTCTAGCCTCGCCATTGCTCGCCAATGTTCGCCTAGCTGGCCGAGTGCAGGCGAGCGCCAACGTGTATACGGTTCGTTTGGCGTGCCTTGCCACCACTCGGGATCGCTCGCTACGACTCGTCTCACTTAGTAACAGTGTCGGGTTTTCTGCACAAATCAAAGGCGCTCGCCTGCACTCGGCAGTTACGGCCAACATGTGGATAGCTCCACAAAAACTCGTAAACATTGGTAGTTGGCATTGGTCTCTTTCGAACTTGACCAACATAAAGACCGTAGCACTCGCCTTGTATCAATTTGCCTACGCTCACGTTGGCCGAGGCTTGGCCAACATGTATTGTAGTCGGCTTTACAACTGTTGAATGAGAAACGATTTCTTTACGTCCCCTAGATTATTTATACAGTGGGAGCCTTCTAAATTGACAAAAGACCCTTGATTTCATACGGTTACGCCTAAATCAATGTGTGATGTTACTTCAAAAGAGGTTTCTCTTTTAATCAGCACCATTAAGTATATTCATAGACAAACACAATGCCATATCATCTAAATGGCCACAGAAGAGTTCTGAATCTACTGAATTAATTTGCGTTCGCAATTTATTTGCCAAACATGTAAACAAATAGGATTTTTCCACTCGGACAAACATCAACTTTATACTAGTGTAAATAAAGTTGATTTTAGAACGACTAGTACTGTTGAAAAAACCATACAAAAATATGAAGTTGTAGCTCACATTATACATTAGACTCATTCGTCAGTCGTTAGTTTTCTTTACAAGCAAAGTCATCATAAAACGCGAAGGTATCAGTTTAATATGCTCTTGAAATGTCTTTTAGTCTTTCGTAGATTTTTGACAGTCATGGGTAGTCAGAAGCCAAAGTCTGACAGCCAGTCTTACCAAGGCATATTATTGTGTTACCTAGTAACTGCAGATATGGATATGGTCGCTCCATGTAAAATACTGGTATGCAGCTGCATCCAATTAGACAGAAAACCGACCATAAAATTAAGAAACTATACTTCATAAAAGATAGCATGATCTCTGCGACAGCTGTCAGTAAAATCACCGCCTATGAAGTTCTGAATTTCATAATAGTACAGACAGTAACTGTCAATGTCATACTTTATGGGCATGCCGACCTAATGAATGAATTCCTACCCTAGGAATGTCAGTTTGACATATGTCGCAGAGATCAAGCTGTCTTTTATGTAGTATAGACAGATTTTGGAATCACAGTACTTTAGAAGCAAACAAACCTTACTAAATCGCAGCCCTGAATATACTACAGGACATTACTAAGTAAGCCCTATTATTTTTAGAACCAATTTCACTACATACAGAAATAGATCAAACAGTCAATGCGTAGGAGGATATTGTGTATGGCGTGATGTTGATGAGTGGAGCCGAAGATAGCCATGATGCTGAAGAGAGGTAATGCGATGTGAGATCATCATCAGATAGTAATGATGATCATGGTCATCATCACATTGATACTCAAAACTTGGAAGTCTATCTCGATTGAATAAGTTAGGGCTCCCACACAAATTCGTATCGCAACGCATTTTTGTGTCCAGTTGTGTGTTTTGTGTGGGAGCCCTTAGGCCTTCAAACCAAATAAAAATATAATTGTTTCACATAAACCTACATGGACTTGCCTTGTCAGAACTAGCTTCTGATGTTGTAGATTTATGTGAAATAATTTTATATTTATTTTTGCGCGGAGCCGGCAAAAATCTTCACGGATACTATTTAGCATCATTTAACATCACAGAATATAGTAGTCAAACGCGAGTGAAACAAAGTCATGATCATCTGCGTAGCCTTTCCGCAACTATGTTCGGGTTAGCTTCCAGTCTAACTGAATACCAGTATTTTACATGAAGCGACTGCCTATCTGACCTCCACCTACCCAGTTAATGAGTGCTTGCCAAATATTAAAATTACGGCAGACAACAGACTCAATGAATATCACAAAGTACGCCAGACTGTAGAAAGCGTCAAAAAATAAAAACTTTGATATAAAAGGTTTTTCAAAATGCCTTATTGTACAGGACCAAAAGTACTCTTCAAAAACTAATAAATAACCCAGACACCTGCGCTTATCGATGGGATGTTCCTGCGTGCCTTAAAATCCGTACAACAGCAAGAGATGTCTATATTATTGTTATATACACACGTGTGTATGTATGTAACAATAACAAGTCTGGTCCACTGCACCGTTAACATAATATCGAAGGACACCAACCGGTTCTGCAGTACGTGACTTGGAAGATCTACACACTGCAGCCAACGGATGCTTTCGTAGTGGCAACGTAAACCTGTGTGTACGATAACAACACGTTTTGGTGAACAATTCAGAAGACTATTAAAACCTAACATTGATTTTTTCGCGTTACAATAAATTGCTCGATTGCTATTGAGCTGCTGTTAAACAAGGAATATTAGCGTTCTTTTTATTGGCTGAGGAATGATGTGATAAGGCAACATCATCGATACAAGCCTACAGCAGTCCACTCCTAGACATAAGCCTCTCCAATTGCGGTATAAAAGAAGATGTAGTGACAAAAATTTAAGAGTATGCCTGGATGGTTTGGTCATGTTGAGAGGATGAATGAAAGGCGACTAACAACTAACAAGGCAAGTGTGACGCCCTAGAAGGACATACTTGCTTCGTTTACGTTCACCAATGCGGTCTCTGTATTGGTGAACGTAAACGAAGCAATACAATGAGTATTTAAAGATCGTAGCAGGTGAGAAGGTGTGAGTTTATGCATATATGTTATGACTAAGGCCGCGCGCACTTTGGATGCGTTTTCGTACGAATTTCACTCGTGCGTATATGTACGAACACGCACGAACGATCTCGATCTCGACCTTCCAAGTACAAAGGGAGCACGCAGACTTAGTCGTTCGTATATGTAGTTCCGACGTCGGATATCACCGGTACACTACCTATTTGACGGAGAAAAACGTATCTAGTGTGCGCACTCAATTCATACAACCATGGTCGCACGAGTGAAATTCGTACGAAAACGCATCCAAAGTGCGCTGCCGCCTTAGTAATACCTATTATTTATGCTATTTCATCTACTCAAAGTTAAAATTATTCGAACTCTTCTTAAAATGAGTGAAATTGAATTATTTAATTTATGAAATAAACTTTAGATTCTGCTGAAACAAAATCAGACAGAAAATACTTATTTAACCTTGCAAGATACTTTTAAAATAAATAAATAACCCATCTAAAATACTGTAAAGGTAATATTCGAAGGACGCAAACCGGTTCGACTGTCCGACTACGAGACTCACGGCTGGTTTACATTCACAACCTACATGCGTACGCGCATATATCGAGTTCAATAAGCTAAACTGCACAGAAGAAGAGTATTTTATCAACGCATTCTTTTGGGATATCTGTAGTCTAAATGCTGGTCACAAACTTGACAGATATGCTTTCGTCACGTTGCCAGCCATATTTAACCCAAAGCAAAAAATCTTACATAACATCACGCCTGTGATAGTACACCCACATTTCGCTTATGTTTAAGTCACATGTGATAGGTGACGAGCCTATTGCTATCAACCGGGAACAAATCCAGACTCCGTGCTGCTACTAAGAAATTTCTAACGGAAAAACTCAATTACATGTTTAGCAGTAACACTGGCAACCACTAATGAGAAATTAAAAAAAAAAAAAGAAGGCAAAGCGCAGGGGACAAAGGTAATGACTTCGAAGGACGCAAACCAGTTCCGGCGTTAGCTACGTGACTCAACGCGTGTTTTACAACCTACGTGCGTACGCGCATATCATTGTATTGAAGACGCCGGGGGAAGGCAGGATTGGGGGAGGACCGGTGGGTGTGTTGTCTTGATGCGTGCTAGTTTGTCGGACAAGTGGGAACTTGTTCCGGTGTTATTAATATTTCACTATACTTTGTTCGTACCCTGTTTGTTAGTAGCCCGAAAATTCGAAAACCAATTCTTACCAAAGCTGCAACGGGTATCGTGTTACTTCGGGTATCGCAAGGCAATCAGGGAACGAAGCGAAATGACTAAAACGTTCGTTTCGCTTACGGAGGAAAGCTAAACGTAATTAGCTTCATTCCACAGATATACAGATAGGATACTCCGCAGAACACAAACTACAAGTACGCGGCGGGCCCATCTTGTCGGGCCAATTCAGTGAGCGTTACGTAGCCAGAAGATAAGTCAGAGTTACGCGATAGAAAGAGAGGCAACTTCTGGGTGAATATAACTGTAGGTATTTAGCGCTGTGCGACCTGAATTGCACTTTACTGTGTCGTAGAAAGACATTTTATTTACATGATTTTGCGGAGTGAACCATCTGATATAAACTGTGGTTTCGCTTCGTTCCCAGTGTGGCCTGCGCTTAACTGTATTGTGGAGGTCAGATATTAGGCAGTCGCTCCATGTCAAATGCTGGTATTCAATCCGTCTCCAATATAGTTGGGAAAAGGCTAGGGAGATGATTTTTAGAGAAGTAGGAATAAGTTCTCCATGCATTCTACGTCTTAATGTTATCACGACGATACGAACTAGATAACATTATGACGTCATAATGTTATCTAGTTACCATTTCCGGGACATAGCTCACTGATTATTTGTCAGTGACAGACGGACCAAAAACTTAAAGGTTTCAAATGCCTGAGTGATTAGGACAGGGAATAAATACGATATTCTGATCTGTAATATGAGATGTTCAAAAAACTGTCTGGTATAAAGGGTGGAAGGGACATCGACGCTAAAACTGATACCATGGATTCAGTACATGATTCTGAACCCCCCGCCGTTGAAACTTTTCGTCGGTTATTTTTAAAAAAAGACAGCTGTTTCATAGAAAAGTTCAATACGTACACGGTCAAAATGTATGAAACAGCAGATTTTTTATACGCACTAAGTAATGTGAATACAGCATAATTATATCAGAAAAGTTCGGTCATAATTTAAGTGTGGTATTTACAGACCATCAAACTGATATGGGTCCCATACATTTGGGTCGAGTAGGTATTGGAAGTTCAGCGTGGGATAGTTGGTAATTAAAAGACAGTTGTTCAGTTTGAAGGTCCGTATTCCCTTAAATATGTACACGTCTTTCCGATACACGCTGTAGATATTGGCCTTAAGAGGCTTAGTTGAAAGGGATATAAATAGAAAGAAAAGAAGAAAATAAGTTTATTGCGGTAACCATGACGCAAAAACAGAACACAAACACAAAAAAGAAGTTTGGGGAAAATGTGCGTCACATTTACGCAAAACGGTCATTGCTCAGCATAATGCTGCGACCCTATGCGAGACAGAGCCCCAGCGCTGGTGCACAGCAACAGCCGGAGTTGACGTGATGACGTTGACCGGTGCATCATACAATGATATTAAGAAATTTAATAAATATACAATACTAAACGATATGGATATGGAGGTAACACCACAATAATTGCACAAACAACGCATTAAAACTTCGCTGTGTTAGTAATTGGTATGAAACAGGTCGAAAGTCACAAAACAATAGACCAGCTATTAAATAGATTACTGAATAATAAAACAATAGGTGGAATAGTCAAGGTCTTGGACTATTCATTCATAAGTTTTTCATTTAAAACATCACGCCGAGAGGCTCGTGGCTAAATAATAAAACGGACGCCGAACGGGTGCCGTCAGTGGGGACTGGTCATCTCTTAGCTGCCATGCCTTATTTTAATTTTTTAATCATTTTTGTTTTTATATTTTTATTATGGACGCTTTTAACGTGCACGTCTTTCTACATTGTTCTCACATGTATAATTTCAACATGAATGATGTAACCAATATTTTGTAACAATATTCTGATTTAAAAGAGTGTCCATGGAGTTTCTTGCCCGTTCTTTTCCATAGGAACCTACTACGCTTTGGAATGGGCAACTAGCTTCATCTTTCTGACTGACCGACCCCTTGACAATTCAAAAGTACCTGTAATTGGTTTATTTGAAATAAACGATTAGAGTTTGAGTTTGAATAACAGCCGCACGGGTCGATCGAAGGTAAAGCTACGCTTGCCGCGGTCGGTTCGTGGATGGGTGACCTAAGCACGTTAAGTTGTTGGTCCCGTCTGTCATTCGTAGATCTTTGACATTCGTTGCGGGTAGTCTGAAACCCAACACTGATGATGAGGATATGATGTGCAATAGTCAAGGTACTGATCATTGATGAGTTTATTCCATAACATAACAGCACGGCACGGCTGTATCCCAGCAGGGAACAGAGCAAGAGAAGAGAAAGTGCACCCGCATTTCGCCAAATATTTGAAAGAAGATTTGCGGCGATTGTGAAACGAGGCCTATTACTAGTCATTCGCGAGGAGACAAAACGCCAGGGCGTAACTCCGCTGTCGCGAGAAATCACGGTACAGCGGACGGAGCTCCGGCGGGATCTCATGGCGTCATGGAGAGTGCGATTGTCGCTACCCAGTGCTGGGCACGCCACTATTGCGGCGATAAGTCCCCTCTTTGATGAGTTTCTAGAGAGGCGCCACGGCGTCCTCACCTTCCGCCCGACACATGATGATGATGAAAAAGGATTTTGAAGGATTGCTGCCAAACTTTAGCGATGATAGAGAGAAGTGGATTAGCTGCTCGAAGAGTTTGTGGAATTTAACTATAATGGCTATTGCTTGTAGTTTCCCTACTTGATCGAAATGAAGAGTTCCCTTCATTGGAGAACCAAGGTAACAAACATAGCCCAAAAATTTGCCAAACTTAAGGGGCAGGCACATTGCTCACAATACAGATGGCCAATGGCGACCGCGTATTCCGGTACGCGGTCGCCATTGGACATAGCTTTGGAAGGCCTCAAAAAAAGTGGATCGATATCCTTGAGAAGACCGCAGGAATCCGCTGGATGCGAGAAGCACAGAAGCGGTCGAAGTGGCGGTGCTTGGGGGACGGCCTGTCCAGCAGTGGACGTCTTTACGCCGAAATGATGATGACCAATATTAGCAACTTCAAAAAGCAATATGATGACCCCATAATTCAAGTATCTCCACTCATAGAAGCTATTTTGACCCCCATGTTGTGTTCCCATTTTGATTAATGTCGTTATAGACAAATAAAATAAACAAGATCAGTAGGTTATAGTGTCACTAATGATAGCATTCAACCTTGGCATACCTAATGACTACGTCACTAAGCATGCAAGTAGTTTACCGTATGTTGTTATTGAAGATTTAAAACATGTGGCTAATGAGGTGTAGCAAAATGAAAATATATTCGTGCGTAGGTGGTTGTTTGTTAAATATAAGTATCAAAATTTTCATAAAATTCAAACGAGCAGATTCTGAATGTCTATTCAATTGTATTTATGTTTTCATGTGAAATAAGTCAATACATAGCTTGCAGAGTAAGCAAGCTGAAGTGGCCATGTTTATCGAAGGACCGACGGCCGATGGAGCAGACGAGTCCTGGCGTGGAGACCGCATATCAGCAAGCGTAGTGTATGCTTCCTAAAGGTGGCTGGGACCGACTAGTTACGGAAGTCAGAAGACAGTGTGTTGTGGCGCAGCCTGGGAGTGACCTATGTCCAGTAGTGGACTGCGATAGGCTGAGTTGATTGAAGTCAAAACATTTAAAGGATCGCAGCACGTGGATAGCTTTAGTAAAGCTAACAAATTCGTCACAATAGGTACTAACAATATAGTAGAGTTGCATCACAATATGTTAACTCAGCCGTGCAGTCTTTGAAATTGTGAACACATATGCGTTATTAGTTCCGGATGAATGCCTCTCAAGTAAAGATTGTGAAAGTGTGGCGATCTCGCTTAGAAAACGCATGAATGGAATGGTTAAGATATACGCCAGTAGACTGGGTGCTACGTCATCCTATACTATTAATATTTTCCTATATTATATACTTAGTCTGGCCATAAATACTGTAACAATAAAAAATAAAAAAGATATTACATTTGAATTTGGAATCTGTCATTTTTATACGATTGTTCATTGAGTTTTCTAATTTTGGCGCCAATACATTGTACAATATTTTGCGATATTAAAATGGAGTGGGGTGATAAAGAGAACCGAATCGCTGTGAAGCTGAATACCAATATTTTACAGCCGCCGGGTGTGGCCTTTGTCACAAACTATGCTCCACCACCGCTCCCGCCATCTACGTCCCAAAACTTGCAGTCAAAGTGACCTTTACGCTGCCACCGACGATGCCCTGGAAGTGGAGAAGTTTAGGGTCAACAAAATTTGGAATAGTGTCGTGCCAGCAACTCGAAGAAGAGACCAATATGTTACAGAGAGTGACTGCCTATCTGACCTCCAAAATCCAGTGACTGTGTAACACGATACTCCTTGGTAAGACTGATTGTAAGTCTTCCCGGAACGACTGTCAAAGATACAGACTTCGTCAATGATGTAGGAAATCGGAAAGTTAAATGCCGATAAAACACAAGACATATGCTGAATTTTATCGCTACTACAACCCACATGCATCCTTGCGAACCTCGTCTCATATAAACTATAAATATCAGTTTATTTTCTGCACAATAAAATTTACTCGCAAAAGGCAACATTTATAACTTTAGCCTTGATTGTGGAAACATATGCGAATGGCGGCAGCAGTTTTATTGATGTTATTAATCAATAAATACGTATGACATAAGTATATAATGCTATAATGCCATGCCGATTCATGCCTGCACCCATATTTTGAAAGTTATACAATGTAGAGACAACCGTACAACAATAAATGAAAATACTGGCAATACTAAGGGATAAAAGATTTTGAGTGTTAATGTCGATGGCTATAAGAGTAGAGGAATACCAACGAAACGATGGATGGACTGTGGGACTGTGTGGAAGATGATATGGATACAAAGACGAGAGACGAGATGACGACTAATAGAGAAGTGTGGAAGAAAGGGAGATGTTGCGCGGACCGCGAATAAATTGAGATAAGGGAGAAGAATGATGATGAAGAGTATTATAGAATTTTTTATCATCGACATAAAACGAGTTTTGCCAATCTTTGACTAGCTATAGTGACTAAACTATTGAATATAATTGATTGAATTTTCGTATACAGTTTGGGAACGGCATTAGCGATACGCAATTAAATATATTGTCGTATTGTCGTCGTCTCCACCTTGTATAAGTTCCATGTTGTAGGGGGGCGACCATATTGCTATTAATGGGAATGCATTGAGGTAGCCCGCGAAATGCAAATTTTCATTTTCAATTCACCACACACATTCACAAGTGACTTATGTACATAAGTCACTTGTGAATGTGTGTGGTGAATTACTTACGTATGATGTCAAAAGCTGATGCAGGCGACGATGGTGCACGCCTGTCTAGGGGTCGTCCATAACGCACGTGAGTCTCAAAGGGGGGGGGGGGGGGGGGGCTGGGTTCGGAACAAAATCACGAAAAAAAAGTTAGACCCCCTTCGTGTTACACATGGGCGTTTTGGGATTTTTACGCAAAAGGTTAAATATCCGATTTCAGATTTTGAAATCGTTTTCAAAATCTGTTTTTAAACATCGATTTCAGGAGCGTCTCCGCAGTCTCCGGTGTTCCGGCTCGCAGTTTCGATCGTCTCTAGTAATATTAATCGGTTGTAAGTGCATTTATTAAAACTATCCAAACATAAACAAATACTTGCTTACGCAAATCACTGACGGCTAGAGTGATTTGCGTAATCATGCTTCTGTGAAGTCGGTTTGTCTAGTTCGGATTATCGATACGATACGATTTCTGACTGAAATCGGATTTTTGATACGTTTCGATATATCTGACGCATGTTGGTGTGTTGTTGTCTTCGTAGTGGCATGTGTCCGTGTCCAGAAGCCCTAGTGTGAATTTATTTTAAACATATCGACTTTACGCATCGACCGCGTTCGATGCTCAAAAGATCATTTCAGATACTACCTAATCTACATGGTCCTCTTATGGCCTGACCAAGATTATGTCTGGACTTTAAAAGAGACTGTGACCTCTAAGTTCGTTTCGGCCTTTCTTCTCCGAGTAGTCAGATAAGAAACGCCGAATTCATCTAGCTAATTTGTTTTATGTTTTTTTTTTTTTTACGATCACGTGTAAAAGTGATTCCAGTATCCTATTTACAGAATAAACAATTTCATCTCGACAATTCACACTACAATACAATACATATTGACATCTTATATAAGTATTCATACTATTATAAGACCATCTTCGTAGTGGCATGTGTCCATGTCCAGTAAAAGATGGTTAAAAGAAACTCACACTAGGGCCTCTGTACTTGTCTCTTTATCAATACAATAGGAATCTTATGTAAGTATTGTCAATATGTAGTATACTGTTGGCTCCTCGTGACACGCGTGCCTGGTAATTGTGTGATAAATAATAATCATTGTTTTACTTATTTAGCGAGGTAGAAGTTGTGTGTTAATTAAAAGAACGCAGTTTAAATGCAGGAACAATTTCCGTAAAGTTCGCGCGTTGCGCCTGTCTCAGCTTTTAAAAAATCAGACTAAATAGTTTCGTCATAGAGAGAGTATATACCAAGATAATCGTAGCGTAGGTAGCTATAGGGCATCCGTACCTACTCCGTCCTCATTATCATCTTCCTGTCCTTTTTAGGAGCATGAGGAACAGGGTGTAAAGTTCACTCATCCACCATAGAAAAGGGAGGATCCTCCGACCAGACGGGTGTTGTGTCTGGCGGGCCGACTGCCCGACTGTTGATGTCGGAGAGACTTATACAGTTGATTTGGATGTAATTGGGATAAATCAAAAAAGGTAGGAAAAAGGGTAAACTAAAAAGAGGAATGGATATATGTCGTTCGCGTGGTAAACTCTAATTGCGCGATGCAGGATTTGTGTGACGTCATGTCTTTGATGCGTAGTTCGTATGTGGCAGTGTAACCGCTACACCTTGTCCCTGATGATGTTACGTGGGGTTGGCGCACACGTTTTCTTCTTCAATTCTCTCTGTCAACCGCCACGCTATCATTCACTCCCTTATTTTTCATATCATTCCTCACACAATCCATACATCGTTTCTTTGGCCTTCCTCTTCCTCTCGATCCATCAATTAGGGCATCCGTACTAACATTATAAATGCGAAAGTAACTCTGTATGTTTGTCTGTCTGTTACCTTTACACGCCTAAACCACTGAACCGATCGTTATGAAATGTGACCAATATGTAGCCCTGGGTGAAGAACTTAGGCTACTTTACATATTGGATATAATATTTTGTTTAAAAACCGGCTAAGTGCGACTCGGACTCGCACACGAAGGGTTCCGTACTGCATTCAGCTAGAGTCGAGTCGACAACGATCAGATCGATCGAAAAAACACGTTTCTTTAAGTATTAACTTTATTTAATTTTTATTATTTTTTTGTTATAGCTACAATAGAAGTACACAATCTGTGAAAATTTCAACTATCTACCTATTACGGTTCATCAGATACAGCCAGTTGACAGGCAGACGGACGGACATTGTAGTTGAAAAACATGTTCTCCCATACATTCAAACTGCAAAAATGTAAGTTTGTACGCACAATATTGGGAGATTTACCATGTTATTTTAAGACCATAGACTTTTTATAGGTTTTTCTTAAATCTATAAATATATAACTATTTTCTGTACATTTTCCTCACAAACAGCCCTTTCATTTGATATGTTACACCGTAGGTACACGGTAGTTTGCAAAACTTTATTTATATTTTTCAGTTGCCCCCGAAAAGCGATTTGTTTTCGTTACACGTACGTATTTGGGTCACAGAAATTGATATGTGTACCAAATTTTAACTTAAACACGGTTCATTAGATTCCCAGCAAATTGGCTGTGACAGACGGACGGACAGACGGACATACGAGTGACCCTTTAAGGGTTCCGTTTTTTTCTTTTTAGGTAGGGGACCCTATAAAGCTCTAAGTACACTAGGAAATTTATCGATCAACGTAATAGTGAGCTGTCAAAAAAGAAAGCTTTTACAACCTAACGTTTCTACAAAACCGGTTTTTTCCTCGTTCCACCGCATTTCACTGCATCAATTGAAAGTCAGCGAGTCAGAAACAGTTATGGTAATCACATTTCGATGTTCTCTCACACAATTGAACAGTATTTTCTAAACAACATCGCAATATATCCGGATGAGCAAACAGCTTTTTAAACGAGAATCTTCAACAAACTAACATAGGTACTTTGAATTCCGCGAAGGGAAGGCTGAACTGAAGTACCACCCATTATGTCTCAGGTTTATTTTAGCTAATTTAATTTCGGTAGATGCAGTGACTGCCTCGTTAGTCTAGTGGTGAGCATGAGGTCCTGGTTTCGATGCCCAGGTTTTGCAATGTTATTTCCATCAGGAACTTCTCAGTAGCAACGCAGTCTAGATTTGAGCCCGGTTAAATATAACTGGCAAAATGTGCCTAACCCTGCGGGCATTACAGGCGTGATGTTATAATGTTAATATAATTAAACCTTGTATAATGCCACCGCTGCACAGTGGTCCCGCCCATAGGTCATAAGGCTGGAATATCGATGGTCAAATTATGATGTCATTTAACGTTACAGGATACACAACTAACCCTCCTACCCCCAGCTATAAAATAAATTGCAATAACATACATGGAACTTTTGCCCGATGAAGCGCCAGCCCGCGCCGCAGGTGAGCGCGTAGCTTTAAATCCCCCCTAGAATAATAATCATCTATCCTTGATCCAGCCTGGGACAGGCTGCTGTCCTCCCTCCTGCGACGCCATAAGCATAGGTTCGTACCCCACAGGGGGAGCCCTTAGCGAGCACTCGCCTAGTTTTAATTAGAATAGTTTTACGCCCCTGGCGGCTTTGAGTTTAGCAGCTTAAGGCAGCCACGGGAAAGCCCGGTTAAGCAGCTACGACCTTAGTGGGTCACCTGCAAGATATATAGCAAAATTAAAAAAAAAAAAAAAAAAACCTTGTAACATTTAATTTTGTGCACCCGAAGTGGTAACACGTCATTAGTGCTCATTAACGTTATCTTTTCGACGAAATGTGTATTGTTTTCAAGGTGTTGTTTTTCTCGGAAATTGATTGTTTGTAATATTGATTGTTGTGCCATGGATATTCAAAAAGAAGGTATGTACGATATTTTTAATAATATTGTGTTTACTTTAACCCTGTCATTATCGGTAACCAGCACCGTCAAAGAGACTTCCGATTTCTTTGTTTTTTGCCGCTTTCCCATATTCAATTAGAGTTTTACTGAAGGAACGAATCGCCAAAGATTAAACATATACTTAGGTATCAAAATACTAGTTTCAAAATCTGTAACGCCTAGGTGCGCCAGGGATTTATATAGGTAATTTAAAGGTCGTAGGTCCTAGGTCGTATGTAGGTAAGATACCTTAGGTATTTTTGTAATTTTGTTTTTCATTATTCTGCAGGGGCCACCATCAAGTGTTCTTTTCCTAGAATGGTTGTTCTAAATACCTGATTATCTGCGACGAATATAGAAAATGAGGCAGATCTTGGAATGCTAGCAGACTCTTAAGTCAAAGTCAAATAAGTTATTTCAATTATGCACATAAAATGCACTTTTGAACGTCAAAATAATATATGTATAATATCCAGACCGATTGCTTGAGAGATTTAATTTATAATCTCTGTAAACGGTGTGCTGCTTATTGGAAGAAACTGGGGAGGTCAAAAGGAAACCTATTTTTTAGTACCTATTGATGAATGTTTTTTTTGAAAATATATATATTTTTACTTGTTATTATTACCCTTAGAACCTCAAAACAATCATTTCTTAGGTAAAAAAAGTTATTCTTTCATTTTTAATCCGACCTGCAACCCCTATGAACGCCCTTCTTAGGAACCGGGACCACTGTGCGCTGCTCTCAAAACGGTGAAGAAAACATCGTGAGACAACCGGCATGTCCTAGAACCGAAAATTCAAAGGCATGGACATCCACCAACCTACATTGTACCCGCGTGGTGGATTACTCACAGGGAGGAGGCCTGTGACATAGCAGTGGGTACATTATAGGCTGATTATGATAATGCTTTTTCACCACTCCCGCACGAAAGAAGTGTCTTTCTTCTACGAAAACAGTGAGGAAAGTTGGTTTTTCCTCACTGCTTGAACAGTGAGGAAAGTAATGATCCCGTTCAGAAACTACCCTTGCCTGATTTTTTTATGTTAAGTTTTACAGATATTTTAAAAAATAAAGAATTATTTTGATTTGCTTTGTGTCTATTTAATTTATTTACCTATGATGACTGAATACTTTCTTGCTGGTCGTGGTGAAAAGTTTTGTATGCAACATGTGAGCAAGTTCATTTGCTATTCGTTTTGTTGAGTCTTTCGCTTACTCAGGATTGAAATTTATAATCACTCGCTGCGCTCGTGATTCTATTTTTCAATCCTTCGTTCGCTCAAGACTCAAAATCAAAACTCATAGGAAAAACGAACTTTCCTCACATGTTGGATAAATAACTATTACTACACCCACATTTTGCTAGTTAAGTTTTTGGTCCATGTAATGGCCGAGGTCGATGTAGGTAGCAATTGTTGAACGTAATCGAAGAAATTTTTCATCTAGTGCTCAATACTACCACCACATTCTGCTGTCAAACGTAGTTGAGTTACATTTATTTACTATATATTATTAGTTATTTATAATGGGTATTGTATTCAAACAACACACAGCTCTACCCTACAGCACTGCATATACTAATAAAAGACGTAAAGGTATAGTTTGTCCACAAAATACAACAAAACATGCTTTTGTATCCAAATTTTACCTGTACCTCGGTCCTCTTCTCTATAATAGACTAAACTCGAAAGCAAACCCTGAACTACACAAATTGTAAGAGAATTCTCAAGGATGCTCTCCAAAGTATGTCTTACGAAGATACAGAGAATTTATTAACTGTGCTACAGCGAATATATGTGCAAATTTCACCTACGTTAAATATTTATCAAATTTAGAAACTAAGAGTTATACTACTCAACTTATAATTAGTGATCTATTGTCAACCTTTTGATTATTTATTTATTTTATAAGTCTATTTAAGCTCTTCCCGCCTGAAACACAGGAGTACCTAGTTCAGACACGTAAGTCTTAGGAATATAACTTACATTTAAGAAAAACTGTACAAATTTTTACGCCTTGTAATTTTTTGAATAAATATTATTTTATATTAGTTAGAAGGGTCTATGTTCCAATATTATTACTGGCGTATCAAACATTTCAAAATCCCTTATCATCGCTACTCGTTGCATACAAGTAGGTAGTAGGTACCTACATAATCTTTCCAACATAGATTTGTAATAACAACAGACTTGTCTTTAAATATCAAAGTATAAATAATCGTAGCGAACGGTAAACAAAAATATTTACGTACAAAACAAACAAGTGCTCAAACTTTTATCTCAACTCCCATCGACACGACTGCACGCGAGCAAAGTTGTAAACAAAATGAATTTTACAAATCAAAATATCGAAGAGCGTTGACCTTTGCGGAAACGATGTTTTTTTTTTTACGAAACGGTGGCGGATATAGGTGTTCGTTTTTTCGGTTTGTTTGTGTGGCACGCAATAATGTCAAGTAATTAAATTAGTTTCTAAGTTAGGCAGGTTATTTTTTAAACTGAAACCAAAGTAATATTCCTGTACAGTAAAGCTGTCAAGATGGCCAAAAATAAATTTAGCTCATTGATTATTTAGTGTAATAGTGAAAATACACATGCCTGTAAAATAGAGCAGTAGCTTGCATTCCAGTTACACTGTGCCAGTAAATATTACACTGTGGTTACATTAAATGTACACAGTGTGACATTTACAGTATGTAATGTAACCACAGTGTAACATTTACTTGCACAGTGTAACTGGCATGCAAGCTACTGCTCCATTTTACAAGCATGTGTATTTTCGCTGCTGAGTAACTAATCAGCAAGGTATTGCAACTGGTAGCTGTCTTCTACTTCTAATTCAACTGCTACTCTGGTCTTCAAGTTCAAGTGTATGATTCATATATTTTTAATATACATCTCAATCAATCTGCTTAGCCTTTTCCCAACTACGTCTGGGTCGGCTTCCAGTGTAACCGGATGCAGCTGAATACCAGTATTTTACATGGAACGACTGCCTATCTGACCTCCACAACCCAGTAACTGGGTATCACGATACCTTGGTAAGACTGGTTGTTAAACTTTTGTGTTACTGACTACCCGTAACGACAGTCAAAGATCTACGAATGACTGCCGGAACCATTTCGAGGCACGCGAGGGTATCAATATGTATAGAATAGATGGTCATCCACGAACCGAGTACGGCTGTAATTATTTAGCCAAGATATGGTGCTAAGTTTTGTCACGTATTTATTAAAAAAATCATGATTTTTAACAACGACAAACAGCTAAGCTCATTCTTTCTAATCAAAAAGATAGACATGACACAGTAATTGATTATGTAGTAGCTTGTTATTACTACCACACACATAATTGAAATGATTCTGGAGAACGCGTCATGTACTTATACTATCATTCACTCAAGTAAACAACAAACCACGCCACTCTTGCGTAGTCGGGTAAACATGAGGATAGTGACTGAAGGTACTATCGACAAACTTCATATCTAAGCAGTTTGAAAACAAAATCCCGTGAACACGATGACCACATCTGTTACCGCCCCGGTTCTATAGCCGCCGAGCGCTGCAAGCAGAAATAGTCCTTACGATGTATAGATATGAACTTCTTCGATAGTACGTACTAGAAATGGAGGGGGCATAATGTCCCCACTGCTGGGACACAGGGCTCCTCTGTGAGAGGGAGTGGGCCCAGTGCGGGTTGGTAGATGTCACATGTTTTTGAATTTTTGTTTCTAGGACATGCC
Organism: Xanthia togata; assembly: GCA_963853775.1. Lineage (NCBI taxonomy): Eukaryota > Metazoa > Arthropoda > Insecta > Lepidoptera > Noctuidae > Xanthia > Xanthia togata. The sequence continues at coordinate 3,969,344 of OY970815.1, forward strand.
GGTTTCCTCACGATGTTTTCCTTCACCGTTTTGAGAGCAGTGGTGATGAAATAATTTACACAAAGTAAAGGACCTGTCAGGGTTCGAACCCACGACCTACAACTTGTCGCCACTGGGCCACTACTACTCAGGGAAGCGTTGGTGGCCCAGTGGTATTTTAACGGCCCCGGCTTACGAGTTGGAAGGTCCATTCTTAGTTCGGGCCCCGAAGTAATCTTATGTCCGGAGGAGTATCGGAGTAGGGAACGCCCGTAGCTTCAGCCGAAAATATGGATTTCGTGCTTAGGGAGAAGACTTCCTGATTAGACATGGAAGGCCAATCTCAAAATAACGTAGTTGTGAAAAGCCTAGGACGACTAGCAATGAGAAGTAATGAAAACGCCATAAACTATAATGATCACTGATCATGAGAATTGATGTTTAACATAACATTAAATATCATGCTGCGCAAGTACGCAACCCGTGCACAGGTCGGGGAGGTATCATTGAGAAACTGTGGTCAGGAATGATTCAACGAGGTGATCTGTATTTCCCGATTCTGGTCGTAGTTTGGAAAAGCCTTCACTGACGTATATCATAACCACAACCACATTATCATCGTCATCATCGCCAACGCAGTTAAGGCAGGTTTTTACGAGCTCAGTAATGTGACAGTACAGTAAGTCAGTCCAGCGCTGACTTGCAACTGAGCTCGTGTAGACACTGGTTTCAACCCAGTCAAGTGCTGACTTCGCACCTTCAAGTCCGTCCAGTTGACTAACCTACGCGACTGTTTTTGGGCCCAGTAGCTTCCCCACCTGAATTACTGCGGATCTCGTCTACATGAACCCACTGACTGGGTCCGAAATTTCGAGACATTGGGTCCAGTCACTGCCATCGTATAAACCAGGCATTAGAGTCGGCTTCCAGTCTAACCGGATCCAGCTGAATACTAGTACATACAAAGTTTGTTATACTCATTTTCCACAACCAAATGATAGTGATCAAAATCGCAATAAACAGACCAGCTATCCAAGATTTTTTGTTTGTACCATACCCACAATAGACCAAATTCTATTTCCACAGTGTAAAAATAAGATCTCTGATTTGTTACTACGGCGGCATCTATATCGGCACATCCGAACTACGCATCAAGGACTTGACGTTTATCCCGCGATCAACATATAATATAGGTATAACTATCCGACATCAATCGCTGGGCAGTTGCCCACCAGGCACGACACCCGTTGGTCGGAGGATCCTCCCTTTTCTTTAGAGGATTTATATGACAGCCCATGAAAAAATTCGTCTTAGAATAAATCATGGTAACAAAACGTTAAAATAAAATAAAGTGCCCTTGCGATGAGTTACAGTCCTGTGCCTACACCTTTGAAGGACACAGGCGTGATGTTGTGTAATATACTCATGAAAAAAACTTAAGTATGTCTGTGAAAAGGTAAAAGTTACTTCAAACTCCTTGTAACTAAAAACCCAAAACACATAGGAATCCCGTCACTACTGGTCGCCAAAAGCCTGAAATTCTGACAACCGGACTTACCAAGGAGTACCATGTTAACCAGTAACTGGGCTATGGAGAACAGCTATCTAATTACGCAACATATTTTCGTAAACGATTACGACTAATCAGTTTCATTTTGACAGTTCAACAACATTCATTGCGTTATTTACGTTGTTGAACAGATTTCTTTTTCGAACTCATTAAGCAATGGATTAGCAATCTGTTTCAAAACGATTAAATTCTGATTTATCGTGTATTACGCATTTAGGGTACAGATACGCAGTCGGCAATCAGTTAGACTGTAAGCCGAGCCCAACGTACTATCGAAGAAGTTCATATCTAAGCAGTTTGAAAAGAAAATCCCGTGACCACACGATGACCACATCTGTTACCGCCCCGGTTCAATAGCGGCCGAACGCTGCAAGCAGCAATAGTCATTACGGTGTATAGATATGAACTTCTTAGCTTAGGCAGATGATGTCATACATAGGGCACCCGGAATTTTGCTAGACACCAGTGCCCTTCCTAAGTCTCTAACATGTCCTGGAGCAGGTAAACAAGGTCGTCTCAAATAGCTTCATGTCAAAAATAGTAATATTCATCTGCATCTGGATAAAGCGCCAACCAAAACAAACTTGGGAAAAACTAGTGATGGAAAAACTAATAAACAAAATACTGCCCAGACGAAAAGTGAAGGTAACGAAAAATATTACAAGGTCGTATTCATTCAATCGGGTGTCATTAAAAGTAAAGGGCTTGTCTCAACGATAGAGATTTTTCTCTTGAGTCAGGACGAGCTTTACTATATTCCATGTCGTAGTAACAAACAAATTAAAGAAAAAAAAAAAAAGTGAAAAATAAGTTTCATTTCGGAAAACGGTGTCTTTGGATCTGTATTTTTTACTGACTTCCAAAAAGGAGGAGGTTCAATGTTGGTCTGTAGGTTTTTTTATTTTTTGTGGAATTAGAATAAGATTACTTTAACATGATGCATGATGCATGGTGCTCACATATTTACAAACATTGTAAAATTATACGATATTCCTAACATTTTAACAAGTAATACTAGTAATCAGTGTGTGAGTTCAAGTAATCACAGAATGTAAAATCAAAGTTATAAAAAATAATATTATACAATTAAATTAGCAACCAGTTTGATTTTGACTAGACTCTAAATTGTCCTATGGAGCAGGACCAGCATGTTTCCAAGCATTTTTATCTTGGATAATAATCCTCTAATTTGTAATAAGCTTGTTTACAAAGTGTACTTTATTATGAGTTTTAAATTTTCTTTCATTTAATTGTAATATTATATATCACAAGGTATTCTGTTGTAAGATTTAACATAGTACCCCATAAAAGATGTATACTTTAGATAATTTGTAAAATGGTTGATCTATTTTATCTTTATTTCTAGTATTAAAATTATGTTTATCACTTAGAAGACAGCTTAAACTGGTCCGCTGACGTACGGTCGACTGTAATAAATCACATAACACAGGCAGGCTATTGCTCTTACGAATAAGTTGAACAACAAACACTCAACAATCATAATCAGACTAGAATTCAACGAAAACAAGCTAGGGAAAAACTAAGGCGGAAAAACAAGCTACTGCGCAGATCTATTACGCAGGTCGTGATAGCATTTCACGGTGAGATAGGTAGATAATGTAGATACTTCGATGTTGTTGCGAAATATCGAGTGGAACGACCTTGGATTGAGAACCAAAACACATGTGCCGTGATTCATTCATCAAGATTACTAGGAATGTAAATTACACACACATAATCAGGCAATAATGTCCCCACTACACACAGGCCTCCTCTTTGTGACAGCCATGCGGGCCCAGTGCGGGTTGGTAGATGTCACATGTCTTCGAACTTTTGGTTCTAGGACATGCCGGTTTCCTCACTTTGTTTTCCTTCACCGTTTTGAGAGCTGTGGTGATGTAATTACACAAAGTTAAGCGCTTGCTTGGGTTCGAACCCACGACCTACATCGGGGCCAACACCACTTGGCCACCGCTGCATTTATACAAATATTATAAAGAGGTGAAATAGTTGGTTTATAAGTTTGTAAAAGGATTTACTGATCAGATTACAAAATTTCTTTCACTGGTAGAGAGCACTATTGGGAGGAGCACGTGGGTAAGTAATAACAGCCCCGCACGGGTCGATCCATCAGGTTAAGCTAAGCTTCCCGGGGTTGGTCCGGGGATGGGTGACCATCTTTACATACCGTGCCTCGGAAAGCACGTTAAGCCGTTGGTCCCGGTTGTCATTCGTGGATCTTTGACAGACGTTACGGGTCGTCAGAAGTCCGAAAGTCTGACAACCAGCCTTACCAAGAAGTATCGTGTTACCCAGTAACTGGGTTGTGAAGGTCAGATAGGCAGTCGCTCCATGTAAAATACTGGTATTCAGCTGCATCCGGTTAGACTGGAAGCCGAGCCCAACGTAGTTGGGAAAAGGCAGGCAGATAGATAGATAGAGCTACACTATTGCATACTGCCACAGGATATTATGTTTTACTAGCTGCTGCTCGCGGCTTAGCCTATTTCTTTATCTAAAAGTAAGTAAGTTACTCCTTATAACATCAGCTATCTGACAGTGAAAGTCTCGTCAAAACTGGTCCAGCCGTTTTGGAGATTAGCCGGAACAAATAGACAAAAAAAAAAGGTTTGCACTCCGGGAGTGCCAGCAGAAGTGAAAACTTAAATATTAACGTTGTGCATTTTTGATATTTTGGAATGGTTAGGGAATCATTTTGCACCGGTCTACTCTCCCTCCGTCTTACGAATTTTCGATCAGGTCACGTGTCCTGACGCGAGTCTAAAATTTATTATCCATCACAAAAAAGTGCACAACGCGACGCCACTAAAGAAATTTTCACATAAAAAACTGTGAACTGTACATGTTTTAAATTATAAACTCCCAAAGCAAAGGAAAAAGGCAACAATTCAAATTTCAAATTTTTCAAATTTCAAATTTCAAATTTATTTATTTCTTAAAAATCTTGTACATTAACAGATTGGACGGTGACCCCCAAACTAGACATATGCCTGTATCTTGGGGGTCGGGATTGCGACATTTTTAGAGTTAAGGGTATTACTTACATGATTATTGCATTACAGTTGAATATAAACTAAATTAGAACTAAACTAAAATCAGTAAAATAAAAATTATAAATCAAAATAAAACACTTAGGTATACATTGCACAATAAAATCATCAGTGTGAGATCAGTAAAATAAAAATTAAGTAATAATATCGAATAATAAGTAATAATCAGCAAATTAGTTAAAAATATATAGTCTAATATCAATTATCGTGAAATCAAACAAAAAGTTAAGTGTAGAGTGTAAGTATGAGTATGTGTGTTAGAGAGTGTAGGTGTGTTTGGGTTTGTGTGTGTGATGTGAACGTAGCTTAGGAGTACACTTAGTCTTTATGATGTTGCTTATAATATTAATACCTATCTATAAATGATATTTTCTGTTTCATCGTAGGAGAGTGTAAAAAGCCATTTCTTTACTACCTTTTTGCACAGAGATATTTTGAGGTCCTTTATGTTGCAGCACTTTAAGACTATGTTGTAAATGTGTGGAAATAAGTAGTCCGGGGAACGTCTAGCCATAAGAGAGTTTACTTGGGGAATGGGAATCCTGATTGTGCGCTTTGACATTATTTCTAGGTAATCTGTCCTGGATTTTAATTTTCTATGCATGTGAAGTGTTACGTTGAGGATAAAAAGCTGACGGACACGGAGGACCGGGAAGTCACTGTAGAGTTTGTTGGTTGAGTACAAGAAAGGCTTCTTCAGCATTACTTTAATGACGGCTCTTTGTGCTCTTTCGACTTGGATAATTGCAGTTTTACCAGCACCGCCCCAGACAGAGATTCCATATTGGAGAACAGACTGGCAAAGACCAAGATAAACAGTGCGGAGTATGGGGGTGGGTGTACAGTCACGTAGTTTTTTCATTATATGAATAAGTTTTCTTACTCGGCCGGAGAGTGCTTGTATGTGGTTTTTAAAAGATAAATTCTCATCTAAGGTGATTCCTAAATATCTCATGGAGGGGATACGGTCGATTACGGTACACGAACAGTTTGCGGGTTGGGGGTTAAGGCTATTGTAGCAAGTATGAAAAGTGAGACTTAGTTGTTGGGGGGGTCTGGATGCCTTGGATTTGAAGAATGTTATTATCTTTGTTTTTTTAACGTTTAAGGTCAGTAAGTTTTTGTCGAGAGTCTTAGCCACTATCCGTAGTCCTTCCTCCGCACATTTGTAGACTTGTTCCCAAGATTCACCATGAAATAAGATCGCCGTATCATCAGCGTAGGCTATTAATTCAGCATTGGTGAGAGAAAGATTTAAGATGTCGTTTATGTACAGTAAGAAAAGAGTTGGACCGAGTGTACTGCCCTGAGGGATACCGAAACCGATGGAGAGGAGGCTGCTAGAATAATCACCGAGTTTGATAAATTGCCTTCTATTAGACAGGTAGCTTCTGAACCAAGCCAGGGGAGCGCCACGTATGCCTGCGGCTTCCAGTTTCTTTAGAAGGAGTTCTATCGAAATTGTGTCGAAGGCTTTTGCCAAGTCTAAGAAAACCCCAACGGAATGTTCACCTTTATCTACAGTTGACGATGCAGAGTTTGTTAATAACCTGGCTGCGTCTTCGGTTGACCTGCCCCTCCTAAAACCAAACTGCCTGTCAGAAATTAAGTTATGTTTTTCAAGGAAATTTGTTAGTCTCTTATTTACAATCTTTTCTAGTAGCTTTGATAATATGGGCAGTAGGGCAATTGGTCTATAATTATCGGGAATGTTTGTTGCTCCACTTTTGTGAATTGGGCTGACAGCTGCGACTTTCCATCGGTCCGGAAAAGTTCCAGTCTCTAAGCTTAGGTTGAATATATGGGTTAGAGGTGCGATGATAGTGGGTTTAATTTTTTTTATTAGTCTTACATTTAGATTGTCGGGCCCAGGAGCGCTGTCATTTTTGAGTTGCAATATAAGGCTATCTACCTCAGTTTCATCGGTGGGGTGCAAGAAGAATGTGTGCGGGCAGGTGCTATTTGGACTATAATTATCAGCAAGAGAGGCTTGAGTTTCAAAAAGTCTTGTAAGAATTTGGTCAGCCAGATTTTTGCCTAATGAAGAGAAATAGGTGTTACATTTGTTGAGTGATTCTATGGGATCCTTGGTATTTGTGACTAAATTAGAAGGGTCGGTTGACGTTTTATTGTCGCTATATATTGATTTTATAGTCTTCCAAAGTCTCTTGGGGTCAGTTCGGTTGGTATCGATTAGGTGACTGTGGTATTCCGTTTTTAACCTATGTAGCAGTTTGTTGCAGAAGTTTCTATAACGGGTGTATATGAGTCGCTGCATTTGATCGTCAGGATGAGTACGGGAGGCTAAGTGGAGTTTGTCGCGGTGCCGCATGCATTTTATTAAGCCTGGAGTGATCCAGGGCTTTATGTTATATTTGCTACGGCTTATTTGGACTTTATGAGAGTGTTTTTTAATTATATTTGAGATAATTTCGATAAAAGCATTAACGGCAGAGTTTGTACATTGTTGGCTGAGAACTTCAGTCCAAGACAGGTCATTTATCTCGGCAACAACAGCTTCTTCGTCTATTTTAGTTTTCCATCTGGGTCTGGAGGAGGAAGAAATATTGTATTTTAGGCATGTCATAGCCATCGCTATGTCATGATCCGTGATAGAGCATTTACATATTGCTCCCGAAGATTTATTTATGGACTTAATAAAAATATGGTCTAAACAATTACTTGCTCTAGTTGGCTTTGTTATTGCTGGAAGGAGACCGTGTGTAGCCATCATACACAGATAATCCGCGTTTCTGTTATTAATTTGATTACATATGTCGATGTTTATGTCACCAGCTACAAATACTGAGGCGTAATTGTGTAACTGAGTCAGTGTGGTATCTAAAGAAGTGGTGAAATTATCAGTATTGAGAAAAGATGGCGATCGATATATTCCTAGAATAGCAATTTCACTGTTAATATTTATTAAAAGGCAGTCCGCCAATAGAAAAAATTGCCAATAAGAAAACCTGTACCTACAAGGTCATGAGAAAAAGAAATGATCGATGTGCTCCACTAAGATGATTTGACGATACCAAACAGAGGAACAAATCATTTTCCCCAGATCACCTGCCTATACAATGTTGAGGATTCTAAAATCAACCTCAATACAGCCAAATTTCATGACAATAACTTATAAATCTACTGAACGCGAACCTTCGTGCTAGTCAGTACTCGGTAGTCTAGCATGGCTTACAAGTCATTTTAAATACAACCAACAGTTTGCATTTTAACTAAACACCGTCGAGCCGAGTTGGAAGGAAAAAGTGCTGGGGAGCATAGTTTGTTGCACACTAACGAAAACCTAACCCTGCCTTTGCTGTCGCGCAGTCGGATAACAAAACAGCTGAAAATGTTATTCTGTACAATGAACCGATGAAAACAATTTATATGTACACCGTATAATTATAAACTTATTTAGTTTATAAACTATCGGTATTATTTCCGTGAGATTATAATATATACAGTCGAAAAATTGTGCACTGCAACCAACTATTTATAATTTAACGCATTATTTGTCGATAGTTAATAATCTATCCATGGGAAACCGACATATTGGAAATCACCCACATTGCGCTAATACTTAGCCTACCTAGCTACAGCAACTTTGAAGTACAATACGGCCGATATCACTTGGCAGGTCTGAACATAGGCTCTACGAACTTTCGCGCATGTTCTCTCACTCACACTGCTCATGTCACCATCTGGTTCCTAAAAAATGTTATTGCGCAGCCTTCTGCGCGAAGTTCAGAACTGCCAAGTTATATATCGGCCGTATTTGTTACGTAGGATTGGTCACAGACTCACAGTTTTTACCTAACAATCCCATTTCACATTTTTATACAGTTTATGTTTCTATTAACGGTTTTCACAATCTTATGTGACATAATTTTATTTTATATATCATAAGCAGTCACTTACAATTCAAATTAAATAACAACTAAAATTAGCATTTCAGTAACCATGCAAATGACAGGTATGCATGACATTCACATAATTATGAAATTTAGAGACAAAGAAGAACAAAATTAAGTGTGTCTAGTAAACATAAATCTACAACACTGCAAAAACAAACCACTTTGAGCTAGATAGGCGGGCAATCATCACACTGTTTAAATAGGGAGCGTCTGTATGAAGCGAAAGTCATGGAGAAAATATCGATAGAGCAATCCGTCAAGTTGGACCTTTCATTATATTGCCTTGTCATACGTGTAGGGGTAGCCCCCTTATACTACTTAAATGTAGCATTCAAGGTGGATGTAGGTAATTAAAAAATACGATGATGACGCTTACTACGTTGGACGTACTAATCAATGTATCAAGAAGACATAACACGCCTGAATTCCCCAAAGATGTAGGCAGAGGTGTTGCCCACCCACATTTCGCCAAGTTTGTTTAAATCACGTGTAATAGGGGGGGCGAGTCCATTTGGTAATAAGCCTTATATGTGCCTAGTTAAGGACTGCTACTGAGAATTTCCTAATAGCCAAACCTGAGCTTCAAACACAGGACTGCCAAGATTTCTTCACGTATGGAATCAATTACTTCTACCAGAAGCACTTTTTGAGCTCCTTAAGTTCTGAGTTGAGCTCCACGATTACTGACAAATGCTTGCACTGACAGGACAGGTCCACTCAAATCTGTGTGGTTCTTTTCTCAAAAGACCATTTCAGACTAAGCTACATGGTCCTCATAAGGCCTGACCAAGATTATGTCTGGACTTTAAAAGAGACTGTGACCTCTGAGCTTGTTTCGGCCTTTCTTCTCAGAGTAGTCAGATAGGAAACGCCGAACTCATCTAGCTAATTTATAATTATTTTTTTAAGATGACGTGTAAAAGTGATTCCAATATCCTATTACAGAATAAACAATTTCATTTCACTGAACAGACAGCTGTGCTGCTGGACAGTTGGTTGCGCCACTTGTTCCCAGCTACAGCACTAGGAAGTGGTGAAGGGTAGGCGTGCCGAGGGACTGTCTTATGTCATTTTGTCGTTCAAAAAGTGCTGATTCTCAGCCTAGTTTGAATAAATGACTTGATTTAACTTGCAAGTCGCGCTTGTGACCTACGAGGCAACCATATTAAGGCCAGCTAGTTTTTACTTTTTAGTTACTTGAAATTGTAAAATTATTTTTTTCTTTGTTTTACCGTGTTTAGGTATACCTGCCCACCACGTCTGTGAAACTTCAGCGGCTATGTATTATTACAGTCCTTACCCCGAGTAGTATTAAAGCAAAAACCTTTTCATAAAATAACATGACACCTGCTCTCCCCAAAGGGTTAGGCAGAATTGCACCTATATAGTACTCCCACATAGCGAGCCCCATTCAAGTTTTTTATTTGGAACAACAACAAATTGGCATAATTACAGAACGGAGTCAACTAGAACAGCATAGGTTAAAAAAATAAAAATCAACCTCACCGAAATAATTATCACTTTCATCTCAAAAAAATCTTTCAACGCACCCATACCCATTAGGTTACTCATATTCACAAATTTACTAGACCGACCCTTCCAAAATCTCCTTTGTCCTGCACCAGTCTGGGAGGTATAAGGTCACGCAGTACAACGACCTTAGTCCAGACGTCTGGGAGGCGACCTTGGACGACCTTCGATGCGTAGATGTAGCTGATATGTATGTACTAGTACTTAGAAAGTTCATTGTACAGATGTTGGAGATAGTTCTTTGTCTTTCTCATGAATTGATAAGTATAATCTCATATCACTACCTAACTTATAAGAAAAGTCAGTACATGGCCCTGAATCTGTTCCACCCATTACTTTGAATGGTGTTAACTAAGATAGGGTGTCACAGTTTAAGTACCTCGGACATTACCTTACCGACGACCTTAAAGATGATGTCGACATAGAGAGGGAGCGCAGGGCTCTGTCAGTCCGTGGTAATATGCTGGCCCGTAGATTCGCGCGATGTACGGACCAAGTCAAAATCACGCTATTTAAAGCATATTGCCAGGATCTGTAGACGGGTGGTCTATGGGTTAGTTATACTAAAAAATCCCTGGATACTCTGGGCGTCCAATACAATAACATTTTCAGGATGATGTTGGGAGTTCTGCAGTGCCTCCGAGATGTTCGCGCAGGCTCATACTGAAGATTCCATGCCGTCATTCGGAAAAAGGTGGTGTCACTTATCGAGGAGGGTGCGGGGGAGTCACAACAGCATCCAGTAAAACAGTAGCTGAAGATGTTCGTGCACCTGTGTTGAGGCATTTCGTTCGTCTGGTGATTTCTAGGGAGGTATCTCCCTATTGGTTATCTTGACGGGGCAGGGTGTCTCAGCACAGGGGTATTACATTTTATTTTTGTGTCTATTATTAGATGGATGGTAGTATGATGAGTGTTATCCATTGTAATTTTATTTAAGTACTAACAATAGTTTCTAAGTTTTGCACTAACCCTTGGATCTAGTTGTTCCAAATAAATATATATTTGAATTTGAATTTATATCAATATAACGGGTGTAAAAATATCCTTAACGAATCAGAGACTTGTTCTTCCCCTTATAAGCCCTTATTATTATGATCATTTTATTGTACTAGACCATACCTACTAGGAACCTTCTGGTTTCAGAGATATTGAAGGTCAAAGTTCAAACTTATTTGACGTGTTTTTTCGAAAATATGTTTTAAATGTAAAAAAAAGAACCAGAGACACACTTCCGAAATTAACGTAATGTTTTTTTTTTTTTTTTGGAAATCGTTTTTTTTTTTTTTTTTTTGTAAAAACGTGCTGAAGCCCTGTATACATATAAGAATAGGTTAAGCTTTGGTGGAAGTATTAGGTAGTCAGAAACTTAGGGGAGATGACTGTCTTGGGTGCAACAGACGTATACCCTGTTCCAAACTTTTAGTATGAAAGTGCAAGCAACCCTGTTCAGGTTAAATTCGTACGCAATCAGTCACAGGGAATAAGTAACAAATTCATCTGTATTTGCCAGGTCTACGGCATTTTCATAGTGAAGCAGATTCGAGTGAAAAGCCTCGAACACAACCGTCCTCTGTACATGCGTTTCGTTAACCTTCTTTAATATAATAATCTATTTTCCCAACATTATTGTTTCAGTAATAGAAAATTCAGCGACGAAAATCGAAAACTAACCTCAATGTCAAATAAAAAACACCTTTAAGGTGAATTAAAATTAGAATTTCGGGTCTAATTATTCAAACAAACAAATCAAAGCACTTAGGTAATTTTTACGTGGCGCTCAAAATCATCAACCAATTCGTTTACATTTTTTTCATCAGATGTTTCTAGAACAGGCCGTAGTAACTACAATAGGTACCTACTAGTCCTACACATGTAAACAAAGTGACAAGCTTCAAATAGGTCAACAGTCTGCTATCAGCTCGTTTTTCCGCATGTATTAGATCACGTACTCGCTTATCAACTCATAGTTCATGATAACTCGTACCTATTTAGTTTCCTAGCAGACTAGTTTCATGTTGACTACAGTTATTTCTGACTTCTTCTTGGGATCTTAAAAACGATCGATCAAATTTAGCTACGTTTGCCAAGTTTGGTCCGTGGATAGGTGACCATCTTTACATAGCAAGACCCCTCCGTGTCTCGGACAGCACGTTAAGCCGTTGGTCCCGGCTGTCATTCGTGGCTCTTTGACAGTTATTACGGGTCGTCAGAAGATCGAAAGTCTAACAACCAATTGTTTAGCCTTTTCCCAACATGTTGAGGTTGGCCTCAAGTCTAACCGGATGCAGCTGAATACCAGTATTTGACATGGAGCGACTGCCTATCTGACCTCCACAACCCAGTTTCTTCTTTGAATATGCCTTGCGAAAATAACAACGCTCTAATAAGGGTTTAAAAAAATCCGGCCAGGATAGGTAGTTTGGATGAATTTATCCCAAATATAAACTTAACATTGTAGTTGAAAAACATGTTCTCTCATACATTCCAACTGCAAATGTAAGTTTTTACGCACAATATTGAGAGATTTACTGTTATTACGACCATAGACTTCTTATAGGTTTTCCTGTAATCTATGAGTAAAGAACCATTCTCTGTACTTTTTTGAAAAGTTTTGGCTCAATAGTTTCGGGGGAATGGAAAATTTTCTTAAATATCTTTAAATGTACCTAGTATAAGATTATTTAAAAAAATTGAAATAAGCTCTGCTTATTGCGAGAATTTCATTTTTTTTTAAATAATTCCTGTACTGTGTGACCTAACAAATGAAGTTTCATTTGATATGTCACACAGTACAGGAATAAAAAAGTTTCTCAAACTGTGTTGTGTATGACATATCAAGTGAAGTTTCATTTGATATGTCATACACAACACAGTCTGAGAAACTTTTTTTCAATTTTCTGGTTTGGCCCCCCAAAAGTGACCCTCATATTCAAAATCCATTTATTTACGTTACACGTCGGTGTTTGGGTCACAGAAATACATATGTGTAACAAACTTCAACTTAATCGGTCCATTAAATTCGGAGCAAATTGGCTGTGACAGACGGACAGACAGACAGACAGATTCCTTTTGTGGTATGGAACCCTAAAATGCTGATTGGGCCTGCTCTTGACCTCGATCTCACCTGAAGGCGACGGAAGAGATCTATAATGGAACGAGCGTGCCTAGAAGATTTCTGTTAACTCTTGCTTTGAAGATAGACGGGTTATTATGGAAAGGTATTTTCCCGAATCCCGATACATAATTTTCGGTAGAGGTATATACCTAGTTATAAACAAAATGGCCGACTAATTATAATTATTAACTAGTTAAAAGGTGAGCACGGAAGTCGACAGTTCATCGTCTCGTATTGTTTATGTTTATTTGCATATAATTTCGACCTGGCAGGCTTCCAGTGTCCGCTGTATGTCAAGCTTTAGGATTCGTCTGTACGTGGATTATTTTTGGGGTGTGATTTTGAAGAACGAAAAATTCTGAATGACGAATCCATTCACGGAGAGGAGGCCTCACTCAGTCCCAGCAGTGGCAGTATCTCAGGCTGATTTTGTGAAGTGCAATTTTTGTTACGAATACAACTTTTTGACGTCATCCTCTGGGTACTTTCCAGGTGCTCCAAATCTAATTTATTGAGTTCACGATACAAATTTTAAGCTTGATACGATAAATCAATATTGATTTTTTATACCTACCCTAACTCCTTGGAGGTTAAAACCCAGACAGGGGTCTGCCCCAAATTAAATCAATATCACGCTTTGACGCATTTTGTAATAACCCTACAAACTAGATATTTCTGAACGCTTGATAGAGAACTAGCTGCGCCCCGCGGTTTGACCCGCAAAAGTCTCGAACCCGTGGGAATATCGGGATAAAAAGTCAAATGCCAAATTTCATCCAAATCCGTTCAGCCGTTTTAGCGTGAAAGCGTAACAAACAAACAAACTCACATTTATAATATTAGTTAGGATTAGGATTTTAAAAGATGTGTAGGGCTATTTGAATATTTCATTTCATTTCATTTATTCAATAACAATTTACATTGTGTCTGAATGTTTTACAAGAATACTATTTCACAAATAATTAAAATAATAACAAATTAAACAGAATTAAATTAGTTCCATACAATGTCATTGCCTACCTAAGTTATATTATTTACACACAAAAATTCAAAATAATCTAATGTATCAATATTTTATCAAAAATTCACTACATTAATAAAATTCAAACATGTCAGAACCAGTTACTATTGTCATTATGATTAAAAATTCACACATCCCTTTATTTCCCTTATTCAATGTCACAATTAAATTATTTGCAGCATATGCTGTGAGAAAAATCCGTCAATTTACTGATGTAGATACCGCGAGGCTAGTCTATTTCAGTTACTTTCATAGTATCATGTCTTACGGTATTTTACTATGGGGACGGGCTGCAGATATCGAATCGATTTTTATTCTGCAGAAAAGAGCCATCAGAGCAATATATGGCCTCCGCAGACGCGATTCCCTAAGGGAACTATTTAAAGATATTAACATTATGACGGTACCTTGTCAATATATATACGAGAACATCATGTACGTAAGGAAAAATTTAAGTATTTTCAGTAAAATAGGTGATAGACACAATTATGGGACTAGAAATAGGGACCAATTAGTTCAACCGGGTTTCAGACTGGCTAAAGTAGACTCATCTTTCATGGGGTACTGTGTAAAATGTTACAATAAAATACCTCCCCACATACTCCAATTGAATGAAACGAAATTTAAATCTTGCATAAAACGCACACTATGCTGCCAAGCATATTATAAGTTGGGGGATTACATCGCTGACAAAAATGCTTGGCTCAACGCTGGTCCAGCTCCACAAGGGCGCATAAACTAATTATTGATTAGCATTGGAAAATATTGTTGGAGCTGCTGAAGATTGAAAAACTATATTTACATTGTATAAATTCAATCTCTTAGTATTATATAATTGCATTGAACATATGTGAGCACTGTTTACCTACTTTAACATTTACTGAGTACGTCTTTCATTGACTTGAATGTACCCTGGCGGCTGAGAGTATGTCATGCTCACTCAAATGTCTCGCTGGTGGTGGCGTGTGTGTTGGATCATTAAGTTCCCTTCAAAATGGTTGAGCTGAATGATGCTGATCCATGCGTCATGTTCGTGAACGGGCGCCGTCAGTGGGGACTGGTCATCTCTTAGCTGCCATGGTTTATTTTAATTATTTTTGTTTTTATATTTTTTATTATGGTCGCTTTTAACGTGCACGATTTACTACATTGTTCTCACATATATAATTTCAACATGAATGATGTAACCAATGTTTTGTAACAATATTCTAATTTAAAAGAGTGTCCATGGAGTTTCTTGCCCGTTCTTCTCCATAGGAACCTACTACGCTTTGGAATGGGCAACTAGCTTCATCTTTCTGACTGACCGACCCCTTGACAATTCAAAAGTACCTGTAATTGGTTTATTTGGAATAAATGATTTGAGTTTGAGTTTGAGTTTGATTTAATGTCAGCATTTCAAATCTGTTATGTTAATTTTTTTAATAATGGTCCAACTAAAATACGTCATTGAGAAACTCATCAACAGTATAATAGCATTTTTCTACCAGAAAAGATTTAACTTGCTGCTTAAACTGGTTTATATTTGTATATGGACTTTAATTCCGTAGGTAGTGTATTGTACAATTTGATCGATTGAAAACTTGCCGCATGAGTAACCACTTTCATAAGTGGGTGTATGTCATACTGCAAGTCCTTACGCCTTGTAGCTTCTCGCTTATTTCTTTCTTCTGCTGTTTCGAACCTGTTCAGTTTTTTCATAAGGTCAGTGAGTACTACTAGAATATACAAACACGCCAATAACATTACATCACGCCTGTATTCCCCGAAGGGTTAGGCAGAGGTGTACCTATAGCACATCTACATTTCACCAGTTATGTTTAAGTCCCATGTAATAGGGAGCGAGCCTGTTGCCATCAACCAGATACAAATCCAGTCTCCGAGCTGCTACTGAGAAATTCCAGATAGAAAAACCCAATAGCACTTGAATATAATATGTTAAGATAACCTACATACATTGGCTTTCGGAAATCGATTAAAAAATCCTCGAGAGAAGACGCAGCAAATTGCAATACAATCCGAAGTATGCAAGTCATATTTAAATATTGATACAGCACACGATTCATAACGTATATCTTTGCCAAAAACGCAGTAAAAAAAAGTACATGTTATGTCAACAAGTTTTTTTTTTTTACGGAATGTGCCTGCTTGACCCCGTTCTCGCGTGATGGAAAGCTATGGATGAGGTCTATGAAGGAACGAGCGTGTCTTGAAGATGCCTGTTCACTTTTGAATCGGATCAGCAAGAGTATCAGATCAACATCAACATTGTCCTCCCCTTATCCCAACTTATTTGAAGACGGCTCAACATGTCTTTTACTTCCATACTTCTCTATTAGTCGTCATTTCGGTACTTAGCCATATCATCTTCCACACAGTCCATCCATCGTTTCTTTGGTCTTCCCCTACTCTTATAGCCATCGACATTAACACTCAAAACTTTCCTCCCGACAATTTCCTAATTAATACGTCATTA
Source organism: Xanthia togata (assembly GCA_963853775.1). Lineage (NCBI taxonomy): Eukaryota > Metazoa > Arthropoda > Insecta > Lepidoptera > Noctuidae > Xanthia > Xanthia togata. Next base: position 3,986,026 of record OY970815.1, read on the forward strand.
ATGCCTATATATTATTTCAGCTGGGATGTAATTACAGGTACCTACATATGTATCGAAGAACTTCATATCTAAGCAGTTTGAAAACAAAATCCCGTGAACACGATGACCACATCTGTTACCGCCCCGGAGTCTATAGCTGCCGAGCGCTGCAAGCAGAAATAGTCCTTACTATGTATTAGATATGAAGTTCTTCGAAGGTACATCGATCGAAGTTAAGCTTCGCTCGCCGCGGTCGGTCCGTGAATGGGTGACCGTCACGGATTTCAATCGTGGATTTGCCCTGCTGACGCGTCAAAAGATGGTCGCGTTTTGTTTTGTTTTGACCTATAAGACTTGACTGTCATGTAAACGCCATTGTTACTGTGTGAGCTCGCTCTTCTCAGTATTGACACTTTTTCGTGCCACTTAGTATAGTACGGTGAAGGCAAATCTACGATTTAAATCTTTGGCGATCATCCATTACATATCAAGACCCCTACGTGCCTCGGAAAGCACGTTAAGTTGTTAGTCCCGGCTGTCATTTGCAATCTTTGACAGTTGTTACGTTGTCAGATGACCAAAAAGTCTGCCAACCAGTCTAACCAAGGGGTATCGTGTTACCCAGTAACTGGGTTGTGAAGGTCGGATAGGCAGTCACTCCATGTAACATACTGGTGTTCAGCTGTATCCGGTTAGCAAAATAGTTGGGAAAAGGCTAGGCAGTGCAAAGCTTGTGAAAACCCCCTTTAACCTTCATCAAGGCATTTCAATAGTGCAACAAATAATATTTCAAACGCTCATCTATTTTGACATTATATGGTCAACCACCTCATCGAGTTTACAACTTTGGCAGTCAAATGCATGAACGTCATTCTCGTACTTAGTATTTCTGAGTAATACATATCGCATCAAAGTGGTGCCACCTAGAGACTTTTTGAGAACATTACGCATTGATTCCGAGGATTGCGATTCTAAGTGAAGATATGATGATGACTGGCTGGCTGGCGTTAAGAAAATAAAATGTCATGCTATCAAACCCAGCGGTTTAGGCGTTTCTGTCAGTGAATGGACGATAAGATTTTTATGAATTGAACAGAATTGTATGGAAAAGGGAGAGGGAGGCCTTGGCCCTGATTCCAGGCAAAAAAAACACAATATTTTAAAGAACTTGGGAGCGGCCTTGCCTGGCAGCGGGACAGCAAAGGCAAACAGATAGAAACATATGGAAGTCTCGAAACTGCTGGTTGACACTTCCCGTGACCCAAGGGCTGGCTTTAGCCTTGGTCAGAGGCTAATCATTGCCATACAAACAACGTGGCAATGCTCAGGTACCAACGAGTCTCTCGGGTATGAACTCAAGAGACTGGCGGCATTGTTACCACTAGTTACCAGTCGAAAGCGATGCGGGTGATTTTTTCGACGACGCCATATTTTAGTTTGTGAATAGTTTTATACATAGTTGAGTTAGGATATCATTTTGTTCTTTTTATTCATTAATTAGGTATAAGTACATATTATTATAATATTTCAGCCATAATATGCGACGTGTAACGTCCAGTTATGAAGATGGAGAGGGACTAGCTTGATGCCTAAATACAAATACAGACAGAATTGATCCAGATAGAAACGAGTGGAAAAGAGAAGGATGTCTTTGCCCTGCACTGGGACACCAGTCATAGGCTAAAAAGAACATATTTTTTAAAGCCTTGCAATCTGAAAAAATGCCATAAGTACAGAATCATAGATATCCGAGTACAGAATAGATACCTAATAGTACCCACTATTGTCTATTCTGTTTCATAGGGTAGGCGGGATCGATGCCTCTGATACAGCAGGAAAATCCACCAGCTAACTATAAACATTTGAACTGTTTTTATCAGCGATATTGTGTGACCTTGTAATTGTAACTATTGGTTATCGGGAGTTATGTAACTGAAACGCGTTAGAATTTTACTTTGATAACGTTGTTATCCTTTGGTTAGCTTGGCATTTACTGCCTGATTGGAGCTCCTACAAAAAAAAAACCAGTATACAGGACCAAACCTGAAATCACAAAAAAATAATCATCTGTTCCATAAATTTTGTCGAGCTACGCGAAAAAAAAATGAAAAATGTGTAACGTGTGTGTGCGTGTGTGAAATTGTATTGTGTGTGTATGTAAATGGTTTTCCGGTTTGGTCCCATAGTAGGTTGTTCATAACATAATGATGAGTAACGTCACGTGTATAAGTATCGGTCACAAATGACCACTCACCCTATAGAGTCACAACACGTCACTCGGTAAGCTACCACGGTCAAATGGAATAGGGCTGGACACAAATCTGCCGCAAGTCAGACGATCAATGAGCCAAACTCACGACCTTAATCCCTGTACAGTATTTTTGTCTCACGAAGCGACGTGCGCTTTACTTACGTTAACCAAGTGTACAAACTCGCTGTGTGCGTGGAGAATAGTAGCGTCGGCACATAAAACACACACACGCACACATTTCCGACTTCGCCATAGTCTTGGGCGGTACTGAGAGGTCCTGCGCTTACACACAAATTCACAGCGCGTTTGTACACTTGGTTAACACAAGTAAAGTGCGCGTCGCTTCGTGAGATAAAATACTAAAGGTACCATCGAAGAAGTTCATGTCTATACACCGTAAGGACTATTTCTGCTTGCAGCACTCGGCCGCTATATAACCGGGGCGGTAAGAGATTGTGTTATAGTGTTCACGGGATTTTGTTTTCAAACTGCTTAGATATGAAGTTCTTCGATAGTACATGGTAGGAACATCGCAGCAGGCCTAGGCGGAATGGCGGTAAACAGATAGACAGACGGACATGGCAAAACTATAAGGGTCTACTACGAAACCCTAAAAAATGGTCAATGCCTATAAAAATAAAATAAAATATAAAATAAAATAAAATAATCTTTATTTCGGATAAGCAACATCCATATGGGTTAGTAAACAAAAAGGATAATTTATATCTATGTTAGTAAACTTATGTACTTATTTGGAAACTAGTCTGTTGTTCAAAAGGCATCTTTGAACCACATCACCTAACAAAGGGGAATCGTACCTCCCCGCTATGGTCTTCAGGATGGAGTTGGAGCTGTTCCATACTCTGCAGAGCAAAGAAGCAGATTTCTGTCTGACGATAGCGTGGAAGCCATCGACGTGTGCCTGTGCAAACATACCTGATGCACTGCAGAAACGGGGCAGCCCCATCAACATCCTGAACCCGTTATTATATTGGACCCGTAGGGCGCTGATAGCCCGCTGAGTATAGTTGGTCCACAGGCTGCACGTGTAAAACACTTGGCAGTAAGCTTTAAAAAGCGTTATTTTGACTGCCTTGCTACAGCGTGCAAACCTGCGAGCCAACATGTTACACCGGACTGCCAGCGCCCTACGTTCCCTCTCAATATCCACTTGGTCATTAAGGTCGTCGGCTACATAATGCCCCAAGTACTTGAACTGGTACACTCGCAATATGTCATTCCCATTTAGTTTGATTGGGGGAACATTCTCAGGACATTTACCACCTACGGCCTTAAAGACCAAAAACTCACTTTTCTTTACATTATAAACTAGACCATGCTCACGAGCATAGTCCTCACAACAATTAAGCAGCTCTCTAAGCGCCCTAACCGTAGGGCTCAGCAGCACCATATCGTCAGCGTAGCTGATGTTGTTGACACTAACGTCATCAATGCGACATCCGATTTTCTTGCTGCTGAGCTCAACGATCAGGTCGTTTATATAGAGGTTAAACAATTTTGGTGATGTAATCCCTCCTTGTCTTACCCCACACTCTAGCCTATACGACACAGACCGCCCATCGGCCCATCTCACACTGTTCGTCTGGTTATAATACCAATACTGGAAGATACGCAACAGCTCCACTGGCACTTTTCTCTCCCGCAGCTTTTCCCACATAACCTCGTAAGATACGAGATCAAAAGCACGGGAGAGATCTAAAAAGCAAGCATACACTGGCGTTCGACGTTTTGTGTAGTATTGCACCGTATGTTTGAGGCCGAGAATCGCACTTTCGGTGCCAAGATCATTCCGAAACCCAAACTGTGCGTTGTGTAATTTTAAAAAGCTATCCAACCGCGCGTCTAGCTGACTGTCGAGTACCTTCGCGATAATAGTAGCCAGGGAGATGGGTCGATAGTTACACTTATCAGCAACGTCACCCGTTTTATTCTTAACAATAGGCACGACAATAGTTTGCAAGAGATCACAGGGAAGGTACGAGTGACACATACAGAGCGAGTAAAACATAGCGAGCACTCTAGCTATGTGAGGACCGGCATGCTGCAAGTGCTCAATGCTTAAACCATCGTGACCCGGGGACTTCCCTCTCGTCATCTTCTTAATGGTGCTTGACACCTGCTTGGCTGAAAAACGAACCAGATCAAAGTCACGACAATATCCGTCATCGAGCACTCGCCTCGAAGAGCCCAGCGGTGACTCCACTTTAAAGTGGTCCATGAACATGTTGGCGATGTTGTCCGGCTGATCAGCACCACCGACACTCACGGGAAGGCCAGGCTTAATATCAAACTTTTTGGTAGCCGTCCAGAACTTCTGAAAATTATTGGCTTTACGGAGAGAAGCTACATTATCAAGCTTAATTTGCTCTTGATGAGTCTGACACCACAATAGTTTGCTTTTAAACACCTTTCGAGTCAGACACATGTCGTTGTAGACATTGCCAGAAGTTGGTTTATTGTGCCATACCCATTGTTGATATTTAAGCCTCGCCGTCGCGTGGGCGTCACGCACATGCTTGTTCCACCCGACAACACGTCCAACATGTCCATGAGTCCGAGTTTCCACTTGGCTCTGTACCGCGGCCTCTGACAATGTAGTAACAATACTTTCATACATCTTGTCAAGAATTGCCATATGCTCAGTATTATTACAGTGGCTATTACTGCACAAACCAAATTCCTGAGGGTAATCAATCAGCTTTAGCTTAGTATTACATAAGTCCTGGTACACGCTTATTTGATCGCTATCCCTTTCACCCCAAATGACGGCGCTACGTGATGTTTTATGGTTTATTGACTTAGGTTTAATCTTACGTAACATACACTCAACAAATATGGGACAGTGATCCGACCAGAACACATCGTGCACAATACCTATTTCCGTAACTGTCAACCATGCAGACTCTGTGACGACACAATGGTCAAGCCATCGCCTACAACCGTGCGCGTCACTGACAAAGGTATAGCTACTTGACTCTAAGCCTAATTTTTCAATGTCCACACACCTCCACTTTTGTTCGTTACAGAATTCTAAGAGTTCACAATAAAGATTACGATGCATTTTTCGCCAAAATTCGTCAGATAGCCTTAGAAATCCAGCATTAAGCTCGCGACTGCCTGTCGAAACTCATAAATATTTACAGAACAGCTAGGATAGACAATAAAACCCGTTTTTCATACGACCGTGGTCTACATAGCAGCGGTTACTGGACTGCTATTGTTTAACTACCCACTTGTATAGCATTGTCTTAAGTATCTTGACACGACTAAGTGTATCTTGAACAAGTCCCTACCTACTTCGTTATATTGTGTAACTAGTTTTTGCCCGCAGCTTCTCCCGCGTAGATGTCGTAAAATATCCCACGGGAACGTACTACCCGGATTACATACCTAATAGCCGAGGAAAAGGTCATTGACTCCTACCGCTACGCCCGTGTTGCCGTCAACCATAATTATTTTGTTACGCGTAATTTTGAATCTGTGATATCTTTCAAACTATTCATTTAAATGATATGATGTCAAGGCATATTTTAATCTAAATTAAATGCCCAGTTTGAATAACATATTTTATTGGACAAGGATTAATATGATACCGGTCAAAATAACAATGAAATTTTTATTAAATTCTGAAAGATAATAATGGTTACTGTGGGTCATCCTTAGAAGATTACTATCGCGAACAATTTTGGTGAACTTTTTAAGATCTTCAATCCTGTAGAACATAAATTTGATGTATCTCTTACTGCTTACGCGAGTGAAACAATTTAGCTAGAGATATAAATAATCAAAGGTTTCATGTTATAGGGGTGAGATTTTGGGCATTAACTGGGCAAACATCTGAGTTCGGGCTCTGCCACTGAGATTTTTCTGATGAAAAAATCCAGTAATATTTTGCCTGACCCGACCCAGGCTTGCGACCACTATGACAATGCTCGCAAGTTGACACATTTCCTTCACAGTAATTGCCACCAAAGCTCCAAGGTTTTAACTGCATTAAAGCCTCCAGGACCTCATCTACCTCCTTCGCAACTTTTGTAGTCAGTCCCACTGCCACCTTGCTGATTGCCTAACTTTTTTACCTCGACATGAGTTGAGCCCTATACCACTAAACTTAAAGTCACAATTACAATTATACAAAATTGTTAAATTGTAAACATGGTGCGCAACACAGAAATTACATACAATTTACAATACATTCGCATTTTTAAAAGCGTAACTCAAGGCTGCACACGTAGCATGCCAACCATAGATACGGGTTTTGTCGATGGACAAAATGACAGATTGTGATTGTTCATCTGTCATTTTGTCTATTCTTCCATCGACAAAACCCGTTTCTGTTGTGGTTATGCTAAGCGTACAGGAGGGCTATGTATAAATTGCAGACTTGTCACTACAATTTATGTTATTTGTAGTGCCCGACACCTAGGTCGGGCACTTAGATTTATGTTTCGGCCAGTTTCGGCCTAAACATTATGTTTCGACCAAAGGCTCGGTTTCGGATAAAAACAGCTGAACCTTTCGGCCGCGCCGAAACTTAATTCGTACTCTCGGGTGGCGGTCGGCTAACGTAGGGTGCGCTCGGCACGAGTCACGACTGACAATATGGCGTCGCTCGCCTGACTCCGCCGGCCGCTCAATCACTTTGCTCAGTGCAGTGACGCTTGTGTTTGTTTACCGAATAATGGTAAATAATTAAGTAATTTATTTTGTTTTTGTTATGAATTTATCATGTCCTAGTGTAATTCTTAACGCCTATTTTCATAATTTATAAACAGATTGACGGATATATTGGTTATTTATTTAGTAATAACTAATAATGATTGTAGGTACCTACGTAATAAAATAATGGATGAATGAATTTAATCGTCATTTAGACCCAGTGTCACTATGACTATGATAAAATTTTAATTCGATAAAAGTGACACGAATGTTTCATTGTTCATATATCTGGAAAGATCGATGATTCACTGACATTTTATTCAACGATTTAATGACGTTTATAAAAAGTTCGGTTTCGGTTTCGGCCGAAACTATAATCAGAACCGAACTTTCGGTTTCGGTTTCGGCAAAAAACATGTTTCGGTCGAACACTAATTATTTGTAAGGTTTTTCCGTTACAGTTGTGTGGCTTAGTTTTGTGGTACACGGACTTGTAAAAATTGTAACTTGTAATTGTAAAGTTCTTCAATTTATAGCAGGTCTTTGATAAACTTGATACTAGAATAGCTTGCAATTTTTCAATCAACTCTCATCTGCTATATTTAGCCCAGGGTCTTTGTCCGACAATTGGTCTAACTAAATGTTCTGATTGAAAGATGGAACCGTTTGTGGTCGTGATGTCATTTAGTTTGCAGGAGGTCGATAAAAATGTCAATGTGGAATGTTGGGAGTTGGGACGGCCTCATTCAATTTGTGGGATAGCGACATTGAATAATTTGTTGATTGATAATTTCGTCATCGTTAAGGCCTCGACTCTCATGCATGAGGTTGTGGCAATGTGACTTTTCAATACATATGAACTTTCTGAGTTTAAATTGGATATTACTGACATCGGTAAAGGGAAAACATCGCTGCATCGTGAGGAACTCTCAAGTCCGAAATCGCCAATAATAGTCTGGTATTACTATAAATTTAAAACTTCCTATCTTCGTGTTAAATTCATTTCTTCTTTCGTCGAATTTGACCACCAGTCTATGTCTAACCAAGGGTTTTCATGTTGCCCAGTAACTGGTGTGGAGGACAGATAGGCAGTCGCTCCATGTAAAATACCGGTATATAGCTGCATCCTGGTCTTTTCCCAACTAAGTATGTCGGCTTCCAGTCTAACCGGATGCAGCTAAATACAAGTAGGTATGTTACATGGAGCGACTGCCTGTCTTACTTCTACAACCCAGTTACTGGGTAATACGATACCCCTTAGTAAGACTGGTTGATTTTCTGTAAATTAATGTGCCATATTTACAGCCGTATTTTAAAACTCAAAAGCGTGACCTACGAAGAATACTACTTACAGTGAAAAAGTCAATACACATAATCTCGAATCTAATCTTATCATTCAAGGACCAATATATACAAAGGCATTAATGAATACTTATGATGTATTCGGAAGATAAGAAACGATTTCCTTATTTGTAATGTTATTGACACAGTTATTAGCGATAATGCAATTGCAACTGGCGGCTGACCAAATTAACTAGGAAAATGTGAGTGGAAACGCTGGGAGACGTCCAAGGAGGACACATAGTAACCTTAATGGTGATGTGCTTCAGTAAGATCAGGTTTGTAGTACTCGCAACCGGCGTGCATGTATAAGACTAGATCTATGAACGTAAACGAAGCAAAAAGAGTATTGTAAGTAGCAGGTGGCGTTCTGTAGTTTCTGCCTACCCCCATGGAAAGAAGGCGTGAGTTTATGTATGTAGTCTCCGAGTGGCTACTCAAACCAGTCTTACTAAGGAGTATCGAGTTACCCAGTAACTGGATTGTGGAGGTCGGAGAGACAGTAACTCCAGGCAAAATACTGGTATTCAGCTGCATTCGGACTGAAAGCCTACCCCAACATAGTTGTGAAAAAGCTAGGCAGATGAGTCAATCGCACCCAGGGCAGTCAACCCCGGTACCAACTTGCTGACCGGCTAATATTTTTCCACGACATGATTTTTTCTTATGGACTGGTCGTTATGGCAATAGTTGAGTGGTCCAGCAGTGGACGTCTTTCGACTGAATGGTGCTCTTCCCAATCTATTTGAGAAGAGATATTTGCCCTGGCACATTTACATTCGCCGGTAATGTAACAATCCAAGATTCCATTGTAACGGCTAAAGTTCGTTTTTGAATCCCGAGACAAATTTGAAATTTCAAGTGATTGATAATTGTTTTTTTACAATTTGGAGTTTGACATTTGCACCTGTCAAATTAGTCTCTGGGATTCAAAAACGAACTGTAGAGCTTTGCAAGTAGACTGCGAAGGCCGTCAACTGCCAGGTAGTGTAAAGAGATCATTGAAACCGCAAGATGAGAAGTAACACGGCTAGGTAGAGGTTGAAGTTTGGGGAGCGCCAGAATCAGTCAATATTTATTTTCCTTCTAAAATAACTCGTTGCAAGAAACATGACACTTTAAAAAAATAATGATAATAACATCGTACGATACTGCAAGATTACATTTTATAAACAAATGCGTAGCTGATGCGTAGGTACCTACTGCGAAGAACCAATGAGTCATAATTATACCTAGTGTTTTTGTTTAAAGAGAACTGTTTACGTAAAGATAGTGGCCTTGGTTGAGTTACGTGTTGGTAAACACTTGGAGCATAGCTGGCAGGGTAAGAAAGTTGAAGTGGCATTGGGCTGGCCACAAAATCACGGAGGCGCTTCAGCAGCTGCTAGTGGCGGAATTGTCGAGTTTTCATACCAACCAAGCGTCACCGTTTACTTGCGCTACAAGACAAAAGGACGTTATAGAAACTGACGCCTCCAGTTGTGAACTTTCGGCGCCACGAATTGTATTAGTACTGCCGTCGTGCTCTTTGAGGATGGCCATGTTTGTCAAAGGACCGATGGCCGTTTGGACAGAGGATACCGTAATTCAGCCAGCGTAGCGTTGCACGCCCCCCAGCTAGATGGCACAACTGAGATAGACTGGCTGTAGAAGGCGGAGAACCAGGTATCATGCCGCAACTAAGGAGAGGCCTATGTCCAGCACTGTGGACTGATTCTTTATTGATATGATTTGGTTAGTTGATACAGCATCCTCCTGCCCTTACTCCAATTTATTTGCGGTGCGCGCAACATGTCTTTTTCTTCCTTAGGTATCTCAATCAGCCGTTATCTCAATAGTCACCCGCCTTCCCAAACTCTTAAGCCTGCTCTACACGTCGACAGATTCATCAGCAGATGTCATCTGCGGATGCGTCCGCCAACGTGTAGACGGGAGAATTGGCTCGTCTGTGGTAGATATTAATTAAACGTCGGCATGCGTCTGCCTACAATCAATTTGCTGGCGGTTTTTGTGGCTCGCAACAAAGGGTGTTAGCGCGAGCGAACATCATTTTTTTTAATGTTGCCTGCGTCTGAATTGCGTCCGTCGCGTATTAATACAGAGTGAACGACCTACAGACGTGTGGACAGCTCGTGCTGATACTGCATACATCTGCTCATGCATCTATCGACGACCGCTGTCGCATCTGTCGGCTTTACAGTCGGCACAAACTTCTAGTTTGAATAATTGTTTTGAACAAATCGGAATACAGAGCTATAAAATTAGAAAGATTATAGCTAATTTTGCATCCTGCTAAGTCACGTCCTTGAGAACATATTGTGTTTGACACAATTATAATTATGGAAATCGATACTGCACATAACAATGTTGTTTTCTAATAAATGGGTAGGGTAGGCAGAAAGACAAAGGTCACCCTGTCACCCTCATATTTACCTAATCGAGAAAAACAACGAAACCGAGTAGTTGGCTGTTCCTTATCCAATAACGTTGCTCACGACACAAGAAGATAGAGTCAATGTAAACAAATAAGGTTGAAAATAAACAAATCAGTGTGCAGTCAATAGGTAAAAGTACCAGGCTGCAATAATATCGAGGAGATTGCTTTGAACGGTTGAACCTACAGGTATAACGCGACCATATACGGAAGTCGTGACTTGCAACAGCTTCCGCTCAAGACGGCCTGCTATTTAGAACGCCGGTTAATCACAGATCGTATCACGTACGCGTTATTATTTTATGACGCAAATTAAATTATTAACCTCGGGAGTTCAACTCCTGACTGACGCCATATTGGATATTTTGAAACGTATTTTTAAAACGTAAACATTAGACATGGAATTTTGTATTTTACGTCTTACATCGCTTAATCGTTTTATGTAGATATTTCAACAAATATACATGATTTTACAGTCATAAAAGAAAATAAAGCCACTAAAAACGCTTAAATCGTGTTTCGTCACGCACCAAACAAGTTTTGTTGACACAAGTTCTTTATTTATTTATGTGTGCAGAATGTACTCACCGCTCAGATCTTCGATGGTATTCAGCTTTCGAGTCGTCATTTTCACGTTTAACGAATTCACTACACGATAATACAGTTATCACGTCGAAATATCGCACTTTCAACGGAAAATAATCGAGATATTTTCAAGTTTTCACAAAGAGAACAACCTTTGTCGACTGCCTTTGTTTTCTTTTTGTGTTATGTATATATGTTTTGATTTTGTTCCGCTATGACAGAAGGCGTGCAAATCGCAATCTCTGTTGATTGGTCATTCAGTTATTACGCTGATCCAATCCAGAAGGAGAACGTCGCTATCAAATCTTTTGATTGGTTTAAATTTGTAAACAAAAAATAATGCTACCAGTGTAGAAAACCGAAAAAAATCTTTCAAGGATGTCACTTTCACTGGTAACTAAACAAGACTGTATTACATATTTTTATTGAATTTGACTAACTGTGCGTTTGCACTGGCGAAACATTCACAACAAAACATGTTGAAATCTTCAGTTGCTGTCAAAGTTCTATACATTATTTGACAGTAACTAGCGATTTCAACATGTTTTGGTGTAATGTTTCGCCAGTAAAAACGCACAGTAAGAAATTACTATTCCGCTCTCTACTTTTGCAGAAACATTCACTTAGCAAAATATTTGCGTCACCAGGCTTGAATGTCTATGGTAACTGAGCCATTGCTAATTATTTTCTAAAAAAAAATGTCTTTCAATGAATGGTGTCACTGTAAATATGCATATGATCATATTTTAACCGGTGGGACTTTAGACCGTATAGATTCATTCACGCATAGAACAAGAAAATTCATAACACAAAATGAGGTTTTGACAAACCTTTTTACAGTTATTGTTTTATGGCAACATTAGAATTGTCTTTGTCTTTTGCTGGCTTCATTCAAAAAAGTTCAATCTGTCATTCAGTCATTCAACTTCCCGAATTAATTCGTGTGATGACACAAGTTTGCACAAGTTCAAGAACCGCTATTTTACAGTTGATTATTAATTAAAAATACAAAAATGAGTGTAAATACATCCGATGAGTATGAGGAGAGCCCCCCTATATCTAGAAACTTCGATGAAGTTGAAAGTGCTCGGTAAAGACTGAATTCTAGACTAAATCTGTGCAATTCCAATGTTGTAGCCTGACAGCTGATTGTACCGGCGGGAAAGTTAAAAGGCGCGAAATGATTAGGGTGTAAAAAGTAATATTTTAAAGTAAAAATTGGTCTGTGTACTACAAATACTCCATATTTCGCAGGAAAAAGATGCGTACAGATAATTCGAGCCGTAAAAGCTGGAGTTTGATGGACCGGAAGACTGATCATGAGGTGAGTTGTCGTTGAATTCCCGCTTTTTTCGTGGACCTTTTTGGTTATGATTTACATTCCGAGGTGGGAATTCTACGTGTCAATTCCCCAAATAGATTGTTAATAACCCGGTTCTGTTCTATAAATAGGTTTTCCTGCAGTATTTTGGCTGAATAACCCGATTAGTAAATTTTCCAGTTCTTAGTAATGGTTATCTCCGATTTTAAAGGACGTTTTCTAATCACCAAAGGCATTGGTTATCTCTTGCCTACAATTTCATCGAATTCCTTATTGTATTTCACCGAAATCTGGCCTTAATTCGTAGTTAAAGCTAGCCGATTGTCATGGTCTGTACACTTGGTTCGTTGACCTTAATTTTGGGTTGTCTGCAAGATAACACACTTTTAACTTTTCAAACCACCCTTTATTACCTCAGTAAGGGAAGCAGAAGTCTGCTCTGATTAATATGGAACTGTCATAGGCGGATATATCAAACAGCTTCAGCTCAAGTGGTGAGAAGTCTTGACAGCAGAACAATAATGAGACGTATGATTGTACCAGCCTGCTCTGGGTTTAGTTATATATCCCCCCCTGTCTCTACCGCTAGCTACTGATACCACTTTTCAGTACCTACACAGGGATACAAGGATCATCCATTTTATTCTTACTACTTATTATTAGGACCTACAATCTATGCAAATCAATTTTACTTACTTTTCTCTGCCCGAAAGAAATCTAGAAATGTTCTAAAATCAACCTACAAAATTAGCCACAACTTTCAATCTTTTGTCCTGTATTTAAATCTTTAATGTACTATCGAAGAATCTCATATCTAAGCAGTTTGCAAACAAAATCCTGTGAACACAATGACCACATTTGTTACCGCCCCGGTTCAATAGCGGCCGAAAACTGCAAGCAGAAATAGTCCATAGGGTGTATAGATATGACCTTCTTCGAGGGTACCTACAATATAATATCCTGATTGCTACAAATCATGATACCATCTAGTTTATCCTCATTAGCATACCATTTTTGGATGAATATACCTACATACTTCCTGTTGATGATATTTGAATACAAATATTCTAAAAGGTCCATATAGTGACCTAATGTGGATGTTCTTCAGAAAGCTCAGGGGCCTTATTATGAAGTATTAATGCCATCATTATTCCACTGTGAAAAAAGGATGGTGCTAGCGGCCTCATATAGCTCTGTCTCTCACTCACACTGAAATAATGGTGGCATTAATACGTCATAATGCAGCCCCAGATGTGTACTACCTGCAACCAGCGTGCGTGTATGAACTTAGACGAAGCAAAAGGAGTATGTAAGGATTGTAGCAGGTAGTGTTCTGTAGTTTCTGCCTACCCCGATAGGTGAAGACGAGAGTTTATGTATGTCAATCAATCTGCCTAGCCTTTTCCCAACTATATTGGGGTCGGCTTCCAGTCTAACCGGATGCAGCTGAATACCAGTATTTTACATGGAGCGACTGCCTATCTGACCTCCACAACCCAGTAACTGGGTAATATGATACCCCTTGGTAAGACTGGTTGTCAGACTTTCGGGCTTCTGACGACCCGTAACGACTGTGAGTTTATGTATGTAAATATTCTTAATATCTTTTGTAATGTCAATCATATAATAATTTAAATTATGAAGGCCAATGTGACTCGCATGCCTGGGGTTGAGCAGTCTTGGGGTAAACTATTGCTTTTTGAAGGATGCTCTAACTAACCCATCTGTTATTTATTATTATTATATAAATATATATATACAAATAAATATATTATATAATATATACAAATAAATATATATGTAATATATACAAATAAAAATATCTTTATCTTAACAACTAGCTGCTGCCCGCGGTTTCGCGTCGGACCCCAAGTCTTTTTCTAAAATAAATGTAGGCTAAATTACTCCTTATAACATCAGCTATCTACCAGTGAAAGTCCTGTCAAAATCTGTCCAGCTGTTTCCGAGATTAGCCAGAATAATCAATCAATCTGCCTGCCTTTTCCCAACTATGTTGGTGTCGGCTTCCAGTCTAACCGGATGCAGCTGAATACCAGTATTTTACATGACCTCCACAACCCAGTAACTGGGTAATACGATACCCCTTGGTAAGACTGGTTGTCAGATTTTCGGGCTTCTGACGACCCGTAACGACTGTCAAAGATCCACGAATGACAGCCGGGACCAACGGCTTAACGTGCTTTCCGAGGCACGGAGGAGTCTCGCTATGTAAAGATGGTCACCCATCCACAGACCAACCCCGGCAAGCATAGCTTAACCTGATGGATCGACCTGTGCGGCAGTTATTATGCCAGCCAGGCTGAGGGAGAGGAGAGGAGGCCGTCTCCTCTCCTCTCCCTCAGCCAGAACACACAGACAAAATTAATAATAATAACTAAATACTGTATAGATACTTTTAGTACTGTATAGACTTTCTTTGTATGCATTAAGTTAAAGTATTTTAACTATTGATTAATTTACAGGTGCTCCAAGAAATGGGTGTCAGTCTCCTAGAACCTGACGACTCTGAAAACCTATGTGACCCTGGTGGCTCTGGAATGGTGAGATAATTTATACCTATTTAAAAAAAAAAAAAAAAATCACAATTGTTTGACTCAATTTATAAAGAAGTAGAATTGGTGGAAAATAGCTTTTGTTTGGCTCTCAAGTCTACCACGAAGTAAATATGCCAGCTTGAAGTAAATATACACTCAACATTAATTTATTCAAATAGGCCTAGAATCGGCACTTTTTAAACGTCTCAAGCCTCAAGTCTGCTATTACAATAGTGTTAGAATGGTCTATCATTGATTTCTTAATTGTTGATTTTGACAAGTTTGGTAATCTACTAACATAATGGCGTCATTATGACTTTCCAATGATCAGCCACTGACACTCCATTGAAAGAAATGGCATCTATTGGTAATCTCGTACATAATGACAAATGAATGACTGACTTAGGCGGCAACCTGCTAAAATTTTAACAGTTCCTTTGATCAGTGACCTACCATTAGAACGTCATTGTGCAGTAATTGCTTTCAATTCATTACGAGTATCGTGTTTGTGGAATACAATGATCAACCAATGATCGACCATTATGAATTTAGCAGATTACGAACTTTTAGCAAAATGACAATGGGATCGTGTTGGAACGACGAATTTATAAAAATAGCAGACTTGGGCCCCATGTCTGTTAATCCTCGAAGCGTTCGGCCGAGGTGTACCTTAATACAAAAGTATTTACAAAAGACAGCTCCCAGCTCCCAAAACTTCCCCTTCACCACTTCACCACTATCTAATGTTAGGGTTGGAATTTGAAAGGGGTTGCGCATTCTGTGAAGTTCACAAGAAAATCCTAACTAATATTATAAATGCGAAAGTGAGTTTGTTTGTTCCGTTTTCACGCTAAAACGGCTGAACAGATTTGGATGAAAGTTGGCACATGGGTAGACCATGACCTGGATTACGACATAGGTTCTTTTAATCCCGATATTCCCACGGGATCGAGACTTATGCAGGTGAAACCTCGGGGCGCAGCTAATAAAGTAATAAAATAATAACAAATTCCCTACTGTAGGATCCAGAGGATTTGTAAAAATCTAGCTCCTAAGGCTCCTATGAAATCGGTTTCTAGTTTTTTTTAACATAACATATTTTTTCAGAACATAATAAAGTTTTATTATTTACATACATACTTAAATAACATCACGCCTGTAATCCTCGAAGGATTAGGCAGAGGTGTACCTATAGTACACCCACATTTCACCAGTTATGTTTAAGTCCCATGTAATAGGGGGCGAGCCTATTGCCATCAACAGGGCACAAATCCAGACTCCAGGCTGCTACTGAGAAATTCCTGATGGAAAAACCTAATAACACTGTCCGACCCGGGAATCGAACCCAGGACCTCATGCTCAGCAGTAGCGCTTGCGACCACTAGAACAACGAGGCAGGCTGTATTTTTTATAAATAGGTAGTAAAAGTTTTTTCCCAGGCAGTCTTTTTTATTATTTTATAAAAAGTAAAAGTAATTTTTCCAATAATAACTGGTGCTAATAGAATCAATTCAATCACTTGCCACATAATATTAGTCAGCAGTAATAATGGGGTAATTGTGCCATACATGTTGCAGTTACTTAATTAGAAAATCAGCAGAATTTCTGCTATGCATAATTACTACCAAAGACTCGGTTATAAAAATTATGCTGAATTAGCTGCAGTGCTACTGAATAAAACCGGCCAGCTAATCACAAGTGTGAAGAATAGGGTAAAAAAAAAGTAATGAGCCTTCAATTATCCATAACATAATCAGCTTTCCATCTAGTGAATAAACT
Organism: Xanthia togata; assembly: GCA_963853775.1. Lineage (NCBI taxonomy): Eukaryota > Metazoa > Arthropoda > Insecta > Lepidoptera > Noctuidae > Xanthia > Xanthia togata. The sequence continues at coordinate 4,002,951 of OY970815.1, forward strand.
CAGTGTTTGTTGCGCTTTTCGAACGTCAAAATTACATAAGACAGTCCCACAAAACGCCCACCCTTCACCACTACCTAGTGCTTTAGCTGGGAAGAAGAAGTGGCGCAACAAACTCCCCAGCATCACAGCTAGACAGCTGTGCCGCAAATCAAATGTTTAAAAAAAATGATTCTATATAATAGTATGAAAGATAATTTACATTACGCAACACAAAACATAATTTAAATTATAAATTAATAGCCTTATGACAGCTAGCACACGCCAATATACCAACCAAAAACATCGAGGACTGTACTCAGGCAGAAATAAAATTATGTAAACGTAAACAATATCTAAATAAGAAAATAAAGCCTCCAGGCATAAAGGAGATGCCCGCTTACATATAGCTGTAACTAGAAGTTACAATTGATAAACTAGGACCATCGAGGTAAAATAAATAATTGTCGAAGTCGCTAGCTAATCACACATATTGCAATACAACTCATAAAAAAACATTGTAATGAGTAAAGTAAAATAAGTACTTGTAGTAATGGTACAGGGGTAGACTTTGACCTGGAGAAGGATATAGGCTACTCTTGATGCTAGATCGCAGACGAAATCGTGGGCAACAGCTAGTAATATTATAAAAAGAAAATAACAATACAATAAACAATAGAATAGAAAACATTTATTCGACACAGACACAACACAACAGCAACAAACACATTAAAAAAAAAAGAACAAAAAACATATCTAACAATAAAATTGCAGTAAAATTTTGCTGAGCGTGACCGTACCGAAAGGGTTACCATCTCAGCATTTGCTGGGCGTCAGACACCCAGCGCTGGTTTTCAGTTGGCACCCCGCAGTGACACACGGACGTAGGTAAATAAAATAGATATATACTTGAATATATCTATTTTATTTACCTACGTCCGTGTTAAATATTGTTTTTTTTTTTGTTTGTTACGCTTTCACGCTAATACGGCTGAACGGATTTGTATGAAATTTGGCACATGGGTAGACCATGACCTGGCTTAGGACATAGGATACTTTTTATCCTGATATTCCCACGGGATCTAGAATTTACGAGTGAAACCGCAAGGCGCAGCTAGTTAATTATAAATATGTTAATCAATTTATAATATATTAATTACCTATTTAATTTCTTTACAGGCCGTAAAACAACTAAAAAGAAAACACAAGGATATAGAGAACATGAGCCCCAACGTAAACTTAGTGACGTCCCCGAGAGGCATAACGTCACCTCGCTCTAAGTTCAGTCCAAAGAGCCCTAGAGTGAAGCCCTGTATCGGCAGCCCTAATGCTGGGCCTTCGAGACTTAAGAGCCCGAGGAGCTCCGAGAAACGTAAGTATATTATAAACAATTTTTATTAATGTAGTTTGGGAAAGTTTAGCCAACTACTCTACGAAGAAACACCAGAACAAACTCAGTCTCTTTTAAAGTCCTTTGTAATGGGCAGATGATCTAATCCAACAGTGTCTTGAGGAAAGCACCACAGATTTGAGTGGACCTGTCCAAACAGCTAGCTCATGGCTTATAGAATAACATAATCTGAGTATATAAATGAATAATAAGCATTAAGAATAATAAATAAGTATGTGGCAGCATCTACATAACCACATACGAAGTACGCAGCACGCTAACGTCACGCTAATATCCTGCATCGCGCAAGCTTAGTTTAGTACAACGTCCCGACATCAATCGTCGGGCAGTTGCCCCACCAGTCACAACACCCGTCTGGTCGGAGGATCAAAAATTCAAATTCAAAAGTCATTTATTAAAACTAGGCTGAGAATCAGCACTTTTCGAACGTCAAAACTACATAAGACAGTCCCCCAAAACGCCCATCCTTCACCACTTCCTAGTGCTTTTGCTGGGAAGAAGAAGTGGCGCAACAAACTCCCCAGCAGCACAGCTGTCTGTTCAGTCCTCCCTTTTCTATAGAGGATGTGTGAACTTTACACCCTGTTATAGTCTTTGTTTTGATGTCTAGAATGTTTGTAAAAGCATCTCACTTAGCAGCGGTGTTAATAGCCCAATCAATATCGACACAAAAATGTAACAACGATTTCTTTATATGTTGTTAGGTCTCCTGAGAGCAGTTTTTACCCAAGTTTCAACCATGAAAGCCTTGTGCTACTCCCATGGTGCTCAAAAGACTGAGAAATTCATGCACTTGTTTGTTTTTTTCTTACCTTAAAGACGCGTTTTTAGTTATCTTTGTTATTATCGTTGTTTTAGTTATTTTTATGAAGCAAGCTAAATTTGCTACAATCTGATCCCAACCCAAACGCTCTAGGTTTATTGTTTGCGAAGATATAGCTAGTCAAAATGGTTTTTTTTTTCAAAGAGAGGTTATGTTCTTAATTATAATCATTTAAAAGTCATCAATACAACTCTTTTAGTTTAAATTACCCTATTCGATGACTATTATTCATGAAATCATGACATTTGAGGTGTGAATAATTTTAATTTTGTAAATACATATTTGTTACGGTTGCGAATCATAAATAGAACAACTTAAATCCTGCAAAATTGCAAAAAAATAAAATCAAAATTTCACGGACTGCCTTCGCGTACCTTGGTGTTATTAACTGCTAATTATAAAAATCCATTCTTCTCTTACAGACAAACCCCTCCAGCCAACAGACCAGCATATTCATGAAACTAGCCTATTGCTGGACGAATACCTAATAGATGAAGAAACTCCCCTAGCTCAGTCAGTCAGCGCGGGCTACTTACCGACCCCAGCGGCTCAGTACAGTGGCGCCACCAGTGACAGTAGCGGAGGAAAACATCGTTACACACGTAAGTTCAACCCGCACTTGTCCCGTTCTCTCACAGACTGAGGATACCCGAGTCCTAGGAGTCGGGTATCCGTGTTCACCATCGTTTAAATACTTTATTCCGGAAGGTTTCTCTGTTATTAAAATTACGTTTATCTAAGAAATCTCGATGTTTTATCAAGTCGTAAAAACCGTGCGAAGCAGGAGGGCCGCTAGTTATCTCATGCTCTGAAAGTGCTTATTTGTGCAGGATATAGGCTGCACAAAATCGAATTTTCTGCACGAGTGCATTAACGTACCTACTCATAGATGTATCTATATTAAGGCAAAGAAAATGAGCCATACAGCCAAACACAATAAGAAATTCATAGATAGAATTTGTTATTTTAAATATTTACTTTAATTTATTTGCCATATGTGTTTTTAAGACATAAATAATTTCGTTCAGTATTCAAAACTGTACAAATTTTTCTTTGAAGTTTAATTAAATAAATGTTATGTTATACTACTGTTTTATTTCCTCGCAATCGAAGTGAAAAGCAGAGTTTTATAACTCGTCCACAAAACCATTTTATCCTCGACATTACTATCAGCCCGAGACGAATAAAAATGGTTCGTTTTGTGCACTTGTTGTAAAATCTACTATTTGTTACAGCCCTAGGAATGGAAGATGAACTTATTATAAGCCGGAGACACAAACCAGAGCCGGTTGGAGCCGTATCCTTCAACATACTATCAGATGAAATGATACTCAGCGTGTTCCGATGGCTGCCCAAACGGACCCTCGCACACTGTATGATGGTCTGTAAGAGGTAAGAGCCATCACCATCTGCCTAGTCTTCTCCAAATATGTTTTCAAATGACCAGGCGCAGGCGGTTTGCAGTAGTGCTCCTATCATTGCGCGTTTTTATGAAGTTTTGTCTGCTTTGGGTTACCGTTTGTCACCTGAAACTTTTAACTTAATTTTAAAGATTTCTGGAATTGCATAGTTGTTTATCTATGCTATCGTAAACATGGTTATACAAAATAGGCAGGTACTCCCATAGGTTGTAACAGCTCTATATCAGATCTCATCCGAGGCGCACACTTTTCTTTGGATCTCTGTAAATACAGCATGTATCGGGAATGGTCGTGTGGTCCAAATGTATGGGACAGCTGATAATTACAGTTACAGCTATATGTAAGCGGGTGTGCCCTTTATGCCTGGAGGCTTTTATTTAGATATTGTTTACGTTTAGTTTTTTTTTTTTGTTTCTGCCTGAGAACAGTTCTCGATATTTTTGGTTGGTATATTGGCGTGTGCTAGCTGACATGGCTATTAATTTATAATTAAAATTATTTTTTGTGTTGCGTAATGTAAATAATTTTGCATACTATCATATAGAATCATTTTTTTCTAACTGAACAGACAGCTGTGCTGCTGGACAGTTTGTTGCGCCACTTCTTCTTCCCAGCAAAAGCACTAGGAAGTGGTGAAGGGTGGGCGTTTTGTGGGACTGTCTTATGTAACTTTGACGTTCGAAAAGTGCTGATTCTCAGCCTAGTTTGAATAATTGACTTTTGAATTTTTTGGTGATTATGATGTTGGTCCACGAATAAAGTTGTTCAGTCTGTACCACACCTCAAATTTAAATAACCACACATTTCTGATGCATGCTGTATTGATTTTGCCGTCTGGTTATGCAGCATCGTGCCTGGCCAAACAAGTTTGTAGCAGCCTTTAAATTGAACTAATAACTCGCAAAATGTGGGTATAAATACACGCCTATCTACTTCAAGAAATACTGAACTGTATTTTTTTTTTATTCTCACTTAATATTCCTTTGTTTTCTAGATGGCACAGAGTGGCATGCGACGAGACACTCTGGCAGAGGCTGGAGTTAGGCAATAAGACACTCTCAAGAGACGCCATAGGAAGAATACTAGCTAGGAAACCTATTATAGTCAGATTGGCTAGCTCTGAGGTAAGATAACTTCTTAATAAAACACCTGGTTAATAATAGATAAACACACACATATAATATGCAATAAAGATTTTAATATGCATAGTATCATTGAATTTTATAACTTCAGTCAGTGTTGGATCAAATTAAACTATCTAGCTAAACTCCACAGACACTGATGGGTATCGATATTTAAGACGATGAAAAAAAAAAGATTTCGTGAACTCATACTTCAAGTAGGTAAATGCGGTCACCGACCCAAAAAAAAAACAGTATCATTTTTGTTTTATTTTATCATGTTTAGAGATTCTCTAGCTATTTAAATTTGACCCACTATTATCCGTCTGAAAATACCCTATCACTAAAAGCATATGATATCTACCAGATAAATCATAAAAAATTTAAATCTCTTAATATTTTTTGTAATTTGTAATCTCTTGTTATTTTTTTTAAGTAATCAAATGAGGAAGCCAGCAAAAATCTGCCGTTTAATGATAAATAAAACTCACCATATCATCTTATCTTACAGATAGCAGAATGGCACCCCCCCTCCTTACCCGCAGCGTCCCGGATACACTACCTAGATCTGAGCATGGCTACCATAGACATAGCGACGCTCAACAATTTACTAGAAACATGTCCCAGTCTCAAGAAATTGAGCCTAGAGAGCGTTCAGCTGGAGGATAGTAGCTGTGAACTAATCGGTAAGTACTTAGTACATACCGAGACTCCTCCGTGCCTCGGAAAGCACGTTATGCCGTTGGTCCCGGCTGTCATTCGTGGATCTTTGACAGTCGTTACGGGTCGACAGAAGCCCGAAAGACTGACAGCCAGTCTTACCAAGAGGTATTCTGTTATCCAGACCCTAAAATAGTCGGGAAAACGCGAGGCAGATTGATGCCTGCCTTTTTTCAACTATTTTATGGTCGGCTTCCAGTCAAACCAGGTGTGTAATCATTATAAACGCTTAAATTGTAATAAATATTACTGGTAATTAGGATCTTAGCAGGTCGCGTTCTGTAGTTTTTACCTTCAAACAAACCATTTATTTCAATTAAACCATTTACAGGCACAATTGAATTGTCAAAGAGTCGGTCAGTTAGTCAGAAAGTTGAATCTAGCTGCCCATTCCAAAACGTAGTAAACGTATCTCTATGGTGAAGAACGGGAAATAAACTCTTCAAAATCAAAAGTCATTTATTCAAACTTGGCTGATAATCGGCACTGCGAACGTCAAAATTAGATAAGACACCTCTACCCAACCCTTCAAGGAATACAGGCATAAAGTTTTTATGTTTTTTTTATTGACGTCACCTATTGCATACAGTAAAACTTGGATAAGTGAACAACCTCAATAGCTGGAACTTATGCTGAGATTTCGATTCTATTATTCCGATTGCTTACTTATTCTTAGTCTACCCGCAAAATACGTTATTTTATTTAATAATCGCACCTCTACTACTGAAATAACCACTATTCTCACCTCTATTAATGGAACCCTCTGTAAATGAGATATTTATTTGTACCTAGATATCTGAGACACTGGGTAAGTGGAATACCTCATTAAGTGAGACACATTTGTAGCTCCCTTAATGTCCCAGTTATCCAGGTTTTGCGAGACAAGTTTGATTTGCCACTTAAAGTATTGTTATTTGTTCCAGGTAAATGTAGTAATTTAGAAACATTAAATTTAACGATGGCGCAAGGCGTGACCGCTAAAGGACTACACTCTATATTGGAAGGATGTAATAGGTAAGTTTTATTAACTCTGTTTGACCATTATCTTAGCCTTTATAGAGGTATGAGGAACTGTGTCTAAGGTTCACTCAACCTCTATAGAAAAGGGAGAAACCTCCCTTTGTCGGTGGAGCCGACGATTGATGTCGGGACGTTGTATATATGCTAGTCGCGCGGTAAACTCTGCTTGCGCGATGCCTGATTTTGCGTGACGTCAGTGTGATGCGTAGGTCGCATGTGGCGATTTAGATGCCGCCACATACTTATTACAAGGGACATGTAACATTACTTGAAAGAAAAATAGGTTTATTTGTCACAGAAACACGTGCATACAAAAAAACAACAATATAAACATAACAGAAGTAGTCGGCAGCTGCACGTCATGACTGTGACAAGGAGGCTTCCACTCAGCATAATGCTGTGCTATGGGGACCCACAGCACAGCGCTGATTGTCAGTGGTCACCCGAAAAATACGTACGGAAGTCAAGCCAGTAAATAAATATTAATAAATCCAGAGTGCTGTCTCGCTCCCACCCTCACCGTCGCGCTAAATGGGGGGTGTACTTTACATCTCTACCCAACCCCTCGGGGATTACTGGCGTGATGTTATGTTGTACTAGCTACTGCCAGCGGGTTCGCCCGCGTGGTATCATTATAAATTATAGCCTATATTACTAAGTGATAATATAACATTCTATTGGTGAAAGATTTTTTTGAAAATCTGAGTAGTTTTTGAGTTTATTCATTACAAAAAAACAACAAACATACAAATCCTTTATCCAATTTCTTTCTATAGGCCATTCGCGTTAAGAAAAAAAAACCGGCCATTATCTATACAAACGGCAAAAAAAATCATGTCTGTTGTATGGGAGCCCCCTTATATATTTATTTTATTCTGTTTTTAGTATTTGTTGTTATAGCGGCAACAGAAATACATCATCTGTGAAAATTTCAAGTGTCTAACTATCACGGTTCATGAGATACAGCCTGGTGACAGACGGACAGCGGAGTCTTAGTAATAGGGTCCCGTTTCACCCTTTGGGTACGGAGCCCTAATAAGGAGTCATCGTTGTCCGACGACCAAGCCCCGCCCCTCGGCCAATCGGTTCGCAACAAATTAGAAAGGTGACCACTGACGGCAGATCCTCGTACGAAATGCTTGTGTCTTGTGCGACCCGATTGATCGAGGAGCGGAGCTAGGCCAGCAGACAACGATGACTCATTATTTTCTTAACGCGAATGGACTATAATAGGTCCCCACCTATGAAATTGGCGTTTTTTTCTCACAAATAGAGAACCTCGTCCCTTCTATGATTTAAAATATTCATCAATTGCTTGATATTAAATCGAATAATGACCATCATAGACAACTACCACTAGTAAAAAAAAAACTTATTACTTAGTTTTCTAAACATAAAAAATACCTTCAATATTACTCCTCTTTTTGTTAGCAGAAATGACCACTATTTGTTTTAAAACTTAGCCAAAACTTATTTTTGTCGCTTAATCTAAGTGGCATACGTTATCCTAGTTTTTAAACATTAGTGCATAAAAGTTTTAAAACATGGTTGTTATATAAATTAAGAAAATGTTAGTATGAAAAATGGAACTTCTTTAAAATTCTCCATACAAAACGCTGATTTCATAGGTGGGGACCTAATACATATTAATTTTGTTACAGCTTACTGTCCCTAAACATATCCTGGTGCAATCTGTCAGAGGAAGCGCTAGAAGTGCTCGTCACAACAGCGCCACAAAGACTGCAGCGACTGAACGTTGGCGGCGCGAGAATAATGAGCGACGACAGTAAGTACCTATTTATTTATTTATATAATCACTTACAACTATTTTTACAGGTACAACCCAATGCAATAGTGAAGCAAACTTAATAATAACAACTTATGTTCTAAAACTTATTGTGAATTCACTCCGTGCACAAGCAAAAATGTCTATTTCCTCCGCTACAAGGTTAAGGCGTCAGGGGCGCCTCATTTACCAGATTAGTGCGACCACGACGTACAGCCAACAGCTGAGGCCGCCGTCGCCGCAACACATATTATGTGTCACGCACACTCAAAGACACCAACTCTAATATGTTGGCGTTATGTATCTTGCCTCTAATTAATTTAAATAAATATGAGACAAGTGCGAACTCACGCCTGACTCTCAGCTCATTGTATCCAACCATGTCCCTAATATATACAAGGTTGGATACATAAGCGGGTAAAAAGGATATACTCCATTGAGATTCAAATATAAAATCTAAAAAAAATATTTTGTATTCGCTCTAACATGAGACTATATTTAGTCTCATGTGGGGCCAGAAGCAGAAGTAGTGTCGGCCTAGCCTTGTTCCAACTATGTTAGTTGGCTTCCAATCTAACCAGTATGTTACATGAAGTGTTTCGGAGAGATAACGTCTCCTTGTCTCACACCTCGCTGCAGAAGGATAGGTTTCGAGGTCTGGTCGTGGACATAGTGGCGTTTTCGTACAGACACTTAACAGCGGCCAACCCTTCATACTTTTCATACAAACTCTCGTACGTGATTATAGCGTTGCAACACATCTTTCTTTGTTTTTTTAAACTAATATGTATCTTTTGCGCTATAACTAGGTTTCTATGATAGCAAAAAAAAAAAAAAAAATGATATACCAATTCGCTGCTTTTTTGCACAAATGCTACCCGAATTTTGGCCGGTCATAATGTACTTATAAACAGTAAAAGTATAGAAAACATCTTTATAGAAACCTCGCACATGTAATGGAGATTCTAAATGACAAACATTTATTTCACAAACTTGTAAGGCTTACTCAAAAACACGTATATCCTGAAACAATTTTTTACACACTATTTTTCGTACAATGTTATCGCGTTCTCACTTGCTTGTTAGCAGTTCTCACTTGCGCTCGATGAAACAACAAGCTTTTCGGACATGCTCGCGTAGACGATAGACGGAGCGGGAAGGGCCCTCTTAAGCATATCGATGTACCGATAGTCGATCTGGCACCGTTGAAGAGACTGCAGTACAGCCCATGGGAGGACCAATTAGTTCAACCGGGTTTCAGACTGGCTAAAGTAGACTCATCTTTCATGGGGTACTGTTTAAAATGTTACAATAAAATACCTTCCCATATACTACAACTAAATGAAACGAAATTTAAATCTTGTATAAAACGCACACTATGCTGCCAGGCATATTATAAGCTTGGGGATTATATCGCTGACAAAAATGCTTGGCTTAACGCTGGTCCAGCTCCACAAGGGCGCATAAACTAATTGATTAGCATTCAAAAATATTGTTGGAATTGCTGAAGATTCCAAAAACTATCTTTGAATTGTATAACTTCAATCTCTTTTTTTATTGTATAATTGCATAGCACATGTGTGAGCACTGTGACCATGTACCTTCTATAAAGCTACCATTTACTGGGTACGTCTTTCATTGACTTGATATGCTCTGGCGGCTAAGAGTATCCCTGCATTCCGAGTTACGATATAAACGATTTGAGCGTGCTAACAGTCGTACCGTATTAACGTGGACGCGATAACGTTGCGTCTTGAATCGTCATAGATGACGTCATGACGTGCGCCATCTTGCGATAACGCCGTCCATGCCTTTTACTAATATCACCGTGGGCGCTGTCAAAAATGACAGTTGTGCTGTTTTGTTTTGACTCGCATCATATCTTTAAACTAACATGGCATTTTCGAAATTGTGCTTCTGGCTACCGTTCGCTACCTAAACAAAGAAGAAGAAGAAATTTGTGGTATAAACACTAAGAAATATGATAAGCAAGTTTTGACGTTGAGCGAGTACTGTGAGTGCGTTTACGAGCGTTACGAATTGTTGACAGCCCTCAGCTGTCATTATCGTGATATCTTACTCGGAACGCCAAATATCGATGTCAGCGCTGTGAGCGATTATGTTCTAATTCGGAATGCGGCCTATGTCATGCTCACTCAAATGTCTCGCTGGTGGTGGCGTGTGTGTTGGATCATTGAGTTCCCTTCAAAATGGTTGAGCTAAACGGTGCTGATCCATGCGTCATGTTCGTGAACGGGCGCCGTCAGTAGGGACTGGTCATCTCTTATCTGCCACGGCTTATTTTAATTTTTGAATTGTTTTTTTTATATTTTTTATTACGGACGCTTTTTACGTACACGTCTTTCTACATTGTTCTCACATGTATAATTTCAACATGAATGATGTAAACAATATTTTGTAAGAATATTTTTTTTTTTAAAAGAGTGTCCGTGGAGTTTCTTGCCCGTTCTTCTCCATAGGAACCTACGCTTTGGAATGGGCAACTAGCTTCATATTTCTGACCGACTGACTCCTTGACAATTCAAAAGTGCCTGTAAATGGTTTAATTGAAATAAATGCTTTGAGTTTGAGTTCCATGTCTCGATCGAATCCAAGGCTTTCTCGTAGTCCACAAATGCTAAGCAGAGAGGCAGGTTATACTCTTCGGTCTTCCGTATAACTTACCGCAGCGTATGTATGTGGTCTACGGTGTTAAAGCCTTTACGGAATCTGGATTATTAGGGAGGCTGGAAGTCTTCAAACCTGCGCGCGAAACGGTTCGTGATGACTTGAAAACAACTTGTAGACATGGCTCAGAAGTGAGTTGGGCATATAGTTCTTCAGCAGGGCATTGTCGCCCTTTTTGAACTAAACTAAATTAAATTAAAATTAAACTGGAGTTTGTTGCGCCACTTCTTCTTCCCAGCTAAAGCCCTAGGAAGTGGTGAAGGGTGGGCGTTTTGGGGGACTGTCTTATGTAATTTTGACGTTCGAAAAGTGCTGATTCTCAGCCTAGTTTGAATAAATGACTTTTGAATTTTGAAATTAAAGAAGAGTACCACCACATCTCTGTTCCATGCCTGTGGCGTTCTACCCTCGAGTATGACGGAATCGAAAAGCTTCTGGAGGGCCTTAAGAACTGGCTTTCCACCGGCCTTCAGGAGTTCGGCCGTAATTCCGTCATCACCCGGCGCCTTGTTGTTTTTAAGCTGCTTTAGAGCCATCCTAATCTCGTATACAAATAAATACAATAAACATAAACCGTGGGGTCCGTATAGAAACCATGCAACTCTTGAAAAATAAAATAGATAAAACATTAAGTTTTCATTCATCATTTTTGGTATTACTCAATTCTTCGATACATACTTTGTAAAGGTATTTAGTCCTTTTTATAAAGTTACATAGACCCTGAAATAAACCTGACTGCCCTCCCCCACAGTAGTAGACCGCCTGGCCGGGCGCTGCAGCCGCCTGCTGGAGCTGGACGTGTCGGACTGCGGGCGGCTCACGGCGCGCGCGGCGCTGGCGCTGGCGACGCTGCAGCGCCTCGAGCACCTCGCGCTCAGTCGCTGCTACCTGCTGCCTGCACACGCCATGACGTAAGTAGACCGCCTGCTGGAGCTGGACGTGTCGGACTGCGGGCGGCTCACGGCGCGCGCGGCGCTGGCGCTGGCGACGCTGCAGCGCCTCGAGCACCTCGCGCTCAGTCGCTGCTACCTGCTGCCTGCACACGCCATGACGTAAGTAGACCGCCTGCTGGAGCTGGACGTGTCGGACTGCGGGCGGCTCACGGCGCGCGCGGCGCTGGCGCTGGCGACGCTGCAGCGCCTCGAGCACCTCGCGCTCAGTCGCTGCTACCTGCTGCCTGCACACGCCATGACGTAAGTAGACCGCCTGCTGGAGCTGGACGTGTCGGACTGCGGGCGGCTCACGGCGCGCGCGGCGCTGGCGCTGGCGACGCTGCAGCGCCTCGAGCACCTCGCGCTCAGTCGCTGCTACCTGCTGCCTGCACACGCCATGACGTAAGTAGACCGCCTGCTGGAGCTGGACGTGTCGGACTGCGGGCGGCTCACGGCGCGCGCGGCGCTGGCGCTGGCGACGCTGCAGCGCCTCGAGCACCTCGCGCTCAGTCGCTGCTACCTGCTGCCTGCACACGCCATGACGTAAGTAGACCGCCTGCTGGAGCTGGACGTGTCGGACTGCGGGCGGCTCACGGCGCGCGCGGCGCTGGCGCTGGCGACGCTGCAGCGCCTCGAGCACCTCGCGCTCAGTCGCTGCTACCTGCTGCCTGCACACGCCATGACGTAAGTAGACCGCCTGCTGGAGCTGGACGTGTCGGACTGCGGGCGGCTCACGGCGCGCGCGGCGCTGGCGCTGGCGACGCTGCAGCGCCTCGAGCACCTCGCGCTCAGTCGCTGCTACCTGCTGCCTGCACACGCCATGACGTAAGTAGACCGCCTGCTGGAGCTGGACGTGTCGGACTGCGGGCGGCTCACGGCGCGCGCGGCGCTGGCGCTGGCGACGCTGCAGCGCCTCGAGCACCTCGCGCTCAGTCGCTGCTACCTGCTGCCTGCACACGCCATGACGTAAGTAGACCGCCTGCTGGAGCTGGACGTGTCGGACTGCGGGCGGCTCACGGCGCGCGCGGCGCTGGCGCTGGCGACGCTGCAGCGCCTCGAGCACCTCGCGCTCAGTCGCTGCTACCTGCTGCCTGCACACGCCATGACGTAAGTTTTGTGGTACAACATTTGCTATGGAAGCTAACATAGTAACTCCATCGCCATTTTGACTTTTAGGGTTCCGTACCTCAAAAAAAAATGGAGAAATTATCAAATGACTTCTCCCGCACTGGGCGGAGCAGGAGGGCGTGTCAGACTCTTACTGACTAAAACCCACCCGTGTTCCTTCTGTTGCCTGTGCAATGCCAGAGGGGGCCACGGTATCCCTTTCGGACTTTCCCGCAACCCTGGCAGGCATCGGTCCCATCGGACCCCTTCACCCGCTGACGACGCTGACGTCTCTAAGGCGCGCGTGGAACACAACGCGCCGTCGACCCGGGCCTGGTCCTTACCAGACGGCGAGCTACCCATTGCTCACCGTCCGCAAGCCCGCGCCTACGGTGGCCGGGAATCAACCTGCGATTCCTGACGCTCAGGGCGTCACCTCCTGCGGCGGCTAGGGGCGTGAGGGCGCGAAATTTGTCTCCCTCACGCGTACCGCCTCCTCCTTCGCGAGCATTACTGCTTCGCAGAAGGAGGTGACGGCCTCCCATGCCCTCTGGGCCGGACGCGAGAGCCCTGTTCGCCCTGCCTAAAACGAACCCTTATAGGATCACTCGTGTATCTGGCTGTCCGTCTGTCACAGCCAATTTGCTCCAAATCGAATGGACCGATTAAGTTTAAATTAGGTACACATATCAATTTCTATGGCCCAAACTCGGCCGTGTAATGAAAATAAAAGGATTTTGAATAAGGGGTCACTTCGGGGGCGCATTGAGAAATTAAAAAAAAAAGTTTTGATAACTGTACTGTGACATAATTTTCAAATGAAATGTGAGGATTTCAAATATATTTTTTTACACATAACATAACATCACGCCTTGTTTCCCCGAAGGTTTGGGCAGAGGTATACTTGTAGTACACCCACTTAATATATAATTAATAATATTTATAATTTTAAAATAAATACTTTAAAAAATGTTTTATATCCGGAGTCACACGTTTAACTAAAAATAATAGTTATAAAAACTAAAACCCAACTACGACAAAAAAAATAACTAAAATGATACCTATAAAAGACATCACAGACAGACAAATTAAAAATCCGGCGTGCTTAAATCGAACAGATTACGTGTTTTTTTTTTGTGTTACATTTCAGTAATTTGGACGGCTCATTTGTATTACGTTTCACCACACTATACCCAGCATTTTTCTTCTTTTTACAGGAAGTTAGGCAGCATGCCGTCCCTACAATACGTGGACGTGTGGGGCATGCTGCACACACACGCGCTCACTGCGCTCCGGGCCGCTCTGCCGCATGTTCAGATCAACACATTCATGTTCAGGTGAGTACACAAACTATGCAGTATGTTTATGATGTTGGCACATTGTATATGTGTAGTAACTTACCGAAGAGACTTATTAGAAATCATTCAGGGCATGAACTGAAAGTGAGTTAACTAGACCAACTTCAAAATATTGCCTTTTTTTTACCCACTACTGTGTTGTTCTTGACCTGCATCTCACCTGATGGTAAGTGATGATCAGGCTAAAGGTGGAAGCGAGCTTCACCCGGAATCCTCAACCACAGAGGAACTGGCTGTCTTACCTCTAACTGTCGAAACACTACAATGATTTATTGTTATGGCGACAGACTTAGATAAGATGGTGGCTAGGCAGGCGGACTTAGAACAAGCCCTACCACCAACCTAACCGAACTGAAACTGTTCCTGTACTTATGCCCCCACTGGGAATCGAACCCGGGACCTCTGGTTCTGAGACAGGTGGTCTAGACCACAAAGGCGGTTAAGTAGTAAATACAAGGTCCCATTAAAGTATTGGACCAATTTTAACGCAGCGATCAGTACATCAAACCAAAGATATCCAAGCAAAAAAAAACACTTGTGATTTTATTTTGACCTAAAATAATAAATGGCATTGGGTAGCCAACATTTTTAGTGTATTTTCGTTAGCTGATTTTTTTCTTGTAGGTATTTAACTCGCTTTTCTTAGATTGAATACTCTTTATATAAAAATTACAGACTTAAATTTATAAATTTTACATAGGGTGACACAATGGGCGGTCTTATCGCTTAAAGCGATCTTTTACAGACAACCTTTGGATGGATTAAAGGTAACAGGAGAGACAATTATTTTTTTTTTTTTTTACCAATTTCGTTATTTTGGTGGTCTGAATGATTTCTAAAAATTTGTCCATCTGTTTTAATCCCATTAAAGCCCTAATTATATGTTGCTTCATACAAAATTCTAAACTATCGTAATGAAAATATACTGGTGCTGTTTTTTGACAATTTCGTAGTCTACCCTGTACAAGGTTCAAAAGAGTTTTTCAAGAACTTTTAAATGATACGAGGGTCATTCAATAAATACTTAGCCTACAAAAAGTAAACGAAAATTTTGGAAAAGTGGCAATTTATTTTTCAACATAGTCTCCTTTTAGTTCGATACACTTAGCCCAGCGATGCTCCAACTTTTTTAACCCGTCCGAAAAATAGTTTTTGTCAAACTCTGCAAAATAGGCCTCCGTGGCGGCGATGACCTCCTCATTCGATCCATATCTATTCCCGGCGAGTGATTTTTTCAGATTAGGAAACAGAAAGAAGTCACAAGGGGCCAAATCTGGAGAATACGGTGGAGGGGCAGCAATTCGTAGCGTAATTCGACCAATTTGGCCATGGCAACGGCAGACGTGTGAACCGGTGCGTTGTCGTGGTGAAACAGCACTTTTTTCATCGCCAGATGGGGTCGTTTTTTCTTTAATTCGGCGTCGAATCGGCCCAATAAATCGGCATAGTAAAGCCCTGTAATTGTTTTACCCTTCTCGAGGTAATCGATGTAGATCACACCTTGTGAATCCCAGAAAACGGTGGCCATAACTTTTCCGGCCGATTTTACAGTTTTCGCCTTCTTTGGAGCACGTTCCCGGTCTGGATCCATTGTTTTGATTGCTCCTTGGTCTCTGGTGTGTACCAGTGGATCCAGGTTTCATCGACGGTCACAAAACGACGCAAAAATTCCGCTGGATTCCGCTTAAACAGCGCCAAACACGTCTCCGATGTGGTCTCACGGTTGCGCTTGTTTTCTGGTGTGAGTAAACGCGGCACCCATCGCGCCGACAGCTTTCTCATGCTGAGTTCCTCGTGAAGAATATGATGCACTGTTCCTTCTGAAATGCCTACAGTCTCAGCTAGCTCCCGAACCTTCAATCGGCGATCTGCCAATACGAGATCATGGTTTTTTTAAATGTTTTCCTCCGGTGCACCTGGACGTGGTTTATCAAAAACCGACGTACGGCCACGTGCAAACTCGTTGAATCAATTCTTGACGGTGGCCATCGATGGAGAAGAGTCACCGTACACAGCATTCAAGCGCTCTTTGATTTTGATGCGCGTTTTCCCTTCCAAAAATAGGAATCGATTCACCGAACGATATTGCTCTTTTTCCATTTTTGTAAAACCGATCGACACGTTCGCTTCCATAAGTTGTCAAATTAAAACAATTGGAATGAAAATTTGAAAAAATAATTAAAAAAGAATGTGCTACACTGTGGTAAAACTCTTTTGAAACTACAGCGCCCTCTGGCGATGAGGCTAGGTACTTATTGAATGCACCTCGTATAATAATTATGATAAACTAGCTGCGCCCCGCGGTTTCATCCGCATAAGTCTCGGTCCCGTGGGAATATCGGGATAAAAAGTATCTTATGTCCTAATCCAGGTCATGGTCTATCCATGTGCTAAATTTCATCCAAATCTGTTCAGCTGTTTTAGCGTGAAAGCGTAACAAACAAACTCACTTTTGCATTTATAATATTAATTAGGATGATATTTTATTTTTGTAAATTGGTTGTAGAAAAACACTTTTACACGTCAAAACATATAAAAACATTTTAAAACTAGACGAGTTTAGTGTTCCCTAACCGACTACTTTGTGAAGAAACACCTAAACAAACTCGGAGGTCACAGTCTCGTTTAGTCCAGATTTTTTTTTAACATGTTCTTAATTATGTGGACGCGGGATTATACCATCTATAAATTTTATTTACCTTTCTTTGTATAATCATCTGCCTGCCTTTTCCCAAATATGTCGGGGTCAGCTTCCAGTCTAACCGGATGCAGCTGAATACCAGTATTTCACATGGAGCGACTGCCTATCTGACCTCCACAGCCCAGTTACTGGGTATCACGATACCTCATGGTAATATTAGTTGCTGTTGTCAGTCGGGCTTCTGACGACCCGTAACAACTGTCAAAGATCTGCAAATGACAGCCGGGACCAACGGCTTTACGTGCTTTCCGAGGCACGGAGGGGTCTTGATATGTAATGGATGATCGCCAAAGATTTAAATCGTAGGTTTTCCTTCACCGTACTATACTAAGTGGTACGATAATGTGTCAATACTGAGAAGAGCGAGCTCACACAGTAACAATGGCGTTTACATGGCAGTCAAGTCTTATAGGTCAAAACAAAACAAAACGCGACCATCTTTTGACGCGTCAGCAGGGCAAATCTATCAGTGATCTCTTTTAAAAGAGTAACAGTGGAGTTTCTTGCCCATTCTTCTCCATACGAAATCTACATTTTGGAAGGGGCGACTAGATTCAATTATTATTATTTGTAAATTTTGACGTTCAAAAGTGCCTTTTTGGTATGTCAAGATGGCCACCCATCCACGTACCAAGTATCCACGTATCTTAATCTGATCGATTGACCCGTACGGCTGTTATTACTTACCCACAAGCCCATTTACCTTTCTTTGTATAACAAACTAATATTCCTTTATGTTTTGTTACAGTGCCATCGCTCGCCCTACCGTGGGAACGCGTCGCACGTCAATATGGGGACTGCGGACAAGAGACTGAAATAATATAACACTAAGTTTTATATCACACCTGTGATCTCCGGAGGGATAGACAGTGGTGTACCTATAGTACACCCACATTTTGTTAGTTATGTTTAAGGGGGATGCGCATATCTTTGCTTTCTTTTTTGGAATTTGCAGGTCGGTATCAGATGGTATCTTGATCAAAATATGATTCGCGACCGTAACAAATATGTTTTTACAGAATTATAATCATTAGAATAATCAGTTCGGTCTCAAAAATGTAATACTTTTTAGTTTTTTATTTATTTATTATCTCTTAAAACACCTGCGTTGCGTTTAGTCTTTTTTTTTTTGTTATGTATAAATTCAAGTTAATGGTTAAGTTGACCAATCAAACTTTGTACGCCATCAATGGTAAAACATGTAGATTCTGTTTCCCGAGACTGAAAATCTATTGTAATCATGTTTTACAAAATATGAATAAATATCTTATAAAAAAGTGCACCTCTCTAAATCAGAATTGGGTTCGAAAACTTCATGAAATAGTCATTCAATAGTATAATTTGAACTTTAAATTATTATAATTCTGTAAACACATATTCATCATACAGCCAGATACTGACCAAATTAAAATTGCAAAAATCGTAAGAAAATGTGAATTTCGCGGAGTAAGTACCTATCGCCTAAAGTCCCATGTAACATGGGGCGAGCCTATTGCCATTAACGGGACTCGAGAACCGAGCTGCTATTGAGAAATTCCTAACTGAAAACTGCGTACTGTTTTATATCATTTTCCATTGTCAAAGTTGAGTCATGACAAAAGATATTTATTTCTGTAAATTGGTTTTAAAAACACTTACACGTCAAAATTAAATGATGTTTTAAAACTAGATGAGTTCGGCGTTTCCTATCTGACTACTCTGAGAAGAAAGGCCGAAACACAAACTCAGAGGTCACAGTCTCTTTTAAAGTCCAGACATAATCTTGGTCAGGCCATATGAGGACCATGTAGATTAGTGTCTGAGTTGGATTAATTTGAGGAAAAAAAGAGTAATGTTAAACTCTGCGGCTATCATGTTCATGACAGCCGTCACTGCGGGGAAAGTCTCTTTTTAGGAAATTGTAGCTACGGACCCGATTGTTATAAAAGACAGATACAAGGCCTGGGACCCGCATCCTAGTCGCGCAAGACGATCAATCACATTCTGAATCATTTTGAAGGCTATCGCTAATTCAATTCAATTATTTAATTCGGAAAACATTAATATTGTATTAGTATTAGAACTTAGAAACTATGTCTAATGGCATTCAATATATACGACGAAAAAACAAAAATTTAATTAAAATCAGAATTAGATCAAAATTAAATTACAATAAAAACAAAATTAAATAAGAATTAAATTAAATCAATACGGAAAAGATATTTAAAATCAATTTAGATATCTTTCCTCAGCACCGGGCCCGCAGCTATTTCTACGGGACCAGTGCATCAGAAAAGGGCAGTCTGGCCTCTCCACAATAACCTTCAGTATGTTAAATACATTGCTTCATTGTTCGGAAAAAAATTCTGCTCACCAACGAGTGCATTCCTAGTTACGCTGTAATCGATTTGATCGTACTAACCGTACCGAATTAACGTGGGCGCGACAACGATGTGTCTTGAATCGTCATAGATGACGTCATGACATGCGCCATCTTGCGATAACGCCGACCATGCCTTTTACTAATATCACTGTGAGCGCTGTCAAAAATGACAGTTGTGCTGTTTTCTTTTGGCTCGCATCACATCTTTAAACTAACATGGCATTTTCGAAATTGTGCTTCTGGCTACCGTTCGCTACTTAAACAAAGAGAAGAAAAAAAATGTAGTATAGACACAAAGAAATCCCGTACTAACCCAACAAGATCTACATTGTGTTCAAATGTATCAACAGAAGAATTTCACTTGTCTTCAGTTATTGTTTTTCTTTTAATTTTGACTCTTATTTTTTATTTTTTTTCTTCATGCACACTTGTTTTTCCAATGCACTTTAGACATTGGCAGAATAGTCGACATCGGCTTTGCTTGCCATTTAATAAAAATAGAATAGAATGATATGCAAGCTTTGACGTTGAGCGAGTACTGTGAGCGCGTTCACGAGCGTTCCGAATTGTCATAATCGTGATATCTTAATCGGAACGCCAATTAACGGTGTGATTATGTTCTAATTCGGAAAGCGGCCAACGTAATTAACGCATTGAATGTTGTTGAACTGTCAAAATGAAACAGATTGTGATTTATCGTGTGTCACGCAATAACGGTGCTGGTGAAGGACATAGGATACTATTCGTCTTGGTATCTGTAAAAAAACAATGGTGAAATATTAAATATATATGTAAACACAGTCGCAGTTGTGGGTGACAACTAGTGTGTTAGTTTGTATTAGGGGTTACTTTACACAATTATTATTTTGTAAAAAAAAAATCTCTTGTTTAAATGCATTTATTATTAATAATTAACGCCTAATTTCGACTTTGAATTCAAAGATATTTTTAAATTGGTCTTGAAGTGTGGTATCGCCCTACGAGTTATAGGTCGTGGGTCGAACAGGCAGGCGTTAAACTGTGTAATTTATTTCGTCACCACGGCTCTCAAAACGGTGAAGGTTAACGGCATGTCCTAGAATCTCAAATTCGAAGACATATTGTGACATCTACCCGCGCTGGGCCCGCGTGGTGCATTACAGCCCACTGCCTCTCACAGAGGCCTGTGTGCCAGCTGTGGTTATAGGCTGGTTATGCTTCAAGCGAAAGTTTCTCATGTTCTTGAGTTCTTTGAAATAATGCTAATGAATTCACAATCGGCCGGTATTTCTAGAATTATAAAAGTTAGAGTTTTTTTTTACTTGTATTAATAGGTAACATTCAGACTTTCAGCACTTCAAAGGTATGAATAAATCTAATTTAATTTAGACTGCAGATATATGTGATTATAAAGGATTTTGCTCGTACCTCATTGTAGCTTCCCCATCGGTGGCTTTAAAGGGGATATTACACATTATCTTTGAAAAGTATTTTGTTCAAACGACTTTTCGAACATCAAAGTTACATAAGACAGTCCCACAAAACGCCCACCCTTCACCACTTCCTAGTGCTGCCGCTGGGGAGAAGTGGCGCAACAAACTGTCCAGCTGCACAGCTGTCTGTTCAGTTAAAAAGATATATTGAAATTGTAAATAAAATAGACATATTATGGGTAATTTGTGAGCTTCGTAGATAAGTATATGATATAATATGATAGTGTAATATCACCCTATAATTATATAACTATAACATGTGTATTTTACAATTTCATTATAAATTTGATCATAGATCTATGATCAAAGATATGATAGTGTAATATTACCCTAAGAGCCCGTAAGGCAACAACAACGAAATAAACATACAACAAAACAACAACAATAAATATTTGAGCTGCCAATGGGGTATAAAATGAATACACCATATTAAACATTAATAATTATTAATAGTTAATTTATTTTCAAATTGTTTAGTAAGTAAGTTCATAAATATATTTTTTGTAAGTTGATTTTGATCTAAGAGGAATTTGCAACTAGAAATGCCGATACCCATAGATACTCTATACTTATAGACATGAAATCAACATGGAAACTTCTATATAGTTATTATGATTATAAATAATAGTATTAGTTCTTAGTTACTAAGTAAAGTTTTGCTAATTGTAAAAAATATCATAAAAAATTAGTTTTTTCTTTACAAATAAATAAACTTATTTTCGAATTAGAATTTTTATTGAACCTGTTCATTACTCATTTGTTATTTGCCGCTGCAGATATAACACGAAGGCCCCAATTACGCAATATGATTATCAAACAAATATGATTTCATTTCTCTCATATTCTACGATCATAGTTAAATGATGCTGTTCTTCATTTTTACTTATTACATTTATATGATCATAATAAACGTCATACTTAATCAAGATAGATAATGATTTATCCCTGTTTGATTTGGCAATTTTTGTGGTTAGACGGATATGTTCATATTTGTTCGCTTGCTGTCAATTATGATCATAGACAATATAAATCATATGTCGTTATTATACCGTCATAGGTTCTTCATATAAAAATTACTTGTACATCTCTGATCACATTTCTATGATAGTCTAATATGGCTCTTAGGCATTTTTGAGGTTAGACAGATATGATCATATTTGTACGCTTGCTTTCTAACTATGATCATAGACCATATTATGTAGATATTATACCGTCATAGGTTCTTTATATAAAAATTAACTCTTACATCTCTGTTCATATTTCTATGATAGTCTATTATGGCTCTATTATTCGATAACTACAAAAAAAAAAACCGACGGTGAAAAATAGCACTATAGTGGTATTAAATATGTATAACGGCGCTGGATAGCCTTTACCAGGAGTTTGCATCGTATTAGTGGTTCAGCAGTTTCAATATCAAGGATTGTGCCGGAATATAGCAGTTCGTCGTGGACTTGGTTGGTACGAAAATATTATATCGACGATTAATTTATAACGTGTAGTGTATCAAAAATTTCGTGTGTGTATCTAAGATTCATTGATACGTACGAGTTCATTTTTTTTTTTCAATCATTCATACAATATGAAAATTAGGTATGCTCAGAAAATTGGACGTTGTCATTTTTCTTTTAAGGACAAAATTGTTTTAATTAACCTTTTCACCGCCAACGTACACAGAACGTGGTGCCTCGCCTAGCGCCAAGCTATAAATGTATAACGAAATATATACTCAACAGTAGTGATGAGGGTAGCGTCATATCGATGAATGAGAATTATACACGTTAAGTTATGTTTTATTTATAATTTAACGGATATAAATAAAAACTGATTAAATATTTCCATATTTGTTTTATTTCACAGTATCAATATTAAGAAAAAACAATATAAATTATAAGTATCAAAGAAACAAATACATAACTCAATTAGAGCCATAAGAAATGAGGTACATCTCTAATTGTTTCATTACGTCATTCTTTGACTTCATTTCAAGTCCTTGGCGCGCAGAGCACGTTAAATTCAATTCTGATTAGGGATGTGGTCTATGATCTTTTTTCTACACTGGACAGCAAATAAACTGAGCCACCCGCTACCTAGGCACTCTAATTCGATTTTCTCAAAAACTAAAAAACCTACAATTATCAAAGTTGTACCTACAGAAAGTGCGTTTCATGGTGATTAAAATGAAAGGAAACTCATTGGGTTTAATCAATATATCTGTGTTTATTAAGGATTTTACAAAGAAGAGTCGTTTTCCAGTCGTGACAATCGTTAGTAATGATAAAGTGAAAAAAAAAATTAAAGCCAAAAACAAAGATAAAATCAAAAAAAAGTTTTTGATCAATATTCCGTATTCCCTCCCCTTGCTCGGATAACTGCCAGCATCCTTGTATTCATCGACCTTACGAGCCTGACGATAAAATCTTGAGGAATTGTATTCCACTCCTCTTCAATTGCGATTCGCAGCTCTGGAAGCCTTGTTGGAGCAGGTACCCGGGCTCGAACCCGACGTTTCAGCTCATCCCATAAGTGTTCTATCGGATTCAAGTCCGGGCTTCGAGCTGGCCAGTCCATCGTACAAATGCTGACGTCGCGTAGATACTGGGTCACCACATGAGCAACATGAGGCCGTGCATTATCATGCATCAATTGCATATCCTGTCCGATATATCCTGCGTAAGGTACCACATGGTCTGCGAGGATTTCAGTAATGTAGCGATGAGAAGTCAGTCCACGTGTACGGCCCGTCGGTTCGATGAAAACTAACGCTGTATGTGCTGTTAACGAGATGCCGCCCCAGACCATTACAGATCCTCCTCCATCAGCAACAGTTTCCTCGATGCAACACTGAGAATAACGTTCTCCAGGGCGACGATATACTCTCTGACGTCGATCACTTCCATGTAGACACCCTGGTCTCATCAGTGAAGAGTACATTACTTCACTGCTCTAATGTCCAATCCCTATGCTCTCGAGCAAATTCAAGTCGTGCTCGACGGTGTGCTACCGTTAATGCTGGGCCTGTTGCAGCTCTTTGGGGTCAGGTTCCGTTCAGCAAGTCTCCTTCTGACGGTATCTGAACTTATGACCACTTGACGTTCGTCACGCAGACTTTGTTGGACATGAACTGCGTTGAGATGGCGATTTCGCAGAACAGTAAGGTGGATATAACGATCATCTGCTGCTGATGTAGCTCTAGGTCTGCCCGTACCTGGACGGCGATCGAATGCTCCATTATCTAGGTATCGTCTGTAAACTCGTTGCACCGAAGATCTGCTGATTCGAAGCCTTCGAGCGACTTCACGTTGCGCAATGCCTGCTTGAAGTAATGCTACAGCTTGAGCTGCTTCCTGAGGTGTTGTATCCATTATTAATCGAAAAAAGTAGCAAAAACACACGCGTCTGAGCAAACGATGGACAAAAACTAAAGAAATGATAAGAAATATCCGACTACCCTCATTGTAGAGAAAAATAATGCTAATTTCAAACTCTGGTGAAGACAGAGCAAATCGTTAGCATTGTGTTTGTTGCTTGATTACAATGTGAGTTGACGGTACTTTCGAATTAATTTGTAGTAATTTTAATCACCATGAAACGCACTTTTTGTAGATATAACTTTGATAGTTGTAAGTTTTATACTTTTTGAGAAAATCGAATCAGAGTTCCTAGGTAGCGGGTGGCTCGGTTTATTTGCTGACCAGTGTATATTTGTCTACTCCCGTGTCATAAAAAAACCAAACTACTTCAGTCAACATTTTTTACCGTTAGGTATATAAGCGGCAGAACTTCACTGTATCTATTTATTGTGTATTTCGCCGTTTTTCGAAATGGAAAGTAAGTAGGTATGGATTTAAGTTATAAAATACTTGTAGCAGTGTACTTATCACAGCACTGTTTAAGCTTTGTCTCTATTCTTTTCTTTACTCATGTAACGGTAGCGTTTACCTACCCCTCAGGCCGGGCATTCTAATGCTACAGTCCCACGACCCGTTTTCTCACATTCCACACCTTGTAGAATGCTTAAAGGCTCATCCGTATCCAGAACTTCGTTCATGTCAATAACTTACTTATTTCTTTACATAATGAAGCAATCAAAAGTGCAACAAATAGTGCTGCAGACTGCACTATGCCAAAGTGACCTTGACAGCCATACGTTTATGACGTCACAGAACGTCTTCTAATAGGAGTCCGTGGCGCCCGGGGCCCTGACAACCATTGACTTATAGCTGACGACCAATTTTTTTGTAGAGATGGGAATATAATTATCGATAACGATTTCCAACAACTATTTAATTCCGGTTCGGCACCTATCCGACGGTCGAAATTCGTCTATTTTCCCTTTGTTATAAAGTAGTTATCCAAGTTCATATTTTACTGACCTCAAATTGTTTTCGATAATAATATTTCTAAATATTTCAACGTGTGAAATCAAACAGCGTTACCTTTCGCGTCACATCACTGGCCGACTTTATATAAAGTCCTTGGCGTTCTGGGGATATTAAAAATGTTCGGAGTTTTTGTTTTTGCCAATTTTAAGACAATTAAGGGCTTCTTTTGTGTGGAAAAATAAATAACAGGGTCTTAGACAGTGCTTTAAAATAATAAAATGAAAATAAACTTGTTAAATACAGTAAATTGAATTTTATAACATAGTTAAAATGAAGAGCTTCTAATGAAGTCGTGGCGCTGGTGGCACGAAAATCTGGAACTTCTATTGAAGTCCGTGGCGGTGAAAAGGTTAAACGTTTTTTTATTTTTAATATTTCACATAAATATAATCGTGATCGAATTATTTTATATGAATTTTTTTCATATAAAATAATAATAGTAGGTAACTGAAAAATAAAACATGTCATTTGATTCTTTGACATGGTCTCATAAAATGGAATATCAAAAGGAACACCTTGTATACAGCATGTATCAGAAAGGTGCGGTCATTTAAGGGTGTAGTAAAGACCATCAAACTGAACCACTTTCTCCATGAGACAAACAGACACAGATAGACAGACAGACAGACATAGCGAAACTATAAGGGTTCCTTGTTTACTACGGAACCCTAAAAATCGTACACGCGCCGGTTGCGAGTACTACGGATCTGAACTTTCTGAAGAACATCAGCAATAAGGTATGGATAAATAAAACAAAGAAAATTTCCAAAACGGTATATTTAATCAGTCGAAAATGGTTTATTTTTAATACCCGAAATGATAATGATAACAGTCAAGAATACAACAGGGATACATCATTTGTAGACTATAGGAATTGAGTATTCGTTTAGAATGTGGAAGAACGAAATACTTACAAAAAAAAAACAATTGAATTGAGAACCTCTTTCTTTGAAATTAGTTTAGGTAAAATTATTACAATGGTTTGTCATCAGCACACACCAAACGAAAAGTTGGTAAGTAATACTTACTTATAATTTTAATTTGCAAAATTGTTAAACAAAAGAAAACTGTACCTACTTACTTAAATAAAAAAACGGATATCACTCCGGGAGTGCCGGCAGAAGTGAACACTTGAATATTAACGTTATGTATTTATGATATTTTGGAATGGTTAGGGAATAATTTTGCACCGGTCTACTCTCCCTCCGTCCGTGGTCTATTTTCGATCAGGTCACGTGTCCTGACGCGAGTTGTAACATTTTTACCCATCACAAAAAAAGTGCAAAACGCCGCTAAAGTCGTTTTCACTTCAAAAATCATTGTCCTCCTTTTGGGCTTCGCCACAGTCGGTTAAAAAATACTGAAGTTAAAATATGTAGGTATATAAGTTAGTACTAAATAAAAAGTTCATAAAACGTCTGGACTTGATAAAAGAGTATAATTAAAACAACTGTTTTTAAGATAACTAAGTAAAAACTGTAATAATTGCCATTTACTAGCACAGGGAACCTAGTTTGATAAAAACACTAGGTACCTACTCAGTTTAAGAGATAAATTATTAGAGGTAGTAGGTAAAATAACTATTGCACAAAAATGTTCTTTTAACTAAACAGACAGCTGTGCAGCTGGGGATTTTGTTGCGCCACTTGTTCTTCCCACTTATAGCACTAGGAAGTGTTGATGGGCAGGCGTGCCGGGGGACTGTCTTATGTAATTTTGACCTTCAAAAAGTGTTGCTTTGATTCTCAGCCTAATTAGAATAAATTGTTTTTTATTTTAGATGTAAAGAAGAAAATAACTTTTCTCTTTTCTGTTGGGAGTATTGAGTAAAAACTAAAATGCTTCGGTTAAAAAGGGTTTTCGCTTTTGTGGAAACAGTTTTTTTTTAAATTCGTAAAATGTTAAAATGTTTGGTTTTATATTAAGTAGGTAATAAAATGTAATAAAAATATACTTGGTGAAGAATTTAAAAAAACTAAAAAGGTTATTAATTCTTTTTTTGTGAAAATAAATGTTGGGAAATGGAAAAGTAAATATTTTTCTAGTATTCCTATAATCTACAACTGCTGTACAATGATATGAACACGTTTTTGGGATCACAGATTACACTCAAAAGGCCATTGCATGCGATGACTTTCAAAAAACAATGATATACGTACAAAAAACAACTGATGTCGTTTTAAAACTTGTCCAAAAAATCATAATCCAGAAAATGGCAGGATTGGTTTCTTTAATTATTTATTTTTTATGACAATCAATTCTTTTAATTTTGGAAATAATGTGGTTAACATAATTACATTTTTATTTCCGATAATAAGACATTGTTAAAAATCTGGTTAAAAAAAACTGTTTTGTTTTTTAAAAGCCATCGCACAATTAATTCCAACAACTATTTTTTAACAATGTTTTTTTTCCTAATAACAGTTTTAATCACAGTAGTGCTATTAATGACAATTTAGTAAGTTTCACTAACGCTCTATGCTCTATGGAACACATTTTTGCCTCATTTGCAAAGGGTTTTATTATTGAATGATTTACATTTAAAATCATGATTGATCAAAATGATCATGTGTGAATAGTAACAGTGAGCCCACTTTTTGATATGAGATGGCTAGAAGATTATTAATAAAGCTAGACAGAGCCGTAGCAAGGCTCGTGGCTAAGTAATACCAGCCACACCGGTCGACCGATCAGGTTAAGCTACGCCGGCCGAAATCTGTCCGTGGATGGGTAACCATCTTTACATACCGAGACCCTCCGTGCCTCGGAAAGCACGTTAGGCCGTTGGTCCTGGCTGTCATTCGTGGATCTTTGACAGTCGATACTAATCGTCAGGAACCCGAAAAGTCAAAACTGTGCTGTGGAGGGCAGATAGGCAGTAGTTCCGTGTAAAATGGTATTCAGCTGCTTCCGGCTAGACTGTAACCCGACCCCAAAGGCTAGACAAATGATAAGAGCCGTAACATGACATGGGTGAGCAATTTCAAATAGTGATTGTGAAAACACGTAGCCCCCGAGAAATTAGATGGTTTAAGATAGGAGAGGAGAAGATATTGTTGCTCCGCAAGGCATACCTATGACGTAGTGAAGGTCAAGCCCAGAAGCAGTGGTTGTGGCGATTTCTGGAAGAGACCATGTCCAGCAATGGACGTTATTTGGCTCATATAGGGATAGTAGTCAACTAGTCATGCTAAATGGATGTGGATGTACTGTGTGAAAGATGATATGGCTAGAAAGGGGGTGACTCCTGAGATGACGACTAATAGAGAAGTATGGAAGAAAAAGGGCAGGAAAATGATTTTGAGTAGTTATGCCACACCGCGCAGGCGCGTTATTAGTCAAAATAATTGTTACATAAAATCTGTACATTCGGCTTGGCTCGGGTACTACTGGAATCAAGGTCACTGACATAGCCCGAAGTATTGCCAAACATAAGTGGCAGTGAGCAGGGCATAGCTCGCAGAACAGATCGCAATGAGGCCGAAACTGGCGGCTCTAGCGTTGCGACCGAAAACGTAGCGTTGGAAGGGTTCCCACAGGGGAAGACCGACGGCCTTATGACAGCCGCAGGAATCCGCTGGATGAAAGAAGCACAGAACCGGTCGAAGAAGCGGAAGAAGCTTGGGGGAGGCATATGTCTAGCAGTGGGTCTGGTACTGTCTAACATAAATTATCTTCAAGGTTACCAAACTGCCATTGGTAGTTAGGTAAGCGGTGATCCTCGTCACATCGCATGATTGGTGAGTCAACTCACTGTTACTTTTCAGGTTTAATTGTGACATATTTATTTATTATGCTTATGTATTAGGATGCTTTTTTCGTTCTATACACTAAGATGAGCTATGTATAAATTTGGACCGAAATAAAATAAGTTTTTTAGTTCTAATGCACTCTCTTCTAGAAATAGGTAATTGACAAGGGTAAGACAGTATTGTGAGAATGTGAGATTTTAGATTCAGCTTTAACATTTGCTGAAATCAGACATTGGAATTTATTTGAAGATAATTTTAGTAACAAATGTTTGCAGTAAGTTTGTTAAAAATGTGATGGCACCGAATCTTTGAACACTTATTATTGCCTTTCTTTATTTTTAGATTAAATTAGAATGAGATGGATGGATTAGCTGCCAATTGATGTCGAAATTAATCTCATAAAGACTGTGTTTAGCGATGTCTAGTTTATATTATAAAACACTAAACTTAGATACTTCTTTAAAGCTATGCACGTTAGTTGTCTCAAGAAAATCGGCGCCATTTTGAGAATGCTGTTAACAAAGTTTAAAGTTATATTTTAAAGTTATTTTTACTTGCATTACATTACAATTACACATTTACGGCTTATTAACTAGGACTCTAGAAAGATACGCCTTACAATTAGTTTTTTTATTGTTTTTTTTTCATTTATCTTAATCTAAGTTAGAATACATGAGTTATCTTTTTAAGTTAATAAGTAATTGCAATGGAATATGTATATCTTTAAATCTTATAATTTTCACAACTGTGTTTTTTTTATAATTTTGTTTTTGTAAGTGCAGATTTTTTAACTCTGAAGTTATTTTTGTGTAAAGTGTGTATTATCAATAAGTGTAACAGTGTCTTTTTTAATCAATTTGTGTATAATATGGTAAATTTTCTGCTCTTCTACGAAGCTTAATATCAATATTAGTACATGATTATTGATTATATTAAATTAAAAGTACTAATTACAATCTAGCTTAGCATAGGCGGTTGCGAAATGGCGAAAAACACGAAATTAATTAAGTAAAAATAAGAAAAATACATATATTCGAATGTTCAGATTCGGTTTTCATGAAATTAAACTAAAATCTTATCACAGTTTTGTATTTTTTATTGACACGTCCAAAAAAAACTTCGGAAAAGGTATACCCAATTTTTTATCACAGAAGGGAGGAGATTTTTCTTATTTTTACCAAATTGTTATTATTTTTCCTGGATAACAACATTTCATTTGGATTAAAAATGGCATCAAAAATCAGTCTTTTGAGTTTTTCTTTTCTAAATTGAGGCAATTTGAGATCAGTGATGATTGCTATTGACTAAATTCGAAGTAGCTCCCATACCTCATGAAGAAATTAAAGAAAACCGTTTTCAACTAGCAGCTTCGAAGTCATGTAAGTTATTATTAAGTACAGTAAGATTCACGAAAGATGACCACGGCGCAGAAGGCATATTTTAGGTCCCTTTGGAGGTGCAAGGTGAGGCGCGGGCGGAATGCGTCAAGACCGGAGCGACGCCTAATGATGTAACGACGACGACGTACGTATTTTGTCTTAAGTGTTTTCTTCATGAGTGTACGTGCGCAGACGGCCGCCATTTGTGGTCATCTTTCGTGAATCGTACTGTACTCATGAGGAATTATGGAGTGTGAAAAAAAAGACAGGGTGGCGTAACCAGTTACTATTGATTCAGTACATGATTCCGAACCGACTAAAATAATTGTATTTAAATTGGTTATTAAAAAACACCTGTAATACCTAAGAGGTTAAAATGTGTGGAACAGCATTTTTTTTTAAATTAAGAATCACTTTCAAACATTTCGTTAAAACAATATCGAAATTATATATATATTTTTTAATACAGGCTTGAACTTCGTAATACTAGCAGCCAAACGGTTTTTTTTAATCCGTCATTTAGTATGGAGCTCTAAAACAAACTTATATTACTATTATCTTACACTACCTGATTTTTATAATAAATGACTTCCAAGTTTATAACAAATTGTAGGGCATTGACAATGCGTATTACATTTATATCCATAAAAAACATAACCCTCTTTCTGACGAAGACGGGTACAGATACATCGCTCCAAATGTAAAGAAAAATAACAATTTAAAACGTCGAATCAACAACAAAAGTTAAAAAATAAATATCTACGTGTTTCAAGTTTAAAAGAAAAATATACAAAAAATAAAATCAGTTCGTAATACTTTGCATGATTTTGCTATGTTTTCTTATAATTAAGATTATTATATTATAGAGGCGTTAGTTATAAATGTGCTTATAATACTAATATTACACACAAGAGCTAAGTTACGCTAAGTTAAAATAAAAAGATGTAAAAAGTCTTCTATCAACACCCTGTTTTTGAGAAATGCTTTTGTAGTAGTCGCTTTTCGTTGCAATAAAAAAATATAGTGTCATTATATTATTTAAATATTTATTTATTTTTTGGGCACTTTTCCTGATGACAGCGAGGCGGACGAACTTTTGTATGGTCTTTGATTGTTTCCCCTTTTTCTACTTGTACAATATTGTAGATATTATTATTATTTTAAGATTGTTTGAAATTGAAATAAATGAAAGAAATTATGAGCATTAAATAGCTAAAACAGGATAAATTATTGCCCTCTACCATCATGACGAAAACGGCATTACCTAGTACCTAAAATTCGAAGCTAAGTGACATCCGCCAACCCGCACTGCGCCCGCAAGGTGTATTACGGCCCGCAAGGGAATTACGGCCCGCAAGGTGTATTACGGCCCACTCCGTCACACAGAGAGGAGGCCTATGTCCCAACAACTTTATAGCCTGATTATGCTTATTTACTTGTATGAGATCAGTTATTTATATTATAACATATTATTAGATAGCATTTTAATTTATATTTAGACCTCACAACGTGGGGTCCAGAAAATTGTAATAATCTAGCACGTAATGCTCCTATTATAATCTATTATTAGTTTTTTATTTTTTACTTCTGTACCTTGTTTTTCTGAACTGAATAGTTTTTATTTTAGTATCGGAATAAATTCCTACAGCAGTTCGGTGACTTCGGTGAGTACAAACACTATAAAAACATTTTTTTACGAAAAAGCGACAACCACAGAAAACATACGGTTTTTTATTTCGCTAAAATTGTAACAATGGACAGACAGAATCATTTGAACACAATCTGCACTAAAGTGAGTCCACAAGCACCTTTATGTTTTATTTTTACTAATTAATAATAATTACTAATCGTCGATTTTTGTAAACACAAAAAAGACAAGGAATAGATAAAAATATGTAGATATAATTTTTTTTTTGTAAAATGTGTAGAACAAGAAATAGATTTAAAATGTCATGAGTTAGGATTATTTTTGAAAAAGAGCCGACTATTGTTTTTATTTTGCAATCTGAAGAGATGCTGACTATTTGTAAATAAATAAAAAATAGCTAATCGCTGCACTTCTCAATTTACATTTCTTTTCAATAGTACATAGGTAAAGAACATTCCAAAAACACAATACATTAACTAAATAATTGATTTACCCCGAAGTATTTGTTTCACAGGTGAAAAGCCAGCTTCGTAAGACATATTTAGATACTACTTTGATTAATAAATACTTCATAATCCCTTCAATAGCCGGCTCTTTTGCATACATACGCAACAAAAAAAAACACATGCTGATACATAGTCCAGAAAAAATCTGATAAGAGAAGTTGAGAATAAGAAACACTGACCTATCATAAAGGAAGAGGAATAAGAAATTATATAAACAATAGTTACCAGGTCCTTCCATGTAAGATTAAATTTTTCTCCATTTTCAATCAAACATCTCATACATTTTTTCTTTGCGGTTTGCATGTATTTTTTCAGCACAATGGGCCATCAAAATCGACTCGCCTACAATATTATTTTCAAAGCACAACGAACAAGCATACACGGCATCTCCGAAGCAAACGATTTTGTTGTCATCTCGGTACATTGTCATTGGATTAAGGACCGAACTTGGTTGGATTTCTTTTCCTGACGCAACACATTTTTTTATGTAAACGCTTTTGTACAGAAAATGTATTTTCTCACAATGCTTTTGGCATAAGATATGTTTGAGCAGGCCATCTTCATCGTTTTCTGTGGTGTCGCACGCTGGGCAGTAGAAGAAAATTGAGTTCTTGGATTCATCTTTATCAGTTATTTCACAGCGTATCTGTATACTATGAGCTTGCACATAGAAGGTAATGCGTTCAACTGCTGGCTTCTGCTGCAGGCTATTAAAAAGGGTCGAATCATCAAAGCTATTGTAGCTTATAACTTGATCAAGGGACTCAGAATAAGCGGAGAGAGTAGTGGAATCCAGGCTGAAGTTACCAATAGACGAAGTGATTGACTGATTTGAGAGATTGTCTTTAGTTGTCAGGCCAGAGTCTGACTGGCTTATGGACTGATTGTGGCAGTTACAGCCACATTTATGACCTGACCCATCATCTGTATGGTCTAACTGTGTGTCTGTCTCATCAAAATCAGCCTCTTTAAATAAGTTGAGAAGAGCATCTCTGTAGTCAGGAAAATCAAAGTGTTTTATGCGTTTCTTGTTGGAGATCTTCATGTTTTTGTGCATTCTATTGCCTTTGTGAAGATCGAAGGTGATACTGCGTTTGATCACAGGCTTCACTCTTGTCTTAGGCTCTTGAGTCTGTAAGTAATTCCCAGTAAAACTATCCAAGCAGTGTTTTAAAGACTGCAGTTGCTTACGGAACTTGTATTTTGTAGCAACGTCTTCTTTCTCCATTATAATGTTCCAGGATTCTGTTGGGCTGTCACTGTTGACGTTATCCATGTACGTGACTTGTCCCAACATCTTCGGTATGTTAGAAACATCAGTGCCTGGTAAAGCAGTGACAAAAGACCTGCCGTTAAATATCTTGGAGACTTCAATGTGGAATTGAAACTCTGAGAGCAGCTTCTTTAAAACACATTCAACTTTCTCAAATTTCATTTGGTAGTTCAGAAGTAAAGAGATCCGTTCTTCCTCGTTTCGGTCTAATTCAACATCACCAAATGATTCTGGAGTAGCGGAAGGCACCAACTGGTTTTCACAACTCGATTCAACTTTCCGGCACATTTTTACTTCAGACCTTTCTGCTTCTTTCACAGAGATGTCTGTATCAGAGCATTCAGACAATGATTCTATATCTAACTCCTCTTCCGAGTCCGATGAGATGTCGAACTCAAAGGAACGACTGAAGTTTAACTGTTTGAATTTCTGGCTGAATAAGTCAGCACTTTTGCAATCTAAAGAGATGTGCTTCGGAGTATTTTCGATGGAAGGATTGTCTGTTTGAGGTTGAGACAGAGATTCGTTCATGGACTGGCTGGCTTTCCTGATATCTAGTTTTAATTTTCTATTTTTTCCTCTACGACTCTTAACGCCGACGTCGTTGAGGTGAAGGAGGTCGGTATCAGATAGAGAGCCTTTTTTTGCTGCGAATTTTTTTACTGATTCAGGTAATTTCAAACTTGCAGTATAATGTTTTGATGTAGAATCAGGTTCTATGGATTGGAAATCCATGTTTTGAGGCGGTTCCTCGGAGATGTATCGTCGATTTGAAGAATCACTGGCATGATAGCCGTCTGGACTGGGCTGGTCTCCAGATTTTGAAAAATACGATATATTTGAAAACATTTTTCTTATAGAAAACGCCATTTTGGTAGCGTAATCTTACTTTTCGACGGCAATTATAACGTTTCTCCAGTGTACAGTTACTCTAACGACCTGTTAGACAATAAAAATCTAACTATTAATTTTGTAACAAAGGAGATGTGTATTAGCAAATAAATAATTGATGAATTTACCTTCTGCGCTATGCGGCTAGTTCAGCACTATTTTAGATACTTCAAGTCATATTTGAGAAGTAAAAAATCATTTCTTACTACGATTACCCTCAGATTACGATAAAAATGATAAATATTTTGGCAAAACAAAAACGTAATTGACAAAACGTAGAACTACTTTATGTATTACTCGATCTATTTATAAGGTGCATTGGTTTGTATTATCACTTAATTTTGGCGCTAGTTGTCTTGAAAATTCTAAGCATTGTGAAAAATATACGCCTTTTCAAAGAACTTCTATTTTTGATACGGTAATACGTCAATATGTATATTGCTAGCTTGACAATAACTAAAGCTACGGTTGAAATGGTAGAATATTTTTATTGATTCATTGATTTTGTCATAGTAGACATAGGAGTTTGGATCATAGAATTTTTTGCATGGTAAAAAATAAATAATTCCTCCAGAGATTGTTTCAGTGACTGCTTTGTGTTCTAAATAAGATAGAAATCGATTAAAGTTTTCAACTAAAAATAGTTTGCAACATTACGAAACGTTCCTTTACAATTAATACAGTAGATGAAAAACAATTTTATTTAACAAAAGATTTATTCAACTCATTCAAGTGAAGAAAATCGATTTTCAATTCTGCACATAGATAGATTATGAGAAAATTATGTATTAATTATTTCTTAGATTGAACTAAAATCATGTAGAAGTGTAAGTTGTTGGACCTTATTATCTTACAACCAAAGAGTATATTAGGGAACATGCGTAGTATCTCTAAGTAGTATGTGTTGGGAACGTACAATGGAACGAAACACCTGTCAAAACAAAAAATCATCTGTTGTGCTGTCCCACCACAGAGTACTTTTACTATACGGTGTCCCACGCTTCTAAATTATTTTGTTAAAAATTCGCAGTAAATGCGACAATAAATAATGAAACCTATCGTAGATATTAACTCGCTGCGCACGGAGCATGAATCTGATGAACAATGGGAAGTGAGACGCAATTTCATGGAGGAACATAAAGATGATTTTGAAGAGGGTGAACTGATTACTCTGGCACAATTATTTACTAACATCGAGTTTTTGGGATGTCGGTACGTAAATAAGCTTTATAATAGAATATGGCTCCACTGTACTTTAGGGACCGCGCGTGTGAAGCTTTATATTTTGTTTGCGTATTCGTAATTCATTTTATAAAATGACACAGCTAGCAAATGCCTAGTTTCCGAGAAAAAAAAAACCTAGTTTCGAAAATTCAACATATTTACGTAATAAAATTTTGTCACAAATAATGTAGGGATTCCACTCCTAGGTTGTTCCGTTTTAAGTTCAGAGACAGCGGATTTTTATTTAATGGTTTTTAGTATAAATATAGTATGGATGAGAAATTAGGATGCAAGAGCGAAGCGAGTTCGGGTACCCCAAACCCCGACTCGGACAGGTTAGAAAGGTTAGGGGTCGTAGACCCCGCCATCCTCTATGTGTTTTTTTTTTAACCACACATCGAAAAGGCCTTCTTTCACATTGACCTTAAAAACTGAGAGCTTGAAGATGTCATTGACCTCATTATTGCTCGGAACCTAATTTAATACTCCCATAAATCCCGAAAGAAACTTTTGGAGATTTTTTTCTCAGCACCTATGGTTTTCCTACATTTGCGGTTTTTCAAAATTACATTATAAAGGATGTACTCTACCAAACAAAAAAAAATACCTACTATAAAAAATCGCCGGTCCCTAAAGTACAGTGCTTCCTCCCAAAGGGTTGGGTAGAGTTTCGCCACATTTCCCCAGTTATGTTAAAATTCCATGTAATATGGGGCGAGTCTATTGCCATCAACCGGACACAAATTCAGACTTCTAACTGCTACAGATAAATTACAGAAAAAAAAAAAAACACTGCCCGACCTGGGAATCGAACCTAGGTCCTAATACTCGCCAATACACACTTGCGACCAGTAGCCCAACAAGGCAGACAGAGTCAGTCCTAAAGTGGAGTGGTTTGTTTAGATATCAGGCGGTCGATTCTGTAAAAATCTCACCGTGAAAACTTAGGTGAAGTGAGTTTGTTTTTGCTTGAAATTGACACTATTGACAGCTCACTCCATGCTCACTTCACCGAAGTTTGCACGGAGATCACCGGAGATTTTTACAGAATAGCACCGCTGTACTGATAGTCAGCTGATGGGGTACCTACAGCTGATTACATGTGGGTTGGCAAAATTCAGCTATGCTACTATTATCACTGAGTAACATAAGCTATAATTTATAAAGATATGATATCAAGGGGGCGAAACTGCTGGTGCAAGTTAGTATAAAATAAAGTAAAAAATTAAAGGATCAGGCAATATTTATTTTAAAAAAAAATGTATGAGGAATCAAGAAATGTCTTAAGAGGGCACCAAGCTTTTTTTTGCAGACAAACATGTTTTTATTAAGCTTGTTTGAAGTAGTAAACAATTAAATTAAAATGTAGGGAAATATATTGGTATTATTGGGGATATTATACTAGACATTATGCGCGATGGAATCACAATTTGATAAAGTTGCCTCGATAGAATAAATAGGCAATATAATTTTATATTATGATTAATTTACTAAAATAAGGTTCATAGATGACTGCAGCTTAGCTCAATAGTTTTTTTTTTATTTAAGAGCAATATGATGAAAAAATGAACGAAAAGCATTGAAAAAGTACAACAGTGTGGTTATGTTCTTTACTCAAAACATGTAAAGAAAAAGACAGAGATAAAGGCTAATGGTCGGTACGCTATTAAAGAAACATGTGTTAAATATTGTACAGTGACATAGAACCCTTTGTGTGTGTCTGACTCGCACTTGTCCACTTTTTCTTTGAAATTCTATTAATTTATTTCCGTTTCCATTTCCCCAGGTACCCAGCAGAAACAATGAAGCGCATAGCCAAACTGTCAGAGAGTGTATCAGCTAAATACAGAGAGAGCAGGAAGAACAAACTTAAGAGGACATTTGTAGAAGCCAGCGACGCGGCTGAACAGAAGGCAAAGCGGACTTTTACTAACAAATAGAGTTATTCTGTGTAATAAATACTTATTGCTGTGACAATGTATTTTTCCATTGTTGAAGTGAACAGTGAATGAAACTGAACCGTCACGCTCGGGTCGGTGTCGCTGATCGGGTGTACTCGGCTCCAGCCTCCCTATCCTTATCACTGAAAATCTTGCAAACTTTTTGGGGGTTTTTCATAAACCACTAATCATTTTGTAAATTCCATTCCACACAGAAATTGTTATTGCCAGCAGAGGCTATGCCCCAATATGTTCCTTACTTGCTACCTCCTCATATCCCACCAAATCATGTCTAAATGTTAGATGTTTCTGGACGTAAAGACTGTTAAAACTATAATTTTGAACTTTTTATGAAAAATTTACAATGTTTGAAGACCCTAACTCGGGTTCTATCTGCAAACTTGATTTTACACTATTGGTATCTATTCTAACAAAATCCCGAAAAATCAGAGCAGTCAAATTTTTCTTCCTCTTAATTGAGTTTCAAAAATTACTTTACAATGACATGTATTTAGCCATAGATGTATGAACGTAAACGAGGCAAAAGAAGTAGGTATGTGTAT
Source organism: Xanthia togata (assembly GCA_963853775.1). NCBI lineage: Eukaryota > Metazoa > Arthropoda > Insecta > Lepidoptera > Noctuidae > Xanthia > Xanthia togata. The sequence continues at coordinate 4,041,410 of OY970815.1, forward strand.
GGTATCTTTAGTTTCTGCCAAAGTTCCATATAATATTTGACAGGAACCAGAGATTTCAACATATTTTGTTGTGATGTTTCGCCAGTGCAAACGCACAATAAGGATCGTAGCAGGTGGCGTTCTGCAGTTTCTGCCTACCCCCCGTGGGAAGACGGCGTGAGTTTATGTATTATGTGTAGCCATAGAAAATGGATTTTGAAAATACGTAACTTTACTATAATAGCTGATTGGTTTACTCTGTATCGCAGTTGTCTTCAGACGAATATAAATAAGTACCTACTGTAATACATTACAGTTACGCATTAATTATTTATTTCATTCCCCAAAAAGCGAGACTGAACCCACAGAGTACTTTTTAATATAGGACTGAACCTGTCTCGCGCGGGACAGCTAAGCGGGTTTTTGGGCTAAAAATCGGGATAACATTGCCTAAGAATAGAAAAAAAAGTTTTTGTCCTCCACTAGCATTTGATTATTGATTGTTGATGCAGTGCCACAAGCATCGTTTGCCACAAACAAAGTTATTTATAGCCATAGACGTATCTATATTTTTATACGTCTATGTTTAAAGCTAGTTTTAGATTTCGTTTCACTTTAAAAAAAAACATTTTCGTTTCAAAGAATAATCAATACGCAGAATACATACTTTGAAGATTTTTTAAATCATTGATTTTAGTTTCACATAATGTTTAATGTTAGAATAGTCATACCATAGAATAACAAATCAAATATTCTTTTCATCCCACCATCTCGGAAAGAGTATTTTTAATCTTCAGTATCTGAGTGGAAAAGCCGTTTTTATTCTCTAGAGGATAAAGTAAATTGAATTTAGAACATCGTGTGCACTAAGTTTGTGAATTAAAAAAAACATTAAACCTATTTACTGCTACCTCTATGGTGCCGAATATATCATACAACTTTTTTTTAATTTGTTAAAAACTCAGACTCGGAACCTTCTTGGTGTTCTTTTTTCAATTTGCTTTGTACGCGGTTCTTTACGCGGCATTTTTTCACGTCATTGTTAAACCTTAGGTATATTAAAAACAAGAAACTTGAAAACAAGTGAAAAAACTAAAATGAGTGATTCTAGCGACGAGGAAGTTTGCTTGATGCCAACAGAATTGACTGAAACTGTTAATAATGCGCAAATGAGCTTTCTCCCTCAACAATCACGCTAGAAGTATTTAAAACAGTACGATATGTTCAACACGTGGCGACTAGCAAAAGGAGCCAAAACTTTCTCAGAAAACGTTTTGCTGGCATATTTTATAGAATTATCCGAGAACAAGAAAGCAAGCACTCTATGGAGTACGTATTCGATGCTAAAAGCAACAATAAAGATGAAAAAAGACAAACATATCGATACCTATCCTAAATTAGTGGCATTTTTAAAAAGAGCCTCATCTGGTCATCAACCAAAAAAATCGAAGGTTTTCACAGTATCTGATATTGAAAAGTTTCTTAACGAAGCACCCGATTCCGTATATTTGGCGGCAAAAGTAAGTCAGTTGCACATTCAGTATCTACTTAAGTATATTAATCTCAATTAAATAGTATACTTAGTAGATGTTGATAGGCATAATTATGCGTTCATATCAATTTTATTCATTTATCTACTACAATACTCTTTACGTTACAGGTTGTTCTTATTATTGGAATAAACGGAGCATGTCGAACTAATGAACTAACACAACTTAATGTCAAAAACATTGAGAAACATTCAGATGACTTACTATTAATTAATTTACCTAATACAAAGACAAAAAGAGACCGCAACTTCGTCATTCGCAAGGAATACGTAACGATTGTTGAGAAATATCAAGCCTTACGCCCGCCTAACACTCCAATCAATCGATTTTTTCTACAGTATCGCAATGGAAAGTGTGTTAGACAGCCTATGGGTACTAATAAAATTGGCAGTATCCCACGAGAAATAGCAACATTTCTTGAACTTCCAGAACCCCTGTTGTACACGGGTCATTGTTTCCGACGAACTTCAGCCACACTTTTGGCTGATTCCGGAGCTGATCTGCTGTCCCTTAAGCGCCACGGAGGCTGGAAGTCCAATGCAGTTGTAGAGGGATACATAGAGGATTCCATCCAAAATAAGTCTAAAATATGTGAAGGCATCGTAGGAGCCATTACACTGAAAGAGCCTCAATCGGATCCTTGTACTGGCCCTTCTACATCAAAAATAAGCCGTTATGAAACACCTAACCATCTCCCTCTCTCTCCAACATTCACGCCAAGGGAATCCGATGAATCGGTACAACTATTAAGTATGACAGATAGTTTACCGAAAAACAGTACACAAGTGACTAACACCAATATTACAGTACCAAACAAAAATATTACACTCAATTTAAATAACTGTAGCAACGTTACTTTAAAATTTTCTTAATTATACCTTAGTATTATTTTGTTATAATTTAAAGATTATTCTGTAATACTTACCTGTCTTAATGTAGTAATTAATACCTAAACTGAAATAAAAGTGTACCTATCTTGTGATTGTAAACGTTTTTTTTTTTGCATTTAGTCATTTCCTCGCTGAGGTGGAATGAAAAGTTACGTGTTGCACTCGAGTGCAAAGATTTTTCACCTCGTGCTCTTTTGATTCCCTCGCTAACGCTCAGGATTCTAATTTTGAATCACTCGCTGCGCTCGTGATTCAATTTTAGAATCCTTCGCTTGCTCGGTCATCAAAATTGAACACGCGGTTAAAAAGCAACTTTGCACTCTTGTATAACAAATAACTATTATCCACAAAATGTTTATTTATTATAAAAACTTACAAAGATAAATTTTAAGATAAATTTTATTCAGTTAACTTTACAAACTTCTACAATAATAATTTTACATAGAGGCCTCCTTTTAAGTATGATAAATACCTGTGCTAGGAGACCCCGCTCTTCTAAAACTAGTAACAATAATAATGTAGGTGTACATACAAAAAATAAATTCAACTTAAATCTAGGAGGGTATGTGTCTGTGGAGGTGTGTGCGTGTGTGTGTGTTTGTGGGGTGTGGGTGTGTGTATGTGTGGGGTGTGTGTGTGTTTGTGTGCAGGGTGCGTCCTCGTGTGTGTATGTCACTTGTTGTTAACTTATCACATGATACATTGTAAAAGAGTTTCAATGTCGTCATAACTCTTGCATTTTAGCCAGTCTATTAAAGATTTCTTACATTCTCGATAACTCATAGGATAAATATTTAAAACTTTATTTAATTTGTTGTAGATGGAAGCGCATTGTCTGGTGAACTGCCTTTTTGCATATGAGGTTTTAACCGAGACTTCTGGTGCAACAAGATATTTTCTCCGTTTTTTATTGAGACTAGAGTCATAGGGGAGGGTTTTGTGTAATTTTAAAGCAGCATGAAGTACATATAATTTTCTGATTGTGAGAAGGCCACTTAGTGAGTAAAGTTGTTCAGTAGGGAATCTATATGATTTAAAATACATTACTTTCAAGAGGGACCTTTGCGCTCTTTCCAGTTCTAGGAATTTGATTTTTGTTGCCCCGCCCCAAAAAGGTATACAATACACTAGAACTGACTGAGCCAGTGAAACGTATACCTATTTTATTTAAATAACGTTTTAAGTGGTAACATGTCTTAGAGTCCTGAAAATCCAAATGAGTTTTCTAGTTCTAGACATGACCATATCCGCGTGTAAATGCCAAGACAACCGTTGGTCTACCTTTAATACCTAAATATTTTATTTTAGTCTCTTTTGTTATTTTAATGCAAGAACAATTGTGCTAGTAGGATTATCACAGCTATGTATTCTAAGGATATGATTAGGTCCAGGTTGACTGTTGTTCTAATTAGTAAATGCTATATATTTAGTTTTAGAGGTGTTTAGTGTTAGTAGAAAATAATTTAACCATTTTGCAACCTTTATTATAACAAGTGATAGTTTTTAAACGTTTCAATTCTTATCGTTGATAAAATGCATATACAGGGTGTCCAAGAACCTGGCGTCCAACTGGATTCCCACGATGCCCCAAGTTCTAACAGTACTCAGAAAAATATTTTAAAAAATCCACCCCATGTACTTACAGAATTATACTGATTTCAAAAAAAAAGGGGAAATGAGCACCCTGTGACATACTTTTGAATGCTGTGACTGCTAATGCTGATAATTTCGATATTTCTTGGAGGTTTTGTAATCTAGGGTATTGCTGTGTCTAAATAGAATGTAAAAATAAAGTACTTATTGTACCATTTTAAAATAAAATATTATTTTAACTAAAGGTGATATGGAAAACTATTGAATTTCGCAACTTTGACCGACTGTAGTGTAAAAAAAATGTACCAAAATAGTATGGCAAGTGACGTCAAATTTTGACGCGTTTATTCCTCTTTTTAAAAAGGTATAATACTTACACATTAATTTGAAAAAAAAAATTTTGATAATATTTTTACTCAACAACCCAATTTTTACGAAGTGCCTACCTACTAACGGTAACTGTCGGACCCTTTCTTATCTTAGAAACTGTTATGTTACTACTATTATTTACTTCGGTTCCAAGAGTGAGCAAGAAGGAAATACACACAGGTAGATGGGTTCCCAGTAGAATAAAAGCAAAGAATGTTAGTTTAAAGATATTTTATTACAATAAATGTTCAAAATGTTGACCACCCGCGGCAATACAAGCTCTCACTCTCCTTAAAAAGGACCGCTTTATGTTTCGCGAGTAACTTTTTTGACGTATCACCTGCACTGCTTGTGTTATCTTCTCACGAAGGTCAGCGATGTCATTAATGGGCTTCGCATAAACGAGCTCCTTCATAGTTCCCCAGAAAAAAAAATCCACCGGATTTAAGTCAGGTGAGCGGGCTGGCCACGGGATTGTTCCTGATCGCCCAATCCACCTGTTCGGGTATTGCTCGTCCAAAAACTCTCTAACGGATACGCGAAAATGTGCTGGACAGCCGTCGTGTTGGAACCACATATCTGGTGGGGTCTCTTCTAGTAAGTTTGGCAAATCATTTTGAAGAAAATTTAAATATGATTCGCCAGTCAAATTCTCGGGCATCTCAAATGGACCAATAATATTCCCACAGAGAATACCGGTCCACATGTTCACTTTGAACCGGTACTGGGATCTATCTTCTCGCATCAAGTGCGGATTTTCCACATGCCACTCGTGCAAGTTGTGTAGGTTCATGTAGCCATCCTTCTTAAATGTTGATTCATCTGACCACAAAATTTTGTCGATAAAGTTTTCGTCTTCTCGATGTTTTTGCAGGATTGTTTCACAAAACGCGACTCGGCTCGGATAGTCTCGAGGTAAAAGACTTTGCACTCGCTGTACGTGGTACGGATGATATTCTTCTTTTTGGAGAATACTGTGTGCTGTGCTCTTCGGTATCCCCGTATCAGCTTCTATTCCTCGCACAGAGATGCTTGGATTTGCCGACACCGCCTCTAAAACTTCATCGCGTATGAAGTCATTTACGGGTCGTCCTTCACCAGCTACTTGATTGGGGAACCGCCCGTCACATAGTGATCTGTGCACATTAATGAAAACTCGATGGTCGGGATATCGCGTAGCCCTCGGATACCTTTCTCTGTAAAGTCTCGCTGCAGCTCGTCCATTACCTCTACATTCTCCATAAATGTAGTGCATATTTGCGTATTCTTGCGGAGTGTAGGTCGCCATGGTAGCACACACAAAACACAAACTGTCCAAACACAGGCAAAGGTCGTCGTAAAGAGTTCGTTTCAAAGTCCAGAGCACAAAGAGTAATCGAGTCCAATAAACAAAGCTTTAAATCGTAGTACGTGATCAATGGTAACAATAAGAGAGAGGTGCGTAGTAACGGCAGGAGGCAGTGACGCGTACTGACCGTACTGTTATCCTAAATAGCACGATCCCAGATAGCGTCACTATCTATCTCACTCGCACCTCTAACCTTTTTCTCCCTCACTCTTACCTGAATAATGGGGTACCATAAAGAAGAACCAGCAAATCGCAAAGATAGTTTCTGTCTTGCTCCCTCCTGTTGTAATAACGAATCACTATGGTGAGATGCATGCACATACCGTCCCTTACGGTCTAACCTGTTTTTTGAGAGGCCTGTTGTTATTTTTATGAGCATACAATAGTAATTCTTTAGAGGTTAGATTCAATTCGTCGTAAATTTTTCTTTCTAAGAATTCTGTAAGACATCGTAAAAATTGGGTTGTTGAGTAAAAATATTATCAAATTTTTTTTTTTTCAAATTAATGTGTAAGTATTATACCTTTTTAAAAAGAGGAATAAACGCGTCAAAATTTGACGTCACTTGCCATACTATTTTGGTACATTTTTTTTACACTACAGTCGGTCAAAGTTGCGAAATTCAATAGTTTTCCATATCACCTTTAGTTAAAATAATATTTTATTTTAAAATGGTACAATAAGTACATTATTTTTACATTCTATTTAGACACAGCAATACCCTAGATTACAAAACCTCCAAGAAATATCGAAATTATCAGCATTAGCAGTCACAGCATTCAAAAGTATGTCACAGGGTGCTCATTTCCCCTTTTTTTTTGAAATCAGTATAATTCTGTAAGTACATGGGGTGGATTTTTTAAAATATTTTTCTGAGTACTGTTAGAACTTGGGGCATCGTGGGAATCCAGTTGGACGCCAGGTTCTTGGACATCCTGTATACCCTCATAAAAAAATACAAAACCGCGTTCACAAAAATAATGCATGCAGCGTGCAAGCAAGCATGCAGCGTGCAAGCAAGCATGCAGCATGCAATATGCAGCAGACGTGGTTTCTGTCACGGCTTCGGCGCTGCGGGGCTCCAGTGGTCCCACGCGAGCTTATCGTCGCAGATGGTATTCACGCTCACCACCGCAAAACCACCTGCTCATCAGCTCGCGGGCCGCCTCGCCCCTCCGCGCCTACTCGGATTTAAATTACACTAGGGGTAGGGCAGACAAGACTACGTGGAGTCGGGTTCCTTCCTAGGCGTTTAACACTACTTATGAGACTTTTGCTGTTGTTATTTCTGGTTAAAAACATTCCAAATTTAACCGGGTGCAGTATAGTACCTACCTGGAGTCTGGCTATCCTTCAAAGAAACGTGAACAACATAGGGTGGTTATCCCGTGTAAGATTGTCTTTCAAATTCTTTTTTGAGTAACTTAGGCGGATTTATTATATTGGTCGGGGGAGAAGTAGCTAATCTTTTTCTACTTGCCGTTTCGGAGTCCACTGCATTTTCTAGCATATTGTCATCGGGGAGAGAAACCGTTAACACCGCAGTTTATATAAAGGCTGTGGCTCTGTGGGCTGAGGAGACTACTCAGTACGTGTGCGGAATACGCGCACATGGGTTAAAATACAATGGGAAGAAAAGCCAATACATGGCTTTTCAGGCCGTCGGTGTGTCGAGGCCTTTGAACATTCCAAATGTTACTCTTGATGGAATTCCAATAGATCGAGTGGACCAATTTAAATACCTAGGGCATCTACTCGCCGAGGACCTTAAAGACCATGCTGACATGGACCGGGAGCGGAGGGCACTGGTCGGTGCGAGCCAATATGATAGCCCGCAGGTTTTCGCGTTGTACTGGGGATGTGAAGGTCACACTTTTTAAAGAGTACTGCACATCCTTATACACGTGCGCCCTGTGGGCTGACTATACTGAAAGGACGTACAGTGCCCACAACACACAACGCGTTTCGGGCGGTCTTGCTGCCCCGTTTCTGTAGCGCATCGGGGATGTTCGCGATAACACGCACTGCCACCGCTTGCGAATAGAAGCGTGAAAACAATTTCACGCTTCTATTCGCAAGCGGTGTGCGTCCCTGGTGCGGGCCAGCCCCAATGCTATCCTGGCGATGATAACTAGCAGGCTGGACCGCTGGACTGCCCTTATATCCGCCATTGCTGTGGCAGGCATGTTGCTCCGCCAATGTCGGTTAGAAAATTATAATTATTGTGTTTATTATTTTTATTTTTACTACTATTTTATTTGATTATTTGTAAGAAAACTTAAGTAAAGTAAATGTAATGTAATTTAATTTGACTATGTTTTGTGATTGTGATACTGATTTTTAATTTGACTTTAATTCTGATTTTAATTCTTTATTTTTGACTTTAATTTTGTTTTTTATTTTAATATTGAGAGATAAATTTGATTTAAATTTTACTTATAATTTCTAATTTTGATTTTAATATGATTTTATTATGATGTAATGTGATTTTATTTTATGTAATTAATAAGTTATACTATGGGTTATTAATACCTGAAATAAACGATTTTATTTATTTATTTATTTAAAGGGATCAGGAGGATCAGGGGGCTTATTGTTATCCATTATGGATATTGGATAAAATCTTTAAAAAATAAAATAGATTTAAAACAAACCTTAGGCTAAACTAAAAACACAAAGAAGTCTCGATTGAAGTTCATATCTACCTGTAAAAAGTGAGAAAATTCGTAATACAAACAAAAGCACTTGTAGCCTTCACCACTATCCACAACGAAAAATAAAAATTGTGTTATTACATAACATAACATCACGCCTTGTTTCCCCGAAGGGTTGGGCAGAGGTGTACCTGTAGTAGGCACACCTATATTTCGCAAATTATGTTTTAAGTCCCATGTAATAGGGGGCGAGCCTATTGCCATCTACCGGGCACAAATCCAGACTCCGGGCTACTACTGAGAATTTCCAGATAGAAAAATCCAATAACACTGCCCAACCCGGGAATCGAACCCAGGACCTCATTCTCAGCAGAAGCGCTTGCAACCACTAGACCAACAAGGCAGTCAATGAGTCAGTCATTGTGTTATTAATAAAATATATATTTGTACTGTATGTATTTAAGATTGGTCAAAATAAATAGAATATTTATAAAATGCTAATTAATATCACGAAGGAAGGCTAATATGGTGGGTTGTTCTATAAAGAGGCCATACAAAGAAAACTAAAGCAAAACATTTCCCATCTTTTATTTGTTTTAACACAGACAAACATGGTCTTTTAAACGGGGATTTATGTCTTTCAATAAGTCCTTCCATAACAGTACAATAAACATCTCTTTTTATATTATTTTCATGTTGTAAAAATGCTAACATAACTTTCCCATAATTTTTGTCACTACAACAATAATCGCAATGATTTTTTAAGCAAGAAAATATGTATTTCTGTATGGAATCTGTTTTATTACAAGATTTGTAAGCAGTGAGTATGTTGAAAAGATTATATGAGAATTCTTCCGAAGTAAATTCAATGTCTAATAAAATTTCTAGGAACTCGGTTTGGTTGTTAGTGTTTAAATTCAAAATGAAGTCATTGACCACATTATTTTGTATTTTCAAGTCTTTTAATATTACTTTTAATGCAATTTTTAAGTAATGTGGATATTTATTATAGATTTGGAGTAGAACATCAGTACAAAATCGGTTGTTTTCGCGTTTAATATAGTTTTGAAGGAAACATTTATAAAAAGCGCTTAAAAAATCCGTGTTCACATCTTCAGTGTTCAAAATATGTTCAAATAACTTCTCTGCAGTACTCGTAGGGAGGTTTTTAGCAAGTTCAACTAATAATTTCGGAGATGTTCTACATTTCTCAACTAAATAACCAAACTTTGATAGTAAGTCGATTTCCGGGTCTAAAAACTCTTCTACCGAGTTTGCAATTTCTTCATCTTGATTTTCTTGCGTTGCTGGGCTGTCATCGTTATCCGGAGAATCTGTTACGGTAATAGTTTCAGTAGTTTTGTTAATTAAATCCAAGTTTCTGGGTCCGAACTTTTGTAACCATTTATTTGACTCATCTGGAGGCGGGGCGGCACTTAAGCAGCGTTGTAATAGTGCTTTATTTTCCGGTGCAAATGTCCATATATATGTCATCGTTTAGATAGTGTTAGTAAAGATGTTTTTTTATGAAATTATTTGCTGTTCTAGCTGCGGCCGAACTGGTTTATCATCACAATCACACATAGAATACGTAGTATCCCTATGTAGTCTGTGCACATAGATCACATCAAAATAGACTAACGTCACTGTCAGTGTCTGTCTGCTGTCACTATCAAGTCAAGTCACTGACTAACTATCTCAACCAATGACTGTATTTCGATCGATTATGATAAATATCAGACAAAAAGTTTAAAGACTTATAAAAGCTAGTGCGCAAGAAATAAGTAATTAACTTTAATTTATAGGCTCTTGGAACTTTTTTTTTCCCAGAAGAATAATCATTTTCAATAGAAATAGGATATTACTTGGAAGCATGTTACAAGCCTTTGTTTTCGTGGATTTTATGATACTATTCAAACAAACAACAGATGGTTTACTATACCTTTTATTTAAATTAGCAGGCAGTAATACTTATAGCCTATTCTAGTTACAAAAGTAATATTTTTCTAAGAAAAACATTATTGTTTTAAATATTAGCTTACATTAGTTAAAATGAAGTAAGTTCATCGTCTTAGTACAGTTTTCATAAAGTATTTAAATATTTTTATATTTTAAGTATTACACAGGATATTAATTGCACACTAAAAAAATAGGTATTTTACTCGATTCCATAACACAAGAGTTGCCTATATTTACACATTGACTAAACAAAACAGTTGCATGTGCACGGCGTTATTTTATAAATAGTTTTAGAAGTGAATAATTAATTAACTAAAATCACATTTTGGCACTTATATAAGTTAATTCTAATATAAAATCATTATTTTACAACTGGAAATGTTCCACAGGTCTCGGAATAACAATTCTCGGTCTTTCGAGAACATTTCGATCCAAGTTTATTAATTCTAACACGAATTTTTCTAAAGCTCTTATACATAGGCTTTTGTAAGACGTATAATGATTTTCCATAATTCTCTTAATAATTCTTATTCTTACGTTAAAGCCCGATAGACTTTGTATGAAACACAATAAAAGTCTCCCATAATTTTTGTTGTAAGCACAGTATAGGTTATGCAATACTAAATTAGTCTGTATGAATTCGAAAATACTGTCGTTTTTCTCACATTTTTTGTACATCAAATATATCACGGGCAAACTATGATTGAATTGTTCGGGTGTTAAATATAACTCACACACAACTTTCATCAAATTCGTGCAGTCCTTCTCGTTTAAAGTTTCAACATAATCTAGTAAAATATTATTTGGAATCTCGATGTCTATCAACATCGTTTTAATAGTTGTTTTAAAATACATTGGATAAGCCTTACTTGCTTTTATCAGCAAATGCAACGAGGACCAAGAATAAACTCTTTTGAAGTAAACACGAAAGAAATACTGATACAAAAGTTGAACAAATTGTTCATTTATGGCTTTTTTCGAGAAAATTCTGTCACAGATTTTTTCAATAGTTCTTGCGGACAAGTGGAGAGCCATTCTTGGTATTAGGATCAGAGTTTTGACCGATTCCCTTTCTATGTAGTTGTAGATTCTTATGGGATCTTCTTCTATGATATCGTATAAGCTTCTCTCCAGTGCTTGTGGGGCTGGGGTAACCATTTGCCAACGACAAACGTTACTGTGTTCCAACATTCTTCTGTTCAACATATCTTCACTTTTAAGATAGTTCAGGTTGATGAATCTGTGGCCTATTCTGACTAACCAATCATCTCTGGGAGCTATGGTTTCAATGCAGCAGTTCTTTGATTCATTATTTGAATGGTTCATGTTCCAAATTGCGTTTACAGGCTTGTAGACAGACGTTTTATTTTTAGTCACAGTTTATTTTTATTTTTTTAAATTCTTTATTATCAGGTCCTTGTTTTAATTTACGTTATTCCGCTATCACTAGTTTTTGAATTCACTAAAGGTCACTTCCAGAATCACCAAATTAGTTAAATTAACAATTCTCCATTTAGGCTCCGGCTTTAGTAAACAAAAATCCACAATAATAAATTACACCAAAAATTCCGAGCAGCTAGTTTTAGCACACTGTCACGTTGATGGTTACTTACATACTAAATAAATATAGCACCCTGAAGTAACTTGTTAACAATTTCCAGGTAAATAACTGATTTATAAGTCTCTTTACCTGCATCCATTGTTTAAACTGCCATTGTCTACTCGTGGTAATTTTGCTTTAAAGTAATTAGTTAATTTCGTTAAAGGGATTAAAAACAAAAGAAAAAATTTAATGGTACATATTTTATTCGAATATTTCGTTAATCAAAAATAATTAGGTAATTACATGTTATTATTATGTAGTAAGGTAGTATATTATTAGTATGTGAAACATAAAACATTTCCAGATTAATAAAATAATGAAGTAATAAGGTAATTAGTAAATTGTGAGATCTATTAGCAAGTTTCTAATCCTTCGACGATCTTTGTTTTAAATCTCTAACTGTGCGTTTGCACTGGCGAAACATTTACAACAAAACATGTTGAAATCTCTAGTTCCTGTCAAGTTTGATAGAATAATAATTATCCTATTTCAAGTTGAAGTTTAAGCCACTAGCCAGCTTAGTGACTACATAGTATTAACAATAAAACGGCTATGACGGGCCGCTTCATGAGATTAAAATGAATGTTTTGTCATAGAAATATCGACTACGTATTAACACAATCGATCGACTATTTTTAACATTACACGCAAACACAACACTAAAAGAAAACCCGCATGTTGACATGAATGACGATGGAATGAATGAGAATAATCATACAACAAGTCATTATTTTCATTCATTCCACCGTCACACAAACGTCTTTCTGTTACTTATTCATTAGTTCATTACGTCAATTTGTCAGTTTGAGTTTGTGCTCTGTGGTGCAGGGTCGTGTCAAAAATTATCACGAAATCAATATTTCGATTGCGTCCGTGTTATAATAAATACATGTAGAATAAAAAAGAAGACTGTGGTGAGTATTGATCTTTTTGTGAACTGTAATGAACCTTTGACACGCAGTATTAATTGAGACGCGGCGGTATAATAATATTTTTTATTTACATAGCCGGTATAATAATACCTAAATACCGATAAATATCGGTATTTATTTACACATTTTCCTTGTAAAGCACAGTTTTGTAGAAGTATGCTTTTACCGCATAAAAATATTGATCGTAGATTCGCGAAATAGGTTTCATTTTCCTTTTTTTAATGGGTACCCACCTATGTGATTATTCACTTAAGGCAGGTGTGTTGCAGTGGCACTTACCTAATTCTAAACTACCTAACTATAAAAACTACTAACAATATACAACTTCCCTTCAAGGTTTAGGTCCACACCAATTTTACTTCATTTTTATCGACTTAAAAACAGCCGTGTGTGTAGGGTCCGTAGTTGGGATGAATTTATCCCAAGAACAAATTTAACATTGTGGTTGAAAAACATGTTCTCCCGTACATTCCAACTGCAAATGTAAGTTAGTACGCACAATATTAAGAGATTTGCCATGTTATTTTAAAACCAAATACTTGTTTTCCTATAATCTATAAGTAGGTATAGAACTATTTTTGTATTTTTTTTTTTTTACAAAATTTTAGTCTCGTTGGTATCTAGATTGGTTGCCTTTTCATCTATTTTCTTAAATATCTTTAAAAGTATTTATTTAAAAATGATTATATTATATAAAAATAAATATTTGGGAACCATTGTCACAACGAGCCCTTTCATTTGATATACAAATATATATTTATAACGTTTTTTCAAATTTTCTGATTTGCCCCCGAAAAGTGACCTCAATTTTTCAAATTCATTTATTTACGTTACACGTCCGTGTTTGGGTCATTGGGTTACAGAAGTTCATAAAACCGTACCAAATTTCAACTAAATTGGTCCAGTAGATTCTAGATTCGTATTTTTTTTTTTAATCAAAACATTGCCCCACACTAGGAATTTCTCCTGTATCGTAGGTGCGTTTACAAATATTTTAACTCACATACACAAACAGCCAGACCCAGAACAACTACTTGTAGGTCATACAAATATTTGTTCCGTGCGGGAATCGAACCCGCAACACGCAGTGCAGCAGTCAATTGCTTTACCCACTGCGCCAACCGTGCCGTCAAATTGGCTGTGACAGCCGGATAGACAGCCAGCCAGCCAGACAGACACACAAGTGATCCTTTAAGGGTTCCGTTTTTTCATTTGGATGTACGCAACCCTAAAAAGGTGAAAGTCGGTGGGAATAAAATTGAAAATACAGAACCCAAGACGCCAACCTCTGAAATGAAAGTTATTTAACACTTTGTTTTTTTTTTAAGTACATAAATTGTTTTTAATGTTAAAAATATGTTTTAGTTTAAGTGCCCCGTTGGTTTAGTGGTCGAAATAAAACGAATCACTACTGAGCATTAAATTTTCGGGTTTGATTACCAGGTTGGGCAAAGTGTTATTGATATTTTCTATTAGGAACCAGCTGCTGGCCGCGGCTTTGCCCTAATTCTTTTTCTAAAATAATTAAGTTACTGCTTATAACATCAGCTATCTACCAATGTACGTTTCGTCAAAATCGGTCCAACCGCTGCGGAGATATGTAAAAAAAAGTTTTTGTATTTTAAGTACCGTTTATACTTTCTCAAAACTTGTTGGTAGGTAGTTCTAAAACATAACTGGCGTTATGTGGGTGAACTTACTCCTCTACCTGCTTCTTCGGGGGACACAGAACTGTGTTTTACTTTTGATCCCGTCTGCCTAGGAGCATGGCTGTGTCCAGTTGATAGGCCATGCTGTATGTAGATATTTACCTTACTAGCTTCTCCGCGTGAAATTCTTGCCCCCCGACCCACCGCGTCGCATCGCATCGCCCGCCCGCGCTAATACTGCGTGTACGCTTAGCGTTCTTTCTAACTTTTTCTTTTTTCTCGGCTCCTAAGGACCCCTAGCTTGATGTTAAGGCGCAGGGTTCTGATTTGCCTATGTCCCTGTCTTTTTATTTACGTGTAAAGAGTAAAGAAAATAACCACACTTTTGTACTTTTTCAATGCTTTTCCTTGTTTTTTTCATCATATTGCTCATATCATCTTAATCCATCACTGAATGCAGCTTGGCATTACACATTTTATGGTATATTTTTAACTATACCTAATTATAATTGTTAGTGAAGGTACCTATAAACTGCTTTTAAAGACAATTAAGGTTGAAGATTTTGTTGAAGCATTAAGTATTTAATTATGATTTGAGTTCTATCACTGTATTGAAATAAGACTTGAAAATATCATTCCTTTTTTTTGGTCAAAATTATTTACGGTTTAAGAGATACACTGCTTAAAAACATCCCGTTTTCGTTATATATAAGTACTAATGCCGTGATATTTGAATTTCTAATTACAACCGTTTAGTTGGTAGAGGGGGGGGGGGGACACGACTCTAACGAAAATTGGTACTTTAAAGCTTGATAAGTCACGAACGGTTTACTTAATCAAAAAACGGTCTTCGCAAACCCCTAATATTTTTGAAAGACCTATCTAACGATATCCCACACTATGGGAAGGACGAAAAAAAAAATATCATCCCCACTTTACATGTAGGGGAGATACCCTAACTAATTGTTTTTTTCTAAATTTTATTTTACCACTTTTTCGGCGTCATTAACTTGTATACTAATGCCAAATTAAAACTTTCTAGTACCAATAGTTTTTGAGCTAAACCGCGGACAGACAGACAGACTACGGAACCCTAAAAATGTACCTAAAAACCGGCTAAGTGCGAGTCGCACACGATGGGTTCCGTACCGTATTAAGATCGAGGAAAAAACACTTAGGTATGAATGGGGTATTGTCTGCCTAGGTTCGAACCCACGACCTTTACTTAGAAAGTCTGCACCGTTAACCATTTCACCATTGCTCTCAATCCAATCCAATATTAAACAAAACATCACGCCTGTAATCCCCAAAGAGTTGGGCAGAGGTGTACCTATAGTACACCAATATTTCGCCAGTTATGTTTAAGTCCCATGTAATAGGGGCGAGCTTATTGCCATCAACCGGGCACAAAACCAGACTCCGGGCTGCTAATACTGAGAAATTCCAGATCGAAAAACCCAATAACACTTTGCCCGACCTGGGAATCAAACCCAGGACCACACGCTCGGCAGTAGCGCTTACGACCACTAGATGCAGTCAATATTATTCCGTGCATATCTAGTTTTTTTATCTAAAAGAAAACACTACATAACAATTAGGTATGTATCGAGGTATGTAGGCGAATTGAATGAGTAGTAGTGTCATGGGAATTAAAAAAAAAACAACCATGATTGTAGATTTTATGGCTGATAGACACGCTATGGCTTGGTATGTCTAATCAAGAATAAAATACATACTTATATTGTACTAGCTTCCAGTAGCTTCAGTCTGCGAGGTTCAGAACTGGGTCCAGAGACAAATGACAATTGCATGTCAGACATTTAGCGTTTCTATAGTTTTATAGTTCTTCTTAAGAGGGAACAGGGCCTGCGATTCTCCATACAAATGTATTCCTCTTTTTTCTTCCTCAATAATGCCTCTAGAGCAATATTTTTTTCATCATAAAATCAAAGTCTGCTGTAGACACGTCCCTGTTATTTCCTTTTTTTCAGAAAATTTTTGGTATAGAAAATATGGCCCTCCAAAAATTACAAAAATGCCCCATTTTTGTTTTCCACCGTGATTAGAGGACTACCAGACAAATTCGAAAAGTTTTAAATATAAAAGATAATGATAGGAACCTAGACATACTCTTTCTTAAAAGATTAATGTAAAAAATAATTGAATCGGCTCAGTTTTCGTAGTAAGAGAAAAAAGAGGAATATACGAAACGTCGATCTCGTCAATTTTTTTTGTGATATTATCAGTCTGAGCTGCAGCTGTCCTTATCGCACTCTGCGGGGGCAAACTTGAGGTAATACGACGGCAATAGTTTCTTAGCTTCTTCAAATAAATATTTTTCAAATTCCTCGCAGGCCCTGCTCCCTCTTAAGACGAATAATTTCGTAACAAATTGTTTTCATGTAACTCTATTGGTTTACGCGGCGCACGCCAGTAAAGCTCCCAGTCGGCATGATTTTTTCCGACATCTTCAACATTAATCGTCATATTTCAGCCAATTTACACAAAACCTTAAATGTATGATACAATTTTTCAACCTTCCTCATAAACTCCGCCGTTCATTGGTGGAAACGGTATGAAAATCCGTTGAGTAGTATTTGAGTTTATCGCGTTCCAGACAGACAAAGTCAAAGTCAAATAATTTATTTCAATGAGGCACTTATAAGGCAGTTTTGAACGTCAAAATTTACAAAAAAAAAAAGAAAGGATTGATTCTAGTCGGCCCTTCCAAAAGGTAGTTTTCGTATGGAGAAGACTGGGCAAGAAACTCCACCGTTACTCTTTTAAAATGTCTTCACATTATCTTGCATACATTAATTATAATTATACTAGCACTTTGCCCGCGGCTTCGCTCCCGTAGTCTTTCCCGCGTGACCCGTTATTTTTGCCGGGATAAAAAGTAGCATAGGTCTTTCCCTGAAAACTAAGCTTACTAATGGTAAAAGAATTTTTTAAATCGGTCCAGTAGTTTCGGAGCCTATTCAATGCAAACAAACAAACAATCAAATCTTTCCTCTTTATAATATTACTAAAGATGTGAAGACGATGCACCTAGAATAAGAATTAGGTCAAAAAAAATGAAAAAGCAATGACAGATATAAATCAATTAAGTGATAGATGCACGGTGCTCACATATTTACAAACATTGTAAAATTATACGATATTCCTAACATTTTAACAAGTAATAGGTACTAATAAGTCAGTGTGTGAGTACAAGACAGACGCGACGGTGCGCGGTGGGACTTTGTTTGATAGTAGGTATTTAGTGAATCATCCCTAATGTAACAAACAATTAACTTGTAACCCAGTTAAATTATAAAATTATCTGAGACAAAACCCGGTTAGTACGTTAACTAAAACAGCTCGACTAAGTACCAGGATACCATAAGCTCTAACTGGTGCGCTACAGTTACTCGACATACATTTTTTCTTTTCATTCCTGTTTCAATCGCTAGGTTTTACTGTATATGTGTTACTTAGAGGTAACACATACAGTCTAACCGCGAGGGGCTTATGGCTAATTAATACAGTCGCACGGGTCGATCGATCAGGTTAAGCTATGCTTGCCGCGGTTGGTCTGTGGATGGGTGACCATTATTTACATACCAAGACCCCTCCGTGCCTCGGAAAGCATGTTAAGCCTTTGGTCCCGGCTGTCATCTTTGACAGTTGTGACAAGTCGTCAGAAGCCCGTAAGTCTGACAACCAGTCTTACCAAGGGGTATCGTGTTACGTATTATCTGGGTTGTGGAGGTCAGATAGGCAGCCGCTCCATGTAAAATACTGGTATTCAGCTGCTGCGGTTAGACTGGAAGCCGACCCAGCATATTTGGGAAAAAGCTAGGCAGGTTGAGATAGTACAGACGTCAGCACGTTAACCTACTACAATCTGTCAAATTTCTTTAATAGAATTTCAACTTTAAAACTTAAGTGTAAGGTTCAAAGTTGATTGGGAAATTTTGACAGTTTCGGGTAGGATGATGTGCTGGTCTGTACGTTCCCGTGGGATATTTTCCGACCTCCAAGCGGGCGAAGCTTCGAGCAAAAGTTAGAAACATAAAAAAAAAAATGGTGCCCTGCCTCTGTAGTCAGTCCCGCTATCAGTGGCGTGGCTTAGTCCTAATTTTCATACAGGGACATATGTAAAAAGAGGTAGATAGGTTATAAACGTTCCGCAAGTGGCACGTCAAAAGTTGGCTAACTAGCCACATTTTCTTCGTTTTGTCTCTTTTTCGCTCCCGATAATTACGACATGCCCTCCTACTTCCACGTGTCATATAATAGTGTGACATAGTGCCGTTTTTGAAGATAGAATGTTAGGTAGGTAACCTATCTACGTCTTTTTACTTCTAATATCATTGCCTCCCTGTATCAAAATTTGTTGGGACTCTTTTTACACAACTGCGGCGAAGCTCTAAAGCAGGATATTGTTTTTTCACCACTCCCGCACGAAAGAAGTGTCTTTCCTCTACGAAAACAGTGAGGAAAGTTGGTTTTTCCTCACTGCTTGAACAGTGAGGAAAGTTGGTTTTTCCTCACTGTTTGAACAGTGAGGAAAGTAATGATCCCGTTCAGAAACTAACCTTGCCTGATTTTTTTATGTTAAGTTTTACAGATATTTTAAAAAATAAAGAATTATTTTGATTTGCTTTGTGTCTATTTAATTTATTTACCTATGATGACTGAATACTTTCTTGCTGGTCGTGGTGAAAAGTTTTGTATGCAACATGTGAGCAAGTTCATTTGCTATTCGTTTTGTTGAGTCTTTCGCTTACTCAGGATTTAAATTTATAATCACTCGCTGCGCTCGTGATTCTATTTTTCAATCCTTCGTTCGCTCAAGACTCAAAATCAAAACTCATAGGAAAAACGAAGTTTCCTCACATGTTGGATAAATAACTATTTTTACAAAACGAATAAAATAGCATACTGACATTGTGATTTTACTAAGAGAATGCAAGAGAGAGCTAGATGAGCTAGAAGACGGGAGCGTCCTGGCTGGGATACTAGGTTATCCTGTCATTGTGATTTTAGTCAAAACGTATGAGCGAGCGAAGCGCACTCAAAAATTGGCGCACGCTGACTAGGATAGGTTAGACTTTCTGTGTGATTTTACTAAATTAAAGCAAAAGTTTTAGAATTGTTGGTAAGATATTTAATATTTTAGTTTAAGACTTCGCATAGGTATTAGTATTTTTCTTTTCTTGTTCTCACACACTATTGTCTACATTTCTTTCTCATTTCTCCTTTCGCAGGTCTGCTGGAAGAAATTTCTTAAGAAATAAGCAGTTCCTTTGTGCTCAAATTATAATTACTTACCTATGTCGTATCAGTATGTATTTTACTGTGTGCATATAAATAATAAAATAAGTAAATAAATAGGATACTACACCCATTTTTGAAAAGTATCTCAATTAGATTCTATAGTGCTAATGAACCACTAAAAAAATCACAAAATTTTTATTCAATCGTTAAGTGTCATAAAAATGAATCTAAATTTTGCATTTTCAAATGAAAACGCTGGACGCAGTGGACGCCATATTGCTCTGTGGTCATGACATCAGTTGGCTGTGTAAAAAAAAATGCAGTGATATTTTTTAAGTTATAAATTTGTGTTTTTTCGTTTTACAAAACCGTCCTCCATGGTATTATTTCAATAACAATTACGGTGGTTACGAAAATAATAAAAAGCCTATAAAGATTAAAGGTACGCTGATAGTTGACAGTTAACACTTTCTAAGTTTACATAGCCGTATGACGTAATAAAATGGCGACTACCATAGATATCGATATCCGTGGCGACTACTATCTAATGGTGTTATGAAACAGATTAAAAAAGCTGAAACCTTTGAATTGAATTTTAAAATTTAGTTTGCTATTTTATGAACTAAAACTAACGTATTCCGACTGATTTTTGCCTAAGCTATCTCAATAATATATTTTTAGATTTTTTCTCATATAGAGTAAAACACCCTATTGGACTGCGCCTGGGGGCCCGTATCATTGATACTATATATACAATTTTTTTTTGTGCCTGATCTACGTGCGGCTGATACCGCGGTAGTGCCCGCGATCAATTTTGCAGACTAGCTCACGTTCATATCGGCATTGAGTTTGTTAAAGGACATGGCAACATTGTTATTTAAGTACTACTAAACCAATCTTGCAAAGAAGATTTAGGTCACAAACACTTCATCTATATCAGTAATCTTGAACTCGTTTCATTAATGCAGTAAGTAAATAGTTTGCATAGTAGCCACTTAATATTGATACCTACTGAACTCGATTATATGGTGTTTGTTAATATAACATCACGCCAGTATTCCCTAAAGGAGTCGACATAGATGTACATAACTTGCAAAATGATAATGTATTCTCATTTTGCATGTTATGTAATAATTTCTATCTTTTATTAAATATATACGAATATTGATACGATTTTCACTATAATCTAGCTAGAGAATTTATTCCGAAAGTTTTATGTGTATATTAACTTTATTAAACTGACATAATAATAAAGACATCTGGATGTTTTGACGAGTAATAAAAACCGTGCGAAGCAGGAGTCGGTCGCTCGTAGTAAAAATAAGTAATTATTCTAAAGTCCGAAGTTAGAATAATTACTTATTTTTATTTTGAAAAGAACAATGCGGTCACACTGGCAGCTGTGTGACCGCATTGTTCTTCTAAACTATACAACGGATTTTGATTAGGTTTTCATCATAAAAAACTGGCCAAGTGCGTGTCGGACTACGCACAGTGAAGGCTTCTGTAGTTTGGATGAATTTATCCCAAGAACAAACTTAAATATTGTTGTTGTAAAGAAAAACTTAACATATGTTGTTCCTTAAATTCCAACTGCAAATGTAAGTTTGTACGCACAACATTGAGAGATTTACGATGTTATTTTATGACCATAGACTTCTTATAGGTTTTCCTGTAATCTATGAGTAAAGAATCATTATTTGTATTTTTTTCAAATTTTTTGTATTAGTAGTTTCGTTGACTTCCTTGTTGGTCTAGTGGTCGCAAGCGCTACTGCTGAGTATGAGGTCTTGGGTTCGATTCCCGGGTCGGGCAAAGTGTTATTGGGTTTTTTCTATCTGGAATTTCTCAGTAGCAGCCCGGAGTCTGGATTTGTGCCCGGTTGATGGCAATAGGCTCGCCCCATATTACATGGGACTTAAACATAACTGGCGAAATGTGGGTGTACCTACCTACTACAGGTACACCTCTGCCCAACCCTTCGGGGAAACAAGGCGTGATGTTATGTTATGTTGTGTAATTAACAACAATTTATCGACTTAAAAAGTAAAATGATAAGGAAGACGTTTTAAAAATAATTCTTAGTTATTTACAAATCATGACGCTATCGTAAAACTCGTTAAGTAATTATTAGGGATGCATCGATACGCCTTTTCGCCGATACGATACCGATACCGATACTCTTATAAAAATTTCGGCGATACCGATACCGATACCGATACGCTTACTGTGAATTGTGAATTATCAATTGTGGAAATTCAAAATGATTCCATATCACACTTTTGTGTTTTGAAGTTGACATGACTACTGATTATTTTATTTCACTCAAACAACACGAATGTATGACAAATTCTAAGCGCGACAACGGTCAACCTAGCGAAATATTACTGATATGCGAGTGCGAGGCCAAAGCGGGAGGAAGGAACAGGACACGGGGTTTCCCCGAGCATAGTTCGTGCCTCGTATGCAACGAAATAGACGCGAGGCTAAAGCGGGCGGGAGAAACAAGACACTCACAAGCGCGGGGTTTCCCCGAGCATAGTTCATGCCTCGTTTGCAACGAAATAGACGAGACAACACGCTCGTTTACACTACATTATAAATTAAAAAGTATCGTTGAATCGGTCATAAAAATATCGTCGATACCGATATATCGGCTAACCCGAAGTATCGCCGATATATCGGTATCGGTATCGGTATCGGATGCATCCCTAGTAATTATCAATTATTAATTATTGGATTTTGTTATAAATTCTTAGAATATTTGAGATAAAGTTAAATACCATAATATAACCTCAAGCTCAGCAATAGCGCTTGCGACCACTAGACCAACGAGACAGAATCAGTAGCTGGATTTAAAAATACTTTATCATGTAGATAATGCGACGAGCATGTGGCTAAGTTATAACAGCCGCACGGGTCGATCCTTCAGGTTAAGCTACGCTTGCCGGGGTTGGTCTGTGGATGGGTGACCATCTTTACATGCAGACTCCTCCGTGCCTTGGAAACCACGTTAAGCCCTTTGTCCCGGCTGTCATTCGTGGATCTTTGACAGTCGTTCGGGTCGTCAGAAGCCCGAAAGTCTGACAACCAGTTTTACCAAGCGGTATCGTATTACCCAGTAACTGGGTTGTGGAGGTCAGATAGGCAGTCGCTCCATGTAAGATACTGGTGTTCAGCTGTATCCGGTTAGACTGGAAGCCGACCCCAATATAGTTGGGAAAAGGAAGAATGATATACTTAGATAATATATTATGACCGTGTCAGTGATCTAGCTAAAATTCATTGACCTCTTGATAATGACGTATTTTTAATCAGGAATTTGAACATCTTGTTTAAAGAAAATAAAAACTTTCAAATGCAAGTTGTGTGCATTTTGGTTTTAGAAAAGAAAGACAGAAAATAAATTTATTTGATTCACAATATTCACACAAAAACAACAAAAAAAAAAAACAGAAAAAATAAACAAATTGAATAGTACTGTGTGGCTCACGGCTGCGCCAAATAGGGCCAGTTCAGCATAAATGCCAGACAACTAGTGTCTGACGCTAGTTTTCAACTGGACCTTATGTTTACAGTATGCGCAAAACTTTTTGAGCTCTCGGAAGTTGCACGCGAGTGGCTGCGCAGTAAGTAAAAAATGTTTCACAGCTTACAATAAAGGATTTTGCACTCATTGTGTCCTGCGCGGTTTAGTACTCGGGCCTACGTTCAGAGGGCTCATAAAGTTTTGCGAGAACTGTACGAGGACCTCTTACGGATGTAAATCAATGTTATAGTGTGTAATTGTTTTATATTTAGTGTGTTAGTGTTTTTTTTTATACGTGTTACCTGACCGCTATTACATTTATAGTAAAAAGACTAGCTGACCTGACATACAGGGTGTAAGGGACAGCCCTCCGCAAACTAAGAGGATGCATTCAGCTCCTTATTTTGAACCATATTCCACTGGAAAAGGTGGATGTTGAAATTCTCTAACGAACTACGCGTGAAATCAGCTGTTCAACCTCCGCGCGCGGGGGGCGGGGAGGGCGTCTGAAAGCTCGCTGCGCTGCCGTTCGCTACGTGCGTTTTGCCACGGTAGCGATACATTGCGTGTAAGTTAATATAACAAATCAGGTTTATTGGATTCCCATAACGTTCCTGAAATAATTTCAATGTACCGGTTATCTTAGTATGATATACTGAATTCACTCCATCAGTCTGCGGAGGGCTGTCCCATACACCCTGTATGTTTTCCAATCCAAAAATAATTCTCCGATTAACCGGGCAACTTGAAAATTCCCCTTTCAATTAATTTGCTCAGCTGCTGACCGAGTTCTTCGTCTCAGTTGGCCAAGAGAAG
This sequence comes from Xanthia togata, assembly GCA_963853775.1. NCBI lineage: Eukaryota > Metazoa > Arthropoda > Insecta > Lepidoptera > Noctuidae > Xanthia > Xanthia togata. Next base: position 4,065,546 of record OY970815.1, read on the forward strand.
TGATTTCGCCCTATGGAGTAATTATGCCCTATCCGCCGTACCTACAAAGATGAGGGCTAGGTCCAATACTGTGGCCCTCGCTCTCCAGAATTTATACACTTTACTGGGAATGTCTAAAAGAAAATGTTTATTATGAAGAAATAACTTCTGACTTCCGTAATCGTGTGCTTCCGTTTGATGCGTCATGTTCGTGAACGGGCGCCGTCAGTTGGGACTGGTCATCTCTTAGCTGCCACGGCTTATTTTAATTTATTTTAAGTTTTTGAATGATTCTTTTTTTTCTTTTTATTACGGACGCTTTTACGAACGTGCACGTCTTATTACATTGTTCTCACATGCATAATTTCAAAATGGATGATGTAACCAATATTTTGTATCAATTTTATATTTTATTTAAAAGAGTGTCCGTGGAGTTGCTTGCCCGTTCTTCTCCATAGGTACCTACTACGCTTTGGAATGGGCAACTAGCTTCATATTTTTGACTGACCGACCCCTTGACAATTCAAAAGTGCCTGTAAATGGTTTAATTGAAATAAATGCTTTGAGTTTGAGTTTGAGTTTGAGTTTGATGAGAATTATTTATTTAGTAAAAATATATTTACTTAGTAAGTTTTTATTTGATATGCTTATCAAATAACTACAAAAGGAAAAAAGAACTTATCATTTGATCCAGAATATTTTGCGATACCTGTAACGAATTTAAATGAAATTGTGTATTTTTTTACATAACATAACATCACGCCTCGTTTCCCCGGAGGGTTGGGCAGAGGTGTACCTATAGTAGGTAACATCCATATTTCGCCAGTTATGTTTAAGTCCCATGTAATAGTAATAAAATAGTAATAAAGAGGGCGAGCCTATTGCCATCAACCGGGCACAAGTCCAGACTTCGGGCTGCTACTGAGAAATTCCAGATAGAAAAACCCAATAACACTTTGCCCGACCCGGGAATCGACCCAGGTATTTTTTTAATTCTGCTCTTTTTTAATATAATTGCTTTTGTTTAATGGAATCAGTTATTATTACTTATACTTTTTTAGAAGCTACATTGATTGGACAAGTTTTTAAAATAATGGGAATTGAAAGTGTAGTACACTTTTTACACCATTCGCACTTTCTCTACACACATTTTCTCGAATCTACTCGAATAGAATTTTGAAAAATATATTAATTTTATTGTTGATTTTAAAATGTTTTACAGTATTTAACACAATGAACTATTTACACGTGGTACTGAATACTACTTACTAAAGTTATAAAAGTAAATTTTTAAATAAACGATTTTTTTTTTAGTGCTTTTAAAGTGATATAATTTATGTTTTATATTCCACAGCTACAAACAAAAAAACAAAATTAAAAAATAATGTCATTATAGTAAAACAAGTTGTATTTTTTTTTTAAAGACTAAAAATATATTAAATTCTGGGACCTATAAAAAGAAAATTTCAAATTGTGGTATGTGATAGCTGAATATACGGTGTATCGACCCCTTAACGCTGGACCACTATTTATCGCCACACTTGTATAGGGTAGACTGGGTACGGTTGTGACAATTTTCATTTGACGACCAATAATTCTGTCAGTGTGGCAATTAGCTGTACAAAATATGTATTTTTTTGTGAAGAGTACATTTGCCTACGTATAAATACTAAAATTGTAGTTCTAAGTGCTATGGTTAACTCACAGAAGCAAGTTAGAAAAAAAAGAGAAAGTGTCACAGCCGACCACACCCCAGGGGCGGTTGTGACAGTACTTGGGGTTGGTAGTGACAGGTTCAAAAATACACCAAAATGGTCATCGATCACTTTTATTGCACAAAATATCCATTATTCTCGAAATAATTAACGTTTACGTAACAAAAGAACATTTAATGTTTATAAGTAATAAGGCACTTTAGCATCTACAGGTAACTATTATAATAAATCTTCATAAAGCAGTCCGATTGCTTAAAACTAGTACTTTAATCAGTCATAAATTACAATCAATCCAAAAAGCTCACTAAAGAATTATAATTATACAATACGGTAACAATGACAAAATACAAACTAAATCACTAATTAATTTATATCACAATCATCTTCTTTAAAAAAATCAAACATTTGTGTATTGTATCAACTTAAAGCATAAAAAAATAGAAGAAATGTTCATTTTAAATTTTAATTCAGAAAAATAATATATTGAAGATCTAGTCAGAGTCATCACAATTATGACGTAATTATTATTATACATATTATTGCTATCTTTATTGTGGTCCGCGCCGGCTTCATCGCAACAAAGACACGCGATTACTACGTGCATTCCCGTGCAGTTCCTCTTTTCACTTCTGTATAAGCTTCTTCATATTTTTCTATTTCACATTGACCTCTTTTCGTCCTTCTTATGCGTTTTCTTGGCATCTAAAAGTGAAAAAAAAATTGTCACAACCGTACCCAAAAATTTGGTCACAACCGTACCCAAAGCATTCCTTCGCAAAAAAACAATCACTATGGCAATATGAAACAACGTACGTACAAAGTAAGCACTGCTATTTAACCACTAATGTTTAACTAAAAATGAAAAAGAACATTCACTACTGTATCTGTACACATATAACAACAATCATTAAAATAAATGTGGACCTCTGCTAACGTCAACGTCGCGCGTTGGCTGACGCAATACTGTGAAACACGTTCAGACCCGCATGGCGCTCCTCTCTCCCCTTATACCCTCCCCGGTATTCCTTATAGTTTCGCTAATATTGCGCTTGTCACAACCGTACCCTGTCACAACCGTACCCAGTCTACCCTACCTATAAATCATATTTTTGTATATTTTTTAGAGTTTGATGGTGGCTTCCAAGATATTTGTATTGAGCCTCCTGAAGTGGCAGAACATACTGACGAAGATGCCGGTGGATTGATATAAAATTATTCACAAAGCATAAATGAAGCTGATGACTGGCTCTCTCTCTCTGACTGATCCAGGTTCGTCAACAAATAAGGGACGTAAGAAGATAAATATTGAATTTAATACCAAACACTTGATCAACTTCATATATCCCATACAATACTCCAAGCTTTTCATCTTCGAAGACAGACTCCTGATATCGAAGAACCACCTCTACGGTCCGAGTCTGACCATCCCTATCATGTCTTTGACGGAAGATCCATGCTCAGTGAAACCCAACAACACACCCGCTGCAGATCAAGCTCCCCTTGACACTGATCACACTATTTCCTATCTTTTGGACGAACTCAAGAATTTCTGGAAACAGCTTCCTGATCCCATGGACGAAAGAATCCTGACAAGACTGCAAGACCTCTGCTCAATCACCCAAGATACACGCTTCGATCTACTAAATAAATACAAGATCCTTGTAAATAGAGCTGGAGATGATTTTAACGAAATAGCGGACGAACTCATTATTTCCACTGGAGATGGCCACCGTGCGTTATACTGGAGCATTAGGGGAAGCTTGTTGGCTTATCGGATCTCTAGGAATACGAAAGGTGCTTTAAACGACATCTCTAATATGAAAGCCACTTTAAACGACATCTCTAATATAAAAGCCGTTTTAAACGACATCTCTAATATGAAAACCGTTTTAAACGACATCTCTAATATGAAAGCCGTTTTAAACGACATCTCTAATACCAAAACCGCTTTAAACGACATCTCTAATACGAAAGCCGTTTTAAACGACATCTCTAATGCTGCTACCGACTTGGTTCATCTTGCAGAAAGCAGAAAGAAGCAGGAGATCATGGACCAAACGGCTATGGAGCACCTTTCATCAACTTTGAACTCAATGTGTGCCGACGTTACAACTCTCATGGAGAAAGTAAACACATTGAACCTGGGTCTCTCCATCCCTACTTCCGGAGGCATAGTTCAGTCGAGAGTATCTCCAATAGTTAATTTGGACTCAGCCAGCAGCTATAATCCCGGAGAATTTAGATTACCTGAAGACACTGTATATCTGAACACTCATCTCTGCGTTTATATAGACCAACACGGAAAACTATCGCTTTCCCCCAATTCAAAGACTGGAGTTTCACTTCTTGGACTAAACCACATTCCCAATAAAAAGCTTATTAAAAGTCTTCTGAATAGAGACTTAATAAAACTATCTGACTACATCACGAAGCAAAGCATGGACTTTACAAAGTACTACGAGTGGAGTACAACCAATCGTCGCGTTAACATTGAACTTATAATGGATTATGTCCCATCAAAGTCAGGTCAATGGGTCTTAAATTACGTTGATTGATCCTTGCTTTCTATTACCACCACCGTGCCTCTATATACCAACTAATAACCTAGAGCAGTAAGGATACTAATTTCGTTTTTATACTGTTTTTGTACTTTATGAAGCCCTTCTTAGAATAATATATGAATCTATTGTCTAGAAGTCTGATCTTCCCAACCAGTCTTCACCAGCATTTTCTACATCCTTGTCACTTCTACCTAGACATGCCATGTGAATTATTTTTTATGTAAACCTATGGGGATTTCTTATAAAACAGAGTACTAGACATGCACTTCTTTTTTACTGTCCAGACCCTCGCATTTCCACGGGAGAGATAAAATGTTTTATCACCATTTTGATTTTGTCAGGTTATGACAAATTACCCAGTAAAATGTCTTACTGGGATAGTGGTGAAGACATGCGAATCATCATCATCTGCCTAGCCTTTTCCCAACTACGTTGGGGTCAGCTTCCAGTCTAACCGGATGCAGCTGAATGCCAGTATTTTATATGGAGCGACTGCCTATCTGACCTCCACAACCCAGTAATTGGGTGATACGATACCCCTTGGTAAGACTGGTTGTCAGACTTTCGGGCTTCTGACGACCCGTAGCGACTGTCAAAGATCCACGAATGACAGCCGGGACCAACGGCTTAACGTGCTTTCCGAGGCACGGAGGAGTCTCGGTACGTAAAGATGGTCACCCATCCACAGACCAACCCCGGCAAGCGTAGCTTAACCTGACGGATCGACCCGTGCGGCAGTTTATACTTAGCCACGAGCTCCTCGTCCTCGTCCTGAAGACATGCGAATGCATAGGCTTAAAAATAAATAAAATAAAATGGCCGTATATTTCTTAAAAAAAAAAAAAAAAACTTACAAAACATACACATGAAAATTTCTTAGATACTATAAAGTTAAACTTAATTTTATATATAAAGCTCTAGTAAAGTAAGAACCCCTCAGTTAATTGATGCATTGGCTATAGTTATAATGGTATGAGACGCGACAGCATTATGCAAATGCGTTTTATTCATGCAACTGACAATACAAAGCAGACAAAATGACGAAATTGCGACCTCTGATGAATAATTTAAAACTTCTTGATCACGTTCCTACTGAACAAAATCTCAACTATGATGAAAGCATGATTGAATACTTCGGGAGACATGGGTGTAAACAATATATTCGTAACAAACCCTTTGGGTAAAAATGTTGGTGTTGGCCAAACAATACTGGATATTAAGCCAACTTCGAGGTGTATCAAGGCGCTATCCCAGCTGCTAATGCTGAAAGTGAACAACATTTTGGAAAAGCTACATCACCTGTGCTTTCTATGATCAGTGAATTGCCAGAAGTCATGAGAAAACAGAAGCTTTAGTTTCATTTTGATGGATTTTCACTTCGCCAAAACCGGTTGCCTGAAACCATAAAAAAACAGCGAGAGGGACTACGAATATGCCTTTAAAGGTGATGTCGTTGTAGTGCGATGGATGGATAATTCAGTTGTGACTGTTGTTTCAAATCCAGTGGGTATGGCGGATCGGAATTCCAACACGAACCAACATAAAATAAAAGTACCGAGATCCAATCTTATAGCAGTTTACAATCTGTACATGGGAGGTACAGACCTTATGGATACTCATGTAAATGATTATAGGATTGGGAGTTGAGGCAAAAAATGGTGGTGGTCTATTTTCACGTGGCTTGTAGATGTCAGCAATTAATAAGTCCTGGATGCGCACATCAGGAAAAGATATTTCGTAGCTGAACTTCCGTCGTGAGGTAGTCCAAACATATTAGAAGAAATTGGAACTCCTCCTAAATCTGGTCGTCGACCATCTACGTTCAGCATTTTGGAAGGCGTAAGAATTGATTAAGAAAATCAGTAGAAAAGAAACTTAAATGTGTTGGAGCTGATTGTAAAACGATTAGGAGAATTATTTCTTTAAAATGTAATGTTGACCTAAGTATAAAATGTTTTGAAAATGACCTATCTAACTAATTATTTATGTTAATTGCTTTGTATTGTAATTACTTTTCATAAATTCGTATCAACAAATAAAAAAAATAAAAATCTTTGTTTGTTATTTTTCTAAAACAGCAAAAAATCAAATATTTGTAAAAAAAAAACATTGTCTCCCAATTCGCCGCTCGTATTGGCCTAGCCTTGCCAATGGCAAAGGTCCAAAACTCAGAAATGGGATAAGTACTTTTTTTTTTTACAAACATTAGAATTTTTTCTAAAACCCATATAAACAGAAAACACAAAAAATTTGTCCCTAATGGGTGTTAACAGAGGTGTACCTACACACAGTCACATATTTTTGACCAGTCATGTTCTGACAACCAGTCTTACCACGTGGTATCACCCAGTAACTGGGTTGTGGAGGTCAGATAGGCAGTCGCTCTATGTAAACATGGTATTCAGCTGCATGCGGTTAGACGCTAAGTGTCCTGGCTAGAGGATGCTTAGCGTCGGTATGTAAGTACCTAAGTATAATGGTGCTGATTAACTTGTACAAATCCAGACTGCGGCGGTTACTAACTTGCACTTTCCCGAGATTGGGATCGAACCCAGGATCTCATGCTTAGAAGTTGCGCTTGCACTTGACTGTTGTGATTGGTTGACCGGAATAGCGACAACCAATCAGAGCAATGAGGGTTTCCATGAAAATTCACGCCACTTTGACAAGAGGTCTTCCATTTCGACAATTAATGTAAAAAATATGATGACGTTCATCATTCGTTTCATTCATTCGTTCATCATACAGTCACGACGAAAGAAATTAAAGGCGTTTTGAAATTTTTGACAGGTGTCCGGACCTTTTCTGCCACCTAGTGAACGTCATTTCAGAAAACCCTCATTGACAAAGTCAAATAATTTATTTCAAATAGAAGACACTTTTGAACACATAGAAGGCACTTTTGAACGTCAACATTTACAAGAGGGCACAACAATCACATAAAAAATGCTACTACTGAAATGATTCTAAAGTAAGGCCATTTTAATAGGTAACATTTGACGTCTGTCAGTTTTATCTTCATAGTGAGGTTACCTGCTTAAAAACATCGATTAAAGTGAATGAATCGATACGGACTTGAAACATTTTTAAAATCATCGGGCGTGTCCCTGTCCCATTATTATTTTTTCTTTCGTAAATTTATGGAGCAAAATAAGACAAGTACATAATTTAACAAAAAAAATGTATTTATTCAGTTGAACTATCAGAACTGTTATTAGTATTGTCATCTTCATCACTGCTGTCAGCACTCAGAGATACTATTAATTCATTTTCAATAACATTGTCTATTCTCACATCTCGTTCAAAATCTTGTAAAATAATTTTCTTCACAAGTAATCATTGCATTCGATTAAACTTATCAGCTTTCGGTTTTTAGAGTAACATCCCTAGTGTTTAAAAAGAAAAAGGGTTAACTGACGCAACATTGTAACGACGTTCAGTTCTTTAGATCAGGAATTGTTTATTATGTTTAGAATGGTTTATTAGTGAAAGCAAATCGTAAAATTACTCGTATCGATTATTATTACAATAAATATGTAATCGTAATTGAAAAAAGTTAAGCAATTGTGCAGTTCTAACAAAACGAAAAAATATATTATTTTATGAATTGTCAAATGTTACCTATTAAAATGGCCTTACTTTAGTCACCCAATCCTAAAGGTAGTTTCGTATGGAGAAAAATAGACAAGCAACTACACAGTTACTCATTTTGGACATGTGATTTAACAACAATTTACCTACTTTATGAGTAAACTAATTTCTTTTAAATATAAAGATAAGAAAAACGTTTTTAAACTGCTAATTATTATAAAAATAATTCTTAGTTATTTACATTATTGGTGCCGATTCTCTTGTACACCGAACTAAACTAACTAAACTATCACTAAAATTCCTTACTTTTGGCTATGAGAATCTTAAAGCTATTCTGTAGTAAAAAGTCTAAATTTAAAAATTATTTTGACACAACTAAATCGAATTTGACAATTGCGACTCCACGTGGACTTGTGTACTTGTTTGCCCTACCCCGTGAATTTTTTTAGAGCCGGAGGTGCGCAGTTGGGGCAGCCTCGACGTGTTTTATATGGAATTTTTCACTTTTTGTATGGAAAATAAAAAAATATATTACCTACGTGTTGAGTATTAAGGGGAAAAGGGTTTTATAAAGGGAGGTCGAAATTTTCATTATTTTTGCGATAGGACACCATTTTCGAGATCTATGCAAAAGAAAATAAGAAAAATCCAGTACAGTACTATTTTTGCACCCGAAGTCGAGATGTTCGTGTGAATGTTTAGTTCATGACAACTAATAATATTCCACACCATTTTCAGTGGCGATTAAAAATAGTCAGAATTGGTGAAAAACGTCAAATTCAGAATAGCAAAATTGACATTTTCACTAAATTAAAATCTCAGTAAGTACCTACAATCTTAGTGCTGTCAAACTAAAATATAGTTAAGTTGTGCCACTTTAGTCTATTTCAGAATGGGAAATCATCGTTTGACAGGAGTAAACTAAATTTTGGTGACTTTTAGTCTAGTTTAGACGCATTTGTGACAAGAGAATCGGCACCAATATTGACTCTTATCGTTGAAGTCGTTCAGTAAATACCAATACATTAGTATTTTGTGGCAAATTCTTAGAATTTTTGAGATAAAGGAGACTGAAACGATTACATACAATCTTGGGCCTGGGTGTAAAAAGATGACAGTGGTGGCAATTAATAGCTTATATATTATCAACCTTTCACTGAAAATTTTGCGGATTTTGTCAATCTGAGAACAGAGATAAAAGAGATTATGTAAAAGTGAGGTTATGTTACAATCTTTAACTAACAGCTGATTCCTGAAGTGCATAATATTGCTTTTGCACTAATAGTTATTATATTTAGTAGGAAATGTTTGATAAATCATATGAATGAACGTCAATGACTTCAGTCCTACCGACCTATGTAGGTAACAGGTATGGAGTTACGGAAAGGATGTCTAAAATAAAATAAAAAATCATTGAAGTAATATAGTGTTTTATTCGTCTTCAATTATAATTAAAATGTCGTCTAGGAACTGTGCAGGTGGTGCTATATGACCTTGGTACCTAGCCCAGCTAAGGTACTATATAATGCACATTATATAAGCGCAGCAGCCTACAGTTCGTCTCCCTACAATACAATTACAGTAATGCATTACTATAGCCTCCCTTCTTGTACGAGAGCCATTGCCGAATCACTGACAGAATTGTTTCATCATGTAAGGGTCGTCGACCCAGTGTATTGCAGTGATCAGTTGTTATCCCACAATTCACACAGCGATCCATAGTTTCAACAATATCCAATCCACAAGCCGGCGGTAAAATCCAAAATAACAATTCCAAGTCAAACGTGTGAGCGATCTTCGGTGTCCAGTGCACTGAGAAAACTGACAATCATAAAAGAGGTGAATTCAGCTTAAAGTATGATGAATTCACTCAAAGGACGGAGCATAGTGATTCACCAAAAAGAACGATGATAATACTGATGTTGATGATAACAGTATTTAAGATGATGTGTCACCATGGATTTAGTTTTAGTTACCTACTATTTTTCGATGCCTTCCTCATATATCCAGTTATATCCTATTAGTTTTCCTACAATTTTTCGGTGACTTCCTCACATATTCAGTTATGTCATACAATTTTTCCAACTATTTTTCGGTGCCTTCCTTATATATCCAGTTATATCCTATTATTTTTCCTACTATTTTTCGGTGACTTCCTCACATATTCAGTTATGTCATACAATTTTTCCAACTATTTTTCGGTGCCTTCCTTATATATCCAGTTATATCCTATTATTTTTCCTACTATTTTTCGGTGACTTCCTCACATATTCAGTTATATCATACAATTTTTCCTACTATTTTTCGGTGCCTTCCTCATATATCCAGTTATATCCTATTATTTTTCCTACTATTTTTCGGTGACTTCCTCACATATTCAGTTATGTCATACAATTTTACCTACTATTTTTCGGTGCCTTCCTCATATATCCAGTTATATCCTATTATTTTTCCTACTATTTTTCGGTAACCTCCTCGTATTTTAGGTTAGGTCCTCTTACTTTTCCTACTATTTCCTCATATCTCTGGTTATAGCCTATTATCTTACGGAGGTCGCCCTCAATAGGAGGATTGTGTTTTTTAATAAACCAATTAATATCTCTATAATACACCAGTGATTAGTTGTAGTTCTACTCATTCTCCATCAGTAGGACTACAACTAAATACTGGTGGATTACACAGAAATTGTTTGGATTATTAGAAATCACAATGCTCCTATAATTGAGGGCGCCACTGGACTTACATGATCCCCTTATTTTTAAGTATCCAATATTGGTTCTTTCCTTTTAAATATTATTAGGTGTGAGCTCAACATTAAAAAAAACTGAAGAACCCTAAACTTGAACCTTAAAAAAATGGAGAGTAAGTAAAAAAAATAGAAAAAAGTACCTTGGCAAGAATGGTAAGAAGGTGAAAAGGGATGTATGTATAAATTAAACAGAAAATTGAATGGTATTTTTATTTCCATAGTATGAATGAATAATTATTATATACTCTAAACATTTATATTCAGTATAAAAGAAGACTGTTTTGTTTAGAAACATCCTCGCCTTAATGATTACAGTATCTATTTGTCGGTCATTATAAAGAATCATTATATACATTATGTTCAATAATTCTAGTTTTTACAAATTAAAATAAAGGTTGAGACGAGTAGAAATTTAATTTACAAAAAATAACAAACTTTACATTAATGTACCTATAACTAAAACATTTTTGCCCTTAAGGTGATTGCTTCAGGGTAGCCGTTTTTTGCAATTTGCAGGCCAGTGCTAGGTTGTATGTTAATTAAATGTTGCACGCGGGTGTAAGTACATAAGTTGTACTACATACGTCTTACACCCGCGTCTAACATTTCAATCAAAACCTAGCACTGGCCTGCAAATTGCAAAAAACGTAAGAAAATTTGAATTTCGCGGGCTACCCTGACGCTTTCACCTTAAAGCTGCATACAATAAATTGGTTATATTATTATAGTAAATATCTATTTTCAAGTAAAGTGCTACTATAAACACTCCGATGAGACTAATCTATCCCTCATACAAATACTTTACTTTAAAATCTATTACTAAAGGTGAACGCACACTTTTCAGAGCCGAAGGAGGCGAAAGAATCGAATTTTAGAATTACTTGTATGAAATCCTATGGAACCTCGCACACTTACCGAATCGGACGAATAAGGTCGTACGATTCGGTGCGGATAAGTGTGCGAAGTTACATTGGACTTCATTTAAGTAATTCTAAAATTTGATTCCTTCGCCTCCTTCGGCTCTGATAAGTGTGCGTTCACCTTAAACCAGCTATTGGTGCTGGCTCATACCATTACTTTATGCGGACACCGTTATCGGGCCGTCTTTATAGGATATCCTAAAGGGATATCCGATAAATACCGTAACTAAGGGTAGATTACTAGTTGAGCGCACTCTGCTATAAAAAAATAACTGCCCTTGGACTCTGCAGTGCCTCAAACTAGCAACGCCGCGTACGCTATAAGTACATAATTAATAATTATGTAAACGTTTCCAAAAAAAATTGATATTACTGGATTCAAAATAAAAACACCTTAAAAATGAGCAAACGAGTTAACTCGTTTGCGCATTTTCAAGGTATTATAGCAGCGACCGTAAGCCGTTAGAATACCTACAGAATTTTGAAATTTTTACTCTAGGTACCATCTACTTGTAATATATGACGTGTTACCTCGCATTAGAGTGAGCGTGTTAGGACACGGAGAAACGGCATTTTGGCAAGGAAAGCACAGATAATCATTACCACGTTTAACTTCATAAGAATTGTAATGAGAATTAAATTCAATAGTTTCAAACATACAGCAACGGAAAAAAACCTCTTCAGTATCTGTCACCAAAATTGCATCAATTTGGCCAAAAGTGGGTAAGAATTGTTCATCATCTATATCTACAGTAACAATAGAGTTCCGCTGCCATATAACACCAGCTATTGTAGCGGAAGTAACCGAATATTTGAGGACAACGCCAGTGCCGAGAGAAAACTTGACAGTGTCTCCTGAATTTAATGCAGATTTTTTTCCTAGTATTTTTGTTGTAGGTATTGTATTTTTCACAAACAATTCATTGAGCATAAGTTGACATTTTATTGCTAGAGTCTTGCAAACATTGACTCGATTAAAAGATGATCTAGCCACTAACTTAGATACCCTGTGCTTGGCTTCAAAACGCATAGCCCACATGTTACGTACGGGGCCGAACTTCATTAGCATGGTAGGATAATGAGTCAGAAAATGAAACTTTGGCTGCAGGGGTGATTTTGTTAGCTCCGTGTACAATTGATTAAATTCTGCTATTATAACCCGGAGTTGAATATTGGTGTCACTGAAGACCCTATGACTTAATAACCTGTCGGTGATTTGCCGCAACATAATGTATAATTTCCATACTTTATTTTCTAAAGGAATGTAAAACCCGGCTATTAGGCTGAAGTATCTAATAAGGGTAAGCATTTCTGATGCTGAAGTTTTTAATTTTACTTTCGAACCTTGGACAACTAAACAATTACTTGGTTTTGAATTCCTATCTGGTCCATAATCAAATGAAATTATTCTTTGTTGCAATACTGAGATCTTTAAAAGACCTTCGGCAAGGAAGTGGTTTATGACAAAGGTCATTACATAACGAGCTACACCTTCTAATATATCATGCATTGGGTCTACTGCTACATTTTGAAATAAATCAAATCCTGTCACCTTAAGCCAACAGCATGATTCTTTAATGCCCGTGTTAGGTGTATCGTTTTCTTGCAATTGAGCGTGGTATGAAGTCATATTTCTAAGCAAGTTACTGTTTTCATATAGAGCAGTTTGCAAACCTTTCTTGTCAATGTTACAGATTCTGCAACACTTGTTAGCTGAAAAACTTTCAGTAAACCCGAGAATTGAATTCAGGCCTAAATTATCGCCAGTTATAGCAACAACCTTTAATTTTACGGTTCCTTTAAAAAACTTATTTTCTATAAAAATTCCTTTGTTTTGCAAGTAATTCAATTCCTCAATAACAGGGTCAAAAATAGCTTTGTTTCCATATTTAGTTTTGTCAGCAGAATGGCAAATAGCTAACAGCAAAATGTTATTCAACAATGAAAATAAATGTGGTGGGAGTGCTGGCAAGGAAACGTATACACCACCAAGCTTATGCACCCCAGCGTGGCTCCCCAAAGGATTTCCAATTTCAAAATCATCATAGTATACTACTAAAGGAAGAATAATGTCCGACGCCTGCGGTGTACACATTGCCAGCCATACAGATCCCTGCATTACATTTTCTAGACACATTGGCCTCATCGGATTTTCTTCACGGATTATTAAATTACCCCTTAGGTGGTTCAAATAATCCGTTACATCTTTCCAAATAGTGTCAATGGAAAAAAAATTCTTCAAAACCTGGCGAAGTTGAATTACTTGCATTGTACGTGGCTTGGTGTGTAATGTTAAAGTGTTACTCCTTTGTGAAATGTCAGGACAATAACCAACGATTACTTCATGTGGTGGTATAAAAGAACCTAATAAATTCAATTCTCGGAATCTCAAATATTCTGAACGAAACGGAAAAAAGATGCCCTTCAAAGCTGTGTTGAACTTATGAAGTCGTTTATTAATTTCGCTTCCAGACATGCTTTCCTCATCAGCTAGCACAGGGCCGAATACGGACATTAAAGACGGTGCGATATTGTCAAGAAGGGTTTGCAAATGACTAACCATAGCTTGTACAGACGATCGAGATACAGAGGGATTTACATAGAGCGTTGAAATAAATTTCAAAACTTCTTTATGAATAATACTATCAGCATTATCAAGGACTTCCGGTTCACTATCAGCTTCAATGTATATGTGCTCAGTTGCTACTTTGGTAGTCTCTGTTTCACACATAGGAACTACGCAAGCCTCGTTTGAGGTGGATGGCAAATAACGAGTGTTTACTTTATTCAAATGTTTTAAGTTAACATGTTTTCTAAATTGTCTAACGTCCGTGAAATACCGGTAGCATGCGTCTTCACCACATTTATAAACTCCAGTAATATCAATTTTTTCACATTCTTTCCTTATGTGGGTAATAAGTGAAGAAAACGTGGGAAAAGTCCTTTTACAACTGTGACACTTCATCTTAATTTAAATTGTGACTCCGAGAGTAACTAATATCTCCTTCACAGATTGTGACATACGATCGTACGATGTTTTGACTTTGTAAAAACCAATTTGGATAATAAGCCAAATGTTATAGCTTTCAGTAGGATATTTAGCCGCAGTAGCATGAAATATTTTAAAAGTCACATCAACAGCCTCAGTTAGTGTTGTGAACTTGTAAAACGTATTGTCACATACTGTGAAGGAGACACCTGACTGGCGGCACCAAATTATAAATGGTTGGAGGCTAATACCTAGGTTTTGAAGCTTTTGGCGACGCTCCTCAATTACCACTTGCACGTCTGCGTCATCATCCACGATGGTCACAAATCCATCCAATATCTCCGCTCGTGAAGCTTGCCAGTCTTTTCTAGATCGACGGGCAGGAGGAATATTAAAGAGACAGCCGAGTAGCAATATCGCTGCTATTAATTTTGTCTCCGGTTGTTCATCTGGAAAGAAAATAATAATAGTATATTTGACACAACACATCATCATTAACTGAGCAAATAGGGAAAAGTATCAGAACAAAATAAAATCTATCTATATAAGTAAAAATGAATTGCCGAAATGTGTGTCCGCCCGCCCGTTACTTCTGAACGACTGCACCATGTTAGATAATTTTTAAATTCTTTTTTGTCTATATATTTTATAACGGGTTCACCGACCCAGGGAGGTCGAGCACCTAGAACTATATAACAGAATCATTTCCTTACCGTCACAAATTGCCAATGTATCAGCTATTTTTCGACGAAGAAACGAGTCCTTTGTGGTGTTAAGCTTCTGCTGAGCAGCTTTTAGTATGTTTTCCGATGAAGCATCCAAGGCGTCGAGGCCCCCGGATTTATCAGGGAACAGTGCTTCGTAGTCATACGTCAGGAGTCGCCATCCATCACTTGACTTCAGGATAGGATACTTATTGAAGTACTCCTGTAATGTCCCTTCCTCGTAGTACAAGTACCGGAGGCGAGCTCGCACCGTCTCCCGCCACAGGGCACTGACCTCCTGCCACGGACCAGCTGAAGGACTTGACAGCTGCTCTAATGCTGACGCTACGTCCTCCACTTCACCTGACAACAAAAATTAAAACGATTAATAATTAGTACAATGACAATAACGGTTCTTAGATTCAGATATTTTGTAATTTGTAACGAAAATTTATACTAATTCAGATATTTTTCTCAATAATTTTGTTCTTGATAATTTAATTCAATCTGAAAACATAAAATTTCTTGAAAAGGAGTTACCTTCTTTAAGTCCGGTCAGGTCGATTCCAGCGAGTGGAGGGGTGTCTAGCCTAGGACTGGACTTGGAGCGAGAACGTGACTTGGGCTTTTCAATAAGGCCCAACGAAACTAAATGCTGCCGTCGAGCCCTTCTGGCGGTGACTAACCAGCCAGAGATATTGCGCTTAGCCTGGTAAGCATCAGCCGGCAGGTACGGCGCGTAGTATAGGGGTGGTGACTCCTCTTTAAATAATCTGCCAATGTCGTAGGATAGAGCAAGCAGCTGCGAATCTGTCAGAAGTACCGGGTTTTCGGCCGTAATGAGCTTCTCCATAAGCAGCTTGCATAAACGCCCACGCACGTTTGAGGGTAAGGTGCCCGTTTTCTGCCCAATTGCTATTATTTGTTTTCCCTCGACTGATGAATTCAGTATGGTATTCACCTGAAACACAAATAGTATAAGTATGGCATTACAAACTAAATATGCAAGGTAAAAGTTAAAAAAAAAAGTCACTAAAATGTTGAAAATACAGGTTCAATACCTACCTTCCATTCAGTATAATGATCAGTTGGAGTCGGTGCCAGTCTAGGCATCATGCATTTAGTTGTTAGTTATAGCTGTCACCAACTCCAAATATATTACTGATCTTTGTGACATATAGTATAGCTCCTAAACGGCCGTCCGTACACACATACAGGACAGGACAGGTACAGACGTTAAACTTATCTGTTTACGCCGGGGGTTAACAATATTGAATGTCAATTTAAATTCCTTATCAAAAGTACAGGATAATAGGCAATAACTTACTAAATTGCTCCCGGTGGACTCTTGTCTAACTGCTTCACCCACTGACGACGACGAGTCCAGTGGTATCACCAGTATGTCACCATCCTAAAATAATATTTACTTTGAGACAATGTTATAATAGTACATGTAACAAAAAGGTGTGATAATATGAGTATGTACGGTCAATTAACCTCAATAATCGTTGAAATAATCACTAAATGTGTCCGAGTGCGACCGTTAACTAACAGGCTATAGCTAGCCCTAGCCGGAGATAACTCAAGGGAAGTGTTATATTTTTTTACTAGTAATCGGTTCAGCATTGCAGGTGTGAACGGTCCTGCCCTCGTCCCTTGATCCGGCCCTGATAAAAACTAATCGATCAAGATCAGGACTGATCCTGGTCTCAAAGAATGTCTATACCAAATTTTGCATCGGTTCAGTGTCTTAGGTATGAAAATGTGAAAAGGTCCTGCCCCAGCCGACAGATAGACAGACAAACTTACTTTCGCATTTATAATATTAGTATGGATGTAATTACAAATTAATACATATTGCTCTTGAACCAAAAAACAGTAAGTACGAGTACTTTTCTACAATTTTGCAGAACTTACCAAATTTTCCTGGTTAAGTCCTGCTTCGCAGTCTTGGTTGAGGATTGAGCTTTGCAGTCCTTCACACGGTGGCAGAGGCTCTAAGTTACAAGGTAGACTAGTTAACAAGTCATTCCTCAGGACCTCTTCAAAGAGTGATGAATTGTAGGAGTTATCCTGAAATTTAACAAGAAATTTAAAAAGGTAATAATAATGTACTTAGTTGGTAAACTAACAAGACTGATGAAAAGTTATGATTTTATTCCACTTTTTAAATAAATACTGCACCGGTTAAATTGTTAGGTATCTTAAGAAGACTTTAAAATAATAAAAGTTAATAAGTAGGTACCTACCTACATGCAAGTAGGAGAATGTGCATTTAAGCGACGCAGGGCATGTGTAAGCAAAAAGTTTAAAACAAAATTTACTTTTTTGAAATACAATTTAACATGAAAACAAACCATATCTTTTGGTTGGTCGCTTTTTAACATGGCCAGAGCTGCTTCAAACCGGAGTCTGTCCCCTATTTGAGGGAACATACTATGTATGTCTTGTTTACTAAGCATCTGCATTGTTGCGATATCAATTCTTTCAGCTGAAAAAAAAGGTAAATTTAACAGCGCCCTGATTGCAGCTGTGAAATGCACTACGTCGCATCGACTTTATAAAATGTAGGTTGGTAGAGCTCGTCTAAGCTGAAATGACGCGCCCCACTACTTAAATTTGTATACGTACACTACGGTAAATGCGGTAGTGGGGCGCGTCATTTTAGTTTAGACGCACTCTACCTATTTGTTTTTTTTTGGGTTGCAGTTGCACATCGAATCTAGTGTATAATATAAATATGAACGTATATCTAGGTAGGTGGGTAGGTACCATACGACAAGACTATTCTTGGTTGGAGTGTACAGCGGCCAAAAAAGTGTTATTTTCGCAAATCGTTTATTTTCTCGATTCTATAGTATGTAACACCTAGAAAGGCTAAAAGTGTCTGGGTGTTTTTTGTCTCCGACCAACCGTTTGTCGTAAAAACGATGTCGAAGGGATCCATAGGTAAGGTTATGTTAGAACTGTGACCTTGAAATTGGTCGCGAAATTTTTTTAAGTATTTTTTCATAGTGCCTCTAAGACGACACTCTGACCCTATTCTTGCTAGAAATTTGAATGTGTGAATGTAATGTGTGAGCTCATGCTAGCAACTTACTAGGTAGGTTTGTCAACTTACTTTCAAAACGATCGATGTAGCGTTCCAAATTCCACTTCTTCAAAAGATCACGCGTAGCCATATCCATTTTTGCACTGATCAAACACGTTCACTGGCACTAATGGAATTGTTATTGCTATTAATTAAACGAGTCGTGAGTCGTGACTTGCCGGCTGTAGCGGTGAAATACAAATGGCCGACCGAAATGGCGCGGCGGCGGAATGAAGTGAGAGAGGGAGACCTCATTATATAATGCCGTCACCTTAAATTTGTAGGACATCATTCAAATGCTACTCATAAATGGGTCTCTGTAATAATAATTTAGTAGGATACACATAAAATAATATGACTATATTATTGAACTTTGATGCTTACTCTAAAAATATGAGATTATTTAATCGTATTATCATAGGATTCACATAAAATAATATGACTGTAATATTAAAAAATGATGCTTACTTTAAAAATATAAGTTTAAAGCATTATAATTTAATATAGTACATTAGGGGGAGGTCATCGTATTTTTAGAGATACTTCTTCATATTAAACTATGAAATCTATTTATATTACGGTGACTGTCATTGTGTTTTTTAATTAGAATCTTATTTATAATTATCATACTAATTTATGGGACAGTGGACCATTTTCTATTACATTGTGTTATTATTTGAAGAAGACAATGTTATTTCATAATTACAAATTTTTACGATGACAAGTATCATAATATTGCATTATTTACCCAAAAAATTCGATTCCATCTTAACACATTTCAGTTCTAGCGTAATATTTACTTATTATCAACATATTATAAGACAACGCATCTATTTTAAACCAACGTCACGATATTTTAAGATTATGCCAAAATGACATTTTTCTCAGTGTGTGAAAGCAAGGGTCGTACGAGCGCCGCGATATTTTTAAGTCCGTGCGAACGTAGGCTTACATACACAGGACCTTACAATCTTTTGTATAGTCAGATAGAATTAGCGAAAAAATCTTGAAAAGTCCATGAAATTCCTAATGGACCGGATTAAAAAAAAAAAAAAATCAATTCAATAGGAATCTCAGTGTGCGTTACCCCAGCCAGATAATGTCGAAAATCGTCATCCAAGTGCAATAGATAATTAGAAATACAGCTTCTGTAATTGGTAAGCAGATTTTTAAATTTGGTATGCTGATAGATTTTTAATTATTTGATAAAAACACTTCCGGCTGGAGTAACGTTACCCCAGCCAGATCTTTTGTTTTCTAATTGATATTTTGAAATAAATTTTATCTAAATAATTAGAAATGAATTTGAAATAAATGGTACGACTTAATTTGTATTTGTATTTGCTATGGTTGCGAAGATATTTAAAATCCTGCTGGAGTAACGTTTGCACGATTGCTGTATCTCGGAATTGACTATACGGATGATTGTAATATTTGTACATGAGATCTGGCTAATTAGTTATAATTTGTTACGCAATAAACGAATCCACTATAATGCACCGTTTTGAAGTTATTTTAGTAAATAGGAAATTGCTTTAATAGGTCCTAGCACTTCCATTATGCGCCCCAAAGACTAAACTTAAACGTTATTATATCGATAATTACTGTCTTTAAATGGTACTGAAGTTTCATTAGTATCCTATATGTAATTAAAAAGATAAGATGATTTTTCGGCTACGGTGCGCAGCTCAGTTATTTGACCACCGATTAACCGAGTTTACTGTAGTAGTGGTAACTGAATTTTAGATGAATAATTAGAAATACAGTTCAATTATATACATGCGAAATTTCAGACTTGTACACTAATTAATTAACGAGATAATCGAAAAAAATGATATATGCGTGGTAACCCGACCAAATCTAGAATGTTATAATAAAGCGGGCGCGCAATACATTACACTAACCTTCTAAAATTATTAGCATAATTGTCCTTAAAAGTTGGTACAGTCACGAATAAAACTAGTTTGATTGAAAAATTAAACCTACCATTCTAAATGTTTAAATAAACTTTAAATTGCTCAAAGTAGTGTCCACTATGCCATGCTTCAAATACCTACCTACGTTTAACCATTATATCGATGAGGTAGGTAGGTACCTACTTACGTAGGTACCTGAACATCTTGATAATATTATATAATTTACATGCAATAAGACTTAGTTAGTCAAAAAGTACGTATTGTAAGAAGTTGACTGCATTGATAAGTCGTTTATTTTTAGTATTGTAAATGTTTTATTTTTATACAATAAAACTCAATTAAGAATACGGCTATCTTTATGTAAGACATTTGTGATTTTTTAAATCATATTAGATAAAACAGTAGAACCTACCTACCTATCTTTTGTAAAGTTCTATGATATGTTAGTACTTGCTGCACTGTGATGTTATTAACTTATTACATTTTATTATTGTTGATCTGTTTTTATTACAATAAAACTTAAATTTTTATTTGAATTTGAATTTGATCAGTTCTTAATTTTAATTTCAGATAAGCAAGCGACGTTGCATATTAGTCCATAAAAAATATCTGTGATTATTTTTGAAGTAAATTTATACATATAAGGTAAGTAAGTAAGTACTTACCGTAATTAAAATAATTATCTGCATAGGATCATCATCATCTACATAGTTAGATACTCCATATTTGTTATTACCTACGCATTATTATTTTTTAAATGAATATTCCATTATAAATATGTTTTACTTTACCACTTGTTTACCCGTCTGTACTAAACACGTAATTATTCTCACGTATGATACTGTAAGTTGTAGAAGGTTGGTATAATGTATTGAGCGCCCGCTTTTTTATAACATTCTAGATTTGGTCGGGTTACCACGCATACATCATTTTTTTTGATTATCTCGGTAATTAATTAGTGTACAAGTCTGAAATTTCACGTGTATATAATTGAACTGTATTTCTAATTATTCATCTAAAATTCAGTTACCACTACTACAGTAAACTCGGTTAATCGGTGGTCAAATAACTGAGCTGCGCACCGTGGCCGAAAAATCATCTTTCTTTTTAATTACTTAAAGGATACTAATAAAACTTCAGTACCATTTAAAGACAGTAATTATCGATATAATAACGTTTAAGTTTAGTCTTTGGGGCGCATAATGGAAGTGCTAGGACCTATTAATGCAATTTTCTATTTACTAAAATAACTTCAAAACGGTGCATTATAGTGGATTCGTTTATTGCGTAATAAATTATAACTAATTAGCCAGATCTCATGTACAAATATTACAATCATCCTTAAAGTCAATTCCGAGATACAGCAATCGTGCAAACGTTACTCCAGCAGGATTTTAAATATCTTCGCAACCATAGCAAATACAAATACAAATTAAGTCGTACCATTTATTTCAAATTCATTTCTAATTATTTAGATAAAATTTATTTCAAAATATCCATTAGAAAACTAAAGATCTGGCTGGGGTAACGTTACTCCAGCCGGAAGTGTTTTTATCAAATAATTAAAAAACTATCAGCATACCAAATTTAAAAATCTGCTTACCAATTACAGAAGCTGTATTTCTAATTATCTATTGCACTTAGATGACGATTTTCGACATTATCTGGCTGGGGTAACGCACACGGAATCTCATGGGCCAAAAAGCTAGTTCTGTCTGACTAAGTAGATACGGTTCTTGAGCGAGAAAATTGTTGATAGCTTATCGGTCGTCGCCTCGTGGGCGGTGGGTCAGGTGCCTTAGTCAGCCATTAACAGCGGCCAACCCGTCATACTTTTCATACAAACGCTCGTACGTGATTGTGGCGTTGTAACACATCTTTATTTGATTTTTTGTAACTAATATGTATCTTGTGCACTATACCTAGGATTCTATGAAAGCAAAATAAAGAAAATTTGAGAAACAAATTCAGTATAAGCCTCCAAAAATCAGTTTTTTTGCACAAATTTCACCTAAACTTTGGCCGGTCATAATGTACTCATAAATAGTAAAAGTAAAGAAAACATCTGCATAGAAACCTCGCACATGTAATGGAGATTCTAAATGACAAAAATTTATTTCAAAAGCTTACTCAAAAACACGTATTTCCTGAAACAAGTTTTTACACACTATTTTTCGTACAATGTTATCGCGTTCTCACTTGCTTGTTAGTAGTTCTCACTTGCGCTCGATGAAACAACAAGCTTTTAGAATATACTCGCGTTGTCGATAGACGGGCCGGGAAGGGCCCTCTTAAGAACATTAATTCCATTGGTCTCAGGTCATTACATTTCGAGTGTAAGCATTCCAGCTTTCTTTTAATTACATCCTAAGCATGAATGGTGTAGTTACCGTCATGTCTCAATGGGTCTAGTGACCTAGTGGTACCTATACTCGTATTACTGACTAGGTTACAACCGCTACTTTACTTTGTTCTCGTGTTTGTTTTGATATCATCACGACTGTTTTATCCAGAAAGCGTAGGTAGTATAGTATCACCCATATTTCGTCAGTCTAAAAACTAATCTATAATAATTATATCTATGCATATCTCCGCGTTGTTCTGCTAGAATACGCAATGGTTTTTTATGAGGTTTTCAACACCATTGTGTGAATGTTCGAGTATTCCGCAAGGTACGATCTCGAGACCCACATGACTGTCGCGACCCTCTTTTGAAAATTATAATGATTAAACTGCATACATATATGATATACCACCTAATTAAACATCCTTTAAGTAGCTTCTCCAGCCTCAAGAAAACCAATAAAACAGTCTATCAAAGTGGAGAATGTTTGTCTTTATAAACAACTTTAATAAGTTAATAACCTATTCCACCGAGTTGATAAGGCGCTAACACGCTAAATATCTTCAATTGATTTATTAAACTTATACTTAGGTCATTAAGAAATGTCAATATTTGGTCAAGTCGCAAAAACCTTTTTTTTTTTTTGAACGCGCTGATTTCAGGAAAGTACCAGTCGGATTTCAAAATTTCCATTTGAATTTGATAGCCCAATTCTTGAGGAAGGTTATCCCTACAGCTGTTTAACATCACGCTAGGACCCACGGTGCCGGTGGGCTGAAACTTAGGGATTACAATTTGCAAGTACCTACCGGATTTTTTGCCGGATATCACTTCTATTAAAAACGACACCCAGAGTTAATTCTGCACAAAAACGAAAATCTAAATTTGTGCGAAACTAGTAAATATTATTCAAAATATATATATATATATATATATTTAAATATGATTAATAATATATATATTTAAATATATTATTACATTAATTAATAAAAAATAATTAATTTAATTAATAATTAATTCATTGAATTTATATTATTATTTATTTGAATTTATATTTAACATTTTTTTAAATCGAATTATCTTTAAACTGCGAGGAAAACCGTAATATCCTTACAGGTGGTTATAGTATTAATTATTTATGATTAGCTGCGCCCCGCGGTTTCACCCGCATACGTTTCGATCCCGTGGGAATATTGGGATAAAAAGTATTCTATGTGTTAATCCAGGTTATAAACTATCTGTGTGCCAAATTTTATTCAAATCCGTTCAGTAGTTTTAGCGTGAAGAAGAGACAAACATACACAATCACAAACTTTCGCCTTTATAATATTAGTAGGATTTTTTGTCACACTCCACACCGGTTATCGCAGCTGATTCTTTTTATATTACTTTTTATTTATTTTTACATTTGAAACGGTTTCTTTTAGAGTTTAAGTTGAGGAACACAGACTTTTAACAACTCGTAACATAAAATAGCATCACTCCTGTCCCCCAAGGAGTAGGCAGAGGTTTATAGTACACCCACACTTAGACAACTATGTTTGAGCTAGATATTTATCAACAAAAAATGAGTTTTAAAACTTTTCATACAGCCAAAATACCCAATAACAAAACCACTTCTAATGAGAGAAAACAAGTGATTAAGTACTCGTAATTACAATGATTTAGTCTTCTAATAAGTGAATAGGTGATTAAATGATTTGCAAAATCGCGCAACAATGCCAACAATGGCTACTTTCACCTTTTTCTGATAAGTAAGCTAATTTGTTGATTAGTTGTGTTTTGTGTTATGAGTTCGTTGTAATGTTTTTGACGATTAAGTATAAATTTTCTTAAGCACATCTTTTAAAACTCTAATGAGGAATATTTAACTAATTATCGACATTTTGCAATAAAAGTGCAAATATTTTGCTTTATAGTTTAGATTTTACTATAACCCTCTGCCTACTCCTTGGGGGATTTAGGAGTGATGCTATTTTATGTGATTGTTACCGATTTTGACTTCTATACTGTGGGCATAAGGATGACGTGGTTACAATTGTTACTTTTTACTTTTACCAACTGTTTACTGCACCTGCCATTTGACATGCCACTAACGCAATAGTACTCAAAATCGGTTGAACGGACTGTAAAAAGGTTTATTTAAATGTCTAATCTTATTTCAAATAGAGTATAGTCGGTCAAAGATTGCGTAAAATCCCTTTAATCCAATGAAAACCATGATAATTTCCAGAGAACCTATTTTTTCAACCGACTTCAAAAAGGAGGAGGTTCTCAATTCGGTTGTATTTTTTTTTTTGTATGTTTGTTACGCGATTACTCCGCCAATTATAAATTGATTTTGATGATTCTTGTTTGTTTTGGTAGGGCATACTTCAGAATTGGTCCCATATAAATTTGGTCAAAATTTGATGAGGAGTTTTTGAGTTAGCTTCAATAATACATATTTTTCCCACCTAGTATATGTGGACGATATTCTAATAGTTCCTGTCACTGTAATCTACTTGGTATTAAAAATTTTTTGGGGGTTTGTGTAGGTACCACAACTAAAAAGAGAAAAATAAAAACTTTTTCACAAAAAATAAAACCGACTTCCAAAAAAAAAACACTACAAAGTGAAAAATAACTTTGATTTCGGAAGTCGGTGGAAAAAAACGAAAACAAAAAAACCCAAGACACCGACTTCCGAAATCAAAGTTATTTTTCACTTTGTAGTGTTTTTTTTTTGGAAGTCGGTTTTATTTTTTGTGAAAAAGTTTTTAATGCGAATCTTTTTACAATAATTTTGTTGCTAATACGATTTACATAAACATGTTTTTTTATTATATGATTTATTTTTATATTGTTATAAGTTATGGTAAGCATAAATTATATCGTCCTTGAGTATGCCCCTCGTTAAAACAATCATTGTGTTTAATTATTTGACATATCTAATATATCACTAAGATACATAACCCTCGTAAAATTAACAGTATTGTAAAGTAAAGTAACAGGTATTGCCATATTGCAATATTATTAATATATCCTGTCTTGTTGCTCTAGTGAAATTAAATTAATTATATAAATTATAGAAAACGTTTATTCGACACAGACACAACACGGTGGATGCAAGCGCTACTATTGAGCACGAGATCCTGGGTCCGATTCCCGGGTCGGGCAAAGTGTTATTGGGTTTTCCCATCTGGAGTTTCTCAGTGGCAGCCCGGAGTCTGGATTTGTGCCCGGTTGATGGAAATACCCTCGCCCCCTATTACATGGGACTTGAACATAACTGGCGAAATGTGGGTGTACTATAGTACACCATTGCCTAACCCCTCGGGGATTACAGGCGTGATGTTACCTATGTTAAGAACAATCATTGTGTTAAAATTGTTTACCATATATCTACCTTTATAAATTTTATAATAACTTTCGTTCTATTGTTTCAGATTACAATGCAGGCTCTACTACTGCTTCTGTGTGCAGTCGGGCGCGTGCAGTTGGTGCCCCTGCAGGACGTGGTACTTCCTAGAGTAGAGGAGAATTGTGGATATAAGGTTAGTCAACTAGGTGTAGAGTCAATCAAAATCATTAGGTATATAACATCACCCTGTATTCCCCGAAGGGTTAGGCAGAGGTATTCCTATAGTAACTACACCCGGGGATTAATCAAGACTCCGCGCTGCTACTGAGAAATTACTGGTGGAAAACCCAATAACACTGCCCGACCCAGTAATCGAACCAAGGACCTCATCAACGAGGCAGTCAAAACTTACCGTTTTATTTTATAAATCGTCTTAAAAATAAAATTATATTCTTTTATTTTAAATATCAGTTAAATACCCTATTAATACATCGCAAACAAAACATTTCTACATACTTATTATTAACTTTGGCATATTATAAATACAGAATTATTATCGCAGTGTAAAGTTCAAAATGTTATCGCTCACAATGTTAACAATAATAGTGCTTGTAAATAATCCATTATATGTGTATACCGGTAAATGGGTTCAAAACAAAACATCACGCCTGTGTTCCACGAAGGGGTAGTCAGAATTGTTTGTGAATTCCGAAAGGGTGTATATTAAACTCTGATTTATTTTTGTTTTTGTATACTTAATTACTTTTGCTGTGCTATAAGCTGATTATGCATATGCTTCAAATGCAAATCAAACTCAAACTCAAAGCATTTATTTCAATTCCACCATTTACAGGCACTTTTGAATTGTCAAGGGGTCAGTCGGTCAGAAATATGAAGCTAGTTACCCATTCTAAAGCGTAGGTTCCTATGGAGAAGAGCGGGCAAGAAACTCCACGGACACTCTTTTAAATTATATTTACAAAATATTGGTTGCATCACTCATGTTGAAATTATACACGTGAGAACAGTGTAGAAAGACGTGCACGTAAAAAGCGTCCGTAATAAAAAGATAAAAACAATTCAAATAAATTAAAATAAGCCGTGGCAGATAAGAGATGACCAGTCCCTACTGACGGCGCCCGATCACGAACATGACGCATGGATCAGCACCGTTTAGCTCAACCATTTTGAAGGGAACTTAACGATCCAACAATTTGAAGTATTATATGCATAATCAGGCCATATTGTTCCAATGCTGGGACGGGCTTCCTCCCTGTGAGATTGGACCGTAATCCACCACGCGGGCACAGTACGGTTTGGTTGAAATCACGTCATTACTTCAGTAGTTTTGTCTTCGGCAGTGGAAATACTGTAGGCTCATTATGAAAACATGGTGTACTACTATAGGTACACCTCGGGAATAACAAACTTGATGTTATGTAATAAAAAAAGTAGAATATATTTATCAGATCATGCTGCCCAGATTTACTTATTCTTTTGGTTACGAACTTCCAGAGTTGCCACGCTACCCCTGCTGGCATGCTCAACGTGCACATCGTTCCGCACACGCACGACGACGTCGGCTGGCTGAAGACTGTGGACCAGTATTATTATGGCAGTGAGTATTTAGGGGCATGAGGAACAGGGTGTAAAGTTCACTCATCCACCATAGAAAAGGGAGGATCCTCCGACCAGACGGGTGTTGTGTCTGGCGGGCCGACTGCCCGACTGTTGATGTCGGATAGTCTTACATTTATGTCGTTCGCGCGGTAAACTCTAATTGCGCAATGCAGGATTTGTGTGACGTCATGTCTTTTAATGCGTAGTTCGTATGTGGCGGTTTAACCGCTACAAGTATACCACAACTATTTAGGCTGGTTATGCTACTAGTACTATTGAGATTATATTACATGGTCATAGTAGCATAATCAGTCTATAACGTCCCCACAGCTGGCACACAGGCCTCCTGCGAGAGGCAGTGGGCTGTAATCCACCACGCGGGCCCAGTGCGGGTTGGTAGATGTCACATGTCTTCGAATTTTTGGTTCTTGGACATGTCGGTTTCCTCACGATGTTTTCCTTCACCGTTTTGAGAGCAGTGGTGATGAAATTATTTACACAAACTAAAGTGCCTGCTCGGGTTCGAACTCACGACCTACAATTCGTAAGTCGGTGCCAATACCCCAGGGCCTCAAGTCTGCTATTACAATAGTGTCAGAATGGTCTATCATTGAATTCATAATTGTTGATTTTGACAAGTTTGGTAATCTACTAACATAATGGCGTCATTATGACTTTCCAACGGTCACTCCATTGAAAGAAATGGCCTCTAAAAGGAGGAGGTTATCAATTCGGATGTTTATATAATTATTATTTTAAATGTATGTTCGGGCGGGCATAACTCCGTCATAAATTATAGACGAATTTGCAAAATTCTTTTTTTGTTTGAAAGGGTATACTTCCGAGATGGTCCCATTGTCATCAGATCAGGATCTGATGATGGTTTCTGGAGAAATCGATAAAACTCTTTAAATATTATAGGCAAACTTATAGCGATTTGGGTATTTTTTATGGTAACTACTGCAGATGCTCTCGGAAAGTGGAACTGATGATGAAATGCAGATGGCCACCGGAACTACTCAATAATAAGTATTTCACGGGTTGCAATTCGATTACTTTAATATGCATATTATATTCATCACTCTTTTAGTCACAATACTCCTTTAGTTAATACGGGCAGTGTTCACTCTTCATATTCATCACTCTTTTAGTCAGAATACTCCTTTAGTTAATAAGGGCAGTGTAAGTTGGTTTTAATTTCCTTGACTACTCCAAAATAGTGAATGATGATCTTCTTTACATTTTCAGGTCGAAACAACATACAGAAGGCTGGTGTTCAATACATTTTGGATTCTGTCATCAAAGAACTGTGGGAAGATCCAAAAAGAAGGTACGCAATTTTGTCGCTTGTTCTGGTACTTAGTTCTAAAAGAAAACTCATGTTCTGTTCGACTTGATCTGGCTTTCAGAAACTGGAGTAACGGTTTGTCCATATGCAGTTTTCTGCGAGTATCGTAAAAGGCGTAATGACTATCCACACTTATCTGGACCGTGCCCGGGGCGTGACAGGGCCGTGGCACACATAGGGCAGACACTGAAGCT
Organism: Xanthia togata; assembly: GCA_963853775.1. Lineage (NCBI taxonomy): Eukaryota > Metazoa > Arthropoda > Insecta > Lepidoptera > Noctuidae > Xanthia > Xanthia togata. The sequence continues at coordinate 4,094,610 of OY970815.1, forward strand.
CCGTCGCCGGACCGGACGCGGACGTGTGTGAACGAGTTCATATAAAATGGACACACTGATATTTTTTTGAGCTCCTGGCGGAGCACGACTCGTCCACGTCCTGGGGATAGCCCTGATATGTGAGGCTAGACCTTTAGGGGTAACGACAGGGCAGCAGCGTCTGCCTCTCTGCTATTAATAACAACATACCACGATCAACTGTCTTCTACATTTTCTTGAATTAAGAGGACAGGTAGCACCGCTTTGCTATTAAATACCGATTGTAAAACGTTATGCTGTTTTCGGTACTGGTATCGGTCGCAATCTCTGGGTTTCTACGATGCGAAATACTCGTATAGGTGTGGCTAAACCATCTGCCAAGTATAGCATAATTAGCCTATAATGTTACTACTGCAGGGACACGGGCCTCCTCGCTTCGAGAGAGTCTTCTAATGTTTGGTTCTAGAACATGTCGGTTTCCTCACGATATTTTCCTTCACCGTTTTGAGAGCAGTGGTGATGAAATTATTAACACAACGTAAAGCGTCTGCCTAGGTTTGAAACTACGACCTACAAGTCAAAACCATTACCGCTGGGCCGCCACTGTTCTGCCAAGTGTGCTGATTATAAGTTTACGGTGACTGTTTAGCTTGTCAAATCCCACTCTTTAGCAAAATCTCCTTGAACTCCAAACTTAACGCTTCTTTTCTTTCACAGATTCATCTACGTAGAAACAGCATTTTTCTGGAAGTGGTGGGTCCGTCAGCCAGCTAACATGCAGCAGAAGGTGCACACGTTAGTGAGCGAGGGGCGGCTGCAGATGGTGGGGGGCGCGTGGAGCATGAACGACGAGGCCGCGGCGCACTACCAGAGCACCGTCGACCAGTTCACCTGGGGACACAGGTGAGCAAGTAGCTAGGAGAAGCTGCCTTTTTTCAAGGCTGTTCAAAGTGAAACTGAAACACCAAAAACTTCCAAAGCCCTTCAGGATCACCTGATTGTGAAGGTTTAGAAGGGGATGTAGATGACTCGGAAGTGTTCCTGCTGTTTTTGAAAGGTTCTGGGTGATTTTGAGGGGTTCCGAGTAGTTTAGAAGGCAGTTTTGGGTGCTTCTAGCATGATCTAGGAGATTTTGAGGGAATCTAGTGGCTTAAAGCCAGTTCCAGGTGATCCTGAAGGGTTCTAGTCCATTTAACGACAATTCATTTAAAACAAGGATATAATAATTCTGCATATTTCATGGTCTTTCTCGTAATTGGCCGAACAGTTACTATGTACATTCACATTTGACACACACAATTACCTTCATGCAGGCATCGTTTACTAATTGCTAACGAGTTCAAACTAATGCAATAGGTACTTATACATTATGCATTAGTTTTAATAATAGTCCTGTACACCGAATTTCGCCCACGTCGGCTAATCTCAGCAGAGGCTAACTATCGACGCGCGAGATATTATAGTGCACAAGTGTGTGCGCAGACACAGGCGCACTCTCTCTTCCCTCACTCTCATAGTCCGATGGGACGGCAACCTGACACGACCGGAGAGAGATGAGGTGCACGACCAGGGGCGGTACGTGCGCACGGGGAGATCACACTGCCAACTTCTAAACTCCGGGCTGTTACTAAGAAATTCCTAATGGAAAAACCCATTATCACTTTCCCCAACCTGGGAATCGAACCCAGGACCCCGCGCTCAGCAGTCGCGCTTGCGACCACGACACCAAAGAGGCAGTAACTGCAATTATTATTATTTATTTACTAGCTGACCCGCGCAACTTCGTCTGCGTTACAGAGTGGTTTAAGTAATTAATTTTCCCAGTTTTTTCGCAACATTTTTCATTGATGTGCCGCTCCTATATCATCATAATAGTCATAGCGTTGCCCACGACTTCGTCCGCGTAAATATCATTATCGTGGTTGGATAAATAATATTATTATGTCCTTCGATCTTCGTCAAAATCGGTTCAGTAGTTTAGCCGTGAAAACGTTACAGAGAGACAGACAGACAGAGTTACTTCAAAAACTGTTATGACATAGCTGTACCAGCGTTTTGATGAAAAACCTAAAAAAAATGGAACTATAGTAAAAAATGGCACGGGAACAGGAATAATAAAAAAAGTACTGGGGGTCTTATAAAAATGTGAGTAAACAAATTAACGATTATATAATTAGTAGTATTTTTTAAGGTATTTTAAAGTACTTCAGAGTAAATGATATTTTTTAGTTTTATTTTCTTGTGGTAGAAGAACATACTGATTTTCTCCGCAACCTGATCTTGCACTGTTTGACCAACTGCTGGACCAGTCAAAACTAATGCAACTCGCAGAACTACCGGGCGGCGGCAGGCCAGCGCCCCTTCCCCTCACCCGCCGGCCAGGGTCCCTCCCCCTCACCCGCCGCGTCTTGCGCGTCATGCGCACGTGAACCCGCACATATCTATTTATTTTGTTGCGGAGTTATTTTAAAATTATTATATCTCCTAAGATGTTCATTGAAATCAAGTGCTGTCAAGGACAATTTTGTTTACATTTAAATACTTGTGATTAATAACATATTTATTTGGCTATGGATTAATATTATGTTGATAAAACTCCTTCGCAAATAATGCATTAATTTCGAACAAATTTGATTACGATAAAAAAGGTTATAGTGAGTCAATCTTAAAAGATAGACATATACCGTCGCGGACTTTTTTTTAGAACTTTTAAAGAGGAACAATTCCGTCATACATGATATTTGCGTAACTTAAACGCAGCGCACGCAACGGAAGCTCTCAAAAAGGAATATTTTTTCCCGTTTTTGTAACATTTTTCATTTATGCTCTGCTCCTATTAGTCGTAGCGTGATGTTATATAGCCTATAACCTTCCTCGATAAATGGACTATCTAACACAAAAATAATTTTTCAATTGCAACCAGTAGTTCCCGAGATTAGCGCGTTCAAACAAACAAACAAACAAACTCTTCAGCTTTATAATATTAGTATAGATTCATTATGTAGTATAATATATACATCTTTATACATAATAAGTTGGTACAAACTTAAACTCATTAGAATTTTACCGTGCACCAAAATCGACCACATACTTTAGCCAATTAGAACAAACTTAAGTTCTTAATGATAAAATGAAACAATAACTAAACCAACAACGAGGTTAAGAAGCAAAACATTTATCTATTACTAACGAGCGAACACCGATGACTAATCTGACCGTCTTAAAACAAAAAGTGGTGGAGGAGTGTGTTTTAGATTGAAACAGGTTGTTCCTAAAAGTATGATATATAGTAATAGTAAATTTTCCTATGATATTGTAGGGTATTGTGTTTATTATTTAACTGTATTCATTTTTAACATTTATTTTCATTCACATAATATATTATTATTTTTGTAAGAAATGCTCCTTTAATTTGTACTTTATTATGTTGTTAACTAAGTTGTGTTACTTTGTATATTCACATTGGACACACACAATTATCTTTATGCAGGCATCGTTAACTAATTGCTAAGAGATCCAACTGATACAATAGGTATACGTGTGGCTAATACACAATAACTGTACACCAATCAATTTTAGTGTTTTTTAGGGTTCCGTAGTCAACAAGGAACCCTTATAGTTTCGCCATGTCCGTCTGTCTGTCTGTCTGTCTGTCCGCGGTTTAACTCAAAAACTATTGGTACAAGAAAGTTGTAATTTGACATGAGTATACAAGTTAATGACGCCGAAAAAGTGGTAAAATAAAATTTTGAAAATTACAATTATTTAGGGTACCCCCTACATGTAAAGTGGGAATGATAATTTTTTTTTAGTCCTTCCCATAGTGTGGGATACCTATCGTTGGATAGGTCTCAAAAATATTAGGGGTTTGCGAAGACCGTTTTTTGATTAAGTAAACCGTTCGTGACTTATCAAGCTTTAAAGTACCAATTTTCGTTACAGTTTAAGTGTCCCCCCCCTCTACCAACTAAACGGTTGTAGTTAGAAATTCAAATGCACGGCATTAGTACTTATATATAACGAAGTTTAAAGGAAAACTATCACACTTAAGCGGGCTTTACAAGTTTACGAGTACTAATCGACCAACTTAAATTTGCGGTTGCAAAAACATGTTCAAAACGTATTTTCTTTCTTTCTTTCTTTTCTCCCATATATTCCGTATGGGATAACATATTTTTCAATTACAAAGTTAAGTTTGTTCTTACGATAAATTCATTCAAACTACGGAACCCTTCATTGTGCGTGGTCCGACACGCTCTTGGCGGGTTTTTTTTCTAAAAAAAATATGTTCCTACCTATCCTAACTGTATAATATTATAACTGCTAAAGTGAGTTTGTTTGTTTGTTACGCTTTCACGCTAAAAAGGCTGAACGGATTTGGATGAAATTTGGCACATGCGTAGACCATGACCTGGGCTAGGACCTAGGATACTTTTATCCTGATATTTCCACGGGATCGCGACTTACGCGGGTGAAACCGCGGGGTGCAGCCAGTAAATAAATAAATCTGAATCGTTAGTCTTGTGGTCGCAAGCGCTACTGCTGAGCTTATGGTCGTGAGTTCAATGCCCAGGTCGGGCAAAGTTTTATTGGATTTTTCCATCTGGGATTCCTTTGTAGCGGTTACACCGCCACATACTAACTACGCATCAAAGACATGACGTCACACAAATCCTGCAACGCGCAATTAGAGTTTACCGCGCGAACGACATAGATAAGACTATCCGACATCAACTATCGGGCAGTCGGCCCGCCAGACACAACACCCGTCTGGTTGGAGGATCCTCCCTTTTCTATGGTGGATGAGTGAACTTTACACCCTGTTCCTCATACCCCTAAACCTTAGTAGCAGCCCGGAGTATGGATTTGTGCCCGGTTGATGGCAAATAGTCTCGCCCCGTATTACATGAAACTTAAACATAACTGGCGAAATGTGGGTGTACCTACTATAGGTACACCTCTGCCCTACCCTTCGGGGAATACAGGCGTGATGTTATGTTCTGTTATATTTCTTACAGCAAGTTGAACCAAACCTTCGGCCACTGCGGTCGACCTCGCGTTGGCTGGCAAATCGATCCGTTTGGCCACTCTAGAGAGTTCGCCTCTCTCCTGGCTATGATGGGATTCGACGGATTGTTCCTGGGCAGGATTGACTACCAGGACAAGAGAGCCAGGTTTCAGAACAAGAATATGGAAATGGTGTGGAGAGGAGATAATGTTTTGGGTAAGTTACTGGGCGTTAATCGATAATATGATGACATCAAGTTCTAAGGGGCTATTACACTATCATAAACAGGATGAAATTGAATTCATGGGCGGGCATCCTCAATACTCAATATCTTTATTGCTTTACTATAATGTGTACTTAGATACTTACTTAATTTAGATCATTATGGACCCTGTATGGCACAGCAAAAGGGTAGGAGAGAGGAAGTCCTGTTTTACGAGATAAATAAGTTGTTTTGTGGGAACAAGTTTTAACTTACATACGAGTATTATAATCAGTGATCGGATATTCGGATGCATATTTTTTTTTTTGTGGCTTCGCACGGGGATGCATATTTACCACGATGCATTTTTACAGTTATTTTTTGGCTAAGAAATTATGGAAGTGGCTTCTTAATTTATTATTTCTTAACTTAAATCCCGGAATTCAATAAAATCCGGGAATGCAAAACTAATCGGATACATGGTATGGAAACGACTTATCAGCCCTCTTGTGAAGGTTACTTTTGCGGTGTTAACATAAAAATTGATATACCTACTGTAAACATTTTTTAATGAAACTCAAGGCACCAAGTTGTTTGTCACTGTGTGCTGTGCCAATTTGACAACCTACTTTACAACAGTAGCTAGCATTTTTATAGTAAAAAAGTACAAAATGTATCAATCCCGGAATCGCGAGACTTTTGCGATCGATACAAAAGTGCATTCCATAATAGCCAACGCCTGAACGTAAGTAAATATACATTCAATTCTATAATCAGAACTCTAAATCTGTCGATCCCGGAATCCCGGGATTTTTTCGATACAAAAGTGCTTTCCATAATAGCCAACACCTCAACTTTAGGTAAATATGCATCCGAATATCCGATCTCTTATAATCAAAGTTTATTACTATTTCGCTTATCTATTACTAGCTTTTGCTCGCGGTTTCGCCCTCGTGGATGTCGGAAAATATCCCAAGGGTACGTAAAGTCATTGACTCCTACCGCTGCGTCCGCGTTGTCGTCAACCATTAATGATATGATGTCAAGGCATATTTTACTTTACATACGCGGTCAAAATGTATGGACCAGCAGATTTTTTGGGGGCTCAGAATCACGTACTGAATCCATGGTAACAGTTTTCGCGCCAATGTCCCTGTCTAGGTTTCCCTGAGTAGGTACAGATTAACTAATACAACTATATATAAATATACCTATATTTTTAAATTATTGTATATACCAAGAAATAAACCTGTGTGTGCCCGACAATTATGTATTGCGAAGGCGACGGCCACGGCTATTGGCAGTGCCCAGTAGTAGAGCCAATCTACTGAATAAAGCCCCTATAACGCGTACTTTGCGTGTACTTAATGACGTAGCAGACAGCATAGATATTTTACCTGAGTTCACTGAGTGAGTTCACAAAACTACGATGTACAGAATATGTTATGATAAATAATAAAACTGTAATTATGGCCACCCTATTGAATTAGGAAATTCCTGTAATGATTGTGATGATGAGTTAGTAAATAAATAATAACTTGTTTGTGCTTTTTAGTTCGTTTTTTGCCGTTGTGTTTTTTATTTTTACTAATTATTATTTTTTTCGTTATTTTTCAGGCAAATCATCCGACATATTCACCGGTGTACTTCACAACACATATTCTCCGCCTCCTGGGTTCTGTTTCGATGTCCTGTGTTCTGATGAACCTATTATAGATGACCCGAATTCACCCATATACAATGTGGAAAGCAAGGTACTGTAATATTTTGGTTTTTACATAAATATAGGGTGCAATTTGTAATTGTTGGTATTCTTATAGGGGTACTCATGAATACAAACAAAAACCATCTCATAACAAAACATTACTTGTCTTTGAAATCGAAAGCATCGCTGTCCTAGTGGTAATGGCCGTGACTTACGAGTTGTGGGTTCGATCCCAAGCAGGCCCTTTACTTGTGTACAAATTATTTTCATCACCACTGCTCTCAAAACGGTGAAAGAAAACATCGCGAGGAAACCGGCATGTCCTTTTTTTTTCTTTTTTTTTTTATCGGCGAGCTACCCATTGCTCACCGTCCGCAAGCCCGCGCCTACGGTGGCCGGGAATCGGCAATAGATTCCCGACGCCCGGGGCGTCTCCTCCTGCGGCGGCTAGGGGCATGAGGGCGCGAAATTTGCCTCTCCTTCGCGAGCATTACTGCTTCGCAGAAGGAAAAACCGGCATGTAAATAAATACAAATTCAATTAAAAGAATTCAATTCAATTATAAGCATAAATTCGAAGACATGTGACATCTACCAACCCGCGCTGGGCCCGCGTGGTGGATTACAGCCTACTGCCTCTCGCAGAGGAGGCCTGTGTGCCAGCTGTGGGGACATTCTAGGCTAATTATGTTAGGCCCAGTCCTTTTTCAACCGACTTCAAAAAGGAGGAGGTTATCAATTCGGTTGTATGTTTTTTTTTTTTTTTTTTTGTATGTTTGTTACGCGATTACTCCGCCAATTATGAATTTATTTTGATGATTCTTTTTTTGTTTGGTAGGGCATACTTCAGAAGTGGTCCCATATAAATTTGGTCAAGATCTGATGAGGGGTTTTTGAGTTAGCTTCAATAATACGTATTTTTCCCATCTAGTATATGTGGACGATATTCTAATAGTTCCTGTCACTGTAATTTACATAGCAGGTAATGGGTATTCAAATTTTTGTGGGGGTTTTGTGTAGGTACCACAACTAAAAAGTGAAAAATAAAAACTTTTTCACAAAAAATAAAACCGACTTCCAAAAAAAACACTACAAAGTGAAAAATAACTTTGATTTCGGAAGTCGGTGGCAAAAAAACGAAAATAAAACCCCAAAGACACCGACTTCCGAAATCAAAGTTATTTTTCACTTTGTAGTGTTTTTTTTGGAAGTCGGTTTTATTTTTTGTGAAAAAGTTTTTTAACGCGACGATTTTTTATTGCGCATTCGATTTTCAGCTCTCAGTGTTAAACCGAGCATTCAGAATCCTACAGAGCGCATCCCTCCGCGTCAAATAAAAATACTCTGTTTGATTTTCAACTCTCGGCGCTAAGCAGTGCGTTGAGAATCCAGTGCGAAATAAAAAATCGCATTGTGTACGACGGCTTAAAGTTGTCAATTTTGTATAATAAACTTTACGAACGTTTAAATACAATAACCAACTCGATTGTTGAAGCTTGAACTACAGTTAGAATACGTTTTGTAATAAGTCAGTCAGAGATTTATTAGGCTGTTGTTACTCTGATAATATCGACCTTATTGCTTTAGTTTACAAGTTTACTTTAATCTAGCAATATTGTCTTAGTTTTTTTTTTATAAGAGCGTAGTTTTTGTAGTGGTATCAATGCTAGGCTAGTATTTATGTTGCTCGACAAACCCTTTTGTGTTACGGGAGTCTATATATGACTACGCCCTATAGCCGATCTGTCAGACCATATATAGGGCCAACTTGTAAACACATACATATATAGCATGTATCAGAAATGTGTGGTCATATTTAACAGTGAGTACAGACCGTGAAACTGAACAACTTTCTCTATGGGATCAACATCGCCAAAAATTATCATACAAATTTTTGTGGCGGCATCTCATCTACATCGCCACATGCAAACTATGATTCACACTGACGTCACGCAAAATCCTGCATGGCGCAAGCAGAGTTTTAGCGCGACTAGCATATATACAACGTCCCAACATCAATCGTCGGCCCACCAGACAAAACCCGTCTAGTCGTAGGATCCTGCCTTTTCTATGCAGGATGAGTGAACTGTACTCCCTGTTCCTCATACCTCTATAACTTGAATGCCTACTCGACCCAAATGTATGGGACGACTGATCATTTTTCTTGATTAGGTACGATGTTGGTTCCATAGAGACAGTTGTTCAGTTATGGTCTGTACTACACCTTTAAATGTGACCACATATTTCTGATATACGCCGTATTTGTGGATGTGTGGTAGTCTATTGGTCGCAGACGCGACCGCTGACCGTTGTCTTCTGAGTTCGACCCCCGGCTCGGGCAGTGTTATGAACTTTTCCATCGGAAAATCCTCAACTCAGAGTCTAGATTTGTGCCCGATTGATGGCAATAGGCTCGCCCCCTATTACTTATGACTGTCCTTCTCACTCTGCGTAAACCTTTGAGAATAAAAGTGTAATAATAATTCTTTGAGCTGTGGTGCTCTCAAAATGGTTAAGGAAAACATCGTGAGGAAACTGGCATCTCCTAGACCTAAAAATTCGAAGACATGTGACATCTACCAACCCGCACTGGGCCCGCGTGGTGGATTACAGCCTCACAGAGGAGGCCTATGTCCCAGTAGTGGGCACCTTATAGGCTGAATATGCTTATACTAATTAATATTTTTGTATAGGTAGATAATTTCCTGTCAATATCTCGAAATATCTCAGAGAAATATCGATCCAATAACATATTAGTGACAATGGGAGATGACTTCAACTATCAGGACGCTGGAATGTGGTTTACAAATCTAGATAAACTAATTGAGTAAGTGAGTTTATGTGTGTGCAAATAATGTATGTGTGTGCATGTTAATACTTGGTGTGCTTGTGATTATGATTATGAGTGATAATAAATGTATAAGTGTGTGTGCATGTGTGTTTTAATTTCGGTTCTTTTAAAGCTACTTATTGCCTTGTTTGCTGAAGATGTTTTTATTTTTATATGTGCATATTAATATTGTGTATGAGCATATGACCATGAGCGTTTGTTTTAGTTTGGACTCTTTTAAAGCTATTAACTTTTTTGCTAAAATTATTTTTAGTTTTATGTCAATTGTGTTGAATTTGTCAGTAATAACAATGCTTGGATACTTTCTTCACAATTTTATGAATGGGTAGGTAAAGCTTTAAGAACAGTCGAAGGCGTTTTAAAAAACATTATCTGTCAGGAAGTTGGTAACGGGACTGGTATAGTTGTTAACAAGAAATTAGAATGTCATTAAAAAAACCACTTAGGCTTATGAAACTGCAAATAGTTGCAACGTCGAACACATTAGGGCGGTCCTTCAATGTTGAACTTTTTTATTTTTTTATGATTCTATTTTAAGTAAGGACTATTATAACTGCAATGCGTTTGACAATCCCATCATAACCTAAACAACTACTGACAAAAAATAAAATTAAATAGACGCTTCTACGGATTACATTTGGTCCATAATCCTGAACAAACTCTTCGCATCATCATCATTGGTTGAGACAAAATTCTATAAAGATATTCTAGTAGTTATTAATTTATAAAAATCTTGTTGTAGTTGTCTGGGGAGTTTCTTGCGCCACTTCTTCTTCCCAGCGAAAGCACTAGGAAGTGGTGAAGGGTGGGCGTTTTGAGGGACTGTCTTATGTAACTTTGACGTTCGAAAAGTGCTGATTCTCAGCCTAGTTTGAATAAATGACTTATAAATTGAATTTTTGAATTTTTGTTAAAGATAAACACATTCTTGGAGGTCTGTTCGAACATATCAAAGGTGTATCGAAGCAACAATATCTTGATAACGATGGGAGAAGACTTCCACTATCAGGACGCTGCCATGTGGTTTAAAAATCTAGACAAACTTATTGAGTGAGTCTGCATGTTTGTTTATGGCATGTATTTGATTGAACCTCAAATCATTCACATCTTGCGCTCGTAATAATATATTTGACCACTCTAATATAATCATTGCGACTCTTATTGAGAACCACATATATTTTCAATTTTGGGGTTCTAAAAATACTTAATAACCAAGTAACTGACTTGGATGGATAAAAGACACCGACTTCCGAAATTAAAATAATTTTTCAACTGCCTGTGTCCCAGCATTATTAAAAAAAACACAGGAAAATTTCATTTGATAGCATGTAGACATAGTTTTAAACGTAAACTTCGAATGTAAGTAGATTCGTAGTATGGAATTTGTTTGTTCGTTGCATGTATTAGGTAATGTTTTGCACGTGCACCTATTATTAGCTAACGCTTGCTATGCTTTAGGTCACCCAGCGCCATAAAAAAAGTTATTTTACGTTTATAAATGCGCTCTACAACATTTTTTTTAAAGAATCTTTGTGTAGTTTGAAGTGCACACTCATTATTAGTTCTTCTCGAAGGGGTATCGTGTTACCCAGTAACTGGGTTGTGGAGGTCAGATAGGCAGTCGTTCTGTGGCGTCTAAATTGCCGCATGCGAACTGAATCAAAGACCAGGGGGCCAATTCTCGATTTTCGCCATTTATCTCGAGTTCGAGATCGTAAGTCTATCTCTATGTCTATTAAAAATATCTCTATCTCTACCAAAAAAGGTCGAATTGAGCAGAATTCCGTATTCTCAGTCAAAATAGAAATAAATGTCACGAAAATGTCGAGTCGAGTGAAGATAATGTTACCATTATGAAGAATCGCACGTTCCGTTTTAAGTAGCTATGAGTTAATGAATGATTTTGTTTTAAAACGCTGACTAAACCTAATTATTTAAGTAGAAAACGAAACGTTTAGTGTAAAAATAATCAGTTTGACAAATTTACAGTTGACTATCTGTCAGTGTCAGAATTTGCGCCTTTTTGCGGTTCCTTCAAAAATTTTGTTATGTTTACATGTACTCTGTGTTACATCATTATTGGGTGCTGTTTTACATTTCACAATTTTTATATAAGTAATTTAGGTATTTTAGGGTGTGCAATTAGTATTTTTGGTGGGTAAGCTTAGTTTAGTGAACAGTTATACATGACTAATAAAATTATGAAGTAGACGATTATTTACCTTCGTTTTCAGGTCTATTTTCGTGGTATCCTGAATTACAGGAGCCAATAGATCTATTAGAACCCTTATTAAATCTTTATCTAATCTGAAGTTTTTAATGACTTCTGTTTCGCTCAAGTCGTAAATATCGACGGTGGGATAATGGCCAGTTGCTCGACACTTTCCAACAACTCCGAGATAAAAATGCTAATAAACTCGTCCATCTTTCAGTGGTTTCAAGTCCAATCGTGGGTACACAAATTACAGAGTCTGTTATTTGCGCGAAGGTCGTCGTTTCAAGAAAACACAATGCACAAATCAAAGAGTATTAATCGAATTTCCAGTAGGTATGAGATGCCAAGCCGTATTTTATTTAAAAATTAAAGAAAAGAAAACTCAGTATACAATCCAAAACTCAACGAATTCACTCAGAAACGACGTATCTCTACAATCGACATGACATCTCTACTGCTCAGAAGCACTCGACATGAACTCTAACGTTAGCTTTCGACAAATGTCGAATTCGACATCCACAGAATAGCAACTTTTAAAATTTGTCGAAAAAATGACGTCATTAGAAATTTTTGTCGAGTTCGACACCATCTCTAAAATCGAGAATTGGCCCCCTGACGCCACACAAATCCTGCATCACCCAATAACCAAATACTGGTATTCAGCAGCATCCGATTAGACTGGAAGCCGACCCCAATATAGTTGGGAAAAGGCTAGGTGGGTTCGTCATCTAAATATATGTAGCTCTTTATAGTTTGTCAAGATTTATATACCACGTAGGTACTGCGTATAACATGATCAGAGTTTTAATGAAAATTCACGCCACTAGTTGGCACCACTTTGACAAGAATTCTATTTCGACAATGAATAAATAAAATACGTTCATCATTCGTTTCATTCATTAACGACTAAATAAATTAAAGGCGCTTTGTAACTTTTGACAGGTGCCCAGTACTGACGTTTCAGTGCTGCCACCTTAATGAACGTAATTTCTGAAAACCGTCGTTGATGTGTAATGTCCTTTAATTCCAAGTAAAATACCGTTTTCAAGAATATGTTGATAATATTATCTAGCATTGATACCACTTCTTCCCAGCTAAAGCACTAGGGAGTGGTGATGGGCGGGCGTGCCGGGGGGACTGTCTTATGTCATTTTGACGTTCGAAAAGTCGTTACAGATATCCCCAGAAAAGTTTGTGCTTCGGGAATCATCGTCAGTCTTCGGAATACGAACGCGTGATGACGAGATCTAATATAGAGCTGTTTCAACCTTGAAAATACTTGCCTTTTTATATTACCACGATTGCAAAATTATAGATTAACATTTCTAAGCAATTCCAAAATACTTTTCAAAACGTTTATGAGACAGATGACGATTGGGAACCGGAGTAGGTAGCGCGGCAGAGAGAAAACTTTACACGAACTCGCAATGATAGGTACATTACTACAAAGCGCGGCAGTACAAAACGCTTAGAAGCTTTGCCTCTATGGAAAGTTAATCTGTGGCGAGACATTCGTGCTAATTCAGAAACACGAAGATTACCGAAGTGCATACCGTTTCTGGTTTACCTGTACCTGGGATTTAATGAACAATTACTGATCAGGCTTATAAATCACTTTTACACCTTCTCTTCTGTACCCGAATTATTAGAATAACGAATTAATCACGTTGTAAAAATATTGACCAGTCAGCAAGGGAGTAGCGACTGTAGAGAGGCTAATGCTACAGTTTCCTAAAAGAGCGGTAGCCGCCATATAACTTGATTCGATTGTCATGAAAACGCTATTTAATAATATGTGAGCTCACTGTTTTCAGTATGGACACTATTTCGCGTGATTAAGTGCGGTGAGGGAAATTCTAGCCATTTTAATCTTTACGAAGTGGGGTTTTATCTGGTGTCAAAAGCGCTATCTAGGAAAAACCACCCATCTACTTTTATAAATAACGTTTCAGTGACGTCATTCGCCGGTAAATTGCAAACGGTGTGTGACGGCCACCGCTCTTCAAATATATATAAAATCTTTATTTGCAGATTGCAGTATTTTTAGATAACGTAAAGAATCAAGCGAGGTACTATAGATCTAATAATATTGTATTCACTATGGGAGGTGATTTTACGTACCAGGATGCAGCTATGTGGTATATAAATCTTGACAAACTAATTAAGTAAGTATTTTGATATGCCATGTATTTTATTGAAACTAATAATTCTGATTTTGGGGACCTAAAAGTACTAATAGGCAATAACCGCGAGCAACTTGGAAGTAGCGCTCCTCGGCCGGTACTTTGGCACCGCTCACTTCGCTCCCTCGGCTCGCGCGCGGTTTGTCACACAGTTCTAACCTAACCTAAACCAATTGATCATGGTGACCTGGCTTAGTTACTGTGACCAATTCGGAATTAGAAGCCACACCAAACACTTATTGTGACTGGAGATAAGCCGTTCTGCTGTAAGTTTAATCTTGGGTAGCAGTTTTGTTAATCGTAGTGCAATGGCAATCCAGCTGAACGTCGTTTAGCTGTTTTACATGACGAAGGTATTTTTTTTCAAACTCAAAGCATTTATTTCAAGTAAACCAATTACAGGCACTTTTGAATTGTCAAGGGGTCGGTCAGTCAGAAAGATGAAGCTAGATGCCCATTCCAAAGCGTAGTAGGTACCTATGGAGAAGAACGCGCAAGAAACTCACTTAATGGACACTCTTTTAAATAAAATTATGTTTACAAAATATTGGTTACATCGTTCATGTTGAAGTTATACATGTGAGAACGACACAAAACATTAAAAGCGTGCGTAAGAGAAATAAAAATAAACAATTCAAAAATTAATATAAATTTAAATTCGCCGTGGCAGCTAAGAGATGACCAGTCCCTCATACTGACAGCGCCCGTTCACAAACATGACGCATGGATTAGCACTATTCAGCTCATCCATTTTGAAGGGAGCTAAATGATCCAACACACGCGCCACCATCAGCGAGACATTAGAGTGAGCATGACATAGTCACCGCTATCAGGACACATTCAAGTCAATGAAAGACATACCTTGTACCTAAATGATAGCTTTAAAGTCGGTACATAGTACTCACACATGTGCTATGCAATTATACAATGCTAAGAGATTGAATTTATACAATGCAAAGATAGTTTTTAAAATCTTTAGCAGCTCCAGCGGTATTTTCAAATTCTAATCAATTAGTTTATGCGCCCTTGTGGAGCAGGACCAGCGTTGAGCTAAGCATTTAAAGAGACTTAATAATCGGCTGCTATTTATTTGAACTATTTTCTAAGATATTAATATTGAAGTCACCACAGATAATTAGTGATTTTTTACACGTTGCAAGTTTTGCTAGAACCTCTTCCATTACTGACTCAAACATGGAGTAGTTTTGATAATTTGGGGACACTGATATAAAGTAGCTTAGATATTCTGTAATCCAATCGGAATAAATACACCCGGTATTGGTTTCAAAAATACCGGTAACCAAATTGCTTGCTTCGCTGCCTGTCACTTTAAATCCTGAATTTATTGAAATAACTTAGCATGAGTGTGTGCATGTTAATCACTAACAATATATGAATGATGTATTTTTTATTTCGGTAATATTTTACATTATGTAGGTACTATTTTAATAATATTGTCTTTATAATTTCAGATACGCTAACTTGAAAGCAGCTAAGGATGGTCTGAATGTTACATTGTTTTATTCCACTCCGGATTGTTATTTGAAATCTATTAAAGATGCTAAGTAAGTACCATGTTATTGCAGTAATTGTATGTAGGCCGTGGGGACTGTAGATTTGTTGATCATGTTCTATTTTGTTATGTACGTAACTGGTACTTGTTGACAGGCCTACACTGCCCTCCCATACCTATCAACACTGTAATTTAGAACTATTGTAAAAGCAAATTATTTCTAAAAGAGTAACCGTGGACTTTCTTGCCGCCTATTTTCCATAGGAAACGACCAATTGGAACCGTGCCGGAACCATTTCATAATAGTCAGATAGAATTAGCGAAAACATCTTGAAAAGTTCATGCAATTCCTATTGGACCGGATTTTTTTTTGGTGAAGGTTCAAGTGTCAGGAATTGATTCCAATAAAATTTATAGGTGAAATTTAGAGGGAAGGGAGGCAAAAAAAATTGGTAAAAATGGTAAAAACTAGTTTTTCGCTTCTAGAGCAAAACTACAGCTCGGAAAAAATGTTTTATGTAACAAATGTGCGCAATAAAAAACAAAGAGAATGAGCCCCGGTAGAGCAAAATCTTTCCATGGGATCGTCCGCAATTTGCAAAAAAATATTTTTTTGTTTTGCAAATCTTTTAATAACTCGTGTTCCTTTCTCATCTATAAATTTTATTGGAATCAATTCCTGACACTTGAATCTTCACAAAAAAAAAAACCGGTCCAATAGGAATTGCATGGGCCAAAAAGCTAATTCTGTCTGACCATAAGTATACGTTTATGGGAAATTAACTAGATATTTTGTTTTTTGGAATTTTACGTCCTTCGATAGTATTTCTTTATTGTGTTATGTTATGTTGTGGTTATATTTTCACGCAAAATAAAAAATCTTTTACCAAAAAAAATAAAGATCAAAAAGAGTTACACACTGGTTTTTTCAAATGTGTTTTCATCAATATTTTCCTTAATTGTAGACCGATTTTGAAAATCCTTTAGAGGAATCTAGCGCGGAGATATGGGACATATTAAATTGTATTAACTTTGCTTGGGGAGTTTTTATTCCTGCATATGACACTTTTAACTGGAGTGCCCCCGCCAAATCGAGCAAAAATAATTTATTTTCTCAGTAACTAACCCGGTACTTACCATCATAAAATATACCGTGCCATTACGGTTATTTCTGGTACCGGTACCAAATATTGCCCTGTAAATGTCCCGATAATTTTCGCTATAACGGTAATTTCTAACACCGACACCAAATTTTTACCGATACCAATCCCGGTACTAACCATTAAACATATTATTTTCCAGCCCGACTCTGCCTACAAAAGAAGACGATTTCTTCCCCTACGCAAGTGATTCAACGGCCTATTGGACTGGCTACTTCACTTCCAGACCTACCACTAAGTACTTTGAGAGAGAGGGGAATAATTATTTACAGGTATTTTTAATTAGAATTTAATTTTATGTAGGTCCTTGTGATACAGTTTGTCTGGGGAAGCGTTACCGCCGATTACCGATACGTCAGGCAGCAATAAATTTTACACACTCGCTACATTTTCTATGACCTACGAATCGTTGTGTCGAGGTTGGCTGTTTTTACGTGATACCACGACACAAGAAATGTCTCTTGTGTCGAGTTGTACCAGTGCACATTAACAACTCGTCCTTGACGCTTAGCATATCCACAATAGAAACGGGTTCGTCGACAGAATAGACAAAATGACAGATAAGCAATTACAATCTGTCATTTTGTCTATTCTTCTGTCGAAAAAACCCGTAGAAAACCCGTTTCTATGGTTATTACGCTACGCGTGCTGGAAAGTTTACCAATGTACCTACAACAAATCATTACTTTTTAGAAATAGCTTCGTTTGGATTATATTTTTATTAAAGAAAACGCATTTATTTTTATGAATTTATTAAGCTCTTCAATAATGAGTACATTATTGACTACTTAACAATTAGTACATTTGCAAACTTAAGTCTAAGTGCCCTCTTGCTTTAACATTAACATAACTTTAGTTAGAGGTATGAGGAACAGGGTGTAAATTTCACTCATCCTCTATAGAAAAGGGATGATCCTCCGACTAGACGGGAGCCGTGTCTGGCAGGCAACTGCCCAACGATTGATGTCGGGGAAGTTATGTATATGGTTTTCGCGCGGTAAACTCTAATTGCGCGATGCAGGATTTGTATGACGTCAGGTCTTTGATGCCTAGTTCGTATGTGGCGATATAGATGCCGCCACATAACTAATAAATAACATTAGAATAACAACGGTTCTATAATTTCAGATAGTTAAGCAGCTACAAGTATTAGCAGAATTAGAGAAACACAATCAATTTGTATTGGATGAACTGAAAAGTGCTATGGGTAAGAATCATATTTTCTAAGCATTCCCAGTTCGTGCGTGGCCAAAGTCTAACACCACCAATCTAAGTTTTGTAAGAGATGTATGAATGTAAACTTGCTAATTAAGAAAAAAAGAAAAGATAAACAGTAATAAAAAAATAAAAAATTATATAATAAAAAACATAAAACCGACCTGTGCGAGGCCAAAAAGGTCACTACCTCTGCATAATACGACGATACTTAAAAAAATAAAATACCACCGCGCTTGTAGGATAGGGCCCACTGTGACGAATTAACGTTATTACTAGTGTAAATTACGAAATGATCAGCGACTTTTCTTGCTGACTGTACCTACTTTTAACTGTCCGGTATGAAAGCATATTTTCTTAAGAATTATTAAAGGTTCATGCACACACGTCAGTCACGTCAACGTCAAGTCACCGATCAGTCACGTCAAAAATATAGTTACGTAGAAGTTGTACGACGTTGGCTACACACGTCAGTCACGTGACTACCGGGCAACAGTCAACGGTTCGTCGCCAGCAAGTCAAAACTTGTATTGCTACGAACGAAACATGGATATAGAAAAAATATTGATTGAGTGACTCACCCACGAATACTGAAACGTCACTCAAAATTTAAGGGCTGCTTAACATTTGAGCAGCTCCTAAACTTTAGATTTCGTATTGTCAAACGTCACTTTTGAGTATCTGTTAAATATAAGTGCTACTTAAATTTTGAGTGACGTTTCAGTATTAGGGGGTATGGCTGACTGACTGACTGACTACCGGCTATCTAATTACGCAACACATTTTCGTAAACGATTACGACAAATTTGTATCATTTTGACAGTTCAACAACATTAATTACGTTATTTACGTTGTTGAGCAGATTATTTTTATTAATTATGTACACACAGAAAAGTAGATACGGATAAGACAATCACAATTATGAGTGCAAAGGTACTGCTTATTTCTTAAGAAATTTCTTCCAGCAGAACTGCGACAGGAGAAATGAGGAAGAAATGTAGACAATAGTGTGTGTGTGTGTGATTCTCACGTTTCTTTCGTTTCAGGCGTGATGCAGCACCACGATGCTATCACGGGCACAGAGAAGCAGCATGTGACACACGACTACGAGCGGCTGCTGAACCAGGCCATCGACGATGCTCTTATTATTGCTAAGCAGGCGTTCAAGTGAGTGTTGACTCACAATGTATTTTGTAAAACAACTATAATTTAGTTGTTACAAAATACATTGTGATTTTACGAATCAATTAAAAGACGGATCAATTTCTGGATAGTTTATAATTCATTACGTATTTCTGTCAACGAAATGACACTATACAAAAAAATACGATATCAGTCTGCCTAGCCCAGCGATCTAGCCTTTTCCCAACTATTTTTGGGTCAGCTTCCAGTCTAACCGGATGCAGCTGGATACCAGTATTTTACATGCAGCGACAGCTTATCTGACCTCCAAAACCCAGTCAGTTACTGGGTAACACGATACCCTTTGGTAAGACTGATTGTTAGACTTTCGGACTTCTGACGATCCGTAACGACTGTCAAAGATCCACGAATGACAGCCGGGACCAACGGCTTAACGTGCTTTCCGAGGCACGGAGGAGTCTCGGTACGTAAAGATGGTCACCCATCCACGGACCAACCCCGGCAAGCGTAGCTTAATCTGATGGATCGACCCGTGCGGCTGTTATTACTTAGCCAAGAGCTCCTCAGAAAACAAAACAAAGATGATAAATATTTTATTTCAGTTGTCATTTTAACATATCACAATCGATTAAATTGAGTAGGCTTCTTAACCTTAAAGTGAGCTGCACAATAACGTATAATAATAATAAAAAAATACTGGAATAACCTCTTTTTTGTTCAATCGGATAGTATTAGATTATTTTTATTTTGCGATTTTTGGGTTTCCTAGTATTCTCTCCTCATCGAAGCTGCATCGATTAGCATCAAATACATAAAACGTGAGAATTTACGGTTTTCTAGCTGAATGTATTTTTCGAAAATATGAGAATGCAGTCACAGATTAATACAGTAGGTTCTCTCCGCAAAATCATTTAAATAAAAAGCGACTCTTGCTGCGACATAATAAAGTGCAATTCAGGTCGCACAGCGCTAATTACCTACAGTTATATTCACCCAGAAGTTGCCTCTCTTTCTATCGCGTAACTCTGACTTATCTTCTGACTACGTTACACTCACTGAATTGGCCCGACAAGACGGGCCTGCCGCGTACTTGTAGTTTCATACCTAAAATGCGGAGTGCACCTTCTGTATTATTCTGTGATGCAGTTAGCAATACTAACAGTTAAAGGCAGTCTCCTAAGAACTTTTACATGTAGCTGCAACGGTTCAGATACCTGCCCTTACTGGCCCGTCTCAAAAAACCACCCAACATAATATATACCTAGTTGGTAATATTAGATATATTTATTTTCAGTAAAATGACCGTGAAAGACGCAGACAAGCCGCCTCTGTTTGACTTCCAAAGATGTCACCTGAACGAATCAAGCTGTTTTATTTCTGAGAACAGCGACAAGTTTGTTGTAAGTATATCCTTTAGTTTTTTAAAAGAAAAAGAAAAGAAAGAAATATGTTTATTCTGCACAAACGAATCGCACATTTAAAGAACAAACACAAAATACACAAATACAAAAGTAGCCAAAAGCCTCGTATTCAAACAACAATTACCTATAGTGGAAAATGATAAAGCCGCCCATTGTATATTTTTTTTTGCTAAGTATTTTTGTGGTGTACAATAATAGTAGATTTCACAACTAGTGCACAAAACGAACCATTTTTATCCGAGACTTTTAGCTGATAGTAATGTCGAGGATAAAATGTTTTTGTGGACGAGTTATAAACTCTGCTTTTCACTTCGATTGCGAGGAAATAAAACAGTAGTATACCTTAACATTTCTTTAAAAGTAAAATTAAACGACATTGATATTAGGCTTGGGCTGCAGACCTATACAGCCTACTATTAAATTAATTTTGTAATAATAATTTTCTTAAATTAATTAAATAACCTACCGTACTTAAATTTAAATTTTAATATCTTTTAGGCTTTAAAAAACATATGGCAAATAAATTAAAGTAAATATTATAAAATAACGAATTCTTTCTATGAACTTCTTATTGTGTTTGGCTGTATGGCTCATTTTCTTTGCCTTAATATAGATACATTTATGAGTAGATACGTTAATGCTCTAGTGCACAAAATTCGATTTTGTGCCTATATCCTGCACAAATAAGCACTTTCAGAGCATGAGAAGTGAAAAGTATATATAAATAAATATACGCTTGAAAATGTTGTTCATCGGTTGATGTCAAGGCCACGGACCAAAGACAATATTGCCTAATTTTGTTTTTTAAGTTTTATGCCCTGACTGGCGACCTTAATTTATTAAGGCATCCACAGAATAACCGAGTAACCAGCCGACAACCGCTTTGGTTAACCTGCTATCCTATGCCATACGCAAAAAAGGCTGACTAGTTTGAGATCAACACGCAGACAGCAAGCGTCTATGTATATGATCGATCCCATCACATCTCCGGAGTTTCGCTCACTAATTTATCTTGACCCTGTATATCGATATTGCTCTGATATCGATACCTTTTTCAAATACTTCATTACATTCAATCTTCCTGCCTTTTCACATCTATTGGGGTCGGCTTCCAGTCTATTCGGATGCAGCTGAATACCATATTTTACATAAAGCGACTACCAATCTGACCTCAGTAACTGGGTAACACGATACCCCTTGGTAAGACTGGTTGTCAGAATTTCGCGCTTCTGGACGACCCGTAACGACTGTCAAAGATCCACGAATGACAGCCGGGACCAAAAAGGGAAACAGGGGAAAGGGAACAAGGGAATAATATTGTACTGTTTTAATTCCAGATAACTATTTACAATCCTCTGGGTTGGACTGTGAAGGAACCAATCAGAGTACCGGTTGGTGTTGGCACATTTGAAGTATATGGTTCTGATGGTAAGTTTTAAATTTAAGCACTATATTATTTTTAGTTTAAAAGAGTGTCCGTGGAGGTTACTGTCCGTTCTTCTCCATAGGAAGCTTCATCTTTCTGACTGACAGGCTCCTTGACGGTTCAAAAGTGCCTGTAATTGGTTTATTTAGAATAAATGCTTTGAGTTTGAATTTCCTTTAAATCTCCCTCTTTTTTAAACTGGTAATAAGTCTTAATACCGATACCATAACGTAAAAGTGGTATTTTACCGCAAAAATACCGGTATCGTCGATTTTCATCGTTTTGACCAGCACCCTCATTACGTACCACACTTTTAATCACTGTCTGAGTGTTTGAAGGAAATTCCTAATCCATTGCTTCATAATTTTGCTAATTTCGTCTGCTCAGCAACGTAAATAACGCAATGAACGTGGGTGAACTGTCAAAATGAAAGGTATTTCCATCGATTCCCAATGTTTGTTACGCAAATATCCCGCTGTTATTACTAAAGTTGTACCCATGTATGTAACAGCTAAGAGGAGCTAAGAGGAGGTGAAGGAACTCGTGGCTAAGTAATATTAGCCGCACGGGTCGATCCATCAAGTTAAGCTACGCTTGCCGGGATTGGTCTGTGGATGGGTGACCATCTTAACACACCGAGACTCCTCCGTGCCTCGGAGAGCACGTTAAGCCGTTGGTCCCGGCTGTCATTCGTGGATCTTTGACAGTCGTTATGGATCGTCAAAGCCCGAAAGTCTGACAACCAGTCTTACCCAGTTCGTATCGTATTACCCAGTTACTGGGTTGTGGAGGTCAGATAGGCAGTCGCTCCATGTAAAATACTGGTATTCCTCTACATCCGGATAGACTGGAAGCCGACCCCAATATAGTTAGGAATAGGCAGGTAGATTGATTTGATGGATTTTGTATGCAACAGCAATGTTTTGCTTAACTTTATTATTTTATATTATTGCTACATACAGCATACTGCATCGAAGCTTAGTTAATAAACCAATCATTACCGGAATTAACACAACATATTTTAATAACTACCTCGTTGGTATAGCGGTCACAAGCGGTATTGCTGAGCATGAGGTCCTGAGTTCGATTCCCAGGTCGGGCAAAGTGTTATTGCGTTATTCCATCAAGAATTTCTCAGTAGCAGCCCGGAGTCTGGATTCGTGCCCGGTTGATGGCAATAGGCTCGCCCCCGTTACATGTGACTTAAACGTTACCGGAGAAATGTGGGTGTACTATAGAGACACCTCTGCCTCACCCTTTAGGGAATACAGGCGTGATGTTATGTATTTTAATAACAATGTCTTACTCAAATACCCCTTTTATTCCACAGGTAAACTAATCAAAATCCAAATGGTACCTCTACCAAAAAAAGTAACAAAAATACCAACTCGAAACTCACAAGCTACACAAGAAATACTTTTCATAACAGACTTGAAACCTCTTTCATACAAATCTCTTTACATTAAAAAAACATCTAATCGACCGAAAAGACATTTAAAAAAAGATTACGATTATTATTCTAATAACAATAATAATTTCTGGGATCCGTTAAAGGAACCTATTATTAATAGATTAGATGAAAGAATAAAAGAAAAAGATGCAAAAGTTATATTAAGTAAAATCCAAGCAATACCATATGCCCCTGTTTATTCCGAAGACATTATGAATGTGGACGACAGAGAGACAAATCTAGATATCTTAAAAGATGGTAAAAATGATAAAGAGGTTTTGGAGCTAGAAAAGTTTTTAAGTGAAAGCAGGAAAAATAAAGAAAAGAAAGCTGACAGGATGCTAATGTATCCTAATTTAAGTGTGGATGAGTTGAGGATGCTGTCGGATGAACCGAGGACGGTTGAGAAGTTTGATGACGAGCTTATTATTGGAAATCAGGTGAGTTCTTATGCTTCAAGCATTGATAAAAAAAAAACAAAGATTGCTTCAAATTAAGGCAATTCAAAGTGTCGTCGATTACCAAAACAAAACACAAACTTAAATTTTAACAACAGACATACGAGTACTTTTTGCATTTTTACGAAAATAATAGAAATGAGTGCAGTGCATTTCGCATTTTTCGGGAAAAAATAACATATATAAATAATGACGGAAATCGATTCAGAAGACGATTTTGAACATGATATCGAATCATGATACTCGTACAACATAAAACATATGAGTTTTTAAACAGCTCTGCCGCATCTTTAAAAAAAATCGAAGACGTGTGTGACCTCCATCAACGGCCCACTCTCTCTCATATAGTGAAGGCCAGTGTCCCAGCAGCTTATACTGCCCTATCTTTCAGGAAATACAAACATGATATACATATAAATACATCTTTTTTTCTTTTTCAGTTCTACAAACTAGACGTAAACAAAGCTACCGGATTGATTCGCGAAGTCACCTTCCCTGATCATACTAACCTAAACCTCTCTATTAACATGTACTACTATACCGGTAACTGTGGTGACAACCACGATACCACCCGCCGCTCCTCCGGCGCTTATATCTTCAGAACAACTATCAATAACCCTATTAAACTAGCGGCCCAAAAGTCTGAAGTTATCAATGGAGATCTGGTCAAGGAATTTAGAGTTAATTTAGACCCAGCTGGTTTTATCAACGTAAAACTATATGACGGTCTAAATTTCATTGAAATTGAATGGATCGTAGGACCTATCCCGATCACAGATAAATTAGGCAAAGAATACGTTATTAAATACGAAACTAACATTATAAATAATGGTGAATTTTACACTGATTCTAATGGACGGCAGATGTTGAAAAGGAAATTGAATTATCGACCACAATGGAACCTAACGCTAGCTGAACCTGTACCAGGGAACTACTATCCTGTAACTAATGAGATTTATATCGAGAATGAAGATATGAGACTGACAGTTTTGACTGACAGGTCGGAAGGAGGTACTTCGTTAGTTGAGGGAGAGGTGGAATTAATGTTGCATAGAAGACTATTATGTGATGATGCATTTGGAGTAGGAGAAGCATTGAATGAAACTGCAAATGGACAGGGACTGGTAGCTAGAGGCAAACACAGAATTATTATAGGCAAAGATAATGAAATCATCAAAAGGAATGTTTTAGGTATGCATTTGAGCCCAACAGTATTATTCTCAGATGCTACAAATATTAAATATGACGAATGGCTCAAAATGAACAACGAATTAAGTTGGATGGATAAAGATTTACCGAAAGGAATTCATTTGCTGACCTTAGAACCTTGGGACTCGAAATTGTTGATCAGATTCGAGAATTATTTAGAAGATGAAAATTCTTCTGTACAAGTCAATTTGAAAGATATTTTCAAAAATATTGAAATCAAATGCTTGAAAGAAACTATGTTGTCTGCTAATATGTTTGTAGAGGAATATGAGCAATGGGTTTGGAAAAAAGAGGTTAATCAGGACAAATCAGAAGAAAAAATAAAATTAGCTGATGATGGCTTGAAAATTCAAATCAAGTCGAAACAAATTAGAACTTTCATAGCGTGTTTTGAAATGAAAGAGAAATCATAAACAGTATATCCTATAGTATAGCCTCTCTCAAAGACGTTACTTAAGAATAATCCATCATTAACTGTAATTGGAAAACGGCATGGAACCAAAAATTCTAAGACATGTGACATCCACCAACCCGCAATGGGCTCCCGTAATTACAGCCACTCCCTCTCACATAAAGGAGGCCTGTCTGTCGCAGCAATATAGCATATGTATAACATAATCAGCCTATAATGTTCCCACATTATATGTTGATTATGTTATACAGGGTGGGAACTGTTTATTAGAACATTGTCAGTCAAAAATAAGACAATAATTACAGATTTAAATTGACCTTTGCGGAAAAGACAATAATTACAGATTTAAATTGACGGTCAGTTAATGAATGACTATCATTAAGTGATATCTCCGAGAGGAGTAGCACGGTCTCTGATTATTGTAAAAGTTGACCAACGAAGTTTTTGAAATACATATTGTTAGAGAGACACTTAGGGCTTGCGCCCACTGGCGGCACAGCACGGCTAGGGATTTTTATACGACGAATTGGAATATAACGTAAGAGGCTGACAACTGCTAAAGCGCGGTCACTATCGGACTGTATAGAAAAGAAAGAGACAAAACCCTGGTAATTGATTGAAAAATATGAAGCAATTATGTATTAAAAATAGATAGATAGATATCGGTTGGGTGTAGTGATGCCGAAGGATCCCCTGCCGAGCCCTGCCGCGAGTGGGCGCGGCGCAGGCGCAGCCCTATATATTTAATTTTATTGATAGTACAAAAATGAATGTTTATTTTTAGTTTCTCAATAGTTAAAATGTTATTTAAAATCAAGTTATTTTATAATGGCACGCATGTCTTTTCCGAAACCCTGTCAATATGTTTTTTTTTATTTACACTGTGAAACCGATATCGATTATTTTATCGCTAGAAAATACTCTATAATCGAATTTATATATTCTTTTTTATTTACAATAATAAATAATTTGACACAATGAAAGTCGTATAAAAAAGGCTTTTTTTGTTTTTGACATAGTGTACTATGTTTATAGATAGTATAAATGTTCTTATAGGTATTTTATTTTGTGTGATCTAAAAATGATGAACCAAATAAATACTTTTATATTTTAAATAAATTTTGGTGTATTATCTATTTACATCTCCTTTATTTCACTATTTACATATAAATTATATTAAATATGTACGACGCTGTCGGAGGACCCAAAAAAAAAACCCAAAATGATTTCTAACTAACTTTAATTAGAGTAAATTACAATATTGAAATATTACAAAGTAGAATTCCTATTCCGACCGACGCGACGTTAGTACAGAATAATTCATTATTATCTACTTATTTCGGAAAGAGTCAAAAGAATTCGGCAAAGAGAGGGATCGTATGAAGTGCGTCACAATGCGGCGTCGGCGATTCGGGGCGCGCGTGAAGGTTGTTTCCATGCGCGGTATCTAGGTTAGTGCACCCTTTGTGCAGTTTGGGTGTTGGAACATATTTGTAAATATTAGAATAATAAAAAATAAAAATGTAGTAGCCCATATCGGGAACAGGGTCCAAGCTATTGGCGGTCAGGGCTCCAGAGAGAGGAACCTCCTAACAATGCGAGCCGTGTCCAGGAGTAACGCTTTCTGAATCAAGCCCTTAATCCAGCTGCTTAACGAGAGCCTCCTTAGGTGTTGGACGAGTCTCTTGGCAATTATTTATATCTGTATTAATAGTCCTCCAGACCGAATTTCAGCCATGGTTACCAATCTCAGCGGAGACCATCCTTCGGCGTGGGAGATATTATAGTGCACAAGTGTGTGTTGTGTTTTTTATATAATTTATATAACGAAAAATCATTGACTGCTGATGAAGCTGTTCATAATTATGTAAGAAACTATTGAAATTTGTCTGCGCCCAAGCTAAATCAAAATGATTAAGTAACAAAATTAGTATTTCTAACAATAAAATAAAAGCTGTGTGGCAGGTAAAAACAAAGAAACTGGAAACACGAAACAGCGAGATTATAATAAAGTGTCTTTAAAAATTGATAATGAAACCATTTCAGATAAGTTCAAAGTTGCTGAGACACTAGAAAATTTATTTACCAACATCCCAATAGAAGTTACGAAATCTCTCTCCTCATCATATAAGCTGAATTTCTTCTAAAAGAAACTCGGACATTCCAAGTTTTGAATTCAAGCCCATTTCTATTGTCACAATATAAAAAGCATTCAAAAGTCTTAACATAAAAAACACTGAAGACTTATGGGGGATTTCCGTTAAGGTTCTTGGAGATATCATTGACACAATTGCCCCTGTCCTAACAGGCATATTTAATCAATGTCTAGATAGATAGAACTCTTTATTAGTGGCTTTTGTGAACATGATAATTATTCAGATTTGTTACAGCTGTAATAGCAATCACGTCATTTCGTTTAAAATACGTTTTTATTTTTAATAATTTATTCATCTTTTTATAGATTCTTTTCTATTTTGTGAATGTGAGAACGCTGTAGGCTCAGTAGTCTGTAGATTTGCTGACCATAATTATTTTTTTGAGTACAACAAGTACCAGGGTACTTGTTGAAAGACTTACACTGTCCTCCCATACCTAATAACACTGTTATTTGAAAATATTGTAAAAGCCAATTATTTTTAAAAGAGTAACCGTTGACTTTCTTGCCGCCTCTTCTCCATAGGAAATGACCAATTGGAACCGTGCACCTAGCTTCTGACGTGTAAGTGCCCATGTAAGTTTATGTGAAATAAAATATTTTGAATTTTGTGCGCAGACACAGGTGCACTCTCTCTTTTCCTCAATCTACTCGACGGCAATCCAACACGACCGGAGAGAGATCAGGCGCAGGACCAGGGGCGGTACGTGCGCGCGAGGATATCACACTGCCAACTTCTGAACTCCGGGCTGTTACTTAGAAATTCTTATAGAAAAACCCAATAACACTGCCCGACCTGAGAATCGAACCCAGGACCCCACGCTCAGCAACCACGAGACCAACGGGGCAGTCTTTACTTATATTATTAATGGATGCGAGAAGCACAGAACCGGTCGAGTGGCGGTGCTTAGGCGAGGCGTATGTCCAGCAGTGGGACAGTAAAGGCTAAATAAAAAAAAAGATAAATAAAAAAACAAAAACAAACAGTAGGTAAATGGTAAATCTATATTTTTTATTTACACACACCTATTTACATGATTAAAAACTATCAGGCATCAAAAAATTCTTCCGCATCGCTGTCAACAGGAAAAGTGCCCAAAAGGCTGGCTGCATTGCCACGTTGAATGGCGATGCTGATTCTTTGGCCAAAGAATAGGCCAGCCCTCTGGTCACGTGAAGAGTCGACCAGCCGCTTGGCGATGTCTTGAAAAACTAACAGGGCACTCGGACCCCATGGCCCTAGTGTTTCAACCCCAAACTGCTCAAACATATAAGTCCTAATATGTTTGTTGGATATATAAAATCTATACTAAATAACTTATCAATGAGGGTTTTCTGAAATTAAATTTAATAAGTGACATCACTGAGACGCCTGGCCTGGGCACCTGTCAAAAGTGTCAAAGCGCCTATCATTTCTTTAATCGTGACTAAATGATGAACAAATGATGAACGTCATCATAATTATGATTTATATTCATTGTCGATATGGAAGACCTGTCAAAGTGGCTATAACTGATTTAATAAGTGGCATCACTGAGACGCCTGGCCTGGGCACCTGTCAAAAGTGTCAAAGCGCCTATCATTTCTTTAATCGTGACTAAATGATGAACGTCATCATATAATTTATATTCATTGTCGATATGGAAGACCTGTCAAAGTGGCGATAACTGGTGCCATGAATTTTCATGAAAACCCTCATTACAACCATACATTATCTTCGTATATAACTAACTACAAATGTCCTAATCTCTTGTGGTTTTAGCTCGACACCTTCATTAAAATAGAACACAGGCGTCGGCTTCACAAAACCGCCTTGATCAGCACTGAATTCTATATTAGTATAATTACCATAGGCCTCATTAAAATTCTTTACGAATTTATCCGTCTGCCATTTCAAAGGCATGTGGTCTTGCAACCAAATATGCGCTGACAAAGTAGTTTCCTTTGCGCCAGTAATCGTAAAATCTTTAAAAAGTTCTTGAATAAAAACTCTCTTCAATCCGTTCCTAACGATATCAGATTTTTCTAAATAATTTTCTAGTCTCAACAATAGCTTGTCATGCCATCTTTCTAGTGTTAGAATATGTACGCCGACCGGCAATTTCGTTTTTAATGCTGAGTATTCATTTTTCTGGCTAATCCATTCCTCGTAAGATATATTATAATACGATTGATGGATTGACGTAAAAACTGTAGGAGCCAATTCTAATTCCTTTGCGAATTTCTTTTCGAAAACTTTATTCGGTCTGTAATTTGCTTTTGATATATACAAATGATGTTTCCCTCGAACGATAATGCCTTTGCCATATTCTGTTTGGTTAAGATAAGCACGTATCCCAACGTCGTCGGTTAGTATTCGCCTATGCAGCATCATGTCAACGCTTCCGTCGAAGAGACTAGTACCGCCTTGAGCTCTGTCAGTAAATATTGAGAACCGAATGTTCTTCTCTAAATCTTCTATGTATAGTTTAGAGGTCACAGGGTAGATGTTACCTGGAAATTTACAGGAGATACATACATAATATAAACTTACGTTTTCTTCCTATGGGGTAGGTATAAGCAACATAATGCCACCTGCTATGATCTTTACATATGGACCCCCGACGCAAAAGAGGGGTGTTATAAGTTTGACCGCTATGTGTGTGTGTCTCTGGCACCGTAGCTCTTAAATGAAGTGCGGTTTTTTATTTGAAAGAAAGTTTTTTAGTGATGGTTCTTAGGCATATTTTTTTTAAATCGGTTCGGCCGTTTTAAGATTATCAGCTCTTTTCTAGTTGATGAATGGATGTGAGCGGCTTCCACTCCACAGGTCTGATCGATTTGAAATTTGGTATTCTGTTATTAGAAGAACAAAGTAAACTTGAGCTGATGCTGCAGCAATTGGGCCTGGAATTTGCAGGTTACCCAACTCCCTTACCAACTTACAGAGCACAGGTATCGTGTTTGGGCTCATTGGAATGGTCTCAATGAATAGATGCTAGATAGATGGTGAACTGGGTCTGGTGATGGAGTCGGAAAGAGAAATGAGGAGATGTTTGTGTCGGGAGTTTTTTTAGTGTTTATATAATTTCACTTTCGTTTTATTTTATTTTATTATTTATTTATTTATTCACATACAACTATCATCACAGGCTAAAAAAAATAAAACCTAAATGAAACCTTAAAAAAAACCTTAAATGTAACCTTTTGCGCTTTGAGTGATTTTTGGTAGGGGACCACCTTTGGTTCGCGTCACCGATATGCCCGCGCTGACTGCTGTCGAATCGCAACTATATCGCAATATCTACTGCTGTAAGTGAAGTTTTTTTTTTGAACGAAGTTCTTTTTTGTTGCTTGCGGTTGTAGTAAACAGGCAGAAATCGTCACGCGAAAAAGCGTTCATAATTGCGACTGTCTTCTTTTAATTAACACTTTATCTTCTTCTTTATTTTCTCTCTCTATGGAAAATTAAAAAAAAAACCAAGATGGCGAATGTGACATTTCAAATTTTTTCGTCATGGGTGTCGACTTCATAGTTTTCGAGGGTGCTAAAGCCGATAGTGAGGTCAAAATGTAAATCCAAGATGGCGGACGCGATAATTTTCAAAGTTTTCATCTGCGTGATGATTGGATAATTGAAGTACAACTCTGAGGCATTAATTATGTTACAAGGAGACTAAATAAATGTAACAACATTAAAAAAAAAACTTACTAGCTATTGCAGCCTCTGTAGTATCCAGTACTGGAGTATAAGTAGCCCTGACATCCCTGATCCTCTTGATAGTCTGCCTCCCATTGCTGTCAGTGAAGAACACACCTTTATTCTGAATATCAGTCACATATCTGACGAACAAATCCTTACCCAAATTATCTTCGTGAGGTATAGGACCTACAACCCAATCGACCTGTAGAATAAAATGCTTGTTAGTATTTAGCAGTAAACTGTATTTCCAAAATAATTAAATTAACGCCCTGAACACACGTACCACAACCAGACCAGCCGCACCGACCACATAACAGCGACAAAAGGGCAAGCAGTGGTTACGTGTGAATAGTGTCGCTAAATAAATAAATAATAAACAACATTGATGTATTAAAAGGAGGAAGATACGTTAGGCGCTAACATCGCAATCAGTAAACTTGGGCTCGGCGCACGACTACATGCACCGAAACTCCACATCTGTGGTCAGTGTCATCTCACAGTCGCAAAGCCACAGTTACCGATAGACGAGGATAGAGATAGGAGACGGCGCTGACGTGCGAGCGAAATCGCGTTAGCACCTCGCGCATTGTGTGCGTATCGTGTCTTTC
The DNA here is from genome assembly GCA_963853775.1 of Xanthia togata. Lineage (NCBI taxonomy): Eukaryota > Metazoa > Arthropoda > Insecta > Lepidoptera > Noctuidae > Xanthia > Xanthia togata. The sequence goes on from OY970815.1 coordinate 4,126,604, forward strand.
ACGCATGTTTTTAATATCTATCTCGCTCTCACAAACATGGCGAAGCAAACGTTAAAATATTATTGTAATTTTAAACAAATTAACATTTGGCTGTACTTACGAGTGGTAGGTAATCCCATGTGTCTTATTTTTCTTTCTTGTATTATCAAAGCACTGTTTAGCTGCTCGATGCGTATTTATTACAAAAAAACTGAAATTATTGAGCTGTGTGATCTACGATGTTCCGTGCGCGACTGAGTGCCAACTACGGGCAATCCCGTAGTTGAGTAGAACCAGGCACTGTGACTAAGTCCCGTATCTACCTCTTTTAATACATCAATGATAAATAATCTTTTTCTTTCCGACAACATAGGAACCATTTTGCGGGAATCGAGCCCGCGACACACGCAGTGCAGCAGTCAATCGCTTAACCATTACGCCAACCGTGCGGAAGACACTTTTTTTTTAATGACCTTCCTTTTACGCTGGCGTTTCAGAATCACTGAACCCATTAACAGGTTGCGCGTCGATGTTCCCTACCAACCTGTATAAAAAATAGTGCTAAAAAAATGTTGCTAATACAAATTATTTATGATAAAGATTATTTTTTAACAAACCTCTACGGTTGGCAGACCTTTGTATAATTTAAGAGTATAACCCGCGTAATTTGAAAATCGAATCTGTAACTCTTCCACAATGTCAGTTTTTAGGACTTTGGCGTCGTAAAAGTCTGTTATTAATATAGGATAGGGGTCGACAGGTCTGAAGACGTATGGCCCCGGACTCTTTTTTCGTGTTTCCAGTTTTTCAGGGTCGTCGGATACATAGTAACACATTTGAACGTCGAAAGTGATGTTGACGCCGTTTGAAAGGACAATGCTTGATAAGTTGCGATCGACGTCAAAGTTTATTTGGATGTACTGGAACAAATAAAATTCAGTTTACGCTGTTGGTCCGTGCCGTGTCCGTCCGAAGGGTGTAACATACCGAGACCGTTCCTCGGATAGTACGTTAAGCCCGGCTGTCATTCGTGGATCATTGACAGTCGTTACGGGTGTCCAGAAGCTCGAAAGTCTGACCACCATGTCTTACCTAGAGATAACGTATAACCCAGTAACTGGGTTGTGGATAGTGATGTTCAAATCCGTTGTAAACTATAGACGTGATATAGCCATAGTAGATAGTAGATTGTTTGACATAGTAGATTGTTTGCTTATGGAGCAAACAACTATTTTCTATTTTCCAGAGCGGAGCGAAGGATTCTAAAGTAAACCAAAGAAAAGCAAAAAGTCAAAAGTAAAAGAGAAAACCTTAATAAAAAGTATATGGTATTAAATTAACATGGAAATCTCTCAGTATTGTGCGTACTCAGTTGGAATGTATTGGAGACATAATAATTTAACTATCATGTTTGGTTCGTTCTTGGGATAATTTTTCTCTTCTTTCGTCTTCCCAACTAGGGAACCCTTCAATGTGCGTGGTCCGACACGCACTTCGCCTTTTTTTTTTAACAAACTAAATAGTAGTGATGGGCCGACTATGGGTTTTACCAATCTTTGACCAGCTATAGTGACTAAACTATTGGTTATACATATTTGGTTGAATGGGTTAATTTTCGTATGCAGAATGCGAACGTCATTAGATTTACGAAGTTTTTTTTTTTGTTGTTGTATTGTCGTCTTCACCTTGTAAAGGCTGCGTGTCCATCAGAAATGAGCGAGGATGAGTAGCGAGGGATGTGTGTGAAACTAACCATTAACATCGCTTCACTGTCTCAGTTAGTGTTGTTATTAGTTAGTTTTACGGACATTCCTCGCTACGCATCCTCGCTCATCTCTAGTGGATACGCAACCTTAAAGACGGTACGGGAATGTCTTCCAAAAAGTTCTTACCAACCTCATTTTTAATGAATTTGTCACTAGATTCAGCACTATGATATCCGGACTTTTCCATCCTCCTGTAATAAGTATCTGAGTCGAGCCGAGGCGTCGTACTGATCGTTTTACTGTTGTCATCGTAATAGTATTCTATGTCAGGGAGTAGGGTGGGTTTTTTTGTTGTTCGGTCGACTTTTCGCATAGTTCTCACTGGGGGGCGAGTCGTTGTGGTGGGAGTCGTTGTGGTTCGAGTCGTTGTGGTACCAGTCGTTGTAGTGCGAGTTGGTGCCGATGTTGAGGGCGGGCTGCAAAAAATAGGGAAAAAAGTAGTTTCAGAAACAGGCTTTCATAAAAGCCGTAGTTTACCTCCTTATTTTTGCCATGATAGACGATTAGAGGCCCATAACATATAGTAACACGTCGTCTGCGAAAATTCTACTGGCTACCTATTATGGTTAAAAAGATAGTGCTGTGACAAACAGACAGACGGATGGATGGATAAACAGGCAGACACGCAGCGTATTCCGCAGGCGAGAGCAAACTGCAGACGGCAGCGGCAGTGCCGCCCAACAGCAATGATATTTATATATATACAAAAGGAGAAACTGACTGACTGAAATTTTGCACACATATAATGTGAGCACTAAGAAGGGGTTTTTGAAAATTCCACCTATAAGGGGGCCAAAAGGAGGGATTACATTTGTATGAAAAGTCATATTCCTTGAGTTAATAAACTTTGTACAAAAAGTACTAGGCTTCCATAAATTCAAGATATTATTTAAATCATTAGACGCAGTGCACAATTTCTGAGCCTAACCTAACAAAAAGTACTAGGCATGCATGAACTCACGATAGTATTCAATCATTATGTTAAGCTACTAACGGGATTTGGATGAGGTAGATAGATAGTTTATAACTTAGATTAACACATAGGATACTTTTATAAATTGATACAGTATTATGAAAACCCTAGTTTAATATAATACATAAAAATAACTGAATCACTTACCTAATAGTCGTAGTAGTGGAAGTCAAGACACTTTTCTGAGCCTCGTTCACATCGTATTCCATTGAAAAATTTCTTAGGGGCGACGACGTTGCAAAATCATAATTATACAATTCCAACTCCTTGGTCTTAGTGACATTCACAGGCTGAAGTTTATTAGGACTTTCCGACGCATCTTCAAAATATTCGTACTCAGGGATGTCATTTAATAACGACTTGTCATCTATCTTCAACATGTTCGTTTGCCTCGTCAGATACTTCTTCTTTTTCGAATTCTTGTTTATCTTTTTAATAATGGATCTTTTATATCTAGTTCGGACCTGAATGCGGTTAATGTAGTATGATCTGTAGCCCATAGGGGGCAGTTTCTCGGCTATGAAGACCAGCTCATCTTCTGTGACGAGTTTGTGTCTGCCTGGGAGTGTCATTACTAGTTCTGGGATTGTTATTATTGAGTGGTTTTGCTTTACACCTGAAAAGGAAATAATATTAAAATGCTGCTTCAGAGTCTTCCTATCTCGTACGAATATCAAGTTTCGATATGTTTTTTGACGTGTAACATCTTTCCTCTCGCTTCCCTGCAATCTGTGGGAGTGATTTAGTGAAAAGGGACGGAAGTGTGTAACCGGGGAAGCGCGCGCAATTTGAATTTGACCAATGAGCGCGCGCGGTGCTATAGTTAGCCGTCAGATGGTACCAACCCATTTTCCGAGAGGTTGGTACTGTCAGCCAAGATGTCAGATGTTACACATCATAATTATGCGACATTGTAAGGTTCGCTTGTTTTGTTTTTAAACAAACTTTTTATTTTCACCTTATTTTATTTATTAAATCCAACAGTGCCAGCAATAGTGAGAAAAAGTCAACTCAGAGTTTCTGCTAGTGTAATTTGCCCCTCCAAAATCAATTAGTACGACAAACTGTGAACATTTCACTTTGTCCCATTTGCATTGGTGGGGCAAAGTGGATCCTTAGATCTTTAACAAACGTTTCGGGTAGTCAGAAGCGGGGTTGGTTCGTGAATGGGTGACCACACCGAGACTCCTCGTGTCTTGGAAGGCACGCTAATCCGCTGGTCTCAGCAGTCATCCGTGGATCTTTGTCAGTCGTCAGAAGCCCGAAAGTCTGTCAACCAGTCTTACCAAGGGGTGTCGTGTTACCCAGTAACTGGGTTGTGGAGGCCCGATAGGTAGTCGCTCCATGTAACATACTGGTATTCACCTGACCACAACACAGTAGGCTAGGCACATGATGACGTTTATAAAAAATAATATGCTACTTACCTTGTGGATCAAAAACGTTGTATATTCCTCTAAGCACAGGTAATCTTACCGGGATGGTTACCGGCCAGGCTAGCGGATTGTATATCACAACCTGTAATAGAACTATTATGGTAAGTAAAACTTCCTTGCGGCTTAACAGTTTGTCCGGGGAAGTACTGTACACTTGTGATCTAAAGTACAAACACCCAGTTTCTTATTGCAACTATGCTTTATTATTACATAAGGCGAAAGAGTCAGAGCAGACCGCGTTTTTTTTTTGCGCTTTGTTGGTCAGGATGTATGTTGATTAAAATATGATTCGCGAACGTAACAAATATGACTTTACATATAACATCACGCCTTGTTTCCCCGAAGCGTTGAGCAGAGGTGTACCTGTAGCAGGTACACCCACATTTCGCCAGTTATGTTTAAGTCCCATGTGCCATCAACCGGGCACAAATCCAGACTCAAGGCTGCTACTGAGAAATTCCAGATAGAAAAAACCCAATAACACATTGCCCGACCCGGGAGTTGAACCCGGGACCTCAGGCTCAGCAGTAGCGCTTGCGACCACTAGACCAACGAGTCAGTTACTTTACATATTAACCTTTAAAATCATCAATACAAACTCTAAGTTCAGATGAATAAGTTCAATTGAATGACTATTCCATGAAATCGTGACGTTTGAGGTCAATTCTTACTCAGAGAGTTGTATCAATGAGTTTAATGATTATATGTTTCTATAAATACATATTTCTTACGATTGAGAATCATATTTTGATCAACATGCAACCTGACACTTACTCAGAATTTGAATTTTGCGGGCTACCTCAGCGCATAAGGTGATGCCTTCAAAGTAGACCGCGGAATTCAAATTCTCAACCAGGCCTTGGAAGTACTAAGATGAGCACTAAGGCCGAAATCACATGCCCCCGTCTGTATCTTATAGCACTTTTTTTAAATTACAAGGCTTATAAATTTGTACAGTTTTGCTTTCATATATATTCCTAAGATTTACGTGCATGAACTAGGTAATCCTGTGTTTCAGGCGGGAAGAGCTTAAATAGACTTATAAAAATAAATAAATAAGTAATCAAAAGTTTGACAATAGATCACTAATATATATAAATTAACTTGAGTAGCTTAACTCTTAGCCCAATCTAATCAATTTAATCAAAACTTAATTGGCCCTCAAGTAATGTTAATGGATCTCGGTATAAGCGAAGTACCAACTGTGGTTCAAATTAAGGGTATTTGGGCACTTACAAAGTATTCGGTGCTCATGGAATGGGCATGTGATGCGGAGGAATGAGGAAATTGTCGGGAGGAAAGTTTTGAGTGTGAATGTCGATGGCTACAAGAGTAGGGAAAGACCAAAGAAACGATGGATGGACTGTGAGCCAGATGATATGGATAGAAAGGAGGACCACTGAGATGACGACGACTAGGAGAATGATCAAAAATGAGCACTTACAAAGAACTTGTTTCCCTGTATGTTCCAGCAGGATGACATGTTGAACTGACAGGCATAGTAAATCATTTTCCTTGGAGAGCTCCGGAGATTGCTGGAAAAAATATCTCTATCGTAGGGCCATTGCGGTCACTATACTTTAAAGCATGGCTCACATTATGCGATATGTGACTGCGACAGCTCAGCGGCTAGACGCAACGACAGACTGTGGCAGACAATTTTAATATATTTTATTTAAAGCTCCGCTCACTTGGCGTCGAGTTGCAGAGTCGAAACGACGGGAGGGGGGACGCACACTCTCGTTACCAGTCGTTGCGTCTAGACGGATGGTGCTCGCGTACACCAGATGATACTCGCATGCGACAGATCGTCTTCTAGTCAAGCTGTCGCAAGCCTTAAGTCGCGTAGTGTGCGAGATGATTAAGCTTCTACGATAATCGTCACATTTTCACGAAATAGTCTTACTTTCATCAAATGAAACATCAAGAGCTGCAAATCATTTTTTTTTTTAAATCATATCTAATAACCGTTAACGAATTTTCATCAACATACAGCGCCGCAATTTTTAATTACAGGAATTTAAGCTAAATTAAAGGAATCTCTCGGCACCCTGTCCCGGCGCCGACGAGGAAGCGATGAGCTATTATGATTGTCTTGCTCATGAAACGTAAAAAAGATTGTAGGTCCCGTGTGAAAAGAGATGTATATATTAATAGTTGATGGATGACTGATCACAAGCGCCGCCGAGTACTCGTTTGCAGCGACAAGAGCTATCAAAGAGAGTACTCGCTCAGCGACGCTCGTTTGGCGGGCAGAACACTCGCTGAGAGATTCACGGTTGGTACATACGCATACCAGCGAGTAACCGTGCGTCGCGCACTCGCTGTGCTCGTTTTTAGTTGCTACTTCTACTCGATTCTCGTTCATTGCTGGCGGTGGGACAGGTGCGTAAAGGTGAATTTCACTTGAAACTGAACACCATCAGTACCTCAGAACTGCGTTCAAGAGCTTATGTACATCTGGACTGAGGACCCATTTTTTTTTCTTGCGAAACAACGTGAGACTTTTAAGGAAATTAGTTCAACTAATGTAAAGGTTTATAAATTACTTGGGCTCGCAGTTCAGACGCTTGCATAATAGCATAGCATAAATTTCAGAAAGTACTATCTGAAGTCCAAATGCACATCAAGAGCTCTCAGTTTCATTATTGTTGTGGAATATAGTCACTGACAACTCTTGGACATGCATCTAAGAGCGGCCATCACGAGCAGGTTGAAGTAGTCAGGACCGACTGCTTCAAGCTGCTGACCGCCCGGAGCAGTCACAACACCTCGAGTGGTTCCATGTGTGTAAGTAAATAGAAGATTGTACAGTACAACTTGTCCCCTGGCAAACTACGTGTTTCGTCAGCAGCGTTCCTCCCATTTTTTAAATAAATTACGAATATTAACAACTCCAACTACCTATAGGTACAACATGTAAAAAAATCTCTGTGCAGTCCGTGAGGGTGTTGTTAGTCAGTTGTGACAACATTTTAAAAATAAAACATTTTCGGCCTTTTTCGCATGTAAAGAGGCCTATTTGGCAGTGAAATGCTGCACTATGTACCCACTTCGGATCGGACAGTTTTTTTTACATATTGTATACTTCCAAGTCGATTGAGAGCATCCGGTCTGCAGCAAGTGCAAAAGCAACTGATAGAAATTCGACGACTTGCCACACGACTTGAAACACGAAGTTTGACGAGAAACATAAAGAAAATAGTTGTACTGTATAGATAGTGTAATCCACGACGACGCGCCCCACTCCGCTCCGCTCCGTACTAAAGTACAGCTTACAGTACAGTCATCGCGGAGTGGGGCGCAGAGTCGTGGATTGCACTATCTGTAGTTCACTATGCAGTCGAGCTTGAAGTAGTCAATCCTGGCTGCTTGACTTACTATGGCCGCTTTAAGATACAGTCCTATAATTAACAGATGTCGTAGACCTAGTAACACGGTCCCGTTTACATACATACATAAACTAACGCCTTCCTCCTATGGGGGTAAGCAGATACTACAGAACGCCACCTGCTACTTACGATCCTTGCATATTCCTTTTGCTTCGTTTACGTTCATACATTTGGTCATACACGCACGCCGGTTGCGAGTACTACGCACTTGAACTTTCTTAAGAACATCGCCAATAAGGTCACAATATGTCCACCTAGCACCTAACTTTTGTAAGTCGCCTTTCATTCTTCCTCGCAATGTTGGGAGGATAAAATCTGTTTATTTCGACTTCATACTATTGATTTATTTGTTGGTCTAGTAGCTGCAAGCGCTACTGCTGAACATGAACTCCTGGGTTCGATTCCCAGTTCCGGCAGTGTTATTGGGTTTTTCTATCTGGAGTTTCTCAATAACAGACCGGAGTCTAGATTTGTGCCCGGTTGATGGCAATAGGCTCGCCCCGTATTACATGGAACTTAAACATAACTGGCGAAATGTGGGTGAAAGGTACACCTCTGCCTAACACTTCGAGTATTACAGGCGTGAGGTTATGTTAAGATACTTACTTGAAAGCCTGCCGGTACATTTGCAAACATAACTGCTTGGCTAGAAAGGCTTTCCTGGAGTAGTACTCGATGACGTGGGTTTTGCTAGCCCCCGAGATGATCAAGTGGTCTTGTAGCGCTCCTGAAAGAATAACTTCATTTCTACCCGACTTCCAAATGAGTCGGACAAACATACGAAGGGTTTCCGTATCACGGTATAATATTGCACGTCTAATAACGCGAAGCGTTTGACTGAAAATAGCAAATTTTACTCAAAGGAAACATACCTTTATTTTTAAAGAGAAACAAATTTGCATTCAAATATTTTCGAAAATTCGCTTCCCACACTCGGGAATCGAACCGGCTAAAATCCGAAAAACTAACAACCTGTATTTGTATGGGATCAATCGTTAGAGTCAATCATAAGGATCAAATAAGGAAAAGCAAGGTCACAATAACGTCCAAAATACTCCACGTATCGAGATATTTTCTAAATTCACTTTATACTTTCTTCCCCTCATTTCATATTGAAAATGGCTGTTAAATAGTATGAACACTGACCTTGGATCCACATGATTTGTTCCATATGCTCGTCAAAACTGCCGATTTGACCAAATATTTGCAAGTGCTTCGCCAACTGTGAACATGAAACAACAATGAATCACTTTAAACGTGCTCCTTCTGTTTTAAAACAAACTCAAATACGAATCATATAATATCATCAATAATTAAATTCAATTATTTACAGGCAACGCAAAACAGCCAGACCCGTAACAACTACTTGTAGGTCATACACATATTTGTCCCGTGCGGGAATCGAAGCCGCGATACGTGGCACAGCAGTCAATCGCTTAATCACTGCACTAACCGTGCCGACAAATTAATCGTATTTAAAATACAATGAACTTAATGTTTCTTGAAATAATCTGTTATAACCTTGTGGTTTTTGCCCCAAACCCTTTTTTAAAAATCTTCTCACCCAAGGTCTTATGTTGTATTTTATTACTTGTACTAGTAGAAGCAATAATGACAGATTAATCGTATGAAACTGAATTATCAGCGGAAATCAATCTCGCGTTATGGCTTTGGCGCGCACTCGCTTTATCGCCCACAAGGAAACTGACCTAGCCATACAAAAAATGCGAACTAATTCTGTGCCGGATTACTGGACGTGCCGGGGTGTATTGAAGTGCCGGTTTGTCGAGATTGTACAGTACTATTTTTATAGCACATGTGACATAAACCCACCACTGTTCAATTTATTTAAAAAAATATATTTAGAATAGTATGATCAATGTTGATTGAGCATTTGAACATTGAGTTGGTGGCCCGTATACGTGACTTGTATGGTGCGCACTTTTTTGAAAGTTTACCAAAGTAGGCCAGTAAACATAAGAAGTTCGTGAAACACTAATATCACCATAAAAACTGAAAATACAGCGCGGGCGGCGGCGGTGGCGTAGCTAGCATTGAATACGGCGTAGCTAACATTGACTACGACGTAGGTAACATTGACTACAGTGTAGCTAAAATTGACTACGGCGTAGCCAGCATTGACTACGGCGTAGCTAACATTGACTACGACGTAGGTAACATTGCCTACGGTGTAGCTAGCATTGACTACGGCGTAGCCAGCATTGAATACGGCGTAGCTAACATTGACTACGGCGTAGCTAACATTGACTACGGCGCGGCGTAGGTAACATTGACTACGGTGTAACTAATATTGGCTACGACGTAGCCAGGATTGACTACGGCGTAACTAACATTGACTACGACGGCGGCGTAGGTAACATTGACTATGATGTAGCTAGCATTGACTACGGCGAAGCCAGCATTGAATACGGCGTAGCTAACATTGACTACGGCGTAGCTAACATTGACTACGGCGTAGCTAACATTGACTACGGTGTAACTAATATTGGCTACGGCGTAGCCAGCATTGACTACGGCGTAACTAACATTGACTACGACGGCGGCGTAGATAACATTGACTACGATGTAGCTAGCATTGACTACGGCGAAGCCAGCATTGAATACGGCGTAGCTAACATTGACTACGGCGTAGCTAACATTGACTACGGCGCGGCGTAGGTAACATTGACTACGGTGTAACTAATATTGGCTACGGCGTAGCGAGCATTGACTACGGCGTAACTAACATTGACTACGAAGGCGGCGTAGGTAACATTGACTACGGTGTAACTAATATTGGCTACGGCGTAGCCAGCATTGACTACGGCGTAACTAACATTGACTACGACGGCGGCGTAGGTAACATTGACTACAGTGTAACTAATATTGGCTACGGCGTAGCCAGCATTGACTACGGCGTAACTAACATTGACTACGACGGCGGCGTAGGTAACATTGACTACGGTGTAACTAATATTGGCTACGGCATAGCCAGCATTGACTACGGCGTAACTAACATTGACTACGACGGCGGCGTGGGTAACATTGACTACGATGTAGCTAGCATTGACTACGGCGAAGCCAGCATTGACTACGGCGTAGCTAACATTGACTACGACGCGACGTAGCTAACATTGACTACGACGCGACGTAGGTAACAGTGACTACGGTGTAGGTAGCATTGACTACAGCGTAGCCAGCATTGACTACAGCGTAGCCAGCATTGACTACGGAGTAGCTAACATTGACTATGGCGTAGGTAACATTGACTACGGTGTATCTAGCATTGACTACGGCGTAGCTAGCATTGACTACGGCGTAGCTAGCATTGACTACGGCGTAGCTAGCATTGACTACGGCGCGGCGTAGCAAACGTAACTACGGCAAACATAATATAATCGGGTGGGAATAGTATAATCAGCTATAATATTCTCACTCTGCTGGAGGGCTCCTCCTTGCGAGAGGGAGTGGGCTGTAATCCACCACGCGGGCCCAGTGCGGGTTGGTAGATGTCACATGTCTTCGTATTTTTGTTTCTAGAACATGCCGGTGTCCTCACGATGTTTTCCTTCACGTTTTGAGAGCAGTGGTGATGAAATTATTTACAAAAAGTAAAACGCCTGCCTGGGTTCGAACCTACGACCTACAACTTGTAAGTCACTGCTGGTACCCCTGTAATAACATAATAAACGGCTTACCTATTTTATGTATTGTTACTAGCTCACCTGTACGAATAAATGCGTCTCTCTGGCGAGGTACTTTATAACAGGTCTTGAAGTAAGAGCGCCCGAGCCGTGTGTATCCTTGTCGTACGAAAACGGATAAAAATCGTCCTGTTTTGTCGCTAGTTTCGGTCTGAAAACGTCATAAAAGAAACATCACGCCTGAATACCCCAAATGTTTAGGCAGAGGAACAAGGCATCTGTCCCACCGTGGCGCCGACGAGGAAGCGACTAATCAAGTCACTGCGTTAAGACCAGGCACTCTAAAGACAATTTCCACGCAAGCTCCGCCCCCATGCACCCCGCCACTCCACTATGTACTAAACGCTAACACATAAGTAATAAAGTAGAATATCGCGTGCGCTCTTTTATTATTGGCGTGTGCTAGCTGACATACGGCTATACATTTCAAGTTGCGTAATGTAAATAATTTTGCATACTATTATATAGAATATTTTTTTCTAACTGAACAGACAGCTGTGCTGCTGGGGAGTTTGTTGCGCCACTTCTTCTTCCCAGCTAAAGCACTAGGAAGTGGTGAAAGGCGGGCGTTTTGTGGGACTGTCTTATGTAACTTTGACGTTCGAAAAGTGCTGAATCTCAGCCTACATAGTTTGAATAGATGACTTTTGAATGTTTTGGTCGTGTCGAGCATGGAACTAAATGACGTAATTCTCAATTCTTATTTCGTTTATAACTAAAGTAATAATTGATCTAGAGAAAAAATACGTTATTACATTACTTCTTATAGCCTCTCTATAGTATATATCTTAATTCTCTTTGGCAGGGCTAGGGTTTGGTAGGGGTGCAGTGTGCTTGTACATAATTGTGGAATGCAGGAGATGATAAAAACTGGTCGTTAAAAATGAAATAGAGATAAAACTCATATTTTCCGTCCCATACAAGACTTTAATAAAATTTTGTATGGAACGCTGATTATTTTTTCGCGTTTATGATGTTGGTGCCATGGAGAAAATTTTTCACAACAACAACAGCTTGTGAACAGCGTGTAACAAATATTTATGATACACGCTGTATACATGCATGAGGTAAACTCCTCTGCCTAACACTTCAAGACACTTACCTACCGAGTACGTGATGTTATATATTATATGTGTTAATAAAAAAAATAACTTACGTAGCTTCATGAACGGCTCTTAAATAGCATGCCGGAGTTGAATAGAACAGATAAACTTTTTTTTTTACGGATCTCTGTTTTGCATTTAGGTGACTGAAAAAATATAAATATATAAATACAACAAATAAAATTAATTTTGTTTTATCAAAGAGAGGCTCAGAAACACCCAAGATCAAGGTTTGTAAATTTCTCGGAAATTGTTCTACCGGTTTCGCGTCTTGTTTGCTCCGAGCCTTTAAATTTGCCGCGGTCAGCCCGAAGATGACTAACAATATCGAGATCTCTCCCTGCCTCGGAAAACACGTAAAGCCATTGATCTCGGCTGTCATTCGTAGATCTTTGACAGTCGTAATAAATATGTAGGTAGTCAGAAGCCTGACAACCAGTCTTACGGAGGGGTATCGTGTGACCCAGTTACTGGGTTGTGGAGGTCAGATAGGCAGTCTCTAGCTGTAGGTAACATCCATGTATGTATGTATTTATTGTATATGTAGATGGTACACCACTGACTACCTGCAGTATTGTCTCTCCTGTTACCTGTAATCCATCCAAAGGTTGTCTGTAAAAGATCGCTTTAATCGATAAGACCGCCCATTGTGTCACCCTATGTAAAATTTCTAAATTTATGTCTGTAATTTTTATGGTGTGCATTTGCATCCAGTTAGACTGGAAGCCGACCGCGACATTGTTTGGAAAAGTAGAAAATAGAAAAAAAAAATATTGAAGCTGATTCCTGAGCTAGGTGGAATCCGTGTTACAGGAGTCAGTGTCTGCACCCGTTTTTTGAACGTTAACAGTTTATGCAATAATTAAAATAATGTAATATGAAGGGAATTTAGTGCATGCATACTCTTGAGTAGTTTGTGTGCGTGTGTTTGTTTGTTGTGTTTTTTTGCGTATGACTGAGTGTGTTGTGTTTTGTGTTTAAGTGAGTGAGTGATTGTGCTTGGTGACTCGACTTTGGGTTATTGTGAGTGTTTTTTGCTATTAAGGGTCCGTTCACATCGAGACGTGACGCGACTACGTGACGATGCTTGAAGAGGCCAGTGGTTTCGCACTGCGCACCGCGGCGCCGCGAGAGGCGCATCGTGAAGTCGCTAGCAGCCCCACGGTACACCTCGCTACTTCCTGTTGCGAAGCATTTTCAAATTATCTCAATTAAATGTGTATCTTTTTGAATAGTAAATAAAGTTATATTTTGTATCACTATCTTAAAAAATCTGTTCAGGCATTTAAAAGTTATGGTGGAATAAAGAAACTCACATACATACATCAACCCTGAATACATTACACTCCTTTTTGGGCAGTCGTGTAAAAAGTGCGCACAGCATCGCTTTGCGTCATGTCTCGGTGTTGAACTGACCCTTAACACGAGTATTGTTCTATAAGTAAGTTAGTTAAGTAAAAGCCAAGGCAGATGATGATGATGTTAACTTACTTAATGAGCTTGTCGACGTTTGCGAACCATATTTGACCGTCGTGGTACCCTAGTCGCCGCCCCATCATGACCATTACGTTCGTGGTCGTGTAGTACGGACTCTGGCGCTTGAGCATCTGCTGCATAAATATCTCCACCTGTTGGGTTTAAGGTTTTATAAAACCAAGCGTACCAACGAAGAACTTCATATCTATACATCGTAAGGACTATTTCTGCTAGCAGCGATCGGTGGCTTTAGAACCGGGGAGGTAACAGATGTGGTCATCTTGTTCACGGGATTTTGTTTTCAAACTTCTTAGATATGAAGTTCTTCGATAGTACATACAACATGTAAAAAAAACCGTGTCCGATCCGTGAGGGTGTTGTTAGGTATCGCACTGAGAGTCTATTTATGTTTTTTCCACTGGGGAATATTACCGGGTTACTAGTAGGTACATGGGGCGCGGGCGGCCGTCGTTCAGCGGGTATGGCGGATAACTTACGACCCTATTGAAAATATGCACATTTTTAATGGATTTGGTAGATACTAAAAATGTGAATTTTAAATAGTTTTTTTTTTTTTTTCAATAAATATAAGATATTTTATTACTTTTTGGTAATGTTATTGCAGTATCTATGTGCCCATTTAGGATCGGACAGGTTTTTTTTACAGATGTCGCGAATAGTTGTTAGAGCGAATAGTCAAATACCGATTAACCGCCATTACATAAGGCGAATACTTGCCATTATTACTGGGCATAAAACAAGATACTTATATAAAAAAAAAGTTTACAATATTTTATTTATTTTCTGAGGCAGGTTTGATTTATGAAAAAAAAAGCGCAACCGACTTGACCCCAATCTTGCACCACAACCTGCCCCATTTGGATGATAAATATTAAATTATTAATTAATAAGCCTAACTAATTCACTTCAACCAACTTTTTGGCTGTAATCTCGTTGGGCAGCTGGATTAAGGGCTTGATTCAGAAAGCGGTACTCCTGGACACGGCTCGCATTGTTAGGAGGCTCCTCTCTCTGGAGCCCTGACCGCCGGTAGCTTGGACCCTGTTCCCGATACCGGTGGGCTACTATTTTTTATATTTTTAAATGTTTTTATAGTTTTTTAGTCTAATATTTAAAAATATAATAATGAACTAAGTGTGTTTTGTTTTGAGATAGGTTTAATTATTTTTAAGTCTATAGTTTTTCTGTTCATTAAAACTTTATTTTTTATTTAGACAACTATTCGCCGAATGTCGAATAATAGCTCCTATTATTCGGTATTCGAACAATAATAAAAAATTATGATTAATACCGAATATCGAACAATAACGAGTATTCGCGGCATCTTTAATTTTTTTACATATTATTGTATAGGTTTATGGTGTTAAAAAATTAACTTTTCTAACTTTGATATATCATCGAAAAGAATAACTTTTACTATGGGACTAACATTGAAATTCCGATAAAAAAATCTGTTCCATAATAGAGTTTATTCGTAATACTTTGTTCTAAACTGTATGGAACAGCTGTTTTTTTTTTTCAAAGTTAATCATTGAGATGGTCTGAAGCACCTCATAATGGTTGTAAAGAAATTTTTTCAACACCATATACAGGCCGCTCACCAACGCAGCTTCGGCTTGCTGGCTGGCCTCCTTTCAAAAACATGTATGACCAGACATGTAGGTATGTGTGCATGTGGCGTTATAGATGCCGCCACAAAACCAGTATTAAAAAAATATATATTCAAAATACATATAAATATATAAAAAAATCTACAAAAAGTGTTTTCCAAACTACAAAAGGAGGTCAAATTGGCTACAACCGTGGTTATGAGAGATTCTGCGTTCTCGTATTCGCTTACAGCATTCTTGTCTTGAAATAATAGTGTTATTATTAATAATATTGGGTGCTGGATGGTCTTCAGCTAATAATTATTACTTGTTTTAATATTACTAGGACTTAGGTTGGCTCCTAGCAAACCGATTTCCGGAGTAGCAACGGACCCCCCGACTTACAACCTCGAAATTGTCTTCTCTATAAAATTGGTAGGAAAACTCCGTTTGCGAGATGTAGGATTTCAACTTTGGAATTTATTTTCTCATAATCTTTAATACTTTTCTTCTAATAATTTAGTTTCAAATTAAAGCTAAAACAATTTAGTATTGTCACGTATTTTTTGGATTTTGATATAAATTTTGGTTTTAATTTTATTTAAGGGTGAAAATCCAAAAATTCATTTACGTTTTTTCATATGAGAGCAAAAAGGTGAAAAGATTTCCCTTAACAGTAGTTTAGCATGTTCTCATTGGGTCCTACATTCATTTGGTTACGTAACTGGTGCCACAACCTCTACTGTGACGCCCACATATAGATTTAAAGACAGAGACAGCAACAGGATTTCCAGTGCAAACAAAAGAGATGAATATATTTTCATCAACTCTTGCTTTTAAGGACCATTTTCCGAGTTTTCTCGATTTTATTTCGTAAATAGATGTAACAACAATATTAAATTCACTTACTATGAATAAAATAGTTAAAACAAAATATTCAATAGGTAGGCTGAATGACGTAAGATATCATAATACGTTTGCCTGTTAACTGTCAAACTTCACATTCGCGCATGCGTGGTGGCTTTATTTTTCGCTATGATGGGAACCATTTTGAACCAGTTATAGTTAATTAGCCTGTATAGTTCTAACCTACTAATCCCATGGCGTTGACACTGTATGAATGAACTTTTTAAGCAAGAGGAGTTGTAAGGACCGTAGAACGTAGCGTTCTGTAATTTCTGCCTACATCGGGGTTTTCAACCTTTTTAAGGTCAAGGGCCAAGAACCTTTGATTTTGGTTCGGCAGACCGCAACTCAAGGGAAATTCATTATATTCCATTATAAACTTATAGGTAGGTCTAACCTTGAAGTTATTTATTATAAAATGTTACAAGGAAATAGAAAATGATACTAATAAAATCAACCAACGAGATGTTTGACATTGTTTACTCTTAACTAATTTATCAATATCTGCCCTAATAGTGGTTTTTGCACTTCTCAAACTGTTTTTAAGGTGATTATTGGTGATTCTGGTCCTTGCCCTGGACTTACGTTTTCCATTCGAGAAAATAACTGCTCGCATAGATATTTTGAGCCCAAAAACTGATGTACCTAATTTTCAGTGCATCATTTCTGATTTTAGGAAAAAATCTGAAATAGGGATGTATTTTGATGGATTTTTGCTGGTCTATTTTGTTTTGATTTCTAGACATGAATAGTAATAAATAAATTTTATTTAGACAAGCTATTGCCGGGCCGCCACGGAAGCCAGACGCGGGTTGAAGTTCTTTGCCCTACATCCATGCGAAAAGGATTGGGAATTAAGAAAAATAAAATACTTAAATAAATTATTACTCGCAACCGGCGTGCGTGTATGACCAGATAGAACGTAAACGAGGCGAAAGGAGTATGTAACGATCGTAGCAGGTGGCGCTCTGTAGTATCTGCCTGTAGGATGTATGTAAAAAAAACTTTTTCGTAAAAACAATCAAAAAGCATCGGTCCATTTTTCGGGAGATAAACAGGATAATAATGATGTTTAGTTAAACTCAAAACGGTCAAAGAACTAGTATTTTTTTGTATTCGCGTATTATATACAGTACGAAAAATAAAATTGCGCAACGAAACATAACGTGATGAAAAAACAAAGAAAAAAAATTTTTTTTTTCTGGTGCCACTCGTGAAGTAGTTAAGAAAATCACTTTTTCACACCACCTGCTCGAAAATGTCAAATTATATGTCAAGCAACCTTAACCTAAAGTGAGTCATTAGTGGCCGGGGGCACAGCCGGTCAATAATGTTGTACTGGATTTAATTATGACCCGCTGGTCAGTAATGTGATTTGAATTTGGAATCTCACATGCTCAGCTAAATTGGCAGTATAGTACTACAAACACGCTTTGGTGCTAGAAACAGGAAAGCTATTCTCGATACCCTTACTACGCGTGGATGATATTCTCGATTTCCTACAAAATCATAACGACTGCTTCTTCATATCGTTGCCATGTTTTCGAAGACATAATATTGTAAGAATAATTTGATAACTACGAACCATTTTTTAAAAGGAATGGAATAACATTAAAACTGGCATTAATAATAACAAATACCGTACCACGCCGTAATACCGTAATAGTAATTGGCTGTAACATTAGTTCATTTATTTCTTCAATCAATTTCTTCTTTGCAATACTCAAATAAATTCCACATCAACATCTATAAACGTACCAAATAATAACTTAACTTTATCTTTGCACAACTGGACTAATGTCTCAAATGTTACCATTAACTTCAATTAATATGTAAGTGCATATAACTAACTAGTTCTAAATATGTTATTCTTACTGTTTGTTTATTTGATAAATACTTTGTTTTTCGTACTATGAATATTATTTTCTCACAGTAGGTGTAAAAAGTAGAGTATCCTCCTCTGGGCTAAAGGTGTCTTTGCCTTGGGCTAGCTTGAATCCCTCGCTACATTTAGGATTCTTGTATTAACTCCCTCGCTTCGCTCGTGAGTTTAACTCTTAACTCCCTGGCTGCGCTCGGGAGTTAAATCCCGAAACCTTCATTGCGCTCGAGATTCAATATGACGCCCGTGACACAACCGAGACACAACTTTAGCCCCTCGGTGCATAATCTACTATTGTTTTGTTTTATTGTGTTTAGATATCGATACCCATTACGTCTGCGGAGTTTTGCTAGGTAGTTTTATTTGACCCTGTAGGGCAGGGGTGATGCAGCTTTCAAGCCATAAGACATAAGACTTTCATGCATTTATTTTCATCACCCTGACGTTGATATGTGTGGCTAGTACTCGTACTTGACGTCGTCACTTTATGTGTGTATGATCTGTTCTAAACGTATCTATTGAAAGTTACAAACTTAGGTTACATTTTACGCAATCACTCACTACAGGGAATTAGTAACACATTCATCTGTATGTTGAAGGTTTCAAATTTATTAAATATCTCACTACTTTTGCCAACGATTATTGTGGAATAACATTATTAACACGTTCAGTGCCGGGATCCCTCCTGGAGGGTTCACCAAGTCGCATATGGGATACCGGGAGCCATCGCGGAGAGCTTATTTTAAATGTAGGTTTTTCTTAGTGAATACAGCATTATAAACCGAGAAAATAAAATCGGATGTATGTTTTAACAATTTTTATTGTTGCGTTGGTTTTAAAATCCAAGCATTTTTTTTTTTGTTCAAGGTGTTAAAAATATTCACAAAAAATTTATAAGGTGTTATATATTTATCTACGTATAGCGACAAGACCCCCTGAAAACAATATTTTACTTCGTTTTACAGTGTTTTATATCACGGTTTTAAACCTAATGCCGTTGACCGTCCGCGATGTTTAACTTTAGCACAAACGTAATGCTGGTAACCCTCCCGGAGGGTTCACTTCCTATATGTATGGGGGCATGGTGTATGAGTTCTATGAAAAGTAGGGTGGATTCAAAAGTGTTAAATTGTTATTGAAAAACCATGGACAAAAGATGAGGAAAATTAACCTCAATTGTCAAATGAAAAACATCTTTATGGTGATTTAAAATTATAATTTTAGGTTTAAGTATTCTATTAAATAATCAAATCAAAGCACTCCATTTGTAAGTGGCACCACAAATTGACATCCACGGGTACGTTTTCACATCCATTTGTTTACATTTTCATCAAATACTTTCGGAACAGACCATACGACCAGTGCCTCTCACAGGGAGGACGCCTGAATTCTAGCAGTGAAAAAATTACTGAGTTATCATGATGACATACCCTTTCTTCCACATTCCTGAATGCCAAATCCGTGGTAACGATAAGGGGATCATCACACAGACCTCCAAAGCAGAAGCCCGGTGGAGACCAGTAGCCGTCGAACAGCTTGTGGGTGTAGATATCAGTTTCGGAACCTGGAATATACAAGATACCATAATCAGATTCAGATAAATATATTTGCTCAAACATGTGTGTCCATACAATTATAAAAAAATGCATGCAAGGTGTAATAAGTACATGGCGTTGTGCTAACATGTTTACTATATTGTCATGGCGTGCAAATATTAAACAAAACTAGTATTAAAAAAAAAAAAAAAAAAACATAACAACATTCATTAACATTGACAATGCTGACATAAATAACAAATAAAAATAAATTGATTGATTCATAATTAATTCAAATACAAAATTGTCAAACATTCAATTATCAAAGATAAAAAACATAATAATGTCAACGTAGTAGGTCTAAAATATTCGATAGAAACATCATTATCAAATTCATTATTAATAACATTTCAGATTTAATTAATTTATAAAAGTGCATGTCAATTTAAAATGAGCTCTTTAAATAATCATTTACATCATAATATGCTTTACTAGCTAAAAAAGATTTTACTGTCCTTGCGACTACGCTTAGCTCTTTCCAGCTGTTGGGAAGCTTATTGTAAATAATGGGAGCCATACAAAAATCATAAGCATCATCGTGTTATCCAGTAAGCTACAGTTTCTTAGAAGAGGTGGTCGCCACATATCATCTGCAATTTACCGGCGCATAACGTCACTGAAAAGTTGTTTATGAAAGTAAGTTGGTGTGCTTACCTATAGAGGTATGAGGAACAGGGTGTAAAATTCACTCATCCTCCATAGAAAAGGGAGGATCCTCCGACCAGACGGGTGTCATGTCTGGTGGGCTACTACCCAACGATTAATGTCTGGACTTTATATATATTAGCCGCCCGATAAATTCAGCTTGCACGATGCAGGATTTTTCGTGACGTCAGTGTGATGCGTAGACTGGACGTCGATAGTGTTCGACCTTGTCTCTAGGCGAATGTAAACCCGGGTTCGCTCTAAAATCTAGACTCCTTAAACGACCTAGATCACTCAAAATTAGCTCCATTCATTTGGTGTAATATCTGTTCTGTTTGTATATAAATTGTCCTTCGACCTTCGTATAAATTGTCCTTCGACCTTCGTATAAATTTTCCTTGGAACTTAATATTATTTTGTACCGTTATACATCAAGGAAGTACCGAGGTAAGAACTAATACAAGTATTTACCCCGTCCCACTTCATAGAAGCTTATTTGACACTATAAATCAATCCCCGCTGCCATCATTTTCATGACAGCCGGCACTGCGGCCGTTATGTGGCGACCACCACTCTTGTAATAACTATTCTATTTTGTTTTTCGTTTTTGTTGAGGACCTGGTACAGGTTGGCAGGCCTACACTTTCCTCTCATATACCGCTTATCACAATATACGAGTATCTCGTTTAACCCTGTAATATATAGAGTTATTTGCAATATGTCGGGGCAATCCATTAAGGGGATGTGGGAGAAGTCATTTGCAACCAAACGATCGCTTGTGTATGAACCATTTTCGAGTAAATTGACATTTTTTAAATTTCTATATTCAGATAGCTCATAGTCATGACCGAAAGAGAATTAATTAAAATCTCGACAACTTAGATAATTTCGCGATTATTCTGATAAGAAACATTTCTATGTTGTGAAATAATTGTAAAGAAAGAGTATTCAGAAAATAAGATGGTGGCGTTCGTACCGATTTTCAAAAAGAGCCTTGTAGCGTTGTACAATCAGTCATTTTGTTTTCCTTTTATATTTACGGTGGCCATGCTGCGTGTGCTGGAAATGATTGCACCAGTCCCACCGGCAATTAACGAGAAGCGAGGAGAGCTAGCAACTGAAAATGAGTTGGCAAGCGACGAGCAGTCTGTGAGCGACGGCGAAGAGCGATTATTGGCTGTTATGCATTAAGTACCAAGCCTGAGTCTCTCAGCAAGTATTCTGTCGCTGAATGAATACTCTCTTTGATAGCTCTTGTCGCTGCCAACGAATACTATACCTTTTTTTTTTTTTTTTTTTTGGGTGGGAAATCGTCAAATGACTCCTCCCGCTCTGGGTGGAGCGGGAGGGCGTGTCAGACTCTTACTGACTAAAACCCACCCGTGTTCCTTCTGTTGCCTGTGCAATGCCAGGGGGTCACGGTATCCCTTTCGGACTTTCCCGCAACCCCGGCAGGCAATGGTCTCATCGGACCCCTTCACTCGCTGACACTCTTTGAGGCGTGCGTGGAACACAACGCGCCGTCGACCCGGGCTTGGTCCTTACCGGACGGCGAGCTATCTTTTACTTACGCGGGACTTGTACGTTTTTTAATCAAGAACTCGTCGGCCATGAGACAATGTGTCTTAGTTATATTCTTACCTAAATCATCGCTCCCTCTCCACACAAACTCCAACGACTTTGACTTCATTCGGGTCAACTCGTCATCGAAGCTGATTGGGTTGATGAAGTGTCCATCAAAGCCCATCTGTGCCATGAGTGAAGCAAACTCCTTCGAATGCCCGAAGACATCTGCCTGCCACGTTACTAAAGGTCGTCCGCATTCCAAGAACGTTGCATTGATTTTTCTGTAAAATATGACATGAACTGACTTCCTCATTGGTCTAGTGGTCGCAAGAACTTATACTGCTAAGCATGAGGTCCTGCGAGGTAATTGCGTAACATAAAATAACAAATTGATCACAATGCCTTTCATTTTGACAGTTCACCTACGTTCATTGCGTTATTTACGTTGCTGAGCAGACGATTTTTTCAGTAATATGAGGCAAAGGATTAGCAATATCCTTCAACACTCCCGGATTGTAATAGAAAGTGTGTATCAAACTCAAACTTAGCCCTGGCAGATAAGAAATGACCAGTCTCAACTGACGGCGCCCGTTCACCGAACATGACGCATGGATCAGCACCATCCAGCTCAACCATTTTGTAGGGAACCGAATGATCCAACACACTCGCCACTATTAGCGAGACATTAAATGAGCATGACAAACTCTCAACTACCCTGCTCTTTCAAGGCTGCTCTATCGCAATTAGGGTGGGCTAAGTGTTATTGGGTTTGTCTATCAAGAATTCAATAGCAGCAGTCTGGATTTGTGCCCGGTTGATGGTAATAGGCCCCTCCCCTATTACATGGGATTTAAACATAACTGGCGAAATGTGGGTGTACTATAGGTACAGTCTGTTGTCAATATTATCTGACCCACCCTAAAAACAAACGAATTTGGACCCTCTGACATTAACAATAAGGTTTATTCAATTTAAATGAGCTTAACAGACAAGCGACGCGACGGCTTGATGAACAAATACAATAATAATACAGACACGCAAATTTGATCTTTAAAACGTTAGCGTTAGGTTATATGTTATAACTACTTGTTATAATATAATTAGTGTAATAACTTATTTTAATAACTATCTTCAAGTAATTCTGGTCTCGTGGTCTGAATATAAGACTGGGAAAAACAAGTTGCGAGATCAAATCCTGCGACAAAATAATTGTTTTGCTTTTAATTTAGAATTTATTACAAAACCATTTCTTGTTTATTGTAAAGAACTATAGACGGATAACCTTCAAATATAAACTTTCTAAAATGGTAATATTTTCGCATAATTTGTAATAAGTGGGTAGTTGAAAAATAAATATTCGTATTCATTATAAAACCTAAGGGTATGCAGTGACTACGCGCAAACATATTTTACCTTGTCTTACTATATTGCAAAAACAACGTCTCTTTAGAATTTTTTATTTTCTGTTTTATGTAGTTTTTTTATTATCATGTGTGTTATTATTTATTAAAAAAGGAACTGATAATAGGTGGACTGTGTTTTTGAACCGACATGTTGTTCGTCGCCAATCCAGCATCAAACCGCTAAGCCACAAGCACTTGTTAGAAACGTGCGAAATTAAAGATTGGGTTGTAATTATGTAGTGTGACTTAAAAGCTTTTCAACTTTAATGTCAACGAGATAATGATTAAAATAGCATAACAAAATGATACATAATGCCGGTGGCTCCGACAATGTTGGGTGGGTTTACCTTAACGTTACGTGTTAAAGATCAAATTTGCGTGTCTGTATTATTATTTTATTTGTTCATCGAGTCCTCGAACACTAACTAGTCTGATATGCTCATATAAATTGAATAAACCTTAATGTTACAAGCACAGGGTCCACATTCGTTTGTTTTTAGGGTGGGTCAGATAATGTTGACAACAGACTGTACTCCTTTGCCTAACCCTTCGGGGATTACAGGCGTGATGTTTCTTATGTTATGTGTAAAATAATAAGAGAAGGCTCTTCAGATAAGTGTTTACCTCAAGTTGTAAGTGAAGTGGTCAATAATAGCGTGGTAACTGGTGGTTGCTTCGTCGCTCATGCTCCATCCACCACCCACGAAGAACAGTCGGCCTTGACGAAGGAGCTGGTATACCATGCGTTTGACTGCAACACGAAGACCATTTCAGACACTAATTTACATGGTCCTCACATGACCTGACCACGATTATGTCTGGACTTTAAAGAGACTGTGACCTCTAAGTTTGTTCTCACCATTTCTTTTCAGGGGCTAGTCATTTATGAAACTTCGACTCCATCTAGTTTATTTCTTTTTATTATATGACGTGTACAGGTGATTCCGATATCGGGTAGCACTGAATAAATTAACAGATTTGGTTTTACATTAGATCTCACATCCTTTTACGGTAGAAGAACTGCGTTGCGAGACTTGCATTTTTTTAAATGTTTTTGATGGGATCCTATTTACAGAATAAACTATTTAATTTCAAGTAATATGATTGGGGAAATAAAATGTAAACTACACTCTAAAAACTTATGGGCATTTATTTTTTATTTTTTAGGGTTCCGTAGTAAAGAAGGAACCCTTATAGTTTGGCCATGTCCGTTTGTCTGTCTGTCTGTCCGCTTAGCTTAGCTCAGAGACTCTTTAGTACTAGAAGCTGTAATTTGGCATGGATATTAATCACACATACAAAGTGGTCAAATATTTTTAGTATTTTTTTTATTTTTAGCTCACGTAGTGTGTGAAAATGTTCGATGATTGATGTTTGATGAAAATGTTGAGTGTGTGAAAATTGTTTTTGGATTCAGGGATCTGTTTGAGAAATATTAAGCTTTAAAGTGCTAATTTTTGTTAGAGTCAAGTGTCAGCCCCTGCCAGCTAAATGTTTGGTTTTGGATATGTGTAAAAATTTACCGCAGTAATATACGTTTATAACAAAATTAAAAGGAAAACTATCACATTAAATAGGCTCTACAAGTTGACGAGTAATAATCGACCAACTTACATTTGCAATCGCAATACATATACTCCCATACATTCCGTTTGGGAGAACATGTTTTTCAACTACAATGTTAAGTTTGTTCTTGGGATAAATTCGTCCATTCATTGTGCGTGGTCCGACACGCACTTGACTAGTTTTTTAAACAAATAAGCCTCTCTTTAACTGTATGGCCTTTTCTCAAAACGATTATTACTCGTTAACTTGTAAAGCCTACTTAGCTGTGAAAAATGTCCTTTTAATTTCGTTATATATGGTATATAGTTTTTTTATATATCCAGAACCAACCGTTTAGCTGGTAGGGGACCCACACAAACTTGACTCTAACAGAAATTAGCACTTTGAAGCTTAATATTGAATCCAAAAATGGTTTTCACACACTCGAAACAGGGACAGACGAGAAAAAAAAACATCCCCACTTTACGTGTAGGGGAGGTAACCTAAATTTTTTTCTTCATGGTTTTGTTGTACTACTTTGTCGGCGTGATTAATATGTACACCCATGCCAAATTACAGCTTTCTTTTACAAACAGTATCTGAGCTAAGCCACGGACAGACGGACAGACAGACAGACAGACGGACATAGGGAAACTATAAGGGTTCCTTGTTTACAACGGAACTCTAAAAAGCGTACATTAATAAAAGGTCAATAAGTTAATTAGACGATCAGTCAAATATTTCCCTGTTACAAACTAGTGTAAAGTTTACTATAAACTAAAAGATTACCTGTTATGTCCCTGTCCTTCCACCAATGATACAAATACGGCATATCTGAGAAAGTGAACCTAAAACCAAAAGTTTAAACTGTTTCAAGATGAATTGGGCCGTTGGTCCCGGCTGTCATTCGTAAATCTTTGACAATCGTTACGGGTAGTCAGAAGCCCAAAGTCTGACAAGTGATAACCACACAGTAACTGGGTTGTGGAGGTCAGACAGACAGTCTCTCCATGAACCTAAAATACTGGTATTCAGTTACATCCGGTTAGACTCTGGACTCGACGCTGACAGAGTTGGGAAAAAGCTAGACAGATAAAATAAAGTTAACGTCATGGCCTAGGACAATTATTAGAGTTTATTCAATGTTGTTGAGGGGGGTTAGGTCGATTTTAAATGAGAAGTGAAAATATCTTAAAAATAATAAAGTTCACTGCGTTCACTATTTAGTTAAGACGCAGATATATGCCAGTGACCTTGAGTGGCTAGCTTGCGTGTTCTGTACTGAGCTCACGCAACGCGTCATACGTCCAGCCAGTAATGGGACTCGCACATCAAGGAGCGCTGTCCCAAATTAGACGCATTATTAATTTACTATACATAAAACAAAAGGTATTTTAATACAACACGTATGTTAAAGTATTAATAGTTAAATTATCTTTAAAATGGTGAAGGTTTCAGAAAAATACGCTTGATAGATTTTGCGTTATTCTCAGTTTTCTATCCGCGTCAGATATAACTTTACAAATTAATTTCACTATGTAATATAAACATAATGTAAAATATTCACATATATTAAGTTATTTAAAAAATGCTCTAATTTAATATATATTTTTTCCAAATCATTAACACTACTCGTTTAGACGTGATCTTCAGAAAATCATTAAAAGTCGGCTATCGTCGCCTTAATAGTGAACGCAATGTCACAGTCTACATAGACATAATATGAAGATCAAATGTAGGTACATACTTTCTCCTTTCATTTGACCAAAGGCCCGTGATAATATTGTCCAAAATATTCTTCATGTTAATTTGAGTGTGAGAATACCCGGGTTCATCTGAAATTAAGGTTAAATAAAATTAATTCTGTCCCCTACTGCGAAGCCAGAAGGATAATGTTTTTGACCGGTATACGGGTACGTTAAAATGTATACGTAAAAGAAACACTCTACTCGTACAGTAGGACAAAACTTAGATGTAGCATCGACAAAATTCGTAAAACTGAGTGAGTATTCAAAATCACAAATATTGATTAAGTTACTGCTTTAGGTGAAAATGATCTTTACGCAAACACAATAACTTGTGAAGTCATTTATGTGTAACCAAATACATTCGTAAAATTTAAATTAATGAATGCAAATTTTCAAAATGATACATTTTAGTTGTATCGTACTGGTACACGCGTACTTGTCACACTTGTCTATCCTCGTTGAAAGACAAGTGCTCGTGTGCAATGTTTCTTTTACGTATCAATTGAATATTTTTTTGTGAATACATTACTAAGTTTATGATATTTTTTTGTATTGTATTTTTTTTCTTTCTTGTATGGACCCTATACTCTCGGGGGTTAACGGGAATACCCCTCGTTAGTTAACATAGGTACTGTATAAGTTATTACTATTGTCTCCGCGAAACAAGCAAACAAAAAAAACTTGTTTATTTCAATTAACATATACAGTGTGTTTCTTTATAACGTTTGGAGTCTCCTATACTCTCGGGGGTTAACGGGAATGCCTCTCGTTAGTTAACATACTGTTTATGTTATTACTATAAAGTATGTTACGGGTCAGCGCAGATCAACGGAGTGTGAATATAAGTACAAGGTTTTATACTCAAGGTTTTAATTAAACTTGTTTATTTCGATTAACATATACAGTTCGTTTCTTTACAACGTTTGGAGTCTCCTTTTTAGTAAGGAATAACTTTTTTTTCATTGCGGAGTAGTGTACAGACGCCAGCACGTCAACCTACTACAATCTGTCAAATTTCTTTAATAGATTTTCAACTTTATCACTGAAATATAAGGTTCAAAGTT
This sequence comes from Xanthia togata, assembly GCA_963853775.1. Lineage (NCBI taxonomy): Eukaryota > Metazoa > Arthropoda > Insecta > Lepidoptera > Noctuidae > Xanthia > Xanthia togata. The sequence goes on from OY970815.1 coordinate 4,154,397, forward strand.
GATTAGGAAAATTTGTCATTTTGGGGTAGGTTGTTGTGCTAGCGTCTGTACCTATAGCTGGTAATAATTCGGGAACAACTGAAAGTCGATTTTATTTACCACTAGCTGACCCGACAGACGTTGCCCTGTCCAAAGAATAATTCATACAAACTTCTATTTCTTTCCGTAAAAGCCTGATTCGGACTTATTACGACCATTTTAAAACAAAAAAATTGCTAAATCGGTCCAGCTGTTCTGAAGTGACATGCTTACCAACGAACAGCATTATAGAAGAAGATAACAAACGCTTTGCCGAGGAAGAAGAGCCTCAGAAAGCACGTTAAGCTGTTGGTCCCGGCTGTCATTCTTAGATCTTTGACAGTCGTTACGGGTCGTCAGAAGTCCGAATGTCGGACATGCAGTCTTACCGCGTGGTATCATGCTACCCAGTAACCGGATTGTGGAGGTCAGATAGGCAGTCGGTCCATGTAAAATACTGGTATTCAGCTGCTTTCGGTTAGACTGGAAGCCGACCTCACCATAGTAGAGAAAGGGCAGGTAGGTGATGATTGTCATACTAACTTCCTGTATAATGTTCGAAGAATGTGCGCGTCCAGCCCAGTTCAGCGTGTGTCGTTGGCACTATGTGCACGTTCAGCACGTTCTGTCCCATTACCGGACAGCTCTGAAAGGAAAACTGATACTTAGAACATACAACATGTAAAAAAGACAGAGAAAAAGAAGTGTTCGATCCGTGAGGGTCTTGTTAAGTATCGTACTGAGAGTATGAGTAGAGAATTTGAAAATCAGGACAAAAAAAAAACGGTGACATGCCGACATCGACGCGAAAATGGATTCAATACACGATGTGATCCCCCATGCGTTGAAGTTTTTGGTAGCTTATTAAAAAAAAAAAATGCTGTTTCATAGAAAAGTGTAATACCTACCCAAGCGGTCAAAATGTATGGAAAAGCAGATTTAAAAAAAAATACGACGAAAAATTTCAACACCCCCTGCGTTGAATTTTTGTTGTGTAATGTTCTGATTCATGTACTGAATCCTGGTAACAGTTTTCGCGTGTATATTAAGTTAGTAGAATTATCTATAGACATGGATTATTCTACTCACCGAATACCCACATCCCTCTCCATACTCTGTGATTGGGGTCAGCAGATCCTTCGTAACGGGCGTCATAGTCAGAACGGGAGTCAGACCCAGAAGTTGTAGTAATATAGTGTAAATCATTGTTCTGATCTGTACACATAACATATTGCATATTAAAATAATAAAAAGATGGAGACCCTTACAACAGGCCCTTTCATTTGATATACAGGATTACTGGTAATTCGACGTATATCCGTCAGGGGCTGATAAAAAGGGCCAAATGCAACAAATTGAACCCCCCATATGTATGGCCGAAATTCAATAGTATTCGAGATATTTGAATTTTAAGGGTTTTTCGATATTTACCCAAAATTTGACATTTAATTCCAAATAAAAAAAAAACTACACATTTGAATGGGTACCATTAAAAATCATGTTGTAGCTAGCACTTCAATTAAGCTATGGACATAGTTAAAACTACTTAATTTAACAAAATAATTAAAATAATGAACGATATAAGAATAACATCTTACCAATATTTTTATTTTACGCTTCAAAAATGTTGCCTCCTCACAAAAATTTCTATGACATTAAAAAATAACTAGAAAAACTTGCCTATTCTGTAAGCTTTCCAAAAATGTATAAAAATCAACTTTAAAATACATAATTCGTGGCATGGCATGTGTTTGAACCGGCGCGGGGAGAGAAATAATGTGTGTTTTAGTTTATGATCCTTGCTAAAACAACCGATTTTACTGGCGGAATTCTTCGTGATGGGGCGGGGTGTGAGGGTGGGGGAGCACACGGCGTCTGCTGTGCTCGCGTGCTTCCTTAGTAAGTTTCGACTCTACGCCGCGCAAGCACGTGTGTTGTTATCTTGCTACTAACCAATCTCTCATCGCGTTAATTTGTTATCGATCATTATTGTTAATTCTTGTTTCTCTTGTTATTATTTTTGTTATCATTGTTATTTCGGATACCATGGCTTCGTATGCTAATAACGAATACGCAGACATTATGTTTTGTTATGGTTTTGCCGATGGAAACGCGGCTGCGGCTCGGCGAGAATACCAACGCCGCTTTCCCGATCGTCGACTTCCCCACGTTACTGTTTTCGGGAGCACCTATCGACGATTGTCTGAAACTGGCAGTGTTCAGAGAGCACAATTCAACGCTGGCAGACCTCGACGGTATACGGCTGACGAAGAGGACACCATTCTTCAGTGTTTTATTGATGACCCAAACATCTCAACGAACATTGTTGCAAGACAGCTCGGTATGTCCCAGTGGAAAGTGTGGTCGGTAGTACATCTATCAGGTAGACACCCGTACCATTATCAACCTGTCCAAACATTGCACGAGGGACATCCTGCCAGGTGACTCGAATTTTCTCGGTTTATGTTAAACGCTGACGCTGACCAGGAACATTTCCTAAGAAATATTTTGTGGACTGACGAGTCAAAGTTTGACCGGGATGGTATAACGAATTACCATAACTTACATTTTTGGGCACCTAAAGCAGGCAGGAATCCAAAAAAACTAAAAGAAACTGCGTCGCAAATGAGATTTTCCCTGAACGTATGGATGGGTGTCGTTGATAATTATTTGGTGGGCCCTCATTTCTTGCCCCAAAATTTGAACGGCGAAAATTACGAGGAGTTTTTGAGAAACAACCTAGACGATTTGTTGGTGGATGTTCCCGAAGAAATAAAAAACAACCTCATGTTTCAACATGATGGGTGCCCAGCACATTACCGGATTACTGTCCGACAGTGGCTAGATGAGAGATTTCCAAACCGATGGATTGGGAGGGGAGGGCCAATTCCGTGGCCAGCACGAAGCCCTGATATCACACCACTTGATTTTTACGTCTGGGGTCATATGAAGGAATTAGTTTATGTGACCCCAATAAATTCAGTCGAAGAACTTCGACAGCGAATAATAAACGCGGCGCAACAGATGAGAACAACGTTTTCATCAAGAGTGACGAAAACCGAAGTTAGGAAAAGAATTCGAACTTGCATTCGTAATAGAGGGGCTCATTTTGAACAAGATGTGTAAAATTTTTAATAAAATTTGACGTACATTTTTGAATGCATTTTATTTCATACAAATACAAATTCTCTCCCCGCGCCGTTTCAAACACATGCCATACCACGAATTATGTATTTTAAAATTGACTTTTATACCTTTTTGGAAAGCTTACAGAATAGGCAAGTTTTTTTAGTTATTTTTACGATTAATGTCATAGAAATTTTTGTGAGGAGGCAACATTTTTGAAGCGTAAAATTAAAATATTGGTAAGATATTATTCTTATATCGTTAATTATTTTAATTATTTTGTTAAATTAAGTAGTTTTAACTATGTCCATAGCTTAATTGAAGTGCTAGCTACAACATGATTTTTAATGGTACCCATTCAAATGTGTAGTTTTTTTTTTATTTGGAATTAAATGTCAAATTTTGGGTAAATATCGAAAAACCCTTAAAATTCAAATATCTCGAATACTATTGAATTTCGGCCATACATATGGGGGGTTCAATTTGTTGCATTTGGCCCCCTTTATCAGCCCCTGACGGATATACGTCGAATTACCAGTAATCCTGTATAATGTTACATTGGTTACACGGTACAGTTCAAAACCCTTCTTTTGTATTTTCTTGTTTGCCCCCAAAAGTGACCCCCATATTCAAAATTCATTTATTTACGTTACACGTCCGTGTTTGGGTCACAGAAATACATATATGTGAACCTGTCAACTTATATTAAACGGTCCAGTAGATATGGAGCAAATTGGCTGTGACAGACGGACAGATAGACTATCATGTTATTTTTATCATGAGGACGAAAATGCAAGTCTTTTGATTGAGCTGAAACATCTTAATGCTGCTTAAATCATAATTAAGATCATTTGTCATTTTAAAGCATTTGAAATCTTTCAAAGTTGTTAGTACTTTCAGTTCGATTCTATGCCTCCCGCATCCAGAGGATTCCTGCGGCCTTTACAAGGTCATCGGTCCATCTTGTGGGAGACCTTCCAACGCTACGTCTTCCGGTACGCGGTCGCCACTCCAGAACCTTTCGGACCCATCGGCCATCTGTTCTGTGAGCAATGTGGCTGCCCACTGCCACTTAAGTTTGACAATTCTTCGGGCTATGACGGTTCTTTTGGTTCTTCTGCGGATCTCTTCATTTCTGATTCGATCAAGTAGGAAAACTACAAGCATAGCCCTCTCCATTGCCCTTTGGGTGACTTTCAACCTTCTAATGAGGCCCATTGTGAGCGACCTTTCAGTTTTATATTGTAAATATTACTATCATTAGAAATAGTCTAAAGCCCGTCACAGGGCTATAATACATATCACTACATAATATAAAACAAAGTCGCTTCGTGCTGTCTGTTTGTCCCAATGTATGCTTAGATCTTTAAAACTTAGCAACGGATTTTTTGATGCGGTTTTCACCAATGAATGGAGTGATTCATGCGGAAGGTTGTGTGTAATTCTTTAATGTTTTGTGTAAATTGGCTGAAATATGACGATTATTGTTGAATATATCGGAAAAAATCATGCTGACTGGGAGCTTTACTGGCGTGCGCCGCGTAAACCGTGAGAGATACATCAAATGTATGCTCTACAGAATTGTATAAATATCTTAAAAAGTGCAACGAAAAAGTCCACAATAATATATGTCTATCTTCTAAGGATGACCTACAGTAACCATTTTCATCTTTCAGAATATGATAAAAATTTCATTGTTATTTCCGAAGCTATTTTGACCGGTACTATATTTATCCTTATCTAATGTAATATGTTATTTAAATTGGACATTGAATTTCGATTATTATATGACTTGACAGATTCAAAATTACGCGTAACAATGGTTGACGACAGTGATTATGGTTGACGACAACGCGGGCGCAGCGGTAGGAGTCAATGACCTTTTCCTCGGCTATTAGGTATCTCATCCCAGTAGTAAATATCCCACGGGTACGTAGGTAACGTACCTGTGGGATATTTACCAACATCCACGTGGGCGAAGCCGCGGGCAAAAAAAAGTATATTATTATATTTTGCTATTGCTTTTTTGCGTAGTTTTTGGTGCGTACTTTCTACAAATATAATATATTATAGCCACGTCTGTTTCGGCTTCAACCATAACCGAAACTGTCTTAATGGTACTGTGAGAAATACGACTACTTATTATTTGGGCACCTAGGTCCGGACGCCGGCGATTTACAGAAGCGAGTAGAGCTAACTAACACTGAGTTGGCGAGCAACGAGCAGCGATTCCGCGATGGTGACGAGCACTTACTCACTGTATGCGTAATTGCTACCAAGCGTGAGTCTGTCGGCGAGTGCCCTACCCGCTTAAGAGCGGGCCTAATGCCAGGATAAATTCTGATTTCACCCGCGCGTCTCGCAACCCCCGCATTAGTGCAAAAAACAATCACGGGCGGCGCGACAACGCGCGCAACCAAACTCGCGTACTAGTATATGCAATATAGTCAGATAAAACCACAGACATTAAAAAAAAAACTATTATTAATTTTCTTTGGATAAAACAGGACTGTACAAATGGATATGCGCATATGCTATCGGTTTCACAGAATTCGCAAAATATAATTCTAATAAGAGTGTAATCATTGTGCTGTATTATGTGTAATAATACTATGTTGTATACAAATTTCATAAATTGTGATATTATGTAGTATGGACACACTGATATTTTACTTGTTCACTAAGAATTTAAGTATTCCTAGACTTGTTTTACTATACAATTCAATTATTTTGCTATAAATAAAACACGATGGTAAGAAATATCTTATAATTATCACAATAATATTTTTTTAAAATTAAAAAACACCGATTCTAATGAGTCATCAGTAATAAGCAAATGATAATATATGTTCTTCATTTAATGGTTCAGGAGTAAACAACTCTCTAAAATTAATTGTTTCAGGACAGAATTGCTTGCATTTTGAGGGTCCAGCGGCATTTGGTTCTTTGAGCTGAAGTTTTTTGGGAATTGTTGGTTGCCTCAAAGGCATGTTTCTTGTTTGGCGTGGGTCAACTAATTCAGGCAATATGTGTTCCATATAAAATTCGGTAAGCTTACCAATCATTTTCTTTTCCCAAAAGTCGTCATCGCGGAATATTGTTTGAACAGTCAGTCTTTGATTTTCACCAGACCACACTGCAAAAAGACACTTGTTTCTTTTACTTATATGTAACTGTCCTTGGACTTGGTAAAACCAAGGGTGGTTCTTGTTAATAAATTTTTTTGTACCTTTTATGGCCCAAAATTTAATTTTTTTATTGTTTATAGCCTCTTCAATAGGTATTTTGAATGCAGAAAGTGGGCATTTTATCTCTACTATTGTGTCGTTACCGACTAAGCCATCTGGGGTAGCTGCCAAAAATGGTATCTTATCGTCTATGAATAGTCCACATGGGTTTATTTCCACACCTTCTTGTCTTGCAATCTGGTTGAGAGCAATGAATTCATTATCTATACCGTGTTTTATTGAAGCTACGCTTGAAATATTTCGTTTGTATAACAAAGCTTTAACGATACTTGCGCTGGTAGTCGGACGACGATTGATAATCTTCCCAAAGTTTGATGCAGTTAATAAATTTCTACGAAGCTCTAACCACTCACTGCTATCTCTTTGCAAGATTGTAGCTCGTTCAACCTGTGACTTTTCAAGTTCAGTTTTTTCTAAATTTTTCAAGAAACTTCGTTTTGCCAGGTCGTAAACGTCTTCGTCCATATCAGGCTTTTGACAACTGTCTGTTCCATAATTTTTGTCTGCGGTTGCAACCGATGCCAGTGTTTTCCTGAAACTTTTAACATTTCTTCGACACTTATTTTTTTGTTTTCTTTTGTCTTCCAATAATTTCGTTTTTGATTTAGGACTCATGCCCAAAAGCGATTTTTGTAAATTGTATAATGGCCTTTTCGTATTAAATGCCACAACTGCTGCCGCACATCTGGATTGATATGTTTGCCGTTGAATTAAGTTAGTTCGTTTACCGCCTACAAATTTAGCTATTATGCTATTGAACTGTTCAACCGGGTTACTGTCACAGTCATTGATCAAACTTCGTGAGTGCGAAGCAACTAGGCCCACAATGTATTGAACTTTCGCCCAAAATGCAGAACTTTTTACTTTCGGCACGAGGTCTTCATTTTGCCTTTCACTACAACAGTAGTGATCTAAACATTCGTTGTGATGACCGAATGCATGATTATATGAGTTATTAATGTCAACAAATAGATTATGTATTCGCACACCTAATTCAGCAGTATTATTTTTGTGATGTTTTATAGCTGAACAAATAACTTTTCTAATGGCAAGAATTCTTTTTGTGGTGATATTTTTTCTCATACATAGTGGATATTTTGTATCTTTACTGATGGAGGCTAATTTGTTGCACAAATTACGCAATATGTGATTTCTACATTCAATTTTCTCCACGGTAACATTTTTATAAGGTCTCTCTTCCAGGATCTTTGCGTAAGTGCTCGAATCACCATCCGCTATAACTCGCCCATATATGATGTTATACATTTCTACGGAATTTTTGAATCCTTCTACTATTATTTCTGCCTCCATTCCAGAAGAAGAACCCGTGTAATTTCTATAACATTTGTGTTCTTTTGGTGGTACTCCTATATTTTGTGCACGAACACATATGCAACAGAATTTATTTTTCACACCTAAATAAAGAACTTATTTGAACTTCCTGCCGACTATAGCTGCTGCTCCAGAAAGCGCAGAATAGTTACTCTTATAGGAACGCTTAGACCAGCAGCCGTCAGCAATGACATCAACGATTGCTATCCCATCCATATTTACTCTACCTTCTTCTATTGCTGCTTGTCTTTCACGTTCCGCTGCAACCGCCATAGCCTGTTGAGCTGTTTTTTCCCAATGTTGACAAATTTCAACGTGTTTTCTTTCGTACATCTGTTCTGACAATATGGGAAGATTCATTGCGGCACACAGCCTTTGAAACTGTTCTAAACCAATGCCAGTGCTTGTGATACCAGATACTGCAGCTGTATTTATATCTACGTTTTGGGTTGGCAGTGGATCTGTTGTATTTACGATAAAATTAGCTTTACACATATTACAGGAAAGTTTCAGTTTCAAATTAAGGCCTATTTTTGTTTCTCCCGTGATGTGTAAGTTGGACAGAGTGCAGCCGAATTGAGGTGAATGGTTAGAAATAATTTTTAATTTTTCAAAAAAATATGTTTTATCTATTATTATTCTTTCTGCAGCATCATAAAGATTTTCGTCATGATCTTTGACTTTCTTACTCTTATTTTTTTTATTAACATGCTTTGGTCCTTTATACACGCGTAGATCAGAGTTTCTGTAATAAAAAGGAATAACGTAATGCATCTAAATGTATGGCAAGATTTTTAGAGGTTGATTCATTGTTAGTCAATTCAAAATTTCTTACGATTTTTGCAATTTTCAGGTCAGTGTCAGGTTGACATGATTTCATGAAAAAGTAACTTAATGGAACAAATCTAACTTAGAAGAGATGTATTAAGGATTCAAATGATTATAATTCCGTAAATGCATATTTGTTATGGTCGCGAATCATATTTTGATCAAGACACAACCTGACACTGACCTGCAAATTGCAAAAAACGTAAGAAATTTTGAATTTCACGAACTACCACTGCGGGTCCTCTTTACAATAAAGTTCCATAAAATACATACTGTTCGCGTAAAACACTCTTGTCATTATGCAACTCAAGCTCCGTTACGTTGAAACTACTCAAGGAACTGCCAATTGTTTTTGTTAAATCGTTACTGAAATAAATAAAAACATTTAAAAGGACCTTTGGTACATGTGTAAGTATATCACCGAAAAAAAAACTGACGAAAATACTTTGCAAGAGTTTCAGCTAGAAATCCTTCTTTATTGCTATAAATATCTGGCTGTTCATGCTGAGTGGCTGAAGTGTTACAGCTAACATTCTCCAAGGTCTTCAACATAAGTCTGAAAGTTGGGTATGAAAAAGTCACTATTCACAATTCTTTATGAAAGCATAGGTATATACACTACGTATGTGAGATATTGATAGAAGAAATAGATAAATGTACTTCTCTGGTGGCAAATCCTGGTCATCATTCAAATTATTTTCAACGTCGACGGTACCACCGATCGAACCATCATCAAACTGGATCTCTCGATTACTAACTTTTTCTGGGAACTGATACCTAAAACAAGTGAGTTTTCTGGAATGGTCTTTTATAAACCTTTATTTTGATACCTCACTCGACTAGTTGTCAAAGGGTAACAAGCAAAGAGACAGGGCGAGAGAGAGGGAGATCACAATACTTTTGTATTTCTAATTTTAGTGAGGAAGTGTGGACAACACTCACTAATTCAAAACAAATGACATCTCGTTCATCGATATCTATCTAGCCCTTTAAGTTTAAAGTAGCATAGTTAATTTATTATAGACCTACATATATTACTATCTACACAGGGTGTTAGGCAGATGGTTGAACATACGAAAATGGCGGATCCGTGGGACCATCTGCTACATATTTAGACCCAATAACAAACCCTGAAGATGTTATTTAAAAATGAAATTAATGACGTTTGAAGTTTGCAACGACGAATTACGAACAAAATTTAAAAAATCGGTGTGGCCTGGGTCTTGTTATTGGGTCTAAACACGTAGCAGACGGGCCCACGGATCCGCTATTTTCGTATGTTCAACAGTCTGCCTAACACCCTGTATAGACACTTTCGAACGGAAACAATACAAGATTGCAACGGTAAAATAAATCGTCTGTTTATTTTGCGTATACAATAATACATACCTTCGACTTCGGCAATTAGCAATCATTTGAGTCTTCAACTGTTTTAGGTTTCGCTTCTTCAGTTTTTTCATTGTATTTTTTTTGTTTCCCATATTACTCAACAAAAATGTAGATATATTTTAAGATAATAATTAATAATAATGGCGGCTACGCGCGGAGCAAACTAACATAGACTACCCGTCTCAACAGAGCGAGGGCAACTGATCGCCGATCAGTTCGGTGAGACAAACAGATGTCTCAAGCTCATGTTACGCGAGACGGAAGACAGCGTTTATCGCGGATTAAAAATGTAGTAAGCGCCAAAAGCTTTTTATTCTGTTATCTTTTAGAATAGACAATATTTTAAAAAATCGCTAGGGTCAGCTCTAGGTTTTATATTCGTGATAATATTTATCTAATTTATGGTTCACTAATATGCACCAAAATAAAATGAAAAGCAAAAAAGTTGAAAATTAGAGGTAACTTTGTGATGGTTTTCTATCGAGAAAATTTTATCCTACTATGTTTTTCGTCAGGGCCGACCTTTACATTTATAATGAAGTTTCCTGACATATAATTTTTTTCCAATTTAAACATGTTTTACTACTGTGAAAATCTAATCAAAGATTGAAGATTTTGCTTTAGGCCCAATCTTAAAAGCGAGCGTCGCTGAGTGAGTATAGGTACTATCTTTGATAGCTCTTGTCGCTGCAAACGAATACCTACTCGGCGGCGGTGTGAACAATTACCGATCAACTATTAATATATATAGATATATATATATCTTTGACTTACATACGGGACCTATAATCTTTTGTACGTTTCTTGAGCGAGAAAATCGACGATCCACCGCCGACGATGAAGCGACTAGCTATCAACGATTTCGTCGCTCTATATTCGAAAAAAAATTCTTTTTCGTTCATAACGCTTTTTCCCATACTTGCCCGGATTTGAATCCACAACACTAATAAGCTGTATCACGCATCACGACATTAATAAGCTTTATGTACTGAATAAATTCCAAAATCAGCAGACTATTGTTTATGAATCTACCAGAAACTTTCGAACCCGTTCGTCCTGCGCCTGATCCCGACCCGATCGTGTCGGATTGCCCTCCAATCGGGCTATGAGAGTAAAGGAACAGAGAGTGCACCTGTCTGCGCACACACTTGTGCACTATATCTCCCACACCGATAGCTAATAAAATAGCTGTGTCTCCGATGAGATTGGCCGCCGATGGCCGAAAATCGGTCTGGAGGAACTACCAGAAAAGTAAAAAAAAAACCCTATTAAAAACCTTATCGAATCCAGAATAGGTGAAACAGTCTTCAAGAGTTGTGTTGAAGTTACACACAACACTTCAATGAACTAATTTGAACTGTTCAAAAGAACTGTTCACTCTTAATATATACTACAAATCATATTTATTTGTTTTGTCATACGAACCACTGTTGTACAGATCGTTTGTATAATCTATAAATATTTAAATTGTTTCTTGTTGATGTAAATATTATACAACTGTTTATTTTTTAATTTCACATGATCTTCAATTTGTTTAATTAATCTCAGTTATGCCAAAGAGATAGATAATATCTCTCTGGCATAACTGAGATTAATTGTGTGCTACATGTGGCGGCGCAGCAAGTGGCTGAAAAGAAAAGAAAGAAAGAAAGAATAGTTATTTGTGCAACAAGAGAGCAAAGTCGTTTTTTGCTGCGAGTGTTGATTTTGAATCCCGAGTAAGCGAAGGATTCTATAATTGAATCACGAGCGTAGCGAGTGATTCTAGGTTAGAATCCTGAGCGCTGCGAGGGATTCAAAGACACGAGATGCAAATAACTTTGCTCTCGTGTAACACATACAACTTTTCACCTCAGCAGCGAGAACATACAACATGTAAAAAAAAACCCTGTCCGATCCGTGAGGGTGTTGTTAGGTATCGTACTGTGAGCATATTTATGTGGAAATTTTCAGGAAAAAAGAAAAAATAATCCCTACATTTTTTTCAATGGTGAATTTGACCGAATTTTACATTTGGTGCGGGCGGCGGCCGTCGTTTAGCGGGTGTCTAAAAGTCATAAGTTATGAGTTTTGCAATTTTTTTATGGTTATGGGGTAATTTTGGAACTAAAAATGTGAATTTTAAATACCAATAACTTTTTTACTATCAATAATAATCAAAAAATAACTGTTTTGTAATGTTACTGCAGTACCTTATGCCCATTTTCCCCAGATTTTCGGATTGGACAAGGTTTTTTTTTACATAATCTTCATCACTTCGTATTTTGCAGCCACCAACTTGGATTTATATTTTGACCTGACTATCGACTTTAGCACCCTCGAAAACTATGAAAACGACACCCATGACGAAAAATGTGAAAATTTTCACAGCCACCATCTTGGATTTTTATTTTGACTTCACTATCGGTTTAAGCAACTTTGAAAACCATAGAAACGATACCAATGAAGAAAAATTAGAAAACTTTCGCAGCGGCCATCTTGGATTTATATTTTGACTTCACTATCGGCTTTAGAAACCTTGAAAACCATAGAAACGATACCCATGAAGAAAAATTAGAAAATTTTCGCAGCCGCCATCTTGGATTTACATTTTGACTTCACTATCGGCTTTAGCAACCTTGAAAACCATAGAAACGATACCCATGAAGAAAAATTTGAAAATTTTCGCAGCCGCCATCTTGGATTTACATTTTGACCTCACGGTCGGCTTTGGCACCCTTCAAAACTATGAAAACGACACCCATTATGAAAAATGTGAAAATTTTCGCAACCGCCATCTTGGATTTTCATTTTGACCAAATTCACACTTACTATCTCTCTCTTTCTCTTTGAATTAGAAGAAGACAGTCGCAAGCGCCTTTTCGCGTGACGATATCTGCCACTGCACTCTTACCCCAAGCCGCTTCCAAAAATTTAATTAAACAGAATTTAAATAAAACCTTAACAGATGATTTGCAATTTTAATGTTTTAAGTATATCCGAACGTTTTATTGTTTGTTTCTTTTTTGGGCATAGTAGGTAGATATGGAATTTTGAAATCGAACTTCGAATCGATTTGTTTCTATCTCTCACTTTTTTCGTATCGAAGTGAAAGTGACAAAACGAATTGAAGTTTAAATCTTTAGAATTTTGTGAGTAGCCCAACACTGCTGTCGGCATTTAAAAAAAATAATTAAAAAGTTACTTTGTCTCACGCTCGCAGCAAAATCGAATTTTGCTCACTGTTTTTTGACAGCAAAACCTGCTTGTTTGAGGTGCTGAGGTGAAAATATGTTTATTCTGCACAAACAAAAGGCAACATTTAAAGAAAATACATAAAATACACAAATACAAAAGTAGCCAAAAGCCTCGTATTCAACCAACAATTATACGCTTGAAAATGTTGTTCGTCGGTTGATATCAAGGCCACGGACCAAAGACAATATTGCGTAATTACTGTTGCGACATTAACAAATGACAACAAAAAGATAACAAAAACAAAAATGCCGATTGCAGAGTTAACTACTTTTTCACTTCTCATGCTCTGAAAGTGCTTATTGGTGTAGGATATAGGCGTCTCAAAATCGAGTTTTGTGCACAAGAGCATTAACGTATCTACTCATAAATGTATCTATATTAACGCAAAGAACTTACTTTAATTTATTTGCCTTATTTGTTTTTTAAGACATAAAACAGTTTCCTTCAGTATTCAAAACTGTACTAATTTTACTTTGAATTTTAATTAAAGAAATGTTATGTTATACTACTGTTTTATTTCCTCGCAATCGAAGTGAAAAGCAGAGTTTTATAACTCGTCCACAAAACCATTTTATCCTCGACATTACTATGAGCCCTCGCCTTCGTCTCGGGCTGCTAAGTGTCGGATAAAAATGGTTCGTTTGGTGCACTTGTTGTTAAATCTACTATAACTGCTGCTGCTGCTTTGCTGGCTGCGTCTAGTCTTGTTACGAAGTTTTCAGTAACTTCCGACAAGTCGGATAAGAGTGACCGAACCGAACAGGTCGGATAACAGTGACACTGGTTAGTGACAGTCACTCCAGCAGAGCGTCGCATCGATGGTTGCCTGACGACCGTTTTCTGATGACAGACATGATGGAAGCCGCTGTCGCACCACATCCACGACGAACTGCTGTATACCGGCTCAATCCTGATGATTTGCTGATGATATTAAAGCTGCTGAACAACAAATATGATAGTCACTTATGGTAAAGGCTATCCAGCGTCGTTACGAGAAGGCCGCGACGTGCGGCTAAACCACGGTATCCTAGAAGAGCGGCGGCCGCCAAATAACGGCCGCAGTGACGGCTGTCATGAAAATGATGGCTGCTGGGTGACTTTATGGTGTCAAAAAACCATAGAACAATAGAGAAGAAAAAGATGGTTTTCGCTACGGAGCTCGCTACGGCGTAGCTAAACTGTGCTACGGCGTAGCTCACATGATACGTACGTCGTCTTTACAAAATGTTTTGATACACAACCAAGAAATTTAAAAAACCGTTTAAAATGATTTGGAGGGAAAAATTATGCATGAGGGACAACGAAAGTACGTAACTCATAGTTTTTCCCTTTTTAAGCCATAAGATAAATCGTAAGGAGAAAGGAGAAGTTTTTGTAACAGTGTTTAGACTTTTATTAGTCGTTCTCTGTTAATTATTACTAAGAGGTTCTACTTTAACCCTTAATTTGGCATTGTATATAGATAGTGCAATCCACGACGACGAGCCCCACTCCGCTCCGTACTAAAGAACAGCTTACAGTACAGTCATCGCGGAGTGGGGCGCGTCGTCGTGGATTGCACTATCTGTACATGACTTTAAAAAACTTGATTTGTTAAATAAAAAAAACAACTTGCGTGTGATATATTAACTTTTTCATATTGAAATACTAACTATAATTGGTAGAACAAATAAAACACACATCTAGGAACATCCATTTTGACAATACTTCAAAATAATGGCTACCCGGCGAACGTCAACTGTGTTGTCCAAGGCATTTATATTATTATTATGAACATTAGGTAGTTTAGGATAGGTGTAATGACTAAAATGTATGCTTTATTGTGTAATGGAATGTGTGTGATAATAATTGTAAAGTTTTTATTATATAAAATGGTTGTATTTTGATCACTAATATGATGTATGCTGTGACATACACTGCCATGTTTGTCATGAAACTCCCTCCATTTTGTTTGTATATCACGGCATTCATTGCCAGTTTGAGGTTGCTTTTTGGGTTTATTTGCTTAGTAGTTAGTAGCATGCTTTTTTTTCTAATTTCAAACTCTTGGAAGTAAAATTTAGCGCATGTACGTACTGAGAATGCTTCCTCTGACGGCAGTGAACATTCTGACCTTCACACCCCGCTTTTGAGGTCAACTTCTTCTGCACCTATATTGATAGTTCAATAGAATATTTTAGACGATGACAAAGACGTGGGGTCTTCGTCCCAGCATGTTCGAGTCACCCCAATCTTCAAAGCGTGTATTCAAGACCTTCCCTAGAACTAAATTGTAAGAAAGTGCCGATACTGGGTGCCATATGTTCCGTCACTCTCAGCAACTCCCTCTACTCCTGCAACTCCAGTAACTCCTGCACCCTTTGCACCGCCTGAACCTATTACTAAACGACCAGGACGAAACAGAACCCCTCAAGGATTTTCGATTTGAAGTTTACGAGAGGTTAAAAAGTCCGGACGCACCCGTGAAAAGACTGACAAACATCCACAAGCCAACCCGGTAAAATCATCACGTTATGATAATGTTGGCCATTTTATGACTATGACCACTCAAGGTCGATGTAGGCTATGCTCCAAGCTCTGTGTTATGCATGAAATGCCAAATCCGTCTGTGGTTCGTAACTGGTAAAAGTCTTACGAACTGTCAACTAGACTACCACATGCGTGTTTAGTAAAGCTGGCAATTTCTAGGCGTTATCAACTTGTTTTTTTAATATATTTGAATTTGTATTGTAATTGGAAATGTATGCCACAGATTTACTCAACTCATTGGCAATGTATGCTGTGGCATACATAGTTTTTCAGGAAATCTGTAGTTCCTACATTTTTTTCATTATTTTTCTATACATACTCTAAAAAAAAAAGTATTTTATTGCATTTTATTCTTTGCCAAATTAAGGGTTAACCTGAATAGCTACAGCCATTTCACTTTTCAATAAGACTACCATCATGGCCGCCACCAGGAATCCACCACGCATGCGCTAATCTGTTGCTTTGACAGTTAACAAGCAAAGGAAACATGTTTCAGCCTCCTTATTTTATAATTCCTATGCAACTTGTTTTAGCGTAATTATAGCTCGTAGTTACGGAAGACTCTTGTATGTTTACCATTAATGAAGCAAAGACTTCATAGCTTTGCGCAGTAAACCCTCCCATATAGAAGTAGCTATCACAGGAAAAATTAGCTTACGAATCTTATATGCCCAATTTGGCAATAAAAATGCTACCATTGGTAAGTAAAACTATTCGATTTTGTATAAAGGAACCGAGCATTCGTTAATTTAATGTTGTTTTAATATGTAGTTACAAAGGAAAGTGTAGAAAACTCTCATATTTTAATGAAGGCTAGAACTGATGAAATATATTCATCCTTTTTCGATGTTCTGAAAACCCTGTTGCTGCCTTAGTCTTTAAATCCATAAATGGGCGTTACTATAGAAATAGTTAGCTAGTAACGTGAACATGTGAATTTAGGACCCAATAAGAACATGCTAAACTACTGTTGAGGAAAATCTGTTCGCCTTTTCTTGCTCACAGTAAAATCAGCAAATGAATTTCTTAAAATTCACCTTTACATAAAATTTAAACTTAAAGCTCTATGGAAAAGCAAAAAATACTGATCGAAACTTTATTGATATGCCATTAATTTAAAACAGAATTGTTTCAACAAAAGTATAACAAATTATGAGAAAAAAAATCCCTAAGTTGAAATCCTGCATCTCGCAAACGGAGTTTTCCTATTAATTTTGTAGAGGAGCCAATTTCGAGGTTGTTAGTCGGGGGGTCCGTTGCTACTCCGTAAATCGGCGCGCTAGGAGCCGATCCAAGTCCTAGCTATCTGGCTGACGACGATCCAGCTCCCAATATTTAATAATAATAATACTACAAGACAGAATGTTAAAACAGAGTGCTAAGTCTCTCACCCCCACGGCAGCAGCAGATTTGACCTCCTTTTGTTACTTTTTTGTAGGTTTTTATTAAATATTAGCTGACCCGACAGACGTCGTCCTGACTAAATTTTATTAATTCATACAAAAATCCCATAGAAAGCGGGCGTTAATTTTTTCAGGATACTTATCCAAATTTTCTTTTCATAAAAACCTAACTCGCAAAATTACGAACGTTAACAGAAAAAAATGGCAAATCGGTCCAGCCGTTCTCAAGTGATGCTTACCATCGAACAGCAGTTCATTTCTGGGGTTTTGTGCCCGATGGGTGCCAAACGGAACCCTATTACTATACTACATAAAAGAATGATAAAAGATAGCTTGATCTCTGCGACATACATGTCAAACTGACATTCAAGGGATGATGATGATTCGAGGGTAGGAATTCATTTATTAGGTATGCCCATAAAGTATGGTATTCACAGTTACTGTCTGTACTATTATGAAATTCAGGACTTCAGCGGTGATTTTACCAACAGCTGTCGCAGACAGGACCGGTACATCCAAAATTCTGCTCGACGTAATACCGTACCATGACCGCCATGATGTTGGCTACGAGGCTCCACAACTCTTCAGGCTTGCTGATAAGCGACCACACCATCCGAAATCGTTTGCGTGAAGTGGGTCTGCGTTCCCGAAGGCACCTGAGAGTTCCACTTATAGCACCCCGCAATCGTAGGGCCCGTTTACAATGGGCTCGCGAACATAGAATTTGGGAGGAAGAGGACTCGCGTTGTGTTTGCTTTTCCGATTAATCTCGTTTCGGTATTAGGCCGGATACAAGACGTAGGTACCTACTCGAGTTTGGAGGACCTTTAGGCGTCAAGAACTTTTGAAATTTTGTCAGGAAGTTCATTCATATGGAGGGGGACCAATAATGGTTTGGGCCGGTATTAACCCGACCAAATTAAGTGCACGAGTGTTCATCTCCTAAACAGCTCAATACCATTAGCCCCCTTTTTCTGCACTCATGGTGATCCTGCTGAAGGGAGCGTGACTACGGCCGGACCACCTTCAAAGTATATTTTCTCGAAAACTACTAGGGTACCAATTTTGTTGTTCGAGCACTGATTTTCACCAATTGGGCACTAATTATTTTCCAAATAAGGAAGCGATTGGCGTCAGTGGTAGTCACGGACATCAAATCCAGTTCTAGAACATAACTGCCATAAAGGGATGGTAGGCTAAGACGACACTAAGTTTTTTAACTTTAGCTTTTTCAGATTTCTCTCTGTGTTGAAAAAGTTTCAAAGCATATTCCTGACTACGTTACGGTCGCCTTCCAGTCTAACCGGATGCAACTGAATACCAGTATGTTACATGGAGCGACTGCCTAAGTGATCTCCACAACCCAGTTACTGGGTAATGCAACACAACCAGTCTTACACTGGTTGTCTGACTATAGCAGTGATAGCCGAGTGGTGTGACCGTAGGACTGCCAAGTCACAGGTCTCGAGTTCGAACCCAAGGCACGCACCTCTGACTTTTCGGATTCATGTGCGTATTGTATAATTATCACTAGCTTGAAAAACGGTGAAGGAAAACATCGTGAGAGGAAACCTGCATGCCTGAGAGATATTTCTCGACGGCATGTGAAGCCAAGTCAGAGGCAAATGGGCGGCTTTAAAACTCTGACACCAGGTTAGTCCCTAACCACGCGAAAAGAAGAAGAACTTTCGAGTTTCTGACCTGTAACGACTGTCTTAGATCTACAAATGACAGCCGGGACCAAGGATTTAACGTGCTTTCCGAGGCACGGAATGGTCTCGGTATGTAATGGATGGTCACCCATCCACGGACCGACCCCTTGGTAACAATACACCCGGGGAAGACTGTCTGTCAGACTTGATCGTTTTCTGGGTGGGTGCGTTAGGAAAGGTATGTGATAAACAAAAACACAAAAAATAACAAAATATAACAAATATATTCTTGTAAATTGTAGTCTTAAATCTAGACATGATTACATTTTATTGTTCACATTTAATATTTTATTGTATTAGTTCACTATGGAAAGTACACAATTGTTTCAACAAAAAATAATTTGATTATTACACATACATGGTTACAAAATATATTTTAAGGGCTTGATTTACCAGCCCCTGATAAGCCCCTGGCACTAGTTTTACACAAATTCAGTTCCACATTTAGATAGTGAACATCCGGACACCAGCTCCTAAATGACTGATCAAATCTCTGATAAGTAATTCTGTTCTCAAAACTTATGTTAACCGTTTTGTATTGATTGAAAATTATTAAAAAAATATTTTGTATATTGTCTAAGGTTTGAGCAATATAGTTTACTTGTGTATTTGTTCAAATAAGTTGGATTTTAAATATTTTCAGCCATACTACGTTCTGATGCTAGACGAATATAAAAGTTTGTTATTTGAACTATAAAACAATACATAAAAGATAGCATGATCTCACTTGCTTGATCGCACTTGGCCACTTTTATTAAACAGAAACAATAATATTTCTTTAAGAATACAATGATCTTTTTTCAAACAATACAGATAAAAAAATATCTAAGAATAGAGTACAGTTTAAAAATGTTCCCTTTACAACAAAAATATGAAGTTAAAATAAATAAAAAATTACCCTTACACCGAATGCTTATGAACAGAAAAATCTACATACCTGTTGCTTAAAAAAAACTTGTATGTATAAGGTGTGGAATATAGACTATAGTTAGGACTAGCCGCTGCTATTTTTTTTCTCTTTCTAATATAAACGTAGCCTAAATTACTCTCTATAACATCAGCTATCTGTCAGTGAAAGTCCTGTCAAAACCGGAGATTAGCCGGAACAAACGCGTCTGTTTGAAATGCCGAAATAACAGCTTGAATTAAAGTACACGGTACTTAAAACACTTACACATACTTTTTTTTTCTGTGTGTCTACTTGTTTCGGCTAATCTCCGCAACGGCTGGACCGATTTTGACGGGACTTTTTTATAATATAGAGAAAAAAAAAATAGCAGCAATTACTTTTATTTTAGAAACATAATTAGGGTCGACGTGGTTGAAGCCCCGGGCAGCAGCTAGTATTCACAAAAAATGTTGTTTGCTTAGCTATTATAGCCTTTATCATCCGCAACAGATATGTAACAAGCACACCTTCATCATCATCACCATTACTTCAGCTGAAAGACGTTCACTGCTGGACACTCCGACCGGTTCTGTGCCCCCCGCATCCAGCGGATACCTGCGGCCTTTGCAAGGTCATCGGTCCACCTTGTGGGAGGCCTATGTCCAGCAGTGGACGTCTTTCGGCTTAATTTGCACACCATTACCACAGTATAAAAATGGACAGTAGAGAAACTCACCCTAAGCGATTATCGCGGTGCTCTGCTGTGTCGAGACGAGTGGTCACCGCGTCCGTTTTAAAATGGAGCGTAAGTAATTGGAGTTTACTCTTTAAGAATCGATTTTCATATAAGACCCCCCCCCCCCCCCCCCCCCGGAATAGATACTTTATGAGGAGTGAAATTTATACAAGCATTAATTTGTTTTATTCGTAAATAATTACATATTTCACAGTTCGATCTAGATATGTCGGCCGTTTTTTTTAAGTGGTGCGTTTTTTTTACCCTCTTTGCCTATTGCATATTCAAAGATAATTGTATCGTAAACTCCAGTCGTTCGTCGGAGCTGACACACACACTCTTTTATTTCAATAAATAGGCCTAGTTTCCATACTGTCCATATTTATACTGTGCCATAACATTAATATTTCACAACCATCACACTCTCATAACATAGTACCTACAGTCTACACTCTACAGCATTTTTCTAATCATGTAGTTCAGAATTCCTCCGTTCTTGAAGTATGTGAGGTCGACTTCTGTGTCGAAACGCACTATGACCTGGAATGACTTGCCGTTGCTCACCTGTGGACAAAAAACAACACAGCTTATTGAGAGGCTCGTGGCTAAGATATAAAAGTTGAGGGGGATAAGTTACAGAAGTTGAGAGGCCAATAGATATACAAAATTTGAGGGGCTCATGGACAAGTTACAAAAGTTGAGGGGCTCTTGGATAAGTTACAAAAGTTGAGAGGCTAATGGATATGTTACAAAATTTGAGGGGCTCATGGACAAGTTACAAAAGTTGAAGGGCTCTTGGATAAGTACCAAAGTGTTATTAACGGGCTCATGATCGAGCTCCAGGCTAAGTACGGCCCGATTCAAACTTAATGGCGGCTCGGAACATAAGGCGAGTCGCTGCGCAGTAACGAAATCATGTGTCAGCGGGGGGGAGGGGTGGAGTACTGCGCAGCGAGTAGCTAACTTCCAAGCCGCCATTAATTTTGAATCGAACTACACCAAAGTGTTATTGCCGGGCTCGTGGCTAAGTAACAAAGAGTTACTGCTCGCTGTCATTCAGCTGGAGGCTTTTATTTAGATACTGTTTACGTTAAGTTATTTTTATTTCTGCCTTTGGTTGGTATATTGGCGTGTGCTAGCTGTCATATGGTTATTAATTTATAATTTAAATTATGTTTTGCGTTGCGTAATGTAAATAATTTTGCAAACTATTATATAGTTTTTTTTTTTCTAACTGAACAGACAACTGTGCTGCTGAGGAGTTAGTTGCGCCACTTCTTCCCAGCTGCAGCACTAGTGCTAATTCTCAGCCTAGTTTGAATAAATGACTGAATTTAGACTTTTTTCTGGAAGGTGTGGCTGTTCTGTCACTTTTGAAACTGTAGCGGAATGATTACTATAATGTCTCACCTTCACGGTCACAACATGGCCGGGCGCTACATCGCTGCCCAGCTCGATGTCGTACTGCTCGCTGCCGTCCAGCTGCAAGGTGTCCGCGCTCTGCCCCGGCAGGAACTGCAGCGGGATGATGCCCATGCCCACGAGGTTGGAGCGGTGGATGCGCTCGAACGACTCGGCGATTACTGCGCGGATGCCCTGAGGGTGAGGAAATGTATTATTAATTGCCTGTAATTGTCTAACTGTAGCACACAGGAACCCTTAGCAGAACAGAACCGTCAAAACAGAAACATGTTACAACACTGAAAGTCGGTTCTCGTAATTAAAAAAAAACATGCAGTGCAGTCTATGGGGACTGCCGATATTTCAGTTTTCCATATTGCCAAATTAATCAAAATCGTTAAATATTTGACACCTATTTGCGACGTTGCCAACTTGTAGAAAGACCGCTCTAAGTCCCATATAATAGGGGGGGGAGCCTATTGCCATCAAACGGGCACTGAAACTAAATCCAGACTCTGGGCTGCTATTTTTATGGTGTACACACATAGCATAACATCACGCCTTGTTTCCCCGAAGGGTTGGGCAGAGGTGTACCTACCTGTAGTAGGTAGGAACACCCACATTTCGCCAGTTATGTTTAAGTCCCATGTAACAGGGGGCGAGCCTATTGCCATCAACCGGGCACAAATCCAGACTCCGGGCTGCTACTGAGAAATTCCAGATAGAAAAACCCAATAACATTTTGCCCGACCCGGGAATCGAAAACAAGACCTCATGCTCAGCAGTAGCGCCTGCGACCACTAGACCAACGAGGTAGTCCTAAGCTTTGTAAATAATAAAAAAGAGAAAAAAGTATATACTCACAAGTAAATAAGGCCCTTTAGCCGCCCAGTCCCGACTGGATCCAGAGCCGTAGTCTTTACCAACGATGGCTATTAGAGGCACGTTCTCAGACGCGTATCTGTCGAAGAAGAGAAGTAAGCAATCATTAATTAACCAATCAATCAAATATGGACTATCCTATATTATTAAATGACCTATATTTGTATTATATTTGTAATCACGTTCTCGAAAACGGCTCTAATGATTCCGATGAAAGTTGCAATATAGAGGTTTACGGGGGCGAAGAATCGACCTAGCTAGGTCTCGCATCTGGGAAAATTAGTTTTCTCTATTTTTAACCAAAAAGAGCTCTGTCACCCACGTACTGAAAACAAAATCGTCAAAATTATATCGGATTACATTTCTCATTATTTTTTTTATTTTTTTTATTTTATTTATTTTACAGTTTTTGGAAAACTTACAGCTAGACACTTTTGCACAATTTAGAGTAACAAAATAAGGCCAATTAAAAGTTTTCACGGTTATAAGAGAACATAAACAAAAAGTATTTGAGAAGGTAGACAGTTGAGTAAAGACAGTATCTTATACGTTTCAAACAGCGCAAACTGTTAGCAATTAATTTACGTGATCAAAAAAGAAATTACAAATAATCTTTTTTAATTTATATATACCCGTATTGAAAACGTCGATGTCGACGTCCCGGCAGACCGCATTATACTTTTTTTTTTTTTATTATTTCTTTGCCATTATGGTGGTGCGTGGTCATAGCTCCGGCTGAACTTACTATAATAACATTATCTACCTTTCCGCAGCATCAAATATATCCATAGGGTCGCCACTGGGGTGGTGCGTGGTCTTGGGTCCGGCGGTGGCAGCCATCTTGTTCACTAGGCGAATGTTCGCGAACGTTCCGCGCGACATGATGTCATCGTTGCCTCGCCTGGAACCGTAGGAGTTGAACTCTCTGGGGGTTAGGCTGTGAAGAAGAAAAGGTATTTAATTTAATATTTTGTTATACAAGAGTTATGTGAAGTGGGTCTGAAAAATTCCAAAAAAATCAAATTGTAAATCCAAAAGGCATTTATTCAAACTAGGCAGAGAAACAGCAGTTTTCGAACGTCAACATGACACAAGCCAGTCCCGCACGCCGCCCGTCGGCACCTCCTAGGGCTGCAGCTGGGCACAAGTAGCGCTACTAACTGGCCAGCACAGCTGTCTGTTCAGTTAGAAGAACTTGATTCTATACAATAGTACATAAGCAAAATAATTTACACTACGCGACACTAAACATTAAATTAAATTATTTTTTATATGTCACCTAGCACACGCCAATATACCAACAAAAAAATCATCGAGATCTATACTCATGCGCAAATAAAATTTAAAAAGTAAAAAGAACTCAATACCCGAATTAAAGCCTCCAGGCATAAAGGGTGTGCCCGTATGCATATAGCTATTAAAGCTGGAACTCGAAGTCATATGATAAACTAGGACCATCGAAGTAAAAATAAATAAACAGTTAATTACTAATAACAACAACATAAACTATGGTCAGCAAGTCGACCAGTCACCACAAGCAGCAGAGCAAAGATCAGCCATTACCCCTCGCCATATTTGAGGGAAGGAGGCAACCCGACCCCCAACCCTACTGCAAGCAGTGACATCTAAGGGAGCATGACGAGCTTGCTGCCGGTTGCTCAGACAAGAATAATATAGCTGACTGATGATTAAGCCGGATTTATTGACACTATAATATTTACATAATTTTAAAACTTACAGATTTAAAATTAATATGTACAAGTATATAAAGTAAGGAGAAATAATCATAGGACATTAAAAAAATTCGTCCACATCGCTGTCAACAGGGAAAGTGTCCAAAGGTCTAGTTTGCCACGTTGTATGGCAATGCGTTTGACACAGACTATGGTTAAAGAGACTTTAGTTTACAATAATGATATGGCAGCATGGAATTAGTATGTACTATACATGGAATAAGCATGAACTATCATAAACTGTTCCATGAAAATTAACATTTAAATGAATACGGATGATGATGAATAAAATGTTTTTTGTTCTTCCGGTATACTCGTATTATTAACTCTTAAAATGTCGATTGCACCCCATGTGTGCAAAAAACAATAAAATTCTATTGTGTCGCTAATTGTGCGCGCGACGGGTTAAAACATATTAGATACGTATTTTTTATTTTTTTTACCTCATCAAAACATGACGGCGATACATTGAGTTAAAATGTGCTATGACGTCACTTGTATGTCGATTTTATACTTGTGACGTAGCGACTGGGAATCGCACCCAACAACGCAGCCAGCACGCGCGGGCGGCGCGCCCGGCCGGCGTGCGCCGCCCGCGGGCACTCGCTTCCTCGGAGGCCGCCGCGACGGACGACACACTAAACGCCAGCATTTTATGTTTATCCGGGACATTTCTAATATAATAAACAATCCACTTTTATTTATCCCAAACGAGAAAATCGAACAGTACCGCTAACGGTACTTTATCCGATAGGGATACACAGCGGCACTTTATCTATCGGATAAAGTGCCGCTATTTGCGACATAATAGTAGCGCTGCCTCGGACCGGCTTAAAGTACCGTAAGCATTGTCATTGTAACTTGTTATTTTCTTTGATTGTTGAGGTTAATTCCCCACCGTTTGCATTGAATGATTGTATTTGTTCTAGATAATTATATCAATTACTGAGAAATCAATTCAAATCAAGTCAATTACTGAATTTACGAAAAATAAAGTAGCAAATGAAAATGGCTGAAAGGTAGGTTAGGTTAGAACTGTGACCACACAACAGGTCCGTTTAGGCACAAGAGAATGTAATGTTTTGTAAATGTGGTGTTTTACAGCGACCTAATCTCAACAATCAAACAAAATAACAAGTGACAGTGACTATTTTTTATTATTTGACTGACGGACTAAATAAAATTGTTTTTTTTTTTAACCAAGCGTAATAATATAATATACTAGCACTTTGCCCGCGGCTTCGCTCCCGTAGTCTTTCCCGCTGGGCCCGTTATTTTTCCCGGGATAAAATGTAGCCTATGTTACTCCCTGAAAACTAAGCTTTCTAATGGTAAAATAATTTTTCAAATCGGTCCAGTAGTTTCGGAGCCTATTCAATACAAACAAACAATCAAATCTTTCCTCTTTATAATATTAGTATAGATTTTGCGTAAAAACTGTAACGACCAGACTTGGGGAACAAGTAAAAACAGAGCTCCAGAGCTAGACCGTAGTGAAAATTGTAAGCGAAATGGTCTCAAACCAGGAAACTCGTAGGTTCGCCCAGTAGCCGCATCGCGACGCCACTGCCGCGGTCCAATCCACGAAGGCACAGCGGCCAATCACAGAGCAGGGAAGCTTCCCTGTAGTGACGAGTGGCGGCGCGACTATCAAGATTCAAAAGTCATTTATTCAAACTAGGCTGAGAATCAGCACTTTTTGAACGTCAAAGTTACATAAGACAGTCCCACAAAACGCCCACCCTTCACCCTACTACCGCGCAAACTACCAACAAGGAATTCACAACCTGCGCAATAAAGCTCCTTAGGGACTTGATAAGGGCAATATTTAAGGCAGAGCCGACATATTGAGACGGTTATCCTCGACGGTCTGGTCACCTTGCTAGCCCTGTGCGATGTTTTGAGGATATTACATTGAAACGCGCGCGACCTTTGATAGACCTACACTATCCTCTCATACCTATTAAACTGTAACTTGAAAACATTGTGAATACCATTTACTTTTAAAAGAGTAACCGTGGAGTTCCTTGCCGGCTCTTCTCCATAGGAAACGACCAATTGGAATCGTGCACCTAGCTTCTGACGTTTCATAAGTGCCCTTGTAGGTTTATGTGAAATAAAATATTTAAAATTTGAAAAACCTTAATTCAAGAAATCTTTTATTTGAAGAAGATCCCAACACAATACAGTCCACTTCAGTCT
This sequence comes from Xanthia togata, assembly GCA_963853775.1. Taxonomy (NCBI): domain Eukaryota; kingdom Metazoa; phylum Arthropoda; class Insecta; order Lepidoptera; family Noctuidae; genus Xanthia; species Xanthia togata. The sequence goes on from OY970815.1 coordinate 4,181,062, forward strand.
GGTCCTTCGAGCCGGCTATTATGGTTGAATTGACCACTCGGCGACCACTAGTAATTGTTAACCTGTAAATACACTCGTTAAACATATTCAGTTTGTTCTTGGGATACATTCATCCCAACTACGAAACCCTTCACTGTGCGTGGTCCGACACGCACTTGGCCGGTTATTCAGAGATTATAATAAGCGTGATGTAACGCGACTCACCCTCGATCAGCTAGGAACCTGGCGGCCGGAGAGTTCCTGGCGATGGAGCCGGCTGGAGAGATGTGGTCGGTGGTGACGGAGTCGCCCAGGAGTAGAAGGCAACGCGCGTTTTTCACGGCTACAGTGGGTTTTAGTTCCTGAAAAGAGCAATAAGATTTATAATGCCTTCTGAGTTTATCTTATACATTAATGACATCGGTGAAAGGAGTAAGGGACTAAAGAAACCGATACGAATTGCGCGTTTGATCTCAACGGCCAACTAGCCGGAGAACATACAATACCACTAGACGGCCACGACTGGTCGGAGTCGTGGCCTTTATAGATAATTTTCAGGAAAAAAAAAACCGTCACATTTTTCTCCAATGGGGAATATTACCGGGTTGTAGTCTGCCTCGTTGGTCTAGTGGTCGTAAGCGCTTTTGCTGAGCATGAGGTCCTGAGTTCGTTTCCCAGGTCGGGAAGTTTTATTGGGTTTTTCCAACAGGAATTTTTCAGTAGTAGCCCGGAATCTGGAATTGTGCCCGGTTTATGGCAATAGGCTCGTCCCCTATTACATGGGACTTGCTTGTTTTTTCTGTCTTAATTTATGTTGTGTTTCGTTGTAATTATTTTATTTTAATATGTTGATTATTCTTTTTTATAATAATTACTAATTATGTGAAAGAGTGTAGTTTTTTGAGGAACTAATTATTTATTATTAAGATCTCATGTAAAATAAACCAAAAAACACACCAATAAATGAACTTATGATCCCTGTTGAAAATTTGCAAATTTTCATGGATTTGAGGTAATTTTGGTACTAAAAATGTGATTTTAAAATGATTATAACATTTTTATCATCAATAATAATAAGATTTTTTATTACTGTTAGGTTTTAGAGGCATGAGGATCCTCCAACCAGACGGGTGTTATGTCTGGCGGGCAACTGCCCAACGATTGATGTCGGGGAAGTTTTATACAGTATGGAAACCACATATATGCAATAAATGAAACCACATACTTGTTACCGCATTTTCTGACGATACACAAAAAATGGACGAAATCGGTCCAGTAATTAGGTCAAGTAGGTAAGTAGAGTTCTAATTTTGATCATATTTGAACACTCTGTAGATTGAACTTGAATCCTTGAACATTGAAAAACGACTTCGAAATTTAGATTTCGTCGAAAATTGTCAAACTAGGTATCAAAGCGCCAGCACCGACAAAAATTCCGCGCGCGTGCATAGTTGCCGCTCTTCCTGGGGTCAAGGTACTTATCTAAACAGTGTTTACTTTTATATAATTTATTTCGATATTTATTTTGTTTGAAAATTTCAAATTTTTAATTTACGGTTTTTTATTTAATATTTAATTTTGCTATACTTCTGTGGACTAGTATTACTTGTGGTTTCAATTATTGCATATATGTGGTTTCCATACTGTGTATGCTGTTCGCGCAGTAAACTAATTATGCGTTGCAGGATTTCCGTGACGTCAGGATTTTTGTGTAACTTCAGGCCACAAGGTAATGTTATTGCAGTACGTATACCCCTTTCGGATCGGACTGGGTTTATTATACATATTGTATTTACGGTTGACACCTACCCTGGTCATGCCATCAAAGAAGGGTGGTCTCTTAATGTACGTAGAGTTGACGTCCCAGTCGCACAGCTTGCCCTGCGGTACTGCTAGCACCTGCCACGACGGTGAGCCTTGTTCGATCTTTGCGTACACCTGGAATTTATAAGACAAGAATATTAGTTATTATTTACCAACTTGGGGGGCTTATAGGGCTTGTGGTTAAGTAATTTAAACCTTAAAATGTTAGTGGTAAAGTTCAGAATCGAATGTGAAAATTTGACGGTTTATAGAAGCTTGACCTTCTGATGTGTGTTCGTAAGGTAATTCATTGTTTGACGGCGCGTTGTGTTCCACGAGCGCCTCTAAGAGATGTCAGCGGGTGAAGGGGTCCGATGGGGCCGATGCCTGCCGGGGTTGCGGGAAAGTCCGAAAGGGATACCGTGCCCCCCTGGCATTGCACAGGCAAGAGAAGGAACACGGGTGGGTTTTAGTCAGTAAGAGTCTGACACGCCCTCCCGCTCCGCCCAGAGCGGGAGAAGTTATTTGATGATTTCATTGTTTCGTAAAAGAGTGCCTCTCGCCATCAAACGTAAAAGTTTGGCGAGTTTAGAATTAAATAACACCTCTGTATTATATTTCATTAAATAAATATATTTACTGCCTCGTTGGTCTAGTGGTTGCAAGCGCTACTGCTGAGCATGAGGTCTTGGGTTCGATTCCCGGGTCGGGCAAAGTGTTATTGGGTTTTTCTATCTGGAATTTCTCAGTAGCAGCCCGGGGTCTGGATTTGTGCCCGGTTGATGGCAATAGGCTCGCCCCCTATTACATGGGACTTAAACATAACTGGCGAAATGTGGGTGTGCTATAGGTACACCTCTGCCCAACCCTATGGGGAAACAAGGCGTGATGTTATGTTGTAAATATATTTTTAAAAAAAAAACAGCCGCACGGGTCGATCGTTCAGGTTAAGCTACGATTGCCGCCGTTGGTCCGTGGATGGGTGACCATCTTTACATATACCAAGAACCCTCTGTGCCTCGGAAAGCACGTTAAAACTTTATACTTATATACTATTTATGGCAGAAACGTGTGTTGGATCATTTAGCTCGCAGCATCATTTAGCTTTGGATCGTTGAGCTCGAGCTGAATGGTGCTGATCCATGCGTCATGTTCGTGAACGGGCGCTGTCAGTTGGGACTGGTCATCTCTTAGCTGATGTTCTTTGTTTTTCTCTTTTTATTACGGACGCTTTTACGAACGTGCACGTCTTTCTACATTGTTCTCACATGCATAATTTCAACATGAATGATGTAACCAATATTTTGTATCAATTCTTTTTATTTAAAAGAGTGTCCGTGGAGTTTCTTGCCCGTTCTTCTCCATAGATACCTACTACGCTTTGGAATGGGCAACTAGCTTCATATTTCTGACTGACCGACTTCTTGACAATTCCAAAGTTCCTGTAAATGGTTTTATTGAAATAAATGCTTTGAGTTTGAGACGAAATTTGTACAGGGCCTGTAATTATGCCTTAAATCATATTTTGATCAACATAAAACCTGACACTAACCTGTAGATTTTAGAAAACGTAGGAAAAGGGTCAATACACGGACTACCTTTGCGTATCCACCATAATTTAATTAATTATTGCATTTTAAAATCACTAGTTTAGTGATTCTATAGACAAATTAATCAAAACAGCGAAATATTTGACAGCTATGTGCTTGATATATTAATAAGCTACTTGCACTTCACCCACATAAGTCTCGATACTGTGCGAATATCGGGATAAAAGGTATCCTATGTCCTATCCACACCAGGTCATGGTCTGCCTCCCACCCCTGCCTGCCCATGTGCTAAATTTCATTCAAATCCGTTCAGCCGGTTTAGCGTGAAAGCGTAACAAACAAACAAACTCACTTTCGCATTTATAATATTAGTTAGGTAGACTTTGCAAACTTCCTGAATTCAGGTCCCACACGGTAACGTTTTGTGTGTTATTGTATTTTGCTTATTACTGTTAATTGGACATCATAACGACTTCTAGACAAGTATTTTTTGTATTTTTTATATTTTTTTTCTGAAATGTATTGAGTTGTGTTAGTTGACTCAAGATGTCAAAATAATGTTCATTAACTCAACAGCAAACTAACATTGTGCTTTGCAGTGCCCTGACAGGGTTCATGTACAAAAACCGACATTAAAATATTGTAAAATATGTGACGTGCATGAGAGCAAATAACTAAAATAAATAACTTTAGACATTTCAGATTGTTTTAAATTTGAGCAATGTTTTTTTTAAGTAAAGAGGGTTATTCACTCACCTCCTTAAACATGCCGGGAATAACATGCTTGTTCTCAACCTCCTGTATCTCGGCCCTTGTCGGCCAGATCTCACGGAGGTAAACGGGAGTGCCGTCAGCTCTGTTACCTGAAAATGACAATTTTAGAGTTAGTAGAGTTTTAGTAAAGTAATCACTAAAGAAAGAAAGAAAGAAAATACGGTAATTTGCAAGGAAAGATCAAAACACGAAAATAACAATTTGGGAGAAAATATGCGTCACAGTGTATGTGACGCATATTTTCTAAACGCTTATTTGCAAAACGGCCATCGCTCAGCATAATGCTGCGACCCTATGCGAGACTGAGCCCCAGCGCTGGTTTTCAGAGACAACCGGCGTTGACGTGATGACGTCGACCGGTGTAACATATAGAAAAATAACAAAATAAGACAAACATAAAATAAATACAATAGTTAGTCCTAAATCACGAACTCACGGAGTTATAATTTAATAAGTGCATGATCTATTTATAATCTCATATTTTAAGTGAACTATTTGTGTTCTTTAGGAGACTAAATATCTTTAAATCGAAATACATATTTTAGTTTAAGTCTTTGCATATTTATAATTTTTTTCTCTTCTTGTTGTCACACACTATTGTCTACATTTCTCCTGTCGCAGGTCTGCTGGAAGAAATTTCTTAAGAAATAAGCAGTACCTTTGTACTCATCATTATGATTATGTCTTAAATGTATCTATTTTTCTGTGTGACATAAATAAATAAATAAATACATAGAATATAATATTTAAAATGGCAACATTTCGTGCCGTCGGCGACTCACGCGCCGCAGAATGACAGAGGGTACTGAGGTCACTGATAGAGGTTTTAGTGATTGCTGTTGTTATTATAGATAGTGCAATCCACCTCGCCGCGCCCCACTCCGCTCCGCTCCGCACTACAGTACAGCTTACAGTACAGTCGTCGCGGAGTGGAGCGAAGAGTCGTGGATTGCACTAACTTACTGTATATTATACTGAGTGGAAAGTTGAAGCGGGCCCTGGAAAGTATCCTAAATATTAATGCTACGAATTATTACTCAATGGAAACTTTTGATTTGTTTCAGAAGTAATTACATTATTTCATGACCACCCGTCTCAGACCCAGAGGTCCCGGGTTCGATTCCCAGTGGGGGCAACTATTTCTGCTCGGTTTGGTTGGTGGTAGGGCTTGCTCTAAGTCCGCCTGGCTAGCTACCACCATCTTATCTAAGTCTGTCGCCATAACAACAAAGAATGGTTGTGTTTCGGCAGTAAGAGGTAAGACAGCCAGTTCCTCTGTGGTTGAGGATTCCGGGTGAAGCTCGCTTCTAACTGCGGCCTGATCATCACTTACTATCAGGTGATAAGCAGGCCAAGAACAAAACCGTTGTGATATATAAAAAAAACGGGTTGCACTCCGAGAGTGCAAACGCGAGTTTAAAATTTTTTACCCATCACAAAAAAAAGTGAACAACGCCGCTAAAGAAGTTTTCACTTCAAAAATAATGACCTTCCTTTAAGAATTAATAAGTTATGTGTGAATGAAGTATTGAATGACGGATGGGTGAATCAATGAACGAATGAACGAAGTTTCAATTATATGGACGTTTTATCTTTTATTTACTATAAAAATATCTTATAGAGTGATTGAATTATGAGTGATTGAATGATAAAGGAATGAATGTTATTCAAATGCCATTTTTAGGGTTCCGTACCCAAAGGGTTAAACGGGTCCCTATTACTAAGACTCCGCTGTCCGTCTGTCACCAGGGTGTATCTCATGAACCGTGATAGTTAGACAGTTGAAATTTTCACAGATGATGTATTTCTATTGCCGCTATAACAACAAATGCTAATAACAGAATAAAATTAAGGGGGGCTCCCATACAACAATAGTTATTTGTTATACAAGAGTGCAAAGTTGCTTTTTAACCGCGTGTTCAATTTTGATGACCGAGCAAGCGAAGGATTCTAAAATTGAATCACGAGCGCAGCGAGTGATTCAAAATTAGAATCCTGAGCGTTAGCGAGGGAATCAAAAGAGCACGAGGTGAAAAATCTTTGCACTCGAGTGCAACACGTAACTTTTCATTCCACCTCAGCGAGGAAATGACTAAATGCAAAAAAAAAAACGTTTACAATCACAAGATAGGTACACTTTTATTTCAGTTTAGGTATTAATTACTACATTATGACAGGTAGGTAAGTATTACAGAATAATCTTTAAATTATAACAAAATAATACTAAGGTATAATTAAGAAAATTTTAAAGTAACGTTGCTACAGTTATTTAAATTGAGTGTAATATTTTTGTTTGGTACTGTAATATTGGTGTTAGTCACTTGTGTACTGTTTTTCGGTAAACTATCTGTCATACTTAATAGTTGTACCGATTCATCGGATTCCCTTGGCGTGAATGTTGGAGAGAGAGGGAGATGGTTAGGTGTTTCATAACGGCTTATTTTTGATGTAGAAGGGCCAGTACAAGGATCCGATTGAGGCTCTTTCAGTGTAATGGCTCCTACGATGCCTTCACATATTTTAGACTTATTTTGGATGGAATCCTCTATGTATCCCTCTACAACTGCATTGGACTTCCAGCCTCCGTGGCGCTTAAGGGACAGCAGATCAGCTCCGGAATCAGCCAAAAGTGTGGCTGAAGTTCGTCGGAAACAATGACCCGTGTACAACAGGGGTTCTGGAAGTTCAAGAAATGTTGCTATTTCTCGTGGGATACTGCCAATTTTATTAGTACCCATAGGCTGTCTAACACACTTTCCATTGCGATACTGTAGAAAAAATCGATTGATTGGAGTGTTAGGCGGGCGTAAGGCTTGATATTTCTCAACAATCGTTACGTATTCCTTGCGAATGACGAAGTTGCGGTCTCTTTTTGTCTTTGTATTAGGTAAATTAATTAATAGTAAGTCATCTGAATGTTTCTCAATGTTTTTGACATTAAGTTGTGTTAGTTCATTAGTTCGACATGCTCCGTTTATTCCAATAATAAGAACAACCTGTAACGTAAAGAGTATTGTAGTAGATAAATGAATAAAATTGATATGAACGCATAATTATGCCTATCAACATCTACTAAGTATACTATTTAATTGAGATTAATATACTTAAGTAGATACTGAATGTGCAACTGACTTACTTTTGCCGCCAAATATACGGAATCGGGTGCTTCGTTAAGAAACTTTTCAATATCAGATACTGTGAAAACCTTCGATTTTTTTGGTTGATGACCAGATGAGGCTCTTTTTAAAAATGCCACTAATTTAGGATAGGTATCGATATGTTTGTCTTTTTTCATCTTTATTGTTGCTTTTAGCATCGAATACGTACTCCATAGAGTGCTTGCTTTCTTGTTCTCGGATAATTCTATAAAATATGCCAGCAAAACGTTTTCTGAGAAAGTTTTGGCTCCTTTTGCTAGTCGCCACGTGTTGAACATATCGTACTGTTTTAAATACTTCTCGCGTGATTGTTGAGGGAGAAAGCTCATTTGCGCATTATTAACAGTTTCAGTCAATTCTGTTGGCGTCAAGCAAACTTCCTCGTCGCTAGAATCACTCATTTTAGTTTTTTCACTTGTTTTCAAGTTTCTTGTTTTTAATATACCTAAGGTTTAACAATGACGTGAAAAAATGCCGCGTAAAGAACCGCGTACAAAGCAAATTGAAAAAAGAACACCAAGAAGGTTCCGAGTCTGAGTTTTTAACAAATTAAAAAAAAGTTGTATGATATATTCGGCACCATAGAGGTAGCAGTAAATAGGTTTAATGTTTTTTTTAATTCACAAACTTAGTGCACACGATGTTCTAAATTCAATTTACTTTATCCTCTAGAGAATAAAAACGGCTTTTCCACTCAGATACTGAAGATTAAAAATACTCTTTCCGAGATGGTGGGATGAAAACATTTTTTTTTTGCCGTTTTTATAGATTGTGGTACGGAACCCTTCGTCCGACTCGCACTTGGCCGGTTTTTTTTCTTCCTTTTGTAATTAATTATCCCGTGGGAATATCGGCATAAAAAGTATCCTTTGTCCTAACCCAGGTCATAGTCTACCCATGTGCCAAATTTTATCCAAATCTGTTCAGCCGTTCCAGCGTGAAAGCGTAACAAACAAATAAACAAACCAACTCACTTTCGCATTAATAATATTAGTAGGTAACTCGTATTGACTCACCTAGCGGCTGCGTCACAAAATCAATATCTACAGTGCCAGCTAAAGCGTACGCTATGACCAACAGAGGCGACGCTAAGTAGTTAGCGCGAGTGTTGGGATGGATGCGACCCTCGAAGTTCCTGTTGCCTGACAGTACGCCGCAGCAGACGAGCTCGTTCTGTAACAGAAAAAATGTTAGATTTATTTGGGGTTTCTAACTTTTGAGTGGAGGGCATGATATTATCTACTTCGCCACATGCAAAAAACGCATCAGAGTGACGTCACGCTGAAGTAGAAAAAAAATATAGGTTTCAAATACTTTAATCCGACTGCGGAAAGATAAAAGTGATCTAAAAAGTACGAAACAATTAAATATTTCAGACAGAAATCAAGACATAGGTACAAAAATGGTCAGGATAAAGTCGTGGGTGTCCTTCGCCACACAATCTTATTCAAAATTTAATTTAATTTTATATTTGCACGCCGAAATTAAAGGCAGAATAAGAGAACAATTTTGTACATTTTACCAACATTCTGTACCTTATTTTTGCAAATAAATGATTTTTATTTTTTGTTTTTTGTAATCCTCACGACGCCTACTTGTGATACTTTTCCTTTTAATTTCGTTGGATATACTACAGCCGTGAATTTTTTCACATATGTTCTATCTATGTTCCATGTTATGGGGTTGGTCAAATTCAAATTCAAATTCAAAATATTTTATTTCACATAAACCTACAAGGGCACTTATGAAACGTCAGAAGCTAGGTGCACGGTTCCAATTGGTCGTTTCCTATGGAGAAGAGCCGGCAAGAAACTCCACGGTTACTCTTTTCCACCATTGTCCTGCTTGTGTGTGGGTGATTTACTGTAACCACCTACGTATTTGGTAGAAGGGGATAGGTACGATAGGCTCGGGTGATTCACAGACTGATTTTTTCACACATCCAACCAACCATTTAGCTGGCAGGGGGGGACACTTGCCTCGAACAAAAAAAGCACTTCAAAGCATAATGTTTCGCAAACGGATCCCAAAAATGGTTTTAACACACCCACAATATTTTTTGATCGGCCTTTCCAACGACACCCCACGCCATGGGATAGACGAGAAAAAAAAAACTAAATCCCCACTACGTGTAGTGTGTACGGGTATTAAAAAAAATTATTTTACCACTTTTTCGGCGTGATTAATATATATACCCGCCGTATTATAGCTTTCTAGTACTAAGAGCCTCTGAACTAAGCCGCGGACAGACAGACAGACAGACGGGAATGGCGAAACTATAAGAGTCCCTTGTTGACTACGGAACCCTAAAACGTACGCGTTTCGCGGTAATCAGGTGAGGATTGCTTCGAGAAAGGCTCACCACGTAATCCTCACCAAGACTCCTTTGAATCTCTGGAATCCCTTAATGACTATTTTCGAGATTTGGCATAACGTTACGACTATTTCTTGACTATTTTTTGGAATTGAAACAAAGACGATACTCCCAGAAGCTTGCTTGCACTGAGGGGAGGATTGTGTGGAGACGTTCACCCCACCCATCACCCATTTATGACCATTTCCTGACTATTTTTTGGCGTTCTCAAAATTGATTTACATGAAGTTTTCAAATTTCAAAAGTCATTTATTCAAACTAGGCTGAGAATCAGCAATATTCGAACGTCAAAATTACATAAGACAGTCCCCCAAAACGCCCACCCTTCACCACTTCTTCAAAGGTGAGGATTGTGCGGTGAAGGACACAGCCGTGGTCTGGTCACATGCCTGTATACCATGTGGCTGGCAGGAACACCTACAAAATTATAACAGCATGCGACGACGGCTTTTCCTTGATTATTGTTGTACCTGTCTTGATTTCTGTCTGAAATATTTCCTTGTTTCGAACTTTTTAGATCACTTTTATTTTTCCAGTCGGGTTACAGTTTTTAACACATTTTTTTAAAATTATTTTATAAAGCCTGTCACTCGGACCATTATTACGAATCTATTGATACCTCATTCATCAAATTCGGTTCAGTAGTTTAGGCGCTACGGTGAAACACACGTAAATACAAACATACGAGTACATACTACAAATTATTCGTATGATAGAATATGAATTTAATTACTAAAAAAAAACTAAATTACCTTTTCAATAATGTTAGCAATATTATCGTCGATGGGACCCGAGTTACCGATGCATGTCATACACCCATAACCTACAATGTCAAATCCGAGCTTCTCTAGGTATGGGATGACGCCGGATTCCTGAAAAAAGAAAATTGTAAATTATAAACATTTGGATGATACGAAGTTTTAAAGGGCAGTGGGTAGGGTAATGACGACCGGGTACCAGAAGACGTAGCGTTGAAAGGCCTCCCACAAGGTGGACCCATGACCTTGTGAAAGCCGCCGGAATCCGCTGGATGCGGAAAATACAGAACCGGTCGATGTGGCGGGGGAGGCCTATGTCCAGCAATGGACGTCTTGCGGCTAAAATTATGGATGATGCCAGAAATCTCAAGTATCGAGTAATTAGACACAATTATTAGCGGGCCGGCGGAGGTATAAGGCTATGTTAATTAATGTAATTGGACCTGTGCCGTTTTAAATAACTATAAAAAAAAAAAAATAGTCTATTGAAACACTGGCTTCCAATTGACGTTTTTTCTACTTAAACGAAAATCAACTTTATGCGAGTGTAAATGAAGTTGATTCAGAATGAAAAAGTCATGAAAATGTTCGAAGTAGCAGCGCAAACTGAACTTTATATATGGGTAGTAAAGTTGTTTTTCTAAAAACTCATAATTATTTACATGTTTGGAAACGAAGTCGCGAATGCAGTTTACATTACATTTCAATGTTCAGGTTTAAAACTAAACTACTAAAAGAATGAGCAACATACACACCCTAAGATAGTAAGTGACGACGCCAGATCCAGGTGACAAGGAAGTCTTGATGTAAGGAAGAACGCTCAGACCATTCTCTACCGCCTTCTTTGCTAGGAGACCTGAAATACAGAAGATAATAAGTAAGTATTTAATGAAAAAAACCAAAACTCATTAAAAAAAATCATTATAATATACCAGTTTTATATACACATTGACATTGTTGAAAATTATATACAAAATGACATGATTACTTTGTAAAGTATTATTTGTTTTAATTATTGTGAATGTGAGGACTATGTGGATATTTTGTTCCTCTTTCATTATTTTTTTTATTTCTCTGTTAGTTTTAATGATGGTCTGGCAGTTTCAGTAGTTTATGCGACATACCCAAATTTCCTTTCATTGGAATTGTTCGTTGAGTTGAACTCCACAATTACTGACAAATGCTTGCACTGACTGGACAGGTCCACTAAAATCTGTGTGATTCTTTCCTCAAAAAACCATTTTAGACACTAATCTACTTGGTCCTCATAAGGCCTGACCAAGATTATGTCTGGACTTTAAAAGAGACTGTGACCTCTGAGTTTGTTTCGGTCTTTCTTCTCAGAGTAGTCAGATAGGAAACGACGAACTCATCTAGCATTTTTTTTTAATATGACGTGTAAAAGTGATTCCGATATCCTATTTACAGAATAAACAATTTCATTTCATTGCACTTACCAGCTAGCTCACACTAGGGTTAGGTTGGTGCCCGACGTGATCGCTGCGATGATGACGTAACCGTGTGTGGTGGAGTAATTCTTGCCATTGCTGTAGCTGATGCTGCCAGTAGCCATGAGCCATGTTGGGTGTGTGTGAAGTGTGTCGGTGTGTGCATTAGGGGTGTGTGCTTGATGGCTATGTGTTTGTAGACGGTGTGTTTGTGAGGAGTGTATTTATAGGGTGTTATAGCGACTCACCAGCTCCCAGCATCACACTAGGGTTAGAAGTATTGGTGCACGAAGTTATCGCCGCGATGATGACGGAACCGTGTGTGATGGAGTACGTCTTGCCATCGCTAAAGCTGAAGCTACCAGTTGTTGACAGTTTTGCGGGAGATATGCCATAGCCTTTAAAGCCGACCTGAGGAGGAGGAGAAATAGGAGGTTAATATGTGAAAGTGAAGTAAAAGATATAATCGGGCACGCCCTTTATGCCTGGAGGCGTTATTTTCTTTTTTTAGATATTGTTTACGTTTAGTATTTTTATTTCTGCTTGAGTATAGTTCTCGATGTTTTTGGTTGGTATATTGGCGTGTGCTAGCTGTCATATGGCTATTCATTTATAATTTAAATTGTGTTTTGCGTAATGTAATAATCTTATAAATTATTGTATAGAATTACTCGTTAACCTGTAAAGCCTACTTAGCTGTGATAGTTTTCCTTTTGAACTTCGTTACATGTATACTATTGCTGTGAATTTTTTCACAAATCTAAAACCAACCATTTAGTTGGCAGGGCGGGGGGAACACTTGACTCCTAACAAAAACTAGCACTTTAAAGCTTAATATTTCGCAAATAGATCCCTGAATTGAAAAATAGTATGCACACACCCGCAATGTTTTTGAACGACCTTTCCAACGACACCCGAAAAAAAAAACATCCCTACTTTACGCGTACAATTTTTTTCTTGTTTTTATTTTGCCACTGTCTGCGCGATTAAAATGTATGTATGTAACCTACCCATGCCAAATTACAGCTTTCTAGTACTAACAGTCTCTGAGCTAAGCCGTGGACAGACAGACGGATATGGCGAAACTATGAGGGTTCCTTGTTTACTACGCAACCCTAAAAAAATTAAGAATATGGGGCAAAAATTTATCCTGAATTTAGACAGTAACAAAAAAATAACGTTTTCGGCAATGAAATAAACAGATTTGTACTACGAAATGGCACGTGTATAATCGTACACGTTTATATGTAATACAAATATGAATAAGGACAAGTCGCACTTCCGCATGGTAAGCGATTTGATTGTCAGTTCTTGGTAGTGACCTTGTTTAATAAGCAATGTTTAAAACATTGCGAGTCCGGTGGGTTTACTTGCTTTTTTATTACTTACATTTAGATTTTATTTGATTTGTGGGTTGAGATATTAATAATTTATAAGAGAGTTTTGGTAAAAGGGAAGGTCTTTCCTCCAATGTGGGCATCAAAACAATTTTTACAACCTTATTTTAAGAATGCTTATCCTAAAAGTTGGCAACGTAGCAAATAGCTGTCAAATATTTACCTGTTATGATTAATTTAGCAATATTACTGTATGGAAATATGAAATTTGACTAAAATATAAATTATGAAATGCAATAATTATTAATATCGTAACACCGAATATTTCGTTTTAAATGTAAAAAAAAGTATTTGAAAATTTTCAAAATGCCTTTTATACACCTAAAACGGTTACAACATCAAACTCAATGTTATAATTGCAAATAATTATTAATATTCTAGTTCGCTAGTTAGCCACATTTCTTATTGTCAAATTAATCAAAACAGCCAAATATTTGACATTTATTATATATTTAACACTTTCAGAATAAATGCTCTTAACAGTCAAGTGTTATTCGGTTTTACAGCAGCCCGGAGTCTGGATTTGTGCCCGGTTGATGGCAATTGGCTCGCGCCCTATTACATGGGACTTAAACATAACTGGCGAAATGTGGGTGTACTATAAGTACACCTCTGCCCAACCCTTCGAGGAAACAAGGCTGTGATATGTTAGTTATTGTAACAACCTTCCGGCTGTATCTCGGTACAATTTTCACTGTAGTTATAATTTCTGACCGAATGTATGAACGGACCCGAAGCAAAAAAAGTGTATGTATGTATGTAAGGATCGTTGAAAGTGGGGTTATGTAGTTTCTACCTGCCCTATGGGAAAAAGCCATGAGTTTATGTGTCTTATAGTTACTACGTAAGTAATAAATTATCAGGAATTTTGCTTAAGTCAAGTAAAGACATTCGGGGGAGGCGTATGTCCAGCAGTGGACTTATTTATAATTATGATTAAACCAAATAAAAACCTACTCATATTCCTGAGTGTGTCACCATAAAAAAATGGCATTTAAAACTCTTTAAATAACCAAAAAAATAAATATGCTGGAAAGTTGGAAAGTATCAGGCACCGACAACCAGAGCGAATGCGGTGCTCCTGCCCATCCATGTCCCATATGTTGGAGTATCCGAAGTGTCCATACACCTGCACTTCTGAGGGCCTAACGCCACTGCTGCCGCGACTGGCGTGGCTATCTGCTGGGCCCAACTCATTTAACATAACATAATATTTTTACCTTTGGCATCGACTTGAAAAGAAGATCAGCGGGGTAATTGCGTATCAACACAGATTAATAAAATGGGTCACACCGCAAAATCATTTAAATAAAAAACGACTCTTGCAACGACACAATAAAGTGCAATTCAGGTCGCACAGCGCTAATTACATAAGATCCCTCTCTTTCTATCGCGTGACTCTTAGATCTTCTGACTACTGAATTGGCCCAGCAAGACGGGCCCACCGCGTTAGTACTTGTAGTTTCATAACTAAACTGCGGAGTGTCCCGTATTCATCCATGGTAACACACATAAACTGGAAATTGATCGAAATGGGTTTCATTTTGACAGCTCACCAACGTGCGTTATGTACGTTGCTGAGTAGACGAATTTCAAACCTAAAGCAATGGATTAGCGATATCCTTTAAAACTCTAGGCAAAATAATTCAGTTATATTACAAATTGATGGAGCAACAGACAAAAATACATAATTATTATATCGATTGAAAAACACGGAAGAGCAGAAGAAAATGCTGACTTAATACTTTTTACTTAATAAAACATATTCATTGTACTTTTATTAAGACATTTAGTTACCGCGACTTTCTTTTTAAGGGTGTTATTTGTTAATAAAAGATATTTTAATAGATTTGTGTTTTTAAAGATTTATTTTTGTGATAGTTTGTGAATATTGTATAATAGTGTCCAGAGTTATGATGTATTAAAGGTAAGTCGATGTATTTATTTTTCGAGATTCGCGGTACTTACATATTGTTCTCATTTATGTTCTCGCCATATCAAATCAAATCATTTATTACTTTGCAAGCATGGGTAATTGTTACATTAATGTTTTATTAAGAAGGTCCGCCATGATCTACCGTCACATGGGCATGCAAATCATATTAATTTTAAATGACAATTAGGAAATTATAACAATACATAATATAAATTAATGTCACATCGTTCGAATTACAGTAAATGTCAAATTAATACAAAAAAGCGGCCAAGTGCAAGTCGGAGTCGCTCATGAAGGGCCGCCCAGCAAGTAACATAATATAAAAGTTCTTGTAGTTCGTTGTAACTTTGATCGATGTTTTAATAATAGTGGTTTTTTTTATTTTATTTATATCTATTTATTTATTTATTCACATACAACTATCATCACAGGCTTACCTAATACAATAGTGTAGTTTTATTTTTTTTATATCTTACAATGATTAGACTTAAAATTATATTATTATGCACAATCAGGAGTAAATTTACAAAATGCAGCCCATGTGAATTCACTCAGAGTACAGTTGAAGCAGTCAATCTGTTGTGACCCCGTATTGAGTGTAAGCAACGCGCGCGTCAGCGGCGCGTGCTGCAGCAGGTTGGTTCGAGCGGGCGGCACCCGCAGCAGCGGCGGCCGCCTCCGCCGCCCCACGTGCCCATCAGGTACACACAACCCAACTGTGCGCAGAACGCTTGGGTTGTGTATTTTACCCCGCATAACCTTAAATAAGTAAGTGGCGAGAGCTACTTCCCTTCGTACTTCCAGTTTATTATAACCTACCATGCCCAGCACAAATAAAGTAGGATACAGCAGTGGATACCCTGGATACACAAGTACAGGAAAGTACAGGAATCTCACAAATTTGTTCTGGATTCGTTCTAGCATTAGTGTGTATTTGGCTTCATGAAGCGACCAGACGACAGCAGACGAGACGAGACGAGAAATTAAGTTATTGATAAGTAAACATGGGTTTGATGATTTTTTTTTTTTTTAGTTTCAATTGTGAGTATGGGAAACCCCCAATTTATTTATTTTTTTTCTATTTTTGTGTGATAATCTTAATGCGATTCACAGAATACATCTACTTACCAAGTTTCAACAGTATAGTTCTTATAGTTTCGGAAAAAAAGAGGCTGTGACATACGGACGTATAGACAGACATGACGAATCCATAAGGGTTCCATTTTTTGCCATTTGGCTACGGAACCCTAAAAATGACAAATCTCAACAAGGTTGCAGTAATCAAAAATAATAATACAAAATATCAAACGGATTAATAGCATGTCAATCAGTCAGTGATTCATCATTACCTAAGGAAGTCATCAATTGTGTAATAATTTCAAAACAGTCATATATTTTTTAAACAAGTTTAATTACTTTATATACCTATATTTTATTATATACATGACTATTACAATATTTCTCTCGCGCGCTTCACTTGTAGTATCCAAGTGTACAAACACGCTGTGAATGTGTGGGTGAAGACGTATACCGTCGGCACATAACACACACACGCACACACTGCTGACTTCGCCACAGTTTCGCGGTACCGAGAGCTGCGCTTACACTCACATTCACAGCGTGTTTATACATTTGGTAATCACAAGTAAAGCGCGCGTCGCTTCGTGAGATAAAAATAATATAATTACTATGTGATAGGTACCAATATTATTAGTTTTTACTACATAGAGTACGAATTAAAAATTGAGAACGAAAATACGTGTATTTGCGGTGCAAACACAAAAAACGGCACTACCATGAGTCCGAATTGTGTGGAAAAAGGAGTGGTCTGTGCCCTGCATTGGGAAGATACAGGCAAGTTAGATTACACTGCATAGAGTAGTAATAGTAGGGATTTAAAAGTACTGAAGTAGAAAAAGTTATGAAACTAACTAAACCCAACTACGACAAAAAAGTCAACTAAAAAGGTAGGTATAATTAACCAAGCCATCACAGACAGACAAATTAAAAATATAGAGTGACACGTGTAGGACACAAATCGAGCAGAGGCCCTAGTGTGAGTTTCTATTAACCATCTCGATTTTACGCATCGACCCATCGACGCATCGCCCTTCACTGGTGAAGGCCGGCCGGCTGCCAACTGGAGCGCCGAACGCGGTCGATACGTAAAATCGAGATGGTTAAATGGAACACACTAGGGCCTCAGATTACGTATGACTCCGGATTTCCAAATATACCTCATTTGTCTAATTATGATGAGTAGTTTAGAAGTTATGACGAAACAGGTGCATATACCGGTCAAAATCATAACCCTCCTTTTTCTTTGCCGTAGTCGGGCAAAAATACGATGTATAAAATTCATGGCTCGCCACTTAATTACATGGGACTTAACATAACTGACGAAATGCGGATGTACTATAGGTACACATGCCTAACGCTTCGTAGAAACTAGGCGTGATATTATTTATTATTAAGTTGTATTGGTGGCCCAATGGTCACAACCGCGACTTTAGGGGTGGTACGCCGCGACGAGTTGTAGGTCGAAGTTCGTACAGACGCACGTCAATCTACCCGAAACTAAAATTTTCCCAAACAACTTTGAACCTTAAGCTTTACCGATAAAGTTGAAAATCTATTAAAGAAATGTGACAGATTGTAGAAGTTTGATGTGCTGTGTCTGTACCAAGACCGGTGCTTAATTTTGTGTAAATAATTTCATCACCACTGCTCTCAAAACGGTGAAGGAAAACGACGTGAGAAAACCGGCATGTCCTAGAAGTAAAAATTCGAAGGCATGTGACATCTACCAACCCGCACTGGGCCCGCGTGATGGATTACAGCCCACTGCCTCCCACAGAGGAGGCCTGTGTGTCAGCTGTGGGAACATTATGCTAAGCTAAGTTGTAGCAATTTACCAGCTAGGTGCACGAGCTTCTCTGAGATTTTTTTTCAAAGATATCGGTATCCTCACAGTGGCATCACAATTCATATTGGCCAACACTTATATAATATATTAGGCATTTACAATGTTAACACTAGAAATAAGGACACACTACGAGCTCTCTTTCATCGGAAATGAAATTAAATTGTTTATTCTGTAAATAGGATATTGCAATCACTTTTACACGTCATATTAAAAAAAAATCTAGATGAGTTCGGCATTTTCTATCTGACTACTCTGAGAAGAAAGGCCGAAACAAACTCAGAGGTCACAGTCTCTTTTAAAGTCCGGACATAATCTTGGTCAGGCCATATGAGGACCATGTAGATTAGTGTCTGAAATGGTACTTTGAGGAAAGAATCACACAGATTTAAAAAATCATTAAAAATTTGCTAGATGAGTTCGGCGTTTCCTATCTGACTACGCTGAGAAGAAAGGCCGAAACAAACTCAGAGGTCACAGTCTCTTAAAGTCCAGACATCAATCTTGCTCGGCTTCATAAGGTTCATAACTCATTTATTGGGCTTGGAATAACCTTTTATAACAAGCTACCCTCTTCTTTGCTAGATTTGCCTTTTAATGCGTTTACAGCGCCATACTATTCTATCAACGACTACTTAAATGATAAGAATAGTTGGTCGATGTGATTAACTCAAGTAAATGTTATTTCTCCAGAATTATGTAGCTAACCTACTGACAGGTTATAAGAGTTTTATTTTATTGTAATTTATAAACATTGTAATGAGTGGATTCTGTCAACAACATAATCCACTCATTACAATGTTTAAAAAAAGTTAAATTGCAATATGTGGCTAGCTAGCAACCTCGACAATTGATCATATAATTTTTTGCT
The DNA here is from genome assembly GCA_963853775.1 of Xanthia togata. NCBI lineage: Eukaryota > Metazoa > Arthropoda > Insecta > Lepidoptera > Noctuidae > Xanthia > Xanthia togata. The sequence continues at coordinate 4,200,033 of OY970815.1, forward strand.
TGAGCAACCGGCAGCAAGTTCTTCATGCTCGCTTAGATGTCACACTCAAATATGGCAAGGAGGGTAGGTAATGGCTGATCTTTGCGTTATCTCGTGAACGGTTGCCGCTTGTGGTAGCTGGTCGTCTTGCTGATCATGGTTTTGTTATTGTTATTATAGTAATTAACTGTTTATTTATTTTACGTCGATGGTTCTAGTTTATCAATTATAACTTCCAGTTACAGTTATATATAGCTATATGTAAACGGGTAGGCCCTATAAGCCTGCAGGGCTAACATGACAAGCGCGAGAAAGCTCTTTATCTCGTTTTGTCGAAATTTGTCTACGATTCTGACGTCATTATAATCCCTAACATGACCGTAAACGACGAGATATCTCGAAAAAGGCACTTTGACAGTTCTATATCTCGCGACGAGAAACCGATGTTGCAAGTTATTAAAAACAAATTATTTTTATGATAGCAACATCGGCTTGAGATTCCGTTTCATTCATTCAATGGTGCCGATTTTCTTGTCACAAATGCCTCTAAACTAGACTAAAAATCAGCAAAATTTAGATTATTCCTGTCAACCGACGATTTTCCATTCTGAAATAGACTAAAGTGACACAACTTAACTATAATTATTTTAGTTTGACGGCACTGAGCTATTAATTTAGTGAAAATGGGAATTTTGCTATTCAGAATTTTACGTTCTTCATAAAATGTTGATTGTCTAAGTATTTAATCGCGATTAAAAAATGAAATAAAATTCACACCAACACCTCGAAGGTGCAAAAACAATACTGTCTTTTTTTTTTTTCTTTTGCTTATATCTCGAAAACGGTGTGTCCTATCGCAAAAATAATGAAAATTTCGACCCCCTTTATGAAACCCATAAACCCCTAACACAACATGTAGGTAATATTTTTTCATATTTTCCATACAAAAAACGAAAAATTCCATATAAAACACGTCGTTCCAATTTATATAGTAGTTTAAAACTAAGTATTTTCATTATTAATATATTGTAAAATAAAATTATGACTAAAATAAGTACAATTATGAAACTGCCATGTTATTTTGGAGTTTTTTTTTGTATCATAATTTTGTCTACTCTTCTCGTCGTCAAAATCGACGACGAGTAAATACGACTAAATGATAGAAAAATCGGAGATTATCTCGTGTTGAATTGTCAAAAATCGAGATAACTATGGTGCCATGTTAGAGTTTGTAGAGAAAACATCAATTTTGACAGAAGGAGTCGACTATTTTGTATGGAAGTGCTGTCAGAAAACGAGAAAGTGACCGAAATAGACAAAAATTACTCACGCGAGAGCGAGTAATTGTCGTGTGTGTCATGTTAGGCCTGCTGGAGGCTTTTATTTAGATATAGTTTACGTTTAGTCTTTATTTTGGCCTGAGCATAATTCTCGACGTTTTTGGTTGGTAGCTGTCATATGGCTATTAATTTATAATTTAAATTATGTTTTGTGTTGCGTAACGTAAATTATTTTGCATGCTACTAATGCTATTATATAGATTTTTTTTTCTAACTGAACAGACAACTGTGCTGCTGGGGAGTTTGTTGCACCATTTCTTCTTCCCAGCTAAAGCACTAGGAAGTGGTGAAAGGTGGGCGTTTTGGGGGTTCCAAAAGTGCTGATGTCAGCCTAGTTTTAATAAATAACTTTTGAATTTGAATTTTGGGAGTACAGTTACTACAACTTACTGCCTGAAATGATTCACACAATAATTACCACATCAACCAAATATTATCTCTTATGAATTCTGCTTACTGCTTTATACCTCATTCAGCATTCTATAATATATTAAGGCCATTAGTGACTAATTGTAGGTCATTAATGAGGACAATGCGTGATAAGAGAAAGTAGATACCTTAATGAAGTAATGATTGGGTATTATAATAAGTATTTAATTAACAAGGTTGCGATTTCTTGTAACCATTTAAATTAGAAGTTGACTTAAATACAAATATTAACTTAATTTGATAACATTTTATAACCATGCGAGATTTAGGAACATATTTACGTTAAGCCGTTGGTCCCGGCTGTCATTTGTAGATCTTTGACAGTCGTTACGGGTCGTCAGAAGCGCGAAAGTCTGACAACCAGTCTTACCAAGGGGTATCGTATTACCCAGTATCTGGGTTGTGGACGTGAGTTAGGCACTCGATCCATGTAAAATACCGGTATTCACCTGCTACCAGTTAGACTGGAAGCCGACCCCAACATAGTTAGGAAAAAAGTTAGGCAGATAATAAAAAACCGGCCATGTGCGTGGTTGAGATGAATTTATCCCAAAATCAAACTTAACATTGTTGTTGAAAACATGTTCTCCCACACATCGATATACGCCACGGTCAATTCTCTAACTGCAAATGTAAGTTTGTAGTCGCATTTTTTTTTTTACGTATATGGCTTTTCCTTTGCCATGTGCTGTGAGTCCTTGCTTCTTTCCGAATTTCATGATTATAGGTCAACCGGAAGTACCCTAAAAACATGTTGTACAATATAATAACAGTCATAGGTTCATTTGGGAGTATCCGTATTTTTTTATTGCGTTAATGCATTTCTCTCTATGCATTTCTGAGAAAAAGGGTCTTGACAGACTGACGACAACAAAGTGATCCTATGAGTGTTCCGTTTTTTCCTTCCGGAGTACGGAACCCTAAAAACATGTTGTACAATATAATAACACCAGACTGTTACTGTCCCACCGCAGGACAAAGGCCTCTTCTCATACACAGAAGGCACTAGCACTGATCACCACGCTTGCTCAAGACAGGTTCGCGATTTTAGAGTTATATGAACTATAAACACAATTTAAACACAAAAAACGTGTGTTTTTTTAAACACAATGGGGAAGCTCTAGGCCTGCATCTCACCTGATGGTAAGTGATGATCAGGCCGCAGTTAGAAGCGAGCTTCACCCGGAATCCCCAACCACAGAGGAACTGGCTGTCTTACCTCTAACTGCCGAAACACAACCATTCTTTGTTGTTATGGCGACAGACTTAGATAAGATGGTGGTAGCTAGCCAGGCGGACTTAGAACAAGCCCTACCACCAACCTATCCGAACAGAAAATTTTGCCCCCACTGGGAATCGAACCCGGGACCTCTGCGTCTCAGATAGGTGGTCTAACTACTACACCACAGAGGCGGTTTGAGATACATAGGTTTTTTTTAGACCGTTATAGTTATATAGAGTATCGTTATTTTTACGCGACTATCTCGAATCAAAAAGGAGGATTATGATTTTACAGGTATATATGTACGAGTTTGTATGTAATGTTCATCTGTTACCTCATGACTTCTAAACTAGTGACATAATTAGACAAATGAGGTATCGTTGGAAGGGTCTTGATTGTCCGCTGGTTATAGGAGGCTATGTGACGTCACATTAAATTGAATACGGCGCCCCCTACAGAACATAGTCATAAACTAAAAAAATATGTCTGTGATGTCTTGTTTAACTTTTTAGATGACATTTTTGTAGTTGGGCTATAGTTTATTATCTTTTATTTTTTCTGCTCCTATTTGCTACTTTTTTGTTAAAAACATTGTAATAACCACGAAATAGGTACAAATATCAATTTGACCACAATAAAAGTAGGTCATCGTTAAAATTGATTTAACTATCATTAAATATACCGGATTTTTGAGGTAATTGTATACAGGTTGAGTGTTTTCTATAAACCGAGTTCCTATATAAACCTATTGTCTGAGAAATCCTACTAGGCACACGGATAGACAATGACCGGGATTTATAAATGATACGCTTACGCTTTTTTTTTGATAGATAAATGATACGCATTATTCCGCTAGTACGTTCGTTCGTTAAATGTTGAAAAAAATATGCTTACATGGTTCGGCCATGATGCGAGTAGAGGCGGCAGGGGACGCCCTAGGAACACACTATATGTAGTGTATAGTACAGTGACCTTATGGGTGATGTTCTTCAGAAAGGACAGGTGCGTAGTACTCGCAACCGGCGTGCGTGTATGACCAGATGTATGAACGTAAACGCAGCAAAAAATAAAAGTTATTAAAACTAAAACCCAACTACGACAAAAAGAGTCAACTAAAAAGGTATGAACAAGACATCACAGACAGACTAGTTTAAAAACTTTTTTTTGTTCGTGACCATGTCTTCTAGACAGCAGACAATCAAGACGCTTCCAACGATACCCCATTTGTCAAATTATGATCAGTAGTTTAGAAGTTATGAGGTAACAACATACCGGTTATGGTGTTGATGAACATACATACATACATACCGGTCAAAATCTTACCCTCCTTTTTGCTTCGCCGTAGCCGGGTAAAAAGGAGTATAGTACGGAAATAGCTGCAGGTGGCGTTCTGTAGTTTCTGCCCACCCCCATGGAAAGACGGCGGGAGTTTATGTTACGTTATTCGATTGATACAATCGATTGTCCCGATTTACGTCGTAAAATTTATCTTCGCACCAATCAAAATAACCTAAGATTACGACCATTATTACAAGTACCATTTACAACGACAAATTATAGGCGTAACGCTTTTTGTGTACGCAGTGTAATATTATTCAACAACCTGCCATCGTATTTAGAAATTGATTTATTTTGCACGAGTGCGTTATGAATCAGGACAATTTTGAGTAGGGAATATTTCAATGAGTGAACGTTTGTGGTTTATCACGGCTTACCTACCTATTTTCCATACCTTTTTATATATTTTTTTTGTTTCTTTAATCTTGTGTTTCAACATTGTAACTTATATGTGGAAGCTTGTAATTAGCAATTGTCAGATGTTTACTACTTCGTTACCATTTATGTGTATTAGTCTGTAAGCTTTCTTAAAAGTGTAAAAATAAATAAATAAAAAATATAAAATTATAACTCAAACAAAATATTATTTCGTTTATTTAAACACGCCATATATTTCATAACAATTAACCAAACCACAAAAACGATAAGTTATGTTTAGTCGCTATATATTTAACTATGACCACAAATACTGTTATTATTACAAACACTTTTGACTCGGTGAGTAGTATCATACTATTTAATTTTAATATTGTAAACAGATTTCGAAGTAACTGTGTCATCATTACCAAAAAACCTGATCATCTGCCAGCCTTTGCCCAACTATGTTGGGGTCAGCTTCCAGTCTAACCGGATGCAGCTGAATACCAGTGTTTGACATGGAGCGACTGCCTATCTGACCTACACAACGCAATTACTTGGTAACACGATACGCCTTGGTGACACTTGTCAGATTTTAATGGAGCTTAAACATGTATGTTCTATATTGTGTTTTTATTGTCTCGTTGGACTAGCAGCTTTCAACGCTACTGTTGAATGAGTTCCTAGATTCGATCACCGAGAATCCCATGAGAAATTTGTCAGTAGCAGCCCGGTATCTGGATTTGTGCCCGGTTGATGGCAATAGGCTCGCCCCCTATTACATGGGACATAAACATAACTGGCGAAATGTGGGTGTAGTATACAGCATCCGGGATTTTATGCGTCGTGATATGTTTTTAGGAGCAGTGCGTGCTGGCCCAGACTTAGGTGTCGTAGGTCGTGAATCCGAACCGTCTTTGTGTAATTTTTTTATCCTCATAGCTCTCAAAACGGTGAAGGAAAACATCGTGAAGAAACCGGCATGTCCTAGAACGAAATATTCGAAGACATGTGACTTCCACGAACCCGCGCTGTGCCCATGTGGTGGATTATGGCCCACTCCCTGAGATTGTTTCGCTATTTCCTCTCAAGATAGAAAACGTCGACTTTTTCAAACTTTTTGTTTATATGACGTGTAAAAGTAGAGATTCCGATATGCTATTTACAGATTTAATGATTACGTTTCATTTTAATTCTCTCTCACATAGAGGAGGCCTGTGTCTACAGCACGTGGGAACATTGTAAGGTGATCATGCATTTTTTTGTAGGTTTTCAGCAAATTTTCAAGATGGCGGACACCGCCCAGTCGTACGATTTGGTGAGTTAGCTTATGAAGTGACAATTATTATCATAAAGCTAATTCACTAAATAGTATTACTGGGTATTTGCTACTAGACCTGAAGATAAATAACTAACTGACGAGGAATGGAGGATTTTGGAAATATGAAATGGGTCTAGACAAAGTAATTTTGTATGGCGTAATTATTCATTTAAGTAAGTAGTCAATATCTGTATTTTACATGTTCGAAAATTAGTCTGGTTAAACTGCATCCAGTTAGACTGGTCGCCAACTTTGTCATTTTTGTTTGTTGAAGTGAAAACTTCTTTAGGCGCGTTGAGCACTTTTTGGGTGAACAAAAATCATGGAACTCGCGTCATCGTCACCGAACGCTTTCCATGAGCTATATGTATACTGTGTATATATTTACTATAGAAGAACTTCATATCTAAGCAGTTTAAAAACAAAATCCCGTGAACACGATGATTACATCTGTTTAACGCCCTTATTTTCGTCAACCAATGAAAAAAAAAATACATCGTAATTTTGTCGTTTTTGTTTTTTTGTTGTTCGTGTGTTTTGTAGGCTCTGTTACAATGATCACGACCCTTGTTCGACCACTAGGAACAGAACAAAAGAAACAAAGATGAGAAAGTTTTAATTTTAATGTTTACTGTCTTTATTTTTCCATTACAAAAACAAGGGACTCATCAAAAATCTGATGCTGAGATACTATTGGTTGATGAGATTTCTATGGACGGCCGAGCGTTGCACGCAGAAATAGTCTTTACGGTGCTTAGATATGAAGTTCTTCGATAGTACCTCCGTGCGTTATTATTATACATTATATTATACAATTCACAAGTTTCTTAGTTTTCACTTCTATCGGCAGTCCCCAAAGACCACATGTTTTTTTTTGTGTACATTTATCACTTCGAAAATAAATGTTTTATTTCTTCTCTTTTGTAATAAATTATAATTATTCGTAAAATACTTTTGAAGTTTTACTTGTCTTCCCTACCATAGCAAATATTTGTCCCAATGTTTGTGTGTCACTTAATTGTTGTTTATTTTATTACGTACCTATATTATTATTAACACAATAACATCTAGGGGTGCTTAAAAATAACTTGGTAAACAACATCATTGTTTCGGACAGGTCATAAAACAATGAAGGAAAACTTGTTTGTTCCCATTACTATCCGAGTACCTAGTATAAGAAATCAATAACATCTTTAAAAAATCCGGCCAATCCATGTCAGCCACGCACAATGAAGGATTCCTTAGTTAGGATAAATTTATCGCAATAACAAACTTATCTTTGCTGTCACAAAAACAGGTTCTCCCATACATTACGTATAGAACATGTTTTTGCAACCGCAAACGTAAGTTGGTCGATTGGACTTAGCTGTGATAGTTTTCCTTTTAATTTCGTTATATATACTATTGCTGTGAATTTTTCCACAAATCTAAAACCAACCATTTAGCTGGCAGGAGGGGGGGACAGTTGACTCTAACAACAATTAGCACTTTAAAGCTTAATATTTCGCAATCGGATCCCTGAATCCAAAAATGGTTTTGATAAACTCTATTTTTGAACGACCTTTCCATCGATACCCCACACCATGGGATAGATGAGAAAAAAAGAGTCTCTAAGCTAAGCCGTGGAAAGACAGACGGACACACAGATAGACAGACATGGCGAAACAATAAGGGTTCCTTGTTTACTACGGAACCCTAAAAAAACAGTACTTATAATAGTTCGGTATATCAGGATCTGACGAACCGCCCCCGTTATATCCCCGAAGGATTAGGTGTACCTATAGTACACCCACATTTCGCCAGTTATGTTTAAGTCCCATGTAATAGGGGGCGAGCCTATTGCCATCAACCGGGCACAAATCCAGACTCCCGGCTGCTACTGAGGAATTCCTAATAAACAACCCAATACCCAATAGGGATGATAACTGGGTCAAAAAAAAGAAATTCTATTTAGTCCGTCAGTCAGATAATAAAAAAATATTAGACACGTATTTTTTGCTTTATCATATTAATAAAAAATTACTTAGATACAACGCATTAAAGTTGGGGAGTGGGGGTCGCTACGTCACAATGTATAAAATCTACATACAAGTGACGTCATGGCACATTTTAACTCAATGTATCGCCGTAATCTTTTGATAAAGTAAAAAAAGAAAGAAATACGTGACGTTTTTTTTTTCATAATCTACATGACGGAGAAAATACATTTTTTTTGTCGTCATCCCAGTTTCATTTATCATGAATGTACCACAAAACACATCTCAAATGATATTCATCATGAATAGTCATCTATAAGGTCATTTATAGGGTTCCGTGCCTCAAAAGGAAAAAACGGAACCCTTATAGGATCACTAGTGTGTCTGTCTGTCTTTCTGTCCGTCTGTCACAGCCGATTTGCTCCGAATCTAATGGACCGATAAAGTCGAAATTTGGAATACACATATGTATTTCTACGCGTACGTGTAACGTAAATAAGTTAATTTTGAATATTGGGGTAGCTTTTGGGGGGCGAATAAGAAAATTTAATAAAATGTTTTGCAAACTGTACCGTGTGTCATAAAACAATTTGCTTGGGGATTTTTTTACAAGGATATTTTTTTTTAAATTTTTTATAATAAATAATACAAAAAAAAAAAACAGAGAACGGTTCTTTACTCATAGATTACAGGAAAACCTATAAGAAATCTATGGTCTTAAAATAACATGGTAAATCTCTCAATATTGTGCGTACAAACTTACATTTTCAGTTGGAATGTATGGGAGAACATGTTTTACAACTACAATGTTTTTAGGGAGATGGGATGGGATTCTTCTCTGGGGAACCTGTTCGGACATTAATACTATATTTGTTCTACAGAAAAGGGCTGTTCGACCCATTTACAACCTAGGTCCAATAGATACCCTACAAGAAAAAATCAGAGAAATAACCATTCCGACTGTAGCCTCACAATATATTTTTGAAAACCTATTATTGTATGTACACAAAAATATATCAAATATTAAGAAAACGTCCGTTAGTCATAGTTTAAATACCAGGAATAAACACAACCTTGCAGAACATTGATAGTGTAGTCAACTCGTTCATGGGTTCTAAATAGTTTTTAGTATCGCGAAAAATTATTATCCTTCCCATACATTTCGGAAGGTATTGAAGTTTTCTTCTATTAGACAGCTAATATTTTTTTCGCGATCACGATGTTGGTCCCGTGTGGAAAGTTGTGCAGTTGGTTTAGTTTTGTATCACACCCTTAAATATGACCACACATATGAAAAAAGTAAGAAAAATAAGTTTATTTGTCACAGAAACACGTGCATACAAAAAGACAAGAGTAGGTAAGCAGAAAACAAAATAGACTATTAATATTAGGTAATAATAACCTATGGAATTGGCGTTTTTTTTCTCACAAAAAGAGAACCTCGTCACTTCTATGATTTAAAATATTCATCAATTGCTTGGTATTATATCGAATAATGACCATCATAGACAACTATCTATAGTAAAAACAACTTACTTATCGTTTTCTAAACATAAAAAATACCTTAACAATGACTCCTCTTTTTGTTAGCTGAAATGACCACTATTTGTTTTAAAACTTATTTTTGTCGCTTAATCTAACTGGCATACGTTATCGTTTTTAAATATTAGTGTTTAAAAGTTTAAAAACTTTAGTGCTCATGGTTGTTAAATAAATTAAGAAAATGGTAGTATGAAAAATGCAACTTCTTTCAAATTTTCCATACAAAACGCTGATTTCATAGGTGGGGACCTAATATAAGCATACAGAAGTGGTCGGCAGCTGCACGTCATGACTGTGACAAGAAGGCTTCCACTCAGCATAATGCTGTGCTATGGGGGACCCACAGCACAGCGCTGATTTCTGATACCCGCAGTAATTTACTGTACGATTCCCGTCTTGTTATTGTCACTATATTTTGGCTACAAATTAACAAAATATTTTTTTGACAGTCACAGGTTCCTGTTATCAACAACACTAATTGTTTTCAACCCTAATCCAAGGTAAAGGTAAATTACTTCAACACTATAAGGTGCCACTAATAATCAGTAACGATTTAATATTTCTCAATTAGGTAATTACCAACTGTTACCTAATTAAAGACAGGTACATCTCATTAGTGATTTTAATATAAATACTTCTGAATTTCGAAATTTAAATCAGTATTCCCTTGGCACTTGCACAAGAAAGCAGTAGTAAGCGAGCTTTAAAGAAGCTAAGTTTTATATTAAATGATAATTTTGTGAAGTGACTTGTTTGTGAGTTCCATCTGCCTCGTCATTTTCCAACTATGTTGGTGTCGGGTTCTAGTCTAACCGGACGCAGCTGAATGCCAGTATCCTGCATGGAAACTGCCTATCTGATCTCCACGACCCAGAGTAACGCGATACCCCTTGGTAAGAAAGCCTGTACTGTAATAGAAATATGCATCTCAGCAGTAGTAGTCACTCACTCAGTAGACATGTTTATTGTTTATATAATTCTGTCACTGGGTGTAGTGAATACTGGAGCTGTATTGCATTAATAAGCCCATTTCCCTTGTTATGTATCTTCCATTATTTTTGTATCATTATATTGTCTCTCAGTTGCAGTGATAACTTACTCAGTAGACATGTTTATAATTCTGTCACTGGGTTTAGTGATAACTAACTGCCGCCGATTTATACAAGTGCGGATTTCACCAATGAAATTCAACGCGTTCATAACATCTGAACGCGTTCAAGAGCTGTCAGTGTACAATATTCCATAACAATTTTGACACTGACAGCTCTTGAACGCGTTTAAGAAATGCTGATCGCGTTCTGTTTCATTGGTGAAATCAGCCCTTATTCCTCATACTATGTAATTATTTACTGACATTAAAATCCTGTAACTTTTTACACTTTTGAACAGTTATCACTCACTCAGTTGACATGTTGATAAGTCTGTCACTGGGAATTTGATGACTGCTGCTGAGTGATACCGATCGTCAAATTTTTATCTCAATGTTATTTCTAATAAGTCTTTCAGCAGTAGTAATCACTCACTCAGAAGTCATGTTTTCATTCTGTCACTGGGTGCAGTGAATACTGCCGTTGACTGACCATTTCATCATTCTATGCATTGCTTATTTCGAATTACCATCATGTTTCCAGCATGTTAACTTTCAGTAGCAGTGATCACTCACTCAGGAGACATGTTTATAATACTGCCACTGGGTGCAGTGAATACTGCCGCTGGGTGATACTGATCTTCAAATTCTTTCTCGTCACGTCATAATAAATTGTTCTTCCTCTTAAGTTTCTCAGTAGTAGTAATCACTCACTCAGTAGACATGTTCATAATTCTGTCACTGGGTGTAGTGATAACTGCAGCTGAATCACAGTAATCATCTCTGATCTAACTGGTGCGAGTGATACCGATCATCACACTCTTTACACAATAATAGTTCTTCCTTATCATTATTTTGTCTCTCAGCATTAGTAGTCACTCACTCAAGAGACATGTTTATAGTTCTGTCACTGGGTGCAGTGAATACTGCCGTTGATTGACCATTTCATCATTCTATGTAATGCTTATTTATAATTACCATCATGTTTCCAGCATGTTAACTTTCAGTAGCAGTGATCACTCACCCAGGAGACATGTTTTCATTCTGTCACTGGGTGCAGTGAATACTGCCGTTGATTGACCATTTCATCATTCTATGTAATGCTTATTTATAATTACCATCATGTTTCCAGCATGTTAACTTTCAGTAGCAGTGATCACTCACTCAGGAGACATGTTTTAATTCTGTCACTGGGTGCAGTGAATACTGCCGTTGACTGACCATCTCATCATTCTATGTAATGCTTATTTATAATTACCATCATGTTTCCAGCATGTTAACTTTCAGTAGCAGTGATCACTCACCCAGGAGACATGTTTTCATTCTGTCACTGGGTGCAGTGAATACTGCCGTTGATTGACCATTTCATCATTCTATGTAATGCTTATTTATAATTACCATCATGTTTCCAGCATGTTAACTTTCAGTAGCAGTGATCACTCACTCAGGAGACATGTTTTAATTCTGTCACTGGGTGCAGTGAATACTGCCGTTGACTGACCATCTCATCATTCTATGTATTGCTTATTTCGAATTACCATCATGTTTCCAGCATGTTAACTTTCAGTAGCAGTGATCACTCACTCAGGAGACATGTTTTCATTCTGTCACTGGGTGCAGTGAATACTGCCGCTGGGTGATACTGATCTTCAAATTCTTTGCCGTCACGTCATAATAAATTGTTCTTCCTCTTAAGTTTTTCAGCAGCAGTAATCACTCACTCAGGAGACATGTTTATAGTTCTGTCACTGGGCGTAGTGATAACTGCAGCTGAATCATAGTTATCATCTCTGATCTAACTGGTGCCGAGTGATACCGATCGTCAGATTGTTTACATAATGATAGTGCTTCCTTATCATTATTTTGTCCGTCAGTATTAGTAGTCACTCACTCAGGAGACATGTTTATAATTATGTCACTGGGTGCAGTGATAACTGCAGCTGAATCACAGTTATCATCTCTGATCTAACTGGTGCGAGTGATACCGATCGTCAGATTGCTTACACAATAATAGTGCTTCCTTGTCATTATTATGTTTCTCAGCATTAGTAGTCACTCACTCAAGAGACATGTTTATAGTTCTGTCACTGGGTGCAGTGAATACTGCCGTTGATTGACCATTTCATTATTCTATGTAATGCTTATTTATAATTACCATCATGTTTCAAGCATATTAACTTTCAATAGCAGTAATCACTCACTCAGTAGACATGTTCATAATTCTGTCACTGGGCGTAGTGATAACTGCAGCTGAATCACAGTTATCATCTCTGATCTAACTGGTGCCGAGTGATACCGATCGTCAGATTGTTTACACAATAATAGTGCTTCCTTGTCATTATTTTGTCCGTCAGTATTAGTAGTCACTCACTCAGGAGACATGTTCATAATTATGTCACTGGGTGCAGTGAATACTGCTGTTGATTGACCATTTCATCATTCTATGTAATGCTTATTTCGAATTACCATCATGTTTCCAGCATGTTAACTTTCAGTAGCAGTGATCACTCACTCAGGAGACATGTTTTCACTCTGTCACTGGGTGCAGTGAATACTGCCGTTGACTGACCATTTCATCATTCTATGTATTGCTTATTTCGAATTACCATCATGTTTCCAGCATGTTAACTTTCAGTAGCAGTGATCACTCACTCAGGAGACATGTTTTCATTCTGTCACTGGGTGCAGTGAATACTGCCGCTGGGTGATACTGATCTTCAAATTCTTTACCGTCACGTCATAATAAATTGTTCTTCCTCTTAAGTTTTTCAGCAGCAGTAATCACTCACTCAGGAGACATGTTTATAGTTCTGTCACTGGGCGTAGTGATAACTGCAGCTGAATCATAGTTATCATCTCTGATCTAACTGGTGCCGAGTGATACCGATCGTCAGATTGTTTACATAATGATAGTGCTTCCTTATCATTATTTTGTCCGTCAGTATTAGTAGTCACTCACTCAGGAGACATGTTTATAATTATGTCACTGGGTGCAGTGATAACTGCAGCTGAATCACAGTTATCATCTCTGATCTAACTGGTGCGAGTGATACCGATCGTCAGATTGCTTACACAATAATAGTGCTTCCTTGTCATTATTTTGTCTCTCAGCATTAGTAGTCACTCACTCAAGAGACATGTTTATAGTTCTGTCACTGGGTGCAGTGAATACTGCCGTTGATTGACCATTTCATTATTCTATGTAATGCTTATTTATAATTACCATCATGTTTCAAGCATATTAACTTTCAATAGCAGTAATCACTCACTCAGTAGACATGTTCATAATTCTGTCACTGGGCGTAGTGATAACTGCAGCTGAATCACAGTTATCATCTCTGATCTAACTGGTGCCGAGTGATACCGATCGTCAGATTGTTTACACAATAATAGTGCTTCCTTGTCATTATTTTGTCCGTCAGTATTAGTAGTCACTCACTCAGGAGACATGTTCATAATTATGTCACTGGGTGCAGTGAATACTGCTGTTGATTGACCATTTCATCATTCTATGTAATGCTTATTTCGAATTACCATCATGTTTCCAGCATGTTAACTTTCAGTAGCAGTGATCACTCACTCAGGAGACATGTTTTCACTCTGTCACTGGGTGCAGTGAATACTGCCGTTGACTGACCATTTCATCATTCTATGTATTGCTTATTTCGAATTACCATCATGTTTCCAGCATGTTAACTTTCAGTAGCAGTGATCACTCACTCAGGAGACATGTTTTCATTCTGTCACTGGGTGCAGTGAATACTGCCGCTGGGTGATACTGATCTTCAAATTCTTTACCGTCACGTCATAATAAATTGTTCTTCCTCTTAAGTTTTTCAGCAGCAGTAATCACTCACTCAGGAGACATGTTTATAGTTCTGTCACTGGGCGTAGTGATAACTGCAGCTGAATCATAGTTATCATCTCTGATCTAACTGGTGCCGAGTGATACCGATCGTCAGATTGTTTACATAATGATAGTGCTTCCTTATCATTATTTTGTCCGTCAGTATTAGTAGTCACTCACTCAGGAGACATGTTTATAATTATGTCACTGGGTGCAGTGATAACTGCAGCTGAATCACAGTTATCATCTCTGATCTAACTGGTGCGAGTGATACCGATCGTCAGATTGCTTACACAATAATAGTGCTTCCTTGTCATTATTTTGTCTCTCAGCATTAGTAGTCACTCACTCAAGAGACATGTTTATAGTTCTGTCACTGGGTGCAGTGAATACTGCCGTTGATTGACCATTTCATTATTCTATGTAATGCTTATTTATAATTACCATCATGTTTCAAGCATATTAACTTTCAATAGCAGTAATCACTCACTCAGTAGACATGTTCATAATTCTGTCACTGGGCGTAGTGATAACTGCAGCTGAATCACAGTTATCATCTCTGATCTAACTGGTGCCGAGTGATACCGATCGTCAGATTGTTTACACAATAATAGTGCTTCCTTGTCATTATTTTGTCCGTCAGTATTAGTAGTCACTCACTCAGGAGACATGTTCATAATTATGTCACTGGGTGCAGTGAATACTGCTGTTGATTGACCATTTCATCATTCTATGTAATGCTTATTTCGAATTACCATCATGTTTCCAGCATGTTAACTTTCAGTAGCAGTGATCACTCACTCAAGAGACATGTTTATAGTTCTGTCACTGGGTGCAGTGAATACTGCCGTTGATTGTCCATTTCATCATTCTATGTAATACTTATTTCGAATTACCATCATGTTTCCAGCATGTTAACTTTCAGTAGCAGTGATCACTCACTCAGGAGACATGTTTTCACTCTGTCACTGGGTGCAGTGAATACTGCCGTTGACTGACCATTTCATCATTCTATGTATTGCTTATTTCGAATTACCATCATGTTTCCAGCATGTTATCATTCAGTAGCAGTGATCACTCACTCAGGAGACATGTTTTCATTCTGTCACTGGGTGCAGTGAATACTGCCGCTGGGTGATACTGATCTTCAAATTCTTTACCGTCACGTCATAATAAATTGTTCTTCCTCTTAAGTTTTTCAGCAGCAGTAATCACTCACTCAGGAGACATGTTTATAGTTCTGTCACTGGGCGTAGTGATAACTGCAGCTGAATCATAGTTATCATCTCTGATCTAACTGGTGCCGAGTGATACCGATCGTCAGATTGTTTACATAATGATAGTGCTTCCTTATCATTATTTTGTCCGTCAGTATTAGTAGTCACTCACTCAGGAGACATGTTTATAATTATGTCACTGGGTGCAGTGATAACTGCAGCTGAATCACAGTTATCATCTCTGATCTAACTGGTGCGAGTGATACCGATCGTCAGATTGCTTACACAATAATAGTGCTTCCTTGTCATTATTTTGTCTCTCAGCATTAGTAGTCACTCACTCAAGAGACATGTTTATAGTTCTGTCACTGGGTGCAGTGAATACTGCCGTTGATTGACCATTTCATTATTCTATGTAATGCTTATTAATAATTACCATCATGTTTCAAGCATATTAACTTTCAATAGCAGTAATCACTCACTCAGTAGACATGTTCATAATTCTGTCACTGGGCGTAGTGATAACTGCACCTGAATCACAGTTATCATCTCTGATCTAACTGGTGCCGAGTGATACCGATCGTCAGATTGTTTACACAATAATAGTGCTTCCTTGTCATTATTTTGTCCGTCAGTATTAGTAGTCACTCACTCAGGAGACATGTTCATAATTATGTCACTGGGTGCAGTGAATACTGCTGTTGATTGACCATTTCATCATTCTATGTAATGCTTATTTCGAATTACCATCATGTTTTCAGCATGTTAACTTTCAGTAGCAGTGATCACTCACTCAAGAGACATGTTTATAGTTCTGTCACTGGGTGCAGTGAATACTGCGTTGATTGTCCTATTCATCATTCTATGTAATGTTTTTTTGAATTACCATCATGTTTCCAGCATGTTATCATTCAGTAGCAGTGATCACTCACTCAGGAGACATGTTTTTATTCTGTCACTGGGTGCAGTGAATACTGCCGCTGGGTGATACTTATCTTCAAATTCGTTGTCGTCACGTCAGATTAAATTGTTCTTCCTCTTAAGTTTTTCAGCAGTAGTAATCACTCACTCAGTAGACATGTTCATAATTCTGTCACTGGGCGTAGTGATAACTGCAGCTGAATCACAGTTATCATCTCTGATCTAACTGGTGCTGAGTGATACCGATCGTCAGATTGTTTACACAATAATAGTGCTTCCTTATCATTATTTTGTCTGTCAGTATTAGTAGTCACTCACTCAAGAGACATGTTTATAGTTCTGTCACTGGGTGCAGTGAATACTACCGTTGATTGACAATTTCATCATTCTATGTCATGCTTATTTCGAATTACCATCATGTTTCCAGCATGTTATCTTTCAGTGGCAATGATCACTCACTTAGGAGAAGTGTTTATAATTCTGTCACTGGGTGCAGTGAATACTGCCGTTGACTGACCATTTCATCATTCTATGTAATGCTTATTTATAATTACCATCATGTTTCCAGCATGTTAACTTTCAGTAGCAGTGATCACTCACTCAGGAGACATGTTTATAGTTCTGTCACTGGGTGCAGTGAATACTGCCGTTGGTTGACCATTTCATCATTCTATGTAATGCTTATTTCGAATTACCATCATGTTTCCAGCATGTTAACTTTCAGTAGCAGTGATCACTCACTCAAGAGACATGTTTATAGTTCTGTCACTGGGTGCAGTGAATACTGCCGTTGATTGTCCATTTCATCATTCTATGTAATACTTATTTCGAATTACCATCATGTTATCAGCATGTTAACTTTCAGAAGCAGTGATCACTCACTCAAGAGACATGTTTATAGTTCTGTCACTGGGTGCAGTGAATACTGCGTTGATTGTCCTATTCATCATTCTATGTAATGCTTATTTTGAATTACCATCATGTTTCCAGCATGTTATCTTTCAGTAGCAGTGATCACTCACTCAGGAGATATGTTTTTATTCTGTCACTGGGTGCAGTGAATACTGCCGCTGGGTGATACTGATCTTCAAATTCGTTGTCGTCACGTCATAATAAATTGTTCTTCCTCTTAAGTTTTTCAGCAGTAGTAATCACTCACTCAGTAGACATGTTCATAATTCTGTCACTGGGCGTAGTGATAACTGCAGCTGAATCACAGTTATCATCTCTGATCTAACTGGTGCCGAGTGATACCGATCGTCAGATTGTTTACATAATGATAGTGCTTCCTTATCATTATTTTGTCCGTCAGTATTAGTAGTCACTCACTCAGGAGACATGTTTATAATTATGTCACTGGGTGCAGTGATAACTGCAGCTGAATCACAGTTATCATCTCTGATCTAACTGGTGCGAGTGATACCGATCGTCAGATTGCTTACACAATAATAGTGCTTCCTTGTCATTATTTTGTCTCTCAGCATTAGTAGTCACTCACTCAAGAGACATGTTTATAGTTCTGTCACTGGGTGCAGTGAATACTGCCGTTGATTGACCATTTCATTATTCTATGTAATGCTTATTTATAATTACCATCATGTTTCAAGCATGTTAACTTTCAGTAGCAGTGATCACTCACTCAGGAGACATGTTTATAGTTCTGTCACTGGGTGCAGTGAATACTACCGTTGATTGACAATTTCATCATTCTATGTAATGCTTATTTCGAATTACCATCATGTTTCCAGCATGTTATCTTTCAGTGGCAATGATCACTCACTTAGAAGAAGTGTTTATAATTCTGTCACTGGGTGCAGTGAATACTGCCGTTGACTGACCATTTCAACATTCTATGTAATGCTTATTTATAATTACCATCATGTTTCCAGCATGTTAACTTTCAGTAGCAGTGATCATTCACTCAGGAGACATGTTTATAGTTCTGTCACTGGGTGCAGTGAATACTGCCGTTGGTTGACCATTTCATCATTCTATGTAATGCTTATTTATAATTACCATCATGTTTCCAGCATGTTAACTTTCAGTAGCAGTGATCACTCACTCAGGAGACATGTTTATAGTTCTGTCACTGGGTGCAGTGAATACTGCCGTTGACTGACCATTTCATCATTCTATGTAATGCTTATTTCTAATTACCATCATGTTTCCAGCATGTTAACTTTCAGTAGCAATAGTCACTCACTCAGTAGACATGTTAATAATTCTGTCACTGGGTGCAGTGATTACTGCCGTTGATTGACCATTTCATCATTCTATGTAATTCTTATTTCGAATTATCGAATTACCATCATGTTTCCAGCATGTTAACTTTCAGTAGCAGTGATCACTCACTCAGGAGACATGTTTATAATTCTGTCACTGGGTGCAGTGAATACTGCCGCTGGGTGATACTGATCTTCAAATTCTTTGCCGTCACGTCATTATAAATTGTTCTTCCTCTAAAGTTTTTCAGTAGTAGTAATCACTCACTCAGTAGACATGTTCATGATTCTGTCACTGGGTGTCGTGATAACTGCAGCTGAATCATAGTAATCATCTCTGATCTAACTGGTGCGAGTGATACCGATCATCACACTGTTTACACAATAATAGTTCTTCCTTATCATTATTTTGTCTCTCAGCATTAGTAGTCACTCACTCAAGAGACATGTTTATAGTTCTGTCACTGGGTGCAGTGAATACTGCCGTTGATTGACCATTTCATCATTCTATGTAATGCTTATTTATAATTACCATCATGTTTCCAGCATGTTAACTTTCAATAGCAGTGATCACTCACTCAGGAGACATGTTTACAATTCTGCCACTGGGTGCAGTGAATACTGCCGTTGGTTGACCATTTCATCATTCTATGTAATGCTTATTTATAATTACCATCATGTTAACTTTCAATAGCAGTGATCACTCACTCATGAGACATGTTTATAGTTCTGTCACTGGGTGCAGTGAATACTGCCGTTGATTGACCATTTCATCATTTTATGTAATGCTTATTTCAACCATCATGTTTCCAGCATGTTAACTTTCAGTAGCAGTGATCACTCACTCAGGAGACATGTTTATAATTCTGCCACTGGGTGCAGTGAATACTGCCGTTGACTGACCATTTCATCATTCTATGTAATGCTTATTTCGAATTACCATCATGTTTCCAGCATGTTAACTTTCAGTAGCCGTGATCACTCACTCAGGAGACATGTTTATAGTTCTGTCACTGGGTGCAGTGAATACTGCCGTTGACTGACTATTTCATCATTCTATGTAATGCTTATTTCTAATTACCATCATGTTTCCAGCATGTTAACTTTCAGTAGCAATAGTCACTCACTCAGTAGACATGTTTATAATTCTGTCACTGGGTGCAGTGATTACTGCCGTTGATTGACCATTTCATCATTCTATGTAATTCTTATTTCGAATTATCGAATTACCATCATGTTTCCAGCATTTTAACTTTCAGTAGCAGTGATCACTCACTCAGGAGACATGTTTATAATTCTGTCACTGGGTGCAGTGAATACTGCCGCTGGGTGATACTGATCTTCAAATTCTTTCTCGTCACGTCATAATAAATTGTTGTTCCTCTTAAGTTTTTCAGTAGTAGTAATCACTCACTCAGTAGACATGTTCATGATTCTGTCACTGGGTGTCGTGATAACTGCAGCTGAATCATAGTAATCATCTCTGATCTAACTGGTGCGAGTGATACCGATCATCACACTGTTTACACAATAATAGTTCTTCCTTATCATTATTTTGTCTCTCAGCAATAGTAGTCACTCACTCAAGAGACATGTTTATAGTTCTGTCACTGGGTGCAGTGAATACTGCCGTTGATTGACCATTTCATCATTCTATGTAATGCTTATTTATAATTACCATCATGTTTCCAGCATGTTAACTTTCAATAGCAGTGATCACTCACTCAGGAGACATGTTTACAATTCTGCCACTGGGTGCAGTGAATACTGCCGTTGGTTGACCATTTCATCATTCTATGTAATGCTTATTTATAATTACCATCATGTTAACTTTCAATAGCAGTGATCACTCACTCATGAGACATGTTTATAGTTCTGTCACTGGGTGCAGTGAATACTGCCGTTGATTGACCATTTCATCATTTTATGTAATGCTTATTTCAACCATCATGTTTCCAGCATGTTAACTTTCAGTAGCAGTGATCACTCACTCAGGAGACATGTTTATAATTCTGCCACTGGGTGCAGTGAATACTGCCGTTGACTGACCATTTCATCATTCTATGTAATGCTTATTTCGAATTACCATCATGTTTCCAGCATGTTAACTTTCAGTAGCCGTGATCACTCACACAGGAGACACGTTTATAGTTCTGTCACTGGGTGCAGTGAATACTGCCGTTGACTGACTATTTCATCATTCTATGTAATGATTATTTCTAATTACCATCATGTTAACTTTCAATAGCAGTGATCACTCACTCAGGAGACATGTTTATAATTCTGTCACTGGGTGCAGTGAATACTGCCGCTGGGTGATACTGATCTTCAAATTCTTTCTCGTCACGTCATAATAAATTGTTGTTCCTCTTAAGTTTTTCAGTAGGAGTAATCACTCACTCAGTAGACATGTTCATGATTCTGTCACTGGGTGTCGTGATAATTGCAGCTGAATCATAGTAATCATCTCTGATCTAACTGGTGCGAGTGATACCGATCATCACACTGTTTACACAATAATAGTTCTTCCTTATCATTATTTTGTCTCTCAGCATTAGTAGTCACTCACTCAAGAGACATGTTTATAGTTCTGTCACTGGGTGCAGTGAATACTGCCGTTGACTGACCATTTCATCATTCTATGTAATACTTATTTTGAATTACCATCATGTTTCCAGCATGTTAACTTTCAGTAGCAGTGATCACTCACTCAGGAGACATGTTTTCATTCTGTCACTGGGTGCAGTGAATACTGCCGTTGACAGACCATTTCATCATTCTATGTAATGCTTATTTCGAATTACCATCATGTTTCCAGCATGTTAACTTTCAGTGGCAGTGATCACTCACTCAGGAGACATGTTTTCATTCTGTCACTGGGTGCAGTGAATACTGCCGTTGACTGACCATTTCATCATTCTATGTAATGCATATTTCGAATTACCATCATGTTTCCAGCATGTTAACTTTCAGTAGCAGTGATCACTCACTCAGGAGACATGTTTTCATTCTGTCACTGGGTGCAGTGAATACTGCCGTTGACAGACCATTTCATCATTCTATGTAATGCTTATTTCGAATTACCATCATGTTTCCAGCATGTTAACTTTCAGTGGCAGTGATCACTCACTCAGGAGACATGTTTTCATTCTGTCACTGGGTGCAGTGAATACTGCCGTTGATTGACCAATTCATCATTCTATGTAATGCTTATTTCGAATTAACATCATGTTTCCAGCATGTTAACTTTCAGTGGCAGTGATCACTCACTCAGGAGACATGTTTTCATCCTGTCACTGGGTGCAGTGAATACTGCCGTTGATTGACCATCTCATTATTCTATGTAATGCTTATTTCGAATTACCATCATGTTTCCAGCATGTTAACTTTCAGTAGCAGTGATCACTCACGCAGGAGACATGTTTATAGTTATGTCACTGGGTGTAGTGATAACTGTTACCGAATTATTCTCATCACATTCTAACATAATTATTTGTCCTTCCTTGAAGTCGTTTACTAGTAGTAGTAGTCACTCACTTAGTAGACATGTTCAAATATTTCTGTCACTGGGCGTAGTGATAACTACAGCTGAGTGATACTGACATCGCAATTTGTAATAAAAGCAATCATCTCATTTCTGATGTAATTAATATTATCCCTACCATTATTTGTCTGTCAATAGAAGTAATTACTCAGTCAGAGTGAATACTGCAGCTGAATGACACAAATCATCTTATCTTCGTTTTTATAAATTGTTTTCAGGACCATTTTCATCGATTTGTCTTCCAGTTGTAGTGATCACTAACTCAGTAGACATGTTTTTATATTCTGTCACTGGGTGTAGTGATAACTGCAGCAGAATGACAGTAGTCATCTCATTCTCTTGTAATTCTTTGTTGTTAGCATAATTTGTCTCTAAGCACCAGTAGTCACTCACTCAGTAGATATGTTTGTGATTCTGTCACTGGGTGTAATGACTACTCCTGCTGAGCGACGATTGTCATCACATCGAGTTACATAATTTATCATGGAGACAGTTGCCACTTAGTCAGTAGACATGTTGATCATTCTGACACGGGCGTTTAATGACTGTAGCCAAATGATACAAATCATCACATTCTTATTGTATTACTAATATCACTTTATATGTCTTTCAGTAGCAATAGTCACTCACTCAGTAGACATGTTTTTCATTATGTCACTGGGTGCAGTGAATACTGCCGTTGATTTTACATTTCATATTTCTATGTAATGCTTATTTTTGCTTCCAGTATATTAACTTTCAGTAGCAGGGATCACTCACTCAGTAGACATGTTTAAATAATTCTGTCACTGGATGTAGTGATAACTGCAGCGGAGTGATACTGAAATCGCACGTTGTAAACCAATCATCTCATTTCTGTTGTTCTTAATGTTGTCCTTAGCATTATTTGTATCTCAGTAGTAGTGATCACTCACTCAGTAGACACGTTTTTCATTCTGTCACTGGGTGTAGTGATAACTGCCGCTGAATGACACAAATCCGATACCGATCGTCACATTTTTAATACAATAATAGTTCTTCCTTATCATTATTTTGTCTCTCAGCATTAGTAGTCACTCACTCAGTAGACATGTATATAGTTCTGTCACTGGGTGTAGTGAATACTGCCGTTGATTGATTATTTCATCAGCAGCAGCTTACATGGGGCGACTACCTATCTGACCTCCACCAAGGAGGATACTGGTAAGGTTTATTTGTATTTATTTCATTATCTTCAAATAATGCATTTGTTTTAGCATGTGTGTAGGGTATCAAGATGCCTGAGAGCGTGATGATTGCTATTGATAGTTGCTGATCGTCAAATTATGATATAATAACTTCATTATTGTCTCTCGGTAGTACTGATCACTCACTCAGTAGACATGTTTATGATTCTGTCACTGGGTGTCGTGATAACTGCCGCTGTGAGCAACTTTCACCGTAATTTTGAAGGAGCACCTAATGTATTCACTGTCTATTAGCAATATTTGTCACTCACTCAGTAGACATGATGATCATTCTGTCACTGGGAGTTTGATGAGTTTCGCCAAATGATACGAATCAACACATTCTTATTGTTCTAACAATATCATTTTATACGTCTTTCAGTAGCAGTAATCACTCACTCCGTAGTCATGTTTTTATTCTATCACTGGGTGCAATGAATACTGCCGCGGAGTGATAATGATCTTCAAATACTTTGTCGTCACGTCATAATAAATTGTTCTTCCTCTTAAGTCTTTCAGTAGTAGTAATCACTCACTCAGTAGACATGTTCATAATTCTGTCACTGCCTCGTTGGTCTCGCGGTTGCAAGCGCGACTGCCGAGCGTGGGGTCCTGGGTTCAATTCCCGGGTCGGGCAAAGTGTTATTAGTTTTTCCATTAGGAATTTCTTAGTAACAGCCCGGAGTTTGGAAGTTGGCGGTGGGATAACCCCGTGCCTCGGAAAGCACGTTAAGCCGCTGGTCCTGCGCCTGATCTCTCTCCGGTCGTGTTGGGTTGCCGTCCCATCGGACTATGAGAGTGAGGGAAGAGAGAGTGCACCTGTGTCTGCGCACACACTTGTGCACTATAATATCTCCCGCGCCAAAGGCTAGTCTCCGTTGAGTTTGGCCGCCGTGGCCGAAATACGGTCTGGAGGACTACATGGACGTTTATAATCACTGGGTGCACTGATAGCTGCAGCTGAATAACACAAGTCATCTCAGGTCTGACTGCTACCGCATACCGATCGTCCTATTTTTAACATAATACTTGTTCTTCCTTATCATTATTTTGTCTCTCAGTATTAGTAGTCACTCACTCAGTAGACATGTTTATAATTCTGTCACTGGGTGCAGTGAATACTGCTGTTGATTGACCATTTCATCATTCTATGTAATGTTTGTTCGAACTGCCATCACGTCTCCAGTCTACTAACTTTCAGTAGAAGTGGTTTTTTTTTTTACTATTACCACTTACATTTGTTTTTACAGGTGGAAACCCAATACAAGACACTCATCACTCAGGAGACTTTTAAATAATTATAACGTTCTTATTGTTTTACTAATAGCAATCTACGTACGTACGTACTTCTTTCAGTAGCAGTAATCATTCACTCAGTAGACATGTTCATATATCTGTAACTGGGTGTAATGATAACTGCAGCGGAATGACAAAAATCATCTTATTTTCGTTATAATTTTTTTCAGCACCATTATTATCGATTTGTCTCCCAACAGTAGCGATCACTCATTCAGAAGACTTGTTTATAATTGTGTCACCGAGTGTTGTGATAACTACAGCTGAGTGATACTGACATTGTACTTTGTAATAAACCAATCATCTAATTTATGTTGTAATTAATACTGTCCTTAGCATTATTTATGCAGTTGATATGTTCACATATCTGTCAATGGATGTAGTGATAACTACTGCGTAATGATAAATAATATCACACGAATGCTTGCTGATGCGCAACATACTATAACAGAATCTCTTAGCTTCAGTTTTCACTCAGGCAGTAGACATGTGTTTATATTCTGTCACTGGGTGCAATAACAACTCCTGCTGAGCGACGACTGTCATCATAGAGTCCAATATTTTATCATTTCGAGACATTTGTCAGCCACTCAGTAGACATGTTTATAATCCTGTCACTGGGAGTTTGATGATTTCTGCTGAATAATATTGAATACAATAATTGTTATTCTTTTATGTGAAGTCTGACTGACCTTTAAAATTCTTATTCTTAAGTATGTATTAGTATGGTTTGGAAGTAGTGATCACTCACTCAGTAAAACTGTTTATAATTCACTGGGTGTATTGATTATTGCTGCAAAAATACATACATCATCAGCATCTAGTAAAACTTTAAATAAATATATTTTTTCTTTCAGAAAATTATCACAACTTTTTTTCGATGTACAATATTTCAGTGGTAGTTTTCACTCACTCAGTAGACATGTTCATAATTCTGTCACTGGGAGTGTGATGATTGCTGCAGACGTATAATATGATCATCGTCATCTGTGCATATAAAAATTTCTTCCACCCAACATTTTCTCTCAACAGCAGTAATCACTCATTCAGTAGACATGTTTTTATTCTGTCACTGGGTGTAATGATAACTGCAGCTGTGAGAAGCTTTTCACCATTATTTGCATATCATTTTGGAGTAATCATCAGTTATAAATCGAGAATCTTCGCAACAGTTGTTACTCGCTCAGGAGACATGTCTACAATTATGTCACTGGGTGTAGTAAAAACTGCTGCCAAATGATGCAGACTAAAGCATTTTATTAACCTTTCATCATTACCTTCTACCATTGTTTGGTCTCTTATTGGTAGTAATCACTCACTCAGTAGACATGCTGTTTATTCTGTCACTGGGTGTAGTGAAAACTACCATTGACTGACGCTGACCATCATCGCATAGGAAACTTTTTATGCATTTTATTTTGAGTAATTTAAAAGCTATTTTATATACTCAGTAAGTAGTTGTCACTCATTCAGTAGACATGTTTAAATACTGTCACTGACAACGTGATGACTGCTGCTGAGTGATATAGTCATCGTCAAGAAAATTTCATTAATTTAATTGCTGTTTTTTAACAAATCTGTTGCTTTTCTTTTTAACCGACTTAAAAAAGGAGGAGGTTCTCAATTCTACTGTTTTTTTTTGTTATCCTACAGTATTCTATATTGTAGATTTCTCTCTCAGCAGAAGTTGTCACTCCAACAGTGGACATGTATGTCATTCTGAGACTGGGTGTAGTGAATACTACCACTAATTGTTGGTGGGCTTCATATTGTTGACATTATTATTATTGCAGTTGTCTTTTGTCTCTCAGTAGCAGTAATCACTCACTCAGTAGACATGTTTATGATTCTGTCACTGGGTGTAGTGATAGCTGCCGCTGTGAGTACTTTTCTCCATTATTTGCGAATCGTCAGTGTTTGTTTATATCAAGTCTCTTAGCAATAGTTGTCTCTCACTCAGTAGACATGTTGATCATTCTGTCACTGGGAGTTTGATGACTGCTGTTGATAGTTGTCTATCTTCGCATTTTTATGTAATTTTAACTGCAGCATTGTTTTTCTATTACCTTTCAGCAGCGATCACTCACTCAGTAGACATTTTTATAATTCTGTCACTGAATGTAGTAATCACTGTTGTTGAGTGATATTTTCATCACACCAAGAAAAACCATTATCAATGAATATGTTATTATTGTTATTTTGTGTTTAATCGACCTACATTCTGAAAATATATTACTAATCGATATTAGTTATCACCTTCTGCAATGTATTTCTAATTATTAAATCACCACCACCCTATTCGTTAATCACTCATTAAGATTAAGTCAAGAAAGGACAGTAATTAGCAGCTTTTCAACGTAAAAATCACATCTCATTAGTACAAGCGATATAAATACTTGTGATTATTTTATATTTAATCAGTATTCGTTGGGCATTTCCACGAACAACAACTTAAGTTAAGTTTCCCAAGTCGTTCATAAAGTGACATGATATCTCAGGTACAAACGACAAAAAAAGGCGTTGGTCTATCTCTGTCAGTAGAAATTGCCACTCATCTAGTAGACATGTTACTAAATTTTGTTAGTGGGTGTGCTGATGATTAAAACCAAACTTTGTAAAAAAGGGTACTATAAAATTTCAGATTAATTAGAAGATAAAAAAGGTTGGGATTGAGCTGCTCGCTCTGCTAAGCCTTGTGATAAAATCATACAAATTAAAATATACCAGTATTATATAAACATTGACATTGTTGAATATTTTATACAAAATGACATGATTACTTTGTAAAGTATCATATTATTTTATTTTTTGTGAATGTGAGGACTATGTGGTTTTTCTTTTTTTTTTCTTTCTCAGTTAGTTTTAATGATGGTCTGGCAGTTTGAGTAGTTTATGCGGCCTACCCGATTGTCCTTTCTTTGGTATTGTTCGTCAAGTTGAGCTCCTTATGTTCTGAGTTGAGCTCCACTATTACTGACAAATGCTTGCACTGACAGGACAGGTCCACTCAAATCTGTGTGGTTCTTTTTCAAAAGGCCATTTCAGACTAATCTACATGGTCCTCATATGGCCTGACCAAGATTATGTCTGGACTTTAAAAGAGACCTCTGAGTTTGTTTCGGCCTTTCTTCTCAGAGTAGTCAGATAGGAAACGCCGAACTCATCTAGCAATTTTTTTTTTTTTTTAAGGTGCCGTGTAAAACTGATTCCAATATCTTATTTACAGAATAAACAATTTCATTTCATTTCATTGTTGCTGAGAGACTTTCATCACCACCTCTATCAGTAGCAATTGTCACTCACTCAGTAGACATGTTAATCATTCTGTCACTGGTGTAGTGATGATTGCCGCTGGGAGACTTTCATCACCATGTCATCAATAGAATGTGTGTAGTTATATCAAATCATCATCTCCACGTAGTAATTGTCACTCACTCAGTAGATATGTTAATAAATTATGTCACTCTGTGTAGTGATGATCGCGCCCGAGTGAGACTTACATCGTCAACAGAATTTGTGTAGTTGTATCAGATCCTCATCTATCAGTAGCAGCTGTCACTCTCAGTACAGATGTTCGATTGCTGATCATTCTGTCACTGGATGTAGTGATGATTACTGCTAAATGATATTATCAAAAAATCATCAAGAGCAATATTATATTCATAATTTAAAATATATTAAAAGTAATAATAATTTGTTACATAAAACCATTTCAGATTTTATTAAGTGTGGTCAGTAGCAGTTTTCACTCACCCAGGAGACATGTTAATAATTCAGTCACTGGGTGTAGTGATCACTGTTGCTGAGTGATACTATCAACATTTATCATCACACTAAGAAGAATCATCATCAGTAAATAACTCATCGGTAAATCTTATAAGAAGTAGTAGTGACTCACCCAGGAGACATGTTTATAGTCCTGTCACTGGGTGTAGTGATCACTGTTGCTGAGGGATACTATCATCACACTAAGAGTCATCAGTGAATGTCATCGGTAAACCTTAAAAGCAGTAGTAGTCAGTCACTCAGTAGACATGTTTATAGTTCTGTCACTGGGTGTAGTGATCACTGTTGCTGAGGGATACTATCATCACACTAAGAATCATCAGTGAATGTCATCGGTAAATCTTAAAAGCAGTAGTAGTCAGTCACTCAGTAGACATGTTTATAGTTCTGTCACTGGGTGTAGTGATCACTGTTGCTGAGGGATACTATCATCACACTAAGAATCATCAGTGAATGTCATCGGTAAATCTTAAAAGCAGTAGTAGTCAGTCACTCAGTAGACATGTTTATAGTTCTGTCACTGGGTGTAGTGATCACTGTTGCTGAGGGATACTATCATCACACTAAGAATCATCAGTGAATGTCATCGGTAAATCTTAAAAGCAGTAGTAGTCTGTCACTCAGTAGACATGTTTATAGTCCTGTCACTGGGTGTATTGATCACTGTTGCTGAGGGATAATATCATCACACTAAGAATCATCAGTGAATGTCATCGATAAATCTTAAAAGCAGTAGTAGTCAGTCACTCAGTAGACATGTTTATAGTCCTGTCACTGGGTGTAGTGATCACTGTTGCTGAGGGATACTATCATCACACTAAGAATCATCAGTGAATGTCATCGGTAAATCTTAAAAGCAGTAGTAGTCAGTCACTCAGTAGACATGTTTATAGTCCTGTCACTGGGTGTAGTGATCACTGTTGCTGAGGGATACTATCATCACACTAAGAATCATCAGTGAATGTCATCGATAAATCTTAAAAGCAGTAGTAGTCAGTCACTCAGTAGACATGTTTATAGTCCTGTCACTGGGTGTAGTGATCACTGTTGCTGAGGGATACTATCATCACACTAAGAATCATCAGTGAATGTCATCGGTAAATCTTAAAAGCAGTAGTAGTCAGTCACTCAGTAGACATGTTTATAGTCCTGTCACTGGGTGTAGTGATCACTGTTGCTGAGGGATACTATCATCACACTAAGAATCATCAGTGAATGTCATCGGTAAATCTTAAAAGCAGTAGTAGTCAGTCACTCAGTAGACATGTTTATAGTCCTGTCACTGGGTGTAGTGATCACTGTTGCTGAGGGATACTATCATCACACTAAGAATCATCAGTGAATGTCATCGGTAAATCTTAAAAGCAGTAGTAGTCAGTCACTCAGTAGACATGTTTATAGTTCTGTCACTGGGTGTAGTGATCACTGTTGCTGAGGGATAAATTCTACAGACAATGCGATCACTAATTGATTGTGGAATTTGAAGGGAAGGGAAGATTGAAGTTTCTCCGTGATTACGTAAATTTGAAGAACGGTACAGTAGGTCCGAATACATTTAAATATCATTAAGGGCCGATTTTTCAATAAATAATCGAATATCGGTTATCCATAGATAGCATGATTATGGATTTTTCAATAGTCAAATAGTCAGTATCGGACGGTTAAAGCCCAAAACTGAGGAATAAAGTTAAGGGTAGCCGCTAGTCGGTCATTCTTCCATACAACCGTAGTATGGTGATTACGCGTCTGTTTGACGCTGTACGTTCAAAACTAAAAATTATATGAATTTGTCTTATCATTATCTAGCCCTGTATGTAAGCAGAATTGGAAAAAAAAAATAATAACACTTGAAAATTTGTTTGTAACTGATCCATTTTAGCTAAATACATGCTGTTGATAGAAGTGCTATATATAAACTTAGCAACAAACAACAACAAAAAAAAATCTGTGGATCTAAAGCAAAGTAAGTAGAAATCTCGTCGAAATGACATTGAAACATATGTTTTGTTTCTATTCTTGTCTAATACGTTTAATACTGTATCTGTGCATCTCGCTTGCATATGATAGTGTAAAGTTAGTTAACAAAGACCACAGATATTTTGGAACAACATTTTAAGTTAAAAAAAAAACAACACTACGAGGCACTAGACGCCCCCAGACGTAATAATAATAAAACTTCTATTGGATCTCGTTCAGTGTCCTACAACCGATTAAGGCTTAACACTTTTACATTCATTTTTAGGGTTCTGTACCTCAAAAGTAAGAGAGAGTCGTGATTTATTATTTAGGAGCCAGTACATTGTGTTGTTTCTTAACAGTGAACGGAACTGAACCCGATTCAGCGTTATGGTCGGCTCGGTAATGCTGAATCGCGTATACTCGGCTCCAGTCGTAATGTGGCAACAGTAATTACGCAATATTGCCTTTGGTCCGTGGCCTTGACATCAACCGATGACATTGACATTTTCAAGCTTTTATTTGATGTTTGAATACGAGGTTTTTGGCTACTTTTGTATTTTGTGTTTTTTTCTTTCATTAAATGTTCGTTTTGTTTGTGCAGAATAAACAATGTTTATTTAATCCTTCTAGTTTTCATTTCTTTGGTTGGTCATAAGTATACACTCTTTTTTTTTTATAATAAATTTTATTATAAACTTACCTTAGTAGTCAGACAGTCCTGGAAATCTTTCTTCATGACTGACACGGACACCCTATCTTGCGGCCTCTTTGGGCCACTCACTGACGTCACTACCGTTGACAGGTCCAGTTCGACGACCTGAAAAATAAGTTTATTTATTCCAATTCAATTTTTTTTTATTTCACATAACCCTACATAGGCTTGGGCACTAATAACCGTCTAGTCGGCGAGTCGGCACATCTCTAAAAAAAACCTATTGAAATCAAATGACATGATTTATGATTTTCATACTGCCAGAACAGAACGCCACCTGCTACGATTCCTACATACTCCTTTCGCCTCGTTTACGTTCATACATCTGGTCATACACGCACGCCGGTTGCGAGTACTACGCAGCTGACCGTTCTGAAGAACATCAGCAATAAGGTCAAACCTACTATTTTGATAGCATACAACATGGAAAATGAACCTTTATTACATTTTTTGTATGCTGGGTCCACGTGGCAGATTATGGCCCACTCCCTCACAAAGAAAGAGTTCTGTCCCAGCAGTATTAAAGGAACATTAAAAGCTGATTATGTTTATGAGAGTAACCTTACCTCAGAGAAGACGGGATCCTGCTCGGCATTATTGTAGTCTCTGAACTGCTTGGTAGCGCGCAGGTAAGCTTCGATGATGGAGATCTTTTCCACGGAACGGTCTGGAAAGAGAGACCAGAATTTTATTAGAATGCGATTGAAACGAGTCTATTGTTTTCTTTAGTCGTGACTGAATGATTGACGTCATCATATTTTTTATATTCATGGTCGAAATGGACGACCTCTTGTGAAACTGGCGCCAGGTGGTGGCGTGAATTTTCATGAAAACCCTCATTGGATTAATCAACCTTTAACCTAGAAAACTAGTTCTATACAATGCCTCGGAAAAATAGTTTTAATTTTTTTGGCAAACTGTTTGAGTTTTGACATAAGACATGTGGCAACATCTATATCGCCACATGCGAACTAACTATCACACTGACGTCACGAAAAATCCTGCATCAAGCAAGCAAAGTTTACCGCGCGCCTAGCATATACAGGGTGTTTGGCAGAACGTTGAACATACGAAAATGGTGGATAGGTGGGGTCATCTGCTACTTACTCAACCCATTTTTTTTTTTTTTTTAATGCAAGTTGAAATTTAGTTTCAAGTATTTTTTTACATATTTCTGTAAGTTTGAGGACTTATAACTTTTTTTCTAGCTAACATCTGAATAAAGCAATAGTTTTATAAGAATCTACCAACATTAACGATAAAAAAAAAATGCCTGTTTTATCCATTTGTGATAAAAAATACACTCTAAAGTTAAGAAAGTGGTGAAACTAGAAGAAAGCAAAAAAAAATTTTTTTTAATATCCTGGGGTCCAGGGCCAATTAAATTAGGGCTGAGTAAGTAGCAGATGACCCAATCTATCCATCATTTTCGTATGTTCAACGTTCTGCCAAACACCCTGTATACAACGTGTCGACATCAACCGTCGGGCAACCTACTAGACACAACACCGGTCTGGTCGGAGGATCCTTCCTTTACTATGCGTAAACTTTACACCGGGTTCCCATACCTCTACAGACACGTGAAATTCCGTTGAAAAAGCTGCATTTTAACGCCTGCACTATGTATGTTAAAATACACGCAAACTTAGCGACCAGAGAACCGTGATCAGCGAGTACTATTAAAACTGAAAAGCCGCTCTCCGATCTCCGATCTAGGCTTATAACGTTTCGCTATAGTTTTTAATACCACCTCCTCATTAACCCATTTCCTTTTGGACCACTACGTTTGAGACACCTGTACCCTAATTACGTAATGCAAAATCAATCCGAATCTGAATCGTTTTGAAACAGATTGCTAATCCATTGCTCCGTAAGTTCGAAAAAAAAAACTGCAGAGCAACGTAAATGACGCAATGAATGTTGTTGAACTGTCAAAATGAAACAGATTTGTCTTTATCGTTTACGAAAATATGTTGCGTAATTAGAAAGCTGATCATGATTACCTGGGTACCTAACGTGTGATGAATTGCTGGGAGGTTGGAAAGTAATGGGATGGCATAAACCAGTTAATAAATTCTATTATCACATATTTTTATATATTTCAACAATTCGCGAATTCGACCTTTGCCAGCATTATCACCTGTTCCATCGGCATCTCTCAATATTTTTTTACTTTTGTACCTCGTTAGATAGCTGATTAAATGAAGATGTGATTTGTACGTTTAAACACATAGTAAAATTTAAAGATAACTGTTGTCAAAGTTCATGTAGATTATTTTTGAAAATGATTAATAATCTACTTCCATTAAATTTCAACTGTTTGATGTTTTAGAAAATTTGGTTACATCAAAAGATCTGTTAAAGTTTTAGTTGCTCAATGGAATATCAATGAAGGCCATTCAATTTGAGAGTTTGAAAACAAACTGATATTTAGTGACGAATTCTGGGAAATTTTCAAAAATACATTGAAATTGTGTTTTCTGGAATCCCATGAATTTTCGCCTAGCCTTTATGTGGTGCTTAATTGTTGCAAATGGGTGACACTACCACGTCCCGAAAGAAAAACGTCAAATTACGTTCACCGATCACTCCGACTTTTCCGACTATGTCAACTTTTATGACTAGGGTTAATTTCTGACTTCTCTAGCCTCAATATAGCATAAACATCAGTTTCAATGACCATTCCGACTATTCTATTTTTAGACTGAGCCGAGTTTTATGACTCTACCGACTTACTAGTTTGACTCAGATACTGCAGCGAGCGCTCGTCGACCGGGAAGTGCGCCACCGTGGCACCGAACTCGGGACACATGTTGGCGACCGTCGCTCTGTCCGCTATGCTTAGAGCATAGACACCAGGACCGTAGAACTCCACGAATTTACCGACCACGCCGAGGGAGCGGAGGTGCTGAGAACAAGAAATTATGGTTTAGACTTCATGTAGTTATATTTTATCGCCATTGCTCTTTAAACGGTGAAAGAAAGCTTAGGTTTCTTAAGAGGGCACCTTTTTTTTTTTACAAACAAACATGTTTTAATTGAAAATATAGGGAAATATATTGGTACAGCCCGATTCAAACTTAATATGGCGGCTCGGAACATGAGGCGAGTCGCTGCGCAGTAACGAATTCATGGGTCAGCGGGGGGGAGGGGTGCGGTACTGCGCAGCGAGCAACTAACTTCCGAGCCGCCATTAAGTTTGAATCGAACTATAATTATTGGTGATATATACTAGACATTATGCGCGATGGAAACACGATTTGATAAAGTTGACTCGATAGAATAAATAGGCAAAGTTACCTCTTATCGAGTAATTTTTCCCTCTATTTTACTAATTTTTTATATAAATAAGTAATTTTATATTATGATTAATTTACTGACAGAAAGTCGCGATAGTTTTTTTTTATTTAAGAGCAATATGATGAAGAAAACAACGAAAAGCATTGAAAAAGTACAAAAGTGTGGTTATTTTCTTTACTCTTTACACGTAAAGAAAAAGACAGAGACGAAGGCAAATGATCGGTACGCTCTTAAGAAAACAGTGCCATCATATTAGTCCGTCAGTCAAATAATAATAAAAAATATTAGACACGTATTTTTTGTGTTATCACAATAATTAAAAATTACTTATATACAACACATTTAAGTTGGGGAGTAGGGGGTCGCGGTCGCTACGTCACAAGTAAGTATAAAATCTACATAATCGTGACGTCACGGCACATTTTAACTCAATCTGAATATCAGTATTTTACATGGCGCGACTGCTTATCTGACCTCCACAACCCAGTCACTGAGTAATACGATACCCCGTTGGTAAGACAGGTCGTCAGACTTTCGGGCTTCTGACGACCCGCAACGACTGTCAAAAACTTACGAATGACCTGTCAACAAGTACCCAGGTACTTAACAAAACATAAAATGATCAACACATCGAAGCATCTATGAGTCTAGAAGGCCTATAACGTTCTCACATTCACAATATAGAAAATAATCTATATAAAGTAATAATAAAAAGTGTGTGTTATTGGGTTTTTCTATCTGGAATTTCTCAGTAGCAGCCCGGAGTCTGGATTTGTGCCCGGTTGATGGCAATAGGCTCGCCCCCTATTACATGGGACTTAAACATAACTGGCGAAATGTGGGTGTACCTACTACACGTACACCTCTGCCCAACCCTTTGGGGAAACAAGGCATGATGTTATGTTGTGTTAAAAAGTGTGTTTCAGCTCCGCAAGGCTGGAATATAGGAAACGGTCATTAGTGCAATCCACGACTCTGCGCCCCACTCCGCGACGACTGTACTGTAAGCTGTACTGTAGTGCGGAGCGGGGCGGGGGGGGCGCGGCGAGGTGAATTGCACTATCTACATAAGTGGTGCTTACCTTAGTAATAGTGAGCACCAAGTCAGTGGAAGTGACAAGGGGGTTCAGCTCCCCGACGAGCTTGTACCCAACCACTTTAGGTAACAACATGCTGATGGCCTGCCCCAGCATCACGGCTTCAGCTTCAATTCCTGGAAGATTAGAAGATAACATGTTATTTATACACACATGATATTTTTATCATTACGCTTGTACTACCCCGAAGGGATTCAAATTCAAAGCGTTTAATTCAAGTAACAAAGACTAATAATAACATAGGCATAACATTTACAAATAATTAAAAATGTACACATAAAATTAGGTCAAATTGTTCGTCAACGAAAGAAAGAAAGCGACTCGAAACACGCTTGGAAATATAAATTGTATACTTCCAAGGCGCTACGTGCTGCTGACAACAGTGAGTAATGATGGCACAATCAAGCCTTCCCTCGAGCGCGGCCAGGATTGGCAGAGGTGCATAGTTCATTATTATAAGCCACTATAGATAGTGCAATCCACCTCGACGCGCCCTTCCCCGCTCCGCTCCGTACTAAAGTACAGCTTACAGGATTGCACTATCTGTAGTTTGTGCCCGCGTGACATTTCGGCCCTCGACCCACCGCGTCACATCCCATAGCCCGTCTGAACTATTACTGTTTTCACAAAAGAGAGGTTTTTGTATTTATTACAAAAGTATTTAACTCTGCAATCGGCTTTTTGTTTTTGTTGTCGTGCTAATATTGCAACGACAGAGTACGTAATGTGGCAACAGTAATTACGCAATATTGCCTTTGGTCCGTGGCCTTGACATCAACCGACGAACAACATTTTCAAGCGTATAATTATTTTTTTTCGTTGGTTGAATACGAGGCTTTTGGCTACTTTTGTATTTGTGTATTTTATGTTTTTTCTTTAAATGTTGCGTTTTGTTTGTGCAGAATAAACATATTTTTCTTTCTTTCTTTTCTTTTTTTTTTCGCTTACCTTTCTTTCTGACTTTTTTTCTTTTTGCCCGGCTCATGTCGGCTCGTAGCCTACCTTCCTCAAGAATTGGGCTATCCAATGCAAAAATAATGTTTCTAATACAACTGGTTGTTCCAGAGATTTCTCAAGTTTGTCAGTTTTTTCTCGGGGTGTTTGTGCGTTTGGTAATTAACTATAACTTATGTTTAACTCACCTCCCACGCCCCACCCAACGACTCCCAGCCCGTTGATCATGGTGGTGTGACTGTCGGTGCCCACGACTGAGTCGGGGTAAAGCATGTCTCCGCTGAACACTACGCGCGCTAGGTACTCGAGGTTCACCTGGAAAAAACAAAGTGTAAAAATATTAATTATCTGTTTAACATACTCTTGATAAGTCCCAAGTATCCGTTCTGGCAGATATTTCATAGATTTTTTTATGATTTTCTGATAGAGTAAATAGTTACTCTTTATAAGGAACAGCGTGTGTCCTCTATAGAAAAGGGAGAATCCTCCGACCAGACGGGTGTCGTGTCGGGCAGGCAACTGCCCGATGGTTTTTTCTTTTCTTTTTTTTTCTAGGGCTTCTCGCAGTTGACCTCAGAGGGAGGGTCGTAGCTGCTTAACCGCACTTTCCTGTGGTTGCTTTAAGCTGCTAAACTCAAAGCCTCCAGCCAGGGGCAAGCGCGATGGTTGATGTCGGATAGTCTTATATATGTCGTTCGCGCGGTAAACTCTAATTGCGCGATGCAGGATTTGTGTGACGTCATGTCTTTGATACGTAGTTCACGTGTGTCGATGTAGTCGATTTACCGCCACAACGCTATCAGAAAATCATAAAAATAAATATAATTATCGGATTTTCTTGCCCATTCCTCTCCATACGAAATCATCTTTTGGAAGGGGCGACTAGAATCAATTATATTTATCTGTAAATTTTGACGTTCATAAGTGCCTTAGGTGCTTATTTGAAATAATTGATTTGACTTTGACAAGCAAGCAAGGCCTCACACAAGGTAGACAGGTGACCTTGTGAAGACCGCAGGAATCCGCTGGATGCGGGAAGCACAGAACCGGTCGAAGAGGCGGTTTTTGGGGGAGGCCTATGTACAGCAGTGGAAGTCTTTCCGGTGATGACCTTTTAGTTTACAAAATGGTAAGATTCTGCTTCACATTTTACCAGTTATAAGCTACCTGATGCACAATACCGGATCCAGGCGGTACGACCACTGCATCTGGTTAGATTGGAAGCCGACTCCAACATAGTGGGGAGAAGACCAGGTAGATGTTGAAGCTACATAATCTGATGTACAATACCGGACACGGGCCGTATGATCAACATATTATCGAACGCATTTAAATCATAAAGATTTTTTTACTTATTATCGAGAAAAACACATCTATCTTTGTTGGCTCCTAACTTTTTAATGGCTTTTTATTTTACAATCCTGTTTCCGCATAGACAAAATCAAACAGTGGAATAATACCCTCCCGAATTTAGCCTGGAGAAATATCGACTAGTGCGACCTTAACGCGGCGATTATATCACACAATCGTAACGGTGGTTTTATTCTGTAGCAGATCAGTTTGACATGTTGGAAAACTAAGTTGCGAATGCAAATGACATACTTGGTGCACAATACCGGATCCTGGGGGCACGATCAGCATGTTATCGAAGGCCTGCGCGCCCCACTTCAGAAACTGGAAGCGCTCCTTATTCCTCTCGAATTCTAGTTCCTGATTCTTGTTTAGTGCCTCTGGGCTGGAAATGAAACATAAAATTAACGTAACATTATATATAGGGTGTCTCAAACGTAGGGCAAATGGGGTCAAGCAGAGGTGGCCACCAAAAAAATTTTAAAAAATAAAGTTGCTATTCTCAACAGTTCAGAAAAATTCGAATATTTATAAATTTTCAAGAAATTTTACTTTACAGTTTCACTTGGATTTTTCGACCCTGTAGTGGTGACATTTTCGACGTAGCGAGTTTAAATCTGGCTGGGAGATGCCTTGATGGTGTAGGTACATGGATGGATGACGTTGTATGTGGCTCTGCAACGCCTCAAATTTTATTTTTACTTGTCTCGGTAGTACATTTTCTTTTTTAAATCTAGGCTTATAACGTTTCGCTATAGTTTTTAATACCACCTCCTCATTAACCCATTTCCTTTTGGACCACTACGTTTGAGACACCTGTACCCTAATTACGTAATGCAAAATCAATCCGAATCTGAATCGTTTTGAAACAGATTGCTAATCCATTGCTCCATAAGTTCGAAAAAAATATCTGCAGAGCAACGTAAATAACGCAATGAATGTTGTTGAACTGTCAAAATGAAACAGATTTGTCTTTATCGTTTACGAAAATATGTTGCGTAATTAGAAAGCTGGGGCCTTATTATGAAGTAATTTCATTAATACGTCATAATATATTCTTCAAAGGGGTAGACAGGTGAATAGTAAGTAGACTTTCGTCAGTATGTTTTTGGGTAACAATGACGAAGTTTCCTTAAACTCGTGCCATATTTGCTGTTTCAAGTGATTTGCGTTGCAGGCCACTTGTCTGGTCAGTGCAAGTAATTCGGTAACCAAATTACTACAAGAAAGTTGCAAGTATATGAACGCTTTTTAGCGTGACGACATCTGCCAGGGTACTCCTACCGCAAGAACTTCTTTCCAACAAGTGAAATTATATTAAAATTTAAAAAACCCCGACACAAACATTTCCACATTTCTCTTTCCTACTCCATCACCAGACCTTGTTCAGTTGGTAAGGGAGTTGGGTATCCTGCAAATTCCAGGTGATGCAGCAGCATCAGTTCAAGCTTACTATGTTCTTCTAATATCATTGAAGTAACAGCATACCAAATTTCAAATCGATCAGACCTGTGGAAGACGCTCACATTCATTCATCAACTAGAAAACAGCTGATCTTCAAACGACTGAACCGATTTTAACAAAATATGTTTAAAACCATCGCTAAAAAAAAAACGCATTCAAATCGGTTCACCCATTTAAGAGCTACGGTGCCACAGACAGATAGACAGACACATAGCGGTCAAACTACTAACACCTCTTTTTTGCGTCGGGGTTTAAAAATATAGAAAATACATTAATTATTATTTCAATTTTGGGCCTAAGCGATGAATGAACTCCTTCATAAATGAACAACGCTGATATTTAGACCTATCTCCTAAAAAAGGCCACCTGCACCGAGTGATCAATGACCAGGTCAGCTGGACATATGGGGTTGATCTGAGGGAACGCCGCCCAGGGACATGACGGCACCACGTATGACCCTATGAGGTATGAGGAACAGGGTGGAAAGTTACTCATCCTCCATAGAAATGAGAGGATCCTAGGACCAAACGGGTGTTGTCTGGTGGGCTACTGCCCGACGATTGATGTCGGGATGTTGTATAAAGCTAGTCGCGCGAATAACTCTACTTGCGCGATGCAGGGTTTGTGTGACATCAGGTGTTTGATGCATAGTTTGCATGTGGTGTTGGCGTTGTAGATACCGCCACAGCCATAGACTACGATAAGCCAAGTTAACTTTAATAAACTTACCTCCGAGAAAAGTCCACCTGCACAGAGTGATCAATGACCAGGTCAGCTGGACATGTGGGGTTGATCTTCTGAGGGTCGCCGCCCAGGTTTTTAACGGCGTCTCTCATGGCTGCGAAGTCTACCACCGCTGGAACTCCTGTTAAGTCCTGTAATACGAAATAAATTTTAAACTACTATTAATTTATATTCTGTTATTTTTCTAAATTAGATTCTGTTATTAATTAAAAATTCAATGAGAGCTGCTGTAAGGAAAAATGTATTGGGACTGTTAATAAAAAATCCATCTTATCCGTAAAACTCTTGTCTTGATAAGTCCCCCCCGCCCCCACCTACACATATTAAGCTTATACATAAATAGTAGTCTCCCTTTCTTTCCAGCAGTAACTACCACCAGCTCTCCTCCACCTTTAGGTTGCCAGATCTTGGTGCTTACATCCGCCTGGTCTCCTACTCCTTACCTGCAGGATAACCCTGGCGGGTTTGAAGGCGATCTCCACGGCTTCTCCCGCCTGGTTGGCCTCCCACTGCAGCACGTTTTGTACATCTTTCTCCAGCACCTGGAAGCCATCGCAGTTCCTCACACACGACTCCAGGAGTACCCGCACTGAGTATGGCAGACGATCTGGAAAACAATATGGTTGGTTTGAACAATCTTCATCTGCCTGGCCCTTTCCTTTTGGGAACTTAGTTATATTGAGGTCAGATTCCAGTCTAACTGAATGCAGTTTAATAGTGTTCATACAAAAAGTTCGCAACGTCGTAAATAGCTGTCAAATATTTACCTGTTTTGATTAACTTCAAACTCAAACTCAAACTCAAAGCATTTATTTCAATTAAACCATTTACAGGCACTTTTAAATTGTCAAGGGGTCGGTCAGTCAAAAATATGAAGCTAGTTGCCCATTCCAAAGCGTAGTAGGTACCTATGGAGAAGAACGGGCAAGAAACTCCACGGACACTCTTTTAAATAAAATATAAAATTGATACAAAATATTGGTTACATCATTCATTTTGAAATTATGCATGTGAGAACAATGTAATAAGACGTGCACGTTCGTAAAAGCGTCCGTAATAAAAAGAAAAAAAAAATCATTCAATAACTTAAAATAAATTAAAATAAGCCATGGCAGCTAAGAGATGACCAGTCCCAACTGACGGCGCCCGTTCACGAACATGACGCATGGATCAGCACCATTCAGCTCAACCATTTTGAAGGGAGCTAAATGATCCAACACACACGCCACCATCAGCGAGACATTTGAGTGAGCATGACATACTCACAGCCGCCAGGGCACATTCAAGTCAATGAAATACATAATATTACCCGGTAAATGGTAGCTCTTTAGTACATAGTACTCACACCTGTGCTGGTACTTGGCAATATAACTGTATGGAAATATGAAACATAGCTAACTAGTGAACTAGAATATTAAAAATGAATTGCAATTATTACACTGAATTTGATGTTGTAACCGTTTTAGGTGTAATAAAGGGCATTAGGAAAGTTTCGAAATACTTTTTTTTACATCTAAAACAGTATTTCAGTTCATATTACTCCATACTATTTAGCCATAATTATTTCTTATTTCCATACAGTAAGTAATATTGCCAAATTAATCAAAACAGCGACATAGACAGCTATTTGCGACATTGTAACAATTTATAGTTTAGTAATAATAATGAGTGTTGTGATATTAGTATCTAGTAGGCATACAATATAATAATACAATATAATGAAGCAGAGATAGCCTAGTGGTGTGACCGTCAGACTGACAAGTCATAGGTCTCGAGTTCGAACCCAAGGCACGCACCTCTGATTTTTCGGATTCATGTGCGTATTATATGATTATCACTTGCTCAAAAACGGTGAAGGAAAACATCGTGAGGAAACCGGCATGCCTGAGAGATATTTCTCGACGGCATGTGAAGCCAAGTCAGAGGCCCGTGGGCGGCTTTAAAACTCTGACACCAGGTTAGTTTACTAACCACACGAAAAGAAGAAGAAGAAGATACAATATAATGTAAACATCCAAATTTAACCAAGATATAAGTTAAATGTACTTGCTATGTTCTAATAGAGTTATGTACTCATAGGTTCTGGATAAGGGTTATGGTGGCCAGAGTCTAGTGTGAACACTGGTTATACAAGAGACACGTTTTAATTTTATATATATTGCAGGAAGGAAGAAGGTTTATTCTTCTTAAAGTCTATGTGTCAAAAAGACACTCTATATTTCATCTTGCCAGTAACTTATAAGTTTATAACACCTTCTCCTATTTTTATAAAACATACATTTATTTACATGTTTTACTAAAATAAGCTAACGTCTATGAATGTTTACAAAAAAAAACGCATAAAATCTTACATTTTACATTATGTTTATAGTTTTAATATCTACCTACATTAATGCAGTGAAGTGATAAAACTAACCAAAGTTATCAAGTGTTTTCATAACAAATAAAGCTTCTTATGTTTAATAATTTTATGGTTTTATTCCATACTTTAGTAAAGATAAACAGTTCAACTTAGATAAATAGGTTATGGGCTATTTTAAGAAAAAAGAAGCAAAAAGATAAAACACTGACAGAACGCGAAGTGAAAACGAAGAAATAGCGCGTGCGAGCGATGCGGCGCGACTCGGTGTGTTGCGCGAAGGAGTTTAATAAAAATGTGGCTGTTATTTTAAAATATCCTGTCTCCTACGACTTGCAAGCCAATCTAAACTAATATTATAAGAGAAAAGATTTGATATTTTGTTTATTTGTATGTTTGTAATGGATAAACTCAAAAAATACTTAATAAATTTAAAAATATATTTCACCTACAAAAAGC
Source organism: Xanthia togata (assembly GCA_963853775.1). NCBI lineage: Eukaryota > Metazoa > Arthropoda > Insecta > Lepidoptera > Noctuidae > Xanthia > Xanthia togata. The sequence goes on from OY970815.1 coordinate 4,243,060, forward strand.
TACATTATCAGCGAATAACATGGGCTGTATTTTATCGACTTCCATGCGAACGAAGTAGCGGGCAGAAACGAATAAATTATAAATACAGTGTACAGTTGGTTAAAGATAAAGATAAGATAAGATTTATTTAGGAAACATAATACAGCTGGCATTAGTTACAAAGGAAAACGATGATAGCTGCAATAGAAATGGGATAAGTAGATTCTATTCTGTAGTAAAAAAAAAATAATAATTTGGCGGTTGGATCAAGGGCCTGATTCAGAAGGCAGTACTTCTCGATACGGCTCGTATTGTGAGGAGGTTCCTATCTCTGCAGCCCTAACCACCGGTAGCTTGGACCCTGCTCCCGACACCGGCGGAACACTATTTTTTATATTTTTTAATGTTTTTTATACCCCTAAAAAAAAAAAAAATTAAAAATGTATTTTATATGTTAGAAAAATAAATAAATGAAGATAATAATTTTATTTTTAGGTGTTTGGGTATGTGTGGGTGGTGAGATGTGTGTGTGTGTGTGGTGTGTGTCTGTGAGTGAAAGTATGTGTGCAGGTTGTGCAACGGGTGTGTGAATCCATGAAACCGCGCACCGTGGGACCCCAGTTTAAAACGTCAAACAATACGGTACCTGGTAGCCGTAACCGTCATGTATTCGGAGTATTTGAATCGACACCTCGTTGTTTACCAACATGTCTGACGCAATACATTGCTGGTGCCATACTGTAGACATGTAGTAGGTATGGGCGCATTAGCAGTACTTACTTCTTTCTACCTGCGACGACGCAGATATATGCCAATGACGTACTGAGCTCACGCAACGCGTTGTACGTCCAGCCAGTAATAGGACTCGCCCACCCAAGAGCGCTGTCCCAAATAAAGCTTCGTGCTGACTAGCGCGACGCGACACCGGTTATTGTTATACTGTGATTTTTTCTTAGAAATTGTATTCGCAGTTTTTTTATCCGCTTTTGATATCACTTTACAAATTAAGGAACTTTGACCTGCAATAGTTCTTAAACTACAGGTTCAAACAGAATGTAATTTGGGAATATACCTACGTATACCCTCTTGGTCACTGAACATTCAGGCTTCTAGCTTTATAAATATTATGTTGTAAATATGTGAGCAACATGTATCTATCACATAGATAATTAATTTATCTGTCGTTGCTTCATAAGCTTCATTTTTAATTCTTTTTACCTATTGTGGTATAGTAATTTTATTCTAGGTGCATCGTCTTCACATGTAATTATATAATACCTTTTTTGTACCTAAACAAAAATTGTAAGTAAAACATTTTAAAGAGTAACGGTGGTGTTTCTTTCCCATTCTTCTCCATACGAAAACTACCTTTTGGATGGGGCGACTAGAATCATTTTTTTTTTGTTTTGTAAGTTTTGACGTTCAAAGGTGCCTTACAACTACAAGGGCCTATTTGAAATAAATGATTTGACTTTGATAAATTTACAACGAAGTTACAGGGGGCCGAAAATGACCTGAATGGCTTCGAGAAGCTGCGGTGCCTCTGTTTGTTTGTTTTTGCTCGACTTGGCCCGTGCCCCCAGATCCTATAGCTGTGCCGGGGCACAGCTATTGCTCGGCTCCTAAGGGTCGTGGGGTCAACTCAATTCAAACTCAAAGCAATTATTTCAACTAAACCATTTACAGGCACTTTTGAATTGTCAAGCAGTGGGTCAGTCAGAAATATGAAGCTTGTTGCCCATTCCAAAGCGTAGTAGGTACCTATGGAGAAGAACGGGCAAGAAACTCCACGGACACTCTTTTAAATAAAAAAATTGATACAAAATATTGGTCACATCATTCATGTTGAAATTATGCATGTGAGAACAATGTAGAAAGACGTGCACGTTCGTAAAAGCGTCCGTAATAAAAAGAGAAAAACTAAGAACCATTAAAATAAGCCATGGCAGCTAAGAGATGACCAGGTGATGCTGACCTAACCTTCCTCAATTAATGGGCTATTAAACTAATATTATAAATGCGAAAGTGAGTTTGTTTGTTAGTTACGCTAAAACGGCTGAACAGATTGACATGGGTAGACCATGACCTGGAGAAGGACATAATATGCTACTTTTCATCTTGGTCCGGAAGGAAGTCACGGACAACAGCTACCGCAAAAATAATTTTCAAATCCGGCTTAACGCGTTCAAACCAAAAAACAAACTAAACCTTCAGTTTTTTTTTTTTTATATATTAGCACAGATAGGTGCCAACACCGTCTACATTCCGTCAGCTCGCTCGAGTTTAGCTTACGTGACTTCTCACGCGTCCGCGCGGGTATTTGACCTTTCTGGTCACGGTCAGGGAGCTATTCGAATCGCGAGTATCTGACGATATCTGGCTTTGAATCTCTGTCAGTGCGTATAGTTAACTACCTCTGTGGTCTAGACCACCTGTGTTAGACCCAGACACTTTTTTCCTAGTGGGGGCAAAGTTTACTGGGTTTGGTTGGAAGTCCGCCTGGCTAGCTACCACCATCTTATCTAAGTCTGTCGCCATAACAACAAAGCATGGTTGTGTTTCGGCAGTAAGAGGTAAGACAGCCAGTTCCTCTGTGGTTGAGGATTCCGGGTGAAGCTCGCTTCGGTCGGCCTGATCACGACTTACCATCAGGTGAGATGCAGGCCAAGGACTTCCTCGTTATGGGTATAAAAGAAAAAGGTGCTGTTTATATGATGCCAGATAAGTTTAAGCCAGTAGAGTACAGTACAACGTAGTTGCGTTCAAAAAATAAAACGCGTAATCATCGCACACAAGCCAATCGTATACTAGCTTCACCGGCCACATGAAGCCACAACGGTGGGGGTACTAGCTTTCTCATTAGCTTACTAGCCTAGAAATGAGGCTAGTTCTGTATACACAAAGCCAGTTACTAGTTTCCTAGCTTACCTCTTTCTTTCTTTCTTTCTTCGTGTGGTTAGTGACTGCACTGGTCGAGGTGAGTCGTATGTAATGGCTGGTCACATCTACGGACCGACCTCGGCAAGCATTGCTTAACCTTGAAGATCGACCCGTGCGGCTGTTATTATTTGGCCACGAGTATACGAGCCCCTCGCATATTGACCAAAGATACAGAAAAGAGTTGAAAAGAGGCGGAGGATTAATTAATACACTCAAATAAAATTGAAAATATCGCACCTTCAATTTACTACCAACTGCCTCGCTGGTTTAGTGATCGCAAGCGCTACTGCTGACCATGAGGTCCTGGGTTCGATTCCCAGGTCGGGCAAAGCGTTATTAGGTTTTCCATCTAGAATTTCTCAGAAGCAGTCCGGAGTCTTGATTTGTGCCCAGTTGATGGCAATAAGATCGCCTCCTATTATATGGGGCTTAAACATAACTGGTGAAATGTGGGTGTACATAGGTACACCTCTGCCCAACCCTTCGGAGAATACAGGCGTGATGTTATGTACTATCACCAATTACATAAAACATACCCAAATTTTATAGCAGTGTCAAGTGCAAGTCGACGTGACCAACGATAACAAAGATGAATTTTAATTACAGCTGACTTTTGACCTCCACACCCGAATTGTCAATACACATACTACAATAAAATTATCGAGGCAATTACCTATATTACAACTGGTTCTGATTTCTGTGCCGCGGAAAACACGTTAAACCGTTGGTTCCGGTTGTCATTCGTAGATCTTTGACAATCGTTACGGGTCGTCAGAAGCCCGAAAGCCTGACAACCAGTCATACCAAAGGGTATCGTATTACCCAGTTACTGGGTTGTGGAGGTCAGATAGGTCCATGCATATTACTGGTATTCAGCTGCATCCGGTTAGACTAGAAGCCGACCTCAACATAGTTGGGAAAAGGCTACACAGATATTTTTTGGAGTTTGTGAGTTATTTTCGAATTTCATTGGGTGAAGTTCGAAAATAAAGACACCTTCGGCGCCAAGCAAATTTCGAAAATCACACTTTTTTTTTTTTTGTTTTGTTTATATGGTTTTATTTATTGTATTAATGTGTTTTAAGCTTTCATCTTCCTTTTCCCTTCTTTTTTCTGGTTTTTCAGTGTGTATCATAAATGATACACTGGCCTACCAAATAGTTTTGTGTGTTCTCATATCTCCAGGGCCATGTGTATCATTTTTTGTTAGTTGACTTTCTTGTGTCACAAGTGTTTCAACAATACACATTGACGTCTGTTCTTTTCTTTTTTGAATACTTACTATAATAAAATGTTGAAGTAGCTATTTGTTTTATTTTTAGTTGCATTTAGACTCAAAGGCTTATATTTTCTAAAGCATAAGTCGTACCCCAAACCCAAATACACCAAAAGATTCGTCCAGGCTAGCGTTTGATTTTTCCTTAAAGAAATGTATGAAAAAAGTGTGCATTAGTGATACACAACACCTTGAACGCGATGGGCCAGGGCCTCAAGTCTGCTATTACAATAGTGTCAGAATGGTGTATCATTGATTTCATTTCATAATTGTTTATTTTGACAAGTTTGGTAATATACTAATATATTGGCGTCATTATGACTTTCCAATGGTCAGCCACTGACACTCCATTGAAAGAAATGGCATCGATTGGTAATCTCGTACATAATGAAAAATGAATGACTGACATAAGCCGTAATCTGATAAAATTTTGACAGTTCCTTTGATCAGTGACCTACCATGAGAACGTCATTGTGCAGTCATTGCTTTTAATTCGTTACGAGTATCGTGTTTGTGAAATACAATGATCGACCATACTGAATTTAGCAGATTACGAACTTTTAGTAAAATGACAATGGGATCGTGTTGGAATGACGAATTTATAAAAATAGCAGACGGGGCCCTGGTGTATCATTTTTGATACACATTGTATTAACAAGTGTGTGCAAAAATGATACACTGGCGCCGAAGGTGTTAAGAACGTTCATACTAAAAGTTGGCAACGTCTAAAACAGCTGTCAAATATTTACCTACATAACATCATAACATAACATCACGCCTTGTTTCCCCGAAGGGTTGGGCAGATATGTAACAGGTACACCCACATTTCGCCAGTTATGTTTAAGTCCCATGTAATAGGGGGCGAGCCTATTGCCATAAACCGGGCACAAATCCAGACTCCGGGCTGCTACTGAGAAATTCCAGATAGGAATCGAACCCAAGACCGTGCTCAGCAGTAGCGCTTGCGACCACTAGACCAACGAGGCAAATATTTACCTGTTTTGATTAATTTGGCAATACTTATTACTGTATGGAAATATGAAATGAAATATCGCTAACTAGTGACCTAAAATATTAATAATGAATTGCAATATCACACTGAATTTGAAGTTGTCAAATACTTTTTTTACATCTAAAACGAAATATGCGGTGTTACGATATAATGAATGGATGGCTATAAGAGTAGGGGAAGGCCAAAGAAACGATGGATGGACTGTGTGGAAGATGATATGGCTAGAAAGGGGGGATACCGCGATGACGACTAATAGAGAAGTGCACCGACCACTAATAATTTGAGATGCAGGAGTATGGTGATAACAAAAATGCGAAGTTTACTAATGATAAAGGCCGGCACAAAAATACAAGTCCATCTCAATAGGTAGACGGGTCAAAAACATGTGCTAAATTAAATTAACCGAATGGACGAACTCAGATCTATCTGCACGAGGCACAATAGGAATTTTATGAGTCTATGATTGCGGCATACCAATATATCTCACAAAAGATCCAAGCTTCGGACGAATAGAGGCGAAACCCGCACGGGAGCCGATTGCACGAGTTGATTGTTTTAATTTGAACACCTGCAAACAAGTTAGTTGATGCAATATGGAAACTGACTAAAAAAATATTTTTTGTCCGTAATGTAGATTATGAAAAAATAACGTACACGTATTTTTTCTTTTTTTACGTTATCAAAAGATTACGGCGATACATTGAGTTATAATGTGCCATGACGTCACTTGTATGTAGATTTTATACATACTTGTGACGTATCAACCCCCACTCCCCAACTTTAATGCGTTGTATCTAAGTCATTTTTTATTAATATGATAAAGCAAAAAATACGTGTCTAATATTTTTTTATTATCTGACTAACGGACTAAATAGAATTTCTTTTTTTTGACCCAGGCATCATCCCTATTTGTGCGAGCTAATTTCGTCCCGCATCCCGTGCGGGAATCACCTCAGTTTGGCCGGAGCAAAGTAAAGGTTTGGATAGACAAAACGGAGGCCTTTTTCAGAAGTCGGTGACGAACTAGAAAATAGTCTAAAATAAATCATGAAGCTTTATTTCATGAACCTTGTTTTAACATAGTCAGTCTGTCTGCCTTTTCCCCATGCAGCTAAATACCAGTATATCTGACCTCCACAACCCAGATCTTGATCAAAACGATACCCCTTGGTAAGACTGGTTGTCAGACTTTCTGGCTTTTGACTACCCGACTGTCAAAGATGTACAAATGACAGCCGAGACCAACGGCTTAACAAAGCATTCCGAGGCACCTAAGAGTGTCGGTATGTAATAGATCCACGATCACCCATCCACGAACCGACTGCGGCAAGCGAAGCTTAACCTTAGGTCGACCCGTGCTATTATCATCTAGCGAGATGTTTTAAATCTAGCACTTTCCTAGAAAATATTTAGGCCTAAACTATAAATTTATTACATTAGAGCCTACAATATTCGTGAGAGTTACCATCAGTCATCAGTAGGCACAGATAAGTACTGTCATTCATGCTTATCAAAATCTTTGTGTAAATATTTATCTCGATATTACCTTGAATTGAGTGTAAGCATAAATAAATTGCACTGGTTGTAAAATCAAAAGTCATTTATTCAAACTAGGCTGAGAATCAGCACTCTTCGAACTGTTAGACCGTGTCCTTGCGAGAGGGTTTAAAAAAAAACTATGTGGTAAAGGTAATAAAGAAAATAGTAATAATAAAAAACGGTTGCACTTCGGGATCACTGCCGGCAGAAGTTAAAACTTGAATATTAACGTTGTTCATTTTTGATATTTTGTAATGATATTAGGGAATAATTTTGCATCGGTCTACTCTCCCTCCGTCTTACGAATTTTCGATCAGGTCACGTGTCCTGACGCGAGTTTAACATTTTATACCCATCACAAAAAAAGTGCACAACGCCGCTAAACAAGTTTTCACTTCAAAATAAGGAATTAGAACATGTGTGGCTCTTTCGAATGATCAAGGGAGAGTAATGCATGTGACCTCGGAGTTGGGCAACGGCGGGCGGTTGGGATACCCGAGACAAGAAAGCCGAGAAGTGCAGGATGTACTTCTCTTAATTACTTGTTTGTTTTTTATTTGCAAGTCAGAGTTATAACAACCCCCTGCTTAAGTGGAAACTCACGCCTTTTAAAAAGCGAAGTTTACAAAAATATGGGTTCTAGTTCGTTTTCAGACGTGGCATATTTGTTAACTGGATTATGTTTTCGATAGTCGGGTTATCGGTGTTCAAATTGTTATTTTCTGATTATTCTATTCTTTGAATGGGTTTGAATTTATTGTAAAGAGCAATACATTTTCTATTACAACAATAATACAATATAAACATTACAAAAAGACAGAGAGAATCGTAGATTAGGTTAGGTTAAAATCGGAGTTTATATATCTAGGATATTTCTTACTTATTAGTTTTATATTTTTTTACTACCTATATCCATTACAGTTAGGTTTTAGTGTTAGTATGCCTGTGCCTAGGATAGTATATTCGGATATTTTGTTGTCACATTCAACGCTAAGTTTCGTTGGTTCCGAATGGGTCATCTATTATTTTCTAATGACAGCCAGATAAAACATAGTTGTACATTATATCGGAAGGGTATTAAGAATTTTAGTCATTATTTCTGTTTCACAAATATGGTTATCTTGGGTACTAAGTTCGTAAATCTGTTTACAGACGTATGTATACCTAGTAACAACTTTACAATCGGTTAACTTATCTAGCGTTATATACTCTGAAGCTGTCGGTAATATCAATGCATATGATTTAGACACATTAACATTATGAGGTACAGGCACAGGGACATTCTTCTACAAACTATATTGGCGTATCAAAACTAAAGGAATATTTAAAATAAACACAAGTTTATCATCTAAAAGTATCTAGTTTTATAAAATATGAGGAGCTCGTGGCTAAGTAATAACTGCCGCACGGGTCGATCCATTAGGTTAAGCTACGCTTGCCGGGGTTGGTCTGTGGATGGGTGACCATCTTTACATACCGAGACTCCTCCGTGCCTCGGAAAGCACGTTAAGCCGTTGGTCCCGGCTGTCATTCATGGTTCGTTGACAGTCGTTACGGGTCGTCAGAAGCCCGAAAATCTGACAACCAGTCTTACCAAGGGGTATCGTATTACGCAGTTACTGGGTTGTGGAGGTCAGATAGGCAGTCGCTCCATGTAAAATACTGGTAATCAGCTGCATCCGTTTAGACTGGAAGCCGACCCCAATATAGTTGGGAAAAGGCAAGGCAGATTTTTTTATCATCTAAAATATAATTTACAACTTCTGACAGATTTATTAAAGTATTTATGTTACTTAGTTCCAAATTTATTGGGAATTCTGTATATTTATGCAAGTTCTTAATATTTTCGACCAGCAGGCCTAACATGACACACGCGACAATTACTCGCTCTCGCGTGAGTAATTTTTGTCTATTTCGGTCACTTTCTCGTTTTCTGACAGCACTTCCATACAAAATAGTCGACTCCTCCTGTCAAAATTGATGTTTTCTCGACAAACCCTAACATGGCACCATAGTTATGTCGATTTTTGACAATTCAACACGAGATTATCTCCGATTTTTCTATCATTTAGTCGTATTTACTCGTCGTCGATTTTGACGACGAGAAGGGTAGACAAAATTATGATACAAAAAAAACTCCAAAATAACATGGCAGTTTCTTAATTGTACTTATTTTAGTCATCATTTTATTTTAAAATATATTAATAATGAAAATACTTAGTTTTAAACTACTATTAATACTGGAACGACGTGTTTTATATGGAATTTTTCGTTTTTTGTATGGAAATTATGAAAAAATATTACCTACATGTTGAGTGTTAAGGGTTTATGGGTTTCATAAAGGGGGTCGAAATTTTCATTATTTTTGCGATAGGACACACCGTTTTCGAGATATAAGCAAGAGAAAAGAAAAAAAGACAGTATTGTTTTTGCACCTTCGGGGTGTTGGTGTGAATTTTAGTTCATTTTTTAATCGCGATTAAATACTTAGACAATCAACATTTTATGTGAAGAACGTAAAATTCTGAATATCAAAATTGCCTGTAAAGGACGCCGAGCATGTTCGTATTTAATTTAGAATATCCATAAGTAAAATCAAAATGTAAATTTAGTCATTGTTGAGACCCTATCTGTGCACCATGGCACAAGTAGCGGCGGGGTCTCGACGAACTTTTGTTGTTTTTATTGGAAAAAGTTAACTTGTAACTAGGTTTTTAGTATCTAATTAGAATCCAATTAGCATTTGAATACTGAAAATAGTATGTGTATTCCATTAAGAATCGTATAAGATCACTAGAAATAATGTTTGTTTAGAAATTAATATGTGTGAAAAAGTTTGGTAATAATTACGTAACTTGAAAATGAGAATTTTTGTTTGTTAAGATATCAGCTTGAAATTGGTGTCAAATGAAAGGTCTAGACTCAAAACCATTTGTGGCGTTTAAATCATGTAAATCGGTCCACGGGTTTTTTAGATATTTTAAGATTTGTGTAATGAAAATGTGTCACAATCAGAGTGGCAACAGTCTATGTTCTGGAAAGTTTTTTATACGTCTAGTTAAGGAAAATCTGGTTATGTAATTAGACTAAGGTGTAAATAAACTGTAATATGGGCAAAAACTGTAACGATCCGACGATGGGAACTACCAAAAACAGGGTTATGCGTAATGAGGACATAGCGAAAATTAAGAGTAGAATTGTTTCAAAAATCAAGGGCCTCGTTACGGTAACAAGCGCTTAGCGCATTTAGTATAAAAGACGGACCATTGGGCCGGAACGTTACAGTCGGATCCCAGCTCTCAACAAGGAAACAAGTCAAGAATAAATCAAGAAAATTCGAAGAAGTCTTTTAATTCAAGTCTTCCCAACATCATACAGTCCACTTCAGTCTGGTCCATCGAGCGGCGGATAATTGAAGAAACGAAGAAACCCGCCACAGGATCCTGGTCCATCAAGCTGCAAGGAAGAAAAAGTGCGTCAAAGTGCATCAAGAAAACCTGCAGCAAGAGCGAAGAACGGCCGACAGTCAAAAAACTGGTATAAACCTGGTCAGTACCGCAGGTTTAAACCCGACCGGTTGGATTAACGACCCAACCGATCAACCCGACGAGTCTACGGACTAGTCAAGTGACCGACGTGACAACCCGACGCTCAAGAGGAACGCCGAGTTGAAGTATCGTCATCAAGTCAAGAACGTGTGAACCCGCACCAGTGACGCAGGTTCAAACCCGACGAGTCTACCGACTAGTCGACCAACCGACGTGACGACTCGACGCTCAAGAGGAACGCCGAGTCGAAGTATCGTCATCAAGTCAAAACGTGTGAACCCGCCCACCAGTGACGCAGGTTCAAACCCGACGAGTCTACCGACTAGTCAAGCAACCGACGTGACGACCCGACGCTCAAGAGGAACGCCGAGTCGAAGTATCGTCAACAAGTCAAAAACGTGAACCCGCCCATCAGTGTCGCAGGTTCAAAACCCAACAGGTCGACCCAACGAATCGGCCGACTAGTCAAACGATGTGACGACCCGACGCTCAAGAGGAACGCCGAGTTGAAGTATCGTCACCGACCTGTCGTGCTGTAGTACGAGGGTGCCGACCTATTATTGAAGTATCGCCGAACAAGTCAAGAGGATTTGAAGATGGTGGTCACAAGGAGCCAAGGAGACGCAGCGGAGGTGGAAGAGCAGCGACGCATCCAGCTGCAACAGGAAACCCGACGCAGGGAAGCGGAGCTGATCGAACGAGAGCGCCGAAGGAGACTCTCACTGGACCCGCCGGCGTCACCATTCTCCAAGCTAGCAGCAGACACCAGTACGGCAGGACCTTCAGGGATTCAAGCATCAACAGTTACGGTGCAAAGAAGATTAGGATCGCCGACCAGATCAGTCAGGTCGCAACGATCAACAGTGAGTGTGAGTACCAGGCTGCGGATGGTGGAACTGGAGGCAGCAGAGAAGATGGCTGCCATAAGAAGAAGGGAGTTGGAGATGGAAGCGGACCTGGTCAAGAAGCGACTAGCCGTGGAAGTGTCAGTGATCAACGATGACGACAGCGTGCATGAAGAGGAACCCGCCCCTCCCCGTGAGGAACCACATCAGAAGGTGGACGAATGGCTGAGGACCAACCCCCTCAGCACACGGGGGGAGGAGGCACGGGACCATCAAGAGGGAACTCGCGAAGAACAGAAACAGCTGCGATTCGAAGTTCAACGAGCAAGATCACCGACTCCAACGAGGACCAGGAACAGCATCGAGCACCTGGCAGCCACACTAGAGAAGATGGCCAGGCCCAGGCCTAGGCACACGGACCTGCCGACGTTCTCCGGAGCAGCCAACGAGTGGTTGCCGTTCAAAGCAGCAGTACGAGATACGACCAGCATGTACCAGATCTCAGCAGCAGAGAACATCCAGCGACTGAGGAGCTGCCTCAAAGGGGAAGCAAGAGACGCCGTGGCCGCCCTTCTGCATACGGCCACCGATCCAGACGTCATCATGAAGACCCTTGAGCAGTGCTTCGGAAGACCGGAAGTAATCATTGACAAAGCGCTGGAAGACCTCAAGAAGCTGCCGAAACCGGGAACGTCAGCGGCCGAGCTCAACAGCTTCGCCGTCAAGCTGCAGAACATCATCTGCGTGCTGAAGACAATAGACCGAAGAGGGTACCTATTCAACCCCCTGATGTCAAGAGAAGTGCTGGAAAAACTGAGCCCGCACCTCCGATCAAGATGGTGCGACTACGCCTACGATCACGAAGGGACAACGGATCCAGAGATCGTCGTGATGTCACGCTTCCTGATGCGTGAAGCGGACCGAGCACTGAGGTACACGTACGCTCCGGCTGCATGTGCTACCAACGTGAAAAGGGAAACTCGGCCGACAGTGACATTCAAGAAGAAGGCAAACGTATTCAACACTACTTCAGGAGCGGAAGAAGAAAAGGAAAGGTGCCCTAAGTGTGAGCAAGATCACGTCTTACTGAAGTGCCCTAAATACAAGGCGCTCTCATTAGAAGCAAAATGGAGATTCCTAAAAGAAAAGGGAATATGCTTCAAGTGCGTCCAGAAGAGACACAGGCGCATGACCTGCCAAGCCTAGCTGTCGGATCAAGGACCGTCCTGCTGAAGATGTGCCCCATCATCGTATCCGGACCACGGGGGGAGGCGAAGACATACGCCCTCCTGGACGAAGGAGCCACCATTACCCTCGTCGATAAGGACCTGGCGGAGAGCATCGGGGCAGAAGGACCGTCACAACCACTTCACCTGAACGGGGTCAACATGTCGCAGAAGGAGATGGAGAGTCAGCTGGTGAACGTCCAAGTCAGAGGACTGAAGAACGAAGACAGCTACAAGGTCAGAGCAAGGACCATGAAGAACCTTCGACTGCACCAGCAGTCCATTCCGGACACGCTACTGGACTACGAGCACCTGAGGGACCTGGCACCAGAAGAGGTGTGCTACGAGAAGGCGCGCCCCGGGCTTCTAGTGGGAACGGACCACTGGGAGTGCATAGTGTCCCGCGAGCTCCGAGTCGGCGGTCCGAATGAACCAGCTGCATCAAAGACACAGCTGGGATGGGTGGTGCACGGAACGGCGCCACGAAACGCGATATACCAGGAGGGAAACGTGCTGCACGTGTACGAGCCCGACCGAACGACGGGAGCAAGCAGCCAAGATCTCCACGACTTAGTCGAGGGCCACTTCAAGATCGACGCGCTCGGCATACAAGGCACGCCGAGGATCAAGGACGCGGATCTACGGGCCATGGACATAGTCGGGAGGACCGTGAAGAAGGTTGACAGCGGGTACGAGGTTGGACTGCCGTGGCGACGGGATGACGTCACCATGCCACCGAGCTACGGACAAGCGCTCCGGCGGCTGAAGAAGATTGAGCAGAAGATGGACGCAGACACAGAGTTCGCGGTCGAATATTCCAAACAGATCGTCAACCTGCTGGACAAAGGATACGCGACGGATCCGAAGAAAGAAGCGCCATCTGTTGGTACCTGCCACACTTCGCCGTGCAGAATCCAAACAAGCCCGGAAAACAACGACTGGTGTTCGACGCAGCGGCCAAGAGCAACGGCGTGTGTCTGAACGACGAACTGCTGGAGGGACCCGACCTACTGCTGTCGCTGCCCGGAATCCTCTTCCGATTCCGAGAGAAGGCGGTGGCGATCACAGCGGACGTGCAAGAGATGTTCCTGAGGATCAAGATAAGGCCGGAGGACCAACCAGCACAACAGTTCCTGTGGAGAGGCGACAATAGAGAAGAGCCTCCGAAGAAGTACAAGATGACTAGCATGATATTCGGCGCTGCGAGCTCTCCGTACATGGCCCACTTCGTCCGCAACTACAACGCGGACATATACGGGCAGGAGTGTCCACGCGCGCTGGAAGCCATCAAGAAGAGTCATTACATGGATGACCTGGTGGCCAGCTTTGAGGATACCAAGGAAGCATGGAAGGCGGTCGAGGAAACAAGAGCGGTGCACGCGCACGCTGGATTCACACTAAGAGGATGGAGCTCCAGCGACAAGGCGGTGCTACGCGACGTGCCTCCCGAGCTACACGCTACCTCTCCCACGCAACTGGGGGGAGAACAGCCCGAGAGCAAGATCTTGGGGCTGTACTGGAACGCGGAACGAGATGAGCTGGGATTCAACACATCGATGAATCGAGTTCCAGCTGAAGTCCGAGCGAGAACCCGCGCGCCAACCAAGCGAGAAGCCCTCAGCGCAGTGATGTCCATTTACGACCCGCTGGGATTGCTGAGCCACTACACCATACGATCGAAGATAATACTGCAGAGCCTGTGGCGACTCCAGATAACGTGGGACGAGCAGGTGCCGGACGAAGAAAACGAGCTGTTCGCGTCCTGGCTCGCCCGCCTGAACGAACTCACCCAGCTGCGACTGCCCAGGTGTTATCTAACGAAGAGGTACGAGCGCGTCGACCTACACATCCTGTGCGACGCCAGCGAGCAAGCCTACGCAACCGTGGCTTACTGGCGAGTGAAAAACGTCGATGGAAGTGTGAACGTCGTGTTGGTGGCCGCCAAGGCCAAAGTAGCGCCTCGTCGAGTTCAGACCATACCGCGTCTCGAACTACAAGCTGCGGTCATCGGAGCAAGATTGGCCGACACAATCAAGAAGGAGCATCGCATCGACATCGGCCAGACTACTTACTGGACCGACTCGACAACCGTGGTGCATTGGATTCATCACGACATGCGACGCTACACGCCGTTCGTTGCACATCGACTGGGAGAGATCGCCGAGCTGACGAAGAAAGAAGAATGGCGTTGGCTACCCACAGCTAGCAACGTCGCCGACGACGCCACACGGCTTGTCGACACGCCTATCAGCGAAGCAGATCGATGGTTCCAGGGGCCGGAATTCCTATTCCTGCCAGAAGAACAGTGGCCCACAGCGGCAACGGACGAGCAAGAGGACGAAGAGGTCCTTCATGTCACCGAGAAGACGGAAGAAGATAGCTGGCTACCGAACCCAGCCCGCTTCTCGAAATACGAGGTGTTGGTGAGAGCCACAGCGCGAGCAATCGCCTTCACCGACATATGCAGGAAGAAAGCGACCGCAATGGAACATCGTCACATTCAGCGTGCCGAGGCCGAGCTCATCAAGCGAGCTCAAGAAGACAGCTTCGGGGAAGAGCTGAAAAAGATCCGGTCTGCTCGTCCACTTACGAAGACGAGTCGATTATATCGACTGGACCCAGTGCTGGAAGATGGTGTCCTGAAGGTGCGGGGCCGAATCGAGGCTTCTTCCGCACCCACCGAAACGAAACGACCGACCATACTGGACGGCCGTCATCAACTAACCAAGCTCCTCGTCCTACGGGAGCATTGTGCTGCAGGTCACGCTAACAGAGAGCGCGTGACAAACGACCTACGGCAGCGGTACTGGGTTATCCACTTGCGACCCACGGTACGCGCCGTAGAAAGAAACTGCACGTTCTGCCGAAGACGCCGAGCGACGCCGCAGCCACCAGCAACCGGGGACCTGCCACACGCCCGCCTTGACCCCTTCCACCGCCCGTTTACCAATTGCGGGGTGGACTACTTCGGGCCAATGATGGTCAAGGTGGGGCGCCGCCGAGAGAAGAGGTGGGGCGCACTATTCACGTGCCTCACTTCCCGCGCCGTGCACATCGAGCTCGTCACATCACTCTCCACCGACTCAGCCATCATGGCGCTGAGACGTATGGCTGCGCGCAGAGGCTGGCCGAGATTAATGTACTCCGACAACGCGACGAACTTCCGCGGAGCTGATCAAGAGCTTCGCAACGCCTACACCGAGTGGATGCCTACTCTGCAAGACGAGGGGCTACTACACCGGATGGAGTGGCGCTTCATACCTCCTGGCGCGCCCAACCAAGGCGGCGCGTGGGAGCGAATGGTGCGCTCTGTGAAGACGGCCCTCAGCGTCACTCTACGAGAGAAGGCACCGGCAGAAGAGATCCTGAGAACACTGCTAACCGAGGCGGAGTTCTCCATCAACGCAAGACCGCTGACCCATGTCAGCGTGAGCCCCAGCGATCCCGAGGCCCTGACCCCGAACCACTTCTTGTTGGGGTCATCGGACGGGCTGCCAACGACGGGACCCTGCGACGACGCCGACAGAAGAACCTGGCGAGCTAGTCAAGCGCTTGCCGACCACTTCTGGCGACGCTGGCTGCGCGAGTACCTCCCTACCCTGGTACCTCGCGGCGAGCCGCAGAACGACGTGCGACCGATGCAGGCTGGCGACGTGGTCCTCGTGGTCGACAACACGCTGCCCCGGAACACCTGGCCGATGGGAGTCGTCGAGCGCACGCACCGCGGACCGGATGGCGGCATACGAGTCGTCGAGGTGCGCACCAGAACCGGCACCTTCCGACGCCCTGTGAGCAAGCTCGTCGTCGTGATGAGAACAGAAGAGGCTACGCGAGCTGCGCCGGGGGGAGGAATGTAAAGGACGCCGAGCATGTTCGTATTTAATTTAGAATATCCATAAGTAAAATCAAAATGTAAATTTAGAGTCATTGTTGAGACCCTATCTGTGCACCATGGCACAAGTAGCGGCGGGGTCTCGACGAACTTTTGTTGTTTTTATTGGAAAAAGTTAACTTGTAACTAGGTTTTAGTATCTAATTAGAATCCAATTAGCATTTGAATACTGAAAATAGTATGTGTATTCCATTAAGAATCGTATAAGATCACTAGAAATAATGTTTGTTTAGAAATTAATATGTGTGAAAAAGTTTGGTAATAATTACGTAACTTGAAAATGAGAATTTTTGTTTGTTAAGATATCAGCTTGAAATTGGTGTCAAATGAAAGGTCTAGACTCAAAACCATTTGTGGCGTTTAAATCATGTAAATCGGTCCACGGGTTTTTTAGATATTTTAAGATTTGTGTAATGAAAATGTGTCACAATCAGAGTGGCAACAGTCTATGTTCTGGAAAGTTTTTTATACGTCTAGTTAAGGAAAATCTGGTTATGTAATTAGACTAAGGTGTAAATAAACAGTAATATGGGCAAAAACTGTAACGATCCGACGATGGGAACTACCAAAAACAGGGTTATGCGTAATGAGGACATAGCGAAAATTAAGAGTAGAATTGTTTCAAAAATCAAGGGCCTCGTTACGGTAACAAGCGCTTAGCGCATTTAGTATAAAAGACGGACCATTGGGCCGGAACGTTACAGTCGGATCCCAGCTCTCAACAAGGAAACAAGTCAAGAATAAATCAAGAAAATTCGAAGAAGTCTTTTAATTCAAGTCTTCCCAACATCATACAGTCCACTTCATTGCCATTTTCACTAAATTAATAGCTCAGTGCCGTCAAACTAAAATATAGTTAAGTTGTGTCACTTTAGTCTATTTCAGAATGGAAAATCGTCGGTTGACAGGAATAATCTAAATTTTGGTGATTTTTAGTCTAGTTTAGAGGCATTTGTGAAAAGAAAATCGGCACCATTGAATGAATGAAACGGAATCTCAAGCCGATGTTGCTATCATAAAAATAATTTGTTTTTAATAACTTGCAACATCGGTTTCTCGTCGCGAGATAGAGAAGTGTCAAAGTGCCTTTTTCGAGATATCTCGTCGTTTACGGTCATGTTAGGGATTAGAATGACGTCAGAATTGTAGACAAATTTCGACAAAACGAGATAAAGAGCTTTCTCGTGCTTGTCATGTTAGCCCTGCAGGTCGTAATACAGAGTACAGATCTTTTGGTGATAAAACTGAAGGGTGCAGTGTTTGAATTTGCGAACAGGATTCTAATTTACAGGAGAGGCTTAAAATACTTGACTGCAGTACATTTAACATGTTTTGTAGAGTAGCTGTAAGTGCTAAAGCATTCGTAATGGTTGTCATATTATCAACATGGGAAGAGAGGTTTGCTATTGCCGTGTTCAGGGATTTCACGTTTTTATTCATTTCTATGAATGACTTATTACGAGTAAAACTGTAAATCGCGGATTTGGAGATTAGAGTGCTTTCTCTGACTATTCCTAGAAGTTTGTTGTTATTTTCTTTTCAGAATTGGATGGCATTAGGGTAACTAATCTCGTCATCTTCATCCATTGTCTCAATTATATGTTTGAAAATAGTACCGATGCCGGGTATCCAGGCAGATCGTTTGGTGTTGGTGGGAATAAGGTGTGAATTGAATAGTAATTTCTAGTTATGTCGTCATTCATAGAGTTAGCGGTGTAAATAATTATGTTCCGAGAGTTTACATTAATGATTGTAGTGATTTTGGTGCATAGAATAAGAATAAGAATAAATTTATTTCTCAAAGTTTACATTCAGGTGTTGAATTCCTAGACCTCACACTAGGATTCCCTGTGTTGTGAGATCCAGGCTCCTTCGTTCCGATCACAATTTTAACCATAAAATATATATTTGTGCATAGATATTTGCTGTCATTGTATAATTGCATAGCACATGTGTGAGCACTGTGACCATGTACCTTATATAAAGCTACCATTTACTAGGTACTAGGTCTTTCATTGACTTGATGTGCCCTGGCGGCTGAGAGTATGTCATGGTCACTCAAATGTCTCGCTGGTGGTGGCGTGTGTGTTGGATCGTTGAGTTCCCTTTAAAATGGTTGAGCTAAACGGTGCTGATCCATGCGTCATGTTCGTGAACGGGCGCCATCAGTAGGGACTGGTCATCTCTCATCTGCCTCGGCTTATTTTAATTTATTTAAATTTTTGAATTGTTTTTATCTTTTTTACTACGGACACTTTTTACGTGCACTTCTTTCTACATTGTTCTTACATGTATAATTTCAATATGAATGATGTAACCAATATTTTGTAACAATATTATGATTTAAAAGAGTGTCCGTGGAGTTTCTTGCCCGTTCTTCTCCATAGGAACCTACGCTTTGGAATGGGCAATTAGCTTCATATTTCTGACTGACCAACTTCTTGACAATTCAAAAGTGCCTGTAAATGGTTTAATTGAAATAAATGCTTTGAGTTTGGGTTTGAGTTTAGATGTAAGGACGAGAACAGTACACTTTTTATATTGTCGATGTGTGTATTGTCAATGCAATGTATTTATATGGGCACTAGGGCGTGTAGGTAGTCATTTACTAGTTTAATAGATCCCAAAGGGATAAAATAACTGGCATCTATTATTTAATAATTTTTTGGGAAGAATTTGGGATATCTAGATTAGTATTACTATTGCTTTGTTTACTTCCAGGAATGAGTTTATTGGGTAAGTGTCCTTCTCTTGAAGACGATCTAGAGAAGGTAAATTATTACCATCAGGATTAACAGGACTAGGCGGGAGCTGTGAATCTAAAGGCCGTGCCGTAACCCACCATGCGGGCCCAATTGCTAGTCGAGGATGTGACATATCTTTGATTTTTTTCTTTTTATAAACTTACCATATTTCTCTCCTAGTCCAGTTACATCATAATATTTGAAGTCCTTTCCATCAATGTTGATGGATTTCAGGAGGTGGTTGTACGGGTTGTTGGTGGCTGAAACAAATAACAATATTATGTTAATAATTTAATGACACTGAACTACAAAATTTTATCTAAATAGGCTATGTCCTTATCAAAAAAGCATACCTATTATAAGATTAAAGACTATGTTGAAGACAAGGAAGTTTGGCAATAATTCCTTCTGCACATGTGGCTTCCCTGGTACCTCAATAACGACTTTACTATGTAAATGTCTATTAACTGCTCCCAAATTAAGATGATTATTTTATTTTACCCTTTTTTATCTTTTACATAGGTACTTCCTTGACATAATCTTTTCGTTATTTGACATTATATAACTTCAATATACAATATTTTTTATTAAATTAGATTTGTTACAGCTGTAGTGGCAATCATGTCATTGTAATTGGGTTTAAATATGTTTTTAATTTTATTATTTATTTTTTTATTTTTTATAGATTCTCTTTTTTTTGATTTTGTGAATGTGAGAACGTTGTAGGCTTAACAGACTTGTAGATATGTCGACCATTTTCTATCTTGCTAAGTACCTAACAGTGGAGTTTCTTGCCGGCTCTTCTCCATAGGAAACGACCAATTGGAACCGTGCACCTAGCTTCTGACGTTTCATAAGTGCCCTTGTAGGTTTATGTGAAATAAAATATTTTGAATTTGAATTTATGAAAAGTACATGATACTCGTAATCTTGACAAAGGAGATTATTCAGCCATTGTTGAATCAAACATTTTATAGCCGAAAGTTTAGGTGGTGTTCAGAATATAAAAATACTGTTGCCGTAAGCCCCCAGTACACGTTGGGCGAGCCCGTCGCTCGGCCAACGTATACTGGGCCTTTGCCGCAGGGCGCGCAGGACGTGGTGTTCCGTCGCTTCCGCGGACAAGTTCCACAGGACAGCACAAAGTCAAGCTAGTGCAAAGTGAGGTGCTACTAACATAATGTGACTCAGGTTGGCTGGACAAATCTTCAAAATAGCTTGCATTTAACTAGGTCAATAGGTCACTTTATGTGACGGCTAAACACCCTTATTTCAGAATTTGTGACGCTACAGAATCTTAGATAATCGATCGAAAACGTGTCCAGCCATCTTGAAAAACCACTTTTCGCTGGTCTCTCAATCTCGGTAACGGAAGTGATTTTGACGACTTTTTGCATATCAACGGGCGTCACATAAATTTGTGACGGGCACCGAGCTAAAAGTTTTGTGATAAGTACAGTGGTTTAGTAGAAAAATGCAAAAATCTGTGTCCAGCCATCTTGAATTTACGTATAAAACTTATGGCTGGCACTTCCGAATCTCAATAACGGGGGCGTTTTCGAATATGGTTCCTTTACTAATACTTGGTGACGCAATGTGTGACAGTAATAACGTTTGATTTATGGCGTCACATGTAAGGGTTTACGAGAAATCAATAAAAACTTAATGTCCAGCCAACCTGAGTTCAAGATGGCTGGACACATGTATCGCCACTGCCTGATGATCTACGACCTTCGAAATGTGTTCAAAATGTTGTGACGGGGACGATAATGATAACCTGAAATTGTGACGGAGAAACTTTGCGTATGGCAACTGAAGGAACATGGGTGGGTTTTAGTCAGTAAGAGTCTGACATGCCCGCCCTCCCGCTCCACCCAGAGCGGCAGAAGCTATTTGACAATTTCCGACCCAAAAAAAAAGGCACTTGCATGCATATGTAATATAAAAACATTACATTACAAAAAATAGTTTTTGGGCAGTCGTGTAAAAAGCATTGTAGGCGTAATAACGCCTATATTCCGTGGCGTTATTTCGTGGAGGTGTGTCGGTACGCTTTGCATATGTTAACAAGTACGTCATTATGACTGAAGTAAACACAAATTCACTAAGCTCAAGGGTCAATTTCTGAGTTACTCTACATAATAATTATACATTGAAGCAATGCAAAGGTATTCAAGTCAGATGTGAGTAGAAACGCCGGGAGGAGACGCCCTTGAAGGACATAATACAGGTGTCTGGTTACGGACGGGGAGGTAGTTTGCTATATTTTATCAATAAAATTATTCTAAATGTGGGGTCGGAACCCCACCCCCCTAAATGGCAGCCAGTTTTGTGTTTTGATCGCCTTTGAAGCGTGCATACTAAAAGTCCTTTAACTTTGGAATTTAATGTCCAATTATCGTTAAAAAAAAAACTTTTAACAAGTGAAAAGTTTTAACAATGGGTCTACAGAAAAACCAAATCGTTATGAACTCCAACACCAGATTTTAGCTCCGTAACTCTGATTGTATCTCTTAAACCAATTATCATAGAACCGAGTTTTTGGTATCATTATTTAGGTAAACTAAACATATGTTAGACGAGTAGATAAAAAAGGTAGTTAGTTCCAGGGGGTGAATTAATAAAGTAAAAAAACGAATCGAAGTAAATTTTCACATAATCTTGATCTTTTGGCATTTATTTCAATATGATACAGCATTTTTTGTCATGATTTGAGTTATTTAACCCACTGCTAACATTTCAATTATTAAAAAAAAAAACGGTCTTTGGATTGGACATTAAATTCCAAAGTTACAATTACTTTTATTATTTACGCTTCATAAAAGGCGATTAAAACACAAAAAGGCTGCCATTCAGGGGGGGTTGTGTTCCGACCCCACATTGTATGTAAAATAATAAAATTTTATTGATAAAATATAGCAAACTACCTCCCCTTTAAGTTTATACAGTCCAAGACCAGACACACTGTAGACCCACTGATTATGAGTATACCTTATTGGTGATGTTCTTCAGAAACGTCAGGTTGTAGTACACGCAACCGGCATGCGTGTATGACCAGTATTAACCAGATGTATGAACGTAAACGAAGCAAAAGGAGTATGTAAGGATCGTAGCAGGTGGCGTTCTGTAGTTCCTGCCTACCCCCATGGGAAGAAGGCGTGAGTTTATGTATATAAGTATACATTGAAGCAAGGCATTGTTTTCATGTAAATTACAGTATTCTGTGTTTTAGAACAGTGGCATAAGCCCAGGTAGGCACGGGCGCTTTTTTTTTTCGTTTCTTTTCTAAAATCCAAATGTATGACGAGAGTGCGTCCGAGGGCATTGGATTCTCAACGCTCGGCTTAACACCGAGAGTTGAAAATCCAGTGCGTGATAAAATCCCGCCGTACGTAAAAAGGTACCATTCTGTACCCGACCGCAGGCAGCAACAGCACGCGTTATGTCGCTGCAGTCATGATTCCGAACCCAAATCAGGTAACAGCAGCCTGTATTCCAGTTGGTAGATAGAAGATAGAAAAACGTTATCGCTCGAGCGTTGGCGACACTACTGGTCTGCGGTCGGGCTGCACGTGTCGCCTGTCACTCGCCCGTAGCTGCCAAATACGTGTCGCTAGCTACGGAAGGTATTTCAGAGAAATTCATAGAAACCAGCCGTGTCGCGGCGACACGTCGCATGCAGTTGCCTCCTGCGGTCGGGTACAGAATGGTACGTATGGTACAAAAAGCCTATAGTGTTGAAAGCTGAAAAAAAAGGCCAACAATTAGTTCCGTACCACAATACAATATTTAACTCTACTTACATATTTTTGTCTTTAATTTCTTACTTTGTTTTATTTTTATAGTTATAGCAGCCATTATAAGTGCACAGACACATTGAAAATTTAAAATGTCTACCTATTATGGTTCAAAATATACAGCCCTGTGACAGGCGGATGGACAGATGGATAGACGGACAGCGGAGCCTTAGTAATATCTTGGCACCCTTTGGGTACAGAAACCTAAAAAGGTTGTTTTGTTTTAGTATGTTGTAACGAGTTTAAAATATCGTTACATGCTTCTCGTCAGTTAGTCGATTTCGGAACGTTTTTTTTTGCTGTCATCGATTGTGTTTGGTGGAAGCTGTCAACTTTGACGTGATCACTTTTGCGACGAACATTCCTGATGTAGTATTGAATTTTAACGACATTTTTTAATCGGGATAAATCCTGGGTATTGGCGGCCTATTGATGCCGTAAACTTCTAAAACTTTCCCTCAGGACGTGGTGACGTAGGAATAATCCTTCATTTCTTTGGTAAGATTGAATTCTTTCGGATTGATAAATTGGATAGCGTGACGAGTGCTCGATATCATACTAAATTATTGTTCCAGGCTTTTAAGTGATTTGTCGCCCGCCTGAATTTTGTGGTGCATTTAAATTTGCCATTTGTTGGAAAAGACGGTAAGTTATTATTACTCGTGGAACGCCACGCTTCCCAACGTTTGGGAATCCTGAACAATTTATTAATTCTCTGTAAATTTTGTTTCAGCCGGATTTTGACCGAACCTGGTCCCGACGTCTTTTTTTTTTTTTTTTCTTCTCTTTTCTTTTCGTCTTTACTGGATATATTTCTACAAGGGATATTTTTATCCCTACCATCAACGCCACGATCCTAGAGGTTTTATTTAACCATTTTATTTTACTACCTACCCTTTTTTTTATCAACAAAGATGCAATAGTAATGTAAATTCCATAATAATAATATTGTAAATTCAATGATAATAATGTAAGTAATTATAACCTTTTTTTTGTATTTAATTTCATAATTTTATTACTCTGAAGCTACTGGCAATTAATTAAACAAGGTATTAGCAAAGGAAATTCCATTCTTTTATTCATTTAATTAGCTACCTACCGGCAGATTAAAAGTCTGACTCTCCGAAGAGTTCTATCTGGCAAGTTTGGTTTATTTGAAACATACTGTGTGCATCTCCAAGGCGCCCGAAATTATTTTATTGTTTAATTTGTATTTTTTTTATAGGAGAACACACCATCTTTACACATTTTTATTAAATTGGGCAAGCTCCCAACACATGTGACACTCATGTACAACCCATCCATTACATTTGTCGCTCTGCGAACAGGGACTTGAAGTAGCTTCCTTGTATCTTATAAATTATTATTGCATCTTATATTTTGTAGTATTGTTTACAGAACAAATTACATAGTTTCTGTAATACACTTTTTTTGGAATGTTGTAATTTACAACTAAGTATTCTTGATGTTTCCTAGTAAGTAAACAATATTTATTAACAACTTTATTGTAGTATTGTGTGTTTAACTTTTATGGTTACAGCAATATCATTATATTCTTGCAAAATCAACATATTGTATGGTAAGACAGTTTTGTTTTGTATAAGTGACTCAACGGTGTAAAACTAAGTGCGGTGTTTCATATTTGGTTTTAAACAAACTTTGGTTTAATTTAAGTAATACCTAATCATAGTTTATGTGATATAAGCTTATCCTGTAAATTATTACTGCATCTTTTCACTTTGAAATATTTCATAAAAATCAACTTGTAGGTAACTTAAAAAATATTTTTTCACTTTAACCTCAAATATTTTACAACTTGTGATATTTTGCCCTGCTTTTCCTATCATATTGTTTATTCATAATGGATAAAGAAGATCAATCTCCTCTGCCTTTTGCTAAGGATAACATGGAATCTGATGGTGCATGCACAGTTCCTAATGTTGCACCTGTTGCTCCTGACATGATTAATTTGACAGAAGTACCACTTGCTTTTGATTTTAATGACAGGATTGTACACTTTTCTTCAGCTTGCACGCTTTGCCTTTGTTTAATTCCATGAATGTTTTGGTTAATGAACATATTCAAAAGAATTTAGTTTCTGCAATTATTATTAAAAAGAATTTAGCTTCGCAATTATAGTACCACAGAACGTGAATTACTTGCTATTTTAGCTTCAATAGAACATTTCAGACCTTATATTGAAGGAATGAAGTTTACTGTAATAACTGATCATGCTAGTTTAAAATGGCTTTTAGGTCTTAGCAATCCTAGTGGACGCTTAGCACGTTGGGCTGCTGGAATTTCTCAATTTACTTTTGATATAGTTCATAAAAAAGGATCTTTACATTTAGTTCCAGATGCTTTATCTCGTATTGAAGTAGCCGCTATAGAAATCTCTCAAAATAATTTAGTTTTGCCAGATGATGATATTTATGATCCATGGTATAAAAAAGTATTTATTAATTGTCAAAAGTCTCCTTGCAGATATAAGAACTTTAGAGTAGAAAATAAAACCTTATATAAATTTTGTAAAAGTAAGTTTGATCCTAATAGTAATCTTAATTGGAAAATAGTTATTCCTAAAGAACATATTTTAGATACAATTCGTTCTAATCATGATGACATTAATTCTGGTCATCTTGGTATCCATAAAACTTTAAATAAATTAAAACAACACTATTTTTGGAAAGGGATGTTTAATGATGTTCAAAAATATATTCTAGCTTGTGATACTTGTAAAGCTTATAAACACACCACACAACCTCCTTTTGGTATTATGGTTAACCCTAAAAGAGTTGATCGACCTATGCTAATGCTTTCAGTGGATATTATAGGTAAATTACCTAAAGCTTATTCTGGACATAAATATATTCTCTCTGTCGTTGATGTGTTTACTAAATACTGCTGGATTTTTCCTATGATAAATGCTACTACTAGAGTAATAAATAAACTTTTTGAAAAAGAAATATTTCTTAAATTTGGTTGTCCTAAAATAATTGTTTGTGATAATGGTACACAATTTACTTCTAAACATTTCGTAGAATTTTTGAAAGGTTATAATATCACAAAAATATTTTATAATACTTTATACACGCCTCAAAACAATACAGTTGAGAGATATAATAAAACTGTTGAAACTTGCATTGCTTGTTTTGTTAAAGATGATCATAGAACTTGGTCTAAATATTTACCTCATGTTCAACTAGCTTTGAATAATAGTGTGAATCTAGCCACAGATTTCACACCTAATTTTTTGACGTTTGGAAGGGAACTTATTTTTGATGCTTCTTTACATCGTTTAAGTGACTCTATAGATAATTTAGATGAACTGGAAGTTTCCCATAGAACTCACTATGCTGATTCTCTTAATTCACTTAGTGAAATTTTTGTTAAAGTTCAAACTCATTTATTAAAAGCTTATCAGCGTAATGCTCGCTATTATAATAAAGGTCGCAAAGTCATTTCTTTTGATGTGGGCGATGTCGTGTGGAGAAGGAGTTTTGTTCAATCTCATGCACCTACTTATTTTTCAGCAAAACTTGCTCCTAAGTTTATTAAATGTAAAATAATTGAAAAAATCTCTGATAATGTTTATAAACTGAAAGACCTTAATAAGGGTACTGCTGGTCGTTATCATGTTAAGGATATAATTAAATTTTAATTTGGTTTCCAAGAGTAAGTCTTGATTTTGATAATTTTGTTTGAAGGCCACTTATGATAGTGTGATGTATGATGGGATGGATGATAGGTTATCGGTGGTTTGAATGAGAATGTATGTTAGTTAACTTCTTATAATTTTATTGAATTTGATTTCTTAACTTTCTAAAAATACAACTTAGGACCTTTTAATAACTCTTCTATCCACACGAATACGTTTCTCATATCAAAGGATCTTATTATTAATATTTTGTATATGTATCTTATTAATATTTTTATACATATCTTATTATTCTTTTATACAAGTCTTGTATGCGATTTTTATGTATACATTCTTGTATAAAATTTCTTGCTTGTGAACACTTTGTTTTCACTTGTAGAGGTTAACCTACTTTTTTTACGGATCTCGGTATATTTTTTTCCCTTGATTTCGTTGTTTTTATGCTTCTGTGCTCGGAAGGTTGGTAGTGTTGTGCCGATCACAGGATGCATTTCTTGTTCTGCTATTGTGCTCGGGAAATTGGTGGAGTTGAGCCGATCACAATATGCATCTCTTGTTCTGCTATTGTGCTCGGGATATTGGTGGTGTTGAGCCGATCACAATATGCATTTATTTTCGAAGGTGTTTGTGCTCGGAATATTGGTGGAGTTGTGCCGATCACAACATTCTTTATATTTTTTGCATTTGTAGAGATGTGGAGATTTCGAACTGTGTCTCACAGTTATAATTTGTTCTTGCTAGTCAGTGGCGATGGTGCCTAACTGCACTCTTACAGACATTTTTGGATTATTCTCGTTAGACAGCGGCAATTGCGCCTAACTGTACTCAAATTAATATTTTTATCGTGTTATATACTTGTTAGTCGGTGGCTATGGTGCCTAACCGAACTCAAATTGGTATTTTTTTTGTTGTTTCTAGAGTTATACTGTATGTTAGTCGGTGGCTATGGTGCCTAACCGTACTCAATTCAGTATACTCTTGTTGTGCTCTTATACAATATTGATCAGCGACTATTTCGCTTGACTTATTTGTTTTTATATGCATGTTGTTTTAAGAAATAGTCTTAGAAACTATTTTTTTGTTTAATTGTTATTAGACTTAGCGGATATCTTCCTTGCGGTCTTATAATCCTATCCTTTTTATAGGGTATTTTTTGTTTTGTTGTATTTGGAATTTATATTTCCTATTTTTTGTAATTTTTTTTCTTTTGCCTTGTTTATTTTTTAGCATAAAAGAAATTGCTTTCTTTTATTTTTTCGGGGAGGGATGTAATGTAACGAGTTTAAAATATCGTTACATGCTTCTCGTCAGTTAGTCGATTTCGGAACGTTTTTTTTTGCTGTCATCGATTGTGTTTGGTGGAAGCTGTCAACTTTGACGTGATCACTTTTGCGACGAACATTCCTGATGTAGTATTGAATTTTAACGACATTTTTTAATCGGGATAAATCCTGGGTATTGGCGGCCTATTGATGCCGTAAACTTCTAAAACTTTCCCTCAGGACGTGGTGACGTAGGAATAATCCTTCATTTCTTTGGTAAGATTGAATTCTTTCGGATTGATAAATTGGATAGCGTGACGAGTGC
Source organism: Xanthia togata (assembly GCA_963853775.1). Lineage (NCBI taxonomy): Eukaryota > Metazoa > Arthropoda > Insecta > Lepidoptera > Noctuidae > Xanthia > Xanthia togata. Next base: position 4,271,103 of record OY970815.1, read on the forward strand.
TCGATATCATACTAAATTATTGTTCCAGGCTTTTAAGTGATTTGTCGCCCGCCTGAATTTTGTGGTGCATTTAAATTTGCCATTTGTTGGAAAAGACGGTAAGTTATTATTACTCGTGGAACGCCACGCTTCCCAACGTTTGGGAATCCTGAACAATTTATTAATTCTCTGTAAATTTTGTTTCAGCCGGATTTTGACCGAACCTGGTCCCGACGTCTTTTTTTTTTTTTTTTCTTCTCTTTTCTTTTCGTCTTTACTGGATATATTTCTACAAGGGATATTTTTATCCCTACCATCAACGCCACGATCCTAGAGGTTTTATTTAACCATTTTATTTTACTACCTACCCTTTTTTTTATCAACAAAGATGCAATAGTAATGTAAATTCCATAATAATAATATTGTAAATTCAATGATAATAATGTAAGTAATTATAACCTTTTTTTTGTATTTAATTTCATAATTTTATTACTCTGAAGCTACTGGCAATTAATTAAACAAGGTATTAGCAAAGGAAATTCCATTCTTTTATTCATTTAATTAGCTACCTACCGGCAGATTAAAAGTCTGACTCTCCGAAGAGTTCTATCTGGCAAGTTTGGTTTATTTGAAACATACTGTGTGCATCTCCAAGGCGCCCGAAATTATTTTATTGTTTAATTTGTATTTTTTTTATAGGAGAACACACCATCTTTACACATTTTTATTAAATTGGGCAAGCTCCCAACACATGTGACACTCATGTACAACCCATCCATTACAATGTGTCGAGTAGGACATCATAAAATGAACACAGTATACTTAGTAGTAATCAGATGGAAAAAATTGGCGATATAAAATAGATATGGCCATGCTAAAACCCTATTCAGCAATTGGTTACTAATAAGCAGAATCAAAAAACGGTAGGTAAAGTACAGAATAAGTACTTAGTGAAATAAATCTAATCATCTAGCACATAATATTTTCAGACAAGAAATTTGTTACAAACATAGTTTAAAATAGACTGCAATATTACAAGGAATGGTATGCTATGAAGTCTTCAATTTTTAAAGTAAGTAGGTTCATATGACCAAGCAGTTTTTGACCATTTCTATGTAAATTCTAATAAGATAATAAGCATATTTGTTTATTCATTACGATAAGAACATTCCAATCATTGTCATTGACGAAAAACTTATCTAAGTGCACATTTGCACCTGTTGTAACCTAAAAAAAGTTAATTTAAACATGAATTTAGACGTTCATGGCATTATATTATATTTTAATTTCGTGGTTATTTTGCCACTATTAGATCTGTTAACCCGTTATTTGGTCAGATACGGTTATTTTTTCAACCATTTACTATTACTTTCCTCCAGTTTGTAAATTGCTACTGATTACAAGTTTCAGAGCACAGTTTTAAATTTATTACATAAATAAAGTTACGGTAAAACTCTTATCAAGTAGTTTTGAGCAATAAAAGTTACTATGGAATATTGAGGTAAAGTTTTTAAAATATCAAAACATTCACTTACCCGCCATGTTAGTTATTGACTTTTTTGCAAACTAATCGAAGGCACAGGCACACTCCCGAATCCCGAATAAGAAAAGGGAAACGCACGAGAAATTATACAAAATCTACGTCACGATTATTATCAACGCCACACACGGTCACGGTCAGTCGGTTGACTTGACGGGTTAATTTGACACTGACATAAATGTCGCGGAATTGTCGCCGCCGCCGCCAGGGTTTCGACTTTCGGGTTGCTACTGTCAGAATTGTGATACCAGCTAATTTTCTGAAAAACTACTACATGCAATAATTCTCCAGATAACTATGGCCCACAAATCACTTTTTCTCAAATCACACAGCATTCTGTCAATTTACGACACGAATAACAGAAATAGAACGATGTTCTAAATTCGTTTAGTTAATTTAGTGACATGTGGTGCAAGTGGGCTTGAAAGTTAAAAATTCTTCATGATCATACAATTTATATTGCTATGCTGTCTGTTGTTTCTTATATTCAGAACAACTATTGAAGTTCATCAACAATAGCACTAAGGTAGTGGTCGTGCTGCTATGTTTTTTCCTATAAGTTTATAGTGTTTCAAGTTGGGTGTGCTAAAGAGTTTTAACCTAATCTACTTGTTTATGTCAGAGTCCCATATAAACTTCAGTCAGTGTTTATTTTCATATTCCATTCTGTATTGCTATCACAGATATCTCTAATTCACAGAAAATAATAATAATCATACAATAATATGAGTGAGTCGTTTCTGTACTTGAAGCAGGATTACTAATTTAGTAGTATTAGTAATAATTTCGTGGAACATGGAAGTATGATATCAAAAACTCTCCACATGATGGACAAAGTTACGGTTTCCTAGAAAAGCGGTGGCCGCACTTGACGGCTGTCATGAAAATGAAGACAGCGGTAAAGATTTCAATCGTTAGATTCGCCCTCCCGCATCAAAAGATAGTCGCGTTTCTGTTTCATTTTGAAACATCTGATACACAATGACGCAGTGACTACACTTGTTTGTTATGTAAACTATTTAATAATGTGTGAGCTTACTCTTCTCAGTATGGATACTCTTTCGTGTGACTGAGTACGGTAAGGGCTAACCTAGCGATTTAAATCTTTGGGGGGCGGGGTTTGCTTTATGCTGTCAACCACACAGAAACCATTACCATTGAGAACTTATTTTCAATCAAATCAAAATTTCAGTGAGGTCATTCGCCCGTAAATTGCGGACGCTACTTGACCGGTCACCGTTCTTCTAGGAAACCGTAGCATGTTGGAAACGGTAAACCACTTTCAATAATTCTACTATCATGAAAATTTATTTATTTTGAATGCACCTTTTTACCAACCAAGCATTAATCGCGTTCCGTTCCAATCGTTTTGTCTTAAAACTCATTGTTTATATCGTTGTCTCATCTAACTCGGTACACTAAAAAGAGACCAAACATGATGCTTCTAACGAGTTGTCAAACGCGGTTTCCATGACAAAAATTGAAAAAAGTTCGTTGACTGTCATTGTTTTGCAAATTGATTGCGTTTTTATTTGTTAAATCGTGTAAAGTGACCACTAAAATGTCGACTTTTGATTTAAACTCCATAAATTCAGCGCTATCTGATTCCGGCAGGCCGACTAGTGGCGTGGATTTTTCTGGAAAATCATTAAAATTGGACACTGCGAACGATGGTATGAAAAGTGTTTTTTTTCGCATTTCTTTGCATTTATTCTGTTAAAAACAAGTACATTTACTGTGAAACGTAACTCGGAAGTAAATTGCAAACATAAAATGTTGATTTGCATTGTTTGTTAAACATAACCTCATTGTTCATGTTTTATTCATTTTCTATTGATAAATCTTTTTTCATGTTCATGTCGTTATAGCAACCACATACTAGTCTCGATTTTACTATCTCGGAGGAGTAGGAGGGGGAATATTGCGTAACGATATTTTGATTTAAAAGTGTCCATGGATTTTCGTGCCCGTTCTCCTCCATAGGAACCTACTACGCTTTGGAATGGGCTTGATTGGCAGCGACCCCTTGACAATTCAAAAGTAATATGTTTAATTGATATGTCCAGGTATAAAGCACCCAAATTTGGTTTTCACATTTCTTGTCCTGGTTGGCAGATTTTAGAAATTGGCAACCCTATGTATTGTTCACCCTTATAAAGAGTCCCATGTTATATTATCATCATCTGCCTAAGTTTTTCCCAACAATGTCGGGGTCGGCTTCCAGTCTAACCGGATGCAACTGAATACCAGTATTTTACATAGAGCAACTGTCTCATGAAATATTTTATCCTATGAAAATATCAACAACTATACTGAGTAATAAAGATAAGCAACAAAAATATTGAGTAATGACTAATTTAAAATCTATTTTTCCAGCACAACCCATCGTGGACGCCATCAATGGCTGCCCTGACCTTCAATACCTCACCCTCACCGGGAACACCCTGGGGGTGTCCGCAGCGCAGGCCATCTCCAAAGCCCTGGAGCATCACCCGGAGCTGAAGGTGGCGCGGTTCTCTGATATGTTCACTGGGAGGATGAAGACGGAGATACCGCCGGCTTTGGTGAGTGTTCTGTGGCCTTATTTTTCCAATGTGAGCGAGAGACAGAGCTATACAAGGCGAATAGCACCGTACTTTTTTCGCAGTGGAATAATGATGGAATTAATACTTCATAATATGGCCCCTGATCATCATATTCCCTTTTTAGGATTCCGTGCCCGAAAGGTGTCAAACGGAACCCTGTTACTAAGCCTCCGTTGTCCATCTATCTGTCAGTGGGCTGTATCTCATGAACCGTAATAGATAGAAATATAGAGATTTCACAGATTGTGTATTTCTATTGCCACTATAACAAATAATAATAAAATTAAAATTAAACGCCCCATTTAATTATTAACTTCATTTTATTTTTCATATTCATACAAGAAGCGTGTTCTTTTCATTTTTTTTTGTTGCTAAATATTGTTGTTGTAATTGTATGACTAACATAGGTGTAAGTTTATTCTATTGTTACTGACACTGTATGAGTCTCATGGTTACTCTCAATAAAGAATTTATTTATTATTGTATGGTGATCAGTATGGACCCCTTGGTGTGTGAGTCCGACTCGCACTTAGCCGGTTTTTTGTATGCTCGATTAATTTCTACCTCTCGCATCATAGATAAACCATTTTTATATAATGCTGGGTTCAGAACTGATGTGTTTATTTACTATGGCAAAATCTAAAGAAAAATTTGAAGTTACACAGAATAATAGAATTCTACCAAGATAGATGTAGCACTTATGAAATCCTAACTATTATAAATGCGAAAGTGAGTTAAAGATATATTTATTTATAAACATGTGTAACGAAAATGTGTAAGTAACATTTAAATGCAATTAATGTGGATGTAAAAGTGGAAATCTGTGAGTTTCAACATGTTTTGCCAACATTGGCGTACAAAATAAATAATAGCCACTTTAAATATAAGAAAGTTAAGAAAAAAAAAAATAGGGAACTATCATTCAAAAAATCTATAACATAATAGTATAGATAGTGCAATCTACGACGACGCGCCCCACTCCGCTCCGCTCCGTACTAAAGTACAGCTTACAGTACAGTCGCCGCGGAGTGGGGCGCAGCGTCGTGGATTGCACTATCTGTAATACCATTTTATTTTATGCACACGTATTTACATGATTTAAAAACTAACAGACTTAAAATAATAATATGTACAAGTATAAGGGGGAGGGGGCATAATTATAGGGCATCAAAAAATTCATCCGCATCGCTATCAACAGGAAAAGTGCCCAAAAGGCTGGCAGCATTGCCACGTTGTATGGAGATGCTGATTCTTTGGCTAAAGAATAGGCCAGCCCTCTGGTCACGTGAAGAGTCGACCAGCCGCTTGGCGATGTCTTGAAAAACTAAATGGGCACTCGGACCCCATGGCCCTAGTGTTTCAACCCCAAACGGCTCAAACATATAAGTCCCAATAAGATTGGAGTATTTGCGCCGTTTGAGGTTTTCCGCACCTACAGCAGCAGCCCCAGCACAGCCCGCCGTGCTTGGAAGATGGGATGGCGCAAGGGTGTCGACGCACGTTGCATCCCACACCAAAAGCCTAACTATCTACCAAGGCATTATGGTCCTTCCGTCTGGTCTCTTCCCATCGTTGCGTGCCAAGCCATTGGGTTCTAAAACAGCGGTGACAAGAGCACGACGGATGATGTCCTTGATGCTGGCGTGCCGTGCTATCCGGCCTGCGCTCTTACTGCAGGATAAGCCATGGTGTCCGAGACAGTCGACACCTTCACCGCATTGGCAGCGATGCGAAGCCACACAAGGAGCGCCTAGACGCAGACAGGTAGCGAGCCGGAAGGTGGTATCACCCAGCATAGTGCCTATGTTGGGTGACGGTAGCGCCTGAAGCCATAGCCATAGGCCCGACTCCCAATCACCCACAGCCAGCAGGCGGGCACGCTCAGCAGTACTAGTGGACGTATTAATAAGATTGTTCCGTACCAACCTGCAGAGCGGCTCATCCCACTGCCTCTGGGAAGATGGGTTCAGGGGCCGATCTGTATTCGGGCAAGCTGTTTTCCAACGTAACACCATAGTTTATTTGTTACGCTTTCACGCTAAAACGGCCGAATGAATTTGGAACCTATGTGAAATTTGGCACATAGGTAGACCCTGACCTGGGTTAGGACATAGGATACTGGTTATCCCGATATTCGCACGGTATCGAGACTTATGCAGGTGAACCATCGGGGCGCAGCTTACTAATATTCCATTAATAAAATATCCCCTCTACATATTTGTGTAAACAAAAAATTCCTCACCTATATCGCAACCGGAGTATGTAAGGATCGTTGCAGGTGGAGTTATTACCCTAATTGGAAGAAGGCGTGAGTTTATGTAGTTCAGAGTATTTATTCGTAAACATAGGTTACAGATACACGGGTGTGTGAGATGTTACATTCTTGTAAGTTCTCTATGTTTTGCTATTAGGCGTACAAATGTTAGTATCAATTTCAGTTATTTCATTATTCATTTCACAATATCAAATAAAAATTATAAAAAGAGCTAGTGTTGGGTAAATCAATATAATATTCCCCTGTCAATTAATTAAATTTCAAATAATAACATTTTTTTTTTAGATAAAACAGAAATGTCAAATTATTAAAATAGTATACAATGTGGATCTGGACTTACGACATTAAATTAAAACAAGCACAGTACTAGTCCATAGAAACATTTTAAAAGACGAAGATTAGTAGTTAATGGAAAATTGAAAAATTGCAATTTTCAAACAAAATAAATAGCAGAATCAACTGCATAAAAAGTAAACACGCTTTAACTACGAAAAGTCACTAACCTGTTGCGCGGCCCGATGCGGGTCGCGGCGGGGGGCGGCGCCTGCGCTGCGTTGCGGGGCGTAGGTGGACGTGGGTAGGTAGTTTAGTCGGAGAACAACAAATTAGCGGCATAAACTCACTAAGTTGCGCGTTGTTAATTAAAAGATCACTGATTGAATAATTAATCACATAATATCACATCACAATCAGAATTTACATCAATAGCCAAATTTTTAAATTTTCAAGGTTTCCACCGTTGTTCATTATGCACAAGCGACATCGATACCTAATTCACTAACACTGAACAATAAGTCACACTAAATCGTCTTTAATCACAAATAACAACTATTTTTTTTTCACAAAATCACGACAATGCGCGCGCGGCTCGTCTCGTAATAAACAAAGTAGCGGTGTGCGCTCCTCAAAGGGAGCCGCTGCACTGACACTGACGACCGAGTCCCGAGACTTTTTGCCGAAAAAATTCCGCTCACACACACACTCGCAATTGTCTATGCACCACTAATGCATAATTTGCGTAAGTAATATTTCTTTTTCTTTCTATTTGTAGTATTATTTTGTGGGACTGGGCGGGGCGCGTCAGAGTGGAATCGTATGACACCTTTCTCTGTCTCTCAAGCATATTGAGACGTAGATAGAATCGTACGTTTTGCACAGGTTCTTGACCTTACAATGTTTACCTATTATTACGGACTCAGATCTACATCATGTTGAAAAATAAGAAAATGAAAAATAATTTCCTGTGGCTAAAGTATTCATTGGATTTGATTGATTTTTTGTATACGGGTAAAGAACATGACACTCTTTACGTGGTTTTAAGAAATGTCAAGCGTCCTGCTCCATGTAGTATTGATACAGTGTCAAAAAAAGTAATAAATCAATTAGATATTTTTAGAATGGTATCAATAAAATATAAGCAAGTACAAAAATAATAGAATATAAATGAAATATATCCAGAATGTCAACAATAAAACTTATAGTGTAATGTCAAATAGGTACATAAAAAGGTATGGTGACTTAATGCTTATTATCTCAAGAAGGGATAGCTGTCATCCAAGTAGTCCTTTATTGAGTAGTAACATGTATCGAATAAAAATTTCATAAGTACACATTTGAATTCATCCAGATTTGTATCTATGTATCTATAATATTCATAATATCCTCCCTTTTCCAGGCTGCTCTAGGAGACGGCATGATAGCAGCGGGCGCTCGACTCAGCGTGCTCGACCTCAGTGACAACGCATTTGGACCCATTGGAGTAGAAGGGCTAGCTAAATTGCTGCAGAGTGACGTGTGCAGTGAGTTAGAGGTAAATACTGGATAGGTTTTATAAAAAAAAAAATGTCATTTGTAGTCAAATGGAAAAAAAATACATGCGGTGCAGTCTGGGGACTGCCGATAAAAGTGAAAACAGCGTGCGTGACGATGACGCGAGTTCCATGGTTTTTGTTCACCCAAAAAAGTACACATATACAGGGTGTTTGGCAGAACGTTGAACATACGAAAATGGTGGATAGATTGGGTCATCTGCTACTTACTCAGCCCTAATTTAATTGGCCCTGGACCCCAGGATATTAAAAAAAAAAAAATTTTGCTTTCTTCTAGTTTCACCACTTTCTTAACTTTAGAGTGTATTTTTTATCACAAATGGATAAAACAGGCATTTTTTTTTTATCGTTAATGTTGGTAGATTCTTATAAAACTATTCTGTAAACTATTTTTACATATTTCTGTAAGTCCTCAAACTTACAGAAATATGTAAAAAAATACTTGAAACTAAATTTCAACTTGCATTAAAAAAAAAAAAAATGGGTTGAGTAAGTAGCAGATGACCCCACCTATCCACCATTTTCGTATGTTCAACGTTCTGCCAAACACCCTGTATACACGGTATACATATAGCTCATGGAAAGCATTCGGTGACGATGACGCGTGTCGCATGTGCTCAACGCGCATAAAGAAGTTTTCATTTCAAAAAAAATACTTGAACTGTCTATTGTCGAACATTATAATAAATTAGGCGTATTTTCAGCCCACGCATATATACTCGTATGATCGTATAGCTTAGTGTGTAGTAGCATCTCATAAACGCTTCAACTATACGAGTACATGCACATGGTTCCTGTACGAGTAAGCCTGGGAGCACTCAGTATTGGCCCAGCCACCTTCGCGCTTAGCGCAAATGTAGTTCGGCCAATACTGTGTAGCGTAAACTGAACTGTATGTGTGGGTATTAAAGTGGTTTTTCCAACAAACTAAATCGCGTCTTATTTCACCTCAAAATACTAACCAACCCTTTCTTACCAGGAGCTGCGCCTGAACAACAACGGTCTCGGCATCACGGGCGGCCGCCTGCTCGCCAAAGCGCTATCCTCACGCCCTCGCAAGTTAAAGATCTTCATAGCGGGCCGCAACAGGCTCGAGAACGACGGAGCCACCGCGCTTGCCAAGGTCTTCCAAGTAAGTAGACCATCTGACTAAAGACGAGGTATGAGACAAGATACAACGCATTAGGCAAAGAACTAGGTATGAGACAAGACACAAGGTATGAGACAAGAGGCTACTGACAAGGTATTAGACAAAAGATGAGGTATGAGACAAGGCATTAGGCAAAGATCCAGGTATGAGACATGAGACAAGAGGTTACTGACAAGGTATTAGACAAAAGACGAGGTATGAGACAAGAGACAATGTATATATTAGGCTTGAGACAATAGTCTACCAGTTCAGTTAGGTGTACCTCAAGGCTCAATACTGGGTCCATTCTTGTTTTTAGTGTATATCAATGACTTACCATTCTATTTAAAGGATATCTGTGAAGTTGTACTGTTTGCAGATGATACTTCTCTTATTTTTAAAGTAGACAGGAATAGACAAGATTTTGATGATGTTTTTGGTTGGTATATTGGCGTGTGCTAGCTGTCATATGGCTATTAATTTATAATTTAAATGTTATTTTGCGTAATGTAAATTATCTTATAAATTATTGTATAGAATCATTTTTTTTTCCTAACTGAACAGACAGATGTGCTGCTGGGGAGTTTGTTGCGCCACTTCTTCTTCCCAGCAAAAGCACTAGGAAGTGGTGAAGGGTGGGCGTTTTGGGGGACTGTCTTATGTAATTTTGACGTTCGAAAAGTGCTGATTCTCAGCCTAGTTTGAATAAATGAATTTTGAATTTTGAGTCTCGGCATCACGGGTAACGCGAACAGCGCTACAAGGTCAATATGGTGCGTGGCCAAACCGGAACAGACGCTGCCATCTTGTTTGGTGAATACGGTTGATGGCAATAGACTCGCCCCCTATTACATGAGACTTAAACATAACTGGCGAAATGTGGGTGTACTAGAGGTTCACCCACATTTCGCGCTGCATAACCCTTCGGGAATTACAGGCGTGATGTTGTGTTGCTAAAAACACATTTTGATACAATAAAATAAATATTTGTATGCATTGCCTTGCACTGGTTCGTGACGTCATCATGTCAACGCCGGCTGTCGCTGTGCGCCAGCGCTCTTCCTCGCAGTGTCCCAGCATTATGCTGAGCGATGGCCGTTTTCCGTGGATGTGACGTATATTTTCCCCCAATTTGTAATTTTCGTGTTTTGTTCTTTCCTTGAAATGAAATGGTTTTGTTCTGTAAATATGATATTGGAATCACTTTTACACGTCATATTAAAAATTAGCTAGATGAGTTCGGCGTTTCCTATCTGACTACTCTGAGAAGAAAGGCCGAAAAAAACTCAAAGGTCACAGTCTCTTTTAAAGTCCAGACAATCTTGGTCAGGCCATATGAGGACCATGTAGATTAGTGTCTGAAATGGTCTTTTGAGGAAAGAACCAGACAGATTTGAGTGGACCTGTCCAGTCAGTGCAAGCATTTGTCAGTAATCGTGGAGCTCAACTCAGAACTTGGAGCTCAACTTGCGTCATGTGTAAATAAACGTTTTTTCTTTCCGTGGTTTTCATGTTTTCTATTTGTTGTAGAACATGGGCACGCTAGAAGAGCTAGCCATGCCGCAGAACGGTATCTACCACATCGGTATATCGGCGTTATCAGAAGCATTTAAACACAATGCTCAACTAGCAAGACTCAACTTGAATGACAACACTGTGGGGGCTAAGGGAGCTCAGGCTATAGCTGCTTCATTGCCCAAGTAAGTGACAAATGACATTTATAGTTGGTTAAATGATGTCCATCAGTAATTTTTAGGGTTCCGTAGCCAAATGGCAAAAAACGGAACCCTTATGGATTCGTCATGTCTGTCTGTCCGTCCGTATGTCACAGCCACTTTTTTCCGAAACTATAAGAACTTTAAGTAGATGTCTTCTGTTAAACGCGTTAAGATTTTCACACAAAAATAGAAAAAAAAAACAATACATTTTGGGGGTTCCCCATACTTAAAACTGAAACTCAACTATTTTTTTCATCAAACCCATACGTGTGGGGTATCTATGGATAGGTCTTCAAAAATGATATTGAGGTTTCTAATATCATTTATTTCTAAACTGAATAGTTTGCCCGAGAGACACTTCCAAAGTGGTAAAATGTGTCCTCCCCCCCCTGTAACTTGTAAAATAAGAGAATGATAAAGCTAAAAAAAATATGATGTACATTACCATGTAAACATCCACCGAAAATTGGTTTGAACGAGATCTAGTAAGTAGTTTTTTTTTTAATACGTCATAAATTACTTACTGCTACGGAACCCTTCATGGGCGAGCCCAACTCGCACTTGCCCGCTTTTTAATAAACTCGACCACCTTTCCATGCAAAATATGCGTTTACATGTGGAGTAGCAAACACTGGCCTATTATACCATTACTTTTCAATGATAAATAAATAAGAACCCGCCAGGTACGTGTTGGACCTGCACGTTGAAGAGTTCCGTAGTTGGGATCAATTTATCCCAAACTTAATATTGTAGTTGAGAAACATGTTCTCCCATACATTCCAACTGCAAATGTAAGTTTGTATGTTTAATATTCACTGATTCACATACATTTGCAGTTGGAATAATCATTCAAAAATATTAAAATAATAAAAAAAATTGGGACCCTCACAGTAAGCCTTCTTTTAAATTTTCTTATTTGTTTCCCAAAAGTGACCCCCATATTCAAAATTAATTTATTTACTTTACACGTCCGTGAGACACAAAAATTCATATTGTAATGGATGGGTTGTACATGAGTGTCACATGTGTTGGGAGCTTGCCCAATTTAATAAAAATGTGTAAAGATGGTGTGTTCTCCTATAAAAAAAATACAAATAAAACAATAAAATAATTTCGGGCGCCTTGGAGATGCACACAGTATGTTTCAAATAAACCAAACTTGCCAGATAGAACTCTTCGGAGAGTCAGACTTTTAATCTGCCGGTAGGTAGCTAATTAAATGAATAAAAGAATGGAATTTCCTTTGCTAATACCTTGTTTAATTAATTGCCAGTAGCTTCAGAGTAATAAAATTATGAAATTAAATACAAAAAAAAGGTTATAATTACTTACATTATTATCATTGAATTTACAATATTATTATTATGGAACTTACATTACTATTGCATCTTTGTTGATAAAAAAAGGGTAGGTAGTAAAATAAAATGGTTAAATAAAACCTCTAGGATCGTGGCGTTGATGGTAGGGATAAAAATATCCCTTGTAGAAATATATCCAGTAAAGAAATCGTAAAGGAAAAGAACAGAAAAGAAAAAAAAAAAAAAAGACGTCGGGTCCAGGGTCGGTCAAAATCCGGCTGAAACAAAATTTACAGAGAATTAATAAATTGTTCAGGATTCCCAAACGTTGGGAAGCGTGGCGTTCCACGAGTAATAATAACTTACCGTCTTTTCCAACAAATGGCAAATTTAAGTGCACCACAAAATTCAGGCGGGCGACAAATCACTTAAAAGCCTGGAACAATAATTTAGTATGATATCGAGCACTCGTCACGCTATCCAATTTATCAATCCGAAAGAATTCAATCTTACCAAAGAAATGAAGGATTATTCCTACGTCACCACGTCCTGAGGGAAAGTTTTAGAAGTTTACGGCATCAATAGGCCGCCAATACCCAGGATTTATCCCGATTGAAAAAATTATCAAAGTTCAATGCTACATCAGGAATGTTCGTCGTCAAAAGTGATCACGTCAAAGTTGACAGCTTCCACCAAACACAATCGATGACAGCAAAAAAAACGTTCCGAAATCGACTAACTGACGAGAAGCATGTAACGATATTTTAAACTCGTTACATTACATCCCTCCCCGAAAAAATAAAAGAAAGCAATTTCTTTTATGCTAAAAAATAAACAAGGCAAAAGAAAAAAAAATTACAAAAAATAGGAAATATAAATTCCAAATACAACAAAACAAAAAAATACCCTATAAAAAGATAGGATTATTAGACCGCAAGGAAGATATCCGCTAAGTCTAACAACAACTAAACAAAAAAATAGTGTCTATGACTATTTCTTAAAATAACATGCATATAAAAACAAATAAGTCAAGCGAAATAGTCGCTGATCAATATTGTATAAGAGCACAACAAGAGTATACTGAATTGAGTACGGTTAGGCACCATAGCCACCGACTAACATACAGTATAACTCTAGAAACAACAAAAAAAAATACCAATTTGAGTTCGGTTAGGCACCATAGCCACCGACTAACAAGTATATAACACGATAAAAATATTAATTTGAGTACAGTTAGGCGCAATTGCCGCTGTCTAACGAGAATAATCCAAAAATGTCTGTAAGAGTGCAGTTAGGCACCATCGCCACTGACTAGCAAGAACAAATTATAACTGTGAGACACAGTTTAAAATCTCCACATCTCTACAAATGCAAAAAATATAAAGAAGAATGTTGTGATCGGCACAACTCCACCAATTTTCCGAGCACTAACACCTTCGAAAATAAATGCATATTGTGATCGGCTCAACACCACCAATATCCCGAGCACAATAGCAGAACAAGAGATGCATATTGTGATCGGCTCAACTCCACCAATTTCCCAAGCACAATAGCAGAACAAGAAATGCATCCTGTGATCGGCACAACACTACCAACCTTCCGAGCACAGAAGCAAAAAAACAACGAAATCAAGGAAAAAAAATATACCGAGATCCGTAAAAAAAAGTAGGTTAACCTCTACAAGTGAAAACAAAGTGTTCACAAGCAGTGGGTAACAACTAAGAAATTTTATACAAGAATGTATACATAAAAATTGTATACAAGACTTGTATAAAAGAATAATAATAATAAGATATGTATAAAAATATTAATAAGATACATATACAAAATATTAATAATAAGAATAAGATCCTTTGATATGAGAAACGTATTCGTGTGGGTAGGAAAAGTTGTTAAAAGGTCCTAAGTTGTATTTTAGAAAGTTAAGAAATCAAATTCAATAAAATTATAAGAAGTTAACTAACATACATTCTCATTCAAACCGCTGATAACCTATCATTCATCCCATCATACATCACACTATCATAAGCGGCCTTCAAACAAAATTATCAAAATCAAGACTTACTCTTGGAAACCAAATTAAAATTTTATTATATCCTTAACATGATAACGACCAGCAGTACCCTTATTAAGGTCTTTCAGTTTATAAACATTATCAGAGATTTTTTCAATTATTTTACATTTAATAAACTTAGGAGCAAGTTTTGCTGAAAAATAAGTAGGTGCATGAGATTGAACGAAACTCCTTCTCCACACGACATCGCCCACATCAAAAGAAATGACTTTGCGACCTTTATTATAATAGCGAGCATTACGCTGATAAGCTTTTAATAAATGAGTTTGAACTTTAACAAAAATTTCACTAAGTGAATTAAGAGAATCAGCATAGTGAGTTCTATGGGAAACTTCCAGTTCATCTAAATTATCTATAGAGTCACTTATACGATGTAAAGAAGCATCAAAAATAAGTTCCCTTCCAAACGTCAAAAAATTAGGTGTGAAATCTGTGGCTAGATTCACACTATTATTCAAAGCTAGTTGAACATGAGGTAAATATTTAGACCAAGTTCTATGATCATCTTTAACAAAACAAGCAATGCAAGTTTCAACAGTTTTATTATATCTCTCAACTGTATTGTTTTGACGCGTGTATAAAGTATTATAAAATATTTTTGTGATATTATAACCTTTCAAAAATTCTACGAAATGTTTAGAAGTAAATTGTGTACCATTATCACAAACAATTATTTTAGGACAACCAAATTTAAGAAATATTTCTTTTTCAAAAAGTTTATTTATTACTCTAGTAGTAGCATTTATCATAGGAAAAATCCAGCAGTATTTAGTAAACACATCAACAACAGAGAGAATATATTTATGTCCAGAATAAGCTTTAGGTAATATACCTATAATATCCACTGAAAGCATTAGCATAGGTCGATCAACTTTTTTAGGGTTAACCATAATACCAAAAGGAGGTTGTGTGGTATGTTTATAAGCTTTACAAGTATCACAAGCTAGAATATATTTTTGACCATCATTAAACATACCTTTCCAAAAATAGTGTTGTTTTAATTTATTTAAAGTTTTATGGATACCAAGATGACCAGAATTAATGTCATCATGATTAGAACGAATTGTATCTAAAATATGTTCTTTAGGAATAACTATTTTCCAATTAAGATTACTATTAGGATCAAACTTACTTTTACAAAATTTATATAAGGTTTTATTTTCTACTCTAAAGTTCTTATATCTGCAAGGAGACTTTTGACAATTAATAAATACTTTTTTATACCATGGATCATAAATATCATCATCTGGCAAAACTAAATTATTTTGAGAGATTTCTATAGCGGCGACTTCAATACGAGATAAAGCATCTGGAACTAAATGTAAAGATCCTTTTTTATGAACTATATTAAAAGTAAATTGAGAAATTCTAGCAGCCCAACGTGCTAAGCGTCCACTAGGATTGCTAAGACCTAAAAGCCATTTTAAACTAGCATGATCAGTTATTACAGTAAACTTCATTCCTTCAATATAAGGTCTGAAATGTTCTATTGAAGCTAAAATAGCAAGTAATTCACGTTCTGTGGTACTATAATTGCGAAGCTAAATTCTTTTTAATAATAATTGCAGAAACTAAATTCTTTTGAATATGTTCATTAACCAAAACATTCATGGAATTAAACGAAGGCAAAGCGTGCATCGCAAAAGCTGAAGAAGAGTGTACAATCCTGTCATTAAGATCAAAAGCAAGTGGTACTTCTGTCAAATTAATCATGTCAGGAGCAACAGGTGCAACATTAGGAACTGTGCATGCACCATCAGATTCCATGTTATCCTTAGCAAGAGGCAGAGGAGATTGATCTTCTTTATCCATTATGAATAAACAATACGATAAGAAAAGCAGGGCAAAATATCACAAGTTGTAAAATATTTGAGGTTAAAGTGAAAAAATATTTTTTAAGTTACCTACAAGTTGATTTTTATGAAATATTTAAAAGTGAAAAGATGCAGTAATAATTTACAGGATAAGCTTATATCACTTAAACTATGATTAGGTATTACTTAAGTTAAACCAAAGTTTGTTTAAAATCTAATATGAAACACCGCACTTAGTTTTACACCGTTGAGTCACTTATACAAAACAAAACTGTCTTACCATACAATATGTTGATTTTGCAAGAGTATAATGATATTGCTGTAACCATAAAAGTTAAACACACAATAGTACAATAAAGTTGTTAGTAAATATTGTTTACTTACTAGGAAACATCAAGAAAACTTAGTTGTAAATTACAACATTCAAAAAAAGTGTATTACAGAAACTATCTAATTTGTTCTGTAAACAATACTACAAAATATAAGATGCAATAATAATTTATAAGATACAAGGAAGCTACTTCAAGTCCCTGTTCGCAGAGCGACAAATGTAATAGATGGGTTGTACATGAGTGTCACATGTGTTGGGAGCTTGCCCAATTTAATAAAAATGTGTAAAGATGGTGTGTTCTCCTATAAAAAAAATACAAATTAAACAATAAAATAATTTCGGGCGCCTTGGAGATGCACACAGTATGTTTCAAATAAACCAAACTTGCCAGATAGAACTCTTCGGAGAGTCAGACTTTTAATCTGCCGGTAGGTAGCTAATTAAATGAATAAATGAATGGAATTTCCTTTGCTAATACCTTGTTTAATTAATTGCCAGTAGCTTCAGAGTAATAAAATTATGAAATTAAATACAAAAAAAAGGTTATAATTACTTACATTATTATCATTGAATTTACAATATTATTATTATGGAACTTACATTACTATTGCATCTTTGTTGATAAAAAAAGGGTAGGTAGTAAAATAAAATGGTTAAATAAAACCTCTAGGATCGTGGCGTTGATGGTAGGGATAAAAATATCCCTTGTAGAAATATATCCAGTAAAGAAATCGTAAAGAAAAGGAATAGAAAAGAACAGAAAAGAAAAAAAAAAAAAAGACGTCGGGACCAGGGTCGGTCAAAATCCGGCTGAAACAAAATTTACAGAGAATTAATAAATTGTTCAGGATTCCCAAACGTTGGGAAGCGTGGCGTTCCACGAGTAATAATAACTTACCGTCTTTTCCAACAAATGGCAAATTTAAGTGCACCACAAAATTCAGGCGGGCGACAAATCACTTAAAAGCCTGGAACAATAATTTAGTATGATATCGAGCACTCGTCACGCTATCCAATTTATCAATCCGAAAGAATTCAATCTTACCAAAGAAATGAAGGATTATTCCTACGTCACCACGTCCTGAGGGAAAGTTTTAGAAGTTTACGGCATCAATAGGCCGCCAATACCCAGGATTTATCCCGATTGAAAAAATTATCAAAGTTCAATGCTACATCAGGAATGTTCGTCGTCAAAAGTGATCACGTCAAAGTTGACAGCTTCCACCAAACACAATCGATGACAGCAAAAAAAACGTTCCGAAATCGACTAACTGAGGAGAAGCATGTAACGATATTTTAAACTCGTTACAATATATTTACCAGTCCATTACATTCGGAGCAAATAGACTGACTGACCGACATACAGACAGACACACGAGTGATCCTATAAGGGTTCCGTTTTTTCATTAGTACGTACAGAACCCTAAAAAAAACAATATTTTCTATTTCTTATAGTCTGAAAAACTTGAAGAGTATAAACTTTGGTGACTGTCTCCTCAAAAGTAAGGGCGCCAGTGCGCTGGCGAAGGCTTTCAAAGAGAACTCATTACTTTTGGAGGTAAGAAATTCTATTTTTTATTTTAAGGACCATTATTTGCTAGACCCAGTACAAAGTAATTTAACTGTTGTGTTCTATGTGTATTTTTTAACCGACTTCCAAAAAAGATTTATATTGGACCAGTTCATAAGTATACACCGTAAGGACTATTTCTGCTGGCAGCGCTCGGCCGCTATAGAACCGGGGCGGTAACAGATGTGGTCATCGTGTTCACGGGAATTTGTTTTCAAACTGCCTACATATGAAGCTCTTCGATAGTACCACAAATAAAAAGTAAAAAAAAAAAAAAAAGTGAAAAATAACTTTAATTTCGGAAGTCGGTGGCAGAAAACGAAAATTAAAAACTGGAAGTTGTTTGTTTTTATTTGAAATAATATACAAGTTGATTATTTCTTTCTGTTCACAGTCTCTAGACCTAAGTCACAATGAGATCGGTCGCGACGCTTGCATGGAGGTAGTAGAGGCTATCACGGCGCTTCCCGACAGTTACGATAGGCTCAGCAGAGTAGTGCTAGCTGGTAAGTGATGCCTTTTTTTTCCTTATTCATTTCGTCGCGTTTCTCTCTGACATGTCGAGGTTCATTTTTTTCAGCGGTTTTCTGGTGGTTGCCAATGATTCTGGCTTTCTGCTGCAGAGGGTGAAGATCTCCCGCTCTCATTACCTCACACTTCTGTACTCTGCTATTTGTGGGCGAGTCTTTTCGTCTTGATCCCAAACTAACTGATATTATAAATGCGAAAGTGAGTTTGTTTTTTTACGCTTTTAAACTGAAACGGCTGTACGGATTTGGATGAAATTTGTCACGGGGGTAGACCATGGCCTAGGTTAGGTTAGTACGTACCCGTGGGATAATTACCAACATCCACACGGGCGAAGCCGCTGAAAAAAGCTAGTAAAGAAATAAAAAGAGAAGTATTACATATATCAGCCGAAAGACGTCCACTACTAGAAATAAGGGAGGCCCTGAGTATAGCCGCTGATCTGCACCTCTCGCCAGACAAGTCTTAAAGGTTTCCTGTTCAAAAGGTTTCATAAAATCCATATAAAAGTTAAGTCCTGACTCATCAACGCCTAGATCACACTATCGGACCTAGAAAGCTAAGGTTTCGCACAGAATTCCCTTTATGATGTAGACCGCAGGCATGAGCAGGGTAGTTGAGAGTATGTCATGCTCACTTAATGTCTCGCTGATGGTGGCGAGTGTGTTGGATCATTCGGTTCCCTACAAAATGGTTGAGCTGGATGGTGCTGGTCCACGCGTCATGTTCGTGAACGGGCGCCGTCAGTTGAGACTGGTCATCTCTTAAGGGCTTATTTTTAATCTTATGTTTTTAATCGTTTTTTATTTTTATATTTTTTTTTACATTGTTCTCACATATAGAATCAACAAGAGTAATGTACCCAGGATTTTGTAATTATCTATATTTAAAAGAGTGTCCTTGGAGTTTCTTGCCCGTTCTTCTCCATAGAGATCTACGTTTTGGAATGGGCAACTAGCTTCAACTTTCTGACTAACTGACTGACTCTTTGACAGTTCAAAAGTGCCTGTAAAGGGTTTAATTGAAATAAATGCCTTGAGTTTGACCTAGCCTTATTTCTTTAAGGCTAGTTTTTTAGTTCACTGTAAGTCATCCTAACTTATTCCAACGTTTGTCTGATGCTGTGCCAAGGAATAGACGTGACAATACTCTACTCTGTGTTCGCGGCGGTAAAACTGCTCTTTTGCATAAGAGCATTTATTACATGGCTCCGACCATATTTAATAAATTGCCCAAGTCATGGAGATTATTGGATGTATCTGGCCTTAAATTGAAATTGAGAAAATTATTAATAGAGAGATCTTATTATAGTATTCGGAATTTATGAAAGAGGATAATTTTTCTTGATGATTATGTATTTTAATTTATTTTATTGTATAATGTATTGATAATTAAATTGAATTGACATTGAATTGAATTAATAATTAACTTGACATAATTGAATTAATAATTAACTTGACATTGAATTGAATTGATAATTGAACTGACATTGAATAGAATTGATAATTGAATTGTATTGATAATGTAGTACGATTGTTATAGTAATTTTATCATTTTGAATTTAATAAGTGTAGTCCCGGTTTAAAACCCAGCAACTGTACGCCACTCAACAATTTGTACGCCACGTCACGCGGCTGAACATGTTTGAACTTTCTTTTCTACTGTAATATCTTGCATGCAATGTATGTATACCATGTTTAAACAAATAAAAATACTTACTTACTTACTTACTAGAAATTCACACGGAATAGAGAAGTAATAGGTAACAAACAAGGCGCTGGAATTTAGTGCAACTTAAAATATTATGAAGTTACTGGACTACCTCGTTGGTCTAGTGGTCGCAAGCGCTAGTGCTGAGCATGAGGTCCTGGGTTCGATTCCCAAGTCAAGTGAAGTGTTATTGTTTTTTTTCCAACAGGAGTTTGGATTTGTCAAGTCAAATCAAATAATTTATTTCAATTAGGCACAAAAAAGGCACTTATGAACGTCAACATTTACAAAAAAAATATATAATAATTGATTCTAGTCGCCCATTCCAAAAGGTCATTTTCGTATGGAGAAGAATGGGCAAGAAACTCCACCGTTACTCTTTTAAAATATTTTCACAATATCCTGTATACATTAATTATATAATTATATGTGAAGACGATGCACCTAGAATAAGATTACTATACCACGATAGGTAAAAAGAATGAAAATGAAGGAATGACATAAATTAATTATGTGATAGATGCATGGTGCTCACATATTTACAAACATTGTAAAATTATACGATATTCTTAACATTTTAACAAGTACTACTAATAATAAGTCAGTGTTTGAGTTCAAGTAATCACAGAATATAAAATTAATGTTAAAAAAAATAATATTATACAATTATATTGGCAACCAGTTAGATTTTGTCTAATTCTAAGTCTAGATTTGTACCCGGTTGATGGCAATACGCTCGCCCCCTACTACATGGGACTTAAACATAACTGGCGAAATGGTACACCCACATTCAAAAGTCATTTATTCAAACTAGGCTGAGAATCAGCACTTTTCGAACGTCAAAATTACATAAGACAGTCCCCAAAACGCCCACCCTTCACCACTTCCTAGTGCTGCAGCTGGGAAGAAGAAGTGGTGGAACAAACTGCCCAGCTGCACAGCTGTCTGTTCAGTTAGAAAAAATCGATTCTATATAATAGTATGCAAAATAATTTACATTACGCAACACAAAACATAATTTAAATTACAAATGACAAAAACCAAAAAATATCGAGATCTCTCAGGCAGAAATAAAAATATCTTAACATAAACAATATCTAAATAAAAGCCTCTAGGCGTAAAGGGCGTGCCCGCTTACATACAGCTGTAACTAGAAGTTATAATATTGATAAACTGCATTGGGGTAAACTAAATAATTGTCGAAATCGCTGGCTAACTACATATTGCAATACAACTCATTAAAGAAAAACATTGTAATGAGTAGATTATGTCATCAGAAATAAGTTATACTTACTCAACATTATTTGTATTTTCCAGGTAACAGTCTTGGTGGAGCTAACAATAAAAAGACTATGAGGGACAAGCTTGGCGCTTCGGCTGAGCTTAGTGATGGGGAGGGAAGCGAGGACGAATGTAAGTATAACATCTTTATTTCAAGTCGTCAGCTTGTGGCTAAGTAATAACTGCCGCACGGGTCGATCCATCAGGTTAAGCTACGCTTGCCGGGGTTGGTCTGTGGATGTGTGACCATCTTTACATACCGAGACCTCCTCCGTGCCTCGGAAAGCACGTTAAGCCGTTGGTCCCGGCTGTCATTCATGGATCGTTGACAGTCGTTACGGGTCGTTAGAAGCCCGAAAGTCTGACAACCAGTCTTACCAAGGGTATTGTATTACCCAGATACTGGGTTGTGGAGGTCAGATAGGCAGTCGCTCCATGTAAAATACTGGTATTCTGCTGCTTCCGGTTAGACTGGAAGCCGACCCCAATATAGTTGGGAAAAGGCTAGGCAGATTGATTGATCTCTCCTCTAAATATTATTAATCAAAGTCGCTTTTCGCGTTTGTCTATAATAATATGTTATTCTTATAAAATAAGCAACGGATTTTGATGAGTTATATTGTTGATGAGTTTATATTATAATTCTTTTATTAAACGTAAACGTAGTACTGAAACTTGATGTTTTGTCAAGTCGTGAAAAAGGTGCTTACATGGCGTGCGCTGACTATACCGTTACAGATACATGAAAATTATGTTCTACTGGATTGCATATCTTAACAAAATCAGCAGAAAAGTCAGCGGTAGCATATCTATCTTCTAAGGATGATCCACTGTAAAGATTTTTATCTTTCGGAGTTTCATTAAAAAAATATATTTTTTCCGAAGCTATTTTGACCAGTACATTATTCATCCTTAACTGATAAAACATGTTATTAAAATTTACCATTTAATTAAGATTAAAATATGCCATGGACATTACTTCATTTATATTAAAACTATATATATTTAAAAAAAAACATATTTATTCAATTCAATGAACAATGTTTAATGGGACAATCCATAGACAATAGACCATTTTTTGTTTTTATTAATTGTAAGGCCCGTTCACACGCCGATGATCAGAACGATATTTTGTTACTGTATAATTTGGGATCATTCGGCAGTTTCATACTGCATTTTGTTTTTTACCGTATGACCATTGGGATGTTGACGTGTGCACATTGTACCCGTGCTAGGCAGGGGCGGGTCCCTAGTCGTATCTGTCGTAGGACATACACAAACACAAACCCTCGCCACTTGTATGTCCCGCGCCTTATAAAAGCGAAAGTGAGTTTGTTCGTTTGTTACGCTTTCACGCTAAAACGGCTGAACAAATTTGGATGAAATTAGGCACATGTCAGTTAAGACATAGGATACTTTACATCTCGATATTCCCACGGGATCGAGACTTATACGGGTGAAACCGGGGGCCGTAGCATATTATATATGTATATGAAAGTCAGTGTCTGTATATCGATCTGTTTGTTACCATTTCACTCCTTAACGACTGAACGATATGATATTTGGCACAAAAGTAAGCCATGACCCGGATTAGGACATAGGATACTGTTATCCCGGTAGTACGGGGAAAAAGCTTGTAATTATTAAGTTATAACAAAATCTTCCTTTCCCAGACGTAACGGACTCTGAAGAAGACAACTCAAATTCTGAAGAAGAACAAGAAGAGAACGACGGACAGAACTCGGAAGATAGTGCCCCAGAAGACGCGCAACACTTTGACACAGTCACTGAGTTTCCTCAGGATGTCACGCTAGATACATCAGGTAGTGGCTATTATCGTCAGAAGCACGAAAGTCTGACAACCAGTCTTCGTGGTATCGTATTACCCAGTATCGGGGTTGTGGAGGTCAGATAGGCCGTCGGTCGTTGTAACATACGGTTACACTGGATACCGACCCTGACATAGTTGGGACTAGACAGATAATAGTACTTCTGGAAGTCAGAATTCAAAAGTCACTTAGCTAACCAAAAGTATCTAATTAAAATATAAACTAAAAATATAAAATATAAAAAATTTGTATTTCACGGCTACAGCTGCGGATCTACCTTAAGGAACACGAGGACTTTGGCTGATTGTGTATTTTAGTTCACTAATTACTATTTATATTGGTTTCAGGAGTGGAGGAAGTAGAATCAGATGTGGGTAGGTTCCTAGCGCAGCCGACAGTCGAGAACCTGAACGCTCTGGGAGCGAACGCCGCCGATGTTATAGATGTACATTTACAGGTAAGCATGCTTATCCAACCAGCGAATGCGGCTTCGCGTATATCGGTTTAAAGAAACTTTATTCCGAATAAAGGCATAAGTCACTTACTTGAGAACAGTACCAAAAATTAAGATTAAAATATGTTCGTCATCAGTATTACAATTTAATA
Source organism: Xanthia togata (assembly GCA_963853775.1). Lineage (NCBI taxonomy): Eukaryota > Metazoa > Arthropoda > Insecta > Lepidoptera > Noctuidae > Xanthia > Xanthia togata. The sequence goes on from OY970815.1 coordinate 4,295,199, forward strand.
TTTACCCATCCAATGCATTCATTTCTCCAGAAGTGATCGATCCGCAATTATGTGCTGGCTAAGTTGAGTTTTGAATGCATTTAAATGCATTGACGGTAATTTGTTATAAAGCTGTGCTCCTTCAAAAGTTAGCATTTTTTTGCCATAGTTAGTTCTTGTTTATTGGTAAAACTAGCAAGCTTGCTCGCCGTGTACTGCGTTGACTAACTTGTTTATATTGAGTGAGTGTTATGTTTGATTGAACGCTTTTGTTGAGAATATTTCTGATGAAAATGCATGTGTTGTAAATATAAAGTTGTTTTATGTTCATTATTTTTGTGTCTTGATATATTTTGCTGGTAGATGTTAGATAATTTTGTTTTAGCAGCACTGCCCCAAATTTCGATTAAATTAAGTAGATATAGTATAAGGAATCCTAACTTATATTATAAATGTGAAAGTGAGTTTGTTTGTTTGTTACGCTTTCACGCTAAAACGGCTGATCGGAATTGGATTAAATTTGGCACATACGTAGACTATGTCCAAAGTGAGTGAATATCCTATGTCCTTCACATTGGATATTCACTCACTTTGGACATCAAACTCACTTTCGCATTTATAATATTATATAACTATAAGTTAGGATTTATATTCTGATTTTTGTAATGTGTAGTCTACGTAAAGTATTATTTCATTGTGTATTATTGCATTCCATAATCTATATTTTAGTTCACAAGTTAGTCATACTTTATATTGCCAAATTAATCTAAACCGCGAAATATTTGACAGCTATTTGCGACGTTGCCAACTTTCAGAATCTTCTTAGCTCTTAATTAAATATTTTCATCATATCTGAACCCATTTCGATGACTCTTGGTATTGTTGAGAAAAGTATAATAATGATTATTAATATTCCTTCCAGGCTATTAAAGACCCGACAGCCCTTATCCAAGCGTACGTAGACGCCACATTCTGCGTGGCCGGCCTCTCCGAACAGTACCCCAAAGCGGGCGAGATAGCGGAACAGATGTACCCCATACTTGTCAAGCGGGCGGGACAACAACATGCCGCTGCCTGGATACTGGCCAACACTGTGCTTTCAGCGCTTGGACTTATCAAGGTGAGAAAATGTAATATTTAATTTTAAAAGGTGGCCTCTTCTGGCCCATTATCCTTATACACGATCGCCCGTGCTAGACCCTTGCCCTTGTAGGTTTATGTGAAATAAAATATTTTGAATTTAATTGAGCTTTCACGAGTTTATCGTCATACGGGATCGCTATATAAATATAAGTTTAAACAAAAAGGTTTCACATTGATACTCATCATGACGCTAAATAATTTCATGTGACTACTAATTAAATTACAAAATACTATTTGCGCGTATTTAAAATACGAATTACAACATATTTTTAAGTCGTGTATTTGAAATATAAAATACAGTATTTTAACCATTTTTATTTAAAAACAAAATACAGTAAATAGAATAGAACTAATCCAACCCAGCCTATTAATCAGTAAAAGAAGAATTTCCTTTTAAGAACACTGAAAATAACCGTCTATGAACGAAAATTACAATTGACAAGGTATTTGACCGTTTGACGTTCAGTACAGGTGCAGCGTTGCCAACTTTAAAGATTGACATATTTAGCGGTCGCCATTTTGCTTGCGAAAGCTATCAAGCGCTATTTTCTGCAGAACGCACCCATTCATACGATCGCTAAATGTATCTTAGATCCATAAGTATTTAAAATACTAACTACAAAATACCCCAGCGTTATTATTTGAAATACCAATTACATTTTTAAGAAGTAATTGAATTACAAATACTAAATATGTATCTGTATTTTAATTACGTATATTAATTACAAGTAATTCAAATACTGCCCAACCCTGCCTGTATTAACTGTTATTTCTCATTTTTTACAGTCAGAAGACAAGAACCGCAAGATCCGCTGGGCCTTAGGCCCCTGCTACACATCCCTCTCGCGGGTCATCGATGCGCCATACTTCCCCAACGCCCTAAGAGACACGATACGTTTCTTTGCAAGCAGCAAGAAGAACTCCCTGCCTTTTGCCGCGAACTTGTGCCGGTAGTTAATGAGAAATTAACTGTAGTTAATGGGCCATTAACTTTGTTAATGAGTGATTAACTATGTTAGTGATAAAAGATTTAGATGTATAGGACCACAAAAAGTGTTACTTAGTAGTACCGGTGATTTGATTTGTTTGAACAATTCCCAAATACTTTGATAGATGTTAAATGCATACGTCAATAGTTCTGGTTACTTAGATCAATATAAATCACTGTTGTTATTAGCACTTTTGTAATCACTATAGGAACACAGCCAATTCAGGCTATAACGTTTTATGGAATCGTACCCACTCGCACTAATTACTAAACATAATAATTTATTTCATTTACCCATAGTTCACATAAACTTCCCATGATTAAAAAAAAAACTATTTTCAAAAGTGTTAATTAAGTTCTATCATTTGATAGCCAACATGGCATACTAAAAAAAACGTTTTTAGTTAATGACTATGTCCTCTAGAGGGCGCCATATTCAATTTAATGTGACATAGCCGATCAAAACGCTTCCAACCATACCTCATTTGTCAAATTATGATGAGCAGTTTATGAGGGAACTGATGAACATACATACATTTTTGCTTCGTCTCGTAGTCTGGTATATATTTATACATTCTTGTCGCTGATTTTCAATCAATATAAAATGAAGGGTGAAATCACACTTACAGGCACGAATCAGCATTATTCTGAACTAGCTTCCGCTCGCGGCCTCGATCGCGTTGAGGTCGGCAACTATCCCACGGTACCATACTACCCGAATAAAAAGTTACTCCAGGCTATAAACTATCTGTGTGCCAAATTTCATCCAAATCCGTTCAGCTGTTTTTGAGTGATAGAGTAACAAACACCTAAACACACACACAGATAGGATATAAGTAACAAAAAGAGATACAATTACAGAAAAGTGTTGATCTTCGCGTGTAAGAATGATTTCTGCTGAGCGTTTATTATTCTAAAAGTTGGCAACGTCGCAAATAGCTGTCAAATATTTACCTGTTTTGATTAATTTGGCAATATTACTGTATGGAAATATGAAATATCGCTAGAATCAATCAATCTGCCTAGCCTTTTCCCAACTATATTGGGGTCGGCTTCCAGTCTAACCGGATGCAGCTGAATACCAGTATTTTACATTTAGCGACTGCCTATCTGACCTCCACAACCCAGTAACTGGGTAATACGATACCCCTTGGTAAGACTGGTTGTCAGATTTTCGGGCTTCTGACGACCTGTTACGACTGTCAAAGATCCACGAATGACAGCCGGGACCAACGGCTTAACGTGCTTTCCGAGGTACGGAGGTATGTAAAGATGGTCACCCATCCACAGACCAACCCCGGCAAGCGTAGCTTAACCTGATGGTACGACCCGTGCGGCAGTTATTACTTAGCCACGAGCTCCTCTCAAAATATCGCTAGAATATTAATAATGAATTGCAATTATAACACTGAATTTGGTGTTGTAACCGTTTTAGGTGTAAAAAAGGCATATGGAAAGTTTTTTTAACATTTAAAACTAAATACTCGGTGTTACGATATTAATTATTGCATTTCATAATCAATATTTTAGTTCACTAGGTAGCCATATTTCCATACAGTAATATCGCTACTCAAAACAGCGAAATATTTGACAGCTATTTGCGACGTTGCCAACTTTCAGAATGCATGCTCTATAAGCTACGGTTTCATTGAAGAGTGTTGGCCGTCACATACTGTCTGCAATTTACCGCCAAATGACGTCACTGAAACGTTATTTACGAAAGTAAGTTGCTGTTTTCCTAGAGAGCGTTTTTTGACACTGAAGTCGAACCGCGCTGCCAAACGATTTAAATCTTTGCCGCTGCCATCATTTTCATGACAGCCGTTACTGCGGCCGTTGTTTGGCGGCCACCGCTCCTTCTAATACCTTGGTAGTAGCACAGATTAGTACAGAAAGTTCACTCTTCAAAATCATTGAAAAAAACGCGACTCTTGCTCCGACACAATTAAGTGCAATTTAGGTCGCATAGCGCTAATTACCTACAGTTATATTCACCTAGAAATTGTCTCTTTCTATCGCTTAACTCTTATATCTTCTGTGTACGCTACGCCCACTGAATTGGCCCGACAATACCAAAACGCAGAGTGCGCCTTCTGTAGGTACTATTCTGTGGTAGTAGCTTATTCCCCTTGGATTCTTCCACCCCATTGTACATAATAATTTGATGATCGTGTTTGGTTAATTCCACGTAAACTGTACTAAATTAGGTATGAATTCTGTTTGTCGACATAACGTGTGCTGTGCACAATGATGACGATGTCTTAGTTTTTAATAACTAAATAATAAAATGTTACAATTTGGTATGGAAGTGTTTTATTATGAAATAAGTTGAATTGAGTACCTGAATGAGAATATAGGTATTATTAGGTTCTGCCCGGGACTTCCACCGCGTGAAATTTCTTGTACCCAACCGGGTGGTTGGGGTACAAGAAATTTCACGCGTTGGTCGCATCGCATCGTCCGCCCGCGCTATTACTTCGTTTTTGTTTCGCGTTCTTTCAGTTTTTTTTTTTTTTCTTTTTGCTCGGTTCCAAGGGTCCTAGTGTGATGTTAAATAGGCTTTAGCCTTCCTTAGGAATCGGGCTACTAAATGCAAAAATATTTTTTCAAATCTGACTCCAGAGATTCACTTCGTAATGTTTGTTTTTGTAAAAAAAAGTTTTAATTTCTCGCTTTAGTGGGTCAGTTTGTAATTTATCTAAGTTACAATACGAGCATTAATTCGCAACCTGTGAAATACTTATTATTGAGTAGGTAGTTCCGATGGCCATCCGTGGTCTTCATCAGTTCTACTTCACCAAATGATGCTTTCCGAGAGCAACTCTGCACGAGATAGGTACTATAAAAAATACTCAAATCGCTATATATATAGGTTTGCCTATAATATTTGAAGAGCTCCACCACGACCACCTCGGAAGTATACCCTTTTAAACAAAAAATAATTTTGCAAATCCGTCTACTTATGACGGAGTTATGCCCAAACATACATAAAAAAATATATAAACTTCCGAATTGATAACCTCCTCCTTTTGGAAGTCGGTTAAAAAACAAACTCATCAGCTTTATTATTAAAATGAGTTTGTGGCAACGGAAACTATCCGTTCAGCTCTCACTGAAAATCATATCGAGAGCAGTGGTGGCCCAGCCCATGGGTATCGGCCGCGACTTACAGATAGTGCAATCCACGACGACGCGCCCCACCTCCGCGATTACTGTACTTTAGTACGGAGCGGAGCGGAGAATTTCGAATGCTTAGTAACGAAATGCACGTGAATCAGGCAAATTCACAGGCCAAGATGTGGGAGGTCAACTTGGCTCAAGTAGGTACAGTTCCGCCAGCTTGGATAATTCTTCGGCCTCTTCGGGGGATCAACCAAGAAAACCCTAGAACTTGACTTCGAGGCTCATAACAGAAAGCACGGAATCACTGCGCTGGCATGGGCCGCCTAACTCAGTCCATTTTAGAATAAATAAATGATTTGGTTTAACTGTGCTTTGTGATTTTTTTGTGAACTAAATGGACATGTACGATGAGAGCTCGCTCTGAGGATGAGAGACATTCGAACAATGTTGTTTTATATGTCAATGTTCGAACATCATTCGAACAAAACGCATTTTGACAGTCAAGTGACAGGTTGTCACTACACTGTCACTGACAGCAAAAAATAACCTAAAAGGGGTCTTGTTGTTGTGATTGTAAATAAAAATAAACTCAATAAGTTTATAAATAAAATATCTTAGAAAATAAGCGTTTATCTGCACAAAGCTAATTGTAAGGTACGTAATACCGTCCATATTAGTAGATATTTTAGTTTTATTTACATGAACCAGGCCCTGTTTTCTTTCTTGATTGCTAAAACGAATTGGTGAATCTGAGTCACGAACTTACGATAATCGCTGTAAATGGGTAAATAGTAGATGCATATTAATCATGGAAATGCCAATAACTGCTACAGGAATTGCAGAAATCAGCAGTCATCACTACTAGCAGTTTAGTGATCGCAGTGTTGTTAATAGTACGTATAGTATAGTATAATGGGCTGGCGCCTGGATACACGTCCAAGCGCGTATTTGGCGTACCTACTATGTTGGGTATGTGGCAATGGAAATTCGTACCGTTGTTACTAACAATTATACAGAAGACAGCCCGAAAGTTGACAACCAGTCTTACCAAGAGGTACCATTGACTTTACGATTTATAAGTCATTGAGAGGTAAATAAAAATCAACTGAGAATAAATTCCCTAGACATAGATGCATATAAAAAAATTATCACTGTAGTCCGAGAAAATGGACTCATAGGTCATACCTTTAATAGAAAGGACCAACGTTGCTGCCGCCTAGTAATAAAAAAGCTCCACCACTCAACCCCACACGCTGCCATCATAGACGAATTTGAAAAAACCGGAAATAAAGTACAAGAAGAAATTATCAATGTAAAGTATGGCCCAGAAAAAATATCAACATCGACATTTTTTATAAATCTCGTTGCTGGCCCAAACAACAATGCTGCCAAATCCATAAAATCCATTGGTAATCAAATAGTTATAATTGAAGAGCCCAAAAAAAGAAACACAATACCGCAATGCCAGAGTTGCCAACAATACGGGCACTCAAAAAATTACTGCATGCGACCCTATCGCTGCGTAAAGTGTGCACAAGACCACAAAACATCCGATTGTCCTAAAAAGGACCGGAACACCCCCGCCACCTGTGCGCTATGTGAAGGAGAACACCCCGCTAATTACAAAGGGTGTGCGGTGTACAGAGAAATATTATCTAGAAAAATGGCTAAACAAAAGCCAACAAAGGTCCCTACAAAGCACAGCACAACACAAAATAAACCAAATAACTTAGGACAACCAAATACCACTACAGAACCAGCCTAACAATACCAAATTTATGATAAATCAGAAACAAAATCCTATGCTGAGGCTACGAAGACGCAACCCACAACAAACAATAGTAACTTAGAAATGCTACTCACACAACAAGCTGTAAAGCTGGACAAACTACTGGATCAAATGTCAACAATGATGAACCTTCTCACAACAGTAATCAGCAAACTTGTCCATTGAAATGGCTACTCTGAAAGTAGTAACCTGGAACACAAATGGGCTGATTAAACACAAATATGATATACAAACCTTATTAGAACATGAAAATATTGACGTACTTCTTGTATCGGAGGCACACTTAACACCAAATCACAACACAACAATAAGAAATTACAACATATATCCGACATTCCACCCGGACGGAACTGCTCATGCAGGTACAGCTGTAATTATCAAAAAACACATCAAGCACGAAATTCTTCAGGAATATAAAACAGAGTCAATACAAGCTACCACAGTCTTGGTGCAAGACAAACAAGGATCTATAAAATTATCAGCAGTATATTGCCCTCCAAGGCACACCATTAAGGAAGAAGAATTCACAAATTACTTTAAAACCCTTGGACACAGATTCATATGTGGAGGAGACTGGAACGCTAAAAACGTTTGCTGGGGATCCCGTCTAACTCTACCTAGAGGCCGAGCTAAAAATAAATTATATGTACTGAGTACAGGTGAACCTTCGTATTGGCCTACAGATCCAAATAAGACACCTGATCTTCTAGATTTATAAAGGATTGTCAAACCGTTATTTAAGAGTCGAGACTTGTGTAGACAGCAGTTCAGACCACACACCAGTGATAGCCACAATAAGTACCACCTGTAATGGATGGGTTGTACATGAGTGTCACATGTGTTGGGAGCTTGCCCAATTTAATAAAAATGTGTAAAGTTGGTGTGTTCTCCTATAAAAAAATACAAATTAAACAATACAATAATTTCGGGCGCCTTGGAGATGCACACAGTATGTTTCAAATAAACCAAACTTGCCAGATAGAACTCTTCGGAGAGTCAGACTTTTAATCTGCCGGTAGGTAGCTAATTAAATGAATAAAAGAATGGAATTTCCTTTGCTAATACCTTGTTTAATTAATTGCCAGTAGCTTCAGAGTAATAAAATTATGAAATTAAATACAAAAAAAAAAGGTAGGTAGTAAAAAAAAGAAATGATTAAATAAAACCTCTAGGATCGTGGCGTTGAAGGTTGGGATAAAAATATCCCTTGTAGAAATATAGTGTAGTCTTCTGCAGAAAATATATCCAGTAAAGACGAAAAGAAAATAAATCGAAAAGAAAAGAGAAGAAAGAAAAAAAAAAAACGTCGGGACCAGGGTCGGTCAAAATCCGGCGTCTTTTCCAACAAATGGCAAATTTAAATGCACCACAAAATTCAGGCGGGCGACAAATCACTTAAAAGCCAAAGAAATGAAGGATTATTCCTACGTCACCACGTCCTGAGGGAAAGTTTTAGAAGTTTACGGCATCAATAGGCCGCCAATACCCAGGATTTATCCCGATTAAAAAAATGTCGTTAAAATTCAATACTACATCAGGAATGTTCGTCGCAAAAGTGATCACGTCAAAGTTGACAGCTTCCACCAAACACAATCGATGACAGCAAAAAAAACGTTCCGAAATCGACTAACTGACGAGAAGCATGTAACGATATTTTAAACTCGTTACATTACATCCCTCCCCGAAAAAATAAAAGAAAGCAATTTCTTTTATGCAAAAAAATAAACAAGGCAAAAGAAAAAAGATTACAGAAAAAATAGGAAATATAAATTCCAAAAACAACAAAACAAAAATACCCTATAAAAGAATAGGATTATAAGACCGCAAGGAAGATATCCGCTAAGTCTAATAACAACTAAACAAAAAAAATAGTGTCTAAGACTATTTCTTAAAATAACATGCATATAAAAACAAATAAGTCAAGCGAAATAGTCGCTGAACAATATTGTATAAGAGCACAACAAGAGTATACTGAATTGAGTACGGTTAGGCACAATAGCCACCGACTAACATACAGTATAACTCTAGAAACAACAACAAAAAAAATACCAATTTGAGTTCGGTTAGGCACCATAGCCACCGACTAACAAGTATATAACACGATAAAAATATTAATTTGAGTACAGTTAGGCGCAATTGCCGCTGTCTAACGAGAATAATCCAAAAATGTCTGTAAGAGTGCAGTTAGGCACCATCGCCACTGACTATCAAGAACAAATTATAACTGTGAGACACAGTTTAAAATCTCCACATCTCTACAGATACAAAAAATAAAGAAGTATGTTGTGATCGGCACAACTCCACCAATATTCCGAGCACAAACACCTTCGAAAATAAATGCATATTGTGATCAGCTCAACTCCACCAATTTTCCGAGCACAAACACCTTCGAAAATAAATGCATATTGTGATCGGCTCAACACCACCAATATCCCGAGCACAATAGCAGAACAAGAGATGCATATTGTGATCGGCTCAACACCACCAATATCCCGAGCACAATAGCAGAACAAGAAATGCATCCTGTGATCGGCTCAACACTACCAACCTTCCGAGCACAGAAGCAAAAAAACAACGAAATCAAGGAAAAAAATATACCGAGATCCGTAAAAAAATAGGTTAACCACTACAAGTGAAAACAAAGCGTACACAAGCAGTGGGTAACAACTAAGAAATTTTATACAAAAATGTATACATAAAAATCGTATACAAGACTGTATAAAAGAATAATAATAATAAGATATGTATAAAAATATTAATAAGATACATAAACAAAATATTAATAATAATAATAAGATCCTTTGATATGAGAAACGTATTCGTGTGGGTAGAAAAGTTATTAAAAGGTCCTAAGTTGTATTTTAGAAAGTTAAGAAATCAAATTCAATAAATTTATAAGAAGTTAACTAACATACTCTCATTCAAATCACTAATAACCTATCAACCATCCCATCATACATCACACTATCATAAGTGATCTTCAAACAAAATTATCAAAATCAAGACTTACACTTGGAAACCAAATTAGAATTTAATTATATCCTTAACATGATAACGACCAGCGGTACCCTTATTAAGGTCTTTCAGATTATAAACATTATCAGAGATCCTTTCAATAATTTTACATTTAATAAACTTAGGAGCAAGTTTTGCTGAAAAATAAGTAGGTGCATGAGATTGAACAAAACTCCTTCTCCACACAACATCACCCACATCAAAAGAAATGACTTTGCGACCTTTATTATAATAGCGAGCATTACGCTGATAAGCTTTTAATAAATGAGTTTGAACTTTAACAAAAATTTCACTAAGTGAATTAAGAGAATCAGCATAGTGAGTTCTATGGGAAACTTCCAGTTCATCTAAATTATCTATAGAGTCACTTAAACGATGTAAAGAAGCATCAAAAATAAGTTCCCTTCCAAACGTCAAAAAATTAGGTGTGAAATCTGTGGCTAGATTCACACTATTATTCAAAGCTAGTTGAACATGAGGTAAATATTTAGACCAAGTTCTATGATCATCTTTAACAAAACAAGCAATGCAAGTTTCAACAGTTTTATTATATCTCTCAACTGTATTGTTTTGAGGCGTGTATAAAGTATTATAAAATATTTTTGTGATATTATAACCTTTCAAAAATTCTACGAAATGTTTAGAAGTAAATTGTGTACCATTATCACAAACAATTATTTTAGGACAACCAAATTTAAGAAATATTTCTTTTTCAAAAAGTTTATTTATTACTCTAGTAGTAGCATTTATCATAGGAAAAATCCAGCAGTATTTAGTAAACACATCAACAACAGAGAGAATATATTTATGTCCAGAATAAGCTTTAGGTAATATACCTATAATATCCACTGAAAGCATTAACATAGGTCGATCAACTTTTTTAGGGTTAACCATAATACCAAAAGGAGGTTGTGTGGTATGTTTATAAGCTTTACAAGTATCACAAGCTAGAATATATTTTTGAACATCATTAAACATCCCTTTCCAAAAATAGTGTTGTTTTAATTTATTTAAAGTTTTATGGATACCAAGATGACCAGAATTAATGTCATCATGATTAGAACGAATTGTATCTAAAATATGTTCTTTAGGAATAACTATTTTCCAATTAAGATTACTATTAGGATCAAACTTACTTTTACAAAATTTATATAAGGTTTTATTTTCTACTCTAAAGTTCTTATATCTGCAAGGAGACTTTTGACAATTAATAAATACTTTTTTATACCATGGATCATAAATATCATCATCTGGCAAAACTAAATTATTTTGAGAGATTTCTATAGCGGCTACTTCAATACGAGATAAAGCATCTGGAACTAAATGTAAAGATCCTTTTTTATGAACTATATCAAAAGTAAATTGAGAAATTCTAGCAGCCCAACGTGCTAAGCGTCCACTAGGATTGCTAAGACCTAAAAGCCATTTTAAACTAGCGTGATCAGTTATTACAGTAAACTTCATTCCTTCAATATAAGGTTGAAATGTTCTATTGAAGCTAAAATAGCAAGTAATTCACGTTCTGTGGTACTATAATTGCAGAAGCTAAATTATTTTTAATAATGTAATTCCAGAAGCTAAATTCTTTTGAATATTCATTCATTCATTAACCAAAACATTCATGGAATTAAACGAAGGCAAAGCGTGCATCGCAAAAGCTGAAGAAGAGTGAACAATCCTGTCATTAAGATCAAAAGCAAGTGGTACTTCTGTCAAATTAATCATGTCAGGAGCAACAGGTGCAACATTAGGAACTGTGCATGCACCATCAGATTCCATGTTATCCTTAGCAAGAGGCAGAGGAGATTGATCTTCTTTATCCATTATGAATAAACAATATGATAAGAAAAGCAGGGCAAAATATCACAAGTTGTAAAATATTTGAGGTTAAAGTGAAAAAATATTTTTTAAGTTACCTACAAGTTGATTTTTATGAAATATTTCAAAGTGAAAAGATGCAGTAATAATTTACAGGATAAGCTTATATCACTTAAACTATGATTAGGTATTACTTAAGTTAAACCAAAGTTTGTTTAAAATCTAATATGAAACACCGCACTTAGTTTTACACCGTTGAGTCACTTATACAAAACAAAACTGTCTTACCATACAATATGTTGATTTTGCAAGAGTATAATGATATTGCTGTAACCATAAAAGTTAAACACACAATACTACAATAAAGTTGTTAATAAATATTGTTTACTTACTAGGAAACATCAAGAAAACTTAGTTGTAAATTACAACATTCCAAAAAAAAGTGTATTACAGAAACTATCTAATTTGTTCTGTAAACAATACTACAAAATATAAGATGCAATAATAATTTATAAGATACAAGGAAGCTACTTCAAGTCCCTGTTCGCAGAGCGACAAATGTAATGGATGGGTTGTACATGAGTGTCACATGTGTTGGGAGCTTGCCCAATTTAATAAAAATGTGTAAAGTTGGTGTGTTCTCCTATAAAAAAATACAAATTAAACAATACAATAATTTCGGGCGCCTTGGAGATGCACACAGTATGTTTCAAATAAACCAAACTTGCCAGATAGAACTCTTCGGAGAGTCAGACTTTTAATCTGCCGGTAGGTAGCTAATTAAATGAATAAAAGAATGGAATTTCCTTTGCTAATACCTTGTTTAATTAATTGCCAGTAGCTTCAGAGTAATAAAATTATGAAATTAAATACAAAAAAAAAGATAGGTAGTAAAAAAAAGAAATGATTAAATAAAACCTCTAGGATCGTGGCGTTGAAGGTTGGGATAAAAATATCCCTTGTAGAAATATAGTGTAGTCTTCTGCAGAAAATATATCCAGTAAAGACGAAAAGAAAATAAATCGAAAAGAAAAGAGAAGAAAGAAAAAAAAAAAAACGTCGGGACCAGGGTCGGTCAAAATCCGGCGTCTTTTCCAACAAATGGCAAATTTAAATGCACCACAAAATTCAGGCGGGCGACAAATCACTTAAAAGCCAAAGAAATGAAGGATTATTCCTACGTCACCACGTCCTGAGGGAAAGTTTTAGAAGTTTACGGCATCAATAGGCCGCCAATACCCAGGATTTATCCCGATTAAAAAAATGTCGTTAAAATTCAATACTACATCAGGAATGTTCGTCGCAAAAGTGATCACGTCAAAGTTGACAGCTTCCACCAAACACAATCGATGACAGCAAAAAAAACGTTCCGAAATCGACTAACTGACGAGAAGCATGTAACGATATTTTAAACTCGTTACACACCTTAATCGAAAACCCAGTTAAAGAGCGACTTTACACTAATAAAACGGATTGGGATGCATTCAGAGAATACATAGATGAAAATCTGAACCTTAAAGTATCACTCAAAACAAAAGAAGACGTCGAAAAATATGCCGTAAGCTTAACAAACCTTATACAAACAGCTGCGTGGAAATGTACACCGGTTACCACACAAAAACGAGGTAGTAAGAACGTACCCAAGGATATAAAAACAAAGATTCTGAAAAAGAGACGACTAAGAAGAGTGTGGCATAACAGTCGACATTCCGAAGATAAAAGAGCATTTAATAAAGCAGCTGCTGACCTCAAACAGTACCTTAAAGATATTGAAGAAGAAACTCTGCAGAACAAATTAGCTAACCTTAATCCGCAAGCTAAAAATGAGTACTCACTCTGGAACACGGTAAAAAATAGTAGGGCGGCCCCTCAGGTAGCACAACATCCTATCAAAATGAGCAACAACACTTGGGCTAGAACGGACAAAGAACGGGCTGAGGCATTTGGACAGTTCCTGTATGAAGCCTTTACTCCAAATGGCGGTGATGCGGAAACTGAAAAAGAAATACAAAAATATTTGGAAACCGATCTACAACTATCTCTCCCAATGCAAAGCTGCTCACCTAGAGAAATCCAAAAAGAAATAAAAGGCCTAGAGTTAAACAAGGCTCCTGGTTTCTGCCTGATAACAGCCGAAATCCTGCGAGAACTCCCTAAAAAAGCTGTAATCGGTATAACACATCTTTTTAATAGCATAATTAGGACTGCGTATGTTCCATTACTATGGAAAATATCAGAGATTATCATGATTCCAAAGCCTGGCAAACCCCCACATCTCGTATCGTCTTACAGGCCAATTAGTCTACTACCAACCATATCGAAACTATTTGAGAGGATCATCCTACGAAGGCTAACACGAATACTTACCGAAAATGATCTCATCCCTCAACATCAGTTTGGTTTCAGAATTGGCCATTCCACTATAGAACAAGTTCACCGTGTCGCCAATAAAATAAGAGAAGCTCTCGAGAAAAAGCAGTACTGCTCTGCTGTTTTTCTCGACGTACAACAAGCATTCGATAAAGTTTGGCACCTGGGACTGCTTTTCAAAATAAAGAACCAACTCCCATACAACTTCTACCTGCTCCTTAAGTCATACTTGGAAGATCGAATATTTCGAGTTAAAATCAACGACGCCTACTCTGCCTTTCAAGACATAAAAGCCGGCGTGCCACAAGGTTCCATTTTGGGCCCTACTCTGTATCTTTTGTACACTGCAGATATACCTACAACGGATAATGTTCTATCTGCTACTTTCGCAGATGACACCGCTGCACTTAGCAACCATGAAAATCCCAATGTAGCGTCCTTAACTCTACAAAGTCACCTCAACAAAATCAGCAAATGGATGGAAAAGTGGCGTATCAAGGCCAGCTCAAGCAAGTCAGTGCATGTCACTTTTACCTTAAGAAAAGACAACTGCCCCCCAATCAAACTGGGAAACGATGTTCTTCCCCATCAAAGTTCAGCAAAGTACTTAGGCATGCATCTTGACAAGAAACAAACATGGAAAACCCATATACAAAAAAAACGTGACGAGCTAAATATAAGGCTGAGAAACCTCAACTGGCTAATAGGCAGAAGATCAAACGTCATCATGGAAAATAAGATACTCATCTATAAAACTATAATTAAACCCATCTGGACTTATGGAATTGAGTTATGGGGATCAGCAAAACATAGCAACGTGGAAATCTTACAACGGTTCCAGAATAAAGCCCTTAAAATGATAACCAATGCACCTCTGTTTATCAGAATCAGCGAATTGCATGAGTACGCAGAAATGAAAACAGTCAAAGAAGAAGTGGAAAAGGGAGCATTAGCATACCAAAACCGAATAAAAACACACACAAATACCCTAGCAACTGCGTTATGTGTACCGCTATGTCACAGAAGACTCAAAAGGCAACACATATGGGACTTTGTTCCCAAACAAAACCAGAATTAAAATTAAAATAAAAGACAGTTTTCTCACAGGAGGAACAGTTCTTACCACTGACAATTACACTCACAAAAAATCTGCTAAGGGCTTGTAAAGCCGATCGCAAGATAACGCATAAAAAAAAAAAATAAAAAAAAAAAAAAAAATTGAGAGGTACAGTAATACAGTTCGCGTCAAATAACTTTTCCGCTCTGAAGTTAGGTTGCCCATGCGCGCTGGCATGCGGAACATGCATACTGTTTTATAAGTAAGATTGAGAACTGCGCAGTCATTTGTAGCCTACTTCAGAGCGGCAAAGTTATTTGACACAAACTGTATCGCATAACCAAGTAACTAGGTTCACAGAGTAGGTTGTGAGGGTCAGATAGTCAGTTGCTCCATGTAAAATAATGGTATTCAGCTGCATCCGGTTAGACTAGTAGCTTACAGGATGGGTAGATAATGAAAAGCATTTGGTACATTCAATACGCGTTTAATATCAGTGCTGAGTGTCTGTGTGCCCTTTGACAAAGGCTTCCCTCCAACCCCTTCCAATTGCCTGTCCAGTCCCTGTCTTTTCAGCCGTCCTCACCAAGTCATCCTGCAATCTTTTTCCAGGGTACCATAGGGTCACTTTTTGATCCATTTCTCTTCTCCCCTGACAGTGTGGTCGGCCCATCATTATGTCAATTGTATTATTGTTTCCAGCTACAAAATGACAGAGCCTCTAAATCTCAACATACACTTTGGGGGTGGAGCAGAACTACTATTTGACAAAATAAAGAAACGAGAAATCGAGTTGCCAGCATTAAAAAAGTACTTACCAGATTGCCAACATGAAAAATGGACCATCAGAGAATTATTATTGTGGATCAAAGAAAACTTATTGCGGGAGAGAGAGGAATTGTTTTTACAGGTAATTTATTGTTTCTTAGATCTTTGATAGTTGCTGCACAAGTTAGGGACGGCTTTGTACAGCAATGGCCATTTCCAGCAATAGGCTGATCTGTTTGACTATAATTGAATCTACAACGGAATCCAAGTTTCCTTGGTTGTCATTGTTGTTATTGTGATCAACCAATCACAGATGCGGTAACGAAAAAAAGAATATAAATAAAAAGAGATTTAAAAAAGACAAAATATAATAGTTTTTTTTTCTTTATTGATTATTTATTCAGTAGTATGCATCAAACTCAAACTCAAATCATTTATTCCAAATAAACCAATTACAGGTACTTTTGAATTGTCAAGGGGTCGGTCAGTCAGAAAGATGAAGCTAGTTGCCCATTCCAAAGCGTAGTAGGTTCCTATGGAGAAGAACGGGCAAGAAACTCCCTGGACACTCTTTTAAATTAGAATATTGTTACAAAACATTGGTTACATCATTTATGTTGAAATTATACATGTGAGAACAATGTAGTAAATCGTGCACGTTCAAAGCGACCATAATAAAAATATAAAAACAAAAATAATTAAAATAAGCCATGGCAGCTAAGAGATGACCAGTCCCCACTGACGGCGCCCGTTCACGAACATGACGCATGGATCAGCATCATTTAGCTCAACCATTTTGAAGGGAACTTAATGATCCAACACACACGCCACCACCAGCGAGACATTTGAGTGAGCATGACATACTCTCAGCCGCCAGGGTACATTCAAGTCAATGAAAGACGTACGCATACTTTAATTAAATTAAATTTTTATATCCTAAACTAACTAAATCACAGATTAATACAGATGGGACACCCCGCAAAATCATTTAAATAAAAAGCTACTCTTGCTGCGACACAATAAAGTTCAATTCAGGTTGCACATTCACCTACAACTTGCCTCTCTTATTATTGCGTGACTCTTAATAAAGCCAAACTCAGCTGAACTATGATCAATGAATCTATGCTTGAGGAACGTTCTAAAATTAAAATCAGACTTAAAACTAGTTTTAAACAGAGATCAATACTTGAGTTTCCTGTAATACGGACCTAAGATCTTCTGACTACATTACACTCACTGAATTGGCCCAGCAAGACGGGCCCGTCGCGTACTTGTAGCTTCATACCTAAACTGCGGAGTGTCCCATATTTATTCATCTGTGCTAAAACTTATATGGCGTCGAGAAATTCCTCCGTATCGCTGTCGATTGGTTATCTAAAAGACATCAAATAATAACCATACAAGCATGACTTGTTCTCCGTAAAGAGTCTGTAGTCAGAGGTGAACACATTTTCACCTAACACACCTGCTAGTTATGTTATTAGGTCGATGTAATAAGGAGATGAGAAGGCAGCGGCCCGCGGGAATTTTAATAGCAGATTTTTTACAACAAGTGCACAAAACGAACCATTTTTATCCGAGACTTTTAGCAGCCCGAGACGAAGGCCAGGGCTGATAGTAATGTTGAGGATAAAATGGTTTTGCGGACGAGGTATAAACTGCTTTTCACTTCGATTGCGAGGAAATATAACAGTAGTATAACATAACATTTCTTTAATTAAAATTCAAAGTAAAAAACGGATTTATATCGAGGACCATGAATCACTCGCGTCGCTCAGGATTGATTGATTCAAGTGTTAGAAACACTTGAATCAATCCCTACGGTCCTGATTCAGTCGTTAGAATCCTTCACTTGCTCGTGATTCATCTATGGCCCTCACTTTAAAACCGTCCTATATTCACTAATTGCATAATTATGTCCTAAATGAATTTTGACTGCAATGGAATTTGAACTTTATCGAAATAAATATAGAGTTTGTGGTTCCAAAACTAAATTTTATATTATTTGTTGCAGGGTGAATCAGTCAGACCAGGTATTCTGGTTCTTATCAATGACGCGGACTGGGAATTGTGCGGCGAACTAGATTATGAGTTACAGAATAGAGATACGATAATGTTTATATCAACGTTACATGGCGGATGAAATACACAATTTATTTAAGTATAAGTTTTTTTGTTTTTTCCTCATTATTATCAAAGTCAAATAATTTATTTCAATTAGGCACAAAAAAGGCACTTTTGAACGTCAAACTTTACAAAAAATAATAATAACTGATTCTAGTCGCCCATTCCAAAAGGTAGTTTTCGTATGGAGAAGAATGGGCAAGAAACTCCACCGTTACTCTTTAAAAAAAAAAACATTATATCTTGTATACACTAATTATATAATTATATGAGAAGACAATGCACCTAGAATAAGATTACTATACCACGATAGGTAAAAAGAATGAAAAATGAAGGAATGACATAAAGGAATTATGTGATAGATGCATGGTGCTCACATACTTACAAACATTGTAAAATTATACTATATTTCTAACATTATAATAATTAATACTAATAATAAGTCAGTGTGTGAGTTCAAGTAATCACAAAAAAAAAAAAAAATATATATATATATATATATATATACAATTAAATTAGCAACCAGTTCGATTTTGTCTAGATTCTGAATTGTCCTATGGAGCAGGACCAGCATGTTTACAAGCATTTTTATCTTGGATATAATCCTCTAATTTGTAATATGCTTGTTTACAAAGTGTACTTTTTATATGATTTTTAAATTTTCTTTCATTTAATTCTAATATATCACAAGGTATTCTGTTGTAACATTTAACACAGTACCCCATAAAAGATGTATTTACTTTAGAAAAAATGGTTGATCTATTTTATCTTTATTTCTAGTATTAAAATTATGTCTATCACTTATTTTATTATAAAGATGTAGATTTTTTCTCACATACATAATATTTGCATAAATGAATTCTTGTGCTTCCTCCCAAGCGTTAAAAATGTTTCTTTATTAGGGTGACACCGGCGTCAGTGTTACAGCGCCCTTTGGTGAAACCGTACTGTTGGTCATGAAAGATGGAATTTTTATGAAAGTGACGTAACATTTGATTGAGTATCAACTTTTCAAACACCTTACTGAGAACTGGCAGAATTGACACAGGCCTATAATTGTTGGGTTCCTTACTATCACCGGATTTGAACAAAGGAACTACTTTACTGTGTTTCATGAGATCCGGAAAGACGCCTTGGTCTACACCTAGTGTTAAATATGAAAGCTAAATAAGGCGCAGTGGTTTCGATGACTGAGCTACATACTTTTACAGACATTCCCCACAGATCTTCTGTTGATTTAATTTTAAGATCTTTAAAAGCTTTTATAACAGCCTGGGGGTCTGTATACTGAAACCTAAACTCCAAAGGGCATGCCTTTACATTCTTTCTAAGTAAGGCAGCAGAAAGCGCGGAAGCTTCAGTGGTTTTATGGGGAATATTAGCAAAAAAGTTTTCTAATAATTCCTGAGCTATTTCTATATCTGAGTTGATGGGACCATGTGCAGTCTCTAAATAAAATTCAGTATTACGCTGTTTTCTCCTACCGGTTTCATTATTTATTATTTGCCAGGTAGTTTTTATTTTATCATCAGCTGATTTTATTTTATTGCTAATGTGAAGAGCTTTAGCCATTTTGCACACACTTTTAAAAGCTTTAGAATATTTTGCAACATACTGATGAAAGCTTGTATTATTCATATGTTGCTTTAGGCCATAAAGTTCAAAAAGTTTTTCCCTGCTTTTACGAATAACTGGAGTCGCCCAATCACTAAATAAGAATTTTGTGTAAATAGTTTGTCTTTAGTGGAAAAGTGTCAATGAATTGTTTGTTTAATAGTGAAAAGATCTCAGCGTAGAACTCATTTGGGTCACATATACTACCAAAACTCTGTTTACATAATTTACTTGCCAAAACATTATTTAATTTCTCTAGATTTCTACATGTAATTGGCCTAAACCTTATTTGAATTTTTTGTAAAGGCATGTAGGAGCAAAATGTTATTGTTTGTCCACTGTGATCAGATGGCAACATATTTACAATTTGTTTATATAAGTAATCACAATTACAGAAAATATTATGTATAAAAGTGGCAGAAGAAGCTGTCACTCGGGTTGGTTCGAGTGTACTACGTGAGCTCGACAAATGGATGCGCGATTAACGCTTTTGCGACAAAACTGTACTGCGACTCACCATAGTTCGAATGCACGCTTGTGCGACACACTGAAGATCGACATCACTCTAGTACGACATGAAGACACATTTGTATTCATAATCATATGTATATATCGCAGTTATCTGGTTGAATCTGCTATTTGATTGAATGACTAGCGCGTTCATTAAATGCCGGCGTCCAATTAAATAGCTGAAAGACAACTAGCCAAGTCATCAAGCGCAACGTTTAACCAGATGACTGAACGTCGTGTAGTCATTTAGTTAAACTGGGTGAAATAGGTTAGGTTAGGTTAGAACTATGACCAACCGCGCGCGAGCCAAGCGAGCGGTGCCGCGGCAGCGGCCGACGAGCGCTATTTCAAAGTTGCTCGCAGACATTTTTTCGCCATTTGAATCACTTGGCTGAGTCTTGGTCAGTCATCTTCAAAGAGCTGACTTTCAATAAGCTAAGTTGTTAAACGTTGAATGATTTTATTAAAATTAACTATCGGCCTAGGCATTCATTTGGATGCCGGCGTTTAATGAACTGCCTAGGCGTCCAATTAGCTGGCTAATTTAACCAGATGGCTGCGACATATATATGATGACCTTGATGGCTTAGTTAGTTACAAACTCTTGGTAACGTTGCTAAGAAGAGTTAAAATCGAGTATGAAAAAAAACAACTTCAAAATGCACAACAAGATAATAAAAAACTATGGAAAGCAATAAAAGAGATCACAAATACATCAAAAATAACAAATCATCCGAAAGAGCTACTAACACTATCAACCTCTCCTGAGAATTCACTGAGCGAAGTAAATAATTACTTTATAAACGTAGGAAGTTCACTAGCAAACAAAATACGCGAGCAAAACATGTGTCGGCGTCACATTGTAAACAACACGTGCATCGGGCTACGCTGTAGCACTATGGCGCTGTAGCGCGCTACGACATTCTCCCACCTCCTCGCTGCTGGGCGGAGTTAGTGATCGCTACGTCGTAGCGCGCTACGTCTTTGCCCCACCTACAATACTACCGTATAAAAGAGTCCGCACGGCGGCGAAATGGGATTAGCTCGTGTGCCATTGCGCGATAATCCAATAGTATCGCGTAATTTTCCGTGCGGACCGCAAATTTTAATACGTTTCTCTCTGTGTGTGTACAGGACACCGTCGGGTACCTGTGCAAACACAGAGGGAGCCGCCCCGTGCTGCTCGGTGAGCAATCACCGCAGCGGTCGCGGAGGCTCACGCCCAGTTTTTAACATGCCGAAACCCGGCACGCGCGGCTCGCTCGGCCGCGATGCCGGGTCTACGGAGGACCGCCCAGTGCTGGACCGGGCGACGTCGATGCCAAATATTGGCGATGCGGCGTCCGGTGCACCACTGGCCGGACCCCCCAAGAAGATAAAGAAGAAGAAGATGACGCGACCGGAAGGGGAGGCGGAGGGGGGGACCCCTGCTGCGGTGCCCGCCGGCCCACCGACGACATCGGCGCCTGCGCGCGTTGCGCCGACGCCGTCGTCGAGCCGGCCGCACACAGTAGCCGTCCGTCCCGCCGCGTTCCGTCCGGTGCCGATTCAGGCCCCGGGGCCGGCCGCGAACCCCAGCCGCGCACCACAAGCGCGCGCAACGCAGCCTTCTGCGCGTACAACCGCGCCCGCGCTCCCAACCGCGCCCGCTGCGCGCACCGTCGCGCCCCGCGCCGCCTACCCCGCGCTCCCAACGCCGCGTACCCCCGTGACAGCTGCACGGGCACACGCGCCCCCAGTGCGCACCGCTGCTCCGCCGCCGCGGTTCGCCTCGCCGCCCGCGCCCTCTACCGGCGCGACCAAAAAGACGGCCCAAGCTGGGTCCGCTCCGCGCACCGCCGCTCCCGACCCCCGCCGCTCGCTGGCGGGGCCGGTGATGGCTGAGCAGGAGCGGCCGGCAAGTGTCGGCCAACGACACGGGCCGGCACGCACCACGACGCAGGCGCCTGCTTCGCCGGCGCCACCCCGCCTGTCCGCCTGCGACTCGCCCGCGATGCTGTCGGCATGCTCCTCCCGCGCTGGGTCGAGCATGTCGCTGGCGTCCGTGGGCTCGGCCGCGTCCGGTCGTGGAGACATGTCCCCGGACATGACCTCACGACCCGGATCGCGGCCCTTCGCGGGCGGCACACCTGCCGCCGCCGCACCCATGTCGCCGGCGTCACCGACACCATCGCTGGGGTTCAGCTACGAGTTTGAACTCGAGGCCAGACCCCAGCGAAGAAGAAGAAGCTCCGGCGAGGCCGCGTCGGAGGAGGCGAAGCGTTACTGCCTCGACCCGCCGCGTCCACAGCGCGAAAGCGCGACGCGGGGTCGGGGCGCACCGACGTCGCCTACCTTTGCCGACGCGGCCCGCCGCACACCACCGCGTTCGCCGTCACCGCCGGCCACACTAATTACCCCCGGGGCGAGACCCACAAACTCGCCCCGAGCCCCTGACACGGACATTCCCCCCCCTGCCGCCGCCGCCGGCGCCTCGTCCTCGGCGCCGTCTACGAAGCAGCAGCAGAAGGGGAAAACAAACAAGAAGCTGAGGTTCCCTCCGCTGGTGGTGGAGACGCTGCCGAACTGGGCCTCGCATTTCCGGGCCATCCATGCGCAGCTGGGCCGGCCCCCAAGTGCTCGTCCGTACGGGACCGGGGTGAGATTCACCCCGGACACCGAGGATGAGTACCGGGTGGTCCAGCGCTACTTGACTGGCCTGGAGAAGAGTGCGGGCGTGTCCTGGTTCGCGTACTCACTGCCAGCGGACAGGAACATGAAGATCGCCATCAGGGGCCTACCGGCGGATACGGACCCGAAGGAGATCGAGGAGGAACTCCGGGTGATGGGATACCAGCCGGAGTATGTGCGCCACATAAAGGGCGCACAAGGACGACCCGGTTGCGTATTCCACGCAATCTTAAAGAAGACCCCGGACGTCAGGACGATCTTCGACACCACCGTGTTCATGTATATGCGGGGTGTCAAGATCGAGGCTTGGCGTGGGAAGCGTGGGCCCGCACAGTGCCACCGGTGCCAGCGATTCAGGCACAGCTCGCACCAGTGCCACCGACCGCTCGCTTGCGTGCGATGCGGGGGCGAGCACGCGGCACGAGATTGCCCGCGCCCGCGGGAAGAGCCGGCCACCTGCGTCAATTGCGGTGGCCCGCACCCCGCGAGCAACATCAAGTGCCCCGTTTTCGAGAGGGAGATTAGAAACAAGCGAGCGGGGACCGTCGCCATCACGGCCACAAGCCGGGCGCAAGCGGCTAGGCCGCTTGTAGAACAACCGAACGTCGTAGAGGCCCATGGGCCGACGCTGATGGCGGCGGCTAATGAGCCCACACCAAGGGACCAAGCCTCCTCCTCCTCAAAGCGGAGGAAGAAGAAAAGGGGGGGGAAGGGTAGGAAGAAATCCACCCCCCCGGCGACGCAGCAAGACAAGGAAGACGCCATCATCCCTAAGGCCGGCCCTGCCCCAGTTGCGCAGGTTGCCGACTCACGGACGGCGCACACGACGACGACGACACTAGTGGACGAACCTACTAGCAACAGCGACAAGATGGCGCAGCGGCGGAATGCGGGAACTAGTAGGTTCGCCCAAAAGCCGCGTGGCACCACCACCGTCGCCACCGACGCCATGATGGCACAGCGGCCAATCGCCGCGAGGGAAAACTTCCCAGCGGTGACGCATGGCGTCGCCCCTATCGCGCCAAATAGCGCGCAACACAACCGTGAGTTCACAACCTGCGCGATAAAGCTCTTGATGGATCTCATCAGAGCCATAAGGCAGGGCCGAGACATAGAGGCGGTCATCCTTGACGGTCTGGCCACATTGCTGTCACTTTGTGATGGCTAGACCGTTAAGGATCGTACACTGGAATGCCCGCGGCCTTAGGGATAAGGTCGCCCCCCTCCGCCATCTCCTTCGGGATCAAGACATCGACGTGGCGCTAATCAGCGAGACGCACCTGGGAGCCGAAGACAGGGCCAGGTTCCCGGGTTACCATGTCTACCGGAAGGACGAGAGGTCGGCTCTGGATGCCCGATACCGTGGTCTGGCGGTACTTGTGAGGCGGAGAGTCGTCCATCAGGAGCTCCCCTTGCCGTCGCTCAGCAGTTTTTACGCGCTGGGTGTGCAACTACACGTTGCCGGCGAGGACATCAGCATCTATGCGTGCTACAAGCCGCCCGCGTCCCGCCTTGTTATGGCTGAGATGCGGGCGCTAATTGGCACGCATAGCGACAACGCAGTCATCCTTGCCGGCGACCTTAATTGCAAGCACCCGGCGTGGAACTCTATGCGGGCGAACACCGAGGGGAGACGGCTCTTCGCGGACGCGGAAGCCTTCGGGTACTCGGTGTCCGGCCCCGAGACGCCTACCCACTACCCAGACGTAGTGAGGTACATGCCTGATGTGCTGGACATCGCAGTACACAGAGGGCTACACTGCCAGATCACTCAGCAAGTGATCGACGACGAGTTACAGTCGGACCACCAACCTGTACTCGTCGTCCTATCGGGCATGCCGACCCGACTGAAACCTGTAGCGCCACGTCGACGTATTGACTGGGATGCCTTCACAGAGAAGATGGAGACCACCACGCCAGCTCGGCCTATTGTTTCCTCCGCGGACGTAGAGCAAGCGGCGGATGACGTCACTGCTTGCATACAGAGCGCCTTGGAAGCGGCGACGACGACGCTGCCGCAGGGGGGAGGACCATTGCCCCCCTTGCCGGCGCGTCTGACAGCACTCATCGCCGCGAAGAGGCGTCTTCGCAAGCAGTGGCAACAACATAGATGCCCCACCCTGAGGGCCAAATTGAACCGTCTCGCGGAGAAGGTAAAGGCCGAGCTTACGGCCCATACCGCCGCGGGCTGGGAGGAGAGAATAGACGCCACTATTGATAGTTGGCCGTCTGTACACAAACTGTGCCGCCAGCTATCGAAGACCCCAGCCCCGGTGCGCCCTCTGCTCAACAGCGACGGGGCGCTCAAGTATGTAGCGGAGGACCGGGCGGAGGTCTTCGCCGAGCACCTGGAGCGTCAGTTCCGCCCTAACCCGACCGCCGACATCGAGCATGTCGCAGCAGTCGAGAAACACCTAGGAGACTACTTCGCATCGCCGATAGCTCCCGAGGAGGACCCTGTATTCTTCTCGCCGGGCGCAGTTAGACGCGCCATCCTAAGGACGAAGCCCAGGAAGGCCCCCGGTGCTGACGGTATCACCAACGCAGCGCTGCGCCACTTGCCGTTCCGTACGGTAGCGGCACTGGCGCGCCTGTACACGGCGATACTGCGCACGGGGGTCTTTCCCACCCCGTGGAAGGAGGGGCGCGTCATAATGCTGCCCAAGGCGGGGAAGAATACAGCGAAGCCGGAGAGCTATCGGCCTATAACGCTGCTGCCGACAGTCTCCAAGGTGTTTGAAGCACTCCTGCTGCGACACCTCCAACCTCACATCGCGCCGCGCCCAGAGCAATTCGGGTTCAGGGCGGAGCATAGCACGACGCTTCAGTTGTCAAGGGTACTGCACCTACTGACTTCTGCGCTAGAGAAGAAGGAGTACTCGGTGGCAGTATTCCTTGACATGGAGAAGGCCTTCGACCGTGTATGGCACGAGGGCCTCATACACAAGTTGGCCACGTCCGACGCGCCCCGTCGCGTTGTAAAGGTGGTCTCCTCTTTTCTGTCCCACAGGACCTTCAAGGTGGTGGTCGAAGGGGCGCTATCCAGCGCCCGCCCGGTGATGGCTGGCGTGCCTCAGGGCAGCTGCATCTCGCCGGCGTGTTACTCACGTTACACCGACGACATCCCCACCACTCCCGAGGCGACGCTCGCGCTGTATGCCGACGACGCCGCGTACATTACTACCTCGCTAAATGCGAAGTACGCGGCGGTCAAAATGCAGCGCGCCCTCGACCTGCTCCCCGAGTGGCTGTCAAAATGGCGGCTCTCGGTTAACGTGGGTAAGACGCAGGCGCTGCTCACTGGGTATGCGCCCCTCCCACCACCCTTGAAGCTACAAGGAGCCGCCGTCGATTGGTCGCCCCAGGTCAAGTACTTGGGTGTGACCATCGACCGCCGCCTCACGATGGGGCCACACGTCCGCAAGGTCGCCGCGCAGGGCGGGGTCGCCCGTCACCTGCTCAGACCAGTGCTCCAATCCCGAATCCCGGCGCGCGTCAAGCTGAGCGTGTACAAGATGTACATACGCCCAGTCTTGACGTACGCCGCGCCCGCTTGGTTCGCCCTCACGAGCGAGTCGAGCAAGAAGCAGCTCCGCACGCAACAAAACCATGCGTTGCGGACCATCGTAGCCGCTCCTCGTTTCGTGAGGAACGATGTCCTACATCGGGATCTCGGGATCGAGAGCCTGGATGAGTTTGTGAGGCGACTCGCGACGGTGATGTTCGCGCGTGCCGACGCCTCTGCCTGGCCCCATGTCAGGCAGATAGCGCCATTGCACGCGCGCCCACCTGACGCGAGACCCCTGCCCCGCGACCTGGTAGCGGACGACTGACCCCATCCACCGGATTGACGCCTCGAGTGAGCCGCACCCAGGTAACACGCAGCTCACTCGAAATAATAAGACTCTACAGATGTACACATACATCTGTTGCGCGGCGTGTTCTAGGTTAATATAGGCACGTCGCGTAACTAAACACAGACAACCACAACTACACATGCATCTATACACAACACGTGCGACCGCGACGCTACGCGTCGCGACGCACGTAGACGCCGAGCGGTGTTACACTACAACACAAACCGCTCGTACATACATGACTGTTTATCCCTCAATCCGTAAACGGCTAGATCTGTAAGCGGGGCGAGGGAAAACTACATATCTACCTGTAGGTGCGTCGAGCCGGCACCACTGTCGCTGGTCGTCTTCATCGGGCCTCCTCCAGGTAACTGGAGGTCTCACCTGATGGGGACTGACCGCCGTGGTGTCGTGAAGAAAACGACGCTATATGGTATAGCGTCGTGGCGCGCCTACAGAAATATTCATAGCAACCATTACACAGACGCAGCTTTGCTGCGTCAAATTACCTAGGCCGCATTAGGCCGCCCCATAGAGAGGACCCGCAGTGGCGGGCCGCCGTATGGCCTCCGCGGGCGAGGGGCGACGCTCCGACCCCGCTCGCCACGCCCCCTTGCGGGGGCGTCGCGACGACCAATTTGAAATGGCATTCTACCTTCAGGCGTTGCCCGGTGCACAGGTTGTATTGCTTTCAATTATTGTTACTCTGCCTCTCTGTACATTGTTACTATTTTGTGTAAACTAAGCTATTACTGGGTGTTATGGCTATTTGTGTCTTGAAACTGATTAAGTGTAGTTTCGTGTAAAATTAATTGATTAAATAATTTAAAAGAAAATCTAAATTCTTATTATTTAAAGAACCTCTTTTATTTTACAATATATCTGATCCTGTGCCTTCATCAGAAGTGGGATCAGACCCACTCCCACCTTTATCTCAGACTGAAAGTAATTTAAAACAGGAACAAATGTAATTTTTTTTTTGGCTAGTATGGAATCAATTATTTAAAAAAAATAGCAGATAATATGACACCTAGCTACATGACACCCAGTACGCAGTCAATGCTGGTTCCTTTCGATCCTGATGCACCTGAAACCGACATGATCAACTGGTGTGCGTTAAAATCAAGCCAGATAATATTTCATGGGTTGCTGTTAAGGAAATGCTGGTCTTTAAATTTTCCAAATCCATGACAATGAAGGATTTCAAATTGATAATATAGTCGAGGCAGGAATGCGAATTTACCGGGAAATGTACTAACCGGTTTTGGCATATCTATCCCGTCACAGTGCAATGACAAAATTTGGCCTAAACTCAATTCTGTCGTTATAAACGATAAGAATCAACTCTTCCGCATACTGCGCAGCTTTTCATTAAAGAGAAGAATTGAAGAACCAGGTACGTCTGAATCGTACACGAAAATGCCCCGTCCGTCAACACCATTTCGGAGAAATTGCAATTCGATCGGTTCTAATAACGTTAATTGCTCACTCCAAATAAAATTCCCAACCATGGTACAAAACTGTCTTTTAGATGTTTACATAATTCGAGAAAGTTCTTCGCCTTTCGCGAGTCCCATATTATTAATTTAAAAAAAAGGGACGGTAGCGATCGTATGTGTGTTGATTACCGGGAACTTAATAGCAATACTCGACCAGACTATAAGCTATCCTTTACCACTAATTAGTGATCAAATCGATAAGTTACATGGGGCCTGTTTCTTCTCTAATTTGGATATGGCCACTGGATTTCACTAATTTGCGTCCATAAGGAGTCTATAGAAAACTGCTTTTGTTATACCTTCGGGTCAGTTTGAGTACCTAACCATGCCGTTTGTTTTACAAAACGCTCCACAGGTTTTTCAAAGGGCTATAAATACTGCACTTAAACCTCCTGAATCAGAGACCGTTTAAGAAGAGTTGGTTCGTTTAAATAGATTAACTTAAAAAAAATGTTCATTTATGAAGACAAAAATTGAATATCTGGGTATCGTAATATCCTCTGGAGAGGTTGGAACAAGTCCTCATAAGGTTCAAGCCCTAAAAAATATCCCTCCTCCAAGCACTGCTACTCAGGTTCATCAATTTACAGGCCTGGACACATAATTTCGACAATTTATTCCAAATGTCTCAAAATTGATTAAATCTTTGTATCTTCTAAACCGCGGTCCAAAAGGTTACTATTTGGACCTGTGAACATAATGACGTACATCAGAAAATAGTAAAATATGTCATTTCTCAGCAGCCAGTTAAAAAAAAAAAAAAAAAAATGACCCTTTACCCATCGAACTCCACACTGATGCAAAAAGTGAAGGATATGGGGCTATACTAGAAAAAAAAATAGTCTACCTCATGTTGTCGCTTATTTTAGTCAGAAAACCACAAGTACTGAAAGTCGTTATCATTCATATGAATTGGAAACATTAGCCGTAGTTAAATCTGTGGAACATTTTCGACATTACCTGTAAAGGCGTAAATTTACGGTTTTTACTGACTGTAACGCCTTCAAGGCCTCTCATTCCAAAAAGGACATTACACCTAGAGTACACAGGTAGTGGGCAATTTTGCAGTCGTATGACTTTGATATATTATTTATAATGAGGGAAAAAATATAGCACATGCTGTCTTTCTTTCACGTAATCATGCTGACACATCTTTTACTCATAAACCAGCTAAAATTGTAAATTTGGTTGAACTAGAGAGGTGTTGGTTATCTATAGAATAACGTGATTCTGAAATATCAGACATTATTTCTAATTTCTGTTCAAATTACTTGCCGTCTGAAATATCACACACATACGATATTAGACAGGGCATACTTTATCGTAAAAAACTAACGTAATAAAACCACTAAATGGTTACCAATATTGCCACACTCTTTAACCTGATCAATGATTAATCATGGACACAGCGAAATAAAACACCATGGTTATGAAAAAAACGCTCGATAAATTATACGATCCTTATTGGTTCCAAAAAATGTTCAAATTTAAAAAAAAAAATGTAGATTCGTGCGTCGTTTGTAAGGTTTCCAAAGGTCCGTCCAGCAGGACCATCTATATCCAATCCCTAAATTGCCCATTCCATGGCATACAATTCATTTGGATTTAACTGGCAAACTCAGCCGAAAAAGCGAGCGTAAGGAGTATTGTTCCGTGATTATTGATGGTTTTTACAAAATTCGTCTTGTAAGAGCATACCTTAACCCAAATGCATCTGATGCTATTAAATCACTTAAAAATGCAGTGAACTTGTTTGGCGCTCCTAAAAGAATAGTTGCATATCGTGGTAGGTCATACGACAATGCTGAATTTAAGAATTTTTGTAAAGATAATCATATCATATTATAGCCACTGGTTCCAGTAGGGCAAATGGTCAGGCCCAGCGTATGCTCACTATAGTTGAAACATATTCGGACAGCTTATGGCAACTTCATGTAGGCGACATCCAATTAACTCTCAATAGTACTCGTTGTAGAGTAACAGGGTTCACGCCCTTGGAATTAATGTTTGGTATTAAGGGCAGTTCATTAAGGATATCAAGAGTATCTACTAATAATCCTAATGAAGATAGGTTAAACCTCGTAACCATTCGATCCGATGCTTCTGCTAGTATAAAAAGTTGGCTCAATATGACACAGGTCGATTTAACAAGGGTAAAGCTATAGTTAAACCTTTTTCAGTAGGTGACTCTGTCTTTGTTAAATGCGAAGAAAGACACCAAACGAAACTAGACCGTAAATACAAAGGCCCCTTTAAAATAACCGCTATTTTGGAAAATGATGGGTACGAATTAAAACACATTAATGGAAGCAATAGAGTCTGCAAATACTCTCACGAAAACTTGCGAGAAGTACCCCGTGGTCAGCCATTGTTTTTGGAAATCTCAGAAAATTATGATGAGGATGACGTGTCGGCGGATAATAACAACACAGAGGTTCTTGTTCACGAGACTAGGCAACATATTAACTTTGATGATATTCAGTCTACTGATAGTGATACTATCTCTGCCAATAATAATACCATGTCTGCCAATAGTGATACCTCTGTCAATAGTGATACCATGTCTGCTAAAAGTGACACTATATCTACCAGTTCTCATAATAATGCAAATTGTAGAAACCCTGGTTTACGTGCTGTTTCAGTAGAATCTATTGGCCCTGAATCAATTAACATTGTAACAAAAGCACTTGTACATCAGCCAAAGTATTGAGCTATTTGTTAATTAAGCTAAAGGAACAATACTTGTTCGGCCTAGCTAGATCCGGTCCAGTTTAACTGAAGGGATACACCTGAAGGGCAAAACTATTGCCGGACCAGGGGACTGATCTTGTAGGGTCAGAAGTTGACCGGACCAAGCCTTGTAGAGTCATAACTGACTGGACCAAGTGGTCAAATATCTGGAGGGTCAGAAGTTGACCGGACCAAGCCTTGTAGAGTCATAGCTGACTGGACCAAGTGGTTAAATATCTGAAGGGTATAAGTAGACCGGACCAGAAACAATAGCAGGATGACCAAACGGTACTTAATCAGTTTTTCATGTTCTAGATGTGGCATTGTGGGCTAAGCGTGCGAGGACGCCCGCACGTCAGCATGGCCGTGTCGGCGTCACATTGTAAACAACACGTGCATCGGGCTACGCTGTAGCACTATGGCGCTGTAGCGCGCTACGACATTCTCCCACCTCCTCGCTGCTGGGCGGAGTTAGTGATCGCTACGTCGTAGCGCGCTACGTCTTTGCCCCACCTACAATACTACCGTATAAAAGAGTCCGCACGGCGGCGAAATGGCATTCTACCTTCAGGCGTTGCCCGGTGCACAGGTTTTATTGCTTTCAATTATTGTTACTCTGCCTCTCTGTACATTGTTACTATTTTGTGTAAACTAAGCTATTACTGGGTGTTATGGCTATTTGTGTCTTGAAACTGATTAAGTGTAGTTTCGTGTAAAATTAATTGATTAAATAATTTAAAAGAAAATCTAAATTCTTATTATTTAAAGAACCTCTTTTATTTTACAATATATCTGATCCTGTGCCTTCACATGCATACTATAAACAACAGACAAACCAACACACCCACAGCTACCAGTAGTCCGCATTCATTTGCTCTCATAGACACAACCGAAGAGGAGGTAGAACGTCTCATCATGGACTCAAAATCAGACTCGGCCTGTGGTGGAGACAATATTAGTAACAAATTTCTAAAAACTTATAGAAACATTATTGTACCACCTCTTACAAAGATCATAAATGATTGTCTGCAAAATGGAGTATTCCCTGACGTTCTCAAAAAGGCTGAAGTTTGTCCAAACTATAAGGGTGGGGACAGAAGTCGTATCAATAACTATCGACCTATATCTATTTTACCAGCGATATCAAAAATACTAGAAAAAATTATTAATTTGCGACTAGTTAAATATTTGGAAAAAAATAAACTGCTTTCAGCTAACCAATATGGTTTTCGACAAGGAAAATCAACTGAGCAAGCCGTAAATAAACTTGTAAATTTTGTTACCTCGAATTTAGATAAAGAGAAAAAATGTCTCACTATCTTTCTAGATCTAGCAAAGGCATTTGATACGATTTCTGTTTCCCTCTTACTGGACAAACTCGAAAGATTGGGAATTAGAGATAAACAGTTGAAACTATTTACCAGTTACCTGACTGACCGATCTCAGTGTGTTCGTGTAGGAAAATGTAAAAGTTCTCACCTTCAGGTTACACACGGTGTACCGCAAGGTAGCATCTTGGGACCCACGTTATTCCTTGTGTATATAAATGGTCTCACGAGTCTTGAACTAAACGATGGCGAAATCATATCTTTTGCGGACGATACTGCCCTTTCTTTTGCTGCTGATACATGGGAAGCGACTTTCGGTGCTGCTCAGCGGGGCTTCGATATCGTGGGAAAGTGGCTACAGAGTAATATTCTTACATTAAATGTAGACAAAACCAGGTACATTTGCTTTAGCATAAAAAATGTAACTGGAGGTGACATCGCGCGAAATATCATTTCGCACGAGTGTCACTCCGGAAAAAACTGCAAGTGTCCTTCGCTAGAACGTGTACATACCATGAAATATCTAGGAGTTAACATAGACAGCAATTTAAATTTTAAAGAACATGTTAGGCTGCTATGCTGTAGAATACGAAAGCTCATATATATATTTAAAAACCTGAGGCACATTGCTGACTTTAAGTTGCTAAAGCAGATATACTTTGCTCTCTGTCAATCGCTTCTAACTTATTGTCTATCATCTTGGGGAGGGACATATAAAACAACTTTGAAGTCTGTAGAGGTCGCCCAGCGTGCAATACTGAAGGTCGCGACGTTCAAGCCTATCCGATTCCCCACTACAACATTATATGAAAAATGGGAAGTCATGACCGTGAGACAGCTGTACATAATAAACACTGTCCTCCTACAACACAGTAAACTTAGCTACAATCCAATACTTCTCAAAAAACGAAGAAAAGATATATTATGCGAAAGAACTGAGCTGTTTAAAACTAAATTTTGTCAACGCTTTGCCACTCTATTGGTCCATTAATTTACAATAGATTAAACAGAATCCTCAATATATACCCGTTAACAAAAATGCAATGCAAGAAGAAACTTACCGAATACCTGAAAGGTCTTACCTATGAACAGACTGAACTTCTTCTGAACATAGCATCCTAATAAAAAATAAAAACTATGACATAATATACAATTCTCATAACATACACACAAACGCGTGCACGCCCACTCACACCACAACACACAGCAGAACACTATACAACACCACACACATCCTCTTACACATCAGACACGAACATTCCCATCTCACACAAACAAGAGGACCTGCATGCAAACACCACACAATATCTTTTTTTTAATTTTTTATTATTTCTCTATATGTACTGCTCTCTCTCTAATACCTAAGTAAATACATTATAAACTGTTAAAGTGATCATGTACAAGATGCACATTAAATAATGTAATGGCTTTTATATATTTGTATAATACTCGAGGGGTTTGGCACTGATAGCCGAAATACAGGCTCTGCCTAGTTCGGCTACAGATGACTACACCACTTTTTCTGACCTAAATTAGCCTGTTAAAATGTTTTTGTAATATATGTATAAGTTTTTCTTTAAATAAATAAATAAATAAAAAAAAAAAAAAAAAAAAAAAAAAATGTACCCGGATTCGATTAAGGGTTATAAAACTTGCTAGCACTTTTAACGATTAATTATGTAATTCTTAAATTTCCGTGTGAACATTTCATGATTTTCTCCTAATTACGGAAACATTACAAATGTATATTTTGCCCTGTTTGCAATAAACAAAATCGTTTTTTTTTCCCTTAAATTGAAATATTATTTGGCAATATGCCTTACATCGAAAACAATAAACCATAAAAAAAGAAGTAATAATTTTTAAATCATATCGAATCGCTTTTGTTTAATATGTTTTTTAATATTATAAATAGTTTTGTTATTAATTTTTAATCAAATCGAATCGTTTTTTTTTTTTTTTTTTCATATCATAAATAGTTTTGTTAATAATTTTTTAATCATATTGAATCGTTTTTGTTTAATATGTTTTTTTTGTCATATTATAAATAATTTCGATTATATTGCACTGTAGTTTGTTTTATTTATTCACTAGCTCCCTCGGCGAACCTCGTACCGCTTCAGAATCAATAACAAGTACAATTGTAACTACTACTGCAACTGAAACTGCAACTGCTACTACAACTACTACAACTGCAACAACAACTACAACTATACATTTCGGCGATTCATTTTTATGTAAGTAGATGAAGTTAATGCTTGCTTATTTTTCATTTAATATCTACAGACAGCAGTATCGCATAATCGTTTGTCGCACTTGGGTAGTGTCAAACTACTGTAATATTGCACCAACGTACTGTCGAATTACAGTAGTGTCGAACTACTCTCGCGTAATCGTTTGTCACACTAGCGTGATGTCGATCTTCAGTGTGTCGCACAAGCGTGCATTCGAACTATGGTGAGTCGCAGTACAGTTTTGTCGCATAAGCGTTAATCGCACATCCATTTGTCGAGCTCACGTAGTACACTCGGTTGGTTCATTAAAAACATTTGACAAGTCAAATGACCTGAAAAGACTTAATAGTCTGACAGTAATAACGTTATTTTCTAATATATTAATATTAAAATCACCACATATGATTATTGACTTACTACTACCATTTAGTTTATTTAACACATCTTCCATTACAGAATCAAACATAGATAGATTCTGGTGACTTGGAGGTCTGTATACACATACTATAACATGCTTATCTAGCTCAACACAGGACAATTCAATGGTGTGTTCAACAGACAGCCCGATTATGTCTTTTCGTTCTTTCGATTGAATATAATTTTTTACTAATATTAATGATTCGCCATGTATCATACGTTTTCGGCTGAAATGGCTAACTACACAATAATTTTCATAGTTAATTGACATTACTTGATGATCTTTTAACATAAAATTAGAAAAATTATAAACTAACTTAACTAAAACTATTGAAAAATTAAAATATAGCGTCGAAAAATTCATCCGCATCGCTGTCGACTGGTAATGTACCTACCCAAGAGACTGGCCGCATTGCCACGTTATATGGCAATGCTTAGCCTCTGCCCAAGGTAAAAACCAGCCCTTGGGTCACCGGAAGTGTCAAATAGCCGTTTTGAAATATCATTGAAGAGGCCGTGAGCACTCGGACCCCACGGCCCGAGGGTTTCAACCCCAAACGGCTCGAAAATATAATTACCTGTAAGGTTATTATACTTACCTACGCCGCTTGAGGTTTTCTGCAGCCGCAGCAGCAGCACCAGCACAGCACGCCGAGCCAGGAACATGGGATGGCGCAAGAGTGTCGACACAGGTTGCATCCCACACTAAAGGCCTACCCACCTTCCATGGAGATAAAGACATGCCGTCCGGTCTCTTGCCATCGTCGCGTGCCAAACCATTGGGTTCTAATAAAGCTGGAACGCCGGCGGTGACAAGAGCTCGTCGGATGATGTCGTTAATGTTCGCGTGCCGTGCTAAGCGACCCGCACTTCGGCTGCAAGACAGGCCATGATGTCCGAGACTGTTGACAACTTCGCCACAGTGACAGCGATGAGGAGAACAACAAGGAGCTCCTAATCGTAGGGAAGCAGCGAGGCGGAAGGTAGTGTCGTCGAGCAAAGTGCCTATGTTCGACGACGGTAGTGCATGAAGCCACAGACCCGATTCCCACTTACCCACAGCCAGCAGGCGCGCACGCTCTGCAGTGGTAGCAGACGTGTTAAGTAAATTGTTCTGTACTACTCTGCAGAGCGGCTCATCCCACCGTCTTTGGGAAGATGGATAGTCGGGTAGATCTGAGTTCGGGTAAGCGAGTCTCCAGGCGTCCATAGCCTCAGTGAAGCACGGCACATCAAAATCAATCTGTGTGGAGGTTAGAGTTTTCCTGATTAATTTCTCAGTGCCGTGGACCGAGGATGTGAAAGCCGGTAAACTAATACTAGAAATTTTGCGGACGCCGAGGCCTCCCATACGAATGGGAAGAGTAGCTTGCGCCCAAGCTCGGTCGTCCATGGCCACATTTAAAATTGAAGTTAATGTGTGTCTGATAATTTGGTCCATTTTTTCTAAAAGGTGAGTGTGCTTCCATAAATGGGAAGCGCGAAGAAAATATGTTAATTTAGGGCCGAAACAGCAGTAACGAATTAAGGTGATGGCCGAATGCATATTAATTTGTAACAATCTTTCCGAAACGTCTTTGAAATTTTGTATTTTTTCCTCAATAAAAACAGGAAAGGAATTCTCGAAGATTGGAGACCCAAGGAGACGAAGAGAGATTTTTTCAATAATTTTAATTTCTGGAGCTATGGCAATGATTTCAAAAGGAAGGATACGCCCATCAGAACATTTCACATAAACCTTCTTCATACAAGAAAAATCTAGCGCCATCTGTGACAACTCATACGAACTACGTGAATGCCGCTTTGCATAGGTCCACGACGTAACCTTGTACACACGGCTACATTTATTTAATCCTACACAATGCGAAACTGGAAATTATAGCTAGATATGTAGCCGTGTGTACGTGCGAACATGATTTTTTAATCACATTTTATCGGAAATAAGTTAAGGCGAAAGCGTCAGAGTAGCCCGCGAAATTAAAATTTTCTTACGTTTTTTGCAATTTGCATGTCAGTAACAGGTTGTATGTTGATCTTTGATTCGTGGTCGTAACAAATATGGCTACCTTAGCGCTTCCCCCTTAAATTCCATTGGGATCATAGCGAGGTTGCGAATGACATACCTAGAAATTAAACCTATTAATCTCTGTCATAAAAATGAGCAGAGCATACTCTTGTGTTTTTATGAGGCTTGAAATATGGCTATTCGTTGTTTCCTAATAATGCGACTCCAAATCTCTTTACGCGTTGAATCATTTGGAAATCTGTAATTTAAAATTATTTGAATCCTAATTCGCCATCGCATATTTGTATTTTTTTAAATCTCCTCCTGTCCATTTTTACCAGAAGCAAGCTTCCGGTAAAAAATGGCGCAAGCTGAGCGAAACTACTACCGTCATTGATGACGGCAGTAGCTTTGCTCAGTTTGCGTAAATAAATGAAAACAGCATTTCAAAATATTTTATGAATTCGATTTTCATATTATTTCTAAACTTCCTCTTAAATTTTTGTACTCTTTTTGTTTCACTCTTATGTTGAATATAAAACATATTAGGTACGTAAAAAAAATCAAAATTGCTTACTAAAACACAAATAAAAAATTACGTCCGTACAAGGTTACTTCACGCGCTGCCGACAGCGCGCGACATTGCCGCCATTGTGTATATCGCTAGTAAAATTATCACTTTAAAAATGTTTATTTAATTTAATTGCAATATAAGTAATGTAAGATTACTTTCCGATGATACGATATCCCATGTTCCTTTTTAACCTTAGTATCATAATTTTTGCTGCCTTTTACTACGCAACTGGGCATTTTAATGATAATACTGTGCCGACTAACTCATCCGCGTGCGGACCGCGTTCGACTGAGTCGCGCTGGCCCTAAACTAATATTTTAGGGCCAGCGCTGGTGCCATTTCGTCGCGCGTTTAGCCTGGTCCATAGAAAAAAGCTGAAATCTTTAAATTGAATTTTTAAAATTTATGGTTATAATTCAAAAGTCATTTATTCAAACTAGGCTGAGAATCAGCACTTTTCGAACGTCAAACACTCAAACGGGTGCTATTTTATGAACTAAAACTAACGTTTTTCAACTGCTTTTTGCCTAAGCTATCTCAATAATATATTTTTAGATTTTTTTCTCATAAAGAGTAAAACAAGTGGTTCACAAAATCAAAAGCCTTGGACATTCGACAATTATCTAGAAAAATAGGGACAATTGGTAGTTTATCATTATGGCTTTTCATTATTAATTTTAATAAAGCAAAACAAGCTGTTGTGGTCGATTTATTGTATACATATGATTTACGAACATACAAACTCACAAGTTAGTACCCACCGCCACTTGAACATAATATTTGACCTCTCCAAGGCATTTGACTGCGTAAATTATGAAACCTTACTCTTGAAACTTGAACATTACGGACTAGGTAAACTTGCGCTCTGTTTAGTAAAATTTTATTTAAATGATAGACAACAGCAAGTTCAAATTAATGGTGTAAATTCACTCGGTCTAAAAGTAAAAATGGGTGTTCCTCAAGGCTCGATATTGGGTCCTTTCCTCTTTTTAGTATATATTAATGATCTACCCCATTTATAAAAAAAAACAACCACAAATGGTGTTATTTGCTGACGATACTTCCCTAATTTTTAAGATAAATAGACGTGCATCAAATCTTGACGATGTAAATAACGCCCTACTGCAGGTCCAAAATTGGTTTACTGCTAATAATTTAGTATTAAATGGGAAAAAAACTAAATTCATACGATTTGCTTTACCGAATGTTAAACGTTGTGATTGTGATATAGTATTGAATAGGGAGAAGCTAGAATTTGTAGATAAAACTGTTTTCCTGGGAATCACGCTCGATTCAAGGCTGCAATGGGGTCCTCATTTAACATCTCTCGCAGGACGGCTAAGTTCAGCAGCATATGCTGTAAGAAAAATCCGTCAATTTACTGATATAGATACCGCAATGCTAGTCTATTTCAGTTACTTTCATAGTATCATGTCCTACGGTATTTTACTATGGGGACGGGCTGCAGATATCGACTCTATTTTTATTCTGCAGAAAAGAGCCATTAGAGCAATATATTGCCTCCGTAGGCGCGATTCTCTAAGGGAACTGTTTAAAAATATTAACATCATGACGGTACCTTGTCAATATATCTATGAAAACATCATGTACGTCAGGAAAAATCTTAATCTTTTCAGTAAAAAAGGTGAAAGACACAATTATAGTACTAGAAATAGGGACCAATAAGTTCAACCGGGTTTCAGACTGGCTAAAGTAGACTCATCTTTCATGGGGTACTGTTTAAAATGTTACGATAAAATACCTCCCCATAAACTACAACTAAATGAAACGAAATTTAAATCTTGTATAAAACGCACACTATGCTGCCAAGCATATAGCTTGGGGATTATATCGCTGACAACTTGGCTTAACGCTGGTCCAGCTCCACAAGGGCGCATAAACTAATTGATTAGCATTCGAAAATATTGTTGGATCTGCTGAATATTGCAAAAACTATCTTTGAATTGTATAACTTCAATCTCTTTTTTATTGTATAATTGCATAGCACATGTGTGAGCACTGTGACCATGTACCTTCTAGAAAGCTACCATTTACTGGGTACGTCTTTCATTGACTTGATATGCCCTGGCGGCTAAGAGTATGTCATGCTCACTCAAATGTCTCGTTGGTGGTGGCGTGTGTGTTAGATCGTTGAGTTCCCTTCAAAATGGTTGAGCTGAACGGTGCTGATCCATGCGTCATGTTCGTGAACGGGCGCCATCAGTAGGGACTGGTCATCTCTTATCTGCCACGGCTTACTTTAAATTTTGAATTGTTTTTATGTTTTTTTATTACGGACGCTTTTTACGTACACGTCTTTCTACATTGTTCTCACATGTATAATTTCAACATGAATGATGTAAACAATATTTTGTAAGAATATTTTTTTTTTTAAAGAGTGTCCGTGGAGTTTCTTGCCTTTTCTTCTCTATAGGAACCTACGCTTTGGAATGGGCAACTAGCTTCATATTTCTGACTGACTGACTCCTTGACAATTCAAAAGTGCCTGTAAATGGTTTAATTGAAATAAATGCTTTGAGTTTGAGTTTATTAAAATTGTTTTGAACCAAATTCATTAAAAACAGAGTGAAAACGATCACAAGAAATAATAGTGCGTGCTGTATAAAATGAATGTACAGTCACGAGCTTTAATTTGGGACCCACCTAAGGTTGAATATCGTGTAGCATACTTTCGCCATTTAGAGCTATTATGTTATCGCTGTCACTGCACAAACAATAAACGTCATAATGTTTACCATCGACAACTTTACGTTTCTACGGGCTAACGTCAACTGGAGCGAGGGCAAACGATCATTACCGATTTCCGAGTAATAATTACTTTTTGGTCCTGTGGTCCCATAAGAAAAAAGAAACAAATAAAAAAGAACAAAATTATATTGTCAATATATAGTCAACTAACCCGCTTATTCTTCAAACCTATATTAGTTAAAAAGTTTTGTCTCTTTCTCAAACATAAATATCAAAGTGACGGACCAAAACAACATATTTAAAATAAAATAGGTTTAAAGGCCGTTTATGATTATGGGGGCTTAGAAGATTTCAGCTAAAATATTGATTAATAAAATCTTTAGAAAAACAAAGTTATTTATTCTTTATATTTATTAAGACATTTATGACACAAACCTCAATCTTAACACAATTATATAGAAAGCATGGTTAGCGGTGCACAAAATAAACACTTATCACCGAAGGCTACGACTAAATTAATTTAAATCTCTCCAGTAATTTTTTTATCATAAATATTCAAAACCGCGTATATCCACCTTCATTGTCAATCACAGCCTGGAGCCGGTTACGCATGGATCCAATCAATTTCTCACATATGTCAGTACCCCTTAAACTTTCCCAGACTGTGAGGCAGTGATCCATAAGTGCTTCTCTAGTTCTTTCGTTTCTATTTGACCATTTTTGAACCATTAAGCCCCATAAATTTTCTATAGGATTTAAATCGGCACACTTTGCAGGCCACGGAATACGATTAAAATTTGCTCCATTATTGTCGAACCAAGTTCTAACGATTCTTGCCGTATGAATTGTTGCGTTATCTTGAACAAAGTTTATTGGAGCAACATCTTCTTGTGGATAATATAGTTGCAATGTTGGAAGGACACTCTCGTCTAATAAATCGACATAATCTTGAGCAGTGGCCCTGGGTGGTAAATTTATTAGTTCTCCAATGCCGGCTGAACTAATCCAGCCAGACATGTTAACTGTAATGCGACCAGACGCGTTGTTAGCTATGACGTGGTCTTCCGTGTATCGCGTCCTGTCAATTCGCCACAAATGTAGTCTGCCCGTTTGGGAAGATTGAAAAGTCTTTTCATCGATGAAAGCCGTCGTCGTCCAATCAAAATTTAGATACTGACGTGCGAAAATAAGTCGAGCAGCTTTATGGGCATCCGTCAACGCAATTGTTTTTGCAGGCCACCTGTGATGCAGTCCCAAAGCTTTAAGATGCCTTCTAACTGTTGAAGGGTGGACTTCAAACGCTTCCGCAAAATGCCTCGTTGGCGTAAATCCATTCATCAGGTATTGCCTTTGCATCAAGCGGCTCTGCTCTTGTGTTATAACTTGCGGGTGATGGTTGTTTCGTCGTAAGTCAATAATATTTTCCTCGTTCCCGTGGCGTCGAACCCAGCGGCGAACTGTGTTTCTTGTCACATTTATTCGTCGCGATATCTCGTGAATGCCTACTCCTTGTTCGTGCAAATCAATAATTTGGAGCCTTATTTGGTCACGATTAGCCGCAAGCATTTTATTAATTGGTAAATTATATTTTGTGAAAATATCACATTAAACTATTTTCTTAAATGACACTGACACGACACATGTTCGTAAATTAAAAAATCGTAATGATAGCTTTTTGCAACGAGGTTATCATTTCATAGGTCGATTAGATAAGACATTTTATGTCTTAACTTGACATTCAACATTTCAACCTTAAAGCAAAGTTTCAAAGTTTCGACCTTATTGCATTATGATTGTTCTAACAACATTTAACGGAAATGGGTCCCAAATTAAAGCTCGTGACTGTACCAATAAAATCTAACTGTGAATCCTTAGATGAATGATTGGTCTCGCGAGCGCAGCGAGACCTATCATTCATCTAAGTGTGAATCATTAAATAAATAATAAATAAATAAAGCATTTGAAGCACTGACCTCCATATATACACACATCAACACGGTCTAGGGATATTTTTAAAAAAGCGAATTACTATCAATGTGTTAATTATTTATGTGACATGTATATATTTTAAAGATACGTTATTTCATATTCTACCATTTTTTAATAATGGTTAAGGTACTTAGATTAAAATTTCAGGATTTTATGGATAAAAAATGAAACATAGACGGAAACCGTATATGAATTAACTTTTAATTTGTGAGTAAAAACTGAAAAAAATTGAAAAATCATTTAATTTGTGTTTATAAACTTGAATTTAGTAGTCTGAGAAAGCGCCCATGATGTTCATAACACATCGGCAACGATTCGGCATGCTCAGAACAAGGTTGTCAATGTCTTGCTGCGGAATATTGTCCCATGTCCTTCTGAGGTGCGCAAAAAGTTGATCTTCTGTAGCCAGATTTTCAGGAACTTCCTTCAGAGCTCTTCTTTGCAGCATATCCCACGCATGCTCAATGGGATTTAGATCTGGCGATTGAGCAGGCCAGTCTAAGGCCCTAACATTATGTATATGTAACCAAGCTGCTACCGTTCTCGCCGTGTGTGCCCGGGCATTGTCGTGCATGAGCAGGAAATCTTGCCCCATTTGTGTTCTGTGGGGCAAGATTACGGGCCCCAGCACCTGTTGGACGTATCGTTCTGCCGTCATATTGGCCCGCACCCAAACGAGATCCGTCCGTCCTCCAAGACGAATTCCTGCCCAAACCATAATTGTTCCTCCTTGGTATGGGTGAACTTCCTGAGGGTTCTGGAGACGGCTCCATCGTCCAGGAACTCGCCAAACACGCGTCCTTCGTGAATCTGGATGGAAGCCGAACCTGGATTCATCCGTGAACAGCACATTGGACCATTGCTCACGGCCCCAGTCCACGTGGTTCCGAACCCATTCTAATCGTCGTCCACGATTGCCTCTCCGTAAAGGTGGGACCCGGAGTGGTCTACGAGAGCGTAGATTGCTTTCATGCAGTCGCCTTCTTACAGTTTGGTCACTCACAAGCACTTGGTGTTCCACTCGCAGCCTTTGGACCAATTGAGTCGCCGTTGCATTTGGTTGAGCTCGCGCAGTAATTTGCAAAAATCGGTCTTGTCTGGGGGTAGTGATGCGACTTGGCCCCCGGTGCCTCTCCGCTACTTCACCTGTGGCACGATAGCGTGTCCACAATCTTGAAATTACATTTTGATGGGTCCCTATGGCCTCAGCAACATTACGCTGAACAGATCCAGCTTCCAGCATTCCCACAGCTCGTAACATCTCCGCCCTCGTCAAATGTCGGCGTTGCATGCCTACAATACCTCAATTTTAACTTTATCTTTCGTTTAAAAATGAAAAAAAACTGTAACTAAACGTAATTCGTATTGTTTTCTAAATTTCGCACAAATGAAAATTCCCTCTCCTATATATCAAGACATTTTTATGCCACCGAAACAAAAGAATTTTCAAAAATTTTAATTTGGAATTAGTCTGAGATAAATTACAAACAAATCGGTGTATAAAAGATTCCAATGCGGCCAGTACTTTTCGAGTTATTTAATTGAGTATGAAATATCCCTAGACCGTGTTGATGTGTGTACAAGTACGCTGGACTTACGATA
This sequence comes from Xanthia togata, assembly GCA_963853775.1. Lineage (NCBI taxonomy): Eukaryota > Metazoa > Arthropoda > Insecta > Lepidoptera > Noctuidae > Xanthia > Xanthia togata. Next base: position 4,339,111 of record OY970815.1, read on the forward strand.
CCCTATGAAATGACAGCTCTTTATTGTGCCTATTTGAAGCGCCCCCAATGCGTGGGAAGAGAACTAAATCTGACGTAACTTGCAAATGGCCGTTGTCTCGTTTGAATTGTCTCCCATATTTTTAGAGTGTTTTTGGAGGTTTAACGCGATTAAGCTTCTTTGTTGCGTCGTATTTATTAAGTTGATACATAAATAAGTGGTGGTCATTCATAGGTCAACTATGAAAGAGTGTTTGTTATGCAAAACTCGTTACCAGAAAGGAAGTGGGGTTGCATTGCACAAGTTATTATTAGACATTAAAAAATCTGTCACTTATCTTATTATACGTAATAACAATATATTTGTCTTTGTATAACCGGTTTTTTATAAACCACAAAATTTTATAGTGCTGTAAAAGTTATCGATATTTTTCCTAACGATATCTATTTACTTTCAAGAACGGAAATCGCCGATGACCGATTTTTATTATCAAATACATACTCGTATAATTTAAAAATAATTCACAGGTTTCCGACTGACAAAAGAAGACTGGAATTATGGCGCAAAAAACATTGGCGTCCGAAAAAATATGATTACATCTGTTCAAAGTACTTCTCCGATGACTGTTTTATTAAACATAACTAATTTTATTTTCTATAAATACCTTACCTATTCCACTCCATCCCAAGAAACCCTCATTTATTTTTAAAAAGCGTTCCCTATTTATTTTTGGATTTAGTTAGTCACATACTAAGTACCCCCTTAGTCTGGCTTCGGATTATCCTAAGACTAGCAGTCTGCCCCAACTTCACCCGTGGTACACACATAGCCTATGTCACTCAGGGATAACGTACCAATCCAACGGTGAAAGAACTTATGAAATCGGTCTAGCAGTTCCTGAAATTTGCGCGTTCAACCAAACAAACTCATCAGCTTTATTATATTATATTAATAGTATAAATAACCCGGCCGAAATATCTGTATCTGTCGGAAAAATTGAAATAGTATACCTGATGGTCGGAAAAGCCTTTTATCGATGTATTTTATCTTACTGTCCCATCCCTATTATTAGTTCCGTTCCCACCCACTTCTGCGATCAGCGCCAAAATGGCGAAAATCAAATCGCCCCACTATGGCTCGGCTTATCATAGGTCCAGCGTACTTGTTTATATGGAGGTCAGTGATTTGAAGCACTGACCTCCATATATACCTTGTTTATATGGAGGTCAGTGATTTGAAGGCATCAGTAGCCAGAAAAGAAAAACTGTATTATGTGTATCTGTCAATGTCATCGGTGGTTAATGTCAACCATTGACATATAAGTCAATGATGTCAACCGTGTCAACCAAGCAGGCAAGCTGTCAAGCTTAGAGGAAAGTAATATATCGGGTACTGTCAAGTCATCAAGTGTCAAGTAGATTAGATTTTCAATACCTAAAAATTCGTTGGAGGTTCGTATTTTTGTTTTGTAGTCGGTCTTGTGTAGGTACGTGCTTTCGTGCTATTTTGTGAAGTGCGTACATAATCTCACGCCTCTACTCTACTTCCCATGCATGGGGGTTGACAGAAACAGAAACTAACAGAACGCCACCTGCTACGATCCTTACCCATCATTTTTTTGTGAAGTAATAACGAAATAAACGGGAATTTAATGGTGTTGCAACGCAACGCAACAGTGTATTGTTTTTCTATAATAAAAATACAAAGTTGATCTATATCTTAAGCGTTAATAAGTGTTACTTTTTGAGTTATATGATGGAAAAATTGCCAATGTGTAGGATATGTTTATCGGAGAATGTCCGTATGTATGTAGTGGTCAACAGGAACTTACATGAACTATATGAGAAGCTGACTGATATCCCAGTAAGTTGATATTTGAAATAAGAATCCTTAAGTAAATTATCTACTAGGTTTTAAGTCCCTCTCCTACACGAAGATTTAGGCTCCAGTGCTTCCTTAAAATAGCATGAGGATAGCTTGGTCAAGAGCAAGAGTTGGGATCAATGCTCCTGCCTTCCACCACCAACTGTTGGCTTGGACAGCATTATTATATAGAGAAGAAGTATTTTCTTCATAAAAACAAAATAATGCAAGACAAATTTTGTTGCAGTTTGTAACTGAAGACAGTAGACCGATTCTTGCTTGTTACTTCTGCTGCGCTAAACTAAAGCAATGCTATCGATTACTGACACAATGTCTGGAAACAGAAGAGATGCTGGCTCAGATGATGAATGAGGATTATGAGGTGTGGTATTCTTCAACAACCATTTATTCTTATAATTTCTAATTTCAGTGTAATAAGGAAATGATTTCTATAGAGCTATACCTATTTTGTCTGGATTTCATGCCAAGTATACCATAGAGTGTTGAATGGTGATATGTACACTTTTGTCAAATGTGTGCATGTACATGTTAAATACTCCATTAATACTGCTACAACTTCTGTGTGAACTTGAATGTGGCAGTTTGATAACAGTGCTCTCTCATGTCAGAGTGATCTATGAAACAGTAGCTTGTGCACTGGTCAGTGTGGTAACATTGTGTCCTCACTGAGAAAAGGTTTGTGCTCGTGGGACTGTGGTCAACATATTTTCCTAATACTATAATCATCTTTTTACAGCCCCATCCTATAATAAACCAAGACCACTTTTTGAGTGGGTTTATGAAATCTCCAATAGTGCACATAAGCATAGATGATGAATATCAAACAGAAAGCATTGCTATCAAAGAAGAATTATCAGCTGTTTGTGAGGGACTAGATATTATTGAGCCAAAAGAGAAACATAAAAGTGATGGTATGTTTTAAGAACATAAATAATAATAACAATAAATCATATCTTAAAACAAATTAAGATATAATCTATTTATTTCTGCCTGCGACTTCGCCCGCGTGACATTTCGATCCCGATTGTCGCATCGCATCGCCAGCCCGCACTATTACTTCGTTTTCGCTTACCATTATTTAGTTCTGAATTGTTTTCTTTTTGCTCGGCTCCTGAGGGTCTTAGGCGTCGTAGCGTGATGTTACATAGACCACCCTCAAGAACATTTCCAAGGCAAAACAAATATTTCATATCTAACTGATTGTTGTACCCAAATCATATCTTATAGAAAAAAAAAACACCCTTGATGAAAACAAGTGCCAATACTTGGCAAACAAATGGCATTTAGCCATCAAATATTTTATTGAAATATTTACAAAATGATGTGACTAAATATTACTAAAATTCTGAGCTACATGCTGTATCAGTTCGCTCTATTTTTTTGTTTCATACTTAATGAGCATTCTCCTTTTACCTCTTTATAATATTCATAATTAATAAGTATAATTAAATAACTATAGATTGATCAAGACATTTTTTTCACTATTTGAAACTTTGGCAGTGTTAAGTTTAATTTAACTTAACAACCACATTATGTTGTAAAATATTCTCTTGAATGTTTTTGTTTACTTACAGAGCTAGAACTGGAGAATTTAGACAGTAACTGTCTAGATGTACCAGATATACACCATTCTGAATCTGATTTAGAAGATGATGTGCCTCTAATGGAGTTTAAAACTGAAGTGGAAGAAGAAGAAGTATCTAACAAGAAACGAAGAGCTAGCGAAACGAAAAGTAAGTGTTAGTTAGTTAATGTATAGGTTTTTGCTCGGCTCCTGAGGGTCGTAGGGTGATTTTACATAGACCACCCTCAAGAACTGGGCTATCCAAGGCAAAACAAATATTTCATATAATATTGTTAGTTGTACTCATATCGTATATTATCTTAAAAGAAAAAATAAATCACTGTTGTTGAAAAAAAATGGCAATATTTGGCAAACAAATGGCATTTAGTCTTCAAATATTTTATTGAAATATTTACAGAACCTTAGGACTAAAATATCACTAAAATTCTGAGCTCCATGCTGTATCAGTTCGCTCTGGTTTTTTTTTCATACTTAATGAGCATTCTCCTTGTACCTCTTTATAATATTCATAGTATTAATTAGTATAAGTAAATAAATATAGATTGATGAAGACATTTTTTGCACTATTTAAAACTGGCAGTGTTAAGTTTAATTGAACTAAGGTTCACTGTCCACAGACCACATACGGTCTGTAGAGAGACTTTCATACCAGTCCACAGACCGTATGTGGTCTGTTCGCCGGTACAATTTCTAAGCCATCTGACACTATGGACGTTAGAAGAAAGTCTCTAATTTAATGCGTACTTGGCAGGACACATCATAAGGACTATAAAAAGTGATGGGACATTGGGAAATTCTCGATATTTTTTATATAGGGTACGAAATAGTAACTGGACTTATGGACCATTCCCACTCTGAAGCCTGGACAATGAACCTGTAAACGGTAAACACATTATGTTGTAAAATATGCTTTTGACTGTTTTTGTTTATTTACAGAGCTAGAACTGGAAAATTTACACAGTAACTGTCTAGATGCAGCAGATATACTCCATTCTGAATCTGATTTAGAAGATGATGTGCCTCTAATGGAGTTTAAAACTGAAGTGGAAGAAGAAGTATCTAACAAGAAACGAAGAGCTAGCGAAACGAAAAGTAAGTATTAGTTAGTTAATGTAAATGCAAGCAAACAGACCCCAATACGAAATGAATGCTGCTGTGAAACCTTAAATGGAAGTAACATAAAGAGTAGGTACAGATTATCAGCAGCAGATTTTTCTCAGCTTTAAAACAACATTCACTTGGTATGATCCTTTACTTAATGCAAACAAGAGAGTCAAACACAGGGTTTGCCCAACACTTACTAATCGTAGCACCGCCTTCTCACGCAAATTCTTTGAATTTCTTGGTGGACATCTATATAATAAGATAAATAAGAAGTTAACAGTTTACCCTCTTACAAGAGCTAATTGTAAGAGGGTTATTACTGCCTGGCTTAAGTCCCTCAACTACTACGACACTGAAAATCTGCTTATTGTACCATCCTAACCAACTGCGTATGCTGTCACCTCCTTCACCCCGCACACACTCACTCACACACACACTCACTCTCTCCCGCACTCACCCACACAGACACATACACGCTCCCACACACTCGCACTCACACTCGCGCACACATACTCTCGCACACAGACTCAATTACTCACTCATGCAATTTAGTTCCTTTTTTTGTCAAAATTTTGATAATGTAGATAACCTTCCTAACAAATTATTGATATCGCGTATTTATGTAGATAGGTAGGCAAGCAGTGTAGGTAGTGGAAGTAGGTATTTCAACTGAGAATTACCGCGATTACCGTACAGGAAGGGTACCAGTAGGTTTAGAAAATGTCGGACGTAATTACATACTTTTTCAGACAACAACATAAGTAATTCAATGTTATACTGAACTTTACAGAGAACACTCAGTCAGATTATCGAAAAGGTAATAAAAAACGTTTACGTCTTTCGGCTCGAAGGAAAAAAAGGAATGGGCCTACAAATAAAAAAATAATTCAAACGTAAGAATTCATTTTCTCACTTATTATAGGTACCTACCTACCAATCTTAGTTTTTGTTTATCATACCTAAACCAAAAAGGGGTCATTGTACTCATCATTATCTAACTACTACCTTTGCTATGGTTATTGGACTAGACATGGAATCGAGAAAAAAAATCTTTATCTACATTTCATCGAGTTCTATGGACATTAATTGTATTCGTAAGTGCTGCTGATATTTTTTTCGCGATTTCAAGGTTTGTCCCATAGTAAAAGATGATTACGAATACACATCTTTTACTATTTTTATTTCGGGTTTAGGGTAAACAAAAACGATGGTTCTAGGTATTTAGGCAATGAACATAGGAATGAATGTTCATTTTATTTTCCAGGTTTAAGTATAAATGAAAACAAAGAAAACATTGAAAATAATTATGAATCACGGCTTAGGTAAGGCTAGAAATGTGGAATAAATGTACCTTAGTTTAAAATTACATATTATGATGATGGATACACTGGCAACGTACATATTTATGTTTCATTTTACAGAGCTAGCGCACATGTTGAACGCTTAGAAGACATAGAAGAAGTTCTTGTGGATGGTGATATATATCTTGTATAACGCTTAAAGTACAAGCAATTGTACATAACGAACATGGAGGCGAATGTAAAACCAGAACTACATATTTTCTGTATTTTTTTCAAAATGTTATGGGTCGGCGAATGGTAATTTTTTATCAATTTTCTTAAATAACTCGAAAAGTATTTATTTTAAAATGATAAAAAAAAACGAGTGTGCTTTAGACCACACGACTGAAGTAAAACAGAAATCACCGTTCGCGTAACGCTAGCAAAAGATGTTTTTCGTAACGCTCTCGTCAGCTTACTCTCCAAGTCAAGCGAGCGTAATGGTGCTCCCACATTGCCGTTAGAAAATGTTTAATAACGTTAGTAAACATTTGTTAGCAAACATTTAATCACAAATAAATTTTCATGTTAGAAAATGTTTAGTAATGTTAGTAAACATTTTATAACAAAACAAATTATAACAAAATAAAACATGTGTTATCTTTTGTTTGTAAACATTTTATAAGGGTGATGGCGGGATAGGCGGTGCGGTGCGGTGGGGGTTAGAGTACGCAGGTCGCTGCGCGTGGTGTCTCGCTTGTCAGTCCCTTTGTGTCAGCGTGCATCGCTGTGCGTGTGTATTAGTGGTTGCGCGTGCGCCAAGCAATAAAATATGTCCGGTAATTGGAATAACGATGATGTTTACAAACTGATTGAAATGTTTCAAGCAAGAGAAGTACTATGGAACACGATGTCAGAGAGCTACAAAGACCGAAATAAAAAACACGATGCTTGGATGGAAATTGCCAGTGAATTTAATATGGATAAAAAAGTAATTGAAAAAAAGATTCGATCACTCGTAGGTCAATTTAACCGAGAATGTAAATCTAATAAATCTGGTGCAGGAGCTAATGAGTCAAGTAAATGGTTTGCATTTAAAAAACTCATGTTCCTTAAAGGCAAAAATATTCCAAGTTTAACTGTCGATGGAGGGTTGCAGGTGAGTTTTATTTTAACGTCTTTTAATAATATTTAGATGCCCAGTCCAAAAACCCTTCATTTGAAAAATATTCTGCGAATTCTTTTCTTATTTCTTTCCCATCATCTGTCAGGGATTCACATGCTTCAAGTGGTGTTAATTGCTGCTGTTCTAATCTCCATTGTCCATCGATACGTGTACCAGTTACTATGTCATCTCCATCATAGTATTGAGATGGAGCGTAAATCATGCTCGATTCAGTTCTTCTTATAAAATTATGCAGTAGCACGCATGTCATAATTAAAGTAGTAGTTTTTTCTGGATCTAATAATATTGTAGTTCGTAAAACTCTAAATCTGGCTGACAAAATCCCAAATGCGTTCTCTACTGTTCTCCTCGCACGACTCAGTCTATAACTGAAGATTCTTTCCTTAGAATTGCTATCCTGTGGTCCTGGAAAAGGTTTTAATAAGTGTTTTTCTAAAGGGAACGCATCATCTGTTACGAACACATAAGGAACAGGTTTGTTTCTGCCTGGTAGTGAGCTGTCACTGGGTATTTTCAAACTATTGTCGTTAATTTTATTTCGAAATTTTGTGTTTGCGAAAACTCCGCCATCACTTATGCGTCCTTGGCAGCCAATATTCACGTACAGAAAGTTGTATTCTGCGTCCACTATCGCTAAAAGTACAACGCTGTAAAATCCTTTATAGTTGTAATATTCACTGCCGCTATCAATTGGCTTTTGTATGGCTACGTGCTTTCCATCGATACTTCCTAAGCAATTTGGGAAATTCCATTTTTCTTCAAATGAATTTGCCACGTGTAGCCACTCTTGAGGTGTTGTTGGTATCTGGAACAAAAATAGAAGATTAAGAAATAGGCGCGAAAAATAAATTTATAACTCGTTATTCTAACAAATTTTATTGGATATTTTTATTAAGTATGAAATATTAATAGAATACACTATAAAAAAATATGATTTCAGTTAAGGGTTGTTAAGTAATAGAAAAAGAAAATCGCGGTTATAGATTTTTTTACAATTTTAGCTAATTTGACGCGCCTATAACTTGAAATTATCGTTTAATTCTATTCTTTCAGGGTAACGAAGAAAACAGAATTGCTTCAGAAAACACTCTCAGTTTGAACGAAACAGGAAATACTGTCACTGATGAAACTACGGGCACGCCTTTCGCCACCCCAAAACCATTTCGGAAAAGAAGACGGCCTGAAGTAGAACAAGATCCAACACAACAAGAAGCTGTAAATATTTTACAAAGAATGTACGAATCTAGAAAAAGCAGGGATGAAAATGACGCATTTGGAGAGTATGTCTCGATGAAACTGAAACAAATAAAAAATAGTCATGCTAAGAATACTGCTCAACATCACATTAACAATATTTTGTACAATGCGACAATGGGACAATATGATTTTCCAACAACCTTTACAGACCCAACCGCTAGTAGTTCCTGGGGATACAACTCTGAACCAAATCTATCCACTTTTTCGGAAAATAATGCTGACTGTAGCTCGAGAGGATACTACACCGCACCGAGTCCCTCGGCTTCATTTGAAACCAGTTCTTCGGATAAGTCCAGGACACATACTCATACCAGCGCAAGAACACAGAGTCCGTCTAATTTATCGGAATCAAGCCAAGATTCGACCCAATCATTAAACGATTTGTTGGAATCAATCAAAAATTAAAAAATACATGTTTGGTTTGTTAATTATTAAAAAAATTATTAGTAAGGTAAGGTAGGTACCTACCTAAAGTATGATTAGATTAGATCATATTAAAAGTAAATAAAAAAATAATTAAAAATGTTGTTTGACTTACCTGTATGTATTCCTTTAAAACCTCATTGAGAGCCTCGCACACTTCTGGTACGATAATAGATATCACTTGGTCTGACAACTTGAACACATTTCCAAGACTTTTATAACTGCTACCAGTTGCCAAAAATCTTAACGTTACCGCAAGTCTTTCCGTCACACTTACAGATTTTCTAAATGTAGTGTCTCGTTTGCCTATTTTTGCCCCAATTAAATTTTGTAGATATTCAAATTCGGAACTGTTCATTCTTATAAAATCTTTTAAGCAACCGTCAATACCCAAATCCTTGAGATAGTCTGTGGCACTATATTTTCCTCTAGCTTTTAGCGTTTGGCGCATCCAATAAGAGCGTTTTTTCTTCTTTTTTAAACAAAAAATAAAAGCTATTCCAATGAGCAAATCTTCTTCCATTTTCGTGTAGACGTCCTCGGCCCTCAGAAGGCGAAACCAAACTGCGAGCCAATACTAGATGTTATAAAATGTTTAAACATTTTCCATCAATGTAGGAGCACTTATAACATGTAACAGTTTCTAACAAAGTGCAACAATTGTTAACATTTGTTAGTAAATGTTTTGGTGTTATAAAATGTTTACAAACATTTTATAACGGCAATGTGGGAGCACCTTAAGTCAAACTCTAGTGATAAATAAAGTTTTCAACTTCCGTTCGCCTCGCCCGATCACTACTTTTCGTAACGCTCCAATCACCACTTTTCGTAACGCTCCAATCACCACTTTTCGTAACGCTCCAATCACCACTTTTCGTAACGCTCCAATCACCACTTTTCGTAACGCTCTCGTCGGCTTACTCCCCAAATCAAGCGTGCTCCCCAAGTCAAGCGTGCGTAAAGAAGTTTTACTTCAAAAAAATATCTGAAATCCTTGCAACAAGCTCTTTCATTTGATATTATGTCGCACGGTACTGTTTGTGAATCTTTTTGAAGTAAAACTAATTTGTGCACTCTTGACTTGGGGAGTAAGCTGACGAGAGCGTTACGAAAAGTGGTGATCGGAGCGTTACGAACGTTACGAAAAACTTCTTTTGCTAGCGTTACGCGAACGGTGATTTCTGTTTTACTTCAGTCAAGTGGTCATTTTGTTTTACCTAATTTGCCCCCAAAAGTGACCCCATATTCAAAATTCAAAATTTACGTAACGTTACACGTCCGTGTTTGTGTCAGTAAATGTCGACAAAAATTAATTATAAAGTGTAACAGTTCTATAAAATAAAAAAATATTTATACCACTTGAATATTTGTACACCATATACTTTGTGGTAGAATATAAAGAACTAACAAAAATATTTTAACACCATACTATGTAAAACTACATTATTACAAATAAATAAAATTCTAATTCTAATTAATAAATAATTTACTTTACTTTTCCATACTATATATTATTATGTAGGTAAGTAAGTATATTTAAAAAATACGAAAAAGCTAATGTATATTATAAATAATTTCCATGTAGTCAAAAATATCGCAAATACGGTACCGAGATTGGTAAAAATACAAATACACATCTCCGGGGTCAAGCGTTACGTCCGTACTAAATGTATGTAATATTGTAGGTATCCTGCATGCAGAGCAATTCATAAAAATATGGCATAAATAAGCACGCGATGCGATAATAGTACGAGTATCATGAATGGCACACACAAGCACGGCCGGCCGGGGGCCGCCCGCGAGTGAGCGCCGGAAATTACCGAATGCCAACCGAGCGTTCAGGCGCTATCTCACTCTTTTCGCTTTGCCTCCTTTTCAAACATTGCGCTGGATGAAACAACAAGCTTTTCGACGACGCTCGCGTTGACGATAGACCCACCGGGAAGGGAAGGGCCCTCTTAAGGGAGTGGACTGGGGAACAACAAAACGCCTACAATTTGTCAGAAAATAATATTGTGTGCTTTTCCATACTTTCAGCACTTGTAAAGTAGGCAAAATCATAATATATATTACTTATGCTTGGCAACCATATGCATTTATTAGTTAATCACTACAAAGTGTTGGTGTCAAAAAATATAAGTTTGTCACACAAACTTATTTTATGACACCAACACTTTTGTTGAGATATTAAAATCGACTATTTCATTCTATTTTTTTTTTATATTAGTTTTAGACGTCAAATCGCATGGCTATTAGCTTTTACTATAAACTCAGACATAAGTAGTATGTCGAAGTCTTATGTATTTAGCACCACAAAAATTAGTAATAATACTAATATTAAGGTGGTTTGCAATCATAATTTAAACTAGGCAGTAAGACAACGGATCCCTATCCATTTGCATATAATTTTAAGACCTAATATAACTTGGCTTACTTTTGTTTCTCCTAATTAAATCTTCGCCTAATGTTATTTACGCATAACAGCTTACAGTTTCTGTCACGGCTCCGGCGCTGCGGGGCTCCGGCGGTCCCACGCGAGCTTATCGTCGCAGATGTGTTTAACCCTTATTAAAATAAAGGCATAATGCTTACCACTTGAGTTTTTTGTTTAAAAAAGTATTTTCGTGCACCGGCAACACTTGAATTTGTTAGTAAGTAAAACGTTGTCTTTTTTTAAATCCAACTACTGACAAAATTTTACTCAAAAACGTCACCCGTCCATATATGTCAATGTCAAAGAGCCAGTCGGCAGTTTGGTGAAAAAAAATTGAAATTGTTGTGACGTTCCAAATTTTTTTTTAGTTTTGTTCAACATCTGTTAATTGTTTTTTGCGTTCAGATTCATAAACTATGTTATATTCTTGTAGTTTTGCATCCATTAGGTTGAAAAATCCGGTAATATATGCATGTTTTTTGATCGTGCGAAGTTATGGGTAATAGTGGTAAATTATATACCATTGTGCATTCGTGCCTAACTGTAAATTGGATTTACTAATATAAAAAATAATATGTATTTTTTGGGTTGTGAATGATGCATATTTTTTAATTAGCTTAGCTTTGCTTATTTCGCTTATTTCAGTGATCTGAAATAAGCGATGAGTGTATTACCTAAATTACACAAGCAAATCCAGGGAAAACAACTAGTATAGGAATTTATTCAAATCGTATTGGATAATGGTAACTATTTTACCACCATCCTAATTTTTTTACAAGTCGATAATGGATATTGGTAAGATATTTACCACCCAAAAAACCCCCCTTTCCCTCCTCTTTTTTGTTGTTTTTACATCAAAAATGAAATCAGCGGCCCCTAATTACCTAGAAACAAACCTCGTTTTTTCCTAATTATCCACAGGGGCTCGTGTTTGTGTCGTCGTTAGGGTTAACGCTCAAAACCACCAGCAGTGCTATTCTGTAACCATCTCACCGTGAAAACTTAGGTGAAGTGAGCTGTCAGTCCCTAGCAGCAGGTGGAATGACAGCTCACTTCACGTTCACTTCACCTAAGTTTTCACCGTGAGATTATTACAGAATAGACCGGCTGCTCCTCAGCTCGCGAGCCGCCGCGCCCCCTCCGCGCCTACGCGATTTTAAATTACACTCTAGGGGTAGGGCAGATAAGACTACGTGGGGTAGGTTTTGCAGCGATTCGTTTATGTCACCAACTTTTGTAGCACAACATACCTATTGATTTTTTAAGGGACTACTAATTATACATTTATATTAATATTTTTTGTAATTGTATGCCTAACTACCATTACGCTAATAGTCACTATGCCTAGTAACATTATGTGAGTTAAATTTATGCCAAAACAAATTAATTAGCCTTTAAGATGATTATGCCAACATAAACATTATGCCAAAAAAAAATGGCAAAGTATTATTATGGCAAAACAAATTATGCCAAAACTGTTATGCCAAAGTATATTAGGAAAGAGAACATTATGCAAATAGAAGGGATCCCTAAGACAACAGAAGGTACTTGTAACAATGTTGTTAATCTCACCATCACCAAGCTATCTTCTGGCACTCAATGAGTTAAGTGTAAAAAAGGGGCTAAGCAGAATTCCTTGAAGTTGTTTCATCAAAATATTCAAGGTTTTACTTCCAAACAATTAGAAATTGAATTGTTTTTAGAAAAAACAATGTTTGATATTATTTGTATAAATGAACACCGGTTGAAAGATTATGAAGGTTTTCGCAGTTATCAAAATATTTTTATAGCTGCGAATCCAGAGCCGCCACCAGCGCCCTATTTTTGTTATGCATGGGCAAACGAGGTAAGCGTGGTCTAAGTTCGGGCGACATAAACCGATATTCCCGAATCGCACCCTCCAAAGCACTCCTCAATTCCTCCTTGCACTGGGTACTTACGTTTGTAGCCCTGTCATCAATCCCCTCATCAGCTTGACTTGTAGATACCTGTGGTGGTACTATAACACTGCGACGGGGGGGCGATGACATGGCTACTCCGCATTTCATTTCGTAGGCGATCAAGTACAGTGTCATCCAACATACGCTTACGCTGGATGACACGCACCTGATCCGACAGTCAGTGTGCCGAAACGTTGACAGCTGGCTCAAGCACTCTTGCGCTGTATACTTCCGCCGGAAGCTGGGACCCTATCAGAGGCCGGTGGGCCTCGAGGTCCTAAACCATCCGTTGGCCGGCGTCCTCCCCGTCGACGAGCAGGTGGTGGCGTCGTGGGCGGGGAGAAATACTCGTCCCTCGAGCTCGACGCAACTACCGCGGCCGGTGTCGTCACAGCGCTCACAGTGGGGCTGGGTACCGGCGGCGGCGAGGCGGAGCTGAGCGAAGAGTCCGGAGGTGGTAGGCGTGCGGCCGATCTTGTCAACATCTCTTCATCATTTTCATATTTTCTGTTTATTCTTGTTTTATCGGAGGTGACATGACAGATCACCTCCGATTCGACAGTTTTTAATAAAATTCTATTACATTTTGGTGGATTGTGATCTTTTTATTGAAATTTATTGTGGTTTTCCGGTTTTAGGTTTAATGTGTAATAAATAATGTGGAAAAATCTCGTAACAATGCGTCAAAATTATTATAGTTGTTAAAATTATGTACAGGAGATGTTCCGTTGACAAGGTCGTTATTATTATTATTTATACTATAATCAACACTAAGAAATAGTTACCTATATATTACATGTTTTTGTCTAGCCAACTCGTTTATTTTATTGGCACCTACGTCACTATAATTATAATAAGTTCATTCATTTAAACATTATACATAATTATAACTATTTAAATAGTCAAGTAATCAAATACACAATTAATAAATAAAACTTTACTATACTGTATGATTCAATGTCAACAGAAATTCCGCCTTTTCGGTCTTAGAGTGAATCATGTAATCACTATTATTTTGATTCGTGTGCATGTCAATTTCCTTCCAACATTGTACTTACCAGATTTATAATCACAGGGACGACCGTTGCGAAGAAAACAGAACTAGACACACGAAGAACAAAACTAGAAGATACAATAACAGCCGAGCAAACGAAAAAAGAAAAATCAGACTCAAAAGATATCCGGACAACTCAAAAATGTCCGTCCGAACCTGGCACTCATTTCAAAGAGCCTTACAAATGTGATCGGCGTAATTTTAATCGAATAAAAAAAATGGTACATACTTGTACACAAATTTGTGAAAAACCCTTAAGTGATGTATATGAACGTAGTTTTAGTAACAAAAGTAATTTAACAAAATATATTGGTATACACAATAGCGTAAAACCTTATAAGTGTGATGTATGTCAGCGTAATTTTAGACAAAAGGGTCATTTAACAATTCATATTCGAATACACACTGGTGAAAAACCTTATAAGTGTGATGTATGTCAGCGTAATTTTAGACAAAAGGGTCATTTATCAGAACATATTCGAATACACACTGGTGAAAAACCTTATAAGTGTGATGTATGTCAGCGTAGCTTTAGTCTAAAGCATATTTTAACAAAACATATTCTTATACACACTGGTGAAAAACCTCATATGTGTGGTGTTTGTCAGCGTAGCTTTAGGCTAAAGAGTAATTTAATAAATCATATTCGAATACACACTGGTGAAAAACCTTATAAGTGTGATGTATGTCAGCGTAGTTTTAGTCTAAAGAGTATTTTAACAAAACATATTCTTATACACACTGGTGAAAAACCTCATATGTGTGGTGTTTGTCAGCGTAGCTTTAGGCTAAAGAGTAATTTAATAAATCATATTCGTATACACACTGGTGAAAAACCTTATAAGTGTGATGTATGTCAGCGTACCTTTAGTCAAAATGGTATTTTATCAAAACATATTCGTATACACACTGGTGAAAAACCTTATAATTGTGATGTATGTCAGCGTAGTTTTAGTCTTGAGGCTGTTTTAAAAGAACATATTAGTTCACACACTGGTGAAAAACCTTATAAGTGTGATGTATGTCAGCGTAGTTTTATTAAAAAACATAATTTTACCAAACATATTCAAATACATAAACCTTATAAGTGTGATGTATGTCAGCGTCGCTTTAGTCATAAGAGTATTTTAACAAAACATTTTCGAATACACGCTGGTGAAAAACTTTATAACTGTGATCTTTGATTATACCAATACGGATAATTAAAGATCATATTAACTTATTGGCAGAACCTCTGGCAAACATAATTATATGTTATATAATTATATTTTCTAATCTCACCTTTCAAAATCGATTGATACCCCACTTTTTTTTACTCGGCTTTTTTTATAAATTGTATATACCCAGTGACAATGGCGCAATAAAGGTGTCATACTCCACAGCAGAACCATTTCGACTATATTATGTAAAAATTACAGGATAAAATGTAGATAATGTCTAAATTTTTGTAGCTTAATATAAAAAATTGTATATTCTTAGTTTCTTGGATAATATCAATTCAAAGTGGACATGCTACAGAGCATACTCTCCAGCAGAACCACTTTAAAATAACGGTTATTTCACGCTGATTATGCACGGGTCATAATATAAACAAATGTATGATTTTATTGTATATCAAGATATCATCTACAATTTTAGATAAATACTTACTGATTTTTAGTAACATGGAAATGTTTTATCGGAATGCGCCTGCCATGAATTTCTTGGCAAATAACAAGATTAATAGATACATACATATATTTCTTTACGATAAATAAGTTAATAAATTGTATATCAAGAAAGTGGATTCATAAGCTATAAAGATTAAGCAAAAATAGTCAAAAATGTAAATATAACTTGTTTTATTTTTATGTACATAAAAAACAATACATTTAATAATTTTTTTGCGTATATTATGTTATGTGATTTAATATTTATTTTTAATTTTGGTTACTTGGCTTATATTCATAGCAGTACCTTACCTTACATTAGCTTATAATGTCCTACATCACCAGGTAATAGCGATGGATTAATTAGCATTCGCATTCATTGTTAGCATGCGATTGCTCATTTAGCATATAATATAGCAAATGAAATGTAGTTGCGAAATTCTGTGAAATGCTAAATGAATTAATCGCTTCGTATTTTTTGATACTATCATACGTCAGAGCGTCGACGCACGCAGCGGTAGCGTGCGCTCTCCGTCGCACCCACGGGAAGTCGGGAATACTAAATCTATCGGTTTCACTTGACCGTTTCTCGTGAATTCGCAAGTGAAATTTATTAGCAGGTTCTGCGAATTTGCGAAGAATGGGTTAAGCAATTGTTATCTTAATAACTTTGATTTGCGCGTATTTAGGGTTGTATATTGAATGAGTGCTTGTGATTGTATTATTATATTTAAATTATTAGCATTAGCAGATTTAGCAGGGTGGTGCGAAGATTGCTGTTTAGCAATTATTACCTTATTGTGTTTGATTTGTTCGTACTTAAGGTCGTGTATTGATTGAATGAATTCGTGATTATTTAATAATATTTGGTGTGACACGCGCTTGGCGCGCGTCGTTTTGTGCCAAAGTTCAGTACGTTTTGGCAAGTGATAGTGAGAGTTTAGTTTACGTATTCGTTAATTTCGTTATACAGTAATTAAATTATTTCGTCTTGTGCTTATTATTGTACTTAAATAGATAAT
Organism: Xanthia togata; assembly: GCA_963853775.1. Classification (NCBI taxonomy): domain Eukaryota; kingdom Metazoa; phylum Arthropoda; class Insecta; order Lepidoptera; family Noctuidae; genus Xanthia; species Xanthia togata. The sequence continues at coordinate 4,355,908 of OY970815.1, forward strand.
AGTGTGAACTTAATATCTACCTATAAACAATAGGAGGTAATAGTAGAAGTATTAACAAAATTCACATACTTCATTAAGGGTATTACCTTGCCCGTTGACCTTAAAGATTTGACCTCTGTACTAGTATTTGTTTATTTGGCGCCACCTACCGACCAACGACCATACTAAAATAAAACGGACTGAAGATTAAAGAAGAACACAGATGTATCAATTATCGTCATATTAGCAAATAGCATGCTAAGACCCAAAAATTCACATGCTAATGAAATTATTGTGAAATCGCAATAATTGACATTACTACCAGGTAAGCCTGAAATATACTTCACGACAGAAGCGATAGAGTACTTTTTTTTTAAACGATTGTTTCTGGTACATCGGTTATATTTAAATAATCATCATATTCAAATGAGTTTGACTTTGACATAACCCTCACTTTTTGGCTTAGCCACAGTCGGATAGAAAGACGTTGTTTGGTGCCTCTTATCAGTGTTTTTACACATGCCAGCTGTGGACAAAATGTAAAAGATCGACACTTAGTATAGCCGGCACGTAACTTGGCAAGAATCGTAGATGCGCAGAATTCATTTTCACTTGTTTTTCTTAATAGACATGTTCAATAATTAATTATGGCAATTACCATAGAATACTGACATGCATTAAGGCGATTAACACACTGCCACGCAGCGTAGCGCGTGAATGCGTGTTTTAACGTTGCTTGTAAGTATCTCCGTTTGTATAGAAAACACGCACAGCCAACACACAGGAAATGCATCCACGCGCGTTTCATTCAGATCATAGACACGCAACATGCAGCGTGACGCGGTGCAGTGTGATAATCGCCTAAAAGTGTCAATTTTTTTTTGCACTAAGTGTTCATGCTCAATCTTACTCCCATTACGCCAAAACCTTGCCAAGTTACGTGCCGGCGAGTGTACAAAGCGTGTGCGACACAATGATGCCTACCGCATCTTAATGAAAGGACATTGTCCACTTTGTACGGGAATTTGGCTCGGTATGAACACGCACTTTAAAGTAAGGCCATTTTAATAGGTAACATTTGACAATTAATTAAAATTCAACAACGTAACCTTGTAAATAATAATAAAATGTATTATTTCGTTTTGTTAGAACTGCACAATTGCTTAATTTTTTTCAATTACGATTTCAAATTTATTGTAATAATGACCGATACGAGTATATTTACGATTTTCTTTCACTAATAAACCATTCTAAACATGTTGGCAACATTGCATTTGAAGCGCCATCTGTGGATGACAGCAAAGAAACTGACATCAACGAAGGCAGTTTCATATTGCTGAGGTTCCTACAGTGGGGGCACCAGAGGCTTTATAACGGCGAAGCACAAGCGGAGCGGCCTCTTGAACTTTTGGATTTTGGACAGTTCTCATACTCGCTATCATTGATTGTTATTTTCTTGTACCTAACTTTTGTAAAAATAAATAATTATACAGTTGATTGCCTTATTTAAAAGTAAAATTGAATAATAATTTCACATCAGAAGTGACAAACAACTTTCACGCCATGGGTAAATCAAAGCGAGGTAGTAGTAGTAAGCATTCAAAGCGAAAACGTGCTCGCTCCACTTCTTCAAGCTCGAGCACCAGGACGTCATCGCCGCCACCAAAGCTGAAAGATAAGGTATTTCATGATAATACCGAAACTGTGAGTAATTCAAATTCCACTACTTTGAACCATTTTATACCTGATTTTGATCCAATAAAAGATGATGTAGACACCTGGCTTAGCATTATTCGATCTTACACAAATACTTTTTCATGGTCTGATACAATGATTCGCTATCAAGCTTTGAATAAATTAAAAGGATCGGCTAAAGTATGGTATGATTCATTATTACGTACAGAAAAGCAGTGGCCCGCATGGAAATGGGACGACTGGAGGTTAAAATTGTCGGGTAGTTTCCAAATACGTCGAAATATGTTCGATCTTTTAAAAGAGATCATAGATAAAAAGCCTATCGTTATCCAATCTCTGTATGAATTTTATTTTGAGCAAAAGTGCAAGATAGATCGTTTATGTTTGAATTTTTCTGAACAGGATATTATTTCAATAATAGTAGGAAACATAGGTGACCACAATATCGGTGTGTCTATAGAAGCTATCAATTTTAAATCCAGTGAGGAATTAGCTAGTTATTTACACGGTCGCGTTTACAAGAGGCATGTAAAACAAGAAAGTAGTTCACGGGACATGCAGGTTAAACCAACAACCCATAGCCAGTCATCATCTGTAAATCGAACTCCTGCATCAACAAACTCGGCCGTTGCAAGCCAACCGTCTTCTTCTAGCGTTGGTCAAGATTTTAGTCAAAAAAATATTAAATGTTATAATTGTGGGGGTAACCATAAAAGGAACCAATGCGATGCAAATAAATGTGAATATTGTGGGAAAAGAGGGCACGTTGAATCGAGTTGTTACCATAAGAAAAATTCAACAAAACCTGTAGTGAAACCTGAACAAGAAACTAAATTTATTTCTGCAAATCCACGAAATAAGTTTATTAAAAACGTTTACATATTAAATAATTGTTATGAAGCATTAGTAGACGTGTCAAGGTTGCGTGAAATGGTGGACGAAAATGTTAAGGTCAGTGCAGAGGATCAAAAGAAACGATTCGATAAAACGCGTATCAAAGCCACACGGTATAAAGAAGGGGACTTGGTATTGGTTAAAATACAGAGTCAAAGTAATGATGGTCAAAGTCGAAAACTATTGCCTGCATTCAAAGGCCCATTCCAAATAAAGAAAGTTCTGGAAAATGATAGATACGAGATATCAGATTTAAGACTTTTAAGAGGTAGTCAAAGAAGCTCTAAAATATATAATGGAGTAGCCGCAGCGGAAAATATGAAACAATGGATTAATATTAATGATTGGAGCATTGAATGATATTAATTATAGCAAAGGAATGTAAATAATCAAAACCGTGTTGGCAAGGTATTTATCATAGAACTGTTTTATTGTTTATTTGCCACAAACTCCCTAATAACTGTGTTAATTAACTTGGGTCCAGACGCCATTGTTTAACTATTGTGTCTACTAATTGGACAGATGAATCGCTTTTATTCCTTGATTAGTATGTCAAATTAATTTTCCTTTAAGTTAACGAGCCTAGATAGAATGCTGTAACTGTAATTAAGGTGTACAGCATTAGTTGTTGTAGGTATTGCACATTATTTTGAAATGTAATGCTTTGCTTTGTTTTATGTTGTACAAGATCAACTTGGTACGCTTGAGTGAGTGAAATACTCTTCGAGTGCAAGTGCTGTGTTGTACAAGATCAACTTGGTACGCTTGAGTGAGTGAAATACTCTTCGAGTGCAAGTGATATGTTAGTCATGAACCTGGTCTCCTAAGTGTGGCAAAGTCCCTTTAGGTGCAGGAAGTGGCATTGCATTGCAAGAATTATTTAAGTGCGCAATATTTTTTCTGGTGCCCTTTCGTAAGAATGCTTTTCTTTATTTGTATTTTAACAGAGACATATTTTGATTTCAGTGTCCTATCCACGTCTCGTGAGGTGCCTGGGGCAGGCACCATGCAGCATGGCCGTGTTGGCAACATTGCATTTGAAGCGCCATCTGTGGATGACAGCAAAGAAACTGACATCAACGAAGGCAGTTTCATATTGCTGAGGTTCCTGCAGTGGTGCCCCCACTGCAGGAACCTCCACAGAACCAGAGGCTTTATAACGGCGAAGCACAAGCGGAGCGGCCTCTTGAACTTTTGGATTTTGGACAGTTCACTATTCTCATACTCGCTATCATTGATTGTTATTTTCTTGTAGGTACCTAACTTTTGTAAAAATAAATAATTATACAGTTGATTGCCTTATTTAAAAGTAAAATTGAATAATAATTTCACAAACATAATAAACAATTTCTGATCTAAAGAACTGAACGTCGTTACTATGTTGCGTCAGTTAACCCTTTTTCTTTTTAAACACACTTTCGGCCTTTCTTCTCAGAGTAGTCAGATAGAAAACGCCGAACTCATCTAGCTAATTTTTAATTTTATTTTATAAGATGACGTGTAAAAGTGATTCCAATAATCTATTTACAGAATAATCAATTTCATTTATATCATTTCATTTCATTTTCATGGAGAAGGGAGTGAAAACTCGACCGGGGAAGAATGGGGTGATAAGCCTTAACACGACCTCCTTGGCTATAAGGTGGCTTGTGCTGTCAACGACAATTCTGTTAAATATGTATTTTTTTTTTTAAATTAAGTTTCGCATATTAAAGGTACTCGTACATTGTTATTATTTACTTAATTAATTACAGAGATACAATTAATGTATAGTGTCATGGATACATAATCAATCTCTGCCTAGCTGTAAATCTTTAGCTAAATAAAGCCACGTTCTATTTGGTATTACGCTCATTATGCTACAGTGGGGATTTAATGTTTTTATTTCCTGAAATCCCTACCACGACTTATAGCAAATTTCAAGGGGATTTCAGGAATATAAACATGAAAAATTCCCACTGGATAATAATGTTAATCCCCACCAAAGGTGATTTGTCGGTGGGAGGTTCCTGTTTCGGATAAAGCGGGAGGAAACGCCCGGGTGTCAACACTGCGTGGATCGCCCGGAGGACACGGTGGAGCATACAGTGGAGGTCTGCCCGGCTTTGGCAGAGCACCGCCATGTCCTCGTGGAGGCGATCGATGGCGGGGATCTCTCGCGTCCGGCCCTGGTCCAGGCCATTGTACGGAGCGAGAGGGCATGGGAGGCCGTCACCTCCTTCTGCGAAGCAGTAATGCTCACGAAGTAGGAGGCGGAACGCGTGCGGGAGAGGCAAAATTTGCGCCCTCACGCCCCTAGCCGCCGCAGGAGGAGACACTGGGCGTCGGGATTCGATAGCCGATTCCCGGCCACCGTAGGCGCGGGCTTGCGGACGGTGAGCAATATGGGTAGCTCGCCGTCCGGTAAGGACCAGGCCCAGGTCGACGGTGCGTTGTGTTCCACGCGCGCCTCAAAGAGATTTCAGCAATTGAAGGGGTCTGAGTGGGACCGATACCTGCCAGGGTTGTGGGAAAGTCCGATAGGGAAACCGTGGCCCCTGGCAATGCACAGGCAACTGAAGGAACACGGGTGGGTTTTAGTCAGTAAGAGTCTGACACGCCCTCCCGCTCCACCCTGAGCGGGAGAACTCATTTGATGATTACCCACCCAAAAAAAAAGGGTGATTTGTCGGTGGGGATAATTCAAAACATGCTAGTAAGTGTTTCTATCTACCCTTAATAAGTATAATTTATGACGATGGAAGACAAGATGGAAAATGATGACGTGAGTGATGTGAAGCTTTGAAACCTCTCTTTCGGCTCGTGTTTATAATCAGTGAACCTTCCAGTTGGACGTAGGACATACTAGTTCCATGTATCCGACTGAAAGACTTGTATCTATGGTCATGAATAAAAATTATTTAAAAAAAAACAGTTCATGTCAAGAACTTAGGTTTTCTGATTGTGAATTTGTGATTTGTTTATTGTGGCGTACCCGTACACAATACAAGTCAATACAATCGGAATTAGTATAAAGTAATCTGTAAACGGATGTTCTGTTAAGGATGGTGTTTATAGACTGTTAGACATTATAGTAAATAAGTCTGTCTGTTGCCGTCCGTAGTCGGCGTAGTCCACAAAAGAAGTGCACACGTTATCTTCTAGCTTTTAATCGCATTTGATGATTACTGTAATAATTATTTACAAACCACGCCAGTTAGTTGTACGCTAAAGTGTTTTGCAATCATTTAAATGTAAAGCTGAACTAAATAACTTAACCTATACTTACATTTTGAGTTCAAAGATGGAAAAACTACCAATGTGTAGAATATGTTTAGCGGAGAATGTATGCATGTATAAAGTGGTCAACCGGAACTTACATGAACTATATGAAAAGCTGACTGATATTCCAGTAAGTTGATACTTATGATTCATTGATCTCATGCACAATACATTTTAAAATATATTGCTGTCGGTTTTTGTACACAACCCTGTCGGGCACTGCAAAAAAAAAGGCTCCATCACTGATATCAATGAAAGAAAATCATGTGAGGAAACCTGGAATTAAAATAAATATAATTATATCACCAATCTGCCTTTAGCAAGAATGGTAATCAATGCTCATGCCTCTCTGTAGGTCCATAATGGCTTTATCACAGCTTTGTAAACCAGTAACTTGTTCTCAGGTGAGAGTTTAGACTTTCTTCCCATAAACCAGTACAAATTCCAAATAGCTTGTTTTCTTTTGGCTTTTAAATGGGTTTTCCAAGTTAGTCGCCTGTCCAAGTGCATACCCAGATACTTCACAAAATATCTTTGTGTGGCAAGTCATTGCTTCCCAGCTTAACCGCAGGGCAGTGACCTTTTCTGAGTGTGGATGTCATTTGCGTGGGTTTTGATGCAATTGCATTATTCTCCACTTCTCAAGACAGCTATCTGTCAAGTCTAGTGCCTCTTGCAGCTTTCTCAAGGTTTCTTTTGGATATTTGTGGCTGGATTGTTGAGTCATTGGCAAAAGATGCAATTGTAACATTGGAATTTGTGGTATATCTGCCTGCTGTGAAGACAGTGTAGAGAACGGGACCCAGAACAGAGCCTTGGAACTCCTGTTCTTATTTCATGAAACTCAGAGTAGCTATCCTCTTCTCTAACTTGCAATCTGTTAGATTGCTCTAGAACTCTATGCCAAGAACAATCAAATGCCTGTTGCACATCTAACAATGCAGAAGCGCAATATTCTCCTAGCTCAAGTCATTGTCGTATTTTGTTGCATACTCGATGGACCTGCTATATTGTGGAATGCCTCTCACGGCTCACGATTGTTGTTTAATGATAGTGGAGGTTTCACTTCTTGCAGGTGGTCATATGTTGCTGTGTATTTCCAGAAGGAATAATTTGTGGCAGACGTGACAGGTTCAGTTTAGCAACGTGCTGCCTCGCTAGAAATAATGTGAGGTTATTTGGGAGTTCTAGAGATCTAGATAGATCTAGAGAGGATCTCCTTAACCCTCCACAACATTTTTTTTTACCGGAGATGTTTTTTAAAAATTAAACATTTTTTTTTGGCTATTTAAAAAAAAACTATTTACTGCTGCAAGAGCCAGGAAAACGAGCTTGGGACTTGGGGCACTCTGTATCGGACAGGTTAGGTTCGAAAGGGTCATCTCAACCATCCACAGCCATCTTCAACTCAGCCTTTACTTAAAAAATTGTATATTTACCATATAACATACTTTTTTTAATTTGAACTTGACTTGAAACGTTTTACATTTATCTTGTAAATGTGTCTCTTCAAGTCTCTTGTGAACGCGATATTTTTACGTCCGTTCGAACGTAGGCTTAGGTTTTCGAATTGGGTTAGGGTTAGGTCCTCTGGATACCGCACGGTCTCCGGTGAGGCGGCGAGCCTCCTTGCCGGATTGCCGCCATGGGATCTGGAAGCAAAAGTCCTCGCGCATATCTGGGAGTGGCGCGAGGAGGTGAAACGCCGGGGCTTGACTCCGATGCCGCGAGAAATCGCGGCACAGCGGACAGAGCTCCGACGGGATCTCATGGCGTCATGGAGAGTGCGATTGTCGCAACCCAGTGCTGGGCACGCCACTATTGCGGCGATAAGTCCCCTCTTTGAGGAGTGGCTGGAGAGGCGCCACGGCGTCCTCACCTTCCGCCTGACGCAGGTCCTCACCGGACACGGCTGTTTCGGGAGGTACCTGTTTCGGATAAGGCGGGAGGAAACGCCCGGGTGTCATCACTGCGTGGATCGCCCGGACGACACGGTGGAGCATACGTTGGAGGTATGCCCGGCTTGGGCAGAGCACCGCCGTGTCCTCGTGGAGGCGATCGGTGGCGGGGATCTCTCGCGTCCGGCCCTGGCCCAGGCCATGGTACGGAGCGAGAGGGCATGGGAGGCCGTCACCTCCTTCTGCGAAGCAGTAATGCTCGCGAAGGAGGAGGCGGAGCGCGTGAGGGAGAGGCAAAATTCGCGCCCTCACGCCCCTAGCCGCCGCAGAAAGAGACGCCCTCGGGCGTCGGGAATCGATTGCCGATTCCCGGCCACCGTAGGCGCGGGCTTGCGGACGGTGAGCAATGGGTAGCTCGCCGTCCGGTAAGGACCAAGCCCGGGTCGACGGCGCGCTGTGTTCCACGCGCGCCTCAAAGAGATGTCAGCGAATGAAGGGGTCCGATGAGACCATTGCCTGCCGGGGTTGCGGGAAAGTCCGAAAGGGATACCGTGGCCCCCTGGCATTGCACGGGCAACAGAAGGAACACGGGTGGGTTTTAGTCAGTAAGAGTCTGTCACGCCCTCCCGCTCCACCCAGAGCGGGAGGAGTCATTTGATGATTTCCCACCCAAAAAAAAAAAAAAAAAAAAAAGGGTTAGGTAGGTCCTCTGTTTCTTTGAGTGCCGATTTAAGCAATTTTGTCATTTTATTGTACTTTGTCTTGTCTTTGGGGTGTTTGCTTGTGTGCCATACCCCGCGAAATCTCCTTTTTTCCTAAACAATAACTTAGTACCTTAGGAAAATTAAAAGTTTTAATTTTTCTGTCAATTTCGGTTGCATAACATTTCCAACAAGCTTCTTGGACCAATTTAGTGACATTTTCAGTTGCTTCTTCAATGTCATTTTCTGTTTTGAGCCTATTAATTAATATTATTTTGCAGGTAGTGTCTGAAGTCATTCCAGTCGGTTTCGTTGTTGTAGAGGGTGGTTGGTTTATCGAGGTTGATCACAGTGGTGCTGACGGCCAGATTTATCAGCGTGTGATTAGAAGATCCATCTTGATAGGACTCAGTGTGAAAATAATATTGGGACATTCCCTGTACAATAAATAACTCTATTATGCCTGGTTGCTTGTTTGAATCTGTTGGGCAGAGCGTTGGTTCTTTTGTTGACAGTGTGATGACATTTGTGCTGTCAATAGACTTTTTGAGTTCCCTTCTGCGGGTTGTGACTAATCTTGATCCTTGAATGAGTGTGCCTTGAATTCCAGTCTCCCCCTGCTATGAAGCGTCCGCCCAAACTTGAGAAGTATTGGGTGAAGACAGTCTCACTGATCTTGTGTTTAGGTGGACAATATAAAGCAGATTTACCTATTAAAATACCCTGCCTTGTCTTTGATGTTAACAGCTTGTATGTGCTCTAATCGGTAGCTTAGTAAAGGATAGTGTTTGATAGTTTGCTTAACAAGAATGGCTGAACCGGCGCGTGATATACCATCTGGGTGGTTTGTGCTGTCTACATTAAAGCCTGGAACTATTATTGAACTTCTTGATGTGAAATGTGTCTGATATCAGAACAATGTCGAAATTGTGTAGCTTTATTACCATTTCTAGCTAGCTCTCCCTTGTTGGGAGCTAGAAATGGTAATAAAGCTACACAATGGGAAAACTTTCATGATGATGATTCATGAAAGTTTTCCCATGAGAACTGTTATAAGCCCTATTTGGGAGCTAATCTGCTGTAAGAGAATTCAATTATTTCACTTTGTTCTTGTTCATCTTCCTTAGTTGTTGTGGGCGGATTAACTTTTGCTTTTTGAAAAGAGATTTTAAAGTTCATTGGTATAGTTGTAGTTTGAGCAGCCCGCTGTTGGTGGTTTAAGATGTGTTCTGCTTCTGCTTTGGGGTATGATTGTCCTTGTTGGAACTGTCTCTTCATGTTCAGTAATAGTTTGTAATTTAGATTGCTGTATGACTGGTATCATTGTTAATTCCAATAGCGGTATTTGCGGTGTTGATTGAGGTACAGATTTTATTACTTGTGGCCTGTTCTTCATTTTCCCTTGGGCGTTTTCCGCATGGCATCCCCTGTAGTTGGCAGGGTGACTTCCTAAACATAAAGCACATTTAGCTGGTGTAGTGCGGTCTTTCTTCAGGCATTCTGATGTTTTGTGGGCTTCAGCACACTTCACACGTCTATAAGGTCTGAGACAGTTGTTCTTTGTGTGCCCGTATTGCTGGCATCTGGTATATTGAAATACGGTGTTTCTCTTTATTGGAACTTCAATAATCACCGATGTGTTGCAGATAGAGCGAATCTTCTTAACATATTTGTTTTTCTCACTTTGTTCAAGATTAACAAAGAAGGTTTAAGTAGGCTGACGTTCTGGGCCGTACTTGGCGTTTATGATTTGTTCCCTTATTTAATTTCCATTTTATTTCTTCGACTATCGCTTCGAGAGGTGTAATATGATGCAGATTTGAAGTTGGGAAGGCGCTAAGTATTTTCTTCATATAAACAAAATAGTGTAAGACAAGTTTTGTTGCAGTTTATTACTGAAGACAATAGACCGATGCTCACTTGTTTCTTCTGCTGCGTTAAACTAAAGCAATGCTACCGATTATTGAGAAAATGTCTGAAAGCCGAAGAGCTGTTCGCTCAGATGATGAATGAGGATTATGAGGTGAGATATTCCTCAACAGCCATTTGTTCTAATAATTTCAAATTTCAGTACAATGTAGAAGTGATTACTCTCTAGCTCATACCTATTGTGTCTGGACTTCACACCAACCATACTATTGAGTGTTGATTGTTGATATGAACGCTTTTGTCAAATGTAATAATTATTACATGCTAATATACTCCACATAATAGGTACTGATATAACATAATTATGTATGAAACTTGTGTGGCAGTTTGGTTTGATAGGGTTCCTCCTCATGACAGCATGAGCTATTATGTAATAATGCCAGCTAATTTTATAATAATGAATTATAAAATTAGCTGGTGCATTGTTCAGTGAGGTTGATAGCATGGCCGCCTCTCCAGGGTACATAGAACCTACCTACTTGAGTATCCCCATTTGTGGAGGCTCTTTTGACTGGCTTAAGTATGATGGAATTTTTTTGTGCTCATGGGACTGTAATCATCAGCATGTTTTCCTAATACAATATTCATCTTTTACAGCCCAAGCCTTTAATAAACCAAGACCACTTCAGTGGGTTTATTAAATCTCCAATAGTGCACATAAGTATAGTTGATGTTTGTCAAACTGAAAGCATTGCTATCAAAGAAGAATTACCAGCTGTTTGCGAGAAACTAGATGATATTATCGAAATGGATGGACATCAAAGTGAAGGTATGTTTTTAAGAACATCCTACTTCCTGCTTTCTTACTATCCTACTTCCTACATATTATAAACTAGCTTTTGCCCGCCGCTTCGCTCGCGTGGATGTCGGAAAATGTCCCAAGGCAACGTACATACAACTGGGATTAAAATTACTCTGTGTTAATTCAGGTTAAAAACTATATGTGTGCCAAAGGACCACGGGCAACTTTGTATGGAGTCTGGTCCCAACTCTCAACAGTGATGAAACTTATGCCATGTGAAATTTTTTGGGGTATTATTTAATTTATAGGTACTATGGCATCTAAATCCAGCGCGAACATGATGTTTTGGAACATCCAAAAAAAGGTTAGGTTACGTTAGATTCCCGGCCGGTATCGACTCGATGGTCCGCCGTTTTCGACTCGATGGTATTTGTAAAATACATTCTTTGAGCCGACTTGAATAACTTCCACTAGTTCTACCTGTATTGACAATATGTTTACACACCTAAGACCTTCTAACCATTTAATTATAAATGAGTTGGATTCTGATCACTGTGGCCAGTTAGTCACTTTCCCTCAGAAAACAGTCAGAGCTTAAAGAAAACTTTTAAACTAAGAGTTTTGTTCCTGTAAGTAAATAAAAGTCGGTTAGGACAATTTAAAAATAATTTAATGGAAATACTACCGGGTTTGCCTTATCACAACGACCCGGATCGAGCTTATACTTCACTATTTAACCTCATCAATTGTGAGTTTAGGAAGGTTTTCACCTCTAAAACATTGCCTGTTTGTGACCGCGTCATATTTAGTGATTGGGCAACACCAGGTATTTACAAAAGTAGGCAAAAGTTATTTGAATTATATCATGAAAAAACATATACCGTGATCAATCAATCTGCCTAGCCTTTTCCCAACTATATTGGGGTCGGCTTCCAGTCTAACCGGATGTAGCTGAATACCAGTATTTTACATGGAGCGACTGCCTATCTGACCTCCACAACCCAGTAACTGGGTAATACGATACCCCTTGGTAAGACTGGTTGTCAGAATTTCAGGCTTCTGACGACCCGTAACGACTGTCAAAGATCCACGAATGACAACCGGGACCAACGGCTTAACGTGCTTTCCGAGGCACGGAGGAGTCTCGGTATGTAAAGATGGTCACCCATCCACAGACCAACCCCGGCAAGCGTAGCTTAACCTGACGGATCGACCCGTGCGGCAGTTACTACTTAGCCACGAGCTCCAACATATACCGTGATGAAACTTTTAAAGAATTTGTTAAGAAATATTCTAAAACTTTTAAAAAAGCCTGTTCCTCAGCAAAAGCCATACATTAACGACAGGACTCATTCGCTGTATGAAAAATAGAGATAAACTGCATATGAAAGCTAAATCTGTAGCGGTTACACCGCCACATACGAACTACGCATCAAAAGACATGACGTCACACAAATCCTGCATCGCGCAATTAGAGTTTACCGCGCGAACGACATAGATAAGACTATCCGAAATCAACAGTCGGGCAGTCGGCCCGCCAGACACAACACCCGTCTGGTAGGAGGATCCTCCCTTTTCTATGGTGGATGAGTGAACTTTACACCCTGTTCCTCATGCCCCTAAATTGGTGACCCCGAGTATGAACGTCAACGCAGCCTTCGTGCAACTATTTCAGCGTGACGTCATCATCATCATCACTCCCGCAAGCTTTCGTGAGGCGAGTCACACAGACAGCCAGCACCCTCGGCTTCAACGGGTATCCTGACCACCAGCATGCAGCGAACGCGCATTCCTGGTCATCACCCTCAGCCTCATCACCCCGACTCACTGGGGAATCACCGCAATCATCTCAATCAGCGCAATCACCGCTATCACCTCAATCACCTCAATAACCACAACCGCCGCAATCACCGCAGACAGTTCCGACTCACCGCGAACTGTGCGGCACCCGGTTCCGACTCACTGGAACTTTAGCTGGCACTGTGAAGCATCGCAAGATACAAGACTCAGCCCACTATCGACCTCCGGTCTCCGGAGGGGAGTGATGTAGCGGTTACACCGCCACATACGAACTACGCATCAAAAGACATGACGTCACACAAATCCTGCATCGCGCAATTAGAGTTTACCGCGCGAACGACATAGATAAGACTATCCGAAATCAACAGTCGGGCAGTCGGCCCGCCAGACACAACACCCGTCTGGTAGGAGGATCCTCCCTTTTCTATGGTGGATGAGTGAACTTTACACCCTGTTCCTCATGCCTCTAAATAATCCAAATAATCTAATTTTGCAACTGTCATATAAACGATATCGTAACTTCTGTAATAATCTTCTAAAAAAAGTAAAAAGCAACTACGATAAAATTGCACTAGAAAAAGCTGGTACAAACAGTAAAAAAATATGGAATTTTATAAAAAATGTAACGTATACTTCGAAAGATAATCAGTCATCTTCAGGTTTATTACAAGCAGACTCATCACAGTTAGCATCTGCCAACATTGCGAATAATTTCTTTGTTAATGTTGGTAAATGTCTGGCTGAAAATGTTCAGGGCCAATCACAATATCTAACAAGCACACCATTTACATGTAGCACTATTTTATCATCCTTTGTGTTGCAAGACACTGACGAGACTGAGGTAGAAGCGATAATTATGAGTTTAAAGGACGACTGTGCAGTTGGCTGGGATAACATATCAAATAAAATTATTAAACAGTTCAGGCACATTTTGGGACCGCCACTAACTTCTATTTTCCAAAAATGTTTTTCGACAGGTGTTTTTCCCGAGTGCCTAAAAAAAGCAGTTGTTGTCCCCGTTTACAAATCAGGCAGTAAAGATCAAGTGACAAATTATAGACCCTATTTCCTTACTGCCTACTATTTCTAAAATATTAGAAAAAAATATGAATAAATCAATTTTATCTAAACGGCAGTTTGGATTTAGACCTAAAATGTCTACAGACGATGCCGTGCACCATCTGACTGACTATGTAGCACAAGAACTTGATAATGGTAACCACACAGTAGGAATCTTCCTGGACCTCGCCAAAGCTTTTGATTCAGTTTCTATTCAAATTCTGTTGCGCAAGCTTGAAGCCATAGGTATCAGAGGCACCCAGCTGAAACTATTTAAGAGCTATCTAGAAGACCGTACCCAATGTGTACGGATTGGTAATGTTCTCAGCGATAGTAAAAAAACCACGTCCTTCGGAGTTCCCCAAGGAAGTATTTTAGGGCCTACACTATTTTTAATATACATAAACGATCTTTGTAACCTAAATCTAGATCACGGCCAAATTGTTTCTTATGCTGATGACACTGCCCTTCTATTTTCGGCTGACTCAGAAAAAAATGTCTACGAGCTTGCGCAAAATGGGTTCAATATTGTTAATAAATGGCTTCAACATAATTCACTAACACTAAATGCAGACAAGACAAATTACATTAAGTTTTCGATGCGCAAGCAAACACCAACAAGCACTAATTCGACATTATATGCTCATCATTGCACAATTCCAACAGAAAACCAATGTGTTTGTCCCAAAATTAAAATGGCAAATACAACAAAATACCTTGGTGTCATAATAGATGAAACACTTTCGTTCAAACAACATATACAAGCATTAAATAATAGAATTCGCAAGTTGATATTTGTTTTTAAAAAGATACGCTATATTGCTGACCCAAAACGAATTACACAAGTTTACTTTGCGCTGTGTCAATCAATATTAACTTACTGTATTACCTCATGGGGTGGAGCGGGTAAAACAATGTTACTAACCATCGAGAGAGCTCAAAGGGCGATCCTCAAAGTGTCTACTTTCCGCCCTTTCCTTTTTCCTACTAACCTCCTATACAAATCTTGTGAAGTATTAACAGTTAGACAGCTATTTATAATGGGTATTGTATTAAAACAACACATAACTCTACCCTACAGCACTGCATATACTAATAAAAGATGTAAAGGTATAGTTTGTCCACAAAATACA
Organism: Xanthia togata; assembly: GCA_963853775.1. Taxonomy (NCBI): domain Eukaryota; kingdom Metazoa; phylum Arthropoda; class Insecta; order Lepidoptera; family Noctuidae; genus Xanthia; species Xanthia togata. The sequence continues at coordinate 4,370,999 of OY970815.1, forward strand.
ACAAAACATGCTTTTGTATCTAAATACGATCACACATCACTCACATCACACGCACCATCACATCTATATCACGATTATGACAGCTGATTGTTGACAGCCCTCAGCTGTCATAATCGTGATATCTAATCGGAACGCCAATTAGCGCTGTGAGCGATTGTGTTCTAATTCGGAAAGCGGTCTAAAACCACCCCGGTGTTCCGTCTCACACTTGCACCGGGGATCACGGGATCTAATGCGACTTCCGCCATCTCCGGCTAGTGCCGGCCCGCCTCTGGGCCACCTCGAGTTAGGGGGGAGTGAGTTGTTAAACTCCCCCCTTACATCATAGAGAGGCGCGTGTGGAACACTAGGCGCCACCATCTCGGGTCCTAAGGAGTAGGGGGCGACGGATTTCCCCAGATCCGTCGCCCAAGACTGGACTGGACTGGACCTGTAGCGGTTACACCGCCACATATAATTATAGGACTACGGAACGACATATATAAGACTATCCGACATCAACAGTGGGGCAGTCGGCCCGCCAGACACAACACCCGTGTGGTCGGAGGATCCTCCCTTTTCTATGGTGGATGAGTGAACTTTACACCCTGTTCCTCATACTCCTAAATTGGTGACCCTGAGTATGAACGTCAACGCTGCCTTGGTGTAACTACTTCAGCGTGACGTCATCATCATCATCACTCCCGCAAGCTTTCGTGAGGCGAGTCACACAAACAGCCAGCACCCACGGCTTCAACGGGTATCCTGACCACCAGCATGCAGCGAACGCGCATTCCTGGTCATCACCCTCAGCCTCATCACCCCGACTCACTGGGGAATCAACGCAATCATCTCAATCAGCACAATCACCGCTATCACCTCAATCACCGCAATCACCTCAATCATCACAGCCGCCGCAATCACCACAGACAGTTCCGACTCACCGAGAACTATGCGGCACTCGGTTCCGACTCACTGGAACCTTAGCTGGCACTGTGAAGCATCGCAAGATACAAGACTCGGCCCACTATCGACCTCCGGTCTCAGGAGGGGAGTGATGTAGCGGTTACACCGCCACATATAATTATAGGACTACGGAACGACATATATAAGACTATCCGACATCAACAGTGGGGCAGTCGGCCCGCCAGACACAACACCCGTCTGGTCGGAGGATCCTCCCTTTTCTATGGTGGATGAGTGAACTTTACACCCTGTTCCTCATGCCCCTAAATACCCAAGCGAACCTTTTTTTTTTTTTTTGGTCTCAGGGTGGAAAATCTCTCTCTGACAGACTAAAAACCACCCCGGTGTTCCATCTCACACCTACGTCGGGGGTCGCGGGAACGCAGATACTTCCGCGACCCTCGGCTGGTGCCGGCCCGCCTCTGCGGGCCAACTCGAGTTTGGGGGGAGTGAGGTGTTAAACTCCCCCCTTACATCATAGAGAGGCGCGCGTGGAACACTACGCGCCGCCATCTCGGGTCCTAAGGAGTAGTGGGCGATGGATTTCCCCAGATCTGTCGCCCCTGGACCCATTTAGGGGGGCTGGAAGAGGGCGTTATCTGCCCTCCGCCGACGCCCGGTGCGTCTGCTGCGGATCGGGTTAGCGGAAGCAATCTCCCGCTCCCTTTCCGCAGCCTTCTTCTGTGAAATGACTGTTTCGCAGAAGGATACCACCGCGTCCCAGGACTCCTCGCTGCCGACCATCGAGTTGACAACGGCCGGCAGCGACAGGTCACTACCGACACCTGAGATGAGGGCACGGCGTGGCTCCTCCCAAGCAACACACTCTGCCAGCGTGTGCCGAGCCGTGTCCTCCTGACAGTCGACGCAGTGGTGACACCGAGCATCCGGCTCCCTGTTTATGCGACACAGGTACTTCCCGAATCAACCATGCCCCGAGAGCACCTGCGTTACCCGAAACGACAGGGAGCCGTGCCTCCTCCCGAGCCAGCGCTCGAGCACTGGCCGGACCGCACCGTTGGTGACGGGGCCGGCGGTTGGGCGTGAAAACCTATCCCGCCATTCCGCCACCAGAGCTGCGTGAAGCTGTGACCGACGCAGCTCCAAATGTCGCTGCGTCAGCCGCTCGCCTCGCGCCCTCGAGTTCTCGCGCCACCGATACAGTGACGCGAGTACCTTCGCCTCGAGGTCCCAGGGCGGGGATCCGGCCAGTACACAAGCCGCCTCGTAGGAGATCGTGCGATACCCCCTGATGACTCTGACGGCCATCGCTCGCTGCGGCTTCCGCAGAACAGCGATGCTGCCGGCCGTCAGGTCAGCCGCCCAGATCGCGGCCCCATACAGGGCCATCGATCGCACGATCCCCACGTAGAGCCGCCTACAGGCGGCGCTCGGGCCCCCCAGATTGGGAAGCACCCAAGCGAACCTAACCTAACCAAAAAGGGTACCTACCTAGCTACATATATACCTACCCTACCTACCTACATACCTACCCTATCTACCTACATAACCTACCTATCCTATCTACCTTCATACCTACCTACCCACATACCTATCTTTTTTTTTTTTTTCTCTGTTTTGAAAATCCTCATGGATGTCCTCCGCCCTGGGGTGGGCGGATGGGTCTGTCAGACTCGTACTGCCTAAAAACCACCCCGGTGTTCCATCTCACACCTAAGCTGGGGGTCGCGGGAACGTAAATACTTCCGCAACCCTCGACTGGTGCCGGCCCGCCACGGCGGGCCTCTCCTCGTATCGAGGGGGGAGTGAGGTGTTTGACTCCCCCCGCGACGTCTTAGAGGGGCGCGCGTGGAACACTACGCGCCACCACCTCGGGTCCGACGTATGGGGGACGGCGGACGTCCCCGAGTCCGTCGCCCCTGGACCCATTTAGGGGGACTGTAAAGAGCGTTGTCCGCCCTCCTCCGGTGCCCAGTGCGCCTGCTGCGGGCAGGGTGAGAGGATTTGATCTCCCTCACTTTTTCCGCAGCCTCCTTCTGCGAGATGACTGTCTTGCAGAAGGAAACCACCGCGTCCCAGGACTCTTCGCTGCCGGCCATGGAATTCACGAGGGCCGGCAGCGAAAGGTCACTGCCTACTCCGGAGACGAGGGCACGGCGCGGCTCCTCCCAAGCGGCACACTCTGCCAGCGTATGCCGTGCCGTGTCCTCCCGACAGTCGACGCAGTGGTGACACCGGGCGTCCGGCTCCCTGTTTATGCGACACAGGTACTTCCCGAAGCAACCATGCCCCGAGAGCATCTGCGTCACCCGAAACGACAGGGAGCCGTGCCTCCTCCCGAGCCAAGTGTCGAGCACCGGCCGGACCGCCTCAATAGTGTTAGTGTTGAGGCCGGCGGTAGGGCGTGAGAGCCTGTCCCGCCATTCCGCCACCAGGACCTCGCGAAGCTGCGACCGACGCTGCTCCATTTGTCGCTGCATCGGTCGCTCACCTCGCTCCCACAGCTCCACAGATGCAATGACGCGAGTACTTTCGCCTCCAGGTCCCAGGGCGGGGATCCGGCCAATGCGCAAGCCGCCTCGTAGGAGATCGTGCGATACCTCCTGATGACTCTGACGGCCATTGCTCGCTGCGGTCTCCGCAGAACTGCGATGCTACTGGCCGTCAGGTCAGCCGCCCAGATCGGGGCCCCATACAGGGCCATCGATCGCACGATCCCCACGTAGAGTCGCCTACAGGCGACGCTTGGGCCCCCCAGATTAGGAAGCAGCGTTGACAGCGCCCCAACCGCGCCCATCAACTTGGGCGCCAGCCGCCGGAAGTGGGGTCCAAAGTCCCACCGGCTTTCGAGCACCAATCCCAGATACTTCATGGTAGACTCGACAGCGATCCGGACCCCGCCGACCACTATGTGTGATCCAGGCGGCGCGCGGCGGCGCGGGCCGGGGACCATGAACCACCATGGCCACACCTACCTACCCTTTTTTTTTTTTTTTTTGGTCTCGGGGTGGAAAATCCTCATGGATGTCCTCCGCCCTGGGGCGGGCGGAGGGGTCTGTCAGACTCTTACTGACTAAAAACCACCCCGGTGTTCCGACTCACACTTACGCCGGGGGTCGCGGGAACGACAAAATCTTCCGCAACCCCCGGCTGGTGCCGGCCCGCCACCGCGGGCCTCGTCTCGGGTTAGGGGGGGGAGTGAGGTGTTTGACTCCCCCCGCGACGTCTCAGAGGGGCGCGCGTGGAACACTACGCGCCGCCACCTCGGGTCCTGATGTGTGGGGGGCGACGGACGTCCCCGAGTCCGTCGTCCCTGGACCCATTTAGGGGGGCCGGAAGAGGGCGTTGTCCGCCCTCCGCCGACGCCCGGTGCGCCTGCTGCGGGCCGGGTGAGTGGACGAGATCTCCCTCTCCCTTTCCGCAGCCTCCTTCTGCGAGACGACCGTCTCGCAGAAGGCGACCACCGCGTCCCAGGACTCGGCGCCGCCGACCATAGCGTTCACTACGGCCGGCAGCGACAAGTCACTGCCTACTCCTGAGATGAGGGCACGGCGCGGCCCCTCCCAAGCGGCACACTCTGCCAGCGTGTGCCGCGCCGTGTCCTCCCGGCAGTCGACGCAGTGGTGACACCGGGCGTCCGGCTCCCTGTTTATGCGACACAGGTACTTCCCGAAGCAACCATGCCCCGAGAGCACCTGCGTCACCCGAAACGACAGGGAGCCGTGCCTCCTCCCGAGCCAGCGCTCGAGCACCGGCCGGACCGCCTCAATGGTGTTGAGGCCGGCGGTAGGGCGTGAGAGCCTGTCCCGCCATTCCGCCACCAGGACCTCACGAAGCTGCGACCGACGCAGCTCCAAATGTCGCTGCGTCAGCCGCTCGCCCCGCGCCCGCGCTTCCTCGCGCCACCGATACGATGACGCGAGTACTTTCGCCTCCAGGTCCCAGGGCGGGGATCCGGCCAGTGCACAAGCCGCCTCGTAGGAGATCGTGCGATACCCCCGGATGACTCTGACGGCCATCGCCCTCTGCGGTCTCCGCATGACGGCGATGCTCCCGGCCGTCAGGTCAGCCGCCCAGATCGGGGCCCCGTAAAGGGCCATCGATCGCACGATCCCCACGTATAGCCGCCTACAAGCGGCGCTCGGGCCCCCCAGATTGGGAAGCAGCGTTGAGAGCGCTCCAGCAGCGCCCAGCAGCTTGGGCGCCAGCCGTCGGAAGTGGGGCCCGAAGTCCCACCGGCTGTCGAGGACCAATCCTAGGTACTTCATGGTACCCTCGACAGCGATCCGAGCCCCCCCGACCACGATATGTGAGCCGGGTGACGGCGCCCGCCGGGGGCCATGGAACACCATAGCCTCCGACTTGCTGAGGGCCACCTCCAGGCCTAGGCGACGTATGCGGCTCACCACCTGTGAGACCGCAGCCGTCGCCAGCAACGCTGCTTCCCTGTGCGAGCTCCCCCGGGCAGTGACTAGCGTGTCGTCCGCATAACACGTCAGGTCTACCCCCGGCCTGAGCTCGCCCCTCAGCACCCAGTCGTACCCGATGTTCCACAGGAGCGGCCCTAAGACCGAGCCCTGTGGAACACCGCACGACATGCGGCGCTGGAATCCGCCATCACGTCCCGCGTAACACCTACCTACCCTACCCTAACCTAACCTTTTTGAATGTTCCAAAACACCGTATTCGCGCTCGATTACGACTTAGCTGCCATAGTATAAATTAAATAATATCCCAAAGCTTTCACATGGCATAAGTTTCATCACTGCTGAGAGTTGGCTCCAAAATGACGCATGGTCCTTTCATCCAAATCCGACTCATACCTACTACATTACCATCACGCCTTGTTTCCCGAAGGCTTGGGCAGAGGTGTACCTGTACTACCTGTGGTAGGTACACCCACATTTCGCCAGTTATGTTTAAGTCCAGACTCCGGGCTGCTACTGAGAAATTCCAGATAGAACCACCAATGTTTTGGATTGTGTTCGTCAGGGAAATAAAGCGACTCTTCCTGGTATAAAGACTTATAATTTCTTTGAGATGCTTCTAATTACAAAGTAATATTATTTTAAAAAAAAACCGTTAATTTGAATTTAAATCGTCGTCAGTTAGAATATAATGCAAAGCGACTATTGTTCAGAGTCCAATAACACTTATACCTACACCTCGTAGCGATTAACCTAACCTAGAGTAGGGAACTTCGCGGCGGGGGCGCGTCAAAAAGTTCGCGTACTGCATTTTTAAACTCGTGATAACTTAGAAATTGAATGTCCGATTCGAAAGAATTAAAAAGTATTTTACTGCTACATAAATACCCTTGTAGATAAAACTATTTATTTCTATAAGAATGAATACTACGATACCTACGAATGTAACCAACGTTTGTTTCTACCGGCGCGCGGCGGTGATATAATTAGATCTAATAATAATAAAAAATTGAACACAAAAGCTGCTATTGTGACTTAACTATGATAGTTAGATATATTCCGTCGCGGACTTTTTTGTAGGTAATAATTAGTACTCTAATCATGTAGGACATCATTTTTATGTATCATCAATAGTTTTCTCAGCGCACGCCAAATAATGATTTTTATAGGCAAAATTGTGCTACTTTGGGTTACATTACTGAAATTTTCTTAAGGATATCAATTTTTTTTGAAAATATTTCTTAAGGATATCAATTTTTTTTGAAAATAAATTGTAACCTATGCTCATCAGGGATAATGTCGGCTTCTAATAGTAAAATATTTTTTCAAATCGGTCCAGTAGTTTCGGGGCCTATTCAATACAAAAAAAACAAAAAAATCTTTCCTCTTTATAATATTAGTAATAGTATATATTATAATATAATATTATATTCATATTTTTATAATTATTATTAGTGTAGAAGTGTAGATGTGAAAGTTTCTGTGTTTGGATGTTTGTTACTCAATCACGCAACAACGGCTAAACGGATTTGGATGAAATTTGGCACACAGTTTATAACCTGGATTAACATATAGGTTACTTTGTATTCCGGTAGTAGGTTCCCGTGGGATAATTTCCGACATCTACGCGGGCGAAGCCGCGAGCGAAAGCTATTATTAGCTAGTATGTTCTTGGCAGAGAATAAGTCAAAAGTAAAAGGTTGAGTTTGAGTATCAGCACTTCAGCAGGTTTGTTTTTAATATTCAATGATATTTTCGTCAATAGTGGACCGATTTTGAAAATTCTTTTCATTTGGTAGAGGAAGCTGTGTGCGTTACCCCAGCCAGATAATGTTGAAAATCGTCATCTAAGTGCAATAGATAATTAGAAATACAGCTTCTGTAATTGGTAAGCAGATTTTTAAATTTGGTATGCTGATAGTTTTTTAATTATTTGATAAAAACACTTCCGGCTGGAGTAACGTTACCCCAGCCAGATCTTTTGTTTTCTAATGGATATTTTGAAATAAATTTTATCTAAATAATTAGAAATGAATTTGAAATAAATGGTACGACTTAATTTGTATTTGTATTTGCTATGGTTGCGAAGATATTTAAAATCCTGCTGGAGTAACGTTTGCACGATTGCTGTATCTCGGAATTGACTATACGGATGATTGTAATATTTATACATGAGATCTGGCTAATTAGTTATAATTTGTTACGCAATAAACGAATCCACTATAATGCACCGTTTTGAAGTTATTTTAGTAAATAGAAAATTGCTTTAATAGTTCCTAGCACTTCCATTATGCACCCCAAAGACTAAACTTAAACGTTATTATATCGATAATTACTGTCTTTAAATGGTACTGAAGTTTCATTAGTATCCTATACGTAATTAAAAAGATAAGATGATTTTCCGGCCACGGCGCGCAGCTGGGTTATTTGACCACCGATTAACCGAGTTTACTGTAGTAGTGGTAACTGAATTTTACATCAATAATTAGAAATACAGTTCAATTATATACATGTGAAATTTCAGACTTGTACACTAATTAATTACCGAGATAATCGAAAAAAATGATGTATGCGTGGTAACCCGACCAAATCTAGAATGTTATAAAAAAGCGGGCGCGCAATACATTATACCAACCTTCTACAACTTACAGTATCATACGTGAGAATAATTACGTGTTTAGTACAGACGGGTAAACAAGTGGTAAAGTAAAACATATTTATAATGGAATATTCATTTAAAAAATAATAATGCGTAGGTAATAACAAATATGGAGTATCTAACTATGTAGATGATGATGATCCTATGCAGATAATTATTTTAATTACGGTAAGTACTTACTTACTTACCTTATATAAATTTACTTCAAAAATAATCACAGATATTTTTTATGGACTAATATGCAACGTCGCTTGCTTATCTGAAATTAAAATTAAGAACTGATCAAATTCAAATTCAAATAAAAATTAAGTTTTATTGTAATAGATCACAGATCAACAATAATAAAATGTAATAAGTTAATAACATCACAGTGCAGCAAGTAGGTACTAACATATCATAGAACTTTACAAAAGATAGGTAGGTAGGTTCTACTGTTTTATCTAATATGATTTAAAAAATCACAAATGTCTTACATAAAGATAGCCGTATTCTTAATTGAGTTTTATTGTATAAAAATAAAACATTTACAATACTAAAAATAAACGACATAACAATGCAGTCAACTTCTTACAATACGTACTTTTTGACTAACTAAGCATGTAAATTATATAATATTATCAAGATGTTCAGGTACCTACGTAAGTAGGTACCTACCTACGTCATCGATATAATGGTTAAACGTAGGTAGGTATTTGAAGCATGGCATAGTGGACACTACTTTGAGCAATTTAAAGTTTATTTAAACATTTAGAATGGTAAGTTTAATTTTTCAATCAAACTAGTTTTATTTGTGACTGTACCAACTTTTAAGGACAATTATGCTAATAATTTTAGAAGGTTAGTGTAATGTATTGCGCGCCCGCTTTATTATAACATTCTAGATTTGGTCGGGTTACCACGCATATATCATTTTTTTCGATTATCTCGTTAATTAATTAGTGTACAAGTCTGAAATTTCACATGTATATAATTGAACTGTATTTCTAATTATTCATCTAAAATTCAGTTACCACTACTACAGTAAACTCGGTTAATCGGTGGTCAAATAACTGAGCTGCGCACCGTGGCCGAAAAATCATCTTATCTTTTTAATTACTAAAAGGATACTAATGAAACTTCAGTACCATTTAAAGACAGTAATTATCGATATAATAACGTTTAAGTTTAGTCTTTGGGGCGCATATTGGAAGTGCTAGGACCTATTAAAGCAATTTTCTATTTACTAAAATAACTTCAAAACGGTGCATTATAGTGGATTCGTTTATTGCGTAACAAATTATAACTAATTAGCCAGATCTCATGTACAAATATTACAATCATCCGTTTAGTCAATTCCGAGATACAGCAATCGTGCAAACGTTACTCCAGCAGGATTTTAAATATCTTCGCAACCATAGCAAATACAAATACAAATTAAGTTGTACCATTTATTTCAAATTCATTTCTAATTATTTAGATAAAATTTATTTCAAAATATCCATTAGAAAACAAAAGATCTGGCTGGGGTAACGTTACTCCAGCCGGAAGTGTTTTTATCAATTAATTAAAAAACTATCAGCATACCAAATTTAAAAATCTGCTTACCAATTACAGAAGCTGTATTTCTAATTATCTATTGCACTTAGATGACGATTTTCAACATTATCTGGCTGGGGTAACGCACACGAGGAAGCTTGCGTAGTGGTCCCATATAACTTTTGTTAACTTTGCTTGGGTAGTTATGGAGTAAGCTTCAATAATACGTATCTAATCCACTTGCTGTATGTTGATGATGTTATATAACTTCCTGTCACAGTTGTTTACATAGCAATTAGTGGTATACGATCTGGTATGGCATAGGCACCTACCGCAACTAAAAACCGCTAAATTACTTAAACCTTTTTTTTTTTAAACAACAACCAACTTTAAAAAAAAACACTACACAGTGTAAAATAACTTTAATTGCGGAAGCCGTAGCAACAAACGAAAATCATCATCTGCCTATCCTTTTCCCAACTACGTTGGGGTCAGCTTCCAGTCTAACCGGATGCAGCTGAATACCAGTATTTTATATGGAGCGACTGCCTATCTGACCTCCACAACCCTTGGGTGATACGATACCCCTTGGTAAGACTGGTTGTCAGACTTTCGGGCTTCTGACGACCCGTAACGACTGTCAAAGATCCACGAATGACAGCCGGGACCAACGGCTTAACGTGCTTTCCGAGGCACGGAGGAGTCTCGGTACGAAAAGATGGTCACCACCCATCCACAGACCAACCCCGGCAAGCGTAGCTTAACCTGACGGATCGACCCGTGTGGCAGCTATTATTTAGCCACGAACTCCTTATCACTTAGCAACAAACTAAAATAAAGAATAAAAAAATCTGACATCCCAAATTAAAGTTATTTAACAGTCTGTAGCGTCTTTTTTGCAAATACGTTGTTTTTTTTTTTGAAAAATGTTTTTTTAATATTTATTGATCAAAAAGTGTTTTGAAATAAGTATTTCAAAGTTTTGTCAACGTTTAGTACAAAAAAAGGAATGCTCTTGACTGTTTTTGTTTCGTTACAGAGCCGGAACCGGAAAATTTTGACAATAGCTATCTAGATGTAGCAGATAGACCACCACGCTCTGAATCAGATTTAGAAGATGATGTACCTTTAATGGAGCTTAAAATTGAAGTGGAAGAAGAACAAGAAGTATCTAAGGAGAAACGAAGAGCCAGGGAGACGAAAAGTAAGTATTAGGGTTTAAAGTATAAAATTGCCAATTTGTACTGAAAAATTGACGTTCGTTTTTTTATTTTTATTTAACATATTTATTTAATCAAAATAATTACCATTATTATCTATACATTGCTGCCATATAATAGGAAGGTCATTTATGCCTTTGCGATAGAACTCTCGTGATCTAGATTCGACAAACTGTGTGAAAGAATTTCGTACTGCCTCCTGAGAAGAAAACTTTTTATCACGTAGAAAATTGTCCAAATCACGAAAAAAATGTTAGTCCGTTGGAGCAAGGTCTGGCGAATACGGAAGGTGACGAATGGTTTCTAATTGCAGTTCCTGTAGAGTTAAAACGGTTTCTCGTGCTGTATGAGGTCTCGCGTTATCATGGAGCAATAATGGTGAAGATCGATTCATGAGTCGGGGCTGTTTCACTGCTAGTTTTGCTATATCATTGTTCGGAGTTCGGCACAGTAGACATCTGCCGTTATTGCTTGACCAAATCGGAGAAAGCTATAGTGAATAACACCATGCTGAGACCACCAAACAGTTACCATTACCTTCTTATTGGTAAGCTTTGCTTTAGGACACTTTTGCGGCGTTTGACCTGGGGCAGCCATTGCATTTTTCGCTTCCGGTTATCGTAAAGAATCCACTGTTCATCACATGTCACAATTCGATCCAACATTCCTTCATTTCTGTATCGATTCAACAAGGCAACACAAGTTTCAACACGCGTTTCTTTCTGTAGATCAGTCAAATCATGAGGCACCCATTTCTCATATTTTTTTATTTTATTGATTTGACGCAAATGAGTCAATATTGTTGGTAAGGTTACGTTCAAATAGTGTTTTGAGGTAAGTATTACAAAGTTTTGTCAGTGTTTAGTACAAAAAAAGGAATGCTCTTAACTGTTTTTGTTTCGTTGCAGAGCAGGAACCGGAACATTTTGACAATAGCTATCTAGATGTAGCAGATAGACCACCACGCTCTGAATCAGATTTAGAAGATGATGTACCTTTAATGGGGGTTAAAATTGAAGTGGAAGAAGAACAAGAAGTATCAAAGAAGAAACGAAGAGCCAGGGAGATGAAGAGTAAGTATTAGTTAATCTAAAGGTAAGCAAACAATCTTCTTCCAAGATTGTACTTAAGTATCATATTTATGATCACAGGGGTGGCCGTTGCGAAGAAACCAAAACTAGAGACACGAAGAACAAAATTAGAAGATGCAGTAACAGCTGAGCAAACGACAACAGACAAATCAGACTCGAAAGTTATCCCGAAAACCCAAAAACGCACGTCCAAACCTGGCACTTATTTCAAAGAGCTTTACAAACGGGATCAGCGTAGTTTTAATCCAGTTAAAAAAAAAATGCAACATACAACACAATTTGGTGAAAAACCTTGCACGTGTGATTTATGTCAGCGTAGCTTTAGTCAAAAGAGTAATTTAATAAAACATATTCGTATACACTGGTGAAAAACCTAATAAGTGTGATCTATAATATCTGCGAAGTTTTAATAAAAAGGATAATTTAACAAATCATATTCGTGTACACACTGGTGAAAAACCTTATAAGTGTGATATATGTCAACGCACAAGTAGTTTAACAAAACATTCGTGTACACACGGGTGATAAACCTTAAAATCGTAGTTTTAGTTTAAAGGCTCATTTATTAAAATACACACATTCGAATACAAACTGGTGAAATACCTTATCCTTATTTCCTTATAGTAGAATTTCCCCAAAATATAAGGCCGGACCTTAATATTGAGCCGACAATTCCGTGGTAAGCTGTAATATGCGCAGTGGTACGATGGGTTTTACGAGTAGTTGGTAGAGTGTGTTAGAAAGTGGATGAAAGACCACCTTTAAAGGCATTGATATCCACTTAACTATCAAGTTTTGAGTGTCGGAATGAATGGTTACCTACTAGTTATTTAACTATGTAGGTATTTTAATATCTATGAATATGGTGTGTAGGGTAAAGGATTTTAAGTAGAGCACATGGAGACAAGACTAGGCATTTATTTTAATTAAACGTCAATAAATAAAAGGTATCGTTAATGAGAAAGCTAGTTATCCGTTCCAAATCTAGGTCTTCGTGGAGAAGAAGGATATAAAACTCCACGGCAGCTTGTTTTAAAGTATTTTATCAACACATTTTACATTATCATTTAGTATTTTTATCACATTATTCTCTTGGACCATTTCTTAAAGCTAACAACTCTATCAATGAATATAAATAGAACATGAATATTCCTTAATCCGATTCATCCGTCTTCTTTCGTCCAACAGCTAAACCCAAGTTCCCTTTAAAATTGACAGTCACCCCATCTTAAAGCCTATCAATCCTCAAACATTGCCGCCCTTTCTTCCGCCATTTTAGACGAATCATAGATGGTCATACATAAATACTAAATAACTTCTGTCGTCAATACCAAGTGTACGTACATCTTCTACACGCTCAGTTCCACGCGCGCCGGGATGCGGGATGAGAGCACAGGCTTAAGGAGCTTGCGAGCGACCCTGCCCTGCACGGCGACCTTGCGGACATGGGGCCCCATCGTGAGGCGGCGGTCGATGGTTACACCGAGGTACTTGACCAGGGGCGCCCAATCGACAGCGGCTCCATGTAGCTTCAAAAGTGGAGGGAGGTGCGCATACCCATTGAGCAGCGCCTGCGTCTTACCCACATTAACCGACAGCCGCCATTTTGACAGCCACTTGGGGAGGAGGTCGAGGACGCCCTGCATTTTGACCGCTGCGTACTTCGCATTTAGCGAGGTAGTAATGTACGCCGCATCGTCTGCATACAGCGCGAGCGTCGCCTCTGGAGTGGTGGGGTTGTCGTCAGTATACCGTGAGTAACGCGCGAGATGCAGCTGCCCTGAGGCACGTCAGCCATCACCGGGCGGGCGCCGGATAGCGCCCCGTCGACCTCCACCTTGAAGCTCCTGTGGGACAGAAAAGAAGAGACGTGTCGGGGCGCGTCTGACGTGGCCAGCTTGTAAACTACACCCTACACCCATACACGGTCGAAGGCCTTCTCCATGTCAAGGAATACTGCCACCGAGCATTCATTTTTTTCTAATGCAGATGTTAAAGGTGCAGCACTTGACAACTGAAGCGTGCTGTGCTGTGCCCTAAAACCGAATAGTTCCGGGCGTGGCGCGATGTCATGTGTGTAAGATGTCGCAGCAGGAGTGCTTCGAACACATTGGAGACTGTCGGCAGCAGCGTTATAGGCCGATAGCCCTCCGGCTTCGCCGTATTCTTCCCCGCCTTGGGCAGCATAATAATAATAATATAATATTTATTCAAAAAATTACAAGGCATAAAAATTTGTACAGTTTTGCTTAAATGTAATTGTGTGATAATCTGGTGTGACTACGAGTCCGCAATGGTATAACGCCATCAATACTAGGTTCAAACCCCGATCCCTCAAGTTTTTTCAATGCAAATGGCATTAGAGGCCAACGAGATGAGATCGCGACTTTCCGCCGCGACCATCAAATTGACATCCTCCTAGTCCAAGAGTCCTTTCTTTATCGTGATATGCATAATTACTCAGATTATAGAATGAAAGACAGATAGACCGCATGGAACACCGAGAGTGCGGCCAACAAAGCAAATACAAATTCAAAAGTTAAAAAGAGAGCAGTTTTTTTTTTTTTTTGGCGTCGGTATGCCTCGTATTTGTATAACTGTTTTTTCTATAGTCAAACATTTCAAGTCCATATTATGTTTTATATGTCAATGGTTTGCACTGGCGAAACATCTCTAGTTTCTGTCAAATATTGTATGGAACTTTGACAGAAATTAACGATTTCAACATGTTTTGTTGTGAATGTTTCGCCAGTGCAAACCATTGACATAAATGATTTGTAAGTCAATGCTGCAAACGCACAGTTAGGAAACAGTTACTTTCTTAAACAGTAGGAACGTTTCGTTTCAAGCAATAATATTTGTCTTTGGTATGATTTTTCAAAGTTGACTGTATCTGACAGTGCACTCCGTCAAGAAAAGGGTTAAAAAGCATTTGCGTCGAATCGGAAAGATAAGAAAGCTGGATGTGGGTGCCACACGAACTAAGCGACCAACAGCGAGATTTACGCGTCGAAGCATGCATAGCACTACTGAATCGGCATAGAAACGAGGGATTTCTTCATAGAATTGTTATCTGCGATGAAAAGTGGATCCTGTACGACAACCGTAAGCGTTCGTCTCAGTGGGTGGACACCTGATCAGTGCGCTAAAAAAAAGATTACTCATAGGAAGATGATGGTGACTGTCTGGTGGACCAGTGCCGGACTTGTTTATCACAGCTTCTTACCGAATGGCACAACAGTGACGGCAGATGTCTATTGCCAAGAATTGCAAACAACGATGGAGAAGCTTGTAATTCAACAACTAAGACTAGTCAATCGCTCTTCCCCATTCTTCTCCACGACAAAGCGCGAGCTCACACTTCACGACAGACCATCGCAAAGCTACAAGAGTTACAGCTGGAAGCTCTCCGTCACCCACCGTACACACCGGACCTTGCCCCAACAAATATCTACTGTTTTCAAAATTTAGACAATTTTTATTTTTAAGTGGGAAATAATTAAATAGTTAGAGGCAGTACAAAACGCTTTCACTGACTTCATCGCCTCCCGTCCGGCAGACTTCTACAGTAAAGAGATAAACAAAATGCCATCAAAATGGCAAAATTGTATAGATAATTTGGGCCAGTACTTTGATTAGCTGAAATAAAAAAATTACCAAAATTTTTATATTAAAAAATTATCATACAAATCTCCAATTTCATAGGTAAAGACCTAATAATATTACTTTTTCCCGCGGCTTTGTCCACGTGGATGTCGGAAAATATTCCCCACAGGAACGTGCCACCAGGATTCGGAGTATCCTATGCCCTAACCCAGGTCATGGCCAACCCGCATGCCTTTCATCTCAATCCGTTCAGCCGTTACGAAACGAAAAGGTAACAGACAGATAAAAAATCTATTCTGTCTGGTTCCGTACCTCAAAATGAAATAATTAGTTTGTTTGTTGCCTTTGTCGCTCATCAAGATTATTCAAGATCAAGAATGAATGAGTGAAACAACAAGAAAGTGCCTTAAAACCGGCACAAAAGATGAAACGTTATCTAAACCAGGGCTGGTAACGTTGGAGTTAAAGTATGGCCATTTTAATAGGTAACATTTGACGTCTGTCAGTTTCGTGTGAAAGCAAATCGTAAAATTACTCGTATCGGTCATTATTACAATAAATATGTAATCGTAATTGAAAAAAGTTAAGCAATTGTGCAGTTCTAACAAAACGAAAAAACATATTATTTTATGCCCGGCGTTATAAGGTTACGATGTTGAATTTTGATGAATTGTCAAATGTTACCTATTAAAAGGGCCTTACTTTAATTTTAAAGTTTAACTATCGTCGATTAGGATTAAGCACTGATCTGTCATTTTATTAATTCATATTCTTATAATAGGCATTAAGGACCCAGCCATGGTACTGGTAATAATGGCGACCAATATAGTTAAAAGAAACAAACCTGGGGCCTTATTATGAAGTATTAAATGCCATCATTATTCCACTGCGAAAAAAGGATGGTGCTAGAGGCCTCATATAGCTCCGTCTCTCACTCACACTGGAATAATGGTGGCATTAATACGTCATAATACGGCCCCTGATAGCCGGTGACAACGAACGGACACAAACAAAAACAATAACAAGTCACAATATCACAAAAAAAAACCGCTAAAACTCTGAACACACGTGTTCCCCAAACGCACACTGGCGAGAATCAAATAACATGTTTTTCTGATTCTCACTCTTGCAATACTGAGTATGTCACTGGTCACATCACATCATAGAATCCTCAGATTATAGAATAAAAGACAGATAGACCGCGCCGAACAATAAAGTGAGGTACGTTTGTAGACTTGTGTGCGTGGCGTGACATCACTGTAAGAACACGTGCCTCTGGGTGCGTGTAATGTTGCCTGGATAATGAAAAAAATACCCATAATATTAAATAAAATAAAGAATTTACTGTCTCAGAAATATGCAGAGAAGAGTTATACACAAACTAAATCTCTGCCGTTGATATTGTCAGGTTACCTACTTTGGGAATTTATTGATCTCAGATTACAAAACAGAAGATGTTTATTGTAAAATGATGAAATTATATCGGGTCATTATGATAGACTTGTGCTTAAGTGTATGTATGTGTAGGTAAAGTACCTATGTCAATAAATCAAGAATGATTTATTGTCATAGGTACTTGTAATCGACCTTTCAAGATCAGCAGGGAGTTTTAAAAAAGAATTCTTATCATTATGGCTAGGCGCACCTCTAATATTCACATACATTATGTGCTTAATGTACATACTAACCTAAATAAAACACTGTCATCGAAATAAATATTTTTATAAATCAATATTACTTATTTCCTAACTTACGGGGTAAATGTTTCAATGTAAACTAGCAACACCGAATGATTTATGTCAAGGTTTTGTGATTCAAGATCTGTGTTCAAGATATCACTAACAATAAACACGCAAAATAATATCCAAATAAACAAATAATCAATATTTATCTATGAAAAGATACTCCTCTTCCTTTCTTTTGTTTTTGGGAACAGTTTTTGCAATGTTTAAAAACACAAGACGGCAATAATATCAAAAATATTGAACGAGCCCGTGACGTACTAACGATGCGGCGCTTCGTGCCATACTGACTCGAGATTGTATTCGCAGTGTTGCCAACAAGGCTAATACGAAATGTGCTAAAGTTCTGTTAAAAAAATGCCAAAAATATGCTAAATTTTTAATAAAGTGCTAAAATAAAATGCCAAATTAATGTAAATTTTTAATCAAAATTATTATAAAATATACTGATTAGCTGTACATAGGATTACACCAAGTTTTGAAATAAACAGTCGATATCTTCCTGATTTTCATCAACAGTCGCTGTAAATGTGGAAGGCTGAGAGTCCGAATCATAAGTCTCTTTGGTACCTATACAGCGCAGTACGTCATATGGTACTGTATAAGAATAACAACACTTCCGTACCCTCTTCAGGCCAAATCTGACATATAAAATGGCATTTAAGGTTTTCACCGCTAAACGATTCCGAAGCTTTAGTCTTTACTAGATTCATTTGACTAAAAACACGTTCAATCTCCGCGTTCGAATGAGGTAACGACAGCATAGATATTGCAAGCTGCGATAAATCCGCAAAAGGGTTATTACCAGCTGCATCTTGATATTCAATGACTTCGTTCCAGAACTGTAGTGTGGAAGATGTGCATTCCCATTTTATGTGTACTATGTTTACCCATTGAGATACAAACCTATCTATTGTGGATGCATTTACTCTGAACTCTTCCGCTATTTCGAAAATGGAAGGCTTGACTACTTTTAATGTTTCCTGTACAAAAAACATAGATATTTTCTGTAGCATTTTGAAATTAACGGGTGATCTCGAACGTAGTTCTTTCACAAGTTTTAATGTGAAATTAATGCATCGTTGACGTAAATTGTTTGCTATGTAGCAAACGTCAACGATGCATTAATTTTCAGTTTGAAGATTATATTTATGTAAAGTGGACTCATAAACATATCCCCTATATGGTCTAGGGTCCAAATAATCATCTATGTTTTGAGTAAAAATATCTACCCTCGCTGTAGGGTTCAGGATACGCCGACTTGTCGATTCCACTAAGCTACTCAGATCCCTGTAAAGTTTTGTTGGATACAGAAAAGTTTTAAAGGGGAATCCCTAGAAGTCCAAAACAAAAAAGATTGTTCGATTCATGTTCACATATTTTATCTTCATAAACAGTCGTTCGTTTCATGTTCTTTTTTTTAATTTCAGTTAGTATGCTAAAAAATATGCTATATGCTAAACGACAAAATAATATGCTAGACAGAATGAAAATCTGCCAAATTTAGCATATAAAATGCTAAATTGGCAACGCTGAGTATTCGCTTTTGAATTTGTATTTGCTTTGTTGGCCGCACTCTTGGTGTTCCGTTTTTTTTTTTTTTTTTAACTATGGCATCTCGCAGGTATACCACTAAGGTATTTACTGCTCAACCGAACAATCCTGTGGTTGCCTTAAGCACTACACTCAAAGCCTCCAGCCAGGAGCAAAACTATTCTAAATTAAAATTAGGCGAACGCTCGCTAAGGGCACCCCCTGTGGGGTACGAACCTCGGCTTAGGGCGTCGCTGAGGGGAGGACAGCAAGATGGGACAGGCTGGATCAAGGATGTATCATTATTAGTATACGGGGAATTTAAAGCTACGCGCTCAGCTGCGGCGCGGGCTGGCGCTTCATCGGACAAGGGTCGGGGGGGAGTATTATTTACTCGTGAGGGTCGCAATCGCGGAGGACCTCGGCGGCGAGGTCGGTACGACGGGTGTCGGGTGTATTTGTGCACTGTACTGGTGGCCCTATTGCTCTCCTGGAGGAGAGTGGTGGGATCATCTGGATCGGAGAGGACATGCCTAGGGCGGCGAAATCGACTAATACGGGAGGGGGTATAATTGGCCGCTTCAACAACCAGAGGGTTGCGGTGATTGGCGGCGGAATCAAAGTGACGCTTGGACATGCGTTTTAGGAACTGATGGATTGTGGGGATTTTAAGGTCGAGGTGGAGGTTAATGTTTCTGACATACCAGGGAGCGCCCGTGGCTCTTCTGAGGAATCTGTTTTGGATCACCTGCATCCTATGGATATTTCTGGGGGATGTGTGTGCAAAGACAGCACCCGCATAGGTCATGATGGGGCGGATGCACGCTGTGTAGATGCGCAATTTGCACTTGAGTGACAACTTGCTGCGTGCATTAACGATGTAGTATAACCTACTGAGAGCGAAGGCGGCCCGCGAGCGAACCGACTTTATGTGCTCTGAAAAGTTGAGATAGTGGTCGAGGGTGACTCCCAAGTACTTGGCTCGCTTCTCCCAGGGGATAGGCTTGCCTAACAAGGTGAGTGGTCGGGGAATGTGAGGGGGTCTAGATCGCGGTTTAATAAATAAAACCGCCTGACTTTTGTCGGGGTTCACCTCAATTCTCCATTTCTTAAACCAGGCGCCAAGGTTATTGACAGCCCGTTGTAGGAAAAGGTGGATCTGGGTCTGCGACCGGCCCCTGCAATATATGGCCGTGTCGTCTGCGAACAGAGCCAACTGCGCCGTATTGCTTTTGGGGATGTCGCTTGTGAAAAGCGAGAACATGAGCGGGGCGAGCACGGAGCCTTGATTTGGCGGGGAGAGGATAGGGCTCCCTCGATGCGATAGCGGAAAGTGCGATTCGACAAGTAGTCCCGTAAGATGAGCACGAGACGATCGGGCACTCCGAGTTTGTAGAGCTTAAAGATTAAGCCGTTGTGCCAGACCTTGTCGAATGCTTTCGCTATATCGAAGAAGACCGCACCTGTCGACATGCCGCGGTAGAAGCCGCCACCGATGAATTCGACGATACGGTGGACCAGATGCATTGGTGTTCCGTGCGGTCTATCTGTCTTATATTCTATAATCTGAGATAGAATCACTGTGTCACAAATCATTGGTCACATTAAATTACTGTTATCTGTCAAGAAGCTTTTAAATTTTTTGTTGTTTTCATCGGTTATTCGGCTTTGCTTGCCATTTAATGAAAATAGATTAGAAGATTTCTACTGTCAAGTGCTGTTGTGTAAATGAAATTGTACTACCGGTATTATAGTGAACTGTGACCGTGACCGATCTATAAGTTGTAGATGGTGTTTATGGACTAATACACTAAATAAAATAATCCTATGAACTAGCCGAGATCCCACGGCCTATCGAGGCCTGTCGCGGGCCGTGCCGAGCATTCCCACCACAGGCCTCATAGGATCAAGGTTTCCCATGGCCTGTTGGCCTGGCGTGGCGTGATCTGGCCTTTGAGAAAGCGGGCTGTGGCCGATGTGGGACCGCAGCATTATACCGTGCTAACGTGGTTATGAGTTCAAATATGGAAAAACTACCAATATGTAGAATATGTTTAGCAGAGAATGTACGCATGTATATAGTGGTCAACAGGACCTTACATGAACTATATGAGAAGCTGACTGATATTCCAGTAAGTTGATAAAATAATAAGAATAAAATTACCATTATGATACCTAGCTTTTAATTGCAAATTATCTACAAGAATATAAATTTTATATGATTTTTCGGCCAGAGGGTCGTCTTAGGGCACAGATTAGCTCACTCCCCAAAATCATTTAAATAAAAAGTGACTAGATACAACATAATAAAGTTCAATTCAGGTCGCACAGCACTAATTACTTACATTTGTGTGCGTTAGGTATGCCAGCGGAATGTTGTCACTTTTCAGGATTTCGGCTTGACAGATAATTAATACCCCATCCTGTGTAAATGTGCCCGGAATTTAGAATTTGTGCATTCAGCCGATCCAAAGGTATTCATTAAAAACAGATTCCACTGGAGTAACGTTACCCCAGCGGCATGTTTTTAAGCGGTGGTTGTAGCTGAGTACAAACTAGCTACTTGGATAGATCAAATTTGTGCCTAGTTGTGCCCAAAAAATGAAATTTGTGCGTCTTGAGGTTTCAGAGTTATTCAAGATGCCGCTGGGGAAATGTTTAGTAAATTGCTGGACCTCTCAAATGGTATGACATACAACAACAATTTTTTTTTACTAAAGTGGGTCGCTGGGGGGAGGACAGCAAGTTGGGACAGGCTGGATCAAAGATGATTCATTATTATTAATCGGGGAATTTAAGTCTACATTTCTCAGCAAAACGCGGGCTGGCGCTTCTGCGAGCAAGGGTCGGTGGGGAGTATTATTTACTCGGGCGGGTCGCGATCGCGGAGGACCTCGGCGGCGAGGTCGGAATGCGGGTCGGTGTCTGTGTTTCTTGTGCACTGTACTTGTGGCCCTATTGCTCTCCTGGGGGAGGGTTATGGGGTCGTCTGGGTCGGTAAGGATTTGCCTTGGGCGGCGGGTCTGACTGATTCTACTCGTGACATAATTGGCGGCCTCGACAACCAGAGGGTTGCGGTGTTTGGCGGCGGACTCAAAGAAACGCTTGGAATTGAGTTTGAGAAATTGGTGGATTGTGGGGATCTTTAGGTCGAGATGGAGGATCTCGTTCCTAACGCACCGGTGATTTTCCGGAGGAATCTATTTTGGAGTGTTTGCATCCTATGAATATGACGGGGTTTTGCGTGTGCAAATACGGCTCCCGCATAGGTCATGATGGGACGAACGCACGCCGTGTACGTACCTACGCAATTTGCACTTAAGTGACATTTTGCTACGTGCATTCAGGACAGAGTGGAGTCTACCGAGAACGAAAGCGGCTCGCGAGCGGACCTGCTTTATGTGATCACTGAAGGTGAGATGCTGATCTAGGACGACACCTAGGTATTTGGCTCGCTTCTCCCAAGGGATAGGCTTGCCGAACATGGTGATGGGTCGGGGGGGTTTGAACCTTTTACGTGGTTTCCTAAAGAGAACCGCTTGGCTTTTATCCGGGTTGACTTCGATCCTCCACTTTCTAAACCAGGCGCCGAGCATGTCGACTGAGGTCTGGAGAGTGTGGGCTATCGAGTCAGTGCTGGTACCCTTGTAGTAAATGGCCGTATCGTCTGCGAACAGAGCCAACTGCGCCCTTTTACTCTTTGGGATATCGCTGGTGAAAAACGTGAAGATTAGGGGGGAGAGCACAGAGCCTTTAGGGACTCCTGCGCGGATAGGACGAGGGGAGGACATCGCTCCTTCGATACGGTAGTGGAAGGTGCGGTTTGACAAAAAGTCACGTAAGATGAGCACGAGACGATCCGGCACACCGAGTTTGTAGAGCTTATAATAAGCCGTTGTGCCAGACTTTGTCGAACGCTTTCGCTATATCGAAGAATATTGCACCGGTTATCAAGCCGCGCTGGAAGCCAGCGCATATGCTTTCAATAATCCGGTGGGCCTGATGCACGCTAGAGTGCTGGGTTCGGAACCCAAACTGTTCGTTGGGGATGAGGCCCTTGGTTTCGGCATAATCTCTGAGGCGCTTATAAATAAGCCTCTCATAGACTTTGCCGAGTACCTTGAGCAAACTGATGGGGCGGTAACTCGACGGCTCGGTCTTGGGCTTGCCGGTCTTCGGTATGCCGATAAATAAAAAAAGCTGTTATAGCCTAGTGGCGTGACCGTCAGACTGACAAGTCGTAGGTCTCGAGTTCGAAACCAAGGCACGCACCTCTGACTTTTCGGATTCATGTGCGTATTATATAATTATCACTTGCTCAAAAACGGTGAAGGAAAACATCGTGAGGAAACCGGCATGCCTGAGAGATATTTCTCGACGGCATGTGAAGCCAAGTCAGAGGCCCGTGGGCGGCTTTAAAACTCTGATACCAGGTTAGTTTACTAACCACACGAAAAGAAGAAGGTATGCCGATGACCGTGGCTTCTTTCCATGCTTGGGGAAAGAGTGTGCGTTACCCCAGCCAGATAATGTCGAAAATCGTCATCTAAGTGCAATAGATAATTAGAAATACAGCTTCTGTAATTGGTAAGCAGATTTTTAAATTTGGTAAGCTGATAGTTTTTTAATTATTTGATAAAAACAGTTCCGGCTGGAGTAACGTTACCCCAGCCAGATCTTTTGTTTTCTAATGGATATTTTGAAATAAATTTTATCTAAATAATTGGAAATCCATTTGAAATAAATGGTACAACTTAATTTGTATTTGTATTTGCTACGGTTGCGAAGATATTTAAAATCCTGCTGGAGTAACGTTTGCACGATTGCTGTATCTCGGAATTGACTATACGGATGATTGTAATATTTGTACATGAGAACTGGCTAATTAGTTATAATTTGTTACGCAATAAACGAATCCACTATAATGCACCGTTTTGAAGTTATTTTAGTAAATAGAAAATATGCTTTATAGGTCCTAGCACTTCCATTATGCGCCCCAAAGACTAAACTTAAACGTTATTATTTAGATAATTACCGTCTTTAAATGGTACTGAACTTTCATTAGTATCCTATACGTAATTAAAAAGCTATGATGATGTTTCGGCCACGGCGCGCAGCTGAGTTATTTGACCACCGATTAACCGAGTTTACTGTAGAAGTGGTAACTGAATTTTACATCAATAATTAGAAATACAGTTCAATTATATACATGTGAAATTTCAGACTTGTACATTAATTAATTAACGAGATAATCGAAAAAAATGATGTTGCATGGTAACCCGACCAAATCTAGAATGTTATAAAAAAGCGGGCGCCCAATACATTACACCAACCTTCTAAAATTATTAGCATAATTGTCCTTAAAAGTTGGTACAGTCACGAATAAAATTAGTTTGATTGAAAAATTAAACCTACCATACTAAATATTTAAATAAACTTTAAATTGCTCAAAGTAGTGTCCACTATGCCATTCTTCATATACCTACCAGGTATATGAAGAATGGCATAGTGGACACTACTTTGAGCAATTTAATTAACGAAAAATAATAGAAAATAGAATAGAATTTACCTCCTACTTCACCGATATAATGGTTAAACGTAGGTACGTTTAACCATTATATCGGTGAAGTAGGAGGTACCTACTTGAGTAGGTACCTGTTGTAAGTAGCAGAAGCATCTTGATAATAATTTATATAATTGATCTGTGATTTACATGCAATAAGACTTAGTTAGTCAAAAATTACGTATTCTAAGAAGTTGACTGCATTGTTATGTCGTTTATTTTTAGTATTGTAAATGTTTTATTTTTATACATTAAAACTCAATTAAGAATATGGCTATCTTTATGTAAGACATTTGTGATTTTTTAAATCATATTAGATAAAACAGTAAAACCTACCTACCTACCTTCTGTAAAGTTCTATGATATGTTAGTACTTACTGCACTGTGATGTTATTACATTTTATTATTGTTGATCTGTGATTTTTTACAATAAAACTTATTTTTTATTTGAATTTGAATTTGTTCAGTTCTTAATTTTAATTTCAGATAAGCAAGCGACGTTGCATATTAGTCCATAAAAAATATCTGTGATTATTTTTGAAGTAAATTTTTATCCTTACCTTAATATTAAAATAATTATTTGCATAGGATCATCATCATCTACATAGTTAGATAGGTACTCCATATTTGTCATTACCTACGCATTATTATTTTTGAAATGAATATATACCTACCATTGTAAATATGTTTTACTTTACCACTTGTTTACCCGTCTATACTAAACACGTAATTATTCTCATGTATTATCCTGTAAGTTTTAGAAGGTTGGTATAATGTATTGGGCGCCCGCTTTTTTATAACATTCTAGATTTGGTCGGGTTACCACGCAAACATCATTTTTTTCGATTATCTCGTTAATTAATTAATGTACAAGTCTGAAATTTCACATGTATATAATTGAACTGTATTTCTAATTATTGATGTAAAATTCAGTTACCACTTCTACAGTAAACCTGGTTAATCGGTGGTCAAATAACTCAGCTGCGCGCCGTGGCCGAAACATCATCATAGCTTTTTAATTACGTATAGGATACTAATGAAACTTCAGTACCATTTAAAGACAGTAATTATCTAAATAATAACGTTTAAGTTTAGTCTTTGGGGCGCATAATGGAAGTGCTAGGACCTATAAAGCATATTTTCTATTTACTAAAATAACTTCAAAAGGGTGCATTATAGTGGATTCGTTTATTGCGTAACAAATTATAACTAATTAGCCAGATCTCATGTACAAATATTACAATCATCCGTATAGTCAATTCCGAGATACAGCAATCGTGCAAACGTTACTCCAGCAGGATTTTAAATATCTTCGCAACCGTAGCAAATACAAATACAAATTAAGTTGTACCATTTATTTCAAATTGATTTCAAATTATTTAGATAAAATTTATTTCAAAATATCCATTAGAAAACAAAAGATCTGGCTGGGGTAACGTTACTCCAGCCGGAAGTGTTTTTATCAAATAATTAAAAAACTATCAGCTTACCAAATTTAAAAATCTGCTTACCAATTACAGAAGCTGTATTTCTAATTATCTATTGCACTTAGATGACGATTTACGACATTATCTGGCTGGGGTAACGCACACGGGGAAACATGTTATTGCTTAGGGCACCATTGAAGATGGTGGCCAATAGCATTATCAGGTGGGCAGGGAATAGCTGGATCACCCTATTGGTGATTCCATCAGAGCCGGGGGCTTTGCGGGTTTTCAGAGCTTTGATGATGTCATGCACTTCGTCAGGAGTGACGGGAGGCAGAGGACTATCAGGATCTTCAACGGGAGGGAGAGAGGATCTACGTTCGACCTCGGCGTCGACCTCTAGGAGGTGAGCTTGGTCTACCGGTTGGGAGCTAGGGGAGCATTGAGCCTCGAGACTGTCTGCTAGGCATCAAGCCTTTTCTAAGTCCTCGAACGCGATGGTCTTGTCGGGACGGGTCAGGGGGGGCAAGGAGGCCACTTGCTGGGACTTGAGTTTCCTCTGAAGTTCCCAGTATGCCAGGTGGGTGGGCTCTAGTTCGCTGAGCATCTTGTCCCAGCCCGTGTCACGCAGCTCCTGTATGCGTGTCTTTACAGTTCTCTGTAAATAGCGCATATGGGCTTTGTTAGCGGAGCAGGGAAAATTGCTGTAGGCACGAACGGCCGCGTTCTTCTCAGTCAGCAGCGCGCGTACATCGTTCGGCAGGCTCCAGCGAGGGTCGCCCGACGCTGAAACCTCCCTTGAGCAGTCGCTCAGGACTGATTGTACGTGCTCCGTGAGTGAGTCGATCGCGGCCGTTGTGTCCGCGATAGAGTCGAATTTGTCAGGGATGGCGTCCAATTGGGGGGACGTGTTGGATTTCAGCTGGGTGCTTACTTTCTTCCAGTCCGTTACCCTTTTGGTGAGAGCGGGTTGGGAGGGGTCGGGGAGACCTATGCGGGGGGCCATTTTTATGACTACTGGGCGGTGGTCAGAGTTAAGCTCTTGCACCGTTTCTATGGAGTCTAACCTTAGGGCGACGTTCTTAAGGAGCGCCACGTCTAGGACGTCGGGGTTATGATGGGTAGAGTGGGGAAAGTGAGTTGGGGTCATCGGGGCGATGACGTCAAAATTGAGAGAATTAGAGAGGTCGAACAAGTGTCGCCCTCTGGTACAGGTTCTGGAACTATCCCAGGCGGGATGCTTGGCATTGAAATCGCCCGCTAAGATAGCAGAGTCATTCATGCCGAGTAGGATAGAGAGGTCGTCTGAGAGGAGTTGGAAGTTCTCCAAAGTATTGTGGGGTGGGACGTAGACCGATACTAGTGGGATCGGCTGATGGCCGGTCATGCTAAGCGGCAGATTGAGACTTCTAATCGTGAGAGGGGAGGAGGGTCTATTGGGATGCAATATAGATCCTTTTTATAGTAAATAAGGGTGCCGCCCAAGTGACATCGCGTCCTGTCATTGCGAACTATGCGATAGTTGGCAATTGACGGGTCGCGGTTGAATGGCTTGAGAAAAGACTCTTGGATAAGGACGATGTCAATTTGATGGTCGCGAAGGAAAGTCGCGATATCATCCCGTTGGCCTCTAATGCCATTGGCGTTGAAAAAACCTAACTTGAGGGATCGGGGTTTGAACCTAGTATTGATGGTGTTATACATTATGGGTTCTAGTAGGGGTGCTGAGGGAGGTCAGGGCTTGCGTGATCTCGGGATACGCATTGTAGATGGCCTGCAACCTGTAGAGGTCGCCAGCGGCCTGAGCGGCCAGGATTTCCTGAGCCATTTGGATAGCGCGAGGGGAGAGGAAGGCTATAAATGTCGAACTAATGATGTTATAGGCCATGCTAGGGCCGACTGTGGGGGGGGCTGAGGTTGGGGGACGCGATGCTACGGGAGCAGGTGCGAGTTTGACGAGGGGCGCGGTGATGCGAATGCGGGGGTCCATGAGACGGGGGATGGTGGTGGTTTGGGGGGGGGGGGTAGGGGGAATGGGTTGAGAGTGGGATATGGGTTGAGAGGGGGGTAAGGGTTGAGAGGTGCGTACGGGTTGAGAAGGGGCCAGGGCTGAGAAAGCTTGCTGGTGGTGGAGGTAATTCCACGGAATTGGCCTCTGAGAGCTTAGTCGCTGGGGCATCTGAGCTGAGGGTACTTTAAACCCTGAAGGAGCTTCCCTTTGCTGACGAGCGTCGAAACGTTTGGTCAGCTTGGGGGACGTGGATTTGGGGGCTTTTGGGCAGCCGCGGTAATTAGCCGGGTGACCTACTTGCCCGCAGAGGACACAGCTGGGTGGGTCGGGTCATAAAGAGTGGTCCTTTGGCCGGGTGCACTCGGGAGTGCCGTGTTCGCCCAGGCACTTGACGCACCTGGGTTTTGCGTGGCAGTTCCTTTGTGAGTGGCCGTAAAGCTGGCACTGGTGGCATTGGCCAATAGCACCGCTTTTCCAGGGCTTCTCAATAGAGAAACCCACGAGGGAACATAGGGACTTGAGTTGAAATATAGGGTGGTGACCCTCTACCGGGGAGCAAACTACTAGGATCATGTCGTAAGGCTCACCGCGTTTGCCGCGGTGCATACGGTGGACCTCATCGACGGGGATCTTCTGTGACTGAAGGTCGGCTAGGATATCCGAAGGGGGGATTTCCTTCGGGATCCTTTTGATAACGACGCGGATCTGACGTTCTTCTGGGAGGGAGAACGAGTGGTATGACACTCGTCTCTCTCTCAGCAGAGTTGTAAAAGCCCTATAGTCACGGGACGTAGGGACGGTAAGTTTAATACCCTGCTGGGTGTTCCTGGCACTGGTGTATGCGATCTTTTGATCGCAACACCACTTTGAAATATCCGTCCATTTCCCCTTGTCCTGTACGAACACGGGTGGTGGCGGAGGGACCTTTTTTGGCCCAGAAGTAGGTGGGGTGGGGGCAACCTGCGCGGAGGTTGACGCTATCGGGCGGGGGGCGGGGGAGGGGGAAGCTACGGGGGCACAAGTAGCGGGTAGGGCTAGGGAAGGGAGGGGCGACTCAGAGTCCTCTACCGCGACGACCTTGTTGGCCTGGGTGGAGCTCTGCTTCTTATTCTTCCTTTTCATCCCTTTTCCTTGGACGGGGATGAAGAGGAAGAAGAGAATTTTGCCTCTTCATCTGACGGGTAAGGGGAAACGGGGCGCTTTGAAGCGGTGGGGATGGGCTCGTCTGTATCCATGGACACTGACGGGCTGAGCGGGCTATCCCGCGCGACGGCAGGGATGTCTAATGCGTCACTAAACGTAGTGACGCTTCGGTCAGACGGACCAGGGAGGGATCGCTGTAAAGCAGCGAATCGGTTGCCCCATTTGGTTTTTAGCCGGGAGTCGTCATCGAGGATGCTCCGAAAGAATTCGATGTATTCTTTCAGAATGCCCTCCATTTTATCGAGCGGGGGTATTTTAAAAATTGGGGAGAAATAACGCCTATCTTTCCCTATGCCTAACTCCCCGGGCGGACTACCGGGGATGTGTAAAACCCTCCCTGCCGGGTATAGGCAGGGAGGTTGTGTGCCTAAGGGTGAGCCCTAAGCTTGATTTTTGCCCGTTGCCTATCTTAATGTGCAACGGGGTCCTACAAGTCTAGTGCGAAGGGTGTAGACACACCCAACCGACACTAGGTGTGTAGCTGTTGAAGGAAAACTGTCACCAATGCCGACTAGGAGACCCCCCAAGGCCGAACACTGGGACCCGTCCAACTGACTGCCTAGCCCTGAAGGGGTTCGGCGGGTGTGATTGGGTCAACACCCCCTCGGCTTCGTTGGCACCGTATGGTATCCACCGAGGACCACGAAACTGTGGTTTTAGCCAGAAGGGGCCAAAGACGCGCTACGTTTTGACTGATCTCTGTTAACAGAAATACTTTATTAATTGTGTCTTAAAAAAGACAGACAATTAATAGCGGTCGGTAGTCCTTGACTACGTAGCTCGTAGCTCTGCACGACGATATCAGGATTCCACAAGCAGGAACCACAATCAGGAACACAGGAACACACCGCAGCGCACGTCCGTCCGCGACCGGTGCCGAGCGTAGAATGTGCTATGACGTCACTTGTATGTAGATTTTATACATACTTGTGACATATCAACCCCCACTCCCCAACTTTAATGCGTTGTATCTAAGTCATTTTTTATTAATATGATAAAGAAAAAAATACGTGTCTAATATTTTTTTATTATCTGAATGACGGACTAAATAGAATTTCTGTTTTTTGACCCAGGCATCATCCCTATTTGTGACTATGCTGTGCAATTAAATATTTTCTATAATCTACACCGTTGGAAAATAAGAAATTGATTTAAAAAAAAAACGATCTTGCTCTTCAATGAGAAACCCTAGAAACTTACCAATTATGGTGGTTTGTACCTTTTATGAACTCGAAGCATCATGCGAAATTAGATGTTTCTTTCCAACTCCTCAGAGAGCTATTCCATTTTAATTAAAATCTGGCTACGCTGAAATGTAACACTCCAATACATGAGTTATTATTAAGTGACGGTAATTATGATTCGACAAATAATTAGTACCTTTATTCAATTGCTTATCCTTAAAGTTTCAGCTGAAAAATCCTTATATACCTTATATATCATCATTTTCTTTTTGTGGTTTGACTTTTT
Organism: Xanthia togata; assembly: GCA_963853775.1. Classification (NCBI taxonomy): domain Eukaryota; kingdom Metazoa; phylum Arthropoda; class Insecta; order Lepidoptera; family Noctuidae; genus Xanthia; species Xanthia togata. The sequence continues at coordinate 4,401,372 of OY970815.1, forward strand.
GTTCACCGTCAGCACGCTTGAAATTGGTGCATACAAGACATTGGTCTTTTTTTGGCATAAAAAAACCTAAATTAAATTCTGTAGAGAAAATCCTTCGATATGTCATTTCTGACACAGCTGGTTCGCTATTATTGTTTTTGCATTCTTCTGCGTAAAGAGCGTACATTTTGCTTAATGTAAGCCCAGTATCTAAATATTTGCGTTTCAACTTCTTTCGTAGGTACATAGTGGCTTTCCATGCTAGGGAATGATGCTATGTGCTTTCTAACAGCTTCTACCGCCTCAGGCGACGTTTTATTTGGGGGCTCACGACGTCCGCGTGGGTCCTGTTATTTTGAATACTGTCCAAAACTGTTGCGGTGCTTTACAGCATTTGCTATCACATGCGGTGAAATGCTTAAAGTTCCGCAAAAAAAATCTTGGCAAACAAGTTTTTTCTCTTCTTCGATGACAAAGAAACATTGTTTAGCATACTTGCGCTGTGTAGATCGTTTTCTGTTCAAAAGAACCCTCTTCGTCGGTTTGACATCAATAAGACTCAAAATAAACTGTTTCTTAGAAATGAAATCATGTAAATTACCTTGGTTTTTCGACAAAATTTCATGTGTTTTTTCTTTATCACCTTTCGAGACACTCATTTTTACAAAATTTCACAAAGGTAACGAATCAAACGTTGTTTTTATTGAATATACACGAGACAATTACAACAATCGACTGCTGGCGCTCGATTATCGCGACAATAAGAACCGCATTTTGGCGCGTATGACGAGCTTGTATTGTACGTTGCGTGCGAAAGAGAAGACTATACATGTATAGGCGGTTTTAGTTGAAGCTAATTTAGAAATTGTCTCGCATGTGCCTAGTGAAAGAAAAATGTAAACACAGATAATTGATATTAGCTGAAGAAATTCGGAAAGCGTCGTAGCTCAGTTATACAGTAAAAGTAAACTATAGTTATGTAAGTTCTTTTACCTGCAATAATCTTAACTAAATACGGTGTTAACTTTTCTGAAAAAAGCAACTAATGTTGTTTAGTTTGTTTTACTGGTAGATCCATCAGCAATTTATAGTATATTAATAAGAGCTAAAACCAGTTATCGCAGGTTAATATGTATTAACAGAATAATCCTGGCACATTATAAAACTAGCAACTACATCTGAAACGTATTATAGTACGAAACAGTATTTTTGTGGTATGCATTTGTAAATCTAAAAGAATTAAATGAGTTTAGTTGTTTTTTTAAGAATTTAATTCAATCATACTGGCAGGTAGGTAGTTGCTTTTTACTATAGATTTCTCCGTAAATAAGCGTCGTAGCAGATAATGGGTTTTACCTGTAGCTTCGTCTTGACTGGGAGAGTCGATTGTTATATTTAACTTAATTTTGGTAAAAAAATGCAGATACTTAATCGGTTTTTGCATTAAGGGTACGAGTTGTATTTTTTTGGCAAAACTTGCATCGCCCCATGTCTTCTTTTGTGCTGGGATAATGTCCTGTATTATCGAATCTGATGGGGCTTGTAGGCCTGGCTGATCTTGGGTTTACAATTTTACATTCCTGCATTTTTTCTTGAGGTATAGATCTGTTTTTCTTTGTTAAATTTAAGTAAATCTCATATCGGAAAACCGGAGTGACTTTGATTTTCGTTGATTTCCATAACAGTTACGTTTATGCAATAGCCAGCATTATTTATACGCATATCTAGTAATTGACTAAATATTCCTATGTACCACCTTCTAGTTTTAAACGGAACTTTATACTTACAATGATATCAACATATCAGCCAGGTCTACACCCCCCATATGTTTATTATACTCGCGAACAATTAGCGGACAATCAACTTCTATTTTTTTTTTTTCTGCTCTTTACAATACCTTTTTATTTTTTGTACTGGTTCAGATCCAACAAATGAGCTACTAAGAGTTACAGGTTTATTATCATTCCAGCGAACAATAACTAATTTGTTTGCATCACAAACAACTTGTGAAAACGTACCCCTCTGGTTTTTCTTCATCGATTTTTCATCCGGTAAAATCTTTTCAGCTCCTCTAATCTTGTTGCTACGTATCGTACCAAGACCAAAGACACCATAGTTTTCTTTCAATAGGTAAAAAAACTCTGGCGATGAGAAGAAATTATCACAAAATATAGTTGCTGGTTTCTTTTGTATAGTCTGAGTCAAGGCTATAACTATTTGTGCTCCAAACCCAAGTGAAGATTCTTGCTCTGTAAACTTATGCGAACGAAAGGTATCTTCTCCTGCGTATAAAACGAAATCATATATCATTCCACTTACACCAGCACGTACATAGTTTTTAAAACCCCATTTATTGGGCTTGTCTTTCATATATTGTTTTCTGTTTCCTGCTTTCCTGCCCTTGTAGGGTATCATCGTTTCGTCTATACTAAATTTATTCTCGTTTTCTTGTTTTAAACAATTTCTTCGGAATTTTTCGGCTATGGGTCTTACTTTGTAATATCTGTCTGAGTCCTGCAGGTTATTGTCGGTAAAGTGTAAAAATCTGCGGATTTGTTGGTAACGTTTCAACGTCATTATGTCTGCTATCTGGCCGTATCGAAACCTATTGCTCCAATAGTCATTTCAACAATTCCCATCAAAATATGAATGCTTATTATTATGTATCTTCTAAGTAATTAATTATATTAGTTCGTAGTCATATAGAATACTGCTCTATCGTCTGGTACCCAGTACATAATATCCATATTCAACGCATCGAAAGAGTTCAAATAAAATTTATAAAAAGACTCTCTTATAAATCAGGTATAAGGAATACAGTTAAAAACTATGAAGATAGACTGAATCACTTTAAAATGAAATCTTTGCACTGGCGTCGAGATTTTGCAGGTCTAATTTTCTTATTTAAGATATTAAATCAAGGCGTGGATTGCTCACAGCTTCTATCTTCAATTAATATTAGTACGCCCCGGTCGTCAGCTAGACTTCATAATTATAAGCCTTTTGCTCCTGGTGGCCGCAAAACCAAGTACGGGAGAAATGCCCCCCTTTCCTATATTCTCAGAAGGTGTAACGACATTTTTCACGATTGTGACCTCGACATATTTTCAGACAGCATCACAAAGTTTAAACGAGCTTTGCTCAATAATATGTAACCAAAGACTATAAAACCACTTGACTGCGCATACAGTTCCCCGCCGCTCGAAAAGTATTAGTATTTTGTCGCCTATGTATAGGATAAGGTACTAGTAACCATTCTAGTTGTGACCAAGTGTTAGACCTGTGTGCACGCTAAATAATTACAAATTGTTATAATTTTTTATGTAATTTATAACGCATAAAATTGCCTTCATGCGCGGTGAAGTGGTGTGGGAAACATTCCAAGACATTTAGTTACAAAAAGGATGCCATAAATTTTCATCGGTAAATAAACACTATGAAAACTATTTTTATTATGAGCCACCGCAGGGGTCTATTTAAAATGGTGGTTGGGTGACCGAGCACACGGATGAGTCGCGCGTTGATGTCTTTTGGAAAAGTCCCTTTCTTTCATTAGGGAATTCTAATTGTTTTATCCCTTTCTTTCCCTTTGTATTTTTATCGTAAAAATCTGTGCTGTTACCTTTAATGGCTAAATTCGATATCGATACTAATAAAAATAAACTTAATTAAATTTTCATTCAATTGAGATACTGTCATTAAATACCTATCTACTTTTACCCGACTTTAAAAAAAGGAGGAGGTTCTCAGTTTTTTCATCTGTGTAATATGAAATAGAATCAAAAAATCATTTGATTGAATTAGCAAGATGCATAATTCAGAAATATGTAGACGCTCGTTTATAATTTTTTACCAAGAATAGTCAGGACCCTAAAACTAATTCGAAAAACATATACCAAATTAATTCATTTTAAAAATCAATAATAAGAGGATACTTGTTTTTCTTTTTGCAACTGACTGATTTCGATTAAATATTAATGTGATTTTTATTGAGCATTTTTTATAAAGTTAAAATCCATTTTATCGATATCGACTATTTTCCCTTAATCAAGTAGAGCAATCCCTAATCAGACATACCTACGCAACTTGACCCTTGAACTGACCAATTGCAGCCGCGCATTCTTCCTCGTCCCCCGGCCCGCGGTAGTGAGTCGTGTACTTAGAAGAAATCGGCTTATACGCTCTCTATTGGTTATATTCTCTTTGTATGTAACTCTTGCTCAATAATGTCTCTCTTTTTGTTTTTTAATTTAATTTCATTTAATTTAATTTATTTTGTCTGTTTTTTTTTTTTTTTTTTTTTTTTGTGTGTGCTTTGATTATAATAATTTTAGTTAGTTAAGTTTTTAGTTTGTTAGTAATTCAATTCAATTCAATTTCATTTAATTCAATTCATTTTAATAAGTTAATTTTATGTACTTATAAAATATAAATGATATAATATTATGGTTCTAATTGCATTGTTATCCATCTTTATATTGATTATTATTGTATAGTGAGATCAAATTAAAATGCTGTGCTTACCTATAATTTAGATGCATGCAATTCTATTGTATTTGTTAATGATATGTACTTTGAATGTCCTTGTGTGTATTTAGTTGGTTTGCCTAAATAAATAAATAAATATCCATATTGCATTTTATAGATTTAATTAAATGACAGTGACAAAACAAACATCCGTCATGTTATAGTGAAAAAAGAAATAAATGTAAATCGAAGAGGCCACATATACAGGGTGTTTGGCGCATGGACCGACACAATTTTTTCAGGGATTTGGGAGGTCATTAGCTAGGTTCTACCCATACACCCTTTGTCCCAAATGTCACGGTTGGTTACATATGATTATTTTTTTTAAATGAAAAAAAATCCCAAAATGTGTCCTTTAATTTGAAATAACTTTTTTGTTTGTGGGTGTAGTGGCACAAAACAAATTTTGTTGCATTCTCCAAAGTCCTTTAAATCTAAAAACATCTTTGTTTTATACAACTGGTTTCAACAAAATTCCTTACAAGCTTCCAAAGTTAATTTTTGTATTTAATTAATGAAATTTTACAACTTCTAAATTAATTATAAAAAAAACTAAAAGCTATTTTGAACTTAGCTAGAACCTAGCTAATGACCTCCCAAATCCCTGAAAAAATTGTGTCGGTCCATGCGCCAAACACCCTGTATAACACCTCCGTCCCAAATCGTCTAGTTGTCAAGTTCCGACGGTTTTTACTGTTCCCCTCTTGGTATTAAGGTACCCAGCATCTGATCAACATGTCTTTTGCAAATCTGACCAAAATCAGTTTCTATTTGATAATGCAATCGGCCTAATATCCTCAAAATAGTTCCGAATTCCCATTTAATTTGATCATTTGTGTAGCTGCGAATTTGCACTCTCTGTCCCACAGTAAATGAGCGTACTCTTGCGTCATTAGTCGGAGGTCGCGTTTCATCCCTCGTCCTCGCCTTGAAATGAACACTGAGGGTGTTTCTTATCTCCCTGCCAAACATGAGCTCATATGGACTTTTATTTGTGCTGCTACTCGGCGTCCTCCGCAGGCGTTCCTTAATACCCAGTAGTTTGTCCTGTAAAGAGCCTGGTTCTGCACTGATGCTATGTATTGCCTTTTTAATTATTTGTACGTATCGCTCTGCCTGTCCGTTCGTGGCTGGATGGTATGGTGCTGTGGTTTTGTGAACAACCCCGCTTTCTTTGAGGAATGTTTCAAATTCGTTTGAAACAAATTGTCGACCGTTGTCTGATACTAAAGTAAACGGGAATCCAAATGTCACAAAAAGTTCTTTAAGTTGCTGGATACACCATGAGCTTGTGGTTGTTTTAGTTTCTATAATTTCCACCCATTTTGTAAAAGCATCCACTATTATAAATAAGGAATAACCCTTGATCGGCCCAGCAAAATCGACATGGATCCTTTGCCATGGGTCTGGTGGTAAGTCCCAATGATGTAGTACTGCGCATGCTGGTTGATTTTGCTTTAATCGACATTCTCGACAGCTTTTAACTATGTCTTCTATGTCTTGATCCAAATTTTTCCAGATTACGTATCCACGCGCCAGTGATTTCATTTTTACTATCCCAAGATGTCCTGTGTGTAGCTCTTCCAAAACCCGTTGTCTCAGTGTTGCCGGAATCATCACTCGTGTTCCTTTTATAATACAACCGTCTTGTATGGTCAGTTCATTGTCATTGTAGCCGTATCTTCTCACTGATGAGGTACCATTTTTTAAAGCTTCCAATAGAAGGTTATATTCATCATCGAGTTGGGTCTTTTCGGCAATTTTCATACGGTCGATGGTAATTGTGTTCATCTGATTTAATTGAAATGCGCAATGCACATCTATTAGGTTATTTGCTACTGTATCTACTGGAAATCTTGATAGATAATCAGCATTGCTATGATCATCCGATGTTCTGTATTCAATAGTGTAGTCAAAACCAGATAGAAAATGTGCATAGTGAAAGAGCCTCATTGTGCTCATCGCCGGCAAGGTTTTGTGTGGATTGAAGATCGTAGTTAATGGTTTATGGTCAGTAACAAGTATGAATTTTCTTCCGTAGCAGTAGTGAAAAAACTTCTTTAATCCCCAGAATAAGGACGTCGCTTCTTTGTCTATCTGGCTGTATTTTTTTTCACTATTCGTCAATGAACGTGATGCAAAAGCAATAGGTCGATCGGATCCATCCGATAATCGATGCGATAGAACTGCTCCAAGTCCAAAAGATGAAGCATCTGTAGCGAGAACCAAGGGTTTCTCAGGGTCAAAATGCATTAAAACTCTCTCACTAAGGATTTCCTGTTTAATTTTCTTGAAACTCTCATTACATTTGTGCGTCCATTTGTATTGAATGTCCTTCTTGAGTAAGTAATTAAGAGGGCTGGATATTGAAGCTAAATTCGGTATGAACTTATTGTAATAATTAGCCATTCCTAGAAATGTCCGTAGTTCGTTGATGTTGCTGGGGCGTTTTGTATCCAGAATAGCGTTTACCTTATTTCTATTTTTATGCAGTCCATTTTTATCAATGGTATGACCCAAGTATTCTATTCTCTCTTGAAAAAAATGACATTTGTCCTTATTGAGTTTCAAATTTTTTTCTTGTAATTTTTGTAATACCAAGCGTAGTCTTGAAAGAAGTTGTTCTTCTGAATGTCCTTGAATGATTATATCATCGAAAAAACATTTCACTCCAGCTACCCCTTGAAGCAAACGATCCATAAACCTTTGCCATAGATTCGGGGCAACCTTAACGCCAAACATAAGTCTATTTACTTTAAACGTACCCTTGTGTGTGCTTAATGTTTGCATCATAGCGCTTTCTTCGTCCATCATCATGTTTAAGTAAGCTTGACTGATATCAAGTGTGCAAAATATTTGACCTCCGTTCATCTCTACCAGAATGTCCTCTATGATCGGAATAGGGTATTGTTCATCCCGTATCACTTTATTTAAGGTGACTTTATAATCCGCGCATAAACGTATACTACCATTTGGTTTGACAACAGGAACCACTGGTGTTCCCCACTCAGAGCTTTCTACTTTTGTAATTACCCCTTGTTCACAGAGTCGTACTATTTCATCATCAACTTTATTTTTAAGAGCATATGGTATACGTCTAGGCTTAACAAAAATTGGTGATATATCTTCCTTTAGGGTCAAATGAGCTTTATAATCAGGTATGCACCCAAGTGAGCCATCAAATACCTTCGAGTATTCAGAAAGTAACTCATCCAGTTTTGGATGTTCTTTAGTATTAATTACGTTTATATTTGCCAGATCCAAGTTGATGGCTCGTATCCATGCTCGACCGAAGATAGGGTCAACATCTTGTTTGATAATGTATAGTTTTCTCTCAAATGTTTGGTCATTGTATTTACACGTAACATATGCCACTCCGAGTGGTGCGAAGATTTCTCCTGTATAAGTTCTCATCGTGATGTTAGTTTTGTAAATCTTGCATCCAGTGTTCAATGTTTTAAAATCTTTGTGAGAGATAGATGACAGAGCAGCTCCTGTATCTACTTCCATTTTCAGTTTCGAGTCATTGATGCGTACATTTATAATAAATTTGTCTGTGTTGTTCGATCGTATTAAGTTCATATCCCAGGGGGTGATGTCCTCGACTGTGTCTGAGGAGTTGTCCGTGATCTGCAGCTCCATGTGCTCAGGCTCCAGTTGGTTGAGTGTTGGTTGTAAGCAAACGCAAGCAAGATGACCAATTCTTTTGCATTTGCTGCACGTATCCTTAATGCAGCGACACCTGCTAGCTCGATGGTCTTTGCTGCCACAACGAAAACATTTGCTTCGTAAGTCTCTAATGGTTAAGGGTTTCTTATACTCTTGCTCTTGACTGCGGTTTTTGGTGTCAGCTTGAACCGCTTTCATATTATGTAGTGAACCTTGGTTTGAGGAGTGAGTTGCTGGTGACATATAAGTGCTGTCAGATTTTGCTAGTTCAATCGTGGATGCTTTATTAATTAAGTCAGAAAAATCAGTCACCATTGTTTCCTGTAGTATTTTGGTTCGAATATCGGTGTCATTTAAGCCTCTTATAAATTGTAAGGTAAGAAAATTGTCACAGATCGACTTCTTACAATTATTGCACGTAAACTCGCAATCTTGAGCTAAATGTTTCAACTCTGACGAGTATGACATGACTGTCTCGTCAGATTCTTGGAGTCGTGAAATAAATTTATGTTGACGAGCCCAAATGTTCGGTTTTGGGTCTATATAGTGTTGTAATATTTGGACTAAGCTGCCAAATTCTAGTTCACAAGGATCGTTCGGTGCACATAAGTCGTAAGCTTTCTGGTGTAATTCCGGTGGTAATAAACTAAGCAGCGTGAGAGTCTGGTTTTGTGGGTTGTGACAATTATTTAGCTTCATGTAGGTTTTTAATCTCTGAACAAAGTTATTGAAACTTTCTTGTTCTTTTAACGGTTGAAAGTTAATTCTTGGTGTAGTTTCCGGTGTATTTTCACGTGAAGCCGTGACGTAAGTCGATGGTGTAGACGTAGGGCGTAAGCCCTGCAGCTTTAGCTTTAATTGTAATATGTGCTCTTCTGTAGAATATCGCTGCTCAATTTCTGCTTCCACGTCAAGTGTTTGCAAATTGATTTCGTCTTGAATTTTTTCAAATTTTTGTTCATAATTTGTTAGACTTGTCAGACGTGAACTTACTTCAAAATCCGAAGGGTTTTGTAATTGTTCCAATGTACGTTCGAACTTTTTAAGCTGGCCGCGTATAGTTGCACGTAGGCGAGTAAATCGCGCCAGTTCTGCCTCCATCGTCGCCAATATTATGTATCTTCTAAGTAATTAATTATATCCATATTGCATTTTATAGATTTAATTAAATGACAGTGACAAAACAAACATCCGTCATGTTATAGTGAAAAAAGAAATAAATGTAAATCGAAGAGGCCACATATATAACACTTATAAAATCCCGTAGGTATCTCATTCTCTGATGCTTGTACTGATCTTCCGGTTTGTTGAACGGAGTAAAGATTGGTCTGGTCTACTAAATCGGTAAATATATCTTCAGAAAAAAAAAAACAAATAATCAAGGGGGTCTTCATCTGGAAAATCGACATAGATTTCGGTTCTTTCTTCGATTACGGCACGGTGACGAAAAATACCTTTCTTCCATTTGTAAGAAAGAGAAAATTTTGGAATTTTCTTCGATTTCTTTGCAGCTGGAGCTATCTGCTTTTTTGCTCTAGTTTTTCTAGTATAAGACGTACCCGGTGTTGGTGATTGTATCTCAGATGGAAGCGATATTATTGAAGATAATGACGGAATATTATCATAGTTTGGTTCTCTGGATGGTGTATTAGGGCAAATTTCCTGCAAAACTGGAGTTAATTGGAGAGCTTCGGAGTGGTATAAATCGGATGGTTCTAACGGCTGTTCATCGTCATTTTGAGTATATTCAGGTTCAGGACTACTACTGATGTCTAAGCGTTCTAAAGAAGAATTAATGGAAGACGCAGAAGATGAAACAGGGCAAGCCCCAACGAATTGCCGCCACCTTCTCCTTGGAGAAGGTGGCGGCAATTCGTTGTCACTATTATTTTCGGATTTATCACTAGTGTCGGATGGTGCATGCTCGGCAGGAACTAGTGCTAGGATTCTACGCGTGCGGTCTTGTATTTTATTCTGTTAACAAGCAGAAAAACCCAAATAAGCCCAGCAAAAGCCCACCACACAAAAGCAATTATTTGTAAATAAACGTTATACCTAATTTGGCAATCTTCGTCACAATGAACGTGTTAAATTGACAATACTTGTTAGAGTATTTGGCAGTGTTCACTGTGATGAACCAACAAGATTGTCTCAAAAAAAAAGTTACCAAAAACACAAAACATTACGAAAAACCCATTCCAAACCATAGCATAAACATTGTTTAGTAAATAAATACCACAAAAAGTTAGTTTAGTTATGTAAAACATATAAAATAAAAACATTTACCTTGTGAAGAATCGAGTGCCCGCGCCTCCCTGACATCTTGTCTCGATAATGACAGATGAACGATGTTGCCACTAGTAGAATAATTTTTTATACCGATAAATATACTTTAAACTTGCTATACCTAAAATAAAAACCAAAAAATTGTAGATAATAGTCGCTCAATATTTATTTTTTATAAACGTTTATCACAGTGAACATAATCAAATTAAGGGTTGACGTGTTTGAGACTCTTCGATTGCGCCGTTGCGTGATATTTACGAAGAAGCTCATTTTAATTTGAAATATTTACTTTAGTAGAATACAAAAAGATTCTCAGTTCGCGGGATCCGAACTAGTGATCCAAGGTTCGCCAATCCAATCCCCACCAATGTCTGTTTTAATTATGCTTAATAAGTAGATTATTAACCAAGGGGATAAAGCAGTGTCTTCTGTCTTGGGTGACGATTTGAATCGCGAGCGTAACGAAGGACTCGAGGTTTACTCCCGAGCATAGCAAGGGATTTAAGTTCACCCGAGACTAAGACAGCTTTATCACCGAGGAAAATACCCTACTTTTCGTACCATTTGCGTTAAAAGTAAAAGTTAACATTCGAAACACTGGGTCCAATTATTGATAGAGTTACATTTTTGTTTGGTACATTTATTGTTGATGAGTTGATTTGAGTATTTCTCTGTTCTTGCGTCTGAGGAACTTGCGTTTCATTGTAGATAGTATACGTTGGAGATAGTGGTGGTGGTACATCGTGAGTTACGGACGAAGATAAGATGAGACGGAAGTTGATGGTTGTGGCTCTGATGGATTAAATATTCACGAAAACTCTGTTATCTCTCTTTTTAAATGCTTCTTCTGATTCTTGATTACATGGATTATTTTGTAATTTTTCCACAGTTCATTTCTTTTGTCTAGTTGATTAACTATGTCCTGATTTATCCATTCTGTCCTCGGAGGGTTTAGTATTTTAGTGTTAACTTTTTTGTTTCTGGTGATTGATGACTGGATTGCTTCCTCTAAACCTGGTACCTATATTCCTCGCCGATATTATTATAGTCCAGGTCTTCTACACTATGGTCTCACAAACTATGGTCGGACCAAGGTGAGTGCAGGCAGGCTAAGGAGGCATTCCCTTCAATCGATGGCCGCCTCACGAAACAGGTTCTCAGACTAACTAAACAACTGCTGCGTACGGTTACAGCAGCTATAACTGGCCATGGGTCATTTGTAGCGGTTACACCGCCACATACTAACTACGCATCAAAGACATGACGTCACACAAATCCTGCATCGCGCAATTAGAGTTTACCGCGCGAACGACATAGATAAGACTATCCGAAATCAACAGTCGGGCAGTCGGCCCGCCAGACACAACACCCGTCTGGTTGGAGGATCCTCCCTTTTCTATGGTGGATAAGTGAACTTTACACCCTGTTCCTCATGCCTCCAAACATTTAATAAACACCTCTTTGTCATAGAGGGACTGCATGGAGGGCGTCGAGACAGCAGCTCATGTGCTGTTAAACTGCTCGGTGGCCGCCACTTACAGGGCAAAGTACTTCGGTAACCCAGGTACCCTACGCAAGATTGCCAGTAACACCATGGCGATGCTGGCCTTCTTTGAGATCTACATTTTTCCACAAGAATATTTCACCCTTTGCGCTAGGGTTGTCAACCTTGCGTCTCAACACGGGACGGCGCGGGAAACACGTCACGTGGCACGATCGGTCGCGAGCGCGTCCCCTCACCCCAGTCAGTCGGCTGTCTCGTTAGTGAGAGCACGTACGCCACGTCGTAGGGCCACTCATTTCTCGCGCGTAAATTGATTTAGTGTATGAAGCGCCGAGTGTATGCCACAGAGTTCCGTAATGCTTTGGAACTTCAAATGCGGATTCGTAGTCCTTTTAGAGACATAAGTAATGACACTGTTGTGCTTTCTCGAGTGCGAAACAACGTGCGGAGGCATGCGTGGCCGTAAATGGATCCCATTTTGAACATGTTGATATTAATGTAAGTGTAGATATTCAATGAGTACAAATTTGACCGGTAATTTAAAATTTAACTGTACATAAAATTGTGATAAACTTTTTAAATACGCCTAAAATGGTTTATTTTTTTCATTTCCTTTGTTGTCGAATCAAATTTACATTTAAAGTCGTCACGCAACATCTAAGGTAGGTATTTTTGCCTGTCCTAAGCCAGGGAAAGTTGCATTTCAGGTTGTATTGTGTATTTGTGTAATTCATCGTTGATGGTAGATATAGGTAGTTCGTTTTCAATCACACACAACTCTTAACTCAAACCATTTATTTCAATTATAACATTAACAGGCACTTTTAAATTATCACTTATCAAGGATAATTCAGTTTGAGTTAGTTGGTGAAGCTAATCGCTCATTCCAAAACGAAGTAGGTACCGATGGAGCAGAACGGGCAAGCAACTTGATGGACACTCTTTTAAATCAAAACATTAGGTTACTTGTTCAACAATTACAATTTTTATCCTTTCTAACACAACTTTTCTTTTCATCTCATGTAATTGTGTGCACGACCCTGTCTCGAAATGAGCGGACATACCACGTATTCCAATCTATTCAAAAATCTTATTACTTAGTTATTTCAATAAAACTTACAATTCATGCTAACATGCTTTTCAGTTAATTATTTTATAATTAAACAATGCTAATATTCACAAATACAAAGGTTATTTAGAATTAAAGTTAAATTAGAATCTTCATTACTTTTTACACCTTCTTTACTACTTTTTTGACAACACTTCCTGTGATTTAAGGAATTTAATCAAACAACAGGTATTCATTAGTAAATTGCAGTGTAAAATAATCGTATTACTTTATATTTGGTTTTCTATTATTGAAACTTATTTAGTTCTCGTATTAAATTATTACATTCAGATATTGATCATAATATTCGCAAATCGCGCCATCTTCGTGACATGAGGTAATCCAAATAAATAAAAATAAAAATTCATTACCTCCAATCTTCGATCATCTGTTTATTTATAAATGTTCCCTTTTAATTTTAACTTAAGTTTTAGCTCCAACATCGAAATTTAACGAGATCACAAGCTGGGCAATTTTGGACTTTGACTATTGCGTTTGATCTCACAGGAATCTAGCATTCACAGATGCATGGAAATGGTTGTAACAGTATTCCACAGTAGAAAAACTAAAACTGGCAAACTTTATAATTTACTTAGATATGTATTCGTGCCAAGTTTCAAGTTTATTATCTCAAGGAATAAGATTTTACATACAAACGAATTCCCCCCTTTTCGCCCTCTTAAAGGTGGAATTTTCAAAAAACGCCTTCTTAGTGCTTCCCTACAGTAAAACAGGAAGTCGTGTGCAAAATTTCACAGTCGTAGTACCAGTAGTTTCGGCTCTGCGTTGATATGTCAGTCAGTCAGTCAGTCAATTTTTCCTTTTATATAATATAGATTTCATTAAACGTTATTATTTATTGATTTATTTACAATTTTCTAAAATAGCATCTTGGAGCAACCTGTACTTAACAACAGCTGTACCGCAAAGGTAATTTACAGAGGTCACGGATCATAACATCGCATCAATGAAAATAAAACGCGTTTGAAAATTTTAATTTTCGATTAACGAACTATTTTTTCTTATTATGTTTTTATGATTTCTGACCACTAGCTCTACCCGTGTGTTAAATAAATGTCGCCATTGTAGCGGCACGTTGTATAATCAAATTTACAAATAATAGGTCTTTACCTATGTAATAGGAGATTCTATAACCAGCATTTTCAGATTTAATTATCTGTGGATTGGCGCGCAATTCGAAATTCAAATGAATTTTATACGAAAGACGTGTTAAATTTAATTTAAAATTCAGTCATTTATAAAAATAAAATAAAAACTATCTAAAAAGATAGTTTTTTGTTTTTGTGACATGGTGGTAGTTTTTGGCGCCATGGATAAACTGAATATTCGTACAATTTTCGGATATGAGTTCCTACGTGGAAATACCGCTGCGCAAATAACACGAAACATTAACGACGTGTACGGGCCTAACACTGCTTGCATAAACACGGTTCATTATTGGTTCAATCGTTTTAAATCTGGAAATTTTGAGTTGAAGAACGAGCCTCGCGGTCAGCCGGTAACCATTGTCGAAAACGACGAATTGAAGGCGATAGTGGAAGCGGATCCAACTCAATCTACGGCTGAGCTTGCTGCGGGCCTTGGAGTTAGTGTTAAAACAACATTAAAATACTTGCGTCAGATCGGAAATATAAAAAAGCTAGATAAGTGGGTGCCACACGAACTAAGCGATCAACAGCGAGATTTACGCGTCGAAGCATGCATAAGCACTACTGAATCTGCATTGAAACGAGGGAATTCTTAATCGAATTGTTACCTGCGATGAAAAGTGGATCCTGTACGACAACCGTAAGCGTTCGTCTCAGTGGGTGGACCCGGGTACAGCACCTAATCAGTGCGCTAAAAAAAAAGATTACTCATAGGAAGATGATGGTGACTGTCAGGTGGACTTCATCACAGCTTCTTACCGAATGGCACAACAGTGACGGCAGATGTGTATTGCCAACAATGATGGAAAGCTCGTAATTCAACCACCAATACTAGTCAATCGCTCTTCCCCATTGCTTCTCCACGACAACGCGCGAGCTCACACTTCACGACCGACCATCGCAAAGCTACAAGAGTTACAGCTGGAAGCTCTCCGTCACCCACCGTACTCACCGGACCTAGCCCCTACCCTTGATTTCTACTTTTTTTCAAAATTTAGACAATTTTTTAAGTGGGAAATAATTCAACACCCAAAAGGCTGTACAAAACACTTTTGGTGACTTCATCGCCTCCCGTCCGGCAGACTTCTACAGTAACGGGATAAACAAACTGCTATCAAAATGGCAAAATTGTATAGATAATTTGGGCCAGTACTTTAATTAGCTGAAATTTAAAAAAAAAATATTTTAAAATTATCATACAAATCTCCAATTCCATAGGTAAAGACCTAATATTTTGAAAAACTAAATATTCTTACGGAAGACCAGAAAGGCTTCCGCAAGAATAAAACAATAAACATAGCTATTTTAGATTTTCTAAATAACGTCATAGCTGGCGTAGATCAAAGGCCCGGGCCGGTATGTTCAATATTCTGCGATATGACCCAGGCTTACGATTGTGTTGACCATGACATTCTCCATGGGAAGCTTATGGAATTCGAGGCAACATATTAAATCTTATAGAATCGTATCTAAAAAAAACCGGAAACAATGTCAATGTCTAATGTAAGAAACGTATTTAATTGAAACAAATCATACATATGGACTCCCACAAGGGAGTGTTTAGGTCCTTTGTTATTTATTACCTATATTAATGACCT
This sequence comes from Xanthia togata, assembly GCA_963853775.1. Taxonomy (NCBI): domain Eukaryota; kingdom Metazoa; phylum Arthropoda; class Insecta; order Lepidoptera; family Noctuidae; genus Xanthia; species Xanthia togata. The sequence goes on from OY970815.1 coordinate 4,417,212, forward strand.
ACCAAAAGTAACGAAATAGCAAGTATCACTCTTTGCCGATGACAGCACGGACACAACAAATTGTAAAACTGAAGACAGCTATGAAAACGAAATTAATTATTATACAATGAATTCATTAGCTGTTAATTTTGAAAAAAAAAAATACAAATGATGTTTATTTTATTATTTATGTACACACATAAAAATAGATACAGATAAGACATAATCATAATTATGAGTACAAAGGTACTGCTTATTTCTAAAGAAATTTCTTCCAGCAGACCTGCGACAGGAGAAATGAGAAAGAAATGTAGACAATAGTGTGTGAGAACAAGAAGAGAAAAAATTATAAATATGCGAAGTCTTAAACTAAAATATTGAAATAAACCTATACGTATAACGTAATAAATTAACATATACTTAAATAAATACATAGAGCTTAAATATATAAACATACAAACTATAGGTATATAAATACTCACGGTTGAGAGGAAAGGTAATGCTCTTTTACTCGATATTTGAATTGTGAAACAGTTTTTAAGTCACGAATGCTAGGCGGTAGTGAGTTCCACAACCTTACTGCATGGACAGAGAAAGAATAGGAATAGTAGCTTGTTTTATGAGGATGAGATTTAAGGAGGGATCTAAGGTGTGATCGACACGGTGCGTCGCTAGCCCTAGCATAAGAAAAACGCTCACGCAGGTAGGAAGGATAAGACGGGTTGTGTAAGACGTTAAAGAGGAGACATAAGATCCGAGTGTTCCTGATCCGAATGTTCTTTAGTCAACGTTTGACGACACCAAATGTTAATGTTAATCACCAAGGGATAGTAATAAAAACAGTAGTAGTATTAGTAGTGTAGCAGTAGTAGTAGTATTTTTAGGTGGCTAAAATTTCGCAAGCGTCTAAACTGGAAAGCACATACAGAAGAACGAAATAAAAAAAGTATGTTCCTCTGCCTACGCACTCTACAAACTAAAACCCATCGTACCACTGCGCATATCACAGCTTACCACGGAATTGTCGGCTCACTATTAAGGTCCGGCCTTATATTTTAGGGAAATTCCACTAATAAGGAAATAAGCATAAGGTTTTCCACCAGTTTGTATTCGAATATATTTTAATAAATGAGCCTTTAAACTAAAGCTACGATTTTAAGGGTTTTCACGAGTGTGTACACGAATATGTTTTGTTAAACTACTTTTGTAACTAAAACTACGTTGACATATATCACACGTATAAGGTTTTTCACCAGTGTGTACACGAATATGTTTTGTTAAACTACTCTTGTAACTGAAACTGCTTTGACATATATCACACGTATAAGGTTTTTCACCAGTGTGTCCACGAATGTGATTTGTTAAATCATCCTTTTGATTAAAACTTCGCTGACATACATCACACTTATAAGGTTTTTCACCAGTGTGTATTCGAATATGTCGTGATAAATTACCCTTTTCACTAAAACTGCGCTGACATACATCACACTTATAAGGTTTTTCCCCAGTGTGTATTAGAATATGATTTGATAAAGCACTCTTTCTACTAAAACTACGTTGACATACATCACACTTATAAGGTTTATCACCAGTGTGTATTCGGATATGACTTGATAAATCCACCTTTTGTCTAAAACTACGCCGACATATATCACACTTATACGGTTTATCGCCAGTATGTATTCCAATATGTCTTAATAATCTACTCTTCACACTAAAACTTCGCTGGCACACATCACACTTATAAGGTTTTTCACCAGTGTGTATTCGAATATGTGTTGACAATGGACCCTTTTGACTAAAAGTACGTTGACATACATCACACTTATAAGGTTTTTCACCAGTGTGTATTCTAATATGTTGTGATAAATGACCCATTCCACTAAAACTCAGCTGACATACATCACACTTATAAGGTTTTTCACCAGTGTGTATACGAATATGTTGTGATAAATGGCCCTTTTGACTAAAACTTCGTTGACATACATGACATTTATAAGGTTTTTCGCCAGTGTGTATTCGTGTATGTGTTAATAAACTACCCTTTGTACTAAAACTACACTGACATACATGACATTTATAAGGTGTTTCACCAGTTCGTATACAAATATGTTTTGTTAAATCGCCCTTGAGACTAAAACTACGTTGACATACATCACACTTGCAAGTTTTTTCACCAATTTGTGTTGCATGTTGTATTTTTTTTTTTACTTGATTACAACTACGCTGATCATATTTGTAAGGCTCTTTGAAATAAGTGCCAGGTTCGGACGTACGTTTTTGGGTTTTAGGGATAACTATCGAGTCTGATTTGTCTGTTGTCGTTTGCTCAGCTGTTATTGCATCTTCTAGTTTTATTCTTCGTGTGTCTAGTTTTGGTTTCTTCGCAGCGGCCACCCCTGTGATCATAAATATGATACTTAAGTACAATGTTGGAGAAGATTGTTTGCTTACCTTTAGATTAACTAACTAATACTTACTTTTCGTCTCCCTGGCTCTTCGTTTCTCCTGAGATACTTCTTGTTCTTCTTCCACTTCAATTTTAAGCTCCATTAAAGGTACATCATCTTCTAAATCTGATTCAGAACGTGGTGGTCTATCTGCTACATATAGATAGCTCTTGTCAAAATGTTCCGGTTTCTGCTCTGTAACGAAACAGAAACAATCAAGAGCATTCCTTTTTTGTACGAACTGATAAATAACTTTAATTTGGGATGTCAGATTCTTTGGTTCTGTATTTTCGTTTGTTGCCAGTTGCCACAGCTTCCGAAATTAAAGTTATTTTAAACTTTGTAATGTTTTTTTTTGGAAGTTGGTTGTTGTTTTTAAAAGGTTTAATTTAGCACTTTTTAGTTGCGATAGGTACGAGTACCTATGCCACACCAAATCGTATACCACTAATTGCTATGTAAACAACAGTGACAGGAAGTTATATAATATCATCAACATACACCAAGTGGATTATAGATAGTGCAATCCACAACGACGCGCCCCACTCCGCTCCGCTTCGTACTAAAGTACAGATTACAGTACAATAATCGCGGAGTGGGGCGCGTCGTCGTGGATTGCACTATCTATAGATACGTATTATTGAAGTTATCTGGGACCACTACGCAAACTTCCTCTACCAAACGAATAGAATAGGGATGATGCCTGGGTCAAAAAAAAGAAATTCTATTTAGTCCGTCATTCAGATAATAAAAAAATATTAGACACGTATTTTTTGCTTTATCATATTAATAAAAAAATGACTCAGATACAACGCATTAAAGTTGGGGAGTGGGGGTTGATACGTCACAAGTATGTATAAAATCTACATACAAGTGACGTCATGGCACACTACAACTCAATGTATTGCCGTAATCTTTTGATAACGTAAAAAAAGAAAAAATACGTGTACGTTATTTTTTCATAATCTACATGACGGACAATAGTTATTTGTTATACAAGAGTGCAAAGTTGCTTTTTAACCGCGTGTTCAATTTTGATGACCGAGCAAGCGAAGGATTCTAAAATTGAATCACGAGCGCAGCGAGTGATTCAAAATTAGAATCCTGAGCGTTAGCGAGGGAATCAAAAGAGCACGAGGTGAAAAATCTTTGCACTCGAGTGCAACACGTAACTTTTCATTCCACCTCAGCGAGGAAATGACTAAATGCAAAAAAAAAAAACGTTTGCGCATTATTAACAGTTTCAGTCAATTCTGTTGGCGTCAAGCAAACTTCCTCGTCGCTAGAATCACTCATTTTAGTTTTTTCACTTGTTTTCAAGTTTCTTGTTTTTAATATACCTAAGGTTTAACAATGACGTGAAAAAATGCCGCGTAAAGAACCGCGTACAAAGCAAATTGAAAAAAGAACACCAAGAAGGTTCCGAGTCTGAGTTTTTAACAAATTAAAAAAAAGTTGTATGATATATTCGGCACCATAGAGGTAGCAGTAAATAGGTTTAATGTTTTTTTTAATTCACAAACTTAGTGCACACGATGTTCTAAATTCAATTTACTTTATCCTCTAGAGAATAAAAACGGCTTTTCCACTCAGATACTGAAGATTAAAAATACTCTTTCCGAGATGGTGGGATGAAAAAATTTTTTTTTGTCATCATGCCTATTGTAAAGGATCATGACCGATGATGTATGGAAATCCGTCTTAACTTGAAACACAATAAATCTTTATTTATTATAAACTACGCTTTATATACAATTAAATAAAAGTGTTAATTTTCACACAAGTATCCGAGTTTTAAAGTAATTAAACAAATTCGGAGATCCTATCCTAGAACCTAAAAATTATGTCTAAACTACTCGCAACTTAAAAAATGACCACAGATCACTCATGTAGGTACAAAACAACAAAGATAGTTAAAAACAAAATAAGAACACAGTTTCTAATTGAAAAAAAAACGTGAATAATCGTGAATAACGAATAATCGTGCTTTTTATGGCCTCGCAGCGTTAATGTGACATTATCGAAATAAAACAACTTCAGTCAGATAGAGATTTTATTTTATTATCTTCAATTTATCCCAGATCTATACACAAATGAATAAGTTACCTACCTAATGTATACAAAGGTATAAAACACATAATATGAACAGACTTTTCATGTAGGTAGTCATTAGGTGTATTTAATGTTACAACAAGTATAGATACCTATAGATGTTCTACGTATTTGACATGTAAAATCAGCAGAAATACCACTGTGTTAAGTACCAATTACCTTTATTATACCTCATACTCATCAAAATAATTATCTAAATACGAAGCTGGAGCAGTTATAACGTCCCCAGCTCAAGAACCAAACTATAGTCATTAGATGAGCGCAACAGCCCACAGTTCTCTTTGCAACCAGGCAACTGCATGAGTAGCCGACTATTGCATCTAATTAATGTATTAGCTACAGCATCATCTTTGCTAATTAATAAATACGTAAAATAGGTGCGACTATTAACGTGCCTCGATTTAATTCTGCCTCTCAAGAGTTAGTTATTGTACCCTAAAATCAGAGGTATGTCATCCTCAACCTCATTAATCACTTCCACATAAACAGTAATGGCGGCTTCCGCATGCGCCGGCTTAGGGATGGCGATCTAGAATCGATTTTATAGGTCAAGTAAATTGTTTTTTTTTATCGATCTTATACAATGAATTATAGTTTTTTTTAATCGATTTTAGAAACTTGAACACGAGTTCCGATGTTTTTCCTGCGGATTGCAACTTTTAAGTTTTGATACGCAGGGTCTTTCTTCTCGTCTTTCTTACCTTTGGGTCAAAGACCAATTAATTTATTTTGTATTCGATTACTCATTACATTTGACTAATTATGCTGGCAACGCCAAAACGAATAAGTGATTATCTATAGTAAAGCTATCGATGTAGTATAATGGCGGGAACAGATCTATCAGAACTCAATTTATTGCTGAATCGATTCTTTCCTGCGATTCGGATAGATTGAAAAATCGATTTTGTTTAGGAATAATCGTCAGCCCTACCGGTACGTCTGTCATCTGCCTTGACCGTTGCATCTGCGTGAGACGAAACAGAAAAATAAATATTTTCACAACGGAACTTTGATTTACATAATATTACCTACGTTATGATTATGATATTACTAATTTATTTAGCTATTTATGAGTTTAATATAATTTTTGTGATGTTTTTATGTAAAGGTCATACTTACTTACTTAAATGAAGAGAACGAAACATCATGACTATACGGAAATGTACCTAGCAATCGTTAATTTACTGTTTATCTTAAAATCTTAATTCCGGATACGAAAATAAAATTCCTGAAGTGAAAAGCTTGTAAAAAATAAGCAAATAATTTGTATATAAATTTGGTTTTCATACGTGCAACTTTTCGAGGCTGGTTTTGAACAATCTCCTTTTTACGTTCAAAAGTGCCTTTTTTGTGCCTAATTAAAATAAATTATTTGACTTTGACACAAACTTTCACATTTATAATATGTAGGAAGCAGTGGCGGCTGGTGCCTCAGAAAACCGGTGGTGCACTGCATGGGTTTAGTGAATATTTTCAAATAAAATATCAAGACATGCCTCGTGGTATAAGGGAAACTGGCAGGTAGGTATAGCGAGGCGCAGTGATGAGGTGCAGGCGACGACACAAAACTTTACACACACACAACACATTTTAGTCTAAATTGTTTCTACTCAATATTGTATTTTACACTCATGTTCACTCACAAAATGTTCACTATTTTCTTAGATAATAAGTAATTAATTACGCAGGTACAAAATTACTGCAATCGCGCGCAAAAAGTAACAATAACAAGTGCGTACTGCGTAGGTCAAGGCCTCGGGTCATGCATGCGAAAGCGAGGTGTCCCCGCTACCCCCGCCGCCCGAGAATCTTTCGTATTCTTTCGGCAATTTCCGGTCGCGTGCGGCGCACGTAGCTATCCTAAAAATGCATACATTTTGTTCTAAGCATCTTCCGTCTCACGCGCCCGGCGGTTTACATCTTGTTTCATAGAAGTTGTTAGAGTACACTGCGTGCGATTTACCGAGCGCACGGCCGTTTTTATTCATGCAAAAATAAGATTTAATTCTTATGCGGTAGAAATCAAAATAGGTCAGCTTGATTTTCTCAACTCCAATAACAAAACCATGTTATCATAAAAGTAATTTCGGTGTAGGGTAGGTATATGGATAGTTATATGTATAGATTATTGTTTTGAAAGTTTATACCTTAGGTTTATACTGTATATGGCGTCAGCGTCGTTTGTTACGCTGACGACACGTTGGTCCTGGCGCAGGGGAGGTCGCACCAGACGGCGGTCGAACTAGCGACACACGGGGTTGCGACAATCGTGGCCAGAATCCGGCAGTTGGGACTCGAGGTGGCGTTGCACAAGTCCGAGGCCATGTGTTTTCATGGTCCTCGGAACGCGCCACATGGTTCCCAAATAACGGTAGGAGGGGTTCACATCGGCGTCGAGTCGACGATGAAGTACTTGGGACTCGTCCTCGACAGTCGGTGGAACTTCGAGGAGCACTTTCGACGTTTGGCTCCCAGACTGGACCGGGCCGGGGCTGCCTTGAAGCGGCTCCTGCCCAATCTAGGGGGTCCAAACGCCTCCTGCCGGAGGCTATACGCGGGGATCGTGCGGTCCATGGCCCTGTACGGGGCACCGGTGTGGGCGCGTTCGTTGAGGCGGCGGCCTGCCCGCCGGTTGAACGCGTCCCAGAGGGTCATGGCCACCCGGCTGGTCCGGGGATACCGCACGGTCTCCGGTGAGGCGGCGAGCCTCCTTGCCGGATTGCCGCCATGGGATCTGGAGGCAAAAGTCCTCGCGCATATTTGGGAGTGGCGCGGGGAGGCGAAACGCCGGGGCTTGACTCCGATGCCGCGAGAAATCGCGGCACAGCGGACAGAGCTCCGACGGGATCTCATGGCGTCATGGAGAGTGCGATTGTCGCAACCCAGTGCTGGGCACGCCACTATTGCGGCGATAAGTCGCCTCTTTGAGGAGTGGCTGGAGAGGCGCCACGGCGTCCTCACCTTCCGCCTGACGCAGGTCCTCACCGGACCCGGCTGTTTCGGGAGGTACCTGTTTCGGATAAAGCGGGAGGAAACGCCCGGGTGTCATCACTGCGTGGATCGCCCGGAGGACACGGTGGAGCATACGGTGGAGGTATGCCCGGCTTGGGCAGAGCTCCGCCGTGTCCTCGTGGAGGCGATCGGTGGCGGGGATCTCTCGCGTCCGGCCCTGGTCCAGGCCATGGTACGGAGCGAGAGAGCATGGGAGGCCGTCACCTCCTTCTGCGAAGCAGTAATGCTCGCGAAGGAGGAGGCGGAGCGCGTGAGGGAGAGGCAAATTTCGCGCCCTCACGCCCCTAGCCGCCCCAGGAGGAGACGCCCCGGGCGTCGGGAATCGATCGCGGATTCCCGGCCACCGTAGGCGCGGGCTTGCGGATGGTGAGCAATGGGTAGCTCGCCGTCCGGTAAGGACCAAGCCCGGGTCGACGGCGCGTTGTGTTCCACGCGCGCCTCAAAGAGTGTCAGCGAGTGAAGGGGTCCAATGAGACCATTGCCTGCCGGGGTTGCGGGAAAGTCCGAAAGGGATACCGTGGCCCCCTGGCATTGCACAGGCAAGAGAAGGAACACGGGTGGGTTTTAGTCAGTAAGACTCTGACACGCCCTCCCGCTCCACCCAGAGCGGGAGGAGTCATTTGATGATTTCCCGATTTCCCACCCATAAAAAAAAAAAAAAAAAAAAAAGGTTTATACTGTATAGATAGTATGGTATGGGTAGAAGGTAATGGAGGTAGGATATTAGAAGGTTTAAAATGGTAGTGCGGCGCACGAGCGCACCTAAGGTACAGCCGCCACTGGCAGGAAGTAGGATAGCAGGAAGTAGGATGTTCTTAAAACATACCTTCACTTTGATGTCCATCCATTGGCTCGATAATATCATCTAGTCCCTCACAAAAATCTGGTAATTCTTCTTTGATAGCAATGTTTTCAGTTTGACAAACATCAACTATACTTATGTGCACTATTGGAGATTTAATAAACCCACTGAAGTGGTCTTGGTTTATTAAAGGCTTGGGCTGTAAAAGATGAATATTGTATTAGGAAAAAAGAACACAAACCTTTTCATTATACTTATGCCACTCAAAAGAGCCTTCACAAGTGGGGATACTTAAATAGGTTCGATGTACCCTGGAGAGGCTACATGATGTACCCTGGACAGGTTTGAGGCTGTTGATGCTATCAACCTCATTGAACAATGCACCAGCTAATTTTATAATTAATTATTAATAGCTCATGCTGTCATGAGGGAGAACCCATATTAAACCAAACTGCCACACAAGTTTCATACATATGTTATAACAGTATTATGTGGAGTATTTAGCATGTAATAATTACATTTGACAAAAGCGTACAATCAACAATCAACACTCGATAGTATGGTTAGTGTGAAGTCCAGACACAATAGGGATGAGCTTGAGAGTAATCACTTCCACATTGTACTGAAATTGGAAATTATGAGAACAAATGGCTGTTGAGGAATATCTCACCTCATAATCCTCATTCATCATCTGAGCGAACAGCTCTTCGGCTTTCAGACATTTTCTCTGTAATCGGTAGCATTGCTTTAGTTTAACGCAGCAGAAGAAACAAGTGAGCATCGGTCTATTGTCTTCAGTTATAAACTGCAACAAAACTTGTCTTACACTATTTTGTATATATGAAGAAAATACTTAGCGCCTTCCCATCTTCAAATCTGCATCATATTACACCTCTCGAAGCGATAGTCGAAGAAATAGAAATAAAATGGAAATTAAATAAGGGAACAAATCATAAACGCCAAGTACGTCCCAGAACGTCAGCCTACTTAAACCTTCTTTGTTAATCTTGAACAAAGTGAGAAAAACAAATATGTTAAGAAGATTCGCTCTATCTGCAACACATCGGTGATTATTGAAGTTCCAATAAAGAGAAACACCGTATTTCAATGTACCAGATGCCAGCAATACGGGCACACAAAGAACAACTGTCTCAGACCTTATAGACGTGTGAAGTATGCTGAAGCCCACAAAACATCAGAATGCCTGAAGAAAGACCGCACCACACCAGCTAAATGTGCTTTATGTTTAGGAAGTCACCCTGCCAACTACAGGGGATGCCATGCGGAAAACGCCCAAAGGAAAATGAAGAACAGGCCACAAGTAATAAAATCTGTACCTCAATCAACACCGCAAATACCGCTATTGGAATTAACAATGATACCAAAGTCATACAGCAATCTAAATTACAAACTATTACTGAACATGAAGAGACAGTTCCAACAAGGACAATCATACCCCAAAGCAGAAACAGAACACATCTTAATCCGCCAACAGCTGGCTGCTCAAACCAGTACAAAATCCCAAACAAACTCAGACATCGAAAACCCGTCGCTGATTGGCGAAACCACACTAACAATATTACTACTACTCTGGATGCACAGTTAAAAATGGACCTTATTTCCTGATTGTTTGGGTTTAAATTACCATGTAACGTATAGACCGCTAACGACATTTCTAAGAAGCCGCTTTGCCCACTGTTCGTCGCCCGGGATGTTTTATGTAATAAGGTTCAACGCAAATAATTAATCGTGATATTGATGGTATTCAATTATAGAATTATGATAAAACATACCTATGTTAAATAAACTGTATGGCAACAATTGTTACGAAGTCTGTAAATAGAGCAGTGTTTAGGGAGTAATAGGTAGGTAAACTATGTATGCTAAAATTATAGGGTAAATTTAAAAAAAGTGTGGTCTATTTTTTTTCAATTATTACTCACAATTTAGGTATCTATACATTAAAATCAGTTTTTTTTACGTATTGTTTCGTATTATAACTATATACAGGCTGAACTTTTAGTCACCGTCCAAATTTTTTCTAGGCATTAGGTATGATTCACTAACTCCATTTTAGAAAAAAATCCATACGTAAAATTTTCATATTAAATCATTTTCTCGAAAGCATTATCCGCTCTGCGTGGTATATAATAACTTTGTGATGTGATATCTTAATATTTTTGTATTGAGTGATAATAAAAGAAAAAACACCTATTCAATGATTTTCGCCAGATTAATATATCAAAATTTGGACGGTGACAAAAAATTCAGCCTTTAAATAAAAAAGACGTACGCGTGAAAAGCGTCCAGAGTACAGCAAATAGTAACAAAACAACAATTCAAAAATAAAAGAAAATATAGTGAATAAGCAAAAAAAAAAAAACGTGTGCGGTCGGAGGACCACCGTCAGGAACGAAGTTCCTTCTTACGTATGATTTAAAATATAAAATGTTCGCTGCCGCCATCTTGGATTTACATTTTAACATCACTATCGGCTCAGCCTCAAAAACTATGGAAGCGACACCGATGACGAGAAATTTGAAAATGTTCGCAGCCGTTATCTTGGATTTTATTTCGACCAAATTCAAACTTTCGTCAACTCCTACCACAAGCTGCGTTAAAGAACTTCGTTCCCAATTTTTTTTTTTTAATGCAATGTTCGATATCTCCATGTTATTAATGGAACTTTTATGAACCTGCAATAGCTTAGTATATTTTGCATAAGGCCGTCCCCATAGAAAAAAAACTGTTATGTAAGTAGTATCTTAGATTGTAATCAAAATAATAAAATTTGTCATTATTGTCAAGTAGAAAAAAATTGTTGGGTTGGCATAACATCATCCCCGTAGACTTCGTGGCGTAATTCAAACAGACTTCATTTTTTATAGAAATATAATAAATAGCGATGTATTTACACGTGAAAAGTAATTCCGTCCAGCATTCTTTTTATGCAAATGTGATTTAAAAGGAAATAGGAATTTTCTTACAACAGATTAGCTCCCAAATAGGGCTTATAACAGTTCTCATGGGAAAACTTTCATGAATCATCATCGTGAAAGTTTTCCCATTGTGTAGCTTTATTGCCATTTCTAGCTCCCAACAAGGGAGAGCTAGAAATGGTAATAAAGCTACACAATTTTGACATTGTTCTGTTATCAGACACATTTCACATCGAGAAGTTCAATAATAGTTCCAGGGTTTAATATATCCACCGTAGGCGCGGGCTTGCGGACGGTGAGCAATAGGTAGCTCGCCGTTCGGTAAGGACTAAGGACCAAGCCCGGGTCGACGGCGCGTTGTGTTCCACGCGCGCTTCAAAGAGATGTCAGCGAATGAAGGGGTCCGATGAGACCATTGCCTGTCGGGGTTGCGGGAAAGTCCGAAAGGGATACCGTGGCCCCCTGGCATTGCACAGGCAAGAGAAGGAACACGGGTGGGTTTTAGTCAGTAAGAGTCTGACACGCCCTCCCGCTCCACCCTGAGCGGGAGACGTCATTTGATGATTTCCCAACCAAAAAAAAAAAAAATGGCTTTAATATATACAGCACAAACCACCCAGATGGTATATCACGCGCCGGTTCAGCCATTCTTGTTAAGAAAACTATACACTATCCTTTACTAAGCTACCGATCAGAGCACATACAAGCTGTTAACATCAAAGACAAGGCAGGGTATTTTAATATATTATTATATATTTTAAACACAAGATAAGTGAGACTGTGTTCACCCAGTACTTCTCAAGTTTGGGCGGACGCTTCATAGCAGGGGGAGACTGGAATTCAAGGCACACTCATTCTAGGATCAAGACTAGTCACAACCCGCAGAAGGGAACTAAAAAGTCAAATATTGACAGCACAAATCTCATCACACTGTCAACAAAAGAACCAACGCTCTGCCCAACAGATTCAAACAAGCAACCAGGCATAATAGAGTTATTTATTGTACAGGGAATGTCCCGATATTATTTTCACACTGAGTCCTATCTAGATGGATCTTCTAATCACACGCTGATAATTCTGACCGTCAGTACCACTGTGATCACACATACGTATACTCTCCGACAGCGCCACAGTCCTCCAATCATTACAGAAAAAAATCATTACCTCAAAACTAACACTAGAATGTCACAAGGCATTAGAACAAATAACGGTCCTTAACCGCAACACTGTGACACTGCAATGGATAAAAGGACACAGCGGGTCTCTAGGTAATGACGCAGCTGACGAACTTGCTAGACGAGGATCCAGCACGGCATTCTGTGGACCCGAGCCTGCCATACCCATCCCCTTCAACCAAATACGTAGGTGGTTACAGGAAATCACCCACACACAAGCAGAACAATGGTGGTCCTCGACACCGGGCTGCCGGCAGTCAAAGGAAGCTATGCCATCCTTGGATAGCAAGCTGACCAGGCGTCTTTTACGCCTGGACAGGAACTGCCTGCGCCTGGTGACAGGGACCATCACGGGACACTGCTCGCTAAACAAACACTTCCACACAATAGGCATAACGGACAGTCCTCTGTGCAGGGCGTGCATGGAGGCTGAGGAGACCGTTGCGCACGTGCTCTTTGAATGCACGGGCGTCACCCAGATCAGAATAAACACCCTCGGGTCACCCAGATCATACACAGATGTTCTAAGCAAACCAGGAGACCTAATCAACTTCTGGAGGGAGGTGGGCTGGTTGGAATAACCCCCCAAACGGCCGCTATGGCCCACGCACAATGGTCCACCTGACGGACTGAGTGCGGAAACCAAACCCCATAACATAGAACATAGAACCACTGTGATCAACCTCGATAAACCAACCACCATCCACAACAACGAAACCGATTGGAAAGACTTCAGCACCTGCAAAATAATATAAAATTAAATATTAGGCTCAAAAGAGAAAATGACATTGAAGAAGCAACGGAAAATTTCACTAAATTGGTCCAAAAAGCTTGTTAGAAATGTTATGCACCCGAAATTGATAGAAAAATTAAAAATTTTAATTTTCCTAAGTAACTAAGCTATGGTTTTGGAAAAAGGAGACTTCGCGGGGTATGGCACACTAGCAAACACCCCGAAGACAAGACAAAGTACAATAAAATGAGAAAATTGCTTAAATCGGCGCTCAAAGAAACAGAGGACCTAACTCTGGAAGCACAATTCGAAAGCCTTTTTTTTTTTTTTTGTTCCGGGGTGGAAAATCCTCATGGATGTCCTCCGCCTGGGGCGAGCGGAGGGGTCTGTCAGACTCTTACTGACTAAAAACCACCCCGGTGTTCCGTCTCACACCTACGCCGGGGGTCGCGGGAACGAAAAAACCTCCGCAACCCCCGACTGGTGCCAGCCCGCCGCAGCGGGCCCCTCCTCCTTCATCACCGGCGCACCAGAACACATGGCACGCCGTGACCAACCCAGGGAGCAAACCAGCACATGGGCGCCAGACAGCCCCTTGTCTAGGCGCCCTTGGCCCCTCTTCGACGGGTCAGGTCATTGGCCCCGCCGTCTACCAATTACGTCTACGGCCGCAGAGGATAGGGTGAGCGGCCTACGCTATACCGACACTCCTCTTCCCCTGCGGCCCCACCGCGTTCGCCATCAGACGGTGGCGACCCCGTCAAGGCCGCGGCAGGGAGGGAGAGCGCTGTACCGCAATACACCTCTCCAGCCGCGGCCCTGAAACCGCAGCCGCGATGCCTCCGATACACGACATCGCGGCCCGCCTCAGTTGCGATGTCGCCACCGCAACCTACTCGTTGGCCGCTACGTCATGGGCTTGGGTCAAAAAGCCCTGACGAGCGGCCCCTCCTCGGGTTCCTCTTGGCTTCACCGTGGGTGCCCAACCCACGGCTAATGAGCCCCCCCGCAACGACAATGCGGGAACCCTTCGAGGGGGGGGGGGGGGGGGGGAACCCTTCGGGGGGGACAATTCGAAAGCCTAAGCCAACGTTCGCACGGACGTAAAAATATAGCATTCACAAGAGACCATTTTCAAGGTAAATGTAAGACGTTTCAAGTCAAGTTCAAATTAAAAGAAGTACCAAACCTAACCTGTCTGATACGGGGTGCCCCAAGTCCCGAGCTCGTTTCGCTGGCTCTTGCACCCGTAAATAGTTTTTATTTTTTTTAATAATTAAGAAAAAAAAATTATTAATTAAAAAAAAAACGTTTCCATAAAAATTAATGTTGTGGAGGGTTAAGGAGATCCTCTAGAACTCCCAAATAACCTCACATTATTTCTAGCAAGGCGTTTCTAACCCCAACCTGTCACATCTGCCACAAATTATTCCTTGTGGAAATATACAGCAACATATGACCAACCCCAAGAAGTGAAACCTTGACTACATTAAACAACAATCGTGAGATGTGAGAGGCATTCCACAATAGAGCAGGTCCATCGAGTATCATTTGATTGTGTTTGGCATAAGGGCCTACTCTTCAAAATTAAAACAAACTTATCTCACAGCTACTATAGAATACTCGAGTTCTACAGCAATCTGTTAGTTGCTTGTTACAGGTAAGAGAAGAGGATAGCTACTCTGAGTTTCATGAAATAAGAGCAGGAGTTCCAAGGCCCTGTTCTGGGTCCCGTTATCTACACTATCTTCACAGCAGATATACCACAAAATCCAAATGTTACGCAAAAGTTGCAATTGTATTGCAACTTTTGCCGTTGACTCAACAATCCAGCCACAAAGATCCAAAAGAAACCTTGCGAAAGCTGCAAGAGGCAGTAGACTTGACAGATAGCTGTCTTGAGAAGTGGAGAATATTGCAATTGTATCAAAATCCATGCAAGTGACATCCACACTCAAATTCAAAATATTTTATTTCACATAAACCTACAACGAAACGTCAGTCTCTTATGAAACTCAGAAAAGGTCACTGCTCTGCGGTTAAGCTGCGAAGCAATGACTTGACACACAAATACATTTTGTAAAGTATCTGGCTATGCACTTGGACAGGCAACTAACTTGGATAACCCACATATAAGCCAAAAGAAAACAAGCTATTTGGAATTTGTACTGGTTTATGGGAAGAAAATCTAAACTCTCACCTGAGAACAAGTTACTGGTTTACAAAGCTGTGATAAAGCCATTATGGACCTACAGAGAAGGCATGAGCATTAATTAATTACCATTCTTGCTCAAGGCAGATTGGTGACTTAAATTTATTGTAATTCCAGCGTTCACATGGTTTTCTTTGATTGAGGTCAGTGATTTCCATTTTCCAGATCATATGAATATGTCCTCATGCAAGATTCGCATTTAAAACCTATTGATTTTTTATTTTGCAGTGCCCTGACAGGGTTCGTGTACAAAAACCGACAGCAATATATTTTAAAATGTGCATGAGATCAATGAATCATAATTATCAACTTACTGGAATATCAGTCAGCTTTTCGTAGAGTTCATGTAAGTTCCTGTTGACCACTTTATACATGCATACATTCTCCGCTAAACATATTCTACACATTGCTAGTTTTTCCATCTTTGAACTCAAAACTTATAGGTAGCTAAGTTATTTAGTTCAGCTTTACATTTATATGATTGCAAAACACTGTAGCGTACAACTAACTGGCGTGGTTTGTAAATAATTATTACAGCTACTAGTAATCATCAAATCAAATGCGATTAAAGTAGATAACGTGTGCACTTCCTTTGTGGACTACGCTGACTACGCCGGTCGCCGAGCCGACTGCGGACGGCAACAGACAGAGACTTTTATTATACGTAGTATCTCATAAGAAGTAGTCTGTGCTTTTATTGTATTGTCTAGCAGTCTAAACACCATCCATAACAGAACATCCGTTCACAGATTACTATATACACATACTACTTAGAGATTTAACTAATTAACGATTGTATTGACTTGCGGCACTGACCTCCATTATACAAGTTACAAGTACCACAGACAGGACAAGTACGCTGGACTTACGATCATTGACATAAAGTCAATGCTTACGATACCCTATGAAATGACAGCTCTTTATTGTGCCTATTTGAAGCGCCCCCAATGGGTGGGAAGAGATCTTAATCTTACGTAACTTGCAAATAGCCACTGTCTCGTTTGAATTGTCCCCCGTGTTTTTGGAGGTTTAACGTGATTAAGCTTCTTTGTTGTGTCGTATTAATTTAGTTATACATAAATAAGTGGTGGTCATTCATAGGTCAACTATGAAAGAGTGTTTGTTATGCAAAACTCGTTACCAGAAAGGAAGTGGGGTTGCATTCCACAAGTAAATGAGTTTACGGCTAATAATCAACAAATTATACTTCTATTGTTATTATTAGACATTTAAAAAACTGTCACCTTATTATACGTATTATCAATATATTTGTCTTTGTATAACCGGTTTTTTATAAACCACAAAATTTAATAGTGATGTAAAAGTTACCTGTCGATAAAAGTTATCGATATTTTTCTTTCAAGAACGGAAATCACCGATGACCGATTTTTATTAACAAATACATATAATTTTAAAATAATTCACAGGTTTCCGACTGACAAAAGAAGACTGGAATTATGGCTGAAAAACATTGAAAAGCCTAGTTGGCGTCCGAAAAAATATGATTACATCTGTTCAGAGCACTTCTCCGATGACCGTTTTATTAAAAATAACTCATTTTATTTTCTATAAATACTTTACCTATTCCACTCCATCCCAAGAAACCGTCATTTCTATTTAAAAAGCGTTCCCAATTATTTTTGGATTTAGCTAGTCACATACTAAGTACCCCCTTAGTCTGGCTTCGGATTATCCTAAGACTAGCAGTCTGCCCCAACTTCTCCCGTGGTACATACATAGCCTATGTCACTCAGGGATAATGTAACAATCCAACGGTGAAAGAACTGGTCTAGCAGTTCCTGAAATTTGCGCGTACAATCAAACAAACTCATCAGCTTTATTATATTAGAATAAACAACCCGGCCGAAATATCTGTATCTGTCGGAAACATAGAAATATTACCTGATGGTCGGAAAAGCCTTTTATCAATGTATTTTATCTTACTGTGCCATCCCTATTATTAGTTCCGTTCCCACCCACTTCTGCGATCAGCGCCAAAATGGCGAAAATCAAATAGCCCCACTATGGCTCGGCTTATCATAGGTCCAGCGTACTATATGGAGGTCAGTGACTTGTGGTGTTTACGCCACAACACAGATATCTGCGCACAGACTACTTAGAAATACTAATACTACGTATTATTACGTAGTATCTTTATGTAAACTCCATTTCACGAAAGAAGTCCCGCGGCAATAAGTGGAACTAATTACCTATTATATGTAGGTATAGTTAGCAACATTCCGACAACAACCCTCCTACCTCACACAGCTTTCTCTACTTAACATTGTGGATTTTATTAACCAGTGCATGAGATGTCGCGATAAATAAATATTTATTATGAATCGTCTCTTACGACAAGTGGCGCCGCCTCTGCGGTACTTCTTTCGTGAAATGGAGTTTAGTCTGTGGTATTATCTGCGCCACATTGAACCACAGACTGCATTAAACAAAAAACAAAAAAAACAACAAAAAAAAACAATCAGAAAACCTTTAGAACCGGCCTAAAAGGTGAAACGTTATCTAAACCAGGGCTGGTAGCATATGACTTAATTATAAAGTTTAATTATCGTTGATTATGATCTGTCATTTCATTTATTCTTATCTTTAATTTTTTTATTAGGCATTATGGACCCAGCCATGGTTCTGGTAATAATGGTTACCAATATAATTAAAAGGAACAAACACTAAACAAACCTGATAGAAATTCATTAATTCTTCTTGCCCTTGAACACTAAAATCTCCCTCAAACTCTCATTCAGCCCATTATAGATTACGCCGATGCCTGTTATTTGGATGCCACCGAGGAGCTTTTAAATAAACTTAAGCGTTTACAAAATATATGTATTCGTTTTGTTTTAACCTTAAAAAGTACGATCACGTCTCTAACTTTCGCAAGATACTCAAATGGCTCCCTATTCGTCTTCGCAGGAATTCTCGGATATTGTGTCTGCTATTTAACCTCCTTCATAATCCTAAAAACTCCTTCATAACTGCGGGAGCGCTTTTCCTATGCCCGTCCTTCTGATATCTGATGTGCCTATGCCTTGCAGGTCGCATCTTAGAAACCTGCTTAAGTCCCCTCCCCACTCCACTGACTTCTACTCCTACTCCTTCACTGTTCACGCGGTGCGGTTGTGGAATTCACTTCCACCCGACATTAGGGACTGCCAAACTGTTGCTGTATTTAAAAGAAGAGTGAAAGAACACTATCTTTCCACTTCGTCATAGTTGCGTAGGTATTTATGTTGTATTTTATTTATTTTAGAAGTATGTATGTATGTATGTTCGTAATTATATTGTCATATAATTTGTTTTATTTTATTGAGTGAATTGTTTTGATTTTATGTATTTTACTTTCTCTCTACTCTTACACACGGTGTCTACATCTCTTTTTACCCTCTGTCCTATCGCAGGTATGCTGGAAGAGATTTTTTTAGAAATAAGCATCACCTTTGTACATATTTTTCTGTTCTTTTCATCTTGTCTGTTTATTTATGTGCGTACCTAGATGGTAATAAATAAATGACAATTTAAAGAACTTTATTCTTTGTCAAATGATCAAAAAATTTGGAAATTTGTAGTTCATCTCCATAATGCGCAGGAACCAAAATTATTACATTTTTTGAAAATACAAATAGTCGATTTAAAAAAGTCCCTTTTTGCAAGTCGACGGTTTGCAAAAGTCTCGAAACATGTACATGTTGAATGTTTTCTGGTGCAAACGCATAGTAAAATGTTTGGCCAGTGCAAACGCACAGCTATGTCAATGCATTTTGCCGAGCCGATTCGGTTCAGTCACAGAGCATAGGCTCAGTTGCCAAAACGGGAAAAAAAAAAAACTCTTTTGTAATTTTGTAGTACCGATTTTGTGCACGTGCTGCGAATTTAATTCGATTCCAGATTTGACAATTTCAGTGTTGCAACGTTATGACAAGTACTAAATAGTGACGTTGCGAAATTATTCGATATGGAAATGGAATATTTCCGGATCGATTCTTCTCGTTTGTAATTTTACTCTCGTAAACTAAGTATTTCAGGAAATTAAATATTTCTGAACCGATAATTTAGTTTTGACGATTAATTAACGATCTGAGACTTTTCTTTTATAATTGTGTGTGAAATAAATAAAAAAATGTGATCATGAAGGAACATGACAAATAAAACAGATAGATGTTTTATGGTAATAATTTATTTTATAAATTGTCGCCGTCATCGCTATCGCTGTCACTTTCTGTAACATTTATTATAAATGTGTCTGTGATATTGTCAATTAACATATCTAGCCTACTGATTTTTTCCTCTTCTTTGACAACATGGGATACGCATTTAGACCATTCGGTAGCCGTAATTTTTTTAATGCCTTCCTGAAATAAATTTCTCATGTCTGTCAATTTGAAGGTTTTATTATTTTGAGCTACATGCCCCTTTACCTGCGCCCATATCAATTCGATAGGGTTTAGCTCGCAATGGTAAGGGGGCAGTCTTAAAACCGTGATCCCATGTTGTGCTGCCATTTCGTCTACAGCGTACTTATTAAAAGATTCGTTATGTGGAATCAGTTCTAAAAGCGTAGCTTTAACCATATCTGGTTCGTAATGAATATTTTTATTTAAAAGCCAATCTTGAATGGCAGCTTTTTTCCAGCTCATTTTTGGTGCCGTTTCCAATTTTCGGGAGTGGTAAGGTGCATTATCCATCACCACAATTGAGTTTGGTCTTAATTTTGGTAAGACTCCAGCGAACCACTCATCAAAACAAACTGCATTCATCTCATCATGGTAATCTTCACAATTTTTCTTTGCTTCAAAAATCATGAGCCCCGCTTCCAGGAAGCCTTCTTCACTACCTATATGGCTAATTATGAGACGTTTGCCTTTTCCAGATGGATTTTTTAATCCAGTGGTCAGTCCCTCCAAAAACGCTTGTCGAGATGATGTGACTTTCTTGTCCACCCAAGTTTTTTTTTACAGTATGACCTTAAAATAAATATAGTACATGAACATTCAATATTACTATTAAATTTAATGTAAAATGTATATAAATTCATTTTGTGTATAAATGTTAGCCTTACCTGCGTTAACCCAAGTTTCATCTTGATAATATATATATCTCTCTTCTCGTCGAAACTGACTTATAGATCGCAAGTAACGCTGGCGCCATGTTATTATATCATTTCGATCAATAAGTGTGCTCTTGCGTGACCGTGCAACAAATTTAAAATTAAGATGCTTCAAATTTTTCTGAGGGTGTCTTTGGAAATCTTGGGCATTTTTGAATCATCGTTCATCACTTGTAAAATCTAAAGTAGTAAATTTTATAATAGCTTGGAATCATTACTTATAATTATATAAAAGATGTAGGTATAAAATTGTTGTAAAACCTACTTATTCAACTTACTATTTGTTAGGTTTTATGAATATTTTCTAATGTCAATAAAAAATATTTTTTTTTGTTCTTTGAACGTTGAATACAGCAACCATCACACACGTCTACGTTTTTCTTTTTCCTTAGCAATCCTAATATTTATTAAGGAACTCAGTCTACAACTGCAACACGTTATCAGCACGAGGGGCTCTGTATCTATATTTGATCTACGATCGAACTTAAAAGAAGATTGGTGGTGAAATAATTGATACCTAGTTAACATATTGGTCATCATGTCGTCTGCAGTTCATGGTATGTCTCTAATAAATGGTATTCCGATACTTTGTAATAGAGAAGGTTACACTCTGTGGAAATTTAAAATGCGCATGTTGTTAATCCATGAAGGGTTGTGGGAAACTGTAAGCGGAGTAGTTGTCGTAGGGAGTAAGACGCCCGACGATGTACGGAAGGATGAAAAAGCTCTTTCTAAAATATGCCTTACTGTGGATGGTGCTGCTATTTCGATTGTTCGACCAGCTAAGACCGCAAAAGAAGCGTGGGATGCTCTTATGAAATCCTACGAGGATCGAAGTTTGGGTCGTAAACTGTCGTTGGAACGTAAGTTGTACAGGTACACCTTATCTGACTTTTCTGATTTAGAAGCTTACTTAACGGCAATAACTACAACTGCACTAGACCTGGCCGACATTGGCAAAACCATTGAAGATAGTTCTTTAGCAGCTATTATTTTGGGAGGTCTAACGTCTCGCTACGAGCCCTTGATAATGGCGCTTGAGAATGGGAGCGTTGAAGTCACAACAGATTTGGTAAGAAGTAAGTTATTGAGCGAAATGACGAAAGAGACTAAAGATGATGTGGCTGCGTTGCATACTAACAAGCAAGTTATTTGTTTTCGATGTAAGAAGCCAGGGCACAAGAGTCCTAATTGTCCTCTCAAAAAGAAGGAGAAAAAGGCAAAGGCGAGTTGCTCAACAGAAAGTTGTTCTAAAGATAAGGGACTGACTGTTTTTAGTTCAGGGAATATGGATGCATGTGTCACGGAATTGTTTTTGGATGGTGTCACGGGACTGGCTTTGTCTGCACCAAGTGTTCAGATGTCTGAGAAGTGGATAATCGACTCTGGTGCGTCTACTCACATGACTCCACATGCTGAATGGTTTAATAGTTACAAATCCTGTGATGGGAAGATAACTGTAGCAAATGGTAAATGTTTGCCGGCTGTGGGTTTAGGAGATGTTGATATTGACACAAAAACCAATTTTAAGAAGATTATTAATGTTGTACATGTTCCTGGCCTAGATTGTAATTTACTCTCAGTCAAAAAGGCAGTAGAGAAAGGTTTCTCGATTGTTTTTGATACGAATGGCTGTAATTTTTATAATTCTAATGATGTTTCTTTTAAAAAGGATCCTGTTTTATGGTTCTAATTGTGGTGGATTGTACACTTTAGATTGTACAGTAAAACCGCAAGGTATTTCAGCTTATAATGTTTACACTAATTTGTCCCAGTTTCAGCTTTGGCATAAGCGTCTAGGACATCTCTGCCGTATTGGTATGGATCTACTCAAAAAAGGTCTAGCTGTTGGTGTAGAGTATACTGATGTTGACAAAGAACCATGCGTACCCTGTGTAGAGGCTAAACAGGCGCGGAAGCCTTTCAAAGGGATTAAGTATAAAAAGGCTTCGTCACCATTAGAATTGGTCCATACGGACGTTTGTGGTCCCATGACCATTGAATCTTTTAAAGGTAATAAATATTTCATTATTTTTGTTGATGATTATACACGTTTTATATACCTTTATTGTATGTCATCTAAGACAGAAGTTCAGAAGTTTTTTTGTGCTTTCCAAGCACTTGTTGAGAGACAGACTGGTACTAAGATTCGAACCCTTCGGTCAGACAATGGTACTGAGTATGTCAACAAGGACCTGACAGACTATTTGCAGGCTCAAGGGATACGACATGAAACGTCTGTACCATACAGCCCTCAACAAAATGGGGTAAGTGAACGTAGCAATCGTAGCATTGTGGAGAAGGCCCGTTCCTTGCTGGCACAGAGCTCTTTGTCGAAAGCTTTTTGGCAGGATGCTGTTGAGACTAGTGTTTATTTAAAGAATAGGTCACCTCATCGTGCACTTAATGGTATGACGCCATATGAAATGTGGTGTGGTAGTAAACCCGACCTGTCTAATTTAAGAGTGTTTGGTTGCCGAGCTTTAGTTCATGTGCCTTCATGTCAGAGAACTAAGCTAGACATGAAAACTTCTGAACATATCTTCGTTGGATATTCAGACGATCCAAGGAGTTATTATTTCCGTAGCGCGGAAAACCCTCGAAGGTTGATTAAGTCACGGGATATTACGTTTTTTGAAAATATTTTTTCAGGATTGAAGGACAAATCTGTTCAGCCTGAAGCTGCTGTGAGCCCTAATGTCATTAATCTTTTATTACAAACTTCTTCAGATACCACATCGCCACGGGCGATTTCTATCTCATCTGCTTCTACTTCTTCACCTACTTCAGAAAGTGTGGACATGGAGGTAGAGCAAGTTGACGATTTTGTGGACGCGATTGAAGAAGCTGGTGGGGTTTGTGACACGGAGTCTCTACATTCAGGTGAACAACGTGTTCTGTCCCTGGTTCCTTCAGTTGAACTCAACGATGCATGTCCTGAGAGAAGGTATCCTGAAAGAGTACGTAAACCTCCTGATTATTATTCATACGGCACTCACGGTGTTGATTTGTTGTGTGATGATCCAAAAAGTTATCGTGAAGCTGTTAATAGCGATGATAAATATAACTGGATCTCCGCAATGAAGGATGAGTACAACGCCTTATTGAATAAGCAGACTTGGACATTAGTGGATAAACCAAATAAAAAGGTTATTCCATGTAAATGGGTGTTCAAGATAAAGAGGGACCCGAACGGTGCAATAGTCAAGTATAAGGCGCGACTAGTTGCGAAAGGTTTTAGTCAAGTTTGGGGGACTGATTATAACGAGACTTTTGCACCTGTAGTTCGAAATTCATCTTTGCGTACCCTTATAGCGTTGGCTGCAGAAATGGATTTAAAGATTCAACACATGGATGTCGATACCGCATTCCTCAATGGGGACTTAGAGGAGGAAGTGTACATGCAACAGCCTGAGGGATTTGCTGAGCACGGGGCAGAAGGTAAAGTCTGTTTGCTCAGAAAATCCATTTATGGTTTGAAGCAGGCAGCTCGAGCCTGGAATATCAAATTGCATCAAATTCTATCGAAAATTGACTTTGCACGAACATCTGCGGAATCATGTGTTTACATAAAAAAGTTTGGTAATGAAACCTTAATACTTGCAGTCTATGTTGACGATCTAATTGTCTTTTATAAAGAAAAAAGTTCGTTTGACGCTGTCAAAAATGACTTGGAGAAATTTTTCTCGCTAAAAGATTTGGGTGCATTGTCGTATTGTTTAGGCTTAAATGTTAACCGTGTTGACGATAAAATTGTGGTCAGTCAGAAGACCTATATCCAGTCAGTGTTGGAGCGGTTTAATATGCGAGATTGCAAGGAAATGTCTACACCTTTGGAGAATAACAAATTGGAGAAAGGTAATCCAACATCTCTTGGTGAATATCCTTACCAAAACTTGGTAGGATGTCTCATGTACCTAGCTGTTAATACGAGACCCGATATAGCTTATGCCACAAGCTATTTAAGTCAGTTTAATAACTGTCATGATAAGAGACATTGGTTGGCCGCTAAAAGGGTGTTACAGTATTTGAAAGGTACTATGGATTACTGTATTACTTACAGAAAAGTCGGTGGACGTCTGTGTGGATACACGGATGCTGACTGGGCGAACTGTGTACATGACCGTCGGTCGTACACTGGTTATTACTACACGCTAGCAGGTGGACCTATTAGTTGGGAGTGTAAGAAGCAGCCGACGGTAGCCTTATCGTCTACAGAAGCTGAGTATATGTCCTTGAGCAGTGCTGCAAAGGAGGCTATTTTCCTCAGACGGTTAGTGTATGACATTACTGGTTTTGCTCATAGGGTGTTGCTATACAACGATAGTCAAAGTGCACAGAAAATTGTGCTCAATCCTATCCACCACAATAGAACTAAACATATTGATACGAGATATCATTTTATTCGTGAAAAGGTTACTGAGGGTCTTATAGATATAAAGTTCATACCTACGGATAAAATGACAGCCGATGTTTTAACCAAGCCCTTAAGGCGCATAAATCATCTTAGGTGCGTTGTTAATATGGGTTTAATGATAAATGAGTAGAATATTTTTTCTATTTATTTATTTTTCGTCGGTTTATGTTTTATATTTTTGTTTAGTCTGGTAGTAATGTTTTATTTTATTCTATTGTGTTCAGCATTACTACTTTATCTTTTTATTGCCATTAAGGGCGGATGTTGTAAAACCTACTTATTCAACTTACTATTTGTTAGGTTTTATGAATATTTTCTAATGTCAATAAAAAATATTTTTTTTTGTTCTTTGAACGTTGAATACAGCAACCATCACACACGTCTACGTTTTTCTTTTTCCTTAGCAATCCTAATATTTATTAAGGAACTCAGTCTACAACTACAACAAAAATAATACTGTCTGACTGATTGACTAACCTTTGCAATGGTTGGAGGTTCATTTCGGTAAAAGAACTGATGAACAATTCTTCGTATTGCAGAGAATGTAAATTCATCAATTTTATCTTTGAAACTTCGCTTTGGTCCAGTTTTTTTAGGAGGAGTTGGCGGCGCACCTTTATTTACTTCCTTCAAAACGTTACAAACAGAGCGTGAGGTTATTCCAAATATGTCAGCAACTTTGCTCATACATTCATTTTCTTCCACAACTTCAAAGGCCTCCAATTGCGCAGAAATTTCATTTTTCACGTATTTGTAGGCGTTGCGGATCATTACTTTTTCAGTAACAGTGAAAGCTTTTCGTGGATGTTTTTTTCTTGGGGACAAGAAAACATTCACGTCTTTTTGTGATGTACTTGGCTGAGGATCCATTTTGATGGAAAACCAAAACAAATAGATTCACTCAAAGTTCACAAAAAACTATAAACGTAACAACAAACACAACTTAACAACGCTTTAACAAAAAACCCAACAAAATAACAAAATATCGATTCGCAATGAAATAAGATATTCGTGCAGTCAGACTGGGAGAATGAAGCCGAATGACACGATAAACAAAATGGCGATAGCTGCACGAGCGCGCACGGGTTGCCAATACTGAAAACTATCTAGGCTCTTTTATTATAAGTTTAGTTTTTAATATAAAAACAAAAATATTACCTTTTTATAAAATAGAGCAGCGATTACTAATTAATAAATAATTATTATGAATAATTATGTATTTATTTAAATAAAAATCAATAATTTAGTCTTTAATTGGCACACTGATGGCACACACACTGATTGTTTATCGATTTTTGTGTTCATCACTACACTATTATACGTGGTATCATTATTTCACAAAATGACAGTAGCTAATGTCAAATCTGGAATCGAATTAAAATTCCGAGGTGCGTAGGTACATCATTGACATAAAACATAATCTCTCGCTTCTACTTCCCATGGGGGTTGGCAGAAACTAACAGAACGCCACCTGCTACGATCCTTACCCATCCTTTTTTTGTGAAGTAATAACGATTAATACACTATTTATATGTATCCCTATGTAGTCTGTGATTTATATGCTCTGTGGAATGTACTAAATGGTGTCGCAACGTAACAGTGTACGTGTTGCTTTTCTTTACTAAAAACACAAAGTTGTGTTACTTTTTGAGTTTTAAGATGGAAAAACTGCCAATGTGTAGGATATGTTTAGCGGAGAATGTCCGTATGTATGTAGTGGTCAACAGGAACTTACATGAACTATATGAGAAGCTGACTGATATCCCAGTAAGTTGATATTTTTAATAAGGTTTAAGTACATTAACTACTAGGTTTTAAAAGTGCCTCTCTTACACGAAGATTTAGGCTCCAGTGCTTCCTTAAAACAGCATGATGAAACTTGGACAAGAGCAAGAGTTGGGATCAATGCTCATGCCTTCCACCACCAACTGTTAGCTTGGACAGCATTACTATATAGAATAGAAGTATTTTCTTCATAAAAACAAAATAGTGCCAGACAAATTTTGTTGCAGTTTGTAACTGAAGACAGTAGACCGATTCTTGCTTGTTTCATTTGCTGCGCTAAACTAAAGCAATGCTACCGATTACTGAGACAATGTCTGGAAGCCGAAGAGATGCTGGCTCAGATGATGAATGTGGATTATGAGGTGAGGTATTCTTCAACAACCATTTATTCTTATAATTTCAGTGTAATGTGGAAATGATTCCTCTCAAGCTATACCTATTGTGTCTGAATTGCATGCCAAGTATACCATTGAGTGTTAGACTTTTGTCAAATGTGTGCATGTACATGATAAATACTCTATTAATACTGCTACAACTTATGTATGAACTTGTATGTGACAGTTTGATAACAGTGCTCTCTCATGTCAGAGCGATCTATGCAACAATAGCTTGTGCAGTGGTCAGTGTGGTATCATTGGACGTACTTATGTGTCCTCACTTGTGGAGGCTCTTAAGTGACTAGTATCATGAGAAAAGGTTTGTGCTAGTGGGACTGTGGTCACCAACATATTTTTCTAATAATATTTAATCTTTTTACAGCCTAATCCTTTAATAAACCAAGACCACTTTTCGAGTGGGTTTATTAAATCTCCAATAGTGCACATAAGTATAGATGATGAATGTCGAACAGGAAGCATTGCTATCAAAGAAGAATTACCAGCTGTTTGTGAGAGTCTATATGATATTATTGAGCAAAAGGAGGAACATCAAAGTGTTGGTATGTTTTTAAGAACATATAATAATAACAATAAATCATATCCTAAAACAAATTAAGATATAATCTATTTATTTCATATTAGCTTCTGCCCGCGTGACATTTCGGCCCCCGACCCGCATTACCAGTTTGCGCTATTACTTTGTTTACGCTTATCATTCTTTCTAACGTTTATCTTTTTGCTCGGCTCCTAAGGGGCGGGACATACACAAGTGGCGAGGGGCGCAAGCGTGGCGACGCGGCGTGGGCGTTGCGCCGCCCGTTATGTTGTTTCATACAAAATGTATAGGAACGACGTGGCGCGGAACATAAACAAGAGCCATAAAGAAAGAACAGCCTTGATGAAAAACAAATGGCAGTATCACACATTTAGCCATCGAATCTTTTGTTAAAATATTTACAGAATGGTAACACTAAATATCACTAAAATTGTGAGCTACACGTTGTATCTGCTAGCCCTGGGTGTTTTTTCATAACAATGAGCATTCTCCTTTTACCTCCTTATAATATTAATATTCATTATTAATAAGTGTAAGTAAATAACTATAGATTGATCAAGACATTTTTGCTGTATTTGAAACTTTGGCAGTGTTAAGTTTAATTGAACTTAACGGTAACTACATTATGTTGTAAAATGTATGACTGTTTTTGTTTACTTACAGAGCTAGAACTGGAAAATTTAGACAGTAACTGTCTAGATGCAGCAGATATACCCCATTCTGAATCTGATTTAGAAGATGATGTGCCTCTAATGGAGTTTAAAACTGAAGTGGATGAAGAAGAAGTATCTAAGAAGAAACGAAGAGCTAGCGAAACGAAAAGTAAGTGTTAGTTAGTTAATGTATAGGCAAGCAAACAGACCCTATTACGATATGATTGCTGCTGTGAAACCATAAATGGAAGTAAAATAAAGAGTAGGTACATACTATCGACATAATATCGTAAAGTAACAGTTATGGGTAAAATAAAGCAATATGCCACTTCAACAATATTCTAAGAATAATATTACAAGTGTCAGAAATTGATTCCCATGAAATTATAGGTGAATAGAGGGAGGCAGAGGGCCAAAAAAATGGTAAAAATCAGTTTTTCGCTTCTAGAGCAAAAACTACAGCTCGGAAAAAAAGTTAAATCTAACAAATGTGCGCAATTAAAAAACAAAGAGTCTGAGAACTGTTATGAAGTTAACGAACCAAACTATGGTTTCAATTTAAATCTGTATAAAAGTTTGTATTATGTTATATTATTTGCAATAAAAATAAAAAAAATCTTCATGACAATATTTATGGCAAGACTAGGTATACCTATTTCTTAGTGTTGATTATAGTATAAAAAGGAATTAACAGTAATTTAGAGGTATGAGGAGCAGGGTCTAAAGTTCACTCCTATAGAAAAGGGAGGATCCTCACGGGTCTCGTGTCTGGCGGGCCACTTGCCAAACGATTGATGTCGGGGAAGTTATATATACATTGACGGACTCATAAACTGCATAGTATTCAAGACGCCTTTGATTATTTCAAAGGCGTCTTGAATACTATGCAGTTTAAATTTTAATTAAATTACAATTAAATTACAGATTCCAAATTCAAATGTAATATCTTTCTTATATTTAATTGTAACAGTATTTATGGCCAGACTAAGTATATTACATTTTTTAGTCTAGCCAACTCGTTTATTTTATTATATATAACTATTTAAATAGTCAAGTAATAAAAAACACAACAATTAATAAATCAAACTTTACTGTATGATTCAATGTCAACAGAAATTCTGCTTTTTCGGTCCTAGTGTGAATCATGTAAAGCACTATTATTTTGATTTATGTGCATGCCAATCTTCTTCCAACATTGTACTTACCAGATTTATAATCACAGGGACGACCGTTGCGAACAAACCAGAACTAGACCCGCGAAGAACAAAACTAGAAGATGCAATAACAACTGGGCAAACGAAAAAAGAAAAATCAGACTCGAAAGATATCCGGAAAACTCAAAAATGTCCGTCCGAACCTGGCACTCATTTCAAAGAGCCTAACAAATGTGATCAGCGTAATTTCAATCAAGTAAAAAAAATGGTTCATACTCGTACACAAATTTGTGAAAAACCCGTATGTGATGTATATGAACGTAGTTTTAGTATCGAAAGTAATTTAACAAAACATATTGGTATACACAATAGAAAAAAATCTTATAAGTGTGATGTATGTCAGCGTAGTTTTAGTCAAAAATATGATCTTACTAGACATATTATAATACACACTGGTGAAAAACCTTATAAGTGTGATGTATGTCAGCGTAGTTTTAGACTAAAGTCTATTTTAACAAAACATATTCGTATACACTCTGGTGAAAAACCTTATATGTGTGATGTATGTCAGCGAAGTTTTAGTCAAAATAGTGTTTTAAAAGTACATATTCGTTCACACACTGGTGAAAAACCTTATAAGTGTGATGTATGTCCGCGAAGTTTTAGTCATAAGGGTGGCTTAACAATACATAGTCGAATACACACTGGTGAAATACCTTATAAGTGTGATGTATGTCAGCGTAGTTTTAGACAAAAAAATAATTTTACTAGACATATCATAATACACACTGGTGAAAAACCTTATAAGTGTGATGTTTGTCCGCAAAGTTTTAGTCAAAAGAGTAGTTTAACAAAACATATTCGTATACACACTGGTGAAAAACCTTATAAGTGTGATTTATGTCAGCGTAGCTTTAGGCAAAAGGTTGATTTAACAAATCATATTCGTGTACACACTGGTGAAAAACCTTACACGTGTGATTTATGTCAGCGTAGCTTTAGGCAAAAGAGTAATTTAGTAAAACATATTCGTATACACTGGTGAAAAACCTAATAAGTGTGATGTATAATATCTGCGAAGTTTTAATAAAAAGGATAATTTAACAAATCATATTCGTGTACACACTGGTGAAAAACCTTTAAAGTGTGATGTATGTCAGCGTAGTTTTAGTGAAAAGAGTAATTTAACAAAAAATATTCGTATACACAGTGGTGAAAAACCTTAAGTGTGATGTATGCCAGCGTAGTTTTGATTTTTTTAATAATTTGTATACGAGGCATGCCTTTTAAGTGCTGTCGTTTCTATATTTCCCGGCAATTTTGAATTTGGAACTGTTCTATATTCGAATGTGTTTAAATTATGAATCTCAAAACAGTTGAAAGTATTAGGATTAATGCTATTGTTTAGTCACAGCGTCGATTGGAATCTGTCAGGTTACGTACGAAAATGAATCTTTCTAAGCTGCAGGCCACGCTAGAGCCACTGCGGTGAGCGGGGGCGACCTGCGGGGGCGGGAGGAGTAAAGACGCTGCGTCTGGCCGCTGTAGTGTGCCACGTTGAAGCGGCCGCGTGACACGTGGTTTTTATCTGCTATTATTGCGCGTGGTTTAAGATGAGTTTGTCTAAATTGGAACTTTCATGTTTAGAAGGAAGTTTTTTTTTTGCACAGGATATACTACGTGGAGCAGGACGCTTGACATTTCTTAAAACCACGTAAAGAGTGTCATGTTCTTTACCCGTATACAAAAAACCAATCAAATCCAATGAATACTTTAGCCACAGGAAATTATTTTTCATTTTCTTATTTTTCAACATGATGTAGATCTGAGTCCGTAATAATAGGTAAACATTGTAAGGTCAAGAACCTGTGCAAAACGTACGATTCTATCCTCTACGTCTCAATATGCTCGAGAGACAGAGAAAGGTGTCATACGATTCCACTCTGACGCGCCCCGCCCAGTCCCACAAAATAATACTACAATTAGAAAGAAAAAGAAATATTACTTACGCAAATTATGCATTAGTGGTGCATAGACAATTGCGAGTGTGTGTGTGAGCGGAATTTTTTCGGCAAAAAGTCTCGGGACTCGGTCAGTGTCAGTGTAGCGGCTCCCTTTGAGGAGCGCACACCGCTACTTTGTTTATTACGAGACGAGCCGCGCGCGCATTGTCGTGATTTTGTGAAAAAAAAAATAGTTGTTATTTGTGATTAAAGACGATTTAGTGTGACTTATTGTTCAGTGTTAGTTAATTAGGTATCGATGTCGCTTGTGCATAATGAACAACGGTGGAAACCTTGAAAATTTAAAAAATTGACTATTGATGTAAATTCTGATTGTGATATTATGTGATTAATTATTCAATCAGTGATCTTTTAATTAACAACGCGCAACTTAGTGAGTTTATGCCGCTAATTTGTTGTTCTCCGACTAAACTACCTGCCCACGTCCACCTATGCCCCGCACCGCAGCGCAGGCGCCGCCCCCCGCCCCCCGCCGCGACCCGCATCGGGCCGCGCAACGGGTTAGTGACTTTTCGTAGATACAGCGTGTTTACTTTTTATGCAGTTGATTCTGCTATTTATTTTGTTTGAAAATTGCAATTTTTCAATTTTCCATTAACTACTAATCTTCGTATTTTAAAATGTTTCTATGGACTAGTACTGTGCTTGTTTTAATTTAATGTCGTAAGTCCAGATCCACATTGTATTACAAATAAAAATGGGAGTTCATGATTTAATCATAAACAGGCATCAGTTTGGTGAATACCGTAGAGGCGTAGACTGTACGATGAATTACGCCAATATCCACAAAAGTTTTGGGAATACACAAGGATGTCTACAGATACTTTTGATTACATACTAAGTGCAATAGCTCCTGTTTTGAAGAGAAATCATACCAACTTTCACCCCTCCATTGAAGTTGCTGAGAAATTATTTTTAACTTTGAGGTCAGTAGATGCCAACAAGCATTATTTTTAATCTAAAAAAATACAGCTATTGTTAGTTTCTTATTTATTACTCAAATCACAGTATCTGAAGACTTCTTTTCTCCGTTTAAACGCAATTTATAATCAAATCCACATAAAGTCTATGAAATCAATTTATAAATTGAATCAATAATCCTCCTACGAAGATTGTGAGCGGTATCCGTATGACGAGAACTATAACAAGCAGAATTTAGTTCCTCCCTGAGTGCATTATTAAACTTATTACGCAATTGTGGATTTGATTATAAATTGCGTTTGCGTTAATAAGTGGTAATTTTTCAATTTCCGGCAAAAGACTCATTAAAAAATGATAATCCTGGGATTTTTGAACATCATCTGTATTGCGACGTACTGACTCATTGTCAAGCAGTTTTGATTTCTTTCTTTCGATTTCTAAGTATTGTTCTCGAAGGTCTTGTGGAGTACGCTTTCTTTTTGATATTCTTGCTACATCATCATATTTATAATCTAAAAAAAAAACTTTATTTTCTCAAATAAATAAATAATTATTTTTACTCTTTGGTTTTATTTTGTGTTTCCCTTGTTTATTCGTAATAAAACTATAAAACAAAATATAAGGGTAAACTGCAAAAATGTACTTTTAAAGGAAAACATTACTTTCGAATATACTTTATTATTGTCACATTTTTAGAGTTCCATAGTCAACAAGGAACCATTATAGTTTCGCCATGTCCGTCCGTTTGTCTGTCTGTCCGCAGTTTAGCTCAAAAACTATTGGTACTAGAAAGTTACTAAAATACAACTTTCTAGTGCCAATAGTTTTTGAGCTAAACTGCGGACAGACAGACAGACATACTAAATTACGAGTATACACGTTAATGACGCCAAAAAAGTAGTAAAATAAAGTTTTGAAAAAAACAATTATTTAGGGTACCTTCCCTACACGTAAAGTGGGGATGATATTTTTTTTTCGTCCTTCCCATAGTGTGGGATATCGTTGGATAGGTCTTTCAAAAATTCAAGTAATCCGTTCGTGACTTATCAAGCTTTAAAGTACCAATTTTCGTTACGAGTCAAGTGTCCCCCCCTCTACCAACTAAACGGTTGCAGTTAGAAATTCAAATGTCACAGGAGTAGTACCTATATATAACAAAGTTTAAAGGAAAACTATCACACTTAAGTGGGCTTTACAAGTTTACGAGTAATAATCGACCAACTTAAATTTGCGGTTACAAAAACATGTTCTCACATATATTCCGTATGGGAGAACATGTTTTTCAATTACAACGTTAAGTTTGTTCTTACGATTCATTCATTCCAACTACGGAACCCTTCATTGTGCGTGGTCCGACACGCACTTTGCCGGTTTTTTTTTAGACTTAGCCAGTTTAAGAAATAATAAAAATCTTAATTCAGGTGGCCATTACTTTTTTAAATGTTTAGGCATCTCAAAAAATGTGACAATAATAAAGTATAATCGAAAGTAATGTTTTGCTAAACACACACACACAAGGCGGGTGCGTGTCGGGCGCTCATCGCGACGGCATGGTACGGCGGGCTTGTATTATATTGTAATTCCTTGTATTATATGGATGTCAGCACACGGAACACGTGCGCGGCTCCCACACCCGACCCGGTCCGCGCCCGACCCGCGCTCGCTTTGTATGTGTGTTGAGCTTAATAATACAAAAACCATATCAGTTAACCGTAATAATTCACAACTGTTCGCTATTTTAAAGCGCCATAAGTTTTTTAATTGCGAAATTATAATCTATACACCTATTGCCAGTGATCTGATTGAAGGTTTAATTAAACTATTTACGTCTAGTCTGTTGTACTGACAAGTTCTTTGAGTTTTTTATTTATAGCAATTTAATATGTCAATATTCACGAATATAAAACACAAAAAATCATTGATGTACATTAAATTCTATAACTATGCCGACGTCCATTCAAAAATTGGCCATGCCCTTTAAAAAATATTTTGACACAACTAAATCGAATTTGACAATTGCGACTCCACGTGGTACATACTTGTTTGTCCTACCCCGTGATTTTTTTTAGAGCCGGAGTCGCACAGTGGGGCAGCCCCGACGTGTTTTTGGAATTTTTCATTTTTGTAAGGAAAATAAAAAAAATATTACAGTGTTGAGTATTATGGGTAAGGTTCTTATAAAGGGGGTTGAAATTTTCATTATTTTTGCGATAGGATACACCATTTTCGAGATACGAGTATAAGCGAAAGAAAAGAAAAAAATCCAGTACAGTACTGTTTTTGCACCCGAAGTCGAGATGTTCGTGTGAATTTTAGTTCATGACAACTAATAATATTCCACACCATTTTCAGTGGCGATAAAAAATGGTCAGAAAACTTAGACAATTAAAATTTTCTTCTTCTACTTTGGTTAGGTGGCGAACGGTAGTCAAAAAAACAATTTCGAAAATGCCAAGTTAGTTTAGAGATATGATGGTAGTCAAAACAAAACAGCTAAACTGTCATTTTTGACAGCGCTTACGGTGATATTAATAACAGGAATGGTCGGCGTTATCGCAAGATGGCGTATGTCATGACGTCATGTATGACTGTTCAAGACACAACGTTATCGTGCCTACGTTAATACGGTACGGTTGTTAGCGCGCTCAAATCGATTACAGCGTAACTCGGAATGCACGCTAAGTCATTCATTTGTCATTATGTACGAGATTACCAATTTAGATGCCATTTCTTTTAAGGCGCTGGCTCCACGAGCGAGAGAATCGCGGCGTTATCGTCGTGCCACGTATTTCTATACACTCTATGGAACCGTCTCCACACGGCGATATTATCGCCGCGATGCGACGAGTGGCAATGAGCGCGCGAAACGTCATTACATCGTCGCTAGCCCGCCGCGACTAGCAGCCGCCAGCCAGTGGTCTCGAACGTCATAGAGCAAGATCGGTAGAGTTGCCAGCTAAAATCGGTATATTTGTACCCAAAATCGGTATTTGACAAAAAACAAACAGTATTCAATCAAATTCGTTTATTTATTGAAAACCACTTGAAAACAAAAACTTACAGACTAATTTATATACAATCACTTACAGACTAATTTATATAATCATTTTTTATACCAATATTCTTTGGCCATAGCCGCGGTCATCTTCGAGTTGATTTCAAAGTCATAACAGTTAGCTGTATTAAAGAGTCGTTTTGCGTGTAATAGACCAGTGATTGATTCAGTAGACAGCCTATTTCGCTGTTTTGTTTTCAAAAGATTAATATGTGAAAATATGCGTTCAACGTTAGCGGATGAATGGGGAAGTGATAAAATATTAAAGATGAAATTAGATAACAAAGGCTAATCTTATTTCAAACGAGGCTAATCTTATTTCACCTGAAATTAAAATTTAGAATTAAAAATTATGTAGGTATGTTAAGGAAGCACACTAAATACCTACCTAATAAACTGATTATTGTTAGTAAGTACATCTGCACATGTTAAAATAGTATCAAGTCGAATCATGTGTGGATATTAATCAAGTCGGGACATGAAGTCCAGTAGGTAGCATCAAATCTGGAAAGTTTTGGCCCAGTTCTAACATGTCAACTAATATAGAATGTTTCGAATAAATGATCCGACAAGTTAGAACAAGAAAGTCTATTAAAATCAAAGATTCCTGACACAAAATCAGGTCTCTAGCAATAACCAATGTACCTATAGGCACCGACTTAACTAAAAGATGTGTTAGACATTTGTCCGTGTCTACAGGTAACTAAAAATACCTTATTTTCTCTTGTTTACCTGTCCTTATGTAATAAAAGGTATATAACTCCGTTGTCAGTCATAATACAATGTTTTGATTATGACTACAACACTGACTAGACTATTTCCCACCTGAATACCTATTTAAAACCATGAGAATACCTATCTGTGTTTATAATTACGTAATCCATTGTTCTAGAAGTAATTATCATGTCATAACTTGCACCTGCGCAACCCTGCCTCCCTCATTCGTGTAAACACCCTCGTCATAGCAAAATGGGAAATACCCAGCTATACCCCGACCCTCTGTCGCGTCCCTGAATAGCGAACTGCCCTGTTGTATAGGAGCAAATTATTGTGTTTGCACAAGTGGTACCCGCTACTTGCCCTATAGTAAAAATCTACTTAAGGTATCGGGTCTGATTTTACAATTGTAGTTGCCTAGTACTAGTTGCCTAGTACTCTCTTAGAAAGTCTCAGATTCTTAGTCAGTTGAGCTTTAACTTCGTTCCTACAAACATCTCGCTACTTGAGGTATAAATTCGTGCTAAATAAATTCAATTAAATTCGGATTACATCTAGCTCTAACCTTTGTCTGTATTACTGTTGTGTATTTTAAATATATTGTGTGTGTGTGTTTTATGTGCAATATACGTGGATCTATTACATTAGCTGCTTGTGGTTTTTCTACTGTGCCAAACCTTACAACAAACCGCCCCCTTCAAACGACATAAGCTGGTCGTTTACATTTTGGTCATTCGACAGCCGGATATCGTTTACATTTTGGTCCTTCGAGCCGGATAAGGTTTAAGTAACCATGAGTCAGCAATGCTCCATCACAACACGCAGCAAGCTAAGGAAGCTAGCCGAACAGCAAGAAGCACGTAAGGGTGACAGCACAACGGACACCAGGTTGCAGTCCGAAAGGGGACCAGGTTCGCCGTCTGTGGCGCCGACCATGGCATCAATGGATCGCCGGAAATCGACCAGCAGAGCGTCATCCAGAAGTAGCCGCAAGAGTGTCGATTTCTTACGAAAAAGAATCGAATACGAGGCCGAAAAGGAAAGAATCATCCTAAATGAAAACCTAATCAAGGAAAGAGTAGAGGCCCACAAGGAAAAAGTCCAGCTAAATGAGAACCTCCTCAAGGAAAAGGAAAACCTCCTTAAGGATAGGGAAAACCTTCTCAAGAAAAGAGTGGAGGCCGACATTGCCGAGATAGAGGCAACTACCGAGAGCGAAGACGACGCCTCCAATTCAGACGCGAGTACAGCACAGCGGGTCGACCAGTGGATAGATACGACGCCGCAAGTTGGCCAACAGGAAACAGTGTTGCGTAATTCAGTTAGTGTTTTACGGCAATCGAGTACAGTGTTGTGTCAACCGGATGCAGTGTTGTGTACCCCGTTTGCGGAGCGCAGGCCCATGGATGTGGCTGCGCCCCGGATCCCTACCGTGAGTTATTCACAAACCGTAAGTACGCTTGATCCGACTACATACCGTAATAATGTGTCGCACATACTAGGTACACCCGTGCCGGTACCGTATTCGAGTACGATACCTAAAGCACGGACGTTTATACCGATGCCTACCGAGAGAGTTACGTCCCGATTACCGACCAATAACCCCGTCTTTACCACTCCGGCCGCAAGTGGACCTCGTGTTTCGATACCCGAGTCGGATTCACAGCGGCAGTTGAAGTACGGAGATGATGTTAAAGAAAGACGGCGGGAGTCTTCGGTTGAAAGGGATTCTGTGTTAGATAGGCTGGCAGAGGCAATAACCAGTATGGGGAGACCGCGACCGGTACCGCGACAGGCGTACGAATTACCACATTTTAGTGGTGATCCATCCGAGTGGATATGTTACAAAAATATGTACTGGGATACCACTCAAGAGTATAGTTATAAAGTTCACGAGAACTTAGCCCGGCTTAGAACGTCTTTACACGGCGAAGCTAGAACCTCAGTGGAGGATTTATTAAGTTCAGGTACGGATCCCAACGACATAATGCACGCGCTCGATCAAGAATATGGTCACCCGACTTTAATATTACAAAGCGCGTTACAAAAGATTAGGGACCTACCTAGAATATCGGAAAGCTGCCGCGAGCTTAGAAAGTTCTCGTCAACCGTGCGAAATGTAGTAGCCCTACTTAAAAATATTAAAGCTGACGGCTATCTTAACAATCCACAACTAGTTAGCGAGCTATTAAACAAGCTAACTCCTATACAACGCGCGCGATACGGAGACTTTGCCATGGGGTTAGATAACGTGCAGGGGGTGGACCTAAGAGTCTCACCTAACCTAGAATACTTATCTCACTTTTTAATACAATTAACGCATACAACGTCGTATTATTTACAGCCATCTATAATAGAACCTAGTGCTTCTAGGCCCCCAATTAGGCACCAGGAACAAGTCTTCGGTCAACGACCCATGAATACCGCGCGTCAACTATTCAGTAGGCCACAGCTGACTCATAAGATAAATACACAGAGTGATGAGTCTAGTATCGTACCTAAGAAATGTATCGTATGTCAAAGTGAACATACTATAGAAAAATGCGATACTTTTAACAAAATGACAGTTCAACAGCGATGGAACATCGTAAAAGAATTAAACACGTGTTTCAAATGTATAGTAAACAAACACAACAAAAGGTTTTGCCGCGCCGATAAATGCAAAAAATGCGGTTATTCCCACCACCTATTATTGCACGCCGATAAGCAAAACAATGCGAGCGATAAGCAGGTAGATAAGCCCGAAACCATAACGAACATCGGTGAACGGCATGCTTCTGCATTGTTAAAAATAATCCCAATAGAATTGTGTCATGACAATAACAACAATAGTCATTGTTACGCATTACTGGATGGCGGTGCAACCGTCTCCTTGATAGATAAGACCATTGCTACTGGTTTGAAGGGCCCAAGTATACCCCTTTCATTGAAGACAGCGGGCGGTCACGAGATCACTGACCCAACGTCGCGAGCGGTTGAAGTAAAGGTCAAAGGGCCAAACGGACAGTGCCACAACATTAAATGTCGCACTATACGTGATTTAAACTTGCCTTCTCAAACCGTCACCACCGCAATGCTTAACGACAATGCCCACCTCCGCGACCTTGGATGCGTGGAAATGAGGGGCGCCAAACCGCTAGTATTGATCGGGCAGGACAATTGGCAGCTAGTTGTAGGCCGGGACGTCCGTCAAGGAAAACCCGGTAAACCAGTTGCCTCCCTTACCGAGTTAGGTTGGGTCATACATGGTCCGTTCGGCCATAACAATTTAAAAGGCGAACAAATTAACTGTACGGCAGTTTCCCTGCCTGACCTGCATGACCCAGTTAAATCTAGCGAAGCGATAGATATTTCTGAGAACGTACGTAAAATCCAATCAGATGAAAGGGCCTTAGAAATACGAGATAAAACCAACCACCGTGTACCAGATGAATCACAGTGGGCAGTAGGTTTGTTACGGAAACATAACAACATAATACCTACCAATTATAACGGTAACCCTTTGACCGAACCCGACCCATTATTATTATTACCTTTTCAAGAAAAGGAAGCCGAGACTTGTTTCGCTCGGCTTAATAACCTGCATCGCCTGGAACAGACAAAAATACCAGGGTTGTATGGGCTAGATCTAGACAAGGATCTAGATCTAGATTTACAAATGTTTAGCGACGCAAGCGAACAAACATGCGCAGCGGTCGCGTACCCAGTGGGCTACCGGGATAGTAACCTAGCATTAGTGACGATGTTAGGTAGGGCTCGCGTAGCCCCACAAAAGATAGTCTCAATTACAAGGCATGACTTACAACCAGCCTTATTAGCTAGACTATCGGACCGAGGCAACTGGCACTGGGTTCCTTCCGCGGACGACCCCGCGGGCAAAGCAACCAGGTCGTCTTGGCCCGAGAACCATACGGCGTGGCTGTGCGGCCCCCCGTTTTTATGTAATCCACAGGAGCGGAGGCCGGTGTGTCGAGAGGCTGAGTCAGCAGAAGTGGACTTGGAGCGCATTCAGCGGGTCCACTCTACAGCAGCGACGCCGGCGCACGCCTACCGTGCGGCGCCACTTCTCAGCTACGAGCGCTACACGTCGTGGGCGCGTAGGAAACGCGTCACGGCACAAATACTCAGCTTTGTCGGCCGATGTCGTAAGCGTCGGCCAACACAAGATCTACAGCAGCGCGATCAAGAGGAAGTTCACAACCATCTCACAAGGTTGTGCCAGGATAATAGCTTCAGTGAAGAACGCACTACGAAGCACGCTCAGGGAGCGTGCCCCACGTGAGGAGGTCCTTTACACCCTCCTCACAGAGGCCGAGCTCATCATAAAAAGCCGGCCTCTCAGCTACGTCTACGATGACCACAACCAGCCCGTGGTCCTGACGCCGAACCACCTACTCCTTGGCACTGCGTCCGGGAGCACTCCGTTCGCGCCGGGAGACATCGAGGACGTCGACTCCCGCTGTCAGTGGCGGCGTGTGAACGCGCTCGCCGACATGTTCTGGCGTCGGTGGCTACGGGAGTACCTACCTACTCTACAACGTCGAGAAAAGTGGACAAATAACGTACCTACCAAATGTGAGTGTCAACGACGTAGTGGTTATCGTAGATAACACCAAAAACCGAAGTGAGTGGACTAAAGGAATAGTCAAAAATGTGTATCACGGAAGTGACGGGATAATCCGTGTAGCTGACGTAAGAACAATGAATGGGGTCCTGCGTCGGCCCATTGTTAAGTTAATTGTGCTTCCCACCGTCCATGTGTAATGCGGCGGAACCCTTTTACAGGGGGTGGAATGTTAAGGAAGCACACTAAATACCTACCTAATAAACTGATTATTGTTAGTAAGTACATCTGCACATGTTAAAATAGTATCAAGTCGAATCATGTGTGGATATTAATCAAGTCGGGACATGAAGTCCAGTAGGTAGCATCAAATCTGGAAAGTTTTGGCCCAGTTCTAACATGTCAACTAATATAGAATGTTTCGAATAAATGATCCGACAAGTTAGAACAAGAAAGTCTATTAAAATCAAAGATTCCTGACACAAAATCAGGTCTCTAGCAATAACCAATGTACCTATAGGCACCGACTTAACTAAAAGATGTGTTAGACATTTGTCCGTGTCTACAGGTAACTAAAAATACCTTATTTTCTCTTGTTTACCTGTCCTTATGTAATAAAAGGTATATAACTCCGTTGTCAGTCATAATACAATGTTTTGATTATGACTACAACACTGACTAGACTATTTCCCACCTGAATACCTATTTAAAACCATGAGAATACCTATCTGTGTTTATAATTACGTAATCCATTGTTCTAGAAGTAATTATCATGTCATAACTTGCACCTGCGCAACCCTGCCTCCCTCATTCGTGTAAACACCCTCGTCATAGCAAAATGGGAAATACCCAGCTATACCCCGACCCTCTGTCGCGTCCCTGAATAGCGAACTGCCCTGTTGTATAGGAGCAAATTATTGTGTTTGCACAAGTGGTACCCGCTACTTGCCCTATAGTAAAAATCTACTTAAGGTATCGGGTCTGATTTTACAATTGTAGTTGCCTAGTACTAGTTGCCTAGTACTCTCTTAGAAAGTCTCAGATTCTTAGTCAGTTGAGCTTTAACTTCGTTCCTACAAACATCTCGCTACTTGAGGTATAAATTCGTGCTAAATAAATTCAATTAAATTCGGATTACATCTAGCTCTAACCTTTGTCTGTATTACTGTTGTGTATTTTAAATATATTGTGTGTGTGTGTTTTATGTGCAATATACGTGGATCTATTACATTAGCTGCTTGTGGTTTTTCTACTGTGCCAAACCTTACAACAAACCGCCCCCTTCAAACGACATAAGCTGGTCGTTTACATTTTGGTCATTCGACAGCCGGATATCGTTTACAAGGTATATCTAGTAGCGATTAGGGTCTAATTATATCCACTGCTTCTATTTATCGATAACTAGAAAACAAAATAATATAACAATCTAAATAGTACCTAACAAATAATTAAAAAGAAATTACCTTGCTTAACCAATGTATCAGTTTTTTGAGTTTTGGTCACAGTAAATGATGATATCTTCGGTTGAGATTTTATATTCTTTGATGATACTGAGTGTGTTTGTGAAGAACTATGTTTATTTAAAGCGTCTTTTCCTGATGTGATGTTGATATCTTTATCACAACTCTTACAATAGGCATAGCTTTCGCCTTTACGACTATCTTGCAGCCAGCCTGGAAATTCTTTTTCCCATTCTTTTCTATAATATTGTAGATATTTTTTTAGTTAAGAAAATTAATGAAAAAAATAAAACCGAATTCCTGTTTATACAGGGTGTTTGGCGCATGGACCGACACAATTTTTTCAGGGATTTGGGAGGTCATTAGCTAGGTTCTAGCTAAGTTCAAAATAGCTTTTAGTTTTTTTTATAATTAATTTTGAAGTTGTAAAATTTCATTCATTAAATACAAAAATTAACTTTGGAAGCTTGTAAGGAATTTTCTTGAAACCAGTTGTATAAAACAAAGATGTTTTTAGATTTAAAGGACTTTGGAGAATGCAACAAAATTTGTTTTGTGCCACTACACCCACAAACAAAAAAGTTATTTCAAATTAAAGGACACATTTTGGGAATTTTTTTCATTTAAAAAAAATAATCATATGTAACCAACCGTGACATTTGGGACAAAGGGTGTATGGGTAGAACCTAGCTAATGACCTCCCAAATCCCTGAAAAAATTGTGTCGGTCCATGCGCCAAACACACAGGGTGTTTGGCGCATGGACCGACACAATTTTTTGACTAGACTGGTTACAGGTAAATTCCCTAGCGGGAAGCCCCTTATAACATCGAGTTGTAAGACAACAAGTTGTAGGAACAAGGGTATTCCCCAAAATATATGGAACATTCTGCACTAGGCCCATACTTACTATTGAGGGCTTCCCCGTCCGTAACATTAAATTAAACATAAATGAAAAGGGTTGCCAACTGAAAAGTGTAAAATCGGTAGAGAAATCGTAGAAAATTCGTTATATTTCGGTAGCACAGAGCCCATATCGGTATAAATACCGATAAATCGGTAG
Source organism: Xanthia togata (assembly GCA_963853775.1). Lineage (NCBI taxonomy): Eukaryota > Metazoa > Arthropoda > Insecta > Lepidoptera > Noctuidae > Xanthia > Xanthia togata. The sequence goes on from OY970815.1 coordinate 4,460,490, forward strand.
GTTCGAGAACTCAGCTCAGATGCCCCAGCGACTAAGCCCTCAGAGGCCAAGTCCGTGGAATTACCTCCACCACCAGCAAGCTTTCTCAGCCCTGGCCCCCTCTCAACCCATAGGCCCCTCTCAACCCATACCCTCCTCTCAACCCATACCCCCCTCTCAACCCATACCCCCCTCCCAACCCATTGCCCCTACCCCCCCCCAAACCACCACCATCCCCCGTCTCATGGACCCCCGCATTCGCATCACCGCGCCCCTCGTCAAACCCGCACCTGCTCCAGTAGCATCGCGTCCCCCAACCTCAGCCCCCCCCACAGTCGGCCCTAGCATGGCCTATAACATAATTAGTTCGACTTTTATAGCCTTCCTCTCCCCTCGCGCTATCCAAATGGCCCAGGAAATCCTGGCCGCTCAGGCCGCTGGCGACCTCTTCAGGTTGCAGGCCATCTACAATGCGTATCCCGAGATCACGCAAGCCCTGACCTCCCTCAGCACCCCTACTAGAACCCATAATGTATAACACCATCAATACTAGGTTCAAACCCCGATCCCTCAAGTTAGGTTTTTTCAACGCCAATGGCATTAGAGGCCAACGGGATGAGATCGCGACTTTCCTTCGCGACCATCAAATTGACATCCTCCTTATCCAAGAGTCTTTTCTCAAACCATGCAACCGCGACCCGTCAATTGCCAACTATCGCATAGTTCGCAATGACAGGACGCGATGTCACTTGGGCGGCACGTTTATTTACTATAAAAAGGATCTATATTGCATCCCAATAGACCCTCCTCCCCTCTCACGATTAGAAGTCTCAATCTGCCGCTTAGGCATGACCGGCCATCAGCCGATCTCACTAGTATCGGTCTACGTCCCACCCCTCAATACTTCGGAGAACTTACAACTCCTCTCAGACGACCTCTCTATCCTACTCGGCATGAATGACTCTGGTATCTTAGCGGGCGATTTCAATGCCAAGCATCCCGCCTGGAATAGTTCCAGAACCTGTACCAGAGGGCGACACTTGTTCGACCTCTCTAATTCTCTCAATTTTGACGTCATCGCCCCGATGACCCCAACTCACTTTTCCCACGTTACCCATCATAACCCCGACGTCATAGACGTGGCGCTCCTTAAGAACGTCGCTCTAAGGTTAGAATCCATAGAAACGGTGCAAGAGCTTAACTCTGACCACCGCCCAGTAGTCATAAAAATGGCCCCCCGCATAGGTCTCCCCGACCACTCTCAACCCGCTCTCACCAAAAGGGTAACGGACTGGAAGAAAGTAAGCACCCAGCTGAAATCCAACACGTCCCCCCAATTGGACGCCATCCCCGACAAATTCGACTCTATCGCGGACACGACGGCCGCGATCGACTCACTCACGGAGCACGTACAAACAGTCCTGAGCGACTGCTCTAGGGAGGTTTCAGCGTCGGGCGACCCTCGCTGGAGCCTGCCGGACGATGTACGCGCGCTGCTGACTGAGAAGAACGCGGCCGTTCGTGCCTACAGCAATTTTCCCTGCTCCGCTAACAAAGCCCATATTCGCTATTTACAGAGAACTGTAAAGACACGCATACAGGAGCTGCGTGACACGGGCTGAGACAAGATGCTCAGCGAACTAGAGCCCACCCACCTGGCATTCTGGGAACTTCAGAGGAAACTCAAGTCCCAGCAAGTGGCCTCCATGCCCCCCCTGACCCGTCCCGACAAGACCATCGCGTTTGAGGACTTAGAAAAGGCTGAATGCCTAGCAGACAGTCTAGAAGCTCAATGCTCCCCTAGCTCCCAACCGGTAGACCAAGCTCACCTCCTAGAGGTCGACGCCGAGGTCGAACGTAGATCCTCTCTCCCACCCGTTGAAGATCCTGATAGTCCTCTGCCTCCCGTCACTCCTGACGAAGTGCATGACATCATCAAAGGTCTGAAAACCCGCAAAGCCCCCGGCTCTGATGGAATCACCAATAGGGTGATCCAGCTATTCCCTGCCCACCTAATAATGCTATTGGCCACCATCTTCAATGGTGCCCTAAGCAATAACATCTTTCCCCAAGCATGGAAAGAAGCCACGGTCATCGGCATACCGAAGCCCGGCAAGCCCAAGACCGAGCCGTCGAGTTACCGCCCCATCAGTTTGCTCAAGGTACTCGGCAAAGTCTATGAGAGGCTTATTTATAAGCGCCTCAGAGATTATGCCGAAACCAAGGGCCTCATCCCCAACGAACAGTTTGGGTTCCGAACCCAGCACTCTAGCGTGCATCAGGCCCACCGGATTATTGAAAGCATATGCGCGGGCTTCCAGCGCGGCTTGATAACCGGTGCAATATTCTTCGATATAGCGAAAGCGTTCGACAAAGTCTGGCACAACGGCTTATTATATAAGCTCTACAAACTCGGTGTGCCGGATCGTCTCGTGCTCATCTTACGGGACTTTTTGTCAAACCGCACCTTCCGCTACCGTATCGAAGGAGCGATATCCTCCCCTCGTCCTATCCGCGCAGGAGTCCCTCAAGCCTCTGTGCTCTCCCCCCTAATCTTCACGCTTTTCACCAGCGATATCCCAAAGAGTAAAAGGGCGCAGTTGGCTCTGTTCGCAGACGATACGGCCATTTACTACAAGGGTACCAGCACCGACTCGATAGCCCACACTCTCCAGACCTCAGTCGACATGCTCGGCACCTGGTTTAGAAAGTGGAGGATCGAAGTCAACCCGGATAAAAGCCAAGCGGTTCTCTTTAGGAAACCGCGCAAAAGTTTCAAACCCCCCCGACCCATCACCATGTTCGGCAAGCCTATCCCTTGGGAGAAGCGAGCCAAATACCTAGGTGTCGTCCTAGATCAGCATCTCACCTTCAGTGAGCACATAAAGCAGGTCCGCTCGCGAGCCGCTTTCGTTCTCGGTAGACTCCACTCCGTCCTGAATGCACGTAGCAAAATGTCACTTAAGTGCAAATTGCGTACGTACACGGCGTGCGTTCGTCCCATCATGACCTATGCGGGAGCCGTATTTGCACACGCAAAACCCCGCCATATTCATAGGATGCAAACGCTCCAAAATAGATTCCTCCGGAAAATCACCGGTGCCCCCTGGTACGTTAGGAACGAGATCCTCCATCTCGACCTAAAGATCCCCACAATCCACTAATTTCTCAAACGCAATTCCAAGCGTTTCTTTGAGTCCGCCGCCAAACACCGCAACCCTCTGGTTGTCGAGGCCGCCAATTATGTCACGAGTAGAATCAGTCAGACCTGCCGCCCAAGGCAAATCCTTAACGACCCAGACGACCCCATAACCCTCCTCCAGGAGAGCAATAGGGCCACAAGTACAGTGCACAAAAAACACAGACACCGACCCGCATTCCGACCTCGCCGCCGAGGTCCTCCGCGATCGCGACCCGCCCGAGTAAATAATACTCCCCACCGACCCTTGCTCGCAGAAGCGCCAGCCCGCGTTTTGCTGAGAAATGTAGTCTTAAATTCCCCGATTAATAATAATGAATCATCTTTGATCCAGCCTGTCCCAACTTGCTGTCCTCCCCCCAGCGACGCCCTAAGCCGAGGCCCGTACCCCACAGGGGGTGCCCTTAGCAAGCGTTCGCCTAGTTTTAATTTACTGGATTTGGATAACGTTCTGGAATACAACATGGTTCCAAATTCAAACATTGACATAACGCAAAACGCCTTCACACGTCTTTAGTAGGTACAGTCACGAGCTTTAATTTGGGACCCATTTCCGTTAAATGTTGTTAGAACAATCATAATGCAATAAGGTCGAAACTTTGAAACTTTGCTTTAAGGTTGAAATGTTGAATGTCAAGTTAAGACATAAAATGTCTTATCTAATCGACCTATGAAATGATAACCTCGTTGCAAAAAGCTATCATTACGATTTTCTAATTACGAACATGTGTCATGTCAGTGTCATTTAAGAAAATAGTTTAATGTGATATTTTCACAAAATATAATTTACCAATTAATAAAATGCTTGCGGCTAATCGTGACCAAATAAGGCTCCAAATTATTGATTTGCACGAACAAGGAGTAGGCATTCACGAGATATCGCGACGAATAAATGTGACAAGAAACACAGTTCGCCGCTGGGTTCGACGCCACGGGAACGAGGAAAATATTATTGACTTACGACGAAACAACCATCACCCGCAAGTTATAACACAAGAGCAGAGCCGCTTGATGCAAAGGCAATACCTGATGAATGGATTTACGGCAACGAGGCATTTTGCGGAAGCGTTTGAAGTCCACCCTTCAACAGTTAGAAGGCATCTTAAGGCTAAACTTTGCACGGGCTCGAACTCACTGGTGGGCGCGGCCAAAAAGCACGCTGTCTCACCTAGCATCGTGCCCGACAGAGACAGTGTCAGTGATGAGCAGTTAGACGCTAGTCTACACACACAACGTCTGTTCGCACGCACACAAACACTGTTCCCAACTGAAACGATGTTAGACGATGCACACATGCACCGCCGCGCCGCTCTGTGCCGCTCGCCGAGAAGTCAGCAAGTACCTACAAACTCGTAATATAATAGTAAGCGCCGCTGTTATCGTTATAAAATTGTTCGGTTGAGCAGTAAATACCTTAGTGGTATACCCGCGAGATGCCATAGTAAAAAAAAAAAAAAAAAAATCGTTATAAACCCTTACACTTATAGGTACCTGCAGATTGCTTATTTTATTGTTTAGTTTTCCCCGAGTGTCATACATGCAGCGATCGCTCGAGATTACGACGCATGCTTACTTGAACAATCATCACTCGCCCGACCGCGCATATTATTAGGTACCTACCTACTAAGAGGCACATCAAGATTGTTTTCAGACAAGTATGCACCTATGTAGATTATTGCGTATAGGTAGGTTTACAGCCGATGAAGTAGTACCTACATAGGTAGTTTCTCACAACCACGAGTCACGGTCCACGGACGTACGACTACGCATAAAGTAGGTAGGTACTACCTACTTACCTACATAAAGCACAGAATAATAAAGATTCTAATGTCCACTACGGAGGTTTGCGATATTTTTGGTTGTAAGTACGTACTTACCTAACAACACGTAATTAACATGTAAGACAGGTAATTATAACAGTAAGTAGGTACCAGGCAGATTGCAGATAATATTCTGTTGGCGTATGATAACCTACCTACTTACCGCAAGTCTTCGACTCCGTGCATCAAATTGTAGGTGTTAGTGTATGCAAAATTTGCGTTGTCAATTGAAATAAATTATTTCGCAAGCAAATAGAAATAAACCAAGTAGGTACAGCATGATTTTTAGTCATATTGTCATATCTACTTTACGCACGAAATACCCGTCGCCGCCTGATTACGTAGGTACTTTGTGCTTTACGTGATGAAAGTACCTACTCAGCACAAACAACTTTTACTATGAGGCCAACCCTGAAACCGTGAAAATAAAATCAGCTGATCCCTAGTAAACTGCAGTAGCTACACGATCAAAATGCATTGGATCTGCTGACTTTTTTTTCATATTTCAGGGTTGGTCCCATAATGAAACTTGATTGTATTCATGAGTACTTACTTTACCTACTCTCTAAAGTTTAGAGAGTAGGTTTTTTTGGTCAAAAAAACACCTGGTGTAAGTCAATGATAAACCGAGCGTAGATACATGATGAGCGTATGGTGCAGCGGGGTGTCGGGAGCACACACCATAGGTAATAGATATAGGTAGGTAAGTATGAAACTCGCAACCACAGAATAAATAATAGTACTACAGTAATAGTATACAGTATAACGTAACGTAGGTAACGATAGATTGCTACAAAGGTTGTCAGTTGCTTACTCAATTTATTATAAGGGTACACACGGCTACATATCAAGCTAGTAATAGTCCTTACGGTGTATAGATATGAACTTCTTCGATGGTACAAAGCCATCATTTATTAAGTTATTTTATAAATCTTTATTGATAAAATGAATACCTAACATGATTATTGACATAACGTCTGCGGTTTGTAACTATCGCCACTACAGCTCAAAAAGTAATTTTATAACGGCAGAAAATCATACCGAAAATAGTTTTATCTACTCTCATAACGTAAAATTCGAATTATAAACTTCAAAATGAGTTATTATTGGCATACTTTTTATACACACTATCGAAATTTAAAAATAGAATCATATTGTAAAACTTTTTCTCTGACAAAATAATGTTATAATAGTAGATTGTTTGCCTAGGGAGCAAACAACTTTTTTTAAGGCGAGAGTGTTTCTTTGAATCCAGAGTGGAGCGAAGGATTCTAGAGTAGAATTCCAAGCGTAGCGAAGGATTCTAAAGTAGAAACCTGAACGCAGCGAGGGATTCAAAGTACGTCACTCGAGCTTAAAATAGTGTTGCTCTCGAAGTGTACACTCTACTTTTCATCACCCTCTATGAGAAAAAAAGCGTGTGCGGTCCTACCCTCATCTCTCACGTGTGGATTAAAACCAAAACAAAATTTTCGCAGCCGCCATCTTGGATTTACGAATCACTTTATCGACTTTAGCAGGTTTAAAAACTATTACGAAATGACGCCATTGGATTTACATTTTGACTTCACTATCGGCTTTAGAACCCTCGAAAACTATGAAAACGACAGCAATGATGATTTTTTTTTAAATTTTCCCAGCCGCCATCTTGGATTTACATTTTGACCTCACTATCGGCTTTAGAACCCTCGAAAACTATGAAAACGACACCCATGACGAAAAAATTGTAAATTTTCGTAACCGCCATCTTGGATTTACATTTTGCCTTCACTACCGGCTTTAGAACCCTCTAAAACTATGAAAACGACACCCATGACAAAAAATTTGAACATTTTCGTCATGTGTCGTTGACGCCATCTTGGATTATCATTTTGACCAAATAACTTTCACTTTCTCTCTCTTTCTTGCCAGCCTGTTACTTTTTCATACAATGTTCGTGATTGATCTCTTTGGTGATTGGAACTTTTACTAACAATATCCACATTCCAAATTCAAATCTATTTTGGTCCCTAGGGATCAAAGAGCTATTTTGGTCCCTGTTGATGAAGAACAAACTAGCTCTTTTTGAATAGATGTGATGAAATAGTAGATTGTTTGCCAAGGGAGCAAACAACTATTTTTAAGGCGAGAGTGTTTTTTTTAATCCAGAGTGGAGCGAAGGATTCTAGAGTATACTATTATAATATTAGTATACTATTATATATTCTACTTTAGAATCCTCTATGAGAAAAAAAAACGTGTACGGTCCTACCCTCATCTCTCAAGTATGATTTAAAACCAAAACAAAATTATCGCAGCCGCCATCTAGGATTTACATTTTGAACTCTTTATCGACTTTAGCAGCTTTAAAAATTCCTGCCTTCACGTCTGCACCCTCAAAAATTATGAAAACGACACCCATGACGGAAAAATTTAAAGTTATCGTAGCCGCCATCTTGGATTTACGTTTTGACCTCACTATCGGCTTTAGAACCCACGAAAACTATGAAAATGACACCCATGACGAAAAATTTGAAAAGTTTCACAGCCGCCATCTTGGATTTACATTTTGACCTCACTATCGGCTTTAGAACCCTCGAAAACTATGAAAACGACACCCATGACGAAAAATTTGAAAATTATGTAGCCGCCATCTTGGATTTACGTGTTGACCTCACTATCAGCTTTAGAACCCTCGAAAAGTATGAAAACGACACCCATAACGAAAAAATTTAAATTTTTTACAGCCGCCAACTTGGATTTTCATTTTGACCTCACTATCGGCTTTGGCGCCCTCAAAAACTATGAAAACGACACCAATGACGAAAAATTGGAAAATTTTCGTCATGTGTCATTGCCGCCATCTTGGAGTTTCATTTTGACCAGTTTGTCAAAGTGTGAATAATAATTCACACTTTCTCTCTCTTTCTTGCCAGCCTTTCTCCAACTTGTTCATACAATGTTCGTGATTGATCTCCTTGGTGATTGGAACTTTTTCTAACAATATCCACATTCCAAATTCAAATCTACTTTGCTCCCTAGGGATCAAAGTGCTATTTTGGTCCCTGATTACAAAGAACAAACTAGCTCTTTTTGAATAGATGTGATGAAAAATATATTTTTACCAATAAGATACAGTTAAAATCCAAAAAGTTAACATCACAAAGGAGTTTCCATTTTTCTTTTTTTCTCTAATGGAACTAGCGGGACGCGCCATTTTTATTGCATTACAAAAAAGTTTTGATTCCAACACAGCGCACAGCGTCCACTCAAACCAACAATTCCAATTTCAAACAAAAATACGTAGTCAAAATTTCAGCGCGACGTCAAACAGATAAAGTAGGTAGTATCGAAACAATGCGACATCATAGTATCGACAAACTTACAAACGCGTAGGCCGCAGCCGAAAGACACTCAAAAGTACGAAGTTAACCGTGCGTGATATGCACGTGCCTGAATCGAAATTCGAACGAAAGTACGTATCACATAGTAATGTGCATGTATGCGTGAGCGTCTTCCCTCCGTACCGCGCGGGGGAACATTATCTAGTGAAATGCACGACAATTCATAGTAAAACGAGCGCGAATAAAATTACGAAAAGTCCTTCGGGAAATCGTATTTTATGAAAAAACCGCTGCGTAAATCATTTACAAATAAAGTATATTAAAATCTTCGATAATTGAGCTATGTCTGTACGGATTTTGTTTTAGAGATTTTCCATTTCTTTTATTACTTATTTACGCCCAAAGTTGCGTTAAAATTAGCAAGAAAAATGAAACTTTGTTGGCTCATAACTTTTTATTGGCTTTTAATTTTACTATTCCGCTTCCGTACAGACACAATTAATAATGAGACAAAACGATATCATGTTTAACTTTGGATGTACAATGTCAAAAAGTGGAGTAATTCACTCCCGAAATTTGTATGGGAAAAATGTTGGCTAGTATCACCTTAAAGCTATGGGACTGCATCACAGGCGGCCTGCAAAAAAAATCGTTGACGGATGCCCATAAAGCTGCTCGACTTATTTTCACACGTCAGTATCTAAATTTTGATTGGACGACGACGTCTTTCATCGATGAAAAGACTTTTCAATCTTCCCAAACGGGCAGACTACATTTGTGGCGAATTGACAGGACGCGATACACGGAAGACCACGTCATAGCTAACAACGCGTCTGGTCGCATTACAGTTAACATGTCTGGCTGGATTAGTTCAGCCGGCATTGGAGAACTAATAAATTTACCACCCAGGGCCACTGCTCAAGATTATGTCGATTTATTAGACGAGAGTGTCCTTCCAACATTGCAACTATATTATCCACAAGAAGATGTTGCTCTAATAAACTTTGTTCAAGATAACGCAATTCATACGGCAAGAATCGTTAGAACTTGGTTTGACAATAATAGAGCAAATTTAAATCGTATTCCGTGGCCTGCAAAGTGTGCCGATTTAAATCCTATAGAAAATTTATGGGGCTTAATGGTTCAAAAATGGTCAAATAGAAACGAAAGAACTAGAGAAGCACTTATGGATCACTGCCTCACAGTCTGGGAAAGTTTAAGGGGTACTGACATATGTGACAAATTGATTGGATCCATGCGTAACCGGCTCCAGGCTGTGATTGACAATGAAGGTGGATATACGCGGTTTTGAATATTTATGATAAAAAAATTACTGGAGAGATTTAAATTAATTTAGTCGTAGCCTTCGGTGATAAGTGTTTATTTTGTGCACCGCTAACCATGCTTTCTATATAATTGTGTTAAGATTGAGGTTTGTGTCATAAATGTCTTAATAAATATAAAGAATAAATAACTTTGTTTTTCTAAAGATTTTATTAATCAATATTTTAGCTGAAATCTTCTAAGCCCCCATAATCATAAACGGCCTTTAAACCTATTTTATTTTAAATATGTTGTTTTGGTCCGTCACTTTGATATTTATGTTTGAGAAAGAGACAAAACTTTTTAACTAATATAGGTTTGAAGAATAAGCGGGTTAGTTGACTAGCTATCATATATTGACAATATAATTTTGTTCTTTTTTATTTGTTTCTTTTTTCTTATGGGACCACAGGACCAAAAAGTAATTATTACTCGGAAATCGGTAATGATCGTTTGCCCTCGCTCCAGTTGACGTTAGCCCCTAGAAACGTAAAGTTGTCGATGGTAAACATTATGACGTTTATTGTTTGTGCAGTGACAGCGTTAACATATTAGCTCTAAATGGCGAAAGTTTGCTACACGATATTCAACCTTAGGTGGGTCCCAAGTTAAAGCTCGTGACTGTACCTATATATAACAAAGTTTAAAGGAAAACTATCACACTTAAGTGGGCTTTACAAGTTTACGAGTAATAATCGACCAACTTAAATTTGCGGTTACAAAAACATGTTCTCACATATATTCCGTATGGGAGAACATGTTTTTCAACATACATACATACATAAACTCACGCCTTCTTCCCATGGGGGTAGGCAGAAACTACAGAATGCCACCTGCTACGATCCTTACATACTCCTTTTGCCTCGTTTACGTCCATACACGCACGCCGGTTGCGAGTACTACGCACCTGTCCTTTCTGAAGAACATCACCAATAAGGTCAGTATATGTCCTCCTAGGGCGTCCCCTGCCGGCATTTCCATTCACATCTGCCTTGTAAATACATTTTGTTAGTCGCCTTTCATTCATCCTCTCAACATGACCAAACCATCTCAGCATACCCTTTTCAATTATTGTCACTACATCTTCTTTTAACTCACACCGTTGTCTTATCACATCATTTCTCAGCCTATCATTCATAGTTAGACCACACATGCTTCGCAAGGAACGCATTTCCACAGCATTTATCCTACTTTCATGCTTCTTTTGCCACACCCAGCATTCACTTCCATACATAAGCGTGGGCACCAGCACACCACTGTGAACAGCCAGTCGAGCCTTTTTGGACATCAACTGGTTGGTCACAATCGCATGTATAGCACCATTCACTTTATTTCCCGCATTTACTCTCCTTTCCACATCTTCATCAATCTTCCCATCCCTTGTAAACAGACTCCCCAAGTATACAAACTCACTTACTTGCTCCACATTCTTATTATTTATTTTCATATCACACAACGATACATCCTCTCTTTCAAAGACCATGTCCTTCGTCTTATTCACATTTATATTCATCCCTTTCCTCTTACATGCTTCATCCATCACAGTCACCATGTCTTGCAACTGTTCTGCTGACGATGCAAGTAGAACTTGATCATCTGCGTAGAGAAGGCATTTGACAGGCAACTCATTCATCCACAATCCGCACTCACCCTCTTTCAAATCTGTCAGACAACTATCCATGTACAAGTTGAAGAGCCACGGTGACGCTACACAACCCTGTCTAACACCCCTCGAGATGCAGAACCATTTCGTGTAAGCCCCATTTATCCTAACACAGGCATTGGAATCCTTGTATAAAGATTTCAGTGCCCGTACCAAGTGCCAGTCCACCCCGTACATGGATAGTGTTGACCACAGTTCTTCCCTCCACACACTGTCGTAGGCCTTCTCCAAATCAACGAAAGCACAATAGACTTTCTTGTGCTTTGCCAGATGTTTTTCGGCTATGCACCTTAAGGAGAAGATCTGATCCATACAGCCCATTCCCTCTCTAAATCCTGCCTGCACATCCCATATTTTCTCATCTGTCACTCTTATCACTCTATTTATTAATACCTTTGCATACAGTTTGCCGACAACACTCAAAAGACTAATGCCGCGGTAGTTTTTACACTCCTGTTGAGACCCTTTTCCCTTATATAGCGGTACGATTACAGCCTTACACCAATCATCCGGCACACGGCCATACCTCCAACACATATTAAAGATCCGGCACAACAGGCTTGCTACCACCCCGCCACCGCCCTTCAGCATTTCAGCAGACACTCTGTCGTACCCTGCAGCTTTCCCAATTTTCATCCCTTTCAACGCTCTTACAATCTCATCTATTTCTATTGCATTCTCTTCATCTACCTCTGAGTTTGGGTCTTCGAAACTGGCGTCTGCCCAGTTACCCACTCCTTGCACACTATCCTGACAACTAAATAAACTTTCAAAGTATCCCATGTTTTTCAATTACAAAGTTAAGTTTGTTCTTACGATTCATTCATTCCAACTACGGAACCCTTCATTGTGCGTGGTCCGACACGCACTTGACCGGTTTTTTTTTTAGACTTACCCAGTTTAATAAATAATAAAAATCTCAATTCAGGTGGCAATTACTTTTTTAAATGTATAAGCATCTCAAAAAATGTGACAATAACAAAGTATATTCGAAAGTAATGTTTTGCTAAACACACACACAAGGCGGGTGCGTGTCGGGCGCTGATCGCGACGGCAGTACGGCGGTCTTGTATGATATTGTAATTCCTTATATTATATGGATGTCAGCACACGGAACACGTGCGCGGCTCCCACACCCGACCCGATCCGCGCCCGACCCGCGCTCGCTTTGTATGTGTGTTGAGCTTAATAATACAAAAACCATATCAGTTAACCGTAATAATTCACAACTGTTAGCTAATTTAAAGCGCCATAAGTTTTCTAATTGCGAAATTATAATCTATACACTTATTGCCAGCGATCTGAATAAAAGGTTTAATTAAACTATTTACGTCTAGTCTGTTGTACTGACAAGTTCTTTGAGTTTTTTATTTATAGCAATTTAATATGTCAATATTCACGAATATAAAACACAAAAATCATTGATGTCCATACAAAAATTGGCCATGCCCTTTAATTTGACACAACTAAATCGAATTTTACAATTGCGACTCCACGTGGTACAGTCTGATGTCAACATTATCTGACCCACCCTAAAAACAAACGATTTGGACCCTCTGACATTAACATTAAGGTTTATTCAATTTATATGAGCTTATCAGGCGAGTCCTAGGACTTGATGAACTAATACAATAATAATACAGACACGCAAATTTGATCTTTAAGACGTTAGCATTAGGTTTATGTTATAATATAATTAGTGTAATAGCTTATTTTAATAATCGTGTTCGTCTGGTCTCGTGCTCTGTATAAAAGACTGAGAAAAACAAGTTGCAAGATCAAATCCTGCGTTGAAGATATTGTTTTGCTTTCAATTTAGAATTTATTCCAAAACTATTTCTTGTATTAGTGTAAAGAACTATAGACAGATAACCTTCAAATATAAACTTTCTAATATGGTAATATTTTCGCATAACTTGTAATAAGTGGGTAGTTGAAAAATAAAAATTCGTATTCATTATAAAACCTAAGGGTATGCAGTGCTATACTAATAAATAGTATGCCATAATCAAATTTAACCATATAAAAACATTAAAAAAGGCGTGCTTATGCTTAAAAGTTTGCTATAGAGAAAATGAATTCATCTGTGAAATGCTTTACAGATTTAGCTATACCTGCCTATTATGTAGTGAATAAACATGTTATTTAAATAGAAAAAATCTATTTATAACAATAACATCACCACATAATCTGCAACATTCTAATGGTTTAACAATCAATCCATTGAGCATTTACTTACATGGTGTGTTTAATAATAAAAATAATAATAAATATAATTCAAATTTAAATATTCCTGGGCAAAACGGACCCTTTCTTCACGATGAGCAGGTGTCAATGCAATTTTCTGTTCCGGTTTATAATTCCTTATCAAAGCAGCGTGTGCCTTCTCACTGTTTCCACTGAAATATTGTGGTTTATTGTGCAAAAATGGATTTTCAACATGGCTTGAAACAATAGCTCGGTGGCGTTCGAATTTAGAACTATACTTGATGGGTTTAGCTCCTTGACGAATCCGCTGAATATTTCCATTGTCTCCATAACGTCTTAGCCTGACCGTATTTCTCTAAAACAAAACAAAAAAAACATTTTTGGTACCGTGTAGGTATGTAACTTGTAAGGAGTGAATGTAATGGTAAAACAGCCAACTACGCGTTCATTAATCACAATCAATAAAATAAAATAGGTATTAAAAAAACACTTACTGCTATATTAAATCGACGACCAATCTCTCTAATTCCAACATTCTGCTCATGTAAAAATATGATTTTATGTTTGGTATAGTCATCAAGTTGCGTTAAGATGCTTTTTTACACCAAATTGCTTAAAAATACTTAACGAGTTATGTGGAACGATTTACAAAATGTGTGTGCGCAGTCACTGCTATTAGGCGTAGGGTAACTATTGTCACTTAGATGAATTTATTATCTACCTCACGAAGCAAATGTATGTTTTACTTCGTATCCAACCATTCTTGGTGAATTTAAATTCTGTGAACTTAACCCTTAACCACCTGACGCCGGTCTCAGAGACTCTGGCGATTTTGTTTTTCAAATTATTCCGTTACTACGAGTCGCGACGCAATTGTGTGTCCATGTACTTTTTCCCCTCCCCCGTCAGTACGCTTCGTGCGCTCGGCAGCTCCAGACGTGCGCGCATTAAACATTATAGGTAATTTATATTTCGCGTGCGGTCCGTTAGACCGACGTCAGGTAGTTACGTTAGTTTGGATATACTGTATTTTTTGTTTTTATAGGTTTAAAAAATTTGAAAAACGCAAGACATGTTCAACCTGTGACCCTAAGAAAAAACGCAAAACAGCTTACATGTGTTTTGCATGTAAGAATCCGATTTGTATTGAATGCAGCCAAAAAATGTGCTTTAATTGTCGTCGCAAGTTGTGAAAGTTTGTGGGTTGTGATTTTGTAATAATTGGGCCTTAATCGTGCCAAAAATTATTTTAAGTTAGAGATTATATATCGAACTTGTGGTAAATAAGTAAAAACTATTGAGTTAAAGTAAAATTTCATACTCAGATCTCAGTTTTTCAAAGTTCCTAGATTTTTTGCTAAAATTTATATAATTATGTTAAGCGTTGATTTTTGATAAGTATATGCATACTTTTGCATAGTTTAAAACCTTATAATGAATAAAAAAATAATGAAAATACAGATGTGACTTTTATTTAATGTAATATTTTAAACAATGGTTATAAAACATGGAAAATACGCAACCGGTCTCCAGGACCGACGTCAGGCGGTAGTGTAACTTAAAAACACGTCAGGTGGCTAAGGGTTAAAGTTTTTTTAATTTACCCACCTGTTTACAAAATAAGTTATTAGGCGTAAATCCTAATGGTCGTTCTTTAATAATGCAAGCAATATTGTAGAAATGACAACTAATTTAAAAAGGAACTGATAATAGGTAGACTGTTTCCGAACCCACATGTTTTTCGTTGCCAATCCAGCATCAAACCGCTAAGCCACAAGAACTTGTTGGGAATAAGCGAAATTAAAGATTTGGTTGTAATTATGTAGTGGGACTAAAAGCTTTCAACTTCAATGTCAACGAGATAATGATTAAAATATCTTAACAAAATGATATATAATGCCGGTGGCTCCAACAATGTTGGGTGGGTTTACCTTAACGTTACGTGTTAAAGATCAAATTTGCATGTCTGTATTATTATTGTAAATCAGCACTGTCTGATAAGCTCATATAAATTGAATAAACCTTAATGTTACATGCACAGGGTCTAAATTTGTTTGTTTTTAGGGTGGGTCAGATAATGTTGACAACAGACTGTACATACTTGTTTGCCCTACCCCGTGAATTTTTATAGAGCCGAAGTCGCTCAGTGGTGGCAGCCTCGACGTGTTTTTGGAATTTTTCACTTCTTGTATGGAAAATAAAAAAAATATTACCTACGTGTTGAGTATCAGGGGTATAAGGGTCTTATATAGGGGGTCGAAATTTTCATTATTTTTGCGATAGGATACACCATTTTCGAGATACGAGTACCTATAAGCAAAAGAAAAGAAAAAAATCCAGTACAGCATGTCGATTCCCGTAATCACTTCACGGTGAAAACATGTGAAGTGAGCGTGGAGTGAGCTGTCAGTGTCATCTCACCCTGTTGGAATGACAAGTCACTTCACCTAAGTTTTCACGGTGAGATGGTTACAGAATAGCACTGCTGTACTGTTTTTGCACCCGAAGTCGAGATGTTCGTGTGAATTTTAGTTCATGACAACTAATAATATTCCACACCATTTTCAGTGGCGATAAAAAATGGACAGAAATACTTAGACAATTAAAATTTTCTTCTTCTACTTTGGTTAGGTGGCGAACTGTAGTCAGAAAAACAATTTCGAAAATGCCAAGTTAGTTTAAAGATATGATGCTAGTCAAAACAAAACAGCTAATCTGTCATTTTTGACAGCGCTTACGGTGATATTAATAAAAGGAATGGTCGGCGTTATCGCAAGATGGCGTATGTCATGACGTCATCTATAAAAAAAAGTATAAAAGCTTAAAGTTTATTTGGAACAACTTAAGCTTACAATTTACAAATGAAAAACGAAGATAGCCACAAAAGTAAAATACTGTGGCGCAGCTATTGACGCCCGACCCAAAAATATTTATAAAGATATTGTTCCAGACTTCACAAAGAATATACTCTATGTGGAGGTTACTATGTAGTATAAGTGTAGAGTGGAGGTGGGGTGATGGGGGTATTTGTGTGTGTGTGAGGGTGTGTGTTTACCGTGTTATGATACCATAAGTTGCTCAGTTTCTTCATAAGACAAGGATTTAAGCCAGTCAGTCACTTTTCTCTTCAGTAGATTTTTAGTCATAGGGTAAATATTAAGTCTTATATTTATGTCATTGTAAAGTTTAGAGCAGCAGTGCTATTCTGTAACCATCTCACCGTGAAAACTTAGGTGAAGTGAGCGTGGAGTGAGCTGTCAATAGTGTCAATTCCAAGTAAAAACAAACTCACTTCACCTAAGTTCCTTGACAGCTCACTCTGAGCTCACTTCACCTAAGTTTACAGAATAGCCCTACTGGTATGGTTGAAGTGGCGACAAACCAACGCTAACCTGCAGCGCTCAGTCTTACAAACTCTGTCGGCACGCCGCTTGTTTGTTGGGGGCTGAGGGTAGCAAGGCAGAAACTGGTGTTTCTTAAAAACTGTTTGAAGGACGAACAACTGTCTCACTGTGAGGACCTCACAAAGTGAGAACAGTTCAGAGGTCGGAAATCTAATAGGTTTTTTTGCTAGTACTTTTAAAACTGCTCTCTGAGCCCTCTCTAGCCGCAACATGGTTGTCTTGTGGGTTCCTCCCCATGTCTATGACTGTTCAAGACACAACGTTATCGTGCCTACGTTAATACGGTACGGTTGTTAGCGCGCTCAAATCGATTACAGCGTAACTCGGAATGCACGCTAAGTCATTCATTTGTCATTATGTACGAGATTACCAATTTAGATGCCATTTCTTTCAATGGAGTGTCAGTGGCTGATCATTGGAGTCATAATGACGCCAATATATTAATAGATTACCAAACTTGTCAAAATCAACAATTATGAAATCAATGATAGACCATTCTGATAAATAGCAGACTTGAGGCCCAGATGTGTATAATTTCATGTTACGAAAGAAGTATTTGAAGGCACAGGATCAGATATATTGTAAAATAAAAGAGGTTCTTTGAATAATAAGAAATTAGATTTTCTTATAAATTATTTAATCAATTAATTTTACACGAAACAACACTTAATCAGTTTCAAGACACAAATAGCCATGACACCCAGTAATAGCTTAGTTTACACAAAATAGTAACAATGTACAGAGAAGCAGAGTTACAATAATTGAAAGCAATACAACCTGTGCACCGGGCAACGCCTGAAGGTAGAATGAAACAAAAGAAACAGAAAATTGCATTGACACCTGCTCATCGTGAAGAAAGGGTCCGTTTTGCCCAGGAATATTTAAATTTGAATTATATTTATTATTATTTTTATTATTAAACACACCATGTAAGTAAATGCTCAATGGATTGATTGTTAAACCATTAGAATGTTGCAGATTATGTGGTGATGTTATTGTTATATAGGTTTCATCCGACGAGTTATCTTCTTCAGATGAAATTCTACTGTCATTGATACTAAATACTGTGTCCCTGTTCCTATTTCTGTCATCAGAAGGACAATTTTCAGACACACCCTGTGGACTTTCATCCCCAGTGTTTTCGTCTGATCTACATGTCTGTTCTGTATGCGAAACAACATGAACCACTTGGTTAGCATCATCATCTGACAGATCCTTTTTCCAGAAACGATCTTCTAAGAACCTCACATGGCGTGCTCTAATGCAATGCTCAGGGTTCTCCGGATCAATGAGTCTGTAACCCTTTGTATCGTTGCAGTAACCTACAAATATATATTCCTTTGCCCTCGAATCCAGTTTCTTGTGATTTGAAGTCAAAGCATAAGCCAAACAACCAAATGTACGAAGATGACTTACGTTTGTCTTTGTGTTAGTCCATTTCTCCAGTGGTGTCATGCCCATGACAGCTTTTGTGGGTGAGCGGTTCTTCAAATACACTGAAGTGTTTACGGCCTCTGCCCAAAAACGTTTGTCAAGACCAGCATCTTCCAACATGCAGCGAGCTTTGTCCATGATGGTACGGTTTGCTCTTTCTGCCACACCATTCTGTTGACTACAATGCGGGACAGTCGTTTGGTGACGGATTCCTTGCTGTTGCAGAAACTGCTGAATTTTTTTATTAATATATTCGCCACCGTTGTCGCTACGAATACATTTTATTTTCTTATCAGTTTAATTTTCAACAAGCTTTTTGAATATTTTAAACTTTTCAAAAACTTCACTCTTTGTTTTCAAAAAATAAATAAATGTTTTTCTTGAACAGTCATCAATGAAAGTAAGAAAATAACAAGCACCACCAAATGACTTATTTTGCATTGGACCACATAAATCTGTATGTATTAAGCCTAAAATCTCCTTAGACCTACTATGAGACACTTTTGGAAAAGCTAATGTTGTAAGTTTTCCTTTAATACAGGCAATACATGATTGAAAACGAGTACTATCATATTTAATACCAAAGACCATACCTTGTCTCATGACATTCATGCTCCTAGCGTTGAGGTGCCCCAGCCTGCGATGCCATACTTCCTGTGACACCAAACTGCTCTGCTCTTGCTCTGACACATCACAGTCCAGTAGTGTTTTACTGCTGCTGTCAGACACCATGCATTGAGGCTGCACTCCAACATCAGCTCTGCTGCTATTCCCTAAAGAATCTAATTGAAAAATACCATTCACATAACTAGCAGTAGCTATGATTTCATGCCCGTCCATTATTCTACAGGTTTTAGAATTAAAATTGACTTTATAACCTTTCCTTGTTAACTCACTCACTGATAAAAGGTTAGTTGACAGTTGAGGAACCAAATAAACATTAGTTATTGTTCTAAAAACGCCGTCTAACTTAATTCTAACTTTACCTAATCCTGCAGTACATAATTGATCACCATTTGCAATGTTCACAGAGAGGTCCTTAGTTGATTTGAACTCCAACATAACACTCTTGTCGTTGCACATATGGTTGGTTGCACCAGAGTCCACGTACCAGACATCCTTCTTGAGATTTACCGACAATGCTGACAATAACACCTTCTTCTTATCCTTGACATTACTCACTGGAGTCGTAGAAGCAGCATTCTTCGGGCAATTCTTCTTTGTGTGTCCTGGTTTCTTACATCGGTAACATTTGATCTTCTTAATGGTAGTCAAAGCCGATGCAGTCTCTGTCTTATCATCTCTTCTGTAAAACTCCTGTAATAATTTCGTTTTTACTGTTTCACTTACAAGCTTGTCACTGGAATTCTCCAACGCCATAATGAGCGGGTCGTAATCGGATGTCAGTCCGCTCAACATGATGACTGCTATGAAGTCATCGTCTAGTGGAGAACCTATGTCATTCAATTGTTGTGCAATTTCTGTTATTTTCGTAATGTAAGTTTCCATGTTACAAGCATTCTCTTCGAGCTTAGTTCCAAAAAGCAATCGCAGTAATCCTAAGCGTCTGCACAGACCCTTGTCCTCATAAGCCTTTTGTAAACTTGTCCATGCTTCATAAGCTGATTTTGCGTTACGCACAAGCGAAAAAGCATTGGTTTTCACTGATAGACAAATTTTAGCAAGCGCGCGCTGATTCTTTCTAATATCTTTGCTTCCGTCGGTGGACTCGATACATTCAAGTAGGTCCTCGTGCATCAGGAGCATCTTCATGGAAAATTTCCAGTTATTATAATTTTCCATGCCCTGCAGCTTTTCGATTGGAATTCCTGTCGAACTATGTGCTTCGCTGGTCATTTTTAATTAGTCTATACCAGATAGAAAAAACTCATGGAAAAGAAAAAAAAAAATGTGCCGGTCTGACGATCGTTTTTTTTTTTTTTCTTCTTACTAAAAATAACTTTTGTCTCGAAATGAATCAAAAAACCTTACTTGAGTAGGTCTGCTGGGCCCATAACCTGATATGGGAGGGTGTTCAATATATACAAATGGAGAAAAGAAATTAATTTTATTCGGACATTTTTGCACATGCTAAGACATCAGTTTATTGACAACTGTTTAAAAAGAACAAAAAGTCTACTTGACTTAGACAATGAGGTTTTAATCACAACACCTCCTCTATCTCCTTTGGGTCCGTATCCGCCGGTAGGCCCCTGATGGCGACTTTGAGGTTGCGATCCGCTGGCAGTGAGTACGCGAACCACGACACGCCTGCACTCTTTTCCAGGCCAGTCAAATAGCGCTGGACCAGCCGATACTCGTCTTCGGTATCCGGGGTGATACTCACCCCGGTCCCGTACGGACGAGCACTCGGGGGCCGGCCCAGCTGCGCATGAATAATAATAATAATAATAATAATATAATAATAATAATAAATACTTTTTTATTCATAAGTTCACATATAAATTACATAGAAGTGACATCAGTACAGAGTTACATATTAAAATTATTAAGCAAATATTAAACTATGCCTAAAATAAATCTAGTGTAGGTATAACTTATATAATATATTGGATAAAGGCCTAATGAAAAACAATAGCGACCTGCCTGATGTAGGTTTATTCAAACCTGTGTTTCAGGCCTTCACGTAACAACGCTGAGTGTTTTATTGGACTATTAAATTAATGTACATAGAGCTAGCATTGATACATAATAATTATATTATTAAATAAAAATTGCCTTAACATTAATAAACTTATTGCATGATTTCTAGCAATTTTTCAGTGTCTGAGTAATTTAATGTCGCTAAGTATTCACTTAACATTTCACTACATTTTTTACAATTTACACTATATATACTTAGAGACTTATTGATTTTATTATATAAGAACGGACCTAAAAAACCATAAAATTTATTTATAAAAGTATGTCTAGTTTGAGGCTTTATGCAAACTAAGTCTTTTCTTCTCTTATGTATAGGTATGGGGGTATAAGGGAGATTGCTATGCTGGTGTAATACTATCTTTAATATAAATAGTTGACGCACAGTTAAAACCTTACATGCCGTATAAAGCTCGTATGTGGGAAATCTAAATGGGCGAAAGGTGGCTACCTTAAGGATAGCTCTCTGCGCACGTTCTAATGGTAGTAGGATTGTTTTTGCAGCCCCTCCCCATGAAGTTATGCAATATGTAAGAATGGATTGACACAAAGCTAAATAGACCTGTTTAATTAATTTGTAGTCCGTTATATATCGTAAATTCTTAAAAATGTATATTAATTTACGCATTCGAGTGCATAATAAATCAATGTGTTTACGGAAGTTCAGATTTGTGTCAATCGTCACACCAAGATATTTCATATGATCGGCTTTTGCTAAAGTAGGACAATTACATGCATTGTCAGCGTACTTGCCGCACTTATGCGCATAAATGTTTATGTTAGTAGTTGGCAGGTTAGTATTTCTCATAGTGAATAAAATGTGTTTAGTTTTTTCTGCATTTAGTGTTAGGAGATTTTCATGTAGCCAATTAGACACTATATTAAAACCGTTCTGGGCTTGTTTATACACCTCCTCTCGAGACTTGTCTGAAAACAATAGAGCTGTGTCATCTGCATAAGACATTATGACACCATTTTGGAGTGTTAAGCTGCACAGGTCATTAATATATACTAGGAATAAAGTAGGACCCAATATACTACCTTGTGGTATTCCGTAATTACTATTTCGAAGCTCAGAACTGACGTACTGACCAATTTTTACACATTGTTCGCGGTCTCTTAAATAATCAGAAAGCAGTGTAAGCGTTGTTCCTCTTATTCCGAGTCTTTCAAGCTTGCCCAATAATAAAGGACAGGAAATTGTGTCAAAGGCCTTGGCGAGGTCTAGGAAGATCCCAATGGAGTGCATGCCCTGATCCAAATTAGTTGTTATATAATCCGTCATTTGATGTACTGCTTGATTAGTTGATTTTTTGGGCCTAAAGCCAAATTGTCTATCCGAAAGCAATTTGTTATCCTCTAGATATTTCATTAATCTAATATTAATGATTTTCTCTAAGATCTTGGAGAGCCCTGTTAAAACTGAAATGGGTCTGTAGTTGTTAACACATTTTTTGTCACCAGATTTATATACAGGAGTAACCACTGCTTTTTTAAGCGACTTAGGGAATACACCATTAGTTAAGCATAACTGAAAAATATGAGTTAGCGGCGGAGCAAGGAGGTATTTGAAATGTTTAAGTATGTTGTTTGATATGTCGTCCCACCCAACCGCGCAAACGTCCTTTAATCCAGAAATGATTGTTAATACTTCATCGACATCCGTATCTAGTAAGACAAAAGATTTGAGTCTGGGGAAAGATTTAGGTTGGTTTTGAGAGAAAGAACCTCTAGATTGTATGGTCTTTTCTGCTAAGGTTTTGCCAACGTTAGAAAAATAGTAATTAACTATATTTGTTGATTCTATTGGGTTGTTCTCTATAGTCAATAAGTCAAGTGGAGGTTCAAGTTGTTTTGATCTAAATGTATTTGTTTTTATAAATTTCCAAATAAGTTTACTATTTTTGCCTGCTTTCTGCAGTTCTTTTCTGTCATATTCATTTTTTATTTTTTTCAGAAGGTTGTTGCAGAAGTTTCTATATCTTTTATAAGTAATGGAAAGAATTTCATTTTCAGGCTCAAGTTTGAACTTTATGTGAAGTTTGTCTCTATGCCTAATACATCGAACAAGTCCGGGTGTAATCCAAGGTTTAATGCACTTGTACTTCCTTGGCGTTATTTTGGCGACTGTATGCTTTATTATTGCAGAGTGAAGTGAATTTATAAAATAATTAATAGCAAAGTTTGCATCGGTGGAATTATAAACTGGGTCAAAATTAATATTACGTATGTCTTTTTCGAGGTGTGTCATGTTGACATTGGTATAGCTGCGTAAAAAATTTTTCTTGGTAAAGAAACTTGTAATGTTAGTAAAACTGCTTGGTGATCAGTAAGCGAAGAGTTAGTAACAAATGTTTTGGCTGGTTTATTTGTTTTTATAATGAAATGATCTAAGCATGAACCACTTTGATGCGTGGGGTGGTAATGAGCTGGCAAGAGTCCGTGGAATGAGCAGATATTAACATAGTTATGTGCATGAATGTCCATTTTCCCGAAAGCAATGTTGATATTAATGTCCCCCATTAGAATTATGTGTTTAAAAGTTGTAAGACTTTGTAACTGTACGTTTAGTGAATCTAAGAAATTTGCGACATTTTGAGAAGGTGGTCTGTATATAGCCATAACTACCGTATCTGTATTAATTTTAATGAGTAAGCAATTACAATTTTGTAGCAAAGGTTCTTCTACAGTTGTACTTAAATTATTGTTGACAAATACAACTATTAAACCATCATTCTGGTTGATGTTTCTGTTGGTTTTATGCGAAACATATCCGTCTAAAGATGGTAAAACAGTGGTTTGGTTTGACAACCAACATTCTGTTAGGACGATAATGTTGCAACTTATACCCAGGTTCTGTAGCAATATTTCAAAACCATTTATATTTCGATTTATGCTGCGAATATTTTGTGTGAGAAAGGTCAGCGGTTTCTCTCCCAAGGGAAAGTGGTGCTTACACTCATCAATATTACAATTTATAACTTCAGACACAGAAAATTGATCTAGGTCCTTAAGTAATTGATCAGTCATGATAAATAAACACCTAATAAATATAAACAAACAAAAACTACTACTAGTGTGCTTAAAGGATAGGTTAATAGGTAGCGCTCTTAGGCGCCTTCATAATCTATGGAATGGATATAGCTGTCCTCGGCATATTTCCGTGCAGGACAATTTACATCACCAGTTTTATGATCACTTTTCCTATTAAAACGTTTGCACGTCGCACAGTTTGGTGGACTGGACTTTGTGCAGCATTCCTTAAAAGTGTGGCCAGTCTCTCCGCAGTGATTACACGTCGGGTTAGTGTCACGGCAGAACTTGGCCGCGTGTCCAAACTGCTGGCAGTTGAAACACCGAGTAACGATCGTGAAATCTCGAACTGGGCATGACGTCCAATTGATGAATATTCGTCCTTGATTGACTAGGATCTTCCTGATGCTAGCTGGCACTTCTAGAATAAAATTGCAATTAGGGAGGTCTTTTTTCCCAGATTTATGGCTCAATTTTATTTGTTCTTCAAACGACTCACGAGTTGTATTGGTCAACTTATCTGAGAGGTTTTGCTCGTAGATGCAATCCAAAACCTCCTTATCAGTCAGGGCTACCGGGACTCCAATAACAGTGATTCTTGGGCGCCGCTTTGATGGTTCTTCAATCTTAAGGCCCGAAGAGACGAGTTTTTCTAAGCTTCTGAGCTTTTGAATGTCCTCTTTGGAGTCGGTACTGATAAGAACACCTCCATTTTTTACTTTCTTAAGGCCACGGACATGTAGTTTAAGTTCCCCGGGCGAAATAATTTTCTGTACGAGAGACTTGGTATCGTCACTAGATTTGGTTTTGTCGCTGGGATATATGGCAACTGAGCTTAAATTTGCTGGGCGCACAAAATTATCCGAGCCTTTTTTGACCATATTAGCGTACGAAGCGGGTTCTGTCGGCTTTGAAATGCCTTCAACTACCTCTTTGAACTGTAGGAGAGAGTTCGCGATGTTCTGTTGTTGCTGTAAGTGCTGAACGGAACTATGGGCTTGAATCGTTTTTTGCTTTAAGGCTTGATATAAGACAGCCATCTGAGATGCGCCATGTGAGACACTACGGCAAAGATTGGCTACACGTACCTTTTGGTCTGCGTTCATTTTTCCCTCAGCAACTGAACTGCATACTTCATTTAGGATTTTTTCTATGGACCCCATCCATTTCTGTACCTCCGGCGTAGAAATAACTTCGGCTGGTAGCTCATGTTCCAAGGGTGGTTGTGGCTTTGGGTCTACAGGCTGGAAATCTTGAGTTGGTGTCGGCGGAGGACTTCGCGTCACTAGCTGGCTACGGCCAAACGGGCTAGATCCAGTGTTAGACATATCTAACACAGAAACACTATATATCTTTAAAAATACTTTAGCTCATTCTTACACAACGCAAGTAACCTCGTAATGCTCACTCGTGACACACTTATATCACTGACGACGCAATTATTTCTAACAAATATATTTATAATTAATTAATAGTATCATAATAAGCTAAGCAAGATACGTCCGCGCGGTAAGAAGGCGCGATCGTGAAGGAATGGCCCGGAAGTGTGAGGCCCAGTTCGGCAGCGACTCCACTACCAGCGGAGGGTACCTCAGCTTCTTACGGTTCTTCCCCTTCTGCTGCTGCGACGTAGTCGGCGCCAAGGACGAGGCGCTGGCGGCGGGGGCAGGGGGGGGAATGTTGGTGCCAGGGGGGGGGGGGGGGGAATGTTGGTGCCAGGGGGGGGGGGGGGGGCGAGTTGGTGGGTCTCGCCCCTGTGGGTGTCAGTGCGGACGCCGGAGGTGTCGGCGACCGCGGTGGTGTGCGGCGGGCCGCGTCGGCAAAGGTAGACGACATTGGCGTACCCCGACCCCGCGTCGCGCTTTCGCGCTGTGGACGCGGCGGGTCGAGGCAGTACCGCTTCGCCTCCTCCAACGCGGCCTCGCCGGAGCTTCTTCTCCGCTGCTGGGGTCTGGCCTCGAGCTCAAACTCGAAGTTAAACCCCAGCGATGGTGTGGGTGTCGCCGGCGACATAAGCGCGGCGGCGGCGGTTGTGCCGCCTGCGGTGGACCGCGATCCGGGTCGTGATGTCATGTCCGGGGACATGTCTCCACGATCGGACGCGGCCGAGCCCACGGACGCCAGCGACATGCTCGACCCAGCACGGGAGGAGCATGCCGACAGCATCGCGGGCGAGTCGCAGGCGGACTGTCGGGGTGGCGCCGGCGAAGCGGGCGCCTGCGTCGGGGTAGGTGCCGGCCCGAAGCGTTGATTGGCACTCGCTGGCCGCTCCTGCTCAGCCATCACCGGTCCCGCCAGCGAGAGGCGGGGGCCGGGAGCGGCGGTGCGCGGAGCGGCCACAGCTTGTGCCACCTTCCTGGTCGCACCGGTAGAGGGCGCGGGCGGCGAGGCGAACCGCGGCGGTGGAGCAGCGGCGCGTGTCGGGGGCGCGCGGGCCCGTGCGGACGACACGGGGTTACGCGGCGGCGGGAGCGCGGGGTAGGCGGCGCGGGGCGCGGCGGGCGCAGAAGGACGCGCAGCGGGCGCGGTTGGTGGCGCGGGCGCGGTTGGGAGCGCAGGCGCGGCAGCACGCGTCGACGTCGACGGTGCGCGCGCTTGCGGTGCGCGGCTGGGGTTCGCGGCCGGCCCTGGGGCCTGGATCGGCACCGGACGGAACGCGGCGGGACGGACGGCTACTGCATGCGGCCGGCTCGACGACGGCGTTGGCGCAACGCGCGCAGGCGCCGATGTCGTCGGTGGGCCGGCGGGCACCGCGGCAGGGGTCCCCCCCCCCGGTCGCGTCTTCGTCTTCTTCTTTTTCTTTATCCGGCCAGTGGTGCACCGGACGCCGCATCGCCTATATTAGGCAGAGACGACGCCCGATCCAGCACTGGACGGTCCTCCGGAGACCCGGCATCGCGGCCCAGCGAGCCGCGCGTGCCGGGTTTCGGCATCGTAATTAGGCGTGGGCCTTCGCGACCGCTGCGGTGATTTCTCACCGGGCAGCACGGGGCGGCTCTCTCTGTGCCTGCACAGGTACCGGTTGTATCCTGTACACACACAGAGAGAACGGGTTAAAAATTTGTGGTCCGCACGGAAAACTTCGCGATACGTAGGCGGATTATCGCGCAGGGCACACGAGCTCAAATGCCATTTCAATTGGTCGTCGCGACGCCCCCGCAAGGGGGCGTGGCGAGCGGGGTCGGAGCGTCGCCCCTCGCCCGCGGAGGCCATACGGCGGCCCGCCACTGCGGGTCCTCTCGATGTGGCGGCCTAAGGCGGCCTAGGCATTTGACGCAGCAAAGCTGCGTCTGTGTAGTGGTTGCTATGAATATTTCTGTAGGCGCGCCACGACGCTATACCATATAGCGTCGTTTTCTTCACGACACCACGGCGGTCAGTCCCCATCAGGTGAGACCTCCAGTTACCTGGAGGAGGCCCGATGAAGACGACCAGCGACAGTGGTGCCGGCTCGACGCACCTACAGGTAGATATGTAGTTTTCCCTCGCCCCGCTTACAGATCTAGCCGTTTACGGATTGAGGGATAAACAGTCGTGTACGAGCGGTTTGTGTTGTTGTGTAACACCGCTCGGCGTCTACGTGCGTCGCGACGCACTGCGTCGCGGTCGCACGTGTTGTGTTTAGATGCATGTGTAGTTGTGGCTGTCTGTGTTTAGTTACGCGACGTGCCTATATTAACCTAGAACACGCCGCGCAACAGATGTGTCTGTACATCTGTAGAGTCTTATTATTTCGAGTGAGCTGCGTGTTACCTGGGTGCGGCTCACTCGAGGCGTCAATCCGGTGGATGGGGTCAGTCGTCCGCTACCAGGTCGCGGGGCAGGGGTCTCGCGTCAGGTGGGCGCGCGTGCAATGGCGCTATCTGCCTGACATGGGGCCAGGCAGAGGCGTCGGCACGCGTGAACATTGTAACGGTACATTTTCCCGGGAGGGGGAAAATGTAAGGTCAGCGAGGTAACTGTCACCAGAACTGGAGGAGTCCCGGCTTAAAAGAAAAAGTAAAAAAGAAAAGGTAAAATAATTTAATTTTAAATAAATAAGGCCAGGGAAACCGGGGTAGAAAATTGAAGGTCCAAGTTGTTGAAGAAAAGAGGCTCGCAGATTGTGCAGAAAAGAAGCTCGTAGATTATGCAGAAAAGAGGCTCGTAGATTGTGCAGAAAAGGGCCTCGAGTCAGGCCTCCACGTCGCCGACCTCGGAGGGGCAGGCCGTGGTAGAGAGGACCGGCAGAGGGCTGAGAGCTATCAGCGGTCGGCGTCACCGGTTTGCACGACGTTATCCCACGAACGATGTCCGGTGTACAAAGACGCGTAGACTTGAGTTTCGAGTTTGAGTTTTCTTCCAGCACAGCCCCCGCTATCAGAGGGCACAGTCCTCCCACCGAGCGCTATCAACAGGACTCCTGCCAAGGCGAGCCCAAGAGTAAAACTGGTCTGCTGGCCCCGGCTCCCTTCCTTTTCGGATCGGTTGTCATTTTAAAATTTTAATGTGATTCTAGAACATAAAAGAATAATAATTTATAACAAGGTCTAATACGTATACAACCTAACCTACCGGCAGCTCTAGCAATAAATTAAAAATAAAACCTAGGCTTGTCATTATCTGACATTACAAAAAGTAAACAAACATTCGGAGAGCACTAGAAAATCTAAATAGCTCTAAATATAGAGGCCTAGGATTGCTTAAACTACAGACAATGGCCATGCAGATAATTGGAGAGAACATATAATATCTAATTAAAATAGCCAAAACGTAAGTAAAAAAATACGAACATTACAACATCACCGTCGCGAGTCGCCTCACAAACTCATCCAGGCTCTCGATCCCGAGATCCCGATGGAGGACATCGTTCCTCACGAAACGAGGAGCGGCTACTATGGTCCGCAACGCATGGTTTTGTTGCGTGCGGAGCTGCTTCTTGCTCGACTCGCTCGTGAGGGCGAACCAAGTGGGCGCGGCGTACGTCAAGACTGGGCGTATGTACATCTTGTACACGCTCAGCTTGACGCGCGCCGGGATTCGGGATGTGAGCACTGGTCTGAGCAGGTGACGGGCGACCCCGCCCTGCGCGGCGACCTTGCGGACGTGTGGCCCCATCGTGAGGCGGCGGTCGATGGTCACACCCAAGTACTTGACCTGGGGCGACCAATCGACGGCGGCTCCTTGTAGCTTCAAGGGTGGTGGGAGGGGCGCATACCCAGTGAGCAGCGCCTGCGTCTTGCCCACGTTAACCGAGAGTCGCCATTTTGACAGCCACTCGGGGAGTAGGTCGAGGGCGCGCTGCATTTTGACCGCCGCGTACTTCGCATTTAGCGAGGTAGTAATGTACGCGGCGTCGTCGGCATACAGCGCGAGCGTCGCCTCGGGAGTGGTGGGGATGTCGTCGGTGTAACGTGAGTAACACGCCGGCGAGATGCAGCTGCCCTGAGGCACGCCAGCCATCACCGGGCGGGCGCTGGATAGCGCCCCTTCGACCACCACCTTGAAGGTCCTGTGGGACAGAAAAGAGGAGACCACCCTAACAACGTGACGGGGCGCGTCGGACGTGGCCAACTTGTGTATGAGGCCCTCGTGCCATACACGGTCGAAGGCCTTCTCCATGTCAAGGAATACTGCCACCGAGTACTCCTTCTTCCCTAGTGCAGAAGTCAGTACGTGCAGTACCCTTGACAACTGAAGCGTCGTGCTATGCTCCGCCCTGAACCCGAATTGCTCTGGTCGCGGCGCGATGTGAGGTTGGAGGTGTCGCAGCAGGAGTGCTTCGAACACCTTGGAGACTGTCGGCAGCAGCGTTATAGGCCGATAGCTCTCCGGCTTCGCTGTATTCTTCCCCGCCTTGGGCAGCATTATGACGCGCCCCTCCTTCCACGAGGTGGGAAAGACCCCCGTGCGCAGTATCGCCGTGTACAGGCGCGCCAGTGCCGCTACCGTACGGAACGGCAAGTGGCGCAGCGCTGCATTGGTGATACCGTCAGCACCGGGGGCCTTCCTGGGCTTCGTCCTTAGGATGGCGCGTCTAACTGCGCCAGGCGAGGAGAATACAGGGTCCTCCTCGGGAACTATCGGCGATGCGAAGTAGTCTCCTAGGTGTTTCTCGACTGCTGCGACATGCTCGATGTCGGCGGTCGGGTTAGGGCGGAACTGACGGTCCAGGTGTTCGGCGAAGACCTCCGCCCGGTCCTCCGCTACATACTTGAGCGCCCCGTCGCTGTTGAGCAGAGGGCGCACCGGGGCTGGGGTCTTCGATAGCCGGCGGCACAGTTTGTGTACAGACGGCCAACTATCAATAGTGGCGTCTATTCTCTCCTCCCAGCCCGCGGCGGTATGGGCCGTAAGCTCGGCCTTTACCTTCTCCGCGAGACGGTTCAGTTTGGCCCTCAATGTGGGGCATCTATGTTGTCGCCACTGCTTGCGAAGACGCCTCTTCGCGGCGATGAGTGCTGTCAGACGCGCCGGCAGGGGGGGCAATGGTCCTCCCCCCTGCGGCAGCGTCGTCGTCGCCGCTTCCAAGGCGCTCTGTATGCAAGCAGTGACGTCATCCGCCGCTTGTTCTACGTCCGCGGAGGAAACAATAGGCCGAGCTGGCGTGGTGGTCTCCATCTTCTCTGTGAAGGCTTCCCAGTCAATACGTCGACGTGGCGCTACAGGTTTCAGTCGGGTCGGCATGCCCGATAGGACGACGAGTACAGGTTGGTGGTCCGATTGTAACTCGTCGTCGATCACTTGCTGAGTGATCTGGCAGTGTAGCCCTCTGTGTACTGCGATGTCCAGCACATCAGGCATGTACCTCACTACATCTGGGTAGTGGGTAGGCGTCTCGGGGCCGGACACCGAGTACCCGAAGGCTTCCGCGTCCGCGAAGAGCCGTCTCCCCTCGGTGTTCGCACTCATTGAGTTCCACGCCGGGTGCTTGCAATTAAGGTCGCCGGCAAGGATGACTGCGTTGTCGCTATGCGTGCCAATTAGCGCCCGCATCTCAGCCATAACAAGGCGGGACGCGGGCGGCTTGTAGCACGCATAGATGCTGATGTCCTCGCCGGCAACGTGTAGTTGCACACCCAGCGCGTAAAAACTGCTGAGCGACGGCAAGGAAGTTTTCCCTCACGGTGACTGGCCGCTGTGCCATCATGGCGTCGGTGGCGACGGTGGTGGTGCCACGCGGCTTTTGGGCGAACCTACTAGTTCCCGCATTCCGCCGCTGCGCCGTCTTGTCGCTGTTGCTAGTAGGTTCGTCCACTAGTGTCGTCGTGTGCGCCGTCCGTGAGTCGGCAACCTGCGCAACTGGGGCAGGGCCGGCCTTAGGGATGATGGCGTCTTCGTCTTGCAGCGTCGCCGGGGGGGTGGTTTTCTTCCTACCCTTCCCCCCCCCTTTTCTTCTTCCTCCGCTTTGAGGAGGAGGAGGCTTGGTCCCTAGGTGTGGGCTCATTAGCCGCCACCATCAGCGTCGGCCCATGGGCCTCTACGACGTTCACCTGTTCTTGCGGCCTAGCCGCTTGCGCCCGGCTTGTGGCCGTGATGGCGACGGTCCCCGCTCGCTTGTTTTTGATCTCGCGTTCAAAAACGGGGCACTTGATGTTGCTCGCGGGGTGCGGGCCACCGCAATTGACGCAGGTGGCCGGCTCTTCCCGCGGGCGCGGGCAGTCACGTGCCGCGTGCTCATCGCACGCAAGCGAGCGGTCGGTGGCACTGGTGCGAGCTGTGCCTGAATCGCTGGCACCGGTGGCACTGTGCGGGCCCACGCTTCCCACGCCAAGCCTCGATCTTGACACCCCGCATATACATAAACACGGTGGTGTCAAAGATCGTCCTGACGTCCGGGGTCTTCTTAAGAATCGCGTGGAACACGCAACCGGGTCGTCCTTGTGCGCCCTTTATTTGGCGCACATACTCCGGCTGGTATCCCATCACCCGGAGTTCCTCCTCGATCTCCTTCGGGTCCGTATCCGCCGGTAGGCCCCTGATGGCGATCTTCATGTTCCTGTCCGCTGGTAGTGAGTACGCGAACCAGGACACGCCCGCACTCTTCTCCAGGCCAGTCAAGTAGCGCTGGACCACCCGATACTCATCCTCGGTGTCCGGGGTGAATCTCACCCCGGTCCCGTACGGACGAGCACTTGGGGGCCGGCCCAGCTGCGCATGGATGGCCCGGAAATGTGAGGCCCAGTTCGGTAGCGTCTCCACCACCAGCGGCGGGAACCTCAGCTTCTTGTTGGTTTTCCCCTTCTGCTGCTGCTTCGTAGACGGCGCCCAGGACGAGGCGCCGGCGGCGGCGGCAGGGGGGGGAATGTCTGTGTCAGGGGCTGGGGGCGAGTTTGTGAGTCTCGCCCCGGGGGTTGCTAATGTGGCCGGCGGTGTCGGCGAACGCGGTGGTGTGCGGCGGGCCGCGTCGGCAAAGGTAGGCGACGTCGGTGCACCCCGACCCCGCGTCGCGCTTTCGCGCTGTGGACGCGGCGGGTCGAGGCAGTAACGCTTCGCCTCCTCCGACGCGGCCTCGCCGGAACTTCTTCTTCTTCGCTGGGGTCTGGCCTCGAGCTCAAACTCAAAGCTGAACCCCAGCGATGGTGTTGGTGACGCCGGCGACATGAGTGCGGCGGCGGCGGGTGTGCCGCCCGCGGAGGGCCGCGATCCAGGTCGTGAGGTCATGTCCGGGGACATGTCTCTACGACCGGACGCGGCCGAGCCCACGGACGCCAGCGACATGCTCGACCCAGCGCGGGAAGAGCATGCCGACATCATTGCGGGCGAGTCGCAGGCGGACAGGTGGGGTGGCGCCGGCGAAGCAGGCGCCTGCGTCGTAGTGTGTGCCGGCCTGTAGCGTTGGCCGACACTTGCTGGCCGCTCCTGCTCAGCCATCACCGGCCCCGCCAGCGAGCGGCGGGGGTCGGGAGCGGCGGTGCGCGGAGCGGGCACAGCTTGGGTAGTCTTCTTAATCGCGCCGGTAGAGGGCGCGGGCGGCGAGACGAACCGCGGCGGCGGAGCAGCGGTGCGCGCTGGGGGCGCGTGTGCCCGTGTAGATGACACGGGGGTACGCGGCGTTGGGAGCGCGGGGTAGGCAGCGCGGGGCGCGACGGTGCGCGCCGCGGGCGTGGTTAAGTGCGTGGGCGCGGTTGTACGCGCGGATGGCTGAGTTGCGCGCGCTTGCGGTGCGCGGCTGGGGTTCGCGGCCGGCCCCGGGGCCTGAATCGGCACCGGACGGAACGCGGCGGGACGGACGGCTACCGTGTGCGGCCGGATCGACGACGGCGTTGGCGCAATGCGCGCAGGCGCCGATGTCGTCGGTGGGCCGGCGGGCACCGCCGCAGGAGTCCCCCCCCCCCGATTCACCTTCCGGTCGCAACTTCTTCTTCTTGTCCTTCTTGGGGGGTCCGGCCAGTGGTGCACCGGACGCCGCATCGCCAATATTTGGCATCGACGTCGCCCGGTCCAGCACTGGGCGGTCCTCCGTAGACCCGGCATCGCGGCCGAGCGAGCCGCGCGTGCCGGGTTTCGGCATGTTAAAAGTTGGGCGTGGGCCTCCGCGACCGCTGCGGTGATTGCTCACCGAGCAGCACGGGGCGGCTCCCTCTGTGTTTGCACAGGTACCCGACGGTGTCTACACACACAGAGAGAAACGAGTTAAAATTTGCGGTCCGCACGGAAATCTACGCGATAACTTTGTGGATTATCGCGCAGGGCACACGAGCTAATCCAATGCCATTTCGAAGTGTAAGACGTCGCGACGCCCCCGCAAGGGGGCGTGGCGAGCGGGGTCGGAGCGTCGCCCCTCGCCCGCGGAAGCTATACGGCGGCCCGCCACTGCGGGTCCTCTCAATGGGTGGGCCTAAAACGGCCTAGGCATTTGACGCAGCAAAGCTGCGTCTGTGTAGTGGTTGCTATGAATATTTCTGTAGGCGCGCCACGACGCTATTCCATATAGCGTCGCTTTCTTCACGACACCACGGCGGTCAGTCCCCATCAGGTGAGACCTCCAGTTACCTGGAGGAGGCCCGATGAAGACGACCAGCGACAGAGGTGCCGACTCGACGCACCTACAGGTAGATATGTAGTTTACCCTCGCCCCGCTTACAGATCTAGCCGTGTACGGATTGAGGGATAAACAGTCGTGTGTGTACGAGCGGTTTGTGTTGTTATGTAACACCGCTCGGCGTCTACGTGCGTCGCGACGCCTAGCGTCGCGGTCGCACGTGTTGTGTAAAGATGCATGTATAGTTGCGGTTGTCTGTGATTAGTTGCGCGACGTGCCTATATTAACCTAGAACACGCCGCGCAACAGATGTATGTGTACATCTGTGGAGTCTTATTATTTCGAGTGAGCTGCGTGTAACCTGGGTGCGGCTCACTCGAGGCGTCAGTCCGGTGGATGGGGTCAGTCGTCCGCTACCAGGTCGCGGGGCAGGGGTCTCGCGTCAGGTGGGCGCGCGTGCAATGGCGCTATCTGCCTGACATGGGGCCAGGCAGAGGCGTCGGCACGCGCGAACATCACCGTCGCGAGTCGCCTCACGAACTCATCCAGGCTCTCGATCCCGAGATCCCGATGGAGGACATCGTTCCTCACGAAACGAGGAGCGGCTACTATGGTCCGCAACGCATAGTTTTGTTGCGTGCGGAGCTGCTTCTTGCTCGACTCGCTCGTGAGGGCGAACCAAGCGGGCGCGGCGTACGTCAAGACTGGGCGTATGTACGTCTTGTACACGCTCAGCTTGACGCGCGCCGGGATTCGGGATGTGAGCACTGGCCTGAGCAGGTGACGGGCGACCCCGCCCTGCGCGGCGACCTTGCGGACGTGTGGCCCCATCGTGAGGCGGCGGTCGATGGTCACACCCAAGTACTTGACCTGGGGCGACCAATCGACGGCGGCTCCTTGTAGCTTCAAAGGTGGTGGGAGGTGCGCATACCCAGTGAGCAGCGCCTGCGTCTTACCCACGTTAACCGAGAGCCGCCATTTTGACAGCCACTCGGGGAGTAGGTCGAGGGCGCGCTGCATTTTGACCGCCGCGTACTTCGCATTTAGCGAGGTAGTAATGTACGCGGCGTCGTCGGCATACAGCGCGAGCGTCGCCTCGGGAGTGGTGGGGATGTCGTCGGTGTAACGTGAGTAACACGCCGGCGAGATGCAGCTGCCCTGAGGCACGCCAGCCATCACCGGGCGGGCGCCGGATAGCGCCCCGTCGACCACCACCTTGAAGGTCCTGTGGGACAGAAAAGAGGAGACCACCCTAACAACGCGACGGGGCGCGTCGGACGTGGCCAACTTATATGTGAGGCCCTCGTGCCATACACGGTCGAAGGCCTTCTCCATGTCAAGGAATACTGCCACCGAGTACTCCTTCTTTCCTTGTGCAGAAGTCAGTAGGTGCAGTACCCTTGACAACTGAAGCGTCGTGCTATGCTCCGCCCTGAAACCGAATTGTTCTGGGCGCGGCGCAATATGAGGTAGGAGGTGTCGCAGCAGGAGTGCTTCGAACACCTTGGAGACTGTCGGCAACAACGTTATAGGCCGATAGCTCTCCGGCCTCGCTGTATTCTTCCCCGCCTTGGGCAGCATTATGACGCGCCCCTCCTTCCACGGGGTGGGAAAGACCCCCGTGCGCAGTATCGCCGTGTACAGGCGCGCCAGTGCCGCTACCGTACGGAACGGCAAGTGGCGCAGCGCTGCGTTGGTGATACCGTCGGCACCGGGGGCCTTCCTGGGCTTCGTCCTTAGGATGGCGCGTCTAACTGCGCCAGGCGAGAAGAATATAGGGTCCTCCTCGGGAGCTATCGGCGATGCGAAGTAGTCTCCTAGGTGTTTCTCGACTGCTGCGACATGCTCGATGTCGGCGGTCGGGTTAGGGCGGAACTGACGCTCCAGGTGTTCGGCGAAGACCTCCGCCCGGTCCTCCGCTACATACTTGAGCGCCCCGTCGCTGTTGAGCAGAGGGCGCACCGGGGCTGGGGTCTTCGATAGTTGGCGGCACAGTTTATGTACAGACGGCCAACTATCAGTAGTGGCGTCTATTCTCTCCTCCCAGCCCGCGGCGGTATGGGCCGTAAGCTCGGCCTTAACCTTCTCCGCGAGACGGTTCAGTTGGGTCTTGAGTGTGGGGCATCTGTGTTGTTGCCACTGCTTGCGAAGACGCCTCTTCGCGGCGATGAGTGCTGTCAGACGCGCCGGCAAGGGGGGCAATGGTCCTCCCCCCTGCGGCGCTCTGTATGCAAGCAGTGACGTCGTCCGCCGCTTGCTCTACGTCCGCGGAGGAAACAATAGGCCGAGCTGGCGTGGTGGTCTCCATCTTTTCTGTGAAGGCGTCCCAGTCAATACGTCGACGTGGCGCTACAGGTTTCAGTCGGGTCGGCATGCCCGATAGGACGACGAGTACAGGTTGGTGGTCCGACTGTAACTCGTCGTCGATCACTTGCTGCGTGATCTGGCAGTGTAGCCCTCTGTGTACTGCGATGTCCAGCACATCAGGCATGTACCTCACTACGTCTGGGTAGTGGGTAGGCGTCTCGGGGCCGGACACCGAGTACCCGAAGGCTTCCGCGTCCGCGAGGAGCCGTCTCCCCTCGGTGTTCGCTTTCATAGAATTCCACGCCGGGTGCTTGCAATTAAGGTCGCCGGCAAGGATGACCGCGTTGTCGCTATGCGTGCCAATTAGCGCCCGCATCTCAGCCATAAAAAGGCGGGACGCGGGCGGCTTGTAGCACGCATAGATACTGATGTCCTCGCCGGCAACGTGTAGTTGCACACCCAGCGCGTAAAAGCTACTGAGCGACGGCAAGGGGAGCTCTTGATGGACGACTCTCCGCCTCACAAGTACCGCCAGACCACGGTATCGGGCATGCTGAGCCGACCTCTCATCCTTCCGGTAGACATGGTAACCCGGGAACCTGACCCTATCTTCGGCTCCCAGGTGCGTCTCGCTGATTAGCGCCACGTCGATGTCTTGATCCCGAAGGAGATGGCGGAGGGGGGCGACCTTATCCCTAAGGCCGCGGGCGTTCCAGTGAACGATCCTTAACGGTCTAGCCATCACAGAGTGACAGCAATGTGGCCAGACCGTCAAGGATGACCGACTCGATGTCTCGGCCCTGCCTTATAGCCCTTATGAGGTCCATAAGGAGCTTAATTGCGCAGGTTGTGAATTCCTTTTTGTTTGTAGTGGATATCTCTGGTAGCGCGCTAATATTCGCGCTACGTGCTGTGGTCGCGATGGTCGCTCCACCACGCGTCGCCGCAGGGAAGCTTCCCTGCGTTGTAATTGGCCGACGATCCAACATGGCGTCGGCTGCGACGGTGATGGTGTCAAGCGGCTTCTGTGTGAACCCGCTAGTACCGCGTTTCTTCCGCTGCGCCTTGTTGTCGCTACTAGCGGGTTCAATCATTTCGATGTCGGACGCCTTCGGTGCAACCTGCGCAATTTGTAAGGCAGGGGCGGCCGTAGGGGGGTCTTCTTTGTTTTCCAGGGGGGTGGGTTTTCTCCCCTTTCCCCCACGCTTCTTCTTCCTCCGCCGTGAGGAGGAGGCCTGGGTCCTCTCCGTGGGCTCGTTGGCCGGCGCCATCAACGTCGTGCCATGAGCCTCTGCTTCTATAGTGGCCATCTGTGCATACGGCCTAGCCGCTTGTGCCCGGCTTGTGGCCGTGATGGCGACGGTCCCCGCCCGCTTGTTTCGAATTTCGCGTTCGAACACGGGGCACTTTATGTTGCTCGCAGGGTGCGGGCCACCGCAATTTACGCAGGTGGCCGGCTCTTCCCGCGGGCGTGGGCAGTCACGTGCCGCGTGTTCTCCGCCGCAACGCACACAAGCGAGCGGGCGGTGACACTGGTGCGAGCTGTGTCTGAAGCGTTGGCACCGGTGACACTGCGCGGGCCCACGCTTACCCTTCCAGGCCTCTATCTTGACACCACGCATGTACATGAATACAGTGGTGTCATATATAGCCCGGACGTCGGGAGTCTTTCTTAAGATGGCGTGAAATACACAGCCGGGTCTTCCTTGTGCGCCCTTAATGTGGCGCACGTACTCCGGCTGGTATCCCAGCGTCCGGAGCTCTTCCTCGATCTCCTTCGGGTCCGTGTCCGCCGGCAGGCCCCGAATCGCGATCTTCATGTTTTTGTCCGCTGGCAGCGAGTAGGCGAACCAACTGACGCCGCTGCTCTTCTCCAGGCCGATCAGGTACCGCTGGACCAGCCTGTACTCGTCTTCGGTCTCCGGGGTAAATCTCACCCCGGTCCCGTACGGACGAGCACTTGGGGGCCGGCCCAGTTTCCCACTGATGGCCCGGAAATGCGCGGCCCAGTTGGGCAGCGTCTCAACTACCAGCGGAGGGAATCGCGGCTTCTTAGTCCCCTTTTGCTTCGTCGATTTAGGCGACGACGCGCCGGGTGCGGCAGCAGGGGGGGGGTCGGAACCGGTAATGGGTCCCGGGGGCAAGTTAGGTGTACTCACCCCGGCTCTCGGCGGAGACGGAGATGGCGACTCCGGTGGTGTGCGGCGGCGGACCGCGGCAGAGAAGGTGGGCGATATAGGTGCGCCCCGACCCCGCGGCGCGCTTTCGCGCTGTGGCCGCGGCGGGTCTAGGCAGTACCGCTTGGCCTCCTCCGCCGCGGTCTCGCCGGAGCTTCTCCTGCGGCGCTGGGGTCTGGCCTCGAGTTCGAACTCAGAGTCGAACCCCAGCGGCGGCGACATCGGTGGCGCCGGTGACGTCACACCGGCGGCTGCCCGGCCTGCGGTGGGCCGCGCATCGGATCGCGGGGTCATGTCCGGGGACATATCTCCGCGACCGGACGCGGCCGAGCCCACGGATGCCAGCGACATGCTCGACCCCTCACGTGAGGAGCATGCCGACAGCATGGCGGGCGAGTCGCAGGCAGAGGCTCTGGGTGGCGCCGGTGACTCCGGCGCCTGCTTCCTTGGTTGGGTGGCCCGCTGTGCATGCGGACCGGTGCTGGCTGGCCGCTCCCGCTCAGCCATCGCCGGACCCGCCAGCGAGAGGCGGAGGCCGGCGGCGGCGGTGCGCGAAGCTGGCACAGCTTGGGACGCGGCGGGCGCAGCCCCGGAGGGCGCGGGCGGCGACGCGAACCGCGGCGGCGGAGCAGCGGTACGCACTGGGGGCGCGTGTGCCCGTGCTGCCTGCACGGGGGCACGCGGCGCGGGGAGCGCGGGGTAGGCAGCGCGCGGCGCGGTAGTACGCGCGGCGGGCGCAGTTGGGTGCGCGGGCGCAGCGGCTCGTGCGGGCGGCGCAGACGTGCGCGCGAGTGACGCGCGACTTGTATTCGCGCTCGGCCCCGGGGCCTGAATGGGCACCGGGCGGAACGCGGCGGGGCGGATGGTTGCCGTGTGCGGACGGCTCGTCGACGGTGTCGGCGCAACGCGCGCAGGCGCCGATGACGTCGGTGGGCCGGCAGCTGCAGCGGCGCTCGTCCCTCCTCTTCCCTCCTTCTTCTTCGGTGGGGGTCCGGCCGGCGGTGCACCGGACGACACGTCGCCTATATTAGGCAGCGATGTCGCCCGGTCCAACGTCGGGCGGGCCTCCTGGGTCCCGGCATCGCGGCCCAGCGAGCCGCGCTTGCCGGGTTTCGGCATCTCCCCGGGGTTTATGGCCTCCGCGACCGCGACGGCGAATGAACGCCGGGCTGCCCGGGGCGGATCCCCCTGTGTTTGCACAGGTACCGGCTGGGTCCCTGTACACACACAGAGAGATACGGTTAAAATAAAAGCGATCCGCGCGGAACTAGAAAACTGCGTGAGGCGACTGACTAGCTTGACCACGGAGCCAATCCCCAATGCCATTTCGTTGCCGTGCGGACTCTTTTATACGGTAGTATTGTAGGTGGGGCAACGACGTAGC
Source organism: Xanthia togata (assembly GCA_963853775.1). NCBI lineage: Eukaryota > Metazoa > Arthropoda > Insecta > Lepidoptera > Noctuidae > Xanthia > Xanthia togata. The sequence continues at coordinate 4,500,369 of OY970815.1, forward strand.
GCGCTACCGCTACGACGTAGCGATCACTAACTCCGCCCAACAGCGAGGAGGTGGGATAATGTCGTAGCGCGCTACGGCGCCATAGTGCTACTGCGTAGCCCGATGCACGTGCTGTTTACAATGTGACGACGACATATTCTTAATGAATTTATTTTTGGTGCTATTATAAAAAAAAACAAAACACAACGGAACAGGTCACTAACAAGGTCAGGTCGCGCGCGGCTCGCTAACGGTAAAATAATAAAAAAACAAAATGCCAATCAAAAATTGAAAATAAACTTACTTTCAATGCGATTTTTCATTCGCGCAATTTCGTTTCCGATCCTGACCGAGCCGAGGTCCGAGCGAGCCCAACTCAGCCCGAGTTCTCTATTTCATTCAACTCGCATCGATTTGAGTGAGATGCAATGCATGATGCAACACCGAACCGAACGAACGGCGCGCGCGCATGACTCGTCAACTCGTGAGGCCGGCGCGTGCCGTGCGGTGTGAGTTGTTAAAAACTGAATTCGAGTTGACTCGTTTGCGGTTTGATTCGAGTAATCGAATCGAATAACGACTCATCCATCGCTACTCTAGACCTATTTTGCTCTACCGGGGCTCATTCTCTTCGTTTTTTTATTGCGCACATTTGTTACATTTAACTTTTTTGTCCGAACTGTAGTTTTTGCTCTAGATGCGAAAAACTGGTTTTTACCATTTTTACCCATTTTTTTGGCACCCTGCCTCCCTCTATAACTTTTATGGGAATCAATTACAGTCACTTGAATCTTCACAAAAAAAAAACACGGTCCAATAGGAATTTCATGGAATTTTCAAGATTTTTTCGCTAATTCTATCTGACTATGTGGAGTATTTAACATTATAATAATTGTTAACACCTACAAACTCAAACTCAAACTCAAACTCAAAGCATTTATTTCAATTAAACCATTTACAGGCACTTTTGAATTGTCAAGGAGTCAGTCAGTCAGAAATATGAAGCTAGTTGCCCATTCCAAAGCGTAGGTTCCTATGGAGAAGAACGGGCAAGAAACTCCACGGACACTCTTTTAAAAAAATTATATTCTACATTTGACAATAGCTTAAACACATCAACATTCAATACTCAATGGTATGGTTGGAGTGAAATCCAGACAATAGGTATGAGCTTGAGAGTAATCACTTCCACATTGTACTGAAATTGGAAATATGAGAATTAATGGCTGTTGAGGAATACCTCACCTCATAATCTTTATTCATCATCTGAGCGAACAACTCTTCAGCTTCCAGACTTTTCTCAGTAATCGATAGCATTGTTTAAGTTTAGCGCAGCACAAGAAACAAGCAAGAATTGGCCTTATGTCTCCAGTTACAAACTGCAACAAAATTGGTCTTACACTATTTTGTTTATATGAAAAAAAAATACTTCCAATACAGAGAAGGCGTGAGATTTTCAGATTTACATAAGTCCAGGATTCCGCACCCGCTATCTAATTACGCAACACATTTTCAATAAAAATTGAGTGGAATTGATATCATTTAAACTGGAAATTGAAAATGTTTACGACTTTCGTATTACGTAACTCTAAATTTTTTGATAGCGACTGCAGTCTGAATGAGACGCTAAAGAGTATTGCTACGGCTATTGTCGACTAACGTGACGAAGCTGCATTGTAAATGTTATATCGAGAACGAAGCCTGAAGTTTAATCTCCTTAATTATTACGAAATTATGTAAGTGAACATCGTTTTAATAAATTGTAAATGTGTTTTTGTGTAAAACCTCAATGATAAATCAATAATAGTGATATATTAAAATAATATCGAAGCGGTCGATAAATTAATAATATTCGGAAAGTTATCCGCCCTTAAGACGACCCACTGACCAAGTTCTCTTCTGTTACAACCTAATAAAGATATATAATTATGATATTTCAGAAACGAGGTATTTTATTGAAAGACAAATTCGTACCTCGTACTGTATCCATTGTACTGAGCATAGAAGACAGTGGATTATGTAAGGAAATCAATGAACATACCACACCACCATCTAAGGTACATAAGTAATAACAATATTATTTTATTTCTAAGTGTTGAACATTGAATGTGTGTTTAGCACAATGTTTTATTTATTTAAACATACATACGTGTTATGTTGGTGACTACGAAATGCACCATCAAACATAAACTTTCATACATTTAATAAAGTCATTGAACCTAATTGTTGTATTCATTGAAGTGTTTAAGGGAGAGGCCAATTAGAATTTATTTTGTGGACGGATGTAATGGATCATGGAATATACATAATACAGAAGATTTACTTAAATTCTTTTTTTTTTCAGGTGTCAGGCTCAACTTCATTATTGAGGAAAAGTATAAACTCTCATGCGCTTACAGCAAGAATTAGCAAGCAGTACATACATAAGCCATGATGAATTCCACAGGAATACATTAAGTTTCACTAATCCTTACAATATATTTTCCAATTTCTTTTTGCCCCATGTGTAAATATTTCATAAATGTGAATAAAGGCTATTGTCAGTTATTGTTGTAGCTATTGCTTTGTTTACCATAATTTATTTCGCTCTATTTACTGAACCTAATGAAAATACATACATAATATCACTGTTTCTCCAAAGGGTTGGGCAGCAGAGGTGTGCATGTACACACACATTTCACCAGTTATGTTTAAGTCCCATGTAATAGGGGACGAGCCTATTCAAGCGCGGATCCACCCTTGTGGGCACGATGGGCATGCCCACAACGCTAATATACTTGTGACGTCACACTTTCACGGTCTATTGAGATCGACAGGCTAATGATATTATATCTTTTAGACGAGGCTACAGATATTTCTCTTATCGAACAGATGAGTCTATCATTCAGATATTATAATGATGATATTATTAAGGAAGATTTTTTATGCTTTTGCGACGCGAAATGCTTCAATGTGACGAAGGAGATAGCTCAGACGGCACAAAAGAATTACGGTTAACAGGCATCGCATTAGCGAAAATCGTGGAACATCTTTGTTACAAATTTGATATAGATTTAGCTTTCTGTGTAGGGATAGGAACTGACAGCTGTTCAGTAATGGCATCCGACGTAAAAGGTGCTGTTCAAGAACTCTCTAAAAAAGCCATCCGCGCAAAACTTTGTCCTTGTAACATCTTGGCCAAGTCATCAAACGTCGCTTCGTGTAGAAGAAACACAACTGGAAGGATGAAAAAAAATCGTAGCGTTTGCTAACGCTTCTGCAAAACGCCATAGAATATTCTTAGAAGAACTTGATGGTACGGCAATTCAAAGTATATGCGAGACACGATGGGTTGAAAGACACGACGGCCATTTACAATTCCAGGTCAATAATCTGGTTAAAATTTGTAAAGCACTGGAGATAATATCGACATGGCAAGATAATACAACTTCAAGTGACGCTCACTGTCTCGTGCAAAGACTTCGTAGTTTATATTTTAGGAACTACAGTTTCGTTGAGCCGATTCCTGCAAACTGCATCGGTTGCACCATCTTTACACATTTTTATTAAATTGGGCAAGCTCCCAACACATGTGTCACTCATGTACAACGTGTAATGGATGGGTTGTACATGAGTGTCACATGTGTTGGGAGCTTGCCCAATTTAATAAAAATGTGTAAAGATGGTGTGTTCTCCTATAAAAAAAATACAAATTAAACAATAAAATAATTTCGGGCGCCTTGGAGATGCACACAGTATGTTTTAAATAAACAAACTTGCCAGATAGAACACTTCGAAGAGTCAGACTTTTAATCTGCCGGTGGGTAGCTAATTAAATGAATAAAATAATGGAATTTCCTTTGCTAATACGTTGTTTAATTAAATACCAGTAGCTTCAGAGTAATTATGAAATTAAATACAAAATGTTATAGTTACTTACATTATTATTATTATTGAATTTACATTATTATTGCATCTTTGTTGATAAAAAAAGGTAGGTAATGAAAAAGATGGATTTAATAAAACCTTCAGGAACGTGGCGTTGAAGGTAAGGATAAAAATATCCCTTGTATAAATATAGTGTAGAAATACCGTAAAGTTGTATTCTGCAGAAATATATCGAGTAAAAGAAAAGAAGAAAAAAAAACGAAAAGACGCCAGGGTCGGTCAGTCCGGCTGTAACAAAATTTACAGAGAATTAATAAAAGTTGTGTAGGATTTCCAAACGTTGGGAAGCGCGGCGTTCCACGAGTAGTAATAACTTACCGTCTTTTCCAACAAATGGCAAATCTAAGTGCACCACAAAATTCAGGCGGGCGACAAATCACTTAGAAGAAGCCAAAGAAATGAAGGATTATTCCTACGTCACCACGTCCTGAGGGAAAGTTTTTGAAGTTTACTGCATCAATAGGCCGCCAATACCCAGGATTTATCCCGATTGGAAAAAATTGAGTTCAATACTCCATCAAGAATGTTCGTCACAAAGTGAGAACGTCAAAGTTGACAGCTTCCACCAAACACCAAAGTGCTGAAAAATGCTGTGAATGAAAATGTAAGCTTTTTGTCACATAGTTAAGAATCAAGCGAGGCAACTTACTTTATAATAAAATTATGAATATTTATTTCCTTGGCCGAACTTTCCACATCATAATTATATTTTATGTATACCTAACTAATGTTTACATAATTTAGTATTACAAAATATTTGGCCATTGAAAAATCAGCCCCAAGTAAAGAAGAAATTATACAAACAGCAGCAATAACTAGGCTAATGGCTTTTGTCCAGCCATGGGCCCAATGAATGCCTACTTTACTTTGCCACAGGGTTTATTTATAAACGTTGCTTAAAGTTAAATGACGTTCAAATGTCAAAAATGGATGGTTATACAGTTGCTAATCATTACTTAACTTTAAGTAACGTTTATAAATAAACCCCATAATGTTTAAGTACTTTATTTGAGCAGAAAATAATATGATTTGAGTTCCTGGGGAGTTTCACCTACGAAGACATGAAGGTAGCATGAATGAAGGCACCTGCTGCGTTGCTCGCTGTTCTGGTACTTAGAAACTGAAGAAATATAATTGTTGTTTTAGAAAACTGTTGAGTCTTGTATGACAGTAATATAAATGTATGTTCCTATTTTGTTAATTGATAATTATAACAGTGTAAACTACAAATAAAAATAACTTATTATGAAATATTTAAGAATTGAAGTTTTTTTTCATTAGGTAACACAACAATTAATAAAATTATGTCTCGTTGGTCTAGGGGTCGCAAGGGCTACTGCTGAGTATGAGGTCCTGGGTTCGATGCCAGGGTTGGGCATAGTGTTATAGCGTTTTTCCACCTGGAATTTCTTAGTAGTGCCCGGTTGATGGCAATAGGCTCAGGCGCGGATCCAGCCCTCAAGAAAGGTTGTGGGCACAGCCACCGAACCGACCGAAAATCGGTCAAGTGCGAGTCGGGGTATGAACTCGCTCATGATCGATATAGTGCATTCCTACAAAAGCGATGCTTACAAAATATAGGACGCCCACACCAAGATTTTGTATAGTCTATAGTTCCACATGGGCAAAGGCGTGGGTGGGGTAACACTAGTAAATTAATAAACCAGTAAAATGTTAGTTTGTTCGCTCACCAAAATAAAAAGTACCTAAGTGTGTGTTTGATTGCACATCACAGTGTCATATAATAGACTCTAACTACTGAACCAATGTTGTTGAAATTTTTACACCTTCAAAGGATATCAATTTAGATTAAACGCGAATCAGTTTCCATTTTACATTATATAATTTTATTTTAGTGCTTTCTTAAATTACAAATTCAAGCTTACGTTTCTTTCTCGTGAAAACGTTGTTTCTAGTGAAATTTCATCGATATCCAGGTTCTTATCTCGAATCATTCCTGAGCCATAGAGGCACGCAACCAAGATTTTACTCTGCGAAGAGTAGAAAATGATCTCTCTGCGGTGGCTACGCTGACCGGGAGAGTTGCCAGTATTTGTAAGAACATTTTTATGTTAGGGTACAAATCTTGGTTGCATGCTCCAATGAGATGAGCTACCGACTCTGGTATGGCGGAATTGTTTTCACATTCTCTTTTCCAGTTGGCCATCCAGAGTCGGTATTTATACACAACAGTTGATACACTATCCTTAATGAATAGCCGGTACATCTGGACCACCTTTTTCACTGTCTCGATTTCAGTCCCTGACAGTCCTGACACTAACATTTGGTTTAGATAGAAAAACCCCCATCTGAAATAGATCCAGTAACTCCGGAGACAATCTCTGCACCAAATCATTAATAACTGAATCTAATAGAGGTATGTAAATTGATTTCCGAAAGTACTCTTCTGCCGAATGTCGCCTGATAATTGGACCTATTCGTTTGCCTTGGAACTGTACGTGGGGATTTTAATGTAACATCCAACTGTTTTGCGTGCTCTGTCGCCTCTGAAAATAATTTCTTGAATACAGGCTCAGCGTATTCAAGCAATTATTTTCAGAGTTGTTGTTTGATCGTAATACTTCCAGAACACCCTTTACACCCTTGTCAACCGATGCAGTTTGCAGGAATCGGCTCAACGAAACTGTAGTTCCTAAAATATAAACTACGAAGTCTTTGCACGAGACAGTGAGCGTCACTTGAAGTTGTATTATCTTGCCATGTCGATATTATCTCCAGTGCTTTACAAATTTTAACCAGATTATTGCCCTGGAATTGTAAATGGCCGTCGTGTCTTTCAACCCATCGTGTCTCGCATATACTTTGAATTGCCGTACCATCAAGTTCTTCTAAGAATATTCTATGGCGTTTTGCAGAAGCGTTAGCAAACGCTACGATTTTTTTTCATCCTTCCAGTTGTGTTTCTTCTACACGAAGCGACGTTTGATGACTTGGCCAAGATGTTACAAGGACAAAGTTTTGCGCGGATGGCTTTTTTAGAGAGTTCTTGAACAACACCTTTTACGTCGGATGCCATTACTGAACAGCTGTCAGTTCCTATCCCTACACAGAAAGCTAAATCTATATCAAATTTGTAACAAAGATGTTCCACGATTTTCGCTAATGCGATGCCTGTTAACCGGGTATTGAAGTTTATAGGATCAATGAATCACTAGTTCCTGAAATCCAGCAACTAATAGACGCTAGTACCACACGACCTTTCAAAGGTACGTTCGGAATTCATCAATTAACATGGAGTATTAAAGAGCCAACATTTATCCACGCGAGACGTTTAAGTTGCTTGGTGTGTGCCCCTTACCAGATATGTCCACATTATGAAATGGGTCGAATCGAAATAAACCACATCAGGGATACGGTAATGCCTAGCACATCTAGAACCATGGCCACTCCTGATTCATCCTTATACAATTTGTCACCGGATTGCCTTGAACGATCAGCATCACTAGACTCCTCATCAGAGTGTTTGCCTATCCAAGATTCACCAACGGCTCCAGCTACTCCTGAAGCTCCGACTGAGCCAAATTCACCAGGACTCTCAGATAGACTGACACCAGATCTTTCTATCGAAAAATTTAACGAAAGGCATAGGCCCCAGAAGATAAGAATTTATTCAGACGACTCTGAACCTTCTGAAGATTCTCCACAGAAAAAACGGCCGAAAAATTTCATGTGGGACGATTCTGACGAGGATATTATATTTTAATATTCTATTCTTTAATATGCCCACAGAAGCATAATGTCTGTTCTGTGGACAAATTTTTCTAATTTTTTTACACGAAATTGGTAAACATTTTTGATTATGATTTGTTAACGGGTTAAAGAGAACTTCATTTTAAGTTTTTTTTTCATATTTTCTATTCTTTATGTTATTGATATGATTATATTAGGCCCTTTTTGTTCTATTCTGTAGACAACACGATCTCTTCTGTGGACGTAAAAAAACTAAAAACGTGATTTATTCCTAAAATATCCAAGACTGATCTCTAGTGATATTATTGTAAGTATTTTATTATCTAACTTTAACGTTTCGTACCAATTCGTGCAGTTTTATTATTTATATTTTTAAATGTTCACTTTTTGAGTATGACCCATAGTTTATTTCGGCATGTAGGTACTTATGTACAAAAATATCAATTAACAATTTCAGTTAGAATGTGAGGTTGACGGACATAGGGACTCACGTTATTCCTATTTATATTGGGTTACTTACTTGTAGTGATAATCTCGACGTATTTTTCGCTATTGAGCAAAACAGTCTTGATTTAATGAGAGAATTTTCCAGTTCATCCGGCTTACACAAGCCACAAGAAAAATGTTCCAAAACTGCCTAACATAGGCCCACGTTTCGTATAGGATATTAAGCCAGTTTCATATAGTAACACGCGGTTCACGCGGGGAACATCTACATACTAAGAAGAGTGTCTTCAAGTTATTCAAGATGGGTCCGTTAATCTCGAAAGGTAATTGTAAAAAAAAAAATAAGATAAGTGGAGCCAAATATAGTAATCAGGTTAGTAGCTAGTTTTTTTGCAATTTTCATATTTTTCATAAACATGTTAACCCCAAATTCTTCAGCGCATGCAGTTTTATGCATTTGCACCCGCACTCCCACACTCAAACACCCAAGATACAAGTGTATCAGTATAATGTAAGTTTTTTATTACTGGATTAAAACTACGCTGTTCTTTGTAAGGCTCTTTGAAATAAGTGCCAGGTTTGGACGTACGTTTTTGAGTTGTCCGGATAACTTTTGAGTCAGATTTTTCTTTTTTCGTTTGCTCGGCTGTTATTGTATCTTCTAGGTTTATTCTTCGTGTGTCTAGTTTTGGTTTCTTCGCAATTGTCGCCCCTGTGATTATAAATCCGGTAAGTACAATGTTGGAAGAAGATTGATATGCACACGAATCAAAATGATAGCGCATTGCATGATTCACACAAGGACCGAAAAGGATGAATGTCTGGTGACATTGAACAATACTGTTTATCACCAGAGACATGACATACAAAATTGTATTAACATCGATGTATGGTCTGTTCCAAAAGTAGATATCTGATTGAAAGGCGTAGAAATCTTCAACTGCGTGCTATGCCTGACTTTGTAGACTGCAAACCATAGGTTGTACTGGATGATAACTCGGGACAAGAAATAACAAGACGATTCTTCAGTTTAACTAGTTGCGTGTAGACTGTAGAGTGTAGAGGTGAACGGGATACTTTCTTGAGTTGTTCTTCTTCTAGTGGCGGTCGGACGAGTAATACGCCGCGGGTTTTTTTTTTTTTGTGTAGGGCATCTCGTAGCTCACCTCTGAGGTGATGACTACTTAACCGGTCAATCCTGCGGCTGCCTTAAGCTACTAACTCAAAGCCTCCAGCCAGGGGCAAAACTATTCTAAATTAAAACTAGGCGAACGCTCGCTAAGGGCACCCCCTGTGGGGTACGGACCTCGGCTTAGGGCGTCGCTGGGGGGAGGACAGCAAGTGGGGACAGGCTGGATCAAAGATGATTCATTATTATTATTCGGGGAATTCTAAGTCTACATTTCTCAGCAAAACGCGGACTGGCGCTTCTGCGAGCAAGGGTCGGTGGGGAGTATTATTTACTCGGGCGGGTCGCGATCCCGGAGGATCACGGCGGCGAGGTCGTAATGCGGGTTGGTGTCTGTGTTTTTTGTGCACTGTACTTGTGGCCCTATTGCTCTCCTGAACGAGGGTTATGGGGTCGTCTGGGTCGGTAAGGATTTGCCTTGGGCGGCGGGTCTGACTGATTCTACTAGTGACATAATTGGCGGCCTCGACAACCAGAGGGTTGCGGTGTTTGGCGGCGGACTCAAAGAAACACTTGGAATTGCGTTTGAGAAATTGGTGGATTGTGGGGATCTTTAGGTCGAGATGGAGGATCTCGTTCCTAACGTACCAGGGGGCACCGGTGATTTTCCGGAGGAATCTATTTTGGAGTGTTTGCATCCTATGAATATGGCGGGGTTTTGCGTGTGCATATACGGCTCCCGCATAGGTCATGATGGGACGAACGCACGCCGTGTTTCTTTCTTTCTTTCTTTGATCTAGGACGACACCTAGGTATTTGGCTCGCTTCTCCCAAGGGATAGGCTTGCCGAACATGGTGATGGGTCGGGGGGGTTTGAACCTTTTACGCGGTTTCCTAAAGAGAACCGCTTGGCTTTTATCCGGGTTGACTTCGATCCTCCACTTTCTAAACCAGGCGCCGAGCATGTCGACTGAGGTCTGGAGAGTGTGGGCTATCGAGTCAGTGCTGGTACCCTTGTAGTAAATGGCCGTATCGTCTGTGAACAGAGCCAACTGCGCCCTTTTACTCTTTGGGATATCGCTGGTGAAAAGCGTGAAGATGGATGGGGGGGGAGAGCACAGAGCCTTGAGGGACTCCTGCGCGGATAGGACGAGGGGAGGACATCGCTCCTTCGATACGGTAGCGGAAGGTGCGGTTTGACAAAAAGGCCCGTAAGATGAGCACGAGACGATCGAGTTTGTAGAGCTTATATAATAAGCCGTTGTGCCAGACTTTGTCGAACGCTTTCGCTATATCGAAGAATATTGCACCGGTTATCAAACCGCGCTGGAAGCCAGCGCATATGCTTTCAATAATCCGGTGGGCCTGATGCACGCTAGAGTGCTGGGTTCGGAACCCAAACTGTTCGTTGGGGATGAGGCCCTTGGTTTCGGCATAATCTCTGAGACGCATATAAATAAGCCTCTCATAGACTTTGCCGAGTACCTTGAGCAAACTGATGGGGCGGTAACTCGACGGCTCGGTCTTGGGCTTGCCGGGCTTCGGTATGCCGATGACCGTGGCTTCTTTCCATGCTTGGGGAAAGATGTTATTGCTTAGGGCACCATTGAAGATGGTGGCCAATAGCATTATCAGGTGGGCAGGGAATAGCTGGATCACCCTATTGGTGATTCCATCAGAGCCGGGGGCTTTGCGGGTTTTCAGACCTTTGATGATGTCATGCACTTCGTCTGGAGTGACGGGAGGCAGAGGACTATCAGGATCTTCAACGGGAGGGAGAGAGGATCTACGTTCGACCTGGGCGTCGACCTCTAGGAGGTGAGCTTGGTCTACCGGTTGGGAGCTAGGGGAGCATTGAGCCTCGAGACTGTCTGCTAGGCATTCAGCCTTTTCTAAGTCCTCGAACGCGATGATCTTGTCGGGACGGGTCAGGGGGGGCATGGAGGCCACTTGCTGGGACTTGAGTTTCCTCTGAAGTTCCTAGAATGCCAGGTGGGTGGGCTCTAGTTCGCTGAGCATCTTGTCCCAGCCCGTGTCACGCAGCTCCTGTATGCGTGTCTTTACAGTTCTCTGTAAATAGCGCATATGGGCTTCGTTAGCGGAGCAGGGAAAATTGCTGTAGGCACGAATGGCCGCGTTCTTCTCAGTCAGCAGCGCGCGTACATCGTCCGGCAGGCTCCAGCGAGGGTCGCCCGACGCTGAAACCTCCCTAGAGCAGTCGCTCAGGACTGATTGTACGTGCCCCGTGAGTGAGTCGATCGCGACCGTCGTGTCCGCGATAGAGTCGAATTTGTCGGGGATGGCGTCCAATTGGGGGGACGTGTTGGATTTCAGCTGGGTGCTTACTTTCTTCCAGTCCGTCACCCTTTTGGTGAGAGCGGGTTGGGAGGGGTCGGGGGGCCATTTTTATGACTACTGGGCGGTGGTCAGAGTTAAGCTCTTGCACCGTTTCTATGGAGTCTAACCTTAGAGCGACGTTCTTAAGGAGCGCCACGTCTAGGACGTCGGGGTTATGATGGGTAGAGTGGGGAAAGTGAGTTGGGGTCGTTGGGGTCATCGGGGCGATGACGTCAAAATTGAGAGAATTAGAGAGGTCGAACAAGTGACGCCCTCTGGTACAGGTTCTGAAACTATTCCAGGCGGGATGCTTGGCATTGAAATCGCCCGCTAAGATAGCAGAGTCATTTATGCCGAGTAGGATAGAGAGGTCGTCTGAGAGGAGTTGGAAGTTCTCCGAAGTATTGTGGGGTGGGACGTAGACCGATACTAGTGAGATCGGCTGATGGCCGGTCATGCCTAAGCGGCAGATTGAGACTTCTAATCGTGAGAGGGGAGGAGGGTCTATTGGGATGCAATATAGATCCTTTTTATAGTAAATAAGGGTGCCGCCCAAGTGACATCGCGTTCTGTCATTGCGAACTATGCGATAGTTGGCAATTGACGAGTCGCGGTTGTTATGAAATAACAATACCGAAATACAACCAAATGTTGGCTTTATTCAACTTTAAAATTGTACAGACATTATGACAACTTCAAACCACTAAAAAGCATAGACTCTTAACGAATCTGTATGTGGCGACTAAGAAGTTCACCACATTCTCCCCCGCTGCATTCTAGCTTGAGGTGTCGTAGTCCTGCAGGTAGGCAGGTGGTCTTCTATTTCTGGTAGTCTGCTGAATTGGAGTATCTGGCGCAGCACTCTCTGTAGAGACAAATGAGGAGTCGCTTTCTGTTTCTACATTTTCAGTACGTTCGCCTTCTTCCCCGCTCTCTAATCCTGTTGGGGCTAAATGTCTGTTAGAAACGGTCGTTTCTCGGCCGTCGCCGAATCTCACAAAAGAATAGTCCGGGTTGGACTCCAACAGCTCGACTTCTTCGACTATGGGAGAGTATTTGTTTGGTTCTGTTGTGCTTTTTGAGTAGGACAGGACCGGGTGTTAGAAGCCAAGTTGGTACCGAATGTCCGTTATTAGATTTTCTATTGTGTATAAACATAATTTCATGAGGAGTTTGGTTCGTTGCTGTACATAGCAGAGATCTCATTGAGTGTAGTGCTTGATTAAGAACCATTTCCCATTGCTCGATTTCTAATCCCTGTGATTTAAGAGCTAATTGTATTGTCCTCCAAATTGTTCCATTTGTGCGCTCTATTTGCCCATTACCCTGTGGTTTATATGCTGTCGTTCGACTTGTAGATATACCTCTGCTGTGTAAGTAATCTTTTACTTCTTTTGACATAAAAGCGGAGCCACGATTGGAATGAATATATGCTGGCAATCCAAATATGCAAAAAAGAGTCGATAAATGTTTCATTACAGTTGCAGTGGAAACGTCTTGGCACGGGAATGCGAATGGAAATCGAGAATATTCGTCTATAATAGTCAGTAACTATGTACTTGTTAGACGAAGATGACGGTACTGGCCCTTTAAAATCGATATTCAGTCTTTCGAACGGTGAAGTCGCTTTTATCAAATTACTGTTATTTTTAAAAAAACGAGGTTTTACGACTGCACAGACCGAACATGCATTTGCCATCTTTCTGACGTCTTCTACCGAAAATGGATCTACCATTTTCGGTAGACTTACTTCGTATCCAGTGATACATTCGTGTAACACCTGGATGACATAGTTCATTATGCAAGTCCTTCAATTTAGATTCCGTGTGAATAGCGCAGATACGTGACAGCGCGTCAGCAGCGTCATTTTCATTTCCTGGTCTATAGACAATATCATATTTGTAGCAAGATAATTCTAATCGCCATCTTTCTATCTTCTCGTTCTTTATCTTGCTTGTATGTGTGCGACTGAACATAAAAGAAATAGATCGTTGGTCTGTGATCAGTCGAAAAGATCTTCCAATCAAGTAGTGTCGCCACTTACGGAGAGCTTCGACAATGGCATACGCTTCCTTTTCTATGGCTGAATGTCGCTTTTCTGTTATGGATAGTGTGCGCGAAAAGAAAGCTACTGGGCGTCCTTCTTGGGTCAATGTAGCCGCAATTGCATTATTGGAGGCATCTGTTTCGACTGTAAACATTTTGTTTTCATCGATAGCAAATATTGTAAACGTTGCAACGCAGTTCTTTAAGTCTTCAAAAGCAGATTTAGCTTCATCATTTAATGGGAATCCTGGATTCACGAGGCTGTGTATTCTTTCCGAGAATTTTGGTATCCACTTTAAATAATGCGAAAACATACCGACAGCTCGTTTAAGTGATGAGTTATCAGTCGGTATAGGCATGCTAATAAGTGGTTGGAGTCGGTCCGGATCAGGTTTAATGGACCTTTTTGAAATGTTGTATCCGAGTAAGTTAATTGTTTTGATTGAAAACGTTGATTTTTCTTTGTTAACAGTTAAACTGTACTTCTCAACTGCATCCATGAATCTTTTTAAATTCTTATCATGTTCTACCCTGTCTTTTCCGCATAAAGTGACGTCATCTAAATAGGCATATGTATCCGTCAAATGTTCTTCTTTTATTAACCAGTCCATGGCTCTTTGAAATCCACTGACTCCATTAGTTATACCAAACGGGATACGACAAAATTGATACAGTTTCCCACACGCCTCGAATGCTGTGTATTGTTTTTCTGCTTCCAATATAGATACCTGATGGTAAGCGCTTTTTAAATCAATTTTAGAAAAGAAGTCGTACTTTAAAATGTCGTTTACCATTTTTTCTATGTTTGGCAATGGGTAGGCATCCAAATCTGTATATTTGTTAATGGTCTGAGAATAGTCTATCACCAATCGTTTGCGGTGATTTTCATTTTTGGTGATTAAAACTTGCGCCCGCCAAGGTGATCTACTCTCTTCGATAACTCCGTCTGCTAAGAGCTGACTTATTTCATTTTCTATGAATTTCAGATCATCGTTACTGTATTTTCTAGACTTTACAGCAATCGGTGAGCAGTTGGAAGGTAAACTCGAAAATAAAGGAACTGGTGGAACAGATGAAGCTAGCACACTACATATTTGTAATGGTTTTCTAGATCCACCAAAAGTAATTTCAAGTTTCGAGTGTTCTTTCAGTATATTATGTCCTATGATAACATCAGCGCAAAGATATTTAACAATAAGAAGCGAAGCTTTTTCGTAAACATTGCCATTTAGAAAAATCTTTGCTTGAAGTAGCCCTTCGCAATTGATTGTGTGAGTTGTTTGAGCCATTGTTATAGATTGAGTACAATCTGCTTTCATAAAAGAATAATTCGAAAAAAAAAACATAATTGATAAAGCTTTTAGAACTCCCAGAGTCAATTAAAGCGTTTGCTTTTTTGCCGTTAACTTCAATAGTGACGACTGATTTCTTTAAGCTGGTCGGAGCAGCAATAGCCGTAACTTCATTGAAAATATTTTCAGGAGATCCATCAGTAGCAGTAGCAGCGTTAAGATTTGTTTTAGGGCTCCTACAAACATTTGCAAAATGACCCCTTTTCTGACAATTGGCATTAAAAGCTGGGCAGTTCTGACGCCGGTGAATTTTTTTATCTCCGCAGAAAAAGCATTGTTTCGAATGGTATTCTGGTGTTAGTAGTTTCTTTTTATCTTCCGTTGCCGTCTTAGGCAATGCCATGACAAGAGATTCACCAATGGTCGTATTGTTGAATGTTTGCGCATTATTTTCAGCAGTTTCAATTGCTTGTGCCTGGCTAGCAGCTTCATCCAACGTCAGGTTAAAATTTTCTAGCAAGCGCTCACGAATTTTATGTGAAATTATGCTGAAATAAATGCGTCTCTTACACAATCATTTCTATTACTTTCTGCGTCAACATTTTTAAATTGACACTCCTTGCTTAAAAGTCTTAGTTGCTGAAGATATTGTTGAATGTTTTCATGGCTCTGTTGTTTTCTGGTGGCCAGAACATGTCTCGCAAAAATTTCATTTTTTGGTTTAACAAATATGGCGTTGAGTGTACTTACTGCAGTATTGTATGATGTGCACTCACTTATGTATTCGTATACTTTGGGTGATACATGATTAATAAAAAGTTGCATTTTCATTGCATCATTAATTTTCTTCTCAGCTTCATTCGCAATCAGAATTTTTTTAAATGTAGATACCCAATGTGTCCATTCTTGAGCCGCAGTAGGCGATGACGGATCAAGGTCTAGAATATTTGGTCGAAGATATTTCTCCATTGTTACAGTTTAGTATTGAAGAGTATTTTGCATAATTAAAGTTGAATAAATTGTTATGAAATAACAATACCGAAATACACTCGAGAGCAATGAATCCGGGTCACTTAAAGAATCCTAAAAATCTCGGAAACTAAAAATGCTAGGTTAATGCAATAAATTGTATTTAATAGACAATGTAATACTCCTTAAATGAAGGTATTAAAACTTCTTAGTTATAGTAAAGTTATATCATAAAAAAATCAAATTTGAAAAAGGGCCACTTTCGAAGATGGAACTACGAAATTACAGCATTTGGTTTTGCTTTTGTTTGTAATCTGTCATTTATGTGGGTACATAAACCATGTTGATAGTGCTCTATATTCATTATTCAAGCTGAAATTATGTCGCTTACGCCTGAAGAATGCACCAGAATACTTACAATGCTGGAAACCGGCCGGAGTCAGCGCGATACAGCCAGGACTGTCGGTGTGTCGCTGTCAACAGTACAAAGAGTTCTCCGACGTTACGAAGAAACTAGTTCTAACCTACGTAGACCAGGAACGGGCAGAACCAGGTGTACCACAGCACGAGAAGACCGATACTTGGTGAACACCATGCTTCGAAATCGCTTTCTTACAGGAACTGAACTCACAAATCAGTTTCGACGCCTCGGAGGAAGTAACCCAAGTGCATGGACAGTAAGACGTCGGCTTGCTGAATCTAACTTAAAACCCCTTAGACCTGCAAACGGCCCTAAACTGGAGCGTGGGCATCGTATTTCAAGACTAAGATATGCCCAGAGCCACGTAAATTGGAGTATTGAAGATTGGTCAAAAGTTATGTTCTCCGACGAATCAAAATGTATGCTCTACAAGCACGATGGAAGACACAGAGTGTATCGAAGACCAGGGGAAAGATTCAAGCAAGCATGCATCGAAGAAAAAGTAGCCTACGGTGGTGGGTCTGCACTTGTGTGGGCCGGAATTTCTTCTGAAAGTCGCACAGAGCTGGTGATCATAGAAAACGGCTCTTTAACTAGCGAAAGATATGTGGAAGAAATCCTCAATGATCACGTTGGTCCATTTATGGTCAATTTAGGTGAGGATGCTATATTTATGCATGACAATGCCCGACCTCATACAGGTAGGATTGTGAATGACTACCTTCAAGAGATGAACATTACTCGTATGGAGTGGCCAGCGCGCAGCCCGGATATCAACCCGATCGAGCATGCTTGGGACGAGCTAGGCAGATGCGTAAAACAACGAAACCCTCCCCCAATCACGCTTCGTGAGCTCAAAATTGCTCTCACAGAGGAATGGGAGAATATTCCCCAAAATCGTATAAGGAACTTGGTGTACAGCATGCCAAACCGCGTAAACGCAGTAATGGAAGCACGAGGAGGCAATACGAAGTATTAAAATTCAAGAAAATCGTAATAAAGTTCAAAAATTTCATGTTTCCTATTTTTGTTTTAAGGAGAGATCAGCAGTTTTTTTCTTTATGTAATTTTGTGTTAATAAAATGTATGGTGACTCATATTTTTTTTACTTTCATTTAAGGAGTATTACATTGTCTATTAAATACAATTTATTGCATTAACCTATCATTTTTAGTTTCCGAGATTTTTAACATTCTTTAAGTGACCCGGATTCATTGCTCTCGAGTGTACAACCAAATGTTGGCTTTATTCAACTTTAAAATTGTACAGACATTATGACAACTTCAAACCACTAAAAAGCATAGACTCTTAACGAGTCTGTATGTGGCGACTAAGAAGTTCACCACAGCGGTTACATGGCCTTGAGAAATGACTCTTGGATAAGGAGGATATCAATTTGATGGTCGCGGAGGAAAGTCGCGATCTCATCCCGTTGGCCTCTAATGCCATTAGCGTTGAAAAAACCTAACTTGAGGGATCGGGGTTTGAACCTAGTATTGATGGTGTTATACATTATGGGTTCTAGTAGGGGTGCTGAGAGAGGTCAGGGCTTGCGTGATCTCGGGATACGCATTGTAGATGGCCTGCAACCTGAAGAGGTCGCCAGCGGCCTGAGCGGCCAGGATTTCCTGAGCCATTTGGATAGCGCGAGGGGAGAGGAAGGCTATAAATGTCGAACTAATGATGTTATAGGCCATGCTAGGGCCGACTGTGGGGGGGGCTGAGGTTGGGGGACGCGATGCTACGGGAGCAGGTGCGGGTTTGACGAGGGGCGATGTGAATGGGGGGGGGTAGGGGGAATGTGTTGGGAGGGGGGTATGGGTAGAGAGGGGGGTATGGGTTGAGAGGGGCCTATGGGTTGAGAGGGGGCCAGGGCTGAGAAAGCTTGCTGGTGGTGGAGGTAATTCCACGGACTTGGCCTCTGAGGGCTTAGTCGCTGGGGCATTTGAGCTGAGGGTACTTTAAACCCGGAAGGAGCTTCCCTTTGCTGACGAGCGTCGAAACGCTTGGTCAGCTTGGGGGACGTGGATTTGGGGGCTTTTGGGCAGCCGCGGTAATTAGCCGGGTGACCTACTTGCCCGCAGAGGACACAGCTGGGTGGGTCGGGACATAAGGAGTGGTCCTTTGGCCGGGTGCACTCGGGAGTGCCGTGCTCGCCCAGGCACTTGACGCACCTGGGTTTTGCGTGGCAGTTCCTTTGTGAGTGGCCGTAAAGCTAGCACTGGTGGCATTGGCCAATAGCACCGCTTTTCCAGGGCTTCTCAATAGAGAAACCCACGAGGGAACATAGAGATTTTTATTGAAAGATAGGGTGGTGACCCTCTACCGGGGAGCAAACTACGAGGATCATGTCGTATGCCTCACCGCGTTTGCCGCGGTGCATACGGTGGACCTCATACGCCGCGGAAGTGTAAGACGTCGCGACGCCCCCGCAAGGGGGCGTGGCGAGCGGGGTCGGAGCGTCGCCCCTCGCCCGCGGATGCAATACGGCGGCCCGCCACTGCGGGTCCTCTCGATAGGGTGGCCTATAGCGGCCTAGGCATTTGACGCAGCAAAGCTGCGTCTGTGTAGTGGTTGCTATGAATATTTCTGTAGGCGCGCCACGACGCTATTCCATATAGCGTCGTTCTCTTCACGACACCTCGGCGGTCGGTCCCCATCAGGTGAGACCTCCAGTTACCTGGAGGAGGCCCAATGAAGACGACCAGCGACGGAGGTGCCGACTCGACGCACCTACAGGTAGATATGTAGTTTACCCTCGCCCCGCTTACAGATCTAGCCGTTTACGGATTGAGGGATAAACAGTCGTGTGTGTACGAGCGGTTTGTGTTGTTATGTAACACCGCTCGGCGTCTACGTGCGTCGCGACGCCTAGCGTCGCGGTCGCACGTGTTGTGTATAGATGCATGTATAGTTGCGGCTGTCTGTGATTAGTTGCGCGACGTGCCTATATTAACCTAGAACACGCCGCGCAACAGATGTATGTGTACATCTGTGGAGTCTTATTATTTCGAGTGAGCTGCGTGTAACCTGGGTGCGGCTCACTCGAGGCGTCAGTCCGGTGGATGGGGTCAGTCGTCCGCTACCAGGTCGCGGGGCAGGGGTCTCGCGTCAGGTGGACGCGCGTGCAATGGCGCTATCTGCCTGACATGGGGCCAGGCAGAGGCGTCGGCACGCGCGAACATCACCGTCGCGAGTCGCCTCACAAACTCATCCAGGCTCTCGATCCCGAGATCCCGATGTAGGACATCGTTCCTCACGAAACGAGGAGCGGCTACTATGGTCCGCAACGCATAGTTTTGTTGCGTGCGGAGCTGCTTCTAGCTCGACTCGCTCGTGAGGGCGAACCAAGCGGGCGCGGCGTACGTCAAGACTGGGCGTATGTACGTCTTGTACACGCTCAGCTTGACGCGCGCCGGGATTCGGGATGTGAGCACTGGCCTGAGCAGGTGACGGGCGACCCCGCCCTGCGCGGCGACCTTGCGGACGTGTGGCCCCATCGTGAGGCGGCGGTCGATGGTCACACCCAAGTACTTGACCTGGGGCGACCAATCGACGGCGGCTCCTTGTAGCTTCAAAGGTGGTGGGAGGTGCGCATACCCAGTGAGCAGCGCCTGCGTCTTACCCACGTTAACCGAGAGCCGCCATTTTGACAGCCACTCGGGGAGTAGGTCGAGGGCGCGCTGCATTTTGACCGCCGCGTACTTCGCATTTAGCGAGGTAGTAATGTACGCGGCGTCGTCGGCATACAGCGCGAGCGTCGCCTCGGGAGTGGTGGGGATGTCGTCGGTGTAACGTGAGTAACACGCCGGCGAGATGCAGCTGCCCTGAGGCACGCCAGCCATCACCGGGCGGGCGCCGGATAGCGCCCCGTCGACCACCACCTTGAAGGTCCTGTGGGACAGAAAAGAGGAGACCACCCTAACAACGCGACGGGGCGCGTCGGACGTGGCCAACTTGTATGTGAGGCCCTCGTGCCATACACGGTCGAAGGCCTTCTCCATGTCAAGGAATACTGCCACCGAGTACTCCTTCTTTCCTTGTGCAGAAGTCAATAGGTGCAGTACCCTTGACAACTGAAGCGTCGTGCTATGCTCCGCCCTGAAACCGAATTGTTCTGGGCGCGGCGCAATATGAGGTAGGAGGTGTCGCAGCAGGAGTGCTTCGAACACCTTGGAGACTGTCGGCAACAACGTTATAGGCCGATAGCTCTCCGGCCTCGCTGTATTCTTCCCCGCCTTGGGCAGCATTATGACGCGCCCCTCCTTCCACGGGGTGGGAAAGACCCCCGTGCGCAGTATCGCCGTGTACAGGCGCGCCAGTGCCGCTACCGTACGGAACGGCAAGTGGCGCAGCGCTGCGTTGGTGATACCGTCGGCACCGGGGGCCTTCCTGGGCTTCGTCCTTAGGATGGCGCGTCTAACTGCGCCAGGCGAGAAGAATATAGGGTCCTCCTCGGGAGCTATCGGCGATGCGAAGTAGTCTCCTAGGTGTTTCTCGACTGCTGCGACATGCTCGATGTCGGCGGTCGGGTTAGGGCGGAACTGACGCTCCAGGTGTTCGGCGAAGACCTCCGCCCAGTCCTCCGCTACATACTTGAGCGCCCCGTCGCTGTTGAGCAGAGGGCGCACCGGGGCTGGGGTCTTCGATAGTTGGCGGCACAGTTTATGTACAGACGGCCAACTATCAGTAGTGGCGTCTATTCTCTCCTCCCAGCCCGCGGCGGTATGGGCCGTAAGCTCGGCCTTAACCTTCTCCGCGAGACGGTTCAATTGGGTCTTGAGTGTGGGGCATCTGTGTTGTTGCCACTGCTTGCGAAGACGCCTCTTCGCGGCGATGAGTACTGTCAGACGCGCCGGCAAGGGGGGCAATGGTCCTCCCCCCTGCGGCAGCGTCGTCGTCGCCGCTTCCAAGGCGCTCTGTATGCAAGCAGTGACGTCGTCCGCCGCTTGCTCTACGTCCGCGGAGGAAACAATAGGCCGAGCTGGCGTGGTGGTCTCCATCTTTTCTGTGAAGGCGTCCCAGTCAATACGTCGACGTGGCGCTACAGGTTTCAGTCGGGTCGGCATGCCCGATAGGACGACGAGTACAGGTTGGTGGTCCGACTGTAACTCGTCGTCGATCACTTGCTGCGTGATCTGGCAGTGTAGCCCTCTGTGTACTACGATGTCCAGCACATCAGGCATGTACCTCACTACGTCTGGGTAGTGGGTAGGCGTCTCGGGGCCGGACACCGAGTACCCGAAGGCTTCCGCGTCCGCGAGGAGCCGTCTCCCCTCGGTGTTCGCTTTCATAGAATTCCACGCCGGGTGCTTGCAATTAAGGTCGCCGGCAAGGATGACCGCGTTGTCGCTATGCGTGCCAATTAGCGCCCGCATCTCAGCCATAACAAGGCGGGACGCGGGCGGCTTGTAGCACGCATAGATACTGATGTCCTCGCCGGCAACGTGTAGTTGCACACCCAGCGCGTAAAAGCTACTGAGCGACGGCAAGGGGAGCTCTTGATGGACGACTCTCCGCCTCACAAGTACCGCCAGACCACGGTATCGGGCATCCTGAGCCGACCTCTCATCCTTCCGGTAGACATGGTAACCCGGGAACCTGACCCTATCTTCGGCTCCCAGGTGCGTCTCGCTGATTAGCGCCACGTCGATGTCTTGATCCCGAAGGAGATGGCGGAGGGGGGCGACCTTATCCCTAAGGCCGCGGGCGTTCCAGTGAACGATCCTTAACGGTCTAGCCATCACAAAGTGACAGCAATGTGGCCAGACCGTCAAGGATGACCGACTCAATGTCTCGGCCCTGCCTTATAGCCCTTATGAGGTCCATAAGGAGCTTAATTGCGCAGGTTGTGAATTCCTTTTTGTTTGTGGGTATCTCCGGTAGCGCGCTAATATTCGCGCTACGTGCTGTGGTCGCGATGGTCGCTCCACCACGCGTCGCCGCAGGGAAGCTTCCCTGCGTTGCAATTGGCCGACGATCCAACATGGCGTCGGCTGCGACGGTGATGGTGCCAAGCGGCTTCTGAGTGAACCCGCTAGTACCGCGTTTCTTCCGCTGCGCCTTGTTGTCGCTACTAGCGGGTTCAACCATTTCGGTGTGTGCTTCCTTCGGTGCAACCTGCGCAATTTGTAAGGCAGGGGCGGCCGTAGGGGGGTCTTCTTTGGTTTCCAGGGGGGTGGGTTTTCTCCCCTTTCCCCCACGCTTCTTCTTCCTCCGCCGTGAGGAGGAGGCCTGGGTCCTCTCCGTGGGCTCGTTGGCCGGCGCCATCAGCGTCGTGCCTTGAGCCTCTATAGTGGCCATCTGTAGCGGCATAGCCGCCTGTGCCCGGCTTGTGGCCGTGATGGCGACGGTCCCCGCCCGCTTGTTTCGAATTTCACGTTCGAACACGGGGCACTTTATGTTGCTCGCAGGGTGCGGGCCACCGCAATTCACGCAGGTGGCCGGCTCTTCCCGCGGGCGTGGGCAGTCACGTGCCGCGTGTTCTCCGCCGCAACGCACACAAGCGAGCGGGCGGTGACGCTGGTGCGAGCTGTGTCTGAAGCGTTGGCACCGGTGACACTGCGCGGGCCCACGCTTACCCTTCCAGGCCTCTATCTTGACACCACGCATGTACATGAATACAGTGGTGTCATATATAGCCCGGACGTCGGGAGTCTTTCTCAAAATGGCGTGGAATACACAGCCGGGTCTTCCTTGTGCGCCCTTAATGTGGCGCACGTACTCCGGCTGGTATCCCAGCGTCCGGAGCTCTTCCTCGATCTCCTTCGGGTCCGTGTCCGCCGGCAGGCCCCGAATCGCGATCTTTAGGTTCTTGTCCGCTGGCAGCGAGTAGGCGAACCAACTGACGCCGCTGCTCTTCTCCAGGCCGGTCAGGTACCGCTGGACCAGCCTGTACTCGTCTTCGGTCTCCGGGGTAAATCTCACCCCGGTCCCGTACGGACGAGCACTTGGGGGCCGGCCCAGTTTCCCACTGATGGCCCGGAAATGCGTGGCCCAGTTGGGCAGCGTCTCAACTACCAGCGGAGGGAATCGCGGCTTCTTATTTCCCTTTTGCTTCGTCGATTTAGGCGACGACGCGCCGGGTGTGGCGGCAGGGGGGGGCGTGGAACCGGTAATGGGTCCCGGGGGCAAGAGAGGTGTACTCACCCCGGCTCTCGGCGGAGACGGAGATGGCGACTCCGGTGGTGTGCGGCGGCGGACCGCGGCAGAGAAGGTGGGCGATATAGGCGCGCCCCGACCCCGCGGCGCGCTTTCGCGCTGTGGCCGCGGCGGGTCTAGGCAGTACCGCTTGGCCTCCTCCGCCGCGGTCTCGCCGGAGCTTCTCCTGCGGCGCTGGGGTCTGGCCTCGAGTTCGAACTCAGAGTCGAACCCCAGCGGCGGCGACATCGGTGGCGCCGGTGACGTCACACCGGCGGCTGCCCGGCCTGCGGTGGGCCGCGCATCGGATCGCGGGGTCATGTCCGGGGACATATCTCCGCGACCGGACGCGGCCGAGCCCACGGATGCCAGCGACATGCTCGACCCCTCACGTGAGGAGCATGCCGACAGCATGGCGGGCGAGTCGCAGGCAGAGGCTCTGGGTGGCGCCGGTGACTCCGGCGCCTGCTTCCTTGGTTGGGTGGCCCGCGATGCATGCGGACCGGTGCTGGCTGGCCGCTCCCGCTCAGCCATCGCCGGTCCCGCCAGCGAGAGGCGGAGGCCGGCGGCGGCGGTGCGCGAAGCTGGCACAGCTTTGGACGCTGCAGGCGCAGCCCCGGAGGGCGCGGGCGGCGACGCGAACCGCGGCGGCGGAGCAGCGGTACGCACTGGGGGCGCGTGTGCCCGTGCTGCCTGCACGGGGGCACGCGGCGCGGGTAGCGCGGGGTAGGCAGCGCGCGGCGCGGTAGTACGCGCGGCGGGCGCAGTTGGGTGCGCGGGCGCAGCGGCTCGCGCGGGCGGCGCAGGCGTGCGCGCGAGTGACGCGCGACTCGCATTCGCGCTCGGCCCCGGGGCCTGAATGGGCACCGGGCGGAACGCGGGGCGGACGGTTGCCATGTGCGGACGGCTCGTCGACGGTGTCGGCGCAACGCGCGCAGGCGCCGATGACGTCGGTGGGCCGGCAGCTGCAGCGGCGCTCGTCCCTCCTCTTCCCTCCTTCTTCTTCGGTGGGGGTCCGGCCGGTGGTGCACCGGACGACACGTCGCCTATATTAGGCAGCGATGTAGCCCGGTCCAACGTCGGGCGGGCGTCCTGGGTCCCGGCATCGCGGCCCAGCGAGCCGCGCTTGCCGGGTTTCGGCATCTCACCGGGGTTGTGGCCTCCGCGACCGCGACGGCGAATGAACGCCGGGCTGCCCGGGGCGGATCCCCCTGTGTTTGCACAGGTACCGGCTGGGTCCCTGTACACACACAGAGAGATACGGTTAAAAAGTGTGCGGTCCGCGCGGAACTAACTGGAACTGCGTGAGGCGACTAGTTGTATTGACCACGGAGCCAATCCATACGCCGTGGTTTTCAGGCGTGTGGTTTTTATACCTTCTGTCACTAGCGCCGCGTGCGGCGGGGGCGTGAGCGAGTGACAGTTTGTTCAGCCAATCAAAGGAAGCTAATTTGCTGTGTATGTGTGTGTGTGTGAGATGTAACGCATGTCTGTATGTGCGTGTAATGCAACTTTATTTATTTGATAGGTAAAACGGTTACATATATGGTCATTTACTTGCCACAAAGGTAAAAAGGTAACAATTTTATGTTAAGACTATACACAATACATTAATTTAGCATAACTTATGTAATAAGCGTTAAACATCAGGCAAATAAGATTCTAATAGGAAAATGACTAACAACACAAAATAGCGCGCTTATGTGGCTATTATTCATCTAGTTCTAGTCTTATATTTAAGCTGTTATTTACAATCTCCCCCTCGTGCGCAAGCACCGAAATAAAACGATTTTAGTCCGCTGTTGGGATCAAGATGAGGCGGGAGGCTGGGCGACGAAGTAAGCCGGCTGTTGTTCGTATTTCAGTCACTCGAACTCGTCCATCTGGGCCTGGGTAGACTTTCATTATCTCACCTCGAGGCCACACTCCTCTGGGCATCGTGCCGTCGCATATTATGACGATGTCGCCGACCTTTAGGTTCTTGTGCTGAGGAGCTGGAACGGGGCATCAAGAGGGGCCTGTATTCTGCCGTCCATCTGGTCCAAAAGGCATCAGCCAACGCCTGGGTGGCTTTCCAGGAGTGTGAGTTCATCTGTACGTCTTTGAACGAGCCAAGCGGTGACATTCCACATGAGCGCCCAATAAGGAAGTGATTGGGGGTCAGCGCTTCTTCATCTAAGTTGGGGTTCACCGGGATCAATGGCCTCGAGTTTACCATATGTTCGGCTTCTAGCAATAATGTGTGAAGTATGTCGTCAGGCGGGAACCTTTCTTTTAGGGTGACTCGTAACGCTGTTTTTACTGATCTGACTATTCTTTCCCAGGCACCGCCCATGTTTGGGGCGCCGGACCGTGGTATCTTCTTCCAGGTGATCAGCTTCTGAGATGCGAAGGCTTTTCTGAGATGCGAAGCATTTTGGCTTTGAATACCTCAGCGGCGAGCAGAACGGTGGCGGCAACACGTATTAATCGAGTGTATTTCGAGAAACGTTCTAATTGAGGTAAGTAATCGCTTACGTCATGCCTAATAGTCACATGGACTTGCTTTAATATTCTTTCTTCCCCTGAAGGGGGTAGCGGGGCCGCGGCTCGCTTTTCCTGCGGCCATAGTGCGGGGTCGCTTTTTATGAACTCGGGTCCAGTAAACTACACTCGAGAGCAATGAATCTGAGTCACTTAAAGAATGTTAAAAATCTCGGAACTAAAAATGATAGGTTAATGCAATAAATTGTATTTAATAGACAATGTAATACTCCTTAAATGAAAGTAAAAAAAATATGAGTCACCATACATTTTATTAACACAAAATTACATAAAGAAAAAAACTGCTGATCTCTCCTTAAAACAAAAATAGGAAACATGAAATTTTTGAACTTTATTACGATTTTCTTGAATTTTAATACTTCGTATTGCCTCCTCGTGCTTCCATTACTGCGTTTACGCGGTTTGGCATGCTGTACACCAAGTTCCTTATACGATTTTGGGGAATATTCTCCCATTCCTCTGTGAGAGCAATTTTGAGCTCACGAAGCGTGATTGGGGGAGGGTTTCGTTGTTTTACGCATCTGCCTAGCTCGTCCCAAGCATGCTCGATCGGGTTGATATCCGGGCTGCGCGCTGGCCACTCCATACGAGTAATGTTCATCTCTTGAAGGTAGTCATTCACAATCCTACCTGTATGAGGTCGGGCATTGTCATGCATAAATATAGCATCCTCACCTAAATTGACCATAAATGGACCAACGTGATCATTGAGGATTTCTTCCACATATCTTTCGCTAGTTAAAGAGCCGTTTTCTATGATCACCAGCTCTGTGCGACTTTCAGAAGAAATTCCGGCCCACACAAGTACAGACCCACCACCGTAGGCTACTTTTTCTTCGATGCATGCTTGCTTGAATCTTTCCCCTGGTCTTCGATACACTCTGTGTCTTCCATCGTGCTTGTAGAGCATAAATTTTGATTCGTCGGAGAACATAACTTTTGACCAATCTTCAATACTCCAATTTACGTGGCTCTGGGCATATCTTAGTCTTGAAATACGATGCCCACGCTCCAGTTTAGGGCCGTTTGCAGGTCTAAGGGGTTTTAAGTTAGATTCAGCAAGTCGACGTCTTACTGTCCATGCACTTGGGTTACTTCCTCCGAGGCGTCGAAACTGATTTGTGAGTTCAGTTCCTGTAAGAAAGCGATTTCGAAGCATGGTGTTCACCAAGTATCGGTCTTCTCGTGCTGTGGTACACCTGGTTCTGCCCGTTCCTGGTCTGCGTAGGTTAGAACCAGTTTCTTCGTAACGTCGGAGAACTCTTTGTACTGTTGACAGCGACACACCGACAGTCCTGGCTGTATCGCGCTGACTCCGGCCGGTTTCCAGCATTGTAAGTATTCTGGTGCATTCTTCAGGCGTAAGCGACATAATTTCAGCTTGAATAATGAATATAGAGCACTATCAACATGGTTTATGTACCCACATAAATGACAGATTACAAACAAAAGCAAAACCAAATGCTGTAATTTCGTAGTTCCATCTTCGAAAGTGGCCCTTTTTCAAATTTGATTTTTTTATGATATAACTTTACAATAACTAAGAAGTTTTAATACCTTCATTTAAGGAGTATTACATTGTCTATTAAATACAATTTATTGCATTAACCTAGCATTTTTAGTTTCCGAGATTTTTAGGATTCTTTAAGTGACCCGGATTCATTGCTCTCGAGTGTATCTATGGCTCGAGTTGAAATCTATAGGGATACCCTTTGTCGCGTCGTCTGCGACGTTATCGGCACTGGGCACCCATCGCCAGTTGGCTGGAGTAGTTAGGCTTTCGATCTCAGCTAGTCTATGGGCTACAAACGACTTGAAGGTGCGCGGGTCTGATTTAATCCAGGCTAAAACTGTTTTAGAGTCTGACCAATAATGGCATTTTAATATTTTATAATCTGACTCGCGCTTGACCGATTCAGCTAATCGACTGCCTAACACTGCGGCCTGAAGTTCCAGGCGGGGTATGGAGATAGTTTCAGCGGAGCTACTTTGGCTTTACCTGCTATCAGTCGCGATGTTTTTGTACCGTCTGGACTTGTACCTACGAAATAAATCGCGGCTGAATACACTTTCTCATTTGCGTCACAGAAAATGTGCAACTTCCCTTCGTTGGGGGGCGTAGCAGGTACGTACCTATCTATTTCTAACTTTTTTAGCAATTGTAAATTTTTTATAAATGACAACCATGTCACGTGATGCTCGGTTGTGATGGGGTCGTCCCATCCTATCCCGCTGCGCCATATTTCCTGTATGAGACATTTACCTATCATCGTAATCGGCGAGACTAAACCTAACGGGTCGAAAACCGACATGACCGCGCTGGTGACTTGTCGCTTGGTAGGCAGAGTGTCTCCTTGTATGACGCTCGCGGGCGTACTTCTTAAGTTAACGTTAAAACCTAAAGTATCGCGTGAGTGGTTCCATATGAGCCCTAATGTTCGCTCTGTATCGCTTTTCCCTAGCGTGGTCGAATCGCCACTGCGCGTGTCAGTTACGCTACTTATTACTTCGGGCACGTTCGACGCCCATCCGCGTAATTCGAAAGATGCGTCTTAATGTACTTTGTACATGGCGTTTATTACTCGCTTCGCTTCGCTTTCGGTGTTAAACGCGCCTAAGTAATCGTCCATGTAGAAGTTGCGTTGAGATCGCGAGAGCCACAGCTCTCGCGACCTCGGGGTGCTGTAGGCTGTGATGGTTTGCGTTTTTATTTTTAACATAGATGGCTGTACATGGTGAGGAAGCCGCTCCGAATATCAGTGACGTCATTCGGTACTCCTGAGGCGGCCCTTTCCTATTTTCACCCCTCCATAAAAATCGCAGACTATCACGGTCTTGCTGAGCGATTTTGACCTGTAAAAACATTTCCTTAATGTCGGTCACTACTGCTATTTTTCCTTCTCTAAACCTTATCAATACACCGAATAGCGACTGCAATAAATCGGGGCCTGCTAACAACGCTTCGTTTAGACTTTTCCTTTTGTACTTAGCGGCTGCATCGAACACTAAACGTATTTTACCCTTCTGCGGATGCACTACTGAAAAGTGCGGTAAATACCAGCTGCGTGGCGATGTAGACGGAGTGTCTGTCTTCTCAGCGTAGCCCGCTTTCAATAAATTGTTTATTTGTTTGCTATATTCGGATTTTAAGTTTGAGTTTTTATCTAATTTATTTTCTAAACTGTACAGACGACTGAGAGCTTGTTTTTTGTTATTAGGCATTACCTCGTCGTCTGTTCGCCATAGTAATCCCGTTTCGAACCTATTACAGCTTATTTTCTTGACAGTTTTGTCTAGGATCGCTAGGGCTCGCTGATCTGGGTCAGACGTCGCACACAGGCGAAAAATCAATAAAAGTCGGACATAACCTAAACATTTATGATTATCAAAGGTATAGTGTAAATAAAGATATGCTAAGTAATGAAAACAACATATTAATTATTTTATGACATTTTTATTACATTTCCATGGTAATATCTGGTTCTTCCAACAGATTTAAAACATTTTGGGACATAGGAACCGACTTTTTACTAACAAATTTTCTTAGTCCTGTTATATAAGTATCGGAAGACACTAAAAGTCGTTTGTAGGTGTCTTCCATAGCCATTTGCCTAGAAAATTTCCTAGAAAATCGCTCCCTGTAGTTTCTTACGTCCTTATTCCTGCTTTCTTGCGCATCTTCACTCAATCCTATGGCTATTTCGCATTTTTCTATTAAACTTGACCCATGGATAAGTATTTTGTGCAGTGTAGTTGGCATATAGTACCATGGGTAATTCCATACAAAAACAGCTGCTGTTTTGGTGCAAAATGTTTGAAATTTCGAAGTTCTGTTTGTATTGGGAATGGCAGCCCGATCCGTCACACCCCCATTTTGTTATCAGGCGAAGATTCTTTAACTGATCTGTTGTACGCGATTGCAGGACTTCATTTAGTGACAAGCACAATATTTTTGTAGTGTGGTCCATTAAACTCTGAAGAGGAACTTCGGCACTCGTTTCCGTGCAAATAATACCTTCTGGGTAGCACCTTTTCTTTGCTTCAGTTACACTTTCATAATTTGGATACAGATTGCATTTCATGTCCATGGCTGAGGTCCGCAAGGTATTATACTGAAATTTAGTCAGTTGCCCTTCAACCACCAATAACAAAGTTTTGTCAGACGAAAGGCTTTCATGTGTTTCGAGAACATTGAATTTGCTACTGGGACCAGCAAGAGCAACTTGTTTTATTATTTTTGACGTATGGACATCACCACGTGCGCGGTATTCCACCTGGGCTGCAAAAGCCAATTCTTTTGGATCAAATTGTTTCCGAACATCCTCCGTCTTTCTGCGTTTTGTACGTTCGGTACATTTTTCAAAGCTCTTGCTGGGTCGGCCGCCAAGGCTACCACTTATCTTTCGAGTACGAGTCGCAATAGGAAATGAAAGGTAAGTTTCAAACCAGTCTTTGTTTCCGGTAACACATCGAGAAAAATTACGATGTGCTTGGATAAGTTTCGTCTTATAATCACTCACTAATCTTCGAAGAGAACGTTTTATTTCATCGTTAAGTTCATTCACTTTCAGAGCGGTTTGTACTTTGTTTAGCAGATAGAAGCTATAGAAGCTGATTAAAGTCATTCTGCTAAAGCTGACTTCCTCGTCGGTTGACCCTAAAACAATATAAGGTAATATTTAGAACCAATAAAATAAACAATTCAAGAAAAAAACGCTTTTTGTGATTAAAAGACCACGTTTGATTATACAAGTCATCGATTAAAAAGACAATTTTGTTAAAGTGTCGCGTACGGTCGCATAAAATAATGGTTGTATATGAAAAAGCAAACTCTGTAGTTTCTAAAATTGCTAATATCAAAGCCGGATCTATCAGGAAGTTGTACTTTACCTCTTTGTGAAGTTAAAAAGTATGCAAAAAATAAAAGGTCGTAGAAATATTGTTTTTATTAAAAAACAATCAAGCATTGCTATCAAAAATAATTATTAAAAACTAGGTTATTACCTCCAGGAAGGGAATCCATTGCAAAAACCAAAACTTTCTCAAAGAAAATGATGAATCAGTAAGCACTTGTGTAACACTCTAGGAGCCGTAAACGCATCCGCCGTTGAACAAGTCGAACTTTGGAATGAGACCGAGACGCGGAGATGGCTCAGCGCTCGCGCTACCTGCGCGGCTAGCGTGCATTGTTTATTGGATTAACCGATAAGACTGGTTCTTACCTGCTTGGGGTACTTTGAAGATTTTTGGTTTTATCCGACTTTTATTGATTTTTCGCCTGTGTGCGTCGGTCGGCGTGGCTCGATGCCTAGCGATTCTATGCTAAAATAATCTCTGATAAGTTCCAACGCGGGGTCATCTGTCGGCGTATGCCGCGCGTGGTTTACCAACGCTATTGTGTTGCGTGGGCGTGCGTCCTGCCCGTGCAGTACCCACCCTAGCTTGGTTAACGATGCTACGGGTTGGGTCTTTTTGCCGACACGTAGCTGTCTGGTCGTGATTAAATGCCAGTCCTGGCCAATTAAAATAGTCGGTTTTCCCATCTCGTAGCATAGTTCATCCTCTAATTCGACTAGTTGGCTGCATTGGCGCACTATATCTCGGCTCACTGTTTGCGGGGATAAATTTAAATTTTCTATGGTGTTCGCACTCATAGTTTCTAAGTTTCTATTACATAAGCCGCGGATCGATAATTTAACGTTACACGACTCGGTTTCGTCTATACGGTTACCTCCTACCCCTTCTAGCGATAATAGTTGGCCGCGACCCCTGGGTATTACGCTGTCTGCCACGCCTCGTTCAACTAGCGTCATGGTTGAACCTTCGTCCAATAGAGCGTAAGTGGCAGTCGAACCTATGGGTCCGCTTAACTCGACCGGTACTATTTTTAGGTAGGTACTAGACGAATGTACGTGATTTAACGAGCTTACGTTACCGCGGGTAGGCAGAGATGTATTATCACTGCCATGTAACATTTTATGGTGTGTGTGACGCTTCACACCCGTTAATTCCGCATGGTACATATTTACACCTAAATGTCCGTATGTGAGTTATTTAGGCATCTAAAACATAGCTTATCGCGTTTAGCCGTGCTCCATCTTTCCCTAACGGTTAATTTCGCGAAGTCCGCGCACTCTGCGGCGCTGTGATTTCCCGCTCAAATTACGCATTTTTTATTCGTTTCTGCCGTTGACTCGTTGCTCGGTCGTGATGGGCGCGGTTTCTGCGATTTCGACGCTTGTTTCCTGTTAGACGATTTGCTTACGGTAGCGACTATTTTACGGGATGAGTTGGTCTCGATTTCTGAATCGTCATTATCGCTATCTGAGTAGGTTTTATAGCTAGCGCGTTCGCGAGTCGAGTTTACCGTGCGTGGTTTTGTGCGATTTCGTCTTTCGTCTCGAGCTGTTTCGTAGGCGAACATAGCGCCGCATTGGTCTGCCATGACATTTAGGAATCGAGATAACAACTCTAATTCGGGCGCTCCCGAGCGTTCTGAACGGAATTCGTACCATTTATATTTTAAAATTATGCTGAGTTTTTCTACAATTCGGCTTACTAACTCGGGTGAATACAGATATTGCGGTTGGTTAAGTGACTTTATTGCCGCTTCTGTATTTGCTACTTTGCTCGCGAAACTACCTACATTGCGCCCGTCTTCGCCCATACGGGGCATGCGTTTTATGGTTTCGAGTTCTGATAGGACGAGTAATTCCGGTCGGCCGTAACGTCTTTCTAACGTGTCTATTACTTCATAAGGGTCCGATACCGTGAATAATAACGCCCTAACCGTTTCGCGGGCTGCACCTCTTAGTGCTTTTCTTAAGCGGGCCACGTTTTGTACGTCAGTAAACATGTCCACTGTGTCGCTAAAGACCGATTTGAAGGCCATCCACTCGGTAATCGCCCCGTCGAAATGGGGTAGATCGTGGATGAACTTCGGTGCCGCGGAGTCTGATTTATTGGATTTCACCGCCTGCATTATCGCGTTGGCCAGCAACGTCATGTCGCTGCTACTATTCGGCATGTCGTTTCCAACGCGCGGTTCGTTCCTACTCGTGTTGGGTGGCTGTGGCGCGTGTCCCGAGGTTTGGCAAGTTGGCACGCGAGTGGCTGCGCAGTAAGTAAAAAATGTTTCACAGCTTACAATAAAGGATTTTGCACTCATCTGTGCCCTGCGCGGTTAAGTACTCGGGCCTACGTTCAGAGGGCTCATAAAGTTTTGCGAGAACTGTACTGGGCCGCTCACTAGGAGACCTGCCGGTCTATTCTGTAACCATCTCACCGTGAAAACTTAGGTGAAATGAACGTGAAGTGAGCTGTCATTCCACCTGCTGCTAGGGACTGACAGCTCACTCCGAGCTCACTTCACCTAAGTTTTCACGGTGAGATGATTACAGAATAGCACTGCTGCTCCATTCCTAACCCATTGCTTTATAAATGTTTGAAAAACGCTCGACAACGAAATAACTCATCAGATACTTTTGGAATAGATTACCACACGGCCATCATAGAGCGTGCCGCGTTCTATGGTGTGCCGCGTGAGGCGTCATAGGGCGCGCTCTCTCTAGTTATCATTAATAATAAGATACCGGAGGATGTTGGTGTATCATATTATTTTTTGTTCATAAAAAGGTCAACATTCGGCGACGTAGGTGCACATACTATACCGCTCTGACACTGCGGGTTACAGTACAGACGGGATGTTGTGAGGATTACTAAAGTGGTTTTGGTTGCCCAGTCCAAGTAAGTCAGGGGTATCATGCGGATTTGCTCCCGCACGCGGAGTAGACCCGCATGCGGCCCGCGTGCGTGATTGTATTGGCCTGAAACTGCGTTAAACGGGCGCCCGCGCGGTTCCATACAAAAGTGCTCCGTTACGGGGATCTGCGCGGGCGTCCGTCACGGGGAGGCGCGCCCCGCACCCACGCAACGGGGCCCACCTCCGTGCGGGAACTAGTCGCGGGGGCACGCGCGGTGTCACTGACAGCGACACTGCGTAAATAAAATAATCCGGTCTCCGCGACTGGGACCGTCGCGTTCCCACGGAGCCCACCCGCGTGTCTACTAGACACGCGACGGTTGCCCGTCGCGGGCGCCCGCTTAACGCAGTTTCAGGCCTTAGGTCCCCACCTAACGTTTTGTAATGATAATTATAAAGCAGTTGCATTTCTCATACTAACATTTTCTTAATTTATTTAACAACCATGAACACTAATGTTTTAAAACTTTTATGCACATGTTTAAAAACTAAGATATCGTATGGCACTTAGATTAAGCGACAAAATAAGTTTTGGCTAAGTTTTAAAACAAATAGTGGTAATTTCTGCTAACAAAAAGAGGAGTAATTTTTAAGGTATTTTTTGTTTAGAAAACTATAAGTAGATAATAAGGTTTTTTTACTATTGGTAGTAGTCTACGATGGTCACTATTCTATATATAATATCAAGCAATTGATGAATATTTTAAATCATAGAAGTGACGAGGTTCTATTTGTGAGAAAAAAAACGCAGCAATTTCATAGGTTACCCAATATTAATTATTCTTGTCTGAGCAACTGGCAGCAAGCTCGACATGCTCCCTAGTTGTCACTGCTTGCGGTAGTGTCGAGGCACAATAACAGGGAGCGGGTAATGGCTAATCTTAGCGTTATGCTCGTGAATGAGTGCTGCTTGTGGGGACGGGTCGTCTTGCTGGCCACGGTTCTGTTATTGTTATCACAAATTGACAATGTATTGATGACTAATGTTCCTACTTTATCATTTGTGACTTCGAGTTACATTCCTGTGGGTAGACTTCAACATTGCACATGTAAGCGGATACGCCCTTTAGGTAATGCTAACCACTTCCTATCAGGTGAATCATTGGCCTGCTTGCTTACCTATATATTAAACAACTAATACTTACTTTTCGTCTCCCTGGCTCTTCGTTTCTTCGTAAATGGATCAATCTCCAAATCGGGCGTATTCGTGTGATCGCTCTGGTGCTTTTCAGATATTGATATTTCATGGTACCTCATTAAGGGGCCTGCGAAGCATGCGTTGTTCATACAAACGTAATACCAAAATAATTTGTAAATCAAACATATTCTTAAGGTAGTGTGTATTTATTCCGATTGGATTACAGAATATCTAGGCTTCCAAATATATATTTTGAATGGACACTGAATCACTAATATAAAGACGAGATATGAGGAATTTAACATTTCTATAGAAAACTTATTTTTCTCTTATCTCGAATTTAAATCAGTGTCCATTAAAAATATATATTTGGAAGCATAGATATTCTGTAATCCAATCGGAATAAATACACATTACCTTAAGAATATGTTTGATTTACAAATTATTTTGGTATTACGTTTGTATGAATTACGCATGCTCCGCCGGCCCGTTAAGAAGAATGATATTCAAATGGTATATTTTTACTATTGGCCTTCAATTTACACAAACAGTTATGGAAATATTTAAGTTCGAAAAATTTCGCGACTGGAGCATAATCAAATCAAAAAATCAAAATCATAATTGGTAGATACCCGAGCGATCATAAATGGTGACACCAGTGAAACAAAAAAATATATATATTGATAAAATATTATTTATTTAGCCGTTTTCAGTCATATTCAGTGTACGTGTAACAAGATTATAATTAATTAAGAGAAATGTACCTATTATTTCAGAAAAAGGTCAAGTCATATTATAATCAGTCATACGTTTCAAAAATACGGAATCATAATTATAAAAATCAGCTTTTGGCATAGTTTCATTTCTTTGGACTTAATTAAATCACTTCTAGGTAAATGAGACAAAATTAAAAACCTTTTGAAACTTCTAAAGTAATGAAATGACTTAGACTCATTAAATATTAGTTTTTAAAAAGTAATTCAAGAAAACTAACGTTTATAAAGAACATGATAAAATTCTAAAAATAAACAATTATTAACGTAACTATTTGTAATCATAATGCTTATTATAGACTTAGTATCATGACTAAAATAACAGTATTTTCAAGATTATCTAAGAGATTTGTAATAATCACATTTTCCTTAACTACCTATATCTTTAGTGGTACGTCTCTTGCCCACACAAGGAGCTACAGCCTTTAAGTGTAACATCTGCCCACCGCTTGCCCACACAAGGATCTACGGCCTCAAAGCAGTACGTCGCTTGCCCACACAAGGAGCTACAGCCGGAGCTACAGCCTTTAAGTGTAACATCTGCCCACCGCTTGCCCACACAAGGAGCTACGGCCTCAAAGTAGTACGTCGCTTGCCCACACAAGGAGCTACAGCCTTTAAGTGTAACATCTGCCCACCGCTTGCCCACACAAGGAGCTACGGCCTCAAAGCAGTACGTCGCTTGCCCACACAAGGAGCTACAGCCTTTAAGTGTAACATCTGCCCACCGCTTGCCCACACAAGGAGCTACGGCCTCAAAGTAGTACGTCGCTTGCCCACACAAGGAGCTACAGCCTTTAAGTGTAACATCTGCCCACCGCTTGCCCACACAAGGAGCTACGGCCTCAAAGCAGTACGTCGCTTGCCCACACAAGGAGCTACAGCCTTTAAGTGTAACATCTGCCCACCGCTTGCCCACACAAGGAGCTACGGCCTCAAAGTAGTACGTCGCTTGCCCACACAAGGAGCTACAGCCTTTAAGTGTAACATCTGCCCACCGCTTGCCCACACAAGGAGCTACGGCCTCAAAGCAGCACGTTGTTCAAGTTGCAGTAGTAATGTCTCAAGGAGAGAATGGGAAGAAAGGGAATGTCAAAAAGTACTTTCTATTAAATATAAATCACTAAATAACTACTATTAGTATCTTTTATGATCTTAGTTTTCACTATTTCATATTCGGTCTCAGATTCAGATACTTCGAATCTGATCCAAGGCTTAATCTTGTCAACCGAAAATACATTGGTATACTTTTTCTTCGAATAGCCCCCCGCACACGAACCGCAAACAAACTAAAGTCGCTGACATAGCCCAACGGATTAGCAAGCTGAAGTGGCAGTGGGCGGGGCACATAGCGCGCAGAACTGACGGCCGATGGGGCAGAAAGGTTCTGATATGGAGGCCACGTACCGGCAAGCGCAGCGTAGGACGTCCGCCCACAAGGTGGACAGACGACCTAATAAAGGTCGCAGGAAGCCGCTGGATGCAGGTCGCTTCCAACCGGCCGATTTGGAAATCATTGGGGGAGGCCTATGTTCAGCAGTGGACGTCCTATGGCTGAAATGATGATGATGATGATGATGATGAGCCCCCCGCACTACTCATTTCATAACGGTCGTGATCAAAAATCGCGGTAATTTTATAGGGACCACTAAACGCGGGTGCAAGTTTGTTACTCTCACCGGGGGTCACTCATCTGCACAATTTTTCTCCTCATGACCGTATTGACGACATTTCCTATATGGCCTTGTTCCTTACAATTGTAACAAGTGATATCTGATCTTGGTGGTTGCCTTGACTGTGAGTTTGTTGTCTTAGTAGAACCGGGGTTTAGGTCCTCACTAACACGCGCGTTAGGCATAACCCGTCTAGGAAAGTCACTTAATTTTTTAAGATAGATTCCGAAAATGCTTTAGACAGTCTACTGCCTTCTGACCCGTAAGTTCGCATCCATTTATTAACACAATTTTATCGTAGTAATATTCTTCCAGAGATTCATTTCGCCTAGTCTTAGGCCGTCTAGCCAACATTTCCGAAACAAGTTCACCATAATTTTGTTCACAAGGAAAAGCAAGTATAAGTTTTGTGTGCCACTCATTCCATGAATACTTAACGCTCTGCAGGCCTAACTTGACACACACGACAATTACTCGCTCTCGCGTGAGTAATTTTTGTCTATTTCGGTCACTTTCTCGTTTTCTGACAGTGCTTCCATACAAAATAGTCGACTCCTTCTGTCAAAATTGATGTTTACTCGACAAACCCTAACATGGCACCATAGTTATCTCGATTTTTGACAATTCAACACGAGATAATCTCCGATTTTTCTATCATTTACTCGTATTTACTCGTCGTCGATTTTGCGGACGAGAAGAGTAGACAAAATTATGATACAAAAAAAAACTCCAAAATAACATGGCAGCTTCATAATTGTACTTATTTTAGTCATCATTTTATTTTACAATATAATAATAATGAAAATACTTAGTTTTAAACTACTATTTATATTGGAACGACGTGTTTTATATGGAATTTTTCGTTTTTTGTATGGAAAATATGAAAAAATATTACCTACATGTTGAGTGTTAGGGGTTTATGGGTTACCTAAAGGGGGTCGAAATTTTCATTATTTTTGCGATAGGACGCACCATTTTCGAGATATAAGCAAGAGAAAAGAAAAAAAGTCAGTATTGTTTTTGCACCGTTCGAGGTGTTGGTGTGAATTTTAGTAAAATTTTTTATCGCGATTAAATACTTAGAAAATCAAAATTTTAGGTGAAGAACATCAAATTCTGAACGACAAAATTGCCATTTTCACAAAATTAATAGCTCAGTGTCGTCAAACTAAAATATAGTTAAGTTGTGTCACTTTAGTCTATTTCAGAATGGAAAATCGTCGGTTGACAAGAATAATCTAAATTTAGGTGATTTTTAGTCTAGTTTAGAGGCATTTGTGACAAGAGAATCGGCACCATTGAATGAATGAAACGGAATCTCAAGCCGATGTTGCTATCATAAAAATAATTTGTTTTTAATAACTTGCAACATCGGTTTCTCGTCGCGAGATATAGAAGTGTCAAAGTGCCTTTTTCGAGATATCTCGTCGTTGACGGTCATGTTAGGGATTAGAATGACGTCAGAATCGTAGACAAATTTCGACAAAACGAGATAAAGAGCTTTCTCGCGTTGGTCATGTTAGCCCTGCTGGTCAGACCATTGTACCACCGTTTAGCAAGACCTGAAAGCTTAGGTAAAGCATACAATATAGTTTGCATTTCCGACCAGCCGTATTCCTCCGCTGATTCATTGACCTTCGCTAACCAATGTTTCATTATCTGTGTTTTAGCCTGAGGGTCAAATTCAGATATAACGTTTTGAGAGGCATGGAGACCAGATGCACCAAGAGACCCGCTATCTAATTACGCAACACATTTTCAATACAAATTTGAGTGGAATTGATATCATTTAAACTGGAAATTGAAAAATTTGACAGCTTTCGTATTACGTAACTCTAAAATTTTTGATATCAACTGCAGTCTGAATGAGACGCTAAAGAGTGAACGATACGCGTCTAAGAAGGCTATAACTCGAATTACGTAACCATTTTGACAGCGCTGAATTGGTATAGAATCAACGAGTAATTTGTTTCTTCTGTCAGTTATAATAGAAGGCAATGTACTCCTCGCATTTGATTTTCTTTGTAATATTTTTGGGATTTACTCGTATATTCTCCTTAATTATTACGAAATTATGTAAGTGAACATCGTTTTAATAAATTGTGAATGTGTTTTTGTGTAAAACCTCAATGATAAATCAATAATAGTGATATATTAAAATAATATCGAAGCGGTCGATAAATTAATAATATTGTGAAAATTATCCGCCCATAAGACGACCCACTGACCAAGTTCTCTTCTGTTACAACCTACTAAAGATATATATTATGATATTTCAGAATCGAGGTATTTTATTGAAAGACAAATTCGTACCTCGTACTGTATCCATTGTACTGAGCATAGAAGACAGTGGATTATGTAAGGACATCAATGAACATACCACACCACCATCTAAGGTAGGTACATAAGTAATAACAATATTATTTTATTTCCAAGTGTTAAACATTGTGTGTTTAGCACAATGTTTTATTTATTTAAACATACATACGTGTTATGTTGGTGACTACGAAATGCACCATCAAACATAAACTTTCATACATTTAATAAAGTCATTGAACCTAATAATTGTTGTATTCATTGAAGTGTTTAAGGGAGAGGCCAATAAGAATTTATTTTGTGGATGGATGTAATGGATCATGGAATATACATAATATAGAAGATTTACTTAAATTCTTTTTTTTTCAGGTGTCAGGCTCAACTTCATTATTGAGGAAAAGTATAAACTCTCATGCGCTTACAGCAAGAATTAGCAAGCAGTACATACATAATCCATGATGAATTCCACAGGAATACATTAAATTTCACTAATCCTTACAATATATTTTCCAATTTCTTTTTGCCCCATGTGTAAATATTTCATAAATGTGAATAAAGGCTATTGTCAGTTATTGTTTGCTTTGTTTACCATAATTTATTTCGCTCTATTTACTGAACCTAATGAAAATACATACATAATATCACTGTTTCTCCGATGAGTTGGGCAGAGGTTTGCCTGTACACACACATTTCACCAGTTATGTTTAAGTCCCATGTAATAGGGGACGAGCCTATTGCCATCAACCGGGCACTACTAAGAAATTCCATAGAAATACATAGAAAATCATAATTTTGCTTATTATTTTGACAGTAATTTTGACCTATCTGATGAAACATTCTCATATAACACGGGCAAACTTAACAAGCTCGGGCAAAAACGCATTTATGAAAATATATTCCGTCGCGTACTCATTGATATTGAGACCTATCCAAGTGAGTATGACTACAACTGTTACTGTGACTCTCCAAAATCACCAAAAAATACCCAAAAAACTCTTTTTCGTCCCATTACATGAAAAGGTTGCTGGTAGTAAGGAAAATTCAATGGAAAAACGAAAATGTATACTATTACATCAAAACATAGCTGGGATCTTAAATAAAATTGATGTATTTGAGATCACAATTACCGACTTGGCAAATCAGATTGGCGATATAGATTTTATTTGTTTGAGCGAAACTTTTATAAAATCAGGTCATGAAAGTAATCTGGCTCTAACACATTACAACTTAGCTGCTAGTTACACAAGACAAGGTAAGAAACGCGGTGGAACATGTATTTTAGTGAAAAAAGGTCTAATTTTTAATCCGTTACCGATAACTGCTGAAATGGCCATCGAATTTTGCTTCGAATGCTGTGGTATTGAAATACTGAGCCA
This sequence comes from Xanthia togata, assembly GCA_963853775.1. NCBI lineage: Eukaryota > Metazoa > Arthropoda > Insecta > Lepidoptera > Noctuidae > Xanthia > Xanthia togata. Next base: position 4,541,349 of record OY970815.1, read on the forward strand.
TAATTTAATTATAGTGTGCATTTATAGAATTCCAGATTCCGATGTGTTTTTATTTTTCTTAAATCTTGAATTATTATTACGCAATATAACCCGCAAAGTTAAAAAAAATATTATTTTATGCGGAGATTGGAACATAGATATATTAAAAGATAACAAATATTCAAAAGAACTAATATCAATACTTAACAATTATAATATATCACTACATGTTAAGATGCCTACTAGAAAAAATACTAGCATAGATCAAATCGCTAGTAATGTTCCCACACTTGACATGAAATGCAGTATACATAATTTAGCTCTCTCCGATCACGATACCGGACAATCGTTAACTTTTTACGTTCAAGAGATGAATAATAATAAATCAAAAACTATACGATTCTGGTATGAAACGAAAAGAGACTACGACAAGAGCAACATAACAAAGTTTTTAGATTGTTTAGCAGCCTTAAGTTTTAGTGAAATGTACGTGGAGACAGACTGCAATAAAGCATTTAATATATTCCACGACTTGTTCACGCTCTTTTATAAATTGTGTTTTCCCGAAATACTCATCAAAAAGACCAATAAGCCTATTAAAAACAAATGGCTTAGTAGAGGTTTAAAAATATCATGTATAAAGAAGAGAGCTTTATATTACGCATATCAACACGATGCTATAAGTAAAGGCTACCACAAGAATAAATACCGAAATTACACTAAGATCTTAAAAAAATGCATATCAAAATCACAGCAGATAAACAACAACAATTTTTTTAATAATGCTAAAAATAAATGTAAAGCGACATGGTCAATCATAAAAAATAACTCAAACAAACCAAATAACAACAACTACTTACATGAATTAATAATCTGTGAAAAAAAAATTACTAATCCTTATGCCATATGTAACCATTTTAATGATTATTTTATCGAACTGACACAAAAATCTAACAATAATAATTATAACGTAAATAACATTGACATTGACAATAATCCAAATACTTTATTTTTGACTCCTGTAAATGAAATTGACATTATTAAATTAATTAATACATTAAATAACACCAATTCTACTGGACATGACGAAGTAACCACTACAATAATTAAATTAAGTGCAAAAATTATAGCATCCCCACTTGCTTACCTAATAAATCTCTCATTTGAAGAAGGTATTTTCCCAACAAAACTTAGAGTCTATAATTAAACCATTATACAAAAAGGGTAACTGTTCTGATATGGGTAATTATAGGCCCATCACACTGATTCCAATCTTTGCTAAGATTTTTGAAAAAGCAATGCATGACAAAATAAATAGCTTTGTAAATAAATATAACTTGATTGTCGAGACTCAGTTTGGCTTCAGAAAAAACTGTTCAACAACTCTAGCCTGTTTCTCCTTAGTGAGATTAATCACTGAGGCTCTTAATAAAAAAATGTCTGCATTGTCGGTATTCCTAGACATGAGCAAGGCATTTGATTTTGTCTCACATAAACGACTGCTTCACAAACTGGAGAAGTATGGAATAAGAGGCAAGGCGCACGATTGGCTTAAAAGCTATTTGTCTGATCGCCAACAGAGAACTGTTATTTCTAGAGTAGAAAACAATGCTAGTAAAACATATTGCTCAGAATTAAAAATTAATCCTTCTGGCGTTCCACAGGGAAGCATACTAGGTCCGCCACTATTTTTATTATATATAAATGACCTCATAAAATGCCTAAAATGTGAATGTATTCAATTTGCTGACGATACAACATTGACGATAAAATGTTCCAACAAAACTGACATAGAAATTGACACTAATATTGAATTAATTAATGTAATAAACTGGTTAGCGGACAATAATCTTCATGTTAATATTAATAAAACCAAAGTAGTACAATTTCAAACAAGCAACTTGTCAGCTACACCAACAATAATTCGACATGACACTACAATTTTACAACCAGAACCATCGGCCTTATTTTTGGGTATAATAATTGACAACAAACTGAATTGGAAGGAACATTTAGAAAGAGTATGCAGTAAGCTTGATAAGTTTGTATATGCTCTTCGCAAGTTGAGACTAGTGTCCAGTAAAAAAACAGTCCTAAATGCGTATCATGGTTATGTTTCATCAGTATTACGTTACGGTCTAGTTATATGGGGTAATTCAGTGGACGTGGACAGAGCGTTTAAAGTACAAAAAAAGTGTATCCGAGCCATGAGTGGAGCAGAATATTTAGACCATTGCAGACCATTATTTAAAGAATTAAAAATTCTCCCACTCCCGTGTCTGTATATTTTTGAGGTTTGTTTATTTGTTAAAAAATACCCTCATTTATTTTCATTGAATGAACAAGTCTCGGAAAGATTGAATAAAAAAAATGCTGGCAAACTGTTAGTTCCTCCTCAGAGACTGCATCTCTATAGTAGAAATGCCATTTGTATGACGATCAAAATTTATAATAAATTACCAACTGCGTTCAGAATGTTACCATTACATAAATTTAAATGTAAAATGTTTGCTTGGCTATTAGAGATGTGCTTTTATTCAGTTAATGAATTTTTAAATCATACTTTTTGACATTGTAATGAATATATGTTTTTAGTATTTTGGCATAATATCTATAATTATTACTTTACTATAGAGCTTATATTTTGGACATAGCATTGTATATTTTGACATTTTAATTATATTTTCTGACATTGCAATTAATCTTAATATCACTGTATTACTTTGACTTTAGAATTTGTATTTTGGACTTATCAAATTAATTTTTATTTTTATTTTACTTTTTAATTAACTTAGTGATGATTTGAATGTGCTTAACTTTTTTTTAATATTTCTACGCCAGCAATGGTAGTATATGTGGAACATTATTAGTGTAAGATCTCAAAATACCATATACTTGGAAATAAATACATTTATTTATTTATTTAGGCATTCATTGGGTCCATGGCTGGACAAAAGCCATTAGCCTAGTTATTGCTGCTGTTGTATAATTTCTTCTTTACTTAGGGCTGATTTTTCAATGTCCAGATATTTTGTAATACTAAATTATGTAAACATTAGTTAGTTCGGCCAAGGAAATAAATATTCATAATTTTATTATAATGTAAGTTGCCTCGCTTGATTCTTAGCTATGTGACTAAAAGCTTACATTTTCATTCACAGCATTTTTGCCATCTAGCCATCCAACTTCTTTGTTAGGAAATTAAGAAGATTCATGTTGGGTAGTGTTCCATTCATGTATTTTCAGCTCTAGCACCGTCTGTGAAAATATTATGAATATGTTTTGTAGTTAGGTTAGTGGTTACTATAGTTTATTTCAGCATGTAGGTACTTATGTACAAAAATATCAATTAACAATTTCAGTTAGAATGTGAGGTTGACGGACATAGGGACTCACGCTATTCCTATTTATATTGGGTTACTTACTTGTAGTGCTAATCTCGACGTATTTTTCGCTATTGAGCAAAACAGTATTGATTAATGAGAGAATTTTCCAGTTCATCCGGCTTACACAAGCCACAAGAAAAATGTTCCAAAACTGCCTAACATAGGCCCACGTTTCGTATAGGATATTAAATTAAAATTTGTAAATATAATAAAATTTTGTGTTGTTCTCAGTGTTGCCATTTTTTTTCCCCGAGTGCTATAAAAAGAAATAAGATGAGACATTTTTTATAATCCGTTCAACCGATTTTGACTTCTATTGCGTTGGTGACATGACAAATGGCAGCTTCAGTAAACACTTGGTATTGTAACCACTTTTTTGCTTTTAATGTTCATCCGAACACGAAACGGTTTATTTAAATGTGTAATCTTATTTCAAATAGAGTATAGTTTAGTCACAATTTTTTAAATTTTATTTTTCTGTTACTGACATTCGGTCGCTGTTTTGGAGGTCCATTTGAAAATTTGAGAATGAAAATAAAACAAAAGGTCAAAGTATTTCTTTAACCTTTATAATACTGGTGTCTCATATTGGAGACAGATAACAATAAAATTCTATTGTGTCTGCTAATTGCGCGCGCGACAGATTAAACATCATCCAACTTAATCTACAATAATTAATGAAAAAGTTAGTGAAAATGTTTGAATGTTTGTTAGATCTATACATAACGGCAGATAAAAAATCTGCCGTTATGTATAGATCTAACAAACCCCAGTAGTATTTTCCCGTGAAATATTTTTTAGAAATGACGTCGTTTTGCGATCACTACTCGGGCGGAGCCTCTGATTGGTTTCAACATATTCATCATGGTGAACAGTTTTGCCAAAACAGCGTTCGAATCTGCAGTGGTTTCGGCATTTGAAAGAAATACAACGTAAAATCACTGACACAGGTTTTAGACAAACAATAAAACATGCCATTATCTTGTTATTTTAATATTTTCTCGAGTCAGTTTCAGTAATTGATTGTATTGTTTTCTACAAATTGAATTAAACTAACCACTAGACAAAACCACCAGCCACTAAAAGCAACCCGCAATTTCAAGCAATTTCTTCGCCAGTAGGGGTGTCCAACCCCCCAGGTTTAGTGGAAATCCCACTAAGATGACAACACTGCTTTTCTACGATTTTGTCATTGGCCACAGATAAAAAAAACCGGGGAAAGGAAACGTTTTGTTACGTATTTCAATTATGGTAGTTTTTGAAAGAAAGTGTTTTAAAAAATGGTTTTTAATTTTTCGGCAATCATTGTACATTTTCATTTATAAACACTATTAGAACATCAGTTATAATTAAAACAAAATTAAATTAAAGCACAAATATTTGGAAATTAATCATGCCTCTAAGGTGGAACAATTTTATTGTTTGTTACTTACTTTTTGCTTAAAATGTCAACGTGTTCTTTCCAATTTAACTTTTTGTCAATAGCCGAATCACCGAGGAATTTAGCGGTGTTGACGTCTTCTTCAATGGTTTTGTCATTATATTGGACACAGAGGGGCTTTCCTTTAAACTGCATAAACTAGGTACCATTTTCAAGCTCTGTACCAAAAATCAATTAAATAGGAGCAGTAGTTTAGTCGCAAATGATTTTTTAAGTTTTTACCCCTTTGAACACGATGTATCTTTCCTAACAGCTGATTATGTCTATACGCATAGGTCATCCACCTTAAAACGATAAAACTGAGTATAACCTACGATGCGTTGTTGCCGCTCTGACGCAAGTCACAAGTACAACCAAAAATGTTTCGCTAACAAGATGGCAAAGCAAACAAGGAAGCAATAAATACACACACTTGCACTTTAATTACGACTGAAAATCATAGCAAAACATCCCGCGCGTAAAAGAAATAGAAATAGGCCAGTGTGTTATTATTGCATCTTAGATCCTTGCGCGATCGGTAAGGGGCCTCAGTGCGCCGACGCTATCTTTCGGAACGTAACACGGAAAGTCCTGCGCCCGTGCGCCGCTTTTGTTATGACGAACACGCGCGCAGTGAAGGGATAGTAATAAAAACATTAGTCAGCGAAATTGTTAGGTGTAACCATTAACAAGCGTCTTAAACTGGAACGCACATACAGAAGAACGAAATAAAAGTCTGTTCCTGTGCCTACGCACTCTATAAACTAAAACCCATCGTACCACTGCGCATATCACAGCTTACCACGGAATTGTCGGCTCAATATTAAGGTCCGGCCTTTATTTTGGGGAAATTCCACTAATAAGGAAATAATCATAAAGTTTTTTACTAGTGTGTATTCGAATATTTTTTAATAAAAGAGCCTTTAAACTAAAACTACGATTTTAAGGTTTTTCACCCGTGTGTATACGAATATGTTTTGTTAAACTAATCTTGTAACTAAAACTGTGTGGACATACATCACACTTATAAGGTTTTTCGCCAGTGTGTGTACGAATATGTCCTGATAAATTGCACTTTTCATTAAAACATCGTTGACATACATGACATTTATAAGGTTTTTCACCCGTGTGTATACGAATATGTCTTGTTAAAGTACTCTTGTACCTAAAACTGTGTGGACATACATGACACTTATAAGATTTTTCACCAGTGTGTATTTGAATATGTCGTGATAAAGGACCCTTTTCACTAAAGCTACGCTGACATACATCACACTTATAAGGTTTTACAGTGTGTGTACGAATATGTCTTGTTAAAGTACTTTTGTACATAAAACTGTATGGACATACATGACACTTATAAGGTTTTTCACCAGTGTGTATTTGAATATGTCGTAATAAAGGACCCTTTTCACTAAAGCTACGCTGACATACATCACACTTATAAGGTTTTTCAGTGTGTGTACGAATATGTCTTGTTAAAGTACTCTTGTACCTAAAACTGTTTGGACATAAATGACACTTATAAGGTTTTTCACCAGTGTGTATTTGAATATGTCGTGATAAACTAGCCTTTTGACTAAAACTGCTCAGACATACATCACATTTATAAGGTTTTTCCCTAGTGTGTATTAGAATATGTTTGGATAACACACTCTTTAGACTAAAACTGCGTTGACATATATCACACGTATGAGGTTTTTCGCCAGTGTGTATTCGAACATATGTTAATAAACTACCCTTTGCACTAAAACTACAAATATGTTTTGTTAATTCGCCCTCGTGACTAAAACTACGTTGACATACATCACACTTGCAAGGTTTTTCACCAATTTGTGTTGCATGTTGTATATTTTTTTTTACTAGATTAAAACTACGCTGATCACATTTGTAAGGCTCTTTGAAATAAGTGCCAGGTTTGGACGTACGTTTTTGGGTTTTAGGGATAACTTTCGAGTCTGATTTGGCTGTTGTCGTTTGCTCAGCTGTTATTGCGTCTTCTAGTTTTGTTCTTCGTGTGTCTAGTTTTGGTTTCTTCGCAGCGGCCACCCCTGTGATCATAAATATGATACTTAAGTACATTGTTGGAGAAGATTGTTTGCTTACCTTTAGATTAACTAACTAATACTTACTTTTCGTCTCCCTGGCTCTTCGTTTCTCCTGAGATACTTCTTGTTCTTCTTCGACTTCAACTTTAAGCTCCATTAAAGGTACATCATCTTCTAAATCTGATTCAGAGCGTGGTGGTCTATTCTAGATAGCTATTGTTAAAATTTTCCGGTTCCTGCTCTGTAACGAAACAGAAACAGTCAAGAGCATTCCTTTTTTTGTACTAAACACTGACAAAACTTAGTAATACTTACTTCAAAACACTGATTGATCAATAAATTAAAAACATAATAAAAAACAATTTAACAAAAAAATAAAAAGCTATTTCCAAAAACCGGCCAAGTGCGTGTCGGACCACGCACAATGAAGGGTTCCGTAGTTGGAATGAATTTATCGTAAGAACAAACTTAACTTTGTAATTGAAAAACATGTTCTCCCATACGAAATATATGGGAGAACATGTTTTTGCAACCGCAAATTTAAGTTGGTCGATTATTCGTAAACTTAAGTCCACTTAAGTGTGATAGTTTTCCTTTAAACTTCGTTATATATAAGTACTAATGCCGTGACATTTGAATTTCTAACTACAACCGTTTAGTTGGTAGAGGGGGGGGGACACTTGACTCTAACGAAAATTGGTACTATAAAGCTTGATAAGTCACGAACGGTTTACTTATTTAAAATATTTTTGATTAAGTATAATATTTTCGATATCTCAAACTATGGGAAACCGAAAAAAAAATATCATCCCCACTTTACATGTAGAGGAGGTACCCTAAATAATTGTTTTTTTCAAAATTTTATTTTACCACTTTTTCGGCGTCATTAACTTGTATACTCATGCCAAATTACAACTTTCTAGTACCAATAGTTTTTGAGCTAAACCGCGGACAGACGGACATGACGAAACTATAAGGGTTCCTTGTTGACTACGGAACCCTAAAAAAGACGCTACAGACTGATAAATTTCTTTGGTTCTGTATTTTCGTTTCTTGCCGCGGCTTCCGAAATTAGTTATTTTACACTTAGTATATTTTTTTTTGGAAGTTGGATGTTGTTTAAAAAAAAAGGTTTAATTTAGCAGTTTTTAGTTGCGGTAGGTACCTATGCCACACCAAGTCGTATACCACTAATCGCTATGTAAACAACAGTGACAGGAAGTTATATAACATCATCAACATACAGCAAGTGGATTAGATACGTATTATTGAAGCTTACTCCATAACTACCCAAGCAAAGTTAACAAAAGTTATATGGGACCACTATGCAAACTTCCTCTACCAAATGAAAAGAATTTTCAAAAATCGGTCCACTATTGACGAAAATATCAATGAATATTAAAAAAAACCTGCTGATACTCAAACTCAACCTCTTACTTTCGCCCTTTTAGATGTCGGAAATTATCCCACGGGAACGTACTACCGGGATACAAAGTAACCTATATGTTAATCCAAGTTATAAACTGTGTGCCAAGTTTGATCCAAATCCGTTTAACCGTTGTTGCGTGATTGAGTAACAAACATCCAAACACAAAAACTCACATCTATTATATGTAGGAAGTAGGATAGTAGGATAGCAGGAAGTAGGATGTTCTTAAAACATACCTTCACTTTGATATCCATCTACATCAACATCAACATCATCTAGTCCCTCACAAACAGCTGGTAATTCTTCTTTGCTTTCTGTTTGACATTCATCAACTATACTTATGTGCATTATTGGACATTTAATAAAGCCACTGCACTTCAGTGGGTCTTGGTTTATTACAGGTTTGGGCTGTAAAGATGAATATTGTATTAGGAAAATATGCTGAGGATCACAGTCCCATGAGCACAAACTTCTTTCATCATACTTAAGCCACTCAAAAGAGCCTCCACAAGTGGGGATACTTAAGTAGGTTCGATGTACCCTGGAGAGGCTACATGATGTACCCTGGACAGGTTTGAGGCTGTTGATGCTATCAACCTCATTGAACAATGCACCAGCTAATTTTATAATTAATTATTAATAGCTCATGCTGTCATGAGGGAGAACCCATATTAAACCAAACTGCCACACAAGTTTCATACATATGTTATATACAGTATTATGTGGAGTATTTAGCATGTAATAATTACATTTGACAAAAGCGTACATATCAACAATCAACACTCGATAGTATGGTTAGTGTGAAGTCCCGACACAATAGGGATGAGCTTGAGAGTAATCACTTCCACATTGTACTGAAATTGGAAATTATGAGAACAAATGGCTGTTGAGGAATATCTCACCTCATAATCCTCATTCATCATCTGAGCGAACAGCTCTTCGGCTTTCAGACATTTTCTCAGTAATCGGTAGCATTGCTTTAGTTTAACGCAGCAGAAGAAACAAGTGAGCATCGGTCTATTGTCTTCAGTTATAAACTGCAACAAAACTTGTCTTACACTATTTTGTTTATATGAAGAAAATACTTAGCGCCTTCCCATCTTCAAATCTGCATCATATTACACCTCTCGAAGCGATAGTCGAAGAAATAGAAATAAAATGGAAATTAAATAAGGGAACAAATCATAAACGCCAAGTACGTCCCAGAACGTCAGCCTACTTAAACCTTCTTTGTTAATCTTGAACAAAGTGAGAAAAACAAATATGTTAAGAAGATTCGCTCTATCTGCAACACATCGGTGATTATTGAAGTTCCAATAAAGAGAAACACCGTATTTCAATGTACCAGATGCCAGCAATACGGGCACACAAAGAACAACTGTCTCAGACCTTATAGACGTGTGAAGTGTGCTGAAGCCCACAAAACATCAGAATGCCTGAAGAAAGACCGCACTACACCAGCTAAATGTGCTTTATGTTTAGGAAGTCACCCTGCCAACTACAGGGGATGCCATGCGGAAAACGCCCAAGGGAAAATGAAGAACAGGCCACAAGTAATAAAATCTGTACCTCAATCAACACCGCAAATACCGCTATTGGAATTAACAATGATACCAAAGTCATACAGCAATCTAAATTACAAACTATTACTGAACATGAAGAGACAGTTCCAACAAGGACAATCATACCCCAAAGCAGAAACAGAACACATCTCAATCTTCGATATCTATTTTCTCCATGCTATTAATGGAACTTTTATGAACCTGCAATAGCTTAGTATATTTTGCATAAGGCCGTCCCCATAGAAAAAAAACTGTTATGTAAGTAGTATCTTAGATTGTAATCAAAATAATAAAATTTGTCATTATTTTCAAGTAGAAAAAAATTGTTTCAAACTCAAACACAAACTCAAAGCATTTATTTCAATTAAACCATTTACAGGCACTTTTGAATTGTCAAGGAGTCAGTCAGTCAAAAATATGAAGCTAGTTGCCCATTCCAAAGCGTAGGTTTCTATGGAGAAGAACGGGCAAGAAACTCCACGGACACTCTTTAAAAAAAGTTATATTCTTACAAAATATTGTTTACATCATTCATGTTGAAATTATACATGTGAGAACAATGTAGAAAGACGTGTACGTAAAAAGCGTCCGTAATAAAACAATTCAAAAATTAAAATAAGCCGTGGCCGATAAGAGATGACCAGTCCCTACTGATGGCGCCCGTTCACGAACATGACGCATGGATCAGCACCGTTTAGCTCAACCATTTTGAAGGGAACTCAATGATCCAACACACACGCCACCACCAGCGAGACATTTGAGTGAGCATGACATACTCTTAGCCGCCAGGGCATATCAAGTCAATGAAAGACGTACCCAGTAAATGGTAGCTTTATAGAAGGTACATGGTCACAGTGCTCACACATGTGCTATGCAATTATACAATAAAAAAAGAGATTGAAGTTATACAATTCAAAGATAGTTTTTGCAATCTTCAGCAATTCCAACAATATTTTTGAATGCTAATCAATTAGTTTATGCGCCCTTGTGGAGCTGGCTGCTGGACCAGCGTTAAGCCAAGCATTTTTGTCAGCGATATAATCCCCAAGCTTATAATATGCCTGGCAGCATAGTGTGCGTTTTATACAAGATTTAAATTTCGTTTCATTTAGTTGTAGTATATGGGAAGGTATTTTATTGTAACATTTTAAACAGTACCCCATGAAAGATGAGTCTACTTTAACCAGTCTGAAACCCGGTTGAACTAATTGGTCCCTATTTCTAGTACTATAATTGTGTCTTTCACCTCTTTTACTGAAAAGATTAAGATTTTTCCTGACGTACATGATGTTTTCATAAATATATTGACAAGGTACCGTCATAATGTTAATATTTTTAAACAGTTCCCTTAGAGAATCGCGCCTACGGAGGCAATATATTGCTCTAATGGCTCTTTTCTGCAGAATAAAAATAGAGTCGATATCTGCAGCCCGTCCCCATAGTAAAATACCGTAGGACATGATACTATGAAAGTAACTGAAATAGACTAGCCTTGCGGTATCTATATCAGTAAATTGACGGATTTTTCTTACAGCATATGCTGCTGAACTTAGCCGTCCTGCGAGAGATGTTAAATGAGGACCCCATTGCAGCCTTGAATCGAGCGTGATCCCCAGGAAAACAGTTTTATCTACAAATTCTAGCTTCTCCTTATTCAATACTATATCACAATCACTACTTTTAACATTCGGTTTGGTTGGCATAACATCATCCCCGTAGACTTCGTGGCGTAATTCAAACCAACTTCATTTTTAATAGAAATATAATAAATAGCGATGTATTTACACGTGAAAAGTAATTCCGTCCAGCATTCTTTTTATGCACATGTGATTTAAAAGGAAATAGGAATTCTCTTACAACAGATTAGCTCCCAAATAGGGCTTATAACAGTTCTCATGGGAAAACTTTCATGAATCATCATCATGAAAGTTTTCCCATTGTGTAGCTTTATTACCATTTCTAGCTCCCAACAAGGGAGAGCTAGAAATGGTAATAAAGCTACACAATTTCGACATTGTTCTGATATCAGACACATTTCACATCAAGAAGTTCAATAATAGTTCCAGGCTTTAATGTAGACAGCACAAACCACCCAGATGGTATATCACGCGCCGGTTCAGCCATTCTTGTTAAGCAAACTATCAAACACTATCCTTTACTAAGCTACCGATTAGAGCACATACAAGCTGTTAACATCAAAGACAAGGCAGGGTATTTTAATAGGTATATCTGCTTTATATTGTCCACCTAAACACAAGATCAATGAGACTGTCTTCACCCAATACTTCTCAAGTTTGGGCGGACACTTCATAGCAGGGGGAGACTGGAATTCAAGGCACACTCGTTCTAGGATCAAGACTAGTCACAACCCGCAGAAGGGAACTCAAAAAGTCTATTGACAGCACAAATGTCATCACACTGTCAACAAAAGAACCAACGCTCTGCCCAACAGATTCAAACAAGCAACCAGGCATAATAGAGTTATTTATTGTACAGGGAATGTCCCGATATTATTTTCACACTGAGTCATATCTAGATGGATCTTCTAATCACACGCTGATAATTATGACCGTCAGCACCACTGTGATCAACCTCGATAAACCAACCACCATCCACAACAACGAAACCGATTGGAAAGACTTCAGCACCTGCAAAATAATATAAAATTAAATATTAGGCTCAAAAGAGAAAATGACATTGAAGAAGCAACGGAAAATTTCACTAAATTGGTCCAAAAAGCTTGTTAGAAATGTTATGCACCCGAAATTGATAGAAAAATTAAAAAATTTAATTTTCCTAAGTAACTAAGCTATGGTTTTGGAAAAAGGAGACTTCGCGGGGTATGGCACACTAGCAAACACCCCGAAGACAAGACAAAGTACAATAAAATGAGAAAATTGCTTAAATCGGCACTCAAAGAAACAGAGGACCTAACTCTGGAAGCACAATTCGAAAGCCTTTTTTTTTTTTTTTTTTTTTTTGTTCCGGGGTGGAAAATCCTCATGGATGTCCTCCGCCTGGGGCGAGCGGAGGGGTCTGTCAGACTCTTACTGACTAAAAACCACCCCGGTGTTCCGTCTCACACCTACGCCGGGGGTCGCGGGAACGAAAAAACCTCCGCAACCCCCGACTGGTGCCAGCCCGCCGCAGCGGGCCCCTCCTCCTTCATCACCGGCGCACCAGAACACATGGCACGCCGTGACCAACCCAGGGACCAAACCAGCACATGGGCGCCAGACAGCCCCTTGTCTAGGCGCCCTTGGCCCCTCTTCGACGGGTCAGGTCATTGGCCCCACCGTCTACCAATTTTCGGCTGCAGAGGATAGGGAGAGCGGCCTACGCTATACCGACACTCCTCTTCCCCTGCGGCCCCACCGCGTTCGCCATCAGACGGTGGCGACCCCGTCAAGGCCGCGGCAGGGAGGGAGAGCGCTGTACCGCAATACACCTCTCCAGCCGCGGCCCTGAAACCGCAGCCGCGATGCCTCCGATACACGACATCGCGGCCCGCCTCAGTTGCGATGTCGCCACCGCAACCTACTCGTTGGCCGCTACGTCATGGGCTTGGGTCAAAAAGCCCTGACGAGCGGCCCCTCCTCGGGTTCCTCTTGGCTTCACCGTGGGTGCCCAACCCACGGCTAATCCCGCAACGACAATGCGGGAACCCTTCGGGGGGGGGAACCCTTCGGGGGGGACAATTCGAAAGCCTAAGCCAACGTTCGCACGGACGTAAAAATATAGCATTCACAAGAGACCATTTTCAAGGTAAATGTAAGACGTTTCAAGTCAAGTTCAAATTAAAAGAAGTACCAAACCTAACCTGTCTGATACGGGGTGCCCCAAGTCCCGAGCTCGTTTCGCTGGCTCTTGCACCCGTAAATAGTTTTTATTTTTTTTAATAATTAAGAAAAAAAATAATTAATTTGAGAAAAAACGTTTCCATAAAAATTAATGTTGTGGAGGGTTAAGGAGATCCTCTAGAACTCCCAAATAACCTCACATTATTTCTAGCAAGGCGTTTCTAACCCCAACCTGTCACATCTGCCACAAATTATTCCTTGTGGAAATATACAGCAACATATGACCAACCCCAAGAAGTGAAACCTTGACTACATTAAACAACAATCGTGAGATGTGAGAGGCATTCCACAATAGAGCAGGTCCATCGAGTATCATTTGATTGTGTTTGGCATAAGGGCCTACTCTTCAAAATTAAAACAAACTTATCTCACAGCTACTATAGAATACTCGAGTTCTACAGCAATCTGTTAGTTGCTTGTTACAGGTAAGAGAAGAGGATAGCTACTCTGAGTTTCATGAAATAAGAGCAGGAGTTCCAAGGCCCTGTTCTGGGTCCCGTTATCTACACTATCTTCACAGCAGATATACCACAAAATCCAAATGTTCCGCAAAAGTTGCAATTGTATTGCAACTTTTGCCGATGACTCAACAATCCAGCCACAAAGATCCAAAAGAAACCTTGCGAAAGCTGCAAGAGGCAGTAGACTTGACAGATAGCTGTCTTGAGAAGTGGAGAATATTGCAATTGTATCAAAATCCATGCAAGTGACATCCACACTCAAATTCAAAATATTTTATTTCACATAAACCTACAACGAAACGTCAGTCTCTTATGAAACTCAGAAAAGGTCACTGCTCTGCGGTTAAGCTGGGAAGCAATGACTTGACACACAAATACATTTTGTAAAGTATCTGGCTATGCACTTGGACAGGCAACTAACTTGGATAACCCACATATAAGCCAAAAGAAAACAAGCTATTTGGAAATTGTACTGGTTTATGGGAAGAAAATCTAAACTCTCACCTGAGAACAAGTTACTGGTTTACAAAGCTGTGATAAAGCCATTATGGACCTACAGAGAAGGCATGAGCATTAATTATATTCATTCATATTTCATGTTCCATATGTAAGTACTACCTACCTACATAAAATCCAGAATTTCTATCTCTAATCTGGCAAATAACAAACAAAAGATATGTAGTTATTGTAATTGGCAGTAAGTAAATTGCTTCCGGCGTATTTAAAAATTGGAATGAACTGAATCATTTACACATATCACTTATTACGTATTTGCAAACAAATGATCACCTTTAATTTGTTAACATTCCTATCACTCATTGTGAAGTAAGTATGACCAATATAGGTAACTTTTACGTAGGTACTTAATTTACTTATTCAATTTATTTCAGTTGTGAATTATGGGCAAAATATTGCTGTCCAGACAAACCATGGTCAAACAAAGAGTTTCAGTTGAAACTGCACACTGAACACAGAATGCTTTGTCATCGGCATTTTAAGGAAACAGCATTTGTGGACTTCTCATCCAAGAAATTGAGACGTTTTGCTTCACCAGATGTGGAGGTAAGCTAAACAATGAGAACCAAATTTAAAGTAAAAATAGAGTGAAGTAGTGGCAATGTTCTAAAATTAATAAAAACATATCTTGATAGCAGAAAACGGGTCACGGAGATATCTAGGATAAATGTTGAAACTAAATGTGAAGAAATATTTCATTCGCACGAACAAGTAGTCAAGTATGGAGTTCCCCAGAGTAGTGTGATGGGTCCCCCACTATTCATAGTATATATAAATGACTTACCTAAACATGTAAACCAACCAATTACACTCTTTGCTGATGATAGCATTATCACAATTCAATGTAATACTAAAGTTAGCTACAATAATGACATTAATCATTCTCTGACATCAATAATAAATTGGAAGAATAATAATAATCTTAATAAAACTAACGTAATGCACTTCAATCAACGTTTATCAACCATGACTGATCTTAACGTCCAATACAATAATAGAATTGTTACAGAAGTTGACAACACTAAATTCCTTGGAGTGACTATTGATAAAAAGCTTAACTGGAAAGGACACATAGAAGAACTAAGTAAAAAAAATAGTAATTCTTGTTATGCGCTGTTCAAACTGGTCCCAGTACTAAACACCAAATCATTGCTCACGGCTTACCACGGTTTGGTTTCTTCACAATTAAGATATGGGATCATTTTCTGGGGAAACTCAACTGACAAGGACATAAGTACCATTTAAAGCCCAAAAAAGGTGCATCAGGACTATGTTTAAATTACAGTCAACCGAAACTTGTAAGCCCTACTTTAAAAAATATAAAATATTAACTCTGCCTTGCCTTTAAATTTTAGACATTGTCATGTTTGTCAAATCAAATCGACACTTATTTCCACGTCAATCAGAAGTGGTCGATCGCAACCATAGTAGACGCGATGACAGTATTCTCTGTCTACATAGATCGAAAACAGCATTAATGCATATTATAAGAGTGTTTTCTGTATGGCCCCTAAAATTTTCAATAAACTCCCAAATAGTTGGAAGGAGCTTAATGTCCGCCAATAAAAAAATAAATTAAAATTACTGCTAGAAGGGAAAGCATACTACAGTATTCTAGAATTTATTAATGACAACATGTAATGCCGTGTAGTAACCAATATTATCAATACATCTTTCACATAAATAAAGCAACATATTATTAATACCTATGATGATAATTTTAATTGACATTTAATCATTGTTACGTAACTATGACCATATATTTAATTTATTTGTTTTCAAAAATGACATTTACTATCTAATCTAATACAATAACTTTTGTTACTGAAATTTAAATATTTGTACGCCATTAAGTCCAAACATGACTGATCTCAAACTATAATATAATTTAATAACTTGCATGCTCTGTATGTGTACTCATGTTTCCACAAATAAATGAATCTTTAGTGGGACACCTGATAGAAGCGGAGCTTCCATTACACATATATAAAATCTATTAAAGCTATTCAAATATGAGTAATTAAAAAGAGTTAATACTGGATGCTACCTGTCACACTTCTACTCTTTTGTAATCTGTTTAGCTCATTCGAATTGAGTAACAATATGCCCTGCCGAGCCAATGAGGTGCATTCCATCACTGCACTGTCATTATACTTTTTCTGAGTTAGGTCCCCATCCCAGACATGTGATAAGCAGCTTTGCTTCAATAATCTATGGCATACATTGCAATGTGTTTAGGTTATAACACAGAAACATTAATAGATATAATGACATTGATAGTGAACTCTGAGATTTTGGCTGAGAGCTGATGGACATGTATGCCAACCCTAAATAAATTGGGATAAGGGCAGGAGGATGATGTTAAGTTAAAACTATAAAAATCTCTATTGTATGTTTCTAATGCTATACCGCTTATATAATATATGCTTTCTTTACAGGATATAACTATGCCATTTCAACAAGTTGATCATATTAGAGACCCTGTAGCTGGTCCATCACAGCCTCTTGTGGATATATCCAATAGATATTGCCCCTCAACCATTGATCTCCTGGGACCCTCTGGAACACATAACATCACGCCTGTAATTCCTGAAGGGTTAGGCACCGGTGTACCCTCTGGAATTAGTAACAAAATTACAGTAGAAAATAAATTTTTTATGAAATGCAAGAAATATTTGCGAAGTTTGCCTTTTGAAAAAGCAATTGAAGCACGTGAAATCCAAGAAATATCTGCAAATATTAAGCACCAATGATGCTGTGACGAAACTCACAAATAAAATAAGTCCTACATTTGCTTTATTATTGCAAGCACAAATTAAAAATTTTAAGAAGAGTGCTAAGGGACGTAGATGGACTGCTGAAGATAAAATTACTGCATTAAGACTATATAAAAGGTCTCCCACTTGCTACAGGCTACTTAGGCGAATGTTTTGCCTTCCGACTCCATCAACTTTAAAAGTGCTATTGCAGAAATGCAAGCTTAATGTCGGCATCAACAAACAGCTGTTTGAAATTATTGGGAAGTTTTCTTCAGCCCAAGAAGCTCCTGATAACGAGTATATTTTAATGTTTGATGAAATGGCATTAAAAAAACATTTACATTATAATGTTAAAGAAGATGTCATTGAAGGCTTCCAAGACCATGATGTGCAGGGTAGAACAGCACAACTAGCATCTTATGCACTAGTATTCATGGTTGCTGGGATAAGAAAAAAAATAAAACAACCCATGGCCTATTATTTATCAGGCTCTTCAGTCACTGCCGATAGATTAGCAGTCCTAATAAAAGAGGTAAGCTAAATTAATTTATATTCACTGTATGAATGTATAATGTTAATAATTTACTGTATTTATGGTACAGTTGCCTTGCATAAACTTTACCAATAGAGCAAAATATGTAGTTCAAATTATGTTTCTTTTTCAGGTGCTTCAACAATGTCATGAACATGGCATTAATATAGCAGCCACTGTGTGTGACATGGATGGAGTCAATAGGAGGGCTTTAAGCATTTTAGGGGCAACTGTTACCTGTCCACATTTTAAAGCAAATAATAAAAAAATTGTAGCACTTTTTGATCCACCTCATTTAATTAAGTGCTTCAGAAATTTATTTTTAAAGTATGACATAGAATGCTCAACCAATATAACATCAGCTGATGAAAAACAAGGAACAGGTAAAAATTACATTTTATAAATAACTGGCAGTTTTTGATTAATTAAGAAATCTTTTCAATGTGGCAAACTAGCACTGACAGGCCAAATAAAGATAGACTTCGGCTGCCATAAATATAACTAAAATGCCAATTATTATTTACAATCATTTACCAAATAGTTTTAAAGACACCGCTGACAATGTTGAAAAAAATACTCTTCAAACTATTACTATTTACCAGATACCATTATGGACTATTTAGAAGACATCAATAGAATCTGTCCTTTGTAAGTTATATTAATTGACATTGCTGATTGTGAATACATTTGCACGCCATTTTATGTCAGGATATGCTGAAACAAACTACTGTAACACCTTTTTTTTTTGGTTGGGAAATTATCAAATAACTTCTCCCGCTCTGGGCGGGAGAGGGTGTGTCAGACTCTTACTGACTAAAACCCACCCGTGTTCCTTCAGTTGCCTGTACTTGCTAGGAGTCACGGTATCCCTTTCGGACTTTCCCGCGACCCCGGCAGAACTACTGTAACAACTTGTGTACCATATTCTAGCAAATAAATATATTTGATTTAATTGACAATATTTAAACTGTTCATGATACTTAATTATATTTATATTGTTTCAGGTGTAGCTAAATGGAGTCACATTGTCGAATTTTATGAACTAGACAACTCAAATCCGAACTTTGTGTTTGCACCCGGTCTCAGACAAGAACATATGAATCCAAATACGAAACAAAAGATGAGGGTTAAACTAGCCGTTCAGGTTCTGAGCCACACAGTTGCTGCTGTCATGTTAGCTAAAATAGCAAAAGGTAACTTAGTTTATTGAAATGTATGCATATGTAAAGGATTCCTAGATAGTTTTAGGGTTTCGTCGCTCTAAACGGCGAAACTGGAACCTTATAATTTCGTTCTGTCCATCTGTCTGTAAGTCACGGCCATTTTACTTTGAGACTGTTTGCACTATATAGGTGGATTTTTGAGATGGGGCAGTAAGGGCAGCTATCTTAACGGTTGTAGCTACAAGAAAACGGTCTTACGAAACTGTCCTTAACTTTTTGAGATATTTTGATCTGCATTCACAGATTTTGAAAAAATGTACAGTCAGCATGAAACTGGGCACTTTTCACAAAAAGTTATTTTGATGTCAATCGATCCTGTTTCTTATAAGGATCAAAAACTCTTCTAGACCAACTGAGGTTTGAGTACTAGAAAAGTCAGAAATCGCAAATAACTTTTCTCTTACATGTCGTAGGAAATTAGAAATCAGAAATCGCAAAAAAACGTTTGTATGGAAAAACTGTTTTCGAAAGCAACAAACTATCTCAATTATATTCTCAAATAAAATAAAATTGTAACACGTTTTCGATTTTTCAATTTAATTTTTTTTTTCTTTATTTTCGGCCAGTCTATCCATCGTAAAAACTAAGTTGGAGTTTAATTTCTTATGAAATGTAAGGGAAAAGTTTTTTGCGATTTCTGATTTTTCTAGTACTCAAGCCTCAGTTGCTCTTAAAGAGTTTTTGATCCTTAAAAGAAACAGGATCGAAAAGCAACAAAATTTTTTTTTTGGGAAAACTGACCATTTTCTTGCTGACTGTGCATTTATTTCAAAATCTGTGAATACAGATCGAAATGTCTCAAAAAGTTAAGGACAGTCTCTTAGGACCGTTTTCCTGTAGCTACAACGGTTCAGATAGCTGCCCTTACTGCCCTATCTCAAAAATCCACTAATAATAATAAA
The DNA here is from genome assembly GCA_963853775.1 of Xanthia togata. Lineage (NCBI taxonomy): Eukaryota > Metazoa > Arthropoda > Insecta > Lepidoptera > Noctuidae > Xanthia > Xanthia togata. The sequence goes on from OY970815.1 coordinate 4,561,426, forward strand.
TAACACACTAATGATGATTTGAAAAGCTATTTGTTCTAAAAATTTATACTACATTATAATATTACAAATGAGAAAAATAGCTCAGTCTATCTGTATGACTGTTTGTTACGTATACGGCTAATAAACTGCTGAACCGATTTCGATTTTTTTGGTATGGAGATAGATTGAAACCTGCGGAATGACATAGGGCAGTATTCATCCTAACAACGCGGTAGGAGTCACGGGTGGAAACTTGTAGTAAATAAATTGATACATTCTTATATTTTAAATCATCATAATAAAATGAAATATTTTGTGATTACAGGTGATTTAACTGCTGACTCGGCTGTGACGGCGGATATCATAGACAGAATGGACAAGCTGTTCGACACGCTGAACAGCGACACGGCGGATCTGCGGAGAGGAAAACCATTCTCGACCCATTTAAAAATTTCATCACCTCATTTTAAATTTATAAGTGAAATGAAAACATTTTTGCAGTCACTGCAATTTCTAGGCTCCAAATGCACACCACCATCGCAAATAGGTTGGCTGTGGACGCTTAATGGTGTTCAGATGTTGTGGGAGAGTTTGCGCCACAAAGAGAAAATTATAAAAAGTCTTGCGACTCGAAGGCTACAACAAGATCCTTTAGAAAATTTATTTGGGTGCATTCGAGGAAATTGTGGTTCAAACTGTAGTCCTACCACTGGCCAGTTTGTCGCAGGCTTAAAAACGGCTATTATAAGCAACCTTTCTCACATTGGTGGTGGAAACTGTGAGCTCGATAGTAATGAGGTCATTATTGACAATTTTAAAATGTTTTTTGGAAAAAATAATCGGCGTGAAAGCCGTACCGAAGAAATTTCAACCTCATCTTCGGTATGGAGATTTAATGACGACAACATTCACCAGGAAGTATTTGAGGAGAATGGTGAATCACAAGCATGTGCCTATGTGTGTGGATTTTTGATAAAAAATTTGAGAAATCAAAACTGCGAGAATTGTAAAACAATATTTACGACTGCAGACCGAACAGTTATGCATTCTTTTATACAGTTTAAAGAATATAATGATTTTAAAGAATCTCTAAATTATGCAAGTAAAAGCTTTGTTCTCTGTGTGGAATTTTGTGCCACCTATATAAATGACTATTTGTCAACGAATGCACATAAAAAAGCATTAATACATGATCTATCAAACATGTTAAAAGTTTCCGTCAATTTTAACTTTTTAAACGATTGCGAGGAGCACAAAGAGCATAATATAAATCATATAATTGAAAGTGTATTTCATATAACAATTAAAAGATTTTGTACAAAAAAAAATAGATCTTTTTCCCAGGAATCCGCCACAATAGCACTTAAGAAAAAAATTAATTTACTGAAACATGTGTAGGTAGTATTTTTCTTAGTGCTATTGTGCTTTTAATTATATAATTTATATAATGCTCTTCGTGCTCCGTGCAATCGTTTAAAAAGTTAAAATTGACGGAAAGTTTTAACATGTTTGATAAATCATGCAATCATGTTCAATCATGTTTTTATGACAAATCTTAATCATCTAAATAGGTGGCACAAAATTCCACAAAGAACAAAGCTTTTACTTGCATAATTTAGAGATTCTTTAAAATCATTATATTCTTTAAACTGTATAAAAGAATGCATAACTGTGTGGTCTGCCGTCGTAAATATTGTTTTACAATTCTCGCAGTTTTGATTTATCAAATTTTTTATCAAAATTCGTTTCGTCAAAATGTTAACATTAATTATTATATTGAACCACCAATATTATTTATTTCAGTTTCCTTCTCCGCGATCTGACATGTATTGAGATTGTAAAAGCATTTTTCTTTTAACCATTGCGTTAGCTTTTTTTTGACATGGGTAAATCTTTAAAAGAGTCATGTAGTTTGTGATATAACATCATTTATGTACGAGTTCCTTTTATACAATTCGAGCCTGATTTGCGGAAAACAGCTCATTAAAGGAGGAATTTTACTCAAGTAAATTCACGTTGTTGGTTTTTGTAATAACATAAATTTACTTAAGTAAAAGTCAAATTTATAAATAACAACTTGTTATGTATAAAATCGACTGCCCATTTTCATAGTTCCTATGTATGTAATACGTATTGTGTAATTTATAATAAAAGTACTTCTGGGATAAAGGCAAACTACTGTTTTTATTATGTAAGAAGCTTTGACTTTTACAAAAAACTACAAATTTGTGATTTTGTCAAAATTCAAAGTTTTCTACAATCAAGAATTGTCTCCTATTCACCTAAGTTAATTTAAATATTAAGGCTGCTAGACCACCAAAGCGGAGCTGGAAAATTGTAACCAGTGAAATTGCACATCGGTTACAGTTTCCCAGTTCTGCTTTGGTGGACAGACCTTTAAATAAATATTTCAAAGAAATCCGATTTAGAATTTCCCGCTTTCACAAGTTTTCGGGGGCATCCACCAGGAGGCGCCAAAAACCGTACCGTTTTATTTGTACGTAGTTGTCATTCTTCTCTTAGAGTAAATATGTTCCTTGATCAGAACTCAGAATAATAACTAAACTATGCTTTAGTTATTATTCTGAGTATCAGAACATCCGTTCACAGATTACTATATACACAGACTACTTAGAGATTTAACTATATATTAATAATTAACGATTGTATTGACTTGTGGTGTTTACGCCACAACACAGATATCTGCGCACAGACTACTTTAAAGATACTAATACTACGTATTATCATTTATCACGTAGTATCTTTATGTAAACTCCATTTCAAGAAAGAAGTCCCGCGGCATTATGTGGAACTAATTACCTATTATATGTAGGTATAGTTAGCAACATTCCGACAACAACCCTCCTACCTCATACAGCTTTCTCTACTGTGGATTTTTTAACCAGTGCATGCAGTGTCTCCAACTCTATTTGTAAAAATTACGGTGTTGCTAGTCTAAAAATACGGTATTTGGTGTAAAATTACGGGAGATTTTAAATTAAAAATACGGTAAATTTACGGTAGCTTTATTTCACAATCATACATAAAATTTCTGGCGTATCAGCCTTTGTGTACATAGAAACATTAATACTTTTAATCATTTTATCAGTAGGATGGAAATCTGCGCAGTTTTGTCCTGTTCTCATAATGAGTTGCTGCGTAAATAGATTCCCAGCAATAGACTTTGTAGACAATTGGCACCTTTTTTTCGTTTTCAAGGCAGTAATGTGGCTAAAAATGCGCTCGCAATCGGTGTTAGAGTGGGGCAATAACAGCATTCCTAGCATAAAATTTGCTAAATTATAGAGTGGTCCGACTGGTCGCGACTTTAGTATTAATTTCTGACACCCTATGCCAAAATACATCTGGAGGATCGTTGACGTCTGAGATCACATAAATTAAAGTTGACAAAATGCAAAGCTAAGGCTTAGTTCTACTGCAGTACTGTATTCAATAACTTCGTAATTTGGTCTCATACGTTTCGTCTACTTGTCTATGCACACAAGTTGATTGTATGGGGAATACCCCAGGGAATGATACAGTGTTGTCATTTTCAAACATTGTTTCAAATAAAAATAAACTATATGTTAGGTTGGGTACATCATTTTTAAGGCGCCACTCATAAAGATGAAATTACGGTAGAATTGAACATGTCTACGGTAGGTGGTAGATATGTTAAAATTACGGTAGGTTTACCGTAATTACGGCGTTGTTGGAGACACTGAGTGCATGAGATGTCGAGATAAATAAATATTTATTATGAATCGTCTCTTACGACAAGTGGCGCCGCCTCTGTGGTACTTCTTTCGTGAAATGGAGTTTAGTCTGTGGTAATCTGCGCCACATTGAACCACAGACTGCATTAAAGCAATATTGCATTTAAGCATTATTGGTAATAGCTAATAAGTTGGACAGCCCATTGGTGTGGAGCCTCACCCAGAGGACTAAGTCTCTTTTAGTTATTAGGTACTAACATAGTTTTTAAGTTCATACTAACATTATAAATGTAATTGTAATGGATCTTTGTAGTTGTCTGAAATAAATATATTATATATATATATATTAAACAAAAAACAAAAAAAAACAAAAAACAAAAAAAAAAAAACAATCAGAAAACCTTTAGAACCGGCCTAAAAGATGAAACGTTATCTAAACCAGGGCTGGTAGCATATGACTGAATTTTAAAGTTTAATTATCGTTGATTATGATCTGTCATTTCACTTATTCATATCTTTAATTCTTTTATTAGGCATTATGGACCCAGCCATGGTTCTGGTAATAATGGTGCCCAATATAATTAAAAGGAACAAACACTAAACAAACCTGATAGAAATTCATTAATTCTTCTTGCCCTTGAACACTAAAATCTCCCTTGCTCAAACTCTCATTCAGCCCATTATAGATTACGCCGATGCCTGTTATTTGGATGCCACCGAGGAGCTTCCTCCGAAGCTGCGAGACGCAAAACGTCATAAGTGGGCACAAGCACCGTGCGTTGACAGATGCCGCGATAACAATAAACAATGGGCACAAAAAATTGTCTCCTGCTGTTTATATTGGCTCTCGGCGCACAATGTAAACTGTGTTGTGTTGTTGAATACATAGAGCATCATATTACGTATAAACAATGCTCGTAGGACGAGAATCGTATTTGTAAAAAAAAAGTTATTATCAGATAAGGCGGGAAAAACCTGTTTGTTCCTGTTTTGTTTGGCTATTTCTGATAAAACTACTGTTTCAATTTACAGGAAACTTTGCAAGTTACATAATGAATAGATAAGTAATTTAAAAAAAGCGTTTGTTTGAGAGTCCTACGTAACATTTTCAAATGATTGAAACTCAAATTTCATAGCGCGCGGAGCCATTTTTGTGAGTTTGCGTACTATTACGCGTAACTTTTATTTCTGATAAAACTACTGTTTCAATTTACAGGAAACTTTGCAAGTTACATAATGAATAGATAAGTAATTTAACAAAAGCGTTTGTTTGAGAGTCCTACGTAACATTTTCAAATGATTGAAACTCAAACTTCATAGCGCGCGGAGCCATTTTTGTACTATTACGCGTAACTTTGAAAATTCACATCCGAGTTACAGTGACTTATTTCATATATTTTTTTTTATTAGGATACTATTTATACCTTTATTGACGGATATCTACCCCTAACTCGTAATAATATACCATTATAATTGTATCGACCGACATTTTATCGTCACTGTACTGAGCGTCACCATGGCGAACGTCACAGTGAAGAACTGAAGAATGTGTCACTTTCAACTTTTTTTTTAGTGTTCCCTGTTAATTTTTTTGGTAGTGAAGCATTCAGTGTACTAGAATATCATTCTCCCCATAGACAAAAATTGCCACAAACGATATAAACCCTTAATTCCATGTATAATTAGAGATTTTTACCGCGTGTACCAGGTGGAACGATATCGTTCCAGCGCGGCTCACAATGCTCACATCCGAGTTACAGTGACTTATTTCATATATTTTTTTTTACTAGGATACTATTTATACCTTTATTGATGGATATCTACCCCTAACTCGTTATTATATACCATTATAATTGTATCGATCGACATTTTATCGTCACTGTACTGAGCGTCACCATGGCGAACGTCACAGTGACGAATGCGTCACTTTCAACTTTTTTTTTTGTGTTCCCTGTTAATTTTTTTGGTAGTGAAGCATTCAGTGTACTAGAATATCATTCTCCCCATAGACTAAAATTGTCACAAACGATATAAACCCTTAATTCCATGTATAATTAGAGATTTTTACCGCGTGAACCAGGTGGAACGATATCGTTCCAGCGCGGCTTGACGTAAGCGTTTACAAAATATATGTATTCGTTTTGTTTTAACCTTAAAAAGTACGATCACGTCTCTAACTTTCGCAAGATACTCAAATGGCTCCAGGGGGGGTAAAGTTACATTAAAGTTCACAGCAATTTTTTTAGGTGCGCCATCTATTACTTGTGTTCTTAATTAAGGCAAACAATTCACATAGGACTTACTAGATGTCGCTACGTTACGACTTAAGACTATAAAGTTGAAAATTAATATTTTAATTTCTAATTAATTTTCATTATTTTAGTTAAATTTTAAAGACAAATATTTGCCCGTAATTTAATTACGGGCAAATATTTGTTTTTCGTTTATCGATTTATTTTATCGACGGTTAAAAAAAATCACAAATGTCAAAATTCAAAGTTGTCAAAAGAAAATGGCTGATACGTTTTTCAATTTGCGTGTGCGCTGAATTGTTTTCGTGTTGTTTATGCTGTTTTCTTTGCTGCTAATACGTTGAGTTGAAGCTCTGCTCCTCCGTAAAGGCTTGAAGAGTTCATCATCAGATTCGTCGTCCGCCCTTGCGTTGAGTGTATCCGCGGGGCGAAGGCCGATTGAATTCGGTGTCTGCGATATTTGGACGATAATAGTTAAGTGTTGCGGTATTGGACGCTATTATTTAAGTGTTTTTACAATGCCTTCTACGAGACGATGTGTGTTTGGATGCGACACTACAGGTAAGATTTCTCGCCTCTCCCCAAAACCCCTCTTCTGTCTATTGCGCTCCGGAGTAACTGGACAGTGTCGCAAAAGGACAGATTCTCAGCTGGACAGTTTCGCAGCTGGACAGATTAGTGACTGGACAGAGTACAGTCGTGAAAAAATAAGATTATAAACTATTGAACATAGGTATTAAATTTAAAAGGTTATTCAAGGAAAGTATATAACACAAAGGCACGACAATCGAATAAGGCCTGTCTTATAATCTATTGTATTAAGAATTGGTAGGTACTACTAAACCAAATCTTCAATTTGGAACTTTTGATTACGGGGAGAAAATTAATATTGAGATAATGATAAATTTAAATTGCAGTACCTACCTATGTATGGGCTCTTCAACAATAGGGATGATGACTAAAAAAATGTTTACTGTCCGTCATGTAGATTATGAAAAAATATTGTACACGTATTTTTTCTTTTTTTACGTTATCAAAAGATTACGGCGATACATTGAGTTAAAATGTGCCATGACGTCACGAGTATGATGTAGATTTAATACATACTTGTCACGTAACAACCCCTCCTCCCCAACTTTAACGCGTTTTATCTAAGTCATTTTTTATTATTATGATAAGGCAAAAAATAAGAGTAATATTTTTTTGTTATCTGACTGACGGACTAATTAGAATTTCTTTTTTTGACCCAGGCATCATCCCTATTACAGTTATGTTCAAAATGAAATGATTAATATAATCATTTAGACTAAATGATCAAAGGCTCCTCAAAATTTTAAAGGAGCCGACTAAATAATAGGAATGTCAATAACCTCGGTCTGTCAACAGAAACTTGAAATATATGGCTTCCAAAAGAAAAATTGCTGTTATTTGTTTTTGTTCAATTTGTTATCTGTTTTTGTTATATCTGAGTGACTTAGCTCCAAAATGAGTAAACGAGGTGCTGTTTTGCTAAATAGTCCCAATATAGCGGAAGGTCATTTGTATTTTTAGTTGGATCACATTGTATTATTGCATGGTATGATTTTGATAAAATACATGATAATTAAGAAGATATTTTTATATTTGGAGTTTGGTAATTTTTTTAAACTAAATTATTTGCAGGTGTCACAATCCACAGGTTTCCAAATCCTAGAGTCTTCCAAGAGCGCTTCAGGATATGGGTTGGCTTAGCTGGTGCCTCAGTCAGTGGCTTGACCAATATGCAAATATATAATAACAGGATGGTTTGTGACAAGCATTTTGCAGAAAGTGACAAGAACCGCAATAGTCGCTTGAATGCTCTAGCTGTTCCTCACCTGCATATATCAAGTAAGTACCTTATGTAAATGATTCATTCATAATGCGTTATTAGGAATTGCCTAAACTAAATCACATTCTTCTATTATTCTATAGTAGCAACAACCATAATTTAAATGAGTAACATACATGGTGTCCACTGCTGGACATAGGCCAAGACATAGGACAAGATAAAATTTAGATGCCTTTTATTGCGGAGCATCCAAATCATACTCATGTATGTTCCGCGATTATTAGTGGTTTAAGAGATATAATTTTTTCAATTTTTTTTTTTCATAATTTTCTTCTGACATCGTTTTGATGAAAATTGAGCAGTCATGGGACGCCTGTATTGAGTTGTTTTTGTTGGTTGACTTCTTTGAATATGATTCTCATAAGGAATAAATCCAAAGTATGCATCCCCTACTTAGCTTGTGCTGCCTCACTTAATGATTTTTTTAAATCAATTTTTACACATAATTCATATTATTTTTTTAAAATTATTATTTACACCTGTTTCATATTATTATTTCCAGTGCCACTTCAGCCTGTTGCATCTAAAGCAAATCTCAACCTGCAATCAGATTTCCCAAGTAAATCAGTTAAAATTTTAGGTAAATAAGTATTTTGTTATATTTTACTTTGCAGCCTAGATGAAATATTATTTAATCTATACTATCTGTACTAATAATAATATTATAGAGGAAATATTTTTTTGTTTGTTTGTACCGAATAGGCTCCGAAACTCCTGGACCGATTTGAACAATTTTTTCACCAATAGAAAGCTAAATTACCAGGTAGTAACATAGGCTGCAATTTATTAAAAAAAAAATAGAGATCCTTAAGAAAATTGCAGTAATGTAACCGAAAGTAGCAAAATGTTGCCTATAAAATTCATTATTTGGCGTGCGCTGAGAAAACTATTGATGATACATAAAAAATATGTACTACATGATTAGAGTACTCATTATGACCTACAAAAAAAATCTGCAACGGAATATATCTGAATTAACTCATAGGGTACTTTTAATTCCAGTAGTACGTTGCCTTGGGACATTTTCCGACATCCACGCGAGCGAAGCCGCGGGCAAAAGCTAGTGCAATATAATTTTGAAAGATTTTTTGAAAATGTTATGTTTGCTAAAATGTAATTTTAAATCTTTTCAGAAGCAACAACTCCGTCGACCCAGAAGGAATTTTATGTTTGCGATGATCCTGTGCCTACAACTTCTAAAGCATCGCTTGCCTCACGTAAGTAGTTTTTGTTATTACAAGTTATTTTAAAAAAGTGAGCAGGCACGGGTCGCTTGGTTATGGAGTTGTTTTTGTTGGAATTTACTTCTTTAAATATAATTCTCACGAGGAACAAATCCAAAGTATGCATCCACCTACTTGCTGGTGCTGCCTCACTTATTATTTTTTTTAAATTATTATTTACACCTGTTTCATATTATTATTTCCAGTGCCGCTTCCGCCTGTTGCATCTAAAGCAAATCTCAACCTTCAATCATATTTTCCAAGTATATCAGTTCAAACAGGTAAATAAGTATTTTTTTATATTTTACTTTGTAGCCTAGATTTAATATTTTTAATGCAATATAATTTAGAAACATTTTTTTTGTTTGCTAAAATATAATTTTAAATATTTTCAGGAGCAACAACTCTTTCGACCCAGAAGGAATTTTATGTTTGCGATGATCCTGTGCCTACAACTTCTAAAGCATCACTTGCCTCACGTAAGTAGTTTTGTTATTACCAGTTATTTAAAAAAATTGAGCAGTCACGCTCACGGGACGCCTGGCAGATGTGAAACATCGAAACTATTTTGTAAAGAAAATATACATGAAAGCATGGTTATTTAAAGAAAATAAATATGATATAATCAAAAATCAGAATATTCAGATTTTTTTTAAAGAAAAAAATAATTATTCTATATTTAGAAGCCAATGTCTCGGATTGGTGCCTTTTTAAAAGTAGCTGCCCATTAACCAGACCTTGTTAGATGGATTGAGTACATTCATACAAACAATAGTTAGTATAGCAGTTCAGCTCCAAACTACACCCGTTCCGAGATTAACGCTACTAAAATATGTTATCAGTATTTTATTAGGTACCAAAACTGAAAATATGTATGTTGTATACAGTCTTATCATGTTTACTCTGATTTGAAATCCTGTTTGGACCCAAATTAGTCAAGTTACCATTAGTGACGTCAAGTCATTGATGGAAAAATAGTGAAATATCACAAAAAAATGTGAAATTTTTGTAGTTTTAATGGTGTATTTCTAATTTTCCAGGTTCAAGATCCACTTTGTCATCAGTGCGAGTGGAGTTTTATCAAAATACTCGAAAACAGCTGCGAAAACTCAGAAGCGAAATATGTCGGCTACGGAAAGGGGGAAAAAATTTAAAGGAAAGACTGCAAAGAGCTGAAAAATTGTCCAGTAAAGATATGCTACAAGCATTAACTAAGAAAATGTCTTTACCAGCAAAACTATTCACGATTTTGCAGTTTAGGGAATGCGGTAAAAAACCGAAAGGACGTCGATTTCTTAAGGAAGAAAAAGTTTTGGCACTTTCCTTATATAAAAGAAGCCCTAAATGTTATGCTTTAATGTCTAAGTGCTTTACATTGCCGTCAGCAAAATCTTTAAAAAACCTTCTTGCGAAAGTAGTCATTACAGAAGGGGTTAATCCTGTAATATTTAATAAATTAGCGTCAAATGTTAAAGATCTTCCAAATGACGAAAGGTTGTGCATTTTAATGTTTGACGAAATGTACATTAACCCACAAATTCATTATAATGAAAGGGAGGATAAAATAAAAGGTATTGATTCATTTAATAAGCATAAAATTGCTGATCATGCACTAACCTTTATGGTGAAAACCATAAAAAATAATAAGAAGCAACCTGTAGCCTATTATTTTACAAATTGCCTAAATGCATTACAGCTAAAATCGGTTATAAAAGAAGTAGTGCATGAAATGAATTCTGCAGGTTTAAAAATTTTAGCAACGGTGTGTGATCAAAGCCGCGTAAATGTATCTGCAATTGACAGTTTAGTGGAGGAAGCCAAAAGGTCATATTTACGAAAAGGTAAAGAATGGCGACATGATATTTTCATTGTCGATAGAGTAGCTATTATACCAATTTTTGATGTCCCGCATCTTATTAAGGGAATAAGAAATAATTTATTGAACAAAGACGTGACCTACGTAGATTTTAATGACTGTGATAAAGAAAAAATAGTAAAATGGGAATATTTCCAAAATATTTACGAAGCTGATAAAATTGATGGAGAGTTAAAAGTTTTACATAAATTTACTGAGGAACATGTTTATGTTGAAAAAATGAACAAAATGAAGGTGAAAATAGCCACACAGTTATTAAGTCACAGTGTTGCCGTGGCAGCAAATCACTTAACCAGAACTGGGAAAGTGGACCCTGCGTGTCGCCAAGTCATACCTTTCGTCAAAATGTTTGACAACCTTTTTGACTCACTAAACTGTCATAATTTTTGCGAGGTAGATGGAAAAATGTATAGGGCAGGTGTCAAGCAAAATTCTCCCCATCATAGGCTGTGGACAGAAGCCATTAGATTTTTAAAAAATTTAAAATTTTTTGAAAAGAAATTAGTTGGCAATAACTTGATAATGGTTGAAAGAAAAACCATTCCATCAGTTAAAAACTTCATTAAGACGATAGAGGGTATGCAGGCCATTTGGAAGGTTTTGAACAAAAAATATGGTTTTTGTATAATGTTGTGCAGAAATTTAAACCAAGATCCTATCGAAAACTTTTTTGGCAGAATAAGAGGTGTAGGTGCTCGAAATGTGTCCCCTAACAGCGTTTGTTTTGAAGGAGCCTATAAAGCACTTTTACTTAATAATTTTTCGTCCTCACACTCCATAAAATCGAATTGTGAGGACGACATGGGAGCGTACTTCCAGTCCCTAGATTACATGATTGACGAAAAAAATTATGTAGAACAGGATAAAGATTTACCAAATCAAGAAATTGTGATAAATGAAGACATATTGTTGGATACTCCAAATGTTCAACCTATGGAAGGAGCTGGACAAAGAGGTTATGTTTGTGGATGGGTCATCACAAAGTGTTTAAAATATGTATGCAAATCTTGTAAAACATGTAAAAAAGATTTTCTTGACACTAGAAATATTGAAAGCAATGCTTTAATAAGAGCAAAAGAATATAATTACTATAAAAAATCGCTTATATATCCCTCGATAGAGGTAACAAATTTATTTGCAGAAATACAAAAAATAACGGAATCAATATTAAAAAATAATGTACCAAAAACAAATTTAAGGAATAATATAAAAATGTTTGTTGACATGTTTGTCACTTTTCCTTTTAAATGTGAAGAACACAAAACAGTAGTAAATTTTTTTTTTGTCTCTAAAACGATTAATGTTTTAATTTATAGTTGGTGCCGAATAATTAATAATATATTAAACGGCAAAATAAAATATGATGGTGATGATGAAATGAAAAAATATGCTCAGGAATACTATAATAAACGAAAAAAATATGGAATTGAAAAATAAATATAATTTTACTATAGTAATCTTATCACCATTACAACTTATCTCATCACCATTACAAGTATGTAAACACACTAATATTTTTAAGGCGAAAGTTTGTATGTTTGATACTTCTTCAAGCTCAAACGGCTGGACCGATTTGGATGAAATTCGGTATTTAGATAGCTGGATTAACACATAGACTACTTTTTGCAGCTAGTTATTTTTAATATACATAATTGAAACGTTTGTTGACATGTTTTTAATTTCTGTTGTTAATTGTGAAGAACACAAAACATGGTTTTAGTCACAAAATAATGTTTAACCAATGTTTTCATATCGTCATCATATGTCATTTTGACTCATTATCTTTATTTGGTACTAGCTATATTTATGTATTACTAGCTTTTGCCCGCGGCTTGGCCCGCGTGAATGTCGAAAAATGTGTTAACCCGTCGCGCGCGCAATTAGCGACACAATAGAATTTTATTGTTATTTGCACACGTGGGGTTCAATCGACATTTTAAGAGTTAATCCAGGTTATAAACTGTGTGCCAAATTTCATCCAAATCCGTTGAGCCGATTTTGCGTGATTCAGTAACAAACATCTAAACATACAAACTTTCACATTTATAATATTATTAGTGGGATAAGTATTTATTTTAGTTTTAGTAAAAAAATAATGTTTATTGACCAATGATAAATATAATCCTGGAGGATGCGCTAAGGTAGCCCGCGAAATTCAAATTTTCTTACAATTTGCAGGTCAGTGTCAGGTTGTATGTTGATTAAAATATGATTCGCGGCCGTAACTGACATCGCTTTACAGAATTATATTCATTAGAATCAGCAATACAACTCCATAAGTTACAATTGACTTCAAACCTCATGATTTCATGAAATCGCTAGATTTGAAGTCAATTCTAACTGACAATGCTTTAGAATTATATTCATTAGAATCAGCAACACGAGTACAACTCCATAAGTTACAATTGACTTCAAACCTCATGATTTCATGAAATCGCTAAATTTGAGGTCAATTATAACACTGACCTGCAAATTGCTAAAAACGTAAGAAAATTTTAATTTCGCGGGCTACCTTGGCGCATTCCCCTTAAATACAAGGTGAAATTGAGTTCTTGTGTATCCTTTAAAGGGGGTTATTGTACTCATCATTATGTACACCTTTCACTATGGGACCAAACCTGAAATCGTCAAAAATAAATATTAAAAGAAAACTGAAAACTTTAAAGGATCATCTCCTCCTTTGGAGGATAAATTCAATTTGACCATGAATAGTTGAGACAAAAAAGATTATACAGGGAAATTGTAATAATCGTAAGCAATACGGAATAGTGAAATAAAAAATATTTTATGTAGTATTCTTAACACCATCAATTTTATTTTGCCATTAATATACCTACGTAATTGTAAATAGGATTGTCGACATGTTTGAAGTAAAAAACGTGCACAAGAGTAGGTAAACGTGAACATTTTATACAGTAAAAAACAAATAAATCTATGTATTGAGTATTCAACAAGCTTTTTTCTTTTAAAAACTAAATTAACTTTTACAAAATAACTAGGGGAATAAATGTGCATATTTTCCATGCTTATAGATTGATTAATATTCATGGGTAGTGTTTTTATTTTCAAACACACTACCAAACATAGTTTGGTTTTACATAAAAATCAATCTATAAGTGGGAAATATTTGCAAAAGCAACCAAATGAAAATGAAGGCTAAGTAGGTATGTATAGTATGGTTAATTAGGAACACAAAATCCAGATGGCGTTACTTGTGAGATTAGCATAAAAATCCCTTGAGATGGCACTCTATACCAGTATTATAAGTGCTCTGTGAATGGCTCCCTATTCGACTTCGCAGGAATTCTCGGATATTGTGTCTGCTATTTAACCGCTTTTAAGCCAGGCGCGCCTATGACGTCAATCACATAACGTCAAGTACCGGTCTCCGACAGGATGACGTTTTTACGACCGCGATAACAAAAAACACTCGTCAGCTTGTTTTTATGAGTTCTTGTTACGTATTGTAAATATTTTTTGGGTTCGTGAATGAACAGACCATATTATGAAGTGTAAGCTAAGCTCGTATTATGAGAATTGTATTTATAATAAAATGATGTTATCAGATAACTGGCTGAAAATGTTTTTGTGTCTGTTTTTTCTTGTTCTGATAAAACTACTTTATCAATGTACACGAAATTTTGTAAATAGCAATGGGAATAGATAAACTATCTAAAAACAGCGTTTTTTTGAGAGTCCTACGTAACATTTTCATAATATGATTGTCGAAAATTGTACGACTTTGAATACCGGTTTTTGTCGAACATAACTTTGTTCGTTATAAAGTTTTTATGGTACTATTTCGTGATAATACTATATAATAGTATTCATTAACTACTTAAAAGTAATAAACACTGACTTACCTTCCGATTACACGCACAAAACACACACTAAACTCTTTTATTCACAATATTCACTTTTTTCACTAATGGTTTGTTTACATTTTTTTGGTTGGTTCAAAACTGGTATAATACGATATTATTTAGTGCAAATATCCACGATGTAAAAACTACTTAATAAGCGAAATAACACCACTTCCCGTCGATTTACACACAAAAACAACTAAAAAATACCGAAATTCTTTACCAAGCGCGCACTCTCGACCACACGAAAACAAGATGGCGAGAAGTAGCGAGAACAAGAACGAGAACTGCCAGTTTCAACTTTTATTCTAATGTTGCCTATTGATATTTTTGTATTTAAATGCTTTTGTTGACGAGAATATCCGTCAGGCCATAGACTAAAACTGCGTTCAAATGATATTAACCTTTATTTAGTAGTAAAAATAGAGTTATAAGCCGCGTGAGTCACCCGTCACGTATACGGGTCGCCCGGGCTCGACGCTGTCGGCGGTGCGGTGACCCGCATACGGGATGGTAAGAATTCGCCGGCCTCCTTCATAATCCTAAAAACTCCTTCATAACTGCGGGAGCGCTTTTCCTATGCCCGTCCTTCTGATATCTGATGTGCCTATGCCTTGCAGGTCGCATCTTAGAAACCTGCTTAAGTCCCCTCCCCACTCCACTGACTGGATATGGTATATATATGGTGACTGGAATTCACTTCCACCCCAGACTCAGATCCACCTTCTCTTACAACGGGCTGTCAATAACCTTGGCGCCTGGTTTAAGAAATGGAGAATCGAGGTGAACCCTGACAAAAGTCAGGCGGTTTTATTCATAAAACCGCGATCTAGACCCCCTCACATTCCCCGACCACTCACCTTGTTAGGCAAGCCTATCCCCTGGGAGAAGCAAGCCAAGTACTTGGGAGTCATCCTCGATCATTACCTCAACTTTACAGAGCACATAAGGTCGGTTCGCTCGCGGGCCGCCTTCGCTCTCAGTAGACTTTACTACATCGTTAATGCACGCAGCAAATTGTCACTCAAGTGCAAATTGCGCATCTACACAGCGTGTATCCGCCCCATCATGACCTATGCGGGTGTCGTCTTTGCACACACATCCCCCAGAAACATCCATAAGATGCAGGTGATCCAGAACAGATTTCTTAGAAGAGCCACGGGCGCTCCCTGGTATGTCAGGAATATTAACCTCCACCTAGATCTCAAAATCCCCACTATCCATCAGTTCCTAAAACGCATTGCAAAGCGTCATTTTGATTCCGCCGCCAATCACCGCAACCCTCTGGTTGTTGAAGCGGCCAATTATACCCCCTCCCGCATTAGTCGATTTCGCCGTCCTAGGCATGTCCTCTCCGATCCAGATGATCCAACCACTCTCCTCCAGGAGAGCAATAGGGCCACCAGTACAGTGCACAAACACACCCGACACCCGTCGTACCGACCTCGCCGCCAAGGTCCTCCGCGCGCGCGACCCTCACGAGTAAATAATACTCCCCCCCGACCCTTGTCCGATGAAGCGTCAGCCCGCGCCGCAGCTGAGCGCGTAGCTTTAAATTCCCCGTCTAATAATAATATATCAGTGATCCAGCCTGTCCCATCTTGCTGTCCCCCCCTCAGCGACGCCCTAAGCCGAGGTTCGTACCCCACAGGGGGTGCCCTTAGCGAGCGTTCGCCTAATTTTAATTTAGAATAGTTGCTCCTGGCTGGAGGCTTTGAGTGTAGTGCTTAAGGCAGCCACAGGATTGTTCGGTTGAGCAGTAAATACCTTAGTGGTATACCTGCGAGATGCCATAGTTAAAAAAAAAAAAATCACTTCCACCCGACATTAGGGACTGCCAAACTGTTGCTGTATTTAAAAGAAGAGTGAAAGAACACTATCTTTCCACTTCGTCATAGTTGCGTAGGTATTTATGTTGTATTTTATTTATTTTAGAAGTATGTATGTATGTATGTTCGTAATTATATTGTCATAAAATTTGTTTTATTTTATTGAGTGAATTGTTTTGATTTTATGTATTTTACTTTCTCTCTACTCTTACACACGGTGTCTACATCTCTTTTTACCCTCTGTCCTATCGCAGGTATGCTGGAAGAGATTTTTTTAGAAATAAGCATCACCTTTGTACATATTTTTCTGTTCTTTTCATCTTGTCTGTTTATTTATGTGCGTACCTAGATGGTTAAATAAATAAATGACAATTTAAAGAACTTTATTCTTTGTCAAATGATCAAAAAATTTGGAAATTTGTAGTTCATCTCCTCCATAATGCGCAGGAACCAAAATTATTACATTTTTTGAAAATACAAATAGACTCGATTTAAAAAAAGTCCCTTTTTGCAAGTCGACGGTTTGCAAAAGTCTCGAAACATGTACATGTTGAATGTTTTCTGGTGCAAACGCATAGAAAAGATGTTTCGCCAGTGCAAACGCACAGCTATGTCAATGCATTTTGCCGAGCCGATTCGGTTCAGTCACAGAGCATAGGCTCAGTTGCCAAAACGGGAAAAAAAAAACTCTTTTGTAATTTTGTAGTACCTATTTTTTTTTTTTTTTGTTTTTTTTTTTGTGGCTTCGCACGTTTTGTGCATTTAGCCAATGTTAGTACCTATTTTGTGCACGTGATTTTGTGCTATCACAGACTACATAAAGAGATAATAAAATTCGGAATTTTAATTCGATTCCAGATTTGACAATTTCAGTGTTGCAACGTTATGACAAGTACTAAATAGTGACGTTGCGAAATTATTCGATATGGAAATGGAATATTTCCAGATCGATTCTTCTCGTTTATAATTTTACTCTCGTAAACTAAGTATATCAGGAAATTAAATATTTCTGAACCGATAATTTAGTTTTGTCGATTAATTAACGATCTGAGACTTTTCTTTTATAATTGTGTGTGAAATAAATAAAAAAATGTGATCATGAAGGAACATGACAAATAAACAGATAGATGTTTTATGGTAATAATTTATTTTATAAATTGTCGCCGTCATCGCTATCGCTGTCACTTTCTGTAACATTTATTATAAATGTGTCTGTGATATTGTCAATTAACATATCTAGCCTACTAATTTTTTCCTCTTCTTTGACAACATGGGATACGCATTTAGACCATTCGGTAGCCGTCATTTTTTTAATGCCTTCCTGAAATAAATTTCTCACGTCTGTCAATTTGAAGGTTTTATTATTTTGAGCTACATGCCCCTTTACCTGCGCCCATATCAATTCAATAGGGTTTAGCTCGCAATGGTAAGGAGGCAGTCTTAAAACCGTGATCCCATGTTGTGCTGCCATTTCGTCTACAGCGTACTTATTAAAAGATTCGTTATGTGGAATCAGTTCTAAAAGCGTAGCTTTAACCATATCTGGTTCGTAATGAATATTTTTATTTAAAAGCCAATCTTGAATGGCAGCTTTTTTCCAGCTCATTTTTGGTGCCGTTTCCAATTTTCGGGAGTGGTAAGGTGCATTATCCATCACCACAATTGAGTTTGGTCTTAATTTTGGTAAGACTCCAGCGAACCACTCATCAAAACAAACTGCATTCATCTCATCATGGTAATCTTCACAATTTTTCTTCAAAAATCATGAGCCCCTCTTCCAGGAAGCCTTCTTCACTACCTATATGGCTAATTATGAGACGTTTGCCTTTTCCAGATGGATTTTTTAATCCAGTGGTCAGTCCCTCCAAAAACGCTTGTCGAGATGATGTGACTTTCTTGTCCACCCAAGTTTTTTTTACAGTATGACATTAAAATAAATATAGTACATGAACATTCAATATTACTATTAAATTTAATGTAAAATGTATATAAATTCATTTTGTGTATAAATGTTAGCCTTACCCAAGTTTCATCTTGATAATATATATATCTCTCTTCTCGTCGAAACTGACATATAGATCGCAAGTAACGCTGGCACCATGTTATTATATCATTTCGATCAATAAGTGTGCTCTTGCGTGACCGTGCAACAAATTTAAAATTAAGATGCTTCAAAATTTTTCTGAGGGTGTCTTTGAAATCTTGGGCATTTCTGAATCATCTTTCATCACTTGTAAAATCGAAAGTAGTAAATTTTATAATAGTTTGGAATCATTACTTATACATAAAAGATGTAGGTATAAAATAATACTGTCTGACTGATTGACTAACCTTTGCAATGGTTGGAGGTTCATTTCGGTAAAAGAACTGATGAACAATTCTTCGTATTGCAGAGAATGTAAATTCATCAATTTTATCTTTGAAACTTCGCTTTGGTCCAGTTTTTTAGGAGTTGGCGGCGCACCTTTATTTACTTCCTTCAAAACGTTACAAACAGATCGTGAGGTTATTCCCAATATGTCAGCAACTTTGATCATATATTCATTTTCTTCCACAACTTCAATTGCGCAGAAATTTCATTTTTCACGTTTTTGTAGGCGTTGCGGATCATTACTTTTTCAGTAACAGTGAAAGCTTTTCGTGGACGTTTTTTTCTTGGGGACAAGAAAACATCCACGTCTTTTTGTGATGTACTTGGCTGAGGATCCATTTTGATGGAAAACCAAAACAAATAGATTCACTCAAAGTTCACAAAAAACTATAAACGTAACAACAAACACAACGTAACAACACTTTAACAAAAACCCAACAAAATAACAAAATATCGATTCGCAATGAAATAAGATATTCGTGCAGTCAGACTGGGAGAATGAAGCCGAATGACACGATAAACAAAATGGCGATAGCTGCACGAGCGCGCACGGGTTGCCAATACTGAAAACTATCTAGGCTCTTTTATTATAAGTTTTGTTTTTAATATAAAAACAAAAATATTAACTTTTTATAAAATAGAGCAGCGATTACTAATTAATAAATAATTATTATGAATAATTATGTATTTATTTAAATAAAAATCAATAATTTAGTCTTTAATTGGCACACTGATGGCACACACACTGATTGTTTATCGATTTTTGTGTTCATCACTACACTATTATATGTGGTATCATTATTTCACAAAATGACAGTAGCTAATGTCAAATCTGGAATCGAATTAAAATTCCGAGATATACGTATTTTGTGAAGTGCGTAGGTACATAATCTCTCGCTTCTACTTCCCATGGGGGTTGGCAGAAACTAACAGAACGCCACCTGCTACGATCCTTATCCATCCTTTTTTTGTGAAGTAATAACGATTAATACACTATTTATATGTATCCCTATGTAGTCTGTGATTTATATGCTCTGTGGAATGTACTAAATGGTGTCGCAACGCAACAGTGTACGTGTTGTTGTGTTACTTTTTGAGTTTTAAGATGGAAAAACTGCCAATGTGTAGGATATGTTTAGCGGAGAATGTCCGTATGTATGTAGTGGTCAACAGGAACTTACATGAACTATATGAGAAGCTGACTGATATCCCAGTAAGTTGATATTTTTAATAAGGTTTATGTACATTAACTACTAGGTTTTAAGTGCCTCTCTTACACGAAGATTTAGGCTCCAGTGCTTCCTTAACCCTAGATAGATAACCATATTTCACTGTACATTAAAGATAACCATACGTCGATTCGACGTGCGCATGTTTGAGTGGGCATATTTTGGATTATGTATTATACTAGGTGTATGAATATGGTAATATGTCTTAATGTATGTAATTATGTTGTGAGTAAATAAAAACATTATGGTTAATTTATATTTTTATTAGAAAAATAAAATAAAAAACAAAACACGGTACTTCTTACTCTACAAAACTTAAAAATTTAGGAATCTCCGTCAGTCTTTTAGTTGAAAATGTAAACTTTTTAAAATCAACTTTTGTAATATCTATAGTATAAAAAACCTAAGTAAATAAAACTTTTTATTCATTTTCGCCTCAAAGGCACTTAGGATTTTTAAGTCAAAATAATGACACTAAAGATAACCATACGTCACAACGACGTACGGTAGGTAAATATTGACGAAAGTATTGCACTTACCGGAGCGATACCAGTTTGTCCTGCAAGCTCCGAGGGCTGACTGAGCTGGCGGGAACGGCAAGTTTAGTGACGCGAAAAACAAACGAGTTATATCCATTTTTCAAAATCGATTACGTCGATTCGACGTAGGTTATCTATCTAGGGTTAAAACAGCATGATGAAACTTGGACAAGAGCAAGAGTTGGGATCAATGCTCATGCCTTCCACCACCAACTGTTAGCTTGGACAGCATTACTATATAGAATAGAAGTATTTTCTTCATAAAAACAAAATAGTGCCAGACAAATTTTGTTGCAGTTTGTAACTGAAGACAGTAGACCGATTCTTGCTTGTTTCTTTTGCTGCGCTAAACTAAAGCAATGCTACCGATTACTGACACAATGTCTGGAAGCCGAAGAAATGCTGGCTCAGATGATGAATGTCGATTATGAGGTGAGGTATTCTTCAACAACCATTTATTCTTATAATTTCAGTGTAATGTGGAAATGATTCCTCTCAAGCTATACCTATTGTGTCTGAATTGCATGCCAAGTATACCATTGAGTGTTGGACTTTTGTCAAATGTGTGCATGTACATGTTAAATACTCCATTAATACTGCTACAACTTATGTATGAACTTGTATGTGACAGTTTGATAACAGTGCTCTCTCATGTCAGAGTGATCTATGCAACAATAGCTTGTGCAGTGGTCAGTGTGGTATCATTGGACGTACATATGTGTCCTCACTTGTGGAGGCTCTTAAGTGACTAGTATCATGAGAAAAGGTTTGTGCTAGTGGGACTGTGGTCACCAACATATTTTTCTAATAATATAATCATCTTTTTACAGCCTAATCCTTTAATAAACCAAGACCACTTTTCGAGTGGGTTTATTAAATCTCCAATAGTGCACATAAGTATAGATGATGAATGTCGAACAGGAAGCATTGCTATCAAAGAAGAATTACCAGCTGTTTGTGAGAGACTATATGATATTATTGAGCAAAAGAAGGAACATCAAAGTGTTGGTATGTTTTTAAGAACATATAATAATAACAATAAATCATATCCTAAAACAAATTAAGATATAATCTATTTATTTGATATTAGCTTCTGCCCGCATGACATTTCGGCCCCCGACCCGCATTACCAGTTTGCGCTATTACTTTGTTTACGCTTATCATTCTTTCTGGCGTTTGTCTTTTTGCTCGGCTCCTAAGGGGCGGGACATACACAAGTGGCGAGGGGCGCAAAAGAAAGAACAGCCTTGATGAAAAACAAATGGCAGTATCACACATTTAGCCATCGAATCTTTTGTTAAAATATTTACAGAATGGTAACACTAAATATCACTAAAATTGTGAGCTACACGTTGTATCTGCTAGCCCTGGGTGTTTTTTCATAACGATGAGCATTCTCCTTTTACCTCCTTATAATATTAATATTCATTATTAATAAGTGTAAGTAAATAACTATAGATTGATCAAGACATTTTTGCTCTATTTGGAACTTTGGCAGTGTTAAGTTTAATTGAACTTAACGGTAACTACATTATGTTGTAAAATGTATGACAGTTTTTGTTTACTTACAGAGCTAGAACTGGAAAATTTAGACAGTAACTGTCTAGATGCAGCAGATATACTCCATTCTGAATCTGATTTAGAAGATGATGTGCCTCTAATGGAGTTTAAAACTGAAGTGGATGAAGAAGAAGTATCTAACAAGAAACGAAGAGCTAGCGAAACGAAAAGTAAGTGTTAGTTAGTTAATGTATAGGCAAGCAAACAGACCCTATTACGATATGATTGCTGCTGTGAAACCATAAATGGAAGTAAAATAAAGAGTAGGTACATACTATCGACATAATATCGTAAAGTAACAGTTATGGGTAAAATAAAGCAATATGCCACTTCAACAATATTCTAAGAACAATATTACAAGTGTCAGAAATTGATTCCCATGAAATTATAGGTGAATAGAGGGAGGCAGAGTGCCAAAAAAATGGTAAAAATCAGTTTTTCGCTTCTAGAGCAAAAACTACAGCTCGGAAAAAAAGTTAAATCTAACAAATGTGCGCAATTAAAAAACAAAGAGTCTGAAAACTGTTATGAAGTTAACGAACCAAACTATGGGTTTCAATTTAAATTTGTATAAAAGTTTGTATTATGTTTATTTCAAAGGCGTCTTGAATACTATGCAGTTTATGAGTCCGTCAATGTATATATAACTTCCCCGACATCAATCGTTTGGCAAGTGGTCCGCCAGACACGACACCCGTGAGGATCCTCCCTTTTCTATAGGAGTGAACTTTAGACCCTGCTCCTCATACCTCTAAATTACTGTTAATTCCTTTTTATACTATAATCAACACTAAGAAATAGGTATACCTAGTCTTGCCATAAATATTGTCATGAAGATTTTTTTATTTTATTGCAAATAATATTTATTACTTTTACAGTGTGTTAGTTTAATACATAAATATAAAACATTTTAAAATATAAAAAGCTTATTCGAAGTGGTCTCCATTGGCTGCAATACAGTCCTTTAAACGTCGAGGCCAGTTATCAATAGAAGCACGCACTCTTTCCATGGGAAAATTCTTCACTGCCAATCGTATGGATTGTTTTAGGGACTCCAAATTATCATGGCGTTTAGAGTAAGCCGTACTCTCTAAAACTGACCATAAATCATAATCCAGCGGACTAAGATCGGGACTAGACGACGGCCAGTCTTCAGCTCTGATGAAGTCCGAAACGTTCACTTCCAGCCAAGACTGCGTGGACCGAGCTTTATGACCCGGCGCCGAGTCTTGTTGGAAGGACCATACTTGGTTATTGAATATGGTGTTGTTAAGGGGCTTAACTACCTTCTCAAGAATGGTATCTTGGTACACTTGTGCCGATGTTTTGATACCTTTTTCACAAAAATATGGCTCTGTCACTCCTTCATAGCTAACACCCCACCAAACCATCACTGAAGTCGGATAATGCCCACGTTGCACTCTGTCGACTAATTGGGAAGCTTCCTTAGAGCTTTGAGCATAAATACGGTCATTTTGTTTGTTAAAATTAGGGATGCATCGATACGCCTTTTCGCCGATACGATACCGATACTGATACTCTTATAAAAATATCGGCGATACCGATACCGATACGCTTACTGTGAATTATCAATTATCGAAATTTCAAAATGATTCCATATCGCACTTTTGTGTTTTGAAGTTGACATGACTGCTGATTATTTTATTTCACTCAAACAACACGAATGTATGACAAATTCTAAGCGCGACAACGGTCGTCGGTCAACCTAGCGAAATATTACTGATATGCGAGTGCGAGGCCAAAGCGGGCGGGAGAAACAGTACACGGGGTTTCCCCGAGCATAGTTCGTGCCTCATAAGCAACGAAATAGACGCGAGGCCAAAGCGGGCGGGAGAAACAAGACACTCACAAACGCGGGGTTTCCCCGAGCATAGTTCATGCCTCGTTTGCAACGAAATAGACGAGACAACACGCTCGTTTACACTACATTTTTTAGTTAAAAAGTATCGTTGAATCGGTCATAAAAATATCGTCGATACCGATATATCGGCTAACCCGAAGTATCGCCGATATATCGGTATCGGTATCGGATGCATCCCTAGTTAAAATGTTGCTCAATTGTAAAGATTTTCTCAT
This sequence comes from Xanthia togata, assembly GCA_963853775.1. Lineage (NCBI taxonomy): Eukaryota > Metazoa > Arthropoda > Insecta > Lepidoptera > Noctuidae > Xanthia > Xanthia togata. Next base: position 4,585,830 of record OY970815.1, read on the forward strand.
CCGTAAACAAAAAAATTCTATGACCTCCCTTTGCGTACCGCTTCAGTAGTTGTTTCGATTTTACCACCCTATTCTTTTTTTAATTACCAGTTAAAAAACTTATTCACAAAAAAATAAACCGACTTCCAAAAGAAACACTACTAAGTGAAAAATAACTTTGATTGCGGAAGTCGGTGTCTTGGGTTTTTTATTTTCGTTTTTTTGCCACCGACTTCCGAAATCAAAGTTATTTTTCACTTAGTAGTGTTTTTTTGGAAGTCGGTTTTATTTTATATACTAAACAAAAAAATAATTATCTTAATCAATTCATAATTGGCGGAGTAATCGCGTAACAAACATACAAAAAACAAAAATGACCAGTGCGTCTCTTATAGGCTGCAAGTCCTAAGTCATCTTTTAAAATACGCGACATGGTTCTGGGTGCTATCTTCATCTCCCGAGATAAAATCTTTTGCTTTCGGACAGGATTTCTTCGAACTCTTTCGCTTACTGCTTTGACCACCTTTTTCGTACGAACACTACGTGGACGACCAGATCTTTTTCCGTCACAAACAGAGGTCTCATTGTACCTATTAATAGCCCGGTACCTACACAAACATTTGACTAATACCAAGCGTATGGAATTTTTTTAAAATTGAATTTGGCTCCATACCAACTTTGTGTAATGCAATCACAGCGATTCGGTTCTCTTTATCACCCCACTCCATTTTAATATCGCAAAATATTGTAGAATGTATTGGCGCCAAAATTAGAAAACTCAATGAAAAATCGTATAAAAATTACAGATTCCAAATTCAAATGTAATATCTTTCTTATATTTAATTGTAACAGTATTTATGGCCAGACTAAGTATATTACATTTTTTAGTCTAGCCAACTCGTTTATTTTATTATATATAACTATTTAAATAGTCAAGTAATAAAAAACACAACAATTAATAAATCAAACTTTACTGTATGATTCAATGTCAACAGAAATTCTGCCTTTTCGGTCCTAGTGTGAATCATGTAAAGCACAATTATTTTGATTTATGTGCATGTCAATCTTCTTCCAACATTGTACTTACCAGATTTATAATCACAGGGACGACCGTTGCGAAGAAACCAGAACTAGACCCGCGAAGAACAAAACTAGAAGATGCAATAACAGCTGGGCAAACGAAAAAAGAAAAATCAGACTCGAAAGATATCCGGAAAACTCAAAAATGTCCGTCCGAACCTGGCACTCATTTCAAAGAGCCTAGCAAATGTGATCAGCGTAATTTCAATCAAGTAAAAAAAATGGTTCATACTCGTACACAAATTTGTGAAAAACCCGTATGTGATGTATATGAACGTAGTTTTAGTATCGAAAGTAATTTAACAAAACACAATAGAAAAAAATCTTATAAGTGTGATGTATGTCAGCGTAGTTTTAGTCAAAAATATGATCTTATTAGACATATTATAATACACACTGGTGAAAAACCTTATAAGTGTGATGTATGTCAGCGTAGTTTTAGACTAAAGGCTATTTTAACAAACCATATTCGTATACACACCGGTGAAAAACCTTATAAGTGTGATGTATGTCAGCGTAGTTTTAGACTAAAGGCTATTTTAACAAAACATATTCGTATACACTCTGGTGAAAAACCTTATATGTGTGATGTATGTCAGCGAAGTTTTAGTCATAAGGGTGGCTTAACAATACATAGTCGAATACACACTGGTGAAATACCTTATAAGTGTGATGTATGTCAGCGTAGTTTTAGACAAAAAAATAATTTTACTAGACATATCATAATACACACTGGTGAAAAACCTTATAAGTGTGATGTTTGTCAGCAAAGTTTTAGTCAAAAGAGTACTTTAACAAAACATATTCGTATACACACTGGTGAAAAACCTTATAAGTGTGATTTATGTCAGCGTAGCTTTAGGCAAAAGGTTGATTTAACAAATCATATTCGTGTACACACTGGTGAAAAACCTTACACGTGTGATTTATGTCAGCGTAGCTTTAGGCAAAAGAGTAATTTAGTAAAACATATTCGTATACACTGGTGAAAAACCTAATAAGTGTGATGTATAATATCTGCGAAGTTTTAATAAAAAGGATAATTTAACAAATCATATTCGTGTACACACTGGTGAAAAACCTTTAAAGTGTGATGTATGTCAGCGTAGCTTTAGTGAAAAGAGTAATTTAACAAAACATATTCGTATACACAGTGGTGAAAAACCTTAAGTGTGATGTATGCCAGCTTAGTTTTAATTTTTTTTTAATAATTTGTATACGAGGCATGCCTTTTAAGTGCTGTCGTTTCTATATTTCCCGGCAATTTTGAATTTGGAACTGTTCTATATTCGAATGTGTTTAAATTTTGAATCTCAAAACAGTTGAACGTATTAGGATTAATGCTATTGTTTAGTCACAGCGTCGATTGGAATCTGCCAGGTTACGTACGAAAATGAATCTTTCTAAGCCGCAGGCCACGCTAGAGCCACTGCGGTGAGCGGGGGCGACCTGCGGGGGCGGGAGGAGTAAAGACGCTGCGTCTGGCCGCTGTAGTGTGCCACGTTGAAGCGGCCGCGTGACACGTGGTTTTTATCTGCTATTATTGCGCGGGGTTTAAGATGAGTTTGTCTAAATTGGAACTTTCATGTTTAGTAGGAAGTATTTTTTTTTGCACAGGATATATTACAAATAAAAATGGGGGTTCATGATTTAAACATAAACAGGCATCAGTTTGGTGAATACCGTAGAGGCGTAGACTGTACGATGAATTACGCCAATATCCACAAAAGTTTTGGGAATACACAAGGATGTCTACAGATACTTTTGATTACATACTAAGTGCAATAGCTCCTGTTTTGAAGAGAAATCATACTAACTTTCACCCCCCCCCCCCATTGAAGTTGCTGAGAAATTATTTTTAACTTTGAGGTCAGTAGATGCCAACAAGCATTATTATTAATATAAAAAAATACAGCTATTGTTAGTTTCTTATTTATTACTCAAATCACAGTATCTGAAGACTTCTTTTCTCCGTTTAAACGCAATTTATAATCAAATCCACATAAAGTCTATGAAATCAATTTATAAATTGAATCAATAATCCTCCTACGAAGATTGTGAGCGGTATCCGTATGACGAGAACTATAACAAGCAGAATTTAGTTCCTCCAAGAGTGCATTATTGTAATTACAATTGCGTAATAAGTTTAATAATGCACTCCTGGAGGAACTAAATTCTGCTTGTTATAGTTCTCGTCATACGGATACCGCTCACAATATTCGTAGGAGGATTATTGATTCAATTTATAAATTGATTTCATAGACTTTATGTGGATTTGATTATAAATTGCGTTTGCGTTAATAAGTGGTAATTTTTCAATTTCCGGCAAAAGACTCATTAAAAAATGATAATCCTGGGATTTTTGAACATCATCTGTATTGCGACGTACTGACTCATTTTCAAGCAGTTTTAATTTCTTTCTGATTTCTAAGTATTGTTCTCGAAGGTCTTGTGGAGTACGCTTTCTTTTTGATATTCTTGCTACATCATCATATTTATAATCTAAAAAAAAAAAACTTTATTTTCTCAAATAAATAAATAATTATTTTTACTCTTTGGTTTTATTTTGTGTTTCCCTTGTTTATTCGTAATAAAACTATAAAACAAAATATAAGGGTAAACTGCAAAAATGTACTTTTAAAGGAAAACATTACTTTCGAATATACTTTATTATTGTCACATTTTTAGGGTTCCATAGTCAACAAGGAACCATTATAGTTTCGCCATGTCCGTCCGTCTGTCTTTCTGTCTGTCTGTCCGCAGTTTAGCTCAAAAACTATTCGTACTAGAAAGTTATACTAAATTACAACTTTCTAATACCAATAGTTTTTGAGCTAAACTGCGGACAGACAGACAGACATACTAAATTACGAGTATACACGTTAATGACGCCAAAAAAGTAGTAAAATAAAGTTTTGAAAAAAACAATTATTTAGGGTACCTCCCCTACACGTAAAGTGGGGATGATATTTTTTTTTCGTCATTCCCATAGTGTGGGATATCGTTGGATAGGTCTTTCAAAAATATTAGGGGTTTGCGAAGACCGTTTTTTGATTAAGCAATCCGTTCGTGACTTATCAAGCTTTAAAGTACCAATTTTCGTTACAAGTCAAGTGTCCCCCCCTCTACCAACTAAACGGTTGTAGTTAGAAATTCAAATGTCACAGGAGTAGTACCTATATATAACAAAGTTTAAAGGAAAACTATCACACTTAAGTGGGCTTTACAAGTTTACGAGTAATAATCGACCAACTTAAATTTGCGGTTACAAAAACATGTTCTCACATATATTCCGTATGGGAGAACATGTTTTTCAATTACAACGTTAAGTTTGTTCTTACGATTCATTCTTTCCAACTACGGAACCCTTCATTGTGCGTGGTCCGACACGCACTTGGCCGGTTTTTTTTAGACTTAGCCAGTTTAAGAAATAATAAAAATCTTAATTCAGGTGGCCATTACTTTTTTAAATGTTTAGGCATCTCAAAAAATGTGACAATAATAAAGTATAATCGAAAGTAATGTTTTGCTAAACACACACACACAAGGCGGGTGCGTGTAGGGCGCTGATCGCGACGGCAGTGCGGTGGGCTTGTATTATATTGTAATTCCTTATATTATATGCATGTCAGCACACGGAACACGTGCGCGGCTCCCACACCCGACCCGATCCGCGCTGGCTTTGTATGTGTGTTGAGCTTAATAATACAAAAACCATATCAGTTAACCGTAATAATTCACAACTGTTCGCTATTTTAAAGCGCCATAAGTTTTTTAATTGCGAAATTATAATCTATACACCTATTGCCAGTGATCTGATTGAAGGTTTAATTAAACTATTTACGTCTAGTCTGTTGTACTGACAAGTTCTTTGAGTTTTTTATTTATAGCAATTTAATATGTCAATATTCACGATTAAAAAACACCAAAAATCATTGATGTACATTAAATTCTATAACTATGCCGACGTCCATTCAAAAATTGGCCATGCCCTTTAAAAAATATTTTGACACAACTAAATCGAATTTGACAATTGCGACTCCACGCGGTACATACTTGTTTGCCCTACCCCGTGAATTTTTTTAGAGCCGGAGTCGCGCAGTGGGGGCAGCCTCGACGTGTTTTTGGAATTTTTCACTTTTTGTATGGAAAAAAAAAAACCTACGTGTTGAGTATTAGGGGTATAAGGGTCCTATAAAGGGGGTCGAAATTTTCATTATTTTTGCGATAGGATACACCATTTTCGAGATACGAGTATAAGCAAAAGAAAAGAAAAAAAACCAGTACAGCACGTCGATTCTGTAAAATTCAAACAAAAACTCGCATCTCACTTCGCTATTCACTCTCACTTCGCTTAAGGTTCAAAATGACCTTGATTTTGCATTCTGTAAGCATCACCTAGTCACTTGCGAAGTGAAGTGAGCACCGAAGTGACCAATGACAATACTAGTGACTACCATACTCAACAAAATGTTAGTAAAGTTTTATCGATTCCAGTTTTTTGACACGATTGTTGAGTTTTCGGCACAGAATTTTAGCTTAAGATGTTTAAATTTAAATTTCTTATTTAAAGGAATTTGAGGTAGTTAATAATAAGTAAAAAAACAAAAAACTCTAAATTCTTGCCATGAATTTATAATCTATGCTTCGCTTACGAAAAAAATATATGTCACAATATGTTGACAGTACGTTGCGTTGTTTTTGTTGTTGTGTTTGTCGAAAATAATTGTGAAATAATCATGAAGTAAGTTTAAATTTTGGTATTTTTCTACTAGGTACATACCCACTACTATAAATCTGATGTGTCTAGATTTCATTCTATTAGATCTAAATGTAGTACCTATCTATATTATAACTTTATCACCATGAAACACCTTACTTCTACATTACATTTAATTCATTACTAATATAATTCAAATACTAATTTATCTTTAGAGTACCTACTATTTTCAGTCAAAATATTTCTCACTAATTTTATTCCACAAGAAAGATAATTATGGAGTAATATTTTATCCAATTTACTTTTCAGGGTTCTGAACTGATTGAGGATAGTCAAGAGCACACTCATAATTACAGACTACCTGATCCTGCAATTTCGAGAAGACTGTTTGCTTCGTCATCCAGCTCAACTGTTGGAACAAGCTAAAGTATTTTGCAGGTATGTGTCTGGGTAGAGAGAGATTCATGAAGACTCAAATCATATCTTGAGAACAGGTCCGCTACACTCTGACCCGAGCTATAGTTTTAGGAGGTAACAACTTATCTACTTTACTTTTTTATTTTTGTTGATTATTATTAAATAACATCTACGTTAAGAGATTTTTTTAAAATTTCTTGTTGAAATTTAAAGTGCTATTATTTACTGTGGCACTTTAGCAACTTTCTGGAATTGGAAATGTCAATACTTAATTATAATATAGGTAAACGGGGTTCCTTTTTAGGATTGTTTCTGTTGTTTCAGAATATCCAGTTAGTTCGACTAAGTGCACAAATCCTGCAACCCTTTATGGAGAGGAGTGTGGAAAGAGAAAGGGCCATGGATGAAAGGAGTGCAGAGAGAGATCATATCTTAGCTGAAGCTGTGGCTGCAGTGGGAAAAGGGCTGCAAGCATTGGCAGAGGCTAAAAATAGAGATAGGGTGTAGTAATATAATATAATATATATTGTAAATATGTGAGAACCATGTCTCTATCACATAGTTGATTTACCTGTCATTACTTTATTTTTGACCAGACTGCCTCGTTGGTCTAGTGCTTGCAAGTGCTACTGTTGAGCATGAGGTTGTGGGTTTGATTCCCAAGTCAGGCAAATTATTAATGGGTTTTTCCAACAGGAATTTCTCAGTAGTAGACCAGTCTTTAATAATTTTGCCTGGTTGATGGCAATAGGCTCGCCCCCTATTACATGGGACTTAAAAAACATTACTGAGGAAATGTGGGTGTACTACAGGTACACCTCTGCCCAACCCTTCGGGGAAACAAGGCGTGATGTTATGTTATGCTTAATTTTTCTTTTTACCTTTGTGTTACTACAACTAATTTTATTCTAGGTGCATCATCTTCACATATAATTATATAATGAATGTATACAAAACCTTGTAAAACATTTTTAAAGAGTAACGGTGGATTTTCTTGTCCTCTCTTCTCCATACGAACACTACCTTTTGGAAGGGGCGACTAGAATCAATTCTATTTTATTGTAATTGTTGACATTCAAAAATTCCTTTTCATGTGCCTATTTGAAATAAATGATTGACTTTGAATAAATAAAACACATTTAAACGGATACTAAAGCGGTTTTATTGAAAGTCCATTGGTGATTAGTTTGGATTTGGTTTCATTTTATACATTTCCTGATGTGCTAAAAATAGAAATCTATTGAATCTACCACTATTTCACAAAATTGCCTCTCCGTAGAGGCCTCCCATTTTATCCCAGTAAATATAAGACAGAGGTCAACAACCCTTTCTAAGTTGGGGTTAAGGGTTGTTGACCTCTGTCTTTTACATACATATATTTATCTATCTATTTACAAAAACAACTAACTATCATAAGAGTTAGATCCTGCAGTGTGTGTTTTGGGGTGGGGCTTTAACTTATGAATTTATCACTTTTAACGAATACTAGCACAGTTTTATTGAAAGTCCATTGGTGATTTGTTTCGATTTGGTTTAATTTGACACTGCAGACTTATTATCGCACCTATGTTCATGTTAGCTACATGTTCTTTACCGTGTGCATCACGTTTAGAGTGAACATGACATAGGTACTCAATTATCATCCAGACATAGTCAATTATATTATTATTATCACAACGGTAATGTTTTCCCATTTTTTCTTATTTGTGCTTATATTTATATATAATTAGGTGTATTTATTATATTTTTTTAATAGGTATATATGTATATCTTTATATTTAAATAGATGTTTTTTTCCTCAATTCTCGCTATTGCACCTACACCTGTTTGTCTCTACATCATCCAAAGGTTGACTGATAGAAAATGCCTGTGGCATTAAGTCCACCTCTGTACATTTTTGTGCTTGAAGGATAAATAAATAAATAATTATAATACAATATACTACCCGTTCCCACTGGCGGCACCCGTTCACGAGCACGACGTATGAACCAACCATCGCTCCGCTGGGGAACGTAACGACCCGCCTCACACACAAAAAAATAAATAAATTATGATGTGAACACCATAGCATATTTACTTAGTTTCGACTACGTAGTTGCCCTAGAGCTAAATCGGCGTTAGATGGCAAATCCCTAGTTTGCCTCATTTGAACTTCAGCAATTGTTTGGAGCTCTTCTAGTCTCTCTTCTTCTGAAATTGTCAATTCATGCGCGATTGCACATGTTGTGCAAAACACAACATGCAATAACTATTTTGCAAATACATCTGGATGATAATTGAGCACTCTGTGTTCTAACAAGCACCTAAATCGTCCTTTTAGGATATCAATTGTTCTCTCTACTGAATTGCAAGCAGTTAAATGACGGTCATTATAGAAAGCTTCTGGGGAATTATCTTCAGCACCACTAATTGGCGTCATAAGGTAAGCGCGCTGAGCATATCCTGAATCACCTGAAAATAATTAATAGGTAAGTAACAAATAATTATGTAGTTTTTATACCTAATTAGGCTTATATTCTGAAGTAGGGGTAGGGAGGGATTAACTAACCAAGGAAAACAACTTCTTCACCAGCATTTGTTAATGCTTAGTGGGCTTTTATAACACCATAGTTAAAAATGAAGCTATCATGAGTAGCTCCACCATTATCTTGGATCCACATTTAAAATATTTAGATCTGCATCTGTTATCTGAAAACTAAAAATATAAAAAAGAAATAATATGAAGACTAATTGAATACTATAATAATAGTAATAGATTACAATATTGGAATCCATTTTACCAATTGCACATATCTTGCATGGTAACCTTTGCGGCAGCGGCAGTAGAAACATTCTTCATTCTCTTCTGGTTTTTTCAATGCCACCAGTGCCATCAACACACCAGAGCTGCTGGAAAGCCAAACTTTTTGTAGAACCTGTAATTTAAAGTAACCACTAACATAATTAACTATCACAAATATGTAAAAATCAAAGAAGGGTCACTTTAGTTTTATTATACCTAGGTACTAACCTTTCTTTTAACATTTGTCTTTCTTGTATACTTTGAGGGAACCTTATAAGTATATATTTTTACTATTGCTGGATTATTAAGAGCTTCCACTACTTCATTTATGCAACGAGGTGCTGATGGTTGCGATAATTATGTCCTTATATTTTCTTTTATTATTTTCTGATAACTGCCATTAGCCAAGAATGACAAAGTGCATAATATCTGTGAAACAATAAATCAATAAAAAAATTAAGTAATCTAGATCTAGTAAAAACAAAATAGGGACCAATTTGGTTATTTACATGCTAAATAAATACCAAGTACTTTTATTATAACTATAAATATAGGGTCCTTAGACTAAGATGAAAACATAGCTATCAGGAAAACAACCTAAAGAGTTAATCCTTAGTATGAATATTGTTTTCTTGAGTTTTATGCGATAAATTATGTTGGTGTGCTTGGTAAAAAATCTATCAGCTGTAAACTGTGTATATACTTACAAAAGTAACTTTATACTTAATAAAATGAAGCACTTACGTTTACACGAGTCTCGACGTTTTGTGGGCTTTATCAGAAGCAGTAACTCATACTCTAGCTAGTTGGTCAATTAGTTCCTTTGAAAATCTATACACGCTCACATATGCGTCATTTCGGGTTATTTATTAAAGATAAACTTCGAATTTGGTTAGATTGTCGACGCTTTTCTTGTTTTATCCAAAGCATGAGCCTCTTCTAACAAAAACATTCTGGCCATCGTTATCGCTTTAAATTCACGTTATCGTAGGTATTCACATAACACAAACGCCTAAAAAGTAGTTTTTAACCACAAATTATATAGTTATTGTACTAATTTTTAACACTGCGACATAGAAATATTATTTTAACACTGTTTTTATAGGATTTCTTATAATCTCACTCGTGTAAAATAGATGCTTTTTATTTGACACTTTGAATCGTGTTCGAGTGCGAAGTGACCGTCGAAGTGACGGTGGAATTATCTTACAGAATGCCACTTCTTACGTCATCTCATACTTTATCTGTCAAAATCTCACTTACATTTAGTTCAACTCGCTGACACGCTCGCAAGGGCAGCGCTAGTGTAAGTTCGAACTATCAACCGAGTTTATAGAATGCCAATCAAGAAACTCACCGCGGATTCAGATTCGAATTTTAGAATGAGGTCTTACAGAATCACACTGCAGTACTGTTTTTGCACCCGAAGTCGAGATGTTCGTGTGAATTTTAGTTCATGACAACTAATAATATTCCACACCATTTTCAGTGGCGATAAAAAATGGACAGAAATACTAATGCCCGTTTTCACCGACAACTAAGTGACACTTAAATTAATCCCTAATTAAAAGTGTACTGTTTGATTTTCAACGCTAGATTCAGCGCTGAGAGTTGAAAATCCAACAGTGCACTTTTAATTAGGGATTCATTTAAGTGTCACTTAATTGTTGGTGAAAACGGGCATTAGACAATTAAAATTTTCTTCTTCTACTTTGGTTAGGTGGCGAACGGTAGTCAGAAAAACAATTTCGAAAATGCCAAGTTAGTTTAAAGATATGATGCTAGTCAAAACAAAACAGCTAAACTGTCATTTTTGACAGCGCTTACGGTGATATTAATAAAAGGTATGGTCGGCGTTATCGCAAGATGGCGTATGTCATGACGTCATCTATGACTGTTCAAGGCACAACGTTATCGTGCCTACGTTAATACGGTACGGTTGTTAGCGCGCTCAAATCGATTACAGCGTAACTGGGAATGCACGCTAAGTCATTCATTTGTCATTATGTACGAGATTACCAATTTAAATGCAATTTCTTTTAATGGAGTGTCAGTGGCTGACCATTGGAGTCATAATGACGCCAATATTTTAATAGATTACCAAACTTGTCAAAATCAACAATTATGAAATCAATGATAGACCATTCTGATAAATAGCAGACTTGAGGCCCAGATGTGTATAATGTCACGTTACGAAAGAAGTATTCTTAATGAATTTCTTTTTGGTGCTATTTTAAACAAAAACAAAACACAACGGAACAGGTCACTAACAAGGTCAGGTCGCGCGCGGCTCGCTAACGGTAAAATAATAAAAAAACAAAATGCCAATCAAAAATTGAAAATAAACTTATTTTCAATGCGATTTTTCATTCGCGCAATTTCGTTTCCGATCCTGGCCGAGCCGAGGCCCGAGCGAGCCCAACAGCCCGAGTTCTTTATTTCATTCAACTCGCAACGATTTGAGTGAGATGCAATGCATGATGCAACACCGAACCGAACGAACGGCGCGCGCGCATGACTCGTCAACTCGTGAGGCCGGCGCGTGCCGTGCGGTGTGAGTTGTTAAAAACTGAATTCGAGTTGACTCGTTTGCGGTTTGATTCGAGTAATCGAATCGAATAACTCGACTCGTCCATCGCTACTCTAGACCTATTTTGCTCTACCGGGGCTCATTCTCTTTGTTTTTTTATTGCGCACATTTGTTACATTTAACTTTTTTGTCCGAACTGTAGTTTTTGCTCTAGATGCGAAAATCTGGTTTTTACCATTCTTACCAATTTTTTTGGCACCCTGCCTCCCTCTATAATTTTTATGGGAATCAATTACAGTCACTTGAATCTTCACAAAAAAAAAAACACGGTCCAATAGGAATTTCATGGAATTTTCAAGATTTTTTCGCTAATTCTATCTGACTATGTGGAGTATTTAACATTATAATAATTGTTAACACCTACATTTGATAAAAGCATACACATCAACATTCAACACTCAATGGTATGGTTGGAGTGAAATCCAGACAATAGGGATGAGCTTGAGAGTAATCACTTCCACATTGTACTGAAATTGGAAATTATGAGAATTAATGGCTGTTGAAGAATACCTCACCTCATAATCTTTATTCATCATCTGAGCGAACAACTCTTCAGCTTCCAGACTTTTCTCAGTAATCGATAGCATTGTTTTAGTTTAGCGCAGCACAAGAAACAAGCAAGAATTGGCCTTATGTCTCCAGTTACAAACTGCAACAAAATTGGTCTTACACTATTTTGTTTATATGAAAAAAAAATACTTCCAATACAGAGAAGGCGTGAGATTTTCAGATTTACATAAGTCCAGGATTTCGCACCCGCTATCTAATTACGCAACACATTTTCAATAAAAATTGAGTGGAATTGATATCATTTATTATACGAAGGGCTTCGTTCGAAGATATAACATTTACAATGCAGCTTCGTCACGTTAGTCGACAACCATACGCATATTTAGAGCTGAAAGCAAAAACTAAACGCACAAGTATAGCTACTACACTCTATATGTCATCTGTCATTATTTTAGAGTAAGAAGAGAATCTAAATTTTTCTGGGGTAGGGTAGGGAGGGTTCCTTATGTCTATCAGGACCCAGGACCAGACCTGCATGATTTACTGTGCAGTTAGGTATTTTTATAATTATTTTTTAAAAGTCAAAGTTTTTTAAAACATTTAAGACTTTACTTGGGGTCCCAGCTAGTTTCATACTTGGCCCCATAGAAACCTTTAAGTAGGTAGCCTCTTGTTGCGGTCATAACCCCCATGTTTGAGTCTACTGCGATAGCAAGAGCTGACTTAAGTTAATTTAAAGACCCCATAGAAGGCCCTTATCTTGAATTGCTTGGTAAAAAAAAAAATATAATTTTGATTTAGATTGGTACCTATAGATGTTGTAAATGGTAAGTACTTTGTTTTTGACAAATGTCCCACCATAATAAATTTATAGGTGAAATTGTATTGTTCCATGGTATTATTTGAAAGAGAACTTAAATTAACTACAAACAAATGAACTTAGATAGCTAGTCTTAGCCCTGCCTTCCGGATAATATCCCGGTGGAGATGTAGAGGGTGATTCTGTCAGGCTTATGACGGCTAGTATGCCATAACCATAATGCCTGTCAATTTTCCATTCTTAATTTTTTGTTAATATCTTAATAATAGGCAAAATGGGCACAAAAACGCGTAGTAAAAATGTAGCAAATGTGCTTGTACCAAGACATGGTAAAAGCATAGACTACAGTATCAGCATCAGCATCGGCATCAGGGCCGGTTTTCAGGATATGTAAGATTGACGTTTTTGCATTAATTCTTGAAGTAAAAGTCAATACCTATCAGGTTGACCAAACTGATTAAATGAGTCACAAATTGTACTGGAATGTGGAGGTATTTATTTTCTACTTTATGTAAGTATTGGCTGTATTTAAGAAGCAAATAGCCAAGTTGCTTCATGTAAGAAGCAAATAGCCAAAGTTTATCTTCACACCATTGGTAAATAGGCTTCTGGCAAAGTTATTTAAATGTAGGTACTGAATACCTCCCATTTTATTATTATTAATAATGGCACTTATTATCAACATGTAACAATATATGTGAATATTGTATATTTTTAACACTCATTTTTAAGGTAAAAATATGACAAGTTGTTCTAGATGATTTATGTGATAAGTACTTATAATTTTTTAGTCTCTTTCCAGAATCCATGAACCATATTATCATTACAAATGGCCCCCCACCCACTTCTTGACCTGTAAATATTTCCGAATCATATATTGAGTATGCAATACTTTTTATGTGTAAACTATTGATATTATCAGCCCACCGCTGTAGATCTAGTTTAATATCTGGGTGAATGATAATCTTTTTATCAGCCTTTACTTTAAAGTAAACCATGATATTTATGATTATTATGGTGTAATAGTTTTGTGGTCTAACAGTTTTGTGTTAAGCCTAACATATGTACTTGCCAGGCATCAGGCATGTGGCAGTCAATGTTCCTATTAACTGAGTATGATCTAATTATACTATTTTCTTAATTTATATCAAAGCTGGAATTTTGGAAATTGCAATTGTTTCATTAACATTTTTCCAAACATGTTTTATAATCAGAATCAATGCACAAGAGGTCATCAAAGTCTTGTATTGATTTTTAAATTGTTTAACAACAGTTCTCATAATCTTAGAGAACACATAAGGTGCAGAACACAAGACATATGGGAATGCATTAAATCTGTATAATTTATCATGCTCAAAGCATCAATACTTCCTGTGAACTGGATTACTATTTAACATTAGATAGCATTCTTTTAAATCAATAGTCTCCTGGAGAAATTACACAGCATTATTATTACTGCAGTTACAAATTTGTTAGCAGGCTTAAGGTTTATAATAAATCTTTTGCTACCCTTTAGTTTTTGGAAATAAAACACATAAGGTGCAAGGAGAAATTGCACCTAATGCCAGCAGATTATTAATGGCGGTATGCATATCAGGATCATTTATAATATCATTTTTTAATGACTGTTGAGATTGTGACTTATAAGGTGTGTCAATAAAAGGTATTGAGTATCCATTGACATGTTTCAATATTGAAACATCATCAGATGCTTTGCCAACAAGGTAAAAAATATTTAATCTTCCAACATGACTAACTCTAGTATCGAGCATGAGTCTTGTCCTGTGGGGTTTTGGGCTTTGTCACAGCATGCTGTGGCTGGTACTGGTTGTATTGTTATTTGATATTTCCTTGCTTGATATGATAACTGTGGTTTCTTGTGTCCCAGCCTCAAATTTGTCCTCTGTTGGTTGTATGTGTGTAACCAAGTGAACCACTCAAGTTTCCCTGACGGGTTGTGGTAAAAGTAGTTGGCTTGTTTATAGATTGGCCTGTTCTTTGGTAAGCTTGTAGGACTTTTTATCTTTTGAAATAGGCTGTTACCATGAAGGTAAGATTACAATAAAGGTGATTATCTGTTTCTAATTATTTGACGGTATCTACATACGCATTTCTGGCCAGGACGGGGAAAATAAGGTTTTTTCCAATGTTTTGATTGAGTGAAGTGTAATTCTGTTAACATCCTTCTAGCGTCACTGAGCTGGGTGATCTCTATCATTATTATTGTTGTTGATTAACATAGATAATGCAACACCTAAAATGGTGAGTCCCTTCTTCAAAATTGTATTTCAAATACAGGTTAAGTCGTTGTTTAATGCTCATTTGTATGCATATTAATGCATCAATTCCCATAATGCTTGCAGCACATCCAGGGATAAAACATTAGTAGGTGCAGTGTCTAGCACAGGTGCTCGGTCAGGCTCAGGTAGAGCGTCAGTTACAGGCATAGCTGTATTAGAGTTATCCGGATTTGTGTCAAATGGAACTGGTGGTTCGACACAGTCATCAAGTACCTAGATATCTGCAAAAAGATAGATTTGACCCCGACAATGTACCATAATATACATACCTAAGCGTAGCCTCTCGGACTACACTATTAAAATAGGTAAATGATAAAACTAGTGCGTTTATCTCGTAAATGCCCCGAATTATTTGTTCGCGTCAATGCATCTCGTACATTATCCGCGAGGTACAATAAATATCGTTTATAAGCCATGTAAGATACTTACGTTTTTACTGTATAAAACTTTTAAGACAACGATATAACTCGTCCGTTTATCTCGTAAACGCCCCGAATTATTTGTTCGCGTCAATGCATCTCGTACATTACCCGCGTGTTACATTGTTTTATCTTGTGAAGAAAAACTGATGAATCGGTGTTGTACCGGTGTCGTTTCATGTAGGTAGTCTTCGGATTTTTTGAAGATAATATTCTTTTCCATGTTTTCGTTTCGGCATGATAACTTATGCCAACTTTAAACACACTTTAAACTAGTTTTAAACACTATAATTAATATTCTTTGGGAATTACAACGTATTGGTTGCCGCGCAAACGTAAAGAATGACAGATGACATATAGAGTGTAGTAGCTATACTTGTGCGCTTAGTTTTTGCTTTCAGCTCTAAATATGCGTATGGTTGTCGACTAACGTGACGAAGCTGCATTGTAAATGTTATATCGAGAACGAGAACGAAGCCTGAAGTATAATCTCCTTAATTATTACGAAATTATGTAAGTGAACATCGTTTTAATAAATTGTAAATGTGTTTTTGTGTAAAACCTCAATGATAAATCAATAATAGTGATATATTAAAATAATATCGAAGCGGTCGATAAATTAATAATATTCGGAAAGTTATCCGCCCTTAAGACGACCCACTGACCAAGTTCTCTTCTGTTACAACCTAATATAGATATATAATTATGATATTTCAGAAACGAGGTATTTTATTGAAAGACAAATTCGTACCTCGTACTGTATCCATTGTACTGAGCATAGAAGACAGTGGATTATGTAAGGAAATCAATGAACATATACCACACCACCATCTAAGGTAGGTACATAAGTAATAACAATATTATTTTATTTCTAAGTGTTGAACATTGAATGTGTGTTTAGCACAATGTTTTATTTATTTAAACATACATACGTGTTATGTTGGTGACTACGAAATGCACCATCAAACATAAACTTTCATACATTTAATAAAGTCATTGAACCTAATTATTGTATTCATAGAAGTGTTTAAGGGAGAGGCCAATTAGAATTTATTTTGTGGATGGATGTAATGGATCATGGAATATACATAATATAGAAGATTTACTTAAATTCTTTTTTTTTTCAGGTGTCAGGCTCAACTTCATTATTGAGGAAAAGTATAAACTCTCATGCGCTTACAGCAAGAATTAGCAAGCAGTACATACATAATCCATGATGAATTCCACAGGAATACATTAAGTTTCACTAATCCTTACAATATATTTTCCAATTTCTTTTTGCCCCATGTGTAAATATTTCATAAATGTGAATAAAGGCTATTGTCAGTTATTGTTGTAGCTATTGCTTTGTTTACCATAATTTATTTCGCTCTATTTACTGAACCTAATGAAAATACATACATAATATCACTGTTTCTCCAAAGGGTTGGGCAGCAGAGGTGTGCATGTACACACACATTTCACCAGTTATGTTTAAGTCCCATGTAATAGGGGACGAGCCTATTCAAGCGCGGATCCACCCTTGTGGGCACGATGGGCATGCCCACAACCCTAATAGACTTGTGACGTCACACTTTCACGGTCTATTGAGATCGACAGGCTAATGATATTATATCTTTTAGACGAGGCTACAGATATTTCTCTTATCGAACAGATGAGTCTATCATTCAGATATTATAATGATGATATTATTAAGGAAGATTTTTTATGCTTTTGCGACGCGAAATGCTTCAATGTGACGAAGGAGATAGCTCAGACGGCACAAAAGAATTACGGTTAACAGGCATCGCATTAGCGAAAATCGTGGAACATCTTTGTTACAAATTTGATATAGATTTAGCTTTCTGTGTAGGGATAGGAACGGACAGCTGTTCAGTAATGGCATCCGACGTAAAAGGTGCTGTTCAAGAACTCTCTAAAAAAGCCATCCGCGCAAAACTTTGTCCTTGTAACATCTTGGCCAAGTCATCAAACGTCGCTTCGTGTAGAAGAAACACAACTGGAAGGATGAAAAAAAATCGTAGCGTTTGCTAACGCTTCTGCAAAACGCCATAGAATATTCTTAGAAGAACTTGATGGTACGGCAATTCAAAGTATATGCGAGACACGATGGGTTGAAAGACACGACGGCCATTTACAATTCCAGGGCAATAATCTGGTTAAAATTTGTAAAGCACTGGAGATAATATCGACATGGCAAGATAATACAACTTCAAGTGACGCTCACTGTCTCGTGCAAAGACTTCGTAGTTTATATTTTAGGAACTACAGTTTCGTTGAGCCGATTCCTGCAAACTGCATCGGTTGACAAGGGTGTAAAGGGTGTTCTGGAAGTATTACGATCAAACAAAAACTCTGAAAATAATGCTTGAATACGCTGAGCCTGTATTCAAGAAATTATTTTCAGAGGCGACAGAGCAAGCAAAACAGTTGGATGTTACATTAAAATCCCCACGTACAGTTCCAAGGCAAACGAATAGGTCCAATTATCAGGCGACATTCGGCAGAAGAGTACTTTCGGAAATCAATTTACATACCTCTATTAGATTCAGTTATTAATGATTTGGTGCAGAGATTGTCTCCGGAGTTACTGGATCTATTTCAGATGGGGGTTTTTCTATCTAAACCAAATGTTAGTGTCAGGACTGTCAGGGACTGAAATCGAGACAGTGAAAAAGGTGGTCCAGATGTACCGGCTATTCATTAAGGATAGTGTATCAACTGTTGTGTATAAATACCGACTCTGGATGGCCAACTGGAAAAGAGAATGTGAAAACAATTCCGCCATACCAGAGTCGGTAGCTCATCTCATTGGAGCATGCAACCAAGATTTGTACCCTAACATAAAAATGTTCTTACAAATACTGGCAACTCTCCCGGTCAGCGTAGCCACCGCAGAGAGATCATTTTCTACTCTTCGCAGAGTAAAATCTTGGTTGCGTGCCTCTATGGCACAGGAATGATTCGAGATAAGAACCTGGATATCGATGAAATTTCACGAGAAACAACGTTTTCACGAGAAAGAAACGTAAGCTTGAATTTGTAATTTAAGAAAGCACCAAAATAAAATTATATAATGTAAAATGGAAACTGACTCGCGTTTAATCTAAATTGATATCCTTTGAAGGTGTAAAAATTTCAACAACATTGGTTCAGTAGTTAGAGTCTAAATATGACACTGTGATGTGCAATCAAACACACACTTAGGTACTTTTTATTTTGGTGAGCGAACAAACTAACATTTTACTGGTTTATTAATTTACTAGTGTTACCCCACCCACGCCTTTGCCCATGTGGAACTATAGACTATACAAAATCTTGGTGTGGGCGTCCTATATTTTGTAAGCATCGCTTTTGTAGGAATGCACTATATCGATCATGAGCGAGTTGACCGATTTTCGGTCGGTTCGGTGGCTGTGCCCACAACCTTTTTTGAGGGCTGGATCCGCGCCTGAGCCTATTGCCATCAACCGGGCACTACTAAGAAATTCCAGGTGGAAAAACGCTATAACACTATGCCCAACCCTGGCATCGAACCCAGGACCTCATACTCAGCAGTAGCCCTTGCGACCCCTAGACCAACGAGACATAATTTTATTAATTGTTGTGTTACCTAATGAAAAAAAACTTCAATTCTTAAATATTTCATAATAAGTTATTTTTATTTGTAGTTTACACTGTTATAATTATCAATTAACAAAATAGGAACATACATTTATATTACTGTCATACAAGACTCAACAGTTTTCTAAAACAACAATTATATTTCTTCAGTTTCTAAGTACCAGAACAGCGAGCAACGCAGCAGGTGCCTTCATTCATGCTACCTTCATGTCTTCGTAGGTGAAACTCCCCAGGAACTCAAATCATATTATTTTCTGCTCAAATAAAGTACTTAAACATTATGGGGTTTATTTATAAACGTTACTTAAAGTTAAGTAATGATTAGCAACTGTATAACCATCCATTTTTGACATTTGAACGTCATTTAACTTTAAGCAACGTTTATAAATAAACCCTGTGGCAAAGTAAAGTAGGCATTCATTGGGCCCATGGCTGGACAAAAGCCATTAGCCTAGTTATTGCTGCTGTTTGTATAATTTCTTCTTTACTTGGGGCTGATTTTTCAATGGCCAAATATTTTGTAATACTAAATTATGTAAACATTAGTTAGGTATACATAAAATATAATTATGATGTGGAAAGTTCGGCCAAGGAAATAAATATTCATAATTTTATTATAAAGTAAGTTGCCTCGCTTGATTCTTAACTATGTGACAAAAAGCTTACATTTTCATTCACAGCATGTTTGCCATCTAGCCATCCAACTTCTTTGTTAGGAAATTAAGAAGATTCATGTTGGGTAGTGTTCCATTCATGTATTTTCAGCTCTAGCACCGTCTGTGAAAATATTATGAATATGTTTTGTAGTTAGGTTAGTGGTTACTATTGTAACGAGTTTAAAATATCGTTACATGCTTCTCGTCAGTTAGTCGATTTCGGAACGTTTTTTTTTACTGTCATCGATTGTCTTTGGTGTTTGGTGGAAGCTGTCAACTTTGACGTTCTCACTTTGTGACGAACATTCTTGATGGAGTATTGAACTCAATTTTTTCCAATCGGGATAAATCCTGGGTATTGGCGGCCTATTGATGCAGTAAACTTCAAAAACTTTCCCTCAGGACGTGGTGACGTAGGAATAATCCTTCATTTCTTTGGCTTCTTCTAAGTGATTTGTCGCCCGCCTGAATTTTGTGGTGCACTTAGATTTGCCATTTGTTGGAAAAGACGGTAAGTTATTACTACTCGTGGAACGCCGCGCTTCCCAACGTTTGGAAATCCTACACAACTTTTATTAATTCTCTGTAAATTTTGTTTCAGACGGACTGACCGACCCTGGCGTCTTTTCGTTTTTTTTTCTTCTTTTCTTTTACTCGATATATTTCTGCAGAATACAACTTTACGGTATTTCTACACTATATTTCTACAAGGGATATTTTTATCCTTACCTTCAACGCCACGTTCCTGAAGGTTTTATTAAATCCATCTTTTTAACCTAACTACAAAACATATTCATAATATTTTCACAGACGGTGCTAGAGCTGAAAATACATGAATGGAACACTACCCAACATGAATCTTCTTAATTTCCTAACAAAGAAGTTGGATGGCTAGATGGCAAAAATGCTGTGAATGAAAATTTAAGCTTTTTGTCACATAGTTAAGAATCAAGCGAGGCAACTTACTTTATGATAAAATTATGAATATTTATTTCCTTGGCCGAACTTTCCACATCATAATTATATTTTATGTATACCTAAGAACTAATGTTTACATAATTTAGTATTACAAAATATCTGGCCATTGAAAAATCAGCCCCAAGTAAAGAAGAAATTATACAACCAGTAGCAATAACTAGGCTAATGGCTTTTGTCCAGCCATGGGCCCAATGAATGCCTACTTTACTTTGCCACAGGGTTTATTTATAAACGTTGCTTAAAGTTAAATGACGTTCAAATGTCAAAAATGGATGGTTATACAGTTGCTAATCATTACTTAACTTTAAGTAACGTTTATAAATAAACCCCATAATGTTTAAGTACTTTATTTGAGCAGAAAATAATATGATTTGAGTTCCTGGGGAGTTTCACCTACGAAGACATGAAGGTAGCATGAATGAAGGCACCTGCTGCGTTGCTCGCTGTTCTGGTACTTAGAAACTGAAGAAATATAATTGTTGTTTTAGAAAACTGTTGAGTCTTGTATGACAGTAATATAAATGTATGTTCCTATTTTGTTAATTGATAATTATAACAGTGTAAACTACAAATAAAAATAACTTATTATGAAATATTTAAGAATTGAAGTTTTTTTTCATTAGGTAACACAACAATTAATAAAATTATGTCTCGTTGGTATAGGGGTCGCAAGGGCTACTGCTGAGTATGAGGTCCTGGGTTCGATGCCAGGGTTGGGCATAGTGTTATAGCGTTTTTCCACCTGGAATTTCTTAGTAGTGCCCGGTTGATGGCAATAGGCTCAGGCGCGGATCCAGCCCTCAAAAAAGGTTGTGGGCACAGCCACCGAACCGACCGAAAATCGGTCAACTCGCTCATGATCGATATAGTGCATTCCTACAAAAGCGATGCTTACAAAATATAGGACGCCCACACCAAGATTTTGTATAGTCTATAGTTCCACATGGGCAAAGGCGTGGGTGGGGTAACACTAGTAAATTAATAAACCAGTATAATGTTAGTTTGTTCGCTCACCAAAATAAAAAGTACCTAAGTGTGTGTTTGATTGCACATCACAGTGTCATATTTAGACTCTAACTACTGAACCAATGTTGTTGAAATTTTTACACCTTCAAAGGATATCAATTTAGATTAAACGCGAGTCAGTTTCCATTTTACATTATATAATTTTATTTTGGTGCTTTCTTAAATTACAAATTCAAGCTTACGTTTCTTTCTCGTGAAAACGTTGTTTCTCGTGAAATTTCATCGATATCCAGGTTCTTATCTCGAATCATTCCTGTGCCATAGAGGCACGCAACCAAGATTTTACTCTGCGAAGAGTAGAAAATGATCTCTCTGCGGTGGCTACGCTGACCGGGAGAGTTGCCAGTATTTGTAAGAACATTTTTATGTTAGGGTACAAATCTTGGTTGCATGCTCCAATGAGATGAGCTACCGACTCTGGTATGGCGGAATTGTTTTCACATTCTCTTTTCCAGTTGGCCATCCAGAGTCGGTATTTATACACAACAGTTGATACACTATCCTTAATGAATAGCCGGTACATCTGGACCACCTTTTTCACTGTCTCGATTTCAGTCCCTGACAGTCCTGACACTAACATTTGGTTTAGATAGAAAAACCCCCATCTGAAATAGATCCAGTAACTCCGGAGACAATCTCTGCACCAAATCATTAATAACTGAATCTAATAGAGGTATGTAAATTGATTTCCGAAAGTACTCTTCTGCCGAATGTCGCCTGATAATTGGACCTATTCGTTTGCCTTGGAACTGTACGTGGGAATTTTAATGTACCTAACATCCAACTGTTTTGCTTGCTCTGTCGCCTCTGAAAATAATTTCTTGAATACAGGCTCAGCGTATTCAAGCAATTATTTTCAGAGTTTTTGTTTGATCGTAATACTTCCAGAACACCCTTTACACCCTTGTCAACCGATGCAGTTTGCAGGAATCGGCTCAACGAAACTGTAGTTCCTAAAATATAAACTACGAAGTCTTTGCACGAGACAGTGAGCGTCACTTGAAGTTGTATTATCTTGCCATGTCGATATTATCTCCAGTGCTTTACAAATTTTAACCAGATTATTGCCCTGGAATTGTAAATGGCCGTCGTGTCTTTCAACCCATCGTGTCTCGCATATACTTTGAATTGCCGTACCATCAAGTTCTTCTAAGAATATTCTATGGCGTTTTGAAGAAGCGTTAGCAAACGCTACGATTTTTTTTCATCCTTCCAGTTGTGTTTCTTCTACACGAAGCGACGTTTGATGACTTGGCCAAGATGTTACAAGGACAAAGTTTTGCGCGGATGGCTTTTTTAGAGAGTTCTTGAACAGCACCTTTTACGTCGGATGCCATTACTGAACAGCTGTCAGTTCCTATCCCTACACAGAAAGCTAAATCTATATCAAATTTGTAACAAAGATGTTCCACGATTTTCGCTAATGCGATGCCTGTTAACCGGGTATTGAAGTTTATAGGATCAATGAATCACTAGTTCCTGAAATCCAGCAACTAATAGACGCTAGTACCACACGACCTTTCAAAGGTACGTTCGGAATTCATCAATTAACATGGAGTATTAAAGAGCCAACATTTATCCACGCGAGACGTTTAAGTTGCTTGGTGTGTGCCCCTTACCAGATATGTCCACATTATGAAATGGGTCGAATCGAAATAAACCACATCAGGGATACGGTAATGCCTAGCACATCTAGAACCATGGCCACTCCTGATTCATCCTTATACAATTTGTCACCGGATTGCCTTGAACGATCAGCATCACTAGACTCCTCATCAGAGTGTTTGCCTATCCAAGATTCACCAACGGCTCCAGCTACTCCTGAAGCTCCGACTGAGCCAAATTCACCAGGACTCTCAGATAGACTGACACCAGATCTTTCTATCGAAAAATTTAACGAAAGGCATAGGCCCCAGAAGATAAGAATTTATTCAGACGACTCTGAACCTTCTGAAGATTCTCCACAGAAAAAACGGCCGAAAAATTTCATGTGGGACGATTCTGACGAGGATAAGATATTTTAATATTCTATTCTTTAATATGCCCACAGAAGCATAATGTCTGTTCTGTGGACAAATTTTTCTAATTTTTTTACACGAAATTGGTAAACATTTTTGATTACGATTTGTTAACGGGTTAAAGAGAACTTCATTTTAAGTTTTTTTTTCATATTTTCTATTCTTTATGTTATTGATATGATTATATTAGGCCCTTTTTGTTCTATTCTGTAGACAACACGATCTCTTCTGTGGACGTAAAAAAACTAAAAACGTGATTTATTCCTAAAATATCCAAGACTGATCTCTAGTGATATTATTGTAAGTATTTTATTATCTAACTTTAACTAAATATAACGTTTCGTACCAATTCGTGCAGTTTTATTATTTATATTTTTAAATGTTCACTTTTTGAGTATGACCCATAGTTTATTTCGGCATGTAGGTACTTGTACATGTACAAAAATATCAATTAACAATTTCAGTTAGAATGTGAGGTTGACGGACATAGGGACTCACGTTATTCCTATTTATATTGGGTTACTTACTTGTAGTGATAATCTCGACGTATTTTTCGCTATTGAGCAAAACAGTCTTGATTTAATGAGAGAATTTTCCAGTTCATCCGGCTTACACAAGCCACAAGAAAAATGTTCCAAAACTGCCTAACATAGGCCCACGTTTCGTATAGGATATTAAGCCAGTTTCATATAGTAACACGCGGTTCACGCGGGGAACATCTACATACTAAGAAGAGTGTCTTCAAGATGGGTCCGTTAATCTCGAAAGGTAATTGTAAAAAAAAAATAAGATAAGTGGAGCCAAATATAGTAATCAGGTTAGTAGCTAGTTTTTTTGCAATTTTCATATTTTTCATAAACATGTTAACCCCAAATTCTTCAGCGCATGCCATTTTTATGCATTTGCACCCGCACTCCCACACTCAAACACCCAAGATACAAGTGTATCAGTATAATGTAAGTTTTTTTTTTACTGGATTAAAACTACGCTGTTCTTTGTAAGGCTCTTTGAAATAAGTGCCAGGTTTGGACGTACGTTTTTGAGTTGTCCGGATAACTTTTGAGTCAGATTTTTCTTTTTTCGTTTGCTCGGCTGTTATTGTATCTTCTAGGTTTATTCTTCGTGTGTCTAGTTTTGGTTTCTTCGCAACTGTCGCCCCTGTGATTATAAATCCGGTAAGTACAATGTTGGAAGAAGATTGATATGCACACGAATCAAAATGATAGCGCATTGCATGATTCACACAAGGACCGAAAAGGATGAATGTCTGGTGACATTGAACAATACTGTTTATCACCAGAGACATGACATACAAAATTGTATTAACATCGATGTATGGTCTGTTCCAAAAGTAGATATCTGATTGAAAGGCGTAGAAATCTTCAACTGCGTGCTATGCCTGACTTTGTAGACTGCAAACCATAGGTTGTACTGGATGATAACTCGGGACAAGAAATAACAAGACGATTCTTCAGTTTAACTAGTTGCGTGTAGACTGTAGAGTGTAGAGGTGAACGGGATACTTTCTTGAGTTGTTCTTCTTCTAGTGGCGGTCGGACGAGTAATACGCCGCGGGTTTTTTTTTTTTTGTGTAGGGCATCTCGTAGCTCACCTCTGAGGTGATGACTACTTAACCGGTCAATCCTGCGGCTGCCTTAAGCTACTAACTCAAAGCCTCCAGCCAGGGGCAAAACTATTCTAAATTAAAACTAGGCGAACGCTCGCTAAGGGCACCCCCTGTGGGGTACGGACCTCGGCTTAGGGCGTCGCTGGGGGGAGGACAGCAAGTGGGGACAGGCTGGATCAAAGATGATTAATTATTATTATTCGGGGAATTCTAAGTCTACATTTCTCAGCAAAACGCGGACTGGCGCTTCTGCGAGCAAGGGTCGGTGGGGAGTATTATTTACTCGGGCGGGTCGCGATCCCGGAGGATCACGGCGGCGAGGTCGTAATGCGGGTCGGTGTCTGTGTTTTTTGTGCACTGTACTTGTGGCCCTATTGCTCTCCTGAACGAGGGTTATGGGGTCGTCTGGGTCGGTAAGGATTTGCCTTGGGCGGTGGGTCTGACTGATTCTACTAGTGACATAATTGGCGGCCTCGACAACCAGAGGGTTGCGGTGTTTGGCGGCGGACTCAAAGAAACACTTGGAATTGCGTTTGAGAAATTGGTGGATTGTGGGGATCTTTAGGTCGAGATGGAGGATCTCGTTCCTAACGTACCAGGGGGCACCGGTGATTTTCCGGAGGAATCTATTTTGGAGTGTTTGCATCCTATGAATATGGCGGGGTTTTGCGTGTGCATATACGGCTCCCGCATAGGTCATGATGGGACGAACGCACGCCGTGTACGTACGCAATTTGCACTTAAGTGACATTTTGCTACGTGCATTCAGGACAGAGTGGAGTCTACCGAGAACGAAAGCGGCTCGCGAGCGGA
Source organism: Xanthia togata (assembly GCA_963853775.1). NCBI lineage: Eukaryota > Metazoa > Arthropoda > Insecta > Lepidoptera > Noctuidae > Xanthia > Xanthia togata. The sequence continues at coordinate 4,612,189 of OY970815.1, forward strand.
CCTGCCTTATGTGATCACTGAAGGTGAGATGCTGATCTAGGACGACACCTAGGTATTTGGCTCGCTTCTCCCAAGGGATAGGCTTGCCGAACATGGTGATGGGTCGGGGGGGTTTGAACCTTTTACGCGGTTTCCTAAAGAGAACCGCTTGGCTTTTATCCGGGTTGACTTCGATCCTCCACTTTCTAAACCAGGCGCCGAGCATGTCGACTGAGGTCTGGAGAGTGTGGGCTATCGAGTCAGTGCTGGTACCCTTGTAGTAAATGGCCGTATCGTCTGTGAACAGAGCCAACTGCGCCCTTTTACTCTTTGGGATATCGCTGGTGAAAAGCGTAAAGATGGATGGGGGGGGAGAGCACAGAGCCTTGAGGGACTCCTGCGCGGATAGGACGAGGGGAGGACATCGCTCCTTCGATACGGTAGCGGAAGGTGCGGTTTGACAAAAAGGCCCGTAAGATGAGCACGAGACGATCCGGCACATCGAGTTTGTAGAGCTTATATAATAAGCCGTTGTGCCAGACTTTGTCGAACGCTTTCGCTATATCGAAGAATATTGCACCGGTTATCAAACCGCGCTGGAAGCCAGCGCATATGCTTTCAATAATCCGGTGGGCCTGATGCACGCTAGAGTGCTGGGTTCGGAACCCAAACTGTTCGTTGGGGATGAGGCCCTTGGTTTCGGCATAATCTCTGAGGCGCATATAAATAAGCCTCTCATAGACTTTGCCGAGTACCTTGAGCAAACTGATGGGGCGGTAACTCGACGGCTCGGTCTTGGGCTTGCCGGGCTTCGGTATGCCGATGACCGTGGCTTCTTTCCATGCTTGGGGAAAGATGTTATTGCTTAGGGCACCATTGAAGATGGTGGCCAATAGCATTATCAGGTGGGCAGGGAATAGCTGGATCACCCTATTGGTGATTCCATCAGAGCCGGGGGCTTTGCGGGTTTTCAGACCTTTGATGATGTCATGCACTTCGTCTGGAGTGACGGGAGGCAGAGGACTATCAGGATCTTCAACGGGAGGGAGAGAGGATCTACGTTCGACCTGGGCGTCGACCTCTAGGAGGTGAGCTTGGTCTACCGGTTGGGAGCTAGGGGAGCATTGAGCCTCGAGACTGTCTGCTAGGCATTCAGCCTTTTCTAAGTCCTCGAACGCGATGGTCTTGTTGGGACGGGTCAGGGGGGGCATGGAGGCCACTTGCTGGGACTTGAGTTTCCTCTGAAGTTCCTAGAATGCCAGGTGGGTGGGCTCTAGTTCGCTGAGCATCTTGTCCCAGCCCGTGTCACGCAGCTCCTGTATGCGTGTCTTTACAGTTCTCTGTAAATAGCGCATATGGGCTTCGTTAGCGGAGCAGGGAAAATTGCTGTAGGCACGAATGGCCGCGTTCTTCTCAGTCAGCAGCAGCGCGCGTACATCGTCCGGCAGGCTCCAGCGAGGGTCGCCCGACGCTGAAGTGTGCGTTACCCCAGCCAGATAATGTCGAAAATCGTCATCTAAGTCCAATAGATAATTAGAAATACATCTTCTGTAATTGGTAAGCAGATTTTTAAATTTGGTAAGCTGATAGTTTTTTAATTATTTGATAAAAACACTTCCGGCTGGAGTAACGTTACCCCAGCCAGATCTTTTGTTTTCTAATGGAAATTTTGAAATAAATTTTATCTAAATAATTAGAAATGAATTTGAAATAAATGGTACAACTTAATTTGTATTTGTATTTGCTACGGTTGCGAAGATATTTAAAATCCTGCTGGAGTAACGTTTGCACGATTGCTGTATCTCGGAATTGACTATACGGATGATTGTAATATTTGCACATGAGATCTGGCTAATTAGTTATAATTTGTTACGCAATAAACGAATCCACTCTATTGCACCGTTTTGAAGTTATTTTAGTAAATAGAAAATATGCTTTATAGGTCCTAGCACTTCCATTATGCGCCCCAAAGACTAAACTTAAACGTTATTATTTACATAATTACTGTCTTTAAATTGTACTGAAGTTTCATTAGTATCCTGTATGTAATTAAAAAGCTATGATGATGTTTCGGCCACGGCGCGCAGCTGAGTTATGACCACCGATTAAACGAGTTTACTGTAGTAGTGGTAACTGAATTTTACATCAATAATTAGAAATACACTTCAATTATATACATGTGAAATTTCAGACTTGTACATTAATTAATTAACGAGATAATCGAAAAAAATGATGTTTGCGTGGTAACCCGACCAAATCTAGAATGTTATAAAAAAGCGGGCGCCCATTACATTATACCAACCTTCTAAAACTTACAGGATAATACGTGAGAATAATTACGTGTTTAGTACAGACGGGTAAACAAGTGGTAAAGTAAAACATATTTACAATGGTATATTCATTTCAAAAATAATAATGCGTAGTGTTTTGTGTGTACATAAATAAATAAACAAATATGGAGTACCTATCTAACTACGTAAGGATAAAAAAATACTTCAAAAATAATCACAGATATTTTTTATGGACTAATATGCAACGTCGCTTGCTTATCTGAAATTAAAATTAAGAACTGAACAAATTCAAATTCAAATAAAAAATAAGTTTTATTGTAAAAAATCACAGAACAAAAATAATAAAATGTAATAAGTTAGTAACATCACAGTGCAGTACCTAAGTACTAACATATCATAGAACTTTACAGAAGGTAGGTTCTAGTGTTTTATCTAATATGATTTAAAAAATCACAAATGTCTTACATAAAGATAGCCTTCTTAATTGAGTTTTATTGTATAAAAGTAAAACATTTACAATACTAAAAATAAACGGTATAACAATGCAGTCAACTTCTTAGAATACATACTTTTTGACTAACTAAGTCTTATTGCATGTAAATCACAGATCAATTATATGAATTATTATCAAGATGCTTCTGCTACTTACAACAGGTACCTACGTAAGTAGGTACCTACCTATCTCATCGATATAATGGTTAAACGTAGGTAGGTATATGAAGAATGGCATAGTGGACACTACTTTGAGCAATTTAAAGTTTATTTAAATATTTAGTATGGTAGGTTTAATTTTTCAATCAAACTAATTTTATTCGTGACTGTACCAACTTTTAAGGACAATTATGCTAATAATTTTAGAAGGTTGGTGTAATGTATTGGGCACCCGCTTTTTTATAACATTCTAGATTTGGTCGGGTTACCACGCAAACATCATTTTTTTCGATTATCTCGTTAATTAATTAATGTACAAGTCTGAAATTTCACATGTATATAATTGAAGTGTATTTCTAATTATTGATGTAAAATTCAGTTACCGCTACTACAGTAAACTCGGTTAATCGGTGGTCAAATAACTCAGCTGCGCGCCGTGACCGAAACATCATCATAGCTTTTTAATTACATACAGGATACTAATGAAACTACAGTACCATTTAAATACAGTAATTATGTAAATAATAACGTTTAAGTTTAGTCTTTGGGGCGCATAATGGAAGTGCTAGGACCTATAAAGCATATTTTATATTTACTAAAATAACTTCAAAACGGTGCATTATAGTGGATTCGTTTATTGCGTAACAAATTATAACTAATTAGCCAGATCTCATGTACAAATATTACAATCATCCGTATAGTCGATTCCGAGATACAGCAATCGTGCAAACGTTACTCCAGCAGGATTTTAAATATCTTCGCAACCGTAGCAAATACAAATACAAATTAAGTTGTACCATTTATTTCAAATTCATTTCTAATTATTTAGATAAAATTTATTTCAAAATATCCATTAGAAAACAAAAGATCTGGCTGGGGTAACGTTACTCCAGCCGGAAGTGTTTTTATCAAATAATTAAAAAACTATCAGCTTACCTAATTTAAAAATCTGCTTACCAATTACAGAAGCTGTATTTCTAATTATCTATTGCACTTAAATGACGATTTTCGACATTATCTGGCTGGGGTAACGAACACGACGCTGAAACCTCCCTAGAGCAGTCGCTCAGGACTGATTGTACGTGCCCCGTGAGTGAGTCGATCGCGGCCGTCGTGTCCGCGATAGAGTCGAATTTGTCGGGGATGGCGTCCAATTGGGGGGACGTGTTGGGTTTCAGCTGGGTGCTTACTTTCTTCCAGTCCGTCACCCTTTTGGTGAGAGCGGGTTGGGAGGGGTCGGGGGAGACCTATGCGGGGGGCCATTTTTATGACTACTGGGCGGTGGTCAGAGTTAAGCTCTTGCACCGTTTCTATGGAGTCTAACCTTAGAGCGACGTTCTTAAGGAGCGCCACGTCTAGGACGTCGGGGTTATGATGGGTAGAGTGGGGAAAGTGAGTTGGGGTCGCTGGGGTCATCGGGGCGATGACGTCAAAATTGAGAGAATTAGAGAGGTCAAACAAGTGACGCCCTCTGGTACAGGTTCTGAAACTATTCCAGGCGGGATGCTTGGCATTGAAATCGCCCGCTAAGATAGCAGAGTCATTTATGCCGAGTAGGATAGAGAGGTCGTCTGAGAGGAGTTGGAAGTTCTCCAAAGTATTGTGGGGTGGGACGTAGACCGATACTAGTGAGATCGGCTGATGGCCGGTCATGCCTAAGCGGCAGATTGAGACTTCTAATCGTGAGAGGGGAGGAGGGTCTATTGGGATGCAATATAGATCCTTTTTATAGTAAATAAGGGTGCCGCCCAAGTGACATCGCGTTCTGTCATTGCGAACTATGCGATAGTTGGCAATTGACGAGTCGCGGTTGTTATGAAATAACAATACCGAAATACAACCAAATGTTGGCTTTATTCAACTTTAAAATTGTACAGACATTATGACAACTTCAAACCACTAAAAAGCATAGACTCTTAACGAGTCTGTATGTGGCGACTAAGAAGTTCACCACATTCTCCCCCGCTGCATTCTAGCTTGAGGTGTCGTAGTCCTGCAGGTAGGCAGGTGGTCTTCTATTTTTGGTAGTCTGCTGAATTGGAGTATCTGGCGCAGCACTCTCTGTAGAGACAAATGAGGAGTCGCTTTCTGTTTCTACATTTTCAGTACGTTCGCCTTCTTCCCCGCTCTCTAATCCTGTTGGGGCTAAATGTCTGTTAGAAACGGTCGTTTCTCGGCCGTAGCCGAATCTCACAAAAGAATAGTCCGGGTTGGACTCCAACAGCTCGACTTCTTCGACTATGGGAGAGTATTTGTTGGTTCTGTTGTGCTTTTTGAGTAGGACAGGACCGGGTGTTAGAAGCCAAGTTGGTACCGAATGTCCGTTATTAGATTTTCTATTGTGTATAAACATCATTTCATGAGGAGTTTGGTTCGTTGCTGTACATAGCAGAGATCTCATTGAGTGTAGTGCTTGATTGAGAACCATTTCCCATTGCTCGATATCTAATCCCTGTGATTTAAGAGCTAATTGTATTGTCCTCCAAATTGTTCCATTTGTGCGCTCTATTTTCCCATTACCCTGTGGGTTATATGCTGTCGTTCGACTTGTAGATATACCTCTGCTGTGTAAGTAATCTTTTACTTCTTTTGACATAAAAGCGGAGCCACGATCGGAATGAATATATGCTGGCAATCCAAATATGCAAAAAAGAGTCGATAAATGTTTCATTACAGTTGCAGCGGAAACGTCTTGGCACGGGAATGCGAATGGAAATCGAGAATATTCGTCTATAATAGTCAGTATGTACTTGTTAGACGAAGATGACGGTACTGGCCCTTTAAAATCGATATTCAGTCTTTCGAACGGTGAAGTCGCTTTTATCAAATTACTGTTATTTTTAAAAAAAACGAGGTTTTACGACTGCACAGACCGAACATGCATTTGTCATCTTTCTGACGTCTTCTACCGAAAATGGTAGATTCTTACTTCGTATCCAGTGATACATTCGTGTAACGCCTGGATGACATAGTTCATTATGCAAGTCCTTCAATTTAGATTCCGTGTGAATAGCGCAGATACGTGACAGCGCGTCAGCAGCGTAATTTTCATTTCCTGGTCTATAGACAATATCATATTTGTAGCAAGATAATTCTAATCACCATCTTTCTATCTTCTCGTTCTTTATCTTGCTTGTATGTGTGCGACTGAACATAAAATAAATAGATCGTTGGTCTGTGATCAGTCGAAAAGATCTTCCAATCAAGTAGTGTCGCCACTTACGGAGAGCTTCGACAGTGGCATACGCTTCCTTTTCTATGGCTGAATGTCGCTTTTCTGTTATGGATAGTGTGCGCGAAAAGAAAGCTACTGGGCGTCCTTCTTGGGTCGATGTAGCCGCAATTGCATTATTGGAGGCATCTGTTTCGACTGTAAACATTTTGTTTTCATCGATAGCAAATATTGTAGACGTTGCAACGCAGTTCTTTAAGTCTTCAAAAGCAGATTTAGCTTCATCATTTAATGGGAGTTCTGGATTCACGAGGCTGTGTATTCTTTCCGAGAATTTTGGTATCCACTTTGAATAATGCGAAAACATACCGACAGCTCGTTTAAGTGATGAGTTATCAGTCGGTATAGGCATGCTAATAAGTGGTTGGAGTCGGTCCGGATCAGGTTTAATGGACCTTTTTGAAATGTTGTATCCGAGTAAGTTAATTGTTTTGATTGAAAACGTTGATTTTTCTTTGTTAACAGTTAAACTGTACTTCTCAACTGCATCCATGAATCTTTTTAAATTCTTATCATGTTCTACCCTCTCTTTTCCGCATAAAGTGACGTCATCTAAATAGGCATATGTATCCGTCAAATGTTCTTCTTTTATTAACCAGTCCATGACTCTTTGAAATCCACTGACTCCATTAGTTATACCAAACGGGATACGACAAAATTGATACAGTTTCCCACACGCCTCGAATGCTGTGTATTGTTTTTCTGCTTCCAATATAGATACCTGATGGTAAGCGCTTTTTAAATCAATTTTAGAAAAGAAGTCGTACTTTGAAATGTCGTTTACCATTTTTTCTATGTTTGGCAAAGGGTAGGCATCCAAATCTGTATATTTGTTAATGGTCTGAGAATAGTCTATCACCAATCGTTTGCGGTGATTTTCATTTTTGGTGATTAAAACTTGCGCCCGCCAAGGTGATCTACTCTCTTCGATAACTCCGTCTGCTAAGAGCTGACTTATTTCATTTTCTATGAATTTCAGATCATCGTTACTGTATTTTCTAGACTTTACAGCAATCGGTGAGCAGTTGGAAGGTAAATTCGAAAATAAAGGAACTGGTGGAACAGATGAAGCTAGCACACTACATATTTGTAATGGTTTTCTAGATCCACCAAAAGTAATTTCAAGTTTCGAGTGTTCTTTCAGTATATTATGTCCTATGATAACATCAGCGCAAAGATATTTAACAATAAGAAGCGAAGCTTTTTCGTAAACATTGCCATTTAGAAAAATCTTTGCTTGAAGTAGCCCTTCGCAATTGATTGTGTGAGTTGTTTGAGCCATTGTTATAGATTCAGTACAATCTGCTTTCTTAAAAGAATAATTCGAAAAAAAAAACATAATTGATAAAGCTTTTAGAACTCCCAGAGTCAATTAAAGCGTTTGCTTTTTTGCCGTTAACTTCAATAGTGACGACTGATTTCTTTAAGCTGGTCGGAGCAGCAATAGCCGTAACTTCATTGAAAATATTTTCAGATCCATCAGTAGCAGTAGCAGCGTTAAGATTTGTTTTAGGGCTCCTACAAACATTTGCAAAATGACCCCTTTTCTGACAATTTTGGCAATTGGCATTAAAAGCTGGGCAGTTCTGACGCCGGTGAATTTTTTTATCTCCGCAGAAAAAGCATTGTTTCGAATGGTATTCTGGTGTTAGTAGTTTCTTTTTATCTTCCGTTGCCGTCTTAGGCAATGCCATGACAAGAGATTCACCAATGGTCGTATTGTTGAATGTTTGCGCATTATTTTCAGCAGTTTCAATTGCTTGTGCCTGGCTAGCAGCTTCATCCAACGTCAGGTTAAAATTTTCTAGCAAGCGCTCACGAATTTTATGTGAAATTATGCCAGAAATAAATGGGTCTCTTACACAATCATTTCTATTACTTTCTGCGTCAACATTTTTAAATTGACACTCCTTGCTTAAAAGTCTTAGTTGCTGAAGATATTGTTGAATGTTTTCATGGCTCTGTTGTTTTCTGGTGGCCAGAACATGTCTCGCAAAAATTTCATTTTTTGGTTTAACAAATATGGAGTTGAGTGTACTTACTGCAGTATTGTATGATGTGCACTCACTTATGTATTCGTATACTTTGGGTGATACATGATTAATAAAAAGTTGCATTTTCATTGCATCATTAATTTTCTTCTCAGCTTCATTCGCAATCAGAATTTTTTTAAATGTAGATACCCAATGTGTCCATTCTTGAGCCACAGTAGGCCATGACGGATCAAGGTCTAGAATATTTGGTATACAAAGTTGATACGACAGAGGAGCTTTCCTGTAAACTGCCTATACTAGGTACCATTTTCAAGCTCTGTATCAAAAATCAATTAAATAGGAGCAGTAGTTTAGTCGCAAATGATTTTTTAAGTTTTTGCCCCGTTTGAACACGATGTATCTTTCCTAACAGCTGATTATGTCTATACGCGGTCATCCACCTTAAAACTATAAATCTGAGTATAAACCTACGATGCGTTGTTGCCGCTCTGACGCAAGTCACAAGTACAACCAAATATTTTTCGGCAAAGCAAACAAAGAAGCAATAAATACACACACTTGCAATTTAATTACGAGAGTGACAATCATAGCTAAACATCCCGCGCGTAAAAGAAATAGAAATAGGTTAGTAGTGTGTTGTTATTGGCATCCTAGATCCTTGCGGCGCGCGATCGGTAAGTGGGGGCCCGGGGCAGTGGGGCTCAGTAGTGCGCCGACGCTATCGTTATCGTTACGTAACACGGAAGCTCCTGCGGCTCTTTTTTTTGCCGAACACGCGCGCAGACAATTGTGATTTTGTTTTGTTATTGTGATAGGACACTAAATAAGTTTAAGACAATATCTCTTTTTTATTGTGACAGGAGTACAGGACACGTAACATCGGATTATTATTATTTAGTGTTAGTGTTTTTTTTTTTGTGATTGACTGTTTTTTGTTGTGATAGGACACGTAATTAAACTTTGGTTGTGTGTGAGTGTAATTAAAATACAATTGATGAACTAAAAAATAGGATTATTTTAGCATTTCACAAATTAAAGTGCCTATCAACGAACAGTGATGTAATTAGAAAAATAAATAACAATATTCTCCGTCGGTATAATTTGTGCATTCATATGAATGGAGGACACATCGATAATTATAAAATGTTGTGTTTTTCTTGTGATTGTTGTTGTGCGTACTTACTTCAAAACCGTACCTATCATAAAAGCCGAGCGAAGGCCTAAGCCACCGCTAGCGCCACCGCCCCGGTCGCCCGCCTTGACACGTGATAACACCGCCGCGCTCCGGCGCGGCATGTGCGCGACGTTGTCGCTTTGTTACCTAGGTATCTAAGGTCAGTTAAATTTATTTACACAGGATGGTTGCGTTTTACTCTGATTTGTAAGCTATTTAGTTTGTTTGAAAAAAAAAAAACTCATTTTTGATGCTTTTTATTTTTATACCGTATTGAATTAATACTAAACACGTATAGTATACGTAGTGTAATTTAATGCCCCTCTGTCATATCAACTCTGTATATTATAATATATGGAGAAATATATATATATATTTCTTTACGTCATGCCTAATAGTCACATGGACTTGCTTTAATATTCTTTCTTCCCCTGAAGGGGGTAGCGGGGCCGCGGCTCGCTTTTCCTGCGGCCATAGTGCGGGGTCGCTTTTTATGAACTCGAGTCCAGTAAACCATCTATGGCTCGAGTTGAAATCTATAGGGATACCCTTTGCCGCGTCGTCTGCGACGTTATCGGCACTGGGCACCCATCGCCAGTTGGCTGGAGTAGTTAGGCTTTCGATCTCAGCTAGTCTATGGGCTACAAACGACTTGAAGGTGCGCGGGTCTGATTTAATCCAGGCTAAAACTGTTTTCGAGTCTGACCAATAATGGCATTTTAATATTTTATAATCTGACTCGCGCTTGACCGATTCAGCTAATCGACTGCCTAACACTGCGGCCTGAAGTTCCAGGCGGGGTATGGAGATAGTTTCAGCGGAGCTACTTTGGCTTTACCTGCTATCAGTCGCGATGTTTTTGTACCGTCTGGACTTGTACCTACGAAATAAATCGCGGCTGAATACACTTTCTCATTTGCGTCACAGAAAATGTGCAACTTCCCTTCGTTGGGGGGCGTAGCAGGTACGTACCTATCTATTTCTAACTTTTTTAGCAATTGTAAATTTTTTATAAATGACAACCATGTCACGTGATGCTCGGTTGTGATGGGGTCGTCCCATCCTATCCCGCTGCGCCATATTTCCTGTATGAGACATTTACCTATCATCGTAATCGGCGAGACTAAACCTAACGGGTCGAAAACCGACATGACCGCGCTGGTGACTTGTCGCTTGGTAGGCAGAGTGTCTCCTTGTATGACGCTCGCGGGCGTACTTCTTAAGTTAACGTTAAAACCTAAAGTATCGCGTGAGTGGTTCCATATGAGCCCTAATGTTCGCTCTGTATCGCTTTTCCCTAGCGTGGTCGAATCGCCACTGCGCGTGTCAGTTACGCTACTTATTACTTCGGGCACGTTCGACGCCCATCCGCGTAATTCGAAAGATGCGTCTAAATGTACTTTGTACATGGCGTTTATTACTCGCTTCGCTTCGCTTTCGGTGTTAAACGCGCCTAAGTAATCGTCCATGTAGAAGTTGCGTTGAGGTCGCGAGAGCCACAGCTCTCGCGACCTCGGGGTGCTGTAGGCTGTGATGGTTTGCGTTTTTATTTTTAACATAGATGGCTGTACATGGTGAGGAAGCCGCTCCGAATATCAGTGACGTCATTCGGTACTCCTGAGGCGGCCCTTTCCTATCTTCACCCCTCCATAAAAATCGCAGACTATCACGGTCTTGCTGAGCGATTTTGACCTGTAAAAACATTTCCTTAATGTCGGCCACTACTGCTTTTTTTCCTTCTCTAAACCTTATCAATACACCGAATAGCGACTGCATTAAATCGGGGCCTGCTAACAACGCGTCGTTTAGACTTTTCCTTTCGTACTTAGCGGCTGCATCGAACACTAAACGTATTTTACCCTTCTGCGGATGCACTACTGAAAAGTGCGGTAAATACCAGCTGCGTGGCGATGTAGACGGGGTGTCTGTCTTCTCAGCGTAGCCCGCTTTCAATAAATTGTTTATTTGTTTGCTATATTGGGATTTTCAGTTTGAGTTTTTATCTAATTTATTTTCTAAACTGTACAGACGACTGAGAGCTTGTTTTTTGTTATTAGGCATTACCTCGTCGTCTGTTCGCCATAGTAATCCCGTTTCGAACCTATTACAGCTTATTTTCTTGACAGTTTTGTCTAGGATCGCTAGGGCTCGCTGATCTGGGTCAGACGTCGGTCGGCGTGGCTCGATGCCTAGCGATTCTATGCTAAAATAATCTCTGATAAGTTCCAACGCGGGGTCATCTGTCGGCGTATGCCGCGCGTGGTTTACCAACGCTATTGTGTTGCGTGGGCGTGCGTCCTGCCCGTGCTGGGGCCGTATTATGACGTTTTAATGCCACCATTATTCCAGTGTGAGTGGGAGACGGAGCTATACAAGGCCGCTAGCACCATCCTCTTTTCGCAGTGGAATAATGATGGCATTAATACTTCATAATAAGGCCCCAGTAGTGTACGTTACCCCAGCAGGAAAGTGTCTCCTAGAGTTATATGAGTGGAACGTTTAATTGGTGCCTTAGCTGCTGTAAATGTGCCCCCACATAAAAAATGTGTGCCCCCTGTCGTTTTGGAAAAAAACGGAAAAAACGATTCCTGCTGGGGTAACGTTTTTCTAGCAGGAAAATTCTAAACGAATGATCGGAGAGAGAAAAATTGTGCATGGCCAGAGAGCTTATATGTGTGCCAAAATGTGCCCCCAAAAATAAAATCTGTGCCCCTTCAGGTTTTCGAGATATTGCATTTCCTGCTGGAGTAACGTTTTGCAGAATCGTATATCTCTAAAACCATTGCATGTGCCCCTGTAGAATAAACATACACGAGTAGCTCTTAATGTGTGCCCCTTAATGCCCCAATTAGATTTAAGAAAATATTTATAGTTTTCAAGTTATCGCGGTTTTATGAAAACCCGAAAAAACATCGCAGTGCCTAAATGAGACAAGGTATAAGTTCGCTGAAAACTGTATTCGGTCCTTCTTGACGCTAATAATAACCATACAAAGCTTCAAAACTGTTCATGCATGCGTTTTTGAATAATCTTGCTAAAAGTCACAACGATGGTGTCATAACTTTGACGGCAAAATACAAGGAACCGGCTCAATCCCAGATGTGGAGGTGTAAACCAAAATCTTGTGCCTTTAGTCATAAATATATGGTGAAAATATTCAACTTGGAATATTTCGCATTAAGTAAATATTATCAAAAAACCAAAATATGTAAACAACCGCTGGTTATCCGACCAAATTCGAATGACTACTAAAAAGCGACGGATTCATACATATCGATGACCTTCTTTATTGGACGTAATATACCTAAGCTGTTGTCCGTACAGTCGTGTTCAAAAGTTTTGGGGCTAATAAAAAAAATATTAAATGCACCTTGTGACCATATTAAATGAAACAGCTTGTTGATGTGCAACTTGCCAATAGGCAAAATGGGTGGCATTTTGCCTATTGGCAAGTTGCTCCCTGCTTGGTATATTTTATTGTTGTTATAATTTTAATTTAATTGTTGTTATATGTAGTTGCCATAGAACATTCTGTAAAAATCAAATCAAGTATTTAGCTATTTCGGCTAAAAAAGATACAGCCCTGTGACTGTGAAATGTTGAGTGTTGACGGATTGTGGTTGAGTCTTATGAATTCTTGTCATGATTTCTTTTTTTACATTGTTACTAGAAGTTATTAAGGGATTATATGTCATCAACCTAGCACAAGAAGAGAAAATACGTATTAAACAAAAAAGAAAACAAATTACTGAATCGATTTTGATGAAATTTCTACTGGACCAATCGGAAAGTATGTTCCTTTCAGATAAAAATAAACAAACTTGATTTAGTTTTTTTTGTTTAAAAATAAATAAATAGGTAAAGTACTTAATGAAAAAAATCCAAGTACTTGATGGCATTGTTTTGACTTATTTAAAAATACTTGTACACTTGTACAAGTATTTTTAAATAAGTCAAAACAATGCCACCCCTACGACCAAATAATTGTTATAAAATGCTTAATACGCCACTTTCACCAACTTAAAAAAAAAGGAAATAAACAGTATCAGTGCAACCGCATGACTCAACGCGGACCTTGGCGTCATAACTGCAACTGTTTACCAATACCTAGTAATCATCCAAACGCACTTCCTAGTCAATAAACACTTCGTACCTATTATTCATAATAGAGCGACGTTACACTGTCTCTGTCACACTAATACCGTACACTAGCTGTCTCACTTTCTCCAAGCTAGACAAAGCGACTCCTTGCGACACGACGTCAGCGGATGCCGCGGGGCCAAAGATATATGCAGCGGTGTGGGGAGGCGAAAAAAGGGAATCTTGTTTTCTCTGCATCACCCAAAGGTTGACTGGTAGAAAATGCCTGTGGCATTAAGTCCACCTCTGTACATTTATGTGCTTGAAGTGTTAATAAATCTTCTATTAATGATGAAAATCTTAATGTTATTTTATCTAACCTACGGCTTAACAATACATATATATACATATAGACAAATACGGGCTTTTTATTTATATACAAAAAAGAGCTAAGTACCTCTTTTTCGTAGTAGGTATTCATCACACATTTCATGAACTATATTTTTTTTAAACATCGGGACCATTGGGTCAAATACCTGGCAAATATCTGGATGTATTTCTTTCGTTCACACATAAATTACTGGATGTATTTTATTGAAATTTTATTTTAGGCTTAAGTAGCCTAAAATAACATTTCAATAAATCATGTGTAAAGTCACAGAAACAGCTAGTAGAATATAATCCAATAACAACTTTATTTTATTACTTTTCTACTTCAGTGTACTCAGGCACAACACATGTGAACCGGTTAGTGAGTAAAGTAAAGAAGGTCATCGATATGTATGAATCCGTCGCTTTTTAGTAGTCATTCGAATTTGGTCGGATAACCAGCGGTTGTTTACATATTTTGGTTTTTTGTTAATATTTACTTAATGCGAAATATTCCAAGTTGAATATTTTCATCATATATTTATGACTAAAGGCACAAGATTTTGGTTTACACCTCCACATCTGGGATTGAGCCGGTTCCTTGTATTTTGCCGTCAAAGTTATGACACCATCGTTGTGACTTTTAGCAAGATTACCTATTCAAAAACGCATGCATGAACAGTTTTGAAACTTTGTATGGTTATTATTAGCGTCAAGAAGGACCGAATACAGTTTTCAGCGAACTTATACCTTGTCTCATTTAGGCACTGCGATGTTTTTTCGGGTTTTCATAAAACCGCGATAACTTGAAAACTATAAATATTTTCTTAAATCTAATTGGGGCACTAAGGGGCACACATTAAGAGCTACTCGTGTATGTTTATTCTACAGGGGCACATGCAATGGTTTTAGAGATATACGATTCTGCAAAACGTTACTCCAGCAGGAAATGCAATATCTCGAAAACCTGAAGGGGCACAGATTTTATTTTTGGGGGCACATTTTGGCACACATATAAGCTCTCTGGCCATGCACAAATTTTCTCTCTCCGATCATTCGTTTAGAATTTTCCTGCTAGAAAAACGTTACCCCAGCAGGAATCGTTTTTTCCGTTTTTTTCCAAAACGACGGGGGGCACACATTTTTTATGTGGGGGCACATTTACAGCAGCTAAGGCACCAATTAAACGTTCCACTCATATAACTCTAGGAGACACTTTCCTGCTGGGGTAACGTACACCGTGCAGTACCCACCCTAGCTTGGTTAACGATGCTACGGGTTGGGTCTTTTTGCCGACACGTAGCTGTCTGGTCGTGATTAAATGCCAGTTGTCCTGGCCTATTAAAATAGTCGGTTTTCCCATCTCGTAGCATAGTTCATCCTCTAATACGACTAGTTGGCTGCATTGGCGCACTATATCTCGGCTCACTGTTTGCGGGGATAAATTTAAATTTTCTATGGTGTTCGCACTCATAGTTTCTAAGTTTCTATTACATAAGCCGCGGATCGATAATTTAACGTTACACGACTCGGTTTCGTCTATACGGTTACCTCCTACCCCTTCTAGCGATAATAGTTGGCCGCGACAGCTGGGTATTACGCTGTCTGCCACGCCTCGTTCAACTAGCGTCATGGTTGAACCTTCGTCCAATAGAGCGTAAGTGGCAGTCGAACCTATGGGTCCGCTTAGCTCGACCGGTACTATTTTTAGGTAGGTACTAGACGAATGTACGTGATTTAACGAGCTTACGTTACCGCGGGTAGGCAGAGATGTATTATCACTGCCATGTAACATTTTATGGTGTGACGCTTCACACCCGTTAATTCCGCATGGTACATATTTACACCTAAATGTCCGTATGTGAGTTATTTAGGCATCTAAAACATAGCTTATCGCGTTTAGCCGTGATCCATCTTTCCGTAACGGTTAATTTCGCGAAGTCCGCGCACTCTGCGGCGCTGTGATTTCCCGCGCAAATTACGCATTTTTTATTTGTTTCTGCCGGTAACTCGTTGCTCGGTCGTGATGGGCGCGGTTTCTGCGATTTCGACGCTTGTTTCCTGTTAGACGATTTGCTTACGGTAGCGACTATTTTACGGGATGAGTTGGTCTCGATTTCTGAATCGTCATTATCGCTATCTGAGTAGGTTTTATAGCTAGCGCGTTCGCGAGTCGAGTTTACCGTGCGTGGTTTTGTGCGATTTCGTCTCGAGCTGTTTCGTAGGCGAACATAGCGCCGCATTGGTCTGCCATGACATTTAGGAATCGAGATAACAACTCTAATTCGGGCGCTCCCGAGCGTTCTGAACGGAATTCGTACCATTTATATTTTAAAATTATGCTGAGTTTTTCTACAATTCGGCTTACTAACTCGGGTGAATACAGATATTGCGGTTGGTTAAGTGACTTTATTGCCGCTTCTGTATTTGCTACTTTGCTCGCGAAACTACCTACATTGCGCCCGTCTTCGCCCATACGGGGCATGCGTTTTATGGTTTCGAGTTCTGATAGGACGAGTAATTCCGGTCGGCCGTAACGTCTTTCTAACGTGTCTATTACTTCATAAGGGTCCGATACCGTGAATAATAACGCCCTAACCGTTTCGCATTTCGCTGCACCTCTTAGTGCTTTTCTTAAGCGGGCCACGTTTTGTACGTTTACTGACGTACAAAACATGTCCACTGTGTCGCTAAAGACCGATTTGAAGGCCATCCACTCGGTAATCGCCCCGTCGAAATGGGGTAGATCGTGGATGAACTTCGGTGCCGCGGAGTCTGATTTATTGGATTTCACCGCCTGCATTATCGCGTTGGCCAGCAACGTCATGTCGCTGCTACTATTCGGCATGTCGTTTCCAACGCGCGGTTCGTTCCTACTCGTGTTGGGTGGCTGTGGCGCGTGTCCCGAGGTTTGGCAAGTTGGCACGCGAGTGGCTGCGCAGTAAGTAAAAAATGTTTCACAGCTTACAATAAAGGATTTTGCACTCATCTGTGCCCTGCGCGGTTTAGTACTCGGGCCTACGTTCAGAGGGCTCATAAAGTTTTACGAGAACTGTACTGGGCCGCTCACTAGGAGACCTGCCGGTCTATTCTGTAACCATCTCACCGTGAAAACTTAGGTGAAATGAACGTGAAGTGAGCTGTCATTCCACCTGCTGCTAGGGACTGACAGCTCACTCCGAGCTCACTTCACCTAAGTTTTCACGGTGAGATGATTACAGAATAGCACTGCTGCTCCATTCCTAACCCATTGCTTTATAAATGTTTGAAAAACGCTCGACAACGAAATAACTCATCAGATACTTTTGGAATAGATTACCACACGGCCATCATAGAGCGTGCCGCGTTCTATGGTGTGCCGCGTGAGGCGTCATAGGGCGCGCTCTCTCTAGTTATCATTAATAATAAGATACCGGAGGATGTTGGTGTATCATATTATTTTTTGTTCATAAAAAGGTCAACATTCGGCGACGTAGGTGCACATACTATACCGCTCTGACACTGCGGGTTACAGTACAGACGGGATGTTGTGAGGATTACTAAAGTGGTTTTGGTTGCCCAGTCCAAGTAAGTCAGGGGTATCCTGCGGATTTGCTCCCGCACGCGGAGTAGACCCGCATGCGGCCCGCGTGCGTGATTGTATTAGGCCTGAAACTGCGTTAAACGGGCGCCCGCGCGGTTCCATACAAAAGTGCTCCGTCGTCGCGGGGATCTGCACGGGCGTCCGTCACGGGGAGGCGCGCCCCGCACCCACGCAACGGGGCCCACCTCCGTGCGGGAACTAGTCGCGGAGGCACGCGCGGTGCCACTGACAGCGACACTGCGTAAATAAAATAATCCGGTCTCCGCGACTGGGACCGTCGCGTTCCCACGGAGCCCACCCGCGTGTCTACGCCCGTAGACACGCGACGGTTGCCCGTCGCGGGCGCCCGCTTAACGCAGTTTCAGGCCTTAGGTCCCCACCTAACGTTTTGTATGGATAATTATAAAGCAGTTGCATTTCTCATACTAACATTTTCTTAATTTATTTAACAACCATGAACACTAATGTTTTAAAACTTTTATGCACATGTTTAAAAACTAAGATATCGTATGGCACTTAGATTAAGCGACAAAATAAGTTTTGGCTAAGTTTTAAAACAAATAGTAATTTCTGCTAACAAAAAGAGGAGTAATTTTTAAGGTATTTTTTGTTTAGAAAACTATAAGTAGATAATAAGGTTTTTTTACTATTGGTAGTAGTCTACGATGGTCACTATTCTATATATAATATCAAGCAATTGATGAATATTTTAAATCATAGAAGTGACGAGGTTCTATTTGTGAGAAAAAAAACGCAGCAATTTCATAGGTTACCCAATATTAATTATTCTTGTCTGAGCAACTGGCAGCAAGCTCGACATGCTCCCTAGTTGTCACTGCTTGCGGTAGTGTCGAGGCACAATAACAGGGAGCGGGTAATGGCTAATCTTAGCGTTATGCTCGTGAATGAGTGCTGCTTGTGGGGACGGGTCGTCTTGCTGGCCATGGTTCTGTTATTGTTATCAGAAATTGACAGTTTATTGATGACTAATGTTCCTACTTTATCATTTGTGACTTCGAGATACAGTCCTGTGGGTAGACTTCAACATTGCACATGTAAGCGGATACGCCCTTTAGGTAATGCTAACCACTTCCTATCAGGTGAATCATTAAGGCCTGTTTGCTTACCTATACAGGGTGTTTGGCGCATGGACCGACACAACTTTTTCAGGGATTTGGGAGGTCATTAGCTAGGTTCTACCCATACACCCTTTGTCCCAAATGTCACAGTTGGTTACATATGATTATTTTTTTAAAATGAAAAAAAATCCCAAAATGTGTCCTTTAATTTGAAATAACTTTTTTGTTTGTGGGTGTAGTGGCACAAAACAAATTTTGTTGCATTCTCCAAAGTCCTTTAAATCTAAAAACATCTTTGTTTTATACAACTGGTTTCAAGAAAATTCCTTACAAGCTTCCAAAGTTAATTTTTGTATTTAATGAATGAAATTTTACAACTTCTAAATTAATTATAAAAAAAACTAAAAGCTATTTTGAACTTAGCTAGAACCTAGCTAATGACCTCCCAAATCCCTGAAAAAATTGTGTCGGTCCATGCGCCAAACACCCTGTATATTAAACAACTAATACTTACTTTTCGTCTCCCTGGCTCTTCGTTTCTTCGTAAATGGATCAATCTCCAAATCGGGCGTATTCGTGTGATCGCTCTGGTGCTTTTCAGATATTGATATTTCATGGTACCTCATTAAGGGGCCTGCGAAGCATGCGTTGTTCATACAAACGTAATACCAAAATAATTTGTAAATCAAACATATTCTTAAGGTAGTGTGTATTTATTCCGATTGGATTACAGAATATCTAGGCTTCCAAATATATATTTTGAATGGACACTGAATCACTAATATAAAGACGAGATATGAGGAATTTAACATTTCTATAGAAATAGTTATTTGTGCAACAAGAGAGCAAAGTCGTTTTTTGCTGCGAGTGTTGATTTTGAATCCCGAGTAAGCGAAGGATTCTATAATTGAATCACGAGCGTAGCGAGTGATTCTAGGTTAGAATCCTGAGCGCTGCGAGGGATTCAAAGACACGAGATGCAAATAACTTTGCTCTCGTGTAACACATACAACTTTTCACCTCAGCAGCGAGAACATACAACATGTAAAAAAAACCCTGTCCGATCCATGAGGGTGTTGTTAGGTATCGTACTGTTAGCACATTTATGTGGAAATTTTCAGGAAAAAAGTAAAAAGAATCCCTACATTTTTTTTCAATGGTGAATTTGACCGAATTTTACATTTGGTGTGAGCGGCGGCCGTCGTTTAGCGGGTGTCTAAAAGTAATAAGTTATGAGATTTGCAATTTTTTTATGGATTTGGGGTAATTTTGGAACAAAAAATGTGATTTTTAAATACCAATAACATCAATAATAATCAAAAAATACTGTTTTGTAATGTTACTGCAGTACCATATGCCCATTTTCCCCAGATTTTCGGATCGGACAAGGTTTTTTTTTACAAAGTCTTCATCTCCTCGTATTTTGCAGCCACCATCTTGGATTTATATTTTGATTTCACTATCGACTTTAGCACCCTCGAAAACTATGAAAAGGACACCCATGAAGAAAAATTTGAAAATTTTCACAGCCGCCATCTTGGATTTACATTTTGACTCTTGGATTTACGTTTTCTTAAGCAACGTTGAAAACCATAGAAACGATACCCATGAAGAAAAATTTGAAAATTTTCGTAGCGGCCATCTTGGATTTACATTTTGACTTCACTATCGGCTTTAGCAACCTTGAAAACCATAGAAACGATACCCATGAAGAAAAATTTGAAAATTTTCGCAGCCGCCATTTTGGATTTACATTTTGACCTCACAGCCGGCTTTGGCACCCTTGAAAACTATGAAAACGACACCCATTATGAAAAATGTGAAAATTTTCGCAACCGCCATCTTGGATTTTCATTTCGACCAAATTCACACTTACTATCTCTCTCTTTCTCTTTGAATTGGAAGAAGACAGTCGCAAGCGCCTTTTCGCGTGACGATATAAGCCACTGCACTCTTACCGCAAGCCGCTTAAGAACTTCGTTCCAAAAATTTAATAAAACAGAATTTAAATAAAACCTCTTCAGATGATTTGCAATTTTAATGTTTTAAGTACCTATATCCGAACGTTTTATTGTTTGTTTCTTTTTTGGGCGTAGTAGGTAGATATGGAATTTTGAAATCGAACTTCGAATCGATTTGTTTCTATCTCTCGCTTTTTTCGTATCGAAGTGAAAGTGACAAAACTAATTGAAGTTCAAATCTTTAGAGTTTTGTGAGTAGACCCAACACTACTCTCGGCATTTAAAAAAAATAATTAAAAAGTTACTTTGTCTCACGCTCGCAGCAAAATCGAATTTTGCTCACTGTTTTTTGACAGCAAAACCTGCTTGTTTGAGGTGCTGAGGTGAAAACTTATTTTTCTCTTATCTCGAATTTAAATCAGTGTCCATTAAAAATATATATTTGGAAGCATAGATATTCTGTAATCCAATCGGAATAAATACACACTACCTTAAGAATATGTTTGATTTACAAATTATTTTGGTATTACGTTTGTATGAATTACGCATGCTCCGCCGGCCCGTTAAGAAGAATGATATTCAAATGGTATATTTTTACTATTGGCCTTCAATTTACACAAACAGTTATGGAAATATTTAAGTTCGAAAAATTTCGCGACTGGAGCATAATCAAATCAAAAAATCAAAATCATAATTGGTAGATACCAGAGCGATCATAAATGGTGACACCAGTGAAACAAAAAAATATATATTGATAAAATATTATTTATTTAGCCGTTTTCAGTCATATTCAGTGTACGTGTAACAAGATTATAATTAATTAAGAGAAATGTACCTATTATTTCAGAAAAAGGTCAAGTCATATTATAATCAGTCATACGTTTCAAAAATACGGAATCATAATTATAAAAATCAGCTTTTGGCATAGTTTCATTTCTTTGGACTTAATTAAATCACTTCTAGGTAAATGAGACAAAATTAAAAACCTTTTGAAACTTCTAAAGTAATGAAATGACTTAGACTCATTAAATATTAGTTTTTAAAAAGTAATTCAAGAAAACTAACGTTTATAAAGAACATGATAAAATTCTAAAAATAAACAATTATTAACGTAACTATTTGTAATCATAATGCTTATTATAGACTTAGTATCATGACTAAAATAACAGTATTTTCAAGATTATCTAAGAGATTTGTAATAATCACATTTTCCTTAACTACCTATATCTTTAGTGGTACGTCTCTTGCCCACACAAGGAGCTACAGCCTTTAAGTGTAACATCTGCCCACCGCTTGCCCACACAAGGATCTACGGCCTCAAAGCAGTACGTCGCTTGCCCACACAAGGAGCTACAGCCTTTAAGTGTAACATCTGCCCACCGCTTGCCCACACAAGGAGCTACGGCCTCAAAGTAGTACGTCGCTTGCCCACACAAGGAGCTACAGCCTTTAAGTGTAACATCTGCCCACCGCTTGCCCACACAAGGAGCTACGGCCTCAAAGTAGTACGTCGCTTGCCCACACAAGGAGCTACAGCCTTTAAGTGTAACATCTGCCCACCGCTTGCCCACACAAGGAGCTACGGCCTCAAAGCAGCACGTTGTTCAAGTTGCAGTAGTAATGTCTCAAGGAGAGAATGGGAAGAAAGGGAATGTCAAAAAGTACTTTCTATTAAATATAAATCACTAAATAACTACTATTAGTATCTTTTATGATCTTAGTTTTCACTATTTCATATTCGGTCTCAGATTCAGATACTTCGAATCTGATCCAAGGCTTAATCTTGTCAACCGAAAATACATTGGTATACTTTTTCTTTTTCACACGAACCGCAAACAAACTAAAGTCGCTGACATAGCCCAACGGATTAGCAAGCTGAAGTGGCAGTGGGCGGGGCACATAGCGCGCAGAACTGACGGCCGATGGGGCAGAAAGGTTCTGGAATGGAGGCCACGTACCGGCAAGCGCAGCGTAGGACGTCCGCCCACAAGGTGGACAGACGACCTAATAAAGGTCGCAGGTAGGGATGGGTCTAAAAATAATAAGCTGCTAAATTAACACTGCTAAATTTTTTTAGTGTCAACACCTGCTAAATAAGTTCTGGGATAGCTGTTAAATATAGCAGTCAGTGTCACAACTCACAACAAAGAAATAATGGTCCTGCAGATTCAGTCACAGTTAGATTGATAAGTTTGAGCAAGTTGATTTAATTAACTGCTAAGTGCTAACTGTTAAATCGAATTAACACTAATAAAAAAAAATTGTGTCAACACCTGTTAAATAAGTTCCGAGATAGATGTTAAATAAACGGAAACAAAAAATATATTAAATTTGAACAAAAGTAATATTACCAATTGGTATGTAGCTATTAGAAAAAAAAACAAGATCTAAGAAAGAAATACAAAAGATACAAGAAAAAAATAACAAAACAAAAAAAATATGATTATTATAAATAAATTACACATAAAAAAAAGAAATCGTTGTAAATAAATTGATTCTCATTATAAATACGCCAACAGAAAAAGTTGACAGTCCTAAGCCTGTGAAAAGTATGAAGGAAATGAGAATTAATTACGTTAACAATCCGTCTGTGATTAAATTTAGCAGTTGCTAAATTTAATCACAGATAACTGCTAATTTTATCTGTTAAATATTTTTAGCATTATCATTTAGCAGTGTTATTATTTTTTAACGTTTAAGCCCATCTCTAGTCGCAGGAAGCCGCTGGATGCAGATCGCTTCCAACCGGCCGATTTGGAAATCATTGGGGGAGGCCTATGTTCAGCAGTGGACGTCCTATGGCTGAAATGATGATGATGATGATGATGAGCCCCCCGCACTACTCATTTCATAACGGTCGTGATCAAAAATCGCGGTAATTTTATAGGGACCACTAAACGCGGGTGCAAGTTTGTTACTCTCACCGGGGGTCACTCATCTGCACAATTTTTCTCCTCATGACCGTATTGACGACATTTCCTATATGGCCTTGTTCCTTACAATTGTAACAAGTGATATCTGATCTTGGTGGTTGCCTTGACTGTGAGTTTGTTGTCTTAGTAGAACCGGGGTTTAGGTCCTCACTAACACGCGCGTTAGGCATAACCCGTCTAGGAAAGTCACTTAATTTTTTAAGATAGATTCCGAAAATGCTTTAGACAGTCTACTGCCTTCTGACCCGTAAGTTCGCATCCATTTATTAACACAATTTTATCGTAGTAATATTCTTCCAGAGATTCATTTCGCCTAGTCTTAGGCCGTCTAGCCAACATTTCCGAAACAAGTTCACCATAATTTTGTTCACAAGGAAAAGCAAGTATAAGTTTTGTGTGCCACTCATTCCATGAATACTTAACGCTCTGCAGGCCTAACATGACACACACGACAATTACTCGCTCTCGCGTGAGTAATTTTTGTCTATTTCGGTCACTTTCTCGTTTTCTGACAGTGCTTCCATACAAAATAGTCGACTCCTTCTGTCAAAATTGATGTTTACTCGACAAACCCTAACATGGCACCATAGTTATCTCGATTTTTGACAATTCAACACGAGATAATCTCCGATTTTTCTATCATTTACTCGTATTTACTCGTCGTCGATTTTGACGACGAGAAGAGTAGACAAAATTATGATACAAAAAAAAACTCCAAAATAACATGGCAGTTTCATAATTGTACTTATTTTAGTCATCATTTTATTTTACAATATAATAATAATGAAAATACTTAGTTTTAAACTACTATTTATATTGGAACGACGTGTTTTATATGGAATTTTTCGTTTTTTGTATGGAAAATATGAAAAAATATTACCTACATGTTGAGTGTTAGGGGTTTATGGGTTTCCCAAAGGGGGTCGAAATTTTCATTATTTTTGCGATAGGACGCACCATTTTCGAGATATAAGCAAGAGAAAAGAAAAAAAGTCAGTATTGTTTTTGCACCATTCGAGGTGTTGGTGTGAATTTTAGTTAATTTTTTTATCGCGATTAAATACTTAGAAAATCAAAATTTTAGGTGAAGAACATCAAATTCTGAACGACAAAATTGCCATTTTCACAAAATTAATAGCTCAGTGTCGTCAAACTAAAATATAGTTAAGTTGTGTCACTTTAGTCTATTTCAGAATGGAAAATCGTCGGTTGACAAGAATAATCTAAAGGAGATTGCCCGATTTGTAAGGAAAGTTGGGTCCCACTGGAAAATTGTTGTGCCCTGAAGATTTTTATTTTAAATAATAGTAAAAACATAGTATTTTCATAATCAGAAACCATTTTTCATTTATTCACCCTGGTTCAAGAGATATCATTGTTTTTCTGTTGTAGCACTAAGAGTCAAATATCTCACAAAGAACAGCACTATTAAGAGTCAAATATCTCACAAAACGTAATGCACTCCAGAAACTTAATAGCTCAACTCGGTAGTAGCAGAAAAAGCACGTATCGTAAATAATAACTAAGTAAAAGATTACGGAATTCAAAACTCAAAGTATCTAAACAAAGCAATGACGCACGTAACGAACCACAGAACATACGTAAGTATCTCTATGTAGTCTGTGCACAGAACGAAGACTGCGAGTTCTGTGACATGCACAAGTAAATGTTGCCAGATATTTTTTTTTAATAATTTATTAATAAATCGTTATAGATCAATCGATAAAAACTACTTTTCTACTAAGGAGTTATCTAAATAAACATGGCTATTATTTTTGTGTCTATTACTTTTCTGAACATTTATTATTTATCAATGAGTATTATGAGTTTAAGCAACCTATTATTGTCATTGTTCCATCGGTTTTACTCGCATCGACTATGAGCAAAATGAGCATTGTTTATTTATCCAATAGTGTTCGTCATCAACAATACTTTACATAAACTCATATTTGGCGTACACGTATTGTTGTTCATTTCAGATATATATGGTACAATAATACGTATAAAAGGACAGGGATAACATCATTCTATCTCATCGTCCTAAAACAAAATACTAATACAGTAGCGTTGAAGTTGTCAAATGTTGAGATCTAATTGAGATGTAAACTGCCCATAGGTTATATATAATTAAATAAAAAATAATAGTTTTTTTTATTTATTTAATATCGTTTTAATTAATATCGATTACTCAATTGATTAAAAGATAGCTTTAGTTATTAAATTCTTTGATACCTGGCAACTTTTTTTTGTATGCCAAACAAACCACAGACTACATTGAACCAAACGGATGTCGACGTAATGTTTAACTATTAATTAACTTTATCTTTATTCCCAGGATGAAATAAATTGTATAAAAAATACCCTGTACACATAAAAAATAGTTATATTTTTTGGTTATTATTAAAATCAGGCACACGATACCACAAAAGGGACCTGCTCCGTGGCAATCTCCTTTAGGTGATTTTTAGTCTACTTTAGAGGCATTTGTGACAAGAGAATCGGCACCATTGAATGAATGA
Source organism: Xanthia togata (assembly GCA_963853775.1). Lineage (NCBI taxonomy): Eukaryota > Metazoa > Arthropoda > Insecta > Lepidoptera > Noctuidae > Xanthia > Xanthia togata. The sequence continues at coordinate 4,638,034 of OY970815.1, forward strand.
AACGGAATCTCAAGCCGATGTTGCTATCATAAAAATAATTTGTTTTTAATAACTTGCAACATCGGTTTCTCGTCGCGAGATATAGAAGTGTCAAAGTGCCTTTTTCGAGATATCTCGTCGTTGACGGTCATGTTAGGGATTAGAATGACGTCAGAATCGTAGACAAATTTCGACAAAACGAGATAAAGAGCTTTCTCGCGTTGGTCATGTTAGCCCTGCTGGTCAGACCATTGTACCACCGTTTAGCAAGACCTGAAAGCTTAGGTAAAGCATACAATATAGTTTGCATTTCCGACCAGCCGTATTCCTCCGCTGATTCATTGACCTTCGCTAACCAATGTTTCATTATCTGTGTTTTAGCCTGAGGGTCAAATTCAGATATAACGTTTTGAGAGGCATGGAGACCAGATGCACCAAGAGACCCGCTATCTAATTACGCAACACATTTTCAATACAAATTTGAGTGGAATTGATATCATTTAAACTGGAAATTGAAAAAATTGACAGCTTTCGTATTACGTAACTCTAAAATTTTTGATATCAACTGCAGTCTGAATGAGACGCTAAAGAGTGAACGATACGCGTCTAAGAAGGCTATAACTCGAATTACGTAACCATTTTGACAGCGCTGAATTGGTATAGAATCAACGAGTAATTTGTTTCTTCTGTCAGTTATAATAGAAGGCAATGTACTCCTCGCATTTGATTTTCTTTGTAATATTTTTGGGATTTACTCGTATATTCTCCTTAATTATTACGAAATTATGTAAGTGAACATCGTTTTAATAAATTGTGAATGTGTTTTTGTGTAAAACCTCAATGATAAATCAATAATAGTGATATATTAAAATAATATCGAAGCGGTCGATAAATTAATAATATTGTGAAAATTATCCGCCCATAAGACGACCCACTGACCAAGTTCTCTTCTGTTACAACCTACTAAAGATATATATTATGATATTTCAGAATCGAGGTATTTTATTGAAAGACAAATTCGTACCTCGTACTGTATCCATTGTACTGAGCATAGAAGACAGTGGATTATGTAAGGACATCAATGAACATACCACACCACCATCTAAGGTAGGTACATAAGTAATAACAATATTATTTTATTTCCAAGTGTTAAACATTGTGTGTTTAGCACAATGTTTTATTTATTTAAACATACATACGTGTTATGTTGGTGACTACGAAATGCACCATCAAACATAAACTTTCATACATTTAATAAAGTCATTGAACCTAATAATTGTTGTATTCATTGAAGTGTTTAAGGGAGAGGCCAATAAGAATTTATTTTGTGGATGGATGTAATGGATCATGGAATATACATAATATAGAAGATTTACTTAAATTCTTTTTTTTTCAGGTGTCAGGCTCAACTTCATTATTGAGGAAAAGTAACAGAAAACTCTCATGCGCTTACAGCAAGAATTAGCAAGCAGTACATACATAATCCATGATGAATTCCACAGGAATACATTAAATTTCACTAATCCTTACAATATATTTTCCAATTTCTTTTTGCCCCATGTGTAAATATTTCATAAATGTGAATAAAGGCTATTGTCAGTTATTGTTTGCTTTGTTTACCATAATTTATTTCGCTCTATTTACTGAACCTAATGAAAATACATACATAATATCACTGTTTCTCCGATGAGTTGGGCAGAGGTTTGCCTGTACACACACATTTCACCAGTTATGTTTAAGTCCCATGTAATAGGGGACGAGCCTATTGCCATCAACCGGGCACTACTAAGAAATTCCATAGAAATACATAGAAAATCATAATTTTGCTTATTTTTTTGACAGTAATTTTGACCTATCTGATGAAACATTCTCATATAACACGGGCAAACTTAACAAGCTCGGGCAAAAACGCATTTATGAAAATATATTCCGTCGCGTACTCATTGATATTGAGACCTATCCAAGTGAGTATGACTACAACTGTTACTGTGACTCTCCAAAATCACCAAAAAATACCCAAAAAACTCTTTTTCGTCCCATTACATGAAAAGGTTGCTGGTAGTAAGGAAAATTCAATGGAAAAACGAAAATGTATACTATTACATCAAAACATAGCTGGGATCTTAAATAAAATTGATGTATTTGAGATCACAATTACCGACTTGGCAAATCAGATTGGCGATATAGATTTTATTTGTTTGAGCGAAACTTTTATAAAATCAGGTCATGAAAGTAATCTGGCTCTAACACATTACAACTTAGCTGCTAGTTACACAAGACAAGGTAAGAAACGCGGTGGAACATGTATTTTAGTGAAAAAAGGTCTAATTTTTAATCCGTTACCGATAACTGCTGAAATGGCCATCGAATTTTGCTTCGAATGCTGTGGTATTGAAATACTGAGCCATAATTTAATTATAGTGTGCATTTATAGAATTCCAGATTACGATGTGTTTTTATTTTTCTTAAATCTTGAAATTATTATTACGCAATATAACCCGCAAAGTTAAAAAAAAGATTATTTTATGCGGAGATTGGAACATAGATATATTAAAAGATAACAAATATTCAAAAGAACTAATATCAATACTTAACAATTTTATTATAATATATCACTACATGTTAAGATGCCTACTAGAAAAAATACTAGCATAGATCAAATCGCTAGTAATGTTCCCACACTTGACATGAAATGCAGTATACATAATTTAGCTCTCTCCGATCACGATACCGGACAATCGTTAACTTTTTACGTTCAAGAGATGAATAATAATAAATCAAAAACTATACGATTCTGGTATGAAACGAAAAGAGACTACGACAAGAGCAACATAACAAAGTTTTTAGATTGTTTAGCAGCCTTAAGTTTTAGTGAAATGTACGTGGAGACAGACTGCAATAAAGCATTTAATATATTCCACGACTTGTTCACGCTCTTTTATAAATTGTGTTTTCCCGAAATACTCATCAAAAAGACCAATAAGCCTATTAAAAACAAATGGCTTAGTAGAGGTTTAAAAATATCATGTATAAAGAAGAGAGCTTTATATTACGCATATCAACACGATGCTATAAGTAAAGGCTACCACAAGAAAAAATACCGAAATTACACTAAGATCTTAAAAAAATGCATATCAAAATCACAGCAGATAAACAACAACAATTTTTTTAATAATGCTAAAAATAAATGTAAAGCGACATGGTCAATCATAAAAAATAACTCAAACAAACCAAATAACAACAACTACTTACATGAATTAATAATCTGTGAAAAAAAAATTACTAATCCTTATGCCATATGTAACCATTTTAATGATTATTTTATCGAACTGACACAAAAATCTAACAATAATAATTATAACGTAAATAACATTGACATTGACAATAATCCAAATACTTTATTTTTGACTCCTGTAAATGAAATTGACATTATTAAATTAATTAATACATTAAATAACACCAATTCTACTGGACATGACGAAGTAACCACTACAATAATTAAATTAAGTGCAAAAATTATAGCATCCCCACTTGCTTACCTAATAAATCTCTCATTTGAAGAAGGTATTTTCCCAACAAAACTTAAAGAGTCTATAATTAAACCATTATACAAAAAGGGTAACTGTTCTGATATGGGTAATTATAGGCCCATCAAACTGATTCCAATCTTTGCTAAGATTTTTGAAAAAGCAATGCATGACAAAATAAATAGCTTTGTAACTAAATATAACTTGATTGTCGAGACTCAGTTTGGCTTCAGAAAAAACTGTTCAACAACTCTAGCCTGTTTCTCCTTAGTAAGATTAATCACTGAGGCTCTTAATAAAAAAATGTCTGCATTGTCGGTATTCCTAGACATGAGCAAGGCATTTGATTTTGTCTCACATAAACGACTGCTTCACAAACTGGAGAAGTATGGAATAAGAGGCAAGGCGCACGATTGGCTTAAAAGCTATTTGTCTGATCGCCAACAGAGAACTGTTATTTCTAGAGTAGAAAACAATGCTAGTAAAACATATTGCTCAGAATTAAAAATTAATCCTTCTGGCGTTCCACAGGGAAGCATACTAGGTCCGCCACTATTTTTATTATATATAAATGACCTCATAAAATGCCTAAAATGTGAATGTATTCAATTTGCTGACGATACAACATTGACGATAAAATGTTCCAACAAAACTGACATAGAAATTGACACTAATATTGAATTAATTAATGTAATAAACTGGTTAGCGGACAATAATCTTCATGTTAATATTAATAAAACCAAAGTAGTACAATTTCAAACAAGCAACTTGTCAGCTACACCAACAATAATTCGACATGACACTACAATTTTACAACCAGAACCATCGGCCTTATTTTTGGGTATAATAATTGACAACAAACTGAATTGGAAGGAACATTTAGAAAGAGTATGCAGTAAGCTTGATAAGTTTGTATATGCTCTTCGCAAGTTGAGACTAGTGTCCAGTAAAAAAACAGTCCTAAATGCGTATCATGGTTATGTTTCATCAGTATTACGTTACGGTCTAGTTATATGGGGTAATTCAGTGGACGTGGACAGAGCGTTTAAAGTACAAAAAAAGTGTATCCGAGCCATGAGTGGAGCAGAATATTTAGACCATTGCAGACCATTATTTAAAGAATTAAAAATTCTCCCACTCCCGTGTCTGTATATTTTTGAGGTTTGTTTATTTGTTAAAAAATACCCTCATTTATTTTCATTGAATGAACAAGTCTCGGAAAGATTGAATAAAAAAAATGCTGGCAAACTGTTAGTTCCTCCTCAGAGACTGCATCTCTATAGTAGAAATGCCAGTTGTATGACGATCAAAATTTATAATAAATTACCAACTGCGTTCAGAATGTTACCATTACATAAATTTAAATGTAAAATGTTTGCTTGGCGATTAGAGATGTGCTTTTATTCAGTTAATGAATTTTTAAATCATACTTTTTGACATTGTAATGAATATATGTTTTTAGTATTTTGGCATAATATCTATAATTATTACTTTACTATAGAGCTTATATTTTGGACATAGCATTGTATATTTTGACATTTTAATTATATTTTCTGACATTGCAATTAATCTTAATATCACTGTATTACTTTGACTTTAGAATTTGTATTTTGGACTTATCAAATTAATTTTTATTTTTATTTTACTTTTTAATTAACTTAGTGATGATTTGAATGTGCTTAACTTTTTTTTTATATTTCTACGCCAGCAATGGTAGTATATGTGGAACATTATTAGTGTAAGATCTCAAAATACCATATACTTGGAAATAAATACATTTATTTATTTATTTAGGCATTCATTGGGTCCATGGCTGGACAAAAGCCATTAGCCTAGTTATTGCTGCTGTTGTATAATTTCTTCTTTACTTAGGGCTGATTTTTCAATGTCCAGATATTTTGTAATACTAAATTATGTAAACATTAGTTAGTTCGGCCAAGGAAATAAATATTCATAATTTTATTATAATGTAAGTTGCCTCGCTTGATTCTTAGCTATGTGACTAAAAGCTTACATTTTCATTCACAGCATTTTTGCCATCTAGCCATCCAACTTCTTTGTTAGGAAATTAAGAAGATTCATGTTGGGTAGTGTTCCATTCATGTATTTTCAGCTCTAGCACCGTCTGTGAAAATATTATGAATATGTTTTGTAGTTAGGTTAGTGGTTACTATAGTTTATTTCAGCATGTAGGTACTTATGTACAAAAATATCAATTAACAATTTCAGTTAGAATGTGAGGTTGACGGACATAGGGACTCACGCTATTCCTATTTATATTGGGTTACTTACTTGTAGTGCTAATCTCGACGTATTTTTCGCTATTGAGCAAAACAGTATTGATTAATGAGAGAATTTTCCAGTTCATCCGGCTTACACAAGCCACAAGAAAAATGTTCCAAAACTGCCTAACATAGGCCCACGTTTCGTATAGGATATTAAATTAAAATTTGTAAATATAATAAAATTTTGTGTTGTTCTCAGTGTTGCCATTTTTTTTCCCCGAGTGCTATAAAAAGAAATAAGATGAGACATTTTTTATAATCCGTTCAACCGATTTTGACTTCTATTGCGTTGGTGACATGACAAATGGCAGCTTCAGTAAACACTTGGTATTGTAACCACTTTTTTGCTTTTAATGTTCATCCGAACACGAAACGGTTTATTTAAATGTGTAATCTTATTTCAAATAGAGTATAGTTTAGTCACAATTTTTTTAATTTTATTTTTCTGTTACTGACATTCGGTCGCTGTTTTGGAGGTCCATTTGAAAATTTGAGAATGAAAATAAAACAAAAGGTCAAAGTATTTTTTTAAACATCATCCAACTTAATCTACAATAATTAATGAAAAAGTTAGTGAAAATGTTTGAATGTTTGTTAGATCTATACATAACGGCAGATAAAAAATCTGCCGTTATGTAAAGATCTAACAAACCCCAGTAGTATTTTCCCGTGAAATATTTTTTAGAAATGACGTCGTTTTGCGATCACTACTCGGGCGGAGCCTCTGATTGGTTTCAACATATTCATCATGGTGAACAGTTTTGCCAAAACAGCGTTCGAATCTGCAGTGGTTTCGGCATTTGAAAGAAATACAACGTAAAATCACTGACACAGGTTTTAGACAAACAATAAAACATGCCATTATCTTGTTATTTTAATATTTTCTCGAGTCAGTTTTAGTAATTGATTGTATTGTTTTCTACAAATTGAATTAAACTAACCACTAGACAAAACCACCAGCCACTAAAAGCAACCCGCAATTTCAAGCAATTTCTTCGCCAGTAGGGGTGTCCAACCCCCCAGGTTTAGTGGAAATCCCACTAAGATGACAACACTGCTTTTCTACGATTTTGTCATTGGCCACAGATAAAAAAAACCGGGGAAAGGAAACGTTTTGTTACGTATTTCAATTATGGTAGTTTTTGAAAGAAAGTGTTTTAAAAAATGGTTTTTAATTTTTCGGCAATCATTGTACATTTTCATTTATAAACACTATTAGAACATCAGTTATAATTAAAACAAAATTAAATTAACGCACAAATATTTGGAAATTAATCATGCCTCTAAGGTGGAACAATTTTATTGTTTGTTACTTACTTTTTGCTTAAAATGTCAACGTGTTCTTTCCAATTTATTTAACTTTTTGTCAATAGCCGAATCACCGAGGAATTTAGCGGTGTTGACGTCTTCTTCAATGGTTTTGTCATTATATTGGACACAGAGGGGCTTTCCTTTAAACTGCATAAACTAGGTACCATTTTCAAGCTCTGTACCAAAAATCAATTAAATAGGAGCAGTAGTTTAGTCGCAAATGATTTTTTAAGTTTTTACCCCTTTGAACACGATGTATCTTTCCTAACAGCTGATTATGTCTATACGCATAGGTCATCCACCTTAAAACGATAAAACTGAGTATAACCTACGATGCGTTGTTGCCGCTCTGACGCAAGTCACAAGTACAACCAAAAATGTTTCGCTAACAAGATGGCAAAGCAAACAAGGAAGCAATAAATACACACACTTGCACTTTAATTACGACTGAAAATTATAGCAAAACATCCCGCGCGTAAAAGAAATAGAAATAGGCCAGTGTGTTATTATTGCATCTTAGATCCTTGCGCGAGCGGTAAGGGGCCTCAGTGCGCCGACGCTATCTTTCGGAACGTAACACGGAAAGTCCTGCGCCCGTGCGCCGCTTTTGTTATGACGAACACGCGCGCAGTGAAGGGATAGTAATAAAAACATTAGTCAGCGAAATTGTTAGGTGTAACCATTAACAAGCGTCTTAAACTGGAAAGCACATACAGAAGAACGAAATAAAAGTCTGTTCCTGTGCCTACGCACTCTATAAACTAAAACCCATCGTACCACTGCGCATATCACAGCTTACCACGGAATTGTCGGCTCAATATTAAGGTCCGGCCTTTATTTTGGGGAAATTCCACTAATAAGGAAATAATCATAAAGTTTTTTACTAGTGTGTATTCGAATATTTTTTAATAAAAGAGCCTTTAAACTAAAACTACGATTTTAAGGTTTTTCACCCGTGTGTATACGAATATGTTTTGTTAAACTAATCTTGTAACTAAAACTGTGTGGACATACATCACACTTATAAGGTTTTTCGCCAGTGTGTGTACGAATATGTCCTGATAAATTGCACTTTTCATTAAAACATCGTTGACATACATGACATTTATAAGGTTTTTCACCCGTGTGTATACGAATATGTCTTGTTAAAGTACTCTTGTACCTAAAACTGTGTGGACATACATGACACTTATAAGATTTTTCACCAGTGTGTATTTGAATATGTCGTGATAAAGGACCCTTTTCACTAAAGCTACGCTGACATACATCACACTTATAAGGTTTTTCAGTGTGTGTACGAATATGTCTTGTTAAAGTACTTTTGTACATAAAACTGTATGGACATACATGACACTTATAAGGTTTTTCACCAGTGTGTATTTGAATATGTCGTAATAAAGGACCCTTTTCACTAAAGCTACGCTGACATACATCACACTTATAAGGTTTTTCAGTGTGTGTACGAATATGTCTTGTTAAAGTACTCTTGTACCTAAAACTGTTTGGACATAAATGACACTTATAAGGTTTTTCACCAGTGTGTATTTGAATATGTCGTGATAAACTAGCCTTTTGACTAAAACTGCTCAGACATACATCACATTTATAAGGTTTTTCCCTAGTGTGTATTAGAATATGTTTGGATAACACACTCTTTAGACTAAAACTGCGTTGACATATATCACACGTATGAGGTTTTTCGCCAGTGTGTATTCGAACATATGTTAATAAACTACCCTTTGCACTAAAACTACAAATATGTTTTGTTAATTCGCCCTCGTGACTAAAACTACGTTGACATACATCACACTTGCAAGGTTTTTCACCAATTTGTGTTGCATGTTGTATATTTTTTTTTACTAGATTAAAACTACGCTGATCACATTTGTAAGGCTCTTTGAAATAAGTGCCAGGTTTGGACGTACGTTTTTGGGTTTTAGGGATAACTTTCGAGTCTGATTTGGCTGTTGTCGTTTGCTCAGCTGTTACTGCGTCTTCTAGTTTTGTTCTTCGTGTGTCTAGTTTTGGTTTCTTCGCAGCGGCCACCCCTGTGATCATAAATATGATACTTAAGTACATTGTTGGAGAAGATTGTTTGCTTACCTTTAGATTAACTAACTAATACTTACTTTTCGTCTCCCTGGCTCTTCGTTTCTCCTGAGATACTTCTTGTTCTTCTTCGACTTCAACTTTAAGCTCCATTAAAGGTACATCATCTTCTAAATCTGATTCAGAGCGTGGTGGTCTATCTGCTACATCTAGATAGCTATTGTTAAAATTTTCCGGTTCCTGCTCTGTAACGAAACAGAAACAGTCAAGAGCATTCCTTTTTTTGTACTAAACACTGACAAAACTTAGTAATACTTACTTCAAAACACTGATTGATCAATAAATTAAAAACATAATAAAAAACAATTTAACAAAAAAATAAAAAGCTATTTCCAAAAACCGGCCAAGTGCGTGTCGGACCACGCACAATGAAGGGTTCCGTAGTTGGAATGAATTTATCGTAAGAACAAACTTAACTTTGTAATTGAAAAACATGTTCTCCCATACGAAATATATGGGAGAACATGTTTTTGCAACCGCAAATTTAAGTTGGTCGATTATTCGTAAACTTGTAAAGTCCACTTAAGTGTGATAGTTTTCCTTTAAACTTCGTTATATATAAGTACTAATGCCGTGACATTTGAATTTCTAACTACAACCGTTTAGTTGGTAGAGGGGGGGGGGGGACTTGACTCTAACGAAAATTGGTACTATAAAGCTTGATAAGTCACGAACGGTTTACTTATTTAAAATATTTTTGATTAAGTATAATATTTTCGATATCCCAAACTATGGGAAACCGAAAAAAATATTTCATCCCCACTTTACATGTAGAGGAGGTACCCTAAATAATTGTTTTTTTCAAAATTTTATTTTACCACTTTTTCGGCGTCATTAACTTGTATACTCATGCCAAATTACAACTTTCTAGTACCAATAGTTTTTGAGCTAAACCGCGGACAGACGGACATGACGAAACTATAAGGGTTCCTTGTTGACTACGGAACCCTAAAAAAGACGCTACAGACTGATAAATTTCTTTGGTTCTGTATTTTCGTGTCTTGCCGCGGCTTCCGAAATTAGTTATTTTATACTTAGTATAGTTTTTTTTGGAAGTTGGATGTTGTTTAAAAAAAAAGGTTTAATTTAGCAGTTTTTAGTTGCGGTAGGTACCTATGCCACACCAAGTCGTATACCACTAATCGCTATGTAAACAACAGTGACAGGAAGTTATATAACATCATCAACATACAGCAAGTGGATTAGATACGTATTATTGAAGCTTACTCCATAACTACCCAAGCAAAGTTAACAAAAGTTATATGGGACCACTATGCAAACTTCCTCTACCAAATGAAAAGAATTTTCAAAAATCGGTCCACTATTGACGAAAATATCAATGAATATTAAAAAAAACCTGCTGATACTCAAACTCAACCTCTTACTTTCGCCCTTTTAGATGTCGGAAATTATCCCACGGGAACGTACTACCGGGATACAAAGTAACCTATATGTTAATCCAAGTTATAAACTGTGTGCCAAGTTTGATCCAAATCCGTTTAACCGTTGTTGCGTGATTGAGTAACAAACATCCAAACACAAAAACTCACATCTATTATATGTAGGAAGTAGGATAGCAGGAAGTAGGATGTTCTTAAAACATACCTTCACTTTGATATCCATCTACATCAACATCAACATCATCTAGTCCCTCACAAACAGCTGGTAATTCTTCTTTGCTTTCTGTTTGACATTCATCAACTATACTTATGTGCATTATTGGACATTTAATAAAGCCACTGCACTTCAGTGGGTCTTGGTTTATTACAGGTTTGGGCTGTAAAGATGAATATTGTATTAGGAAAATATGCTGAGGATCACAGTCCCATGAGCACAAACTTCTTTCATCATTCTTAAGTCACTCAAAAGAGCCTCCACAAGTGGGGATACTTAAGTAGGTTCGATGTACCCTGGAGAGGCTACATGATGTACCCTGGACAGGTTTGAGGCTGTTGATGCTATCAACCTCATTGAACAATGCACCAGCTAATTTTATAATTAATTATTAATAGCTCATGCTGTCATGAGGGAGAACCCATATTAAACCAAACTGCCACACAAGTTTCATACATATGTTATATACAGTATTATGTGGAGTATTTAGCATGTAATAATTACATTTGACAAAAGCGTACATATCAACAATCAACACTCGATAGTATGGTTAGTGTGAAGTCCCGACACAATAGGGATGAGCTTGAGAGTAATCACTTCCACATTGTACTGAAATTGGAAATTATGAGAACAAATGGCTGTTGAGGAATATCTCACCTCATAATCCTCATTCATCATCTGAGCGAACAGCTCTTCGGCTTTCAGACATTTTCTCAGTAATCGGTAGCATTGCTTTAGTTTAACGCAGCAGAAGAAACAAGTGAGCATCGGTCTATTGTCTTCAGTTATAAACTGCAACAAAACTTGTCTTACACTATTTTGTTTATATGAAGAAAATACTTAGCGCCTTCCCATCTTCAAATCTGCATCATATTACACCTCTCGAAGCGATAGTCGAAGAAATAGAAATAAAATGGAAATTAAATAAGGGAACAAATCATAAACGCCAAGTACGTCCCAGAACGTCAGCCTACTTAAACCTTCTTTGTTAATCTTGAACAAAGTGAGAAAAACAAATATGTTAAGAAGATTCGCTCTATCTGCAACACATCGGTGATTATTGAAGTTCCAATAAAGAGAAACACCGTATTTCAATGTACCAGATGCCAGCAATACGGGCACACAAAGAACAACTGTCTCAGACCTTATAGACGTGTGAAGTGTGCTGAAGCCCACAAAACATCAGAATGCCTGAAGAAAGACCGCACTACACCAGCTAAATGTGCTTTATGTTTAGGAAGTCACCCTGCCAACTACAGGGGATGCCATGCGGAAAACGCCCAAGGGAAAATGAAGAACAGGCCACAAGTAATAAAATCTGTACCTCAATCAACACCGCAAATACCGCTATTGGAATTAACAATGATACCAAAGTCATACAGCAATCTAAATTACAAACTATTACTGAACATGAAGAGACAGTTCCAACAAGGACAATCATACCCCAAAGCAGAAACAGAACACATCTCAATCTTCGATATCTATTTTCTCCATGCTATTAATGGAACTTTTATGAACCTGCAATAGCTTAGTATATTTTGCATAAGGCCGTCCCCATAGAAAAAAAACTGTTATGTAAGTAGTATCTTAGATTGTAATCAAAATAATAAAATTTGTCATTATTTTCAAGTAGAAAAAAATTGTTTCAAACTCAAACACAAACTCAAAGCATTTATTTCAATTAAACCATTTACAGGCACTTTTGAATTGTCAAGGAGTCAGTCAGTCAAAAATATGAAGCTAGTTGCCCATTCCAAAGCGTAGGTTTCTATGGAGAAGAACGGGCAAGAAACTCCACGGACACTCTTTAAAAAAAGTTATATTCTTACAAAATATTGTTTACATCATTCATGTTGAAATTATACATGTGAGAACAATGTAGAAAGACGTGTACGTAAAAAGCGTCCGTAATAAAACAATTCAAAAATTAAAATAAGCCGTGGCCGATAAGAGATGACCAGTCCCTACTGATGGCGCCCGTTCACGAACATGACGCATGGATCAGCACCGTTTAGCTCAACCATTTTGAAGGGAACTCAATGATCCAACACACACGCCACCACCAGCGAGACATTTGAGTGAGCATGACATACTCTTAGCCGCCAGGGCATATCAAGTCAATGAAAGACGTACCCAGTAAATGGTAGCTTTATAGAAGGTACATGGTCACAGTGCTCACACATGTGCTATGCAATTATACAATAAAAAAAGAGATTGAAGTTATACAATTCAAAGATAGTTTTTGCAATCTTCAGCAATTCCAACAATATTTTTGAATGCTAATCAATTAGTTTATGCGCCCTTGTGGAGCTGGCTGCTGGACCAGCGTTAAGCCAAGCATTTTTGTCAGCGATATAATCCCCAAGCTTATAATATGCCTGGCAGCATAGTGTGCGTTTTATACAAGATTTAAATTTCGTTTCATTTAGTTGTAGTATATGGGAAGGTATTTTATTGTAACATTTTAAACAGTACCCCATGAAAGATGAGTCTACTTTAACCAGTCTGAAACCCGGTTGAACTAATTGGTCCCTATTTCTAGTACTATAATTGTGTCTTTCACCTCTTTTACTGAAAAGATTAAGATTTTTCCTGACGTACATGATGTTTTCATAAATATATTGACAAGGTACCGTCATAATGTTAATATTTTTAAACAGTTCCCTTAGAGAATCGCGCCTACGGAGGCAATATATTGCTCTAATGGCTCTTTTCTGCAGAATAAAAATAGAGTCGATATCTGCAGCCCGTCCCCATAGTAAAATACCGTAGGACATGATACTATGAAAGTAACTGAAATAGACTAGCCTTGCGGTATCTATATCAGTAAATTGACGGATTTTTCTTACAGCATATGCTGCTGAACTTAGCCGTCCTGCGAGAGATGTTAAATGAGGACCCCATTGCAGCCTTGAATCGAGCGTGATCCCCAGGAAAACAGTTTTATCTACAAATTCTAGCTTCTCCTTATTCAATACTATATCACAATCACTACTTTTAACATTTGGTTTGGTTGGCATAACATCATCCCCGTAGACTTCGTGGCGTAATTCAAACCAACTTCATTTTTAATAGAAATATAATAAATAGCGATGTATTTACACGTGAAAAGTAATTCCGTCCAGCATTCTTTTTATGCACATGTGATTTAAAAGGAAATAGGAATTCTCTTACAACAGATTAGCTCCCAAATAGGGCTTATAACAGTTCTCATGGGAAAACTTTCATGAATCATCATCATGAAAGTTTTCCCATTGTGTAGCTTTATTACCATTTCTAGCTCCCAACAAGGGAGAGCTAGAAATGGTAATAAAGCTACACAATTTCGACATTGTTCTGATATCAGACACATTTCACATCAAGAAGTTCAATAATAGTTCCAGGCTTTAATGTAGACAGCACAAACCACCCAGATGGTATATCACGCGCCGGTTCAGCCATTCTTGTTAAGCAAACTATCAAACACTATCCTTTACTAAGCTACCGATTAGAGCACATACAAGCTGTTAACATCAAAGACAAGGCAGGGTATTTTAATAGGTATATCTGCTTTATATTGTCCACCTAAACACAAGATCAATGAGACTGTCTTCACCCAATACTTCTCAAGTTTGGGCGGACACTTCATAGCAGGGGGAGACTGGAATTCAAGGCACACTCGTTCTAGGATCAAGACTAGTCACAACCCGCAGAAGGGAACTCAAAAAGTCTATTGACAGCACAAATGTCATCACACTGTCAACAAAAGAACCAACGCTCTGCCCAACAGATTCAAACAAGCAACCAGGCATAATAGAGTTATTTATTGTACAGGGAATGTCCCGATATTATTTTCACACTGAGTCATATCTAGATGGATCTTCTAATCACACGCTGATAATTCTGACCGTCAGCACCACTGTGATCAACCTCGATAAACCAACCACCATCCACAACAACGAAACCGATTGGAAAGACTTCAGCACCTGCAAAATAATATAAAATTAAATATTAGGCTCAAAAGAGAAAATGACATTGAAGAAGCAACGGAAAATTTCACTAAATTGGTCCAAAAAGCTTGTTAGAAATGTTATGCACCCGAAATTGATAGAAAAATTAAAAAATTTAATTTTCCTAAGTAACTAAGCTATGGTTTTGGAAAAAGGAGACTTCGCGGGGTATGGCACACTAGCAAACACCCCGAAGACAAGACAAAGTACAATAAAATGAGAAAATTGCTTAAATCGGCACTCAAAGAAACAGAGGACCTAACTCTGGAAGCACAATTCGAAAGCCTTTTTTTTTTTTTTTTTTTTTTGTTCCGGGGTGGAAAATCCTCATGGATGTCCTCCGCCTGGGGCGAGCGGAGGGGTCTGTCAGACTCTTACTGACTAAAAACCACCCCGGTGTTCCGTCTCACACCTACGCCGGGGGTCGCGGGAACGAAAAAACCTCCGCAACCCCCGACTGGTGCCAGCCCGCCGCAGCGGGCCCCTCCTCCTTCATCACCGGCGCACCAGAACACATGGCACGCCGTGACCAACCCAGGGACCAAACCAGCACATGGGCGCCAGACAGCCCCTTGTCTAGGCGCCCTTGGCCCCTCTTCGACGGGTCAGGTCATTGGCCCCACCGTCTACCAATTTTCGGCTGCAGAGGATAGGGAGAGCGGCCTACGCTATACCGACACTCCTCTTCCCCTGCGGCCCCACCGCGTTCGCCATCAGACGGTGGCGACCCCGTCAAGGCCGCGGCAGGGAGGGAGAGCGCTGTACCGCAATACACCTCTCCAGCCGCGGCCCTGAAACCGCAGCCGCGATGCCTCCGATACACGACATCGCGGCCCGCCTCAGTTGCGATGTCGCCACCGCAACCTACTCGTTGGCCGCTACGTCATGGGCTTGGGTCAAAAAGCCCTGACGAGCGGCCCCTCCTCGGGTTCCTCTTGGCTTCACCGTGGGTGCCCAACCCACGGCTAATCCCGCAACGACAATGCGGGAACCCTTCGGGGGGGGGAACCCTTCGGGGGGGACAATTCGAAAGCCTAAGCCAACGTTCGCACGGACGTAAAAATATAGCATTCACAAGAGACCATTTTCAAGGTAAATGTAAGACGTTTCAAGTCAAGTTCAAATTAAAAGAAGTACCAAACCTAACCTGTCTGATACGGGGTGCCCCAAGTCCCGAGCTCGTTTCGCTGGCTCTTGCACCCGTAAATAGTTTTTATTTTTTTTAATAATTAAGAAAAAAAATAATTAATTTGAGAAAAAACGTTTCCATAAAAATTAATGTTGTGGAGGGTTAAGGAGATCCTCTAGAACTTCCAAATAACCTCACATTATTTCTAGCAAGGCGTTTCTAACCCCAACCTGTCACATCTGCCACAAATTATTCCTTGTGGAAATATACAGCAACATATGACCAACCCCAAGAAGTGAAACCTTGACTACATTAAACAACAATCGTGAGATGTGAGAGGCATTCCACAATAGAGCAGGTCCATCGAGTATCATTTGATTGTGTTTGGCATAAGGGCCTACTCTTCAAAATTAAAACAAACTTATCTCACAGCTACTATAGAATACTCGAGTTCTACAGCAATCTGTTAGTTGCTTGTTACAGGTAAGAGAAGAGGATAGCTACTCTGAGTTTCATGAAATAAGAGCAGGAGTTCCAAGGCCCTGTTCTGGGTCCCGTTATCTACACTATCTTCACAGCAGATATACCACAAAATCCAAATGTTCCGCAAAAGTTGCAATTGTATTGCAACTTTTGCCGATGACTCAACAATCCAGCCACAAAGATCCAAAAGAAACCTTGCGAAAGCTGCAAGAGGCAGTAGACTTGACAGATAGCTGTCTTGAGAAGTGGAGAATATTGCAATTGTATCAAAATCCATGCAAGTGACATCCACACTCAAATTCAAAATATTTTATTTCACATAAACCTACAACGAAACGTCAGTCTCTTATGAAACTCAGAAAAGGTCACTGCTCTGCGGTTAAGCTGGGAAGCAATGACTTGACACACAAATACATTTTGTAAAGTATCTGGCTATGCACTTGGACAGGCAACTAACTTGGATAACCCACATATAAGCCAAAAGAAAACAAGCTATTTGGAAATTGTACTGGTTTATGGGAAGAAAATCTAAACTCTCACCTGAGAACAAGTTACTGGTTTACAAAGCTGTGATAAAGCCATTATGGACCTACAGAGAAGGCATGAGCATTAATTATATTCATTCATATTTCATGTTCCATATGTAAGTACTACCTACCTACATAAAATCCAGAATTTCTATCTCTAATCTGGCAAATAACAAACAAAAGATATGTAGTTATTGTAATTGGCAGTAAGTAAATTGCTTCCGGCGTATTTAAAAATTGGAATGAACTGAATCATTTACACATATCACTTATTACGTATTTGCAAACAAATGATCACCTTTAATTTGTTAACATTCCTATCACTCATTGTGAAGTAAGTATGACCAATATAGGTAACTTTTACGTAGGTACTTAATTTACTTATTCAATTTATTTCAGTTGTGAATTATGGGCAAAATATTGCTGTCCAGACAAACCATGGTCAAACAAAGAGTTTCAGTTGAAACTGCACACTGAACACAGAATGCTTTGTCATCGGCATTTTAAGGAAACAGCATTTGTGGACTTCTCATCCAAGAAATTGAGACGTTTTGCTTCACCAGATGTGGAGGTAAGCTAAACAATGAGAACCAAATTTAAAGTAAAAATAGAGTGAAGTAGTGGCAATGTTCTAAAATTAATAAAAACATATCTTGATAGCAGAAAACGGGTCACGGAGATATCTAGGATAAATGTTGAAACTAAATGTGAAGAAATATTTCATTCGCACGAACAAGTAGTCAAGTATGGAGTTCCCCAGAGTAGTGTGATGGGTCCCCCACTATTCATAGTATATATAAATGACTTACCTAAACATGTAAACCAACCAATTACACTCTTTGCTGATGATAGCATTATCACAATTCAATGTAATACTAAAGTTAGCTACAATAATGACATTAATCATTCTCTGACATCAATAATAAATTGGAAGAATAATAATAATCTTAATAAAACTAACGTAATGCACTTCAATCAACGTTTATCAACCATGACTGATCTTAACGTCCAATACAATAATAGAATTGTTACAGAAGTTGACAACACTAAATTCCTTGGAGTGACTATTGATAAAAAGCTTAACTGGAAAGGACACATAGAAGAACTAAGTAAAAAAAATAGTAATTCTTGTTATGCGCTGTTCAAACTGGTCCCAGTACTAAACACCAAATCATTGCTCACGGCTTACCACGGTTTGGTTTCTTCACAATTAAGATATGGGATCATTTTCTGGGGAAACTCAACTGACAAGGACATAAGTACCATTTAAAGCCCAAAAAAGGTGCATCAGGACTATGTTTAAATTACAGTCAACCGAAACTTGTAAGCCCTACTTTAAAAAATATAAAATATTAACTCTGCCTTGCCTTTAAATTTTAGACATTGTCATGTTTGTCAAATCAAATCGACACTTATTTCCACGTCAATCAGAAGTGGTCGATCGCAACCATAGTAGACGCGATGACAGTATTCTCTGTCTACATAGATCGAAAACAGCATTAATGCATATTATAAGAGTGTTTTCTGTATGGCCCCTAAAATTTTCAATAAACTCCCAAATAGTTGGAAGGAGCTTAATGTCCGCCAATAAAAAAATAAATTAAAATTACTGCTAGAAGGGAAAGCATACTACAGTATTCTAGAATTTATTAATGACAACATGTAATGCCGTGTAGTAACCAATATTATCAATACATCTTTCACATAAATAAAGCAACATATTATTAATACCTATGATGATAATTTTAATTGACATTTAATCATTGTTACGTAACTATGACCATATATTTAATTTATTTGTTTTCAAAAATGACATTTACTATCTAATCTAATACAATAACTTTTGTTACTGAAATTTAAATATTTGTACGCCATTAAGTCCAAACATGACTGATCTCAAACTATAATATAATTTAATAACTTGCATGCTCTGTATGTGTACTCATGTTTCCACAAATAAATGAATCTTTAGTGGGACACCTGATAGAAGCGGAGCTTCCATTACACATATATAAAATCTATTAAAGCTATTCAAATATGAGTAATTAAAAAGAGTTAATACTGGATGCTACCTGTCACACTTCTACTCTTTTGTAATCTGTTTAGCTCATTCGAATTGAGTAACAATATGCCCTGCCGAGCCAATGAGGTGCATTCCATCACTGCACTGTCATTATACTTTTTCTGAGTTAGGTCCCCATCCCAGACATGTGATAAGCAGCTTTGCTTCAATAATCTATGGCATACATTGCAATGTGTTTAGGTTATAACACAGAAACATTAATAGATATAATGACATTGATAGTGAACTCTGAGATTTTGGCTGAGAGCTGATGGACATGTATGCCAACCCTAAATAAATTGGGATAAGGGCAGGAGGATGATGTTAAGTTAAAACTATAAAAATCTCTATTGTATGTTTCTAATGCTATACCGCTTATATAATATATGCTTTCTTTACAGGATATAACTATGCCATTTAAACAAGTTGATCATATTAGAGACCCTGTAGCTGGTCCATCACAGCCTCTTGTGGATATATCCAATAGATATTGCCCCTCAACCATTGATCTCCTGGGACCCTCTGGAACACATAACATCACGCCTGTAATTCCTGAAGGGTTAGGCACCGGTGTACCCTCTGGAATTAGTAACAAAATTACAGTAGAAAATAAAATTTTTATGAAATGCAAGAAATATTTGCGAAGTTTGCCTTTTGAAAAAGCAATTGAAGCACGTGAAATCCAAGAAATATCTGCAAATATTAAGCACCAATGATGCTGTGACGAAACTCACAAATAAAATAAGTCCTACATTTGCTTTATTATTGCAAGCACAAATTAAAAATTTTAAGAAGAGTGCTAAGGGACGTAGATGGACTGCTGAAGATAAAATTACTGCATTAAGACTATATAAAAGGTCTCCCACTTGCTACAGGCTACTTAGGCGAATGTTTTGCCTTCCGACTCCATCAACTTTAAAAGTGCTATTGCAGAAATGCAAGCTTAATGTCGGCATCAACAAACAGCTGTTTGAAATTATTGGGAAGTTTTCTTCAGCCCAAGAAGCTCCTGATAACGAGTATATTTTAATGTTTGATGAAATGGCATTAAAAAAACATTTACATTATAATGTTAAAGAAGATGTCATTGAAGGCTTCCAAGACCATGATGTGCAGGGTAGAACAGCACAACTAGCATCTTATGCACTAGTATTCATGGTTGCTGGGATAAGAAAAAAAATAAAACAACCCATGGCCTATTATTTATCAGGCTCTTCAGTCACTGCCGATAGATTAGCAGTCCTAATAAAAGAGGTAAGCTAAATTAATTTATATTCACTGTATGAATGTATAATGTTAATAATTTACTGTATTTATGGTACAGTTGCCTTGCATAAACTTTACCAATAGAGCAAAATATGTAGTTCAAATTATGTTTCTTTTTCAGGTGCTTCAACAATGTCATGAACATGGCATTAATATAGCAGCCACTGTGTGTGACATGGATGGAGTCAATAGGAGGGCTTTAAGCATTTTAGGGGCAACTGTTACCTGTCCACATTTTAAAGCAAATAATAAAAAAATTGTAGCACTTTTTGATCCACCTCATTTAATTAAGTGCTTCAGAAATTTATTTTTAAAGTATGACATAGAATGCTCAACCAATATAACATCAGCTGATGAAAAACAAGGAACAGGTAAAAATTACATTTTATAAATAACTGGCAGTTTTTGATTAATTAAGAAATCTTTTCAATGTGGCAAACTAGCACTGACAGGCCAAATAAAGATAGACTTCGGCTGCCATAAATATAACTAAAATGCCAATTATTATTTACAATCATTTACCAAATAGTTTTAAAGACACCGCTGACAATGTTGAAAAAAATACTCTTCAAACTATTACTATTTACCAGATACCATTATGGACTATTTAGAAGACATCAATAGAATCTGTCCTTTGTAAGTTATATTAATTGACATTGCTGATTGTGAATACATTTGCACGCCATTTTATGTCAGGATATGCTGAAACAAACTACTGTAACACCTTTTTTTTTTGGTTGGGAAATTATCAAATAACTTCTCCCGCTCTGGGCGGGAGAGGGTGTGTCAGACTCTTACTGACTAAAACCCACCCGTGTTCCTTCAGTTGCCTGTACTTGCTAGGAGTCACGGTATCCCTTTCGGACTTTCCCGCGACCCCGGCAGAACTACTGTAACAACTTGTGTACCATATTCTAGCAAATAAATATATTTGATTTAATTGACAATATTTAAACTGTTCATGATACTTAATTATATTTATATTGTTTCAGGTGTAGCTAAATGGAGTCACATTGTCGAATTTTATGAACTAGACAACTCAAATCCGAACTTTGTGTTTGCACCCGGTCTCAGACAAGAACATATGAATCCAAATACGAAACAAAAGATGAGGGTTAAACTAGCCGTTCAGGTTCTGAGCCACACAGTTGCTGCTGTCATGTTAGCTAAAATAGCAAAAGGTAACTTAGTTTATTGAAATGTATGCATATGTAAAGGATTCCTAGATAGTTTTAGGGTTTCGTCGCTCTAAACGGCGAAACTGGAACCTTATAATTTCGTTCTGTCCATCTGTCTGTAAGTCACGGCCATTTTACTTTGAGACTGTTTGCACTATATAGGTGGATTTTTGAGATGGGGCAGTAAGGGCAGCTATCTTAACGGTTGTAGCTACAAGAAAACGGTCTTACGAAACTGTCCTTAACTTTTTGAGATATTTTGATCTGCATTCACAGATTTTGAAAAAATGTACAGTCAGCATGAAACTGGGCACTTTTCACAAAAAGTTATTTTGATGTCAATCGATCCTGTTTCTTATAAGGATCAAAAACTCTTCTAGACCAACTGAGGTTTGAGTACTAGAAAAGTCAGAAATCGCAAATAACTTTTCTCTTACATGTCGTAGGAAATTAGAAATCAGAAATCGCAAAAAAACGTTTGTATGGAAAAACTGTTTTCGAAAGCAACAAACTATCTCAATTATATTCTCAAATAAAATAAAATTGTAACACGTTTTCGATTTTTCAATTTAATTTTTTTTTTCTTTATTTTCGGCCAGTCTATCCATCGTAAAAACTAAGTTGGAGTTTAATTTCTTATGAAATGTAAGGGAAAAGTTTTTTGCGATTTCTGATTTTTCTAGTACTCAAGCCTCAGTTGCTCTTAAAGAGTTTTTGATCCTTAAAAGAAACAGGATCGAAAAGCAACAAAATTTTTTTTTTGGGAAAACTGACCATTTTCTTGCTGACTGTGCATTTATTTCAAAATCTGTGAATACAGATCGAAATGTCTCAAAAAGTTAAGGACAGTCTCTTAGGACCGTTTTCCTGTAGCTACAACGGTTCAGATAGCTGCCCTTACTGCCCTATCTCAAAAATCCACTAATAATAATAAATAACACACTAATGATGATTTGAAAAGCTATTTGTTCTAAAAATTTATACTACATTATAATATTACAAATGAGAAAAATAGCTCAGTCTATCTGTATGACTGTTTGTTACGTATACGGCTAATAAACTGCTGAACCGATTTCGATTTTTTTGGTATGGAGATAGATTGAAACCTGCGGAATGACATAGGGCAGTATTCATCCTAACAACGCGGTAGGAGTCACGGGTGGAAACTTGTAGTAAATAAATTGATACATTCTTATATTTTAAATCATCATAATAAAATGAAATATTTTGTGATTACAGGTGATTTAACTGCTGACTCGGCTGTGACGGCGGATATCATAGACAGAATGGACAAGCTGTTCGACACGCTGAACAGCGACACGGCGGATCTGCGGAGAGGAAAACCATTCTCGACCCATTTAAAAATTTCATCACCTCATTTTAAATTTATAAGTGAAATGAAAACATTTTTGCAGTCACTGCAATTTCTAGGCTCCAAATGCACACCACCATCGCAAATAGGTTGGCTGTGGACGCTTAATGGTGTTCAGATGTTGTGGGAGAGTTTGCGCCACAAACATAAAATTATAAAAAGTCTTGCGACTCGAAGGCTACAACAAGATCCTTTAGAAAATTTATTTGGGTGCATTCGAGGAAATTGTGGTTCAAACTGTAGTCCTACCACTGGCCAGTTTGTCGCAGGCTTAAAAACGGCTATTATAAGCAACCTTTCTCACATTGGTGGTGGAAACTGTGAGCTCGATAGTAATGAGGTCATTATTGACAATTTTAAAATGTTTTTTGGAAAAAATAATCGGCGTGAAAGCCGTACCGAAGAAATTTCAACCTCATCTTCGGTATGGAGATTTAATGACGACAACATTCACCAGGAAGTATTTGAGGAGAATGGTGAATCACAAGCATGTGCCTATGTGTGTGGATTTTTGATAAAAAATTTGAGAAATCAAAACTGCGAGAATTGTAAAACAATATTTACGACTGCAGACCGAACAGTTATGCATTCTTTTATACAGTTTAAAGAATATAATGATTTTAAAGAATCTCTAAATTATGCAAGTAAAAGCTTTGTTCTCTGTGTGGAATTTTGTGCCACCTATATAAATGACTATTTGTCAACGAATGCACATAAAAAAGCATTAATACATGATCTATCAAACATGTTAAAAGTTTCCGTCAATTTTAACTTTTTAAACGATTGCGAGGAGCACAAAGAGCATAATATAAATCATATAATTGAAAGTGTATTTCATATAACAATTAAAAGATTTTGTACAAAAAAAAATAGATCTTTTTCCCAGGAATCCGCCACAATAGCACTTAAGAAAAAAATTAATTTACTGAAACATGTGTAGGTAGTATTTTTCTTAGTGCTATTGTGCTTTTAATTATATAATTTATATAATGCTCTTCGTGCTCCGTGCAATCGTTTAAAAAGTTAAAATTGACGGAAAGTTTTAACATGTTTGATAAATCATGCAATCATGTTCAATCATGTTTTTATGACAAATCTTAATCATCTAAATAGGTGGCACAAAATTCCACAAAGAACAAAGCTTTTACTTGCATAATTTAGAGATTCTTTAAAATCATTATATTCTTTAAACTGTATAAAAGAATGCATAACTGTGTGGTCTGCCGTCGTAAATATTGTTTTACAATTCTCGCAGTTTTGATTTATCAAATTTTTTATCAAAATTCGTTTCGTCAAAATGTTAACATTAATTATTATATTGAACCACCAATATTATTTATTTCAGTTTCCTTCTCCGCGATCTGACATGTATTGAGATTGTAAAAGCATTTTTCTTTTAACCATTGCGTTAGCTTTTTTTTGACATGGGTAAATCTTTAAAAGAGTCATGTAGTTTGTGATATAACATCATTTATGTACGAGTTCCTTTTATACAATTCGAGCCTGATTTGCGGAAAACAGCTCATTAAAGGAGGAATTTTACTCAAGTAAATTCACGTTGTTGGTTTTTGTAATAACATAAATTTACTTAAGTAAAAGTCAAATTTATAAATAACAACTTGTTATGTATAAAATCGACTGCCCATTTTCATAGTTCCTATGTATGTAATACGTATTGTGTAATTTATAATAAAAGTACTTCTGGGATAAAGGCAAACTACTGTTTTTATTATGTAAGAAGCTTTGACTTTTACAAAAAACTACAAATTTGTGATTTTGTCAAAATTCAAAGTTTTCTACAATCAAGAATTGTCTCCTATTCACCTAAGTTAATTTAAATATTAAGGCTGCTAGACCACCAAAGCGGAGCTGGAAAATTGTAACCAGTGAAATTGCACATCGGTTACAGTTTCCCAGTTCTGCTTTGGTGGACAGACCTTTAAATAAATATTTCAAAGAAATCCGATTTAGAATTTCCCGCTTTCACAAGTTTTCGGGGGCATCCACCAGGAGGCGCCAAAAACCGTACCGTTTTATTTGTACGTAGTTGTCATTCTTCTCTTAGAGTAAATATGTTCCTTGATCAGAACTCAGAATAATAACTAAACTATGCTTTAGTTATTATTCTGAGTATCAGAACATCCGTTCACAGATTACTATATACACAGACTACTTAGAGATTTAACTATATATTAATAATTAACGATTGTATTGACTTGTGGTGTTTACGCCACAACACAGATATCTGCGCACAGACTACTTTAAAGATACTAATACTACGTATTATCATTTATCACGTAGTATCTTTATGTAAACTCCATTTCAAGAAAGAAGTCCCGCGGCATTATGTGGAACTAATTACCTATTATATGTAGGTATAGTTAGCAACATTCCGACAACAACCCTCCTACCTCATACAGCTTTCTCTACTGTGGATTTTTTAACCAGTGCATGCAGTGTCTCCAACTCTATTTGTAAAAATTACGGTGTTGCTAGTCTAAAAATACGGTATTTGGTGTAAAATTACGGGAGATTTTAAATTAAAAATACGGTAAATTTACGGTAGCTTTATTTCACAATCATACATAAAATTTCTGGCGTATCAGCCTTTGTGTACATAGAAACATTAATACTTTTAATCATTTTATCAGTAGGATGGAAATCTGCGCAGTTTTGTCCTGTTCTCATAATGAGTTGCTGCGTAAATAGATTCCCAGCAATAGACTTTGTAGACAATTGGCACCTTTTTTTCGTTTTCAAGGCAGTAATGTGGCTAAAAATGCGCTCGCAATCGGTGTTAGAGTGGGGCAATAACAGCATTCCTAGCATAAAATTTGCTAAATTATAGAGTGGTCCGACTGGTCGCGACTTTAGTATTAATTTCTGACACCCTATGCCAAAATACATCTGGAGGATCGTTGACGTCTGAGATCACATAAATTAAAGTTGACAAAATGCAAAGCTAAGGCTTAGTTCTACTGCAGTACTGTATTCAATAACTTCGTAATTTGGTCTCATACGTTTCGTCTACTTGTCTATGCACACAAGTTGATTGTATGGGGAATACCCCAGGGAATGATACAGTGTTGTCATTTTCAAACATTGTTTCAAATAAAAATAAACTATATGTTAGGTTGGGTACATCATTTTTAAGGCGCCACTCATAAAGATGAAATTACGGTAGAATTGAACATGTCTACGGTAGGTGGTAGATATGTTAAAATTACGGTAGGTTTACCGTAATTACGGCGTTGTTGGAGACACTGGCCGAATGACACGATAAACAAAATGGCGATAGCTGCACGAGCGCGCACGGGTTGCCAATACTGAAAACTATCTAGGCTCTTTTATTATAAGTTTTGTTTTTAATATAAAAACAAAAATATTAACTTTTTATAAAATAGAGCAGCGATTACTAATTAATAAATAATTATTATGAATAATTATGTATTTATTTAAATAAAAATCAATAATTTAGTCTTTAATTGGCACACTGATGGCACACACACTGATTGTTTATCGATTTTTGTGTTCATCACTACACTATTATATGTGGTATCATTATTTCACAAAATGACAGTAGCTAATGTCAAATCTGGAATCGAATTAAAATTCCGAGATATACGTATTTTGTGAAGTGCGTAGGTACATAATCTCTCGCTTCTACTTCCCATGGGGGTTGGCAGAAACTAACAGAACGCCACCTGCTACGATCCTTATCCATCCTTTTTTTGTGAAGTAATAACGATTAATACACTATTTATATGTATCCCTATGTAGTCTGTGATTTATATGCTCTGTGGAATGTACTAAATGGTGTCGCAACGCAACAGTGTACGTGTTGTTGTGTTACTTTTTGAGTTTTAAGATGGAAAAACTGCCAATGTGTAGGATATGTTTAGCGGAGAATGTCCGTATGTATGTAGTGGTCAACAGGAACTTACATGAACTATATGAGAAGCTGACTGATATCCCAGTAAGTTGATATTTTTAATAAGGTTTATGTACATTAACTACTAGGTTTTAAGTGCCTCTCTTACACGAAGATTTAGGCTCCAGTGCTTCCTTAACCCTAGATAGATAACCATATTTCACTGTACATTAAAGATAACCATACGTCGATTCGACGTGCGCATGTTTGAGTGGGCATATTTTGGATTATGTATTATACTAGGTGTATGAATATGGTAATATGTCTTAATGTATGTAATTATGTTGTGAGTAAATAAAAACATTATGGTTAATTTATATTTTTATTAGAAAAATAAAATAAAAAACAAAACACGGTACTTCTTACTCTACAAAACTTAAAAATTTAGGAATCTCCGTCAGTCTTTTAGTTGAAAATGTAAACTTTTTAAAATCAACTTTTGTAATATCTATAGTATAAAAAACCTAAGTAAATAAAACTTTTTATTCATTTTCGCCTCAAAGGCACTTAGGATTTTTAAGTCAAAATAATGACACTAAAGATAACCATACGTCACAACGACGTACGGTAGGTAAATATTGACGAAAGTATTGCACTTACCGGAGCGATACCAGTTTGTCCTGCAAGCTCCGAGGGCTGACTGAGCTGGCGGGAACGGCAAGTTTAGTGACGCGAAAAACAAACGAGTTATATCCATTTTTCAAAATCGATTACGTCGATTCGACGTAGGTTATCTATCTAGGGTTAAAACAGCATGATGAAACTTGGACAAGAGCAAGAGTTGGGATCAATGCTCATGCCTTCCACCACCAACTGTTAGCTTGGACAGCATTACTATATAGAATAGAAGTATTTTCTTCATAAAAACAAAATAGTGCCAGACAAATTTTGTTGCAGTTTGTAACTGAAGACAGTAGACCGATTCTTGCTTGTTTCTTTTGCTGCGCTAAACTAAAGCAATGCTACCGATTACTGACACAATGTCTGGAAGCCGAAGAAATGCTGGCTCAGATGATGAATGTCGATTATGAGGTGAGGTATTCTTCAACAACCATTTATTCTTATAATTTCAGTGTAATGTGGAAATGATTCCTCTCAAGCTATACCTATTGTGTCTGAATTGCATGCCAAGTATACCATTGAGTGTTGGACTTTTGTCAAATGTGTGCATGTACATGTTAAATACTCCATTAATACTGCTACAACTTATGTATGAACTTGTATGTGACAGTTTGATAACAGTGCTCTCTCATGTCAGAGTGATCTATGCAACAATAGCTTGTGCAGTGGTCAGTGTGGTATCATTGGACGTACATATGTGTCCTCACTTGTGGAGGCTCTTAAGTGACTAGTATCATGAGAAAAGGTTTGTGCTAGTGGGACTGTGGTCACCAACATATTTTTCTAATAATATAATCATCTTTTTACAGCCTAATCCTTTAATAAACCAAGACCACTTTTCGAGTGGGTTTATTAAATCTCCAATAGTGCACATAAGTATAGATGATGAATGTCGAACAGGAAGCATTGCTATCAAAGAAGAATTACCAGCTGTTTGTGAGAGACTATATGATATTATTGAGCAAAAGAAGGAACATCAAAGTGTTGGTATGTTTTTAAGAACATATAATAATAACAATAAATCATATCCTAAAACAAATTAAGATATAATCTATTTATTTGATATTAGCTTCTGCCCGCATGACATTTCGGCCCCCGACCCGCATTACCAGTTTGCGCTATTACTTTGTTTACGCTTATCATTCTTTCTGGCGTTTGTCTTTTTGCTCGGCTCCTAAGGGGCGGGACATACACAAGTGGCGAGGGGCGCAAAAGAAAGAACAGCCTTGATGAAAAACAAATGGCAGTATCACACATTTAGCCATCGAATCTTTTGTTAAAATATTTACAGAATGGTAACACTAAATATCACTAAAATTGTGAGCTACACGTTGTATCTGCTAGCCCTGGGTGTTTTTTCATAACGATGAGCATTCTCCTTTTACCTCCTTATAATATTAATATTCATTATTAATAAGTGTAAGTAAATAACTATAGATTGATCAAGACATTTTTGCTCTATTTGGAACTTTGGCAGTGTTAAGTTTAATTGAACTTAACGGTAACTACATTATGTTGTAAAATGTATGACAGTTTTTGTTTACTTACAGAGCTAGAACTGGAAAATTTAGACAGTAACTGTCTAGATGCAGCAGATATACTCCATTCTGAATCTGATTTAGAAGATGATGTGCCTCTAATGGAGTTTAAAACTGAAGTGGATGAAGAAGAAGTATCTAACAAGAAACGAAGAGCTAGCGAAACGAAAAGTAAGTGTTAGTTAGTTAATGTATAGGCAAGCAAACAGACCCTATTACGATATGATTGCTGCTGTGAAACCATAAATGGAAGTAAAATAAAGAGTAGGTACATACTATCGACATAATATCGTAAAGTAACAGTTATGGGTAAAATAAAGCAATATGCCACTTCAACAATATTCTAAGAACAATATTACAAGTGTCAGAAATTGATTCCCATGAAATTATAGGTGAATAGAGGGAGGCAGAGTGCCAAAAAAATGGTAAAAATCAGTTTTTCGCTTCTAGAGCAAAAACTACAGCTCGGAAAAAAAGTTAAATCTAACAAATGTGCGCAATTAAAAAACAAAGAGTCTGAAAACTGTTATGAAGTTAACGAACCAAACTATGGGTTTCAATTTAAATTTGTATAAAAGTTTGTATTATGTTTATTTCAAAGGCGTCTTGAATACTATGCAGTTTATGAGTCCGTCAATGTATATATAACTTCCCCGACATCAATCGTTTGGCAAGTGGTCCGCCAGACACGACACCCGTGAGGATCCTCCCTTTTCTATAGGAGTGAACTTTAGACCCTGCTCCTCATACCTCTAAATTACTGTTAATTCCTTTTTATACTATAATCAACACTAAGAAATAGGTATACCTAGTCTTGCCATAAATATTGTCATGAAGATTTTTTTATTTTATTGCAAATAATATTTATTACTTTTACAGTGTGTTAGTTTAATACATAAATATAAAACATTTTAAAATATAAAAAGCTTATTCGAAGTGGTCTCCATTGGCTGCAATACAGTCCTTTAAACGTCGAGGCCAGTTATCAATAGAAGCACGCACTCTTTCCATGGGAAAATTCTTCACTGCCAATCGTATGGATTGTTTTAGGGACTCCAAATTATCATGGCGTTTAGAGTAAGCCGTACTCTCTAAAACTGACCATAAATCATAATCCAGCGGACTAAGATCGGGACTAGACGACGGCCAGTCTTCAGCTCTGATGAAGTCCGAAACGTTCACTTCCAGCCAAGACTGCGTGGACCGAGCTTTATGACCCGGCGCCGAGTCTTGTTGGAAGGACCATACTTGGTTATTGAATATGGTGTTGTTAAGGGGCTTAACTACCTTCTCAAGAATGGTATCTTGGTACACTTGTGCCGATGTTTTGATACCTTTTTCACAAAAATATGGCTCTGTCACTCCTTCATAGCTAACACCCCACCAAACCATCACTGAAGTCGGATAATGCCCACGTTGCACTCTGTCGACTAATTGGGAAGCTTCCTTAGAGCTTTGAGCATAAATACGGTCATTTTGTTTGTTAAAATTAGGGATGCATCGATACGCCTTTTCGCCGATACGATACCGATACTGATACTCTTATAAAAATATCGGCGATACCGATACCGATACGCTTACTGTGAATTATCAATTATCGAAATTTCAAAATGATTCCATATCGCACTTTTGTGTTTTGAAGTTGACATGACTGCTGATTATTTTATTTCACTCAAACAACACGAATGTATGACAAATTCTAAGCGCGACAACGGTCGTCGGTCAACCTAGCGAAATATTACTGATATGCGAGTGCGAGGCCAAAGCGGGCGGGAGAAACAGTACACGGGGTTTCCCCGAGCATAGTTCGTGCCTCATAAGCAACGAAATAGACGCGAGGCCAAAGCGGGCGGGAGAAACAAGACACTCACAAACGCGGGGTTTCCCCGAGCATAGTTCATGCCTCGTTTGCAACGAAATAGACGAGACAACACGCTCGTTTACACTACATTTTTTAGTTAAAAAGTATCGTTGAATCGGTCATAAAAATATCGTCGATACCGATATATCGGCTAACCCGAAGTATCGCCGATATATCGGTATCGGTATCGGATGCATCCCTAGTTAAAATGTTGCTCAATTGTAAAGATTTTCTCATCCGTAAACAAAAAAATTCTATGACCTCCCTTTGCGTACCGCTTCAGTAGTTGTTTCGATTTTACCACCCTATTCTTTTTTTAATTACCAGTTAAAAAACTTATTCACAAAAAAATAAACCGACTTCCAAAAGAAACACTACTAAGTGAAAAATAACTTTGATTGCGGAAGTCGGTGTCTTGGGTTTTTTATTTTCGTTTTTTTGCCACCGACTTCCGAAATCAAAGTTATTTTTCACTTAGTAGTGTTTTTTTGGAAGTCGGTTTTATTTTATATACTAAACAAAAAAATAATTATCTTAATCAATTCATAATTGGCGGAGTAATCGCGTAACAAACATACAAAAAACAAAAATGACCAGTGCGTCTCTTATAGGCTGCAAGTCCTAAGTCATCTTTTAAAATACGCGACATGGTTCTGGGTGCTATCTTCATCTCCCGAGATAAAATCTTTTGCTTTCGGACAGGATTTCTTCGAACTCTTTCGCTTACTGCTTTGACCACCTTTTTCGTACGAACACTACGTGGACGACCAGATCTTTTTCCGTCACAAACAGAGGTCTCATTGTACCTATTAATAGCCCGGTACCTACACAAACATTTGACTAATACCAAGCGTATGGAATTTTTTTAAAATTGAATTTGGCTCCATACCAACTTTGTGTAATGCAATCACAGCGATTCGGTTCTCTTTATCACCCCACTCCATTTTAATATCGCAAAATATTGTAGAATGTATTGGCGCCAAAATTAGAAAACTCAATGAAAAATCGTATAAAAATTACAGATTCCAAATTCAAATGTAATATCTTTCTTATATTTAATTGTAACAGTATTTATGGCCAGACTAAGTATATTACATTTTTTAGTCTAGCCAACTCGTTTATTTTATTATATATAACTATTTAAATAGTCAAGTAATAAAAAACACAACAATTAATAAATCAAACTTTACTGTATGATTCAATGTCAACAGAAATTCTGCCTTTTCGGTCCTAGTGTGAATCATGTAAAGCACAATTATTTTGATTTATGTGCATGTCAATCTTCTTCCAACATTGTACTTACCAGATTTATAATCACAGGGACGACCGTTGCGAAGAAACCAGAACTAGACCCGCGAAGAACAAAACTAGAAGATGCAATAACAGCTGGGCAAACGAAAAAAGAAAAATCAGACTCGAAAGATATCCGGAAAACTCAAAAATGTCCGTCCGAACCTGGCACTCATTTCAAAGAGCCTAGCAAATGTGATCAGCGTAATTTCAATCAAGTAAAAAAAATGGTTCATACTCGTACACAAATTTGTGAAAAACCCGTATGTGATGTATATGAACGTAGTTTTAGTATCGAAAGTAATTTAACAAAACACAATAGAAAAAAATCTTATAAGTGTGATGTATGTCAGCGTAGTTTTAGTCAAAAATATGATCTTATTAGACATATTATAATACACACTGGTGAAAAACCTTATAAGTGTGATGTATGTCAGCGTAGTTTTAGACTAAAGGCTATTTTAACAAACCATATTCGTATACACACCGGTGAAAAACCTTATAAGTGTGATGTATGTCAGCGTAGTTTTAGACTAAAGGCTATTTTAACAAAACATATTCGTATACACTCTGGTGAAAAACCTTATATGTGTGATGTATGTCAGCGAAGTTTTAGTCATAAGGGTGGCTTAACAATACATAGTCGAATACACACTGGTGAAATACCTTATAAGTGTGATGTATGTCAGCGTAGTTTTAGACAAAAAAATAATTTTACTAGACATATCATAATACACACTGGTGAAAAACCTTATAAGTGTGATGTTTGTCAGCAAAGTTTTAGTCAAAAGAGTACTTTAACAAAACATATTCGTATACACACTGGTGAAAAACCTTATAAGTGTGATTTATGTCAGCGTAGCTTTAGGCAAAAGGTTGATTTAACAAATCATATTCGTGTACACACTGGTGAAAAACCTTACACGTGTGATTTATGTCAGCGTAGCTTTAGGCAAAAGAGTAATTTAGTAAAACATATTCGTATACACTGGTGAAAAACCTAATAAGTGTGATGTATAATATCTGCGAAGTTTTAATAAAAAGGATAATTTAACAAATCATATTCGTGTACACACTGGTGAAAAACCTTTAAAGTGTGATGTATGTCAGCGTAGCTTTAGTGAAAAGAGTAATTTAACAAAACATATTCGTATACACAGTGGTGAAAAACCTTAAGTGTGATGTATGCCAGCTTAGTTTTAATTTTTTTTTAATAATTTGTATACGAGGCATGCCTTTTAAGTGCTGTCGTTTCTATATTTCCCGGCAATTTTGAATTTGGAACTGTTCTATATTCGAATGTGTTTAAATTTTGAATCTCAAAACAGTTGAACGTATTAGGATTAATGCTATTGTTTAGTCACAGCGTCGATTGGAATCTGCCAGGTTACGTACGAAAATGAATCTTTCTAAGCCGCAGGCCACGCTAGAGCCACTGCGGTGAGCGGGGGCGACCTGCGGGGGCGGGAGGAGTAAAGACGCTGCGTCTGGCCGCTGTAGTGTGCCACGTTGAAGCGGCCGCGTGACACGTGGTTTTTATCTGCTATTATTGCGCGGGGTTTAAGATGAGTTTGTCTAAATTGGAACTTTCATGTTTAGTAGGAAGTATTTTTTTTTGCACAGGATATATTACAAATAAAAATGGGGGTTCATGATTTAAACATAAACAGGCATCAGTTTGGTGAATACCGTAGAGGCGTAGACTGTACGATGAATTACGCCAATATCCACAAAAGTTTTGGGAATACACAAGGATGTCTACAGATACTTTTGATTACATACTAAGTGCAATAGCTCCTGTTTTGAAGAGAAATCATACTAACTTTCACCCCCCCCCCCCCCCATTGAAGTTGCTGAGAAATTATTTTTAACTTTGAGGTCAGTAGATGCCAACAAGCATTATTATTAATATAAAAAAATACAGCTATTGTTAGTTTCTTATTTATTACTCAAATCACAGTATCTGAAGACTTCTTTTCTCCGTTTAAACGCAATTTATAATCAAATCCACATAAAGTCTATGAAATCAATTTATAAATTGAATCAATAATCCTCCTACGAAGATTGTGAGCGGTATCCGTATGACGAGAACTATAACAAGCAGAATTTAGTTCCTCCAAGAGTGCATTATTGTAATTACAATTGCGTAATAAGTTTAATAATGCACTCCTGGAGGAACTAAATTCTGCTTGTTATAGTTCTCGTCATACGGATACCGCTCACAATATTCGTAGGAGGATTATTGATTCAATTTATAAATTGATTTCATAGACTTTATGTGGATTTGATTATAAATTGCGTTTGCGTTAATAAGTGGTAATTTTTCAATTTCCGGCAAAAGACTCATTAAAAAATGATAATCCTGGGATTTTTGAACATCATCTGTATTGCGACGTACTGACTCATTTTCAAGCAGTTTTAATTTCTTTCTGATTTCTAAGTATTGTTCTCGAAGGTCTTGTGGAGTACGCTTTCTTTTTGATATTCTTGCTACATCATCATATTTATAATCTAAAAAAAAAAAACTTTATTTTCTCAAATAAATAAATAATTATTTTTACTCTTTGGTTTTATTTTGTGTTTCCCTTGTTTATTCGTAATAAAACTATAAAACAAAATATAAGGGTAAACTGCAAAAATGTACTTTTAAAGGAAAACATTACTTTCGAATATACTTTATTATTGTCACATTTTTAGGGTTCCATAGTCAACAAGGAACCATTATAGTTTCGCCATGTCCGTCCGTCTGTCTTTCTGTCTGTCTGTCCGCAGTTTAGCTCAAAAACTATTCGTACTAGAAAGTTATACTAAATTACAACTTTCTAATACCAATAGTTTTTGAGCTAAACTGCGGACAGACAGACAGACATACTAAATTACGAGTATACACGTTAATGACGCCAAAAAAGTAGTAAAATAAAGTTTTGAAAAAAACAATTATTTAGGGTACCTCCCCTACACGTAAAGTGGGGATGATATTTTTTTTTCGTCATTCCCATAGTGTGGGATATCGTTGGATAGGTCTTTCAAAAATATTAGGGGTTTGCGAAGACCGTTTTTTGATTAAGCAATCCGTTCGTGACTTATCAAGCTTTAAAGTACCAATTTTCGTTACAAGTCAAGTGTCCCCCCCTCTACCAACTAAACGGTTGTAGTTAGAAATTCAAATGTCACAGGAGTAGTACCTATATATAACAAAGTTTAAAGGAAAACTATCACACTTAAGTGGGCTTTACAAGTTTACGAGTAATAATCGACCAACTTAAATTTGCGGTTACAAAAACATGTTCTCACATATATTCCGTATGGGAGAACATGTTTTTCAATTACAACGTTAAGTTTGTTCTTACGATTCATTCTTTCCAACTACGGAACCCTTCATTGTGCGTGGTCCGACACGCACTTGGCCGGTTTTTTTTAGACTTAGCCAGTTTAAGAAATAATAAAAATCTTAATTCAGGTGGCCATTACTTTTTTAAATGTTTAGGCATCTCAAAAAATGTGACAATAATAAAGTATAATCGAAAGTAATGTTTTGCTAAACACACACACACAAGGCGGGTGCGTGTAGGGCGCTGATCGCGACGGCAGTGCGGTGGGCTTGTATTATATTGTAATTCCTTATATTATATGCATGTCAGCACACGGAACACGTGCGCGGCTCCCACACCCGACCCGATCCGCGCTGGCTTTGTATGTGTGTTGAGCTTAATAATACAAAAACCATATCAGTTAACCGTAATAATTCACAACTGTTCGCTATTTTAAAGCGCCATAAGTTTTTTAATTGCGAAATTATAATCTATACACCTATTGCCAGTGATCTGATTGAAGGTTTAATTAAACTATTTACGTCTAGTCTGTTGTACTGACAAGTTCTTTGAGTTTTTTATTTATAGCAATTTAATATGTCAATATTCACGATTAAAAAACACCAAAAATCATTGATGTACATTAAATTCTATAACTATGCCGACGTCCATTCAAAAATTGGCCATGCCCTTTAAAAAATATTTTGACACAACTAAATCGAATTTGACAATTGCGACTCCACGCGGTACATACTTGTTTGCCCTACCCCGTGAATTTTTTTAGAGCCGGAGTCGCGCAGTGGGGGCAGCCTCGACGTGTTTTTGGAATTTTTCACTTTTTGTATGGAAAAAAAAAAACCTACGTGTTGAGTATTAGGGGTATAAGGGTCCTATAAAGGGGGTCGAAATTTTCATTATTTTTGCGATAGGATACACCATTTTCGAGATACGAGTATAAGCAAAAGAAAAGAAAAAAAACCAGTACAGTACTGTTTTTGCACCCGAAGTCGAGATGTTCGTGTGAATTTTAGTTCATGACAACTAATAATATTCCACACCATTTTCAGTGGCGATAAAAAATGGACAGAAATACTAATGCCCGTTTTCACCGACAACTAAGTGACACTTAAATTAATCCCTAATTAAAAGTGTACTGTTTGATTTTCAACGCTAGATTCAGCGCTGAGAGTTGAAAATCCAACAGTGCACTTTTAATTAGGGATTCATTTAAGTGTCACTTAATTGTTGGTGAAAACGGGCATTAGACAATTAAAATTTTCTTCTTCTACTTTGGTTAGGTGGCGAACGGTAGTCAGAAAAACAATTTCGAAAATGCCAAGTTAGTTTAAAGATATGATGCTAGTCAAAACAAAACAGCTAAACTGTCATTTTTGACAGCGCTTACGGTGATATTAATAAAAGGTATGGTCGGCGTTATCGCAAGATGGCGTATGTCATGACGTCATCTATGACTGTTCAAGGCACAACGTTATCGTGCCTACGTTAATACGGTACGGTTGTTAGCGCGCTCAAATCGATTACAGCGTAACTGGGAATGCACGCTAAGTCATTCATTTGTCATTATGTACGAGATTACCAATTTAAATGCAATTTCTTTTAATGGAGTGTCAGTGGCTGACCATTGGAGTCATAATGACGCCAATATTTTAATAGATTACCAAACTTGTCAAAATCAACAATTATGAAATCAATGATAGACCATTCTGATAAATAGCAGACTTGAGGCCCAGATGTGTATAATGTCACGTTACGAAAGAAGTATTCTTAATGAATTTCTTTTTGGTGCTATTTTAAACAAAAACAAAACACAACGGAACAGGTCACTAACAAGGTCAGGTCGCGCGCGGCTCGCTAACGGTAAAATAATAAAAAAACAAAATGCCAATCAAAAATTGAAAATAAACTTATTTTCAATGCGATTTTTCATTCGCGCAATTTCGTTTCCGATCCTGGCCGAGCCGAGGCCCGAGCGAGCCCAACAGCCCGAGTTCTTTATTTCATTCAACTCGCAACGATTTGAGTGAGATGCAATGCATGATGCAACACCGAACCGAACGAACGGCGCGCGCGCATGACTCGTCAACTCGTGAGGCCGGCGCGTGCCGTGCGGTGTGAGTTGTTAAAAACTGAATTCGAGTTGACTCGTTTGCGGTTTGATTCGAGTAATCGAATCGAATAACTCGACTCGTCCATCGCTACTCTAGACCTATTTTGCTCTACCGGGGCTCATTCTCTTTGTTTTTTTATTGCGCACATTTGTTACATTTAACTTTTTTGTCCGAACTGTAGTTTTTGCTCTAGATGCGAAAATCTGGTTTTTACCATTCTTACCAATTTTTTTGGCACCCTGCCTCCCTCTATAATTTTTATGGGAATCAATTACAGTCACTTGAATCTTCACAAAAAAAAAAACACGGTCCAATAGGAATTTCATGGAATTTTCAAGATTTTTTCGCTAATTCTATCTGACTATGTGGAGTATTTAACATTATAATAATTGTTAACACCTACATTTGATAAAAGCATACACATCAACATTCAACACTCAATGGTATGGTTGGAGTGAAATCCAGACAATAGGGATGAGCTTGAGAGTAATCACTTCCACATTGTACTGAAATTGGAAATTATGAGAATTAATGGCTGTTGAAGAATACCTCACCTCATAATCTTTATTCATCATCTGAGCGAACAACTCTTCAGCTTCCAGACTTTTCTCAGTAATCGATAGCATTGTTTTAGTTTAGCGCAGCACAAGAAACAAGCAAGAATTGGCCTTATGTCTCCAGTTACAAACTGCAACAAAATTGGTCTTACACTATTTTGTTTATATGAAAAAAAAATACTTCCAATACAGAGAAGGCGTGAGATTTTCAGATTTACATAAGTCCAGGATTTCGCACCCGCTATCTAATTACGCAACACATTTTCAATAAAAATTGAGTGGAATTGATATCATTTATTATACGAAGGGCTTCGTTCGAAGATATAACATTTACAATGCAGCTTCGTCACGTTAGTCGACAACCATACGCATATTTAGAGCTGAAAGCAAAAACTAAACGCACAAGTATAGCTACTACACTCTATATGTCATCTGTCATTATTTTAGAGTAAGAAGAGAATCTCAATTTTTCTGGGGTAGGGTAGGGAGGGTTCCTTATGTCTATCAGGACCCAGGACCAGACCGGCATGATTTACTGTGCAGTTAGGTATTTTTATAATTATTTTTTAAAAGTCAAAGTTTTTTAAAACATTTAAGACTTTACTTGGGGTCCCAGCTAGTTTCATACTTGGCCCCATAGAAACCTTTAAGTAGGTAGCCTCTTGTTGCGGTCATAACCCCCATGTTTGAGTCTACTGCGATAGCAAGAGCTGACTTAAGTTAATTTAAAGACCCCATAGAAGGCCCTTATCTTGAATTGCTTGGTAAAAAAAAAAATATAATTTTGATTTAGATTGGTACCTATAGATGTTGTAAATGGTAAGTACTTTGTTTTTGACAAATGTCCCACCATAATAAATTTATAGGTGAAATTGTATTGTTCCATGGTATTATTTGAAAGAGAACTTAAATTAACTACAAACAAATGAACTTAGATAGCTAGTCTTAGCCCTGCCTTCCGGATAATATCCCGGTGGAGATGTAGAGGGTGATTCTGTCAGGCTTATGACGGCTAGTATGCCATAACCATAATGCCTGTCAATTTTCCATTCTTAATTTTTTGTTAATATCTTAATAATAGGCAAAATGGGCACAAAAACGCGTAGTAAAAATGTAGCAAATGTGCTTGTACCAAGACATGGTAAAAGCATAGACTACAGTATCAGCATCAGCATCGGCATCAGGGCCGGTTTTCAGGATATGTAAGATTGACGTTTTTGCATTAATTCTTGAAGTAAAAGTCAATACCTATCAGGTTGACCAAACTGATTAAATGAGTCACAAATTGTACTGGAATGTGGAGGTATTTATTTTCTACTTTATGTAAGTATTGGCTGTATTTAAGAAGCAAATAGCCAAGTTGCTTCATGTAAGAAGCAAATAGCCAAAGTTTATCTTCACACCATTGGTAAATAGGCTTCTGGCAAAGTTATTTAAATGTAGGTACTGAATACCTCCCATTTTATTATTATTAATAATGGCACTTATTATCAACATGTAACAATATATGTGAATATTGTATATTTTTAACACTCATTTTTAAGGTAAAAATATGACAAGTTGTTCTAGATGATTTATGTGATAAGTACTTATAATTTTTTAGTCTCTTTCCAGAATCCATGAACCATATTATCATTACAAATGGCCCCCCACCCACTTCTTGACCTGTAAATATTTCCGAATCATATATTGAGTATGCAATACTTTTTATGTGTAAACTATTGATATTATCAGCCCACCGCTGTAGATCTAGTTTAATATCTGGGTGAATGATAATCTTTTTATCAGCCTTTACTTTAAAGTAAACCATGATATTTATGA
The DNA here is from genome assembly GCA_963853775.1 of Xanthia togata. Classification (NCBI taxonomy): domain Eukaryota; kingdom Metazoa; phylum Arthropoda; class Insecta; order Lepidoptera; family Noctuidae; genus Xanthia; species Xanthia togata. Next base: position 4,677,924 of record OY970815.1, read on the forward strand.
TTATTATGGTGTAATAGTTTTGTGGTCTAACAGTTTTGTGTTAAGCCTAACATATGTACTTGCCAGGCATCAGGCATGTGGCAGTCAATGTTCCTATTAACTGAGTATGATCTAATTATACTATTTTCTTAATTTATATCAAAGCTGGAATTTTGGAAATTGCAATTGTTTCATTAACATTTTTCCAAACATGTTTTATAATCAGAATCAATGCACAAGAGGTCATCAAAGTCTTGTATTGATTTTTAAATTGTTTAACCACAGTTCTCATAATCTTAGAGAACACATAAGGTGCAGAACACAAGACATATGGGAATGCATTAAATCTGTATAATTTATCATGCTCAAAGCATCAATACTTCCTGTGAACTGGATTACTATTTAACATTAGATAGCATTCTTTTAAATCAATAGTCTCATGGAGAAATTACACAGCATTATTATTACTGCAGTTACAAATTTGTTAGCAGGCTTAAGGTTTATAATAAATCTTTTGCTACCCTTTAGTTTTTGGAAATAAAACACATAAGGTGCAAGGAGAAATTGCACCTAATGCCAGCAGATTATTAATGGCGGTATGCATATCAGGATCATTTATAATATCATTTTTTAATGACTGTTGAGATTGTGACTTATAAGGTGTGTCAATAAAAGGTATTGAGTATCCATTGACATGTTTCAATATTGAAACATCATCAGATGCTTTGCCAACAAGGTAAAAAATATTTAATCTTCCAACATGACTAACTCTAGTATCGAGCATGAGTCTTGTCCTGTGGGGTTTTGGGCTTTGTCACAGCATGCTGTGGCTGGTACTGGTTGTATTGTTATTTGATATTTCCTTGCTTGATATGATAACTGTGGTTTCTTGTGTCCCAGCCTCAAATTTGTCCTCTGTTGGTTGTATGTGTGTAACCAAGTGAACCACTCAAGTTTCCCTGACGGGTTGTGGTAAAAGTAGTTGGCTTGTTTATAGATTGGCCTGTTCTTTGGTAAGCTTGTAGGACTTTTTATCTTTTGAAATAGGCTGTTACCATGAAGGTAAGATTACAATAAAGGTGATTATCTGTTTCTAATTATTTGACGGTATCTACATACGCATTTCTGGCCAGGACGGGGAAAATAAGGTTTTTTCCAATGTTTTGATTGAGTGAAGTGTAATTCTGTTAACATCCTTCTAGCGTCACTGAGCTGGGTGATCTCTATCATTATTATTGTTGTTGATTAACATAGATAATGCAACACCTAAAATGGTGAGTCCCTTCTTCAAAATTGTATTTCAAATACAGGTTAAGTCGTTGTTTAATGCTCATTTGTATGCATATTAATGCATCAATTCCCATAATGCTTGCAGCACATCCAGGGATAAAACATTAGTAGGTGCAGTGTCTAGCACAGGTGCTCGGTCAGGCTCAGGTAGAGCGTCAGTTACAGGCATAGCTGTATTAGAGTTATCCGGATTTGTGTCAAATGGAACTGGTGGTTCGACACAGTCATCAAGTACCTAGATATCTGCAAAAAGATAGATTTGACCCCGACAATGTACCATAATATACATACCTAAGCGTAGCCTCTCGGACTACACTATTAAAATAGGTAAATGATAAAACTAGTGCGTTTATCTCGTAAATGCCCCGAATTATTTGTTCGCGTCAATGCATCTCGTACATTATCCGCGAGGTACAATAAATATCGTTTATAAGCCATGTAAGATACTTACGTTTTTACTGTATAAAACTTTTAAGACAACGATATAACTCGTCCGTTTATCTCGTAAACGCCCCGAATTATTTGTTCGCGTCAATGCATCTCGTACATTACCCGCGTGTTACATTGTTTTATCTTGTGAAGAAAAACTGATGAATCGGTGTTGTACCGGTGTCGTTTCATGTAGGTAGTCTTCGGATTTTTTGAAGATAATATTCTTTTCCATGTTTTCGTTTCGGCATGATAACTTATGCCAACTTTAAACACACTTTAAACTAGTTTTAAACACTATAATTAATATTCTTTGGGAATTACAACGTATTGGTTGCCGCGCAAACGTAAAGAATGACAGATGACATATAGAGTGTAGTAGCTATACTTGTGCGCTTAGTTTTTGCTTTCAGCTCTAAATATGCGTATGGTTGTCGACTAACGTGACGAAGCTGCATTGTAAATGTTATATCGAGAACGAGAACGAAGCCTGAAGTATAATCTCCTTAATTATTACGAAATTATGTAAGTGAACATCGTTTTAATAAATTGTAAATGTGTTTTTGTGTAAAACCTCAATGATAAATCAATAATAGTGATATATTAAAATAATATCGAAGCGGTCGATAAATTAATAATATTCGGAAAGTTATCCGCCCTTAAGACGACCCACTGACCAAGTTCTCTTCTGTTACAACCTAATATAGATATATAATTATGATATTTCAGAAACGAGGTATTTTATTGAAAGACAAATTCGTACCTCGTACTGTATCCATTGTACTGAGCATAGAAGACAGTGGATTATGTAAGGAAATCAATGAACATATACCACACCACCATCTAAGGTAGGTACATAAGTAATAACAATATTATTTTATTTCTAAGTGTTGAACATTGAATGTGTGTTTAGCACAATGTTTTATTTATTTAAACATACATACGTGTTATGTTGGTGACTACGAAATGCACCATCAAACATAAACTTTCATACATTTAATAAAGTCATTGAACCTAATTATTGTATTCATAGAAGTGTTTAAGGGAGAGGCCAATTAGAATTTATTTTGTGGATGGATGTAATGGATCAATGTCATGGAATATACATAATATAGAAGATTTACTTAAATTCTTTTTTTTTTCAGGTGTCAGGCTCAACTTCATTATTGAGGAAAAGTATAAACTCTCATGCGCTTACAGCAAGAATTAGCAAGCAGTACATACATAATCCATGATGAATTCCACAGGAATACATTAAGTTTCACTAATCCTTACAATATATTTTCCAATTTCTTTTTGCCCCATGTGTAAATATTTCATAAATGTGAATAAAGGCTATTGTCAGTTATTGTTGTAGCTATTGCTTTGTTTACCATAATTTATTTCGCTCTATTTACTGAACCTAATGAAAATACATACATAATATCACTGTTTCTCCAAAGGGTTGGGCAGCAGAGGTGTGCATGTACACACACATTTCACCAGTTATGTTTAAGTCCCATGTAATAGGGGACGAGCCTATTCAAGCGCGGATCCACCCTTGTGGGCACGATGGGCATGCCCACAACCCTAATAGACTTGTGACGTCACACTTTCACGGTCTATTGAGATCGACAGGCTAATGATATTATATCTTTTAGACGAGGCTACAGATATTTCTCTTATCGAACAGATGAGTCTATCATTCAGATATTATAATGATGATATTATTAAGGAAGATTTTTTATGCTTTTGCGACGCGAAATGCTTCAATGTGACGAAGGAGATAGCTCAGACGGCACAAAAGAATTACGGTTAACAGGCATCGCATTAGCGAAAATCGTGGAACATCTTTGTTACAAATTTGATATAGATTTAGCTTTCTGTGTAGGGATAGGAACGGACAGCTGTTCAGTAATGGCATCCGACGTAAAAGGTGCTGTTCAAGAACTCTCTAAAAAAGCCATCCGCGCAAAACTTTGTCCTTGTAACATCTTGGCCAAGTCATCAAACGTCGCTTCGTGTAGAAGAAACACAACTGGAAGGATGAAAAAAAATCGTAGCGTTTGCTAACGCTTCTGCAAAACGCCATAGAATATTCTTAGAAGAACTTGATGGTACGGCAATTCAAAGTATATGCGAGACACGATGGGTTGAAAGACACGACGGCCATTTACAATTCCAGGGCAATAATCTGGTTAAAATTTGTAAAGCACTGGAGATAATATCGACATGGCAAGATAATACAACTTCAAGTGACGCTCACTGTCTCGTGCAAAGACTTCGTAGTTTATATTTTAGGAACTACAGTTTCGTTGAGCCGATTCCTGCAAACTGCATCGGTTGACAAGGGTGTAAAGGGTGTTCTGGAAGTATTACGATCAAACAAAAACTCTGAAAATAATGCTTGAATACGCTGAGCCTGTATTCAAGAAATTATTTTCAGAGGCGACAGAGCAAGCAAAACAGTTGGATGTTACATTAAAATCCCCACGTACAGTTCCAAGGCAAACGAATAGGTCCAATTATCAGGCGACATTCGGCAGAAGAGTACTTTCGGAAATCAATTTACATACCTCTATTAGATTCAGTTATTAATGATTTGGTGCAGAGATTGTCTCCGGAGTTACTGGATCTATTTCAGATGGGGGTTTTTCTATCTAAACCAAATGTTAGTGTCAGGACTGTCAGGGACTGAAATCGAGACAGTGAAAAAGGTGGTCCAGATGTACCGGCTATTCATTAAGGATAGTGTATCAACTGTTGTGTATAAATACCGACTCTGGATGGCCAACTGGAAAAGAGAATGTGAAAACAATTCCGCCATACCAGAGTCGGTAGCTCATCTCATTGGAGCATGCAACCAAGATTTGTACCCTAACATAAAAATGTTCTTACAAATACTGGCAACTCTCCCGGTCAGCGTAGCCACCGCAGAGAGATCATTTTCTACTCTTCGCAGAGTAAAATCTTGGTTGCGTGCCTCTATGGCACAGGAATGATTCGAGATAAGAACCTGGATATCGATGAAATTTCACGAGAAACAACGTTTTCACGAGAAAGAAACGTAAGCTTGAATTTGTAATTTAAGAAAGCACCAAAATAAAATTATATAATGTAAAATGGAAACTGACTCGCGTTTAATCTAAATTGATATCCTTTGAAGGTGTAAAAATTTCAACAACATTGGTTCAGTAGTTAGAGTCTAAATATGACACTGTGATGTGCAATCAAACACACACTTAGGTACTTTTTATTTTGGTGAGCGAACAAACTAACATTTTACTGGTTTATTAATTTACTAGTGTTACCCCACCCACGCCTTTGCCCATGTGGAACTATAGACTATACAAAATCTTGGTGTGGGCGTCCTATATTTTGTAAGCATCGCTTTTGTAGGAATGCACTATATCGATCATGAGCGAGTTGACCGATTTTCGGTCGGTTCGGTGGCTGTGCCCACAACCTTTTTTGAGGGCTGGATCCGCGCCTGAGCCTATTGCCATCAACCGGGCACTACTAAGAAATTCCAGGTGGAAAAACGCTATAACACTATGCCCAACCCTGGCATCGAACCCAGGACCTCATACTCAGCAGTAGCCCTTGCGACCCCTAGACCAACGAGACATAATTTTATTAATTGTTGTGTTACCTAATGAAAAAAAACTTCAATTCTTAAATATTTCATAATAAGTTATTTTTATTTGTAGTTTACACTGTTATAATTATCAATTAACAAAATAGGAACATACATTTATATTACTGTCATACAAGACTCAACAGTTTTCTAAAACAACAATTATATTTCTTCAGTTTCTAAGTACCAGAACAGCGAGCAACGCAGCAGGTGCCTTCATTCATGCTACCTTCATGTCTTCGTAGGTGAAACTCCCCAGGAACTCAAATCATATTATTTTCTGCTCAAATAAAGTACTTAAACATTATGGGGTTTATTTATAAACGTTACTTAAAGTTAAGTAATGATTAGCAACTGTATAACCATCCATTTTTGACATTTGAACGTCATTTAACTTTAAGCAACGTTTATAAATAAACCCTGTGGCAAAGTAAAGTAGGCATTCATTGGGCCCATGGCTGGACAAAAGCCATTAGCCTAGTTATTGCTGCTGTTTGTATAATTTCTTCTTTACTTGGGGCTGATTTTTCAATGGCCAAATATTTTGTAATACTAAATTATGTAAACATTAGTTAGGTATACATAAAATATAATTATGATGTGGAAAGTTCGGCCAAGGAAATAAATATTCATAATTTTATTATAAAGTAAGTTGCCTCGCTTGATTCTTAACTATGTGACAAAAAGCTTACATTTTCATTCACAGCATGTTTGCCATCTAGCCATCCAACTTCTTTGTTAGGAAATTAAGAAGATTCATGTTGGGTAGTGTTCCATTCATGTATTTTCAGCTCTAGCACCGTCTGTGAAAATATTATGAATATGTTTTGTAGTTAGGTTAGTGGTTACTATTGTAACGAGTTTAAAATATCGTTACATGCTTCTCGTCAGTTAGTCGATTTCGGAACGTTTTTTTTTACTGTCATCGATTGTCTTTGGTGTTTGGTGGAAGCTGTCAACTTTGACGTTCTCACTTTGTGACGAACATTCTTGATGGAGTATTGAACTCAATTTTTTCCAATCGGGATAAATCCTGGGTATTGGCGGCCTATTGATGCAGTAAACTTCAAAAACTTTCCCTCAGGACGTGGTGACGTAGGAATAATCCTTCATTTCTTTGGCTTCTTCTAAGTGATTTGTCGCCCGCCTGAATTTTGTGGTGCACTTAGATTTGCCATTTGTTGGAAAAGACGGTAAGTTATTACTACTCGTGGAACGCCGCGCTTCCCAACGTTTGGAAATCCTACACAACTTTTATTAATTCTCTGTAAATTTTGTTTCAGACGGACTGACCGACCCTGGCGTCTTTTCGTTTTTTTTTCTTCTTTTCTTTTACTCGATATATTTCTGCAGAATACAACTTTACGGTATTTCTACACTATATTTCTACAAGGGATATTTTTATCCTTACCTTCAACGCCACGTTCCTGAAGGTTTTATTAAATCCATCTTTTTCATTACCTACCTACATTTTTATTAAATTGGGCAAGCTCCCAACACATGTGACACTCATGTACAACGTGTAATGGATGGGTTGTACATGAGTGACACATGTGTTGGGAGCTTGCCCAATTTAATAAAAATGTGTAAAGATGGTGTGTTCTCCTATAAAAAAAATACAAATTAAACAATAAAATAATTTCGGGGGCCTTGGAGATGCACACAGTATGTTTTAAATAAACAAACTTGCCAGATAGAACACTTCGAAGAGTCAGACTTTTAATCTGCCGGTGGGTAGCTAATTAAATGAATAAAAGAATGGAATTTCCTTTGCTAATACGTTGTTTAATTAAATACCAGTAGCTTCAGAGTAATTATGAAATTAAATACAAAATGTTATAGTTACTTACATTATTATTATTATTGAATTTACATTATTATTGCATCTTTGTTGAAAAAAAAAGGTAGGTAATGAAATGAAGATGGATTTAATAAAACCTTCAGGAACGTGGCGTTGAAGGTAAGGATAAAAATATCCCTTGTAGAAATATAGTGTAGAAATACCGTAAAGTTGTATTCTGCAGAAATATATCGAGTAAAAGAAAAGAAGAAGAAAAAACGAAAAGACGCCAGGGTCGGTCAGTCCGGCTGTAACAAAATTTACAGAGAATTAATAAAAGTTGTGTAGGATTTCCAAACGTTGGGAAGCGCGGCGGTCCACGAGTAGTAATAACTTACCGTCTTTTCCAACAAATGGCAAATCTAAGTGCACCACAAAATTCAGGCGGGCGACAAATCACTTAGAAGAAGCCAAAGAAATGAAGGATTATTCCTACGTCACCACGTCCTGAGGGAAAGTTTTTGAAGTTTACTGCATCAATAGGCCGCCAATACCCAGGATTTATCCCGATTGGAAAAAATTGAGTTCAATACTCCATCAAGAATGTTCGTCACAAAGTGAGAACGTCAAAGTTGACAGCTTCCACCAAACACCAAAGACAATCGATGACAGTAAAAAAAAACGTTCCGAAATCGACTAACTGACGAGAAGCATGTAACGATATTTTAAACTCGTTACAATAGTAACCACTAACCTAACTACAAAACATATTCATAATATTTTCACAGACGGTGCTAGAGCTGAAAATACATGAATGGAACACTACCCAACATGAATCTTCTTAATTTCCTAACAAAGAAGTTGGATGGCTAGATGGCAAAAATGCTGTGAATGAAAATTTAAGCTTTTTGTCACATAGTTAAGAATCAAGCGAGGCAACTTACTTTATGATAAAATTATGAATATTTATTTCCTTGGCCGAACTTTCCACATCATAATTATATTTTATGTATACCTAAGAACTAATGTTTACATAATTTAGTATTACAAAATATCTGGCCATTGAAAAATCAGCCCCAAGTAAAGAAGAAATTATACAAACAGTAGCAATAACTAGGCTAATGGCTTTTGTCCAGCCATGGGCCCAATGAATGCCTACTTTACTTTGCCACAGGGTTTATTTATAAACGTTGCTTAAAGTTAAATGACGTTCAAATGTCAAAAATGGATGGTTATACAGTTGCTAATCATTACTTAACTTTAAGTAACGTTTATAAATAAACCCCATAATGTTTAAGTACTTTATTTGAGCAGAAAATAATATGATTTGAGTTCCTGGGGAGTTTCACCTACGAAGACATGAAGGTAGCATGAATGAAGGCACCTGCTGCGTTGCTCGCTGTTCTGGTACTTAGAAACTGAAGAAATATAATTGTTGTTTTAGAAAACTGTTGAGTCTTGTATGACAGTAATATAAATGTATGTTCCTATTTTGTTAATTGATAATTATAACAGTGTAAACTACAAATAAAAATAACTTATTATGAAATATTTAAGAATTGAAGTTTTTTTTCATTAGGTAACACAACAATTAATAAAATTATGTCTCGTTGGTATAGGGGTCGCAAGGGCTACTGCTGAGTATGAGGTCCTGGGTTCGATGCCAGGGTTGGGCATAGTGTTATAGCGTTTTTCCACCTGGAATTTCTTAGTAGTGCCCGGTTGATGGCAATAGGCTCAGGCGCGGATCCAGCCCTCAAAAAAGGTTGTGGGCACAGCCACCGAACCGACCGAAAATCGGTCAACTCGCTCATGATCGATATAGTGCATTCCTACAAAAGCGATGCTTACAAAATATAGGACGCCCACACCAAGATTTTGTATAGTCTATAGTTCCACATGGGCAAAGGCGTGGGTGGGGTAACACTAGTAAATTAATAAACCAGTAAAATGTTAGTTTGTTCGCTCACCAAAATAAAAAGTACCTAAGTGTGTGTTTGATTGCACATCACAGTGTCATATTTAGACTCTAACTACTGAACCAATGTTGTTGAAATTTTTACACCTTCAAAGGATATCAATTTAGATTAAACGCGAGTCAGTTTCCATTTTACATTATATAATTTTATTTTGGTGCTTTCTTAAATTACAAATTCAAGCTTACGTTTCTTTCTCGTGAAAACGTTGTTTCTCGTGAAATTTCATCGATATCCAGGTTCTTATCTCGAATCATTCCTGTGCCATAGAGGCACGCAACCAAGATTTTACTCTGCGAAGAGTAGAAAATGATCTCTCTGCGGTGGCTACGCTGACCGGGAGAGTTGCCAGTATTTGTAAGAACATTTTTATGTTAGGGTACAAATCTTGGTTGCATGCTCCAATGAGATGAGCTACCGACTCTGGTATGGCGGAATTGTTTTCACATTCTCTTTTCCAGTTGGCCATCCAGAGTCGGTATTTATACACAACAGTTGATACACTATCCTTAATGAATAGCCGGTACATCTGGACCACCTTTTTCACTGTCTCGATTTCAGTCCCTGACAGTCCTGACACTAACATTTGGTTTAGATAGAAAAACCCCCATCTGAAATAGATCCAGTAACTCCGGAGACAATCTCTGCACCAAATCATTAATAACTGAATCTAATAGAGGTATGTAAATTGATTTCCGAAAGTACTCTTCTGCCGAATGTCGCCTGATAATTGGACCTATTCGTTTGCCTTGGAACTGTACGTGGGAATTTTAATGTACCTAACATCCAACTGTTTTGCTTGCTCTGTCGCCTCTGAAAATAATTTCTTGAATACAGGCTCAGCGTATTCAAGCAATTATTTTCAGAGTTTTTGTTTGATCGTAATACTTCCAGAACACCCTTTACACCCTTGTCAACCGATGCAGTTTGCAGGAATCGGCTCAACGAAACTGTAGTTCCTAAAATATAAACTACGAAGTCTTTGCACGAGACAGTGAGCGTCACTTGAAGTTGTATTATCTTGCCATGTCGATATTATCTCCAGTGCTTTACAAATTTTAACCAGATTATTGCCCTGGAATTGTAAATGGCCGTCGTGTCTTTCAACCCATCGTGTCTCGCATATACTTTGAATTGCCGTACCATCAAGTTCTTCTAAGAATATTCTATGGCGTTTTGAAGAAGCGTTAGCAAACGCTACGATTTTTTTTCATCCTTCCAGTTGTGTTTCTTCTACACGAAGCGACGTTTGATGACTTGGCCAAGATGTTACAAGGACAAAGTTTTGCGCGGATGGCTTTTTTAGAGAGTTCTTGAACAGCACCTTTTACGTCGGATGCCATTACTGAACAGCTGTCAGTTCCTATCCCTACACAGAAAGCTAAATCTATATCAAATTTGTAACAAAGATGTTCCACGATTTTCGCTAATGCGATGCCTGTTAACCGGGTATTGAAGTTTATAGGATCAATGAATCACTAGTTCCTGAAATCCAGCAACTAATAGACGCTAGTACCACACGACCTTTCAAAGGTACGTTCGGAATTCATCAATTAACATGGAGTATTAAAGAGCCAACATTTATCCACGCGAGACGTTTAAGTTGCTTGGTGTGTGCCCCTTACCAGATATGTCCACATTATGAAATGGGTCGAATCGAAATAAACCACATCAGGGATACGGTAATGCCTAGCACATCTAGAACCATGGCCACTCCTGATTCATCCTTATACAATTTGTCACCGGATTGCCTTGAACGATCAGCATCACTAGACTCCTCATCAGAGTGTTTGCCTATCCAAGATTCACCAACGGCTCCAGCTACTCCTGAAGCTCCGACTGAGCCAAATTCACCAGGACTCTCAGATAGACTGACACCAGATCTTTCTATCGAAAAATTTAACGAAAGGCATAGGCCCCAGAAGATAAGAATTTATTCAGACGACTCTGAACCTTCTGAAGATTCTCCACAGAAAAAACGGCCGAAAAATTTCATGTGGGACGATTCTGACGAGGATAAGATATTTTAATATTCTATTCTTTAATATGCCCACAGAAGCATAATGTCTGTTCTGTGGACAAATTTTTCTAATTTTTTTACACGAAATTGGTAAACATTTTTGATTACGATTTGTTAACGGGTTAAAGAGAACTTCATTTTAAGTTTTTTTTTCATATTTTCTATTCTTTATGTTATTGATATGATTATATTAGGCCCTTTTTGTTCTATTCTGTAGACAACACGATCTCTTCTGTGGACGTAAAAAAACTAAAAACGTGATTTATTCCTAAAATATCCAAGACTGATCTCTAGTGATATTATTGTAAGTATTTTATTATCTAACTTTAACTAAATATAACGTTTCGTACCAATTCGTGCAGTTTTATTATTTATATTTTTAAATGTTCACTTTTTGAGTATGACCCATAGTTTATTTCGGCATGTAGGTACTTGTACATGTACAAAAATATCAATTAACAATTTCAGTTAGAATGTGAGGTTGACGGACATAGGGACTCACGTTATTCCTATTTATATTGGGTTACTTACTTGTAGTGATAATCTCGACGTATTTTTCGCTATTGAGCAAAACAGTCTTGATTTAATGAGAGAATTTTCCAGTTCATCCGGCTTACACAAGCCACAAGAAAAATGTTCCAAAACTGCCTAACATAGGCCCACGTTTCGTATAGGATATTAAGCCAGTTTCATATAGTAACACGCGGTTCACGCGGGGAACATCTACATACTAAGAAGAGTGTCTTCAAGATGGGTCCGTTAATCTCAAAAGGTAATTGTAAAAAAAAAATAAGATAAGTGGAGCCAAATATAGTAATCAGGTTAGTAGCTAGTTTTTTTGCAATTTTCATATTTTTCATAAACATGTTAACCCCAAATTCTTCAGCGCATGCCATTTTTATGCATTTGCACCCGCACTCCCACACTCAAACACCCAAGATACAAGTGTATCAGTATAATGTAAGTTTTTTTTTTACTGGATTAAAACTACGCTGTTCTTTGTAAGGCTCTTTGAAATAAGTGCCAGGTTTGGACGTACGTTTTTGAGTTGTCCGGATAACTTTTGAGTCAGATTTTTCTTTTTTCGTTTGCTCGGCTGTTATTGTATCTTCTAGGTTTATTCTTCGTGTGTCTAGTTTTGGTTTCTTCGCAACTGTCGCCCCTGTGATTATAAATCCGGTAAGTACAATGTTGGAAGAAGATTGATATGCACACGAATCAAAATGATAGCGCATTGCATGATTCACACAAGGACCGAAAAGGATGAATGTCTGGTGACATTGAACAATACTGTTTATCACCAGAGACATGACATACAAAATTGTATTAACATCGATGTATGGTCTGTTCCAAAAGTAGATATCTGATTGAAAGGCGTAGAAATCTTCAACTGCGTGCTATGCCTGACTTTGTAGACTGCAAACCATAGGTTGTACTGGATGATAACTCGGGACAAGAAATAACAAGACGATTCTTCAGTTTAACTAGTTGCGTGTAGACTGTAGAGTGTAGAGGTGAACGGGATACTTTCTTGAGTTGTTCTTCTTCTAGTGGCGGTCGGACGAGTAATACGCCGCGGGTTTTTTTTTTTTTGTGTAGGGCATCTCGTAGCTCACCTCTGAGGTGATGACTACTTAACCGGTCAATCCTGCGGCTGCCTTAAGCTACTAACTCAAAGCCTCCAGCCAGGGGCAAAACTATTCTAAATTAAAACTAGGCGAACGCTCGCTAAGGGCACCCCCTGTGGGGTACGGACCTCGGCTTAGGGCGTCGCTGGGGGGAGGACAGCAAGTGGGGACAGGCTGGATCAAAGATGATTAATTATTATTATTCGGGGAATTCTAAGTCTACATTTCTCAGCAAAACGCGGACTGGCGCTTCTGCGAGCAAGGGTCGGTGGGGAGTATTATTTACTCGGGCGGGTCGCGATCCCGGAGGATCACGGCGGCGAGGTCGTAATGCGGGTCGGTGTCTGTGTTTTTTGTGCACTGTACTTGTGGCCCTATTGCTCTCCTGAACGAGGGTTATGGGGTCGTCTGGGTCGGTAAGGATTTGCCTTGGGCGGTGGGTCTGACTGATTCTACTAGTGACATAATTGGCGGCCTCGACAACCAGAGGGTTGCGGTGTTTGGCGGCGGACTCAAAGAAACACTTGGAATTGCGTTTGAGAAATTGGTGGATTGTGGGGATCTTTAGGTCGAGATGGAGGATCTCGTTCCTAACGTACCAGGGGGCACCGGTGATTTTCCGGAGGAATCTATTTTGGAGTGTTTGCATCCTATGAATATGGCGGGGTTTTGCGTGTGCATATACGGCTCCCGCATAGGTCATGATGGGACGAACGCACGCCGTGTACGTACGCAATTTGCACTTAAGTGACATTTTGCTACGTGCATTCAGGACAGAGTGGAGTCTACCGAGAACGAAAGCGGCTCGCGAGCGGACCTGCCTTATGTGATCACTGAAGGTGAGATGCTGATCTAGGACGACACCTAGGTATTTGGCTCGCTTCTCCCAAGGGATAGGCTTGCCGAACATGGTGATGGGTCGGGGGGGTTTGAACCTTTTACGCGGTTTCCTAAAGAGAACCGCTTGGCTTTTATCCGGGTTGACTTCGATCCTCCACTTTCTAAACCAGGCGCCGAGCATGTCGACTGAGGTCTGGAGAGTGTGGGCTATCGAGTCAGTGCTGGTACCCTTGTAGTAAATGGCCGTATCGTCTGTGAACAGAGCCAACTGCGCCCTTTTACTCTTTGGGATATCGCTGGTGAAAAGCGTAAAGATGGATGGGGGGGGAGAGCACAGAGCCTTGAGGGACTCCTGCGCGGATAGGACGAGGGGAGGACATCGCTCCTTCGATACGGTAGCGGAAGGTGCGGTTTGACAAAAAGGCCCGTAAGATGAGCACGAGACGATCCGGCACATCGAGTTTGTAGAGCTTATATAATAAGCCGTTGTGCCAGACTTTGTCGAACGCTTTCGCTATATCGAAGAATATTGCACCGGTTATCAAACCGCGCTGGAAGCCAGCGCATATGCTTTCAATAATCCGGTGGGCCTGATGCACGCTAGAGTGCTGGGTTCGGAACCCAAACTGTTCGTTGGGGATGAGGCCCTTGGTTTCGGCATAATCTCTGAGGCGCATATAAATAAGCCTCTCATAGACTTTGCCGAGTACCTTGAGCAAACTGATGGGGCGGTAACTCGACGGCTCGGTCTTGGGCTTGCCGGGCTTCGGTATGCCGATGACCGTGGCTTCTTTCCATGCTTGGGGAAAGATGTTATTGCTTAGGGCACCATTGAAGATGGTGGCCAATAGCATTATCAGGTGGGCAGGGAATAGCTGGATCACCCTATTGGTGATTCCATCAGAGCCGGGGGCTTTGCGGGTTTTCAGACCTTTGATGATGTCATGCACTTCGTCTGGAGTGACGGGAGGCAGAGGACTATCAGGATCTTCAACGGGAGGGAGAGAGGATCTACGTTCGACCTGGGCGTCGACCTCTAGGAGGTGAGCTTGGTCTACCGGTTGGGAGCTAGGGGAGCATTGAGCCTCGAGACTGTCTGCTAGGCATTCAGCCTTTTCTAAGTCCTCGAACGCGATGGTCTTGTTGGGACGGGTCAGGGGGGGCATGGAGGCCACTTGCTGGGACTTGAGTTTCCTCTGAAGTTCCTAGAATGCCAGGTGGGTGGGCTCTAGTTCGCTGAGCATCTTGTCCCAGCCCGTGTCACGCAGCTCCTGTATGCGTGTCTTTACAGTTCTCTGTAAATAGCGCATATGGGCTTCGTTAGCGGAGCAGGGAAAATTGCTGTAGGCACGAATGGCCGCGTTCTTCTCAGTCAGCAGCAGCGCGCGTACATCGTCCGGCAGGCTCCAGCGAGGGTCGCCCGACGCTGAAGTGTGCGTTACCCCAGCCAGATAATGTCGAAAATCGTCATCTAAGTCCAATAGATAATTAGAAATACATCTTCTGTAATTGGTAAGCAGATTTTTAAATTTGGTAAGCTGATAGTTTTTTAATTATTTGATAAAAACACTTCCGGCTGGAGTAACGTTACCCCAGCCAGATCTTTTGTTTTCTAATGGAAATTTTGAAATAAATTTTATCTAAATAATTAGAAATGAATTTGAAATAAATGGTACAACTTAATTTGTATTTGTATTTGCTACGGTTGCGAAGATATTTAAAATCCTGCTGGAGTAACGTTTGCACGATTGCTGTATCTCGGAATTGACTATACGGATGATTGTAATATTTGCACATGAGATCTGGCTAATTAGTTATAATTTGTTACGCAATAAACGAATCCACTCTATTGCACCGTTTTGAAGTTATTTTAGTAAATAGAAAATATGCTTTATAGGTCCTAGCACTTCCATTATGCGCCCCAAAGACTAAACTTAAACGTTATTATTTACATAATTACTGTCTTTAAATTGTACTGAAGTTTCATTAGTATCCTGTATGTAATTAAAAAGCTATGATGATGTTTCGGCCACGGCGCGCAGCTGAGTTATGACCACCGATTAAACGAGTTTACTGTAGTAGTGGTAACTGAATTTTACATCAATAATTAGAAATACACTTCAATTATATACATGTGAAATTTCAGACTTGTACATTAATTAATTAACGAGATAATCGAAAAAAATGATGTTTGCGTGGTAACCCGACCAAATCTAGAATGTTATAAAAAAGCGGGCGCCCATTACATTATACCAACCTTCTAAAACTTACAGGATAATACGTGAGAATAATTACGTGTTTAGTACAGACGGGTAAACAAGTGGTAAAGTAAAACATATTTACAATGGTATATTCATTTCAAAAATAATAATGCGTAGTGTTTTGTGTGTACATAAATAAATAAACAAATATGGAGTACCTATCTAACTACGTAAGGATAAAAAAATACTTCAAAAATAATCACAGATATTTTTTATGGACTAATATGCAACGTCGCTTGCTTATCTGAAATTAAAATTAAGAACTGAACAAATTCAAATTCAAATAAAAAATAAGTTTTATTGTAAAAAATCACAGAACAAAAATAATAAAATGTAATAAGTTAGTAACATCACAGTGCAGTACCTAAGTACTAACATATCATAGAACTTTACAGAAGGTAGGTTCTAGTGTTTTATCTAATATGATTTAAAAAATCACAAATGTCTTACATAAAGATAGCCTTCTTAATTGAGTTTTATTGTATAAAAGTAAAACATTTACAATACTAAAAATAAACGGTATAACAATGCAGTCAACTTCTTAGAATACATACTTTTTGACTAACTAAGTCTTATTGCATGTAAATCACAGATCAATTATATGAATTATTATCAAGATGCTTCTGCTACTTACAACAGGTACCTACGTAAGTAGGTACCTACCTATCTCATCGATATAATGGTTAAACGTAGGTAGGTATATGAAGAATGGCATAGTGGACACTACTTTGAGCAATTTAAAGTTTATTTAAATATTTAGTATGGTAGGTTTAATTTTTCAATCAAACTAATTTTATTCGTGACTGTACCAACTTTTAAGGACAATTATGCTAATAATTTTAGAAGGTTGGTGTAATGTATTGGGCACCCGCTTTTTTATAACATTCTAGATTTGGTCGGGTTACCACGCAAACATCATTTTTTTCGATTATCTCGTTAATTAATTAATGTACAAGTCTGAAATTTCACATGTATATAATTGAAGTGTATTTCTAATTATTGATGTAAAATTCAGTTACCGCTACTACAGTAAACTCGGTTAATCGGTGGTCAAATAACTCAGCTGCGCGCCGTGACCGAAACATCATCATAGCTTTTTAATTACATACAGGATACTAATGAAACTACAGTACCATTTAAATACAGTAATTATGTAAATAATAACGTTTAAGTTTAGTCTTTGGGGCGCATAATGGAAGTGCTAGGACCTATAAAGCATATTTTATATTTACTAAAATAACTTCAAAACGGTGCATTATAGTGGATTCGTTTATTGCGTAACAAATTATAACTAATTAGCCAGATCTCATGTACAAATATTACAATCATCCGTATAGTCGATTCCGAGATACAGCAATCGTGCAAACGTTACTCCAGCAGGATTTTAAATATCTTCGCAACCGTAGCAAATACAAATACAAATTAACACTTTGCGGGACACTAAACGCCTATAAACGTGATAACAATAAAACTTTTATTGTGTCTCGTTCAGTGTCCCGGAAAGTGTTAAGTTGTACCATTTATTTCAAATTCATTTCTAATTATTTAGATAAAATTTATTTCAAAATATCCATTAGAAAACAAAAGATCTGGCTGGGGTAACGTTACTCCAGCCGGAAGTGTTTTTATCAAATAATTAAAAAACTATCAGCTTACCTAATTTAAAAATCTGCTTACCAATTACAGAAGCTGTATTTCTAATTATCTATTGCACTTAAATGACGATTTTCGACATTATCTGGCTGGGGTAACGAACACGACGCTGAAACCTCCCTAGAGCAGTCGCTCAGGACTGATTGTACGTGCCCCGTGAGTGAGTCGATCGCGGCCGTCGTGTCCGCGATAGAGTCGAATTTGTCGGGGATGGCGTCCAATTGGGGGGACGTGTTGGGTTTCAGCTGGGTGCTTACTTTCTTCCAGTCCGTCACCCTTTTGGTGAGAGCGGGTTGGGAGGGGTCGGGGAGACCTATGCGGGGGGCCATTTTTATGACTACTGGGCGGTGGTCAGAGTTAAGCTCTTGCACCGTTTCTATGGAGTCTAACCTTAGAGCGACGTTCTTAAGGAGCGCCACGTCTAGGACGTCGGGGTTATGATGGGTAGAGTGGGGAAAGTGAGTTGGGGTCGCTGGGGTCATCGGGGCGATGACGTCAAAATTGAGAGAATTAGAGAGGTCAAACAAGTGACGCCCTCTGGTACAGGTTCTGAAACTATTCCAGGCGGGATGCTTGGCATTGAAATCGCCCGCTAAGATAGCAGAGTCATTTATGCCGAGTAGGATAGAGAGGTCGTCTGAGAGGAGTTGGAAGTTCTCCAAAGTATTGTGGGGTGGGACGTAGACCGATACTAGTGAGATCGGCTGATGGCCGGTCATGCCTAAGCGGCAGATTGAGACTTCTAATCGTGAGAGGGGAGGAGGGTCTATTGGGATGCAATATAGATCCTTTTTATAGTAAATAAGGGTGCCGCCCAAGTGACATCGCGTTCTGTCATTGCGAACTATGCGATAGTTGGCAATTGACGAGTCGCGGTTGTTATGAAATAACAATACCGAAATACAACCAAATGTTGGCTTTATTCAACTTTAAAATTGTACAGACATTATGACAACTTCAAACCACTAAAAAGCATAGACTCTTAACGAGTCTGTATGTGGCGACTAAGAAGTTCACCACATTCTCCCCCGCTGCATTCTAGCTTGAGGTGTCGTAGTCCTGCAGGTAGGCAGGTGGTCTTCTATTTTTGGTAGTCTGCTGAATTGGAGTATCTGGCGCAGCACTCTCTGTAGAGACAAATGAGGAGTCGCTTTCTGTTTCTACATTTTCAGTACGTTCGCCTTCTTCCCCGCTCTCTAATCCTGTTGGGGCTAAATGTCTGTTAGAAACGGTCGTTTCTCGGCCGTAGCCGAATCTCACAAAAGAATAGTCCGGGTTGGACTCCAACAGCTCGACTTCTTCGACTATGGGAGAGTATTTGTTGGTTCTGTTGTGCTTTTTGAGTAGGACAGGACCGGGTGTTAGAAGCCAAGTTGGTACCGAATGTCCGTTATTAGATTTTCTATTGTGTATAAACATCATTTCATGAGGAGTTTGGTTCGTTGCTGTACATAGCAGAGATCTCATTGAGTGTAGTGCTTGATTGAGAACCATTTCCCATTGCTCGATATCTAATCCCTGTGATTTAAGAGCTAATTGTATTGTCCTCCAAATTGTTCCATTTGTGCGCTCTATTTTCCCATTACCCTGTGGGTTATATGCTGTCGTTCGACTTGTAGATATACCTCTGCTGTGTAAGTAATCTTTTACTTCTTTTGACATAAAAGCGGAGCCACGATCGGAATGAATATATGCTGGCAATCCAAATATGCAAAAAAGAGTCGATAAATGTTTCATTACAGTTGCAGCGGAAACGTCTTGGCACGGGAATGCGAATGGAAATCGAGAATATTCGTCTATAATAGTCAGTATGTACTTGTTAGACGAAGATGACGGTACTGGCCCTTTAAAATCGATATTCAGTCTTTCGAACGGTGAAGTCGCTTTTATCAAATTACTGTTATTTTTAAAAAAAACGAGGTTTTACGACTGCACAGACCGAACATGCATTTGTCATCTTTCTGACGTCTTCTACCGAAAATGGTAGATTCTTACTTCGTATCCAGTGATACATTCGTGTAACGCCTGGATGACATAGTTCATTATGCAAGTCCTTCAATTTAGATTCCGTGTGAATAGCGCAGATACGTGACAGCGCGTCAGCAGCGTAATTTTCATTTCCTGGTCTATAGACAATATCATATTTGTAGCAAGATAATTCTAATCACCATCTTTCTATCTTCTCGTTCTTTATCTTGCTTGTATGTGTGCGACTGAACATAAAATAAATAGATCGTTGGTCTGTGATCAGTCGAAAAGATCTTCCAATCAAGTAGTGTCGCCACTTACGGAGAGCTTCGACAGTGGCATACGCTTCCTTTTCTATGGCTGAATGTCGCTTTTCTGTTATGGATAGTGTGCGCGAAAAGAAAGCTACTGGGCGTCCTTCTTGGGTCGATGTAGCCGCAATTGCATTATTGGAGGCATCTGTTTCGACTGTAAACATTTTGTTTTCATCGATAGCAAATATTGTAGACGTTGCAACGCAGTTCTTTAAGTCTTCAAAAGCAGATTTAGCTTCATCATTTAATGGGAGTTCTGGATTCACGAGGCTGTGTATTCTTTCCGAGAATTTTGGTATCCACTTTGAATAATGCGAAAACATACCGACAGCTCGTTTAAGTGATGAGTTATCAGTCGGTATAGGCATGCTAATAAGTGGTTGGAGTCGGTCCGGATCAGGTTTAATGGACCTTTTTGAAATGTTGTATCCGAGTAAGTTAATTGTTTTGATTGAAAACGTTGATTTTTCTTTGTTAACAGTTAAACTGTACTTCTCAACTGCATCCATGAATCTTTTTAAATTCTTATCATGTTCTACCCTCTCTTTTCCGCATAAAGTGACGTCATCTAAATAGGCATATGTATCCGTCAAATGTTCTTCTTTTATTAACCAGTCCATGACTCTTTGAAATCCACTGACTCCATTAGTTATACCAAACGGGATACGACAAAATTGATACAGTTTCCCACACGCCTCGAATGCTGTGTATTGTTTTTCTGCTTCCAATATAGATACCTGATGGTAAGCGCTTTTTAAATCAATTTTAGAAAAGAAGTCGTACTTTGAAATGTCGTTTACCATTTTTTCTATGTTTGGCAAAGGGTAGGCATCCAAATCTGTATATTTGTTAATGGTCTGAGAATAGTCTATCACCAATCGTTTGCGGTGATTTTCATTTTTGGTGATTAAAACTTGCGCCCGCCAAGGTGATCTACTCTCTTCGATAACTCCGTCTGCTAAGAGCTGACTTATTTCATTTTCTATGAATTTCAGATCATCGTTACTGTATTTTCTAGACTTTACAGCAATCGGTGAGCAGTTGGAAGGTAAATTCGAAAATAAAGGAACTGGTGGAACAGATGAAGCTAGCACACTACATATTTGTAATGGTTTTCTAGATCCACCAAAAGTAATTTCAAGTTTCGAGTGTTCTTTCAGTATATTATGTCCTATGATAACATCAGCGCAAAGATATTTAACAATAAGAAGCGAAGCTTTTTCGTAAACATTGCCATTTAGAAAAATCTTTGCTTGAAGTAGCCCTTCGCAATTGATTGTGTGAGTTGTTTGAGCCATTGTTATAGATTCAGTACAATCTGCTTTCTTAAAAGAATAATTCGAAAAAAAAAACATAATTGATAAAGCTTTTAGAACTCCCAGAGTCAATTAAAGCGTTTGCTTTTTTGCCGTTAACTTCAATAGTGACGACTGATTTCTTTAAGCTGGTCGGAGCAGCAATAGCCGTAACTTCATTGAAAATATTTTCAGATCCATCAGTAGCAGTAGCAGCGTTAAGATTTGTTTTAGGGCTCCTACAAACATTTGCAAAATGACCCCTTTTCTGACAATTTTGGCAATTGGCATTAAAAGCTGGGCAGTTCTGACGCCGGTGAATTTTTTTATCTCCGCAGAAAAAGCATTGTTTCGAATGGTATTCTGGTGTTAGTAGTTTCTTTTTATCTTCCGTTGCCGTCTTAGGCAATGCCATGACAAGAGATTCACCAATGGTCGTATTGTTGAATGTTTGCGCATTATTTTCAGCAGTTTCAATTGCTTGTGCCTGGCTAGCAGCTTCATCCAACGTCAGGTTAAAATTTTCTAGCAAGCGCTCACGAATTTTATGTGAAATTATGCCAGAAATAAATGGGTCTCTTACACAATCATTTCTATTACTTTCTGCGTCAACATTTTTAAATTGACACTCCTTGCTTAAAAGTCTTAGTTGCTGAAGATATTGTTGAATGTTTTCATGGCTCTGTTGTTTTCTGGTGGCCAGAACATGTCTCGCAAAAATTTCATTTTTTGGTTTAACAAATATGGAGTTGAGTGTACTTACTGCAGTATTGTATGATGTGCACTCACTTATGTATTCGTATACTTTGGGTGATACATGATTAATAAAAAGTTGCATTTTCATTGCATCATTAATTTTCTTCTCAGCTTCATTCGCAATCAGAATTTTTTTAAATGTAGATACCCAATGTGTCCATTCTTGAGCCACAGTAGGCCATGACGGATCAAGGTCTAGAATATTTGGTATACAAAGTTGATACGACAGAGGAGCTTTCCTGTAAACTGCCTATACTAGGTACCATTTTCAAGCTCTGTATCAAAAATCAATTAAATAGGAGCAGTAGTTTAGTCGCAAATGATTTTTTAAGTTTTTGCCCCGTTTGAACACGATGTATCTTTCCTAACAGCTGATTATGTCTATACGCGGTCATCCACCTTAAAACTATAAATCTGAGTATAAACCTACGATGCGTTGTTGCCGCTCTGACGCAAGTCACAAGTACAACCAAATATTTTTCGGCAAAGCAAACAAAGAAGCAATAAATACACACACTTGCAATTTAATTACGAGAGTGACAATCATAGCTAAACATCCCGCGCGTAAAAGAAATAGAAATAGGTTAGTAGTGTGTTGTTATTGGC
Source organism: Xanthia togata (assembly GCA_963853775.1). Classification (NCBI taxonomy): domain Eukaryota; kingdom Metazoa; phylum Arthropoda; class Insecta; order Lepidoptera; family Noctuidae; genus Xanthia; species Xanthia togata. Next base: position 4,700,335 of record OY970815.1, read on the forward strand.
ATCCTAGATCCTTGCGGCGCGCGATCGGTAAGTGGGGGCCCGGGGCAGTGGGGCTCAGTAGTGCGCCGACGCTATCGTTATCGTTACGTAACACGGAAGCTCCTGCGGCTCTTTTTTTTGCCGAACACGCGCGCAGACAATTGTGATTTTGTTTTGTTATTGTGATAGGACACTAAATAAGTTTAAGACAATATCTCTTTTTTATTGTGACAGGAGTACAGGACACGTAACATCGGATTATTATTATTTAGTGTTAGTGTTTTTTTTTTTGTGATTGACTGTTTTTTGTTGTGATAGGACACGTAATTAAACTTTGGTTGTGTGTGAGTGTAATTAAAATACAATTGATGAACTAAAAAATAGGATTATTTTAGCATTTCACAAATTAAAGTGCCTATCAACGAACAGTGATGTAATTAGAAAAATAAATAACAATATTCTCCGTCGGTATAATTTGTGCATTCATATGAATGGAGGACACATCGATAATTATAAAATGTTGTGTTTTTCTTGTGATTGTTGTTGTGCGTACTTACTTCAAAACCGTACCTATCATAAAAGCCGAGCGAAGGCCTAAGCCACCGCTAGCGCCACCGCCCCGGTCGCCCGCCTTGACACGTGATAACACCGCCGCGCTCCGGCGCGGCATGTGCGCGACGTTGTCGCTTTGTTACCTAGGTATCTAAGGTCAGTTAAATTTATTTACACAGGATGGTTGCGTTTTACTCTGATTTGTAAGCTATTTAGTTTGTTTGAAAAAAAAAAAACTCATTTTTGATGCTTTTTATTTTTATACCGTATTGAATTAATACTAAACACGTATAGTATACGTAGTGTAATTTAATGCCCCTCTGTCATATCAACTCTGTATATTATAATATATGGAGAAATATATATATATATTTCTTTACGTCATGCCTAATAGTCACATGGACTTGCTTTAATATTCTTTCTTCCCCTGAAGGGGGTAGCGGGGCCGCGGCTCGCTTTTCCTGCGGCCATAGTGCGGGGTCGCTTTTTATGAACTCGAGTCCAGTAAACCATCTATGGCTCGAGTTGAAATCTATAGGGATACCCTTTGCCGCGTCGTCTGCGACGTTATCGGCACTGGGCACCCATCGCCAGTTGGCTGGAGTAGTTAGGCTTTCGATCTCAGCTAGTCTATGGGCTACAAACGACTTGAAGGTGCGCGGGTCTGATTTAATCCAGGCTAAAACTGTTTTCGAGTCTGACCAATAATGGCATTTTAATATTTTATAATCTGACTCGCGCTTGACCGATTCAGCTAATCGACTGCCTAACACTGCGGCCTGAAGTTCCAGGCGGGGTATGGAGATAGTTTCAGCGGAGCTACTTTGGCTTTACCTGCTATCAGTCGCGATGTTTTTGTACCGTCTGGACTTGTACCTACGAAATAAATCGCGGCTGAATACACTTTCTCATTTGCGTCACAGAAAATGTGCAACTTCCCTTCGTTGGGGGGCGTAGCAGGTACGTACCTATCTATTTCTAACTTTTTTAGCAATTGTAAATTTTTTATAAATGACAACCATGTCACGTGATGCTCGGTTGTGATGGGGTCGTCCCATCCTATCCCGCTGCGCCATATTTCCTGTATGAGACATTTACCTATCATCGTAATCGGCGAGACTAAACCTAACGGGTCGAAAACCGACATGACCGCGCTGGTGACTTGTCGCTTGGTAGGCAGAGTGTCTCCTTGTATGACGCTCGCGGGCGTACTTCTTAAGTTAACGTTAAAACCTAAAGTATCGCGTGAGTGGTTCCATATGAGCCCTAATGTTCGCTCTGTATCGCTTTTCCCTAGCGTGGTCGAATCGCCACTGCGCGTGTCAGTTACGCTACTTACTAGGTACTTCGGGCACGTTCGACGCCCATCCGCGTAATTCGAAAGATGCGTCTAAATGTACTTTGTACATGGCGTTTATTACTCGCTTCGCTTCGCTTTCGGTGTTAAACGCGCCTAAGTAATCGTCCATGTAGAAGTTGCGTACTGTGGCTCTCGCGACCTCGGGGTGCTGTAGGCTGTGATGGTCTGCGTTTTTATTTTTAACATAGATGGCTGTACATGGTGAGGAAGCCGCTCCGAATATCAGTGACGTCATTCGGTACTCCTGAGGCGGCCCTTTCCTATCTTCACCCCTCCATAAAAATCGCAGACTATCACGGTCTTGCTGAGCGATTTTGACCTGTAAAAACATTTCCTTAATGTCGGCCACTACTGCTATTTTTCCTTCTCTAAACCTTATCAATACACCGAATAGCGACTGCAATAAATCGGGGCCTGCTAACAACGCGTCGTTTAGACTTTTCCTTTCGTACTTAGCGGCTGCATCGAACACTAAACGTATTTTACCCTTCTGCGGATGCACTACTGAAAAGTGCGGTAAATACCAGCTGCGTGGCGATGTAGACGGGGTGTCTGTCTTCTCAGCGTAGCCCGCTTTCAATAAATTGTTTATTTGTTTGCTATATTCGGATTTTAAGTTTGAGTTTTTATCTAATTTATTTTCTAAACTGTACAGACGACTGAGAGCTTGTTTTTTGTTATTAGGCATTACCTCGTCGTCTGTTCGCCATAGTAATCCCGTTTCGAACCTATTACAGCTTATTTTCTTGACAGTTTTGTCTAGGATCGCTAGGGCTCGCTGATCTGGGTCAGGCGTCGGTCGGCGTGGCTCGATGCCTAGCGATTCTATGCTAAAATAATCTCTGATAAGTTCCAACGCGGGGTCATCTGTCGGCGTATGCCGCGCGTGGTTTACCAACGCTATTGTGTTGCGTGGGCGTGCGTCCTGCCCGTGCAGTACCCACCCTAGCTTGGTTAACGATGCTACGGGTTGGGTCTTTTTGCCGACACGTAGCTGTCTGGTCGTGATTAAATGCCAGTCCTGGCCTATTAAAATAGTCGGTTTTCCCATCTCGTAGCATAGTTCATCCTCTAATACGACTAGTTGGCTGCATTGGCGCACTATATCTCGGCTCACTGTTTGCGGGGATAAATTTAAATTTTCTATGGTGTTCGCACTCATAGTTTCTAAGTTTCTATTACATAAGCCGCGGATCGATAATTTAACGTTACACGACTCGGTTTCGTCTATACGGTTACCTCCTACCCCTTCTAGCGATAATAGTTGGCGCGTCTGCCACGCCTCGTTCAACTAGCGTCATGGTTGAACCTTCGTCCAATAGAGCGTAAGTGGCAGTCGAACCTATGGGTCCGCTTAACTCGACCGGTACTATTTTTAGGTAGGTACTAGACGAATGTACGTGATTTAACGAGCTTACGTTACCGCGGGTAGGCAGAGATGTATTATCACTGCCATGTAACATTTTATGGTGTGACGCTTCACACCCGTTAATTCCGCATGGTACATATTTACACCTAAATGTCCGTATGTGAGTTATTTAGGCATGTAGCGGTTACACCGCCACATACTAACTACGCATCAAAGACATGACGTCACACAAATCCTGCATCGCGCAATTAGAGTTTACCGCGCGAACGACATAGATAAGACGATCCGAAATCAACAGTCGGGCAGTCGGCCCGCCAGACACAACACCCGTCTGGTTGGAGGATCCTCCCTTTTCTATGGTGGATGAGTGAACTTTACACCCTGTTCCTCATACCTCTAAATTGGTGACCCCGAGTATGAACGTCAACGCAGCCTTCGTGCAGCTACTTCAGCGTGACGTCATCATCATCACTCCCGCAAGCTTTCGTGAGGCGAGTCACACAGACAGCCAGCACCCTCGGCTTCAACGGGTATCCTGACCACCAGCATGCAGCCAACGCGCATTCCTGGTCATCACCCTCAGCCTCATCACCCCGACTCACTGGGGAATCAACGCAATCATCTCAATCAGCGCAATCACCGCTATCACCTCAATCACCGCAATCACCTCAATCACCGCAATCACCTCAATCACCGCAATCACCTCAATCACCACAACCGCCGCAATCACCGCAGACAGTTCCGACTCACCGCGAACTGTGCGGCACCCGGTTCCGACTCACTGGAACCTTAGCTGGCACTGTGAAGCATCGCAAGATACAAGACTCAGCCCACTATCGACCTCCGGTCTCCGGAGGGGAGTGATGTAGCGGTTACACCGCCACATACTAACTACGCATCAAAGACATGACGTCACACAAATCCTGCATCGCGCAATTAGAGTTTACCGCGCGAACGACATAGATAAGACTATCCGAAATCAACAGTCGGGCAGTCGGCCCGCCAGACATAACACTCGTCTGGTTGGAGGATCCTCCCTTTTCTATGGTGGATGAGTGAACTTTACACCCTGTTCCTCGCACCCCTAAAGGCATCTAAAACATAGCTTATCGCGTTTAGCCGTGATCCATCTTTCCGTAACGGTTAATTTCGCGAAGTCCGCGCACTCTGCGGCGCTGTGATTTCCCGCGCAAATTACGCATTTTTTATTTGTTTCTGCCGGTAACTCGTTGCTCGGTCGTGATGGGCGCGGCTTCTGCGATTTCGACGCTTGTTTCCTGTTAGACGATTTGCTTACGGTAGCGACTATTTTACGGGATGAGTTGGTCTCGATTTCTGAATCGTCATTATCGCTATCTGAGTAGGTTTTATAGCTAGCGCGTTCGCGAGTCGAGTTTACCGTGCGTGGTTTTGTGCGATTTCGTCTTTCGTCTCGAGCTGTTTCGTAGGCGAACATAGCGCCGCATTGGTCTGCCATGACATTTAGGAATCGAGATAACAACTCTAATTCGGGCGCTCCCGAGCGTTCTGAACGGAATTCGTACCATTTATATTTTAAAATTATGCTGAGTTTTTCTACAATTCGGCTTACTAACTCGGGTGAATACAGATATTGCGGTTGGTTAAGTGACTTTATTGCCGCTTCTGTATTTGCTACTTTGCTCGCGAAACTACCTACATTGCGCCCGTCTTCGCCCATACGGGGCATGCGTTTTATGGTTTCGAGTTCTGATAGGACGAGTAATTCCGGTCGGCCGTAAGCCCGTAACGTCTTTCTAACGTGTCTATTACTTCATAAGGGTCCGATACCGTGAATAATAACGCCCTAACCGTTTCGCGGGCTGCACCTCTTAGTGCTTTTCTTAAGCGGGCCACGTTTTGTACGTCAGTAAACATGTCCACTGTGTCGCTAAAGACCTATTTGAAGGCCATCCACTCGGTAATCGCCCCGTCGAAATGGGGTAGATCGTGGATGAACTTCGGTGCCGCGGAGTCTGATTTATTGGATTTCACCGCCTGCATTATCGCGTTGGCCAGCAACGTCATGTCGCTGCTACTATTCGGCATGTCGTTTCCAACGCGCGGTTCGTTCCTACTCGTATTGGGTGGCTGTGGCGCGTGTCCCGAGGTTTGGCAAGTTGGCACGCGAGTGGCTGCGCAGTAAGTAAAAAATGTTTCACAGCTTACAATAAAGGATTTTGCACTCATCTGTGCCCTGCGCGGTTTAGTACTCGGGCCTACGTTCAGAGGGCTCATAAAGTTTTGCGAGAACTGTACTGGGCCGCTCACTAGGAGACCTGCCGGTCTATTCTGTAACCATCTCACCGTGAAAACTTAGGTGAAATGAACGTGAAGTGAGCTGTCATTCCACCTACTGCTAGGGACTGACAGCTCACTCCGAGCTCACTTCACCTAAGTTTTCACGGTGAGATGATTACAGAATAGCACTGCTGCTCCATTCCTAACCCATTGCTTTATAAATGTTTGAAAAACGCTCGACAACGAAATAACTCATCAGATACTTTTGGAATAGATTACCACACGGCCATCATAGAGCGTGCCGCGTTCTATGGTGTGCCGCGTGAGGCGTCATAGGGCGCGCTCTCTCTAGTTATCATTAATAATAAGATACCGGAGGATGTTGGTGTATCATATTATTTTTTGTTCATAAAAAGGTCAACATTCGGTGACGTAGGTGCACATACTATACCGCTCTGACACTGCGGGTTACAGTACAGACGGGATGTTGTGAGGATTACTAAAGTGGTTTTGGTTGCCCAGTCCAAGTAAGTCAGGGGTATCATGCGGATTTGCTCCCGCACGCGGAGTAGACCCGCATGCGGCCCGCGTGCGTGATTGTATTGGCCTGAAACTGCGTTAAACGGGCGCCCGCGCGGTTCCATACAAAAGTGCTCCGTTACGGGGATCTGCGCGGGCGTCCGTCACGGGGAGGCGCGCCCCGCACCCACGCAACGGGGCCCACCTCCGTGCGGGAACTAGTCGCGGGGGCACGCGCGGTGTCACTGACAGCGACACTGCGTAAATAAAATAATCCGGTCTCCGCGACTGGGACCGTCGCGTTCCCACAGAGCCCACCCGCGTGTCTACTAGACACGCGACGGTTGCCCGTCGCGGGCGCCCGCTTAACGCAGTTTCAGGCCTTAGGTCCCCACCTAACGTTTTGTAATTTATTTATTTATTTATTTATTTATTTAGTACAGTCTGTTGTCAACATTATCTGACCCACCCTAAAAACAAACGAATTTGGACCCTCTGACATTAACATTAAAGGTTTATTCAATTTATATGAGCTTATCAGGCGAGTGCTAGGACTTGATGAACAAATACAATAATAATACAGACACGCAAATTTGATCTTTAAAACGTTACCATTAGGTTTATGTTATAACTACTTGTTATAATATAATTAGTGTAATAGCTTATTTTAATAATTGTATTCAAGTAAGTCTGGTCTCGTGGTCTGTGTATAAGACTGAGAAAAACAAGTTGCGAGATCAAATCCTGTGTAGAAGATATTGTTTTGCTTTCAATTTAGAATTTATTCCAAAACTATTTCTTGTATTATTGTAAAGAACTATAGACAGATAACCTTCAAATATAAACTTTCTAAAATGGTAATATTTTCGCATAACTTTTATAAGTGGGTAGTTGAAAAATAAATATTCGTATTCATTATAAAACCTAAGGGTATGCAGTGACTACGCGCAAACATATTACCTTGCCTTACTAAATTGCAAAAACAATGTCTCTTTACAATTTTTTATTTTCTATTTTATAGGTATTTATTTTTATTATCCTGGCTCAATGGGGTGATTATTAAAATACAATATAATCTATTTGCACGAGGAGAAGGTTGGCTGCTTGTGCTGTGCAAGAATAAACTTTATGAATGTAAACTATATGGTTCAAATTCTTTAGAATATTGCGTGTAGCATTACAACTAAGATCAAATTTCAATACGATATAAAAGAGTTGAGTTGGTCTTGTGGTCACTAAGGTTGTGCGATGTTCATCGTTATCTACCTTCGAACCAAGTTTAACCTAATTAAAGCTTTTTGCTCAGCTGTTTTTTTTTAAATTATTTTATTACACTTTTTTTACATTTCTCTAATGGACAACGTGGAGTCTTGTCTTTTTAAACGGGCTGTTTGTATATAAATAAAACTAAACAATTGCAGGTTTAAAATGTTTATTATTTCATTAAAACAAAGTTTGTAAGATAAAGTAAGTAAATGCTCATATATTTCCAAATTAATATACAAATATTATATTAGTATGCCATAATCAAATCTAACCATTTATAAACATTAAAAAAGGCGTGCTTATGCTTAAAAGTTTGCTATAGAGAAAATGATTTCACCTGTGAAATGCTTTACAGATTTAGGTATAGCTGCCTATATTAGTGAATAAACATGTTATTTAAATAGAAAAAACTATTTATAACAATAACATCACCACATAATCTGAAACATTCTAATGGTTTAACAATCAATCCATTGAGCATTTACTTACATGGTGTGTTTAATAATAAATATAATTAAAATTTAAATATTCCTGGGCAAAAAAGACCCTTTCTTCACGATGAGCAGGTGTCAATGCAATTTTCTGTTCCGGTTTATAATTCCTTATCCCAGCAGCGTGTGCCTCCTCAGTGTTTCCACTGAAATATTGTGGTTTATTGCGCAAAAATGGATTTTCAACATGGCTTGAAACAGTAGCCCGATGGCGTTCGAATTTAGAACTATACTTGATGGCTTTAGCTCCTTGACGAATCCGCTGAATATTTCCATTGTCTCCATAACGTCTTAGCCTGACCGTATTTCTCTAAAACAAAAAAAAAACATTTTTGGAACCGTGTATGTAACTTGTAAGGAGTGAATGTAATAGTAAAACAGCCAACTACGCGTTCATTAATCACAATCAATAAAATAAAATACCTAGGTATTAAAAAAAACACTTACTGCTATATTAAATCGACGACCAATCTCTCTAATTCCAACATTCTGCTCATGTAAAAATATGATTTTATGTTTGGTATAGTCATCAAGTTGCGATATGATGCTTTTTTACACCAAATTGCTTAAAAATACTTAACGAGTTATGTGGAACGATTTACAAAATGTGTGTGCGCAGTCACTGCTATTAGGCGTAGTGTAACTATTGTCACTTAGATGAATTTATTATCTACCTCACGAAGCAAATGTATGTTTTACTTCGTATCCAACCATTCTTGGTGAATATAAATTCTAGTTTTTTTAATTTACCCACCTGTCTACGAGATAAGTTACTAGGCGTAAATCATATTGGTCTTTCTTTAATAATGCAAGCAATATTGTAGAAATGACAACAAAATTAAAAAGGAACTGATACTAGGTGCACTGTTTCCGAACCCACATGTTTTTCGTTGCCAATCCAGCATCAAACCGCTAAGCCACGAGAACATGTTGGGAATAAGCGAAATTAAAGATTTGGTTGTAATTATGAAGTGTGACTAAAAGCTTTCAACTTTAATATCAACGAGATAATGATGAAAATAGCTTAACAAAATGATATATAATGCCGGTGGCTCCAACAATGTTGGGTGGGTTTACCTTAACGTTACGTGTTAAAGATCAAATTTGCGTGTCTGTATTATTATTGTATTTGTAAATCTGCACTGTCTGATAAGCTCATATAAATTGAATAAACCTTAATGTTACATGCACAGGGTCTAAATTTGTTTGTTTTTAGGGTGGGTCAGATAATATTGACAACAGACTGTACATGGAGGACTTACAGCTAATAATAACAAACAAAAAAGCAAAGCATAGTCACCAGAGAGCCAATTACAAATCCTCACGTATAAATATTGAATAATATTCATTGTGTGAGTACAAAAAAAAAGAACAATTCGTCAAAATAAAAGTAAAAGCTTATAAACATTGGGTTTGCAATAAATCACACACAAATGCACATAAATGTGACTGAAATAAAAGAGAACTTAATGAAAACAAGAAAATAATATAGACTACCGCTACTTGAAAAATTTTAGGCTTAAGCTCCTTCTGGCCGAATTCACACTGATTGTGAATGGATCAAAATCGTATTCCTTGCATATCTCATTGAAATTCTTGCTTGCGCGCACAATATAACTGTTCTGCCTATAATTCGAAGATGTATGAGGTACACGCATTGGCGGATTAAAACGAAGCGCTTTACTTGGCACATTAAAATAAAATTTTGACAATAACTCGGGGTTATCAATATTGTTGTTGAGGATTTTCAACAAGTACAAACAGTCCGCAATTTTACGTCGATCTACCAGTGGTAGCAAATGATACTTTCTGCAGAGTCCAAGATAATCGGTTGACCGATATGGTATCTTTTGATGGAAGCAAAGATATTTTATGAACCGTCTTTGGATGTTTTCCATGCGGTCAATGTATTTAAGATAACGTGGATTCCATATCTGAGACGCATACTCCAGCTGACTTCTTACAAAAGTGCAATACAATATTTTTAGTGTTTTAGCTTCAGTAAAACACTTAGAGAGACGTATTATAAATCCAAGCAGTTTAGAAGCTTTTTTGACAATAGCATCAATATGTGTGTCAAAAACTAACTTACTGTCTTGATGGACGCCTAAGTCACGAATGGTATTGCACCTCGGCAAGATATGGCCAGCCAAAGCATAAGTAGTGGCTAGGACTGCACGTTTTCTAGTGTAAGTGATCACCGAACACTTGGATGGGTTGAGATCTAGTTTATTAGCCCGACAATACTCTTCCAGCCGATACAAGTCAGCCTGTAGTGCTAGTCTATCTTCGAGCGTTGAAATAGTGGCAAAGATTTTCATGTCATCGGCAAAGCATAAAAGTTTGGACGAATGGAGGCACTGATCGATGTCGTTCACATAGATTACAAATAACAAAGGACCGAGCAACGAACCCTGAGGCACTCCGCTGGGCACGTTTACCCAACTAGATATATAATTATTGAGTACTACTGCTTGTGACCTGTTATCAATGTAAGAAGCGAACCACCTCAAAAGGTCCCCGCGAATGCCCATGTAGCTTAGTTTCTTTAACAGGGTATCGTGGTCGATCCGATCAAAAGCCTTGCTATAATCTGCTATAATCTTGCTATAATGATAATTATAAAGCAGTTGCATTTCTCATACTAACATTTTCTTAATTAATTTAACAACCATGAACACTAATGTTTTAAAACTTTTATGCACATGTTTAAAAACTAAGATATCGTATGGCACTTAGATTAAGCGACAAAATAAGTTTTGGCTAAGTTTTAAAACAAATAGTGGTAATTTCTGCTAACAAAAAGAGGAGTAATTTTTAAGGTATTTTTTGTTTAGAAAACTATAAGTAGATAATAAGGTTTTTTTACTATTGGTAGTAGTCTACGATGGTCACTATTCTATATATAATATCAAGCAATTGATGAATATTTTAAATCATAGAAGTGACGAGGTTATATTTGTGAGAAAAAAAACGCAGCAATTTCATAGGTTACCCAATATTAATTATTCTTGTCTGAGCAACTGGCAGCAAGCTCGACATGCTCCCTAGTTGTCACTGCTTGCGGTAGTGTCGAGGCACAATAACAGGGAGCGGGTAATGGCTAATTCTTAGCGTTATGCTCGTGAATGAGTGCTGCTTGTGGGGACGGGTCGTCTTGCTGGCCATGGTTCTGTTATTGTTATCAGAAATTGACAGTTTATTGATGACTAATGTTCCTACTTTATCATTTGTGACTTCGAGATACAGTCCTGTGGGTAGACCACAACATTGCACATGTAAGCGGATACGCCCTTTAGGTAATGCTGACCACTTCCTATCAGGTGAATCATTGGCCTGTTTGCTTACCTATATATTAAACAACTAATACTTACTTTTCGTCTCCCTGGCTCTTCGTTTCTTCGTAAATGGATCAATCTCCAAATCGGGCGTAGGTATTCGTGTGATCGCTCTGGTGCTTTTCAGATATTGATATTTCATGGTACCTCATTAAGGGGCCTGCGAAGCATGCGTTGTTCATACAAACGTAATACCAAAATAATTTGTAAATCAAACATATTCTTAAGGTAGTGTGTATTTATTCCGATTGGATTACAGAATATCTAGGCTTCCAAATATATATTTTGAATGGACACTGAATCACTAATATAAAGACGAGATATGAGGAATTTAACATTTCTATAGAAAACTTATTTTTCTCTTATCTCGAATTTAAATCAGTGTCCATTAAAAATATATATTTGGAAGCATAGATATTCTGTAATCCAATCGGAATAAATACACACTACCTTAAGAATATGTTTGATTTACAAATTATTTTGGTATTACGTTTGTATGAATTACGCATGCTCCGCCGGCCCGTTAAGAAGAATGATATTCAAATGGTATATTTTTACTATTGGCCTTCAATTTACACAAACAGTTATGGAAATATTTAAGTTCGAAAAATTTCGCGACTGGAGCATAATCAAATCAAAAAATCAAAATCATAATTGGTAGATACCAGAGCGATCATAAATGGTGACACCAGTGAAACAAAAAAATATATATTGATAAAATATTATTTATTTAGCCGTTTTCAGTCATATTCAGTGTACCTGTAACAAGATTATAATTAATTAAGAGAAATGTACCTATTATTTCAGAAAAAGGTCAAGTCATATTATAATCAGTCATACGTTTCAAAAATACGGAATCATAATTATAAAAATCAGCTTTTGGCATAGTTTCATTTCTTTGGACTTAATTAAATCACTTCTAGGTAAATGAGACAAAATTAAAAACCTTTTGAAACTTCTAAAGTAATGAAATGACTTAGACTCATTAAATATTAGTTTTTAAAAAGTAATTCAAGAAAACTAACGTTTATAAAGAACATGATAAAATTCTAAAAATAAACAATTATTAACGTAACTATTTGTAATCATAATGCTTATTATAGACTTAGTATCATGACTAAAATAACAGTATTTTCAAGATTATCTAAGAGATTTGTAATAATCACATTTTCCTTAACTACCTATATCTTTAGTGGTACGTCTCTTGCCCACACAAGGAGCTACAGCCTTTAAGTGTAACATCTGCCCACCGCTTGCCCACACAAGGATCTACGGCCTCAAAGCAGTACGTCGCTTGCCCACACAAGGAGCTACAGCCGGAGCTACAGCCTTTAAGTGTAACATCTGCCCACCGCTTGCCCACACAAGGAGCTACGGCCTCAAAGTAGTACGTCGCTTGCCCACACAAGGAGCTACAGCCTTTAAGTGTAACATCTGCCCACCGCTTGCCCACACAAGGAGCTACGGCCTCAAAGCAGTACGTCGCTTGCCCACACAAGGAGCTACAGCCTTTAAGTGTAACATCTGCCCACCGCTTGCCCACACAAGGAGCTACGGCCTCAAAGTAGTACGTCGCTTGCCCACACAAGGAGCTACAGCCTTTAAGTGTAACATCTGCCCACCGCTTGCCCACACAAGGAGCTACGGCCTCAAAGCAGTACGTCGCTTGCCCACACAAGGAGCTACAGCCTTTAAGTGTAACATCTGCCCACCGCTTGCCCACACAAGGAGCTACAGCCTCAAAGTAGTACGTCGCTTGCCCACACAAGGAGCTACAGCCTTTAAGTGTAACATCTGCCCACCGCTTGCCCACACAAGGAGCTACGGCCTCAAAGCAGCACGTTGTTCAAGTTGCAGTAGTAATGTCTCAAGGAGAGAATGGGAAGAAAGGGAATGTCAAAAAGTACTTTCTATTAAATATAAATCACTAAATAACTACTATTAGTATCTTTTATGATCTTAGTTTTCACTATTTCATATTCGGTCTCAGATTCAGATACTTCGAATCTGATCCAAGGCTTAATCTTGTCAACCGAAAATACATTGGTATACTTTTTCTTCGAATAGCCCCCCGCACACGAACCGCAAACAAACTAAAGTCGCTGACATAGCCCAACGGATTAGCAAGCTGAAGTGGCAGTGGGCGGGGCACATAGCGCGCAGAACTGACGGCCGATGGGGCAGAAAGGTTCTGATATGGAGGCCACGTACCGGCAAGCGCAGCGTAGGACGTCCGCCCACAAGGTGGACAGACGACCTAATAAAGGTCGCAGGAAGCCGCTGGATGCAGGTCGCTTCCAACCGGCCGATTTGGAAATCATTGGGGGAGGCCTATGTTCAGCAGTGGACGTCCTATGGCTGAAATGATGATGATGATGATGATGAGCCCCCCGCACTACTCATTTCATAACGGTCGTGATCAAAAATCGCGGTAATTTTATAGGGACCACTAAACGCGGGTGCAAGTTTGTTACTCTCACCGGGGGTCACTCATCTGCACAATTTTTCTCCTCATGACCGTATTGACGACATTTCCTATATGGCCTTGTTCCTTACAATTGTAACAAGTGATATCTGATCTTGGTGGTTGCCTTGACTGTGAGTTTGTTGTCTTAGTAGAACCGGGGTTTAGGTCCTCACTAACACGCGCGTTAGGCATAACCCGTCTAGGAAAGTCACTTAATTTTTTAAGATAGATTCCGAAAATGCTTTAGACAGTCTACTGCCTTCTGACCCGTAAGTTCGCATCCATTTATTAACACAATTTTATCGTAGTAATATTCTTCCAGAGATTCATTTCGCCTAGTCTTAGGCCGTCTAGCCAACATTTCCGAAACAAGTTCACCATAATTTTGTTCACAAGGAAAAGCAAGTATAAGTTTTGTGTGCCACTCATTCCATGAATACTTAACGCTCTGCAGGCCTAACATGACACACACGACAATTACTCGCTCTCGCGTGAGTAATTTTTGTCTATTTCGGTCACTTTCTCGTTTTCTGACAGTGCTTCCATACAAAATAGTCGACTCCTTCTGTCAAAATTGATGTTTACTCGACAAACCCTAACATGGCACCATAGTTATCTCGATTTTTGACAATTCAACACGAGATAATCTCCGATTTTTCTATCATTTACTCGTATTTACTCGTCGTCGATTTTGACGACGAGAAGAGTAGACAACATTATGATACAAAAAAAAACTCCAAAATAACATGGCAGCTTCATAATTGTACTTATTTTAGTCATCATTTTATTTTACAATATAATAATAATGAAAATACTTAGTTTTAAACTACTATTTATATTGGAACGACGTGTTTTATATGGAATTTTTCGTTTTTTGTATGGAAAATATGAAAAAATATTACCTACATGTTGAGTGTTAGGGGTTTATGGGTTACCTAAAGGGGGTCGAAATTTTCATTATTTTTGCGATAGGACGCACCATTTTCGAGATATAAGCAAGAGAAAAGAAAAAAAGTCAGTATTGTTTTTGCACCGTTCGAGGTGTTGGTGTGAATTTTAGTAAATTTTTTTATCGCGATTAAATACTTAGAAAATCAAAATTTTAGGTGAAGAACATCAAATTCTGAACGACAAAATTGCCATTTTCACAAAATTAATAGCTCAGTGTCGTCAAACTAAAATATAGTTAAGTTGTGTCACTTTAGTCTATTTCAGAATGGAAAATCGTCGGTTGACAAGAATAATCTAAATTTAGGTGATTTTTAGTCTAGTTTAGAGGCATTTGTGACAAGAGAATCGGCACCATTGAATGAATGAAACGGAATCTCAAGCCGATGTTGCTATCATAAAAATAATTTGTTTTTAATAACTTGCAACATCGGTTTCTCGTCGCGAGATATAGAAGTGTCAAAGTGCCTTTTTCGAGATATCTCGTCGTTGACGGTCATGTTAGGGATTAGAATGACGTCAGAATCGTAGACAAATTTCGACAAAACGAGATAAAGAGCTTTCTCGCGTTGGTCATGTTAGCCCTGCTGGTCAGACCATTGTACCACCGTTTAGCAAGACCTGAAAGCTTAGGTAAAGCATACAATATAGTTTGCATTTCCGACCAGCCGTATTCCTCCGCTGATTCATTGACCTTCGCTAACCAATGTTTCATTATCTGTGTTTTAGCCTGAGGGTCAAATTCAGATATAACGTTTTGAGAGGCATGGAGACCAGATGCACCAAGAGACCCGCTATCTAATTACGCAACACATTTTCAATACAAATTTGAGTGGAATTGATATCATTTAAACTGGAAATTGAAAAATTTGACAGCTTTCGTATTACGTAACTCTAAAATTTTTGATATCAACTGCAGTCTGAATGAGACGCTAAAGAGTGAACGATACGCGTCTAAGAAGGCTATAACTCGAATTACGTAACCATTTTGACAGCGCTGAATTGGTATAGAATCAACGAGTAATTTGTTTCTTCTGTCAGTTATAATAGAAGGCAATGTACTCCTCGCATTTGATTTTCTTTGTAATATTTTTGGGATTTACTCGTATATTCTCCTTAATTATTACGAAATTATGTAAGTGAACATCGTTTTAATAAATTGTGAATGTGTTTTTGTGTAAAACCTCAATGATAAATCAATAATAGTGATATATTAAAATAATATCGAAGCGGTCGATAAATTAATAATATTGTGAAAATTATCCGCCCATAAGACGACCCACTGACCAAGTTCTCTTCTGTTACAACCTACTAAAGATATATATTATGATATTTCAGAATCGAGGTATTTTATTGAAAGACAAATTCGTACCTCGTACTGTATCCATTGTACTGAGCATAGAAGACAGTGGATTATGTAAGGACATCAATGAACATACCACACCACCATCTAAGGTAGGTACATAAGTAATAACAATATTATTTTAATTCCAAGTGTTAAACATTGTGTGTTTAGCACAATGTTTTATTTATTTAAACATACATACGTGTTATGTTGGTGACTACGAAATGCACCATCAAACATAAACTTTCATACATTTAATAAAGTCATTGAACCTAATAATTGTTGTATTCATTGAAGTGTTTAAGGGAGAGGCCAATAAGAATTTATTTTGTGGATGGATGTAATGGATCATGGAATATACATAATATAGAAGATTTACTTAAATTCTTTTTTTTTCAGGTGTCAGGCTCAACTTCATTATTGAGGAAAAGTATAAACTCTCATGCGCTTACAGCAAGAATTAGCAAGCAGTACATACATAATCCATGATGAATTCCACAGGAATACATTAAATTTCACTAATCCTTACAATATATTTTCCAATTTCTTTTTGCCCCATGTGTAAATATTTCATAAATGTGAATAAAGGCTATTGTCAGTTATTGTTTGCTTTGTTTACCATAATTTATTTCGCTCTATTTACTGAACCTAATGAAAATACATACATAATATCACTGTTTCTCCGATGAGTTGGGCAGAGGTTTGCCTGTACACACACATTTCACCAGTTATGTTTAAGTCCCATGTAATAGGGGACGAGCCTATTGCCATCAACCGGGCACTACTAAGAAATTCCATAGAAATACATAGAAAATCATAATTTTGCTTATTTTTTTGACAGTAATTTTGACCTATCTGATGAAACATTCTCATATAACACGGGCAAACTTAACAAGCTCGGGCAAAAACGCATTTATGAAAATATATTCCGTCGCGTACTCATTGATATTGAGACCTATCCAAGTGAGTATGACTACAACTGTTACTGTGACTCTCCAAAATCACCAAAAAATACCCAAAAAACTCTTTTTCGTCCCATTACATGAAAAGGTTGCTGGTAGTAAGGAAAATTCAATGGAAAAACGAAAATGTATACTATTACATCAAAACATAGCTGGGATCTTAAATAAAATTGATGTATTTGAGATCACAATTACCGACTTGGCAAATCAGATTGGCGATATAGATTTTATTTGTTTGAGCGAAACTTTTATAAAATCAGGTCATGAAAGTAATCTGGCTCTAACACATTACAACTTAGCTGCTAGTTACACAAGACAAGGTAAGAAACGCGGTGGAACATGTATTTTAGTGAAAAAATTTCTTATTTTTAATCCGTTACCGATAACTGCTGAAATGGCCATCGAATTTTGATTCGAATGCTGTGGTATTGAAATACTGAGCCATAATTTAATTATAGTGTGCATTTATAGAATTCCAGATTCCGATGTGTTTTTATTTTTCTTAAATCTTGAATTATTATTACGCAATATAACCCGCAAAGTTAAAAAAAATATTATTTTATGCGGAGATTGGAACATAGATATATTAAAAGATAACAAATATTCAAAAGAACTAATATCAATACTTAACAATTATAATATATCACTACATGTTAAGATGCCTACTAGAAAAAATACTAGCATAGATCAAATCGCTAGTAATGTTCCCACACTTGACATGAAATGCAGTATACATAATTTAGCTCTCTCCGATCACGATACCGGACAATCGTTAACTTTTTACGTTCAAGAGATGAATAATAATAAATCAAAAACTATACGATTCTGGTATGAAACGAAAAGAGACTACGACAAGAGCAACATAACAAAGTTTTTAGATTGTTTAGCAGCCTTAAGTTTTAGTGAAATGTACGTGGAGACAGACTGCAATAAAGCATTTAATATATTCTACGACTTGTTCACGCTCTTTTATAAATTGTGTTTTCCCGAAATACTCATCAAAAAGACCAATAAGCCTATTAAAAACAAATGGCTTAGTAGAGGTTTAAAAATATCATGTATAAAGAAGAGAGCTTTATATTACGCATATCAACACGATGCTATAAGTAAAGGCTACCACAAGAAAAAATACCGAAATTACACTAAGATCTTAAAAAAATGCATATCAAAATCACAGCAGATAAACAACAACAATTTTTTTAATAATGCTAAAAATAAATGTAAAGCGACATGGTCAATCATAAAAAATAACTCAAACAAACCAAATAACAACAACTACTTACATGAATTAATAATCTGTGAAAAAAAAATTACTAATCCTTATGCCATATGTAACCATTTTAATGATTATTTTATCGAACTGACACAAAAATCTAACAATAATAATTATAACGTAAATAACATTGACATTGACAATAATCCAAATACTTTATTTTTGACTCCTGTAAATGAAATTGACATTATTAAATTAATTAATACATTAAATAACACCAATTCTACTGGACATGACGAAGTAACCACTACAATAATTAAATTAAGTGCAAAAATTATAGCATCCCCACTTGCTTACCTAATAAATCTCTCATTTGAAGAAGGTATTTTCCCAACAAAACTTAAAGAGTCTATAATTAAACCATTATACAAAAAGGGTAACTGTTCTGATATGGGTAATTATAGGCCCATCACACTGATTCCAATCTTTGCTAAGATTTTTGAAAAAGCAATGCATGACAAAATAAATAGCTTTGTAACTAAATATAACTTGATTGTCGAGACTCAGTTTGGCTTCAGAAAAAACTGTTCAACAACTCTAGCCTGTTTCTCCTTAGTGAGATTAATCACTGAGGCTCTTAATAAAAAAATGTCTGCATTGTCGGTATTCCTAGACATGAGCAAGGCATTTGATTTTGTCTCACATAAACGACTGCTTCACAAACTGGAGAAGTATGGAATAAGAGGCAAGGCGCACGATTGGCTTAAAAGCTATTTGTCTGATCGCCAACAGAGAACTGTTATTTCTAGAGTAGAAAACAATGCTAGTAAAACATATTGCTCAGAATTAAAAATTAATCCTTCTGGCGTTCCACAGGGAAGCATACTAGGTCCGCCACTATTTTTATTATATATAAATGACCTCATAAAATGCCTAAAATGTGAATGTATTCAATTTGCTGACGATACAACATTGACGATAAAATGTTCCAACAAAACTGACATAGAAATTGACACTAATATTGAATTAATTAATGTAATAAACTGGTTAGCGGACAATAATCTTCATGTTAATATTAATAAAACCAAAGTAGTACAATTTCAAACAAGCAACTTGTCAGCTACACCAACAATAATTCGACATGACACTACAATTTTACAACCAGAACCATCGGCCTTATTTTTGGGTATAATAATTGACAACAAACTGAATTGGAAGGAACATTTAGAAAGAGTATGCAGTAAGCTTGATAAGTTTGTATATGCTCTTCGCAAGTTGAGACTAGTGTCCAGTAAAAAAACAGTCCTAAATGCGTATCATGGTTATGTTTCATCAGTATTACGTTACGGTCTAGTTATATGGGGTAATTCAGTGGACGTGGACAGAGCGTTTAAAGTACAAAAAAAGTGTATCCGAGCCATGAGTGGAGCAGAATATTTAGACCATTGCAGACCATTATTTAAAGAATTAAAAATTCTCCCACTCCCGTGTCTGTATATTTTTGAGGTTTGTTTATTTGTTAAAAAATACCCTCATTTATTTTCATTGAATGAACAAGTCTCGGAAAGATTGAATAAAAAAAATGCTGGCAAACTGTTAGTTCCTCCTCAGAGACTGCATCTCTATAGTAGAAATGCCATTTGTATGACGATCAAAATTTATAATAAATTACCAACTGCGTTCAGAATGTTACCATTACATAAATTTAAATGTAAAATGTTTGCTTGGCTATTAGAGATGTGCTTTTATTCAGTTAATGAATTTTTAAATCATACTTTTTGACATTGTAATGAATATATGTTTTTAGTATTTTGGCATAATATCTATAATTATTACTTTACTATAGAGCTTATATTTTGGACATAGCATTGTATATTTTGACATTTTAATTATATTTTCTGACATTGCAATTAATCTTAATATCACTGTATTACTTTGACTTTAGAATTTGTATTTTGGACTTATCAAATTAATTTTTATTTTTATTTTACTTTTTAATTAACTTAGTGATGATTTGAATGTGCTTAACTTTTTTTTAATATTTCTACGCCAGCAATGGTAGTATATGTGGAACATTATTAGTGTAAGATCTCAAAATACCATATACTTGGAAATAAATACATTTATTTATTTATTTAGGCATTCATTGGGTCCATGGCTGGACAAAAGCCATTAGCCTAGTTATTGCTGCTGTTGTATAATTTCTTCTTTACTTAGGGCTGATTTTTCAATGTCCAGATATTTTGTAATACTAAATTATGTAAACATTAGTTAGTTCGGCCAAGGAAATAAATATTCATAATTTTATTATAATGTAAGTTGCCTCGCTTGATTCTTAGCTATGTGACTAAAAGCTTACATTTTCATTCACAGCATTTTTGCCATCTAGCCATCCAACTTCTTTGTTAGGAAATTAAGAAGATTCATGTTGGGTAGTGTTCCATTCATGTATTTTCAGCTCTAGCACCGTCTGTGAAAATATTATGAATATGTTTTGTAGTTAGGTTAGTGGTTACTATAGTTTATTTCAGCATGTAGGTACTTATGTACAAAAATATCAATTAACAATTTCAGTTAGAATGTGAGGTTGACGGACATAGGGACTCACGCTATTCCTATTTATATTGGGTTACTTACTTGTAGTGCTAATCTCGACGTATTTTTCGCTATTGAGCAAAACAGTATTGATTAATGAGAGAATTTTCCAGTTCATCCGGCTTACACAAGCCACAAGAAAAATGTTCCAAAACTGCCTAACATAGGCCCACGTTTCGTATAGGATATTAAATTAAAATTTGTAAATATAATAAAATTTTGTGTTGTTCTCAGTGTTGCCATTTTTTTTCCCCGAGTGCTATAAAAAGAAATAAGATGAGACATTTTTTATAATCCGTTCAACCGATTTTGACTTCTATTGCGTTGGTGACATGACAAATGGCAGCTTCAGTAAACACTTGGTATTGTAACCACTTTTTTGCTTTTAATGTTCATCCGAACACGAAACGGTTTATTTAAATGTGTAATCTTATTTCAAATAGAGTATAGTTTAGTCACAATTTTTTAAATTTTATTTTTCTGTTACTGACATTCGGTCGCTGTTTTGGAGGTCCATTTGAAAATTTGAGAATGAAAATAAAACAAAAGGTCAAAGTATTTCTTTAAACATCATCCAACTTAATCTACAATAATTAATGAAAAAGTTAGTGAAAATGTTTGAATGTTTGTTAGATCTATACATAACGGCAGATAAAAAATCTGCCGTTATGTATAGATCTAACAAACCCCAGTAGTATTTTCCCGTGAAATATTTTTTAGAAATGACGTCGTTTTGCGATCACTACTCGGGCGGAGCCTCTGATTGGTTTCAACATATTCATCATGGTGAACAGTTTTGCCAAAACAGCGTTCGAATCTGCAGTGGTTTCGGCATTTGAAAGAAATACAACGTAAAATCACTGACACAGGTTTTAGACAAACAATAAAACATGCCATTATCTTGTTATTTTAATATTTTCTCGAGTCAGTTTCAGTAATTGATTGTATTGTTTTCTACAAATTGAATTAAACTAACCACTAGACAAAACCACCAGCCACTAAAAGCAACCCGCAATTTCAAGCAATTTCTTCGCCAGTAGGGGTGTCCAACCCCCCAGGTTTAGTGGAAATCCCACTAAGATGACAACACTGCTTTTCTACGATTTTGTCATTGGCCACAGATAAAAAAAACCGGGGAAAGGAAACGTTTTGTTACGTATTTCAATTATGGTAGTTTTTGAAAGAAAGTGTTTTAAAAAATGGTTTTTAATTTTTCGGCAATCATTGTACATTTTCATTTATAAACACTATTAGAACATCAGTTATAATTAAAACAAAATTAAATTAAAGCACAAATATTTGGAAATTAATCATGCCTCTAAGGTGGAACAATTTTATTGTTTGTTACTTACTTTTTGCTTAAAATGTCAACGTGTTCTTTCCAATTTAACTTTTTGTCAATAGCCGAATCACCGAGGAATTTAGCGGTGTTGACGTCTTCTTCAATGGTTTTGTCATTATATTGGACACAGAGGGGCTTTCCTTTAAACTGCATAAACTAGGTACCATTTTCAAGCTCTGTACCAAAAATCAATTAAATAGGAGCAGTAGTTTAGTCGCAAATGATTTTTTAAGTTTTTACCCCTTTGAACACGATGTATCTTTCCTAACAGCTGATTATGTCTATACGCATAGGTCATCCACCTTAAAACGATAAAACTGAGTATAACCTACGATGCGTTGTTGCCGCTCTGACGCAAGTCACAAGTACAACCAAAAATGTTTCGCTAACAAGATGGCAAAGCAAACAAGGAAGCAATAAATACACACACTTGCACTTTAATTACGACTGAAAATCATAGCAAAACATCCCGCGCGTAAAAGAAATAGAAATAGGCCAGTGTGTTATTATTGCATCTTAGATCCTTGCGCGATCGGTAAGGGGCCTCAGTGCGCCGACGCTATCTTTCGGAACGTAACACGGAAAGTCCTGCGCCCGTGCGCCGCTTTTGTTATGACGAACACGCGCGCAGTGAAGGGATAGTAATAAAAACATTAGTCAGCGAAATTGTTAGGTGTAACCATTAACAAGCGTCTTAAACTGGAAAGCACATACAGAAGAACGAAATAAAAGTCTGTTCCTGTGCCTACGCACTCTATAAACTAAAACCCATCGTACCACTGCGCATATCACAGCTTACCACGGAATTGTCGGCTCAATATTAAGGTCCGGCCTTTATTTTGGGGAAATTCCACTAATAAGGAAATAATCATAAAGTTTTTTACTAGTGTGTATTCGAATATTTTTTAATAAAAGAGCCTTTAAACTAAAACTACGATTTTAAGGTTTTTCACCCGTGTGTATACGAATATGTTTTGTTAAACTAATCTTGTAACTAAAACTGTGTGGACATACATCACACTTATAAGGTTTTTCGCCAGTGTGTGTACGAATATGTCCTGATAAATTGCACTTTTCATTAAAACATCGTTGACATACATGACATTTATAAGGTTTTTCACCCGTGTGTATACGAATATGTCTTGTTAAAGTACTCTTGTACCTAAAACTGTGTGGACATACATGACACTTATAAGATTTTTCACCAGTGTGTATTTGAATATGTCGTGATAAAGGACCCTTTTCACTAAAGCTACGCTGACATACATCACACTTATAAGGTTTTACAGTGTGTGTACGAATATGTCTTGTTAAAGTACTTTTGTACATAAAACTGTATGGACATACATGACACTTATAAGGTTTTTCACCAGTGTGTATTTGAATATGTCGTAATAAAGGACCCTTTTCACTAAAGCTACGCTGACATACATCACACTTATAAGGTTTTTCAGTGTGTGTACGAATATGTCTTGTTAAAGTACTCTTGTACCTAAAACTGTTTGGACATAAATGACACTTATAAGGTTTTTCACCAGTGTGTATTTGAATATGTCGTGATAAACTAGCCTTTTGACTAAAACTGCTCAGACATACATCACATTTATAAGGTTTTTCCCTAGTGTGTATTAGAATATGTTTGGATAACACACTCTTTAGACTAAAACTGCGTTGACATATATCACACGTATGAGGTTTTTCGCCAGTGTGTATTCGAACATATGTTAATAAACTACCCTTTGCACTAAAACTACAAATATGTTTTGTTAATTCGCCCTCGTGACTAAAACTACGTTGACATACATCACACTTGCAAGGTTTTTCACCAATTTGTGTTGCATGTTGTATTTTTTTTTTTACTAGATTAAAACTACGCTGATCACATTTGTAAGGCTCTTTGAAATAAGTGCCAGGTTTGGACGTACGTTTTTGGGTTTTAGGGATAACTTTCGAGTCTGATTTGGCTGTTGTCGTTTGCTCAGCTGTTATTACGTCTTCTAGTTTTGTTCTTCGTGTGTCTAGTTTTGGTTTCTTCGCAGCGGCCACCCCTGTGATCATAAATATGATACTTAAGTACATTGTTGGAGAAGATTGTTTGCTTACCTTTAGATTAACTAACTAATACTTACTTTTCGTCTCCCTGGCTCTTCGTTTCTCCTGAGATACTTCTTGTTCTTCTTCGACTTCAACTTTAAGCTCCATTAAAGGTACATCATCTTCTAAATCTGATTCAGAGCGTGGTGGTCTATTCTAGATAGCTATTGTTAAAATTTTCCGGTTCCTGCTCTGTAACGAAACAGAAACAGTCAAGAGCATTCCTTTTTTTGTACTAAACACTGACAAAACTTAGTAATACTTACTTCAAAACACTGATTGATCAATAAATTAAAAACATAATAAAAAACAATTTAACAAAAAAATAAAAAGCTATTTCCAAAAACCGGCCAAGTGCGTGTCGGACCACGCACAATGAAGGGTTCCGTAGTTGGAATGAATTTATCGTAAGAACAAACTTAACTTTGTAATTGAAAAACATGTTCTCCCATACGAAATA
Organism: Xanthia togata; assembly: GCA_963853775.1. Lineage (NCBI taxonomy): Eukaryota > Metazoa > Arthropoda > Insecta > Lepidoptera > Noctuidae > Xanthia > Xanthia togata. The sequence continues at coordinate 4,724,894 of OY970815.1, forward strand.
TATGGGAGAACATGTTTTTGCAACCGCAAATTTAAGTTGGTCGATTATTCGTAAACTTAAGTCCACTTAAGTGTGATAGTTTTCCTTTAAACTTCGTTATATATAAGTACTAATGCCGTGACATTTGAATTTCTAACTACAACCGTTTAGTTGGTAGAGGGGGGGGGACACTTGACTCTAACGAAAATTGGTACTATAAAGCTTGATAAGTCACGAACGGTTTACTTATTTAAAATATTTTTGATTAAGTATAATATTTTCGATATCTCAAACTATGGGAAACCGAAAAAAAAATATCATCCCCACTTTACATGTAGAGGAGGTACCCTAAATAATTGTTTTTTTCAAAATTTTATTTTACCACTTTTTCGGCGTCATTAACTTGTATACTCATGCCAAATTACAACTTTCTAGTACCAATAGTTTTTGAGCTAAACCGCGGACAGACGGACATGACGAAACTATAAGGGTTCCTTGTTGACTACGGAACCCTAAAAAAGACGCTACAGACTGATAAATTTCTTTGGTTCTGTATTTTCGTTTCTTGCCGCGGCTTCCGAAATTAGTTATTTTACACTTAGTATATTTTTTTTTGGAAGTTGGATGTTGTTTAAAAAAAAAGGTTTAATTTAGCAGTTTTTAGTTGCGGTAGGTACCTATGCCACACCAAGTCGTATACCACTAATCGCTATGTAAACAACAGTGACAGGAAGTTATATAACATCATCAACATACAGCAAGTGGATTAGATACGTATTATTGAAGCTTACTCCATAACTACCCAAGCAAAGTTAACAAAAGTTATATGGGACCACTATGCAAACTTCCTCTACCAAATGAAAAGAATTTTCAAAAATCGGTCCACTATTGACGAAAATATCAATGAATATTAAAAAAAACCTGCTGATACTCAAACTCAACCTCTTACTTTCGCCCTTTTAGATGTCGGAAATTATCCCACGGGAACGTACTACCGGGATACAAAGTAACCTATATGTTAATCCAAGTTATAAACTGTGTGCCAAGTTTGATCCAAATCCGTTTAACCGTTGTTGCGTGATTGAGTAACAAACATCCAAACACAAAAACTCACATCTATTATATGTAGGAAGTAGGATAGCAGGAAGTAGGATGTTCTTAAAACATACCTTCACTTTGATATCCATCTACATCAACATCAACATCATCTAGTCCCTCACAAACAGCTGGTAATTCTTCTTTGCTTTCTGTTTGACATTCATCAACTATACTTATGTGCATTATTGGACATTTAATAAAGCCACTGCACTTCAGTGGGTCTTGGTTTATTACAGGTTTGGGCTGTAAAGATGAATATTGTATTAGGAAAATATGCTGAGGATCACAGTCCCATGAGCACAAACTTCTTTCATCATTCTTAAGTCACTCAAAAGAGCCTCCACAAGTGGGGATACTTAAGTAGGTTCGATGTACCCTGGAGAGGCTACATGATGTACCCTGGACAGGTTTGAGGCTGTTGATGCTATCAACCTCATTGAACAATGCACCAGCTAATTTTATAATTAATTATTAATAGCTCATGCTGTCATGAGGGAGAACCCATATTAAACCAAACTGCCACACAAGTTTCATACATATGTTATATACAGTATTATGTGGAGTATTTAGCATGTAATAATTACATTTGACAAAAGCGTACATATCAACAATCAACACTCGATAGTATGGTTAGTGTGAAGTCCCGACACAATAGGGATGAGCTTGAGAGTAATCACTTCCACATTGTACTGAAATTGGAAATTATGAGAACAAATGGCTGTTGAGGAATATCTCACCTCATAATCCTCATTCATCATCTGAGCGAACAGCTCTTCGGCTTTCAGACATTTTCTCAGTAATCGGTAGCATTGCTTTAGTTTAACGCAGCAGAAGAAACAAGTGAGCATCGGTCTATTGTCTTCAGTTATAAACTGCAACAAAACTTGTCTTACACTATTTTGTTTATATGAAGAAAATACTTAGCGCCTTCCCATCTTCAAATCTGCATCATATTACACCTCTCGAAGCGATAGTCGAAGAAATAGAAATAAAATGGAAATTAAATAAGGGAACAAATCATAAACGCCAAGTACGTCCCAGAACGTCAGCCTACTTAAACCTTCTTTGTTAATCTTGAACAAAGTGAGAAAAACAAATATGTTAAGAAGATTCGCTCTATCTGCAACACATCGGTGATTATTGAAGTTCCAATAAAGAGAAACACCGTATTTCAATGTACCAGATGCCAGCAATACGGGCACACAAAGAACAACTGTCTCAGACCTTATAGACGTGTGAAGTGTGCTGAAGCCCACAAAACATCAGAATGCCTGAAGAAAGACCGCACTACACCAGCTAAATGTGCTTTATGTTTAGGAAGTCACCCTGCCAACTACAGGGGATGCCATGCGGAAAACGCCCAAGGGAAAATGAAGAACAGGCCACAAGTAATAAAATCTGTACCTCAATCAACACCGCAAATACCGCTATTGGAATTAACAATGATACCAAAGTCATACAGCAATCTAAATTACAAACTATTACTGAACATGAAGAGACAGTTCCAACAAGGACAATCATACCCCAAAGCAGAAACAGAACACATCTCAATCTTCGATATCTATTTTCTCCATGCTATTAATGGAACTTTTATGAACCTGCAATAGCTTAGTATATTTTGCATAAGGCCGTCCCCATAGAAAAAAAACTGTTATGTAAGTAGTATCTTAGATTGTAATCAAAATAATAAAATTTGTCATTATTTTCAAGTAGAAAAAAATTGTTTCAAACTCAAACACAAACTCAAAGCATTTATTTCAATTAAACCATTTACAGGCACTTTTGAATTGTCAAGGAGTCAGTCAGTCAAAAATATGAAGCTAGTTGCCCATTCCAAAGCGTAGGTTTCTATGGAGAAGAACGGGCAAGAAACTCCACGGACACTCTTTAAAAAAAGTTATATTCTTACAAAATATTGTTTACATCATTCATGTTGAAATTATACATGTGAGAACAATGTAGAAAGACGTGTACGTAAAAAGCGTCCGTAATAAAACAATTCAAAAATTAAAATAAGCCGTGGCCGATAAGAGATGACCAGTCCCTACTGATGGCGCCCGTTCACGAACATGACGCATGGATCAGCACCGTTTAGCTCAACCATTTTGAAGGGAACTCAATGATCCAACACACACGCCACCACCAGCGAGACATTTGAGTGAGCATGACATACTCTTAGCCGCCAGGGCATATCAAGTCAATGAAAGACGTACCCAGTAAATGGTAGCTTTATAGAAGGTACATGGTCACAGTGCTCACACATGTGCTATGCAATTATACAATAAAAAAAGAGATTGAAGTTATACAATTCAAAGATAGTTTTTGCAATCTTCAGCAATTCCAACAATATTTTTGAATGCTAATCAATTAGTTTATGCGCCCTTGTGGAGCTGGCTGCTGGACCAGCGTTAAGCCAAGCATTTTTGTCAGCGATATAATCCCCAAGCTTATAATATGCCTGGCAGCATAGTGTGCGTTTTATACAAGATTTAAATTTCGTTTCATTTAGTTGTAGTATATGGGAAGGTATTTTATTGTAACATTTTAAACAGTACCCCATGAAAGATGAGTCTACTTTAACCAGTCTGAAACCCGGTTGAACTAATTGGTCCCTATTTCTAGTACTATAATTGTGTCTTTCACCTCTTTTACTGAAAAGATTAAGATTTTTCCTGACGTACATGATGTTTTCATAAATATATTGACAAGGTACCGTCATAATGTTAATATTTTTAAACAGTTCCCTTAGAGAATCGCGCCTACGGAGGCAATATATTGCTCTAATGGCTCTTTTCTGCAGAATAAAAATAGAGTCGATATCTGCAGCCCGTCCCCATAGTAAAATACCGTAGGACATGATACTATGAAAGTAACTGAAATAGACTAGCCTTGCGGTATCTATATCAGTAAATTGACGGATTTTTCTTACAGCATATGCTGCTGAACTTAGCCGTCCTGCGAGAGATGTTAAATGAGGACCCCATTGCAGCCTTGAATCGAGCGTGATCCCCAGGAAAACAGTTTTATCTACAAATTCTAGCTTCTCCTTATTCAATACTATATCACAATCACTACTTTTAACATTCGGTTTGGTTGGCATAACATCATCCCCGTAGACTTCGTGGCGTAATTCAAACCAACTTCATTTTTAATAGAAATATAATAAATAGCGATGTATTTACACGTGAAAAGTAATTCCGTCCAGCATTCTTTTTATGCACATGTGATTTAAAAGGAAATAGGAATTCTCTTACAACAGATTAGCTCCCAAATAGGGCTTATAACAGTTCTCATGGGAAAACTTTCATGAATCATCATCATGAAAGTTTTCCCATTGTGTAGCTTTATTACCATTTCTAGCTCCCAACAAGGGAGAGCTAGAAATGGTAATAAAGCTACACAATTTCGACATTGTTCTGATATCAGACACATTTCACATCAAGAAGTTCAATAATAGTTCCAGGCTTTAATGTAGACAGCACAAACCACCCAGATGGTATATCACGCGCCGGTTCAGCCATTCTTGTTAAGCAAACTATCAAACACTATCCTTTACTAAGCTACCGATTAGAGCACATACAAGCTGTTAACATCAAAGACAAGGCAGGGTATTTTAATAGGTATATCTGCTTTATATTGTCCACCTAAACACAAGATCAATGAGACTGTCTTCACCCAATACTTCTCAAGTTTGGGCGGACACTTCATAGCAGGGGGAGACTGGAATTCAAGGCACACTCGTTCTAGGATCAAGACTAGTCACAACCCGCAGAAGGGAACTCAAAAAGTCTATTGACAGCACAAATGTCATCACACTGTCAACAAAAGAACCAACGCTCTGCCCAACAGATTCAAACAAGCAACCAGGCATAATAGAGTTATTTATTGTACAGGGAATGTCCCGATATTATTTTCACACTGAGTCATATCTAGATGGATCTTCTAATCACACGCTGATAATTCTGACCGTCAGCACCACTGTGATCAACCTCGATAAACCAACCACCATCCACAACAACGAAACCGATTGGAAAGACTTCAGCACCTGCAAAATAATATAAAATTAAATATTAGGCTCAAAAGAGAAAATGACATTGAAGAAGCAACGGAAAATTTCACTAAATTGGTCCAAAAAGCTTGTTAGAAATGTTATGCACCCGAAATTGATAGAAAAATTAAAAAAATTAATTTTCCTAAGTAACTAAGCTATGGTTTTGGAAAAAGGAGACTTCGCGGGGTATGGCACACTAGCAAACACCCCGAAGACAAGACAAAGTACAATAAAATGAGAAAATTGCTTAAATCGGCACTCAAAGAAACAGAGGACCTAACTCTGGAAGCACAATTCGAAAGCCTTTTTTTTTTTTTTTTTTTTTTGTTCCGGGGTGGAAAATCCTCATGGATGTCCTCCGCCTGGGGCGAGCGGAGGGGTCTGTCAGACTCTTACTGACTAAAAACCACCCCGGTGTTCCGTCTCACACCTACGCCGGGGGTCGCGGGAACGAAAAAACCTCCGCAACCCCCGACTGGTGCCAGCCCGCCGCAGCGGGCCCCTCCTCCTTCATCACCGGCGCACCAGAACACATGGCACGCCGTGACCAACCCAGGGACCAAACCAGCACATGGGCGCCAGACAGCCCCTTGTCTAGGCGCCCTTGGCCCCTCTTCGACGGGTCAGGTCATTGGCCCCACCGTCTACCAATTTTCGGCTGCAGAGGATAGGGAGAGCGGCCTACGCTATACCGACACTCCTCTTCCCCTGCGGCCCCACCGCGTTCGCCATCAGACGGTGGCGACCCCGTCAAGGCCGCGGCAGGGAGGGAGAGCGCTGTACCGCAATACACCTCTCCAGCCGCGGCCCTGAAACCGCAGCCGCGATGCCTCCGATACACGACATCGCGGCCCGCCTCAGTTGCGATGTCGCCACCGCAACCTACTCGTTGGCCGCTACGTCATGGGCTTGGGTCAAAAAGCCCTGACGAGCGGCCCCTCCTCGGGTTCCTCTTGGCTTCACCGTGGGTGCCCAACCCACGGCTAATCCCGCAACGACAATGCGGGAACCCTTCGGGGGGGGGAACCCTTCGGGGGGGACAATTCGAAAGCCTAAGCCAACGTTCGCACGGACGTAAAAATATAGCATTCACAAGAGACCATTTTCAAGGTAAATGTAAGACGTTTCAAGTCAAGTTCAAATTAAAAGAAGTACCAAACCTAACCTGTCTGATACGGGGTGCCCCAAGTCCCGAGCTCGTTTCGCTGGCTCTTGCACCCGTAAATAGTTTTTATTTTTTTTAATAATTAAGAAAAAAAATAATTAATTTGAGAAAAAACGTTTCCATAAAAATTAATGTTGTGGAGGGTTAAGGAGATCCTCTAGAACTCCCAAATAACCTCACATTATTTCTAGCAAGGCGTTTCTAACCCCAACCTGTCACATCTGCCACAAATTATTCCTTGTGGAAATATACAGCAACATATGACCAACCCCAAGAAGTGAAACCTTGACTACATTAAACAACAATCGTGAGATGTGAGAGGCATTCCACAATAGAGCAGGTCCATCGAGTATCATTTGATTGTGTTTGGCATAAGGGCCTACTCTTCAAAATTAAAACAAACTTATCTCACAGCTACTATAGAATACTCGAGTTCTACAGCAATCTGTTAGTTGCTTGTTACAGGTAAGAGAAGAGGATAGCTACTCTGAGTTTCATGAAATAAGAGCAGGAGTTCCAAGGCCCTGTTCTGGGTCCCGTTATCTACACTATCTTCACAGCAGATATACCACAAAATCCAAATGTTCCGCAAAAGTTGCAATTGTATTGCAACTTTTGCCGATGACTCAACAATCCAGCCACAAAGATCCAAAAGAAACCTTGCGAAAGCTGCAAGAGGCAGTAGACTTGACAGATAGCTGTCTTGAGAAGTGGAGAATATTGCAATTGTATCAAAATCCATGCAAGTGACATCCACACTCAAATTCAAAATATTTTATTTCACATAAACCTACAACGAAACGTCAGTCTCTTATGAAACTCAGAAAAGGTCACTGCTCTGCGGTTAAGCTGGGAAGCAATGACTTGACACACAAATACATTTTGTAAAGTATCTGGCTATGCACTTGGACAGGCAACTAACTTGGATAACCCACATATAAGCCAAAAGAAAACAAGCTATTTGGAAATTGTACTGGTTTATGGGAAGAAAATCTAAACTCTCACCTGAGAACAAGTTACTGGTTTACAAAGCTGTGATAAAGCCATTATGGACCTACAGAGAAGGCATGAGCATTAATTATATTCATTCATATTTCATGTTCCATATGTAAGTACTACCTACCTACATAAAATCCAGAATTTCTATCTCTAATCTGGCAAATAACAAACAAAAGATATGTAGTTATTGTAATTGGCAGTAAGTAAATTGCTTCCGGCGTATTTAAAAATTGGAATGAACTGAATCATTTACACATATCACTTATTACGTATTTGCAAACAAATGATCACCTTTAATTTGTTAACATTCCTATCACTCATTGTGAAGTAAGTATGACCAATATAGGTAACTTTTACGTAGGTACTTAATTTACTTATTCAATTTATTTCAGTTGTGAATTATGGGCAAAATATTGCTGTCCAGACAAACCATGGTCAAACAAAGAGTTTCAGTTGAAACTGCACACTGAACACAGAATGCTTTGTCATCGGCATTTTAAGGAAACAGCATTTGTGGACTTCTCATCCAAGAAATTGAGACGTTTTGCTTCACCAGATGTGGAGGTAAGCTAAACAATGAGAACCAAATTTAAAGTAAAAATAGAGTGAAGTAGTGGCAATGTTCTAAAATTAATAAAAACATATCTTGATAGCAGAAAACGGGTCACGGAGATATCTAGGATAAATGTTGAAACTAAATGTGAAGAAATATTTCATTCGCACGAACAAGTAGTCAAGTATGGAGTTCCCCAGAGTAGTGTGATGGGTCCCCCACTATTCATAGTATATATAAATGACTTACCTAAACATGTAAACCAACCAATTACACTCTTTGCTGATGATAGCATTATCACAATTCAATGTAATACTAAAGTTAGCTACAATAATGACATTAATCATTCTCTGACATCAATAATAAATTGGAAGAATAATAATAATCTTAATAAAACTAACGTAATGCACTTCAATCAACGTTTATCAACCATGACTGATCTTAACGTCCAATACAATAATAGAATTGTTACAGAAGTTGACAACACTAAATTCCTTGGAGTGACTATTGATAAAAAGCTTAACTGGAAAGGACACATAGAAGAACTAAGTAAAAAAAATAGTAATTCTTGTTATGCGCTGTTCAAACTGGTCCCAGTACTAAACACCAAATCATTGCTCACGGCTTACCACGGTTTGGTTTCTTCACAATTAAGATATGGGATCATTTTCTGGGGAAACTCAACTGACAAGGACATAAGTACCATTTAAAGCCCAAAAAAGGTGCATCAGGACTATGTTTAAATTACAGTCAACCGAAACTTGTAAGCCCTACTTTAAAAAATATAAAATATTAACTCTGCCTTGCCTTTAAATTTTAGACATTGTCATGTTTGTCAAATCAAATCGACACTTATTTCCACGTCAATCAGAAGTGGTCGATCGCAACCATAGTAGACGCGATGACAGTATTCTCTGTCTACATAGATCGAAAACAGCATTAATGCATATTATAAGAGTGTTTTCTGTATGGCCCCTAAAATTTTCAATAAACTCCCAAATAGTTGGAAGGAGCTTAATGTCCGCCAATAAAAAAATAAATTAAAATTACTGCTAGAAGGGAAAGCATACTACAGTATTCTAGAATTTATTAATGACAACATGTAATGCCGTGTAGTAACCAATATTATCAATACATCTTTCACATAAATAAAGCAACATATTATTAATACCTATGATGATAATTTTAATTGACATTTAATCATTGTTACGTAACTATGACCATATATTTAATTTATTTGTTTTCAAAAATGACATTTACTATCTAATCTAATACAATAACTTTTGTTACTGAAATTTAAATATTTGTACGCCATTAAGTCCAAACATGACTGATCTCAAACTATAATATAATTTAATAACTTGCATGCTCTGTATGTGTACTCATGTTTCCACAAATAAATGAATCTTTAGTGGGACACCTGATAGAAGCGGAGCTTCCATTACACATATATAAAATCTATTAAAGCTATTCAAATATGAGTAATTAAAAAGAGTTAATACTGGATGCTACCTGTCACACTTCTACTCTTTTGTAATCTGTTTAGCTCATTCGAATTGAGTAACAATATGCCCTGCCGAGCCAATGAGGTGCATTCCATCACTGCACTGTCATTATACTTTTTCTGAGTTAGGTCCCCATCCCAGACATGTGATAAGCAGCTTTGCTTCAATAATCTATGGCATACATTGCAATGTGTTTAGGTTATAACACAGAAACATTAATAGATATAATGACATTGATAGTGAACTCTGAGATTTTGGCTGAGAGCTGATGGACATGTATGCCAACCCTAAATAAATTGGGATAAGGGCAGGAGGATGATGTTAAGTTAAAACTATAAAAATCTCTATTGTATGTTTCTAATGCTATACCGCTTATATAATATATGCTTTCTTTACAGGATATAACTATGCCATTTCAACAAGTTGATCATATTAGAGACCCTGTAGCTGGTCCATCACAGCCTCTTGTGGATATATCCAATAGATATTGCCCCTCAACCATTGATCTCCTGGGACCCTCTGGAACACATAACATCACGCCTGTAATTCCTGAAGGGTTAGGCACCGGTGTACCCTCTGGAATTAGTAACAAAATTACAGTAGAAAATAATTTTTTTATGAAATGCAAGAAATATTTGCGAAGTTTGCCTTTTGAAAAAGCAATTGAAGCACGTGAAATCCAAGAAATATCTGCAAATATTAAGCACCAATGATGCTGTGACGAAACTCACAAATAAAATAAGTCCTACATTTGCTTTATTATTGCAAGCACAAATTAAAAATTTTAAGAAGAGTGCTAAGGGACGTAGATGGACTGCTGAAGATAAAATTACTGCATTAAGACTATATAAAAGGTCTCCCACTTGCTACAGGCTACTTAGGCGAATGTTTTGCCTTCCGACTCCATCAACTTTAAAAGTGCTATTGCAGAAATGCAAGCTTAATGTCGGCATCAACAAACAGCTGTTTGAAATTATTGGGAAGTTTTCTTCAGCCCAAGAAGCTCCTGATAACGAGTATATTTTAATGTTTGATGAAATGGCATTAAAAAAACATTTACATTATAATGTTAAAGAAGATGTCATTGAAGGCTTCCAAGACCATGATGTGCAGGGTAGAACAGCACAACTAGCATCTTATGCACTAGTATTCATGGTTGCTGGGATAAGAAAAAAAATAAAACAACCCATGGCCTATTATTTATCAGGCTCTTCAGTCACTGCCGATAGATTAGCAGTCCTAATAAAAGAGGTAAGCTAAATTAATTTATATTCACTGTATGAATGTATAATGTTAATAATTTACTGTATTTATGGTACAGTTGCCTTGCATAAACTTTACCAATAGAGCAAAATATGTAGTTCAAATTATGTTTCTTTTTCAGGTGCTTCAACAATGTCATGAACATGGCATTAATATAGCAGCCACTGTGTGTGACATGGATGGAGTCAATAGGAGGGCTTTAAGCATTTTAGGGGCAACTGTTACCTGTCCACATTTTAAAGCAAATAATAAAAAAATTGTAGCACTTTTTGATCCACCTCATTTAATTAAGTGCTTCAGAAATTTATTTTTAAAGTATGACATAGAATGCTCAACCAATATAACATCAGCTGATGAAAAACAAGGAACAGGTAAAAATTACATTTTATAAATAACTGGCAGTTTTTGATTAATTAAGAAATCTTTTCAATGTGGCAAACTAGCACTGACAGGCCAAATAAAGATAGACTTCGGCTGCCATAAATATAACTAAAATGCCAATTATTATTTACAATCATTTACCAAATAGTTTTAAAGACACCGCTGACAATGTTGAAAAAAATACTCTTCAAACTATTACTATTTACCAGATACCATTATGGACTATTTAGAAGACATCAATAGAATCTGTCCTTTGTAAGTTATATTAATTGACATTGCTGATTGTGAATACATTTGCACGCCATTTTATGTCAGGATATGCTGAAACAAACTACTGTAACACCTTTTTTTTTTGGTTGGGAAATTATCAAATAACTTCTCCCGCTCTGGGCGGGAGAGGGTGTGTCAGACTCTTACTGACTAAAACCCACCCGTGTTCCTTCAGTTGCCTGTACTTGCTAGGAGTCACGGTATCCCTTTCGGACTTTCCCGCGACCCCGGCAGAACTACTGTAACAACTTGTGTACCATATTCTAGCAAATAAATATATTTGATTTAATTGACAATATTTAAACTGTTCATGATACTTAATTATATTTATATTGTTTCAGGTGTAGCTAAATGGAGTCACATTGTCGAATTTTATGAACTGGACAACTCAAATCCGAACTTTGTGTTTGCACCCGGTCTCAGACAAGAACATATGAATCCAAATACGAAACAAAAGATGAGGGTTAAACTAGCCGTTCAGGTGCTGAGCCACACAGTTGCTGCTGGCATGTTAGCTAAAATAGCAAAAGGTAACTTAGTTTATTGAAATGTATGCATATGTAAAGGATTCCTAGATAGTTTTAGGGTTTCGTCGCTCTAAACGGCGAAACTGGAACCTTATAATTTCGTTCTGTCCATCTGTCTGTAAGTCACGGCCATTTTACTTTGAGACTGTTTGCACTATATAGGTGGATTTTTGAGATGGGGCAGTAAGGGCAGCTATCTTAACGGTTGTAGCTACAAGAAAACGGTCTTACGAAACTGTCCTTAACTTTTTGAGATATTTTGATCTGCATTCACAGATTTTGAAAAAATGTACAGTCAGCATGAAACTGGGCACTTTTCACAAAAAGTTATTTTGATGTCAATCGATCCTGTTTCTTATAAGGATCAAAAACTCTTCTAGACCAACTGAGGTTTGAGTACTAGAAAAGTCAGAAATCGCAAATAACTTTTCTCTTACATGTCGTAGGAAATTAGAAATCAGAAATCGCAAAAAAACGTTTGTATGGAAAAACTGTTTTCGAAAGCAACAAACTATCTCAATTATATTCTCAAATAAAATAAAATTGTAACACGTTTTCGATTTTTCAATTTAATTTTTTTTTTCTTTATTTTCGGCCAGTCTATCCATCGTAAAAACTAAGTTGGAGTTTAATTTCTTATGAAATGTAAGGGAAAAGTTTTTTGCGATTTCTGATTTTTCTAGTACTCAAGCCTCAGTTGCTCTTAAAGAGTTTTTGATCCTTAAAAGAAACAGGATCGAAAAGCAACAAAATTTTTTTTTTGGGAAAACTGACCATTTTCTTGCTGACTGTGCATTTATTTCAAAATCTGTGAATACAGATCGAAATGTCTCAAAAAGTTAAGGACAGTCTCTTAGGACCGTTTTCCTGTAGCTACAACGGTTCAGATAGCTGCCCTTACTGCCCTATCTCAAAAATCCACTAATAATAATAAATAACACACTAATGATGATTTGAAAAGCTATTTGTTCTAAAAATTTATACTACATTATAATATTACAAATGAGAAAAATAGCTCAGTCTATCTGTATGACTGTTTGTTACGTATACGGCTAATAAACTGCTGAACCGATTTCGATTTTTTTGGTATGGAGATAGATTGAAACCTGCGGAATGACATAGGGCAGTATTCATCCTAACAACGCGGTAGGAGTCACGGGTGGAAACTTGTAGTAAATAAATTGATACATTCTTATATTTTAAATCATCATAATAAAATGAAATATTTTGTGATTACAGGTGATTTAACTGCTGACTCGGCTGTGACGGCGGATATCATAGACAGAATGGACAAGCTGTTCGACACGCTGAACAGCGACACGGCGGATCTGCGGAGAGGAAAACCATTCTCGACCCATTTAAAAATTTCATCACCTCATTTTAAATTTATAAGTGAAATGAAAACATTTTTGCAGTCACTGCAATTTCTAGGCTCCAAATGCACACCACCATCGCAAATAGGTTGGCTGTGGACGCTTAATGGTGTTCAGATGTTGTGGGAGAGTTTGCGCCACAAACATAAAATTATAAAAAGTCTTGCGACTCGAAGGCTACAACAAGATCCTTTAGAAAATTTATTTGGGTGCATTCGAGGAAATTGTGGTTCAAACTGTAGTCCTACCACTGGCCAGTTTGTCGCAGGCTTAAAAACGGCTATTATAAGCAACCTTTCTCACATTGGTGGTGGAAACTGTGAGCTCGATAGTAATGAGGTCATTATTGACAATTTTAAAATGTTTTTTGGAAAAAATAATCGGCGTGAAAGCCGTACCGAAGAAATTTCAACCTCATCTTCGGTATGGAGATTTAATGACGACAACATTCACCAGGAAGTATTTGAGGAGAATGGTGAATCACAAGCATGTGCCTATGTGTGTGGATTTTTGATAAAAAATTTGAGAAATCAAAACTGCGAGAATTGTAAAACAATATTTACGACTGCAGACCGAACAGTTATGCATTCTTTTATACAGTTTAAAGAATATAATGATTTTAAAGAATCTCTAAATTATGCAAGTAAAAGCTTTGTTCTCTGTGTGGAATTTTGTGCCACCTATATAAATGACTATTTGTCAACGAATGCACATAAAAAAGCATTAATACATGATCTATCAAACATGTTAAAAGTTTCCGTCAATTTTAACTTTTTAAACGATTGCGAGGAGCACAAAGAGCATAATATAAATCATATAATTGAAAGTGTATTTCATATAACAATTAAAAGATTTTGTACAAAAAAAAATAGATCTTTTTCCCAGGAATCCGCCACAATAGCACTTAAGAAAAAAATTAATTTACTGAAACATGTGTAGGTAGTATTTTTCTTAGTGCTATTGTGCTTTTAATTATATAATTTATATAATGCTCTTCGTGCTCCGTGCAATCGTTTAAAAAGTTAAAATTGACGGAAAGTTTTAACATGTTTGATAAATCATGCAATCATGTTCAATCATGTTTTTATGACAAATCTTAATCATCTAAATAGGTGGCACAAAATTCCACAAAGAACAAAGCTTTTACTTGCATAATTTAGAGATTCTTTAAAATCATTATATTCTTTAAACTGTATAAAAGAATGCATAACTGTGTGGTCTGCCGTCGTAAATATTGTTTTACAATTCTCGCAGTTTTGATTTATCAAATTTTTTATCAAAATTCGTTTCGTCAAAATGTTAACATTAATTATTATATTGAACCACCAATATTATTTATTTCAGTTTCCTTCTCCGCAATCTGACATGTATTGAGATTGTAAAAGCATTTTTCTTTTAACCATTGCGTTAGCTTTTTTTTGACATGGGTAAATCTTTAAAAGAGTCATGTAGTTTGTGATATAACATCATTTATGTACGAGTTCCTTTTATACAATTCGAGCCTGATTTGCGGAAAACAGCTCATTAAAGGAGGAATTTTACTCAAGTAAATTCACGTTGTTGGTTTTTGTAATAACATAAATTTACTTAAGTAAAAGTCAAATTTATAAATAACAACTTGTTATGTATAAAATCGACTGCCCATTTTCATAGTTCCTATGTATGTAATACGTATTGTGTAATTTATAATAAAAGTACTTCTGGGATAAAGGCAAACTACTGTTTTTATTATGTAAGAAGCTTTGACTTTTACAAAAAACTACAAATTTGTGATTTTGTCAAAATTCAAAGTTTTCTACAATCAAGAATTGTCTCCTATTCACCTAAGTTAATTTAAATATTAAGGCTGCTAGACCACCAAAGCGGAGCTGGAAAATTGTAACCAGTGAAATTGCACATCGGTTACAGTTTCCCAGTTCTGCTTTGGTGGACAGACCTTTAAATAAATATTTCAAAGAAATCCGATTTAGAATTTCCCGCTTTCACAAGTTTTCGGGGGCATCCACCAGGAGGCGCCAAAAACCGTACCGTTTTATTTGTACGTAGTTGTCATTCTTCTCTTAGAGTAAATATGTTCCTTGATCAGAACTCAGAATAATAACTAAACTATGCTTTAGTTATTATTCTGAGTATCAGAACATCCGTTCACAGATTACTATATACACAGACTACTTAGAGATTTAACTATATATTAATAATTAACGATTGTATTGACTTGTGGTGTTTACGCCACAACACAGATATCTGCGCACAGACTACTTTAAAGATACTAATACTACGTATTATCATTTATCACGTAGTATCTTTATGTAAACTCCATTTCAAGAAAGAAGTCCCGCGGCATTATGTGGAACTAATTACCTATTATATGTAGGTATAGTTAGCAACATTCCGACAACAACCCTCCTACCTCATACAGCTTTCTCTACTGTGGATTTTTAACCAGTGCATGCAGTGTCTCCAACTCTATTTGTAAAAATTACGGTGTTGCTAGTCTAAAAATACGGTATTTGGTGTAAAATTACGGGAGATTTTAAATTAAAAATACGGTAAATTTACGGTAGCTTTATTTCACAATCATACATAAAATTTCTGGCGTATCAGCCTTTGTGTACATAGAAACATTAATACTTTTAATCATTTTATCAGTAGGATGGAAATCTGCGCAGTTTTGTCCTGTTCTCATAATGAGTTGCTGCGTAAATAGATTCCCAGCAATAGACTTTGTAGACAATTGGCACCTTTTTTTCGTTTTCAAGGCAGTAATGTGGCTAAAAATGCGCTCGCAATCGGTGTTAGAGTGGGGCAATAACAGCATTCCTAGCATAAAATTTGCTAAATTATAGAGTGGTCCGACTGGTCGCGACTTTAGTATTAATTTCTGACACCCTATGCCAAAATACATCTGGAGGATCGTTGACGTCTGAGATCACATAAATTAAAGTTGACAAAATGCAAAGCTAAGGCTTAGTTCTACTGCAGTACTGTATTCAATAACTTCGTAATTTGGTCTCATACGTTTCGTCTACTTGTCTATGCACACAAGTTGATTGTATGGGGAATACCCCAGGGAATGATACAGTGTTGTCATTTTCAAACATTGTTTCAAATAAAAATAAACTATATGTTAGGTTGGGTACATCATTTTTAAGGCGCCACTCATAAAGATGAAATTACGGTAGAATTGAACATGTCTACGGTAGGTGGTAGATATGTTAAAATTACGGTAGGTTTACCGTAATTACGGCGTTGTTGGAGACACTGAGTGCATGAGATGTCGAGATAAATAAATATTTATTATGAATCGTCTCTTACGACAAGTGGCGCCGCCTCTGTGGTACTTCTTTCGTGAAATGGAGTTTAGTCTGTGGTAATCTGCGCCACATTGAACCACAGACTGCATTAAAGCAATATTGCATTTAAGCATTATTGGTAATAGCTAATAAGTTGGACAGCCCATTGGTGTGGAGCCTCACCCAGAGGACTAAGTCTCTTTTAGTTATTAGGTACTAACATAGTTTTTAAGTTCATACTAACATTATAAATGTAATTGTAATGGATCTTTGTAGTTGTCTGAAATAAATATATTATATATATATATATTAAACAAAAAACAAAAAAAAACAAAAAACAAAAAAAAAAAACAATCAGAAAACCTTTAGAACCGGCCTAAAAGATGAAACGTTATCTAAACCAGGGCTGGTAGCATATGACTGAATTTTAAAGTTTAATTATCGTTGATTATGATCTGTCATTTCACTTATTCATATCTTTAATTCTTTTATTAGGCATTATGGACCCAGCCATGGTTCTGGTAATAATGGTGCCCAATATAATTAAAAGGAACAAACACTAAACAAACCTGATAGAAATTCATTAATTCTTCTTGCCCTTGAACACTAAAATCTCCCTTGCTCAAACTCTCATTCAGCCCATTATAGATTACGCCGATGCCTGTTATTTGGATGCCACCGAGGAGCTTCCTCCGAAGCTGCGAGACGCAAAACGTCATAAGTGGGCACAAGCACCGTGCGTTGACAGATGCCGCGATAACAATAAACAATGGGCACAAAAAATTGTCTCCTGCTGTTTATATTGGCTCTCGGCGCACAATGTAAACTGTGTTGTGTTGTTGAATACATAGAGCATCATATTACGTATAAACAATGCTCGTAGGACGAGAATCGTATTTGTAAAAAAAAAGTTATTATCAGATAAGGCGGGAAAAACCTGTTTGTTCCTGTTTTGTTTGGCTATTTCTGATAAAACTACTGTTTCAATTTACAGGAAACTTTGCAAGTTACATAATGAATAGATAAGTAATTTAAAAAAAGCGTTTGTTTGAGAGTCCTACGTAACATTTTCAAATGATTGAAACTCAAATTTCATAGCGCGCGGAGCCATTTTTGTGAGTTTGCGTACTATTACGCGTAACTTTTATTTCTGATAAAACTACTGTTTCAATTTACAGGAAACTTTGCAAGTTACATAATGAATAGATAAGTAATTTAACAAAAGCGTTTGTTTGAGAGTCCTACGTAACATTTTCAAATGATTGAAACTCAAACTTCATAGCGCGCGGAGCCATTTTTGTACTATTACGCGTAACTTTGAAAATTCACATCCGAGTTACAGTGACTTATTTCATATATTTTTTTTTATTAGGATACTATTTATACCTTTATTGACGGATATCTACCCCTAACTCGTAATAATATACCATTATAATTGTATCGACCGACATTTTATCGTCACTGTACTGAGCGTCACCATGGCGAACGTCACAGTGAAGAACTGAAGAATGTGTCACTTTCAACTTTTTTTTTAGTGTTCCCTGTTAATTTTTTTGGTAGTGAAGCATTCAGTGTACTAGAATATCATTCTCCCCATAGACAAAAATTGCCACAAACGATATAAACCCTTAATTCCATGTATAATTAGAGATTTTTACCGCGTGTACCAGGTGGAACGATATCGTTCCAGCGCGGCTCACAATGCTCACATCCGAGTTACAGTGACTTATTTCATATATTTTTTTTTACTAGGATACTATTATACCTTTATTGATGGATATCTACCCCTAACTCGTTATTATATACCATTATAATTGTATCGATCGACATTTTATCGTCACTGTACTGAGCGTCACCATGGCGAACGTCACAGTGACGAATGCGTCACTTTCAACTTTTTTTTTTGTGTTCCCTGTTAATTTTTTTGGTAGTGAAGCATTCAGTGTACTAGAATATCATTCTCCCCATAGACTAAAATTGTCACAAACGATATAAACCCTTAATTCCATGTATAATTAGAGATTTTTACCGCGTGAACCAGGTGGAACGATATCGTTCCAGCGCGGCTTGACGTAAGCGTTTACAAAATATATGTATTCGTTTTGTTTTAACCTTAAAAAGTACGATCACGTCTCTAACTTTCGCAAGATACTCAAATGGCTCCCAGTATTATAAGTGCTCTGTGAATGGCTCCCTATTCGACTTCGCAGGAATTCTCGGATATTGTGTCTGCTATTTAACCGCTTTTAAGCCAGGCGCGCCTATGACGTCAATCACATAACGTCAAGTACCGGTCTCCGACAGGATGACGTTTTTACGACCGCGATAACAAAAAACACTCGTCAGCTTGTTTTTATGAGTTCTTGTTACGTATTGTAAATATTTTTTGGGTTTGTGAATGAACAGACCATATTATGAAGTGTAAGCTAAGCTCGTATTATGAGAATTGTATTTATAATAAAATGATGTTATCAGATAACTGGCTGAAAATGTTTTTGTGTCTGTTTTTTCTTGTTCTGATAAAACTACTTTATCAATGTACACGAAATTTTGTAAATAGCAATGGGAATAGATAAACTATCTAAAAACAGCGTTTTTTTGAGAGTCCTACGTAACATTTTCATAATATGATTGTCGAAAATTGTACGACTTTGAATACCGGTTTTTGTCGAACATAACTTTGTTCGTTATAAAGTTTTTATGGTACTATTTCGTGATAATACTATATAATAGTATTCATTAACTACTTAAAAGTAATAAACACTGACTTACCTTCCGATTACACGCACAAAACACACACTAAACTCTTTTATTCACAATATTCACTTTTTTCACTAATGGTTTGTTTACATTTTTTTGGTTGGTTCAAAACTGGTATAATACGATATTATTTAGTGCAAATATCCACGATGTAAAAACTACTTAATAAGCGAAATAACACCACTTCCCGTCGATTTACACACAAAAACAATTAAAAAATACCGAAATTCTTTACCAAGCGCGCACTCGACCCAGTGTCTCCAACTCTATTTGTAAAAATTACGGTGTTGCTAGTCTAAAAATACGGTATTTGGTGTAAAATTACGGGAGATTTTAAATTAAAAATACGGTAAATTTACGGTAGCTTTATTTCACAATCAAACATAAAATTTCTGGCGTATCAGCCTTTGTGTACATAGAAACATTAATACTTTTAATCATTTTATCAGTAGGATGGAAATCTGCGCAGTTTTGTCCTGTTCTCATAATGAGTTGCTGCGTAAATAGATTCCCAGCAATAGACTTTGTAGACAATTGGCACCTTTTTTTCGTTTTCAAGGCAGTAATGTGGCTAAAAATGCGCTCGCAATCGGTGTTAGAGTGGGGCAATAACAGCATTCCTAGCATAAAATTTGCTAAATTATAGAGTGGTCCGACTGGTCGCGACTTTAGTATTAATTTCTGACACCCTATGCCAAAATACATCTGGAGGATCGTTGACGTCTGAGATCACATAAATTAAAGTTGACAAAATGCAAAGCTAAGGCTTCGTTCTACTGCAGTACTGTATTCAATAACTTCGTAATTTGGTCTCATACGTTTCGTCTACTTGTCTATGCACACAAGTTGATTGTATGGGGAATACCCCAGGGAATGATACAGTGTTGTCATTTTCAAACATTGTTTCAAATAAAAATAAACTATATGTTAGGTTGGGTACATCATTTTTAAGGCGCCACTCATAAAGATGAAATTACGGTAGAATTGAACATGTCTACGGTAGGTGGTAGATATGTTAAAATTACGGTAGGTTTACCGTAATTACGGCGTTGTTGGAGACACTGACTCGACCACACGAAAACAAGATGGCGAGAAGTAGCGAGAACAAGAACGAGAACTGCCAGTTTCAACTTTTATTCTAATGTTGCCTATTGATATTTTTGTATTTAAATGCTTTTGTTGACGAGAATATCCGTCAGGCCATAGACTAAAACTGCGTTCAAATGATATTAACCTTTATTTAGTAGTAAAAATAGAGTTATAAGCCGCGTGAGTCACCCGTCACGTATACGGGTCGCCCGGGCTCGACGCTGTCGGCGGTGCGGTGACCCGCATACGGGATGGTAAGAATTCGCCGGCCTCCTTCATAATCCTAAAAACTCCTTCATAACTGCGGGAGCGCTTTTCCTATGCCCGTCCTTCTGATATCTGATGTGCCTATGCCTTGCAGGTCGCATCTTAGAAACCTGCTTAAGTCCCCTCCCCACTCCACTGACTGGATATGGTATATATATGGTGACTGGAATTCACTTCCACCCCAGACTCAGATCCACCTTCTCTTACAACGGGCTGTCAATAACCTTGGCGCCTGGTTTAAGAAATGGAGAATCGAGGTGAACCCTGACAAAAGTCAGGCGGTTTTATTCATAAAACCGCGATCTAGACCCCCTCACATTCCCCGACCACTCACCTTGTTAGGCAAGCCTATCCCCTGGGAGAAGCAAGCCAAGTACTTGGGAGTCATCCTCGATCATTACCTCAACTTTACAGAGCACATAAGGTCGGTTCGCTCGCGGGCCGCCTTCGCTCTCAGTAGACTTTACTACATCGTTAATGCACGCAGCAAATTGTCACTCAAGTGCAAATTGCGCATCTACACAGCGTGTATCCGCCCCATCATGACCTATGCGGGTGTCGTCTTTGCACACACATCCCCCAGAAACATCCATAAGATGCAGGTGATCCAGAACAGATTTCTTAGAAGAGCCACGGGCGCTCCCTGGTATGTCAGGAATATTAACCTCCACCTAGATCTCAAAATCCCCACTATCCATCAGTTCCTAAAACGCATTGCAAAGCGTCATTTTGATTCCGCCGCCAATCACCGCAACCCTCTGGTTGTTGAAGCGGCCAATTATACCCCCTCCCGCATTAGTCGATTTCGCCGTCCTAGGCATGTCCTCTCCGATCCAGATGATCCAACCACTCTCCTCCAGGAGAGCAATAGGGCCACCAGTACAGTGCACAAACACACCCGACACCCGTCGTACCGACCTCGCCGCCAAGGTCCTCCGCGCGCGCGACCCTCACGAGTAAATAATACTCCCCCCCGACCCTTGTCCGATGAAGCGTCAGCCCGCGCCGCAGCTGAGCGCGTAGCTTTAAATTCCCCGTCTAATAATAATATATCAGTGATCCAGCCTGTCCCATCTTGCTGTCCCCCCCTCAGCGACGCCCTAAGCCGAGGTTCGTACCCCACAGGGGGTGCCCTTAGCGAGCGTTCGCCTAATTTTAATTTAGAATAGTTGCTCCTGGCTGGAGGCTTTGAGTGTAGTGCTTAAGGCAGCCACAGGATTGTTCGGTTGAGCAGTAAATACCTTAGTGGTATACCTGCGAGATGCCATAGTTAAAAAAAAAAAAATCACTTCCACCCGACATTAGGGACTGCCAAACTGTTGCTGTATTTAAAAGAAGAGTGAAAGAACACTATCTTTCCACTTCGTCATAGTTGCGTAGGTATTTATGTTGTATTTTATTTATTTTAGAAGTATGTATGTATGTATGTTCGTAATTATATTGTCATAAAATTTGTTTTATTTTATTGAGTGAATTGTTTTGATTTTATGTATTTTACTTTCTCTCTACTCTTACACACGGTGTCTACATCTCTTTTTACCCTCTGTCCTATCGCAGGTATGCTGGAAGAGATTTTTTTAGAAATAAGCATCACCTTTGTACATATTTTTCTGTTCTTTTCATCTTGTCTGTTTATTTATGTGCGTACCTAGATGGTTAAATAAATAAATGACAATTTAAAGAACTTTATTCTTTGTCAAATGATCAAAAAATTTGGAAATTTGTAGTTCATCTCCTCCATAATGCGCAGGAACCAAAATTATTACATTTTTTGAAAATACAAATAGACTCGATTTAAAAAAAGTCCCTTTTTGCAAGTCGACGGTTTGCAAAAGTCTCGAAACATGTACATGTTGAATGTTTTCTGGTGCAAACGCATAGAAAAGATGTTTCGCCAGTGCAAACGCACAGCTATGTCAATGCATTTTGCCGAGCCGATTCGGTTCAGTCACAGAGCATAGGCTCAGTTGCCAAAACGGGAAAAAAAAAACTCTTTTGTAATTTTGTAGTACCTATTTTTTTTTTTTTTTGTTTTTTTTTTTGTGGCTTCGCACGTTTTGTGCATTTAGCCAATGTTAGTACCTATTTTGTGCACGTGATTTTGTGCTATCACAGACTACATAAAGAGATAATAAAATTCGGAATTTTAATTCGATTCCAGATTTGACAATTTCAGTGTTGCAACGTTATGACAAGTACTAAATAGTGACGTTGCGAAATTATTCGATATGGAAATGGAATATTTCCAGATCGATTCTTCTCGTTTATAATTTTACTCTCGTAAACTAAGTATATCAGGAAATTAAATATTTCTGAACCGATAATTTAGTTTTGTCGATTAATTAACGATCTGAGACTTTTCTTTTATAATTGTGTGTGAAATAAATAAAAAAATGTGATCATGAAGGAACATGACAAATAAACAGATAGATGTTTTATGGTAATAATTTATTTTATAAATTGTCGCCGTCATCGCTATCGCTGTCACTTTCTGTAACATTTATTATAAATGTGTCTGTGATATTGTCAATTAACATATCTAGCCTACTAATTTTTTCCTCTTCTTTGACAACATGGGATACGCATTTAGACCATTCGGTAGCCGTCATTTTTTTAATGCCTTCCTGAAATAAATTTCTCACGTCTGTCAATTTGAAGGTTTTATTATTTTGAGCTACATGCCCCTTTACCTGCGCCCATATCAATTCAATAGGGTTTAGCTCGCAATGGTAAGGAGGCAGTCTTAAAACCGTGATCCCATGTTGTGCTGCCATTTCGTCTACAGCGTACTTATTAAAAGATTCGTTATGTGGAATCAGTTCTAAAAGCGTAGCTTTAACCATATCTGGTTCGTAATGAATATTTTTATTTAAAAGCCAATCTTGAATGGCAGCTTTTTTCCAGCTCATTTTTGGTGCCGTTTCCAATTTTCGGGAGTGGTAAGGTGCATTATCCATCACCACAATTGAGTTTGGTCTTAATTTTGGTAAGACTCCAGCGAACCACTCATCAAAACAAACTGCATTCATCTCATCATGGTAATCTTCACAATTTTTCTTCAAAAATCATGAGCCCCTCTTCCAGGAAGCCTTCTTCACTACCTATATGGCTAATTATGAGACGTTTGCCTTTTCCAGATGGATTTTTTAATCCAGTGGTCAGTCCCTCCAAAAACGCTTGTCGAGATGATGTGACTTTCTTGTCCACCCAAGTTTTTTTTACAGTATGACATTAAAATAAATATAGTACATGAACATTCAATATTACTATTAAATTTAATGTAAAATGTATATAAATTCATTTTGTGTATAAATGTTAGCCTTACCCAAGTTTCATCTTGATAATATATATATCTCTCTTCTCGTCGAAACTGACATATAGATCGCAAGTAACGCTGGCACCATGTTATTATATCATTTCGATCAATAAGTGTGCTCTTGCGTGACCGTGCAACAAATTTAAAATTAAGATGCTTCAAAATTTTTCTGAGGGTGTCTTTGAAATCTTGGGCATTTCTGAATCATCTTTCATCACTTGTAAAATCGAAAGTAGTAAATTTTATAATAGTTTGGAATCATTACTTATACATAAAAGATGTAGGTATAAAATAATACTGTCTGACTGATTGACTAACCTTTGCAATGGTTGGAGGTTCATTTCGGTAAAAGAACTGATGAACAATTCTTCGTATTGCAGAGAATGTAAATTCATCAATTTTATCTTTGAAACTTCGCTTTGGTCCAGTTTTTTAGGAGTTGGCGGCGCACCTTTATTTACTTCCTTCAAAACGTTACAAACAGATCGTGAGGTTATTCCCAATATGTCAGCAACTTTGATCATATATTCATTTTCTTCCACAACTTCAATTGCGCAGAAATTTCATTTTTCACGTTTTTGTAGGCGTTGCGGATCATTACTTTTTCAGTAACAGTGAAAGCTTTTCGTGGACGTTTTTTTCTTGGGGACAAGAAAACATCCACGTCTTTTTGTGATGTACTTGGCTGAGGATCCATTTTGATGGAAAACCAAAACAAATAGATTCACTCAAAGTTCACAAAAAACTATAAACGTAACAACAAACACAACGTAACAACACTTTAACAAAAACCCAACAAAATAACAAAATATCGATTCGCAATGAAATAAGATATTCGTGCAGTCAGACTGGGAGAATGAAGCCGAATGACACGATAAACAAAATGGCGATAGCTGCACGAGCGCGCACGGGTTGCCAATACTGAAAACTATCTAGGCTCTTTTATTATAAGTTTTGTTTTTAATATAAAAACAAAAATATTAACTTTTTATAAAATAGAGCAGCGATTACTAATTAATAAATAATTATTATGAATAATTATGTATTTATTTAAATAAAAATCAATAATTTAGTCTTTAATTGGCACACTGATGGCACACACACTGATTGTTTATCGATTTTTGTGTTCATCACTACACTATTATATGTGGTATCATTATTTCACAAAATGACAGTAGCTAATGTCAAATCTGGAATCGAATTAAAATTCCGAGATATACGTATTTTGTGAAGTGCGTAGGTACATAATCTCTCGCTTCTACTTCCCATGGGGGTTGGCAGAAACTAACAGAACGCCACCTGCTACGATCCTTATCCATCCTTTTTTTGTGAAGTAATAACGATTAATACACTATTTATATGTATCCCTATGTAGTCTGTGATTTATATGCTCTGTGGAATGTACTAAATGGTGTCGCAACGCAACAGTGTACGTGTTGTTGTGTTACTTTTTGAGTTTTAAGATGGAAAAACTGCCAATGTGTAGGATATGTTTAGCGGAGAATGTCCGTATGTATGTAGTGGTCAACAGGAACTTACATGAACTATATGAGAAGCTGACTGATATCCCAGTAAGTTGATATTTTTAATAAGGTTTATGTACATTAACTACTAGGTTTTAAGTGCCTCTCTTACACGAAGATTTAGGCTCCAGTGCTTCCTTAAAACAGCATGATGAAACTTGGACAAGAGCAAGAGTTGGGATCAATGCTCATGCCTTCCACCACCAACTGTTAGCTTGGACAGCATTACTATATAGAATAGAAGTATTTTCTTCATAAAAACAAAATAGTGCCAGACAAATTTTGTTGCAGTTTGTAACTGAAGACAGTAGACCGATTCTTGCTTGTTTCTTTTGCTGCGCTAAACTAAAGCAATGCTACCGATTACTGACACAATGTCTGGAAGCCGAAGAAATGCTGGCTCAGATGATGAATGTCGATTATGAGGTGAGGTATTCTTCAACAACCATTTATTCTTATAATTTCAGTGTAATGTGGAAATGATTCCTCTCAAGCTATACCTATTGTGTCTGAATTGCATGCCAAGTATACCATTGAGTGTTGGACTTTTGTCAAATGTGTGCATGTACATGTTAAATACTCCATTAATACTGCTACAACTTATGTATGAACTTGTATGTGACAGTTTGATAACAGTGCTCTCTCATGTCAGAGTGATCTATGCAACAATAGCTTGTGCAGTGGTCAGTGTGGTATCATTGGACGTACATATGTGTCCTCACTTGTGGAGGCTCTTAAGTGACTAGTATCATGAGAAAAGGTTTGTGCTAGTGGGACTGTGGTCACCAACATATTTTTCTAATAATATAATCATCTTTTTACAGCCTAATCCTTTAATAAACCAAGACCACTTTTCGAGTGGGTTTATTAAATCTCCAATAGTGCACATAAGTATAGATGATGAATGTCGAACAGGAAGCATTGCTATCAAAGAAGAATTACCAGCTGTTTGTGAGAGACTATATGATATTATTGAGCAAAAGAAGGAACATCAAAGTGTTGGTATGTTTTTAAGAACATATAATAATAACAATAAATCATATCCTAAAACAAATTAAGATATAATCTATTTATTTGATATTAGCTTCTGCCCGCATGACATTTCGGCCCCCGACCCGCATTACCAGTTTGCGCTATTACTTTGTTTACGCTTATCATTCTTTCTGGCGTTTGTCTTTTTGCTCGGCTCCTAAGGGGCGGGACATACACAAGTGGCGAGGGGCGCAAAAGAAAGAACAGCCTTGATGAAAAACAAATGGCAGTATCACACATTTAGCCATCGAATCTTTTGTTAAAATATTTACAGAATGGTAACACTAAATATCACTAAAATTGTGAGCTACACGTTGTATCTGCTAGCCCTGGGTGTTTTTTCATAACGATGAGCATTCTCCTTTTACCTCCTTATAATATTAATATTCATTATTAATAAGTGTAAGTAAATAACTATAGATTGATCAAGACATTTTTGCTCTATTTGGAACTTTGGCAGTGTTAAGTTTAATTGAACTTAACGGTAACTACATTATGTTGTAAAATGTATGACAGTTTTTGTTTACTTACAGAGCTAGAACTGGAAAATTTAGACAGTAACTGTCTAGATGCAGCAGATATACTCCATTCTGAATCTGATTTAGAAGATGATGTGCCTCTAATGGAGTTTAAAACTGAAGTGGATGAAGAAGAAGTATCTAACAAGAAACGAAGAGCTAGCGAAACGAAAAGTAAGTGTTAGTTAGTTAATGTATAGGCAAGCAAACAGACCCTATTACGATATGATTGCTGCTGTGAAACCATAAATGGAAGTAAAATAAAGAGTAGGTACATACTATCGACATAATATCGTAAAGTAACAGTTATGGGTAAAATAAAGCAATATGCCACTTCAACAATATTCTAAGAACAATATTACAAGTGTCAGAAATTGATTCCCATGAAATTATAGGTGAATAGAGGGAGGCAGAGTGCCAAAAAAATGGTAAAAATCAGTTTTTCGCTTCTAGAGCAAAAACTACAGCTCGGAAAAAAAGTTAAATCTAACAAATGTGCGCAATTAAAAAACAAAGAGTCTGAAAACTGTTATGAAGTTAACGAACCAAACTATGGGTTTCAATTTAAATTTGTATAAAAGTTTGTATTATGTTTATTTCAAAGGCGTCTTGAATACTATGCAGTTTATGAGTCCGTCAATGTATATATAACTTCCCCGACATCAATCGTTTGGCAAGTGGTCCGCCAGACACGACACCCGTGAGGATCCTCCCTTTTCTATAGGAGTGAACTTTAGACCCTGCTCCTCATACCTCTAAATTACTGTTAATTCCTTTTTATACTATAATCAACACTAAGAAATAGGTATACCTAGTCTTGCCATAAATATTGTCATGAAGATTTTTTTATTTTATTGCAAATAATATTTATTACTTTTACAGTGTGTTAGTTTAATACATAAATATAAAACATTTTAAAATATAAAAAGCTTATTCGAAGTGGTCTCCATTGGCTGCAATACAGTCCTTTAAACGTCGAGGCCAGTTATCAATAGAAGCACGCACTCTTTCCATGGGAAAATTCTTCACTGCCAATCGTATGGATTGTTTTAGGGACTCCAAATTATCATGGCGTTTAGAGTAAGCCGTACTCTCTAAAACTGACCATAAATCATAATCCAGCGGACTAAGATCGGGACTAGACGACGGCCAGTCTTCAGCTCTGATGAAGTCCGAAACGTTCACTTCCAGCCAAGACTGCGTGGACCGAGCTTTATGACCCGGCGCCGAGTCTTGTTGGAAGGACCATACTTGGTTATTGAATATGGTGTTGTTAAGGGGCTTAACTACCTTCTCAAGAATGGTATCTTGGTACACTTGTGCCGATATTTTGATACCTTTTTCACAAAAATATGGCTCTGTCACTCCTTCATAGCTAACACCCCACCAAACCATCACTGAAGTCGGATAATGCCCACGTTGCACTCTGTCGACTAATTGGGAAGCTTCCTTAGAGCTTTGAGCATAAATACGGTCATTTTGTTTGTTAAAATTAGGGATGCATCGATACGCCTTTTCGCCGATACGATACCGATACTGATACTCTTATAAAAATATCGGCGATACCGATACCGATACGCTTACTGTGAATTATCAATTATCGAAATTTCAAAATGATTCCATATCGCACTTTTGTGTTTTGAAGTTGACATGACTGCTGATTATTTTATTTCACTCAAACAACACGAATGTATGACAAATTCTAAGCGCGACAACGGTCGTCGGTCAACCTAGCGAAATATTACTGATATGCGAGTGCGAGGCCAAAGCGGGCGGGAGAAACAGTACACGGGGTTTCCCCGAGCATAGTTCGTGCCTCATAAGCAACGAAATAGACGCGAGGCCAAAGCGGGCGGGAGAAACAAGACACTCACAAACGCGGGGTTTCCCCGAGCATAGTTCATGCCTCGTTTGCAACGAAATAGACGAGACAACACGCTCGTTTACACTACATTTTTTAGTTAAAAAGTATCGTTGAATCGGTCATAAAAATATCGTCGATACCGATATATCGGCTAACCCGAAGTATCGCCGATATATCGGTATCGGTATCGGATGCATCCCTAGTTAAAATGTTGCTCAATTGTAAAGATTTTCTCATCCGTAAACAAAAAAATTCTATGACCTCCCTTTGCGTACCGCTTCAGTAGTTGTTTCGATTTTACCACCCTATTCTTTTTTTAATTACCAGTTAAAAAACTTATTCACAAAAAAATAAACCGACTTCCAAAAGAAACACTACTAAGTGAAAAATAACTTTGATTGCGGAAGTCGGTGTCTTGGGTTTTTTATTTTCGTTTTTTTGCCACCGACTTCCGAAATCAAAGTTATTTTTCACTTAGTAGTGTTTTTTTGGAAGTTGGTTTTATTTTATATACTAAACAAAAAAATAATTATCTTAATCAATTCATAATTGGCGGAGTAATCGCGTAACAAACATACAAAAAACAAAAATGACCAGTGCGTCTCTTATAGGCTGCAAGTCCTAAGTCATCTTTTAAAATACGCGACATGGTTCTGGGTGCTATCTTCATCTCCCGAGATAAAATCTTTTGCTTTCGGACAGGATTTCTTCGAACTCTTTCGCTTACTGCTTTGACCACCTTTTTCGTACGAACACTACGTGGACGACCAGATCTTTTTCCGTCACAAACAGAGGTCTCATTGTACCTATTAATAGCCCGGTACCTACACAAACATTTGACTAATACCAAGCGTATGGAATTTTTTTTAAATTGAATTTGGCTCCATACCAACTTTGTGTAATGCAATCACAGCGATTCGGTTCTCTTTATCACCCCACTCCATTTTAATATCGCAAAATATTGTAGAATGTATTGGCGCCAAAATTAGAAAACTCAATGAAAAATCGTATAAAAATTACAGATTCCAAATTCAAATGTAATATCTTTCTTATATTTAATTGTAACAGTATTTATGGCCAGACTAAGTATATTACATTTTTTAGTCTAGCCAACTCGTTTATTTTATTATATATAACTATTTAAATAGTCAAGTAATAAAAAACACAACAATTAATAAATCAAACTTTACTGTATGATTCAATGTCAACAGAAATTCTGCCTTTTCGGTCCTAGTGTGAATCATGTAAAGCACAATTATTTTGATTTATGTGCATGTCAATCTTCTTCCAACATTGTACTTACCAGATTTATAATCACAGGGACGACCGTTGCGAAGAAACCAGAACTAGACCCGCGAAGAACAAAACTAGAAGATGCAATAACAGCTGGGCAAACGAAAAAAGAAAAATCAGTCTCGAAAGATATCCGGAAAACTCAAAAATGTCCGTCCGAACCTGGCACTCATTTCAAAGAGCCTAACAAATGTGATCAGCGTAATTTCAATCAAGTAAAAAAAATGGTTCATACTCGTACACAAATTTGTGAAAAACCCGTATGTGATGTATATGAACGTAGTTTTAGTATCGAAAGTAATTTAACAAAACACAATAGAAAAAAATCTTATAAGTGTGATGTATGTCAGCGTAGTTTTAGTCAAAAATATGATCTTATTAGACATATTATAATACACACTGGTGAAAAACCTTATAAGTGTGATGTATGTCAGCGTAGTTTTAGACTAAAGGCTATTTTAACAAACCATATTCGTATACACACCGGTGAAAAACCTTATAAGTGTGATGTATGTCAGCGTAGTTTTAGACTAAAGGCTATTTTAACAAAACATATTCGTATACACTCTGGTGAAAAACCTTATATGTGTGATGTATGTCAGCGAAGTTTTAGTCATAAGGGTGGCTTAACAATACATAGTCGAATACACACTGGTGAAATACCTTATAAGTGTGATGTATGTCAGCGTAGTTTTAGACAAAAAAATAATTTTACTAGACATATCATAATACACACTGGTGAAAAACCTTATAAGTGTGATGTTTGTCAGCAAAGTTTTAGTCAAAAGAGTACTTTAACAAAACATATTCGTATACACACTGGTGAAAAACCTTATAAGTGTGATTTATGTCAGCGTAGCTTTAGGCAAAAGGTTGATTTAACAAATCATATTCGTGTACACACTGGTGAAAAACCTTACACGTGTGATTTATGTCAGCGTAGCTTTAGGCAAAAGAGTAATTTAGTAAAACATATTCGTATACACTGGTGAAAAACCTAATAAGTGTGATGTATAATATCTGCGAAGTTTTAATAAAAAGGATAATTTAACAAATCATATTCGTGTACACACTGGTGAAAAACCTTTAAAGTGTGATGTATGTCAGCGTAGCTTTAGTGAAAAGAGTAATTTAACAAAACATATTCGTATACACAGTGGTGAAAAACCTTAAGTGTGATGTATGCCAGCGTAGTTTTAATTTTTTTTTAATAATTTGTATACGAGGCATGCCTTTTAAGTGCTGTCGTTTCTATATTTCCCGGCAATTTTGAATTTGGAACTGTTCTATATTCGAATGTGTTTAAATTTTGAATCTCAAAACAGTTGAACGTATTAGGATTAATGCTATTGTTTAGTCACAGCGTCGATTGGAATCTGCCAGGTTACGTACGAAAATGAATCTTTCTAAGCCGCAGGCCACGCTAGAGCCACTGCGGTGAGCGGGGGCGACCTGCGGGGGCGGGAGGAGTAAAGACGCTGCGTCTGGCCGCTGTAGTGTGCCACGTTGAAGCGGCCGCGTGACACGTGGTTTTTATCTGCTATTATTGCGCGGGGTTTAAGATGAGTTTGTCTAAATTGGAACTTTCATGTTTAGTAGGAAGTATTTTTTTTTGCACAGGATATATTACAAATAAAAATGGGGGTTCATGATTTAAACATAAACAGGCATCAGTTTGGTGAATACCGTAGAGGCGTAGACTGTACGATGAATTACGCCAATATCCACAAAAGTTTTGGGAATACACAAGGATGTCTACAGATACTTTTGATTACATACTAAGTGCAATAGCTCCTGTTTTGAAGAGAAATCATACTAACTTTCACCCCCCCCCCCCATTGAAGTTGCTGAGAAATTATTTTTAACTTTGAGGTCAGTAGATGCCAACAAGCATTATTTTTAATATAAAAAAATACAGCTATTGTTAGTTTCTTATTTATTACTCAAATCACAGTATCTGAAGACTTCTTTTCTCCGTTTAAACGCAATTTATAATCAAATCCACATAAAGTCTATGAAATCAATTTATAAATTGAATCAATAATCCTCCTACGAAGATTGTGAGCGGTATCCGTATGACGAGAACTATAACAAGCAGAATTTAGTTCCTCCAAGAGTGCATTATTGTAATTACAATTGCGTAATAAGTTTAATAATGCACTCCTGGAGGAACTAAATTCTGCTTGTTATAGTTCTCGTCATACGGATACCGCTCACAATATTCGTAGGAGGATTATTGATTCAATTTATAAATTGATTTCATAGACTTTATGTGGATTTGATTATAAATTGCGTTTGCGTTAATAAGTGGTAATTTTTCAATTTCCGGCAAAAGACTCATTAAAAAATGATAATCCTGGGATTTTTGAACATCATCTGTATTGCGACGTACTGACTCATTTTCAAGCAGTTTTAATTTCTTTCTGATTTCTAAGTATTGTTCTCGAAGGTCTTGTGGAGTACGCTTTCTTTTTGATATTCTTGCTACATCATCATATTTATAATCTAAAAAAAAAAAACTTTATTTTCTCAAATAAATAAATAATTATTTTTACTCTTTGGTTTTATTTTGTGTTTCCCTTGTTTATTCGTAATAAAACTATAAAACAAAATATAAGGGTAAACTGCAAAAATGTACTTTTAAAGGAAAACATTACTTTCGAATATACTTAATTATTGTCACATTTTTAGGGTTCCATAGTCAACAAGGAACCATTATAGTTTCGCCATGTCCGTCCGTCTGTCTTTCTGTCTGTCTGTCCGCAGTTTAGCTCAAAAACTATTCGTACTAGAAAGTTATACTAAATTACAACTTTCTAATACCAATAGTTTTTGAGCTAAACTGCGGACAGACAGACAGACATACTAAATTACGAGTATACACGTTAATGACGCCAAAAAAGTAGTAAAATAAAGTTTTGAAAAAAACAATTATTTAGGGTACCTCCCCTACACGTAAAGTGGGGATGATATTTTTTTTTCGTCATTCCCATAGTGTGGGATATCGTTGGATAGGTCTTTCAAAAATATTAGGGGTTTGCGAAGACCGTTTTTTGATTAAGCAATCCGTTCGTGACTTATCAAGCTTTAAAGTACCAATTTTCGTTACAAGTCAAGTGTCCCCCCCTCTACCAACTAAACGGTTGTAGTTAGAAATTCAAATGTCACAGGAGTAGTACCTATATATAACAAAGTTTAAAGGAAAACTATCACACTTAAGTGGGCTTTACAAGTTTACGAGTAATAATCGACCAACTTAAATTTGCGGTTACAAAAACATGTTCTCACATATATTCCGTATGGGAGAACATGTTTTTCAATTACAACGTTAAGTTTGTTCTTACGATTCATTCTTTCCAACTACGGAACCCTTCATTGTGCGTGGTCCGACACGCACTTGGCCGGTTTTTTTTAGACTTAGCCAGTTTAAGAAATAATAAAAATCTTAATTCAGGTGGCCATTACTTTTTTAAATGTTTAGGCATCTCAAAAAATGTGACAATAATAAAGTATAATCGAAAGTAATGTTTTGCTAAACACACACACACAAGGCGGGTGCGTGTAGGGCGCTGATCGCGACGGCAGTGCGGTGGGCTTGTATTATATTGTAATTCCTTATATTATATGCATGTCAGCACACGGAACACGTGCGCGGCTCCCACACCCGACCCGATCCGCGCTCGCTTTGTATGTGTGTTGAGCTTAATAATACAAAAACCATATCAGTTAACCGTAATAATTCACAACTGTTCGCTATTTTAAAGCGCCATAAGTTTTTTAATTGCGAAATTATAATCTATACACCTATTGCCAGTGATCTGATTGAAGGTTTAATTAAACTATTTACGTCTAGTCTGTTGTACTGACAAGTTCTTTGAGTTTTTTATTTATAGCAATTTAATATGTCAATATTCACGATTAAAAAACACCAAAAATCATTGATGTACATTAAATTCTATAACTATGCCGACGTCCATTCAAAAATTGGCCATGCCCTTTAAAAAATATTTTGACACAACTAAATCGAATTTGACAATTGCGACTCCACGCGGTACATACTTGTTTGCCCTACCCCGTGAATTTTTTTAGAGCCGGAGTCGCGCAGTGGGGGCAGCCTCGACGTGTTTTTGGAATTTTTCACTTTTTGTATGGAAAAAAAAAACCTACGTGTTGAGTATTAGGGGTATAAGGGTCCTATAAAGGGGGTCGAAATTTTCATTATTTTTGCGATAGGATACACCATTTTCGAGATACGAGTATAAGCAAAAGAAAAGAAAAAAAACCAGTACAGTACTGTTTTTGCACCCGAAGTCGAGATGTTCGTGTGAATTTTAGTTCATGACAACTAATAATATTCCACACCATTTTCAGTGGCGATAAAAAATGGACAGAAATACTAATGCCCGTTTTCACCGACAACTAAGTGACACTTAAATTAATCCCTAATTAAAAGTGTACTGTTTGATTTTCAACGCTAGATTCAGCGCTGAGAGTTGAAAATCCAACAGTGCACTTTTAATTAGGGATTCATTTAAGTGTCACTTAATTGTTGGTGAAAACGGGCATTAGACAATTAAAATTTTCTTCTTCTACTTTGGTTAGGTGGCGAACGGTAGTCAGAAAAACAATTTCGAAAATGCCAAGTTAGTTTAAAGATATGATGCTAGTCAAAACAAAACAGCTAAACTGTCATTTTTGACAGCGCTTACGGTGATATTAATAAAAGGTATGGTCGGCGTTATCGCAAGATGGCGTATGTCATGACGTCATCTATGACTGTTCAAGGCACAACGTTATCGTGCCTACGTTAATACGGTACGGTTGTTAGCGCGCTCAAATCGATTACAGCGTAACTGGGAATGCACGCTAAGTCATTCATTTGTCATTATGTACGAGATTACCAATTTAAATGCAATTTCTTTTAATGGAGTGTCAGTGGCTGACCATTGGAGTCATAATGACGCCAATATTTTAATAGATTACCAAACTTGTCAAAATCAACAATTATGAAATCAATGATAGACCATTCTGATAAATAGCAGACTTGAGGCCCAGATGTGTATAATGTCACGTTACGAAAGAAGTATTCTTAATGAATTTCTTTTTGGTGCTATTTTAAACAAAAACAAAACACAACGGAACAGGTCACTAACAAGGTCAGGTCGCGCGCGGCTCGCTAACGGTAAAATAATAAAAAAACAAAATGCCAATCAAAAATTGAAAATAAACTTATTTTCAATGCGATTTTTCATTCGCGCAATTTCGTTTCCGATCCTGGCCGAGCCGAGGCCCGAGCGAGCCCAACAGCCCGAGTTCTTTATTTCATTCAACTCGCAACGATTTGAGTGAGATGCAATGCATGATGCAACACCGAACCGAACGAACGGCGCGCGCGCATGACTCGTCAACTCGTGAGGCCGGCGCGTGCCGTGCGGTGTGAGTTGTTAAAAACTGAATTCGAGTTGACTCGTTTGCGGTTTGATTCGAGTAATCGAATCGAATAACTCGACTCGTCCATCGCTACTCTAGACCTATTTTGCTCTACCGGGGCTCATTCTCTTTGTTTTTTTATTGCGCACATTTGTTACATTTAACTTTTTTGTCCGAACTGTAGTTTTTGCTCTAGATGCGAAAATCTGGTTTTTACCATTCTTACCAATTTTTTTGGCACCCTGCCTCCCTCTATAATTTTTATGGGAATCAATTACAGTCACTTGAATCTTCACAAAAAAAAAAAACACGGTCCAATAGGAATTTCATGGAATTTTCAAGATTTTTTCGCTAATTCTATCTGACTATGTGGAGTATTTAACATTATAATAATTGTTAACACCTACATTTGATAAAAGCATACACATCAACATTCAACACTCAATGGTATGGTTGGAGTGAAATCCAGACAATAGGGATGAGCTTGAGAGTAATCACTTCCACATTGTACTGAAATTGGAAATTATGAGAATTAATGGCTGTTGAAGAATACCTCACCTCATAATCTTTATTCATCATCTGAGCGAACAACTCTTCAGCTTCCAGACTTTTCTCAGTAATCGATAGCATTGTTTTAGTTTAGCGCAGCACAAGAAACAAGCAAGAATTGGCCTTATGTCTCCAGTTACAAACTGCAACAAAATTGGTCTTACACTATTTTGTTTATATGAAAAAAAAATACTTCCAATACAGAGAAGGCGTGAGATTTTCAGATTTACATAAGTCCAGGATTTCGCACCCGCTATCTAATTACGCAACACATTTTCAATAAAAATTGAGTGGAATTGATATCATTTATTATACGAAGGGCTTCGTTCGAAGATATAACATTTACAATGCAGCTTCGTCACGTTAGTCGACAACCATACGCATATTTAGAGCTGAAAGCAAAAACTAAACGCACAAGTATAGCTACTACACTCTATATGTCATCTGTCATTATTTTAGAGTAAGAAGAGAATCTCAATTTTTCTGGGGTAGGGTAGGGAGGGTTCCTTATGTCTATCAGGACCCAGGACCAGACCTGCATGATTTACTGTGCAGTTAGGTATTTTTATAATTATTTTTTAAAAGTCAAAGTTTTTTAAAACATTTAAGACTTTACTTGGGGTCCCAGCTAGTTTCATACTTGGCCCCATAGAAACCTTTAAGTAGGTAGCCTCTTGTTGCGGTCATAACCCCCATGTTTGAGTCTACTGCGATAGCAAGAGCTGACTTAAGTTAATTTAAAGACCCCATAGAAGGCCCTTATCTTGAATTGCTTGGTAAAAAAAAAATATAATTTTGATTTAGATTGGTACCTATAGATGTTGTAAATGGTAAGTACTTTGTTTTTGACAAATGTCCCACCATAATAAATTTATAGGTGAAATTGTATTGTTCCATGGTATTATTTGAAAGAGAACTTAAATTAACTACAAACAAATGAACTTAGATAGCTAGTCTTAGCCCTGCCTTCCGGATAATATCCCGGTGGAGATGTAGAGGGTGATTCTGTCAGGCTTATGACGGCTAGTATGCCATAACCATAATGCCTGTCAATTTTCCATTCTTAATTTTTTGTTAATATCTTAATAATAGGCAAAATGGGCACAAAAACGCGTAGTAAAAATGTAGCAAATGTGCTTGTACCAAGACATGGTAAAAGCATAGACTACAGTATCAGCATCAGCATCGGCATCAGGGCCGGTTTTCAGGATATGTAAGATTGACGTTTTTGCATTAATTCTTGAAGTAAAAGTCAATACCTATCAGGTTGACCAAACTGATTAAATGAGTCACAAATTGTACTGGAATGTGGAGGTATTTATTTTCTACTTTATGTAAGTATTGGCTGTATTTAAGAAGCAAATAGCCAAGTTGCTTCATGTAAGAAGCAAATAGCCAAAGTTTATCTTCACACCATTGGTAAATAGGCTTCTGGCAAAGTTATTTAAATGTAGGTACTGAATACCTCCCATTTTATTATTATTAATAATGGCACTTATTATCAACATGTAACAATATATGTGAATATTGTATATTTTTAACACTCATTTTTAAGGTAAAAATATGACAAGTTGTTCTAGATGATTTATGTGATAAGTACTTATAATTTTTTAGTCTCTTTCCAGAATCCATGAACCATATTATCATTACAAATGGCCCCCCACCCACTTCTTGACCTGTAAATATTTCCGAATCATATATTGAGTATGCAATACTTTTTATGTGTAAACTATTGATATTATCAGCCCACCGCTGTAGATCTAGTTTAATATCTGGGTGAATGATAATCTTTTTATCAGCCTTTACTTTAAAGTAAACCATGATATTTATGATTATTATGGTGTAATAGTTTTGTGGTCTAACAGTTTTGTGTTAAGCCTAACATATGTACTTGCCAGGCATCAGGCATGTGGCAGTCAATGTTCCTATTAACTGAGTATGATCTAATTATACTATTTTCTTAATTTATATCAAAGCTGGAATTTTGGAAATTGCAATTGTTTCATTAACATTTTTCCAAACATGTTTTATAATCAGAATCAATGCACAAGAGGTCATCAAAGTCTTGTATTGATTTTTAAATTGTTTAACCACAGTTCTCATAATCTTAGAGAACACATAAGGTGCAGAACACAAGACATATGGGAATGCATTAAATCTGTATAATTTATCATGCTCAAAGCATCAATACTTCCTGTGAACTGGATTACTATTTAACATTAGATAGCATTCTTTTAAATCAATAGTCTCCTGGAGAAATTACACAGCATTATTATTACTGCAGTTACAAATTTGTTAGCAGGCTTAAGGTTTATAATAAATCTTTTGCTACCCTTTAGTTTTTGGAAATAAAACACATAAGGTGCAAGGAGAAATTGCACCTAATGCCAGCAGATTATTAATGGCGGTATGCATATCAGGATCATTTATAATATCATTTTTTAATGACTGTTGAGATTGTGACTTATAAGGTGTGTCAATAAAAGGTATTGAGTATCCATTGACATGTTTCAATATTGAAACATCATCAGATGCTTTGCCAACAAGGTAAAAAATATTTAATCTTCCAACATGACTAACTCTAGTATCGAGCATGAGTCTTGTCCTGTGGGGTTTTGGGCTTTGTCACAGCATGCTGTGGCTGGTACTGGTTGTATTGTTATTTGATATTTCCTTGCTTGATATGATAACTGTGGTTTCTTGTGTCCCAGCCTCAAATTTGTCCTCTGTTGGTTGTATGTGTGTAACCAAGTGAACCACTCAAGTTTCCCTGACGGGTTGTGGTAAAAGTAGTTGGCTTGTTTATAGATTGGCCTGTTCTTTGGTAAGCTTGTAGGACTTTTTATCTTTTGAAATAGGCTGTTACCATGAAGGTAAGATTACAATAAAGGTGATTATCTGTTTCTAATTATTTGACGGTATCTACATACGCATTTCTGGCCAGGACGGGGAAAATAAGGTTTTTTCCAATGTTTTGATTGAGTGAAGTGTAATTCTGTTAACATCCTTCTAGCGTCACTGAGCTGGGTGATCTCTATCATTATTATTGTTGTTGATTAACATAGATAATGCAACACCTAAAATGGTGAGTCCCTTCTTCAAAATTGTATTTCAAATACAGGTTAAGTCGTTGTTTAATGCTCATTTGTATGCATATTAATGCATCAATTC
This sequence comes from Xanthia togata, assembly GCA_963853775.1. Taxonomy (NCBI): domain Eukaryota; kingdom Metazoa; phylum Arthropoda; class Insecta; order Lepidoptera; family Noctuidae; genus Xanthia; species Xanthia togata. The sequence goes on from OY970815.1 coordinate 4,764,163, forward strand.
CCATAATGCTTGCAGCACATCCAGGGATAAAACATTAGTAGGTGCAGTGTCTAGCACAGGTGCTCGGTCAGGCTCAGGTAGAGCGTCAGTTACAGGCATAGCTGTATTAGAGTTATCCGGATTTGTGTCAAATGGAACTGGTGGTTCGACACAGTCATCAAGTACCTAGATATCTGCAAAAAGATAGATTTGACCCCGACAATGTACCATAATATACATACCTAAGCGTAGCCTCTCGGACTACACTATTAAAATAGGTAAATGATAAAACTAGTGCGTTTATCTCGTAAATGCCCCGAATTATTTGTTCGCGTCAATGCATCTCGTACATTATCCGCGAGGTACAATAAATATCGTTTATAAGCCATGTAAGATACTTACGTTTTTACTGTATAAAACTTTTAAGACAACGATATAACTCGTCCGTTTATCTCGTAAACGCCCCGAATTATTTGTTCGCGTCAATGCATCTCGTACATTACCCGCGTGTTACATTGTTTTATCTTGTGAAGAAAAACTGATGAATCGGTGTTGTACCGGTGTCGTTTCATGTAGGTAGTCTTCGGATTTTTTGAAGATAATATTCTTTTCCATGTTTTCGTTTCGGCATGATAACTTATGCCAACTTTAAACACACTTTAAACTAGTTTTAAACACTATAATTAATATTCTTTGGGAATTACAACGTATTGGTTGCCGCGCAAACGTAAAGAATGACAGATGACATATAGAGTGTAGTAGCTATACTTGTGCGCTTAGTTTTTGCTTTCAGCTCTAAATATGCGTATGGTTGTCGACTAACGTGACGAAGCTGCATTGTAAATGTTATATCGAGAACGAGAACGAAGCCTGAAGTATAATCTCCTTAATTATTACGAAATTATGTAAGTGAACATCGTTTTAATAAATTGTAAATGTGTTTTTGTGTAAAACCTCAATGATAAATCAATAATAGTGATATATTAAAATAATATCGAAGCGGTCGATAAATTAATAATATTCGGAAAGTTATCCGCCCTTAAGACGACCCACTGACCAAGTTCTCTTCTGTTACAACCTAATAAAGATATATAATTATGATATTTCAGAAACGAGGTATTTTATTGAAAGACAAATTCGTACCTCGTACTGTATCCATTGTACTGAGCATAGAAGACAGTGGATTATGTAAGGAAATCAATGAACATATACCACACCACCATCTAAGGTAGGTACATAAGTAATAACAATATTATTTTATTTCTAAGTGTTGAACATTGAATGTGTGTTTAGCACAATGTTTTATTTATTTAAACATACATACGTGTTATGTTGGTGACTACGAAATGCACCATCAAACATAAACTTTCATACATTTAATAAAGTCATTGAACCTAATTATTGTATTCATAGAAGTGTTTAAGGGAGAGGCCAATTAGAATTTATTTTGTGGATGGATGTAATGGATCATGGAATATACATAATATAGAAGATTTACTTAAATTCTTTTTTTTTTCAGGTGTCAGGCTCAACTTCATTATTGAGGAAAAGTATAAACTCTCATGCGCTTACAGCAAGAATTAGCAAGCAGTACATACATAATCCATGATGAATTCCACAGGAATACATTAAGTTTCACTAATCCTTACAATATATTTTCCAATTTCTTTTTGCCCCATGTGTAAATATTTCATAAATGTGAATAAAGGCTATTGTCAGTTATTGTTGTAGCTATTGCTTTGTTTACCATAATTTATTTCGCTCTATTTACTGAACCTAATGAAAATACATACATAATATCACTGTTTCTCCAAAGGGTTGGGCAGCAGAGGTGTGCATGTACACACACATTTCACCAGTTATGTTTAAGTCCCATGTAATAGGGGACGAGCCTATTCAAGCGCGGATCCACCCTTGTGGGCACGATGGGCATGCCCACAACCCTAATAGACTTGTGACGTCACACTTTCACGGTCTATTGAGATCGACAGGCTAATGATATTATATCTTTTAGACGAGGCTACAGATATTTCTCTTATCGAACAGATGAGTCTATCATTCAGATATTATAATGATGATATTATTAAGGAAGATTTTTTATGCTTTTGCGACGCGAAATGCTTCAATGTGACGAAGGAGATAGCTCAGACGGCACAAAAGAATTACGGTTAACAGGCATCGCATTAGCGAAAATCGTGGAACATCTTTGTTACAAATTTGATATAGATTTAGCTTTCTGTGTAGGGATAGGAACGGACAGCTGTTCAGTAATGGCATCCGACGTAAAAGGTGCTGTTCAAGAACTCTCTAAAAAAGCCATCCGCGCAAAACTTTGTCCTTGTAACATCTTGGCCAAGTCATCAAACGTCGCTTCGTGTAGAAGAAACACAACTGGAAGGATGAAAAAAAATCGTAGCGTTTGCTAACGCTTCTGCAAAACGCCATAGAATATTCTTAGAAGAACTTGATGGTACGGCAATTCAAAGTATATGCGAGACACGATGGGTTGAAAGACACGACGGCCATTTACAATTCCAGGGCAATAATCTGGTTAAAATTTGTAAAGCACTGGAGATAATATCGACATGGCAAGATAATACAACTTCAAGTGACGCTCACTGTCTCGTGCAAAGACTTCGTAGTTTATATTTTAGGAACTACAGTTTCGTTGAGCCGATTCCTGCAAACTGCATCGGTTGACAAGGGTGTAAAGGGTGTTCTGGAAGTATTACGATCAAACAAAAACTCTGAAAATAATGCTTGAATACGCTGAGCCTGTATTCAAGAAATTATTTTCAGAGGCGACAGAGCAAGCAAAACAGTTGGATGTTACATTAAAATCCCCACGTACAGTTCCAAGGCAAACGAATAGGTCCAATTATCAGGCGACATTCGGCAGAAGAGTACTTTCGGAAATCAATTTACATACCTCTATTAGATTCAGTTATTAATGATTTGGTGCAGAGATTGTCTCCGGAGTTACTGGATCTATTTCAGATGGGGGTTTTTCTATCTAAACCAAATGTTAGTGTCAGGACTGTCAGGGACTGAAATCGAGACAGTGAAAAAGGTGGTCCAGATGTACCGGCTATTCATTAAGGATAGTGTATCAACTGTTGTGTATAAATACCGACTCTGGATGGCCAACTGGAAAAGAGAATGTGAAAATCAATTCCGCCATACCAGAGTCGGTAGCTCATCTCATTGGAGCATGCAACCAAGATTTGTACCCTAACATAAAAATGTTCTTACAAATACTGGCAACTCTCCCGGTCAGCGTAGCCACCGCAGAGAGATCATTTTCTACTCTTCGCAGAGTAAAATCTTGGTTGCGTGCCTCTATGGCACAGGAATGATTCGAGATAAGAACCTGGATATCGATGAAATTTCACGAGAAACAACGTTTTCACGAGAAAGAAACGTAAGCTTGAATTTGTAATTTAAGAAAGCACCAAAATAAAATTATATAATGTAAAATGGAAACTGACTCGCGTTTAATCTAAATTGATATCCTTTGAAGGTGTAAAAATTTCAACAACATTGGTTCAGTAGTTAGAGTCTAAATATGACACTGTGATGTGCAATCAAACACACACTTAGGTACTTTTTATTTTGGTGAGCGAACAAACTAACATTTTACTGGTTTATTAATTTACTAGTGTTACCCCACCCACGCCTTTGCCCATGTGGAACTATAGACTATACAAAATCTTGGTGTGGGCGTCCTATATTTTGTAAGCATCGCTTTTGTAGGAATGCACTATATCGATCATGAGCGAGTTGACCGATTTTCGGTCGGTTCGGTGGCTGTGCCCACAACCTTTTTTGAGGGCTGGATCCGCGCCTGAGCCTATTGCCATCAACCGGGCACTACTAAGAAATTCCAGGTGGAAAAACGCTATAACACTATGCCCAACCCTGGCATCGAACCCAGGACCTCATACTCAGCAGTAGCCCTTGCGACCCCTAGACCAACGAGACATAATTTTATTAATTGTTGTGTTACCTAATGAAAAAAAACTTCAATTCTTAAATATTTCATAATAAGTTATTTTTATTTGTAGTTTACACTGTTATAATTATCAATTAACAAAATAGGAACATACATTTATATTACTGTCATACAAGACTCAACAGTTTTCTAAAACAACAATTATATTTCTTCAGTTTCTAAGTACCAGAACAGCGAGCAACGCAGCAGGTGCCTTCATTCATGCTACCTTCATGTCTTCGTAGGTGAAACTCCCCAGGAACTCAAATCATATTATTTTCTGCTCAAATAAAGTACTTAAACATTATGGGGTTTATTTATAAACGTTACTTAAAGTTAAGTAATGATTAGCAACTGTATAACCATCCATTTTTGACATTTGAACGTCATTTAACTTTAAGCAACGTTTATAAATAAACCCTGTGGCAAAGTAAAGTAGGCATTCATTGGGCCCATGGCTGGACAAAAGCCATTAGCCTAGTTATTGCTGCTGTTTGTATAATTTCTTCTTTACTTGGGGCTGATTTTTCAATGGCCAAATATTTTGTAATACTAAATTATGTAAACATTAGTTAGGTATACATAAAATATAATTATGATGTGGAAAGTTCGGCCAAGGAAATAAATATTCATAATTTTATTATAAAGTAAGTTGCCTCGCTTGATTCTTAACTATGTGACAAAAAGCTTACATTTTCATTCACAGCATGTTTGCCATCTAGCCATCCAACTTCTTTGTTAGGAAATTAAGAAGATTCATGTTGGGTAGTGTTCCATTCATGTATTTTCAGCTCTAGCACCGTCTGTGAAAATATTATGAATATGTTTTGTAGTTAGGTTAGTGGTTACTATTGTAACGAGTTTAAAATATCGTTACATGCTTCTCGTCAGTTAGTCGATTTCGGAACGTTTTTTTTTACTGTCATCGATTGTCTTTGGTGTTTGGTGGAAGCTGTCAACTTTGACGTTCTCACTTTGTGACGAACATTCTTGATGGAGTATTGAACTCAATTTTTTCCAATCGGGATAAATCCTGGGTATTGGCGGCCTATTGATGCAGTAAACTTCAAAAACTTTCCCTCAGGACGTGGTGACGTAGGAATAATCCTTCATTTCTTTGGCTTCTTCTAAGTGATTTGTCGCCCGCCTGAATTTTGTGGTGCACTTAGATTTGCCATTTGTTGGAAAAGACGGTAAGTTATTACTACTCGTGGAACGCCGCGCTTCCCAACGTTTGGAAATCCTACACAACTTTTATTAATTCTCTGTAAATTTTGTTTCAGACGGACTGACCGACCCTGGCGTCTTTTCGTTTTTTTTTCTTCTTTTCTTTTACTCGATATATTTCTGCAGAATACAACTTTACGGTATTTCTACACTATATTTCTACAAGGGATATTTTTATCCTTACCTTCAACGCCACGTTCCTGAAGGTTTTATTAAATCCATCTTTTTCATTACCTACCTACATTTTTATTAAATTGGGCAAGCTCCCAACACATGTGACACTCATGTACAACGTGTAATGGATGGGTTGTACATGAGTGACACATGTGTTGGGAGCTTGCCCAATTTAATAAAAATGTGTAAAGATGGTGTGTTCTCCTATAAAAAAAATACAAATTAAACAATAAAATAATTTCGGGGGCCTTGGAGATGCACACAGTATGTTTTAAATAAACAAACTTGCCAGATAGAACACTTCGAAGAGTCAGACTTTTAATCTGCCGGTGGGTAGCTAATTAAATGAATAAAAGAATGGAATTTCCTTTGCTAATACGTTGTTTAATTAAATACCAGTAGCTTCAGAGTAATTATGAAATTAAATACAAAATGTTATAGTTACTTACATTATTATTATTATTGAATTTACATTATTATTGCATCTTTGTTGAAAAAAAAAGGTAGGTAATGAAAAAGATGGATTTAATAAAACCTTCAGGAACGTGGCGTTGAAGGTAAGGATAAAAATATCCCTTGTAGAAATATAGTGTAGAAATACCGTAAAGTTGTATTCTGCAGAAATATATCGAGTAAAAGAAAAGAAGAAGAAAAAACGAAAAGACGCCAGGGTCGGTCAGTCCGGCTGTAACAAAATTTACAGAGAATTAATAAAAGTTGTGTAGGATTTCCAAACGTTGGGAAGCGCGGCGGTCCACGAGTAGTAATAACTTACCGTCTTTTCCAACAAATGGCAAATCTAAGTGCACCACAAAATTCATGCGGGCGACAAATCACTTAGAAGAAGCCAAAGAAATGAAGGATTATTCCTACGTCACCACGTCCTGAGGGAAAGTTTTTGAAGTTTACTGCATCAATAGGCCGCCAATACCCAGGATTTATCCCGATTGGAAAAAATTGAGTTCAATACTCCATCAAGAATGTTCGTCACAAAGTGAGAACGTCAAAGTTGACAGCTTCCACCAAACACCAAAGACAATCGATGACAGTAAAAAAAAACGTTCCGAAATCGACTAACTGACGAGAAGCATGTAACGATATTTTAAACTCGTTACAATAGTAACCACTAACCTAACTACAAAACATATTCATAATATTTTCACAGACGGTGCTAGAGCTGAAAATACATGAATGGAACACTACCCAACATGAATCTTCTTAATTTCCTAACAAAGAAGTTGGATGGCTAGATGGCAAAAATGCTGTGAATGAAAATTTAAGCTTTTTGTCACATAGTTAAGAATCAAGCGAGGCAACTTACTTTATGATAAAATTATGAATATTTATTTCCTTGGCCGAACTTTCCACATCATAATTATATTTTATGTATACCTAAGAACTAATGTTTACATAATTTAGTATTACAAAATATCTGGCCATTGAAAAATCAGCCCCAAGTAAAGAAGAAATTATACAAACAGTAGCAATAACTAGGCTAATGGCTTTTGTCCAGCCATGGGCCCAATGAATGCCTACTTTACTTTGCCACAGGGTTTATTTATAAACGTTGCTTAAAGTTAAATGACGTTCAAATGTCAAAAATGGATGGTTATACAGTTGCTAATCATTACTTAACTTTAAGTAACGTTTATAAATAAACCCCATAATGTTTAAGTACTTTATTTGAGCAGAAAATAATATGATTTGAGTTCCTGGGGAGTTTCACCTACGAAGACATGAAGGTAGCATGAATGAAGGCACCTGCTGCGTTGCTCGCTGTTCTGGTACTTAGAAACTGAAGAAATATAATTGTTGTTTTAGAAAACTGTTGAGTCTTGTATGACAGTAATATAAATGTATGTTCCTATTTTGTTAATTGATAATTATAACAGTGTAAACTACAAATAAAAATAACTTATTATGAAATATTTAAGAATTGAAGTTTTTTTTCATTAGGTAACACAACAATTAATAAAATTATGTCTCGTTGGTCTAGGGGTCGCAAGGGCTACTGCTGAGTATGAGGTCCTGGGTTCGATGCCAGGGTTGGGCATAGTGTTATAGCGTTTTTCCACCTGGAATTTCTTAGTAGTGCCCGGTTGATGGCAATAGGCTCAGGCGCGGATCCAGCCCTCAAAAAAGGTTGTGGGCACAGCCACCGAACCGACCGAAAATCGGTCAACTCGCTCATGATCGATATAGTGCATTCCTACAAAAGCGATGCTTACAAAATATAGGACGCCCACACCAAGATTTTGTATAGTCTATAGTTCCACATGGGCAAAGGCGTGGGTGGGGTAACACTAGTAAGTTAATAAACCAGTAAAATGTTAGTTTGTTCGCTCACCAAAATAAAAAGTACCTAAGTGTGTGTTTGATTGCACATCACAGTGTCATATTTAGACTCTAACTACTGAACCAATGTTGTTGAAATTTTTACACCTTCAAAGGATATCAATTTAGATTAAACGCGAGTCAGTTTCCATTTTACATTATATAATTTTATTTTGGTGCTTTCTTAAATTACAAATTCAAGCTTACGTTTCTTTCTCTATATGTAATGGTAGATTGACACCCCTTCACTTTTAAGGTACAACAAAATTTTACTTACGCTTTGCCGAACACTGTCTCTCAAGATACAGGTCTCCTAGTTTGAGAGGCAGGGTTTAATTTTTTGTCTAATACATTTAATACTTTTGTAACCCTACACGTATGTATAAACAGCCATTCATGATTATTGTATGTGTCTACCACTGTTGTTGAATCTGTGTCTATGTATTACTTTTGCTAAATAAACAATTATTATTATTATTATTATTTCTCGTGAAAACGTTGTTTCTCGTGAAATTTCATCGATATCCAGGTTCTTATCTCGAATCATTCCTGTGCCATAGAGGCACGCAACCAAGATTTTACTCTGCGAAGAGTAGAAAATGATCTCTCTGCGGTGGCTACGCTGACCGGGAGAGTTGCCAGTATTTGTAAGAACATTTTTATGTTAGGGTACAAATCTTGGTTGCATGCTCCAATGAGATGAGCTACCGACTCTGGTATGGCGGAATTGTTTTCACATTCTCTTTTCCAGTTGGCCATCCAGAGTCGGTATTTATACACAACAGTTGATACACTATCCTTAATGAATAGCCGGTACATCTGGACCACCTTTTTCACTGTCTCGATTTCAGTCCCTGACAGTCCTGACACTAACATTTGGTTTAGATAGAAAAACCCCCATCTGAAATAGATCCAGTAACTCCGGAGACAATCTCTGCACCAAATCATTAATAACTGAATCTAATAGAGGTATGTAAATTGATTTCCGAAAGTACTCTTCTGCTGAATGTCGCCTGATAATTGGACCTATTCGTTTGCCTTGGAACTGTACGTGGGAATTTTAATGTACCTAACATCCAACTGTTTTGCTTGCTCTGTCGCCTCTGAAAATAATTTCTTGAATACAGGCTCAGCGTATTCAAGCAATTATTTTCAGAGTTTTTGTTTGATCGTAATACTTCCAGAACACCCTTTACACCCTTGTCAACCGATGCAGTTTGCAGGAATCGGCTCAACGAAACTGTAGTTCCTAAAATATAAACTACGAAGTCTTTGCACGAGACAGTGAGCGTCACTTGAAGTTGTATTATCTTGCCATGTCGATATTATCTCCAGTGCTTTACAAATTTTAACCAGATTATTGCCCTGGAATTGTAAATGGCCGTCGTGTCTTTCAACCCATCGTGTCTCGCATATACTTTGAATTGCCGTACCATCAAGTTCTTCTAAGAATATTCTATGGCGTTTTGAAGAAGCGTTAGCAAACGCTACGATTTTTTTTCATCCTTCCAGTTGTGTTTCTTCTACACGAAGCGACGTTTGATGACTTGGCCAAGATGTTACAAGGACAAAGTTTTGCGCGGATGGCTTTTTTAGAGAGTTCTTGAACAGCACCTTTTACGTCGGATGCCATTACTGAACAGCTGTCAGTTCCTATCCCTACACAGAAAGCTAAATCTATATCAAATTTGTAACAAAGATGTTCCACGATTTTCGCTAATGCGATGCCTGTTAACCGGGTATTGAAGTTTATAGGATCAATGAATCACTAGTTCCTGAAATCCAGCAACTAATAGACGCTAGTACCACACGACCTTTCAAAGGTACGTTCGGAATTCATCAATTAACATGGAGTATTAAAGAGCCAACATTTATCCACGCGAGACGTTTAAGTTGCTTGGTGTGTGCCCCTTACCAGATATGTCCACATTATGAAATGGGTCGAATCGAAATAAACCACATCAGGGATACGGTAATGCCTAGCACATCTAGAACCATGGCCACTCCTGATTCATCCTTATACAATTTGTCACCGGATTGCCTTGAACGATCAGCATCACTAGACTCCTCATCAGAGTGTTTGCCTATCCAAGATTCACCAACGGCTCCAGCTACTCCTGAAGCTCCGACTGAGCCAAATTCACCAGGACTCTCAGATAGACTGACACCAGATCTTTCTATCGAAAAATTTAACGAAAGGCATAGGCCCCAGAAGATAAGAATTTATTCAGACGACTCTGAACCTTCTGAAGATTCTCCACAGAAAAAACGGCCGAAAAATTTCATGTGGGACGATTCTGACGAGGATAAGATATTTTAATATTCTATTCTTTAATATGCCCACAGAAGCATAATGTCTGTTCTGTGGACAAATTTTTCTAATTTTTTTACACGAAATTGGTAAACATTTTTGATTACGATTTGTTAACGGGTTAAAGAGAACTTCATTTTAAGTTTTTTTTTCATATTTTCTATTCTTTATGTTATTGATATGATTATATTAGGCCCTTTTTGTTCTATTCTGTAGACAACACGATCTCTTCTGTGGACGTAAAAAAACTAAAAACGTGATTTATTCCTAAAATATCCAAGACTGATCTCTAGTGATATTATTGTAAGTATTTTATTATCTAACTTTAACTAAATATAACGTTTCGTACCAATTCGTGCAGTTTTATTATTTATATTTTTAAATGTTCACTTTTTGAGTATGACCCATAGTTTATTTCGGCATGTAGGTACTTGTACATGTACAAAAATATCAATTAACAATTTCAGTTAGAATGTGAGGTTGACGGACATAGGGACTCACGTTATTCCTATTTATATTGGGTTACTTACTTGTAGTGATAATCTTGACGTATTTTTCGCTATTGAGCAAAACAGTCTTGATTTAATGAGAGAATTTTCCAGTTCATCCGGCTTACACAAGCCACAAGAAAAATGTTCCAAAACTGCCTAACATAGGCCCACGTTTCGTATAGGATATTAAGCCAGTTTCATATAGTAACACGCGGTTCACGCGGGGAACATCTACATACTAAGAAGAGTGTCTTCAAGATGGGTCCGTTAATCTCGAAAGGTAATTGTAAAAAAAAAATAAGATAAGTGGAGCCAAATATAGTAATCAGGTTAGTAGCTAGTTTTTTTGCAATTTTCATATTTTTCATAAACATGTTAACCCCAAATTCTTCAGCGCATGCAGTTTTATGCATTTGCACCCGCACTCCCACACTCAAACACCCAAGATACAAGTGTATCAGTATAATGTAAGTTTTTTTTTTACTGGATTAAAACTACGCTGTTCTTTGTAAGGCTCTTTGAAATAAGTGCCAGGTTTGGACGTACGTTTTTGAGTTGTCCGGATAACTTTTGAGTCAGATTTTTCTTTTTTCGTTTGCTCGGCTGTTATTGTATCTTCTAGGTTTATTCTTCGTGTGTCTAGTTTTGGTTTCTTCGCAACTGTCGCCCCTGTGATTATAAATCCGGTAAGTACAATGTTGGAAGAAGATTGATATGCACACGAATCAAAATGATAGCGCATTGCATGATTCACACAAGGACCGAAAAGGATGAATGTCTGGTGACATTGAACAATACTGTTTATCACCAGAGACATGACATACAAAATTGTATTAACATCGATGTATGGTCTGTTCCAAAAGTAGATATCTGATTGAAAGGCGTAGAAATCTTCAACTGCGTGCTATGCCTGACTTTGTAGACTGCAAACCATAGGTTGTACTGGATGATAACTCGGGACAAGAAATAACAAGACGATTCTTCAGTTTAACTAGTTGCGTGTAGACTGTAGAGTGTAGAGGTGAACGGGATACTTTCTTGAGTTGTTCTTCTTCTAGTGGCGGTCGGACGAGTAATACGCCGCGGGTTTTTTTTTTTTTGTGTAGGGCATCTCGTAGCTCACCTCTGAGGTGATGACTACTTAACCGGTCAATCCTGCGGCTGCCTTAAGCTACTAACTCAAAGCCTCCAGCCAGGGGCAAAACTATTCTAAATTAAAACTAGGCGAACGCTCGCTAAGGGCACCCCCTGTGGGGTACGGACCTCGGCTTAGGGCGTCGCTGGGGGGAGGACAGCAAGTGGGGACAGGCTGGATCAAAGATGATTAATTATTATTATTCGGGGAATTCTAAGTCTACATTTCTCAGCAAAACGCGGACTGGCGCTTCTGCGAGCAAGGGTCGGTGGGGAGTATTATTTACTCGGGCGGGTCGCGATCCCGGAGGATCACGGCGGCGAGGTCGTAATGCGGGTCGGTGTCTGTGTTTTTTGTGCACTGTACTTGTGGCCCTATTGCTCTCCTGAACGAGGGTTATGGGGTCGTCTGGGTCGGTAAGGATTTGCCTTGGGCGGTGGGTCTGACTGATTCTACTAGTGACATAATTGGCGGCCTCGACAACCAGAGGGTTGCGGTGTTTGGCGGCGGACTCAAAGAAACACTTGGAATTGCGTTTGAGAAATTGGTGGATTGTGGGGATCTTTAGGTCGAGATGGAGGATCTCGTTCCTAACGTACCAGGGGGCACCGGTGATTTTCCGGAGGAATCTATTTTGGAGTGTTTGCATCCTATGAATATGGCGGGGTTTTGCGTGTGCATATACGGCTCCCGCATAGGTCATGATGGGACGAACGCACGCCGTGTACGTACGCAATTTGCACTTAAGTGACATTTTGCTACGTGCATTCAGGACAGAGTGGAGTCTACCGAGAACGAAAGCGGCTCGCGAGCGGACCTGCCTTATGTGATCACTGAAGGTGAGATGCTGATCTAGGACGACACCTAGGTATTTGGCTCGCTTCTCCCAAGGGATAGGCTTGCCGAACATGGTGATGGGTCGGGGGGGTTTGAACCTTTTACGCGGTTTCCTAAAGAGAACCGCTTGGCTTTTATCCGGGTTGACTTCGATCCTCCACTTTCTAAACCAGGCGCCGAGCATGTCGACTGAGGTCTGGAGAGTGTGGGCTATCGAGTCAGTGCTGGTACCCTTGTAGTAAATGGCCGTATCGTCTGTGAACAGAGCCAACTGCGCCCTTTTACTCTTTGGGATATCGCTGGTGAAAAGCGTAAAGATGGATGGGGGGGGAGAGCACAGAGCCTTGAGGGACTCCTGCGCGGATAGGACGAGGGGAGGACATCGCTCCTTCGATACGGTAGCGGAAGGTGCGGTTTGACAAAAAGGCCCGTAAGATGAGCACGAGACGATCCGGCACATCGAGTTTGTAGAGCTTATATAATAAGCCGTTGTGCCAGACTTTGTCGAACGCTTTCGCTATATCGAAGAATATTGCACCGGTTATCAAACCGCGCTGGAAGCCAGCGCATATGCTTTCAATAATCCGGTGGGCCTGATGCACGCTAGAGTGCTGGGTTCGGAACCCAAACTGTTCGTTGGGGATGAGGCCCTTGGTTTCGGCATAATCTCTGAGGCGCATATAAATAAGCCTCTCATAGACTTTGCCGAGTACCTTGAGCAAACTGATGGGGCGGTAACTCGACGGCTCGGTCTTGGGCTTGCCGGGCTTCGGTATGCCGATGACCGTGGCTTCTTTCCATGCTTGGGGAAAGATGTTATTGCTTAGGGCACCATTGAAGATGGTGGCCAATAGCATTATCAGGTGGGCAGGGAATAGCTGGATCACCCTATTGGTGATTCCATCAGAGCCGGGGGCTTTGCGGGTTTTCAGACCTTTGATGATGTCATGCACTTCGTCTGGAGTGACGGGAGGCAGAGGACTATCAGGATCTTCAACGGGAGGGAGAGAGGATCTACGTTCGACCTGGGCGTCGACCTCTAGGAGGTGAGCTTGGTCTACCGGTTGGGAGCTAGGGGAGCATTGAGCCTCGAGACTGTCTGCTAGGCATTCAGCCTTTTCTAAGTCCTCGAACGCGATGGTCTTGTTGGGACGGGTCAGGGGGGGCATGGAGGCCACTTGCTGGGACTTGAGTTTCCTCTGAAGTTCCTAGAATGCCAGGTGGGTGGGCTCTAGTTCGCTGAGCATCTTGTCCCAGCCCGTGTCACGCAGCTCCTGTATGCGTGTCTTTACAGTTCTCTGTAAATAGCGCATATGGGCTTCGTTAGCGGAGCAGGGAAAATTGCTGTAGGCACGAATGGCCGCGTTCTTCTCAGTCAGCAGCAGCGCGCGTACATCGTCCGGCAGGCTCCAGCGAGGGTCGCCCGACGCTGAAGTGTGCGTTACCCCAGCCAGATAATGTCGAAAATCGTCATCTAAGTCCAATAGATAATTAGAAATACATCTTCTGTAATTGGTAAGCAGATTTTTAAATTAGGTAAGCTGATAGTTTTTTAATTATTTGATAAAAACACTTCCGGCTGGAGTAACGTTACCCCAGCCAGATCTTTTGTTTTCTAATGGAAATTTTGAAATAAATTTTATCTAAATAATTAGAAATGAATTTGAAATAAATGGTACAACTTAATTTGTATTTGTATTTGCTACGGTTGCGAAGATATTTAAAATCCTGCTGGAGTAACGTTTGCACGATTGCTGTATCTCGGAATTGACTATACGGATGATTGTAATATTTGCACATGAGATCTGGCTAATTAGTTATAATTTGTTACGCAATAAACGAATCCACTCTATTGCACCGTTTTGAAGTTATTTTAGTAAATAGAAAATATGCTTTATAGGTCCTAGCACTTCCATTATGCGCCCCAAAGACTAAACTTAAACGTTATTATTTACATAATTACTGTCTTTAAATTGTACTGAAGTTTCATTAGTATCCTGTATGTAATTAAAAAGCTATGATGATGTTTCGGCCACGGCGCGCAGCTGAGTTATGACCACCGATTAAACGAGTTTACTGTAGTAGTGGTAACTGAATTTTACATCAATAATTAGAAATACACTTCAATTATATACATGTGAAATTTCAGACTTGTACATTAATTAATTAACGAGATAATCGAAAAAAATGATGTTTGCGTGGTAACCCGACCAAATCTAGAATGTTATAAAAAAGCGGGCGCCCATTACATTATACCAACCTTCTAAAACTTACAGGATAATACGTGAGAATAATTACGTGTTTAGTACAGACGGGTAAACAAGTGGTAAAGTAAAACATATTTACAATGGTATATTCATTTCAAAAATAATAATGCGTAGTGTTTTGTGTGTACATAAATAAATAAACAAATATGGAGTACCTATCTAACTACGTAAGGATAAAAAAATACTTCAAAAATAATCACAGATATTTTTTATGGACTAATATGCAACGTCGCTTGCTTATCTGAAATTAAAATTAAGAACTGAACAAATTCAAATTCAAATAAAAAATAAGTTTTATTGTAAAAAATCACAGAACAAAAATAATAAAATGTAATAAGTTAGTAACATCACAGTGCAGTACCTAAGTACTAACATATCATAGAACTTTACAGAAGGTAGGTTCTAGTGTTTTATCTAATATGATTTAAAAAATCACAAATGTCTTACATAAAGATAGCCTTCTTAATTGAGTTTTATTGTATAAAAGTAAAACATTTACAATACTAAAAATAAACGGTATAACAATGCAGTCAACTTCTTAGAATACATACTTTTTGACTAACTAAGTCTTATTGCATGTAAATCACAGATCAATTATATGAATTATTATCAAGATGCTTCAGCTACTTACAACAGGTACCTACGTAAGTAGGTACCTACCTATCTCATCGATATAATGGTTAAACGTAGGTAGGTATATGAAGAATGGCATAGTGGACACTACTTTGAGCAATTTAAAGTTTATTTAAATATTTAGTATGGTAGGTTTAATTTTTCAATCAAACTAATTTTATTCGTGACTGTACCAACTTTTAAGGACAATTATGCTAATAATTTTAGAAGGTTGGTGTAATGTATTGGGCACCCGCTTTTTTATAACATTCTAGATTTGGTCGGGTTACCACGCAAACATCATTTTTTTCGATTATCTCGTTAATTAATTAATGTACAAGTCTGAAATTTCACATGTATATAATTGAAGTGTATTTCTAATTATTGATGTAAAATTCAGTTACCGCTACTACAGTAAACTCGGTTAATCGGTGGTCAAATAACTCAGCTGCGCGCCGTGACCGAAACATCATCATAGCTTTTTAATTACATACAGGATACTAATGAAACTACAGTACCATTTAAATACAGTAATTATGTAAATAATAACGTTTAAGTTTAGTCTTTGGGGCGCATAATGGAAGTGCTAGGACCTATAAAGCATATTTTATATTTACTAAAATAACTTCAAAACGGTGCATTATAGTGGATTCGTTTATTGCGTAACAAATTATAACTAATTAGCCAGATCTCATGTACAAATATTACAATCATCCGTATAGTCGATTCCGAGATACAGCAATCGTGCAAACGTTACTCCAGCAGGATTTTAAATATCTTCGCAACCGTAGCAAATACAAATACAAATTAAGTTGTACCATTTATTTCAAATTCATTTCTAATTATTTAGATAAAATTTATTTCAAAATATCCATTAGAAAACAAAAGATCTGGCTGGGGTAACGTTACTCCAGCCGGAAGTGTTTTTATCAAATAATTAAAAAACTATCAGCTTACCTAATTTAAAAATCTGCTTACCAATTACAGAAGCTGTATTTCTAATTATCTATTGCACTTAAATGACGATTTTCGACATTATCTGGCTGGGGTAACGCACACGACGCTGAAACCTCCCTAGAGCAGTCGCTCAGGACTGATTGTACGTGCCCCGTGAGTGAGTCGATCGCGGCCGTCGTGTCCGCGATAGAGTCGAATTTGTCGGGGATGGCGTCCAATTGGGGGGACGTGTTGGGTTTCAGCTGGGTGCTTACTTTCTTCCAGTCCGTCACCCTTTTGGTGAGAGCGGGTTGGGAGGGGTCGGGGAGACCTATGCGGGGGGCCATTTTTATGACTACTGGGCGGTGGTCAGAGTTAAGCTCTTGCACCGTTTCTATGGAGTCTAACCTTAGAGCGACGTTCTTAAGGAGCGCCACGTCTAGGACGTCGGGGTTATGATGGGTAGAGTGGGGAAAGTGAGTTGGGGTCGCTGGGGTCATCGGGGCGATGACGTCAAAATTGAGAGAATTAGAGAGGTCAAACAAGTGACGCCCTCTGGTACAGGTTCTGAAACTATTCCAGGCGGGATGCTTGGCATTGAAATCGCCCGCTAAGATAGCAGAGTCATTTATGCCGAGTAGGATAGAGAGGTCGTCTGAGAGGAGTTGGAAGTTCTCCAAAGTATTGTGGGGTGGGACGTAGACCGATACTAGTGAGATCGGCTGATGGCCGGTCATGCCTAAGCGGCAGATTGAGACTTCTAATCGTGAGAGGGGAGGAGGGTCTATTGGGATGCAATATAGATCCTTTTTATAGTAAATAAGGGTGCCGCCCAAGTGACATCGCGTTCTGTCATTGCGAACTATGCGATAGTTGGCAATTGACGAGTCGCGGTTGTTATGAAATAACAATACCGAAATACAACCAAATGTTGGCTTTATTCAACTTTAAAATTGTACAGACATTATGACAACTTCAAACCACTAAAAAGCATAGACTCTTAACGAGTCTGTATGTGGCGACTAAGAAGTTCACCACATTCTCCCCCGCTGCATTCTAGCTTGAGGTGTCGTAGTCCTGCAGGTAGGCAGGTGGTCTTCTATTTTTGGTAGTCTGCTGAATTGGAGTATCTGGCGCAGCACTCTCTGTAGAGACAAATGAGGAGTCGCTTTCTGTTTCTACATTTTCAGTACGTTCGCCTTCTTCCCCGCTCTCTAATCCTGTTGGGGCTAAATGTCTGTTAGAAACGGTCGTTTCTCGGCCGTAGCCGAATCTCACAAAAGAATAGTCCGGGTTGGACTCCAACAGCTCGACTTCTTCGACTATGGGAGAGTATTTGTTGGTTCTGTTGTGCTTTTTGAGTAGGACAGGACCGGGTGTTAGAAGCCAAGTTGGTACCGAATGTCCGTTATTAGATTTTCTATTGTGTATAAACATCATTTCATGAGGAGTTTGGTTCGTTGCTGTACATAGCAGAGATCTCATTGAGTGTAGTGCTTGATTGAGAACCATTTCCCATTGCTCGATATCTAATCCCTGTGATTTAAGAGCTAATTGTATTGTCCTCCAAATTGTTCCATTTGTGCGCTCTATTTTCCCATTACCCTGTGGGTTATATGCTGTCGTTCGACTTGTAGATATACCTCTGCTGTGTAAGTAATCTTTTACTTCTTTTGACATAAAAGCGGAGCCACGATCGGAATGAATATATGCTGGCAATCCAAATATGCAAAAAAGAGTCGATAAATGTTTCATTACAGTTGCAGCGGAAACGTCTTGGCACGGGAATGCGAATGGAAATCGAGAATATTCGTCTATAATAGTCAGTATGTACTTGTTAGACGAAGATGACGGTACTGGCCCTTTAAAATCGATATTCAGTCTTTCGAACGGTGAAGTCGCTTTTATCAAATTACTGTTATTTTTAAAAAAAACGAGGTTTTACGACTGCACAGACCGAACATGCATTTGTCATCTTTCTGACGTCTTCTACCGAAAATGGTAGATTCTTACTTCGTATCCAGTGATACATTCGTGTAACGCCTGGATGACATAGTTCATTATGCAAGTCCTTCAATTTAGATTCCGTGTGAATAGCGCAGATACGTGACAGCGCGTCAGCAGCGTAATTTTCATTTCCTGGTCTATAGACAATATCATATTTGTAGCAAGATAATTCTAATCACCATCTTTCTATCTTCTCGTTCTTTATCTTGCTTGTATGTGTGCGACTGAACATAAAATAAATAGATCGTTGGTCTGTGATCAGTCGAAAAGATCTTCCAATCAAGTAGTGTCGCCACTTACGGAGAGCTTCGACAGTGGCATACGCTTCCTTTTCTATGGCTGAATGTCGCTTTTCTGTTATGGATAGTGTGCGCGAAAAGAAAGCTACTGGGCGTCCTTCTTGGGTCGATGTAGCCGCAATTGCATTATTGGAGGCATCTGTTTCGACTGTAAACATTTTGTTTTCATCGATAGCAAATATTGTAGACGTTGCAACGCAGTTCTTTAAGTCTTCAAAAGCAGATTTAGCTTCATCATTTAATGGGAGTTCTGGATTCACGAGGCTGTGTATTCTTTCCGAGAATTTTGGTATCCACTTTGAATAATGCGAAAACATACCGACAGCTCGTTTAAGTGATGAGTTATCAGTCGGTATAGGCATGCTAATAAGTGGTTGGAGTCGGTCCGGATCAGGTTTAATGGACCTTTTTGAAATGTTGTATCCGAGTAAGTTAATTGTTTTGATTGAAAACGTTGATTTTTCTTTGTTAACAGTTAAACTGTACTTCTCAACTGCATCCATGAATCTTTTTAAATTCTTATCATGTTCTACCCTCTCTTTTCCGCATAAAGTGACGTCATCTAAATAGGCATATGTATCCGTCAAATGTTCTTCTTTTATTAACCAGTCCATGACTCTTTGAAATCCACTGACTCCATTAGTTATACCAAACGGGATACGACAAAATTGATACAGTTTCCCACACGCCTCGAATGCTGTGTATTGTTTTTCTGCTTCCAATATAGATACCTGATGGTAAGCGCTTTTTAAATCAATTTTAGAAAAGAAGTCGTACTTTGAAATGTCGTTTACCATTTTTTCTATGTTTGGCAAAGGGTAGGCATCCAAATCTGTATATTTGTTAATGGTCTGAGAATAGTCTATCACCAATCGTTTGCGGTGATTTTCATTTTTGGTGATTAAAACTTGCACCCGCCAAGGTGATCTACTCTCTTCGATAACTCCGTCTGCTAAGAGCTGACTTATTTCATTTTCTATGAATTTCAGATCATCGTTACTGTATTTTCTAGACTTTACAGCAATCGGTGAGCAGTTGGAAGGTAAATTCGAAAATAAAGGAACTGGTGGAACAGATGAAGCTAGCACACTACATATTTGTAATGGTTTTCTAGATCCACCAAAAGTAATTTCAAGTTTCGAGTGTTCTTTCAGTATATTATGTCCTATGATAACATCAGCGCAAAGATATTTAACAATAAGAAGCGAAGCTTTTTCGTAAACATTGTTTTTAGAAAAATCTTTGCTTGAAGTAGCCCTTCGCAATTGATTGTGTGAGTTGTTTGAGCCATTGTTATAGATTCAGTACAATCTGCTTTCTTAAAAGAATAATTCGAAAAAAAAAACATAATTGATAAAGCTTTTAGAACTCCCAGAGTCAATTAAAGCGTTTGCTTTTTTGCCGTTAACTTCAATAGTGACGACTGATTTCTTTAAGCTGGTCGGAGCAGCAATAGCCGTAACTTCATTGAAAATATTTTCAGATCCATCAGTAGCAGTAGCAGCGTTAAGATTTGTTTTAGGGCTCCTACAAACATTTGCAAAATGACCCCTTTTCTGACAATTTTGGCAATTGGCATTAAAAGCTGGGCAGTTCTGACGCCGGTGAATTTTTTTATCTCCGCAGAAAAACCATTGTTTCGAATGGTATTCTGGTGTTAGTAGTTTCTTTTTATCTTCCGTTGCCGTCTTAGGCAATGCCATGACAAGAGATTCACCAATGGTCGTATTGTTGAATGTTTGCGCATTATTTTCAGCAGTTTCAATTGCTTGTGCCTGGCTAGCAGCTTCATCCAACGTCAGGTTAAAATTTTCTAGCAAGCGCTCACGAATTTTATGTGAAATTATGCCAGAAATAAATGGGTCTCTTACACAATCATTTCTATTACTTTCTGCGTCAACATTTTTAAATTGACACTCCTTGCTTAAAAGTCTTAGTTGCTGAAGATATTGTTGAATGTTTTCATGGCTCTGTTGTTTTCTGGTGGCCAGAACATGTCTCGCAAAAATTTCATTTTTTGGTTTTACAAATATGGAGTTGAGTGTACTTACTGCAGTATTGTATGATGTGCACTCACTTATGTATTCGTATACTTTGGGTGATACATGATTAATAAAAAGTTGCATTTTCATTGCATCATTAATTTTCTTCTCAGCTTCATTCGCAATCAGAATTTTTTTAAATGTAGATACCCAATGTGTCCATTCTTGAGCCACAGTAGGCCATGACGGATCAAGGTCTAGAATATTTGGTATACAAAGTTGATACGACAGAGGAGCTTTCCTGTAAACTGCCTATACTAGGTACCATTTTCAAGCTCTGTATCAAAAATCAATTAAATAGGAGCAGTAGTTTAGTCGCAAATGATTTTTTAAGTTTTTGCCCCGTTTGAACACGATGTATCTTTCCTAACAGCTGATTATGTCTATACGCGGTCATCCACCTTAAAACTATAAATCTGAGTATAAACCTACGATGCGTTGTTGCCGCTCTGACGCAAGTCACAAGTACAACCAAATATTTTTCGGCAAAGCAAACAAAGAAGCAATAAATACACACACTTGCAATTTAATTACGAGAGTGACAATCATAGCTAAACATCCCGCGCGTAAAAGAAATAGAAATAGGTTAGTAGTGTGTTGTTATTGGCATCCTAGATCCTTGCGGCGCGCGATCGGTAAGTGGGGGCCCGGGGCAGTGGGGCTCAGTAGTGCGCCGACGCTATCGTTATCGTTACGTAACACGGAAGCTCCTGCGGCTCTTTTTTTTGCCGAACACGCGCGCAGACAATTGTGATTTTGTTTTGTTATTGTGATAGGACACTAAATAAGTTTAAGACAATATCTCTTTTTTATTGTGACAGGAGTACAGGACACGTAACATCGGATTATTATTATTTAGTGTTAGTGTTTTTTTTTTTGTGATTGACTGTTTTTTGTTGTGATAGGACACGTAATTAAACTTTGGTTGTGTGTGAGTGTAATTAAAATACAATTGATGAACCAAAAAATAGGATTATTTTAGCATTTCACAAATTAAAGTGCCTATCAACGAACAGTGATGTAATTAGAAAAATAAATAACAATATTCTCCGTCGGTATAATTTGTGCATTCATATGAATGGAGGACACATCGATAATTATAAAATGTTGTGTTTTTCTTGTGATTGTTGTTGTGCGTACTTACTTCAAAACCGTACCTATCATAAAAGCCGAGCGAAGGCCTAAGCCACCGCTAGCGCCACCGCCCCGGTCGCCCGCCTTGACACGTGATAACACCGCCGCGCTCCGGCGCGGCATGTGCGCGACGTTGTCGCTTTGTTACCTAGGTATCTAAGGTCAGTTAAATTTATTTACACAGGATGGTTGCGTTTTACTCTGATTTGTAAGCTATTTAGTTTGTTTGAAAAAAAAAAAACTCATTTTTGATGCTTTTTATTTTTATACCGTATTGAATTAATACTAAACACGTATAGTATACGTAGTGTAATTTAATGCCCCTCTGTCATATCAACTCTGTATATTATAATATATGGAGAAATATATATATATATTTCTTTACGTCATGCCTAATAGTCACATGGACTTGCTTTAATATTCTTTCTTCCCCTGAAGGGGGTAGCGGGGCCGCGGCTCGCTTTTCCTGCGGCCATAGTGCGGGGTCGCTTTTTATGAACTCGAGTCCAGTAAACCATCTATGGCTCGAGTTGAAATCTATAGGGATACCCTTTGCCGCGTCGTCTGCGACGTTATCGGCACTGGGCACCCATCGCCAGTTGGCTGGAGTAGTTAGGCTTTCGATCTCAGCTAGTCTATGGGCTACAAACGACTTGAAGGTGCGCGGGTCTGATTTAATCCAGGCTAAAACTGTTTTCGAGTCTGACCAATAATGGCATTTTAATATTTTATAATCTGACTCGCGCTTGACCGATTCAGCTAATCGACTGCCTAACACTGCGGCCTGAAGTTCCAGGCGGGGTATGGAGATAGTTTCAGCGGAGCTACTTTGGCTTTACCTGCTATCAGTCGCGATGTTTTTGTACCGTCTGGACTTGTACCTACGAAATAAATCGCGGCTGAATACACTTTCTCATTTGCGTCACAGAAAATGTGCAACTTCCCTTCGTTGGGGGGCGTAGCAGGTACGTACCTATCTATTTCTAACTTTTTTAGCAATTGTAAATTTTTTATAAATGACAACCATGTCACGTGATGCTCGGTTGTGATGGGGTCGTCCCATCCTATCCCGCTGCGCCATATTTCCTGTATGAGACATTTACCTATCATCGTAATCGGCGAGACTAAACCTAACGGGTCGAAAACCGACATGACCGCGCTGGTGACTTGTCGCTTGGTAGGCAGAGTGTCTCCTTGTATGACGCTCGCGGGCGTACTTCTTAAGTTAACGTTAAAACCTAAAGTATCGCGTGAGTGGTTCCATATGAGCCCTAATGTTCGCTCTGTATCGCTTTTCCCTAGCGTGGTCGAATCGCCACTGCGCGTGTCAGTTACGCTACTTATTACTTCGGGCACGTTCGACGCCCATCCGCGTAATTCGAAAGATGCGTCTAAATGTACTTTGTACATGGCGTTTATTACTCGCTTCGCTTCGCTTTCGGTGTTAAACGCGCCTAAGTAATCGTCCATGTAGAAGTTGCTCGGGGTGCTGTAGGCTGTGATGGTTTGCGTTTTTATTTTTAACATAGATGGCTGTACATGGTGAGGAAGCCGCTCCGAATATCAGTGACGTCATTCGGTACTCCTGAGGCGGCCCTTTCCTATCTTCACCCCTCCATAAAAATCGCAGACTATCACGGTCTTGCTGAGCGATTTTGACCTGTAAAAACATTTCCTTAATGTCGGCCACTACTGCTATTTTTCCTTCTCTAAACCTTATCAATACACCGAATAGCGACTGCAATAAATCGGGGCCTGCTAACAACGCGTCGTTTAGACTTTTCCTTTCATACTTAGCGGCTGCATCGAACACTAAACGTATTTTACCCTTCTGCGGATGCACTACTGAAAAGTGCGGTAAATACCAGCTGCGTGGCGATGTAGACGGGGTGTCTGTCTTCTCAGCGTAGCCCGCTTTCAATAAATTGTTTATTTGTTTGCTATATTCGGATTTTCAGTTTGAGTTTTTATCTAATTTATTTTCTAAACTGTACAGACGACTGAGAGCTTGTTTTTTGTTATTAGGCATTACCTCGTCGTCTGTTCGCCATAGTAATCCCGTTTCGAACCTATTACAGCTTATTTTCTTGACAGTTTTGTCTAGGATCGCTAGGGCTCGCTGATCTGGGTCAGACGTCGGTCGGCGTGGCTCGATGCCTAGCGATTCTATGCTAAAATAATCTCTGATAAGTTCCAACGCGGGGTCATCTGTCGGCGTATGCCGCGCGTGGTTTACCAACGCTATTGTGTTGCGTGGGCGTGCGTCCTGCCCGTGCAGTACCCACCCTAGCTTGGTTAACGATGCTACGGGTTGGGTCTTTTTGCCGACACGTAGCTGTCTGGTCGTGATTAAATGCCAGTTGTCCTGGCCTATTAAAATAGTCGGTTTTCCCATCTCGTAGCATAGTTCATCCTCTAATTCGACTAGTTGGCTGCATTGGCGCACTATATCTCGGCTCACTGTTTACGGGGATAAATTTAAATTTTCTATGGTGTTCGCACTCATAGTTTCTAAGTTTCTATTACATAAGCCGCGGATCGATAATTTAACGTTACACGACTCGGTTTCGTCTATACGGTTACCTCCTACCCCTTCTAGCGATAATAGTTGGCCGCGACCCCTGGGTATTACGCTGTCTGCCACGCCTCGTTCAACTAGCGTCATGGTTGAACCGTCGTCCAATAGAGCGTAAGTGGCAGTCGAACCTATGGGTCCGCTTAACTCGACCGGTACTATTTTTAGGTAGGTACTAGACGAATGTACGTGATTTAACGAGCTTACGTTACCGCGGGTAGGCAGAGATGTATTATCACTGCCATGTAACATTTTATGGTGTGACGCTTCACACCCGTTAATTCCGCATGGTACATATTTACACCTAAATGTCCGTATGTGAGTTATTTAGGCATCTAAAACATAGCTTATCGCGTTTAGCCGTGCTCCATCTTTCCGTAACGGTTAATTTCGCGAAGTCCGCGCACTCTGCGGCGCTGTGATTTCCCGCGCAAATTACGCATTTTTTATTTGTTTCTGCCGGTAACTCGTTGCTCGGTCGTGATGGGCGCGGTTTCTGCGATTTCGACGCTTGTTTCCTGTTAGACGATTTGCTTACGGTAGCGACTATTTTACGGGATGAGTTGGTCTCGATTTCTGAATCGTCATTATCGCTATCTGAGTAGGTTTTATAGCTAGCGCGTTCGCGAGTCGAGTTTACCGTGCGTGGTTTTGTGCGATTTCGTCTTTCGTCTCGAGCTGTTTCGTAGGCGAACATAGCGCCGAATTGGTCTGCCATGACATTTAGGAATCGAGATAACAACTCTAATTCGGGCGCTCCCGAGCGTTCTGAACGGAATTCGTACCATTTATATTTTAAAATTATGCTGAGTTTTTCTACAATTCGGCTTACTAACTCGGGTGAATACAGATATTGCGGTTGGTTAAGTGACTTTATTGCCGCTTCTGTATTTGCTACTTTGCTCGCGAAACTACCTACATTGCGCCCGTCTTCGCCCATACGGGGCATGCGTTTTATGGTTTCGAGTTCTGATAGGACGAGTAATTCCGGTCGGCCGTAACGTCTTTCTAACGTGTCTATTACTTCATAAGGGTCCGATACCGTGAATAATAACGCCCTAACCGTTTCGCGGGCTGCACCTCTTAGTGCTTTTCTTAAGCGGGCCACGTTTTGTACGTCAGTAAACATGTCCACTGTGTCGCTAAAGACCTATTTGAAGGCCATCCACTCGGTAATCGCCCCGTCGAAATGGGGTAGATCGTGGATGAACTTCGGTGCCGCGGAGTCTGATTTATTGGATTTCACCGCCTGCATTATCGCGTTGGCCAGCAACGTCATGTCGCTGCTACTATTCGGCATGTCGTTTCCAACGCGCGGTTCGTTCCTACTCGTGTTGGGTGGCTGTGGCGCGTGTCCCGAGGTTTGGCAAGTTGGCACGCGAGTGGCTGCGCAGTAAGTAAAAAATGTTTCACAGCTTACAATAAAGGATTTTGCACTCATCTGTGCCCTGCGCGGTTTAGTACTCGGGCCTACGTTCAGAGGGCTCATAAAGTTTTGCGAGAACTGTACTGGGCCGCTCACTAGGAGACTTGCCGGTCTATTCTGTAACCATCTCACCGTGAAAACTTAGGTGAAATGAACGTGAAGTGAGCTGTCATTCCACCTGCTGCTAGGGACTGACAGCTCACTCCGAGCTCACTTCACCTAAGTTTTCACGGTGAGATGATTACAGAATAGCACTGCTGCTCCATTCCTAACCCATTGCTTTATAAATGTTTGAAAAACGCTCGACAACGAAATAACTCATCAGATACTTTTGGAATAGATTACCACACGGCCATCATAGAGCGTGCCGCGTTCTATGGTGTGCCACGTGAGGCGTCATAGGGCGCGCTCTCTCTAGTTATCATTAATAATAAGATACCGGAGGATGTTGGTGTATCATATTATTTTTTGTTCATAAAAAGGTCAACATTCGGCGACGTAGGTGCACATACTATACCGCTCTGACACTGCGGGTTACAGTACAGACGGGATGTTGTGAGGATTACTGAAGTGGTTTTGGTTGCCCAGTCCAAGTAAGTTAGGGGTATCATGCGGATTTGCTCCCGCACGCGGAGTAGACCCGCATGCGGCCCGCGTGCGTGATTGTATTAGGCCTGAAACTGCATTAAACGGGCGCCCGCGCGGTTCCATACAAAAGTGCTCCGTTACGGGGATCTGCGCGGGCGTCCGTCACGGGGAGGCGCGCCCCGCACCCACGCAACGGGGCCCACCTCCGTGCGGGAACTAGTCGCGGGGGCACGCGCGGTGCCACTGACAGCGACACTGCGTAAATAAAATAATCCGGTCTCCGCGACTGGGACCGTCGCATTCCCACGGAGCCCACCCGCCCGTCGCGGGCGCCCGCTTAACGCAGTTTCAGGCCTTAGGTCCCCACCTAACGTTTTGTATGGATAATTATAAATCAGTTGCATTTCTCATACTAACATTTTCTTAATTTATTTAACAACCATGAACACTAATGTTTTAAAACTTTTATGCACATGTTTAAAAACTAAGATATCGTATGGCACTTAGATTAAGCGACAAAATAAGTTTTGGCTAAGTTTTAAAACAAATAGTGGTAATTTCTGCTAACAAAAAGAGGAGTAATTTTTAAGGTATTTTTTGTTTAGAAAACTATAAGTAGATAAGAAGGTTTTTTTACTATTGGTAGTAGTCTACGATGGTCAATAATATCAAGCAATTGATGAATATTTTAAATCATAGAAGTGACGAGGTTCTATTTGTGAGAAAAAAAACGCAGCAATTTCATAGGGTACCCAATATTAATTATTCTTGCCTGAGCAACTGGCAGCAAGCTCGACATGCTCCCTAGTTGTCACTGCTTGCGGTAGTGTCGAGGCACAATAACAGGGAGCGGGTAATGGCTAATTCTTAGCGTTATGCTCGTGAATGAGTGCTGCTTGTGGGGACGGGTCGTCTTGCTGGCCATGGTTCTGTTATTGTTATCAGAAATTGACAGTTTATTGATGACTAATGTTCCTACTTTATCATTTGTGACTTCGAGATACAGTCCTGTGGGTAGACCACAACATTGCACATGTAAGCGGATACGCCCTTTAGGTAATGCTGACCACTTCCTATCAGGTGAATCATTGGCCTGTTTGCTTACCTATATATTAAACAACTAATACTTACTTTTCGTCTCCCTGGCTCTTCGTTTCTTCGTAAATGGATCAATCTCCAAATTGGGCGTATTCGTGTGATCGCTCTGGTGCTTTTCAGATATTGATATTTCTGTAATTAGGACTTAAAGAATATGAACGCTGATTTTAGGATTGAACCGTTTAATAACGATGGGAGAAACACAATATTACAATTAGACGACATTCACATCAAGCCGCCATGATATTGATGGAAAGTACACCACTGACAATCATAGACAATAAAGCGCCCTTTTAATATCTATTGCCTATTCTTACTTTTAGACCACCCCACATAACACCTCCCCTCAATAATTATTAAAAAAACAACAAAAACCAACTTTCCTTTTCACAAAGGTTACACACACAACTGACCTTTACTCTAATAACACTATTAGCCAACCAATGATTAATTAAATAATTTTCCCCTCAAATATTTGAATGAAACCCCACCTAGAACTTTAGTTAAAATATCCGCCACTTGTTTATCAGAACTTACATACTCAACTACTATTATTTTCTTATCTATCTTTTCTTTTACAAATCTCAACTTAATATCTAAGTGTTTGACCCTAGTAATGCCTGTAGCCATATTAGCCATCTTAATTGTTGACTGATTGTCTTCATATAAGACAATTGTCCCCACACTAATCCCAAAATCACATAATATAGACCTAAGCCAGCAAGCTTCACTAGTAGCATGACTGAGAGCCACATATTCGGCCTCAGTAGATGATAAAGCCACAGATTGTTGCTTTTTAGTCGTCCAAATGACTGAACCCCCAAAAACCTTAAAGCAAAAACCTGTTGTTGATCTTTTATCATCACTGCCCCCCCAATCACTATCAACATAACCAACAATATCATTTCTACCATCACTATAGAAAGTTAAACACAAATCCAATGTTCCCTTTACATATCTAAGAACATTAAGTAACAATTTATACAACAGTTGGCTAGCACAACTTTGATATCTACTTAGTATGTTGACTATGGCACACAAGTCAGGTCTAGATCCAGCTACTGCATACATTAGACTTCCTATTATCATTCTACATTTATGTTCTATTTCTTCTGACTCTGACTTGTCTCTCTTTAACAAAATAAATTTAAAATTCTTATCAATAGGCAAAGATAATGGTTTACAATCTTTCATACCACAATACTCTAAAATCTTTTTCAAGTAATCCTTTTGACAAATTGTTGTACAACCTTTATCTAAATCCTGTGTTACTTCCATACCCAAAAATTTACCAACTACATCCTTCATTTTAAAAGAATCATATAACATATTTCTTAACTTGTTACTTTCTGTCTCTGAAGTACTGAAATACAATATGTCATCGACATACAACAACAAAAATACTTTATTACCATTCTCATGTTTTGAATATAAACAGTAATCCTTGTCAGAACTTTTAAAACCCTGTGACCTCATCACTTTATCAAAAGTTTCATTCCAGTACCTCGGAGACCTTTTTAACCCATAAATAGATTTATTAAGTTTGCAAAACTTCAAATCAGACTCTATACCATCAGGCAACCTCAAATACACATCTTCATTAATGTTACTATTTAAAAAAGCATTACATACATCCAATTGCCTTATTTTACAATTTAACTTAGTAGCAACAGCAGTGAATATTCTAAAGGTATTTAGTTTAGCTACAGGAGCATATAAATCACTATCATCACAACTTTGTTGAAAGCCTCTGGCTACCAGCCTTGCCTTATAAATAAATTCTCCATCCTGACTTTCTTTTCTCTTCAACACCCATTTAGTACTTATTATTTCTTTTCCCTTTGGTACCTTTTCCACGAGTGTCCAAGTATTATGTTCCTGTAACTGACTCAATTCCTTTTCTATAGCTTTCCTCCACTTATCAGCATCCTCTCTTTCCATAGCTTCCTTGTAGCTAGCAGGTTCTTCCTCTGCCACAATTAATGCCATGTAGTCATTGAACCTTGAAGGTTTGTTCACTTGTCTTCCACTCCTTGTGCGTACTGCCTGTTCTGTGTCATTGGCATCAGAGTAATCAGAACTTTCAGAATTACTTGCCTCACTATCACTGTGCTCTTCCTGTTCTGGCTCTCTCTCTGCCTGGTCTTGCTCGGCCTGACCCTGTTCCTGTTCTACTTGAGCCTGTTCCTGCTGTGGCTCCATTTGCATGGGCTCCTGGTCCATCTGTAACAGCTCCTGCCCTCTTTCCTCTTGGTCAAATCCTGTATTCTCTCTGTCCAAATAGACTACTTTCTCTTTGTCATATTCTTTTTCTTCTGGTAATGACATACCTGATGACACAAACACTACATCTCTTTTTATCTGTACTATCTTTTTCTTCTCATAATAAATTCTATATCCCTTTGAACTCTCATAGCCAACAAACACTCCTTCTTCAGCCTTTGAATCCAGTTTACGCCTCTTTTCCTTAGGTATATGTATCCATACTTTAGAACCAAATATTTTATTTAATATGGTAATATCAAAATTATGCCCAATCCACATCTGAAATGGTGTCTTCCCTTCAGTTCTGCTCTTACTAGTTCTATTTAGCACATAGACAACTGTATTAATGGCCTCAGCCCACAACTCTTTACCCATGTTTTTGGCATGCAACATGGTACGTGCCGCCTCTACCAAGGTACGCATGTCTCTTTCTGCTTGGCCATTCTGCTCCGGCGTATAAGCCACTGTTGTTTGGTGCTGTATGCCCTTGCTAGTGAAATAGTCTTCCATTTTCTTATTCACAAATTCACCCCCACCATCAGATCGAAAAACCTTTAAAACTTGCCCTGTTTTCCTTTCTGCAGACTGAGTATACTGCTTGACACACTGCACAACCTCCGACTTATTTTGCATGAAGCAGACATGACGAAACTTAGTAAAATCATCCTTGATAAGTAAAAAGTATCTTGCCCCTGCAAGTGATGCTACTTCAAATGGTCCACATACATCAGCGTGCACCAACTCCAAAGGTTGTGTTGTACTTGATACACTGTCTTTAAAAGGAAGCTTATGTGCCTTTCCCTTTAGACAATCGATACACTTCTTATTGTCCTCAGTATATTTCACATTATTGGTTGAAAGTACAGACTTCACATAGTTTATGTTCTGGTGACATAACCTCTCATGCCACTCACTGAGAGTCACTGCACATTGGACATCATGTTTATTAAATTTTACTATATAAACATTGTTTTCTTTAAGTCCTGACACACACACCTGATTGTTTTTCTTTATTACACATTTGTCCAATGTTAAATCCACACTATACCCCTTAGTAGTAGCCCTTGTCACAGAAAACAAATTTAGTTTTAGTTCTGGCACAAATAACACTTCACTTAGTTTATTGTTTATAAATTCAATTTCTCCAATTCCCAAAACTGGTAGACGTCGCCCATCTCCAACAATAACAAACCGGTTTAATACTTGACGCATTGACATAAACAAATTTCGTTCTGAAGTCATGTGCTCACTAGCACCGCTATCGATAATCCACTTGCTTTCAGATGCATGACATGGTAACCCCTAGTTGTTAATTGTTGAAAAGGCGTTACTTTGTGCTCCAGTTTTTGTTTCTTTTGTGCACTGTTTCTTTAAATGTCCAACTTTGTTGCAGTTAAAGCATTTTCTGACATCCTTTTTACTCTTACAATCTTGAATAAAATGCCCAACCCTACCACACCTGTAACATTTTTTTACAGTGTCAGATTTTTTTGCAACTAATGCCACATTTTCACTATCTGTTGACTTTGCCTTCAGTCTGTCTTCTTCCACAAGAAGTCTGGCAACTAAACTATCAAAAGTTTGCTTAGATGTGTCCACTGACTCCCAAGCTGACACAAAATGACTGTATTTCTCCGGCAATGCCATTAAAACTTTTGTAATAATAAATTTCTCAGAGATTTCCTCCCCTGCTTGCTTCAACTGCAGTTGTAACTCTTGTAGTTTTGATACAAATACCGACACCTCCATGTTCTCCTCGAACTTGAAATTAAAAAATCTCTGTTGTAACAAATGAATCGCTGTACTTGATTTCTGCTCATAAACATTGAGCAACTTTTCCCACATGTGTGCAGCAGTTTCACAAGCGATGATATGTATCATTGCGCTTTCGGTCAATCTTGAAACGATTAACCCTTGAGCCTTCGCATCTTTCTTTACCCACGCCGCATCTGCAGACTTCACCTCAGTGCCATTCACCACTGATAGCACCTCTTGCGCTCTCAGCAACACTGTCATCTGGAATTTCCATAAATTCCAATTTGTCGGACCCTCCAACTTGACTCCCCCTCCCATCGTCATCGCCACGAGCTGATCCATTGATCCCCGATCTGCTCCGCCGTCGAAATGTTGACGTCTATCGCGTGTGCTCCCTTGCACCGCTAAACACCAGACGCCGCTGCCCGCTGACTTCGACTTTTTTTGCGAAACACAAAGAAGCAAAATCACGCCTCCAAGTGATCGCTGTTTTTTTGCTCAAACAACGTCGGTTCTTTACCTAAAATACAGAGTAACGGAACTACTGAGCCCATAACCTGTAATTAGGACTTAAAGAATATGAACGCTGATTTTAGGATTGAACCGTTTAATAACGATGGGAGAAACACAATATTACAATTAGACGACATTCACATCAAGCCGCCATGATATTGATGGAAAGTACACCACTGACAATCATAGACAATAAAGCGCCCTTTTAATATCTATTGCCTATTCTTACTTTTAGACCACCCCACATAACAATTTCATGGTACCTCATTAAGGGGCCTGCGAAGCATGCGTTGTTCATACAAACGTAATACCAAAATAATTTGTAAATCAAACATATTCTTAAGGTAGTGTGTATTTATTCCGATTGGATTACAGAATATCTAGGCTTCCAAATATATATTTTGAATGGACACTGAATCACTAATATAAAGACGAGATATGAGGAATTTAACATTTCTATAGAAAACTTATTTTTCTCTTATCTCGAATTTAAATCAGTGTCCATTAAAAATATATATTTGGAAGCATAGATATTCTGTAATCCAATCGGAATAAATACACATTACCTTAAGAATATGTTTGATTTACAAATTATTTTGGTATTACGTTTGTATGAATTACGCATGCTCCGCCGGCCCGTTAAGAAGAATGATATTCAAATGGTATATTTTTACTATTGGCCTTCAATTTACACAAACAGTTATGGAAATATTTAAGTTCGAAAAATTTCGCGACTGGAGCATAATCAAATCAAAAAATCAAAATCATAATTGGTAGATACCCGAGCGATCATAAATGGTGACACCAGTGAAACAAAAAAATATATATTGATAAAATATTATTTATTTAGCCGTTTTCAGTCATATTCAGTGTACGTGTAACAAGATTATAATTAATTAAGAGAAATGTACCTATTATTTCAGAAAAAGGTCAAGTCATATTATAATCAGTCATACGTTTCAAAAATACGGAATCATAATTATAAAAATCAGCTTTTGGCATAGTTTCATTTCTTTGGACTTAATTAAATCACTTCTAGGTAAATGAGACAAAATTAAAAACCTTTTGAAACTTCTAAAGTAATGAAATGACTTAGACTCATTAAATATTAGTTTTTAAAAAGTAATTCAAGAAAACTAACGTTTATAAAGAACATGATAAAATTCTAAAAATAAACAATTATAAACGTAACTATTTGTAATCATAATGCTTATTATAGACTTAGTATCATGACTAAAATAACAGTATTTTCAAGATTATCTAAGAGATTTGTAATAATCACATTTTCCTTAACTACCTATATCTTTAGTGGTACGTCTCTTGCCCACACAAGGAGCTACAGCCTTTAAGTGTAACATCTGCCCACCGCTTGCCCACACAAGGATCTACGGCCTCAAAGCAGTACGTCGCTTGCCCACACAAGGAGCTACAGCCTTTAAGTGTAACATCTGCCCACCGCTTGCCCACACAAGGAGCTACGGCCTCAAAGTAGTACGTCGCTTGCCCACACAAGGAGCTACAGCCTTTAAGTGTAACATCTGCCCACCGATTGCCCACACAAGGAGCTACGGCCTCAAAGTAGTACGTCGCTTGCCCACACAAGGAGCTACAGCCTTTAAGTGTAACATCTGCCCACCGCTTGCCCACACAAGGAGCTACGGCCTCAAAGTAGTACGTCGCTTGCCCACACAAGGAGCTACAGCCTTTAAGTGTAACATCTGCCCACCGCTTGCCCACACAAGGAGCTACGGCCTCAAAGTAGTACGTCGCTTGCCCACACAAGGAGCTACAGCCTTTAAGTGTAACATCTGCCCACCGCTTGCCCACACAAGGAGCTACGGCCTCAAAGTAGTACGTCGCTTGCCCACACAAGGAGCTACAGCCTTTAAGTGTAACATCTGCCCACCGCTTGCCCACACAAGGAGCTACGGCCTCAAAGTAGTACGTCGCTTGCCCACACAAGGAGCTACAGCCTTTAAGTGTAACATCTGCCCACCGCTTGCCCACACAAGGAGCTACGGCCTCAAAGTAGTACGTCGCTTGCCCACACAAGGAGCTACAGCCTTTAAGTGTAACATCTGCCCACCGCTTGCCCACACAAGGAGCTACGGCCTCAAAGCAGCACGTTGTTCAAGTTGCAGTAGTAATGTCTCAAGGAGAGAATGGGAAGAAAGGGAATGTCAAAAAGTACTTTCTATTAAATATAAATCACTAAATAACTACTATTAGTATCTTTTATGATCTTAGTTTTCACTATTTCATATTCGGTCTCAGATTCAGATACTTCGAATCTGATCCAAGGCTTAATCTTGTCAACCGAAAATACATTGGTATACTTTTTCTTTTTCACACGAACCGCAAACAAACTAAAGTCGCTGACATAGCCCAACGGATTAGCAAGCTGAAGTGGCAGTGGGCGGGGCACATAGCGCGCAGAACTGACGGCCGATGGGGCAGAAAGGTTCTGGAATGGAGGCCACGTACCGGCAAGCGCAGCGTAGGACGTCCGCCCACAAGGTGGACAGACGACCTAATAAAGGTCGCAGGAAGCCGCTGGATGCAGGTCGCTTCCAACCGGCCGATTTGGAAATCATTGGGGGAGGCCTATGTTCAGCAGTGGACGTCCTATGGCTGAAATGATGATGATGATGAGCCCCCCGCACTACTCATTTCATAACGGTCGTGATCAAAAATCGCGGTAATTTTATAGGGACCACTAAACGCGGGTGCAAGTTTGTTACTCTCACCGGGGGTCACTCATCTGCACAATTTTTCTCCTCATGACCGTATTGACGACATTTCCTATATGGCCTTGTTCCTTACAATTGTAACAAGTGATATCTGATCTTGGTGGTTGCCTTGACTGTGAGTTTGTTGTCTTAGTAGAACCGGGGTTTAGGTCCTCACTAACACGCGCGTTAGGCATAACCCGTCTAGGAAAGTCACTTAATTTTTTAAGATAGATTCCGAAAATGCTTTAGACAGTCTACTGCCTTCTGACCCGTAAGTTCGCATCCATTTATTAACACAATTTTATCGTAGTAATATTCTTCCAGAGATTCATTTCGCCTAGTCTTAGGCCGTCTAGCCAACATTTCCGAAACAAGTTCACCATAATTTTGTTCACAAGGAAAAGCAAGTATAAGTTTTGTGTGCCACTCATTCCATGAATACTTAACGCTCTGCAGGCCTAACATGACACACACGACAATTACTCGCTCTCGCGTGAGTAATTTTTGTCTATTTCGGTCACTTTCTCGTTTTCTGACAGTGCTTCCATACAAAATAGTCGACTCCTTCTGTCAAAATTGATGTTTACTCGACAAACCCTAACATGGCACCATAGTTATCTCGATTTTTGACAATTCAACACGAGATAATCTCCGATTTTTCTATCATTTACTCGTATTTACTCGTCGTCGATTTTGACGACGAGAAGAGTAGACAAAATTATGATACAAAAAAAAACTCCAAAATAACATGGCAGTTTCATAATTGTACTTATTTTAGTCATCATTTTATTTTACAATATAATAATAATGAAAATACTTAGTTTTAAACTACTATTTATATTGGAACGACGTGTTTTATATGGAATTTTTCGTTTTTTGTATGGAAAATATGAAAAAATATTACCTACATGTTGAGTGTTAGGGGTTTATGGGTTACCTAAAGGGGGTCGAAATTTTCATTATTTTTGCGATAGGACGCACCATTTTCGAGATATAAGCAAGAGAAAAGAAAAAAAGTCAGTATTGTTTTTGCACCGTTCGAGGTGTTGGTGTGAATTTTAGTTAATTTTTTTATCGCGATTAAATACTTAGAAAATCAAAATTTTAGGTGAAGAACATCAAATTCTGAACGACAAAATTGCCATTTTCACAAAATTAATAGCTCAGTGTCGTCAAACTAAAATATAGTTAAGTTGTGTCACTTTAGTCTATTTCAGAATGGAAAATCGTCGGTTGACAAGAATAATCTAAATTTAGGTGATTTTTAGTCTAGTTTAGAGGCATTTGTGACAAGAGAATCGGCACCATTGAATGAATGAAACGGAATCTCAAGCCGATGTTGCTATCATAAAAATAATTTGTTTTTAATAACTTGCAACATCGGTTTCTCGTCGCGAGATATAGAAGTGTCAAAGTGCCTTTTTCGAGATATCTCGTCGTTGACGGTCATGTTAGGGATTAGAATGACGTCAGAATCGTAGACAAATTTCGACAAAACGAGATAAAGAGCTTTCTCGCGTTGGTCATGTTAGCCCTGCTGGTCAGACCATTGTACCACCGTTTAGCAAGACCTGAAAGCTTAGGTAAAGCATACAATATAGTTTGCATTTCCGACCAGCCGTATTCCTCCGCTGATTCATTGACCTTCGCTAACCAATGTTTCATTATCTGTGTTTTAGCCTGAGGGTCAAATTCAGATATAACGTTTTGAGAGGCATGGAGACCAGATGCACCAAGAGACCCGCTATCTAATTACGCAACACATTTTCAATACAAATTTGAGTGGAATTGATATCATTTAAACTGGAAATTGAAAAATTTGACAGCTTTCGTATTACGTAACTCTAAAATTTTTGATATCAACTGCAGTCTGAATGAGACGCTAAAGAGTGAACGATACGCGTCTAAGAAGGCTATAACTCGAATTACGTAACCATTTTGATAGCGCTGAATTGGTATAGAATCAACGAGTAATTTGTTTCTTCTGTCAGTTATAATATATAAAAAAAGTACTCTGTGGTTATAATAGAAGGCAATGTACTCCTCGCATTTGATTTTCTTTGTAATATTTTTGGGATTTACTCGTATATTCTCCTTAATTATTACGAAATTATGTAAGTGAACATCGTTTTAATAAATTGTGAATGTGTTTTTGTGTAAAACCTCAATGAGAAATCAATAATAGTGATATATTAAAATAATATCGAAGCGGTCGATAAATTAATAATATTGTGAAAATTATCCGCCCATAAGACGACCCACTGACCAAGTTCTCTTCTGTTACAACCTACTAAAGATATACAGGGTGTCCAAGAACCTGGCGTCCAACTGGATTCCCACGATGCCCCAAGTTCTAACAGTACTCAGAAAAATATTTTAAAAAATCCACCCCATGTACTTACAGAATTATACTGATTTCAAAAAAAAAGGGGAAATGAGCACCCTGTGACATACTTTTGAATGCTGTGACTGCTAATGCTGATAATTTCGATATTTCTTGGAGGTTTTGTAATCTAGGGTATTGCTGTGTCTAAATAGAATGTAAAAATAAAGTACTTATTGTACCATTTTAAAATAAAATATTATTTTAACTAAAGGTGATATGGAAAACTATTGAATTTCGCAACTTTGACCGACTGTAGTGTAAAAAAAATGTACCAAAATAGTATGGCAAGTGACGTCAAATTTTGACGCGTTTATTCCTCTTTTTAAAAAGGTATAATCTTACACATTAATTTGAAAAAAAAAATTTTGATAATATTTTTACTCAACAACCCAATTTTTACGAAGTGCCTACCTACTAACGGTAACTGTCGGACCCTTTCTTATCTTAGAAACTGTTATGTTACTACTATTATTTACTTCGGTTCCAAGAGTGAGCAAGAAGGAAATACACACAGGTAGATGGGTTCCCAGTAGAATAAAAGCAAAGAATGTTAGTTTAAAGATATTTTATTACAATAAATGTTCAAAATGTTGACCACCCGCGGCAATACAAGCTCTCACTCTCCTTAAAAAGGACCGCTTTATGTTTCGCGAGTAACTTTTTTGACGTATCACCTGCACTGCTTGTGTTATCTTCTCACGAAGGTCAGCGATGTCATTAATGGGCTTCGCATAAACGAGCTCCTTCATAGTTCCCCAGAAAAAAAAATCCAGCGGATTTAAGTCAGGTGAGCGGGCTGGCCACGGGATTGTTCCTGATCGCCCAATCCACCTGTTCGGGTATTGCTCGTCCAAAAACTCTCTAACGGATACGTGAAAATGTGCTGGACAGCCGTCGTGTTGGAACCACATATCTGGTGGGGTCTCTTCTAGTAAGTTTGGCAAATCATTTTGAAGAAAATTTAAATATGATTCGCCAGTCAAATTCTCGGGCATCTCAAATGGACCAATAATATTCCCACAGAGAATACCGGTCCACATGTTCACTTTGAACCGGTACTGGGATCTATCTTCTCGCATCAAGTGCGGATTTTCCACATGCCACTCGTGCAAGTTGTGTAGGTTCATGTAGCCATCCTTCTTAAATGTTGATTCATCTGACCACAAAATTTTGTCGATAAAGTTTTCGTCTTCTCGATGTTTTTGCAGGATTGTTTCACAAAACGCGACTCGGCTCGGATAGTCTCGAGGTAAAAGACTTTGCACTCGCTGTACGTGGTACGGATGATATTCTTCTTTTTGGAGAATACTGTGTGCTGTGCTCTTCGGTATCCCCGTATCAGCTTCTATTCCTCGCACAGAGATGCTTGGATTTGCCGACACCGCCTCTAAAACTTCATCGCGTATGAAGTCATTTACGGGTCGTCCTTCACCAGCTACTTGATTGGGGAACCGCCCGTCACATAGTGATCTGTGCACATTAATGAAAACTCGATGGTCGGGATATCGCGTAGCCCTCGGATACCTTTCTCTGTAAAGTCTCGCTGCAGCTCGTCCATTACCTCTACATTCTCCATAAATGTAGTGCATATTTGCGTATTCTTGCGGAGTGTAGGTCGCCATGGTAGCACACACAAAACACAAACTGTCCAAACACAGGCAAAGGTCGTCGTAAAGAGTTCGTTTCAAAGTCCAGAGCACAAAGAGTAATCGAGTCCAATAAACAAAGCTTTAAATCGTAGTACGTGATCAATGGTAACAATAAGAGAGAGGTGCGTAGTAACGGCAGGAGGCAGTGACGCGTACTGACCGTACTGTTATCCTAAATAGCACGATCCCAGATAGCGTCACTATCTATCTCACTCGCACCTCTAACCTTTTTCTCCCTCACTCTTACCTGAATAATGGGGTACCATAAAGAAGAACCAGCAAATCGCAAAGATAGTTTCTGTCTTGCTCCCTCCTGTTGTAATAACGAATCACTATGGTGAGATGCATGCACATACCGTCCCTTACGGTCTAACCTGTTTTTTGAGAGGCCTGTTGTTATTTTTATGAGCATACAATAGTAATTCTTTAGAGGTTAGATTCAATTCGTCGTAAATTTTTCTTTCTAAGAATTCTGTAAGACATCGTAAAAATTGGGTTGTTGAGTAAAAATATTATCAAAATTTTTTTTTTTCAAATTGATGTGTAAGTATTATACCTTTTTAAAAAGAGGAATAAACGCGTCAAAATTTGACGTCACTTGCCATACTATTTTGGTACATTTTTTTTACACTACAGTCGGTCAAAGTTGCGAAATTCAATAGTTTTCCATATCACCTTTAGTTAAAATAATATTTTATTTTAAAATGGTACAATAAGTACTTTATTTTTACATTCTATTTAGACACAGCAATACCCTAGATCACAAAACCTCCAAGAAATATCGAAATTATCAGCATTAGCAGTCACAGCATTCAAAAGTATGTCACAGGGTGCTCATTTCCCCTTTTTTTTTGAAATCAGTATAATTCTGTAAGTACATGGGGTGGATTTTTTAAAATATTTTTCTGAGTACTGTTAGAACTTGGGGCATCGTGGGAATCCAGTTGGACGCCAGGTTCTTGGACACCCTGTATATTATGATATTTCAGAATCGAGGTATTTTATTGAAAGACAAATTCGTACCTCGTACTGTATCCATTGTACTGAGCATAGAAGACAGTGGATTATGTAAGGACATCAATGAACATACCACACCACCATCTAAGGTAGGTACATAAGTAATAACAATATTATTTTATTTCCAAGTGTTAAACATTGTGTGTTTAGCACAATGTTTTATTTATTTAAACATACATACGTGTTATGTTGGTGACTACGAAATGCACCATCAAACATAAACTTTCATACATTTAATAAAGTCATTGAACCTAATAATTGTTGTATTCATTGAAGTGTTTAAGGGAGAGGCCAATAAGAATTTATTTTGTGGATGGATGTAATGGATCATGGAATATACATAATATAGAAGATTTACTTAAATTCTTTTTTTTTTCAGGTGTCAGGCTCAACTTCATTATTGAGGAAAAGTATAAACTCTCATGCGCTTACAGCAAGAATTAGCAAGCAGTACATACATAATCCATGATGAATTCCACAGGAATACATTAAATTTCACTAATCCTTACAATATATTTTCCAATTTCTTTTTGCCCCATGTGTAAATATTTCATAAATGTGAATAAAGGCTATTGTCAGTTATTGTTTGCTTTGTTTACCATAATTTATTTCGCTCTATTTACTGAACCTAATGAAAATACATACATAATATCACTGTTTCTCCGATGAGTTGGGCAGAGGTTTGCCTGTACACACACATTTCACCAGTTATGTTTAAGTCCCATGTAATAGGGGACGAGCCTATTGCCATCAACCGGGCACTACTAAGAAATTCCATAGAAATACATAGAAAATCATAATTTTGCTTATTTTTTTGACAGTAATTTTGACCTATCTGATGAAACATTCTCATATAACACGGGCAAACTTAACAAGCTCGGGCAAAAACGCATTTATGAAAATATATTCCGTCGCGTACTCATTGATATTGAGACCTATCCAAGTGAGTATGACTACAACTGTTACTGTGACTCTCCAAAATCACCAAAAAATACCCAAAAAAAACTTTTTCGTCCCATTACATGAAAAGGTTGCTGGTAGTAAGGAAAATTCAATGGAAAAACGAAAATGTATACTATTACATCAAAACATAGCTGGGATCTTAAATAAAATTGATGTATTTGAGATCACAATTACCGACTTGGCAAATCAGATTGGCGATATAGATTTTATTTGTTTGAGCGAAACTTTTATAAAATCAGGTCATGAAAGTAATCTGGCTCTAACACATTACAACTTAGCTGCTAGTTACACAAGACAAGGTAAGAAACGCGGTGGAACATGTATTTTAGTGAAAAAAGGTCTAATTTTTAATCCGTTACCGATAACTGCTGAAATGGCCATCGAATGTTGCTTCGAATGCTGTGGTATTGAAATACTGAGCCATAATTTAATTATAGTGTGCATTTATAGAATTCCAGATTCCGATGTGTTTTTATTTTTCTTAAATCTTGAATTATTATTACGCAATATAACCCGCAAAGTTAAAAAAAATATTATTTTATGCGGAGATTGGAACATAGATATATTAAAAGATAACAAATATTCAAAAGAACTAATATCAATACTTAACAATTATAATATATCACTACATGTTAAGATGCCTACTAGAAAAAATACTAGCATAGATCAAATCGCTAGTAATGTTCCCACACTTGACATGAAATGCAGTATACATAATTTAGCTCTCTCCGATCACGATACCGGACAATCGTTAACTTTTTACGTTCAAGAGATGAATAATAATAAATCAAAAACTATACGATTCTGGTATGTAACGAAAAGAAACTACGGCAAGAGCAACATAACAAAGTTTTTAGATTGTTTAGCAGCCTTAAGTTTTAGTGAAATGTACGTGGAGACAGACTGCAATAAAGCATTTAATATATTCCACGACTTGTTCACGCTCTTTTATAAATTGTGTTTTCCCGAAATACTCATCAAAAAGACCAATAAGCCTATTAAAAACAAATGGCTTAGTAGAGGTTTAAAAATATCATGTATAAAGAAGAGAGCTTTATATTACGCATATCAACACGATGCTATAAGTAAAGGCTACCACAAGAAAAAATACCGAAATTACACTAAGATCTTAAAAAAATGCATATCAAAATCACAGCAGATAAACAACAACAATTTTTTTAATAATGCTAAAAATAAATGTAAAGCGACATGGTCAATCATAAAAAATAACTCAAACAAACCAAATAACAACAACTACTTACATGAATTAATAATCTGTGAAAAAAAAATTACTAATCCTTATGCCATATGTAACCATTTTAATGATTATTTTATCGAACTGACACAAAAATCTAACAATAATAATTATAACGTAAATAACATTGACATTGACAATAATCCAAATACTTTATTTTTGACTCCTGTAAATGAAATTGACATTATTAAATTAATTAATACATTAAATAACACCAATTCTACTGGACATGACGAAGTAACCACTACAATAATTAAATTAAGTGCAAAAATTATAGCATCCCCACTTGCTTACCTAATAAATCTCTCATTTGAAGAAGGTATTTTCCCAACAAAACTTAAAGAGTCTATAATTAAACCATTATACAAAAAGGGTAACTGTTCTGATATGGGTAATTATAGGCCCATCACACTGATTCCAATCTTTGCTAAGATTTTTGAAAAAGCAATGCATGACAAAATAAATAGCTTTGTAACTAAATATAACTTGATTGTCGAGACTCAGTTTGGCTTCAGAAAAAACTGTTCAACAACTCTAGCCTGTTTCTCCTTAGTGAGATTAATCACTGAGGCTCTTAATAAAAAAATGTCTGCATTGTCGGTATTCCTAGACATGAGCAAGGCATTTGATTTTGTCTCACATAAACGACTGCTTCACAAACTGGAGAAGTATGGAATAAGAGGCAAGGCGCACGATTGGCTTAAAAGCTATTTGTCTGATCGCCAACAGAGAACTGTTATTTCTAGAGTATAAAACAATGCTAGTAAAACATATTGCTCAGAATTAAAAATTAATCCTTCTGGCGTTCCACAGGGAAGCATACTAGGTCCGCCACTATTTTTATTATATATAAATGACCTCATAAAATGCCTAAAATGTGAATGTATTCAATTTGCTGACGATACAACATTGACGATAAAATGTTCCAACAAAACTGACATAGAAATTGACACTAATATTGAATTAATTAATGTAATAAACTGGTTAGCGGACAATAATCTTCATGTTAATATTAATAAAACCAAAGTAGTACAATTTCAAACAAGCAACTTGTCAGCTACACCAACAATAATTCGACATGACACTACAATTTTACAACCAGAACCATCGGCCTTATTTTTGGGTATAATAATTGACAACAAACTGAATTGGAAGGAACATTTAGAAAGAGTATGCAGTAAGCTTGATAAGTTTGTATATGCTCTTCGCAAGTTGAGACTAGTGTCCAGTAAAAAAACAGTCCTAAATGCGTATCATGGTTATGTTTCATCAGTATTACGTTACGGTCTAGTTATATGGGGTAATTCAGTGGACGTGGACAGAGCGTTTAAAGTACAAAAAAAGTGTATCCGAGCCATGAGTGGAGCAGAATATTTAGACCATTGCAGAC
The DNA here is from genome assembly GCA_963853775.1 of Xanthia togata. Taxonomy (NCBI): domain Eukaryota; kingdom Metazoa; phylum Arthropoda; class Insecta; order Lepidoptera; family Noctuidae; genus Xanthia; species Xanthia togata. The sequence continues at coordinate 4,807,551 of OY970815.1, forward strand.
CATTATTTAAAGAATTAAAAATTCTCCCACTCCCGTGTCTGTATATTTTTGAGGTTTGTTTATTTGTTAAAAAATACCCTCATTTATTTTCATTGAATGAACAAGTCTCGGAAAGATTGAATAAAAAAAATGCTGGCAAACTGTTAGTTCCTCCTCAGAGACTGCATCTCTATAGTAGAAATGCCAGTTGTATGACGATCAAAATTTATAATAAATTACCAACTGCGTTCAGAATGTTACCATTACATAAATTTAAATGTAAAATGTTTGCTTGGCTATTAGAGATGTGCTTTTATTCAGTTAATGAATTTTTAAATCATACTTTTTGACATTGTAATGAATATATGTTTTTAGTATTTTGGCATAATATCTATAATTATTACTTTACTATAGAGCTTATATTTTGGACATAGCATTGTATATTTTGACATTTTAATTATATTTTCTGACATTGCAATTAATCTTAATATCACTGTATTACTTTGACTTTAGAATTTGTATTTTGGACTTATCAAATTAATTTTTATTTTTATTTTACTTTTTAATTAACTTAGTGATGATTTGAATGTGCTTAACTTTTTTTTTATATTTCTACGCCAGCAATGGTAGTATATGTGGAACATTATTAGTGTAAGATCTCAAAATACCATATACTTGGAAATAAATACATTTATTTATTTATTTAGGCATTCATTGGGTCCATGGCTGGACAAAAGCCATTAGCCTAGTTATTGCTGCTGTTGTATAATTTCTTCTTTACTTAGGGCTGATTTTTCAATGTCCAGATATTTTGTAATACTAAATTATGTAAACATTAGTTAGTTCGGCCAAGGAAATAAATATTCATAATTTTATTATAATGTAAGTTGCCTCGCTTGATTCTTAGCTATGTGACTAAAAGCTTACATTTTCATTCACAGCATTTTTGCCATCTAGCCATCCAACTTCTTTGTTAGGAAATTAAGAAGATTCATGTTGGGTAGTGTTCCATTCATGTATTTTCAGCTCTAGCACCGTCTGTGAAAATATTATGAATATGTTTTGTAGTTAGGTTAGTGGTTACTATAGTTTATTTCAGCATGTAGGTACTTATGTACAAAAATATCAATTAACAATTTCAGTTAGAATGTGAGGTTGACGGACATAGGGACTCACGCTATTCCTATTTATATTGGGTTACTTACTTGTAGTGCTAATCTCGACGTATTTTTCGCTATTGAGCAAAACAGTATTGATTAATGAGAGAATTTTCCAGTTCATCCGGCTTACACAAGCCACAAGAAAAATGTTCCAAAACTGCCTAACATAGGCCCACGTTTCGTATAGGATATTAAATTAAAATTTGTAAATATAATAAAATTTTGTGTTGTTCTCAGTGTTGCCATTTTTTTTCCCCGAGTGCTATAAAAAGAAATAAGATGAGACATTTTTTATAATCCGTTCAACCGATTTTGACTTCTATTGCGTTGGTGACATGACAAATGGCAGCTTCAGTAAACACTTGGTATTGTAACCACTTTTTTGCTTTTAATGTTCATCCGAACACGAAACGGTTTATTTAAATGTGTAATCTTATTTCAAATAGAGTATAGTTTAGTCACAATTTTTTTAATTTTATTTTTCTGTTACTGACATTCGGTCGCTGTTTTGGAGGTCCATTTGAAAATTTGAGAATGAAAATAAAACAAAAGGTCAAAGTATTTTTTTAAACATCATCCAACTTAATCTACAATAATTAATGAAAAAGTTAGTGAAAATGTTTGAATGTTTGTTAGATCTATACATAACGGCAGATAAAAAATCTGCCGTTATGTATAGATCTAACAAACCCCAGTAGTATTTTCCCGTGAAATATTTTTTAGAAATGACGTCGTTTTGCGATCACTACTCGGGCGGAGCCTCTGATTGGTTTCAACATATTCATCATGGTGAACAGTTTTGCCAAAACAGCGTTCGAATCTGCAGTGGTTTCGGCATTTGAAAGAAATACAACGTAAAATCACTGACACAGGTTTTAGACAAACAATAAAACATGCCATTATCTTGTTATTTTAATATTTTCTCGAGTCAGTTTTAGTAATTGATTGTATTGTTTTCTACAAATTGAATTAAACTAACCACTAGACAAAACCACCAGCCACTAAAAGCAACCCGCAATTTCAAGCAATTTCTTCGCCAGTAGGGGTGTCCAACCCCCCAGGTTTAGTGGAAATCCCACTAAGATGACAACACTGCTTTTCTACGATTTTGTCATTGGCCACAGATAAAAAAAACCGGGGAAAGGAAACGTTTTGTTACGTATTTCAATTATGGTAGTTTTTGAAAGAAAGTGTTTTAAAAAATGGTTTTTAATTTTTCGGCAATCATTGTACATTTTCATTTATAAACACTATTAGAACATCAGTTATAATTAAAACAAAATTAAATTAAAGCACAAATATTTGGAAATTAATCATGCCTCTAAGGTGGAACAATTTTATTGTTTGTTACTTACTTTTTGCTTAAAATGTCAACGTGTTCTTTCCAATTTAACTTTTTGTCAATAGCCGAATCACCGAGGAATTTAGCGGTGTTGACGTCTTCTTCAATGGTTTTGTCATTATATTGGACACAGAGGGGCTTTCCTTTAAACTGCATAAACTAGGTACCATTTTCAAGCTCTGTACCAAAAATCAATTAAATAGGAGCAGTAGTTTAGTCGCAAATGATTTTTTAAGTTTTTACCCCTTTGAACACGATGTATCTTTCCTAACAGCTGATTATGTCTATACGCCCTATGCGCGTTTTTACCCCTTTGAACACGATGTATCTTTCCTAACAGCTGATTATGTCATCCACCTTAAAACGATAAAACTGAGTATAACCTACGATGCGTTGTTGCCGCTCTGACGCAAGTCACAAGTACAACCAAAAATGTTTCGCTAACAAGATGGCAAAGCAAACAAGGAAGCAATAAATACACACACTTGCACTTTAATTACGACTGAAAATCATAGCAAAACATCCCGCGCGTAAAAGAAATAGAAATAGGCCAGTGTGTTATTATTGCATCTTAGATCCTTGCGCGATCGGTAAGGGGCCTCAGTGCGCCGACGCTATCTTTCGGAACGTAACACGGAAAGTCCTGCGCCCGTGCGCCGCTTTTGTTATGACGAACACGCGCGCAGTGAAGGGATAGTAATAAAAACATTAGTCAGCGAAATTGTTAGGTGTAACCATTAACAAGCGTCTTAAACTGGAAAGCACATACAGAAGAACGAAATAAAAGTCTGTTCCTGTGCCTACGCACTCTATAAACTAAAACCTATCGTACCACTGCGCATATCACAGCTTACCACGGAATTGTCGGCTCAATATTAAGGTCCGGCCTTTATTTTGGGGAAATTCCACTAATAAGGAAATAATCATAAAGTTTTTTACTAGTGTGTATTCGAATATTTTTAATAAAAGAGCCTTTAAACTAAAACTACGATTTTAAGGTTTTTCACCCGTGTGTATACGAATATGTTTTGTTAAACTAATCTTGTAACTAAAACTGTGTGGACATACATCACACTTATAAGGTTTTTCGCCAGTGTGTGTACGAATATGTCCTGATAAATTGCACTTTTCATTAAAACATCGTTGACATACATGACATTTATAAGGTTTTTCACCCGTGTGTATACGAATATGTCTTGTTAAAGTACTCTTGTACCTAAAACTGTGTGGACATACATGACACTTATAAGATTTTTCACCAGTGTGTATTTGAATATGTCGTGATAAAGGACCCTTTTCACTAAAGCTACGCTGACATACATCACACTTATAAGGTTTTTCAGTGTGTGTACGAATATGTCTTGTTAAAGTACTTTTGTACATAAAACTGTATGGACATACATGACACTTATAAGGTTTTTCACCAGTGTGTATTTGAATATGTCGTAATAAAGGACCCTTTTCACTAAAGCTACGCTGACATACATCACACTTATAAGGTTTTTCAGTGTGTGTACGAATATGTCTTGTTAAAGTACTCTTGTACCTAAAACTGTTTGGACATAAATGACACTTATAAGGTTTTTCACCAGTGTGTATTTGAATATGTCGTGATAAACTAGCCTTTTGACTAAAACTGCTCAGACATACATCACATTTATAAGGTTTTTCCCTAGTGTGTATTAGAATATGTTTGGATAACACACTCTTTAGACTAAAACTGCGTTGACATATATCACACGTATGAGGTTTTTCGCCAGTGTGTATTCGAACATATGTTAATAAACTACCCTTTGCACTAAAACTACAAATATGTTTTGTTAATTCGCCCTCGTGACTAAAACTACGTTGACATACATCACACTTGCAAGGTTTTTCACCAATTTGTGTTGCATGTTGTATATTTTTTTTTACTAGATTAAAACTACGCTGATCACATTTGTAAGGCTCTTTGAAATAAGTGCCAGGTTTGGACGTACGTTTTTGGGTTTTAGGGATAACTTTCGAGTCTGATTTGGCTGTTGTCGTTTGCTCAGCTGTTATTGCGTCTTCTAGTTTTGTTCTTCGTGTGTCTAGTTTTGGTTTCTTCGCAGCGGCCACCCCTGTGATCATAAATATGATACTTAAGTACATTGTTGGAGAAGATTGTTTGCTTACCTTTAGATTAACTAACTAATACTTACTTTTCGTCTCCCTGGCTCTTCGTTTCTCCTGAGATACTTCTTGTTCTTCTTCGACTTCAACTTTAAGCTCCATTAAAGGTACATCATCTTCTAAATCTGATTCAGAGCGTGGTGGTCTATCTGCTACATCTAGATAGCTATTGTTAAAATTTTCCGGTTCCTGCTCTGTAACGAAACAGAAACAGTCAAGAGCATTCCTTTTTTTGTACTAAACACTGACAAAACTTAGTAATACTTACTTCAAAACACTGATTGATCAATAAATTAAAAACATAATAAAAAACAATTTAACAAAAAAATAAAAAGCTATTTCCAAAAACCGGCCAAGTGCGTGTCGGACCACGCACAATGAAGGGTTCCGTAGTTGGAATGAATTTATCGTAAGAACAAACTTAACTTTGTAATTGAAAAAATTGTTCTCCCATACGAAATATATGGGAGAACATGTTTTTGCAACCGCAAATTTAAGTTGGTCGATTATTCGTAAACTTGTAAAGTCCACTTAAGTGTGATAGTTTTCCTTTAAACTTCGTTATATATAAGTACTAATGCCGTGACATTTGAATTTCTAACTACAACCGTTTAGTTGGTAGAGGGGGGGGACACACTTGACTCTAACGAAAATTGGTACTATAAAGCTTGATAAGTCACGAACGGTTTACTTATTTAAAATATTTTTGATTAAGTATAATATTTTCGATATCCCAAACTATGGGAAACCGAAAAAAAAATATCATCCCCACTTTACATGTAGAGGAGGTACCCTAAATAATTGTTTTTTTCAAAATTTTATTTTACCACTTTTTCGGCGTCATTAACTTGTATACTCATGCCAAATTACAACTTTCTAGTACCAATAGTTTTTGAGCTAAACCGCGGACAGACGGACATGACGAAACTATAAGGGTTCCTTGTTGACTACGGAACCCTAAAAAAGACGCTACAGACTGATAAATTTCTTTGGTTCTGTATTTTCGTTTCTTGCCGCGGCTTCCGAAATTAGTTATTTTACACTTAGTATATTTTTTTTTGGAAGTTGGATGTTGTTTAAAAAAAAAGGTTTAATTTAGCAGTTTTTAGTTGCGGTAGGTACCTATGCCACACCAAGTCGTATACCACTAATCGCTATGTAAACAACAGTGACAGGAAGTTATATAACATCATCAACATACAGCAAGTGGATTAGATACGTATTATTGAAGCTTACTCCATAACTACCCAAGCAAAGTTAACAAAAGTTATATGGGACCACTATGCAAACTTCCTCTACCAAATGAAAAGAATTTTCAAAAATCGGTCCACTATTGACGAAAATATCAATGAATATTAAAAAAAACCTGCTGATACTCAAACTCAACCTCTTACTTTCGCCCTTTTAGATGTCGGAAATTATCCCACGGGAACGTACTACCGGGATACAAAGTAACCTATATGTTAATCCAAGTTATAAACTGTGTGCCAAGTTTGATCCAAATCCGTTTAACCGTTGTTGCGTGATTGAGTAACAAACATCCAAACACAAAAACTCACATCTATTATATGTAGGAAGTAGGATAGTAGGATAGCAGGAAGTAGGATGTTCTTAAAACATACCTTCACTTTGATATCCATCTACATCAACATCAACATCATCTAGTCCCTCACAAACAGCTGGTAATTCTTCTTTGCTTTCTGTTTGACATTCATCAACTATACTTATGTGCATTATTGGACATTTAATAAACCCACTGCACTTCAGTGGGTCTTGGTTTATTACAGGCTTGGGCTGTAAAGACGAATATTGTATTAGGAAAATATGCTGAGGATCGCAGTCCCATGAGCACAAACTTCTTTCATCATACTTATGCCACTCAAAAGAGCCTCCACAAGTGGGGATACTTAAGTAGGTTCGATGTACCCTGGAGAGGCTACATGATGTACCCTGGACAGGTTTGAGGCTGTTGATGCTATCAACCTCATTGAACAATGCACCAGCTAATTTTATAATTAATTAATAATAGCTCATGCTGTCATGAGGGAGAACCCATATTAAACCAAATTGCCACACAAGTTTCATACATATGTTATAACAGTATTATGTGGAGTATTTAGCATGTAATAATTACATTTGACAAAAGCGTACATATCAACAATCAACACTCGATAGTATGGTTAGTGTGAAGTCCAGACACAATAGGGATGAGCTTGAGAGTAATCACCACATTGTACTGAAATTGGAAATTATGAGAACAAATGGCTATTGAAGAATATCTCACCTCATAATCCTCATTCATCATCCGAGCGAACAGCTCTTCGGCTTTCAGACATTTTCTCAGTAATCGGTAGCATTGCTTTAGTTTAACGCAGCAGAAGAAACAAGTGAGCATCGGTCTATTGTCTTCAGTTATAAACTGCAAGAAAACTTGTCTTAAACTATTTTGTTTATTGGATAAAAATAAAAATAGTAACAACATGCTTCAAATAACAGAATTAGTGCAACATGACAACTCTATTGAAAGTTATGAGATCCATACATTGATATTTATAGCAATGGATCCATAGCTATAAAACGTCTATCACTAGTTTCAAAGAAAATGATGAAATCTGAATACCCATTCATCATTCAAGATTTGTATGTATTACCCTGCAACACTGCAACGGTTCTATTTTTATAGAAGGGTAGGTATGTTGATTTTATAAATAATCCAATTTCATATTTGTTTCAAGATATTAGGTACTTTTGAAATAAATGGTGTTGAAATCGATCGCATTAAAAATGTTGGTATTACAACAACCTTGACATCGTAAGTCTCTATGAATGAAGGTGACAGCAAAGCTGCAGCAGTCCGGGGATGGAACTTAGGTGGTACGAAATTAAGAAACGGATATTTTAGTGTTATTGTGCCATTGAACAGAATACTCGGATTTGCAGAAGATAATATTAATAATATAATAAAATAATAATCAATTGTAAACATGAACTTATATTACAACGAAGCAGCTCGGCGTTGAATTGTGTGCTTATAGACAAAAATGATAGCGTAGAAATAGATATACAAAAAATACAATGGCGTGTGCCGCATAGTAGTTTCTGATGGTAATAAATTGTTATTGCTTAAAAGCCTGGAGAGAGATATTTCTACACAGATAGCATTTAGAAAATTGGGATTTGTATGAATATCCATTACTATCGAGAACAACAAAACATTCCTGGTCAGTAAAGACAACTTCCCAGCTAGAAAAACCAAGATTTGTTATATTTGGTTTGCAAACAGCTCGGAAAAATAATTTTTGTGGCAACTAGGCCCAATTGTTAATAACAATGTTATTAAAAACTACAGTTAGTAAACAAGCACAGAAACAAAAACACATGAAAATTATAACGTTAGCTGTGGGGGTCTTCTGACCAGCACCTCCACAGCGTGTGACAACAAAGGTGCGTCGTACTTTTCTATTGACATACTTAGGATGCTGTTAGAACTAGACCGCGCTCTTGACTAGATCGAATTAGTTTTTTTGCGCATTAAGGCGTAAACATCATAGCTATGCGCAAATGCGAACATGCCGGACGCACTACAATAGCGCGGCAGTCCCCACAGCCTCCTGAAGCAGTATTGAATACGCAGGGCGTCTAGCGATCTCTTAGTAGGTATGCCTTACCCACAGGCCGCTCGTGTAGAACGATTGGCAATACGTGTTGAACAGCGTAATCTGTACCCCAATACTACAACGAGCGAACCTGTGTATCAACACGTCGGCCCTGACAGCCAGTGCCCTGCGCTCTCGATCTATAACTACATCGTCTTTGAGGTCTCCGGTTAGAGTGTCCCAGGTACTTAAATTTGTCAACTCTTTTGATTGGCAGCCCGTTCAGCATTACAACTGGGTTGCTGTGTATAGATAGTGCAATCCACGACGACGCGCCCCACTCCGCTCCGCCCGTACTAAAGTACAGCTTACAGTATAGTCATCGCGGAGTGGGGCGCGTCGTCGTGGATTGCACTATCTATACACGTCTACCGGAGGCCTCAAAAACCATGAAACACTTTTGTTTACATTGTAAACCAGCCCATGACTTGTGACATATCGCTCACACACGCGTAACAGCTCCCTGATCGAGCCAGCCCTCGAATTTAAATATAATTGAATACTGCAATATTAAATTATATTAAATTCTGAATACTATCCATATGACTCACTTAATTTGAAATTTGATGAAGGTAAATATCGTATTATTTATTATATGAAATGTATGCTAATTTTCGTTAGCAAAACAATTTGCAACATCCAACCCTGTTGACCAAAAACATTATGTCGGCCATAGTTACGACTTACGGACAGACGCTGAACTTAAAATGCATAACTCATGGTCAGCAGGGTGGCAGGTAAGTTCAAAGCTGAAGGGGGCGTACTCCGCCAGTATCCAACCCGACATACAACGAAAACCTTGGTTTTTTAAATCCACTAAATTATCTAAAAGAACTGTTTCATCCTTGTGTAGACTGAGACTCGGTCACTGCTGCAGTCCAGTATTTGTTCATAATTAAACATAACATAAATTATTCATAATTAAACATAAAAACATATTTGTTCCTAGCAAAATGTTTAAATGAAAATGATATGAAAATGTAGTCTGGTGTGTAATAACTAATAATTATAACTTTGTAAATATGTGTCATTTTGTAGTAAACTAATAACTAACTAAAAAAAAAACAACTTATTTGTTACTAACTAACAAAACTTGTCCTTTCAGCTAATACCAATAACTACTAACAACTTCCACGAAGTGCAAAGTTCGACGGCTCATCTTGCTGTGCTGCCGCTGCCGTCACTACATGACACTGGCAGAATAGTCGACATCGGCTCAGTTGCCAAAATGGAAAAAAATAAAATAAAAGTAGTGTTGTACTACCACCACCACCACTACCATTTTATGACATGACGAGGAGAGACAGGTTACAAGTGGCTTGGATTGAAAAAAAACAGAGGAAGAAACTGGAACGAAGGCTTTGTGCCATATTTTAATTATAAAACAAACTTTGCCAACTTTTTTTTAAATAAGTATATTTACTAAACGAAGCAGTGGATAAAAGATATATTCCAAATTAAAAATGTATACAATTTAGAAAGTAAAAACTGTCCAAGTTGAGTAACATTATATAACAATTATTATTCTGATTCATCTGACATTATAAGTTGTATGCATCACAAAAATATAAATTATGTGCCTTAAAAAATGTGTTTGGCCTGAATAAATGGTGTAATGAAAATAAAGTGTTTTGTCAGTAAGATAAGATAAGAACAATCCTAGTTTACGTATTAATGATTTTGGAATTTATTATTTTAGAATTAGGTTAAACCTACTTATAAATCGAAGTGTGAATCTAATCTATAAACTTACCTGTACCTATTCTATTATTTAGGTAAAATGATTTGTCCAAAACAATATTTTTATAATTATGTAGCAATAAATATTGAAACTTGATCTACTTAACAGTTTTATTTCTTAAACACTAGCAATATTAATATAACAGTTAACCACAATCGAAAGTTCATCATGCATGAACACTTGAACAGCTTGTTATAATTGAGCAGTTCATATAAAACTGCTCTGTTCATTTACACACACAAACAGATGCTGTTGATGAGTATGGTACACTTCTACTAAACTTATGACTTGACGAAGAAAGAACAAGTGGCTTTGATTGAATAACAGATGCACAAACTGAAGTGAATATTTTAAATAATTAAATATATTATAGCGTTACAGAGGAATAAACTGAAATGATTAAGGGGTTACTTAACCCGTCGCGCGCGCAATTAGCGACACAATAGAATTTTATTGATATTTGCACACATGGGGTGCAATCAACATTTTAAGAGTTAAATCATTATAGGCATACTCGAATGGTTGAACTGTGAAATATAGGGTATTCAGATCTGATATATAGGATCTGAATACTGTATATTTCAACTACTTGTGAAGTATCTGGGTATGCACTTGGACAGGCAACTAACTTGGAAAACCCACATCAAAGCCAAGAGAAACCAAGCTAATATCACTTTTAGGAATTTGTACTGGTTCATGGGAAGAAAGTCTAAACTCTCACCTGAGAACAAGTTACTGGTTTACAAAGCTGTGCTATAGCCAATATGGAAGACATGAGCATTGATTACCATTCTTGCTCAAGGCAGATTGGTGACATATATTTATTTTAATTCCAGGTTTCCTCACATGTTTTCTTTCATGGATGTCAGTGATTTTCATTTTCCAGTTCATATGTATCTGTTCCTCATGTAAGATTCGCATTTAAAACCTATTGTTTTTTTTTTGCAGTGCCCTTACTGGATTCATGTACAAAATACGACAGCATTATATTGTAAAATGTGTGTTGTGTATGAGAACAAATAATTAAATCATTCAACTTACTGGAATATCAGTCAGCTTTGCATATAGTTCATGTAAGTTCCTGTTGACCACTTTATACATGCATACATTCTCCGCTAAACATATTCTACACATTGCTAGTTTTTCCATCTTTGAACTCAAAACGTATAGCTAAGTTATTTAGTTCAGGGCTCCACTTCGTTTTTCTCCCCAATCGTGCGGAGCTTCAGAATTTTATAGTGTGTAGATGTCTTCAAATAAAACGTTTTCCCAAAATTTCACACTGAGCAAACGCCTAGTTTTTGAGAAAAAAAATCCTAAAGTTTCAGAAATTTTAACCAAATTACGTAAATTAATTGTCATATTACCACAGATAATGTACGAGTTTCACTCCTAGGTTGTTCCATTTTACGTTCAGACAAAGTGACAGCGGACTCTTATGGTTTTTTATATAAATATTGTAATTTTTTAACTTACGTTCACTTTTAAATAGTTGTTACCGCAATTAAATTAATTATAAAGTAAATAAAATAGTAAATTAAATTAAAAAAAAATAGTTTTATTTGTATTATTAAAAGATTGTCTGTAACGAAACGTAATCCAATGTCAGTGAAGCGAGCTCGGGACTTGGGGCACCCCGACACGGACAGGTTAGGTTAGAAGGGGATGGCGGGGTCTAGTGAACGAGCGTAGCGAGCGAATAGACCCCGCCATCCCCTTCGTGGTTATTTTTTTTAAAACCACCCAGAAATAGGAGCCCCGCGAAGCGGGGCTCCGTCGACAACGCTTTACTAAAAATAACCTTGATTGTTACAAGGTAATATTCCAAGATTTGAGCATATTTTGGTTTGACCTTGACTTTTGATGTGTAAGACCTTGACTTTTGGGTGCTGACCTTGACCTTGACGATGTGTTTGACCTAAGTATTGCTTGGAAACTAATTTAGACCCGCCACGTGATCTTCCCCGCCCTTAATACTTTGGCGATTTTTTTGAAACTTTGGCAATTTTTTTCTCGGCACCTATGGTTTTGCTTATTTTGGGGATTTCAAAAATACAATAGAAATGGTCTACTCTATCCAAAAAAAAAATACCTACTATAAATCAGAGCTGGGGAGAAAACCGAAGTGCTTCCCGGTAAGTAAGACGGCAAAACAGACAGAGACTTAATATGTATGTCTCTCAGTCTTTTAGTTTTTAAAAACTCCATCCACTCCATCCTCATCAGAACGATTACTTAAAAGCACAGACTACATAGGGATACTACGTATCTTAAAAGTAATACCCACAGATTATCTACTGCTAACTTCGTACGTAGCTGCGTAGTATTTAGTAATACCGATTGTATTCAAGTCATAGACTGCTATTATATGATTCTAGTAGTCTATGATTGTATTACTACTATTGACACATTGTCATTGTCTACCCCACAAAACAAAACATTAAAAATAAAAACCGGCCAAGTGGGAGTCGGACTCGCGCACGTAGGGTTCCGTACCATTATGTATAACCCTTAATCAAATACTGGGAAATTATTTCCAACTTGATAATTAGATATTATTTTGATATGTAGTAACAAATAACGGAAAATTATTTCCCACTGTAAAACCCTCCTTTCCCCACTCTTTTACAAAATTTTATCAAAATGTATGAAATCTACAAACAAAGCTTACATATAAACAATTCTCAGTTTTTATTTATTTCATAAAAAGCTTTCCGTTTGATTAAGTGATAAAAAGGCAAAAAAAACACGTCTGTTGTATGGGAGCCCCCCATATACAGGGTGAAATTGAATTCATGGGCAATCTCTTAAGGGGTCATTGTACTCATCATTATGAACAATTTTCACTATGGGACCAACCCTGAAATCGTGAAAAAAAATCAGCGTTTTCCTACATTTATGTTCGCATAGCTCGTCAAAATGTAGGGAGCAGCAGATTTTTTTTTCGCGATTTTAGGGTTAGTCACATAGTGAAAGTTGTTTATAATTATGAGTACAATGACCCCTTAAGAGATTGCCCATGAATTCAATTTCACCCTGTATATTTATTTTATTCCGTATTTGTTGTTATAGCGGCAGCAGAAATATAATATCATCTGTGAAAATTTCAACTGTCTAACTATCACGGTTCATGAGATACAGCCTGGTGACAGACGGACAGCGAAGTCTTAGTAATAGGGTCCCGTTTCACCCTTAGGGTGCGGAACCCTAAAACAACCACAAAACCTTAAGCTTCTTGACATTAACTGATAGCAGCCGTGTTGCCGTTCTAAAAAATTTAAAGTCCCTAGATGTTCTGAAAAGATCTAACGAAGATATGGGAAAAAATATTTTCTAGGAATCCGCTAGATGTCCTAGATTTTTTTAAATGTTTTTTCGGCTCCAAATAAAAAATATTATTTTTCTCAAATAAGGTTTATAAGAAGAATAATAAGGAAATTTGATTTTTGTAATGTTTTGCGTACATTTCAGTGGTGATAACTACAAAATGCTTTACGGGTTTGAACGTCCAATGTTTGACTTTGAACTACATAATTTCACCACTCGGTCCTATAATTCTGTGTGTAATACTTTTTTTTTATCGGAACTGCCCTAGCCATCGAATTTATTTCATGCAAAGTAATCTAATCAAACAAATCACAAACACTTATTAAATGAAGTTTAAAACTGTCTTTTAACCACGTTTTAATAAGTCATGTGCGCATAACGAGGAATACTGGTAATTTTGCGGACGCCGAGGCCACTCAAACGGATGGTTAGTGTGGCTTACAGCCACACTCGGTCGTCCGAGGCCACATTTAAAATGGACGTTAGTATGTGCTGCAAATAATTTAGTCAATTTTGTCGAAGAGGTGTGACTGCTTCTATAAAGGGGAAGAGCGTAGAAAACAGCCGTTTTAGTCTTTCACACTAAAACGGCTGAACGGATTGGAATGAAATTAACGTAACAAACAAACTCACTTTTGCGTTTATATTATTACTTGCTTTTGCCAGCGGCTTTGCCCGCGTGGATGTCGGAAAATATCCCCCACAGGAACGTGCCACCAGGATTCGGAGTATGCTATGTCCTAACCCAGGTCATGGCCAACCCGCATGCCTTTCATCTCAATCCGTTCAGGCATGACACGAAAAGGTAACAGACGGATAACAAATCTGTTCTTTCTGGTTTTATACCTCAAAATGAAATATTTCGTTCGTTTGTTGCCTTTCTTGCTCATCAAGATCACGAATGAGTGAAACAACAAGAAAATGCCTTAAAACCGGCACAAAAGATGAAACGTTATCTAAACCAGGGCTGGTAACGTAGGAATAGTTTAATTATCGTTGATTATGATTAAGCACTGATCCGTCGTATAAGCAGTGATAGCCTAGTGGTGTGACCGTCAGACTGACAAGTCGTAGGTCTCGAGTTGAACCCAAGGCACGCAACTCTGACTTTTCGGATTCATGTGCGTATTATATAATTATCACTTGCTCAAAAAACGGTGAAGGAAAACATCGTGAGGAAATGCCTGAGAGATATTTCTCGACGGCATGTGAAGCCAAGTCAGAGGCCCGTGGGCGGCTTTAAAACTCTGACACCAGGTTAGTTTACTAACCACACGAAAAAAAGAAGACTAAATAAATAAATGTGTGTGTGTGTGTGTGTGTGTTTTACCAAAAACAGTGATTACATTTCCTTATAGTCTACATTAATAGCTAGGTTTACAAAAACAAAATAAGACGCAAAGGAAGCAATTTGCTTATGAACTCCACACTAGGTCGAGCCTGTCTCGTGGAGTCAATGGGTGGTATTACCATATAGTGAAAATGCGCATTACATTGATACATATGAAAAACGTTAATTTTTAGGGAATTACAACATTGTTTAGGTTTAAAAATGCAATTAAAACACTAAAAAACAAAAAAGAAAGAAAGATTAAAACAAAAGTAGGTTAACAGAATATTAAGGCAATGTGCACTTTGTGTAAGTGTGAGTGAGTGTTTGTGAGTGAGAGAGAGTGTGTGTGTAGGCATGTGTTCGTGTATTATGAAATTACCTATAAAAGAGATTCAGATTCACCATATGATTGGGTTAGCAGCCATTTGCGAACAATCTTTTTTACTTGGCTTGTTCTAGAGTTACTGATACCATACTTTCCTACCGCTTTGTTGTATATGTGGCTGAGCAAGAATTCTTGCATGTGTTGTACAAAAATTGTACGCGTCCTTATTGAAGGACATTTGAAAACTCGACGTTTGAGAAGCTGCGAGTATTCCGGGGTCTGTGTTATGATTTTATGTTGTTTCAGTACCATTTTTAATATATATAATTGTCGGACATTGAGTAATTCGGCTTCTTTGTACAAAAGGGCTGTGGGGTGTCTAAAAGGCTTCCTGAGCATGACTTTCAGAACCGATCGTTGTGCTCGTTCGCTTTGGATCATGGTGGTGATTCCAACTCCACCCCATATGGTTATACAGTAACACAGAATTGACTCACATAGTGCCACATATACCATGTTAAGAGTGTTTTTATTGGCAGAGTTACGCAAGAGTTTCATTATGTGAATCAATTTTCTAGTGCGTTTGACCACCAGGTCAATATGGGGCTTGAAAGAGAGCCGCTGGTCTATTATAACCCCCAAATATTTGATCCATTCTACCCTTTTAATTTTCTGGCAGTTGCACTGGAGAGTTACAGGTTGCAGAGTGGATAATGATGCCAAGTGGTAGTTTAGGCGCTGAGGCCTGGGTTTTATGAAAACACAAATAGTTCGTTTTTTCGATATTTAACGAAAGAAGATTATAATCAAGCCAACATTTGATACTAGCCAAACAATTTTGAGCCTCCTTATGCACTGATTCCCATGATTTGCCATGAAGGAGAATAACCGTGTCATTAGCATAGCATATGATATCTGCATTTTGTATTAATGTGCGATGTATATCATTTATGTAGATTATGAACAAGGTCGGGCCGAGAACACTACCCTGTGGGACTCCAAAGATCATGTTTTTCTGACAGCTTGGGTTCCCACCCACTTTCACGCACTGGCGTCTATTAGTTAGATAGGTTTTAAACCAGTCTAATGACAGTCCTCTGATACCAATGACCTCAAGTTTCTTTAGGAGTATAGGTATTGCAACGGTGTCAAACGCCTTGGCAAGATCTAAAAACACTCCCAAGCACTTTTTATTATTGTCCAGATAAGACGTTACCAGTCTGGTCAGGCGGCTCACTGCATCTTCAGTAGATTTTCCACTCCTAAAACCAAATTGTTTATTGGATATCAGCTTGTTCGACTCTAAGAAGGAAACTAAGCGTTTATTTGCAACCTTTTCTAGAATTTTGGAGAAGATTCCTAATAGTGATATTGGCCTATAGTTCGCAGGGTTATCTTTTGATCCATTCTTAAATATAGGGACAACTCTAGCTTCTTTCCATTTATCGGGGAATATACCTGAACTTAAACTAAGGTTGATGATGTAGGTTAGTGGAGTTAAAATTTCACTTCTAATTTCTTTGATAATTTTGGGTGTAAGACCATCAACTCCGGCAGCACTGTCACCCTTAAGGTTAACAATCAGTTTGTCAATCTCATAGACATCAGTAGGTTGCATAAAAAAGTAAGCCCTACTGGTTCTCCTAATTTTTGTTTTGAAACCACTGACTCCTGGGTTTCATTTATGTCATTTAGAATTTGGCTTGCCAAATTTGTGCCAACAGAGGAGAAGTATTTTTTGCAGTAGTCAACTGAATCTTGAGCCGTAGATTTACATTTAAGTAGGTCGCTAGAGCTGTTTCCATTACTGTGTTGCTCGGTGATTGATTTTATAGTTTTCCATAATCCTTTAGTATCCGATTTGTTTTCTTCTAACTTTTTACCTTCGTGTTCGTGTTTAAGCTTGTGGACTAGATTGGTGAAAAAGTTTCTGTAGCGGGTGTAAACGAGTTTCCTTGTTTCGTCTTTTGAGTGTTTGTTAGCTTCTTTGTGGAGTTTATCCCTGTGATTCATACATTTTATAAGGCCAGGTGTGATCCAAGGCTTCCAAAACTGATCCGTCATTTTAGTTATTCTTATGTTTAGTTCATATAATAGGCATTATGGACCCAGCCATGGTACTGGTAATAATGGAGACCAATATAGTTAACTCAGCTCGTAAAAAAAAAGCGCACGTGGCGGCGGCGGCGGCGGTGCGACTGGAGAGGACAGACAGAGTGTAAAACAACTTTAAAATACCGCTTTAACAATAAAAATTGAGTTTTTCAATTCTTTCACTATTTTTCCCGCCCCCCCCCCTCCCCCTCAAAAACATCTATTAAGACAACAACATAATATTAAATTTTAAAAAAACGATTTCTAACTTCGCGCCTAAGTACCTGAACTTAATTATACATATTATACAACTTTATTCTTTGTCAAATGATCTAAAAATCTGGGAATTTGTAGTTCAACTCCTCCTTAATGCACAAGAACCGAAATTATTATATTTTTCAAAAGTTAAAATACTCTCCCTGTCGATTTAAAAAAAGGTCCCTATTTGCAAAAGTCAACGGTTTGCAAACAGCTTGCAACATTTTGATCCGTAAATTAAACTGTAGTTAGAGGGTCACAAAAATGACATCATATAAAAATTTCAGCTCTCTATCACATCCGGAACACGAGTTATTTTTACAAGATTTGCAAAAAAAACGTTGTTTTTTGCGAATGGTCCTTTAGACCGATTTTGGTCTACTGGGGCTCATTCTCTTTGTTTTTTTATTGCACATATTTGTTACATTTAACTTTTTTTATCCGAGTTTTAGTTTTACTTTATCTGACTTATATTAACTTGACTTATAATAAGTCAATGTGTTTTTCTGATTCTCATGGGATGGGGGGGAGGGGGTGGGGGTTTATGCCATCCCCCCTCATTCCCCCCGCCGGAAACGTATAGTTTTTTTTTAAATTTTTTTTTTGTATACCGTACTTGTCATAGAACATGTGTATTCTGAAGGTTCTGGAGGGTTCAAGAGAGAGGGGAGGGCAAATGTGGATAGGAGATATAGTCCCGCATCATTTTCCATACTGGAAATTATTTTGTTTGTATGATTTAGTACTGTGTACTGAGTCGGACTCAGGGTGTGCTCCCGCCAAAAGCTCTCGGTCACCCCTGAGTGTCGCTACAACACACTCGACCTTCGCTCTGCTCGGCCTCGTGTGGCTTGCTCCACTCAGGAGCTCCCTCCAGCTTCTGGCTCCTGCCTTAATAAAAACACTCTAGGGGTAGGGACCAAAAGACTACGTGGGGTCGGGGTGCCCCGTGTCGGTTCTGAGGCTAAATTCTGTCTTACCTACGTAGACAGAATTTAGCCAAGTAAAATAAAATCTTAACCTACACTATATTTACCTTTGTTGTGTTTTCTTTTTCCAAATTTGGATTCACATTATTTGTAAACAATAATGTGTTATGTATTCAAAAAAAAGCAGTTGTGTTCCTACACTAACCTAACCTAAAAATTAGGATTTTCGTACGTTTTTTTTTATTTTAAACGGCGTCTCCGGCAAGAGAAGTATGTTGCATAGGTATCAGAAAACCCGAAGAACCCCCTAATATCCTCACTTTTCGCCCAGCGAGGCAGCACGTATCTAAACCCAACCCAAATAATCCTATGAACTAGCCGAGTTCCCACGGCCTATCGAGGCCTGTCGCGGCCCGTGTCGAGCATTCGCACCACAGGCCTCATAGGATCAAGGGTTCCCATGGCCTGTTGGCCTGGCGTGGCGTGATCTGGCCTTTGAGAAAGCGGGCTGTGGGACCGCAGCATTAGAAAGATTTAGATAAGTCTCTTTGTGTGCTCCCGTAATACCGTTCAAAGATGGAAAAACTACCAATGTGTAGAATATGTTTAGCAGAGAATGTACGCATGTATATAGTGGTCAACTGGAACTTACATGAACTATATGAGAAGCTGACTGATATTCCAGTAAGTTGATGAATTAGAATTAAATTACCTTATGATAGCTTTTGGAAGCACTGCGGTTTCCTCCCCAGCTCTTATTTATAGTAGGTTTTTTTTTTTGCGTAGAGTAGACCATTTCTATTGTATTTTAAAACCATAGGTGCCGAGAAAAACATTGCCAGTTTCAAAAAAATTGCCAAAAATCGCCGGAGTATTAAGGGTGGGGAAGATCAGGGTTTAAATTAGTTTCCAAGCAATACTAAGGTCAAACACATCTTCAAGATGAAGGTCATCACCCAAAAGTCAAGGTCATACACCTCTAAAGTCAAGGTCAAACCAAAATATGCTCAAATCTTGGAATATTACCTTGTAACAAGCTCTGAGGTCAAGGTTTTTTTAGTAAAGCGTTTTCGACGGAGCCCCGCTCAGCGGGGCTCCTATTTCTGGGAGGTTTAAAAAAAAATAACTAGTCCAAGCTGGGGTGCCCCAAGTCCCGAGCTTGCCTAGCTCGCTTTTACATACAAAAAAAATTGCACGACACTTAACACTTGGAGATGACGCAGCAGAACACGAACGGGAACATCGGAGACGCCATGGTGTCAATCAATCGTTGTTGCAAACACTACCGGTCTTATTTATAAACGCTAGTTAAATTTTAATCAAATGCTAAGCAATTGATTAGCAAAATTCTTATTCATAAACGCTATTTAGCGCTAAGAGGTTGCTAAGCAAATGATTAGTAGCTGTCAAAATTAAACACCACCGGTGCCCTGTTTAGAGCTTGCTAAGAGGATGTTTAGCGGCAAGATGGCGGATTTTATTTGAATCAGCTGATCGATACAAGATTTTCTGTGCTCGATATTATTTTGTTCTCTATTAACGAGTTGTGCCTTAGTAAATTATGATTTCGAAAATCTTTTACGGGATTTGAGAATGACGTAGAAGAATTCAATCATTTTGAAACGATGGCGGGAACTAGACAAAGGAGAGGAAGACCTACAAAGCTCATTTAAACTCACTACCAGGATAATTACCTATTAGATAATATTCTTCATTCGAAGTACACAGTCATGATGAAAGGATAATTAGTGAAGTTCAATTAGGAGGGGGCTCAGTACCTAATGTGTTCAGGAGATTTGAAGAGAATCGATTTCGTGAAGAAGTTCAATGGAAATTGTTACAAACAAACATAACATCACGCCTGTATTCCCCATAGGGTTAGGCAGAGGTGTACCTATAGTACACCCACATTTCGCCAGTTATGTTAAAGTCCCATGTAATAGGGGCGAGCCTATTGCCATAAACCGAGCACAAATCCAGACTCCGGGCTGATAATGAGCAATTCCAGATGAAAAAACCCAAACACTATGCCCGACTCGGGAATCGAACCCAGGAGCTCATGCTCAGCAGTAGCGCTTGCGACCACCAGACCAACGAAAACCAACGAAATTGTTATTATCTTGTGTGTTATCTCGTTATTGTAGGTACCAGCCCGTCATCTTATTGTGCCAGCTCTAAGGCGCAGAACTAAATAAAAGCTATGTTGTAGCAGTCACACACAAATAACAAGAGATATATAATAGAAAAAATATATATATTTTGATAAATAATAAAGCAACATTATTGTTATAAATTCATTATTATTGATTTCCAATATTCTTCCTCCAAAGACGAGTGTCATTCTTTTCTCATGGCACTCGCATTCCTCATCGTTTTCATGGAGCAAAGTCTCCTCCCTAATCTTTGCGAGGTTGAATAATATTTGTGCTAGGTGCTAGTGGCTCATAGCAGCAGTCAAACTTGCTGTAAAGAATAATGTCAAATAAGTAGTAATTGTTATTAAAAGATACTGAAACTCTGGCCTTGGTGCAAAAGCAATAGGAAGTAATAAAACATACAACATACACAAAACATAACATAACATAACATCACGCCTGTATTCCCCGAAGGGTTAGGCAGAGGTGTACCTATAGTACACTCTCATTTCACCAGTTATGTTTAAGTCCCATGTAATAGGGGGCGAGCCTATTGCCATCAACCTGGCATAAATCCAGACCCCGGGCTGCTACTGAGAAATTCGAGATGGAAAAATCCAATAACACTTACAAAACAAACATTTCTAAGGTAGTATATTCATGTTAAGAAGGACTGACTGAGAAGAACTGATCAAGTGAATGAAAAAGCAATAGCTATGTATTTTGATACCTGGTACTTTGGTACCTGGTAAGGTATAGTTTTACTTAGTGGTTCTATACGATACGATGACGACATCGTTCCTCGAACAAACCACACTCTGCTAGGACATGATAATACATAGGTATTGCTTTTTTTATTCACTTGGTCAGTTTATAATGGTTTACATTAGAAAGTAAATACCTTTCCTGTTTACTCCAATTATTGGAGCTTATTATTTTCATTGCTACCATCGCAATAACAATGAAATAAACTTATTAAATAATTGTATTTTATAAAAAAAAACCGATGAAAATTTTTGACTTTTGTCTGTCAAAGTTACGACAGATACAGAAATTGTGGTTTTGACAACTTTATTCATAAAATTCTGTTTTTTAGTCGACTATTTTGATTGTAATCTGTGCCGAACGCGTAATTTCTCCACTATTTCGTTTCGCAACTAATCACTTGCTAACTAGCGTTTATAAATAAAGAAAAGTTAACCATCTATTTAGAGCTAACCATTTGCTTAGCTAAACAGTGGCTAATCACAGCCTTATTTATAAAAATCTCGCTAATTACTGATTAGCCACTATTGAGCTAAGCAAATGGTTAGCTCTAAATAGCAGCCTTATTTATAAAAATCTCGCTAATCACTGATTAGCCACTGTTTAGCTAAGCAAATGGTTAGCTCTAAACAAATGATTAACATTTCTTTATTTATAAACGCTAGTTAGCAAGTGATTAGTTGCGAAACGAAATAGAGGAGAAATTACGCGTTCGGCACAGATTATAATCAAAATATTCGACTAAAAAACAGAATTTTAAGAATAAAGTTGTCAAAATCACAATTTCTGTATCTGTCGTGACTTTGACAGACAAAAGTCAAAAATTTCATCGGATTTTTTTTAATATAATACAAAAGTTTATCTCATTGTTATTGCGATGGTAGCAATGAAAATAATAAGCTCCAATAACTGGAGTAAACAGGAAAGGTATTTATCTCTGGATTTATATCTACTTACTAATGTAAATCATTATAAACTGACCAAGTGAATAAAAAAGCAATATCTATGTATTTTCATGTCCTAGCAGAGCGTGGTTTGTTCGAGGAATGATGTCGTCATCGTATCGTATAGAACCACTAAGTAAAACTATACCTAACCAGGTACCAAAATACATAGCTATTGCTTTTTCATCCACTTGGTCAGTTCTTCTCAGTCGCTACTTCTTAACGTGAATATACCTACTATTTTAGAAATGTATGTTTTGTAAGTGATGGGTTTTTTCCATCTCGAATTTATCAGCCCCGGGGTCTGGATTTGTGCCCAGTTGATGGCAATAGGCTCGCCCCCTATTACATGGGACTTAAACATAACTGGCGAAATGTGGGTGTACTAGAGGTACACCTCTGCCTAACCCTTTGGGGAATACATGCGTGATGTTATGTTTTGTGTATGTTGTATGTTTTATTACTTCCTATTGCTTTTGCACCAAGGTCAGAGTTTCAGTATCTTTTAATAACAATTACTACTTATTTTACATTTCTTTACAGCAAGTTTGACTGCTGCTATGAGCCACTAGCACCTAGCACAAATATTATTCAACCTCGCAAAGATTAGGGAAGAGACCTTGCTCCATGAAAACGATGAGGAATGCAAGTGCCATGAGAAAATAATGACACCCGTCTTTGGAGGACGAATATTGGAAATCAATAATAATGAATTTATAACAATAATGTTGCTTTATTATTTATCAAAATAAATTATTTTCTATTATATATCTCTTGTTATTTGTGTGTGACTGCTACAACATAGCTTTTATTTAGTTCTGGGCCTTAGAGCTGGCACAATAATGAGATAACACACAAGATTATAACAATTTCGTTGGTTTTCGTTGGTCTGGTGGTCGCAAGCGCTACTGCTGAGCATGAGCTCCTGGGTTCGATTCCCGAGTCGGGCATAGTGTTTGGGTTTTTTCATCTGGAATTGCTCATTACCAGCCCGGATTCTGGATTTGTGCCCGGTTTATGGCAATAGGCTCGCCCACTATTACATGGGACTTCCACATAACTGGCAAAATGTGGGTGTACTATAGGTACACCGCTGCCTAACCCTTCGGGGAATACAGGCGTGATGTTATGTTTGTTTGTAACGATTTCCATTGAACATCCTCACGAAATCGATTCTCTTCAAATCTCCTGAACACATTAGGTACTGAGCCCCCTCCTAATTGAACTTCACTAATTATCCTTTCATCATGACTGTGTACTTCGAATGAAGAATATTATCTAATAGGTAATTATCCTGGTAGTGAGTTTAAATGAGCTTTGTAGGTCTTCCTTTCCTTTGTCTAGTTCCCGCCAGCGTTTCAAAATGATTGAATTCTTCTACGTCATTCTCAAATCCCGTAAAAGATTGTCGAAATCAATATTTACTAAGGCACAACTCGTTATTAGAGAACAAAATAATATCGAGCACAGAAAATCTTGTATCGATCAGCTGATCCAAATAAAATCCGCCATCTTGCCGCTTAACATCCTCTTAGCAAGCTCTAAACAGGGCACCGGTGGTGTTTAATTTTAACAGCTACTAATCATTTGCTTAGCAACCTCTTAGCGCTAAATAGCGTTTATGAATAAGAATTTTGCTAATCAATTGCTTAGCATTTGATTAAAATTTAACTAGCGTTTATAAATAAGACCGTCAGTGATTAGCGAGATTTTTATAAATAAGGCTGTACGTATATAAGCTCTCGACTGTGTGTACATACGCAGCCTTATTTATAAAAATCTCGCTAATCACTGATTAGCCACTGTTTAGCTAAGCAAATGGTTAGCTCTAAATAGATGGTTAACTTTTCTTTATTTATAAACGCTAGTTAGCAAGTGATTAGTTGCGAAACGAAATAGAGGAGAAATTACGCGTTCGGCACAGATTATAATCAAAATAGTCGACTAAAAACAGAATTTTATTAATAAAGTTGTCAAAACCACGATTTCTGTATCTGTCGTGACTTTGACAGACAAAAGTCAAAAATTTCATCGGAATTTTTTATAAATATTACAATTATTTAATAAGTTTATTTCATTGTTTTTGCGATGGTTGCAATGAAAATAATAAGCTCCAATAATTGAAGTAAACAGGAAAAGGTATTTATCTCTGGATTTATATCTACTTACTAATGTAAATCATTATAAACTGACCAAGTGAATAAAAAAGCAATAGCTATGTATTTTCATGTCGTTTTTTTCGTGGTTTGTTCGAGGAACGATGTCGTCCACACACATATAACCACTAAGTAAAACTATACCTAACCAGGTACAAAACTATCAATCTAGGACATGAAAATACATAGCTATTGCTTTTTCATTCACTTGGTCAGTTCTTCTCAGTCAGACCTTCTTAACATGAATATACTACCTTAGAAATGTTTGTTTTGTAAGTGTTATTGGATTTTTCCATCTCGAATTTCTCAGTAGCAGCCCGGGGTCTGGATTTGTGCCCGGTTGATGGCAATAGGCTCGCCCCCTATTACATGGGACTTACATAACTAGTGAAATCAGAGTGTACTATAGGTACACCTCTGCCTAACCCTTCGGGAAATACAGGCGTGATGTTATGTTATGTTTTGTGTATGTTGTATGTTGTATGTTTTATTACTTCCTATTGCTTTTGCACCAAGGCCAGAGTTTCAGTATCTTTTAATAACAATTACTATTTATTTGACATTTCTTTACAGCAAGTTTGACTGCTGCTATGAGCCACTAGCACTTTACACAAATATTATTCAACCTCGCAAAGATCTCGGAAACCTTGCTCCATGAAAACGATGAGGAATGCGAGTGCCATGAGAAAAGTCACCCGTCTTTGGAGGAAGAATATTGGAAATCAATAATGATGAATTTATAACAATAATGTTGCTTTATTATTTATCAAAATAAATTCTTTTCTATTAAATATCTCTTGTTATTTGTGTGTGACTGCTACAAAATAGCTTTTCTTGGCCTTAGAGCTGGCACAATAAGATGACGGGCTGGCACAATAACGAGATAACACATAAGATAATAACAATTTCGTTGGTTTTCGTTGGTCTGGTGGTCACAAGCGCTACTGCTGAGCATGAGGTCCTGGGTAGTGTTTGGGTTTTTTCATCTGGAATTGCTCATTACCAGCCCGGAGTCTGGATTTGCGCCCGGTTGATGGCAATAGGCTCGCCCCCTATTACATGGGACTTAAACATAACTGGCGAAATGTGGGTGTACTATAGGTACACCTCTGCCTAACCCTTCGGGGAATACAGGCGTGATGTTATGTTTGTTGGTAACAATTTCCATTGAACTTCCTCACGAAATCGATTCTCTTCAAATCTCCTGAACACATTAGGTACTGAGCCCCCTCCTAATTGAACTTCACTAATTATCCTTTCATCATGACTGTGTACTTCGAATGAAGAATATTATCTAATAGGTAATTATCCCGGTAGTGAGTTGAAATGAGCTTTGTAGGTCTTCCTCTCCTTTGTCTAGTTCCCGCCAGCGTTTCAAAATGATTGAATTCACACAATCTTTTACGGGATTTGAGAATGACGTAGTAGTCATTCTCAAATCCAAGATTGTCGAAATCAATATTTACTAAGACACAACTCGTTAATAGAGAACAAAATAACATCGAGCACAGAAAATCTTGTATCGATCAGCTGATTCAAATAAAATCCGCCATCTTGCCGCTTTATATCCTCTTAGCAAGCTCTAAACAGGGTACCGGTGGTGTTTAACTTTGACAGCTACTAATCATTTGCTTAGCAACCTCTTAGCGCTAAATAGCGTTTATGAATGAGAATTTTGCTAATCAATAATTGCTTAGCATTTGATTAAAATTTAACTAGCGTTTATAAATAAGACCGACGATGAATGACAACTGTCAAACGTTTGCTTCACTCGCATTCGATTACGTTTCGTTACTGATAATATTTTAAGAGTAGAAATAAACTATCATTTTTTTATTTCATTTACTATATTATTTACTTTATAATTAAGTTCATTGCGGTAGCAGCTATTTAAAAGTGAATGAAAGTTAAAAACTTACAATATTTTAAAAATAAACCATAAGAGTCCGCTGTCACTTTGTCTGAACGTAAAATGGATCAACCTAGGAGTGAAACCCGTACATTATCTGTAGTAAAATGACAATTAAATTACGTAAATTAGTTAAAATTAGGCGTTTG
Organism: Xanthia togata; assembly: GCA_963853775.1. Lineage (NCBI taxonomy): Eukaryota > Metazoa > Arthropoda > Insecta > Lepidoptera > Noctuidae > Xanthia > Xanthia togata. The sequence continues at coordinate 4,833,907 of OY970815.1, forward strand.
CGCAGTGTGACATTTTGGGAAAACGTTTTATTTGAAGATATCTATACACTATAAAATTCTGAAGCTCCGCACGATTGGGGAGATAATTGAAATGTAGCCGGGGAGGCGGGTACCCCTCCCCCTGGTACCACTACCATGAAAGGAGAAGCACCATTTTTGAAAAAAACTTAAAAACAAAGTTGCTTCTGTACGTCTCCGGCGCTGCGGGAAGTGCAGCCCCTTCGCCCTTACGTAACAAAGGATAGGCACCCATGTTCAGCCGCTACGGCTCGCCTATGCTTCGTTACAGCGGGCGGGGGCTGCCCACCCTCCGCACCTCCGGATTTTTAAATACACTCTAGGGTGCAGCCAAAAGGACTAGGTGGAGTCGGGGTGCCCCGATTCGATTTTGGGACAGATTTGACCTATTTTAACCATAATACTAAAGTCTGCCACTGGATACTAAAGTCCGCCCTGCAAATCATCTACAAAAATATAAATTCATATGACTTTTCGGCCAGAGGGTCGTCTTAGGGCACAGATTAGCTCACTCCCCAAAATCATTTAAATAAAAAGTGATTAGATACAACACAATAAAGTGCAAAATTAGGCGCAAATGTGATCTATCTAAGTATTTACAGAAGATGGGGAACTAATTATCTGTCAAGCCGAAATCCTGATAAGCGACAACATTCCGCTGCCGTAACGCACACCTTTATGAATTGGGTGGGAAATTCTCCCGCTCTGGGTGGAGCGGGAGGGTGTGTCAAACCCACCCGTGTTCCTTCTGTTGCCTGTGCAATGCCAGGGGCCACGGTATCCCTTTCGGACTTTCCCGCAACCCCGGCAGGCAATGGTCCCATCGGACCCCTTCACTTGCTGAAATCTCTTTGAGGCGCGCGTGGAACACAACGCGCCGTCGACCCGGGCCTGGTCCTCACCGAACGGCGAGCTACCCATTGCTCACCGCCCGCGCCTTCGGTGGCCGGGAATCGGCTATGGATTCCCAACGCCCAGGGCGTCTCCTCCTGCGGCGGCTAGGGGCGTGAGGGCGCGAATTTTGCCTTTCCCTCACGCGTTCCGCCTCCTCCTTCGCAGAAGGAGGTGACGGCCTGCCATGCCCTCTCGCGCCGTACCATGGCCTGGACCAGGGCCGGACGCGAGATATCCCCGCCACCGATCGCCTCCACGACGACACGGCGGTGCTCTGCCCAAGCCGGGCAGACCTCCACCGTATGCTCCACCGTGTCCTCCGGGCGATCCACGCAGTGATGACACCCGGGCGTTTCCTCCCGCCTGATACCGAACAGGTACCTCCCGAAACAGCCGTGTCCCGTGAGGACCTGCATCAGGCGGAAGGTGAGGACGCCGTGGCGCCTCTCTAGCCACTCCTCAAAGAGGGGACTTATCGCCGCTATAGTGGCGTGCCCAGCGCTGGGTTGCGACAATCGCACTCCATGACGCCATGAGATCCTGTCGAAGCTCTGTCCGCTGTGTCGCGATTTCTCGCGGCATCTGAGTCAAGCCCCAGCATTTCGCCTCCTCGCGCCATTCCCAAATATGCGTGAGGACTTGGGAGTGGCACACGCACACCTTACATTTATATTCACCTAGAAGTGACTTCTCTTTCTATCGCCTAACTCTTCTATCTTCTGACTACATTATACTCATTGAATTGGCCCCACAAGATGAGACCGCCGCACACTTGTATGTAGCTTCATACCTATAATGCGGACTGCGCTCTCTGTACGGTTCTGTGCTCAGGGGCAATTGAAAGTCTCTGACATCAGTGAAAGTTAACCGGGTGCGGAATCCTGGACTTAAATCTGAAAATCTCACGACTTCTCTTTAATGGAAGTATTTTTTTTCATATAAACAAAATAGTGTAAGACTAATTTTGTTGCAGTTTGTAACTGGAGACATAAGGCCAATTCTTGCTTGTTTCTTGTGCTGCGCTAAACTAAAACAATGCTATCGATTACTGAGAAAAGTCTGGAAGCTGAAGAGCTGTTCGCTCAGATGATGAATAAAGATTATGAGGTGAGATATTCTTCAACAGCCATTAATTCTCATATTTCCAATTTCAGTACAATGTGGAAGTGATTACTCTCAAGCTCATCCCTATTGTCTGGATTTCACTCCAACCATACCATTGAGTATTGAATGTTGATGTGTATATGCTATTGTCAAATGTAGGTGTTAACAATTATTATAATGTTAAATACTCCACATAGTCAGATAGAATTAGCGAAAAAATCTTGAAAATTCCATGAAATTCCTATTGGACCGTGTTTTTTTTTTTGTGAAGATTCAAGTAACTGTAATTGATTCCCATAAAAATTAAAGAGGGAGGCAGGGTGCCAAAAAAATTGGTAAAAATGGTAAAAACCAGTTTTTCGCATCTAGAGCAAAAACTACAGTTCGGACAAAAAAGTTAAATGTAATAAATGTGCGCAATAAAAAAACAAAGAGAATGAGCCCCGGTAGAGCAAAATAGGTCTAGAGTAGCGATGGACGAGTCGAGTTATTCGATTCGATTACTTGAATCAAACCGCAAACGAGTCAACTCGAATTCAGTTTTTAACAACTCACACCGCACGGCACGCGCCTGCCTCACAAGTTGACGAGTCATGCGCGCGCGCCGGCGCCGTTCGTTCGGTTCGGTGTTGCATCATGCATTGCATCTCACTCAAATCGATGCGAGTTGAATGAAATAGAGAACTCGGGCTGAGTTGGGCTCGCTCGGGCCTCGGCTCGGAAACGAAATTGCGCGAATGAAAAATCGCATTGAAAGTAAGTTTATTTTCAATTTTTGATTGGCAATTTGTTTTTTTATTATTTTACCGTTAGCGAGCCGCGCGCGACCTGACCTTGTTAGTGACCTGTTCCGTTGTGTTTTGTTTTTGTTTATAATAGCACCAAAAATAAATTCATTAAGAATACCTACTTCTTTCGTAACATGAAATTATACACATCTGGGCCTCAAGTCTGCTATTTATCAGTGGTCTATCATTGATTTCATAATTGTTGATTTTGACAAGTTTGGTAATCTATTAATATATTGGCGTTATTATGACTCCAATGGTCAACCACTGACACTCCATTAAAAGAAATGGCATCTAAATTGGTAATCTCCATGGTATAATGTTATTATACCATGGTAATCTCGTACATAATGACCAATGAATGACTTAGCGTGCATTCCGAGTTACGCTGTAATCGATTTGAGCGCGCTAACAACCGTACCGTATTAACGTAGGCACGATAACGTTGTGTCTTGAACAGTCATAGATGACGTCATGACATACGCCATCTTGCGATAACGCCATTGACATATAACATATGGACTTGGCATACCTACAAAAAAAACGTGCCATACCTACACTTTTCTGAGAGGATAAAATGGCGTCTACTAGGGCAGCCCTTATCGATATTTCTATGTTATAATATCGATAAAAGATTGTGAGAATGTTTTCATAATGTCACAGTACAATATTTACGGGTAAAAATACCTACTCCAAGTTTTCTGACATATGCCTTTCATTTGTTTGTTTTTAATTTAATTGCTTCGTCATTCTTTCGCGGCTAAACCGTAGAACTTATTTTGAAGTTTCCCATTGTAATAGGTTGAAACCTGGAGGACAGATATATACTTACTGCTTTTATCGACCTAGTATTCTGTAACTGATTTCACTCCATTTTATACTATAAGCAACAAGTTCATCTCGTTGCCGATATATCTATGTGGGAAGCGTGCGATGACGATGACGCGAGTTTCAAGCTTTTTTTTCACCCAAAAAGTACACATATACAGGGTGTTTGGCGCATGGACCGACACAATTTTTTGGGGAGTTGAGAGGGTCATTTGCGAAGTTTCACCCAAAGATCCCATGTCCTAAGTGTCACGGTTAATAAGATATGATTTTTTTAGATTTTTTCCAAAAATTATGAACATAGTTTTATTTAAAAAAGTTCTTTATTTATTTAGAATAAGAATACATTGCAGAATACAATAAAAGTTATTTCGTGCAATTAGAACAATAAACAAAAAAGTAATGACTATTTAAAGGCGAGATTTCGGGTAATTTTGTGAAAAAAACAAAAAAAAACATCTCAATAACCGTGACACTTAGGACATGGGGTCTTTGGGTGAAACCTCCCAAATGACGCTCCCAATCCCCCAAATAATTGTGTCGGTCCATGCGCCAAACACCCTGTATACACAGTATACATATAGCTCTTGGAAAACGTCCGGTGAAGATGACGGGAATTCCATGATTTTTGCTCACCCAAAAAGTGCTCAACGCGCCTAAAGTTTTCACTTCAAAAAAACTATCGGGCTGTTGCCCGGCAGACACGACACCCGTCTGGTCGGAGGGTCCTCCCTTTTCTATAGAGGATGAATGAATTTTACACCCTGTTCCTCATACCTCTAAAAGGTGGCTCCGCCAATGGCCCGCAAATGGTAATTTTTAAATGAAATATTATAATTTATATTATTATTATTATTTTATCATTTTATCTTTGTGTATCTCATTTTGATCAACATACAAATTTGAATTTCACGGATAACCAGTGAAAAAGAAATAAAGAAATTTTGAAAATTGGCGGAGCCACCATAGTTAATATTTTTGATGCTAAGTTTCTAACAAGCAAATGATTGTGGGTGTTAATTAAAAGTCAACACTAATTATAATAAAGTTATATTAAATAAATCAATCTCATTCAGTTCTGAACAATACAATTTTGTTCAGGTAATTTCTATGTGATATTCTTTCAGTAGATTTCTTCCCATAATATTTTTATCTCAAATTCATCTATATCTCTTTTACATTGTGAGTTTGTCTGATTTTGATCATTCTCATTTAAAATGCCAGACATATTTGTTCAAATCGCAGGCTGTAAACAAGCAAAAAAAAAAATAGTATTTTTATTGTTTCTTGATTTTATTAATACAATTTTTAATTGATTTTAAGTCTTAAGACCACACTCAAACACATTCTTTACATCACTCTTTGTTTCCATTGTATTGCAAATGAGGACATCACCATCATTTTCAACACCAGCCACTAGAGAATCATGTTGGACAAATTTATAACATGTTACTTACCAATAAGGTTCGTGAAGGTAAAGCATCGTCACATAATGTTACTTTATTGAGTATCCGGTTGAAATATGATTCTTCAAAGTGAAAAGAACAAAAATATGAACAGTTTACGTTAACATCTTTAAATTTTCCACACCAATTGTTTTTTTCTTCTTTCGTTTATTAGCAGGCAGCCTTGAAAGTAAAACATAAAACCAATTAAAAAAAACATAAAATAGCATTATCGATAAATAAAATGTCTAAATGCACTACTCTATCCCTTCAATAACAAGAAAATGATTTCGTGAAGTAAAACTGTTGAAAATAATGGCAAAAGGGAAATTATGAATGCTTTACTGTTGAAGCTCTTAACGAATGCAGAATGTTTTGTTTATCGTCTAAATCTAAAGATATTTCAGCTGGAATTTGTGTACGTACTGGTGCAATGTTATTTTCGGGTGATGTCCGCTTCTTTTGATGCCACATCCGATTATACTGCAATTGGGCATCTTGCTATTGATGATTTCCACCATAGGGCCGAATTCAAACGCATTATCACAGCAAATAACACCAAAATTCACAAATTTTAACCACAACTCAAGATCATTTTTTGACAGTTGACGTACCCAACTTTGGTACCAAATACCGAGAGGATAAAATGACGAACCGGCCGCAAGTAGGTATTTCAATGACTAGAAAATGTAGGGTTGCCATTATAGGAACTGTCAAAAACACTATTATCCTTTTTAACTTAGGCAAAATTATTGAAGTTAAAAAGAGATGTAGAGCAGTATTTTTTTAATTTTGGCGTCGATATGCCTCGTATTTGTATAACTGTTTTTTCTATAGTCAAACATTTCAAGTCCATATGTTATATAAGTCAATGGATAACGCCGACCATTCCTTTTATTAATATCACCGTAAGCGCTGTCAAAAATGACAGTTTAGCTGTTTTGTTTTGACTAGCATCATATCTTTAAACTAACTTGGCATTTTCGAAATTGTTTTTCTGACTACAGTTCGCCACCTAACCAAAGTAGAAGAAGAAAATTTTAATTGTCTAAGTATTTCTGTCCATTTTTTATCGCCACTGAAAATGGTGTGGAATATTATTAGTTGTCATGAACTAAAATTCACACGAACATCTCGACTTCGGGTGCAAAAACAGTACTGTACTGGATTTTTTTCTTTTCTTTTGCTTATACTCGTATCTCGAAAATGGTGTATCCTATCGCAAAAATAATGAAAATTTCGACCCCCTATATATGACCCATTTAAATCATTATCTCGTTGACATTAAAGTAAAGTTGAAAGCTTTTAGTCACACTACATAATTACAACCAAATCTTTAATTTCGCTTATTCCCAACAAGTTCTTGTGGCTTAGCGGTTTGATGCTGGATTGGCAACGAAAAACATGTGGGTTCGGAAACAGTCCACCTATTATCAGTTCCTTATTAAATCAGTTGTCATTTCTACAATATTGCTTGCATTATTAAAGAACGACCATTAGGATTTACGCCTAATAACTTATTTTGTAAACAGGTGGGTAAATTAAAAAACTTTAAGTTCACAGAATTTAAATTCACCAAGAATGGTTGGATACGAAGTAAAACATACATTTGCTTCGTGAGGTAGATAATAAATTCATCTAAGTGACAATAGTTACACTACGCCTAATAGCAGTGACTGCGCACACACATTTTGTAAATCGTTCCACATAACTCGTTAAGTATTTTTAAGCAATTTGGTGTAAAAAAGCATCATAACGCAACTTGATGACTATACCAAACATAAAATCATATTTTTACATGAGCAGAATGTTGGAATTAGAGAGATTGGTCGTCGATTTAATATAGCAGAAAGTGTTTTTTTTAATACCTATTTTATTTTATTGATTGTGATTAATGAACGCGTAGTTGGCTGTTTTACCATTACATTCACTCCTTACAAGTTACATACCTACACGGTACCAAAAATGTGTTTTTTTTTGTTTTAGAGAAATACGGTCAGGCTAAGACGTTATGGAGACAATGGAAATATTCAGCGGATTCGTCAAGGAGCTAAACCCATCAAGTATAGTTCTAAAATCGAACGCCACCGAGCTATTGTTTCAAGCCATGTTGAAAATCCATTTTTGCACAATAAACCACAATATTTCAGCGGAAACAGTGAGAAGAAAGGGTCCGTTTTGCCCAGGAATATTTAAATTTGAATTATATTTATTATTATTTTTATTATTAAACACACCATGTAAGTAAATGCTCAATGGATTGATTGTTAAACCATTAGAATGTTGCAAATTATGTGGTGATGTTATTATTATAAATAGATTTTTTTCTATTTAAATAACATGTTTATTCACTACATAATAGGCAGGTATAGCTAAATCTGTAAAGCATTTCACAGGTGAATTCATTTTCTCTATAGCAAACTTTTAAGCATAAGCACGCCTTTTTTAATGTTTTTATATGGTTAGATTTGATTATGGCATACTATTTATTAGTATAGCACTGCATACCCTTAGGTTTTAAGTAAGTAAGTAAGTAAGTAAGTAAGTATTTATTTGCATAAAACATGGTATACACGGTGTTACAATAATTTACAATATAGATCTTACATGTTTTGCCAGAATTGTACTTAGCATGCATAATTATGTTCACTTAATACTAACATGAGAATTTCTTATCCATAAATTCTTTGAGACTATAGAAATTTTTCGAATATAACCAGTCAAACAATTTTCCCTTGAATAATCTGGAGTTTAAGTTTTTTATGCTACACGGTATGTTATTATATATACAAACACAATTATATAAGCAGCTTTTATTATATTTAGCAAGCTTGGGAAGATCATGCAGAACGAGTCTCTGTGGATCACGCCGGCTCCGTGGATTAATATCATTGGCTGATATAAACAGGTCTTTATGTTTATTAACGAATACACATATTTCAAATATATAAAGAGACGGCAGCGGTAACAAACCTAGTTTCTTAAATATGGGTTGACAAGATTCCTCCGAGTGCATCCCGTAAATTGCCCTAATGCACTTTTTTTGAGCAACAAATGCTCGGTTTATATCTGTACTATTTCCCCATATTATGAGCCCGTAACGTAGTACCGATTCTACATATGCATGATATGTCATGAGAGCTGTTTTTAAGTTTGTAATATTTTTAATTTGTTTAACAGCATATACAAATTTATTTATTCTCTTTGCAGCGTTATCCACATGCTCTTTCCAATTCAAATTCTCATCAATAATTACGCCTAGGAACTTCGTTTGTGCTACTTCTTTAATTTTTGATACGTTTAGTTTAATATTATATTTAGGATTATTACATTTATTGAAATTAATATAAACTGATTTATTCAGATTTATTTTTAGATTATTTATGTCAAGCCATTGTATTAATTTATCTATAGTATTATTAATGTCAGTCTCATGATTATTTCTAAAATTATTACATTTTTCTGTCGCTATAATAATAGCTATGTCATCAGCAAATAATATACATCGGTGGTCAGTTATATTAATAATATCATTTATGTACAGTAAGAACAGGACAGGCCCCAATACACTTCCTTGTGGTACACCACATGTACTGTGCTTGTATTCTGATGAAAAAGGCACCTTAACCTGATTTTCATCAATTTTATCAATAATTACTCGTTGTTGTCGGTTACTGAGATATGATTTTATCCACTGAAGTGTAGGACCCCTGATACCTACCAGTTCAAGTTTTTTGAGCAACAGATTGTGAGAAACTAAATCGAAGGCTTTTGAGACATCAAAAAATAGCCCAGTTATAATGAATACGAATTTTTATTTTTCAACTACCCACTTATTACAAGTTATGCGAAAATATTACCATATTAGAAAGTTTATATTTGAAGGTTATCTGTCTATAGTTCTTTACACTAATACAAGAAATAGTTTTGGAATAAATTCTAAATTGAAAGCAAAACAATATCTTCAACGCAGGATTTGATTTTGCAACTTGTTTTTCTCAGTCTTATATACAGACCACGAGACCAGACTTGAACACGATTATTAAAATAAGCTATTACACTAATTATATTATAACAAGTAGTTATAACATAAACCTAATGCTAACGTCTTAAAGATCAAATTTGCGTGTCTGTATTATTATTGTATTAGTTCATCAAGTCCTAGGACTCGCCTGATAAGCTCATATAAATTGAATAAACCTTAATGTTAATGTCAGAGGGTCCAAATTCGTTTGTTTTTAGGGTGGGTCAGATAATGTTGACAACAGACTGTACCACGTGGAGTCGCAATTGTAAAATTCGATTTAGTTGTCTCAAAATATTTTTTAAAGGGCATGGCCAATTTTTGTATGGACGTCGGCATAGTTATAGAATTTAATGTACATCAATGATTTTTGTGTTTTATATTCGTGAATATTGACATTTAAATTGCTATAAATAAAAAACTCAAAGAACTTGTCAGTACAACAGACTAGACGTAAATAGTGTAATTAAACCTTTTATTCAGATCGCTGGCAATAAGTGTATAGATTATAATTTCGCAATTAAAAAACTTATGGCGTTTTAAAATAGCGAACAGTTGTGAATTATTACGGTTAACTGATATGGTTTTTGTATTATTAAGCTCAACACACATACAAAGCGAGCGCGGGTCGGGCGCGGACCGGGTCGGACATATAATATAAGGAATTACAATATAATACAAGCCCACCGTACTGCCGTCGCGATCAGCGCCCTACACGCACCCGCCTTGTGTGTGTGTGTTTAGCAAAACATTACTTTCGAATATACTTTATTATTTTCACATTTTTTGAGATGCCTAAGCATTTAAAAAAGTAATGGCCACCTGAATTTAGATTTTTATTATTTATTAAACTGGGTAAGTCTAAAAAAAAACCGGTCAAGTGCGTGTCGGACCACGCACAATGAAGGGTTCCGTAGTTGGAATGAATGAATTGTAAGAACAAACTTAACTTTGTAATTGAAAAACATGGGATACTTTGAAAGTTTATTTAGTTGTCAGGATAGTGTGCAAGGAGTGGGTAACTGGGCAGACGCCAGTTTCGAAGACCCAAACTCAGGGGTAGATGAAGAGAATGCAATAGAAATAGATGAGATTGTAAGAGCGTTGAAAGGGATGAAAATTGGGAAAGCTGCAGGGTACGACAGTGTCCGCTGAAATGCTGTAGGGCGGTGGCGGGGTGGTAGCAAGCCTGTTGTGCCGGATCTTTAATATGTGTTGGAGGTATGGCCGTGTGCCGGATGATTGGTGTAAGGCTGTAATCGTACCGCTATATAAGGGAAAAGGGGCTGAAAGGGGGACAGGAGTGTAAAAACTACCGCGGCATTAGTCTTTTGAGTGTTGTCGGCAAACTGTATGCAAAGGTATTAATAAATAGAGTGATAAGAGTGACAGATGAGAAAATATGGGATGTGCAGGCAGGATTTAGAGAGGGAATGGGCTGTATGGATCAGATCTTCTCCTTAAGGTGCATAGCCGAAAAACATCTGGCAAAGCACAAGAAAGTCTATTGTGCTTTCGTTGATTTGGAGAAGGCCTACGACAGTGTGTGGAGGGAAGAACTGTGGTCAACACTATCCATGTACGGGGTGGACTGGCACTTGGTACGGGCACTGAAATCTTTATACAAGGATTCCAATGCCTGTGTTAGGATAAATGGGGCTTACACGAAATGGTTCTGCATCTCGAGGGGTGTTAGACAGGGTTGTGTAGCGTCACCGTGGCTCTTCAACTTGTACATGGATAGTTGTCTGACAGATTTGAAAGAGGGGTGAGGGTGCGGATTGTGGATGAATGAGTTGCCTGTCAAATGCCTTCTCTACGCAGATGATCAAGTTCTACTTGCATCGTCAGCAGAACAGTTGCAAGACATGGTGACTGTGATGGATGAAGCATGTAAGAGGAAAGGGATGAATATAAATGTGAATAAGACGAAGGTCATGGTCTTTGAAAGAGGAGAGGATGTATCGTTGTGTGATATGAAAATAAATAATAAGAATGTGGAGCAAGTAAGTGAGTTTGTATACATGGGAAGTCTGTTTACAAGGGATGGGAAGATTGATGAAGATGTGGAAAGGAGAGTAAATGCGGGAAATAAAGTGAATGGTGCTATACATGCGATTGTGACCAACCAGTTGATGTCCAAAAAGGCTCGACTGGTTGTTCACAGTGGTGTGCTGGTGCCCACGCTTATGTATGGAAGTGAATGCTGGGTGAGGCAAAAGAAGCATGAAAGTAGGATAAATGCTGTGGAAATGCGTTCCTTGCGAAGCATGTGTGGTCTAACTATGAATGATAGGCTGAGAAATGATGTGATAAGACAACGGTGTGAGTTAAAAGAAGATGTAGTGACAAAAATTGAAAAGGGTATGCTGAGATGGTTTGGTCATGTTGAGAGGATGAATGAAAGGCGACTAACAAAATGTATTTACAAGGCAGATGTGAATGGAAATGCCGGCAGGGGACGCCCTAGGACATATACTGACCTTATTGGTGATGTTCTTCAGAAAGGACAGGAGGAGGTGAAAGTTGGTATGATTTCTCTTCAAAACAGGAGCTATTGCACTTAGTATGTAATCAAAAGTATCTGTAGACATCCTTGTGTATTCCCAAAACTTTTGTGGATATTTGCGTAATTCATCGTACAGTCTACGCCTCTACGGTATTCACCAAACTGATGCCTGTTTATGTTTAAATCATGAACCCCCATTTTTATTTGTAATATATCCTGTGCAAAAAAAAAACTTCCTTCTAAACATGAAAGTTCCAATTTAGACAAACTCATCTTAAACCCCGCGCAATAATAGCAGATAAAAACCACGTGTCACGCGGCCGCTTCAACGTGGCACACTACAGCGGCCAGACGCAGCGTCTTTACTCCTCCCGCCCCCGCAGGTCGCCCCCGCTCACCGCAGTGGCTCTAGCGTGGCCTGCGGCTTAGAAAGATTCATTTTCGTACGTAACCTGACAGATTCCAATCGACGTTGTGACTAAACAATAGCATTAATCCTAATACTTTCAACTGTTTTGACGTTCAAAATTTAAACACATTCGAATATAGAACAGTTCCAAATTCAAAATTGCCGGGAAATATAGAAACGACAGCACGTTAAAAGGCATGCCTCGTATACAAATTATTTAAAAAAAAAAAAAAACTACGCTGGCATACATCACACTTAAGGTTTTTCACCAGTGTGTGTGAAGGAATATGTTCTTATAAAACCTTTTGCTTTTTGACTAAAACTACGCTGACAATGCTGACATACATCCGACTTATAGTTTTCACCACTGTGTATACGAATATGTTTTGTTAAATTACTCTTTTCACTAAAGCTACGCTGACATAAGTACATCACACATAAGGTTTTTCACCAGTGTGTATACGAATATGTTTTGTTAAAATATTCTTTAGACTAAAGCTACGCTGACATACATCACACTTATAAGGTTTTTCACCAGTGTGTATTCGAATATGTTCTGATAAATGACCCTTTTGTCTAAAATTACGCTGACATACATCACACTTATAAGGTTTTTCACCAGTGTGTATTCGAATATGTTCTGATAAATGACACTTTTGTCTAAAATTACGCTGACATACATCACACATATAAGGTTTTACGCTATTGTGTATACCAATATGTTTTGTTAAATTACTTTTGTTACTAAAACTACGTTCATATACATCACATATGGGTTTTTCACAAATTTGTGTACAAGTATGTACCATTTTTTTTATTGGATTAAAATTACGCTGATCACATTTGTTAGGCTCTTTGAAATGAGTGCCAGGTTCGGACGGACATTTTTGAGTTTTCCGGATATCTTTCGAGTCTGATTTTTCTTTTTTCGTTTGCCCAGCTGTTATTGCATCTTCTAGTTTTGTTCTTCGCGGGTCTAGTTCTGGTTTCTTCGCAACGGTCGTCCCTGTGATTATAAATCTGGTAAGTACAATGTTGGAAGGAAATTGACATGCACAGGAATCAAAATAATAGTGCTTTACATGATTCACACTAGGACCGAAAAGGCAGAATTTCTGTTGACATTGAATCATACAGTATAGTAAAGTTTGATTTATTAATTGTTGTGTTTTATATTACTTGACTATTTAATTAGTTATATGTATAATGTTTAATTGAAGGAACTTATTATAACTATAGTGGCGTAAACGCCATGATAATTTGGAGTCCCTAAAACAACCCATACGATTGGCAGTGAAGAATTTTGCCATGGAAAGAGTGCGTGCTTCTTTTGATAACTGGCCTCGACGTTTAAAGGACTGTATTGCAGCCAACGGAGACCACTTCGAATAAGCTTTTTATATTTTAAAATGTTTTATATTTATGTATTAAACTAACACACTGTAAAAGTAATAAATATTATTTGCAATAAAAAAAAAAAATCTTCGTGACAATATTTATGGCAAGACTAGGTATACCTATTTCTTAGTGTTGATTATAGTATAAAAAGGAATTAACAGTAATTTAGAGGTATGAGGAACAGGGTCTAAAGTTCACTCCTATAGAAAAGGGAGGATCCTCACGGGTGTCGTGTCTGGCGGGCCACTTGCCAAACGATTGATGTCGGGGAAGTTATATATACATTGACGGACTCATAAACTGCATAGTATTCAAGACGCCTTTGAAATAAACATAATACAAACTTTTATACAAATTTAAATTGAAACCATAGTTTGGTTCGTTAACTTCATAACAGTTCTCAGACTCTTTGTTTTTTAATTGCGCACATTTGTTAGATTTAACTTTTTTTCCGAGCTGTAGTTTTTGCTCTAGAAGCGAAAAACTGATTTTTACAATTTTTTTGGCACTTTGCCTCCCTCTATTCACCTATAATTTCATGGGAATCAATTTCTGACACTTGTAATTTTGTTCTTAGAATATTGTTGAAGTGGCATATTGCTTTATTTGGGTTAGGGGGAAACTGGCCTCTGGTCCGCGGCCATTACACGGAGTAGGAACAGTAGTGGAAAAGTCGGCCGAATGCGTGGGCCAGAATACCATGGGAAAAATGCCTCGTAGTTATATCGACCCATTGTGATTTAATGTCATTAAAATAAAAAAAAGGTGCGAAATAAAACGTAAGTATCAGAATATGTATACTTTATTATATATATCTATGTTCGCACTATGTGATTACTTTACTGTTTTAAGGCAAATCATCATTATTGTTTTAAAGAGAATCATTAAGAGTTTATCAATTTTTCAATACCAAAAGTAATATCTTGATCAATCATCTCACGTACACTCTGTATTGTTTTTCATGTGTTCTTATCGTATCAATTTTTGTTTGGCTTATAAATCCCAAAATAATAATTAGCGTCTTTGTATAACCTGTCTAATAAAAGTGCCAAGTTCGGCTTGGACTTCTTCTTCTTTTCGTGTGGTTAGTAAACCAACCTGGTGTCAGAGTTTTAAAGCCGCCCACGGGCCTCTGACTTGTTTCACATGCCGTCGAGAAATATCTTTTAGGCATGCCGGTTTCCTCACGATGTTTTCCTTCACCGTTTTTTGAGCAAGTGATAATTAAACGATACGCACATGAATCCGAAAAGTCAGAGGTGCGTGCCTTGGGTTCGAACTCGTGACCTACGACTTGTCAGTCTGACGGTCGCACCACTAGGCTATCACTACTTACCAAGGACTGACTGACTGACTGGCTTGGACTGATTTACCAAGACTCATTCTCATTGTTTGTTCTATGATGAACATTGAAAAAGCACACATTTATCCGAAAAACAAGAATTTTCTTTTAACCAGGTTTTATAGAAATAGTCGTTAAATTTGAGAATACACTCCTCCTTGACGCATTCTCCGCGGACATAAAGCCAGCCGTCTTGTACATACTCTTTAGGTATAAAAGCCAATGCAATGCAACGGTTTACATGTGATCTCATAATCTTTGATTTTTTAATCGCTAACTTATCTGCTTTCCTCCATTAAGCTCTTACAAAATGGAATAAACAGTAAAGTAGCATTGGGAAAGATATTTTTGATAGCAATCATAGCGCTTACTTCATAATCCGTAGTAATTGTCTCGGGCAAAATTTCTGGAAAGTTCTCTTTTTTTTAAGTTTCTTTAAAGTTGAAGAAAAGGTGGAGTTGCACACTTGAATGTAACGTCGCAAAATACATGTGCTGCTTGCGAATTCGTTTTACTATTTTTAGCACTCGATTTTAACATTGAATTAATTCTTTATGGACACACGCCATGTTTTTCCGCTTGACCAATAGCAGTTCAACCAAATAGTTCCATTAAACAAAAATTAACCAAAAACCATTATTAAACTAACGCATATCGCTTATTAATCAAATACAGCAACAATCAAATACATTAAGCAATAGACAAATTGTTTTTAAACCTAAGTTTGAAATAAACCTTCAGTTATGATTTGCTATAACTGGAAATCATAACATAGCTTTTTACATTGAAAAGTAAAAAACTGAATACAATAATCAAATCTTAAACAATAATGATGATTTGCCTTAAAACAGTAAAGTAATCACATAGTACGAACATAGATATATATAATAAACTATACATATTCTGATACTTACGTTTTATTTCGCACCTTTTTTATTTTAATGACATTAAATCACAATGGGTCGATATAACTATGAGGCAATTTTCCCATGGTATTCTGGCCCACGAATTCGGTCGACTTTTCCACTACTGTTCCTACTCCGTGTAATGGCCGCGGACCAGAGGCCAGTTTCCCCCTAACCCCTTTATTTTACCCATAACTGTTACTTTACGATATTATGTCGATGGCATGTACTTACTCTTTATTTTACTTCCATTTATGGTTTCACAGCAGCAATCATATCGTAATAGGGTCTGTTTGCTTGCCTATACATTAACTAACTAACACTTACTTTTCGTTTCGCTAGCTCTTCGTTTCTTCTTAGATACTTCTTCTTCATCCACTTCAGTTTTAAACTCCATTAGAGGCACATCATCTTCTAAATCAGATTCACAATGGAGTATATCTGCTGCATCTAGACAGTTACTGTCTAAATTTTCCAGTTCTAGCTCTGTAAGTAAACAAAAACAGTCAAGAGTACATTTTACAACATTATGTAGTTACCGTTAAGTTCAATTAAACTTAACACTGCCAAAGTTTCAAATACAGCAAAAATGTCTTGATCAATCTATAGTTATTTACTTATACTTATTAATAATGAATATTAATATTATAAGGAGGTAAAAGGAGAATGCTCATCGTTATGAAAAAACACCCAGGGCTAGCAGATAGGTACAACGTGTAGCTCACAATTTTAGTGATATTTAGTGTTACCATTCTGTAAATATTTTAACAAAAGATTCGATGGCTAAATGTGTGATACTGCCATTTGTTTTTCATCAAGGCTGTTCTTTCTTTATGCCTCTTGTGTATGTTCCGCGCCACGTCGCACGGTGGATCGAAAATCGGCTGTAGAAGACATAGGATCTCGATTTCTTAAATGTTATTTTTTTTGCTGGAAATGACTTCTGCTGATCATTACTGTTCTATAAATGTCATATGAAGTAATTGTGTGTACAAATGGAAGAGTTATAATTTTTATAAGAAAAAAATGTATGGAGCTGACATGAAAAATGAGGATATCTCTGGAATCGCAAGGTTGGCCGTTATATCCTTGCACACTGTTATAGTACTATTTATTTGTGAATTTTTGTCATACTTAATAACGCGGCATCACTTGCGATTTTTGTTTTAAAAATCTTCAAAATTAAAAAAAAAAAAAAAGTATATGATACATTTTAATGCTTGAATATGGCTATACCAAGTGTAATTTACAATATTTTTTATGCTTAGACCAAAACATTCTAAGAAATCACAAAGTCGTATTACCTACTTTGTGATTTTCATTTGAAATGACATGGTAATTATGAATTACGTAATACGTAATCTTGTCTAATGCCTCAAGTCCACATTAGCTAATGATTAATAAAACTTAATACCTATATACCTAGTTAAAAGGATACGTACCAAAATAATTTGGGGTACTCGCTAATTTAGCAATTAGTGCAGGATTAACTTAAAGTAATTAGATAAATGTGATACCATCATTAGTCAATAACAATAAATAGTCAAACATTGGATTCACAACTTCAGTTCATTTAGAGCATTTCTAATACTAACATCTATCCTACCGTGTATTTTTACTCAGTGATCGTGAATAATGGAAAGCATTATTACAAATTTGGATTTGTTTGTTATTCTGAGCAATCAGGATGCTTCGTCTTTCGATCATGAAATATTGTTCAACACACTTGTTATTCGACTGGGCTCTAGCCTTTCAGATGAAGACAGTGTTACCGTGAAAGAATTTTGTCGAAGATTTACACGGGCAGTTCAAAAGAGATGGTTACGATCCCACAGGAATCAGGATCACTGGATTAGATGAAGACCTAATACGCAGATTTGCTGTGATTCTGCAAGCTATCACATCTGGAGAGATTGTAGACGTGCCGAAATTTAAAGAATACGCTAGAACGACCGCTGAAAAATACGTGGAACTGTACAATTGGTACTACATGTCATCAACCGTCCACAAATTGATGATTCACGGATGGGACATAATTGCAGAAAATGCTATTGTACCAATTGGAAGTCTTTCGGAAGAAGCTTCAGAGGCCCGAAACAAAGACTTTAGGAGGTTCAGAGAACACCATTCGAGGAAAAAGAGTAGACAAGCATCAAACGAGGATATCCTCCATATGCTTATCGTCTCTTCTGATCCTCTAATTTCTTCCACACCCAAAATTAAATACCCACAAGAGGCAGACATACTTTAAGGAAACAGTAGAACTATTGAAACTTCAGGATCAGGAAGCTCCGACAGAGTTCTTAGAAGTTATATCTATTGTAGAGCCTGATTCTGAAGTGGATTCTGATGGTGACGAAGTATAAAATAAGTTAAATTTTATTGTTTATGTTAGGTTAGGTTAAGTTATTTTTTTTTTTTAATAATTTGCTTTTATTTTTAATCATACAATAGTTTATTATGTGCCATGTACCATGTGCCATGTGTGTTACCATTTATTGTTATTGACTAATGATCACGTTTATCTAATTACCCTCATTATGGTACGTATCCTTTTAACAGGTATATAGGTATTAAGTTTTATTAATCATTAGCTAATGAGGTCTTGGCATTAGACAAGATTACGTATTACGTAATTCATAATTACCATGTCATTTCAAATGAAAATCACAAAGTAGGTAATACGACTTTGTGATTTCTTAGAATATTTTGGTCTAAGCATAAAAAATATTGTAAGTTACACTTGGTATAGCCATATTTAAGCATCAAAATGTATCATTTTTTTTTTTTTTTTAATTTTGAAGATTTTTAAAACAAAAATCGCAAGTGATGCCGCGCTATTAAGTATGTTAAAAATTCACAAATAAATAGTACTATAACAATGTGCAAGGATATAACGGCCAACCATGTGATTCCAGAGATATCCTCATTTTTCATGTCAGCTCCATACATTTTTTTCTTATAAAAATTATAACTCTTCCATTTGTGCACACAATTACTTCATATGACATTTTATAGAACAGTAATGATCAGCAGAAGTCATTTCCAGCAAAAAAATAACATTTAAGAAATCGAGATCCTATGTCTTCTACAGCCGATTTTCGATCCACTGTGCGTCGTTCCTATACATTTTGTATGAAATACATAACGGGCGGAGCAACGCCCACACCGTCGCCACGCTTGCGCCCCTCGCCACTTGTGTATGTCCCGCCCCTTAGGAGCCGTGCAAAAAGACAAACGCCAGAAAGAATGATAAGCGAAAACGAAGTAATAGCGCAAACTGGCAATGCGGGTCGGGGGCCGAAATGTCACGCGGGCAGAAGCTAATATGAAATAAATAGATTATATCTTAATTTGTTTTAGGATATGATTTATTGTTATTATTATATGTTCTTAAAAACATACCATCACTTTGATGTTCCTCCTTTTGCTCAATAATATCATATAGTCTCTCACAAACAGCTGGTAATTCTTCTTTGATAGCAATGCTTCCTGTTCGACATTCATCATCTATACTTATGTGCACTATTGGAGATTTAATAAACCCACTCGAAAAGTGGTCTTGGTTTATTAAAGGATTAGGCTGTAAAAAGATGATTATATTATTAGAAAAATATGTTGGTGACCACAGTCCCACTAGCACAAACCTTTTCTCATGATGCTAGTCACATAAGACTTAAGAGCCTCCACAAGTGAGGACACTTAAGTATGTCCAATGTTACCACACTGACCACTGCACAAGCTATTGTTGCATAGATCGCTCTGACATGAGAGAGCACTGTTATCAAACTGTCACATACAAGTTCATACATAAGTTGTAGCAGTATTAATGGAGTATTTAACATGTACATGCACACATTTGACAAAAGTGTACATATCACCATCCAACACTCAATGGTATACTTGGCATGCAATTCAGACACAATAGGTATAGCTTGAGAGGAATCATTTCCACATTACACTGAAATTATAAGAATAAATGGTTGTTGAAGAATACCTCACCTCATAATCCACATTCATCATCTGAGCCAGCATCTCTTCGGCTTCCAGACATTGTCTCAGTAATCGGTAGCATTGCTTTAGTTTAGCGCAGCAAAAGAAACAAGCAAGAATCGGTCGACTGTCTTCAGTTACAAACTGCAACAAAATTTGTCTGGCACTATTTTGTTTTTATGAAGAAAATACTTCTATTCTATATAGTAATGCTGTCCAAGCTAACAGTTGGTGGTGGAAGGCATGAGCATTAATCCCCACTCTTGCTCTTGTCCAAGTTTCATCATGCTGTTTTAAGGAAGCACTGGAGCCTAAATCTTCGTGTAAGAGAGGCACTTAAAACCTAGTAGTTAATGTACATAAACCTTATTAAAAATATCAACTTACTGGGATATCAGTCAGCTTCTCGTATAGTTCATGTAAGTTCCTGTTGACCACTACATACATACGGACATTCTCCGCTAAACATATCCTACACATTGGCAGTTTTTCCATCTTAAAACTCAAAAAGTACACAACTTTGTATTTTTAATAAAGAAAAGGGCTCCACTTCGTTTTTCTCCCCAATCGTGCGGAGCTTCAGAATTTTATAGTGTGTAGATGTTTTCAAATAAAACGTTTGCCCAAAATTTCACACTGAGCAAACGCCTAGTTTTTGAAAAAAAAAATCCTAAAGTTTCTGAAATTTTAACCAATTTACGTAAATTAATTGTCATTTTACCACAGATAATGTACGAGTTTCACTCCTAGGTTGTTCCATTTTACGTTCAGACAAAGTGACAGCGGACTCTTATGGTTTTTTGTATAAATATTGTAAGTTTTTAACTTTTAAAAGTGAATTAAATAGTTGCTACCGCAATTAACTTAATTATAAAGTAAATAGTATAGTAAATTAAATTTAAAAAATAAAATATAGTTTTATTTGTACTTTTAAAAGATTGTTTGTAACGAAACGTAATCCAATGTCAGTGAAGCGAGCTCGGGACTTGGGGCACCCCGACACGGACAGGTTAGGTTAGAAGGGGATGGCGGGGTCTAGTGAGCGAGCGTAGCGAGCGAATAGACCCCGCCATCCCCTTCGTGGTTATTTTTTTTTAAACCACCCAAAAATAGGAGCCCCTCGAGGGGCTCCGTCGACAACGCTTTACTAAAAATAACCTTGATTGTTACAAGGTAATATTCCAAGATTTGAGCATATTTTGGTTTGACCTTGACTTTTGATGTGTATGACCTTGACTTTTGGGTGCTGACCTTGACCTTGACTATGTGTTTGACCTTAGTATTGCTTGGAAACTAATTTAGACCCGCCACGTGATCCTCCCCGCCCTTAATACTCCGGCGATTTTTGGCCATTTTTTTGAAACTGGCAAATTTTTTCTCGGCACCTATGGTTTTGCTCATTTTGGGGATTTCAAAAATACAATAGAAATGGTCTAATCTATCCAAAAAAAAAAATACCTACTATAATTAAGAGCTGAGGAAAAAACCGAAGTGCTTCCTTTAGTACATTCCACAGATTCCACAGAGCTTAAAAATCACAGACTACATAGCGAATAGCGATAGGGATACATATAAATAGTGTATTAATCGTTATTTCTTCACACCATTCTACGCTCGGCACCGGTCGCGGACGGACGTGCGCTGCGGTGTGTTCCTGAGTTCCTGTTTGTGGTTCCTGCTGTGGAATCCTGATATCGTCGTGCAGAGCGACGAGCTACGTAGTCAAGGACTACCGACCGCTATTAATTGTCTGTCTTTTTTAAGACACAATTAATAAAGTATTTCTTAAACGGAGTATCAGTCAAAACATAGCGCGTCATTGGCCCCTTCTGGGTAAAACCACAGTTTCGTGGTCCTCGGTGGATACCATACGGTGCCAACGAAGCCGAGGGGGTGTTGACCCAATCACACCCGCCGAACCCCTTCAGGGCTAGGCAGTCAGTTCGGCCTTGGGGGATCTCCTAGTCGGCATTGGTGACAGTTTTCCTTCAACAGCTACACACCTAGTGTCGGTTGGGTGTGTCTACACCCTTCGCACTAGACTTGTAGGACCCCGTTGCACATTAAGGTAGGCAACGGGCAAAAAGCAAGCTTAGGGCTCACCCTTAGGCACACAACCTCCCTGCCTATACCCGGCAGGGAGGGTTTTACACATCCCCGGTAGTCCGCCCGGGGAGTTAGGCATAGGGAAAGATAGGCATTATTTCTCCCTAATTTTTAAAATACCCCCGCTAGATAAAATGGAGGGCATTCTGAAAGAATACATTGAATTCTTTGGGAGCATCCTCGATGACGACCCCCAGCTTAAAACCAAATGGGGCAACCGATTCGCTGCTTTACAGCGAACCCTCGCTGGTCCCTCTGACCGAAACGTCACTACGTTTAGTGACGCATTCGACATCCCTGCCGTCGCGCGGGATAGCCCGCTCAGCCCGTCAGTGTCCATGGATACAGACGAGCCCATCCCCACCGCTTCAAAGCGCCCCGTTTCCCCTTACCCGTCAGATGAAGAGGCAAAATTCTCTTCTTCCTCTTCCTCCCATTCCGACGAAGACGGTTTCATCCCCGTCCAAGGAAAAGGGATGAAAAGGAAGAATAAGAAGCAGAGCTCCACCCAGGCCAACAAGGTCGTCGCGGTAGAGGACTCTGAGTCGCTCCTCCCTTCCCTAGCCCTACCCGCTACTTGTGCCCCCGTAGCTTCCCCTCCCCCGCCCCCCGCCCGATAGCGTCATCCTCCGCGCAGGTTGCCCCCACCCCACCTACTTCTAGGCCAAAAAAGGTCCCTCCGCCACCACCCGTGTTCGTACAGGACAAGGGGAAATGGACGGATATTTCAAAGTGGTGTTGCGATCAAAAGATCGCATACACCAGCGCTAGGAACACCCAGCAGGGTATTAAAGTTACCGTCCCTACGTCCCGTGACTATAGGGCGTTTACAACTCTACTGAGAGAGAGAACTCCCAGAAGAACGTCAGATCCGCGTAGTAATCAAAAGGATCCCGAAGGAAATCCCCTCTTCGGTTAAAGTACCCTCAGCTCAAATGCCCCAGCGACTAAGCCCTCAGAGGCCAAGTCCGTGGAATTACCTCCACCACCAGCAAGCTTTCTCAGCCCTGGCCCCCTCTCAACCCATAGGCCCCTCTCAACCCATAACCCCCTCTCAACTCATACCCCCCTCTCAACCCATTCCCCCTACCCCCCCCCCAAACCACCACCATCCCCCGTCTCATGGACCCCCGCATTCGCATCACCGCGCCCCTCGTCAAACCCGCACCTGCTCCCGTAGCATCGCGTCCCCCAAACTCAGCCCCCCCCACAGTCGGCCCTAGAATGGCCTATAACATCATTAGTTCGACATTTATAGCCTTCCTCTCCCCTCGCGCTATCCAAATGGCTCAGGAAATCCTGGCCGCTCAGGCCGCTGGCGACCTCTTCAGGTTGCAGGCCATCTACAATGCGTATCCCGAGATCACGCAAGCCCTGACCTCCCTCAGCACCCCTACTATAACCAATAATGTATAACACCATCAATACTAGGTTCAAACCCCGATCCCTCAAGTTAGGTTTTTTCAACGCTAATGGCATTAGAGGCCAACGGGATGAGATCGCGACTTTCCTCCGCGACCATCAAATTGACATCCTCCTTATCCAAGAGTCCTTTCTCAAGCCATGCAACCGCGACCCGTCAATTGCCAACTATCGCATAGTTCGCAATGACAGGACACGATGTCACTTGGGCGGCACCCTTATTTACTATAAAAAGGATCTATATTGCATCCCAATAGACCCTCCTCCCCTCTCACGATTAGAAGTCTCAATCTGCCGCTTAGGCATGACCGGCCATCAGCCGATCTCACTAGTATCGGTCTACGTCCCACCCCACAATACTTCGGAGAACTTCCAACTCCTCTCAGACGACCTCTCTATCCTACTCGGCATGAATGACTCTGCTATCTTAGCGGGCGATTTCAATGCCAAGCATCCCGCCTGGAATAGTTCCAGAACCTGTACCAGAGGGCGACACTTGTTCGACCTCTCTAATTCTCTCAATTTTGACGTCATCGCCCCGATGACCCCAACTCACTTTCCCCACGCTACCCATCATAACCCCGACGTCCTAGACGTGGCGCTCCTTAAGAACGTCGCCCTAAGGTTAGACTCCATAGAAACGGTGCAAGAGCTTAACTCTGACCACCGCCCAGTAGTCATAAAAATGGCCCCCCGCATAGGTCTCCCCGACCCCTCCCAACCCGTTCTCACCAAAAGGGTAACGGACTGGAAGAAAGTAAGCACCCAGCTGAAATCCAACACGTCCCCCCAATTGGACGCCATCCCCGACAAATTCGACTCTATCGCGGACACGACGGCCGCGATCGACTCACTCACGGAGCACGTACAATCAGTCCTGAGCGACTGCTCTAGGGAGGTTTCAGCGTCGGGCGACCCTCGCTGGAGCCTGCCGGACGATGTACGCGCGCTGCTGACTGTAAAGACACGCATACAGGAGCTGCGTGACACGGGCTGGGACAAGATGCTCAGCGAACTAGAGCCCACCCACCTGGCATTCTGGGAACTTCAGAGGAAACTCAAGTCCCAGCAAGTGGCCTCCATGCCCCCCCTGACCCGTCCCGACAAGACCATCGCGTTCGAGGATTTAGAAAAGGCTGAATGACTAGCAGACAGTCTCGAGGCTCAATGCTCCCCTAGCTCCCAACCGGTAGACCAAGCTCACCTCCTAGAGGTCGACGCCGAGGTCGAACGTAGATCCTCTCTCCCTCCCGTTGAAGATCCTGATAGTCCTCTGCCTCCCGTCACTCCAGACGAAGTGCATGACATCATCAAATGTCTGAAAACCCGCAAAGCCCCCGGCTCTGATGGAATCACCAATAGGGTGATCCAGCTATTCCCTGCCCACCTGATAATGCTATTGGCCACCATCTTCAATGGTGCCCTAAGCAATAACATCTTTCCCCAAGCATGGAAAGAAGCCACGGTCATCGGCATACCGAAGCCCGGCAAGCCCAAGACCGAGCCGTCGAGTTACCGCCCCATCAGTTTGCTCAAGGTACTCGGCAAAGTCTATGAGAGGCTTATTTATAAGCGCCTCAGAGACTATGCCGAAACCAAGGGCCTCATCCCCAACGAACAGTTTAGGTTCCGAACCCAGCACTCTAGCGTGCATCAGGCCCACCGGATTATTGAAAACATATGCGCTGGCTTCCAGCGCGGTGTGATAACCGGTGCAATATTCTTCGATATAGCGAAAGCGTTCGACAAAGTCTGGCACAACGGCTTATTATATAAGCTCTACAAACTCGGTGTGCCGGATCGTCTCGTGCTCATCTTACGGGACTTTTTGTCAAACCGCACCTTCCGCTACCGTATCGAAGGAGCAATGTCCTCCCCTCGTCCTATCCGCGCAGGAGTCCCTCAAGGCTCTGTGCTCTCCCCCCTAATCTTCACGCTTTTCACCAGCGATATCCCAAAGAGTAAAAGGGCGCAGTTGGCACTGTTCGCAGACGATACGGCCATTTACTACAAGGGTACCAGCACTGACTCGATAGCCCGCACTCTTCAGACCTCAGTCGACTTGCTCGGCGCCTGGTTTAGAAAGTGGAGGATCGAAGTCAACCCGGATAAAAGCCAAGCGGTTCTCTTTAGGAAACCGCGTAAAAGGTTCAAACCCCCCCGACCCATCACCATGTTCGGCAAGCCTATCCCTTGAGAGAAGCGAGCCAAATACCTAGGTGTCGTCCTAGATCAGCATCTCACCTTAAGCAGGTCCGCTCGCGAGCCGCTTTCGTTCTCGGTAGACTCCACTCTGTCCTGAATGCACGTAGCAAAATGTCACTTAAGTGCAAATTGCGTACGTACACGGCGTGCGTTCGTCCCATCATGACCTATGCGGGAGCCGTATTTGCACACGCAAAACCCCGCCATATTCATAGGATGCAAACACTCCAAAATAGATTCCTCCGGAAAATCACTAGATCGCTAGTTCCTGTCAAATATTGTATGTAACTTTGACAGCAATTGAAGATAACGTGTTTTGTTGTGAATGTTTCGCAAGTGCAAACGCACAGTAAAAATCTTGGCGGACTTGGCGTACCTACAAGAAAAACGTGTATAGCTATACTTTACTGAGAGGATAAAATGGCGTCTACTAGGGCAGCCCTTATCGATATTTCTATGTTATAATATCGATATAAGATTATGAGACTGTTTTCATAATGTACAATATTTACGGGTAAAAATACCCAAAGTCAAAGTCAAATAATTTATTTCAATTAGGCACAAAAAAGGCACTTTTGAACGTCAAACTTTACAAAAAATAATAAAACTGATTCTAGTCGCCCATTCCAAAAGGTAGTTTTCGAATGGGCAAGAAACTCCACCGTTACTCTTTTAAAAAAAATCATTATATCTTGTATACACTTATTATATAATTATATGTGAAGACAATGCACCTAGAATAAGATTACTATACCACGATAGGTAAAAAGAATGAAAAATGAAGTAATGACATAATTATGTGATAGATGCATGGTGCTCACATACTTACAAACATTGTAAAATTATACTATATTTCTAACATTATAATAAGTAATACTAATAATAATAAGTCAGTGTGTGAGTTCAAATAATCACAAAAAATAAAATAAAATAAATGTTTTAAAAAATAAAAAAAATAATTATACAA
Organism: Xanthia togata; assembly: GCA_963853775.1. Lineage (NCBI taxonomy): Eukaryota > Metazoa > Arthropoda > Insecta > Lepidoptera > Noctuidae > Xanthia > Xanthia togata. The sequence continues at coordinate 4,860,264 of OY970815.1, forward strand.
TTAAATTAGCAACCAGTTCGATTTTGTCTAGATTCTGAATTGTCCTATGGAGCAGGACCAGCATGTTTCCAAGCATTTTTATCTTGGATATAATCCTCTAATTTGTAATATATGCTTGTTTACAAAGTGTACTTTTTATATGATTTTTAAATTTTCTTTCATTTAATTCTAATATATCACAACGTATTCTGTTGTAACATTTAACACAGTACCCCATAAAAGATGTATTTACTTTAGATAGTCTGAAAAATGGTTGATCTATTTTATCTTTATTTCTAGTATTAAAATTATGTCTATCACTTATTTTATTAAAAAGATGTAGATTTTTTCTCACATACATAATATTTGAATAAATGAATTGGCAAGGTACCGTCATAATATTAATCTTTTTAAATAGTTCCCTGAGAGATTCGCGACGACGTAGATTATAAATGGCTCTGACAGCTCTTTTTTGTAAAACAAAGATGGATTCAATGTCAGCAGCCCGACCCCACAGTAAAATGCCATACGACATAATACTGTGGAATTAGCTAAAATAGACCAAACGCGCGGTTTCTACATCTGTTAACTGTCTTATCTTTCTAACAGCATAAGCGGCCGAGCTTAGCCGCCCCGCGAGAGATGTTATATGGGGTCCCCATTGTAATTTCTCGTCTAGCGTGATTCCAAGGAAAACTGTTTGATTAATAAATTCCAGTTTTTCTCCATTCAATATAATGTCACATTCGCTACTTCTAACATTTGGTAATTTAAATCTAATGCATTTGGTTTTTTTATAATTTAGTACCAAATTATTTACCGTAAACCAATCTTGGACCTGAACAATAGAGCTATTCACGTCATCAAGATTTGGTGACCGTCGGTTTATTTTAAAGATCAATGATGTGTCATCTGCAAATAACACCATCTTTGGCTGATTTAGAAATATTTGGGGTAAATCATTAATATAAACTAAAAAGAGGAATGGACCCAATATCGAACCTTGAGGAACGCCCATTACCATTTCAGACCCTAATGAGTTTGTGCCGTTGACTTGAACTTTAACCTTTCTATCTTTCAGGTATGATCTTAACAAATCATGAGCTGTATTCCTAATCCCATAGTGGTCCAGTTTCAGCAGAAGTGTCTCATGGTGTACGCAATCGAACGCCTTCGAGAGGTCGCAGAAGATTCCAATGGCATCTTGTGCTTCCTCCCAAGCGCTAAAAATGTTCTTTATTAGGGTGACACCGGCGTCAGTGGTACAGCGCCCTTTGGTGAAACCGTACTGTTAGTCATGAAAGATGGAATTTTTATTAAAGTGACGTAACATTTGATTGAGTATCAACTTTTCAAACACCTTACTGAGAACTGGCAGAATTGACACAGGCCTATAATTGTTGGGTTCCTTACTATCACCGGATTTGAACAAAGGAACTATTTTACTGTGTTTCATGAGATCCGGAAAGACGCCTTGGTCTACACTAGTGTTAAATATGAAAGCTAGATAAGGCGCAATGGTTTCGATTACTGATCTACATACTTTTACAGACATTCCCCACAGATCTTCTGTTGATTTAATTTTAAGATCTTTAAAAGCTTTTATAACAGCCTGGGGGTCTGTATGCTGAAACCTAAACTCCATAGGACATGACTTTACATTCTTTCTAAGTAAGGCAGCAGAAAGCGCGGGTGAGGAATTTAAAGCTTCAGTGGTTTTATGGGGACTATTAGCAAAAAAGTTTTCAAATTCCTGAGCTATTTCTACATCTGAGTTGATGGGACCATGTGCAGTCTCTAAATTAAATTCAGTATTACGCTGTTTTTTCCTACCGGTTTCATTATTAATTATTTGCCAGGTAGTTTTTATTTTATCATCAGCTGATTTTATTTTATTGCTAATGTGAAGAGCTTTAGCCATTTTGCACACACTTTTAAAAGTTTTAGAATATTTTGCAACATACTGATGAAAGCTTGTATTATTCATATGTTGCTTTAGGCCATAAAGTTCAAAAAGTTTTTCCCTGCTTTTACGAATACCTGGAGTCGCCCAATCACTAAATAAGAATTTTGGAAAAGTGTCACTGAATTGTTTGTTTAATAGTGAAAAGAACTCTGTGTAGAACTCATTTGGGTCACATATATTATCAAAACTCTGAATACATAATTTACTTGCCAAGTTTTCTTACATATGCCTATCATTTGTTTGTTTAATTTAATTGCTTCATTGTAGAACTTATTTTGATGTTTCCCATTGTGATAGGTTGAAACCTGGAGGATAGATATATACTGCTTTTTATCGATCCAGTATTCTGTAACTGATTTCACTCCATTGTATACTATAAGCAACAAGTTCATCTCGTTGCCGATATATCTATGTACATATATACATAGTATACATATAGCTCATGGGAAGCTTGCGATAACACGAGTTTCGCGCTTTTTGTTCACCCAAAAAGTACACATATATACACAGTATACATATAGCTCTTGGAAAACGTCCGGTGAAGATGACGCGACTTCCATGATTTTTGCTCACCCAAAAAGTACCTAGGTACTCAACGCGACTAAAGAAGTTTTCACTTCAAACTATCGGGCAGTTGCTCGCCAGACACGACATCCGTCTGGTCGGAAGGTCCTCCCTTTTCTATAGAGGATGAATGAATTTTACACCCTGTTCCTCATACCTCTAAAAGGTGGCTCCGCCAATGGCCCGCAGATGGTAATTTTTAAAGAAAATATTTTAATTTATAATATTATAATTCTTTTATCTTTGAGTATCTCATTTTGATCAACATACAAATTTGAATTTCACGGATAACCAGTGAAAAAGAAATAAAGAAATTTTGAAAATTGGCTGAGCCACCATAATTAATATTTTGATGCTAAGTTTCTAACACGCAAATGATTGTGGGTTTTAATTAAAAGTCAACACTAATTATAATAAAGTTATATTAAATGACTGCCTCGTTGGTCTAGTGGTTGCAAGCGCCACTGCTGAGCATGAGGTCTTGGGTTCGTTTCCCGGGTCGGGCAAAGTGTTATTAGGTTTTTCTATCTGGAATTTCTAAGTAGCAGCCCGGGGTCTGGATTTGTGCCCGGTTGATGTCAATAGGCTCGCCCCCTATTACATGGGACTTAAACATAACTGGCGAAATGTGGGTGTACCTACTACAGGTACACCTCTGCCCAACCCTTCGGGGAAACAAGGCGTGATGTTATGTTATGTCTTGCTATTGATGATTTCCACCATAGGGCCGAGTTTAAACTCAATAACACACCAAATAACTCCAAAATTCACAAATTTTAACCACAACTTATGAACATTTGACAGTTGACGTACCCAACTTTGGTACCAAACACCGAGAGGATAAAATGGCGAACCGGCCGCAAATAGGTATTTCAATGACTACAAAATGTAGGGCTGCCATTATAGTACTCGTAACTGTCAAACACACTATTATCCTTTTTCACTTAGGCAAAATTATTGAAGATATGTAAAAAGAGATATATTTTATTGATTTTGGCGTCGATATGCCTCGTATTTGTATAACTGTTTTTTCTATAAGTCAAACATTTCAAGTCCATATGTTTTATAAGTCAATGGTAATATCCCCACCTCTTGGAAACGTCAAGAAGTTCTCCCCGTTCTGAAACCCATTATGAGTCCATCAGATTATACAGCCTATCGGCCAATAGCCCTTTCATCCGTTTTAATGAAAATTACGGAACATCTTGTTAAAAACCGTTTAGAATGGTTTGTTGAGCATAATGGTCTTCTAGGCGAGTCCCAATTTGGTTTCAGGCGTGGTAAAAGTACTATTGATAGTGTAAGTATTTTTGTGTCGGATATACGATTAGCCTTTTCCTATAACCAGTCAGTTATTGCTGCTTTCCTTGATATAAATTCCGCCTACGATAATGTTATTTTAACTATACTTAAAAGAAAACTAGTATTACTTAATGTTCCAGTATTACTTTCTAATTTTATAATAAACATGCTTTCTAAAAGATGCATTGTGCTTAAACTTCCTGATGGGCATTCTATGTCTCGTCTGGTCTGGAAGGGCCTCCCTCAGGGATCAGTTCTCAGTCCTATTCTGTTTAATATATATGCTTATGATTTAAATTCTTCTTTAAATAATGTAAGTGTTCTTCAGTATGCTGATGATTTGTTGATATATTGCAGTGACAATTCCGTTGACCGAGCTTGTACATTTCTGTCGCAATCGTTGTCTAATTTTAAATCTTGGTTAGACAACAATGGACTTGACTTATCTTCTGAAAAAAGTTCAATTGTCTTATTCACGAGGTCACGGCTTCCTCCTCCTATTTCAATATTTTTTAATGGAAATGAAATTCCAGTTAAAGATAGTTGCAGGTTTTTAGGCGTAATGTTAGATTCTAAATTAACAGGTAGCGCTCACTGTGACTTTCTTGTTAATAAATGCGAGCGTATTCTTAACATGTTAAGATGCCTCTCAGGAGTGTGGTGGGGTGCACATCCTTTTTGTATGAAACTATTATATAACGCCTTAATTAGAAGCATCCTAGATTATGGTACATTTTTACTAGATCCTGGTAATGTTATGGCATTCAAAAAGTTAGATCTTATACAATCTAAGGCTCTGCGAATTGTCTCTGGTGCCATGCGATCAAGTCCCATCAATGCTCTGCAGGTAGAGTATTGTGATCCTTCGTTACATCTTCGCCGTCAATACTTGGCAGACAAATTCTTATTTCGATCATTTCAATTTCTTAACCACCCCTTTTATGACAAACTTCAACAACTTTATAACTGCATTGAGTCATCTGCTTACTGGGCTCGTAAAAAGCATCCTTGTCTAATCAAGAGTTTTAATACATTTATTAATATAGAAGCCCCTAAATATCGATCTATCATTTTTCCGCTTTTTAAATGTAATTTTAATGCTTTAGTATCCACTCCTAATATTCTTTTGAATTTGAGCTTAGATTTATTTATTTATTATTTATTTATTAATTTATAGTTAATTAAAACGGCACAGGTCCAATTACATTAATTAACATAGAATTGAGAAAAATAAAATAACAATAAAAATGAAAAACAATAATAACAATAACATAACATAAACATGTACAATACAATTCCATTCAATACGTGGATAAAATGATTAATAATTATTTGATTATATAGTTAAATTAATTATTCACGTCACAAACTAATATATAACAGTGGACACCCTCGCATATTGTCTCTCACAGAACTCCAGACAAGCACGCATAATCTTCTTCCATTCATCAGCAAACACATCACATTCAGGGTCGGCAGTCAGGAGGGCGTTTAGCATCTTTAGGGGGGTCTTTAGGGGTTTAGGGTAGATAAACGTGACAGTTCGGTAAATGTTTCTTTTAATATTTATAAGAATAGTATTTGGAATGAACACCATCACATTTATACTGACACATCAAAACACCCTTCTTCTGGCCACGTGGGTGTGGGCGTTTACCATGCCCAGTTTAAAATTATACAAAAAATAAAATTTCCCCCAGAAGCAACTGTATTTACTGGGGAATGTTATGGCCTTTTTAAAGCTGTTGAATACATAGTACTTCTGAAACTTGGAAAATCAATAATATTTTCTGATTCCAAAAGCGCTTTGCAGGCTCTTATTAGATTTCCGTTTTCGTTAAAGAATAACTCACCTATTATTTTAGAAATCAGAGATTTATTATATAGATGTGTTCAGTTGGGTCTTTCAGTGAACTTTGTGTGGATTCCGAGCCACAGAAACATTCCTGGTAATAACAAAGCGGATCAACTTGCTAACCAAGCAGTTAGCGATAGCGACAGGCATCCTTATCAGAATTATTGTCAGGATCTTGTTAATCTTCCCAAAGTCTATCTTCAGGATTCCTGGAATAGGCTTTGGGCTGATAATAACCAAACAAAAGGTAGGTACTATTTTAATCTGCAGCCTTCTATTCCTACAAAACCGTGGTTTTTCCGTGCAAAATGTAATAAATTGATTTGTTCCATAATTATTCGAATGCGTTTGGGCCATGTATGTACTCCTGTTCATCTGGTTAGACTTGGCATTGTGTCTAGCGATACTTGTGAATGCGGCACAGATACGGGTGACCTAGATCACATTTTCTTCTCCTGTCCGTTGCTTGATCGCTCCTCATTCCTTAATGACTTGGTGTCCTTAAAAGTTCCATTCCCTACCCGTATATCTTGTCTAATTATGTATCCACTTCTTTTTTATAATATATTATCTTCTTTTAATCTTCACAACAATATAAAATTATAAATAATATTATGTTCCTTATATTTATATTATAATCCTTACCTGATCCTTACTCCTTCTCCGTGTTTCGCTGTTTTTATTTTTCCTATTCGTTTCCCTAACTTTTATCGTCGTTGGCAAAAAGTTAAAACTATTGCCATAAAAAAAAAAAACACTTTACTAAGTCCATAAGTTTTATAAGTCAATGGCCGATGTCGACTATTCTGCCAGTGTCATATAGTGACGGCAGCATGAACCTTTTTGACATTGACATAACTACAGTTAAATTTTCAGATCAAAATGTTGCAAGCTTTTTGCAAACCGTCGACTTGCAAAAAGGGACTTTTTTTAAATCTTAGATAGAGAGCTTTCTCGTGCTTGTCATGTTAGCCCTGCTGCACATTAAGGAGGAGATGAACTACAAATTTCCAAATTTTTTGATCATTTGACAAAGAATAAAGTTCTTTAAATTGTTATTTATTTAACCATCTAGGTACACACTTACATAAACAGACAAGATGAAAAGAACAGAAAAATATGTACAAAGGTGATGCTTGTTTCTAAAGAAATCTCTTCCAGCATACCTGCGATAGGACCGAGGGTAAAAAGAGATGTAGACACCGGTATAAGAGTAGAGAGAAAGTAAAATACATAAAATCAAAACAATTCACTCAGTAAAATAAAACAAATTATATTACAATATAATTACGAACATACATACATTACATACTTCTAAAATAAATAAAATACAACATAAATACCTACGCAACTATGACGAAGTGAAAAGATAGTGTTCTTTCACTCTTCTTTTAAATACTGCAACAGTTTGGCAGTCCCTAATGTCGGGCGGATGTGAATTCCACAACCGCACCGCGTGAACAGTGAAGGAGTAGGAGTAGAAGTCAATGGAGTGGGGAGGGGACTTAAGCAGGTTTCTAAGATGCGACCTGCAAGGCACATCAGAAGGACGGGCATAGGAAAAGCGCTCCCGCAGATAACAAGGAGTTTTTAGGATTATGAAGGAGGTTAAATAGCAGACACAATATCCGAGAATTCCTGCGAAGTCGAATAGGGAGCCATTTGAGTATCTTGCGAAAGTTAGAGACGTGATCGTACTTTTTAAGGTTAAAAACAAAACGAATACATATATTTTGTAAACGCTCAAGTTTATTTAAAAGCTCCTCGGTGGCATCCAAATAACAGGCATCGGCGTAATCTATAATGGCCTCAATGAGAGTTTGAGCAAGTGAGATTTTTGTGTTCAAGGGCAAGAAGAATTAATGAAGTTCTATCAGGTTTGTTTAGTGTTTGTTCCTTTTAATTATATTGGTCACCATTATTACCAGAACCATGGCTGGGTCCATAATGCCTAATAAAAGAATTAAAGATATGAATAAATGAAATGACAGATCATAATCAACGATAATTAAACTTTAAAATTAAGTCATATGCTACCAGCCCTGGTTTAGATAACGTTTCACCTTTTATGCCGGTTTTAAGGCATTTTCTTGTTGTTTTACTCATTCTTGACCTTAGGCACATGGGTAGACCATGAACCGGAGAAGGACAAAGGATACCTTTTGTCCCGATATTCCCACGGGATCGAGACTTATGCGGGTGAAACCTCTGGACGCAACTAGTTTTACATACTTATTTTGTATTTTCTACGCTCTTCCCCTTTATAGAAGCAGTCGCACCTCTTGGACAAAATTGACTAAATTATTCGCAGCACATAGTAACGTCGCTTCGGACGACCGAGTGTGGCTGCAAGCCACACTACCCATCCGTTTTGGTAGTCTCGGCGTCCTCAAAATTACCAGTATTCGCCGTTATGCGCACAGGACGTATTAAAACGTGGTTAAATACGTCCAGAATGTGGCCTCAGAAGACCGAGCGTGGCTGCAAGCCACGCTATCCATCCGTTTTGGTGGCCTCGGCGTCCTCAAAATTACCAGTATTCGCCGTTATGCGCACAGGACGTATTAAAACGTGGTTAAATACGTCCAAAATGTGGCCTCGGACGACTGAACGTGGCTGCAAGCCACGCTACCCATCCGTTTTGGTGGCCTCGGCGTCCGCAAAATTACCAGTATTCGCCGTTATGCGCACAGGACGTATCAAAACGTGGTTAAAAGTCAGTTTTAAAGTTCATTTAATTAGTGTTCGTGATTCGTTTGATTATATTACTTTGCATAAAATAAATTCGATGGCTATGGCAGTTCCGATGAAAAAAAAGTATTACACACAGAATTATAGGACCGAGTGGTGAAATTATGAAGTTCAAACATTGATTAAAACCCGTACCAGGTCTTCTTCTTTTTCGTGTGGTTAGTAAACTAACCTGGAAGTTTTAAAGCCGCCCACGGGCCTCTGACTTGGCTTCACATGCCGTCGAGAAATATCTCTCAGGCGTACCAGGTGACGCAACTAGAAGCATTTTGTAGTTATCACCACTATGAAATGTACGTAAAACATTACAAAAATCAAATTTCCTTATTATTCTTCTTATAAAAACATTTAAAACAATCTAGGACATTAGCGGATTCCTAGAAAATATTTTTTCCCATATCTAACTAACGAAATTTTTCAGAACATCTAGGGACTTTAATTTTTTTAAGAACGGCAACACTGCTGCTGTCAGTTAATGTTAAGAAGCTCAAGATTTTGTGGTTGTTTTTAGGGTTCCGTACCCAAAGGGTGAAACGCGACCCTATTACTAAGACTCGAGTCCGCTGTCAGTTTTTCTGTTTGTCTGTCCGCCGACATTCGGTATTACTGGTATTCATTGACATATAAAACATATGTCAATGGTGGTATTACTATAAAGCAATCGTTCTGTTGAGGATGGTATAAACTAAAAGACTGAGAGACATACCATCTGAGACCAACCAAATAGTTGCCATCTTACCGTAGTCCACAAAGGAAGTGCAACCGTCATTTACAAGCTTTTAATCGCATTTGATGATTACTAGAAGCTGTAACAATTATTTTTATACCACACCGAGTTAGCTGTACGCCACAGTGTTTTGCAATCTTAAAAATATAAAGCTGAACTAAATACCTAACTTTTAGCTATATCTACGTTTTGAGTTCAAATATGGAAAGACTAGCAATGTGTAGAATATGTTTAGCGGAGAATGTATGCATGTATAAAGTGGTCAACAGGAACTTACATGAACTCTACGAAAAGCTGACTGATATTCCAGTAAGTTGATAATTATTATTATGACTATTTGTTCTCATACACAACACACATTTTAGAATATAATGCTGTCGTATTTTTTACATGAATCCAGTAATGGCACTGCAAAAAAAATAACAATAAGTAGGTTTTAAATGCGAATCTTACATGAGGAACAGATACATATGAACTGGAAAATGAAAATCACTGACATCCAAGAAAGAAAACATGTGAGGAAACCTGGAATTAAAATAAATATATGTCACCAATCTGCCTTGAGCAAGAATGGTAATCAATGCTCATGCCTTCCATATTGGCTATATCACAGCTTTGTAAACCAGTAACTTGTTCTCAGGTGAGAGATTAGACTTTCTACCCATGAACCAGTACAAATTCCTAAAAGTGATATTAGCTTGGTTTCTTTTGGCTTTGATATTGGTTTTCCAAGTTAGTTGCCTGTCCAAGTGCATACCCAGATACTTCACAAGTAGTTGAAATATATGGTATTCAGATCCTATATATCAGATCTGAATACCCTATATTTCACAGTTCAACCATTCGAGTATTCCTATAATGATTTAACTCTTAAAATGTTGATTGCACCCTATGTGTGCAAATAACAATAAAATTCTATTGTGTGGCTAATTGCGCGCGCGATGGGTTCAGTAACCCTTTAATCATTTCGGTTTATTCCTCTGTAACGCCAGAATATATTTAATTATTTAAAATATTCACTTCAGTTTGTGCATCTGTTATTCAATCAAAGCCACTTGTTCTTTCTTCGTCAAGTCATAAGTTTAGTAGAAGTGTACCATACTCATCAACAGCATCTGTTCATGTGTGTAAATGAACAGAGCAGTTTTATATGAACTGCTCAATTATAACAAGCTGTTCATGCATGATGAACTTTCGATGGTGGTTAACTGTTATATTAATATTGCTAGTGTTTAAGAAATAAAACTGATAAGTAGGTCAAGTTTCAATATTTATTGCTACATAATTATAAAAATATTATTTTTGGACACATCATTTTACCTAAATAATAGAATAGGTACAGGTAAGTTTATAGATTAGATTCACACTTCGATTTATAAGTAGGTTTAACATTCTTAAATCGTACTTACGTAAACTAGGATTGTTCTTATCTTATCTTACTGACACTTTATTTTCTTTACACCTTTTATTCTGGCAAAACACATTTTTTAAGGCACATAAATTGGTGTGATGCATACAACTTATAATGTCAGATGAATCTGAATAATTGTTATATAATGACTCAACTTGGACAGTTTTTATTTTCTAAATTGTATACATTATTAATTTGGAATATATATCTTTTAACCAAACACTTTTTCGTTTAGTAAATATAGAATTATTTAAAAAAAGTTGGCAGTTTGTTTTATTATTAAAATATGGCACAAAGCCTTCGTTCCAGTTTCTTCCTCTGTTTTTTTTCAATCCAAGCCACTTGTAACCTGTCTCTCCTCGTCATGTCATAAAATGGTAGTGGTGGTGGTGGTAGTACAGTCTGTTGTCAATATTATCTGACCCACCCTAAACACACGAACACGAAGAAAAAACAAACGAATTTGGACCCTCTGACATTAACAATAAGGTTTATTCAATTTAAATGAGCTTAACAGACAAGCGACGACGGCTTGATGAACAAATACAATAATAATACAGACACGCAAATTTGATCTTTAACACGTAACGTTAAGGTTAACCCCACCCAACATTGTCGGAGCCACCGGCATTATGTATCATTTTGTTATGCTATTTTAATCATTATCTCGTTGATATTAAAGTTGAAAAGCTTTTAAGTCACACTACATAATTACAACCCAATCTTTAATTTCGCACGTTTCTAACAAGTTCTTGTGGCTTAGCGGTTTGATGCTGGATTGGCGACGAACAACATGTAGGTTCGAAAACACAGTCCACCTATTATCAGTTCCTTTTTTAATAAATAAAAACACACATGATAATAAAAAAACTACATAAAACAGAAAATAAAAAATTCTAAAGAGACGTTTTTTTTGCAATATAGTAAGACAAGGTAAAATATGTTTGCGCGTAGTCACTGCATACCCTTAGGTTTTATAATGAATACGAATATTTATTTTTCAACTACCCACTTATTACAAATTATGCGAAAATATTACCATTTTAGAAAGTTTATATTTGAAGGTTATCCGTCTATAGTTCTTTACAATAAACAAGAAATGGTTTTGTAATAAATTCTAAATTAAAAGCAAAACAATTATTTTGTCGCAGGATTTGATCTCGCTACTTGTTTTTCCCAGTCTTATATTCAGACCACGAGACCAGAATTACTTGAAGATAGTTATTAAAATAAGTTATTACACTAATTATATTATAACAAGTAGTTATAACATATAACCTAACGCTAACGTTTTAAAGATCAAATTTGCGTGTCTGTATTATTATTCTATTTGTTCATCAAGCCGTCGTCGCTTGTCTGTTAAGCTCATTTAAATTGAATAAACCTTATTGTTAATGTCAGAGGGTCCAAATTCGTTTGTTTTTAGGGTGGGTCAGATAATATTGACAACAGACTGTACAACACTACTTTTATTTTATTTTTTTCCATTTTGGCAACTGAGCCGATGTCGACTATTCTGCCAGTGTCATGTAGTGACGGCAGCACAGCAAGATGAGCCGTCGAACTTTGCACTTCGTGGAAGTTGTTAGTAGTTATTGGTATTAGCTGAAAGGACAAGTTTTGTTAGTTAGTAACAAATAAGTTTTATTTTGTTAATTATAATTAGTTTACTACAAAACGACACATTTACAGTTATAATTATTAGATAATACACACCAGACTACATTTTCATTTAAACATTTTGCTAGGACTTGAATCAGTTAGGGGTAAAGTTAGTCAACAGAGAATGGAAATTAGTAGGAAGGGTAATTTTAATTTTAGGAAGTTTAAGGTACAAATCAAAAGATTGTGAATTTGAAACACATGAAAAAAAGATATGGTCCAGAGTACCCTCATCAAGTCCGCATTCGCACAGAGAACTGTCACGAACACGAATCTTATGAACAAATACTGGACTGCAGCAGTGACCGAGTCTCAGTCTACACAAGGATGAAACAGTTCTTTTAGATAATTTAGTGGATTTAAAAAACCAAGGTTTTCGTTGTATGTCGGATTGGATACTGGCGGAGTACGCCCCCTTCAGCTTTGAACTTACCTGCCACCCTGCTGACCATGTTAGATATGCATTTTAAGTTCAGCGTCTGTCCGTAAGTCGTAACTATGGCCGACATAATGTTTTTGGTCAACAGGGTTGGATGTTGCAAATTGTTTTGCTAACGAAAATTAGCATACATTTCATATAATAAATAATACTATATTTACCTTCATCAAATTTCAAATTAAGTGAGTCATACGGATAGTATTCAGAATTTAATATTGCAGTACCATAGACCGGGGTTACTTTGATCAATATTAAACTTTGAAGGTTCATATCTTTTAAATTTGTGGGTGTAAAAAAATACTAAATAAATCTAGTGATCGGTTTTTTTATTACTCTCGATTCCTGTAATAATAAGTGAAAAAAATTGGCTTGATTTTGAGAAAAAAAAATTAAACTGCCTGATCAAAGTTATACGTAGGATGGGGTTACTTTGATACCCCTTATTTTATTGCGTAATTACAAAGTAATTATTGCGTAATTGCAAAGTAATTACGCAATTAAATAAACCCAATTATAATGCCAATACAATTTAAATATAATTACCCAATTATACTTCAGGCTTCGTTCTCGATATAACATTTACAATGCAGCTTCGTCACGTAGTCGACAACCATACGCATATTTAGAGCTGAAAGCAAAAACTAAACGCACAAGTATAGCTACTACACACTCTATGTCATCTGTCATTCTTTACGTTTGCGCGGCAACCAATACGTTGTAATTCCCAAAGAATATTAATTATAGTGTTTAAAACTAGTTTAAAGTGTGTTTAAAGTTGGCATAAGTTATCATGCCGAAACGAAAACAAAAGGAAAAGAATATTATCTTCAAAAAATCCGAAGACTACATGAAACGACACCGGTACAACACCGATTCATCAGTTTTTCTTCACAAGATAAAACAATGTAACACGCGGGTAATGTACGAGATGCATTGACGCGAACAAATAATTCGGGGCGTTTACGAGATAAACGGACGAGTTATATCATTGTCTTAAAAGTTTTATACAGTAAAAACGTAAGTATCTTACATGGCTTATAAACGATATTTATTGTACCTCGCGGGTAATGTACGAGATGCATTGACGCGAACAAATAACTCGGGGCGTTTACGAGATAAACGCACGAGTTTTATCATTGTCTTAAAAGTTTTATACAGTAAAACGTAAGTATCTTACATGGCTTGTATACGATATTTATTGTACCTCGCGGGTAATGTACGAGATGCATTGACGCGAACAAATAATTCGGGGCGTTTACGAGATAAACGCACGAGTTTTTTTCATTGTAGAAGTTTTATACAGTAAAACCTAAGTATCTTACATGGTTTGTATACGATATTTATTGTACCTCGCGGGTAATGTACGAGATGCATTGACGAGAACAAATAATTCGGGGCATTTACGAGATAAACGCACGAGTTTTATCATTTACCTATTTTAATAGTGTAGTTCGAGAGGCTACGCTTAGGTATGTATATTATGGTACATTGTCGGGGTCAAATCTATTTTTTTGCAGATATCTAGGTACTTGATGACTGTGTCGAACCACCAGTTTTATTTGACACAAATCCGGATAACTCTAATACAGCTATGACTGTAATTGACGCTCTACCTGAGCCTGACCGAGCACCTGTGCTAGACTGCACCTACTAATGTTTTATCCCTGGACGTGCTGCAAGCATTATGGGATTTGATGCATTAATATGCATACAAATGAGCATTAAACAACGACTTAACCTATATTTGAAATACAATTTTGAAGAAGGGACTCACCATTTTAGGTGTTGCATTATCTATGTTAATCAACAACAATAATAATGATAGAGATCAACCAGCTCAGTGACGCTAGAAGGATGTTAACAGAATTACACTTCACTCAATCAAAACCGTGGAAAAAACCTTATTTTCCCCGTCCTGACCAAAAATGCTTAGATATCGTCAAATAATTAGAAACAGATAATCACCTTTATTGTAATCTTACCTTCATGGTAACAGCCTATTTCAAAAGATAAAAAGTCCTACAAGCTTACCAAAGAACAGGCCAATCTATAAACAAGCCAACTACTTTTACCACAACCTGTCAGGGAAACTTAAGTGGTTCACTTGGTTACACACATACAACCAACAGTGGACAAATTTGAGGCTGGGACTCAAGAAACCACAGTTCTCATATCAAGCAAGGAAATATCAAAGAACAATATTACCAGTACCAGCCACCGCATGCTGTGACAAAGCCCAAAGCCCCACAGGACAAGACTCGTGCTCGATACTAGAGTTAGTCATGCTGGAAGATTAAATATTTTTTACCTTGTTGGCAAAGCATCTGATGATGTTTCAATATTGAAACATGTCAATGGATACTCAATACCTTTTATTGACACACCTTATAAGTCACAATCTCAACAGTCATTATAAAATGATATTATAAATGATCCTGATAAGCATACCGCCATTAATAATCTGCTGGCATTAGGTGCAATTTCTCCTTGCACCTTATGTGTTTTGTTTCCAAAAACTGAAGGGTAGCAAAAGATTTATTATAAACCTTAAGCCTGCTAACAAATTTGTAACTGCAGTAATAATAATGCTGTGTAATTTCTACAGGAGACTATTGATTTAAAAGAATGCTATCTAATGGTAAATAGTAATCCAGTTCACCGGAAGTATTGATGCTTTAAGCATAATAAATTATACAGATTTAATGCATCCCCATATGTCTTGTGTTCTGCACCTTATGTGTTCTCTAAGATTATGAGAACTGTGGTTAAACAATTTAAAAATCAGTACAAGACTTTGATGACCTCTTGTGCATTGATTCTGATTATAAAACATGTTTGGAAAAATGTTAATGAAACAATTGCAATTTCCAAAATTCCAGATTTGAAATAAAAAAAAAAAAAAATAGACCATAGGTACTCAGTTAATAGGAACATTGACTGCCACATGCCTGATACCTGGCAAGTACATATGTTTGGCTTAACACAAAACTGTTAGACCACAAAACTATTACACCATAATAATCATAAATATCATGGTTTACTATAAAGTAAAGGCTGATAAAAAGATTATCATTCACCCAGATATTAAACTAGATCTACAGCAGTGGGCTGATAATATCAATAGTTTACACATAAAAAGTATTGCATACTCAATATATGATTCGGAAATATTTACAGGTCAAGAAGTGGGTGGGGGGCCATTTGTAATGATAATATGGTTCATGGATTCTGGAAAGAGACTAAAAAATTATAAGTACTTATCACATAAATCATCTAGAACAACTTGTCATATTTTTACCTTAAAAATGAGTGTTAAAAATATACAATATTCACATATATTGTTACATGTTGATAATAAGTGCCATATTAACCAAATGGGAGGTATTCAGTACCTACATTTAAATAACTTTGCCAGAAGCCTATTTAGCGATGGTGTGAAGATAAACTTTGGCTATTTGCTTCTTACATGAAGCAACTTGGCTATTTGCTTCTTAAATACAGCCAATACTGACATAAAGTAGAAAATAAATACCTCCACATTCCAGTACCTACAATTTGTGACTCATTTAATCAGTTTGGTCAACCTGATAGGTATTGACTTTTACTTCAAGAATTAATGCAAAAACGTCAATCTTACATATCCTGAAAACCGGCCCTGATGCATCGACTGTAGTCTATGCTATTACCATGTCTTGGTCAAACTACATTTTTACTACGCGTTTTTGTGCCCATTTTGCCAGTTATTAAGATATTAACAAAAAATTAAGAATGGAAAATTGACAGGCATTATGGTTATGGCATACTAGCCGTCATAAGCCTGACAGAATCACCCTCTACATCTCCACCGGGATATTATCCGGAAGGCAGGGCTAAGACTAGCTATCTAAGTAATTTTTTTTGTAGTTAATTTAAGTTCTCTTTCAAATAATACCATGGAACAATACAATTTTACATATAAATTATGGTGGGCCATTTGTCAACAAAGAAAAACAAAGTACTTACCATTTACAACATCTATAGGTACCAATCTAAATCAAAATAATATTTTTTTTTTTTAACCAAGCAATTCAAGATAAGGTCCTTGTATGGGGTCTTTAAATTAACTTAAGTCAGCTCTTGCTATCGCAGTAGACTCAAACATGGGGGTTATGACCGCATCAAGAGGCTACCTACTTAAAGGTTTCTATGGGGCCAAGTATGAAACTAGCTGGGACCCCAAGTTAAGTCTTAAATGTTTTAAAAATAAACTTTGATTTTAAAAAATAATTATAAAAATACCTAACTGCACAGTAAATCATGCAGGTCTGGTCCTGGGTCCTGGTCACAGCCAACTGAACCTTTTTTATTACCTTTCTTTGAAAAGTCCGAAAGTCTAGCTAGTACATTATGTGATTACATTAACTATAGGTAGGTACTCAGGGCATTAGAAGGAAATAATACTCACTTAATACCTTCATTGTATAAGCCCCCACAAACCAGTTTCTGCCTCTACCATTCTCTCACCACCACCTCTATCATTTGGTTTCTATAATATAGGTAATATACCAACTCTCTGTTTGCATCATAGATATTAGTGTTTTTTCAGGGCATAGTACTAGACATACCTCGACATCCACTACGAGTAGGTACTAACGCTAAGGGAGCGTCATTCGATGTAATAATGGCAAACGTCAGGCTAGACAAATAGCTCTTTCACCTTTCGGTAGACTTTAATAGAGCAATTGTCAATAATTCAAACGAATTTACTCATGCTGTGCTTAATACTGAACAAAATACTTGAGTATTATGAATGCGAATAATCATTATAACGTACCTTAAAAAGTATAAATCTAAATTAGACCAGAAGTTCAATATTAAGATGAATAATTTGATTGTTTATCTACTTATATTGGTATCTTATTAAAAAAGTATAAAACAAAATTTGACAAGTTCAATAATAGGATGAATAATTTGATTATTTATCTATAATGGTATATTGTTTATCTATAGATATTTGATTAAAACTTGTTTATAAGTCCGTTATTAAGATGAATGAGACTATCTATTATTTTTTATTATGTCATTTGTATCCAAAAAACTAAAAGATTTAATATGTTATTGAAATACGATTTATTTCTTATTGGAAATCTCAATTTTCCTCATAATCTCTTAACATCTGCATTGTAAATGTTATAAGTATCGAGAACGAAGCCTGAAGTATAATAAGTGATCAAACGAACTTACCTGTTGTGAAGTTCGATCATTATTATACGAAAGGCTTCGTTCGAAGATATAAGGAACCCTCCCTACCCTACCCCAGAAAAATTGAGATTCTCTTCTTACTCTAAAATAATGACAGATGACATATAGTGTGTAGTAGCTATACTTGTGCGTTTAGTTTTTGCTTTCAGCTCTAAATATGCGTATGGTTGTCGACTACGTGACGAAGCTGCATTGTAAATGTTATATCTTCGAACGAAGCCCTTCGTATAATAATGATCGAACTTCACAACAGGTAAGTTCGTTTGATCACTTATTATAATGCCAATACAACTTAAAAAATAAAAATCTATCAACGAGAAAAATAAATATTGTCGCATGAGGTAACTTTGATCTAACAATTGATTTGATTGTTTGAATGACAATATATTTACCTTTTTCAATTAAAATGATTGGTGGATTCCCAGCGTGTCCTCAGGAAAGGATTAAACAGTTGTTCAGTGTTCATAACTCAGAAAAAAAACTACCTAATTGCGTTTCGTTTTAAGTAATTCACAATTTTATATGAAATGGAAGTTTCTATCAAAGTTACCCCGCGATTCAAAGTAACCCCGGTTTACCGGTATTCAATTATATTTAAATTCGACGGTTGGCTCGATCAGGGAGCTGTTACGCGTGTGTGAGCGATATGTCACAAGTCATGGGCTGGTTTACAATGTAAACAAAAGTGTTTCATGGTTTTTGAGGCCTCCGGTAGACGTGTATAGATAGTGCAACTAACGACGACGCGCCCCACTCCGCGATGACTATACTGTAAGGTAAGCTGTACTCTAGTACGGAGCGGAGCGGAGTGGGGCGCGTCGTCGTGTATTGCACTATCTATACACAGCAACCCAGTTGTAATGCTGAACGGGCTGCCACTCAAAAGAGTTGACAAATTTAAGTACCTGGGACACTAACCGGAGACCTCAAAGACGATGTAGTTATAGATCGAGAGCGCAGGGCACTGGCTGTCAGGGCCGACGTGTTGATACACAGGTTCGCTCGTTGTAGTATTGGGGTACAGATTACGCTGTTCAAAGCGTATTGCCAATCGTTCTACACGAGCGGCCTGTGGGTAAGGCATACCTACTAAGAGATCGCTAGACGCCCTGCGTATTCAATACTGCTTCAGGATGCTGTGGGGACTGCCGCGCTATTGTAGTGCGTCCGGCATGTTCGCATTTGCGCATAGCTATGATGTTTACGCCTTAATGCGCAAAAAAACTAATTCGATCGAGTCAAGAGCGCGGTCTAGTTCTAACAGTATCCTAAGTATGTCAATAGAAAAGTACGACGCACCTTTGTTGTCACACGCTGTGGAGGTGCTGGTCAGAAGACCGTTAAGAAGCTAACGTTATAATTTTCATGTGTTTTTGTTTCTGTGCTTGTTTACTAACTGTAGTTTTTAATAACATTGTTATTAACAATTGGGCCTAGTTGCCACAAAAATTATTTTTCCGAGCTGTTTGCAAACCAAATATAACAAATCTTGGTTTTTCTAGCTGGGAAGTTGTCTTTACTGACCAGGAATGTTTTGTTGTTCTCGATAGTAATGGATATTCATACAAATCCCAATTTCTAAATGCTATCTGTGTAGAAATATCTCTCTCCAGGCTTTTAAGCAATAACAATTTATTACGATCAGAAACTACTATGCGGCACACGCCATTGTATTTTTTGTATATCTATTTCTACGCTATCATTTTTGTCTTTAAGCACACAATTCAACGCCGAGCTGCTTCGTTGTAATATAAGTTCATGTTTACAATTGATTATTATTTTATTATATTATTAATATTATCTTCTGCAAATCCGAGTATTCTGTTCAATGGCACGATAACACTAAAATATCCGTTTCTTAATTTCGTACCACCTAAGTTCCATCCCCGGACTGCTGCAGCTTTGCTGTCACCTTCATTCATAGAGACTTACGATTTTGTAATACCAACATTTTTAATGCGATCGATTTCAACACCATTTATTTCAAAAGTACCTAATATCTTGAAACAAATATGAAATTGGATTATTTATAAAATCAACATACCCTTCTATAAAAATAGAACCGTTGCAGTGTTGCAGGGTAATACATACAAATCTTGAATGATGAATGGGTATTCAGATTTCATCATTTTCTTTGAAACTAGTGATAGACGGATTATAGCTATGGATCCATTGCTATAAATATCAATGTATGGATCTCATAACTTTCAATAGAGTTGTCATGTTGCACTAATTCTGTTATTTGAAGCATGTTGTTACTATTTTTATTTTTATCCAATAAACAAAATAGTTTAAGACAAGTTTTCTTGCAGTTTATAACTGAAGACAATAGACCGATGCTCACTTGTTTCTTCTGCTGCGTTAAACTAAAGCAATGCTACCGATTACTGAGAAAATGTCTGAAAGCCGAAGAGCTGTTCGCTCGGATGATGAATGAGGATTATGAGGTGAGATATTCTTCAACAGCCATTTGTTCTCATAATTTCCAATTTCAGTACAATGTGGAAGTGGTTACTCTCAAGCTCATCCCTATTGTGTCTGGACTTCAC
This sequence comes from Xanthia togata, assembly GCA_963853775.1. NCBI lineage: Eukaryota > Metazoa > Arthropoda > Insecta > Lepidoptera > Noctuidae > Xanthia > Xanthia togata. The sequence goes on from OY970815.1 coordinate 4,880,710, forward strand.
ACTAACCATACTATCGAGTGTTGATTGTTGATTGTACGCTTTTGTCAAATGTAATTATTACATGCTAAATACTCCACATAATACTGTTATAACATATGTATGAAACTTGTGTGGCAGTTTGGTTTAATATGCGTTCTCATGACAGCATGAGCTATTAATAATTAATTATAAAATTAGCTGGTGCATTGTTCAATGAAGTTGATAGCATCAACAGCCTCAAACCTGTCCAGGGTACATCATGTAGCCTCTCCAGGGTACATCGAACCTACTTAAGTATCCCCACTTGTGGAGGCTCTTTTGAGTGGCTTAAGTATGATGAAAGAAGTTTGTGCTCATGGGACTGTGATCCTCAGCATATTTTCCTAATACAATATTCATCTTTACAGCCCAAACCTGTAATAAACCAAGACCCACTGAAGTGCAGTGGCTTTATTAAATGTCCAATAATGCACATAAGTATAGTTGATGAATGTCAAACAGAAAGCAAAGAAGAATTACCAGCTGTTTGTGAGGGACTAGATGATGTTGATGTTGATGTAGATGGATATCAAAGTGAAGGTATGTTTTAAGAACATCCTACTTCCTGCTATCCTACTATCCTACTTCCTACATATAATAGATGTGAGTTTTTGTGTTTGGATGTTTGTTACTCAATCACGCAACAACGGTTAAACGGATTTGGATCAAACTTGGCACACAGTTTATAACTTGGATTAACATATAGGTTACTTTGTATCCCGGTAGTACGTTCCCGTGGGATAATTTCCGACATCTAAAAAGGCGAAAGTAAGAGGTTGAGTTTGAGTATCAGCAGGTTTTTTTTAATATTCATTGATATTTTCGTCAATAGTGGACCGATTTTTGAAAATTCTTTTCATTTGGTAGAGGAAGTTTGCATAGTGGTCCCATATAACTTTTGTTAACTTTGCTTGGGTAGTTATGGAGTAAGCTTCAATAATACGTATCTAATCCACTTGCTGTATGTTGATGATGTTATATAACTTCCTGTCACTGTTGTTTACATAGCGATTAGTGGTATACGACTTGGTGTGGCATAGGTACCTACCGCAACTAAAAACTGCTAAATTAAACCTTTTTTTTTAAACAACATCCAACTTCCAAAAAAAACTATACTAAGTGTAAAATAACTAATTTCGGAAGCCGCGGAAAAGACACGAAAATACAGAACCAAAGAAATTTATCAGTCTGTAGCGTCTTTTTTAGGGTTCCGTAGTCAACAAGGAACCCTTATAGTTTCGTCATGTCCGTCTGTCCGCGGTTTAGCTCAAAAACTATTGGTACTAGAAAGTTGTAATTTGGCATGAGTATACAAGTTAATGACGCCGAAAAAGTAGTAAAATAAAATTTGGAAAAAAACAATTATTTAGCGTACCTCCTCTACATGTAAAGTGGGGTGATATTTTTTTTTCGGTTTCCCATAGTTTGGGATATCGAAAATATTATACTTAATCAAAAATATTTTGAATAAGTAAACCGTTCGTGACTTATCAAGCTTTATAGTACCAATTTTCGTTAGAGTCAAGTGTCCCCCCCCCTCTACCAACTAAACGGTTGTAGTTAGAAATTCAAATGTCACGGCATTAGTACTTATATATAACGAAGTTTAAAGGAAAACTATCACACTTAAGTGGACTTTACAAGTTTACGAGTATTAATCGACCAACTTAAATTTGCGGTTGCAAAAACATGTTCTCCCATATATTTCGTATGGGAGAACATGTTTTTCAATTACAAAGTTAAGTTTGTTCTTACGATAAATTCATTCCAACTACGGAACCCTTCATTGTGCGTGGTCCGACACGCACTTGGCCGGTTTTTGGAAATAGCTTTTTATTTTTTTGTTAAAATGTTTTTTATTATGTTTTTAATTTATTGATCAATCAGTGTTTTGAAGTAAGTATTACTAAGTTTTGTCAGTGTTTAGTACAAAAAAAGGAATGCTCTTGACTGTTTCTGTTTCGTTACAGAGCAGGAACCGGAAAATTTTGACAATAGCTATCTAGATGTAGCAGATAGACCACCACGCTCTGAATCAGATTTAGAAGATGATGTACCTTTAATGGAGCTTAAAATTGAAGTGGAAGAAGAACAAGAAGTATCTCAGGAGAAACGAAGAGCCAGGGAGACGAAAAGTAAGTATTAGTTAGTTAATCTAAAGGTAAGCAAACAATCTTCTCCAACAATGTACTTAAGTATCATATTTATGATCACAGGGGTGGCCGCTGCGAAGAAACCAAAACTAGACACACGAAGAACAAAACTAGAAGACGCAATAACAGCTGAGCAAACGACAACAGACAAATCAGACTCGAAAGTTATCCCTAAAACCCAAAAACGTACGTCCAAACCTGGCACTTATTTCAAAGAGCCTTACAAATGTGATCAGCGTAGTTTTAATCTAGTAAAAAAAAATATACAACATGCAACACAAATTGGTGAAAAACCTTGCAAGTGTGATGTATGTCAACGTAGTTTTAGTCACGAGGGCGAATTAACAAAACATATTTGTAGTTTTAGTGCAAAGGGTAGTTTATTAACATATGTTCGAATACACACTGGCGAAAAACCTCATACGTGTGATATATGTCAACGCAGTTTTAGTAAAAAGAGTGTGTTATCCAATCATATTCTAATACACACTAGGGAAAAACCTTATAAATGTGATGTATGTCTGCACAGTTTTAGTCAAAAGGCTAATTTATCACGACATATTCGATTACACACTGGTGAAAGACCTTATAAATGTCATGTATGTCAACGATGTTTTAATGAAAAGGGCTCTTTATTAGGACATATTCGTACACACACTGAAAAACCTTATAAGTGTGATGTATGTCAGCGTAGCTTTCGTGAAAAGGGTCCTTTATCACGACATATTCAAATACACAATGGTGAAAAACCTTATAAGTGACATGTATGTCCACACAGTTTTAGGTACAAGAGTATTTTAACAAAACATATTCGTATACACACGGGTGAAAAACCTTATAAATGTCACGTATGTCAACGATGTTTTAATGAAAAGTGCAATTTATTAGGACATATTCGTACACACACTGGCGAAAAACCTTATAAGTGTGATGTATGTCAGCGTAGCTTTAGTGAAAAGGGTACTTTATCACAACATATTCGATTACACACTGGTGAAAAACCTTATAAGTGTGATGTATGTCCACACAGTTTTAGTTACAAGAGTAGTTTAACAAAACATATTCGTATACACACGGGTGAAAAACCTTAAAATCGTAGTTTTAGTTTAAAGGCTCTTTTATTAAAATATATTCGAATACACACTAGTAAAAAACCTTATGTTTATTTCCTTATTAGTGGAATTTCCCCAAAATAAAGGCCGGACCTTAATATTGAGCCGACAATTCCGTGGTAAGCTGTAATATGCGCAGTGGTACGATGGGTTTTAGTTTATAGAGTGCGTAGGCACAGGAACAGACTTTTATTTCGTTCTTCTGTATGTGCTTTCCAGTTTAAGACGCTTGTTAATGGTTACACCTAACAATTTCGCTGACTAATGTTTTTATTACTATCCCTTGGTGATTACAATTAATATTTGGTGTCGCCAAACGTTGACTAAAGAACATAACTATTGTTTTTTCAAAATTGACCATTAAATTATTGTTATTTAATTAATTTTAGGGGTATGAGGAACAGGGTGTAAAGTTCACTCATCCACCATAGAAAAGGGAGGATCGTCCAACCAGACGGGTGTTGTGTCTGGCGGGCCGACTGCCCGACAGTTAATGTCGGATAGTCTTAGATACAGAGTTGATATGACAGAGGGGCATTAAATTTCACTACGTATACTATACGTGTTTAGTATTAATTCGGTACGGTATAAAAATAAAAAGCATCAAAATATAGTTTTTTTTTTTTCAAACAAACTAAATAGCTTACAAATCAGAGTAAAACGCAACCAAATGCAAATAAATTTAACTGACCTTAGATACCTAGGTAGCAAAGCGGCAACGTCGCGCGCGTGCCGAACCGCAGCGTGTGTTATCTCGTGTCAAGGCGGGCGGCCGGGGCGGTGGCGCGAGCGGCCGCTTAGGCCTTCGCACGGCTTTTGTGATAGGTACGGTTTTGAAGTAAGTACGCACACAACAACAATCACAACAAAAACATTCGCATTAATGCACAAATTATACCGACGGAGAAAATTGTTATTTATTTTTCTAATTAAATCACTGTTCGTTGCTAAGCACTTTAATTTGTAAAATGCTAAAAAAAATTGTGCTACAATTCGGTATGTAAAGTATTTTTCAGTTATGAGTATTTGAAATATACAGGGTGTTTGGCAGAACGTTGAACATACGAAAATGGTGGATAGGTGGGGTCATCTGCTACTTACTCAACCCATTTTTTTTTTTTTTTAAATGCAAGTTGAAATTTAGTTTCCAAGTATTTTTTTACATATTTCTGTAAGTTTGAGGACTTATAACTTTTTTTCTAGCTAACATCTGAATAAAGCAATAGTTTTATAAGAATCTACCAACATTAACGATAAAAAAAAATGCCTGTTTTATCCATTTGTGATAAAAAAATACACCCTAAAGTTAAGAAAGTGGTGAAACTAGAAGAAAGCAAAAAAAATTTTTTTTTAATATCCTGGGGTCCAGGGCCAATTAAATTAGGGCTGAGTAAGTAGCAGATGACCCAATCTATCCACCATTTTCGTATGTTCAACGTTCTGCCAAACACCCTGTATAATTTCAACTTTTTGTTTTTCCAATCTGTAGTTATTTTTTTAAATATTTTTGAAGTTTTGTTCATGCTGACGTCCTAAAGTAGGCTGAATAGCTTATGATCTTTGCCACGTTTAATAAATATAATTAAAACTAAACTTGAAAATTCAGTAATGTCAAACTGTCAAATTTGACAATTAATATTAATTTGTTATAACAGAGCGATTTTTATTTTTACAGTATCCGTACCTTATTGTAAAGATAAAGCTTATTAATCGATCAAAGACTACTTGTGCTAAATGCTTCATACCGTCATGTAAAAACACCACAAGAAATAGCCAAAACAAATTGTTTGTGTATTGAGGTCCATATTTAAAAGAAATCCAAAGGGTAGGCAAGCAGTTTCTTATAACAAGCAAATGGTCAATGTAGCAGTGAGTATCGAAGTCTGAAGGGAAAGCAAGGGTTATAGTGAAAAGAATTAGGTAACTTATCAAAAAATCAAGGCACGGTACGCTCAACGAAAGTAAACAGCTTCATGAAAACTTGACGTTGACATTGACGCTTGACACGTACAGAATTTTATTACAAGAGGCACTGAAAGTTTCCTATACAGGGTACTTTTTTTTCATTCAGAGGTCAAGTAAAAGTCAAGTGATTTTAAGAATTTTTGTGAAAATAATTACGATCTTAAAATTTCAAGACCTAATATAGAAAAATAAGGCTTACAAACCTAAAATCTCGAAATGGTTTTGGAATCAGCATAGGTTAATTTTTACTTTATATACCGAATTACAATCCGGTATGTAATTTAAAATTAATTAAAAATATATGAATTATTATTAATTAATTAATTTTTAATTACACACACACAACCAAAGTTTAATTACGTGTCCTATCACAATAAAAAAACGTCTATCACAAAAACAAAAAACAACAACACTAAATAATAATAATCCGATGTTACGTGTCCTGTCACAATAAAAAAAGAAATATTGTTTAAATTTATTTAGTGTCCTATCACATTATCAAAAGAAAATCACAATTGTCTGCGCGCGTGTTCGTCATAACAAAAGCGGCGCACGGGCGCAGGACTTTCCGTGTTACGTTCCGAAAGGATAGCGTCGGCGCACTGAGGCCCCTTACCGATCGCGCAAGGATCTAAGATGCAATAACAACACACAGACCTATTTCTATTTCTTTTACGCGCGGGATGTTTTGCTATGATTGTCAGTCGTAATTAAAGTGCAAGTGTGTGTATTTATTGCTTCCTTGTTTGCTTTGCCATCTTGTTAGCGAAACATTGTTGGTTGTACTTGTGACTTGCGTCAGAGCGGTAACAACGCATCGTAGGTTATACTCAGATTTATCGTTTTAAGGTGGATGACCTATGCGTATAGACATAATCAGCTGTTAGGAAAGATACATCGTGTTAAAACGGGGTAAAAACTTAAAAAATCATTTGCGGCTAAACTACTGCTCCTATTTAATTGATTTTTGGTACAGAGCTTGAAAATGGCACCTAGTATAGGCAGTTTAAAGGAAAGCCCCTCTGTCGTATCAACTTTGTATGTCGTTCGCGCGGTAAACTCTAATTGCGCGATGCAGGATTTGTGTGACGTCATGTCTTTGATGCGTAGTTCGTATGTGGCGGTGTAACCGCTACAGAATAACTAATGAATTCACCATATCATTAATTTTGTTTTCATAGCTGTCTTTATTTTTACAATTTATTGTGACCGTGCTGTCATCGGCAAAGAGTGATACTTGATATTTCGTTACTTTTGTTTATTAGTAATTCTCTTATATCAATAATAAAATATTTTGATGATAATAATTTAAGGATATATCTCAATAAAACTAATATTATGCATTTCAGTCAACGCTTACCAGCTTTATCTGATCTTAAGGTCCAATATAATGACAAAACCATTGAAGAAGACGTCAACACCGCTAAATTCCTCGGTGATTCGGCTATTGTCAAAAAGTTAAATTGGAAAGAACACGTTGAAATTTTAAGCAAAAAGTAAGTAACTCTCCTTATGCCCGACACAAATTAGTTGCTGTGCTTAACACTGGCGCATTGCTAACAGCTCGCCACGGCCCAGTTACATCGCACCTAAGGTATGGAATTATCCTTTGGGGCAATTCGACTGACAGTTGTAAACCGTATTTCATTAATTATAATCTACTGACGTTACCGTCTCTGTACATACTCGTAATCGAAGTTGTCGTGTTTGTAAAATGTAATCGGCAATTAGTTCCACGCATGTCAGACAAAGTCAGTCGCGTCAGACGCGATAACACTATGCTTTGCTCACATGGATCAAAACAGCATTAATGGGGAAAAGTGTATTTTGCATGGCGCATTTAATATTTAATAAACTTTCTGAGGGATGGAGGAAACTAAGCGCACATATATTAAAAAAGCGGCTAAAATTATATCTAGTTAGGAAAGTATACTACTATGAGAAAGTTTAATATTAAGAATAACATATATTTACTGGCATTTTTATAATTTAGAAAATGTATAATTAGAACATAGCACAATTTCAATAAAATCTATAATTTATTGATTAAATTAAATTTTTAGTTTGTGTGAAAAGAACAATGCCCATTTCCCATACATTTAAAAACCTGATAATGAACGTTTATGTATAGTTATGAGGTATAGTAGAAAGACTACCTGTAAGTTTAGAAAGTAATGTCTTATAGTTATTTTTACGGTTTAAATGCTACGAAGTCTAAAAAATATGAATGTCACTTTTCAGGTTAGGATTTGCCGTTACTTACTAAATATAGAGAAATAAATGTGCTAGACCTAATTACTAACACTCGAAGTATAGTCTCAAATAGGAATACTTACGTGGCGATGTATATGCATCAAGCAGACGTTGCAGTTTATGCAAAGTATACGTCGACTTTTTGCTGACGGCGGCATTGTCAAGAGGACGGATTTACAACGGTATGGTAAGCAAAGGTCGTCTGATGAGGAAGATATCGAGGTCCAGGGGCGGTAAATAGGGTCGTAAAAAGAAGTAATACACAAAATGGCACAGTACACAACGAGACGCAAGCGCAACAACAAAGGACTGCACCGATGACCGATGCCAATTGCAGAACTGTCAAATGTTCAAAAAATCCGTTTCACTCTTGCGAACTCAATTACATACTGCATGATTAATTAATTTAATTATTGTAATTTTTGTATTAATCTGTATTAGGAAAATACTAATATAGAAATACTTACTGATTAAATAAAACGTAAAGTAATATATAAAACTCAGAAACATAGTTGAATAAAGTCAAGTAGCGGTCCGTAAAATGGAACGTTGTAAAAACAGGGAAGTTGAGATGTGTTCAAAACATGGTATACGTTTACTCTTACGTAGAATAAGCATAAAGAAATATAAAACAAAATCTTTTCCTGCGTTTCTTTTAAAATTGTGATATGCGTAATTAATATACTATTAAATTAGCTGAATTTTAAGATTTATTTCATTACTATACATAGTCAGGTGAAAAATGGGCATTCTTCTTTAATAATGTTTTTAGCTTTGTTGAATGACTTTTGTTATTTATTTGTTTGTATGCCACAAAGGCCGAATGTGACGGATCTTTCTTGTTTGTGAACCACCTGCATGCCTTGTATGTATTCTTATGTTTACAAATAAATGTGTTATCTAAACCATTTGTTTCAATTCAATACGTTTCTTGTTTTTAGTGTGAATACATATTATGTTGCCTCGAGTCCATAAGCCGATTGAGAATGTCATGGTCAACATAATTGTAATGTATGTGTATGATATCTATGTGTACGTGCGTATGCGACAGCGCCGCGACCTTGTGAAGGACGGGCAGTCCACTTTAAACCACGCTACTAGCCACACGTTCGTTGTATTCAAACACCTCACTAACGACGAGGATAAAACAATTACAAACGGGCTAACGTATAAATATGAAAAACATTTCTATCGGGAAGTTAACTGAGTATAATGTAAGATCGGAAACTGGACAATGTACGTGGAACGCACATTGTCCAGTGACTGGACTGACTGAGTTGCTAGAAAAAGAGAAACATTATTTAGCAAGAATTACATATTATTGAGCAATTTTAAACTTTGTGATGCTGCCTGAAAATATGTCGAGGTCACAATCGTGAAAAGTGTCGTTACACTTTCTGAGAATATAGGAAAGGGGGGCCATTTCTCCCGTACTTGGTTTTGCGGCCACCAGGAGCAAAAGGCTTATAATTATGAAATGAAGTCTAGCTGACGACCGGGACGTATTGATATTAATTGAAGATAGAAGCTGTGAGCAATCCACGCCTTGATTTAATATCATAAATAGACCTGCAAAATCTCGACGCCAGTGCAAAGATTTCATTTTAAAGTGATTCAGTTTAGTTTAGTTTTAAAACGTCAAAAATGTGAACGTAAACGAAGCGAACGTTTAGGGAACCGGGAATCTGAAACGTCTGTCTTAGAGAAGTTAGTAGTTGCTCTTAACGATCGCAATAACACCGGGTCTCTTGGTGCATCTGGTCTCCATGCCTCTCAAAACGTTATATCTGAATTTGACCCTCAGGCTAAAACACAGACAATGAAACATTGGTTAGCGAAGGTCAATGAATCAGCGGAGGAGTACGGCTGGTCGGAAAGGCAAACTATATTGTATGCTTTACCTAAGCTTTCAGGTCTTGCTAAACGGTGGTACAATGGTCTGACCAGCGTTAAGTATTCATGGAATGAGTGGCACACAAAACTTATACTTGCTTTTCCTTGTGAACAAAATTATGGTGAACTTGTTTCGGAAATGTTGGATAGACGGTCTAAGACTCTAGGCGAAATGAATCTCTGGAAGAATATTACTACGATAAAATTATGTTAATAAATGGATGCGAACTCAGGGGTCAGAAGGCAGTAGACTGTCTTACCCTTTCGGAAGCCTATAGGGCGTTAGATGATGAACAGGCGAACAATTAGGGTGGATGAGAGGAAAGAGCACGCACCTGGGTCTCCGCAGCACGTGGCGCGTGGTAGCCACGGCGTGATCCGTTCGGCATAAATGGCGGCGTTCCTGCTTGCAGCACTGATGTCGTTCACGTGCATCCACTAGATTTCACTCGCGGTAATGTTCATAATGATGTAAGCGTATTTTTTAAAGCGAAGCGGGGCGGTGCGCAGTGCGGTATCTGCGCGGCACAGTATTTCGAGGCGGACTCTCGTCTTCTAACATGGCGGCCATCCCCGCCGCCATGATGATGCTCGCCTGCTCAGACAGTGACGTCAAAAATTACAGGACTATCTATAGGTATACGAAATTTCAATGCGAGAAAAATCGAGAGTTGGCGTGACCATATCCCCCCGGCTTTAAAGGGTTGCCTTTAAAAGGAAATAAAATGAAATGAGCCGTGTCAGGTGTACTACCGCATAACCCATCCACAAGCTAATACAGCGTTATGAAATTAAATTAATCTAAATTAACTTCAACAGAACACTTATAACGAAAGCTATTAACTAAATACCTAAACTAAGAGAGAGATCCAACTTCAGGTTAGATCCCACTGAGTCGGTAGCGGACAGAGACGTACGACAGGGCGCACGTAACTACCCTTCGCGGTTTTTACAGTAACAACGCGGGTTGTACCGTCTTTAGACGTGTGCAATTTCTCTATGATAGCTAAGGGCCATGAAAGCGGCGGAGAATTATCATTAATGACAATGACTAACGTACCCTCCTGTATAGGGGACGCAGGACTATTCCATTTAGACCTAGCCTGAAGCTGGTGAAGGTATTCCGAACGCCAGCGCCGCCAGAACGACTGCACGAGTTGATCAAGCAGAGTATGTCTCTGAAGCAAGCTAGAAGAGTCTGCTTCAGGAGCGGGAAGTGACGACAATGGCGCTGTGTTCAAGAAATGCGCACGGGGTAAACGCGGATGATTCAGCAGGGTCACTACTCAGTGCTGTGAGAGGACGCGAGTTAACTAATGCCTCGACTTGAACAAGTACAGTTAAAAGCTCTTCATAAGAGAGGATCTGTTGGCCTATGACTTTGAAGAGATGCGCTTTGATTACCTTGACCATGCTTTCCCAACATCCGCCGAAATGTGGTGAAGCGGGCGGAATAAACTTCCAATCAATGTGATTTATAGAAAGTTCTTCCTGAAGACGTGTACGATATTCTCTGTTGAGAAACTTATAGAGATCGCGTAAATAAGAAGAGATACCTACGAAACAAGTACCGTTATCGGTGTACAAACATTGTATAGGGCCGCGTCGCGAAAGAAATCGTTTTAGGGCTGCCAGAAATGACACCGTGCTTAGATCCGTCGCCACTTCAATATGCGTAGCGCGCGCCAAGCTTTACGGCTTCTAACACCTCGACCACGCACTGGCGTGTACTGCAGCGGTCCTGCGTAATCACAACCGGTATGTGTGAACGCTTTATCTACCTGCTTGACGCGATGGCCAGGAAGGTCAACCATGAGAGGAAAGACCGGGCGAGGACGGAATTTAAAACGGACGTTACATTTATGTATTCTGTGGCGAATTATTCGCCGTGCGGCTAAAATACTTATGCCTGAGTAAGGACATAAGCAACTCTGGACCGGCATGGAGATGTTTCTTGTGATATAAATCAACAAGAAGGTCAACGATATGGTCGTGACGCGGTAAGAAGCAAGGGTGCTTATAGTTGTAAGGTTCGTCCGAATTAGACAGACGACCGCCAACGCGTATGATGCCGTGCTCATCGAGAAACGGCTTGAGCTTAAGAAGCGCAGGAGAACAAGGTACATTATTTATTAAATGTGCAATGTCGTCACTAAAATGAACAGCCTGGACAACTCGCAACAATTTATACTCTGCAAATTCAAGGTCAGAGCTTGAAACAGAAGCCCCATTAGGAAGTTGCCTAAGAAACCTACAGACATAAACGATGGCGCGTAGTAACTTAGACCACGACGACATGCGCAGTGCGAGTGCATACAGGAAAGGGTTCTATCAGGTAGGTTCTATGGGCCACTCTGACGGATCATGGGAAATCCAAGAAGGCCCACGATACCACAAAGGATGTTGCAGAAGTTTAAATGGAGTAACCCCACGAGAAAGGCAATCGGCAGGATTCTCAATACCTGCGACGTGATGGAAACAAGTAGCGGGAACCAGCTCTATTATTTTTAGTAACGCGATTGGCGACAAAAGTCTGCCAGCGGTGCGGAGAGGAATAAATCCAAGCGAGCGCTACCTTGGAGTCAGAAAATGCGTATCTTATTGATGGGGTGGTGGGGCGAAACTGTGTCTTGAACCTTGCAGAGCAACTGAGACAGCAGAAGGGCCGCGCACAACTCCAGTCTCGCAACCGAAATGGTTTTGACCGGCGAGACCTTGGACTTGGCACAAACTAACTGCACCGAGTAGTTAGGACCAATGCGGACTTGCAAATATACGACTCCACCGTAAGCGCGTTCGCTGGCGTCAGCAAATCCTATAAGATTGACAGTACATCCGTCGACCAACCCAAGATGACGTGGAATAACAATTTGATTGAGCGTGGAAAGCTTAATACAAAATTGCTTCCAAGCGTCGACAATATGTTCGGGAGGTGCGTCATCCTACTCACACTTTGAAAGCCAAAGCTCTTTGATCAAGAGCTTGGCGTACAAAATTGTGGGAGCCACAAAACCCAGTATGTCCCACAGTCGAGCCACTGTGGACAGCATAGTACGCTTGGTGCATTTATCATCGGGCGGTGCGACGTCAAACCGGAAACTATCACAGGATTTATCCCAGCGTAAACCGAGAACCTTATGCGGCATCGCACTGAACATGACAAACGCTTAAGCGTTCACCGCGGTCGTACGCAATGGATGTCGTACACAACGATACCTCTGACTGGGAGGCGAGCGGGACGGCTATAGTACCGGCGCTCCCGGCGGCGGCGGCGGATCCATCCGAAATCGGCGATTTTTTATCGAAATGTAATAATGTATGATGCCGCTGTTTGTATGAGCGACATCTAGAATTACTAGAACAATCACTTGTTTTATGTTTTATGCTTAAACAATTAACGCAGGCTTTGTTTTCTTTCACAAATTTAAAACGAGCATTCGGATCTAAATTATTAAAAGCGGGACATTTAAAATAATGGACGTGCTCAATATTATTGCCCAGACACTTATGCGAATTATTATTATTTTTAGATTTGAACACGATACGTAAGATTGCGGGTTAGGAGGGACGGGATTACTCTTGCTATTTCGCGATTTATTCAAACCTTGTTTACTATACTTATCATTTGACGAGCTAGATGCACTAGGCTGCGTATTATGATATATTCGGCACTGTTCTTTGATGAACGAAAATAAACTATCTAGATTAGGTATTTTATGATTACGTTCCGTCATCTCGAAGGCACGAACCGTTTCCAGGTCGAACATTTTTAAAGCAAGTTGTAATAATATAAAGTCGGACAGATCTTTTAATTTTAAGTTTTTAAGGGCGTCAACGGCGGTAATAAAATTATCTATGAACAGCTGGAAATTCGAAACAGAGGCGGGTCCGGAAAATTTAAGATTCAAAGCCTGATCAAAGTACGTGGACGCGAGTATCTTGATACCTATCAAGGAGTGACTGGAATATCCCCTGATAATTCTCAGCACTGGGAGTTACACCTGCAAATACGGAATGCGCTTTCGGTGACAGTTTACCTAATAAATAGTACAACCTGTCAGCGTCTGTCAGAGAGTCATTATCGTGCATTGTTGACTTAAAGCTAGCATAGAATAATGGCCAATTACGTATATCGCCATCAAACGACATAAGTTCGATTGGAGGTAGTCGCGGCGTTCGTACGGGCGGCGCCGGAGTGGCGGCGCTGTGGTTCGCAACTTCGCACTTCTACCTTCCAACTGCGATTGTATGCGCTTGATGATACAATAAAGATCCTCGAACGAAGTGTACGCCTGATAATTGGGCTTTGCTTCGGGATTAATTGAAAGTAACTTTGCGTTATAAGTGTCCAACAAATGATGAAAGTCTGTTCGAATATTATCTACTGTCATACAATAACTAAGAAATGATTATTTTTTAGATTCGGAAGTGTTCGCGGTTTTTGAGCGCTCGTATATGTCTTGAATACGCTCAAATAAAACATTGCGTTTAGCTTCCAATATTGTTAATTCCCTTTCTTTCGACATGTTTATATCGGTATAAGTATATACGAACTAATCAAACTAAAATTATATAAAATACCTATTATATTTCTTGTGAGATAAGATAATTATCTAAATGTAAGGTAGATGCAGTTATGCGGCAGTTTTTCCTAAGTTGGCAAAAACTTTATTGTGAATTGGCGGTATTACTAAAAGATGCTTGAAATATCTACGAGATTTCAAGGCAACTATGATAGTTTTTATTATACTTAGGTTATAATTATGTATGTAGGTAGCTACTTGCGTATATTACCTACATGGGTGCGGGAATGACCACTTAATGGGTATAATTAATAGTCTAGGCTAGGGGTATAGCTAGGTGCTTTATCCGCCTAGGTAGGGACTTCTAGAAGATACCTACGCGTTATAATGGAGAATATGGATTATTAATCCTCCTGCGGGTTATGGGATTGAGTCCGGCTCGAATGGACCAAAAAATGTTCTGGCAATTTGACACTTATTTTAGACGATCGAGAATAATAAATAATATTTTATTTAAAGTGGACTGTATTCTAGAGGTATACTGGTGATCGCCTATAGGGCGTTAGATGATGAACAGGCGAACAATTAGGGTGGATGAGAGGAAAGAGCACGCACCTGGGTCTCCGCAGCACGTGGCGCGTGGTAGCCGACGGCGTGATCCGTTCGGCATAAATGGCGGCGTTCCTGCTTGCAGCACTGATGTCGTTCACGTGCATCCACTAGATTTCACTCGCGGTAATGTTCATCATGATGTAAGCGTATTTTTTAAAGCGAAGCGGGGCGGTGTGCAGTGCGGTATCTGCGCGGCACAGTATTTCGAGGCGGACTCTCGTCTTCTAACATGGCGGCCATCCCCGCCGCGTGCGTTGAAGAGGGAGGAAAAAAGGATGATGCTCGCCTGCTCAGACAGTGACGTCAAAAATTACAGGACTATCTATATACGAAATTTCAATGCGAGAAAAATCGAGAGATGGCGTGACCAAATGTATTTTCGGTTGACAAGATTAAGCCTTGGATCAGATTCGAAGTATCTGAATCTGAGACCGAATATGATATAGTGAAAACTAAGATCATAAAAGATACTAATAGTAGTTATTTAGTGATTTATATATAATAGAAAGTAATTTTTGACATTCCCTTTCTTCCCATTCTCTCCTTGAGACATTACTACTGCAACTTGAACAACCTGATGGAAGCTGCTACACCTCCTCGTGTTGTAACGTTACATTTTCCCGGGAGGGGGAAAATGTAAGGTCAACAAGGTAACTATCACCAGAACTGGAGGAGTCCCGGCTTAAAAGGAAAAGTAAAAGAAGAAATGGTAAAATAATTTAATTTTATGTAAATATAAGGCCAGGGAAACCGGGGTAAAAAAATTGAAGGTCCAAGTTGTCAAGAAAAGAGGCTCTTAGGTTGTGAAGAAAAGAGGCTCGCAGGTTGTGCAGAAAAGAGGCTCGCAGGTTGTGCAGAAAAGGGCCTCGAGTCAGGCCTCCACGTCGCCGACCTCGGAGGGGCAGGCCGTGGTAGAGAGGACAGGCAGAGGGCTGAGACAACCTGATGGAAGCTGCTACACCTCCTCGTGTTGTAACGTTACATTTTCCCGGGAGGGGGAAAATGTAAGGTCAACAAGGTAACTATCACCAGAACTGGAGGAGTCCCGGCTTAAAAGGAAAAGTAAAAGAAGAAATGGTAAAATAATTTAATTTTATGTAAATATAAGGCCAGGGAAACCGGGGTAAAAAAATTGAAGGTCCAAGTTGTCAAGAAAAGAGGCTCTTAGGTTGTGAAGAAAAGAGGCTCGCAGGTTGTGCAGAAAAGAGGCTCGCAGGTTGTGCAGAAAAGGGCCTCGAGTCAGGCCTCCACGTCGCCGACCTCGGAGGGGCAGGCCGTGGTAGAGAGGACAGGCAGAGGGCTGAGAGCTATCAGCGGTCGGCGTCACAGGTTTGCAGACAACGGCGTTATCCCACGAACGACGTCTGGTGTAAAAAGACGCGTAGACTTCGAGTTTGAGTTTGTCTTGAAGCACAGCCCACACTATCAGAGGTACAGTCCTCCCACCGAGCGCTATCAACAGGACCTCCTGCCAAGGCGAGCCCAAGAGTAAAACTGGTCTCCTGGCCCCGGCTCCCTTCCTTTTCGGATCGGTTGTCATTTCAAAATAGCAATGTGATTCTAGAACATACAAGAAGAATAATAATTTATAACAATGTCTAATACGTATACAACCTAACCTACCGGCAGCTCTGCACAGAGTACATTTTTATATAATTACAAAAGGTTAACAAACATTCGGAGAGCACTAGAAAATCTAAATAGCTCTAAATATAGAGGCCTAGGAATGCTTAAACTACAGACAATGGCCATGCAGATAATTGGAGAGAACATAATATGATAAAGGATCTAATTAAAATCGCCAAAACGTAAGTAAAAAATACGAACATTACATTTCCCCGACAACCCCGGAATTTTTTTGATTACAATGAAAAAATTTTGCTGTTAAGTAAGATAAGGTATTGACCAGCTAAAATTAACCTATATGACTATTTATAGTGGTACAGAAAGTTTTACAAAAGATAAAAATTACGTTACCCGATAACCCCAGAAAATTAACAACTGAGAAAATTTCGATGTTGTAAAAAAAACCTTGCTCTTTCATACACCTTTCATCAACCCACATTTCATACTCCCTCAATCATACATCACCAACATACTTAGGGGATATTGTTCACATTCTATGACTCATACTCCACAAGGAATTTTTTTTTAGAGTTACGAAGGCTTATTTATTTTAATTAGGTGTCGTAATCCGCACCTTTTTTTAAACCCGTTAAAACTAAAATAAATATTTACAAAGCTTTCTCAGCTTAAGAAAAGCAGTCAAGGTTTGAAAGCATAATTGCTTAAGAAAAGCCTTCAAGTTTCAAGTCGTTCAAGTATTAAAAATAAAACTTTCCAGCTTAAGAAAAGCAGTCAAGGTTCAAAGCATAGTTGCCTTTTCAAGTAGCTAAATTCAAGTATTAAAAAAGATAAAGGTATGGACACACCAAGGCTTATTTAACGAGTTTAGTACCGCTCGACACTAAGGCTTTATTTTACGAGTTATGCTACCGCTCGACACAATGGCTTATTTAAAGAGTTGTGTACCGCTCTACAAAAAAAAAACGTGGACTAAAAATGCCAAAAGTTTTTGGAGAAAATAAAACTTGTGAAGTATTTACAATGAACTTAATGTTAAATGGTTTATACAATTATAAGTAAAAAATATTTTTAGAGACTATCAAGAAGTTGAGATAAGATTTAAAAAAAAACTTCTAAGCCTAACATATTACAAGACATTCAGATAAAACAATTTTATACAAAAACACAGCAGATAGAAAACTACACTTTAAAATCTTTAACGTGCCATTTCCCTCTTAAGACGTTCTGATCCTCCAAAATGAAAACATTTTATGTATTTAGGGGCTAACTGTGCCTTGTATTAAAATGAAAAGCATTATTTGTATGTGCCTTGTGGGCAAGCAACGTACTGCTTTGAGGCCGTAGCTCCTTGTGTGGGCAAGCGGTGGGCAGATGTTACACTTAGGCTGTAACTCCTTGTGTGGGCAAGCGACGTACTGCTTTGAGGCCGTAGCTCCTTGTGTGGGCAAGCGGTGGGCAGATGTTACACTTAAAGGCTGTAGCTCCTTGTGTGGGCAAGCGACGTACTGCTTTGAGGCCGTAGCTCCTTGTGTGGGCAAGCGGTGGGCAGATGTTACACTTAAAGGCTGTAGCTCCTTGTGTGGGCAAGCGACGTACTGCTTTGAGGCCGTAGCTCCTTGTGTGGGCAAGCGGTGGGCAGATGTTACACTTAAAGGCTGTAGCTCCTTGTGTGGGCAAGCGACGTACTGCTTTGAGGCCGTAGCTCCTTGTGTAGTCATTTCGGTGTATCGTTTTGAGGCCGTAGCTCTGTGTGTGAGCAAGCGACGAACAGATCTGGAATTGTTAGACCGTAGCTCCTTGTGTGGGCTTACGGTGCACGTTTTTGAAGCCAAAGCTCCTTGCGCGGGCGATAGGTGGTCAACTTGGACCCGTCATCTCTGGCAGAAGCGCCTCATGCATGCTTGCGGAGGAATTACTAAAGACTGTCGACCCTCATGGCGAAATGTTGATTTGGGACGAGGTTGATACTTCTGATGTTGGCCTTGCCCTTCCTATACATATACTATCAAAGAAGTTTATGTTTTGTTTGTTTATTTTTTGTCTGGGACAGACACTGTTCCAGGATGACCGACTGTTAACGTTTCATAATTGAATAGTAGTAGAAAAAATTAAATTGTTATCGATTTAGTAATTCGGCCAATATTATGTTATCAATGGTAATAATTTCATAAATACCGTCAATTGACGGTAGATCCACTTTTTCTCTCTCTCTCAGACGACAAGAACTTAATGAACGGTTGGCTCGTTTATGTGCTATAATTTGTAATTTAAAATACTTAATTCACATTCAAATAAATCTGCTATCTAATTACGCAACACATTTTCAATACAAATTTGAGTGGAATTGATATCATTTAAACTGGAAATTGAAAAATTTGACAGCTATCGTATTACGTAACTCTAAAATTTTTTATATCAACTGCAGTCTGAATGAGACGCTAACATGGACTTATACAGACGCTAAAGAGTGAACGATACGCGTATAAAAAGTATAATTCGAATTACGTAACCATTTTGACAGCGCTGAATTGGTTTAGAATCAACGAGTAATTTGTTTCTTCTGTCAGTTATAATAGAAGGCAATTTACTCCTCGCATTTGATTTTCTTTGTAATATTTTTGGGATTTACTCGTATAATCTCCTTAATTAAGTATTACGAAATTATGTAAGTGAACATCGTTTTAATAAATTGTGAATGTGTTTTTGTGTAAAACCTCAATGATAAATCAATAATAGTGATATATTAAAATAATATCGAAGCGGTCGATAAATTAATAATATTGTGAAAATTATCCGCCCATAAGACGACCCACTGACCAAGTTCTCTTCTGTTACAACCTACTAAAGATATATATTATGAAATTTCAGAAACGAGGTATTTTATTGAAAGACAAATTCGTACCTCGTACTGTATCCATTGTACTGAGCATAGAAGACAGTGGATTATGTAAGGACATCAATGAACATACCACACCACCATCTAAGGTACATAAGTAATAACAATATTCTTTTATTTCTAAGTGTTGAACATTGAATGTGTGTTTAGCACAATGTTTTATTTATTTAAACATACATACGTGTTATGTTGGTGACTACGAAATGCACCATCAAACATAAACTTTCATACATTTAATAAAGTCATTGAACCTAATAATTGTTGTATTCATTGAAGTGTTTAAGGGAGAGGCCAATTAGAATTTATTTTGTGGATGGATGTAATGGATCATGGAATATACATAATTATAGAAGATTTACTTAAATTCTTTTTTTTTTTTCAGGTGTCAGGCTCAACTTCATTATTGAGGAAAAGTATAAACTCTCATGCGCTTACAGCAAGAATTAGCAAGCAGTACATACATAATCCATGATGAATTCCACAGGAATACATTAAATTTCACTAATCCTTACAATATATTTTCCAATTTCTTTTTGCCCCATGTGTAAATATTTCATAAATGTGAATAAAGGCTATTGTCAGTTATTGTTTGCTTTGTTTTCCATAATTTATTTCGCTCTATTTACTGAACCTACTGAAAATACATACATAATATCACTGTTTCTCTCATTTCACCAGTTATGTTTAAGTCCCATGTAATAGGGGACGAGCCTATTGCCATCAACCGGGCACTACTAAGAAATTCCAGGTGGAAAAACCCAATAACACTATGCCCAACCCAGGCATCGAACCCAGGACCTCATACTCAGCAGTAGCTCTTGCGACCCCTAGACCAAAGAGACATAATTTTATTAATTGTTGTGTTAATGAAAAAAAAACTTCAATTCTTAAATATTTCATAATAAGTTATTTTTATTTGTAGTTTACACTGTTATCATTATCAATTAACAAAATAGGAACATACATTTATATTACTGTCATTCAAGACTCAACAGTTTTCTAAAACAACAATTATATTTCAAGAACTATCTTCAGTTTCTAAGTAGCAACGCAGCAGGTGCCTTCATTCATGCTGCCTTCATGTCTTCGTAGGTGAAACTTCCCAGGAACTCTACAGTTTTAAAACAAAATCATATTATTTTCTGCTCAAATAAAGTACTTAAACATTATGGGGTTTATTTATAAACGTTACTTAAAGTTAAGTAATGATTAGCAACTGTATAACCATACATTTTTGACATTTTGAACGTCATTTAACTTTAAGCAATGTTTATAAATAAACCCTGTGGCAAAGTAAAGTAGGCATTCATTGGGCCCATGGCTGGACAAAAGCCATTAGCCTAGTTATTGCTGCTGTTTGTATAATTTCTTCTTTACTTAGGGCTGATTTTTCAATGTCCAGATATTTTGTAATACTTACTAAATTATGTAAACATTAGTTAGGTATACATAAAATATAATTATGATGTAGAAAGTTCGGCCAAGGAAATAAATATTCATAATTTTATTATAAAGTAAGTTGCCTCACTTGATTCTTAACTATGTGACTAAAAGCTTACATTTTCATTCACAGCATTTTTGCCATCTAGCCATCCAACTTCTTTGTTAGGAAATTAAGAAGATTCATGTTGGGTAGTGTTCCATTCATGTATTTTCAGCTCTAGCACCGTCTGTGAAAATATTATGAATATGTTTTGTAGTTAGGTTAGTGGTTACTATAGTTTATTTCAGCATGTAGGTACTTATGTACAAAAATATCAATTAACAATTTCAGTTAGAATGTGAGGTTGACGGACGTAGGGACTCACGTTATTCCTATTTATATTGGGTTACTTACTTGTAGTGATAATCTCGACGTATTTTTCGCTATTGAGCAAAACAGTATTGATTTAATGAGAGAATTTTCCAGTTCATCCGGCTTACACAAGCCACAAGAAAAATGTTCCAAAACTGCCTAACATACACAAATTTTAATTTAATATCCTATACGAAACGTGGGCCCGTTTCGTATAGGATATTAAATTAAAATTTGTAAATATAATACAATTTTGTGTTGTTCTCAGTGTTGCCATTTTTTTTCCCCGAGTGCTATAAAAAGAAATAAGATGAGACATTTTTTATAATCCGTTCAACCGATTTTGACTTCTATTGCGTTGGTGACATGACAAATGGCAGCTTCAGTAAACACTTGGTATTGTAACCACTTTTTTGCTTTTAATGTTCAACCGAACACGAAACGGTATATTTAAATGTATAATCTTATTTCAAATAGAGTATAGTATAGTCACAATTTTTTTAATTTTATTTTTCTGTTACTGACATTCGGTCGCTGTTTTGGAGGTCCATTTGAAAATTTGAGAATGAAAATAAAACAAAAGGTCAAAGTATTTTTTTAAACATCATCCAACTTAATCTACAATAATTAATGAAAAAGTTAGTGAAGATGTTTGAATGTTTGTTAGATCTATACATAACTTAGGCATAACGGCAGATTTTTTTACCCCGGTAGTATTTTCCCGTGAAATATTTTTTAGAAATGACGTCGTTTTGCGATCACTACTCGGGCAGAGCCTCTGATTGGTTTCAACATATTCATCATGGTGAACAGTTTTGCCAAAACAGCGTTCGAATCTGCAGTGGTTTCGGCATTTGAAAGAAATACATCGTAAAATCACTGACACAGGTTTTAGACAAACAATAAAACATGCCATTATCTTGTTATTTTAATATTTTCTCGAGTCAGTTTTAGTAATTGATTGTATTGTTTTCTACAAATTGAATTAAACTAACCACTAGACAAAACCACCAGCCACTAAAAGCAACCCGCAATTTCAAGCAATTTCTTCGCCAGTAGGGGTGTCCAAACCCCCAGGTTTAGTGGAAATCCCACTAAGTTGACAACACTGCTTTTCTACGATTTTGTCATTGGCCACAGATAAAAAAAACCGGGGAAAGGAAACGTTTTGTTACGCATTTCAATTATGGTAGTTTTTGATAGAAAGTGTTTTAAAAAATGGTTTTAAATTTTTCGGCAATCATTGTACATTTTCATCTATAAGCACTAGTAGAGCATCAGTTATAATTAAAATAAAATTAAATTAAAGCACAATAATTTGGAAATTAATCATGCCTATATGGTGGAACAAAACATATAAATTAAAGACGTATAGCCGTTTTATAACAGACTTTTACGACGCCAAAGTCCTAAAAACTGACATTGTGGAAGAGTTAGACGTTATGTTTCCGACGAGGGAATTAAAGTGGACCTGGAAAAAGTAGAAGGTATATTAAACATTCCCCGACCAGGAAATATCACTGACTTATGTGCTTTCCTAGGAACAATAAATTATTATGCTAAATTCGTCAACAACTTGAGCACTATGCTCGCGCCGTTGTATAGGTTATTAGGGAAGGGAGTGACTTGCAAATAGAACATGGAATGTGAGTCAGCTTTTAAGAAAATTAAATAGTTTTAATGAGTGCGGACGTCCTGGCTCATTATGATCCGAACAAACCGTTGTTTTTAACTTGTGATGCGAGCGCGAGAGACATTAAATGCGGCGTGTTGAGTGAGATTTATAAGTAGGGTAGCAGCAGCGGCCAGTGTGACCAGATTCAGTATTTTAATACTTTTTGAGTATATTTTAGTAAGTTTTCCAAGAGTCAGTATTTTTATAGGTATATTGGCGTAAGCCAGTATTTTAGGGTATATTTTGGAAAAAAGTTATGGCAATACCATAGCCATGTCATAAAATTATTTAAAAAAAAAAAACTGCGTACATTGATGTTCAGGGGAATTTCCGGATTTAGTCTATATTTCATTTTGGAGCAAAGATCAATAAGTTACAGATAGGACATGACAGGTGGGCCCCCTAGAATTACAAATAGTATCGAATCATCTAGTCACAAAATGAATTTCTGTTCTGCACTTGGCTTAATCTTTGAAGGTTTGGTTTCAAACTTTCAAATGGAAACTTAGGGAAATTCCCGAATTATTGAAAGTTTCAATAATTCGGGATTTTTTCTAAGTTTATAATGTACGTGTTCGTCGTAATGTAAATAGAGCGCGCGATTTTTTTTTGTCATTTTACTTCGTGCTATTACGCTGTTATCTGATACGCAATTCAGAATCCAGAAAACATGTCTAGTTTTCAGCAAAGTTATTTGGCTAAATGGGAACAAATTCCGGAGTTTTTTTCGTTTTGTAAAGCGTGCAGTGCGAAACTCCAAAGTAGATTAGCATCTATAAAACAACATGCAAATACTGAAAAGCATAAATCGAACTTGAACAAATATAAAGGACAGTCAAAGGTAAGCTTAACTTGTTTTTAGTTTTTAGTAAAATTAGAATTACTGTACCTAAAGTCGAGAAGTTCAGAGGTACTTTATTTAGTGTATGATCATAATTATTGTATAATTTATGTTTTTACTTGTTTCCAGGTTGACACATTTTTCAAAAAGGCACCACTGAAAGACGAAGTCAAGAAAGCGGAGCTGCGTTTATGCGGTTTTCTTTCAGAACACAACATAATATGTTTTCAAAATCAGTATTTTTATTGGTATATTTTCCCTGTGCAAGTTGGTATATTTCAGTATTTTTTTAAGGAGCTTCGGTTTTTTTGTAAAATTTAATCTGGTCACACTGGCAGCGGCAGCAGTCGGAGAGCGCGAGCGGCCGGTGTTGTATGTATCGCGCGTACTTAACGCAGCTGAGAAACATTATTCGCAAATCGAACGGGAGGCATTAGCTATTGTGTTTTGCTTAGAAAAATTACACCAGTATTTATACGGACGGCGTTTTACATACAACCTGACACTGCCTGCAAATTGCAAAAAAAACGTAAGCGAGCGGGCTAGCTTAGCGCTTCCCCAGAGAATCAATGTTGTAGTCACCTGCAATTAGGTACGACATTTCCCTTTTTTTATTAGTTCACAGCAGTTTTTCTAATTGTTAAAAAAAATATTGAATTAAGTTATTGAATTTTCGTACTCTACACAAACAATAATCGTATTTTTATTTAATGATCTATTATCTATTGAAACTAACCTTATTTTAGGCTGTTCAGTGTCTCCAAGAACCACAAGGTTTCGAACTTATCTTCTCTTTTTCGTTACAATTTATAAACTTTAGAAAAGCTTAGAAATATAAATTTACTGGCACATTGAAATATTTTATGGAAAGCACATTTCCTTCGCTGGCTTTTTGCGGCTGGTCGATGCGATGATGCGTCCCCCCCCCCCCCCCCCCCTCCGCGTCAGGTGACAGGCGTTGTTTTTATATTGTAGATTAGTAGGTAAGTAAGTACTTTAAAAAAAAACTCAGAACTAAGTAGCACACAAAAAATCTTTTACGATTATTATTTACGCATTATTAAACATTTTTTATTATTAATATTCAAGTATGTAGGTACTTATCTATTTTATTTACCTACTTCCGTGTGTCACTGCGGGATGCCAACTGAAAACCAGTGCTAGGTGTCTGACGCCCAGCAAATGCCGAGATGTTAACCCTTTCGGTATGGGCACGCTCAGCAAAATTTTACTGCAATTTTATTGTTCTCTTTTTTAAATGTGTTTGTTGCTGTTGTGTTGTGTCGAAAAATGTGAGTGTATATAACACATTACTGCCGGATAGGCCATGGTTTCCGACCCGTTATCGACACGATATCGGCGGTCAGACACCAGATGATCGGATACGTTTAGTGCATACGAAACGCTTTTACATTGTCTTGCTATTGTCATGTCCCCTTTAACCTTTTGAACGCCATTGTCCTATAAATGTGACAAGCAAGCGCGTGCCCTGTACGCCAACGACACAAATATGTGACAAAAAATTCGGTGCACTTAATCACGAAATAAACAATTAAATCATTACGTTGGTGTGTTTTATTTTGTATACCTTAAATATTTAAGCTCTTGTCCATATTTAATTGCTTGAAACGAATTAAATTATACCATGGATATTGAGAAATTTGATGACAAAAAAGGAGAAATTAATCGTTTAAAAAAAACTGTTCACCGATGCATTGGAAGACGCTTTCAAGCTCCTGGAATGGGAAGGATTTGGCATCAACATTAACGGCGAGTATATCACTCACGTTCGGTTTGCCGACCATATTGTGGTCATGGCAGAATAGCTGGAATACCTTGGCATAATGCTCGAAGGCCTCAATAGAGTCTCCCAACAAGTAGGGCTCCGGATGAACATGGACAAAACGAAAGTCATGACGAACGTCCATGTTGCGCCCTACCCAATATCGGTTGGGTGCTACTACTCTCCAAACTGTTGACAAATATGTCTACCTGGGACAAGTGATCCAGTTGGGTAGATCCAGTTTCGAGATGGAGGTCAATCGTCGAATCCGACTCGGCTGGGCAGCGTTCGGGAAATTCACAACATCTTCTCGTCCAACATACCTCAGTGTCTAAAGACGAAAGTCTACAACCAGTGTGTGTTACCAGTGATAACATACGGAACTGAAACGTGGCCTCTCACCATGGGCCTCATAAGAAAGCTCAAGGTCACTCAACGCGCTATGGAAAGGGCTATGCTCGGTGTTTCTTTGCGAGATCGAATCAGAAATGAGAAGATCTGCAAACGAACTAGTCGCTGACATAGCCCAACGGATTACGGCGTAGAACTGACGGCCGATGGGGCAGAAAGGTTCTGGAATGGGCAACGTACCGGCAAGCGCAGCGTAGGACGTCCACCCACAAGGTGGACAGACGACCTAATAAAGGTCGCAGGAAGCCGCTGGATGCAGGTCGCTTCCAACCAGCCGATTTGGAAATCATTGGGGGAGGCCTATGTTCAGCAGTGGACGTCCTATGGCTGAAATGATGATGATGATGATGACGACAGGGCTCGTGTAAAACCGACAGCAATATATTGTAAACTGAGTGTTGTGCTATCATAAATAAATCATAATTATGAACATAATGGAATATCAGTCAGCTTTTCATATAGTATGCATGTATAAAGTGGTCAACAGGAATTTACATGAAGTTCCTGATGACCACTTTATACATGCAAACATTTTCCGTTAAACATATTCTACACATTGGTCGTTTTTCCATATTTGAATTCAAAACGTATACCTAGCTAAAAGTTATTTAGTTCAGCTTTACATTTATATTTTTGCAAAACACTGGCGTACAATTAACTGCCGTGGTTTGTAAATAATATATACGTGTTTCTAGTAGGCTTCGAATGCGAATTTATGATTGTAAATAACTTGTGCACTTTCTTTGCGGACCACGGTAATACGTTTATAGGATTTAGTTTATAAGTCGTTAAACTAAATCCTATAAACTACTTGGACACAGATTACTTTTTAATATTACCGGTACATAGGAAATCATTGGGGGAGGCCTATGTTCAGCTGTGGACGTCCTATGGCTGAAATGACGATGATGATTATGATTACCCGTACATATTACTTACACTTTAATTTACACCTATCCGTGAGTTTTAAGTTTTTAACTAAATTTTTAAATAGCTGCTACTGCAATAAACTCAATTATGAAGCAAATAATATAATTAATGAAGTTTTATTTGTACTCTTAAAAGATCTGCCAGTATCGTTATTCGTCTCACTCATAGTATGTACAAAAGGCAATGTTAATATTGTTATTGGGAAAACTTGGGATGCAAGAGCGAGCAAAGCGAGCGGATGGCGGTGTCATTTTTTTTTAAACTATTAAGGATTAGGACCCTGCGAAGCGGGCTCCGTCGACTACGCCTAATCCCGATAGAAACTGGCGATTATTTTCTTGTCACAAATGATTTGCATACTTTGGGTTTTTCAAAAATACACTTAAAAGGGTCTATTACATCCACTTAAAAAAAAATGCTACTATAAAAAAGAGACGGGTTTTAAAGTACAGTGACCTCAACACTGAAACTTACACGTGTTCACTGAACTTCACTGCTTGTGCTGCGTCTCGAACAAGAATAAGAAGGCCGGCAGTCCGTTGTCTCGCATAGAGAATGGCAGTGAATGACGTGTTGATAGGTCAAAATAATGTTTATCTAAACAGCTCAAACTTGACCTTGAGTTCAAACGATCCTTATCACTTGGCCCTTCCCACTGATCTAAATATAAAAGATAAGTTACGTTATCTGCCGTGGACCACCCACGGCTGATATCTAACGTAACTTATCTTTTGAGTTTTACTTAGTTTGAATTTAAGTAAATGTTATGAAAGGAAGTTTTTAGAATGATATTTAAATTATTATTGACAACGAATAATCCAATAACTGACATACGAGTATTAGTCGATTAAATAACAAGGGTTACCAGTCCCTACTGACGGCTCAAACATTTTGAAGGGAACTTAATGATCCAACACACACGGCAGCTTCAGCGGGTCATTTGAGTGAGCATAACATACCTACTCTCAGCAGTCAGGGCGTATTCAAGTCAACGAAGGATTTACTCAGTAAATTATAGCTTTATAATAGGTTCATAGTACTCACACATGTTGTGCTGTCCAATTATACTATTTTAAGAGATTTAATTTATACAATGCAAAGATAGATTTTTACAATCCTCAGCAGCACCAACAATCATTTAAAATGCTAATCTATTAGTTTACGAGTATGCGCCCTTTTGGAGCAGGAACAGCGTTGAGCCAAGCATTTTTATCAGCGACTATCTAATGCAAAAATATTTGTTTAAATCCGACTGGCTTCCGAGATTACTCCCTACATACAAACTTACAAACAAATTTACCTCTATAATATTATTAGTATACATATAATCCCCCAACATATAATAATATGCTTGGCTGCATAGTGTACGTTTTAGACAAGATTTAAATTTCATTAAAATTTAATCGGTATTATTTTATTGTAACATTTTAACCCACCTCGCCACTGGTCTTTTACCTCTTTTACTAAATATAATGTACATGATGTTTTTTATACAGGGTTACAGGGAAAGTCGTACTGAATATTAAAGGACGTTATTACTTACATCATTTCTGATGGATTTGATTTTGTATTATGGTGTCCGAAACTTAACCGTTATGGATATATTGATCAGTTTTTTTTTTTAAATTATTGTTTTGGCTTTTAGTCGTTTTTTTTGGGATAAGAGCTCCTAGTGTACGGTTTTTTAATGTATCTAGTTAGAAGACATGTCCATTAATACAAATGATCAATATAAACTGAACCTACTACTAACAGCTTAAAAAAAACTGCTCGACAACGGTTAGAATTAAAGAATTTTCTAATAGTGTTCTTAACTTTGAAGAGCTTTAAAAAAAAAAAGAAACTTATTCTGCAAATAATTTAAAAATCGTCTCTTTATCA
The DNA here is from genome assembly GCA_963853775.1 of Xanthia togata. Lineage (NCBI taxonomy): Eukaryota > Metazoa > Arthropoda > Insecta > Lepidoptera > Noctuidae > Xanthia > Xanthia togata. The sequence continues at coordinate 4,909,038 of OY970815.1, forward strand.
TCATGATGCTCCTCTTTATCAACATGATAGCCTGAGTAATAACGTCCTTTACTATTCAGTATGACTTTCCCTGTAACCCTGTATATTGACAAGGTGAAGCTGGTGAAGCACAACAAGAAGAGAATTTATCACATTAAATAAAACAACAGTTTTACAGGCCAATCCGCCAATATTTAATTTAAAATTGATTGAAAAGTGCTATTAACAATGTCCCGATTATATCATCTAAAAATAGTAGTTTTAAAGTTATTTGTATTTATCACATTTGATAAATTTTTGAGTGTGTTCGATACAGATTTCTTATTAACCTTAATACTAAAACTACGCTGACATATCAAACATAAAAGGTTTTTTACCAGTGTGCATAAGAATATGACTTTATAAACGACAGAGTTGTCTAAACTCACACACACATACATTTGAAAGGGATTTGACTAGTGTGTTTACGAATATGATTTGTTAAATCACCCTCGTCATCAAAACTATGCTGACACACACATCACACTTACAAGGTTTTCAACAAGTGTGAATTAGATTATGTCTTTTTAAATGACATAATTGACGAAAACTACGTTCACATTTATCACATTTGAAAGGTTTTTCACCAGTGTGTATGCGAATATGTTTTGTTATATCACTCTTTGAACTAAAACTACGTTGACATACATCACATTTATAAGGTTTTTCGTGTATACGAAAATGTTTTGTTAAATTATACTTGTGACTAAAACTACGTTGACATACATCACACTTATAAGGTCTTTCAGCAGTGTGTATGCGAATATGTTGTGATAAATGACCCTGTTCACTAAAAGTGACCTGACATACATCACACTTATAAGGTTTTTCACTAGTGTGTATACGAATATGTTGAGTTAAATTCCTCTTGTACCTAAAACTACTTTGACATACATCACACTTATACGGTTTTTCACCAGTGTGTACACGAATATGATCTGTTAAATGACTCTTGTTACTAAAAGTACGTTGACATTCATCACACTTATAAGGTTTATCACCAGTATGTATACGAATATGTTCTGTTAAATTACCACTTTGACGAAAACTAGACTGACATATATCACATTTGAAAGGTTTTTCGCCAGTGTGTATACGAATATGATTTATTAAAACACTCTGGTCAGTAAAACTACGCTGACATAAATCACATTTATAGGGTGTATCACCAGTGTGTATTCGAATATGTCTTAATAAACTACACTTTACACTAAAACTGCGCGGACAGACATCACACTTATAAGGTTTTTCGCCAGTGTATTTACGAATATGTTTTATTAAATCACCCTTGGGTCTATAACAACGCTGATTACATTTGTAAGGCTCTTTGAAATAAGTGGCAGTTTTGGACGTACGTTTTTTCCGGTTAACTTTCGAGTCTGATTTCTCTTTTTTTGTTTTCTCGGCTGTTTTTATATCTTCTAGTTTTGTTCTTCGTGTGTCTAGTTTTAGTTTCTTCGCCCCTGTGGTAATAAATCTGGTCAGTACAATGTTGGAAGAAGATTGACACAAGAATCAAAATGAAACGAGCAAGCTTTATAGTAGCCGCACCTGATGTGTAACATAGATAGATAGATAGAATACTCTTTATTGTACACCATAAAAATTACAGACATACATTTAGAAATTTTACATAGGGTGACACAATGGGCGGTCTTATCGCTTAAAGCGATCTTTTACAGACAACCTTTGGATGGATTAAAGGTAATAGGAGAGACAATACTGCAGGTAGTCAGCGGTGTACATCTGACATCTCACCTTGGTAATAAGCAACGATAAGGTAATTAGCAAAAAGGGGCGGTGCCTCGTCAAGGTCGTTTCTGACGGCAAATTAGAACAAGGCGCGCTCATTGGTGAAATCAAATAGCGCGCGCTTTTCCGGCTTCCTGTTACACACTTCCGTCTCGTTTCACGAAACCAAAGATTTGTTTTTTTTTTTTTTTAGAATTTGATTTTGATTGCAGGGAAGCGAGAGGAAATATGTTACACATCACTAGCGTTTTGCATGATTCACACTAGGACCACAATGGAATAAATGATTTTATTTCTGTAAGTAGGTAGGTTGTACAAAAACATTTACATGACAATCATATGTTAAAAACTATATGAGGTCGGCATTTCCTATCTGACTATTCTGAAAAGAAAGTCCGAAACACTCAGAGATCAGTCTCTTTTATTTAAAGTCCAGTCATAATCTTGGTCAGATCATGTGAAGACCATGTAGATTGGTGTCTGAAATGGTCTTTAGAGGAAAGAACCACAGAGATTGAGTGGACCTGTCCAGTCAGTGCGCGCATTTGTCAGTAATCGTGCAGCTCAACTCAGAACTCAGGAGCTCAACGATTCGACGAACAATACCAAATAAAAGGCATTTGAGTAGGCCGGATAAATTATTCAAAATTGGCCAGACCATGATTAAAACTAACTGAGAAATACAACAAATTAAAAAAAAAACAATGTCCCACATAGTCTTCACATTCACAATAATTAAAATAATATAATACTTAACAAAGTAAATATTAATGTCAGTGTCAAAATGACTCCAATTCATGTCATTGTAAAAATCCGGAAATAATCTTATCAGATCATCTGAGGACTACATAGATTGTGTCTGAAATAGTCTTTTTGGGGAAAGAACCACACAGATCTGAGTGGACCTGTCCATTCAGTGCAATGTTTTTTTATACAATAGTAAACATTCAGTGGACCTATGTATTATGATTATAACATAATATTCTAAATTTCTAAATGGTGTGTTTGGTAGTGTGCGTTAATTCCAGGAAATGTTGTTAAAAAAATCAATCGTTTTATCTATATAATGTGGAGCCGACAATAAATGAAAATACTGCCAATACAAATGCATAAGACTATTTTGAAACTTTCAAATAAATCCTGACATTTAAATCGTGATTTTTTCGAAAAAACTAAATATTAGGTCCCCCACCTATGAAATTGGCGTTTTTTTTTTCACAAATAGAGAACCTCGTCACTTCTATGATTTAAAATATTCATCAATTGCTTGATATTATATCGAATAATGACCATCATAGACAACTACCAATAGCAAAAAAACCTTATTAGATACATAAAGTTTTCCAAACATAAAAAATACCTTAAAAATTACTCTCTTTTTGTTAGCAAAAATGACCATTATTTGTTTTAAAACTTAACCAAAACTTATTTTTGTCGCTTAATCTGTCGCGCGCGCAATTAGCAGACACAATAGAATTTTATTGTTATCTGTCTCCAATATGAGACACCAGTATTATAAAGGTTAATCTAAGTGGCATACGTTATCTTAGTTTTTTAAACATTAGTGCATAAAAGTTTTTAAACATTAGTGTTCATGGTTGTTAAATAAATTAAGTAGTATGAAAAATGCAACTTCTTTAAAATTCTCCATACAAAACGCTGATTTCTGGTGGGGACCTAATACTCGTATTAGTGTTGGGGCGACTATATGTTTTGCCTATCGGCCGACTTGTAGCGGTTACACCGCCACATATGGACTACGCATCAATGACATAAATAAAAAATAATAAAATTTATTCAAAACTTAAAATTGTTAAAATACGGTATAAATCTTAGAAATAATGTAGGTATAACAAAGTATGATGCCTGTACTAGGATAAACCTGTATCACAGGCGACATGAGTTCTTACAATTACTTTTTGGACAACTGATTTCTTAAACAATATTTAACATAAGTTTTAAGAATAGTGACATAGTTAGTTAATTTATTAGTTATAGATTTATAATCAACGTAAATACTAATAGTTAGGATAAATAAGTTTTATATTATTTACGGAAAATCTGTAGTTGATAGTACTTAGTTACACGAATTATGATTGTGTTTGCAATATTATTAACTAGGTTGAAACAAATACTGCATAAATCACCATCAATGTGACGTTAAATTTTTGAAGCGGTCGGCTAATGTGCTTAGACAGCGAAATATCGAAGGTAGGTAAATATGACAGTGCTGAGGCCAGGGATATTGTTGAGTCAGCAACAAGTGATATGACGCACTAAGTACCGCCATAATCTATGGAGTTAATATATCTGTATTCTGCTATTTTTCTAGCAGGGCATTCAGCGTCTCCTGTTTTGTGATCACTAGGCTTTTTAAAGCGTGAGCAAGTTGCACATTTCGGAATGTCGGCTTTCTTCACGCATTCAGACATCGAATGTCCTACGTCACCACAGTGACCACACGTAGCAATGTTCTCTCGGCAAGTTTTTGCTGCATGGCCATATTGTTGGCATTTATAACACCTTGTTACCAATGTAAAATCCCCATGACGACATGTCATGTGACATGACGTCACACAAATCCTGCATCTCGCAATTAGAGTTTACCGCGCGAACGACATATATAAGACTATCCGACATCAACACTCGGGCAGTTGCCCGCCAGACACAACACCCGTCTGGTCGGAGGATCCTCCCTTTTTCTATGGTGGATGAGTGAACTTTACATCCTGTTCCTCATGCCCCTAAAGACTAGCTCTAGTGGCTAAACGATTGAATATGTCACAGGACTCACAGGCAAATCGTATGATTCGTCATTATACAAACGGCGCCGTCCGTCTACAAACACTCGCAGTCATACAATGCCGAAGGTTAAAAGATATATTGCCTTATCACTATATACCTAAGATGTCAGAACATTTTACGGACAATTCCAACGCGCCGTTTACAAAATGCCGCGGCAAATTGAAGTATTTAGTTCTAGTAAATTCAGCCGAGATAAGTTCTGTTGCACGTGGAGGCTTTTCATCGAAGATATAGATAGACATAGATAACGAAATTATCACGATCTGTATGAAAACCAATCGTGCCATTTTTTGACTACCTACTATGACGTCACAAGCACGATTTAGTGATGGGAAAATCAAATTGATTCAAAGACGCCGCCGCGTGCGGCACCCGTCTCGCCCCAAGCCCCGCCTAGCGCCAGCGCTCACGCTCATCCAGCCGGCATCGGCAGTACGCTGAGTCTTCGTAGTGAGAATTTCAAGTAAGTTTACCGTTATAAACACGTGAATATTCGGTGACACCTATATATATTCAATTTAGTTCTAGTGCTTACAAAAAGCAACGGGATTAAACCCTTTTTTATCTCTCTCTATCACTCAAAGATGTGCCGGGTGAAAACTCAATTTTGAATACAGTTCGCCTTTGTATATACCATTTCTCAATTACTGTACGAATACAATTAATGAGTAATTGTGGTACAGTAAAGTTTTTTTTTTTTTTTTAATTATTATTTTATTTATATTTATTTTCCACATTACAAGTTCCTTACACTTAAACAAAGCACACAATTAGACCTCTGGGGTCTGTCTTAGCATGCCATGGCCTGAGATTTGATCAACGCGCTATTAACAGTTAAGTTATGATCGAGTTGATGTAATGTTCTTTCAGCTTACGCTTTATGTTTTTACTATTCATTGAGTCTCTAATGTCCACAGGTATTTGGTGTAGTAAATTGGGTATTGTGAAAGAAGCGGTACGCCTGCCATAAAAGTTATTTTTGCGTGGCACTAGAAATGATTTTGATTTGGCTTGTCGAAATCGATTTATTAATCGATTTTGTGACAGAGTAATGAGATAGACAGAGCTTGCTTCCTCAAAATGTACTGAACTTAGTGGTATGCTTTGTTGCGAACCAATCTTTATTTTCCATCGCTTCAATCCATTTTTCTTTTAAATTGGGTTCATGTGGAAAACTTAAAAACCCATGAAACGTTTCGATTATTTGTTAAAATTGTCTACATAATAAGTACCTATAAAATACAAAATCATTCCTCTGTTTCCGAAATCGATTCTCGAGAATCGATTTGTGTTGCATAGGATGAACCGCACTAATCGCTAAAAGTGACGGAAAAATGATAAAAGCGCCTGTACTACGAAACCGTAGCGATATACGATAGTATCACTTGTTTCGATATTCATCACTTGTTAAAACAAAAAGTCGCTTCAACCGCTCCAAGTAAAAGCCGCAATGTAATACAAGTATGCAGCTTACTTTCGATGACCTATGTTTTCTAAAATTTGGTAATCACCAGACATATAAGATTAAAAATAATTGATTTTAAAATGAATTACGCATAATATTAATCACAAAATGACTTAACGATGGAAGGAAATGTTTACTTTATTTGTTCTCCTCACATTTGTACAGTTTTACAATTTATAACAGCGCTATTGACCATTTTATTTTTTTTACTGACGTCCGAGTAGCGCGCACACCGATGCAGACTGAGCACAAAAATAGTAGCTTATGATTTTTGGTCATAAGCTGGGCACGTGAAGTAGTTGCTCTTGCGCTATCTACGTCTATCTATATCTGTGCTTTTCATATTCTTTTCGTACCATGGACGATCACAACCATTACATACTGCCAGTGGCGGATCCAGGATTGCCGTTTGGGAGGGGCATGACCGCGCTGAGGGTAGGTTTTAGCAAAGTAAACACTAAAAAAGCACACATTTTATTTTGCAAGCCTCCTCGGATTACTTTTCGCAAATTCCTCAATGACTTCGTTATGTTGTAGACTACTAGATATATCGGTGAATATACATGGCGGACGGGGCAGTGTTAGTAGCAGAATGAGTGGTGCGCAGATTCAAAATTCATCACGTACACAAAACATCATATAGAAAAAATAAAATAAAACAATACCTATTATGTTAAGGATAATTAATGACAATTGTACCTTAGGTAGTGTAATGCTTGCTAAAAAGTTTAATTTGAATAATATCTTTGACACAGAAGAACTCAGATGCTTTTGGAGGGGGCTGGAGCCCCTAAGACCCCCCTCCCCCCGCCCCTGGATCCGCTACTGCATAATGCACCAAAATTATTGTCGGTTTTAAAGTTAAACTCATCATAAGCGGTACTGAATTTTTGATAATTGTGATACTGACGAACGGTCGAGTTATTTACAACATGTTCCACTTGTTCAACATCTTCTCGAAGTCTCGAACCACGCTTTCTTAGTTGACATCGACAGGGCGCGGATGAATTCCTGCAGAGCCTGTATTACATGCGGTCGCTGCTGATGTAAACGTAGTAGGAGAAGATGCAATCGTTAAGTTGCATCACTGGCAACCAGATTTGGTAAAGCAGTAGTTGAGTCGGCCATTGATGTCTGTGAGAGAATGGAGTTCGCTTGACGTGCCCGAAAATCTCTGCTACGCTGAGTCGAATTACGCGCAATTTTTTTTGGCTTTACTTTTCCTGATTTTAATTTTTCCTCACGTTTTTTCTGCCGGTAATTTCGCATATATTCTGCTCTGGATTTACCCATCTCTGCAACGTCCGTGTAATTAATTAATTTGTTTGTTTTTAATCAAAATTAAAAATACCAATTGCGCAGCGACAGAAATTAACCTCAAGATTTAAAAATGCTATTCGAATAATTATTCATTATTACTCACTTGCATTTTTGATGTGTAACATCTTTCCCTCGCTTTCCTTCAATCTGTGGGAGTGATTTCGTGAAAAGGGACGGAAATGTGTAACAGGAAGTCTGGGAAGCGCACGCTATTTGATTTGACCAATGAGCGCGCGCGGTACTAGAGTTGGCCCCATCAGATGATACCAACCCATTTTCCTAGACGTTGGTACTGTCAGCCAAGATGTCAGATTACTGTAAAGCCCGCTCGTTTTTATCAATAATCTCCACTTTTTTCAAACACTTATCATCAGCAGTAAATACATTTATTAATATAGTTTACACATATAAATTTATACTGTCTACACATACTTAAATGAAGAGTTGGTACCATCTAACAGCCAACTTTAGTACCGCGCGCGCTCATTGCTCCAATCAATAAGCGCGCGCTTCCCAGGATTCTTGTTACACACGTCCGTCCCTTATGACGAAATCACTCCCACAAATTTGATTCTTTTGACGTTTTTTTTATTTTGATTTCAGTAAAGAGAGGAAATATGTTACACATAAAAGATTGCACCACTGTGACGTTAGACTTTCAGAAAACTGGATATTGTCTAAGCTTCTTCTTCTAGATTCAAAAACATGGTAAATACTCCATTTTAAATAACTTTAGTGGTATATTAATTGTTTGCAAAAAAGTTTATGCTCGCGAGGTCTACTGTTCACAGAACTACTAGACTCTAGTCTAGTGGTTTGGGTTACTCATCAGTCCTAGTAAGTTTGGGCGTTTTTAAGCATCATGCGGATTTGCTCCCGCTTGCGTGCCTTATTGTATTAACTACTCTTGTCTTAGAAATTACTGGCAGCAAGCTCGACATGCTCCCTAGTTGTCACTGCTTGCGGTAGTGTCGAGGCACAATAACAGGGAGCGGGTAATGGCTAATCTTAGCGTTATGTTCGTGAATGAGTGCTGCTTGTGGGGACGGGTCGTCTTGCTGCCCATGGTTCTGTTATTGTTATCAGAAATTGACAGTGTATTGATGACTAATGTTCCTACTTTATCATTTGTGACTTCGAGTTACATTCCTGTGGGTAGACTTCAACGTTGCACATGTAAGCGGATACGCCACTTCCTATCAGGTGAATCATTGGCCTGTTTGCTTACCTATATATTAACCAACTAATACTTACTTGTCGTCTCCCTGGCTCTTTGTTTATTCTTAGATACTTGTTGTTCTTCTTCCACTTCAATTTTAAACTCCATTAAAGGTTTATCATCATCTGATTCAGAATAGTGTGGTGGTACATCTGCTACATCTAGATAGCTATTGTCTAAATTTTCGGGTTCTAGCTCTGTAAGTAAACAAAACAGTCAAGATTATTTACTCATTAATTATTAATATTAGGTCCCCACCTATGAAATTGGCGTTTTTTTCTCACAAATAGAGAACCTCGTCACTTCTATGATTTAAAATACTAATTATGTATCCACTTTTTTATAATCTATTATCTTCTTTTATTCTTCACAACAATATAAAATTATAAATAATATTATGTTCCTTATATTTATATTATAATCCTTATCTGATCCTTACTTCTTCTCCGTGTTTCGCTGTTTTAATTATTCCTATTCGTTTCCCTAACTTTATCGTCGTTTGGCAAAAAGTTAAAGCTATTGCCATTTAAAAAAAAAATGATTTAAAATATTCATCAATTGCTTGATATTAAATCGAATAATGACCATCATAGACAACTACCAATGGTAAAAAAACCTCATTACTTATAGTTTTCTAAACATAAAAAATACCTTAAAAATGACAACTCTTTTTGTTAGCAGAAATGACCACTATTTGTTTTAAAACTTAGCCAAAACTTATTTTTGTCACTTAATCTAAGTGGCTTAGTTTTTAAACATTAGTGCTTAATAGTTATTTATGCAACTGTTGTATAATAAGGGGTATTAAGCCGAGTGTGATAATAGTATCACATGAGTGTTTTAATACCTAATTATGTACAGTTGCATACAAGACTTTATCTACACCCATGTTATGAATCCTCTATAAAACGTTCTGAAACCATAGGGTGTTGTACAGTGTTGTTAGAACTCTATGTAAATTCATGGAAAGTTTAATTGCTGAGTATCTAATAGCAGCGTTTTACCTGTAATAAAACGCATATTAAAATACTTACCTCACTGGAAGCTTTATTATGAGATGGCATTTCCGTTTCCCGTCGATTTCTTACCAGTTTTCGTACTTTTGTCCCCTCTATACTTCCGGCTCAGTGGCGCCACCTGGTGGTTGCGGGTAGTTTTTAGTTCTTGTAAAAGGTGTCACGCCATTTTGTTTATTGTCTCATAAAACCAGGCAGAAATAAAGTGAAAGCTTCCAGTGAGGTAAGTATTTTAATATGCGTTTTATTTCAGGTAAAACGCTGCTATTAAACTACTTGACCGTCACTGGAAGCTTTATTATGAGATCTGTTTGTTATCGCCTGGTGACGCCACTTTGATGTATTTATTTGGAAGTATGTTGTATTATACTATAGGCCAATGTGATAAAGCATGAAATTAATCACAAGTGTGATTAATAAGTATGCATTTATTTTAAATAAATGTATAAGTAAAGAAATTAAATAAAAGTACCTAGATAAGTGTACTTTAGTTTACAAATATAATTAGCATAATTATTATATACTAGCTGACCCGCGCAACTTCGTCTGCGTCACAGAGTGGTTTAAGTAATGAATTTTCCCAGTTTTTTCGCAACATTTTTCATTGATGTGCCGCTCCTATATCATCATAATAGTCATAGCGTTGCCCACGACTTCGTCCGCGTAAATATCATTATCGTGGTTGGATAAATAATATTACTATGTCCTTCGATCTTCGTCAAAATCGGTTCAGTAGTTTAGCCGTGAAAACGTTACAGAGAGACAGACAGACAGAGTTACTTCAAAAACCGTTATGACATAGCTGTACCAGCGTTTTGATGAAAAACCTAAAAAAATGGAGCTATACTAAAAAATGGCACGGGAACAGGAATAATAAAGGAACGTTGGGTAAAAAAAAGTACTGGGGGTCTTATAAAAATGTGGGTAAATAAATTAACGATTATATAATTAGTAGTATTTTTTTAAGGTATTTTAAAGTAGGTACTTCAGAGTAAATGATATTTTTTAGTTTTATTTTCTGGTGGTAGAAGAACATACTGATTTTCTCCGCAACCTGATCTTGATAACGCGACATATAGTTTGTCCATGTGAAAAGCAGTCTTAACGTAAATCGATTCCTACGTGTTTAAATGTTTGCCCCTGTGCTTTATTAATTGTTACGACAAAAGATACCTTAACGGGAAATTGAATTCTTTTAAAAATTAAAAGGTAAATCATTGGGATGCGAGGTATTAGCACTGTTTGACCAACTGCTGGACCAGTCAAAACTAATGCAACTCGCAGAACTACCGGGCGGCGGCAGGCCCCTTCCCCTCACCCGCCGGCCAGCGTCCCTCCCCCTCACCCGCCGCGTCTTGCGCGTCATGCGCACGTGAACCCGCACATACCTATTTATTTTGTTGCGGAGTTCTTTTAAAATTATTATATCTCCGATGTTCATTGAAATCAAGTGATGTCAAGGACAATTTTTTTTACATTTAAATACTTGTGATTAATAACATATTTATTTGGCTATGGATTAATATTATGTTGATAAAACTCCTTCGCAAATAATGCATTAATTTCGAACAAATTTGATTACGATAAAAAAGGTTATAGTGAGTCAATCTTAAAAGATAGACATATACCGTCGCGGACTTTTTTTTAGAACTTTTAAAGAGGAACAATTCCGTCATACATGATATTTGCGTAACTTAAACCGTTTACGCAGCGCACGCAACGGAAGCCAAAAAGGACTATTTTTTCCCGTTTTTGTAACATTTTTCATTTATGCTCCGCTCCTATTGGTCGTAGCGTGATGTTATATAGCCTATAACCTTCCTCGATAAATGGACTATCTAACACAAAAAGAATTTTTCAATTACAACCAGTAGTTCCCGAGATTACCGCGTTCAAACAAACAAACAAACAAACAAACTCTTCAGCTTTATAATATTAGTATAGATTTTATTGTTTATATGAAAAATCATAAATTCTAATCATATCCACCAATTTAAGAATATTCGTTCTAGGTAACATAATATTTATTCAGCAATGTTAATCGATTGGATTGAACAATGGTGTCACGTTTTGTGAATCAGAACTTCTCATCATTTCTCTTCTATAAAACTTCTGGAATGTAATGGCTGGTCGCCAATTTCCACGAGCCAAGATTTCGTCGAGGGGATTATTTTGAAACCAGGTTTTGGAGGCTACAGCAGATCGGGTGCTACCTGGAGTGGCTGCAATGCCAGCATACCCTAACATGGTCTTTACCGACCCTGCAATGACTGTACGTGAAGCAGGTTTAGCCACACCTCTTACCGTAATAAATAAATTTGTTGATTTTGCCGCATTATCTATCGTTTATTAATGCTATAGTTCTTTCTATCTAGAATATAGGGTCAAGATTAGAACTTTCGGTATTTGAAAGCAATTTCCAGCCGGATTGCCTATAATTACTGCTGTCAGTTTTGGAGCCAAACTGAGGCCATAATATTATACCGTTATCAGATCTTATGCAATGATTAGGATCAAATATCAAGCAGTTAGATAGTCTATTCACCTACCAGAGCAAAGCAACAGTAAAATTGCAGTATGACGCGACGTTTGAAATAGGTTATTTGAATCAATCGTGTACATCTCGAACTGGAGGCTTAGTGACCTTTGGATTTTTTAGGGCAATTGATTTTAAAACATGTCTCACTAGAACGTATGAACTTAACTGACCTGAATTTTCAGCGTTACCTAGTATATATATATATTAATGATTTATTTAAAAGTATTGAATATACGACAACTTATCAATTACTTAAATATAAATCACTTAAAAACTGTGCTAATTGTGAACCAGGGGGATTCATTAAGTCAAGGTTTTTATTACGACACCACGACGCCAAGCGCTTCCAGGCTACCTCATAGGTTTTTAGAGTCGTTTTTCGCCAATTATTTTTAAGCAGTGATAGTTGTTGAGGGTTCCATGTCTTTATCGTGTCGGACCACCCCCACATTTCCAAACTTCTAGGACGATATTCACGACATTCGGTGGAGGGAGGCCCGTCGACGTGTCTATTAGGTGTCTGTAGGTTTCTCGAGTTAATGGAGCCGCGAGCGCTCGGGCTTTGAGATCCGCACGCCAGAATACCCTCCCCCATCGAGGTACTACTATTAGGAATAATCCTGTCGATTGATTTAAGTAAGACAGGACTTTGGGGACTAGGAATGGTGGCGGAAACATCCATGCGAGCTGGTAATTTCATGGGGCACTGAAGGCATCGTGGAACAGAGCTTGAGCATCTTTTAGGTCTAGAGAGACATAATTGTATACTACGTTAGCAGTCGCCGACACAAATATATCTATTATTGGGATTCCCCATTGTGCAAACACTATTTCTACACAAGTCGGTAGTAAGTGCCATTCTGGAGGTTGGCGAAGGCGCGATAAGTGGTCCGCATGATTGTTGTATTTGCCCGGAATGTATTGTATTCTGAAGTGTATCTAATGTTGGTCTAACAAATTCAGAATTCGATAGGTTATTTCCAACAGGGATAATGCTCCTTCTTTTCGTAGGTATGTGAGCGCAGTTCTGTTGTCGCTTTGAATGAGGAGCAAACTTTGATGAAGCCAATGAACTTGGTTCTGAAGAGCGTATAATATTGCTAGCATTTATTTTTGATTGCAATGCAGCATTTTCTCTTCTTGCGACCAAGGTTCTGACAAAGCCAAATTGTTCAGTTGTGCCACGCTTGGTTGGATGCATCTGTAGCCACAAAATTTATTGGAGGAGGGTACTGAAGAGGGGTTGACCTTTGACAATTTTGGGCCCACCAATTTAGTTCCTCTAAGACACCTTGTGGTAGTGGGTAGGTCTTCGATGACAGAAATTCATGAAAATTACTAACTGTCGATGTTTGAGCCGACCCCCAGCAGGGTCCAACGGGACTACAAAACTAGCAAAATTTAAAAGTCCTACTATTTTCTGTAACGTTCAGAGTTAACTGCTCTTGTTCGAGAGCCCGATTTGTCTTTGTGATGATGCCCTGAGCCTTTTCTTTTGGTAGGATTTTTTGATTTTCCCATGGTTTCCATAGTATCCCTAAATAAATTATACTCTTTTGGGGAGCAAGAACAGATTTTTTGAAATTTATTTGCCACCTCAGTTTTTGTAATATTTGTACAGTTATTTTGACATGCTCGCGAAGCCTGTGAACATTCTGGTGTACTAGCAAATCCAGGTATACCAATATCCTCATGTTCCATTTTTCTCGCAAAATTTGGGCCACCCAGTTCATAAGCAAGGAAAAGGTTTTTGGAGCAGTGCTCAGACCGAATGGAAGACAAGACATTTCCAACAATTCCTGGTTGTATATTAGGCACAGAAAGCGTCTGTGCGATTTTTTTTTTTTATGCTTACATGAAAATATGCTTGGGCAAAATCTATTTTGCGCATCCAGTCCTGAGATTGTAGAAAGTCTGGAATGCGGTACATATTTATTAAATGAAACGGCTCGGTCATCACATATTCGTTAAGTGATTTTAGATTGAATATGGGACGTGCAGATCCGTCGGATTTTGGAACCAGAAATAGAGGGCAAATGAAGCTTGTGAGGGTAGCGCTTTCTTTAGAATTCCTTGCTGTTTAATTTTGTCTATAATTGACAGGACATTTGTTCTGAAACAGGAGTTTGAAAAGGCCCCTTCGTTACATCTGAATAGACATGTGAGGGCTTTTAAAAGAAAGGTATGCGCTACCCTTGAATTATTTTAGAACTATTTCTGTTGCTCCCATTTCCGCCCATTGTGTTTGGCAGTGTATCAACCGACCCGCCCGAAACGATGTCATGTCATTGTTTATACCTTTTTTCCCTGGAACTTTTTGAGGAGTTTGCACGTCCTCGTGTACTTCCACGTTCGGGCCGCGAGCCTCGGTTTCGAAATAAACTTCTAGTATTGAAGTGATCACCTTGATTACTCGAGGAGTTACCTCTAAACGTTGCCACACACTAGGAATTGCTCCTAAAATGTGGGTGCGTTTACAAACATTTAACTCGCATACACAAACAGTCAGACCTACTTGTAGGTCTTACAAATATTTGTTCCGTGCGGGAATCGAACCCGCGACTCGCAGCGCAGCAGTCAATCGCTTAACCACTGCGCCAGCCGTGTCGTGAACCTCTGAAAGAGTGATGTGTATGTTGGCACTGACCATGGTATTCACCCCGCGAGGGTGGGTTATGACAGGTATGCATATGCGATCCTGGTTCGTTAAATTGAGTTCCACGCGATGGAACTGTTGGTTTTCATGCGCTTGGCTACTAGGTTGGTATGGCTTTTGTGAAGAACTTTCAGTTTTTTGGGGGTCAAAAAGCTTTACAGACCCAGCCAGCCTTCTCTAGAGTAGAGGTAAAGGGCTCGGCATTAAATATGTAATTATGTGAAGGAGGTATTTTATTCAGGAATGCTTTCACTAGTGATTCTCTAACTTGACTCGTTATAGTTTCTCTACGCATTACAATACATTCGGCTCTATGGCCGCAGGCTATTGCAAAAGGTCTGAGGATATTTTATAAAATTCACTTTTCTGAAATCACTTTTAATCTTCCCATTTAAATTATATATATATTGATACATTCTGTATGCCCATGAAAGAAGATTACGAATACCTTCCTGCAATGATTGTCTTTATTTAAATATGCAGTAGGATAAGGCCGAATAGGTTTTTTTTTTTTTTTTTTCTAGCTTTCTAATTACGCAACACATTTTCGTAAACGATTACTACAAATTTGTTTCATTTTGACAGTTCAACAACATTCATTGCGTTATTTACGTTGCTGATTTTTTTTTTCGAATTTATGTAGCCAGTGTATTAGCAATTTGTTTCAAAACGATTCAAATTCCGATTGACCGTGTATTACGTAATTAGGGTACAGGTCTATAAAGCCAGGAGACGTATCGGCGTATCTCACTTCTGACCAAGAAGTACTACCAAAACGCTGGATATCTAAAAACTTCTACAAAAAACTATCGAGGGTTTTTGGAACTAATAGTTCCGCTTAGTATCAATATTTTACGTGAAATATAAACATGTATTTTGATGTTCTTGATTTGAACAACCCTCGTCACTAATTTGTGCATGTTGTGGTTATTTCTCTTCATCGCTGCAAACGAATTACGTTAGATCTCATGCAATGGATTTATAACACTTTACATAGTTACAATTCAAATATTGATTACGAAAATTTACTGGTAAATATTCGAAGTAAAAAAAAATAATAATTACAGTAATTGTGATCCGAACGGAAATCCCGTTAAAAACTTTGATCACGTACTATTATATAATTATTCAAAAGTGGTACCTCTAAAAGAGGGTACTTACGGTCCAAGATTTATCCTCTTTGAAGAACACTACACATTTTTACTTAATTTATAAAATATGTGTTCACTTTTACGTATTCTGCAACTGTCGCGGACGCATTCACTGCGCACAAGTTGCTTCGACGGAGAATAAAAAGCCAATGAACAAAATGGCGTGACACCTTTTACAAGAACTAAAAACTACCCGCAACCACCAGGTGGCGCTACTGAGCCGGAAGTATAGAGGGGACAAAAGTACGAAAACTGGTAAGAAATCGACGGGAAACGGAAATGCCATCTCATAATAAAGCTTCCAGTGACGGTCAAGTAGTTTAATACTTACAAACAAACTATGTGTAGGACAAACAAACAAAACAAACGAAAAAAAAAAAGTACTTAAAAATAATTTGCAATAGGTATTAATATTGAACACAAATGGCGGGATACGACGTTAATTCGAATAAACAATAAGTTTTTTTTTTATTACGGCGCTATGGTAGTGAAACGCGCGGACATGACAATGTTCTTTTTTTGAAAAGGAGATGCATAATGAAATTCAGTACAACATTATAACTCCCTTTTGGATGCTAGTGTTTTAATTTTGGCAATGAGTTGTTTCAGAAACTTTTATAGAGGATTTATAGCATGGGCGTAAATAAAAGTTTTAAAACATTAGTGTTCATGGTTGTTAAATAAACTAAGAAAATGTTAGTATGAAAAATGCAAATTCTTTAAAATTCTCCATACAAAACGCTGATTTCATAGGTGGGGGACCTAATATTTGTTTCATTTCTCACTTTGAAGTAGTCCAAAACATTTATGATTATTATAGAATAAAGAGATTATATTATTACTAGATTTTGCCCGCGGCTTCACCCGCGTGGTGACGGAAAATATCCCACAGGAACATGCTACCGGGATTCAGAGTACCATATTATGTCCTAACTCAGGTCATGGCCTATCCTACACCTTTCATCTAAATCCTCTCAGCCGTTACGGCATGAAAAGGTAACAGGCAGATAATAAATCTGTTTGTAGGGTTCAAAATGAAAAGTTGAAACCCTTAAACGATAACTTTGTAGTCTGTCAAGACCCTTTTTCTCAGGAACGCGTGAAGGCATCAAGTTGAAATAGATATCAAAAACTTAGATCTATGATCTCTTGGAGCTGTAACGAAAATCAAACTTCCAAGTCAACGCCGCGCGCCGTGGAGTTTCTTGCCGGCTCTTCTCCATAGGAAACGACCAATTGGAACCGTGCACCTAGCTTCTGACGTTTCATAAGTGCCCATGTACTCGTAGGTTTATGTGAAACAAAATATTTTGAATTTGAATTTGACGCAATTAAAAAATATAAAAATACTAAAAATATACCGCATATTTTGACACTCGCAAATAAACCAGTCGTATTTGGTATTTCCCGTTGGCCCAGCAGCATGAAGTTTGGCGAGAAACAAGGTCAAGTAAAGAGGAAAATCCGAAAATTGGTCATTTATACTAGTTATTTATGAAATGCAAAGTTAAGTTTGTTTTTCATTCTGGGATCAAAAATTCATAGGCCATGTCTCGAAGTAATATTTAGTCTGTATTTCATTACCCTATTAAAAGTTATTTTTCAATTGAAAATTCAAGTTTGTCCTTCAATCCGGATTAGGAAATTCGGGCAGCCGAGAAAGCATAGCTTTGAGACGGAACCCTCAGGGCGCAAGTCTTACTCACACTTATCCGGTTTTTTTAACCGACGAAAAAAAGAAGGTTCTCAGGTCGACGCGTATATTTTTTTAAATAAATAATACAGGTTTATATGATTCTAAATGCCTTACTTAAAATACTTATTATTCATTTAAATATTATTATCACCATTAATTTACAATACCTACTCTACTGCCGCCATTGAACATATTGGTTAGTTTGTGACTTTAAATTGTAATAACTTTTGACGGAGTTTGTTGATTTTAATGAAATAAATACTAAATGTTAATTCTAGATACGGACTATGATCTCTTAAAAAAATACACAAAAAAACAATATTACATGTGAATTTTAAAATCATCTCCTATTTTACCCCTTTGGGGGATGATTTTACAAAAACGCTCTAAAGTGTAAATCTTTGTTTCTTACCAAAAGCATTTGGCAATTTGAATTTTCATAACCCTAACTTATGAAATGCTGGATTTTCCATAAAAACTTTCATCCCCTATATCACCCCCTTTAGGATTATTTTTAAGACAAAAAGTACCCTATATCCTTCTCCAGGATGCCATCTATCTCCTTGACAAATTTTATTGAAATCCGTTCAGTGGTTTAGCCCTGAAAAGGTAACATACAGACAGACAGAGTTACTTTCAAATTTATAATATTAGTATGGATTATCTATACTTAATTTTGAGATATTATTTATGTTCCTAAAAACATACCATCTCGTTGATGCTCCTCTTTTGTCTCAATAATATAATCTAGTCCCTTACAAACAGCTGTTGATTCTTGTTCTTCTTCCACTTCAATTTTAAACTCCATTAAAGGTACATCATCATCTAAATCTGATTCAGAATGATGTAATGGTACATCTAGATAGCTATTGTCAAAATTTTCTGGTTCTAGCTCTGTAAGTAAACAAAACAGTCAAGTATTACTCATTTGTTTATTTCACAATATAATGTGGTTACTGTAAAATTGAATTCAACTAAACATTTGTCACTTTGAAGTATATAACGAGTTTAAAATATCGTTACATGCTTCTCGTCAGTTAGTCGATTTCGGAACGTTTTTTTTGCTGTCATCGATTGTGTTTGGTGGAAGCTGTCAACTTTGACGTTCTCACTTTGACGACGAACATTCTTGATGTAGTATTGAACTTTAACTAAATTTTTTCCAATCGGGATAAATCCTGGGTATTGGCGGCCTATTGATGCCGTAAACCTCAAAAACTTTCCCTCAGGACGTGGTGACGTAGGAATAATCTTTCATTTCTTTGGTAAGATTGAATTCTTTCGGATTGATAAATTGGATAGCGTGACGAGTGCTCGATATCATACTAAATTATTGTTCCAAGCTTCTAAGTGATTTGTCGCCCGCCTGAATTTTGTGGTGCACTTGAATTTGCCATTTGTTGGAAAAGACGGTAAGTTATTATTACTCGTGGAACGCCACGCTTCCCAACGTTTGGGAATCCTGAACAATTTATTAATTCTCTGTAAATTTTGTTACAGCTGGACTTCGACCCCGGCGTTTTTTTTTTCTTTTCGATTTCTTTTCTTGTAGTCTTCTTTACTGGATATATTTTCTGCAGAAGACTACTACACTATATTTCTACAAGGGATATTTTTATCCCAACCTTCAATGCCACAATCCTAGAGGTTTTATTTAACCATTTTTTTACTACCTACCTTTTTTTTATCAACAAAGATGCAATAGTAATGTAAATTCCATAATAATAATATTGTAGATTCAATAATAATAATAATGTAAGTAATTATAACCTTTTGTATTTAATTTCATAATTTTATTACTCTGAAGCTACTGGCAATCATTAAACAAGGTATTAGCAAAGGAAATTCCATTCTTTTATTCATTTAATTAGCTACCTACCGGCAGATTAAAAGTCTGACTCTCCGAAGTGTTCTATCTGGCAAGTTTGGTTTATTTAAAACATACTGTGTGCATCTCCAAGGCGCCCGAAATTATTTTATTGTTAAATTTGTATTTTTTTATAGGAGAACACACCATCTTTACACATTTTTATTAAATTGGGCAAGCTCCCAACACATGTGACACTCATGTACAACACATTTATTACAAGTAGTAAAACATTTTTGATTAATATAAAATAAATAGATTATATTATTATCTACTGTTAATTTTGATTTATGTTCTTAAAAACATACCATCACTTTGAGGTTCCTCCTTTAGCTCCATAATATCATCTAGTCCCTCACAAACAGCTGGTAGTTCTTCTTTGATAGCAACGCTTTCTGTTTGACATACATCAACTGAGTGCACTGTTGGAGTTTTACGAAACCCTCTGTGAAATTCTAACAGGCCTTGGTTTATTCTAGGTTTTGTCTGCAAAAAGTTGTTTACAGTGTTAGGTAAATTTATGCTTATGATCATGGTCACTATGAACACAAAATTTTATCATTAAAGTAGTCAGCCTGAAGAGCCATTACGAGTGACGAGAGGTAGGTCCACCCTCTCACCTCACTGAGCATGAGCTGCATTTGTATAGCTCGGTTCCTAGATGACTGACACACTGATGATGACTGTTATCACACCGCCTCTTACTTTACATAAGTAAGAGGCGGAAGCGGGATGTTTATGTTATGTTATTGTTAATATAGATTTTCATTTTTTTTCTCAATTCTATGTTAATTAATATAATTGGACCTGTACCGTTTTAATTAATTATAAATAAATAAAAATTAGAGTATTAAAAATGTAATGTTGCAAACAATATCTGTCAAAGGCTGTTATATCAAAATGAAGAATTGAACGATAGATGTGAAATTCAGACAGAATATAATCTTGACAGGAGAGTCATGTCCACATTATACTATAATTTTAAGTCTGTCAAAGTCGAATCTCACCTCATATTCCTCATTCAACATCTGAGCGAACAACTCCTCGGCTTCCAGACATTTTCTCTGCAATTGGTAGCATTGCTTCAGTTTAGAGCAGCAAACAAAACAAACAAGCGTCGGTCTACTGTCTTCAGTTACAAACTGCAACAATAATAAGATATTAATTTGGACCTTGACATTCAAAATAGGACAGTTTAAAAAGACTTCTTTTTTGTTGGTGGTGTTTGATCGGTTTTAGGGTGATGTCTGTGTAGAAATTGTGACTACATTGGGTTTCGACCTGTAAAAACAAATGTAATTGGTAATAGTAAATAATTAAGTATATTGTTATACAGTCCAAAGCGTTGGGTCGAAAAGTTCTTTAGCAGCAACAGCACAATATGTAGGTTTTTGACAGGTGGACAGATGTCCTGGTAGAACCTCACTGGATGCGAGAAGCACAGGACCAGTAGATGTGGCGAGTCTTGATTTTGAGCGAGGCTTATGGCAAGCACTGGACGTCTATTGATATCTTCAAATGTTACATCGGTAATGTACTTACTGGAACATCAGTCAGCTTCTCGTATATCTCCTGCAGGTTCTTGTTGGCAACCTCATACATCCGAACATGCTCCACTAAACATATCCTACACTTTTTCAGTTTTTCCATCATCATATTTAAAACACTGCTGAGTTTAAATTACTGGCAAAAAAATATCAATACGACCATTATTATTATTATATATTTCGCCCCCAAGACGACCCACTGACCAAATATTATTTTATTTAGTGTAATAATCCCTAAACACATCTACAACTTACTTTATAGATCGGTCACTGCTTTATAGTTACTTTACTCTTTGGGTCACGGTCACAGTTCACTATAATACCGGTAGTACAATTTTATTTACACAACAGAAATCATATAATCTATTCTATTTTCATTAGATGGCAAGCAAAGCCGATGAAACCAACATAAAAATATAAATTTTTATAAGCTACTTGACACTGACAGATGACAGTAATGTAATGTGACATACTCAGTGTTGCAAAAGTGAGAATCAGAAAAACTTGTGACTTGATCCTCGCCCAGACGCCCAGCAGTCAACTATAGGTGACCTTGGACTCTACGGGGGGCCTAAAATGTTCTGTGTTCTCGCCACAGTGTGCTTTTGGGGAACACATGTGTTCAGTTTTAGCTGTTTTTTTGTGATATTGTGTTTATTGTGACTTGTTATTGTTTTTTTTTTTTGATATGGCATCTCGCAGTTGACTCTCAGATTGAGGTCGCAGCTGCTTAACCGGACTATCCTGTGGATGCCTTAAGCTACTAACTTAAAGCCTCCAGCCAGGGGCATAAACTATTCTATGTTAATTAAACTAAGTGAACGCTCGCTAAGGGCACCCCCTGTGGGGTACCAACCTCGGCTTAGGGCGTCGCTGGCGGGAGGACAGCAAGGTGGGACAGGCTGGATCAAATTTTTATTGTCATTATTATTAATCGGGGAATTTAAATCTACATTTCTCAGCGTAACGCGGGCTGGCGCTTCTGCGAGCAAGGGTCGGGGGGGGAGTATTATTTATTCGGGAGTGACGCGAGCGCAATGGACCTCGTCGGCGAGGTCGGGATGCGGGTCTTTTTTTATTGTGTTGTAACGTGCTGGTGTCCCTATTGCTTTCCTGAAGGAGGGTTATAGGGTCGTCTGGGTCAGAGAGAACATGCCTCGGACGGCGAATCTTACTGATTTTAGAGGGGACATACCTGGCCGCTTTAACAATCAGAGGGTTGCGGTGAAGGGCGGCTTTATCAAAGAAACGCTTTGAATTGCGTTTTAGAAATTGGGCTATAGTGGGGATTTTTAGGTCGAGATGGAGGATCTCGTTCCTAACGTACCAGGGGGCTCCCATTGCCATTCGTAGGAAACGGTTTTGAAGTGTTTGCATTCTATGCACGTGTCGGGGTTTGGCTTGTGCCCACGCGGCGCACGCATAGGTCATGATAGGGCGGATGCATGCCAAGTACGTTCGCAATTTGCGCCTAAGTGACAGTTTGCTACGCGCATTTAGCATGGAGTGGAGTCTTCCTAGAGCGAAAGCGGCTCGCGAGCGGACCTTCTTTATGTGCTCTGAAAATGACAGTTTTTCATCTAGGACCACACCTAGGTATTTGGCTTGCTTCTCCCAGGGGATCGGCTTGTCAAACAAGGTGATTGGTCGGGGGAGGGGGATTTTTCTTCGGAGTCTCGGTTTCCTGAAAAGGACCGCGTGGCTCTTATCGGGGTTAACTTCGATTCTCCACTTCCTGAACCAGGAGCCGAGCTGGTTGGCTTCGGTTTGGAGAGTGTGAGCTATCGCTATGGGGCTTTTGCCTGAATAGTAAATGGCCGTGTCGTCTGCGAACAGAGCCAACTTCGCCTTTTTACTAGAAGGGATATCGCTAGTGAATAGCGTGAAAATGAGAGGGGAGAGCACGGAGCCCTGGGTAACTCCTGCGCGGATAAGGCAGGGGGGAGGAGAGCGCTCCCTCGATGCGATAGCGGAATGTGCGGTTCGACAAAAAGTCCCGTAAGATGAGTACGAGACGGTTTGGCACGCCTAGTTGGTAGAGCTTATATAATAAGCCGTTGTGCCAGACTTTGTCGAATGCTTTCGCTATGTCAAAGAAGATAGCACCCGTCATCGAGCCGCGCTGGAACCCAGCACTAATGTCCTCGATGATGCGGTGGACCTGATGCACGCTACTTTGCTGGGCTCGAAAGCCGAACTGTTCGTCGGGGATAAGGCCCTTAGTCTCTGAGGCGCTTATAAATAAGTCTCTCATAAACCTTGCCGAGAACTTTGAGCAAGCTGATGGGGCGGTAGCTGGAGGCCTCGGATTTAGGCTTACCAAGCTTTGGGATGCCTATAACTATGGCTTCTTTCCACGATTGTGGGAAGATGTTGTTGCTAAGAGCTCCATTGAAGATGGTTGCCAGTAGCATTATTAGGTGGGCAGGGAAGAGTTGGATTACCTTATTGGTGAGTCCATCTGAACCGGGGGCTTTTCGGGTTTTAAGACCTTTGATGATATCCTGCACTTCCTATCATCATCAAAATGGCCCCGCGCATAGGTCTTTCCGACCCCTCCCAACCTCCGTGTACCAAGAGGGTAACGGACTGGAAGAGAGTAAGCACCCAGCTGAAATCCAACACGTCCCCCCAATTGAACTCTATCCCCGACCAGTTCAACTCTATCGCCGACACGACGGCCGCGATCGACTCACTCACCGACTACGTACAATCTGTCGTGAACAATTGTTCACGGGAGGTTCCAGAGAGGGGCGACCGCCTCTGGAAGCTACCCGACGATGTACGCGATCTGTTGACTGAGAAGAACGCGGCTATCCGTGCCTACAGTAACTTTCCTTGCGACGCGAACAAAGCCCACATGCGCTACTTACAGAGAACTGTAAGGAAACGTGTGGCGGAGCTGCGTAACGCGGGCTGGGACAGGATGCTGAGCGAGTTAGAGCCTACCCACCTTGCCTTCTGGGAACTCCAGTCCCAGAAAGTCACTTCCATGCCTCCCTTAATACGCCCCGATAAGTCCATCGCCTTCGATGACGACGAAAAAGCTGAGTGCCTAGCCGACAGTCTAGAAGCCCAGTGCTCACCAAGTTCCCTACCAGTAGACCAAGCTCAGCTCGCAAAAGTTGACGCGGAAGTTGAACGTAGAACTAACCTCCCTCCAGTCGAAGACCCGGATAATCCTCTGCCTCCCGTCACTCCAGACGAAGTGCAGGATTGTCTTTGTGCGTTCGTTATCTCCTGCTATCAGGTTTGTTTCTTTAACTATATTGGTCGCCATTATTACCAGTAGGTGTTAGCCACATTTCATATTTCCATACAGTATTATTGCCAAATTTAATCAAAACAGGTAAATATTTGACAGCTATTTGCGACGTTGCCAACTTTTAGGATAAGCTAGAATTATCTCATGATTTGGTAAATGTGAATATAATATTGAAATTTATCACTTGTAGCAGTTGTTAATTATTAATAATTCACTACTCTCGTCGGTAAAAGTAATAAAATAAAATAAGTTATTTGTCCAGTAGTTACAGACGCCAGCACATCAACCTACCCGAAACTGTCAAATTTTCCCAATCAAATTTGAACCTTATGCTGAAGTGATAAAGTTGAAAATCTATTAAAGAAATTTGACAGATTTTAGTAGGTTGATGTCCTGGCGTCTGTACCTATTTATTTATATTACCACCGTACTTACAAATACATAACTTATAAAAATATGAATATAGGCTCCGTAAAATCAACATTAAAAATTAAAATCTTTCTTCTATTTCTTTGTTCAACAGGTATTTATTGATAATACTTACCACAATATGTAAAGGTACTGTATAGTGTCTACTGAACTAAAATACTTAATAAACTTTGAAAATTATTATATTTAGGATCGGTACTAAGGTTACATTATTAACACTCACCGGTAATGTGATTAGTTTCTTACTTTTACCTCTACTTTCGGTAATTTTCGGTTTCTTTGATAAAGCCGCCCTTCAGCGCAAACCTCTGATTGTTAAAGCGGCCAGTTATGTCCCCTCTAGAATCAGTAAGATCCGCCGTCCGA
This sequence comes from Xanthia togata, assembly GCA_963853775.1. Lineage (NCBI taxonomy): Eukaryota > Metazoa > Arthropoda > Insecta > Lepidoptera > Noctuidae > Xanthia > Xanthia togata. Next base: position 4,934,149 of record OY970815.1, read on the forward strand.
GGCATGTTCTCACCCTTTGTTCGGTACTGGACAGATTCTTGGATTGGACAGATTAGTTAGTTCGGCAGATTCGCTACTCGACTGATTCGTGGATTCGTCATATTCTAGAGTTCGACGGATTAGCTATACGACAGAAAATGAACAGTTGCGCACAAAAAGATTAAACAAAAAAACAGCCTTAGCAGGATATACCTACTTATTTATATTTTTTCTAAATCTATGATTTACAAATAATATACTCGTATGGTTAAGTATGTAAACTCCTTGAATAGGTACTCAATTATCAAGTTATTGTCATTTAGCCTATGCCTACCTATTCAACTTCAAATATATATTGTATTTTGTGAATGTGAGAACGCTGTAGGGTTAGTGGACTGTATATTTGCTGACCATAATTATTTTGTTAAGTACCTGGTACTTGTTGAAAGACCTACACTGTCCTCCCATACCAAAAATATTGTAAAAACCAATTATTTTTAAAAGAGTAACCGTGGAGTTTCTTGCCGGCTCTTCTCCATAGGAAACGACCAATTGGAACCGTGCACCTAGCTTCTGACGTTTCATAAGTGCCCATGTAGGTATATGTGAAATAAAATATTTTGAATTTGAATTTGAAATAATCCACTGGCATTTGTTTTCCTGTTTGTTGTGAAGTGACATAGAGACATGGATAAAAATATTGCAAGAAATGTGTCTTGCCGGCTCGAGCACCGATGTAGTGGATTTAAAATTTATTAAAAGTGAAAGGGGAAAACCCGTTGTTTTACATGCTGGACACAGATACAATTTTGTAAAAAATAACAAATGTGGTACTACAAACTGGCGATGTGTAAATAAGGCAGAATGCAACAGTTCTATCACTTTGGACAAACTAAACCGAGTTGTTAGAGAGTCTAGTCATATGTGCATGTCTTGTGCATGCCCGATTTTACCAAAAACGTAGTAGACAGTTTAATAGACGAATGTAAAGACTTAGTATGCAAAACACTCGAACCAATCCCAAAATTATTTGAAGATTTTATGGACACTGCCGACTGCAAATTAAATGATGAAGATAAACCAACATTTGTACAGAAAAAGGATGTGTTGTATAAAGCTAGATGTATGTGTGATGAATTACCTGAAAATGAATACGAAAAACTGTAAATATATGAAATCTCTGAAGCTACCGCACAGTCTAGTGGGTGATTTCTTTTTATTTGATGATGGAATCGAAGGCAAAATTTTGATTTTTGGGTCAAGATTGGCGAAAGACTATCTGAAAAAAAGTAAGAGTTACTACGGGGATGGCACCTTTAAAACATGCCGCACTCCTTTTTATCAAGTCCTGTAGACTTCATATAAATATTTCTCACGATGACAATACCATAAATTTTATTCCTGTGCTTTACATACTTCTACGTAATAAAACGCAGGCAACTTATGAACGATTGCTCACTATTTTTAAGGGACCAATTTTCCGTGATAATTGAAAATTATAAGTGCGACTTTGAAATAGTCGTAGCAACCATTCAAGCCGTGAAATCAGTTTATCCTGGTGTAAAAGTAACTGGCTGCTACTTTCATTACTGGAAAGCGATACTTAAAAAGAGCCAAAATATTGGATTAGATAAAACTGAAAATGGAGAGTATATCATGCGCCTTTATATGCAACTGCCGTTGCTTCCGCCGATTTTGGTTCCCAAAGCAATATTAAGTATACAAGAACTGGTTAGTGACTCACCGGAATATACATTTAATAATTATTTCTCAACTCAGTGGATGGGAATATATACCGAGAATGTCTTTACTTGTTATAATGAAAATTTTCGTACAAATAACCCAATCGATGGGTGGCATGCGAGACTAAAAAAAAGATTTCCCATTAAGCCACCACTCTATCTATTTATACAATTGCTAAAAAAGGAATCCCGTTTTCAAGACACAAAGTTAAAAAGAGAACAAATTTATTGCAACGGGAAGCAGCGTAATGCAAAACTCATACAAAAAAATTGTCAAATAAACAAAATTGTTACTGCAGCAATGAAGAATGAAGTTAGCGTGATTGATTGTTTAAAACAGTTGTGCAAGGTTAATTTTATATTTCAAAGTTAAATATGATTTTTTAGTTCTTTAATTAAAGTGCGTTTTATTTGTTTTTGTTTTCACCTGTACTTCTGCCGTATAGCTAATCCGTCGAACCCTAGAATATGACGAATCCACGAATCAGTCGAGTAGAGAATCTGCCGAACTAACTAATCTGTCCAATCCAAGAATCTGTCCAGTACCGAACAAAGGGTTCTCACCGACCCAGATGACCCTATAACCCTCTTACAGGAAAGCATGTCCCTATTGCTTTCCTGTAAGAGGGTTATGAACCACCAGAACAATACACCACAATAAAAAAAAACCCGCATTCCTTCCTCGCCGCCGAGGTCCTCCGCGACCGCGACCCTCCCGAGTAAATAATACTCCCCCCGACCCTTGCTCGCAGAAGCGCCAGCCCGCGTAATGCTGAGAAATATAGATTTAAATTCCCCAATTAATAATAATATTAATAACAGTTTGATCCAGCCTTTTTTTTTTTTTTTTGTTTCGGGGTGGAAAATCCTCATGGATGTCCTCCGCCCTGGGGCGGGCGGAGGGGTCTGTCAGACTCGTACTGACTAAAAACCACCCCGGTGTTCCATCTCACACCTACGTCGGGGGACGCGGGAACGCAGATACTTCCGCGACCCTCGGCTGGTGCCGGCCCGTCTCTGGGGCCACCTCGAGTTTGGGGGGAGTGAGGTGTTAAACTCCCCCCTTACATCATAGAGAAGCGCGCGTGGAACACTACGCGCCGCCATCTCGGGTCCTAAGGAGTAGGGGGCGATGGATTTCCCCAGATCCGTCGCCCCTGGACCCATTTAGGGGGGCTGGAAGAGGGCGTTATCCACCCTCCGCCGACGCCCGGTGCGTCTGCTGCGGATCGGGTTAGTGGAAGCAATCTCCCGCTCCCTTTCCGCAGCCTCCTTCTGCGAGATGACTGTCTCGCAGAAGGAAACCACCGCGTCCCAGGACTCCTCGCTGCCGGCCATGGAATTCACGACGGCCGGCAGCGAAAGGTCACTGCCTACTCTAGAGACGAGGGCACGGCGCGGCTCCTCCCAAGCGGCACACTCTGCCAGCGTATGCTGAGCCGTGTCCTCCCGACAGTCGACGCAGTGGTGACACCGAGCATCCGGCTCCCTGTTTATGCGACACAGGTACTTTCCGAAGCAACCATGCCCCGAGAGCACCTGCGTCACCCGAAACGACAGGGAGCCGTGCCTCCTCCCGAGCCAGCGCTCGAGTTTGATCCAGCCTGTCCCAACTTGCTGTCCTCCCGCCAGCGACGCCCTAAGCCGAGGTTCGTACCCCTCAGGGGGTGCCCTTAGCGAGCGTTCTCTTAATTAACCTAGAATAGTTTATGCCCCTGGCTGGAGGCTTTAAGTTAGTAGCTTAAGGCATCCACAGGATAGTCCGGTTAAGCAGCTGCGACCTCGATCTGAGAGTCAACTGCAAGATGCCATATCAAAAAAAAAAAAAAACTTATAGATAATACAATGAATAATATTACTATTATATTATTATTATTGCTGTATTTTTAGTCCACGAAATTGTTCTTCTCAGGTTATCTAAACACTGCCATCTGTAATTTTTCAATATACCTACCTGGCAAATTGTAACTTAGGACCTTGTTTTCCCCTATAACTCATTCCACTCTTCACTTTGTTGCAACTTACATTACTATTAAGGTTAAGCATCGATTCAGCTGCTTCTTGAAGTGCTGGCATTACTTTTTCCGATAAAATGAGTACTTACTTAAGTTTTAAATAGGCATTTATGAGAATTTCCGCTCGACATGGTCGTTATTCTGGATACAGCTGTTGTTACTGCATTTTTTTTTTTAATATAAATCTTAGCTTAGTTTTTAGCTGTTATTCATACTTACAAATTCGATTTTCTGTTCTTCTAGAGACAGATAAAAACTTTCCACCTTTTTCGGTTTCATGTTCATTTTTTGTATTGTAATTTCAATTAAATTCAACCACTAAAATAGCACACAGCCGACAACTATCAATTTAGTACACAATTCTTGATATACAGGCTGAATTTTTAGTCACCGTCCAAATTTTTTCTAGGTATTTTAGAGAAAAAAAAACGATACTTTAAATTTTCATATTAAATCATTTTCTCGAAAGTATTATCCGCTCTGCAAAATTCAAAGGTCAAGTGATGGTCCAAAAATGTATGGACCAAAAACCCAGAGTCGATTTAGACAAATCTGGTATCAATAGCTTTATTAAAATGCACAATTTACCCCACCGAAAAAAAATTGCCCATATCCATGGGGTATATGAGTTATAGACGAACAAAGTATATATGGAAAAATCGTGAATAACTTGTTATTTTTACCAGTTTTTTCCACAGCATTATATTAATAATGAATAAGTTGTTATTTTTATCAGTTTTTTCAACAGCAATATATTAATAATAATAATCATAGGACAATAATAAATATAAGTAGCGATTATATGAACCTATCAAGTTGAAATCTTATATTTCACAGCTTGTAAATCATATGTCAAGATACTTTTGTCGTGAAATCTTTTTACAGTTGAATGTGCCTATTTTGTCTCAGATTATTTATTTTTTTAAGTCGTTTATTTAAAAAAAAAAAACAAATACTGTGGGAAAAATATGTATTTCAATTATTTTCAATGTCTATTAATATATCATCTAAGAACCCAGCAGGTTGCATAAGGTCGTCTTGGTACCTGGCCCAGGCCAGATAATATATAATGCTTATTATGTGGGCACAACTGCCCAATGTGCGGCGACCATGAATACAGCTGCAACAGTATTCCGAAATCCTATTCGTGTTATATAAAACATAACAGTAATATGTTCTTGTCCCGACGTGCCTGGAATGGATTCGACACCTAATTAATGTACTTTCTTCGTTATTAATATTTATCCTTTCGGGGTGTCTAAAAACTTCAATTGAAAAAACCCCAGTTCCTCTAATATGTTCGCAACAGTAGGACCTTGCAAGTTTTACGTGGTATGTGCCTATTGCGAACACAATTAATTGGTCATAATCCATTCTTGGAAAATCCGATAGATTGGGGTGTGTTGCATCCATTCGGGTAAACACAATTCTTTGTCGATCCCAATGATGTTCATCGACGTAATCGGCTAATAGGTTCGGCCTGTCCCTATTTCTTTCAATCATCTCTATAAACTCTTCAGTAAATCTGCTGTCTTCATATGTTGGATGAGTTGCATTGGTAAGCGCTGCAGCTATTCTATAATCTGTCATTGCGTTGCCTAGCGCTATATTAAAATATTTGTGTCTAAATATTTTAAAATCTCTTTTTATCGTGCCATTAATGGTTTCCACGACCCATCTAACCATGGTTATCAATCTGGATTTATTTGCCGCTATTGTACTTAATTGTCTTTCATTACGTCCTACAGACGGTGGCATGTAAGCGTTATAACCACATTCCTCTAGATCCGGCAAACAGTCTCGGAAACCCCGATCCAAAACAAATACATCATCTGGGTGTAAAAAGCATCGCATTGGAGCTTCTTCCATGGGACCATCATGGTTATCTAATATTAGTTTTACTATGTCGGAGTCTGAAGTTCTGGCGCCGTAGGGTCCAGTTACTTCTATGATGTAGCCATCAGCACACACAATCATGAAGGGCTTAATCAAGTTGCTATACTTGTGTAAGCTATAGCTTAATCTTTGAAAGAGAAAGTTGGAAGATTTTTGAATAAATAAATAAGTGCCGTCGATAATTAAAATGGCCTTTGTTCGCTCTTCATTACCAAAAATATAATTCGGAAGTGTCCTATTCCTTTCGATCACTTCATGTCGGCTGATGTGGTCAAACCCGAGATGCCGAGGAAGGTATTCATTTTTGAGACATCGTCTAGCCTGCTTTAACATGCGTTGTAAAGACGTTTTCGATGTGTTTATCAAAGATGCCAGTCTTACGTGAGGTTCACCTGATCTAAGTTTACATAGGTATACGCCCAATACAGTATTGCACTTATTAGTTTGTCGTAAAGACGGTGTTTCTTGTAAGATACTCTCAAACTGGTTATGGTTCATTCCAGTCCAAAAATGGAGATCTTCTTCACTTATTTCATGAAGCCTTTCAAAGTCAACATTACCTTTTCTTTCAAGCACTCGTGTATACAACATAACTATCTCGCGTAAGTTCTCGTTTCTGAAATTATCTTGGCGATTACTCACATTTACAGAGAAATCCTCAAATGATGAATTCATTATATGAAATCGACAGACTCGTGCTAGTTCTGGTATGTAAAAAGAATAATAGCTTAATAAGTGCGCTTTTATACTGTCGGGCACTTGTCGAAGTTGCGTTGAAGTACAATTGTCGAAGAGACATCTTCTTGAAGTATTCGCGGCACGTGTAAATCCAGTTAAAGAAAACGATTGCGGTGGTCTAGCTTCAGGTGTTGATGGTTGCCTCAATGCATATTCAATGCGTTGCCAGCAAGGATGACAAATAGATCTTGACCCATCAAAGACGATCTGAAATCAACGAGACATAATATTACACAATGAAACGATTGTCAAACGTTTATTTTATTATCAACCTAATATGACCATTTTTGTAAGTACATAGATAAATAAATATTTGTGGTCAATTGCACACTGCGCCATCTAGTCCCACAGTAAGCTTAATGCTTGTAGTATGGTAACTAGACAACTGAATAAACATACTTAAATACTTTTTTTTTTAAATACATACACATTATACATATTTAACACCCAAACCAAGACAAACAGATATTTTTGAAACTACAAACAAATGTTTGTCTTCTGCGGGAATTGAACCCGCGAATCGAGATGAATTGAGATGAATCATTACTTTACTCGGTGACCTATATTATCATTATTATTAGTAAAAAAGCTGGTAGGTAGGTACTATGGCCTGGTCCCCCTCTTCATGAGAGGAGGCGATGCCCCTACAGTGGAGCGTATATACATAGGTATATTGGCTGACAGTGCAACAAGTTTATGACTAGCTTAATTGCACCACTTGTAATCATAAAGCCTCTAAGTATTGTTATCATCCTATACATAAACTCACATACGGGTAATGTCAGACACTATGTGTTAAGTTTATACTACCACGAACGGGTAACTAGACTTAACTTAAGACTTACTTCTTGTGGTTGTCCATGATTCAGTAGGTGCTCCACGACGATTCGATGTGACTCCAAAAACTGAAGCGACAATACATGACGTTGTCTCCGTAACACAGAGCGACTACAGTTCACACAACGATTGTTCACCTCCATATTAGCAATGTCCAAAACAAAGAGTAAATCGGTGTCCGGTGTAGAAAAAGCAGGTCAAAAAAGCAGGTCCAATAATGAAAATCGGTGTCCGGTGTAGAAAAAGCAGGCCTTAAAAATCCAATAATGAAACGCACAGATCACAACGGTAGCAAAGCAAACGAAGGACTGCGTGCGTCGGCGCCGTTAGAACCTCGGTTCAAGTTAAAGAACAAAAGAATAGAAAATGGCGACTGGCGTCCGTCGGCGCGCTCGCGCTCCTATAGGTAAGCCTCTCGCTCACTCAATAGAGCGAGAGGTAAGATGAACGCATCATATTCTGAAGTATTTGTGTGTATTTGTTTAGCGAAAACAAAATAATGAATAACAAAGATAGGTAAATATGCTAGAGAACTTAAAAAAATAGACGTAATCTCATTAATAAAGGACTTTGAACTTGATAGTTGCATATGATCGCTAGTTATATTTATTATTGTCTTATGATTATTATTATTAATATAATGCTGTGGAAAAAACTGGTAAAAATAACAAGTTATTCACGATTTTTCCATATATACTTTGTTCGTCTATAACTCATATACCCCATGGATATGGGCAATTTTTTTTCGGTGGGGTAAATTGTGCATTTTAATAAAGCTATTGATACCTAATTTGTCTGAATCGACTCTGGGTTTTTTTTGGACCATCGCTAATGGACGGTGACAAAAAATTCAGCCTGTATATCAAGAATTGTGTACTAAATTGATAAATGCAATAAATGCCCACTAAAACATTTAACATTTTAACCATAAACACAATTATGTACACCTAGATACATATATAACATCTTAACAATTACTTTCTTTATAATAATAATACATCATAGAGGAAAATACACAATCATTTTACAAACAAAATGTTATTTATTTACATTGCACAATATCGTCCGTTTTTCCTAGAGAATTGCTCCTAAAAATATGCGTTAGCAAATTTGTGCAAATAAGCAGACGTGCTATTTTAGTCCTGCAGGCGCTTAGTGCTAATTCTTATTTGAAATCATTTTTTTGTTTATGTAAGCATTTCTCTTGGTATATTTCATTGAAAAAAATAAAGAACCCTAAAGGAACATTTATTTGGTTTATATTTTAGAACGTTCTGAACATCCTACCAGAAACGTAAACGTATACGGCACTGCCCGGCCACAAACAAGTGCGTTTTTAACAAGATAATATACGAGTATTTGTGGTACATATAATCTATTAGTTGGTGCTGCAAGAACAATTTAAGAGCATTTAATTGATTCGTCTATAAATTACGAAATCGACTGTAGCCGGGCTGCGTCGCAACACAGTTGCTCGAGTTCTGCCGGTACCGGGTCTCCTTTTGTAAGAACCTGTCTCTACAAACCTTCGGTACACTATAGAAACCGCAGACTGATTTAAATGTCAATTTCTAGCAATCGTTCGATCCAAGCTTTCCCGCACCAATGCCACAATTTGAGCGGTTTGTTCGGACAAAGTATCCATATTTATGGCTACGAAACTTTTCATTCACCATTGTTAAAAATCATGAAAAAAAAAAAAAAAAACTTTACTCTATTGAGACTGCATACATTTTATTTTCCCGGCTAGAATTTTATCTTTTACTGTTCTCTCTCTCTGTTCTAGTTCTATTTTTAAATTTTGTATTTGTTATGATTGATGGAGAGTCGATATTTTCATTCAGTTAAAAAGTTTGTATACTTATCAAAAATATTAATTCGAAAGTAATTCTGAACTTTGACGCAGTTTATGAGTCCGTGAGTATATTTCCATACATCAACCCCGTGTCTCCAAGCACGAGAACGTTACAGAAAGTTTCATAGAGAAGAAACTAGTTACGAGTATGCATAGGAGGCATTGGTTCCCATAGTAGTGAATCACTCGACATCCTAAGCTGTTGCTCTTGTATTAATTACTAGCTTTTACCCGCGGCTTCGCTCGCGTGGATGTCGGAAAATGTCCCACGGCAACGTACTACGAGGGTAAATAATAAAAATCTTGGAATCAATACCGTAGACCGGGGTTACTTTGATCAATATTAAACTTTGAAGGTTCATATCTTTTAAATTTGTGGGTGTAAAATAATACTAAAAAAATCTAGTTATCGGTTTTTTTATTACTCTCGATTCCTGTAATAATATGTGAAAAAAATTGGCTTGATTTTGAGAAAAAAAAATTAAACTGCCTGATCAAAGTTATACGTAGGATGGGGTTACTTTGATACCCCTTATTTTATTGCGTAATTACAAAGTAATTATTGCGTAATTGCAAAGTGATTACGCAATTAAATAAACCCAATTACAATGCCAATACAATTTAAATATAATTACCCAATTATAATGCCAATACAATTTAAAAAATAAAAATCTATCAACTAGAAAAATAAATATTGTCGCATGGGGTAACTTTGATCTAACAATTAATTTGATTGTTTGAATGACAATATATTTACCTTTTTCAATTAAAATGATTGGTGGATTCCCAGCGTGTCCTCAGGAAAGGATTAAACAGTTGTTCAGTGTTCATAACTCAGAAAAAAAAACTACCTAATTGCGTTTCGTTTTAAGTAATTCACGATTTTATATGAAATGGAAGTTTCTATCAAAGTTACCCCGCGATTCAAAGTAATCCCGGTTTACCGGTATTTAAAAAATGCAAAGATTTAAACAAAAATATTTATTTTTCTACATAATCTCCCTCCAATGCATTTAGAATAACGCGTTTCTAACTTCCTTATTCCTTGTGAAAAAGAATGTTTTTCTTGACTCTCGAAAAACTCCTCTACGGTAGCCATAACCGCGTCACTATCGTAAAAAAAAAATCCACGACTGTCCACTTTTAATTTTGGGAATAAGTGAAAATCACTTGGGGCTAAGTCCGAAGAATATGGTGGGTGGTCAAGGAGATTGAAGCCAGCACAGCGGATTGCGTTGAGCGCAACTTCCGATCGATGAGCAGGAGCGTTATCTTGAAGAAACAACACGCCCAACGATAGTTTTCTTTAATCGCTTCACGCACTTTCGGGATTAAATTTGCATAATAGGGTCCAGTAATCGTCTGGCCTTTTGGCATGTAATCAATAAAAAGGATTCCTTCACTATCCCAGAACACTGAGGTCATAACTTTGCCAGCGGTAGGAGCAACTCGAAATTTCTTAATGGATGGAGAGGTTGGTCGTTTCCAAGACATGCTTTGTCTCTTAGTTTCAGTATCGAAATGGTGGACCCACGTTTCATCCATGGTGACAAGGCGACGGCAAAAATTATCCGAATCACGCTGGAACATTTCGAGATTACGCTTAGAAATTTCCAAACGTCGCTTTTTGTTTTCGTCGGTTAACATTCGTGGCACCCATCTTGCCGACACTTTTTTGAACCCCAGTCAATCAATTAAAATGGATTGAACGCTACCAAATGATATCTGGATCTCAGCTATATGTTTTATAGTTTTTCTTCTGTCTTGTCCAAAACCAGATTCTCATCCTTTTTGAAATTTTCTTCCGTAACGGATGTTGAAGGCCCAGAACGCGGGTCATCTTTACAGCTAATGTCCGAAAAAAACTCCTTCCTAGACATTTTTTTCAAACTGTGATATTTTATCACCGAACGTAACTCACTTTTATCCATAATTTTGGGTCTTTAGCAACTCGTTGCACAAAACAATTTATCACGTGCGAACGAACTGACAAAAACAACTGACAGTTTGCATAAATATTGTGTGATTGACACTCTTTAATTTGAATATCGAACTTCTCCCAAAAAGGTTTTATATAAATGCAATTCTAAGAACTTTTTGATTCAACCTCGTACTGGGATTCAAAGTACCCGGTTTTAAATTAGGTTATAAACTATATGTATGCCAAAGGACCACGGGCAACTTTGTATGGAGTCTGGTCCCAACTCTCAACAGTGATGAAACTTATGCCACCGCGCCGAGTTTTAGCACCCAACGGCTTGGCACGCGACGATGGGAAGGGACCAGACGGAATGACCATAATCCCTTGGAAGGTAAAGGTAGTTAGGCCTTTGGTGTGGGATGCAACGTGTTTGGACACCTTTGCGCGTGCGCCATCCCGTCTTCCTAGCACGGCGGGCTGTGCTGGGGCAGCTGCAGCAGGTGCGGAAAACCTCAAACGACGCAAATAGTTCAATCTAATTGGGACTTATATGTTCGAGCCGTTTGGGGTTGAAACACTAGGGCCATGGGGTCCGAGTACCCACTTCGTTTTTCGAGACATCACCAAGTGGTTGGTCGACTCTTCACGTGACCAGAAGGCTAGCCTATTTTTTGGCCAAAGAATCAGCATTGCCACACATTACATATTATTATTTTAAGTCTGTAAGTTATTAAATTGTGTAAATATTATCTTAGCAGAATGTATAAATCAAATCAAATCATTTTATTTGTCACAATGCAGGTGCATAGTTTATATTAGGTCTTACAATAATAATGTTAGTGCGCTGCATTCTACTCGCAAGCATACAAATATTACACACAAGAATAATGAAATATAATATTACAGAGATTTTTAAATGTCGGTAGGTATAATTCAAATGTAAAACCATAAAATAAAAATACAAACACAATATTATGTCAAAATTTAAAATATCATTGTCAACAATATTCCTCCATAAATTCAGTGATTGGGTAATAATAACATTTATTAATTTAAAATTGTTTGAGTCGTTTTTAAAAAATACCAACTAAATTAAGATTCTTTATTTCTCGGGAAATTTTATTGTATAATATTGGAGCCATTTGATAAATACTTTTGCGGAAAAAAGCTGTTTGACTGCGGCCAACACTGAGAATGTTGGGTTACCTTTTCTCAAACGTGAGTTTGCGGGGGATAAACCAGTATTATGATTATTTAATTATGTTGTTATATTATATCATTATTTTATTTTATTACAGTTAAATAACCACAAATTAAGTTTTTAGAAAAATCATAAAACCTATTTTAAAATAAAGGGTCTTTCAACAAGGACGGGTCGATGTTGAAATTAAATAAAACAAGCTGTATGTGAGATATTCTAGAAATTATTTTTTTACTTGAAATGCCATTTATGCCATTGCCATTATTTATGAAATATGACATCGTTTAAATGTCCACCGCGGCTTCGAATGGTGGCACGGATCCGAGAGGTATAATTTTCAATTACTCTACTGCATAGATCCGGCTGAATCTGAGCGATAGCCTGCGTTATGTTGACTTTCAGGGCATCGGTTGATTGCGGATTATTGGCACAGATCTGCGACTTGAGAAAACCCCACAAGAAAAAGTCTAGCGGGGTCAAATCGCACGATCTTGGTGGCCAATTCAGGTCACCTCTGCGAGAGATAACCCTACCCTCGAACCGTTCATGAAGAATGTCCATTGTGTCGCTCGCTGTTTGGCACGTAGCGCCGTCTTGTTGGAACCACATGTTGTCCACGTCCATATCGTTTAATTCAGGCCAAAATAAATTGTTAATCAAACAGTAACTTTTTGTGGATGCATTACCACTTGGTGAACCTCATGTGGGTTGTGGTCGTCCCATATACGGCAATTTTGCTTATTAACAAAACCATTCATCCAAAAATGCGCCTCGTCGCTAAAGATGATTTTTCGGGCAAAATCGGAGTCCTCTTCCAAACATTCTGTAGCCCAGTCAGCGAACAAACGCTGTTGTCTATGGTCATTCACTTTGAGCTCCTGGGTCAGTTGGATCTTGTACGGTTGTAGGCCCAAGTCCCGACGCAAAATTAGCTAAGTTGAAGTCTGCGAAAGGCCGTTCTTGTGCACGGCGAGAACTACCTCGGAGTCAAAAAACGAATGGGACGTGCATATATGCTAGAAAGAGAAATCCCGCCGTTCTGTCGCCAGCATATTTTGCTCAGGATGCGCGCGCATAGAATCTTATGGCGCGCGTTTGTTCTGCTTTCAAAGAGTTTCTGTTGATGCATGAAACAGGCAAAGATCTCTAAAACATCTGCCTTTCGCATAACCAAAAGGTTTGCTTATGTACTTTTAACACCTTAACACATTATTATTACAATGTAATAATAATATGTTATCTGTTGTTACTAATTATTCAACTATAATTTCAATAATTGTATGCGTAAATTAATTATTTTTCGTAAGTCAAGAAGGTTTTATTGTTTACATACTCTTTGAAAACATATGACATTACTGGCGTGAAAAAAAATCTATGTATGGGTAAAATAGGGAATCGAAATAAAAACTAATACTTTTATGGTGTTTGAGAATTTAAAGATTCGCATTACTAGATAAAATTATTATATTTAAAAACAAGATTTATCCACATTATAAGCTAAAGTCGCCACAGAAAAAATAGCGATACCAAGTCTGGTCAATCTCTTTTATGTGTTTATTACATTTAAATTAAAGGTTTTCACCTGTGTATACGAATATGTTGTGTTAAATTGCCCTTTGCCGTAAAACTACGCTGGCATACATCGCACTTAAAAGGTTTTTCACCTGTGTGTATACGAATATGTTTTAATAAACTACCCTTTTCACTAAAACTCCGCTGACATACATCGCACTTAAAAGGTTTTTCACCAGTGTGTATACGAATATGTTTTAATAAACTACCCTTTTCACTAAAACAGCGCTGGCATACATCACACTTGAAAGGTTTTTCACCAGTGTGTATACGAATATGTTTTAATAAACTACCCTTTACAGTAAAACTACGCTGGCATACATCGCACTTAAAAGGTTTTTCACCGGTGTGTACACGAATATGTATTAATAATCTATCCTTTACACTAAAACTACGCTGGCATACATCGCACTTAAAAGGTTTTTCACCGGTGTGTTCACGAATATGTATTAATAAACTATCCTTTTCACTAAAACAGCGCTGGCATACATCACACTTGAAAGGTTTTTCACCAGTGTGTATACGAATATGTTTTAATAAACTACCCTTTACAGTAAAACTACGCTGGCATACATCGCACTTAAAAGGTTTTGCACCAGCGTGTACACGAATATGTATTAATAATCTATGCTTATCACTAAAACTACGCTGGCATACATCGCACTTAAAAGGTTTTTCACCGGTGTGTTCACGAATATGTATTAATAATCTATGCTTATCACTAAAACTACGCTGGCATTTATCACACTTATAAGGTTTTTCACCCGTATGTATTCGAACATGTTTTGTTAAATTACCCCTGAGACTAAAACTACGTTGACATACATCACATTTGTAAGGTTTTTCACCGGTGTGTATACGGATATGTCTTGTTAAATAACTCGATTGACTAAAACTACTTTGACATACATCACACTTATAAGATTTTTTGCCAATTTGTGTACGAGTATGTTGTATATTTTTTTTTACTGGATTAAAACTACGCTGATCACATTTGTAAGGTTCTTTTAAATAAGTGCCAGGTTTTGACGTACGTTTTTGAGTTTTCGGGATAACTTTCGCATCTGATTTGTCCTTTTTCATTTGATCGGCTGTTACTGCATCTTCTAGTTTTGTTCTTCGTGTGTCTAGTTTTGGGGTCTTCGCAACGGTGGCCCCTGTGAGTATAGATTTGGTAAGTACAATGTTGGAAGAAGATTGTTTGCTTACCTTTAGATTGAGAAGATTTAATTTAGAAGTAAGTATATTCTCATATTGTATGTTTATATTTAAATTAGTGAATAGTTAAGTGTTTTTATTTTATGTATTTTATTTTCTCTTCTACGCTCACACACGTTATCTACATCTCTTTAACTACTTTCCTGTCGCAGGTATGCTGGAAGAGATTCCTTTAGAAATAAGCATCACTTTTGTAGGTACGTATTTTTCTATTCCTTTCTTCTTGTCTGTTTAAATTTAAATGTGTGTACATATACGGTTAAATAAATAAATTAACTAATACTTACTCTTCATCTCCCTGGCTCTTCGTTTCTTCTTAGATACTTCTTGTTCTTCTTCCACTTCAGATTTAAACTCCATTAAAGGTACATCATCTTCTAAATCTGATTCAGAGCGTGGTGGTCTATCTGCTACATCTAGATAGCTCTTGTCAAAATTTTCCGGTTCTTGCTCTATAAGGAAACAAAAATAGTCATGGGTATTTCTTTTTTTTTTTGTTTTCTCTCTAGTTTTCGTTTAATTTCACAACTAGCTTCCGGCAGCGGCTTCGCCCGCGTGAAATATTTTTTATATAATACTATACTATATTTATAAATTAATATTATATTCTATGTTACTCAGTGATAATATAGCATTCTACTGGTTTTTTTTTTAAATGTGTCCATTAGTTCTTGAGTTTATTCATTACAAACAAACAAACATACAAAAAATCTAATCTTTTCTCTTTATAATATTAGTTTAGACATAATGTTAACCACACTACGTTGTGAAATAAAACGGAAACGTTTAGTTGAATTAAACTAAAAAGTGACAAAACTTTGTGTGACTTCAAATAATTTTTGATCAATATAAAATAATAACTTTTTTACAAAACAGTTTTGTGTGTGTCCTCATGGTGTGTGTTGGGGGGAGCTTGGACAGGAAACCTCCCCGTGTGCCTATGGGCTGGAGTTCCCTTCGGATGCGTCCGGGGGGAAGGCCAGTCTCCAGGACGGTGCACCCTGGGATGCGGGCAATGTCTCCCCATTAGGTACTATGCGTTTTCTGTATGTATGGCTCCAAATTATATTTAATAAAATACCACAGTCATATAAAGCATTGCCAGTAAATTTGTTAAAAAAAAAGATGCGAAATTTATTAACAGACAATTGTTATTATATTATAAGTGACTTTTTGAATAATAGGCACTTGGATTAATCTGTCGCGCGCGCAATTAGCAGACACAATAGAATTTTATTGTTATCTGTCTCCAATATGAGACACCAGTATTATAAAGGTTAAAGTGCCTTTAATAATTTAGTTTTAGTTTGTAATTTAGTTTAAATTTTATTTTTTTAAATTTTATAAGTTTGTACGCCTTACGGGTGAAACGTGTACGTACGAAATTTTTGTGACATCCTGCATGCCTAATTTGCATGTATACGCATGTTTAGACACATAAAATTATCTTTATCTTTAAAAAATTACCCCAAACCTCCAAGCGGCGGCTACGGAAGCCATTCAGGCAGAGCTGTACGAGGGGTACAGAGCGGCGAAGATCGCCCTCCAAGCGGGGCTCCTGCGGGCCAGAGGACTGGCCCGCGAGGAGTCGCTGGAGATTGAATAGAGATCCGTGAGGACGCTTATACAAGATAGTGCGGGCGAAACTCCGCCCATGGGCTCCACCGCTGACACAGAGTCTCCGGCCGCAGCTTGTGGGGGAAGTGGTGAGCGATCTGGACCACACCGCCGACGACGACGACGATGCTCCGGAGGTGACCGAGGTAGAGATGAGAGTGGCGGAACGTAGGCTGAATGCCAGAAATACCGCCCCAGGACCCGACGGCCTGCCTGGGTCCTGGCCTTGGAGGCTCTCGGGCCTTGACTAAGGGGGCTCCTAAGCGCATGTTTGGAGAGGGGCCAGTTCCAACTTCGTTGGAAGACCGGGAAACGTGGGGCCGGATTTGGCGGAGAGCCAGTTTAGTTTCCGCAGGGGTTGCTCCACGGTGGACGCCATCATGCGCGTGCAAGCCCTCACGACCAGTGGCGGCTGTGCCTTAGGTGCGCTCGTGCGCCGCACTACCATTTTAAACCTTCTAATATACAGCTACCTTCTACCCATACCATACTATCTACACAGTATAAACCTAAGGTATAAACTTTCAAAACAATGATCTATACATATAACTACCCATAATACTACCTACCCTACACAGAAATTACGTTTATGATAACATGGTTTTGTTATTGGAGTTGAGAAAATCAAGCTGACCTATTTTGATTTCTACTGCAAAAGAATTAAATCTTATTTTTGCTTGAACAAAAAACGGCCCCGTGCGCTCGCTATAGCGCACGCAGCGAGCTCTAACAACTTCTATGAAACAAGATGTAAACCGCCGGGCGCGTGAGACGGAAGATGCTTAGAACAAAATGTATGCATTTTTAGGATAGCTAAGTGCGCCGCACGCGACCGGAAATTGCCGAAAGAATACGAAAGATTCTCGGGCGGCGGGGTAGCGGGGACACTTCGCTTTCGCATGCATGACCCGAGGCCTTGAGCTACGCAGTACGCACTTGTTATTGTTACTTTTCGCGCGCGATTGTAGAGTAATTTTGTACCTGCGCAAATAATTACTTATTATCTAAGAAAATAGTGAACATTTTGTGAGTAAACATGAGCGTAAAATACAATATTGAGTAGATACAATTTAGACTAAAATGTGTTGTGTGTGTGTAAAGTTTTGTGTCGTCGCCTGCACCTCATCACTGCGCCTCGCTATACCTGCCAGTTTCCCGAATACCACGAGGCATGTCTATAGGTTGTCCTAGATATTTTATTTGAAAATATTCACTAAACCCATGCAGTGCACCACCGGTTTTCTGAGGCACCAGCCGCCACTGCTCACGACGGGGATGCGGTGGCTCGGGGTGGGGTCGTCTTGACGGTGTCTTTAGACATCGCTAACGCCTTCAATACCCTGCCCTTTTTTTTTTTTTTTTGGGTGGGAAATCATCAAATGACGTCTCCCGCTCTGGGTGGAGCGGGAGGGCGTGTCAGACTCTTACTGACTAAAACCCACCCGTGTTCCTTCTCTTGCCTGTGCAATGCCAGGGGGCCACGGTATCCCTTTCGGACTTTCCCGCAACCCCGGCAGGCAATGGTCTCATCGGACCCCTTCACTCGCTGACACTCTTTGAGGCGCGCGTGGAACACAACGCGCCGTCGACCCGGGCTTGGTCCTTACCGGACGGCGAGCTACCCATTGCTCACCGTCCGCAAGCCCGCGCCTACGGTGGCCGGAAATCCGCGATCGATTCCCGACGCCCGGGGCGTCTCTTCCTGCGGCGGCTAGGGGCGTGAGGGCGCGAAATTTGCCTCTCCCTCACGCGCTCCGCCTCCTCCTTCGCGAGCATTACTGCTTCGCAGAAGGAGGTGACGGCCTCCCATGCCCTCTCGCTCCGTACCATGGCCTGGACCGGACGCGAGAGATCCCCGCCACCGATCGCCTCCACGAGGACACGGCGGTGCTCTGCCCAAGCCGGGCATACCTCCACCGTATGCTCCACCGTGTCCTCCGGGCGATCCACGCAGTGATGACACCCGGGCGTTTCCTCCCGCCTTATCCGAAACAGGTACCTCCCGAAACAGCCGTGTCCGGTGAGGACCTGCGTCAGGCGGAAGGTGAGGACGCCATGGCGCCTCTCCAGCCACTCCTCAAAGAGGGGACTTATCGCCGCAATAGTGGCGTGCCCAGCACTGGGTTGCGACAATCGCACTCTCCATGACGCCATGAGATCCCGTCGGAGCTCTGTCCGCTGTGCCGCAATTTCTCGCGGCATCGGAGTCAAGCCCCGGCGTTTCGCCTCCCCGCGCCACTCCCAAATATGCGCGAGGACTTTTGCCTCCAGATCCCATGGCGGCAATCCGGCAAGGAGGCTCGCCGCCTCACCGGAGACCGTGCGATATCCCCGGACCAGCCGGGTGGCCATGACCCTATGGGACGCGTTCAACCGGCGGGCAGGCCGCCGCCTCAACGAATGCGCCCACACCGGTGCCCCGTACAGGGCCATGGACCGCACGATCCCCGCGTATAGCCTCCGGCAGGAGGCGTTTGGACCCCCTAGATTGGGCAGGAGCCGCTTCAAGGCAGCCCCGGCCCGGTCCAGTCTGGGAGCCAAACGTCGGAAATGCTCCACGAAGTTCCACCGACTGTTCAATACCCTGCCCTGGAGTTGCATCAGGGAGGCACTCCGGTATCACCGGATGCCGACCTACCTCTTTCGTGTGGTCAAGGCCTATTTGACGGACAGGGCCGTCATCTACCCCGGTCACCAGGGAGAATGGAACCGGCGAGAGATGTCGTGCGGTGTCCCACAGGGATCGGTCCTGGGGCCGCATCTGTGGGACATCGGATACGACTGGGTGCTGCGCGCCAACCTCCCTAGCGGCGTCAACGTCGTTTGTTACGCTGACGACACGTTGGTCCTGGCGCAGGGGAGGTCGCACCAGGCGGCGGCCGATCTAGCGACACACGGGGTTGCGACAATCGTGGCCTGAATCCGGCAGTTGGGACTCGAGGTGGCCCTGCACAAGTCCGCGGCCATGTGTTGTCATGGTCCTCGGAACGCGCCACCGTCCGTCGGGTTCCCAAATAACGGTAGGAGGGGTTCACATCGGCGTCGAGTCGACGATGAAGTACCTAGGACTCGTCCTCGACAGTCGGTGGAACTTCGTGTAGCAGCCGGGGCTGCCTTGAAGGGGCTCCTGCCAATCTAGGGGGTCCAAACGCCTCCTGCCGGAGGCTATACGCGGGGGTCGTGCCGTATGAACGCTAAACTAAAAAAAAAAAGACAATGAAATACTTAGTGTGTCAGTGATGACACCCGGGCGTTTCATCCCGCCTTATCCGAAACAGGAACCTCCCGAAATAGCCGTGTCCGGTGAGGACCTGCGTCAGGAGGACGGTGAGGACGCCGTGGCGCCTCTCTAGCCACTTCTCAAAGACCTGGACTTATCGCCGCAATAGTGGAGTGCCCATTTTCAACGTAAGCGTGCCCATGTAAGCGGGCACGCCTTTATGCCTGGAGGCTTTATTGTCTTTTTTTGATATTGTTTACGTTTAGTTATTTTTATTTCTGCTTGAGTATAGTTCTCGATGTTTTTGGTCGGTATATTGGCGTGTGCTAGCTGTCATATGGCTATTAATTTATAATTTCATGTTTTGTGTTGCGTTATGTAAATTATTTTGCATAAGTACTTATTGTATAGAATCAAGTTTTTCTAAAGACAGCTGTGCTGCTGGGGAGTTTGTTGCGCTACTTCTTCTTCCCAGCGAAAGCACTAGGAAGTGGTGAAGGGTGGGCGTTTTGTGGGACTGTCTTATGTACATAACTTTGACGTTCGAAAAGTGCTGATTCTCAGCCTAGTTTGAATAAATGACTTTTGAATTTGAATTCAATATACCTTATGACTATTTAATTCAAAAGAAGTTTTGTGATTTTTATTTTATTTTTGTTTTTACTTTCGTCTTATGTCATTCTCTGTCAATATCATACTTGCAATACATTTTATTAATGTAAATTTTAATATCTATATTTAATTATCCCACAACAGACGAACTTAGACCCTGCTTTTTTGAAGGCCACTAAATAGGTTATATCTTAAAAATATTTTAAGATATCATTTTTTGATAATATTATTTAAGTTCTTAAAAACATACCTTGACTTTGATGTTCCTCCTTTGGCTCGATAATATCATCTAGTCTCTCACAAACAGCTGGTAATTCTTCTTTGATAGCAATGCTTTCAGTTAAACATTCATCAAATATACTTATGTGCACTATAGGACATTTAATAAACCCACCAAAAACCTCTAAGTGGTCTTGGTTTATTAAAGGATTGGGCTGTAAAAGATAAATATTGTATTAGGAAAATATGTAGGTGGTCACAGTCCCACGAGCACAATCACTTTTTTCATTATACTTAAGTCACTCAAATGAGCCTCCACAAGTGGGGATACTTAGGTTGGTTTGATGAACTCTGGAGTCGGCCAAGCTACCAACCTCACTGACCACTGCACAAATGCAAAAATGGGCCTCGACCAAAACCCGACAGACATTACTTCAAATGTGTCAGCTTAGCATGGAAAGGAGTATGATGGGATAAAGATAAAAACAAACAATCACTGCATAATCAGGAAGGGAATAAAAACACAAAATGTAGTACTGAAACTGAGAAGATTAAAATGGATATTTGCCGGGGAAACTGACACGGGAGAAGAGAAATGGAACAAAAAAGTGACCCTAGGTACCCTAGGAAAAGGAAACCCTTGAAAAGATGGCAAGATGACTTGGTGAGGACGGCGGGAAAGACATGGACTACAGAGGCAAGGAACAGGGAGAATTGGAAGGGGTGGGAGGAGGCCTTTGCCAAAGGTCAGACATTCTCAGAACTGAGATCAAACGTTTATACAAATAACATAAATAACTCTGAAAAAATGCTATAAATAAAAATTACATTTGACAAAAGCTTACATGACCTATCAACATTACACACTCAATAGTATGGTTGGTGTGAAATCCAGACACAATACATAAGAGCTTGACCTCTCAAGCTCTTAGGTATTGTGTCTGGATTTCACACCACTCACACACACAATCAATCAAACTCAAACCATTTATTTCAATTAAACCCTTTACAGGCACTTTTGAATTGTCAAAGAGTCAGTTAGTCAGAGAGTTGAAGCTAGTTGCCCATTCCAAAACGTAGATCACACTTCCACATCCACTTCCACAAAAGCAAATCTGCCACTGTTGGTCTAATTTTAAACCAACAGTAGCGGATTTGCTTTTAGACCCTACAATTAGAATTTAAATTGCTGTTGAAGAAGTCCTCACCTCATAATCCTCATTCATCATCTGAGCGAACAGCTCTTCAGCTTCCAGACATTTTCTCAGGAATCTATAGCTTTGCTTCAGTTTATTGCAGCAGAAGAAACAAGCGAGCATCGGTCTACTGTCTTCAGTTACAAACTGCAACGAAACTTGTCTTACACTATTTTGTTTTTATGAATAAAATACTTCGTATCTTACATTAAATTGTAAAGCAAGCAGTTGGTGGTCAGTAACGCCTTCTATACGCCTCATACAGAGAGCATGACCATTGATTGCCACTCTTGCTCAAGGCAGACTGGTGACTGTAATTTTTAAGTCCATGTTTTCTTTCAGTGATGTTGGTGAATTCGATTTTCCAGTTCATATGAATTTATATCCTCGTGTAAGATTAGCATTTAAATCCTATCATACTACTTGGTAATTTAATTCTTATTTAACAACTTACTGGAATATCAGTCAGCTTCTCATAAAGTTCATGTAAGTTGCTGTTGACCACTTTATACATGCGTACATTCTCCGCTAAACATATTCTACACATTGGTAGTTTTTCCATCTTTGAACTCGAAGCGTATCGCTAAAAGTTATTTAGTTCAGCTTTACATTTGATATTATTGTAAAACACTGACGTAAAATTAACTGGCGTAGTTTGTAAATAATTATTACGATTTGAAGTATTCTTTGAATGCGAATAAAAGCTTGTAAATAACGCTTAGTAAAGCTTGTAAACACACTGCCTTTGTGGACCACGGCAGCAGACAGTAGTTCGTAGGATTAAGTTTATTAGTCCATAAACACTATCCATCCACAACATAAGTATCGTTTGACGGCGCGACACATGACATTTGGCGTTTGCTGTCAACGACGTCGGAACAGAATGATAGCATGACAGCTGTCAGCTGTCATTCTAGCGGAACGTCACTGGTGGGAGCCATTGACTTATAAATGAATCATATGAACTTGGCATACCTACAAGAAAAACCTGCCATACCTACACTTTACTGAGAGGATAAAATGGCGTCTACTAGAGCAGCCCTTATCGATATTTCTATGTTATATTATCGATAAAAGATTGTGAGAATGTTTTCATAATTTCACAGTACAATATTTACGGGTAAAAATACCTACTCCAAGTTTTCTAACATATGCCTTTCATTTGTTTGTTTAATTTAATTGCTTCGTCATTCTTTCGCGGCTAAACCATAGAACTTATTTTGATGTTTCCCATTGTGATAGGTTAAAACCTGGAGGACAGATATATACTTACTGCTTTTATCGACCTAGTATTCTGTAACTGATTTCACTCCATTGTATACTATAAGCAACAAGTTCATCTCGTTGCCATTCATATCTATGTACATATATACACAGTACTTAAATAGCTCATGGGAAGCGTGCGATGAAGATGACGCGAGTTTCACGCTTTTTGTTCACCCAAAAAGTACACATATATACACAGTATACATATAGCTCTTGGAAAACGTCCGGTGAAGATTACGGGACTTCCATGATTTTTGCTCACCCAAAAAGTGCTCAACGCGCCTAAAGAAGTTTTCACTTCAAAAAAACTATCGGGCAGTTGCCCGGCAGACACGACACCCGTCTGGTCGGAGGGTCTGAATGAATTTTACACCCTGTTCCTCATACCTCTAAAAGGTGGTTCCGCCAATAGCCCGCAGATGGTAATTTTTAAATGAAATATTATAATTTATTTATTATTATTTTATCTTTGTGTATCTCATTTTGATCAAAGTACAAATTTGAATTTCACGGATAACCAGTGAAAAAGAAATAAAGAAATTTTTAAAATTGGCGGAGCCACCATATTTAATATTTTTGATGCTGTTTCTAACACGAAAATGATTGTGGGTTTTAATTAAAAGTGAACACTAATTATAATAAAGTTATATTAAATAAATCAATCTCATTCAGTTCTGAACAGTACAATTTTGTTCAGGTAATTTCCATGTGATATTCTTTCAGTAGATTTTGTTCCCATAATATTTGTATCTCAAATTCATGTATATCTCTTTTACATTGTGAGTTTGTCTGATTTTGATCATTCTCATTTAAAATGCCAGACATATTTGTTCAAATCGCAGGCTGTAAACAAGCAAAAAAATGATTAGTATTTTTATTGTTTCTTGATTTTATTAATAGAGTTTTTAATTGATCTTCTTAAGTCTTCAGACCACACTCAAACACATTCTTTACATCACTCTTTGTTTCCATTAAACAAATATTACAAATGAGGACATCACCATAATTTTCAACACCAGTCACTAGAGAATCATGTTGGACAAATTTATAACATGTTACTTACCAATAAGGTTCGTGAAGGTAAAGCATCGTCACATAATGTTACTTTATTCAGTATCCGGTTGAAACATGATTCTTCAGAGTGAAAAGAACAAAAATATGAACAGTTTATGTTAACATCTTTAAATTTTCCACACAAATTGTTTTTTCTTTTTTCGTTTTTTAGCAGGCAACCTTGAAAGTAAAACATAAAATCAATAAAAAAAAGACATAAAATAGCATTATCGATAAATAAAATGTCTAAATGCACGACTCTATCCCTTCAATAACAAGAAAATGATTTCGTGAAGTAAAACTGTTGAAAATAATGGCAAAAGGGAAATTATGAATGCTTTACTGTTGGAGCTCTTAACGAATGCAGAATCTTTTGTTTATCGTCTAAATCTAAAGATATTTCAGCGGAAATTTATGTACGTACTGGTGCAATGTTATTTTCGGGTGATGTCCGCTTCTTTTGATGCCACATCCGATTATATTGCAATTGGGCATCTTGCTATTGATGATTTCCACCATAGGGCCGAGTTTAAACGCAATAACACAGCAAATAACTCCAAAATTCACAAATTTTAACCACAACTCAAGATCATTAGACAGTTGACGTACCCTACTTTGGTACCAAACATCGAGAGGAAAAAATGGCGAACCGGCCGCAAGTAGGTATTTCAATGACTAGAAAATGTAGGGTTGCCATTATAGTAACTGTCAAAAACACTATTATCCTTTTTCACTTAGGCAAAATTATTGAAGTTAAAAAGAGATAGCAGTATTTTTTTGATTTTGGCGTCGATAATGCCTCGTATTTGTATAACTGTTTTTTCTATAGTCAAACTTTTCTAGTCCATATGTTTTATAAGTAAATGGTGGGAGCGAGGCGGCCATCTTGGTCACTTTGGCATGGAGAGCCGCCAACGCACCACGCGCTCGACGGATCGCTAAATACCGACGCCATCTTTTACTTTTCTTGTGATCATTTGTTATATTATAACTATCAGTGATTAGTTAGAGTGTGACTGAGTATTATTTTGTGAATTAAGAAATAAATTATTGGAATATTAATTAATTGAGAATTTGTTCGAGTATCTGACCCACGTAAAGATGGAAGATTCTGATATAGGCCATCCTGAGTCTATATCAGAAGTGGGATCCCATGAACAACAAACAGGGAACACGCAACCTGCAGAAATCATCTCTGCGACGAGAATACTGTCGAATATGGAGGCGATGTTCACCCGGATATTTGCGATGTCGCAACCATCAACTCCTGTAAGTACCAGCACTATAAAACTAATCGAGCTTGATCCTGACGATTCCGAAACTGACATTGAAGGCTGGTGTAACGTCACTGAAGTTATAGTGCAGGAGAAAAATCTTGCAGGCGTTAATCTGCTGATGGCACTTACTAAGGCGCTTAAAGGTCGCGCAGCAACCCACTTGACCAAAATGAACCTAAAGGAATTAACATGGGCTGCTGTTAAAGAAACGTTACTAGCTAGATTTGCTAAGCCCAAGCTAATGCAGGATCATTTCGATGAAATTTTACGATTTCAAATTAGTGTCAAAGAAACCGCATCAGAGTCTGCAATGCGCTTATGGAACCTGATCGAGCGGATACCAAAAACTGACTTACCTGAGGAAGTTATCACTGGGTTCGCTATATCAGTGCTATGCCAAAAGGATAATTTGATACGCAGAGAGTTGACAGCACATGTGATAACTACTCGTGCTCAATTATTTCGGATTCTTAATGGCATATCACATCACTTAAGCGACGGTTTGACGTCAGTGATGGAAATCAAGACCCCGATTCTAAACGACCTAGAATGACAGATTCTAGATTCCCTGGAAAGTGTCATTGGTGTGGCCTGTCAGGACATCGACAGGTTGACTGTAGGAAGCGAAAGGATGACTCCAAATCACCGAAATCCCAAGGTCCATCAAATTCTTCAAACAATCAAGACAAGCCGTCTATATCCTGCTACACGTGTGGAAAACCTGGTCACACATCTACAGCTTGCCCAGAAAAGAAGAATGGAGGGAGGTTGGAGAGGAAGGAAGTCAGCCTTTGTGATCATCGACTTTCTAGATCTACGTTGGCGACATCAGCTGGTGAGAGATTTCCATTTTTATTCGACAGTGGATCATCTTGCTCCCTTTTAACTGAAAGTTTTCGCTGTCGGTTTCCGGGTACTGTACGCAATAATCTAGTTTATCTTACTGGTATCGGAGGTGATGACGTACAATGCACTTGCCAAATTCTAAGTACTGTAAAAATTGGAGATGTCTCGGTTGACCTTATGTTTCACGTGGTTCCTGATTCAGTAATTTCTGTGCCAATTAATATAGGTAGAGATATCTTAGACAAAGGTTTTTGTGTGACAATTGATAGCGAAAATCTCTTATTTAAGACTACCAGAGAGCGAACTAACTTTTGCGAAACGAAGTCGGTAGTTTTTGATATTTCTTCAATAGATACCGACTTAGAAGGAGAAGATAAAATGTTGCTGTCAAAAATTATTTGCAAATATTCAGATTATCTCATAGACGGTATACCTACTAGGCGCGTTACTACAGGGCATATAGATCCTCATAAAATAGTTCGGAGGTCGCCTTATCGACTAGCACCTATAGAGAAGCAAATAGTTCGCGAAAAAATACAACAACTATTAGATGCTGGTATCATTCGTGAGAGTTCTTCCCCTTTTGCGAGTCCGATACTCCTTGTAAAGAAAAAGGACAATACCGATAGAATGTGCGTAGACTATCGGGAACTCAATTCCAACACACAACCCGAACACTATCCCTTGCCTCGCATCGAGGAACAGATAGACCAGCTCAGTGGCGCCAACTACTTTTCTTCATTAGATATGGCTAGCGGCTTTCACCAAATATTAATTCACCCTGATTCAATTGAGATGACTGCATTCGTGACTCCGGAGGGCCAATACGAATACCTCGCTATGCCCTTCGGTTTGCGCAACGCACCTTCTGTGTACCAGCGATGTATCACAAAAGCACTGCAACACCTTAATGACAGGCCTCTTATTTATATGGATGATGTTCTGTGCTATTCCTCCAATATTTCGCAGGGTTTAGAGCGCCTAGATGAGGCCTTAGAAGCCCTGACTGCAGCAGGCTTTTCGTTTAACCTCCAGAAGTGTAATTTCATGAAACAAAAAGTAGACTATCTAGGTTATTCTTTGCAGTCTGGTGAAATTAGACCCAATTCCCGCAAAATTCAGGCATTAGTTGAAGCACCATCACCACGTACAGCTACACAGGTACGTCAGTTTCTCGGGCTCGCGTCATATTTTAGGAAATTTATTCCCGGGTTTACAAATGTTGGTGGACCGTTGTACCCTTTGACCAAACTAAAAGGACCTATTAGTTGGACTGACAAACATGAAGATATCCGTAGAAATGTAGTTAAAATACTAACTTCAGAACCAGTTTTAACGATCTTTAATCCTGAATTACCAGTCGAGTTGCACACAGACGCGAGCGCCGAAGGTTATGGCGCAATCCTTATACAGAGAAAGGATAACTTACCCCATGTTGTGGAGTACTTTAGCCCGTATAGTCCCAGTCGCCCCCACATGGATTGCCACCAGGTGGCAATTGGGAGAAAAAAATCCCAGTTGCCACCGGGTGGCGACTGGGACCTTATTGCCCCCACTTCAAATCGCTGTACATTGCGGCGTGGATCGCCAAACCCCCTCATCGCTTTATTTCTTACGGCCGCGATGACGGGGTTGGCGGTCACATTTCCAATGTGGTTTTATTAGTAGATATGTGATATTTTTTAGGGACATACAAACAAGATTTTCTTTATTGTAGTTGCTTTTAATCACTTATTATTATTAATCATAAAAACCTGGTGTAAATTCGTATCACAGAAAATCTTAGTTTTTACAATAATTATAAGTACTAGGAACAAAAGCTAGTCATCATCAGCCACAGATAATCAATTAATATTTACAATAACTATGTTTTATCAATCAAATTACTTAAACGTAAAAATTACCTCATAATCATAAAAACTTGGTGTAAATTTGTATCACAGATAGTCAAAATATTTACAATAATCATGTTTTACAAAAAACTATCGTTACCTACGTTTCTTAAATTTTTGTAAGTATAAAAAAAGCTTAAACATATAATAGTAAAAAAAAAACTTAAAAATAACAGTCTTATTGCAAGAAAATCACAGAACAAAATATTAACAATAATCAACTTTTGCTTTTATAAAAATATTTAAAAATGTAAATAATATGTCTAAATATGAAATAAAAGATAATAATCAACTTAAAACAATAGTGAATAGGTAATCACTTTATAACAATGAACATAGGTACATTCTTAAAATCTTGTACCGAAACGTTAAATGGAAATCGTAAAATATTTTTAGTGTCTTATCGTTTCGAGAAAATGTCCCACTGTCATATCGCCTTGCACCAACTCTAGCTGAATTTCTTGTATAAATTGATCTCTAAATATTTGTTTCGCTTTTCTTTGTTTTAATGGATTTTTCTGTTTTACTGTGATACGAATTTACACCAGGTTTTTATGATTATTAATAATAAGTGATTAAAAGCAACTACAATAAAGAAAATCTTGTTTGTATGTCCCTAAAAAATATCACATATCTACTAATAAAACCACATTGGAAATGTGACCGCCAACCCCGTCATCGCGGCCGTAAGAAATATAGCGATGAGGGGGTTTGGCGATCCACGCCGCAATGTACAGCGATTTGAAGTGGGGGCAATAAGGTCCCAGTCGCCACCCGGTGGCAACTGGGATTTTTTTCTCCCAATTGCCACCTGGTGGCAATCCATGTGGGGGCGACTGGGACTATACGGTAAATCCGTATCGTTGTGAACAAGTCTTTCAAAGAGCTTTGACAAGGTCGGTAGAATCGAGATGGGTCTATATTGTTCGACGTCATGCTTTGAGCCACCTTTATGCACTGGGGTAATGTTAGCTCGCTTCCACACCACCGGGAACACACCTTCACGCAAACATCTATTAAAAAGGATATAGATGGGCTCACAAATATTATCAGCCGTAGCCTTAAAAAAGGCCGCTGGAAGACCATCAGGTCCTGCCAACCGTTTCAATTCACTGAGTATTTTCGATTTCTCGATATGCAAATTAATAACTAAGCTACCATTCTCTGCGCACTGCTGCGGCGGATCCCACGTGGCTTAAGGCAGTAAGCGTGGCATAAGTTAGTAGCTTAAGCCATCCACAGGATAGTCCGGTTAAGCAGCTGCGACCTCAATCTGAGAGTCAACTGCGAGATGCTATATAAAAATAAAAAAACTTATAGATAATATAATGAATAATATTACTCTTATATTATTATTATTGCTGTATTTTTAGTCCACGAAATTGTTCTTCTCAGGTTATCTAAACACTGCCATGTGTAATTTTTCAATATACCTATCTAGCAAATTGTAACATATGACCTTGTTTTCCTCTATAACTCATACCATTCTTCACTATGTTTCAACTTACATTACTATTAAGGTTAAGCATCGATTCAGCTGCTTCTTGAAGTGCTGGCATTACTTTTTCCGATAAAATGAGTAGGTACTTACTTAAGTTTATAGGCATTGTATGAGGATTTCCGCTCCACATGGTCTTTATTCTGGATACAGCTGTTGTTACTGCATATTTTTTTTAAATATAAATCTTACTTGTTTAAGTGGTTTATATACTCCTTACTGAAGTTTTTAGCTGTTATTCATACGTACAAATTCGATTTTCTGTTCTTCTAGAGACAGATAAATCCTGTCCACCTTTTTCGGTTTTATGTTCATTTTTTGTATTGTAATTTCAATTAATTCAACCACTAAAATAGCACACAGCTGACAGCTATCAATTTAGTACACAATTCTTGATATACAGGCTGAATTATTAGTCACCGTCCAAATTTTTTCTAGGTATTTTAGAAAAAAAAAACGATACGTTAAACTTTCATATTAAATAATTTTCTCAAAAGTATTATCCGCTCTGCAAAATTCAAAAGTCATTTATTCAAACTAGGCTGAGAATCAGCACTTTTCGAACGTCAAAATTACATAAGACAGTCCCCCAAAACACCCACCCTTCACCACTTCCTAGTGCTAAGTACCTATATAATAACTGCGTAGTATATAATAACTTTGTGCTGTGATATATCAATATTTTTATATTGAACTACAAGATACTAAAAGAAAAAACACGTATTCAATGATTTTCGCCAAAGATTAATATATCGAAATTTGGACGGTGACAAAAAATTCAGCCTGTATATCAAGAATTGTGTACTAAATTGATAAATGCAATAAATGCCCACTAAAACATTTAACATTTTAACCATAAACTCAATTATGTACACCTAGATACATATAACATTTTAACAATTACTTTCTTTATAATAATAATACATCATAGAGGAAAATACACAATCATTTTACAAACAAAATGTTATTTATTTACATTGCACAATATCGTCCGTTTTTCCTAGAGAATTGCTCCTAAAGATATGCGTTAGCAAATTTGTACAAATAAGCAGACGTGCTATTTTAGTCCTGCAGGCGCTTAGTGCTAATTCTTATTTGAAATCATTTTTTGTTTATTTATGCGTTTATCTTGGTATATTTCATTGAAAAAAATAAAGAACCCTAAAGGAACATTTATTTGGTTTATATTTTAGAACGTTCTGAGCATCCTACCAGAAACGTAAACGTATACGGCACTGCCCGGCCACAAACAAGTGCTTTTTTAACAAGATATATTTGTGGTACATTTAATCTATTAGTTGGTACTGCAAGAACAATTTAAGAGCATTTCATTGATTCGTCTATAAATTACGAAATCGACTGTAGCCGGGCTGCGTCGCAACACAGTTGCTCGAGTTCTGCCGGTACCGGGTCTCCTTTTGTAAGAACCTGTCTCTACAAACCTTCGGTACACTATAGAAACCGCAGACTGATTTAAATGTCAATTTCTAGCAATCGTTCGATCCAAGCCTTCCCGCACCAATGCCACAATTTGAGCGGTTTGTTCGGACAAAGTATCCATATTTATGGCTACGAAACTTTTCATTCACCATTGTTAATATCATGAAAAAAAAAAAAAATCAAACTTTACTCTAATAACACACGAATTTGAGACTGCATACATGTTATTTTCCCGGCTAGAATTTTATCTTTTACTGATCTCTCTCTTTGTTCTACGAGTAGTTCTATTTTTAAATTTTGTATTTTTTATGTTTGATGGAGAGTCGATATTTTCATTCAGTTAAAAAGTTTGCATACTTATCAAAAATATTAATTCGAAAGTAATCCTGAACTTTGATGCAATTTATGAGTCCGTGAGTATATTTCCATACATCAACCCCGTGTCTCCAAGCACGAGAGCGTTACAGAAAGTTTCATAGAGAAGAAACTAGTTACGAGTATGCATAGGAGGCATTAGTTCCCATAGTAGTGAATCACTCGACATCCTAAGCTGTTGCTCTTGTATTAATTACTAGCTTTTACCGGCGGCTTCGCTCGCGTGGATGTCGGAAAATGTCCCACGGCAACGTACTACGAGGGTGAATAAAAGATTTCTTGGAATCAATATTTAAAAAATGCAAAGATTTAAACAAAAATATTTATTTTTCTACATAATCTCCCTCCAATGCATTTAGAATAACGCGTTTCTAACTTCCTTATTCCTTGTGAAAAAAAAATTCTTGACTCTCGAAAAACTCTTCTACGGCAGCCATAATCGCGTCACTATCGTAAAAAAAAATCCACGAATGTCCACTTTTAATTTTGGGAATAAGTGAAAATCACTTGGGGCTAAGTCCGAAGAATATGGTGGGTGGTCAAGGAGATTGAAGCCAGCACAGCGGATTGCGTTGAGCGCAACTTCCGATCGATGAGCAGGAGCGTTATCTTGAAGAAACAACATGCCCAACGATAGTTTTCCACGACGTTTTTCTTTAATCGCTTCACGCACTTTCGGGATTAAATTTGCATAATAGGGTCCAGTAATCGTCTGGCCTTTTGGCATGTAATCAATAAAAAGGATTCCTTCACTATCCCAGAACACTGAGGTCATAACTTTGCCAGCGGTATGAGCAACTCGAAATTTCTTAATGGATGGAGAGGATGGTCGTTTCCAAGACATGCTTTGTCTCTTAGTTTCAGTATAGAAATGGTGGACCCACGTTTCATCCATGGTGACAAGGCGACGGCAAAAATTATCCGAATCACGCTGGAACATTTCGAAATTACGCTTAGAAATTTCCAAACGTCGCTTTTTGTTTTCGTCGGTTAACATTCGTAGCACCCATCTTGCCGACACTTTTTTGAACCCCTGTCAATCAATTAAAATGGATTGAACGCTACCAAATGATATCTGGATTTCAGCTATATGTTTTATAGTTTTTCTTCTGTCTTCCAAAACCAGATTCTCATCCTTTTTTAAATTTTCTTCCGTAACGGATGTTGAAGGCCCAGAACGAGGGTCATCTTTACAGCTTGATCTACCTCTTTGAAATTCAGCCACCCAGTACGCAACCGTAGAATAGGGTACAGCATCATACCCTAATGTCCGAAAAAAATTACTTCGTAGACATTTTTTTCAAACTGTGATATTTTATCACCGAACGTAACTCACTTTTATCCATAATTTTGGGTTTTTAGGAACTCGTTGCACAAAACAATTTATTACGTGCGAACGAACTGACAAAAACAAGTGACAGTTTGCATAAATACTGTGTGATTGACACTCTTTAATTTGAATATCGAACTCCTCCCAAAAAGGTTTTATATAAATGCAATTCTAAGAACTTTTTGATTCACCCTCGTACTGGGATTCAAAGTACCCGGTTTTAATTTAGGTTATAAACTATATGTATGCCAAAGGACCACGGGCAACTTTGCATGGAGTCTGGTCCCAACTCTCAACAGTGATGAAACTTATGCCACCGCGCCGAGTTTTAGCACCCAACGGCTTGGCACGCGACGATGGGAAGGGACCAGACGGAATGACCATAATCCCTTGGAAGGTAAAGGTAGTTAGGCCTTTGGTGTGGGATGCAACGTGTTTGGACACCTTTGCGCGTGCGCCATCCCGTCTTCCTAGCACGGCGGGATGTGCTGGGGCAGCTGCAGCAGGTGCGGAAAACCTCAAACGACGCAAATAGTCCAATCTAATTGGGACTTATATGTTCGAGCCGTTTGGGGTTGAAACACTAGGGCCATGGGGTCCGAGTACCCACTTCGTTTTTCGAGACATCACCAAGTGGTTGGTCGACTCTTCACGTGACCAGAAGGCTAGCCTATTTTTTGGCCAAAGAATCAGCATTGCCACACATTACATATTATTATTTTAAGTCTGTAAGTTATTAAATTGTGTAAATATTATCTTAGCAGAATGTATAAACTTACAATAATAATGTTAGTGCGCTGCATTCTACTCGCAAGCATACAAATATTACACACAAGAATAATGAAATATAATATAACAGAGCTTTTTAAATGCCGATAGGTTAAAATGTGCAACCATAAAATAAAAATACAAACACAATTATGTCAAAATTTGAAATATCACTGTCAACAATAATCCTCCATAAATTCAGTGATTGAGTAATAACATTTATTAATTAAAAATTGTTTCAGTTGTTTTTAAAAAATAACTAAATTATGATTCTTTATTTCTCGGGGAATTTTATTGTATAATATTTGAGCTATTTGAGAAATACTTTTGCGGAAAAGAGCTGTTCGACTGCGGCCAACACTGAGAATGTTGGATTCCCTTTTTCTCAAACGTGAGTTTGCGGGGATAAACCAGTTTTATTTATTTAAACTTTTCACACTTATAAAAAGTACAAAGGCGGACTTAATGCCTTAGGCATTCTCTACCAGTCAACAAAGGGTAGTGAAGAGATTAGATGGCAGGTGCTCTGTTTGAGAGGAACAAAGAAAAATCATTCTTTTATTAAAATATATCATTATAAATAATTATATTACACACACATACATACATATTTAATAAAATATATACCTATATTATATATATATATATATATTATACAAATTCAAGGGCGAGGTGTTGAGATGACTCTACTCTATTTATTTTGATAAAAAAACTGCAGTTTCCGCTTAAATGCATACCGACTGGTCGCCGTCCTGATATCAAGAGGAAGCGCATTCCATAGAAGAATGGACTGAATATGAAAGGAAGAATGAACAAAGTCAGAAGTATGAGAAGGACATAGTAGGAGAAGATTGTTAGAAGAACGCAGATTCTTAGTGAGTGACGAACATAAATATTGGAAGTGAGACATGAGATAAGAAGGAGGAGTGGGAGAGTTAAGAAGGGAGAAAAGCGTAGTCAAAGCGCGCAAACTCCTTCTTTGGCGAATGGACATCCATTTGAGCTCAGACCTATAGCTCGACACATGATCATATTTCCTGAGGTTGAATATGAACCGGATACAATTGTTGAGCAGTCTGTCGAGCTTATCCAGCAAAACCGAATTCAAGGCAAAGTAGCATACGTCACCATAGTCGATTATAGGGAAAATCAAAGTCTGCTAAGCATAGTTTTCGTCTTAGCAGGTAAAAAGTTTCTCAGACGATACAGGGATCGCAGAGTACCGTTGACCCTTTGACTAACACTAGAGACCTGGCGTTGCCAGCCAAGCGTCAAGTCAAGATGCAAACCGAGATCTTTCACAGTAGAGGTAAAGGGTATGACGTTACCATTGAAAATAAGAGGAGGAAGAGAGATAAGCGTCACCAAGCACAATGATGATTTATTTATGTAGTTAAATTATATTATTATTTAATTTACAGATACACACAAATTACATTTTTAGAAAAATCATAAAACCTATTTTAACGTATAAAATTAATCCTAACTTATATTATAAATGCGAAAGTGAGTGCTTGTTACCCTTTATCACATTTGAATGAAAGGGTTTCAGCTGTGTATACGAATATGTTGTGGTAAATTACCCTTTTCACTAAAACTCCGCTGACATACATCACACTTATAAGGGTTTTAACGAGCGTGTATTCGAATATGACTTAATAAAATATCCTTTACAATAAAACTTCGCTGAAATACATCAGACTTGTAAGGTTTTTCACCAGTGTGTGTTCAAATATGTTGTGATAAGTGATCTTTTTCACTAAAACTACATTGAGATACATCACACTTATACACCAGTGTGTTTTCGAATATGTACCGTTAAATTACACTTTAAACTAAAACGACGTTCACATACATCACACTTATAAGGTTTTTCACCTGAGTGTATACGAATATGATTTATTAAAATTTTCTTGAGAGCAAAACTACGTTGACATACATCACACTCATAAGGTTTTTCACCGGTGTGTATACGAATATGATCTGTTAAAGTTTTCATGACAGCAAAACTACGTTGACATACATCACACTTATAAGGTTTTTCACCTGAGTGTATACGAATATGATTTATTAAAATTTTCTTGAGAGCAAAACTACGTTGACATACATCACACTCATAAGGTTTTTCACCGGTGTGTATACGAATATGATTTGTTAAAGTTTTCTTGAGAGCAAAACTACGTTGACATACATCACACTTATAAGGTTTTTCACCAGTGTGTATACGAATATGTTTTAATAATCTATCCTTAAAACTAAAACTCAGCTGACATACATCACACTTATAAGGTTTTGCACCAGTGTGTATACGAATATGTCTTAATAAAGTACTCTTTACACTAAAACTACACTGGCATACATCACACTTAAAAGGTTTTTCACCGGTGTGTATACGAATATGGTTTGTTAAACTACTCGATGGACTAAAACTACTTTGACATACATCACACTTATAAGGTTTTTCACCTGTGTGTGTACGAATATGATTTATTAAATTATTCTTGAGAATAAAACTACGTTGACATACATCACACTCATAAGGTTTTTCACCGGTGTGTATACGAATATGATTTGTTAAAGTTTTCTTGAGAGCAAAACTACGTTGACATACATCACACTTATAAGGTTTTTCACCAGTGTGTACACGAACATGTAATAATAATCTATCCTTAACACTAAAACTCAGCTGACATACATCACACTTATAAGGTTTTGCACCAGTGTGTATACGACTATGTCTTAATAAACTACTCTTTACACTAAAACTACGCAAACATACATCACACTTATAAGGTTTTTCACCAGTGTGTATTCGAATATGTCTTAATAAATGAGCTTTTAAACTAAAACTACGCAAACATACATCACATTTATAAGGTTTTGCACCATTGTGTAGACGAATATGTCTTAATAAACTACTCTTTACACTAAAACTACGCTGGCATACATCACACTTAAAAGGTTTTTCACCGGTGTGTATACGAATATGGTTTGATAAAATAAACGATTGACTAAAACTACTTTGACATACATCACACTTATAAGATTTTTTACCAATTTGTGTACGAGTATGATGTATCATTTTTTTTACTGGATTAAAACTACGCTGATCACATTTGTAAGGTTCTTTTAAATAAGTGCCAGGTTTTGACGTACGTTTTTGAGTTTTCGGCATAACTTTCGCATCTGATTTGTCCTTTTTCATTTGATCGGCTGTTACTACATCTTCTAGTTTTGTTCTTCGTGTGACTAGTTTTGGTGTATTCGCGACGGTGGCTCCTGTGATAATAAATCTGGTAATTACAATGTTGGAAGAAGATTGTTTGCGTACCTTTAGATTACGAAGATTTAATTTAGAAGTAAGTATGAAAAATGAAAATGAAAATTACTTTATTGCACAATAGGTTTTGCAGTGAATACAGTAAAAAAAAAAAAGTTACACTTTACAAATGAACACTTGTATGCTACAACAATGGTGGGGGTACTGTCCTCTTAGATAGGCTATACAATAGCCTGTAGTAAAGAGAATCAGTGCCGTATCCCTCTAGGAGTGGAAAATCAGTTGCTTAGTGTTTTTGTACAATTCAATATTTTAATTATTAAGTATAGTAACGCAAAACAAAAGAAAATAAAAAGATAATAATTAATGAAAATGCTTGAAAGTATAAGTATATATTTTATATGTGTGGTATGTGAGTGGGGGTGTGGTGGGGAATGTGTGTTTGCGAGTGTCTGTATGTGTGTGAGACGTAAGTGTGTGTGTGTATGTGTGCATGTTTTGAGAATATACAGGGTGTTTGGCGCATGGACCGACACAATTATTAGGGGGATTGGGAGCGTCATTTGGGAGGTTTCACCCAAAGACCCCATGTCCTAAGTGTCACGGTTATTGAGATGTTTTTTTTTGTTTTTTTCACAAAATTACCCGAAATCTCGCCTTTAAATAGTCATTACTTTTTTGTTTATTGTTCTAATTGCACGAAATAACTTTTATTGTATTTTGCAATGTATTCTTATTCTAAATAAATAAAGAACTTTTTTAAATAAAACAATGTTCATAATTTTTGGAAAAAATCTAAAAAAATTATATCTTATTAACCGTGACACTTAGGACATGGGATCTTTGGGTG
Organism: Xanthia togata; assembly: GCA_963853775.1. Taxonomy (NCBI): domain Eukaryota; kingdom Metazoa; phylum Arthropoda; class Insecta; order Lepidoptera; family Noctuidae; genus Xanthia; species Xanthia togata. Next base: position 4,971,862 of record OY970815.1, read on the forward strand.
AAACTTCGCAAATGACCCTCTCAACTCCCCAAAAAATTGTGTCGGTCCATGCGCCAAACACCCTGTATATGTTGCGAGTAGACGGACTTATGATAGTGTAGTAAACAAGGATTCGGTTTCCTCATACGTTTTGTCTAGTAGGTAGGAGCGGACTGCTGATTTACATTCTTGAACAGATAAAGGATAAATTGAGATATTTGCATTAATTTTGTTATACAAGAAAGGGCCAAGATAGAAGAAAATTTTTTTCGTAAAAGAGTAGCGGGTCTGTGGAAGGGAACATATTAAATCTTTACGACGTATGTAAGTATATTCTCATATTGTATGTTTATATTTAAATTAATGAATAGTTTTGTTTTTATTTTAGGTATTTTATTTTCTCTTCTACGCTCACACACGTTGTCTACATCTCTTTAACTACTTTCCTGTCGCAGGTATGCTGGAAGAGATTCCTTTAGAAATAAGCATCACCTGTGTAGGTACGTATTTTTTCTTGTCTGTTTAAATGTGTGTACAAAGACGGTTAAATAAATAAATAAACTAACTAATACTTACTCTTCATCTCCCTGGCTCTTCGTTTCTTCTTAGATACTTCTTGTTCTTCTTCTACTTCAGTTTTAAACTCCATTAAAGGTAATGGTACATCTTCTTCAAAATCTGATTCAGAACGTGGTGGTGGTATATTTGCTACATCTAGACAACTATTGTTTAAATTTTCCGGTTCTTGCTCTGTAAGGAAAACAAAATAGTCAAGAGTATTTTTTTCTTTCTTTCATTAATAAGTTCGTGTAATTTCACAACTAGCTTCCGGCAGCGGCTTCGCCCGCGTGACCTATTTATTATATAATAATTATATTATTTATAAATTAATATTGCCTATGTTACTCAGTGATAATACAGGGTGGAAAGGACATCGACGCGAAAACAGCGTATAGCATTCTACAGGTGAAAGAATGTTTACAATGTGTCCAGTAGTTTTTGAGTTTATTTATTATAGCTTTTGCCCGCGGCTTCACTCGCGTGGATGTTGGAAAATGTATCAATGCAAAGTAGATACTATGGTTTAAAAATTACCCTATGTGTTAATTCAGGTTAAAAACTATATGTGTGCCAAAAAACCACGGGCAACTTTGTATGGAGTCTGGTCCCAACTCTCAACATTTTAGACCCATTTAGGAGGGCTGGAAGAGGGCGTTATCCACCCTCCGCCTACGCCCGGTGCGTCTGCTGCGGATCGGGTTAGCGGAAGCAATCTTCCGCTCCCTTTCCGCAGCCTCCTTCTGCGAAACAGTCATTTCATGTCATACCACCGCGTCCCAGGACTTCTCGCTGCTGACGATCGAGTCAACAATTTTTTTTTATTAGTGTTGAAATCCTCTTGGATTTCCTCCGCCTTGGGGAGGGCGGAGGGGTCTGTCAGACTTTTACTGACTAAAACCACCCCGGTGTTCCGTCTCACACTTGCACCGGGGATCACGGGATCTTATGCGACTTTCGCGATCCCCGGCTAGTGCCGGCCCGCCTCTGCGGGCCACCTCGAGTTTGGGGGAGTTAGGTGTTAAACTCCCTTACATCATAGAGAGGCGCGCGTGGAACACTACTTACACTACGCGCCACCATGAAGTAGGGTCTAAGCCGGGTTTACCGGGTCCTAAGGAGTAGGGGGCGACGGATTCCCCAGATCCGTCGCCCCTGGACCCATTTAGGGGGGCTGGAAGAGGGCGTTAGCCGCCCTCCGCCGACACCCGGTGCGTCTGCTGCGGATCGGGTTAGCGGAAACAATCTCCCGCTCCCTTTCCGCAGCCTCCTTCTGCGAAATAACTGTCTCGCAGAATGATACCACCGCGTCCCAGGACTCCTCGCTGCCGACCATCGAGTCGACAACAGCCGGCAGCGACAGGTCACTGCCGACACCTGAGATAAGGGCACGGTGCGGCTCCTCCCAAGCTGCACACTCTGCCAGCGTGTGCCGAGCCGTGTCCTCCCGTCAGTCGACGCAGTGTTGACACCGAGCGCCCGGCTCCCTGTTTATGCGACACAAGTACTTCCCGAAGCAACCATGCCCCGAGAGTCGTGCCTCCTCCCGAGCCAGCGCTCGAGCACTGGCCGGACCGCCCCAATGGTGACGGAGCCGGCGGTTGGGCGTGAAAGCCTGTCCCGCCATTCCGCCACCAGGCCTGCGCGAAGCTGTGACCCACGCAGCTCTAGATGACGCTGCGTCAGCCACTCGCCTCGCGTCCTCGATTCCTCGTGCCACCGATACAGTGACACGAGTACCTTCGCCTCGAAGTCCCAGGGCGGGGATCCAGCCAGTACACAAGCCGTCTCGAAGGAGATCGTGCGATACCCCCTGATGACTCTGACGGCCATCACTCGCTGTGGCTTCCACAGGACAGCGATGCTGCCGGCCGTCAGGTCAGCCGCCCAGATCGGGGCCCCATACAGGGCCATCGATCACACGATCCCCACGTAGTCCGCTACAGGCGGCGCTCGGGCCCCTCAGATTGGGAAGCAGCGTTGACAGCGCCCCAGCCGCGCCCACCAATTTGGGCGCCAGCCGCTGGAAGTGGGGGCCGAAATCCCACCGGCTGTCGAGCACCAATCCTAAGTACTTCATGGTGGACTCGACAGCGATTCTAGACCCTCCGACCACGATATGTGATCCCAGCAGCGGCGCGCGCCGGGGGCCATCAAAGACCATGGCCTCCGACTTGGTGGCCACCTCCAAGCCGAGGCGCCGTATGCGGGACACGACCTGTGACACCGCAGCCGTCGCCAGCAACGCTGCCTCCCTGTACGAGCTCCCCCGGGCCGTGAACAGCGTGTCATCCGCATAACACGTCAAATCCACGCCCGGCTGGAGCTCGCCCCTAAGCACCCAGTCGTACCCGATGTTCCACAGGAGCGGTCCCACGACCGAACCCTGTGGAACACCGCACGACATGCGGCGCTGGTTTCCGCCATCACGTTCCGTGTAGGTGACACACCTACCTGCCAAATAAGCCCCAACGATGCGGCGGAAGTACCTGATGATACCGCAGTGCCTCCCGAATGCAGCTCTGGAGCACGGTATTGAAGGCGTTAGATATGTCCAAGGACACCGCCAACATCACCCCGCCCCGGGACACCGCTTCCTCCTCCAGGACTCTCACCCGCGATATCGCGTGGATGGTGGAGCGCCCGTGCCGAAAGCCGAACTGGATCTCGGCCAGGTCAGGCCCCTCCCTGTACAAGTGACCGACGAGGCGGGCAGCGATTATACGCTCAAACATTTTACCCACCTCGTCAAGCAGCACTATCGGCCTGTACGCGGACGGCGAGTCCGCGGGGCGCTCCACCTTCTTGAGCAGGACCAGACGACCAGATTTCCACAAAGTGGGAAACTGGCCCTGCTCAAGGCACGCGGTGTAGAGTCCTCTCAGTTGGGGCTCTAGCTCCTTCAGAGCGAGGGCTAGCACTATGCCGTGTATTCTGTTGGGCCCCGGAGCCACGTTCTTGGCCCGGAGCCGCATCACGGCCACCCTCATCTGTGGGTGGTGCGACGCCGCCTCATGTCCCAGAGGTGACACAAGCAGAGCACCTTCTCATCTTCAGGCTCAGCGGCTGTGGGCAAAGCCATCGGCGGCGGAGTATGCTCCGCTCTAGCCGGGAAGAGGGCTGCGACTACCTCCTCTAGCAGCTCAGGTTGGAGACTCTCTGTGAGTGGAGGTGCCGCGGCTCGAAGTTTCCCTCGAACCGCACGATAGGAGCGCCCCCACGGATCTCCATCGAGAATCTCCAATATCTCCTCCCTGGCTCGCGTCCTCGCTTCGCCGATGGGGCCGGCTAACCTAACCTTTTTGAATGTTCCAAAACACCATATTCGCGCTCGATTTCGAGTTAGCTGCCATAGTATAAATTAAATAATATCCCAAAGCTTTCACATGGCATAAGTTTCATCACTGCTGAGAGTTGGGTCCAAAATGACGCATGGTCGTATCATCCAAATCCGTTCAGTCGTTTTTGCGCCAATCCGGAACATACATCCAGACAAATAGACAAAAATTATAAAAACTATATTTGCGGCATCACTCATACCTACACCTCGTAGCAATTAACCTAACGTTAGAGTAGGGAACTCGCGGCGGGCGGTGCGTGGAAAAGCTCGCGTACTGCATTTTTATACTCGTGATAACTTCGAAATTTAATGTCATTCGAATGAATTAAAAAGTATTTTACTGCTACATAAATACCGTATTTATTTGAATAAGAATTAATACTACGATACGAATGTAACCAACTTTTGTTTCTATTAGCGATCTAATTAAATCTTAGAACACAAAAGCTGCTATTGTGACTTAACTATGATAGTTAGATATATTCCGTCGCGGACTTTTTTGTAGGTAATAATGAGTACTCTAATCATAATTATAGTACATAATTTTTATGTATCATCAATAGTTTTCTCAGCGCACGCCAAATAATGAATTTTGTAGGCAAAATATTGCTACTTTGGGTTACATTACTGCAATTTTCTTACAGATCTCTATTTTTTTTTTTATACATTGTAGTGTTGTGATTAAAACCTCATTGTCTATGTCAAGTAGACTTTTTGTTCTTTTTAAACTGTTGTCAATAAAGTGATGTCTTAGCATGTGCAAAAATGTCCGAATAAAATTAATTTCTTTTCTCCATTTGTATATATTGAACACCCTCTCATATCAGGTTATGGGACCAGCAGACCTACTCAAGTAAGGTTTTTTGATTCATTTCGAGACAAAAGTTATTTTTAGTAAGAAGAGAAAAAAAAAAAAAAAAAAAAAAAAAAAAAAAACGATCGGCAGACCGGCACATTTTTTTTCTTTTCCATGAGTTTTTTCTATCTGGTTTAAACTAATTAAAAATGACCAGCGAAGCACATAGTTCGACAGGAATTCCAATCGAAAAGCTGCAGGGCATGGAAAATTATAATAACTGGAAATTTTCCATGAAGATGCTCCTGATGCACGAGGACCTACTTGAATGTATCGAGTCCACCGACGGAAGCAAAGATATTAGAAAGAATCAGCGCGCGCTTGCTAAAATTTGTCTATCAGTGAAAACCAATGCTTTTTCGCTTGTGCGTAACGCAAAATCAGCTTATGAAGCATGGACAAGTTTACAAAAGGCTTATGAGGACAAGGGTCTGTGCAGACGCTTAGGATTACTGCGATTGCTTTTTGGAACTAAGCTCGAAGAGAATGCTTGTAACATGGAAACTTACATTACGAAAATAACAGAAATTGCACAACAATTGAATGACATAGGTTCTCCACTAGACGATGACTTCATAGCAGTCATCATGTTGAGCGGACTGACATCCGATTACGACCCGCTCATTATGGCGTTGGAGAATTCCAGTGACAAGCTTGTAAGTGAAACAGTAAAAACGAAATTATTACAGGAGTTTTACAGAAGAGATGATAAGACAGAGACTGCATCGGCTTTGACTACCATTAAGAAGATCAAATGTTACCGATGTAAGAAACCAGGACACACAAAGAAGAATTGCCCGAAGAATGCTGCTTCTACGACTCCAGTGAGTAATGTCAAGGATAAGAAGAAGGTGTTATTGTCAGCATTGTCGGTAAATCTCAAGAAGGATGTCTGGTACGTGGACTCTGGTGCAACCAACCATATGTGCAACGACAAGAGTGTTATGTTGGAGTTCAAATCAACTAAGGACCTCTCTGTGAACATTGCAAATGGTGATCAATTATGTACTGCAGGATTAGGTAAAGTTAGAATTAAGTTAGACGGCGTTTTTAGAACAATAACTAATGTTTATTTGGTTCCTCAACTGTCAACTAACCTTTTATCAGTGAGTGAGTTAACAAGGAAAGGTTATAAAGTCAATTTTAATTCTAAAACCTGTAGAATAATGGACGGGCATGAAATCATAGCTACTGCTAGTTATGTGAATGGTATTTTTCAATTAGATTCTTTAGGGAATAGCAGCAGAGCTGATGTTGGAGTGCAGCCTCAATGCATGGTGTCTGACAGCAGCAGTAAAACACTACTGGACTGTGATGTGTCAGAGCAAGAGCAGAGCAGTTTGGTGTCACAGGAAGTATGGCATCGCAGGCTGGGGCACCTCAACGCTAGGAGCATGAATGTCATGAGACAAGGTATGGTCTTTGGTATTAAATATGATAGTACTCGTTTTCAATCATGTATTGCCTGTATTAAAGGAAAACTTACAAAATTAGCTTTTCCAAAAGTGTCTCATAGTAGGTCTAAGGAGATTTTAGGCTTAATACATACAGATTTATGTGGTCCAATGCAAAATAAGTCATTTGGTGGTGCTTGTTATTTTCTTACTTTCATTGATGACTGTTCAAGAAAAACATTTATTTATTTTTTGAAAACAAAGAGTGAAGTTTTTGAAAAGTTTAAAATATTCAAAAAGCTTGTTGAAAATGAAACTGATAAGAAAATAAAATGTATTCGTAGCGACAACGGTGGCGAATATATTAATAAAAAATTTCAGCAGTTTCTGCAACAGCAAGGAATCCGTCACCAAACGACTGTCCCGCATTGTAGTCAACAGAATGGTGTGGCAGAAAGAGCAAACCGTACCATCATGGACAAAGCTCGCTGCATGTTGGAAGATGCTGGTCTTGACAAACGTTTTTGGGCAGAGGCCGTAAACACTTCAGTGTATTTGAAGAACCGCTCACCCACAAAAGCTGTCATGGGCATGACACCACTGGAGAAATGGACTAACACAAAGACAAACGTAAGTCATCTTCGTACATTTGGTTGTTTGGCTTATGCTTTGACTTCAAATCACAAGAAACTGGATTCGAGGGCAAAGGAATATATATTTGTAGGTTACTGCAACGATACAAAGGGTTACAGACTCATTGATCCGGAGAACCCTGAGCATTGCATTAGAGCACGCCATGTGAGGTTCTTAGAAGATCGTTTCTGGAAAAAGGATCTGTCAGATGATGATGCTAACCAAGTGGTTCATGTTGTTTCGCATACAGAACAGACATGTAGATCAGACGAAAACACTGGGGATGAAAGTCCACAGGGTGTGTCTGAAAATTGTCCTTCTGATGACAGAAATAGGAACAGGGACACAGTATTTAGTATCAATGACAGTAGAATTTCATCTGAAGCAGATAACTCGTCGGATGAAACCTATATTCCAGGGAGTTCAAGTGAAGACTCGACGTCTACAGACTTCACTGATGCTGTAAATGAAGATCTTTATGCACATCTGGTAGGTCAACAGTACAGGGATCTTGGCGATCCGGAGACTGTTAACCCTTTTCTTAGCAAAAAAAAAAAATCTTAAGTAACTGTTTTTTTTTCAAATTACTCTTTGAACATAGAATGCAGGGAAAAATAATTTAAAAAAACATAGAGTTTTGTTTCTAGAGATACCTTCCGTATCCCGTGAGATACATTGCCATGTTCGTAAGGAATGACCATCTCAGGCGAATGTATCTCACGAGGCACACTGCCAAAAAGAGGTAATAATACAAATGGTATATAAAATAATTATTTTTAATTAATGAGATCACATATTTGTACTAAACAAGAAATTACTGGTGGTGAAAACTATAAAAACAATTTCTGTCAGGTACTAAGCATAATCTGACTCCACACTTAGTACATGACACAGTGGTTTGACCTTTGATACATAGTTTGCACCTGCCTTTTGTCCCAAAAGTCGCGAAATGGCCAAGTTGGTCACTGCGAATTTCTGTTGTTGGCCTTGGAGCAACCGGCGCCTTTATTAGTTTTGATGGGGTTGGACCCTTCACATTATCCGTGTGTTTCGTGGTGGTTCTGTGGCGTAATAATAAGTTTTTGGCAATGTTGTACCTGAATTTCTTCAAAGTCATTATTTTTCCATTACCAATATTTCTCCGGTACAATATCCAACTATTTGTTATACATATGTCTAACAGCTGTGATACCAATGGTAAGTACCAGCGGTGCCCCTTTAGCTCAGTTCTATAGAGAGCTATTAGCATATCAGCTAAATCAACACCGCCCATATGGGCGTTGTAATGCTTTATAATTTCCGGACATGGCACTGCTGACCTCATCTTTTTCTCCTTATCGTATCTTTGGATCGTAGATATAGGGTGGACATCTACATAGCTGCTTGCGGTAGTGACACATTTATTGTCGTACCACTTGACGACACACACTTTCTTATTATTGCACACGACTTGCGAATGAGAACCCCTTGGTTTCTTTTTCAGTGCTTAATCGGTGATGAGCTTCTTCTCAGCTCCACGTAATCTGTTTGCCCTTATAGTTCCAAGTGAAAATATACCCATCTCTTCTCGCAGGTAGTGAATCAATTCGAGGCTTGTAAAAAAGTTATCAAAATACACTACAGTACACGCTGGATCTGGTATAGTTTTACATAATGCTATCACAACTTTAGCGCCCATTCCAAAAGTAGACTCTACTGGTGAAAAATCTATTGCTCTAAAAGTATCTTCACCACCATAAATAAGAAAATCGTAAACAAAGCCCGTTACACCAGCTCTAACAAAAATCTTGTAACCCCACTTTTTAGGCTTATTTTTGACGTATTGCTTTCTTTTACCAGCTTTTTTCCCCTTATAAGGCACCATCATTTCATCTATGCTGAATTTCTTTTCATGAGGTACTTTCAAAAAGTTGGCACGTAGCATATCTGCCAAAGGTCTGATCTTGTAGTAGCGATCCCCATCATCAAGCAAATTGTTATTGAAATGGATATAACGACGTAATTGTTGAAATTTTTTGAGGGGCATGATATCTGCTATTTGACTGTATCTAAATTCTCGGGACCAATAGTCTGTATACGAAGGCATATCAATTATTCCCATGAGCAGATTTATTGCAACAAAGTCTTTTATGTCTTCGACTGTAAAATTCAATGATCTATTAGTTTGTTGAGTAGAATATAAGTTAGTTTGTTCCTTTACGTAGTTTAAAATGTCATCAGTAAAAAAGCTGGAAAAATATTGAAATGGATCTTTGAGACATGCCTCTTCTGGAAAATCATTTTTGCCTATTTCTGCTCGATGACGGAATCGTTGTCCAGTCCATCGAAAATTGAGAGGTTGCACTTTTACTCTCGCTAGCTGAGGACGACGTGCTATAACCAATCTTGGTCTAATTGCTCTGGCGCGTGTTGATGTTAAAGGAGTAGCTGGAGACTGTGGAGCTGTAGGAGTCGGAGCCTGCTGTAGAGTCGCTACAGATTGTGTCAAATTTTGCGCAGCTAGTGGAGTGAGTGGAGATGCCGGCAATGGTGACGCAGTTACCGCTTCTTGGACATCAACTATTTCATCGTCGGATAGCAGGTTGAGATTTTCCATCGACGATGGCAGTGAAGGCACTGGTGATGATTCTTCCTCTGCCCTATGTCGAATAGGAAACTGCCTGATTTCATTTTCAGACTCCGTCGACGAATCGTCATTCGACGATTTTCTGCCCGATTTTGGGATAAGCGCACAAAGCTTTCTGCCTCTTGCGAAGGATTGCTGTACTCCGCCCTAAGATAAACAAGCTTAATTAACCCTCCATGCTAAGCGAAAATCAAAACCATAAACATTCCATAAAAAGATCAGAAACCATCAACCAGATCTCAAAGACAAGAGCATACAGTATACCTACCAAGACTAAAAGTATGTACAGACCTGTTAGTAGCCATGTATAAAAACCGATTTTGTCTCGACCGGGAATCGAACCCGGAACCTTTTATGCTTTAGCTTTACCCCATCACCACATTCACCAATAAGCCACCATCAAAGTAATTAACACAAAACAATAAAATAAAAACACCATAAACGTGGCAGTGTGCACTACATGATACATTACACCAAAACATAAAAAACCAGTAAACATGGCCGTGTGCACTGCGAGATACGTAGCAATTTGGCTGTAGTTTACTAAACCAAATATACAGTTTTGCATCAAAATTCACTCAATTGACACTTATACACTAATGTACTTTATCGTGATAAGCATAATTATTATATTATTGAGTAAAAACAACAAAAAATATCAATTTTCTTACCTTTTTTGGCGGGATTGCTTTGAGCCGGTTCATCATTTTGATTGTGAATGAAAAACGGTTTTGTCAAACTAACATGACATGACGTAAATGCGTTCAGAAACAGTAACTTTCTTAAACAGTAGGAACGTTCCGTTTCAGGCAATAATATTTTTCTTGGTATGATTTTTCAAAGTTGACTGTATCTGACAGTGCACTCCGTCAAGAAAAGGGTTAAGGAAGCACTTGGTGGCAATGAAGCTAAAGAATGGAAGGAAGCCATGGAAGATGAGTATAAATCGTTTATCACCAATAAAGTCTGGCGCCTTGTGGATCTACCTAAAGATCAAAAAGCAATAAAATGCAAATGGATCTTTAAGAAAAAGAGGAATTTAGATGGCAGTCTCCTCAAATACAAGGCACGGCTGGTGGCTAAGGGATTCACTCAAAGGTATGGCATTGACTATGATGAAACTTTTTCGCCTGTCGTCCGTTACTCTACTATCCGTTTGTTGTTAGCACTAGCTGCAGAATATGATCTGGAAATAAATCACCTAGACGTCAAAACAGCCTTTTTGAATGGTGATCTTAAAGAGCATGTGCTAATAGAACAACCACAAGGTTTCGTAAAGAAAGGACAAGAACATAAGGTGTATAAGTTGGAAAAAGCCGTTTATGGATTAAAACAGGCTGCAAAGTCATGGTATGAAAAGATTAATGGAGTATTAATAAACAAACTCCATTTCAATAGGATGCCTTCAGAACCATGTGTCTATTATAAAGGACAAAAGGGGGAAATGGTTATAATTGCTCTTTATGTCGACGACATTATGTTATTTTCTTCACCAATATCCAAAGAAAGAGATATAATGAAAGAAAAACTCATGTCAGAGTTTGAGATGAAGGATTTGGGACCTGCTCATCAAATATTAGGCATGAGAGTATGCAGGAATAAGGAATCGATTACTTTAGATCAGTCACATTATATTGAAACTGTTCTACGTAAATTTAATATGACTGAATGCAAACCGTCTCCGACCCCTATGGAAGTAGGATCGAAACTGAAGAAAAGTGAAGTCAAGGATACTCGTTTCGACTACAGAAATCTCATAGGGTGCTTAATGTATATTTCAGTTTGTTCCAGACCAGATATCTCGCATGCAATAGGTGTTTTGAGCCAATTTAACGAATGTTTCGATGAAACACATTGGAAAGCTGCGAAAAGGGTCTTGCGATACCTCAAAGGTACAAGTCATTACTTTCTTAAGTATGTTAAGAGCGGATTGGTCATAAATGGCTACACGGATGCTGATTGGGCATCCAATGAGGTTGACCGTCGTTCATATACACGGTACGGTCGGTATGTATTTAAATTAGGTGATTCTATTATATCTTGGGAAAGCCGTAAGCAGAGGACTGTGGCTCTCTCGAGTACTGAAGCAGAGTACATGGCTATTTCAGATGCTTGCAAAGAAGCGTTGTTTTTACGTACTTTCTTGAATGAATGTCTTCAAGTTCATTGTAAGGTAAATTTATACAATGACAATCAGTCGGCACAAAAACTATGCTCTAACTCAATGTTTCATGCTCGTACCAAGCATATAGATATAAGACACCATTTTATAAGGGATATTGTAATTAATCAACTAATTAATGTCTGTTATATGCCTACAGGTGACATGGTAGCTGACTTGCTCACTAAACCGCTGAATAAAGAGAAACATGTTAAGTTCTGTTTGTCTCTTTTATCAGTGTAATATTGTTATTCTAATTATTACTATGTAATGTAATATTTCTCATAATATTTTAGTAATAATTAACTAGTTACATTTGTGTTTTTATAAGACAATAGTTTAAGGGGTAGTGTTGTGATTAAAACCTCATTGTCTATGTCAAGTAGACTTTTTGTTCTTTTTAAACTGTTGTCAATAAACTGATGTCTTAGCATGTGCAAAAATGTCCGAATAAAATTAATTTCTTTTCTCCATTTGTATATATTGAACACCCTCTCATATCATGTAGCTTATGTTCATCAGGGATAATGTCGGCTTCTAATGGTAAAAGATTTTTTTAAATCGGTCCAGTAGTTTCGGAGCCTATTGAATACAAACAAACAAACAATGAAAGCTTTCCTCTTTATAATATTATTATATATTATATAATATATTATAGTGTAGGTGTAGACAAACAAACATACAAAAAATCAAATCTGTCTTACTTTCCTGACGGCGGCGTAGGTGGCCGAACTGAGCCTTCGCGCTAGGCTCGATATATTTTGGCCCCACTGAAGTTTGGCATCTACTGTTATGCCCAGAACAACTGCCGAATTTAAATTTTCAAGCAACTGTTTATCTAAGACGATGTTGGGTCCTAAATTTCTAACATTTGGAAGGGCGACCTTTAAACATTTCGTTTTCTTGGCATTGAGAACTACATTATTTGTCTAAAAACCAATCAGTAACCATAGATAGAGCACTGTTTACATCCTCAAAATCTTGTCTATTCCTGTCTACTTTAAAAATAAGAGAAGTATCATCTGCAAACAGTACAACTTCACAGATACTCTTTAAATAGAATGGTAAGTCATTGATATACACTAAGAAAAAGAATGGACCCAGTATTGAGCCTTGAGGTACACCTAACTGAACTAGTAGCCCGGAAGATTTCACGCCATTCACATTTACACATTGGGACCTACTCGTATTATGTAAATAAGAATTTGTAACGTTGAGAGCTTCGTTTTGCACACCGTAATAACGCAGTTTACGCAAAAGCGTAAACATGGTCATGTCACGTCATGGTGCACGCAACCAAAGGCCAATAGCATTTTGCGAGTTCTCCCATGCGTTAAATATGTGTTTCAGCAGAGCAACACGCGCATCTGTAGTCGAACGACCCTTTGTAAAGCCATATTGTTCATTATGAAGGAGGCTATTTAAATTAAAATGTCTTAGCAACTGCTTGAGTATTAACTTTTCAAATATTATGCTAAATGCCATTTTCAAGTCATTTTTATTGCCGGATTTAAATAATGTTATGACTTTACTACTCTTCATGAGGTTAGGAAAAGTTTAAAAATCAACACATTTATTAAAAGTAACAGCTAGATAGGGGGCTACGATGTCTATTATATTGCTTAAAAGTTTAATGGAGATGCCGAAGTATTACACTTGAGTGTGTTAAAAACAAACCTTGGATAATGTTTTTAAAGGTTTTCAGTTTTAACCCTGAAAACCTTGTGATACTCCTATGGTGCTCGAAAAACTGCGAAATTCTGGCAAATGATCAGTTATTTTTTTATTATTCACTTACACTTACAAAGAAAATTTAATTTAGTTTTATGATTTTTATTTCTTTTTTGTTTTTACTTTTGACTTATGGCATTCTCTGTCAAGAAAATACTCATAATATATTTTATCAACGTACATTTTAATATCTACATATATTTAATTATCCCACACAGAAGAACAATAACCTCCTGCTTTTTTAAGGCCATTAAATAAGTTATTTATCTTTAATATATTTTAAGATATTATTTTTTTATATATTGTATGATATTATTTTTTGATAATATTGTTTAAAAGCATACCTTTACTTTGATGTTCCTCCATTGGCTCAAGAATATCGTCTAGTCCCTCACAAACAGCTGGTAATTCTTCTTTGATAGCAATGCCTTCTTGACATTCATCAACTATACTTATGTGCACTATAGGACATTTAATAAACCCACCAAATAACTCTTGGCGGTCTTGGTTTATTAAAGAATTGGGCTGTAAAAGATGAATATTGTATTAGGAAAATATGTTGGTCATCACTGTCCCACAAGCACAAGTACTTTTTTCATTATACTTGAGTCACTCAAACGAGCCTCCACAAGTGGGGATACTTAGGTAGGTTCGATGTACCCTGGAGAGTCGGCCATGCTACCAACCTCACTGACCACTGCACAAATGCTAAACATGGGCCTCGACCAAAACCCAACAGACATTACTTCAAATGTGTCAGCTTAGCATGGAAAGGAGTATGATTGGATGAAAAAAGATACAAAGAAACAATCACTGTGTAAACAGGAAGGGAATAAAAACACAAAATGTAGTACTGAAACTGAGAAGATTAAAATGGATGTTTGCCGGGAACACTGACAGGGGAGAAGAGAAATGGAACTAAACTGACCCTATGGTACCCTAGGGAGGGGAATAGACAGAAAGGGAAACCCTTGAAAAGATGGCAGGAAAGACAGACTTGGTGAGGACGGCGGGAAAGACTTGGACTAGAGAGGCAAGGAACAGGGAGAATTGGAAGGGGTGGGAGGAGGCCTTTGCCATAAGATAGAAAGTCTCAGAATTGAGATCAAACGTTATAACAAACAACTATAACTCTGAAAAAAGGCTAAAAGTAAATAAATAAAAATTACAAATGACAAAACCATACATGACATATCAAAATTATAGACTCAATAGTATGGTTGGTGTGAAATCCAGGCACAATACATATGAGCTTGAGTGGAATCACTTCCACATTGTACTGCAATTGTTGGGTGCAAAAGCAAATCAATTTCGATTCGACGATTTGCTTTTAGACCAATTAGAAATTATGAGAATAAATTGCTGTTGAAGAAGTTCTCACCTCATAATCCTCATTCATCATCTGAGCAAACAGCTCTTCAGCTTCCAGACATTTTCTCAGGAATCTATAGCATTGCTTCAGTTTACTGCAGCAGAAGAAACAAGCGAGCATCGGTCTACTGTCTTCAGTTACAAACTACAACAAAACTTGTCTTATACTATTTTGTTTTAATGAATAAAATACTTCCTATCTTACATTAAATAGTGAAGCAAGCAGTTGGTGGTCAGTAACGCCTTCTATACGCTTCATACAGAGAGCATGACCATTGATTGCCACTCTTGCTCACGGCAGACTGGTCATCACTGGCGACATAATTATATCTGGTTTCCTCACATAGTTTTCTTTCACTGATGACAGTGATTTCGATTTTCCAGTTCATATGAATTTATATCCTCGTGTAAGATTCGCATTTAAAACCTATCATACTACTTGGTAATTAAATTTTTATTTAACAACTTACTGGAATATCAGTCAGCTTCTCATAAAGTTCATGTAAGTTCCTGTTGACCACTATATACATGCGTACATTCTCCGCTAAACATATTCTACACATTGGTAGTTTTTCCATGTTTGAACTCGAAGCGTATCGCTAAAAGTTATTTAGTTCAGCTTTACATTTTATATTATTGCAAAACACTGGCGTAAAATTAACTGGCGTAGTTTGTAAATAATTATTACGATTTGTAGTATTCTTCGAATGCGAATGCTTGTAAACACACTGCCTTTGTGGACCACGGCAGCAGACAGAATTTTATTTATTAAATCTTTCTTAGACAGTTCAGGTAGTTCGTAGGATTAAGTTTATTAGTCCTTAAACACCATCCACAACATAAATATCGTTCACAGATTACTTTAAAACACCGGTAGTAAACTTTTATCAAAGAATAAAGTAACTTTTAAAAAATCAACACGAAATGTATATAAAAAAGGTCAAGGACAGTCAGTAATGACACTCAGTGTTGCAAAAGTGAGACTTCGAAAAACATGAGACTTGCCAGCAAAAAACGTCTTATTGTTACTGTAAAATTTAGACTTTGACTGGCGCACAGTAATAAAAATCACGGTCATTATCTCATTAGATAAGCAAATCAGTAATTTATAAAACCTAACCTCGTATGGTACGCACATAATCATGTTTATATTTTTTTTTTTTACTGGGACTATAGTGTATCACATTGACTTAAAAATAATATGGACTTGGCATACCTACAAGAAAAACGTGTTTATCTACACTTTACTGAGAGGATAAAATGGCGTCTACTAGGGCAGCCCATAAAGATATTTCTATGTTATAATATCTATAAAAGATTGTGAGAATGTTTTCATAATGTTACAGTACAATATTTACGGGTAAAAATACCACAAGTTTTCTAACATATGCCTTTCATTTGTTTGTTTAATTTAATTGCTTCGTCATTGTTTCGCGGCTAAACCGTAGAACTTATTTTGATGTTTCCCATTGTGATAGGTTGAAACCTGGAGGACAGATATATACTTACTGCTTTTTATCGACCTAGTATTCTGTACTTAACTGATTTCACTCCATTGTATACTATAAGCAACAAGTTCATCTCGTTGCCGATATATCTATGCATATATAAACACAGTCAACATATAGCTCATGGGAAGCGTGCGATGACGATGACGCGAGTTTCACGCTTATTGTTCACCCAAAAAGTACACATATATACCTACACAGTATACATATAGCTCTTGGAAAACGTCCGGTGAAGATGACGCGAAATCCATGATTTTTGCTCACCCAAAAAGTGCTCAATGCACCTAAAGAAGTTTTCACTTCAAGAAAACTATCGGGCAGTTGCCGGCCAGACACGACACCCGTCCGGTCGGAGGGACCTCCCTTTTCTATAGAGGATGAGTGAATTTCACCATACCTCTAAAAGGTGGTTCCGTCAATGGCCCGCAGATGGTAATTTTTAAATGAAATTTTGAAATGATTTTTATGTTAATATTATTTTATCATATTATCTTTGTGTGTCTCATTTTGATCAACATACAAATTTGAATTTCACGGATAACCAGAAAGAAAAAAGAAAAAAACCCAAACCTGGCAAGACTGATTATACACAACCCAAGGCATATAGACCCATGTGCGTTTGCACTGGCGAAACATTCACAACAAAACATGTTTATCGTTAGTTTCTGTCAAAGTTCCATACAATATTTGACAGGAACTAGAGATATAAACATGTTTTGTTGTGATGTTTCGCCAGTGCAAACGCACGGTAAGCCTCACATCCTTCTTACTGAAAACCCTAGAGAGACTCTGTGACAGGCACATCCGAGACGGACCTCTCCGGCTAAAACCACTTCATAAACAACAACAGGCGTACTCCACAGGCAAGTCAACAGAATCAGCGCTGCACAGCGTGTTCTAAGATCGAATGTGCAGTGGACCAAAAAGGCTCAGCACTGGCTGCCTTCATTGACATCGAGGGCGCCTTTGACAAAACATTTTTTTTTTTTTTTTTTTAACTATGGCATCTCGCAGGTATACCACTAAGGTATTTACTGCTTAACCGAACAATCCTGTGGCTGCCTTAAGCACTACACTCAAAGCCTCCAGCCAGGAGCAACTATTCTACATTAAAATTAGGCGAACGCTCGCTAAGGGCACCCCCTGTGGGGTACGAACCTCGGCTTAGGGCGTCGCTGAGGGGGGGACAGCAAGATGGGACAGGCTGGATCACTGATATATTATTATTAGACGGGGAATTTAAAGCTACGCGCTCAGCTGCGGCGCGGGCTGGCGCTTCATCGGACAAGGGTCGGGGGGGAGTATTATTTACTCGTGAGGGTCGCGCGCGCGGAGGACCTCGGCGGCGAGGTCGGTACGACGGGTGTCGGGTGTGTTTGTGCACTGTACTGGTGGCCCTATTGCTCTCCTGGAGGAGAGTGGTTGGATCATCTGGATCGGAGAGGACATGCCTAGGACGGCGAAATCGACTAATGCGGGAGGGGGTATAATTGGCCGCTTCAACAACCAGAGGGTTGCGGTGATTGGCGGCGGAATCAAAATGACGCTTTGCAATGCGTTTTAGGAACTGATGGATAGTGGGGATTTTGAGATCTAGGTGGAGGTTAATATTCCTGACATACCAGGGAGCGCCCGTGGCTCTTCTAAGAAATCTGTTCTGGATCACCTGCATCTTATGGATGTTTCTGGGGGATGTGTGTGCAAAGACTACACCCGCATAGGTCATGATGGGGCGGATGCACGCTGTGTAGATGCGCAATTTGCACTTGAGTGACAATTTGCTGCGTGCATTAACGATGTAGTAAAGTCTACTGAGAGCGAAGGCGGCCCGCGAGCGAACCGACCTTATGTGCTCTGTAAAGTTGAGGTAATGATCGAGGATGACTCCCAAGTACTTGGCTTGCTTCTCCCAGGGGATAGGCTTGCCTAACAAGGTGAGTGGACGGGGAATGTGAGGGGGTCTAGATCGCGGTTTTATGAATAAAACCGCCTGACTTTTGTCGGGGTTCACCTCGATTCTCCATTTCTTAAACCAGGCGCCAAGGTTATTGACAGCCCGTTGTAAGAGAAGGTGGATCTGAGTCTGCGAATAGCCCCTGCAATATATGGCCGTGCCATCTGCGAACAGAGCCAACTGCGCCGTATTGCTTTTGGGGATGTCGCTAGTGAAGAGCGAGAACATGAGCGGGGCGAGCACGGAGCCTTGAGGGACTCCGGCGCGGATTTGGCGGGGAGAGGATAGGGCTCCCTCGATGCGATAGCGGAAAGTGCGATTCGACAAGTAGTCCCGTAAGATGAGCACGAGACGATCGGGCACTCCGAGTTTGTAGAGCTTAAAGATTAAGCCGTTGTGCCAGACCTTGTCGAATGCTTTCGCTATGTCGAAGAAGACCGCACCTGTCGACATGCCACGGTAGAAGCCGCCGCCGATGAATTCGACGATACGGTGGACCTGATGCACGCTAGAGTGCTGGGCTCTAAAGCCGAACTGTTCGTTGGGGATGAGGCCTTTGGTTTCAGCGTAGTCCCTGAGACGCTTATAAATAAGCCTCTCATAGATTTTGCCTAATACCTTGAGCAGACTGATGGGGCGGTAACTGGAGGGTTCGGTTTTGGGCTTGCCAGGCTTGGGGATACCTATCACTATGGCTTCTTTCCACGCTTGGGGGAAGATATTGTTGCTTAGAGCACCATTGAAGATGGTGGTCAGTAGCATAATAAGGTGGGCGGGGAAGAGTTGGATCACCCTATTGGTGATTCCATCTGAGCCGGGGGCTTTACGGATGTGGAGACCTTTGATGATGTCATGCACTTCGTCTGGAGTGACGGGAGGCAGAGGACTTTCGGGGTCTTCGACGGGGGGCAGTGAAGCTTTACGTTCGACTTCAGCGTCTACCTCTGAGAGGTGAGCTTGGTCTACTGGTAGGGAGCTGGGAGAGCATTGAGCCTCGAGACTGTCGGCTAGGCATTCCGCTTTATCGATGTCGTCGAAGGCTATGGTTTTGTCGGGGCGTACTAGGGGGGGCATGGCAGCTATCTGCTTGGATTTGAGTTTTCTCTGGAGTTCCCAGAAGGCCTGATGGGTGGGCTGTAACTCGCTCAGCATCTTATCCCAGCTCGCGTCACGCAGCTCCGCCATGCGTGTCCTTACAGATCTCTGCAAGTAGCGCATGTGTGCTTTGTTGGCGGGACAGGGAAAGTTGCTGTATGCACGGGTGGCCGCGTTCTTCTCGGTCAACAGAGCACGCGCATCGTCCGGGAGTTTCAAGTAGCAGTTATCCGCTTCAGGAACCTCCCTTGAACTGTCGTTCAGGACGGTTTGCACATGGTCAGTGAGCGAGTCGATCGCAGCCGTCGTGTCCGCGATTGAATCGAAAACGTTTGGGATGGAGTCCAATTGGGGGGATGTGTTGGTTTTCAGCTTATCGCCTACTTGCCTCCAGTCCGTCACCCTTTTGGTGGCTGGGGGTTGGTTGGGGTCAGAGGGACCTATGCGGGGAGCCAGTCGTACGACTACTGGTCGGTGGTCCGAGGTAAGCTCGTGGACCGTTTCTATTGAGTCTAATCTTAGGTTGACGTTCTTAAGGAGCGCCACGTCAAGAATGTCGGGGGCATGACTAATTTGGTGGGGATAGTGGGTTGGAGTCATCGGAGCGATGACGTCAAAGTTTTGAGCGAAGGAGAGATTGTACAATTGATGCCCTCTGGAGTTGGTAAGGGAGCTATTCCAGGAGGGGTGTTTAGCGTTGAGATCGCCTGCTATGATAACAGAGTCACTCATGCCAAATAGGATTTTTAGGTCGTCCGCAATGGGTTGGAATCCCCCTGCGGAGTTGGGAGGGATGTAGGCCGATACTACGGTGACCGGCTGATGGCCAGTCATAGCTAGTCGGCAGATGGAGACTTCTAATTGTGCTAGCGGGGGAGGGTCAATGGGGATGCAGTACAGCTCCTTTTTATAATAAATTAGTGTGCCGCCCAAGTGGGCACGCGACCTATCGTTACGGATTACACGGTAATTAGCAATGGCTGGATTACGGTGACTGGGTTTTAGGAAGGTTTCCTGTAAGAGGAATAAGTCAATTCGATGATCACG
Source organism: Xanthia togata (assembly GCA_963853775.1). NCBI lineage: Eukaryota > Metazoa > Arthropoda > Insecta > Lepidoptera > Noctuidae > Xanthia > Xanthia togata. Next base: position 4,992,115 of record OY970815.1, read on the forward strand.
GAGGAACTCCGTTATTTCATCTCGTTGACCATGGATGCCGTTTGCGTTGAAGACGCCGAGGTTGAGGGATCTGGGTTTAAATCTACTTAAGGCCGTGTTATTCATGATGATGAGATAACAGAGAGGGCTTGGGTGATGTCCTGGTTCGCGACTAATACGGCCAGGAGAGATTGGATGTCGCCGCTTTGCTTTGCGGCGACGATATCGCTTGCCATTTGAGCCGCCCGGGGCGTGCTGAATATGGCGAATGCGCTGGCAATGATGTTTATGTTTTGCGCAGCGATGTTATAATTGATCGCGGGGTGCGGTGCTTGAGGAGCACGTACGGGTTTCGAGGCGGGCGCTATGGGTGCGGGGGGAGCGTAAGGCGTGGTAGGCGCGGAGGGCGCGGGGGGCGCGGCGGGCGCGGTGGGCGCGACGGGCGCGGTGGGTGGGGTGGCCGCTGAGGGCGGAGGGACACGGTTACGCGGATCCATGAGAGAGTACATGGGGGTTTGAGGGAGCGGGGGCCTCGCGGTGGCAATGGCTGGAAAAGCCTGCTGGTGGTGGAGTTGAGTCCAGGGGCTAGGTCTCTGAGGACTTAGCCGCTGGGGGATTTGGGAGGAGGGAATGAGGAATTCCCTCTGTTTTGTCTGCCGAGCGTCGAGACGCTGGGTCAGTTTGCCTGGGTTCGACTTTGGTGCCTTAGGGCATCCGCGGTAATTGGCAGTATGCCCTATATTCCCGCATAGCACGCAGCTAGGTGGGCTATCGCAGAGATTGCGATCTTTTGGCCGTGAGCAATCCGAAGTGCCGTGGTCGCCCAGGCACTTGACGCACCTGGGTTTGGCATGGCAGTTCTTCTGCGCATGGCCGTACAGCTGGCAATTATGGCATTGCCCTATGGCGCTGTTTTTCCAGGGCTTCTCAATGGTGAAGCCCATTAGGTTGCAGATCGTCTTGACGTTGAAAATGGGGTGATGCCCCTCGGTCGGGGAGCACACGACTAAGATCATGTCGTATGCTTCTCTACCGCGCGAACGGTGCATACGGTGCACTTCATCGACTGGTATCCTTTGCGACTGAAGGTCTGCTAGGATGTCGGATGGGGAGATTTCCTTGGGGATCTTCTTGATCACCACACGGATCTGTCTGTCTTCTGGGAGGGAGTAGGTGTGGAATGACACACCTCTCGCTTGCAGAAGGGTATTCAAGTCCCTATAGTCGCGGGACGTCGCGAGTGTGACTTTTATACCCTGTTGGGTCGATCTGGCGTTGGTGTAGTTGATCCTCTGCTCAACACACCATTTGGAGATGGCCGTCCACTTCTCCTTGTCTTGGATGAAGACAGGGGGAGGGGGCGCGACCTTCTTGGTACCGGGGGGGTTTTTGGCGGGGGCATCCTGCGCGGAGGATGGCGTACTCGCGATCGGGCGGGGGGTGGGGGGGGAAACTACGGGGGATCCTACGGGGAGGGGGGTGGGTGAGGGTGGGGGAGCATCCCTGTCTACATAGTGGGTAGGCGGGCTATCATCGATGGCGACTACTTTGGACGCCTGAGAGGAGCTCTGCTTCTTCATCTTCCTCTTACCGGAGGTGACAGCTGTGAAGCCGTCATCGTCCGACTGCGAGCTTGAAGAAGAGGCATGCTCTTCGTTATCGGAGGGGAAGGGAGTGGGGGCGCGCTTTGAGGAAGCGGGCTCGCTAGTATCCATCATGGTAGATGGACCTGATTGCGATGCTGCGAGTGCATCGCTAAAGGTATCTAGTTGATCTGAAGGATCGGGGGGAAGATGCTTCTCAGCAATCGACTCGACCACTGGACCGAATTTACTGCTGAGGGACGGCTCGATCTTAAGGATCTCGCTCATAGCTTGTAGGAGGATCATATTATCTCTCCTGAGGGTATCTAACTGGTCACTAAAGGACCTGAGTTGGGCCTCCATCTTAAGGAGGCTCATTTTAACAAAGATTTAATAAAAAGAGATTTTTAAAGCTCCTAATGGCCCTAATCCTATCTCCCCGGGCGGACTACCGGGGATGTGTGAAACCCTCCCTGCCGGGTATAGGCAGGGAGGTTGAGTACTTAAAGTGAGCCCTAAGCTTGCTTTTGCCCGTTGCCTGTCTTATTGTGCAACGGGGTCCTGACCAGTCTAGTGTGAAGGGTGTAGACACACCCAACCACTCTAGGTGTGTAGCTGTGGAAGCAAAACTGTCACCAATGCCGACTAGGAGACCCCCCAAGGCCGAACACTGGGACCCGTCCAATTTTTGACAAAACAATGTTCAACAATTTATATATGGTCCTCGACAGAAACAGCCACAGACTACATAGGGATACTGGGAACAGCGTAGACTCGACTCTGAGTGGCTGGATATTAAAAAGTACTCTGTGGTGGCTGGATCACCAACATGCTCAAACTAAAGTAAGGCCGGTTACATTTGACGTCTGTCAGTAGAATGGTTTATTAATGAAAGCAAATCGTAAAATTACTCGTATCGGTCATTATTAGATACAATAAATATGTAATATGTAATCGTCTTTTCAATTACATGTTTTTTAAGTTAATGTGCTAAATAGCTACGCGCAACGACACGCTAATTTGAGCGCGCTAACAAGCGTTCCGTATTAACGTGGGCACCATAACGTTGTGTCTTAAATCGTCATAGATGACGTCATGACATACGCCATCTTGCGATAACGCGGACCATGCCTTTTACCAATTTCACCGTAAGCGCTGTCAAAAATGATTGTTGTGCTGTTTTGTTTTGACTCGCATCTTATCTTTAAACTAACGTGGCATTTTCGAAATTGTGTTTCTGACTACCTAACCAAAGAAGAAGAAGAAATGTATGGTATTTATTAAACAAAGAAAATTTTGACGTTGAGCGAGTACTGTCAGCGCGTTCACGAGCGTTCCGAATTGTTGACAGCCCTCTGCTGTCATACTCGTGTATCTTAATTAAATCGGAACGCCAATTATTTATCGATGTCAGCGCTGTGAGCGATTATATTGTAATTCGTTCGGAAAGCGGCCGTAGTCTGTGCTCTACTGCTCTAGCATTTCGTGTTGTTTTTGTTTGTGTTTCTCTTTGATGAAAGTTTACTACCGGTGTTTTAAAGTAATCCGTGAACGATATTTATGTTGTAGATGGTGTGTAAGGACTAATAAACTTATTCCCTGTGCTTATTCCTACGAACTACCAGAACTGTCTAAGAAAGATTTAATAAATAATTCGTCTGCTGCCGTGGTCCACCAAGGCAGTGTACAGTGCAGGGCATTGCACAGTTATTTACAAGCTTTTATTCGCATTCGAAGAGTTCTACAAATCGTAATAATTCTTTAGTTAACTGTACGCCAGTGTTTTGCAATAATATAAATGTAAAGCTGAACTAAATAACTTTTAGAGATACGTTTCGAGTTCAAAGATGGAAAAACTACCAATGTGTAGAATATGTTTAGCGGAGAGTGTACGCATGTATAAAGTGGTCAACAGGAACTTACATGACCTATATGAGAAGCTGACTGATATTCCAGTAAGTTGTTAATAAGAATTACCAAGTAGTATGATAGGATTTAAATGCGAATCTTACACGAGGATATAAATTAATATGAACTGGAAAATCGAAATCACTGTCATCAGTGAAAGAAAACTATGTGAGGAAACCGGATATAATTATGTCACCAGTCATGACCAGTCTGCCGTGAGCAAGAGTGGCAATCAATGGTCATGCTCTCTGTATGAGGCGTATAGAAGGCATTACTGACCACCAACTGCTTGCTTCACAATTAAATGTAAGGTTGGAAGTATTTTATTCTTAAAAACAAAGTAGTGTAAGAAGTTTTGTTGCAGTTTGTAACTGAAGACAGTCGACCGATGCTTGCTTGTTTCTTCTGCTGCACTAAACTAAAGCAATGCTATAGATTAATGAGAAAATGTCTGGAAGCTGAAGAGCTGTTCGCTCAGATGATGAATGAGGATTATGAGGTGAGGACTTCTTCAACAGCAATTTATTCTCTTAATTTCTAATTGTAGGGTCCAAAAGCAAATCCGCTACTGTTGGTCTCAAATTAGACCAACAGTGGCGGATTTGCTTTTGCACCCAACAATTGCAGTACAATATAGAAGTGATTCCTTTCAAGCTCATATGTATTGTGACTGGATCTCACACCAACCATACTATTGTATGCTTTTGTAAAATGTAATTTTTATTTATTTAATTATAGCCTTTTTTCAGTTTTACTTGTTTATTAACATTTGATCTCAGTTCTGAGACTGTCTGTCCTTTGGAAAGGCCTCCTCCCACCCCTTGCATTTCTCCCTGTTCCTTGCCTATCTAGTCCATGTCTTTCCCGCCATCCTCACCAAGTCATCCTGCCATCTTTTCAAGGGTTTCCCTTTCTGTCTCTTCCCCTCCCTAGGGTACCATAGGGTCAGTTTAGTTCCATTTCTCTTCTCCCCTGTCAGTGTTCCCGGCAAACATCCTTTTTAATCTTCTCAGTTTCAGTACTACATTTTGTGTTTTTATTCCCTTCCTGTTTACACAGTGATTGTTTCTTTGTATCTTTTTTCATCCAATTATAATCCTTTCCATGCTAAGCTGACACATTTGAAGTAATGTCTGTTGGGTTTTGGTCGAGGCCCATGTTTAGCATTTGTGCAGTGGTCAGTGAGGTTGGTAGCATGGCCGACTCTCCAGGGTACATCGAACCTTCCTAAGTATCCCCACTTGTGGAGGCTCGTTTGAGTAACTTAAGTATAATGAAAAAAGTGATTGTGCTTGTGGGACTGACACCAACCAACATATTTTCCTAATACAATATTCATCTTTTACAGCCCAATTCTTTAATAAACCAGGACCGCCAAGAGTTATTTGGTGTGTTTATTAAATGTCCTATAGTGCACATAAGTATAGCTGATGAATGTGAAACAGAAAGCATTGCTATCAAAGAAGAATTACCAGCTGTTTGTGAGGGACTAGATGATATTATTGAACCAATGGAGGAACATCAAAGTGAAGGTATGCTTTTAAACAATATTATCAAAAAATAATATATTAAAGATATAACCTATTTAATGGCCTTCACAAAAGCAGGAGGTTATTCGTTCGTCTGTGTTGGATGATTAAATATAGATATTAAAATGTGTAATGGTCCTGGGTTCGATTCCCGGGTCGGGCAAAGTGTTATTGGGTTTTTCTATCTGAAATTTCTCAGTAGCAGCCCAGAGTCTGGATTTGTGCCTGGTTGATGGCAATAGGCTCGCCCCCTATTACATGGGACTTAAACATAACTGGCGAAATGTGGGTGTACCTACTACAGGTACACCTCTGCACAACCCTTCGGGGAAACAAGGCGTGATGTTATGTTATATTAAAATGTACATTGATAAAATAAATTATGAGTATGCCATAAGTCAAAAGTAAAAACAAAAAGGAAATAAAAATCATAAAAATTCTTTTGAATTAAATTGTCTTTTGGAACAATATTGCCAGAATTTCGCAGTTTTTCGATCACCATGGGAGTAGCACAAGGCTTTCAGGGTTAAAACTGAAAACCTTTAAAACCATTATCCAAGGTTTATTTTTAACACACTCAAATCTAAAACTTGGGGCATCTCCATTAAACTTTTAAGTAATATAATAGACAACGTAGCCCCCTATCTAGCTGTTACTTTTAATAAATGTGTTCATTAAGATACTTTTCCTAACCTCATGAAGGGTAGTAAAGTCATAACATTATTTAAATCAGGCAATAAAAATGACATGAAAATGGCATTTAGCATAATATTTGAAAAGTTAATACTCAAGCAGTTGCTAAGACATTTTAATTTAAATAGCCTCCTTCATAATGAACAATATGGCTTTACAAAGGGTCGTTCGACTACAGATGCGCGTGTTGCTCTGCTGAAACACATATTTAACGCATGGGAGAACTCGCAAAATGCTATTGGCCTTTGGTTGCGTGCACCATGACGTGACATGACCATGTTTACGCTTTTGCGTAAACTGCGTTATTACGATGTGCAAAACGAAGCTCTCAACGTTACAAATTCTTATTTACATAATACGAGTAGGTCCCAATGTGTAAATGTGAATGGCGTGAAATGTTCCGGGCTACTAGTTCAGTTAGGTGCACCTCAAAGCTCAATACTGGGTCCATTATTTTTCTTAGTGTATATCAATGACTTACCAATCTATTTAAAGAGTATCTGTGAAGTTGTACTGTTTGCAGATGATACTTCTCTTATTTTTAAAGTAAACAGGAATAGACAAGATTTTGAGGATGTAAACAGTGCTCTATCTATGGTTACGCATTGGTTTTTAGACAAATAATGTAGTTCTCAATGCCAAGAAAACGAAATGTGTAAAGGTCGCCCTTCCAAATGTTAAAAATCTAGGACCCAACAGGGTCCTTGATAAAGAGTTGCTTGAAACTGTAAACTCGGCAGTTTTTCTGGGCATAACAGTAGATGCCAAACTTCAGTGGGGCCAAAATATATCGAGCCTAGCGGGAAGGCTCAGGGGCCTTATTATGAAGTATTAATGCCATCATTATTCCACTGCGAAAAAAGGATGGTGCTAGCGGCCTTGTATAGCTCCGTCTCTCACTCACACTGGAATAATGATGGAATTATTACTTCATAATATGGCCCCTGTTCGGCCGCCTACGCCGCCGTCAGGAAAGTAAGACAGATTTGATTTTTTGTATGTTTGTTTGTCTACACTATAATATACAGGGTGAAATTGAATTCATGGGCAATCTCTTAATGGGTCATTGTACTCATCATTATAAACAACTTTCACTATGTGACCAACCCTAAAATCGCGAAAAAAAATCTGCTGCTCCCTACATTTTGACGAGCTATGCGAACATAAATGTAGGAAAACGCTGTTTTTTTTTTTACGATTTCAGGGTTGGTCCCATAGTGAAAATTGTTCATAATGATGAGTACAATGACCCCTTAAGAGATTGCCCATGAATTCAATTTCACCCTGTATATACAGAGTTGATATGACAGAAGGGCATTAAATTACACAACGTATACTATACGTATTTAGTATAAATTCGATACGGTATAAAAATAAAAAGCATAAAAAATGAGTTGTTTTTTTTTTCATACAAACTAAATAGCTTACAAATCAGAGTAAAACGCAACCATCCTGTGTAAATAAATTTAACTGACCTTAGATACCTAGGTAACACAGCGGCAACGTCGCGCGCGCGCCGGACCGCGGCGTGTGTTATCACGTGTCAAGGCGGCCGACCGGGGCGGTGGCGCGAGGCGGCTTAGGCCACCGCTCGGCTTTTATGATAGGTACGGTTTTGAAGTAAGTACGCACACAACAACAATCACAACAAAAACTCCATTCACATGAATGCAAAAATTATACCGTATGATAATTAACTCACTGTTCGTTGCTAAGCACTTTAATTTGTAAAATGCTAAAATAATCCTATTTTTTAGTTCTACAATTGTATTTTAATTACACACACACAACCAAAGTTTAATTACGTGTCCTATCACAATAAAAAACAGTCAATCACAAAAAAACACTAACACTAAATAATAATAATCCGATGTTACGAGTGTCCTGTCACAATATAAAAAGAAATATTGTCTTAAACTTATTTAGTGTCCTATCACAATAACAAAACAAAATCAATTGTCTGCGCGCGTAAGCGGCGCAAGAGCTTCCGTGTTACGTAACTACGTTTCGAGAGGATAGCGTCGGGCGGCGCACTAAAAAGTATTCTGTGCGGCGCACTGACTGAGGCCCCTCTGCCCCCACTTACTTACCGATCGCACAAGGATCTAGGATGCGTTAGCAACAGACTGACCTATTTCTATTTCTTTTACGCGCGGGATGTTTTGCTATGATTCTCTCTCTCTGGTTTTCTTTGGTTATTTTTTTAGCGAAAAATATTTCGTTGTACTTGTGACTTGCGTCAGAGCGGCAACAACGCATCGTAGGCTAAACTCAGATTTATCGTTTTAAGGTGGATGACCTATGCGTATAGACATAATCAGCTGTTAGGGAAGATACATCGTGTTCAAACGGGGCAAAAACTTAAAAAATCATTTGCGGCTAAACTACTGCTCCTATTTAATTGATTTTTGGTACAGAGCTTGAAAATGGTACCTATTGTCGCCAAGTATCTTTAAATGACGAATATCTGAATCTAAAACACGTATGTCTAAAAATTAGGCCTAGGTACATATGATTTAGATCCAACGACCGCTGTAATTATGTAAACTGATTTTCACTAAATAACCGATACTGAATTATCATCGCAATGATATTGGGGGGTGTTCCCCCAGAGTGGCCTCCAACCTCCCCTTATAGCCACCCCAAGCCTCGCGTCTGAATACTGGCCTGATTTGGTATCATTTCTGAATCTGATCGCTGTTAAAACAATACACACACACGACATCATTGTAAATCAATATAAACTGAATATCTGGTAAATCTGAAGACACATGCACTGAGAAAGTAACAAGTTCGCTCACCAATATGCTGCTAGCTCCGACCATCAGGCCCAAGTGCCGGGCGTGCGCGCGCGCTGTCTATCACCGCGCGCCATCCCCTCTTTCTCCCGCCTCACGGCACGTCTTAACTATTAATTATCTGTACCTATGGCTATATTACTTCGCATTCGCGACACTCCCGCCCAAGGGAATAGATAATTGAAAAATATGATCTATTGAAATAACTGTTTAATCAAGATCATAATAGGATTACCACTGCCGGTCTATTCTGTAATAATCTCACGGCGCAAACCTAGGTGAAGTGAGCTGTCATTCCACCTGCTACTAGAGACTGACAGCTCACTCCGAGCTCACCCCACCCAAGCTCTCACGGTGAGACGGTTACAGAATAGCACTGCTGATACATTTTCAGTGATGACTGAGTTCTGCAGTGCTATTCTGTAACCATCTCACCGTGAAAACATAGGTGAAGTGAGCTCGGAGTGAGCTGTCAGTCTCTAGCAGCAGGTGGAATGACAGCTCACTTCACGTTCACTTCACCCAAGTTTTCACCGTGAGATTATTACAGAATAGATCGGCTGATTACTATTTCACCATCATTCAACTGATAACAAATGACTATTGTCCACTTTTAAATCAACACTGATTTGACTGATTATCTAAACAATCCGCTCATCAACTGGGATTTCCACTGTTTAACTGTCTCTTTTGCCTTGGCTGCTGATGCTGTGACTGTTGGTCTACTGGTGTCTGGTACTAACTGAATTATGGGTGCATGATTGATAATCGCTTCATCGTCTTGAGTACTACGACACTCTTGGTTAAAAGTGACTGGATGGTCGCCTTGTACTGATTGTTCCTTCTGAAAATCTTCAGAATGTAGACTGATTCTGACTGGTGAAATATTTTGCTCTGGGGACGATCCTGTACTTTGATTGTCAATCTATAACGGGAACAGATGGCCTACTAAACGCGTCAGTGTTTCACCTGGTGATAATTTAACTTTGGCTACTCTAATCTGCTCATCCGATCCTTTAATCAACTCTGCTATTTTGCCAACTTTCCAATGTGCCCTAATACTATCTGACTTCATTTGAACTGTCTCTGCTAACTCTGCTGGCCTATTAACAACGACTCGAGGTTGTTTGTGTTTGTCACTTCGTTCACGGAGGCAAGTCAAGTATTGATTAGTAAACATTTTGGCGAATTCTGAGATGATGACTTGACCACGTTTCCATCCGTCAACCAGATTCGTCTTGGTTACTGTAGCTTGGTTCTAAGAAGTCTCGATCTGCAACTTCAGTGGTCAAAGTTTCGCCCGTATGTAGGAAATCTGAAGCAGTCAATATGTGCTCTAACTCCGCACCTACAGTAGTCAGAGGCCTTGTATTAATTTATTGCCTCAAGTTCTTTCATTACTGTGCTTAAATGGTTATGGTTTTTGAGATGTTTGTCTAAAGTTCTCTGCATACTATGCTTGACTAAACCTACTAGTCGTTCATAAAATCCTCCGAACAATGGAGCCAACTTTGGGATAAATTTTGCACCGCAAGTGATTCTGAATGCAATAATCTGAAGTTAGCACTTCTGCTGTAAGCTTAAATTTTACAGCATTGTCTGACTCAAATAATTGAGGTAAACCTCTTAAAGCAACGAATCTCCTAATGGCTAGTAAACATTATTTTGTTGTTAAATCTTTAACGACCTTCAAATGCCCATAATGTTAGGCATGTAAACAGGCATACCCTGTGTTTTTTTTTTACTACCCTCATCCACTAGCAGTGGAACGAAATCCAAGCCCGTAAAGGTGAACGGAAGAGTAAGGTTGACTCTTTCTGCTGGAAGATCAGGCATGAGTAGTAATTTAAATGGACCGCCACCGTATTTTATACACTGTGGACACTTTCTGATGACTCTTTGAACTGTTGACCGTCCATGTGGCACCCAAAACTTTTGTCGTAATAGAACTAAGGTATGAAAGACCTGATAATATTTCTGATGCAGTTCTGTTATAATTTTGTGCGTAAAATCTGAATATTTTGGAAGTCTGTTTTCTCTTTTTGATTGTGACAAATTCGTGAATCTGAATCTACCTTTACACCTAATAAGTCCTTCCCCGTCTTTATATAATTTCAGTGATCTCGATAAGTTGGTTATGATACCCTCAACTTCCTTAGGAAAATGTTTAGCCTGAAAATATCTAGTCTTGGTCTGTTATTATCTGATATTGGATTCGAAAGACCCTCCCCGGCAATTGAAATTATTATTATTATGGGCTGCAGGCCACTTATGTGAATTACTCGTTAAAAAGTCAGGTCCTATGAGCCATCAATTATAGCAATCTATCAGTTCCGTCCTAGTGTCTATATCAGATGGATTTAATTCAGTTGGCACATATCTGATTTGTAAAATCTTGTTCTGTTTTATTTAATTGATTTTGCGTGCCACCAATGGCGGAAGTAATTTATCTGATTTGAGCCAACATAGTACTATTTGATTATCAGTCCACAAAAATTGTGCTTTGAAAAAATTCTTACATAACCTATAAGTCTACCTCCGATAAGTACTCCCAACAATTCTAATCTTGGAATCTGTACCGTAAGTCATTTTGGTCCTGTGCGTTAAGGAAACTCAAGATACGCACTATTGGGATTTTCGTATGCTAGGTATGCGCACGGTGAAGTCAGTGTTGCGTGCAGCTGGCGCACTGAAACTACTCTATCCTGATGAGTTTGAGGATCTGATTCTACTGCACTCCATCAAAGACGTCAACCTGCCTAAGTTCTTGGAGATGATGTGCCACTATTTATGGTAAGCCTAATTTAAGGTTTATATTTCTTTTGAAACTGATTTCAATAAAACTTAAGCGCACGTTTCAGCATTTTTCTGTATCTCCGATGCTAAACTGCGTTCGCAATTTATTTGCCAAACACGTAAAAAAACGCAAGTTTTACGCCAGTAGCACACTTGCGCCGCGAAACCATAGCAGCGAAACCGCAGTAGTTCAATTCAACTGGCTCGCGTCATGTTCCGCTACTCGAGTTCCATAAACATGACTTTGACCAACTTTGAATTTGACCATCGTCATCACTGACTCACTTTGAGTGACTCTGACTTTAACTGACTCTGACTTTGACTGACTCTGACTCTGACTTTGACGGACTCTGACTCTGACTTTGACGGACTCTGACTTTGACGGACTCTGACTTTGACTGACTCTGACTTTGACTAACTCTGACTTTGACTGACTGACTTTGACTGACTTTGACTGACTCTGACTGACTCTGACTAACTCTGACCGACTCTGACTGAGTCTGACTGAGTCTGACTGACTCTGACTGAGTCTGACTGACTCTGACCGACTCTGACTGACTGACTCTGACTGACTCTGACTGACTTTGACTGACTGACTGACTCTGACTGACTCTGACCGACTCTGACTGACTCTGACTGACTTTGACTGACTCTGACTGACTCTGACTATGACTGAGTTACATCCCCATGTACATCTTGTAGACCTAACTGTAAGAAATCTTTCTCGACATCTGCAACTATTCCTATAGGGTGTTCTCTAAAGTGAATCCTGTAAGATCCTCTAACGTAAGCGGACCTCTATACAGGCATTCGTTTAAACTATGACTGTCTGTAGTTTTAACCGAGTCGTCATAAACAATACGGAGCTTTTTGGTCTTATCACGACCACGAACACAATGGTGAGGAAGATAGTGAACTGGATGATTCTGAGCAATCTTTGGACCTGGTACAATCTCAATTATCTTGTGTCTGTAGCTGTTCCTGAATGACCTCGCTGGTCGTATGCCTATAAATCTGATTTATCCAATTTTTTCATTAAACTATTGAGCCGACCTCAAGCTAAACCTAGATTATTAGGAAAATTTGGGGGTAATTCAGTCCATAGCCATTGAATGTGGTATCTGTTGTTTCGGTAATGAACTGTTTCATTAAACTGCTTAATCGCTTCTTCATCGCGAGTGGTTTTTGGAGAATCTGTGATCCCTATTGATTCAAGGTCCCATAACTGTTTAACATCATCTAGTTTTAGGGGGAGATCGGGTCCGTTTAATTCAGTATCAAATGACCCATCTGATTGAAAGCAAGTCAACACCGTTAACTGATCGTAAGTATCAAAGTTCTCACTAATTCTTCCAGACCTCATCCAACTAAAATCTCAATTAATTAAGAACAAATCCTGAGCGACCGATATCCTTTCTTGTGTCATGAATGTGTGGCAATAATAGTTTCCAACCAAAATATCTATCCCATTGCCACAAGACCCATCATCAGCACATCGATTTTTAATTCCGATTCTGTTTGAATCATAAAAAGGTTGGTGCCTTTATATTCTGAGTAATAAGAGGCACCACACTTGCATGAACAAGACAAGTAATTCCTGTTCAAGACGCAACACTAAACTGTACTATAGGACCCTTAATAAGTGACAAACTAATTTGCTTAGTAGTAGGCAGCCCAATTAAATTCGTACTATGCTCTGTTATATATGACCACAATTGAGCAACATCCTACACAACACCTTAATTTTAGCTTCCAAACCACCTACAATTACCAGGGCCGTCCGCAACAGCGCAGCGCCACTTGCACTATCAGCATGCAAGGTATCAGTTGGTACGGATTTCACTGGCTGTGTCAGCTCAGCTGGACACAATGCTCGATTGTGATCACCGACCCCACCACAATGTCGACATTTCTGCCTGTCACGGCAACTGCTAGCCCCATGGCCCTCACCGAAACAATTACAACAACGGCCTCCCCAATTGAACCTTTCCCTTGACGATATGATATACTCTAAGAACTTTCTAATATTATCAATAGACTCATCATGGTCAGTTAGTTATATTCATCCTTAATTCGTAATTCCTCGGGGAACTTTTCTAAAATCATTACTCTAAGATGATTGTGATTTACATCTTCGGCTAAAGAACTTAATACTCTAAGATGTCTCTTAATTTCTTTCAGAACATGCCTGCAATCTTTAACCTGACTGGATCCGCTGATTGAATTCTATAAAGTGCACTACATAATTAGCATCAATAATTACGCTCGGTTTGCCGTACCGTTCCTTTAATGTGTCGACAGCAATACGATAGTTTTTCTCTGTTGTGTCCAACCCATCCATTGCCTGTTTCGCGTCACCTTCAAGAACCGATTGAAGGTACAACAGTTTATCGAAATCATTAATATAATTTCTCTTATCAACGTTCCATGAAAACTGATCCCAAAATTGGTACCACTTTAGAACTTCACCATCAAACTTGCTTAACTCTATTATTGGTAACTTACTAACTGGGTTAACATTGTTTTCATTATTTGTAAAAACATGTGCGCGGTTTCGATTATTCTGTAAGGGGACGGGGAGCTCGGCTCGAAACTGGAATTCGAGATGTGCGCAAAATTCGTTAGGAATATTGCTATCTCTGTTTGACAAAAGAAGGCGGGGCGGACACGCTGCGTAGCCGTGTGTGTTTGTGTGAGTGGATAGATACTATAGCTTTTATTAGCAGTACTTGCCGTTCATTCATAACGAGTCGACAGCGTTTATATTTATTATTAGTAAGTAGGTATGTTCATTATTTGTTTTATTTTTGTTGACTTCTTTGGGGAATCGTTAGTGAATGTACAGACTAGTAATGGGTTTTTTGGAAATTTCTTTACCATGCCGATATCTCAACATAATGGGGATATCTCGACTAATCTCGAGATCTAGGATTTGTAGAGCAAACCTATCTAGTAGATACGTCATATTTTACACGTTATACGTATCGAGCGTGGCCTTGGGGGCAAATCCCGACAAACGGTGCTAGAGTTGTCACACACGTCACGTAAATATAAATTATTGGGATATTTATTATTATTGTCTTTATTTATTTTAATCTGTTTATGTTTATTTATTTCCTTCAGGGTTGTCTCATATTTAAAAAAACTAAGGCTTTTTTGTCTTATTTCAGTAAGTACCTATTCCTTTTTACTGAACTTCAAATATTGTTATTACTAATGAATAATGAATACAAGTCAAATAATAAAAGTGTTATGCAAAGTACCTATTAGTAAAACACAAATATTCCAATTAGGTTTACGCAATGTCCGTAAATTCAGATAAATAACAGCGTTCCCAGCTCAGAATAATAAAAAACAAGGATTTTGAATTACCATTTATTTAGTTATATCATGTATGAGTCTAAACGTAATAAATTCGTGTAGGGTGACCATAATATTAGCGACCTCGTTCCAATTACAAAAAATACAATTATGATAATCAGAATACATAGTGTGCACGATACACACTAAATACGCTGATTTATAAGATTTGCTTGTTACCATAGGTTATCTGCAGACTCTAAATAAAAAAAACCCACATAGTTCTCACATTCACAACATAATGTACTGCGTTGTGAAATAAATAAACACACTAAATTCTGTCTCTGATAGGCAGATTTCTAGGCAAACGGGGATCTATTAATTCAGGCAATATACATTTGAAATAAAATTCTTCTAATTTTATGACTATAGAATTCCAGATTACGTTGTCTTTTTCAATTTTTTCATATGCCAGTCCTTTTGGCGTCATTCCTTGATAAATACAAATCCGTTTCCTAGTTACAATTCGCCATCTTAGATCTTGCCTATATTTTACCCTAATTTGGTAATACACGATCAATCGGAATTTGAATCGTTTTAAAACAAATTGCTAATCTATTGCTTCATAAGTTCGAAAAAAAAATCTGCTCAAAAACGCAAATATTTTGAGCAGATTTTTTATCTGTTCAAAAACGTAATTTAACGCAATGCAACAAAATTAATGCATTGCGTTATTTCATAGCATCGGACAGCAAAATAAAAAATGGCCTCCTGACCGATTTCTGTCACCACGGCCAATCTCAACTTAGAGTAAGTAACATGTATGGTGTGATATCATGTTCACAAAAATATTTTATTTTTATTTTAATTCAGTACCTACGTGATAATAAAGTGTAAATAATTATGAGGTATTTTTATATAGGTACCTACTCTAAAATTCACAATCAGTTTTGACTACGCTCGATTACTCACCTCAAAGATCGCTTATTTTCTTTATTTTTGGTTACGTATTTCCGTCTGCGAACTGATGGCCATAAGCGTGTTTTAGTTGATCGCCGTGGCTCTGTAAATATTTATGCAGTTTATAATGAAGTTGATTTACCAGTTCTTCTTGTCGACACGAGCTGTATACGAATAGCTCCTGTCGTTTTAAAAATATTAGCCAGTTAGTTATCAAGTTATTGTTGGAGCTGCCACCCCAAGGTAACGGACACCAAAGTCCAGATAAAAATCGCATAACTATTAAATAAACTAGAACGACTTTGAACTTTTCATTGTAGTTTAATCAATGTTTTATGTAATAGGAATTTCATAAAAAATTCCGAGCAAAAACCGGACCGAGGCCATAAAGCCGCACTTGTCCATAAAAATCCGGTTGTATGGTCACCCTACCCCGAGTACGCTGGATAAACATCACAGTACAAGTGGCCTTTTCTGATTTGTCGGTGCAGCAGCGGTGCGATATTAGCATGCTGGGATACCGAAAACATACCGCGTCGCCTGCACTTACGTAGTAGGTACATGTCGGTAAAAAGTTATGCAGAGCTACTTGTGCCGTTGCATTCTGCCGAGTCACAAGTGTAACAAGCTAAAGTATCTTCATCACTCGAACTAGAAGACGACATTATTTCGCGACGGCTAAGCGGCGCTGCATAATTTTTTACCGACATGTGCGTAAGTGCAGGCGACGCGGTATATTTTCGGCATCCGAACATGCTGATTCCGCACAGCTGCTGCGCCAACAAATCAGCAAAGGCCCTAGAGCGAGCAATGTTCTCAGTAGTGTCCTTGAGATAATTATAATTACGCCCGCTCTGTCACAAAAGTAAAGAATCGGAACAGTGACATGACAAAGCTTCATACAAGTGCGCTATGATACGTAGGTAGAGGTACACTACTACAACCATCACGTGGCGGCTTCGTCGCGTAGGTACGTAGAGTAACTAGCTTATACCGGCTCGGCCAATACTCACGCTAAGGCTCAATTTACATTGCCACGGAACGGAATAAAAGCGAGTTTTTGTCACGAAATTGGGTCAAAGTATAATGAACTTTATGTCAATTGTATAACGTACAAACTACAAAATACTCACTGAGGCCACAGCTGACACTCTTTAGACACATAAGTAGGTAGGTACTTATCGAATAATATTAGTAATGAAACGGATTACGGATATCTACTCGTTTGTCCGTAGGTATACAGATGTAAATACACTTCAATTTAGATCTAAATGTTATCTAAATATAGGTAGGTAAATACTCATTTATACAAAATATAGGTACTTAGGTACTATCGAAAAACTTCATATCTAAGCAGTTTGAAAACAAAATCCCGTGAACACAACGACTACATCTATTCCCGCCCCGGTTGTATAGCGGCCGAGCGCTGCAAGCCAAAATAGTCCTTATGGTGTATATTATGAACTTCTTCGATGGTACCTACTAGTATAAAACTCGAGCCAAGAAAACAACGTCTTTGTTTTCTTGGGCTGGGTTTAAAATAATTGTAACAATTAGTAGCTAAAAAATAGTAGATAGGTACTCGTAATTTATAAAGTTATAATATCATTGAGTAATACTTACTGTGAGATATATCCCAACGTTCAGAGTCCATGTCTTCAACCAAATCAAAATCGAACCTAAATAATATTCCAGGTCCGTAAACAAAACAAAGGTCGTAAAATGTAAGTTACTCGATACCAAATCAAAATCCAAGTTCATAGCATAGGTCAATAGTGTCAGAAATATTACAATTTAGCAAACAAATAAGTACGCACGCACAGCAGTGTAAAGTAATTGTCTAACACTGACAACAACAACAAACACCTGATGAAATATCCTGAACGAACCCCACCCAACCCCCGGCGCCCGGCGCGTGTTCAAGTACGTTGCGTTAGTGTGAGCACACACGGCTACCGTGAGCATAACGACCACCCATGCACACATTGACAATCGCTTGACGCGATAGCACTACTAGCCATTGAAAATGTATGATAAATTTGGATGTGTTCCGTAATACCCAAAATGATGAATGAAAACTTAATGTTTTTCCTTTTTTTTTTCGATAATTTGTAATTTGACAATATAAGCTATGCCTATGCTGAAACAATATAACAAATATTGTTGTTTATAATACAGAAAAAACAATATGAAAACATGTCATTTACGCAGTAAAAATTTGCGAAATTCAATTCACTTAAACTTCTTTTTAGGTAAGGTTTTTGAAAAAAAAAAGACGTACAAGCCTAGATAAATACTGTCTAAATCCGAATATCAATATAATATGGTAGAAATATGCTCAAATTGTAAATGATTTGGGTATTACGTTTGTATGGACAATTCATGCGTCGCCCCGCTCTTAATATTTACATCTATATCTGCTATAACTCTTCGGCTTGAATCTGTGTGGACGTATACTGACTAATTTCCTCAACGTTGATTTATTTTATCTAACAAACAAACATCTCATTTATACCTTTTAGTTTAGCACCGATTAGTTCTAATCCTATAAAGTTGGGATTTTCTTCTGATATCTTCGTTATATGACACCGAGCAGAGCTTATGTTTGATTGGAGGGATTTATAAATAATTTTTAAACGAGATCGGGTAGCGGCTTCCATTATAAATAAAGTACTAGCTATGTAATATCAAAGTCTTGGACCGTTTTCTTAGAAAATGAATATTGCGAGTATCTAAAACAATATAGCTTGGTATGAGATTCTAATGAAATGCAATAAACCAACTAACTGCACACATCAAACCAAAGAAGTAAATTAAATCCATCAAACACTATTATAACTATAAGTTAAAGACCATTAAACTGTATCTGAAAACATTTTAATTGGTTCACTAATTAAACTATTAGGTACTTAGTAGGAATACTCCTCTGATTACTAAGATTTTATATCAAACGAGACTTCATTCGTGCATTATCGTGCAATCGGATTTACTAAATAAATGTTTGTTCTAGTCGTGACTCAATACTGACCAGCGCGCATATAATATTGTTTCTTGGAATCGACTTGATGCAGGGTAGGCTGGTACCCTAGGCCTAGTGCAGGCTGTGTAACCTGACTATTAACTACGTTGATGTCAAACTTTGCTAATAAACCTTACCCTAAAACCCAAAGCTCCAATCCAACTGTTTTAGGTAAGTAGGTCATTATACTTAAACTTTTGTACACCAATAATGTAGGTATCTAAGAAAACAGTCATAAACTTCATAATAATATCATGGAACTAAATTACTAAACACTCATAATAGTTTTAGAACATTATGGGCTGGTGTTTTGTTGATACCTGAATGTTCCGATTCAATTATTTGGCAGATAATTTCACACAAACTGTTCCATTTTTAAATTTACCTTGCGGGTATAGTGGCTATTCGGACACCATGTAAAACTGACCTACTTCTTTTAAGTGCAGAATACAATTTCCATCTACCTGCATTATTTTATTTTTAGAACTGAGCAAAGCATTATTTTTAAACCATAATAATGAGATCCCAGCATCTCCACCATGTCGCCAAGTATCTTTAAATGACGAATATCTGAATCTAAAACACGTATGTCTAAAAATTAGGCCTAGGTACGATATGATTTAGATCCAACGACCGCTGTAATTATGTAAACTGATTTTCACTAAATAACCGATACTGAATTATCATCGCAATGATATTGGGGGTGTTCCCCCAGAGTGGCCTCCAACCTCCCCTTATAGCCACCCCAAGCCTCGCGTCTGAATACTGGCCTGATTTGGTATCATTTCTGAATCTGATCGCTGTTAAAACAATACACACACACGACATCATTGTAAATCAATATAAACTGAATATCTGGTAAATCTGAAGACACATGCACTGAGAAAGTAACAAGTTCGCTCACCAATATGCTGCTAGCTCCGACCATCAGGCCCAAGTGCCGGGCGTGCGCGCGCGCTGTCTATCACCGCGCGCCATCCCCTCTTTCTCCCGCCTCACGGCACGTCTTAACTATTAATTATCTGTACCTATGGCTATATTACTTCGCATTCGCGACACCTATTATAGGCAGTTTAAAGGAAAGCCCCTCTGTCGTATCAACTTTGTATATATATATACTACGTGGAGCAGGACGCTTGACATTTCTTAAAACCACGTAAAGAGTGTCATGTTCTTTACCCGTATACAAAAAATCAATCAAATCCAATGAATACTTTAGCCACAGGAAATTATTTTTCATTTTCTTATTTTTCAACATGATGTAGATCTGAGTCCGTAATAATAGGTAAACATTGTAAGGTCAAGAACCTGTGCAAAACGTACGATTCTATCCTCTACGTCTCAATATGCTTGAGAGACAGAGAAAGGTGTCATACGATTCCACTCTGACGCGCCCCGCCCAGTCCCACAAAATAATACTACAATTAGAAAGAAAAAGAAATATTACTTACGCAAATTATGCATTAGTGGTGCATAGACAATTGCGAGTGTGTGTGTGAGCGGAATTTTTTCAGCAAAAAGTCTCGGGACTCGTTCAGTGTCAGTGCAGCGGCTCCCTTTGAGGAGCGCACACCGCTACTTTGTTTATTACGAGACGAGCCGCGCGCGCATTGTCGTGATTTTGTGAAAAAAAAATAGTTGTTATTTGTGATTAAAGACGATTTAGTGTGACTTATTGTTCAGTGTTAGTTAATTAGGTATCGATGTCGCTTGTGCATAATGAACCACAAAAATACACTTAGTATGCAAATAAATCTTTGACTTTGACTTTGACTTTGAACAACGGTGGAAACCTTGAAAATTTAAAAAATTGACTATTGATGTAAATTCTGATTGTGATGTGATATTATGTGATTAATTATTCAATCAGTGATCTTTTAATTAACAACGCGCAACTTAGTGAGTTTATGCCGCTAATTTGTTGTTCTCCGACTAAACTACCTACCCACGTCCACCTACACCCCGCACCGCAGCGCAGGCGCCGCCCCCCGCCGCGACCCGCATCGGGCCGCGCAACAGGTTAGTGACTTTTCGTAGATAAAGCGTGTTTACTTTTTATGCAGTTGATTCTGCTATTTATTTTGTTTGAAAATTGCAATTTTTCAATTTTCCATTAACTACTAATCTTCGTCTTTTAAAATGTTTCTATGGACTAGTACTGTGCTTGTTTTAATTTAATGTCGTAAGTCCAGATCCACATTGTATATAATATTATAAAGAGGAAAGCTTTGATTGTTTGTTTGTTTGTATTGAATAGGCTCCGAAACTACTGGACCGATTTGAAAAATTCTTTTACCATTAGAAGCCGACATTATCCCTGATGAACAAAAGCTACAATTTATTTAAAAAAATAGAGATCTGTAAGAAAATTGCAGTAATGTAACCCAAAGTAGCAATATTTTGCCTATAAAATTCATTATTGGGCGTGCGCTGAGAAAACTATAAATGATACATAAAAATTTGAACCCTGTGCTTGTAAAATTAAGGTTTGATCTTTAACACGTAACGATCTGCGTGTCTGTATTATTATTGTATTTGTTCATCAAGCCGTCGAGCACTTGTCTGATAAGCTCATATAAATTGAATAAACCTTATTGTTAAAGTCAGAGGGTCCAAATTCGTTTGTTTTGAGGGTGGGTCAAATAATGTTGACAACAGATATATATATATATATATACTCTAATAATATATATATATATATATGATTAGAGTACTCATTATTACCTACAAAAAAGTCCACGACGGAATATATCCAACTATGATAGTTAAGTCACAATAGCAGCTTTTGTGTTCTAAAATTTAATTAGTACGCCAGTAACAAAAGATGGTTACATTCGTATCGTAGTATTAATTTTTATTCAAATAAATAGGGTAGGGTATGTAGCAGTAACATACTTTTTAATTCATTCGAATCGGACATTCAATTTCGAAGTTATCACGAGTATAAAAATCCAGTACGCGAGCTTTTCGACGCGCCCGCCGCGAGTTCCCTACGTTAGTTCCCTAGGTTAGGTTAATTGCTACGAGGTGTAGGTATGAGTGATGCCGCAAATATAGTTTTTATAATTTTTGTCTATTTGTCTGGATGTATGTTCCGGATTGGCGCAAAAACGACTGAACGGATTTGGATGATACGACCATGCGTCATTTTAGACCCAACTCTCAGCAGTGATGAAACTTATGCCATGTGAAAGCTTTGGGATATTATTTAATTTATACTATGGCAGCTAACTCGAAATCGAGCGCGAATATGGTGTTTTGGAACATTAAAAAAGGTTAGGTTAGGTTTGGTTAGCCGGCGTTGCTGGCGACCCGCATACGGTGCCTAGGCTTGGAGGTGGCCCTCAATAAGTCGGAGGCCATAGTTTTTCATGGCTCCCGGAGCGCGCCGCCGTTGGGATCACATATCGTGGTCGGGGGGTCTAGAATTGCTGTCGAGTCCACCATGAAGTACTTAGGGTTGGTGCTCGACAGCCGGTGGGATTTCGGCCCCCACTTCCAGCGGCTGGCGCCCAAATTGTTGGGCGCGGCTGAGGCGCTGTCAACGCTGCTTCCCAATCTGGGGGGCCCTAGCGCCGCCTGTAGGCGGCTCTACGTGGGGATCGTGCGATCGATGGCCCTGTATGGGGCCCCGATCTGGGCGGCTGACCTGACGGCCGGCAGCATCGCTGTTCTGCGGAAGCCGCAGCGAGCGATGGCCGTCAGAGTCATCAGAGGGTATCGCACGATCTCCTACGAGGCGGCTTGTGTACTGGCCGGATCCCCGCCCTGGGACCTCGAGGCGAAGGTACTCGCGTCACTGTATCGGTGGCGCGAGGAATCGAGGGCGCGAGGCGAGCGGCTGACGCAGCGACATATGGAGCTGCGTCGGTCACAGCTTCACGTAGCTTTGGTGGTGGAATGGCGGGACAGGCTTTCACGCCCAACCGCCGGCCCCGTCACTATCGGGGCGGTCCGGCCAGTGCTTGAGCGCTGGCTCGGGAAGAGGCACGGCTCCCTGTCGTTTCGGGTGACGCAGGTGCTCTCGGGGCATGGTTGCTTCGGGAAGTACCTGTGTCGCATAAACAGGGAGCCGGAGGCTCGGTGTCACCACTGCGTCGACTGTCGGGAAGACACGGCTCGGCACACGCTGGCAGAGTGTGTTGCTTGGGAGGAGCCGCGCCGTGCCCTCATCTCAGGTGTCGGCAGTGACCTGTCGCTGCCGGTCGTTGTCGACTCGATGGTCGGCAGTGAGGAGTCCTGGGATGCGGTGGTATCCTTCTGCGAATTTACTGTTTCGCAGAAGGATGCGGAAAGGGAGCGGGAGATTGCTTCCGCTAACCCGATCCGCAGCAGACGCACCGGGCGTCGGCGGAGGGCGGATAAAGCCCTCTTCCAGCCCCCCTAAATGGGTCCAGGGAAGACGGATCTAGGGAAATCCATCGCCCCCTACTCCTTAGGACCTGAGATGGCGGCGCGTAGTCGGCGGAGAATGGATAACGCCCTTTTCCAGACCTCCTAAATGGGTCTAAAATGTTGAGAGTTGGGACCAGACTCCATACAACGTTGCCCGTGGTTTTTTGGCACACATATAGTTTTTAACCTGAATTAACACATAGGGTAATTTTTAACCCAGTAGTATGTACGTTGCCTAGGGACATTTTCCAACATCCACGCGAGTGAAGCCGCGGGCAAAAGCTATAATGAATAAACTCAAAAACTACTGGACACATTGTAAACATTCTTTCACCTGTAGAATGCTATATTATCACAGAGTAACATAGGCAATATTAATTTATAAATAATATAATTATTATATAATAAATAGGTCACGCGGGCGAAGCCGCTGCCGGAAGCTAGTTGTGAAATTACACAAACTTATTAATGAAAAAAAAAAAAGAAATACTCTTGACTATTTTGTTTTCCTTACAGAGCAAGAACCGGAAAATTTAAACAATAGTTGTCTAGATGTAGCAAATATACCACCACCGCGTTCTGAATCAGATTTTGAAGATGATGTACCATTACCTTTAATGGAGTTTAAAACTGAAGTAGAAGATGAACAAGAAGTATCTAAGAAGAAACGAAGAGCCAGGGAGATGAAGAGTAAGTATTAGTTCGTTAATTTATTTATTTAACCGTCTATGTACACATTTAAACAGACAAGAGAACAGGAATAGAAAAATACGTACCTACAAAGGTGATGCTTATTTCTAAAGACATCTCTTCCAGCATACCTGCGACAGGAAAGTACTTAAAGAGATGTAGACAACGTGTGTGAGCGTAGAAGGGAAAATAAACACCTTAAAATAAAAAAAACTTAACTATTCACTAATTTAAATACAAACATACAATATGAGAATATACTTACATACTTACTTCTAAATTAAATCTTCTTATTCTAAAGGTAAGCAAACAATCTTCTTCCAACATTGTACTTACTAAATCTATAATCACAGGGGCCACCGTTGCGAAGACCCCAAAACTAGACATACGAAGAACAAAACTAGAAGATGCAGTAACAGCCGATCAAATGAAAAAGGACAAATCAGATGCGAAAGTTGTCCCGAAAACTCAAAAACGTACGTTGAAACCTGGCACTTATTTAAAAGAACCTTACAAATGTGATCAGCGTAGTTTTAATCCAGTAAAAAAAATGATACATCATACTCGTACACAAATTGGTAAAAAATCTTATAAGTGTGATGTATGTCAAAGTAGTTTTAGCCAATCGTTTATTTTATCAAACCATATTCGTATACACACCGGTGAAAAACCTTTTAAGTGTGATGTATGCCAGCGTAGTTTTAGTGTAAAGAGTAATTTATTAAGACATATTCGAATACACACGAGTGAAAAACCTTACAAGTGTGATGTATGTCAACGTAGTTTTAATCTCAACAGTAATTTAAAAAGACATATTCGTGTACACACTGGTGAAAAACCTTATAAATGTGATGTATGTTGGCGTAGTTTTAGTTTAAAAGCTCATTTATTAAGACATATTCGAATATACACTGGTGAAAAACCTTATAAGAGTGGTGTATGTCAACCTAGTTTTAGTCCCAAGAATAATTTAACAAAACATATTCGTGTAGACACTGGTGAAAAACCTTACAAATGTGATCAGCTTAGTTTTAATCCCGTAAAAAAAATGATAGAACATACTCGTACACAAATTGGAAAAAAAACTTATAATTGTGATGTATGTCAAAGTAGTTTTAGTCAATCGAGTAGTTTAACAAACCATATTCGTATACACACCGGTGAAAAACCTTATAAGTGTGATGTATGTCAGCGTAGTTTTAGAGTAAAGGTTCATCTAGTTAGACATATTCGATTACACACTGGTGAAAAACCTTATAAGTGTGATGTCTGTCAGCGTAGTTTTAGTCAAAAGGATTATTTAAAAAAACATAGTCGAACACACACTGGTGAAAAACCTTTTAAGTGTGATGTATGCCAGCGTAGTTTTAGTGTTAAGAGAAGTTTATTAAGACATATTCGTATACACACTGGTGCAACACCTTATAAGTGTGATGTATGTTAGGAGTTTTAGTGTAAAGGATAGATTATTAATACATGTTCGTGTACACTAGTAAAAATCCTTTTAAGTGTGATGTATGTCAACGTAGTTTTGCTCTCAAGAAAACTTTGATAAATCATATTCGTATACACACTGGTGAAAAACCTTTTAAGTACGTATGTCAACGTAGTTTTGCTTTCAAGAAAATTTTAATAAATCATATTCGTATACACACAGGTGAAAAACCTTATAAGTGTGATGTATGTGAACATCGTTTTAGTGTAAAGTGGAGTTTAACATAATATACTCGAATACACACTCGTGTATAAGTGTGATGTATCTCAATGTAGTTTTAGTGAAGAATATCACTTATCACAACATATTTGTACACACACTGGTGAAAAACCTTACAAGTCTAATGTGTTTCAGCGAAGTTTTATTGTAAAGGGTAGTTTATTAAGTCATATTCGAATACACGCTCGTGAAAAACCTTATAAGTGTGATGTATGTCAGCGGAGTTTTAGTGAAAAGGGTAATTTAACACAACATATTCGCAGTGGCGTGCATTTCATAAAGACAGAAAGACACTGCCTACCCTACCTAACTCAGTATAATCTTGTTCTGATATCTATTTTTTTTTTCTACGAGTACGACGAGTACCTACTTACTAACAATAAACAAAAAAATCATAGTCGCTCCAAGCAAGCTTGTTCAGTATTGTGGCATTGCGCGGCACTAGCGCCGCTACGGCTACGCTGAGTACCAGGAGTGCCTCGGGAAAGACAGAAACTATTCGGGACTAAATGTTTATAAGTGTGCTCTCGTGGTCATGCGGAATGAATGGGTTTGCGTTCCTATAAATACGTGGCACACAATGTCACAATAACGCACACAACCGTACAGAATAGACAGTGCCTTTTTTACAGTACGACAAATTACGAAATTATCCGATGTTTTCCGAACCGAAATTGGCTACACAAAAATATTTTAAAAAGTAGTATTGTTTCATTTATCATCATAACTTACGCTATTTCTTTTTTGTATTATATTTTGCACTGTCTCCTAGTTTGTGACATAATAGCCATATTGATTGTTTTATTCGTTTTGATTTGTTTTGAGAGCCATATTATTTTGTATTTAAGAGTTTAACGTCGATAATAGTATGAAAAATACTCGACATCTGTCAATGTCACGGTTAACAATTGGCTCTGTAATAAATAACTTAAAAATAGTAATCCTGTTTTAAAATCTACAAAACTGTGCTGGTTCAACCTGTTAACGAGCAATAATTGCAAGTGAATATTTGCAGCAGCAGGTTATCTCGTCTGTGTGAACGAACCGGTGAATTCGATACCGGTGACTGTTGGTGAATTTGGTCTGTAAACAGGGTGAAACTTCTGAACTGTGCATGGAAAAGGATTCATTCACTCAGGAAATACAAATGTGAGTGTAAATTTGTTCATATAATAGTGATAGAAGTGTTAAAGAATAACCATATTATTGAAAAGCGGTTGAAAGTCATAAATAAAATAAAAAAATATTTACCAAATCAATCAACAATGGGAATGAAATCAAATGATAAAATACTTACCAACCCTCTTGATATAGCAGAGGCATTTAACAATTATTTTGCGGATCAAGTCAAATCAATTAATAGTTCAAATAATAATAATAAATTACCAATAAATACTCCGTATATTCGTCCATGTTTATGAAACCTACAATACCACAAAATATTCATAAAATTATTATTTCTTTAAAGAATACTCCCAGCACTGGATATGATGGTATTAGCACAAACATTATTAAAACAGTATAGTCTACAATAATTGCACCCGTCCTTAGTCACCTGATCAATATGTGCTTAGCTTGAAGAATGTTGTTTACTGTTTACTATGAGGTATAAATATAAACTGATCGAAGAACTATAATATTCGTTATCACTAGATGTCGTGGCGAGCGGGGTCAGGGCTTCGCCCCTCGCCCGCGGAGGCTCAACAGTGGCCCGCTACTACGGGCCCGCTCACTTTGTTCGGCTAGTGCGCCTGTAGCATTTGGCGTAGCGAGCTACGCCTGTGTGAATGGTTGCTATGAATATTTCTGTATGCGCGTCGCGACGTTATTTCATATAGCGTCGCTTTCTTCACGACACTTCGGCGGTCTGTTCCCGTCGAGTGAGACCTCCAGTTACCTGAGAGAGGAGGCTCGACGAAAACGACCAGCGACGAAGGTGCCGACTCGACGCACCTACAGGTAGATCCAGATATGTAGTTTACCCTCGCCCCGCTTACAGATCTAGATCGTTTACGGATTGAGGGATAAACAGTCGTGTTTGTGTGAGCGGCTTGTGTTGTTGTGTAACACCGCTCAGTATCAACGTGCGTCGCGGCCCGCGTCGCGCCTGCACGTGTTATGTTGGATGCATGTGTAGTTAAGGTTGTCTGTATTTAGTTACGTGATATGCCTATATTAACTTAGAACACACCACGCAACAGATGTATGTGTACATCTGTAGAGTCTTATTATTTCGAGTAAGCTGCGTGTAACCTGGGTGCGGCTTACTCGAAGCGTCATGTCCGGTGCGATGGGGTCAGTTGTCCGCTACCAGGTCGCGGGGCAGGGGTCTCGCGTCAGGTGGGCGCGCGTGCAATGGCGCTATCTGCTTGACATGCGTCCAAGCAGATGCGTCGGCACGCGCGAACATGACCTTCGCGAGTCGCCCTACAAACTCGTCCAGGCTCTCAATCCCGAGGGCCCGGTGGAGTACATCGTTCGTGCAACAATGGTCCGCAGCGCAAGGTTTTCTTGCGCGCGGAGCGTCTTGCGGCTCGACTCCTTTGTGAGGGCGAACCACGCTGGGGCGGCGTACGTGAAGATTGGGCGTATGTACGTTTTGTACACGCCCAACTTGACGCGCGCCGGGATGCGGGATGAGAGCACAGGTTTAAGGAGGTTGTTTAAATGGCTCATGACACTTGATTATACCAAAACGGAACTAATCCTAAATATTCAAAAGTAGAATCATGTCACCGGATTATACCTAATTTGCATTAACTTACACTTTTACCTCATAATCTTGAATTCACAAACCAATATAACGCTCAATCACTCTCTTACTCACTCACTCACGCTCGAACACAAGCACACCGTCACACACACTCCCTCACACCCTCACGCATACATACACACGCATACATTCATACATACATACTTATTAACATTAATCTGTCAAGTACAATATACAACATAAAATCTTACTTAGGTACCTTAATTTTGTTTTCTTAAATTTTCTGTCAAAATTAAATTTAGGGAAAAGGGAAAAAACACCCTTAGTTTGGCCTAATCAAATAGTTTCTTAAGTGTTGTAAATGTATTTTTTGTAATGTTCAGCTTTTATATTATAATTCCGCCATGGAAGAGCCCTGATTTCTGAGATACAGGATTAACCTAGTTCGGAAGTCAGGAGTTCATTTAGTTTAGCTGCCTAATTCTTTGTTATATAAATGTTTTTACTAGTTCTTGGTAACATTTCTGTATTAGGCTATATTATTTGGTCCAAATAAACGTTATTATTATTACTTATTATTAACTTATGCGTCAAAGAGTTTTTAACTTACTTTCTGTCATTATTTTAGTTATTTTCGGAACTTCTTAGTGTGTGTGTGAGTATGTGTGTCGTCATCATTTGCTGCGTAATAATGAATCACGATCACAGAACATTATTAACCGCGTGCGGCAACGTTTTTTATTATATATATATATTTATATATTTTATATTTAGTTAGCACTTATTTTTGTACGTCTTACTAAGATAATACCAAGTTAAAATTTAACTTCGGTAGGTATTGTCACTGATCATTGGCTACTTTAAAACAGATTTTTATGGCTAGCTAATCTTGCTATCTATGGCTTTGGCTATGGGTATTTTCTGGCTATGCACGGCGTGGCGAGGTGGTTGACCTCTAATAATGTTATCATTTCGTTCTAGGTGCGAACTTACTTTACTTTGTAGGTACTATCAGACATGGCTTTCATTCTTTCCTGTATGTACTACGTACGGGTACCTATTGTATCTAACGTGAGATTATTAGGTATTATTTATTAATTGGGATATTACAGGAACAAGACAAAAACAAAACTTATACAACAAATACGAGTCAGCTCCGTGTGCACCAAGACAACATTGATTTCAATTTTCTACTTTCCAATAGTTAGAACACATTTTCACAAAAAAACGCGCGATTTATGCCTGTGACGTAAGTACATCGGATGCACATGCAAAACCCGCTCGAGGGATTTCGGTAGGGATGTGAAAAAATAATCGATTATAGAAAAAATCGATTAAAATCGATTTTTTCAAAATAATAATCGATTTTTTCAAAATAATAATCGATTTTTATAATCGATTTATATATTTCAAAAAATCGATTAATAAAAAATCGATTTATTTTTCGCTGTCGATTTTTTTCACCTGCAACGGCCACAACACTCAGTTTTTTAGTCAGGAGCGCGAAGCCGCAGAGTGCCGCGAACCACGAACTACGAAGTTCGTCAATGAATGACGCTAACGCCATCTGTGCGTTTAACGCCATGTCATCAATTCTGTACGTTGAAAACCTAAATTATCCCTATTAGCATGTAGGCACCTTCTGGTTCCAGCTTCTTCGACTCCAGCGGAAAGATAATTTTCGAAAGCTGGCTCCATACTAACAAAGACCAGGAGCCGAATACTATCAAAACGTTTACTAAAACTTTTATTTGTTTTTAACTTTCATTGCCCACAGACTTAATTTATTTAATAAATAGAAGCGAAATGGAAAAAAAAACAATTATTTTTGAAAAATCGATTATTATCAATACATAAATCGATTATTTTTAAATCGATTTTTTTACTAGGGAAAGCAATCGATTAATTAATAATCGATTTTTTATGTACAATGTCACATCCCTAGATTTCGGTAGACTGGACTAGCCGCCCGGGTGGCCCCGGTCCCGCGGCACTGGCAGTCAACAAAAGAAATGGGCGGAACGATACTTCGCGCGTTTGCGTGTCATTGGCTAATGATTTATTTGTATTTCGGTCCGCATTGGCCGGACATCCTTGTAGTCCACGTGGACTCCTCATAACTCTTTTGAATGCCATATTGCTACCGCGATGAGTACTTTGATGTTACGGTTAATGTTTGAACACGTTTGAGCAACATAAGACTTATTTGAGAACGCCTAGTTTAGTTTGTTTTAATTACATATTTGATGCAATAGAATGGTAGTAGACTATGGTCTGAACAACGTTTGTTCTAGCAAAACTGTGATTCAAATGTCACCGTGTATATTATCAAGACAAGTTGACAAAGATGCCGTGATCCTAGTAGGTTCAAAAAACAAGTTAATTAAATTATAAGACCTAAACAGATTAAGAAGTCTAATACTTAATGAAGTAACATCTAAAATATTAATATTAAAATCTCCACATAAAATTATACTTTTATTACTTGATTTTAACCTATTGAGTGAATCCTCCATCACAGATTCAAAACTAATAAAATCACCAGAGGGGGGTCGATACACGCAAATTATACCTAATGTATCGCTCGAGTTCAATACTTCATCATAATAAGGCCCCTGAGTCTTCCTGCTAGGCTCGATATATTTTGGCCCCACTGAAGTTTGGCATCTACTGTTATGCCCAGAAAAACAACAAGGAGACAGTATTTAGAGCGCAAAAGAGGTGTGTGAGGGCAATATGCGGTATTCAAAGCACGGAAAGCTGCAAACCATTCTTTTTGAATTTCCGTATATTAACAGTACCATGCTTATACATATATGAGGTGGCCGTATTTGTCAAAACAAACTTCCACTTATTTGAAAAACTACACAGTTTATTTCAGGTAAGTAAGTATATAAATTTACTTCAAAAATAATCACAGATATTTTTTATGGACTAACATGCAACGTCGCTTGCTTGAAATTACAAATGTCTTACATAAAGATTAAGCCGTATTCTTAATTATTAAGAATACGGCTTAATCTTTATGTAAGACATTTGTAATTTTTTAAATCATATTAGATAAAACATTAGAACCTACCTTCTGTAAAGTTCTATGATATGTTAGTACTTACTGCACTGTGATGTTATTAACTTATTACATTTTATTATTGTTGATCTGTGATTTATTACAATAAAACTTAATTTTTATTTGAATTCTATCAGTTCTTAATTTTAATTTCAGATAGGCAAGCGACGTTGCATGTTAGTCCATAAAAAATATCTGTGATTATTTTTGAAGTAAATTTATATACTTACTTACCTGAAATAAAATAATTATCTGCATAGGATCATCATCATCTGCGTGGTAACAGTAAATAATTAACGAATAATAAGAACAGTATACAGTTTTTTTGACAGCACTGTTGACGCAGTGGACGACATTATATACTCTGACATTACATGCTTATTGATAATAAAGTCAAAGTAATTTCTAATACAGTCAACACTTAATTGGCAATACAAATAAGATAATTTTAATAAAAATAAATCGGACTCCAGTATTCACCCTAATTATATGTATTATTATTATACACCCAGATTTCTATCAGACAGATATTCATTTATTGTGTAGTATGTCTTACTTATCAGTAGATTATTGAGTTGCTTCTTAAATAGATGGATATCTTTATTACTTAACAAAGCATTAGGTAATTTGTTATAAATATGTGGTGCCATTCCTAGGAAGTTTTTACGAAATATTGCTTTTTTGTGTTGCCTACTGCTTATTTTATTTAAATGTCGCAAACTGTGTAGTTTTTCAAATAAGTGGAAGTTTGTTTTGACAAATACGGCCACCTCATATATGTATAAGCATGGTACTGTTAATATACGGAAATTCAAAAAGAATGGTTTGCAGCTTTCCGTGCTTTGAATACCGCATATTGCCCTCACACACCTCTTTTGCGCTCTAAATACTGTCTCCTTGTTGTTTTTCTGGGCATAACAGTAGATGCCAAACTTCAGTGGGGCCAAAATATATCGAGCCTAGCAGGAAGGCTCAGGGGCCTTATTATGATGAAGTATTGAACTCGAGCGATACATTAGGTATAATTTGCGTGTATCGACCCCCCTCTGGTGATTTTATTAGTTTTGAATCTGTGATGGAGGATTCACTCAATAGGTTAAAATCAAGTAATAAAAGTATAATTTTATGTGGAGATTTTAATATTAATATTTTAGATGTTACTTCATTAAGTATTAGACTTCTTAATCTGTTTAGGTCTTATAATTTAATTAACTTGTTTTTTGAACCTACTAGGATCACGGCATCTTTGTCAACTTGTCTTGATAATATACACGGTGACATTTGAATCACAGTTTTGCTAGAACAAACGTTGTTCAGACCATAGTCTACTACCATTCTATTGCATCAAATATGTAATTAAAACAAACTAAACTAGGCGTTCTCAAATAAGTCTTATGTTGCTCAAACGTGTTCAAACATTAACCGTAACATCAAAGTACTCATCGCGGTAGCAATATGGCATTCAAAAGAGTTATGAGGAGTCCACGTGGACTACAAGGATGTCCGGCCAATGCGGACCGAAATACAAATAAATCATTAGCCAATGACACGCAAACGCGCGAAGTATCGTTCCGCCCATTTCTTTTGTTGACTGCCAGTGCCGCGGGACCGGGGCCACCCGGGCGGCTAGTCCAGTCTACCGAAATCTAGGGATGTGACATTGTACATAAAAAATCGATTATTAATTAATCGATTGCTTTCCCTAGTAAAAAAATCGATTTAAAAATAATCGATTTATGTATTGATAATAATCGATTTTTCAAAAATAATTGTTTTTTTTTCCATTTCGCTTCTATTTATTAAATAAATTAAGTCTGTGGGCAATGAAAGTTAAAAACAAATAAAAGTTTTAGTAAACGTTTTGATAGTATTCGGCTCCTGGTCTTTGTTAGTATGGAGCCAGCTTTCGAAAATTATCTTTCCGCTGGAGTCGAAGAAGCTGGAACCAGAAGGTGCCTACATGCTAATAGGGATAATTTAGGTTTTCAACGTACAGAATTGATGACATGGCGTTAAACGCACAGATGGCGTTAGCGTCATTCATTGACGAACTTCGTAGTTCGTGGTTCGCGGCACTCTGCGGCTTCGCGCTCCTGACTAAAAAACTGAGTGTTGTGGCCGTTGCAGGTGAAAAAAATCGACAGCGAAAAATAAATCGATTTTTTATTAATCGATTTTTTGAAATATATAAATCGATTATAAAAATCGATTATTATTTTGAAAAAATCGATTATTATTTTGAAAAAATCGATTTTAATCGATTTTTTCTATAATCGATTATTTTTTCACATCCCTACCGAAATCCCTCGAGCGGGTTTTGCATGTGCATCCGATGTACTTACGTCACAGGCATAAATCGCGCGTTTTTTTGTGAAAATGTGTTCTAACTATTGGAAAGTAGAAAATTGAAATCAATGTTGTCTTGGTGCACACGGAGCTGACTCGTATTTGTTGTATAAGTTTTGTTTTTGTCTTGTTCCTGTAATATCCCAATTAATAAATAATACCTAATAATCTCACGTTAGATACAATAGGTACCCGTACGTAGTACATACAGGAAAGAATGAAAGCCATGTCTGATAGTACCTACAAAGTAAAGTAAGTTCGCACCTAGAACGAAATGATAACATTATTAGAGGTCAACCACCTCGCCACGCCGTGCATAGCCAGAAAATACCCATAGCCAAAGCCATAGATAGCAAGATTAGCTAGCCATAAAAATCTGTTTTAAAGTAGCCAATGATCAGTGACAATACCTACCGAAGTTAAATTTTAACTTGGTATTATCTTAGTAAGACGTACAAAAATAAGTGCTAACTAAATATAAAATATATAAATATATATATATAATAAAAAACGT
The DNA here is from genome assembly GCA_963853775.1 of Xanthia togata. NCBI lineage: Eukaryota > Metazoa > Arthropoda > Insecta > Lepidoptera > Noctuidae > Xanthia > Xanthia togata. Next base: position 5,026,119 of record OY970815.1, read on the forward strand.
TGCCGCACGCGGTTAATAATGTTCTGTGATCGTGATTCATTATTACGCAGCAAATGATGACGACACACATACTCACACACACACTAAGAAGTTCCGAAAATAACTAAAATAATGACAGAAAGTAAGTTAAAAACTCTTTGACGCATAAGTTAATAATAAGTAATAATAATAACGTTTATTTGGACCAAATAATATAGCCTAATACAGAAATGTTACCAAGAACTAGTAAAAACATTTATATAACAAAGAATTAGGCAGCTAAACTAAATGAACTCCTGACTTCCGAACTAGGTTAATCCTGTATCTCAGAAATCAGGGCTCTTCCATGGCGGAATTATAATATAAAAGCTGAACATTACAAAAAATACATTTACAACACTTAAGAAACTATTTGATTAGGCCAAACTAAGGGTGTTTTTTCCCTTTTCCCTAAATTTAATTTTGACAGAAAATTTAAGAAAACAAAATTAAGGTACCTAAGTAAGATTTTATGTTGTATATTGTACTTGACAGATTAATGTTAATAAGTATGTATGTATGAATGTATGCGTGTGTATGTATGCGTGAGGGTGTGAGGGAGTGTGTGTGACGGTGTGCTTGTGTTCGAGCGTGAGTGAGTGAGTAAGAGAGTGATTGAGCGTTATATTGGTTTGTGAATTCAAGATTATGAGGTAAAAGTGTAAGTTAATGCAAATTAGGTATAATCCGGTGACATGATTCTACTTTTGAATATTTAGGATTAGTTCCGTTTTGGTATAATCAAGTGTCATGAGCCATTTAGTGACTGCTTTTTTACATTTTTGTTTGGTTAGGGGATATATTTTTAAGATTTCATTGATTTTATTATACATATTAATGAAATAGGAGAAAGCTAAACTCACGTAATAATAAGTTGTGCTGTACTTCCTAATAATTATTGTCCGTACCGATGCCGATGGCGCAGTTTCTGAGCGATAGGCTGCTGCGTTACGTGTCGCGAATTCGATTCCCCCACAGAAAAATGCAGGTGAGATTTGAATTTGTAAACGCATCCACATTAGCTACAAAAGTAATTAAGTACTAGTGTGGGGAACGTTTTAAAAAAGAATGACGAAGAAAGTGGATAATCTTTGGTGAATTGTTCGAAACAAAAGTTCATAAAAAAAGAAGTTAAAAAAAGTTTCAAATTAGGTACATGTGATGATTGTAATATCATTAAAAATTACTTATTTTTTCAGTAGACACATTTTATTTTGTCAGTTATGTGCACTAAAGTCGGTTAAAGTGTGGAAAAAATATTATCGCTAATAATAATCTCAATTGTATTTTCTAGCAAAACTGACTTTTAAATTGCCTAATGAATGACGCGTCTGCTGTATCCTTGTATCATGCCCTGCTGGCTGACTGCTGATACGCTTTCTGTCGTAGTAACCGCACGATGGTGGAGCACGGGGCGACATAATATGACACCGGTTCATCGGTTATTCGGTTCCTTTGAGTTCGCCGCCGCAGCCCGCCGCCGCCGCCGCCGCGGCCGGCACGTGCGCTCAGATGTTTAGTAAAGTACCTAAACTGCGATGGCCACGCGTGAACTTTGGCGAAACAGCTGATTGGGAGTACTGAATTGAATTCACATAGCAGTTTCATGTTAAAATAAATTACTTGCTAGTTTTAAATTTTATTCACATTCATTTTAAATCGTAACTGGCACAATAAAATATTTTATTGAATAAATATTAATATCAAGTAGTTAGTTTAACTCTTTTATCGTACCTACTTATTAAATGTTAAATAACATTCGGATCAATAATTTTTGTGGGTCTGCTGTTTGTGTGTGTGATTTGAGTTTAAAACCTAGCTTAGAGCAACGTTTAAAATAAACTTGTAGGTACCTACTTACCTACGTGTACTTTTACTTTTACTTTACCTCTCTGTACACAAACATCACACGCATCTACTTTGAGACGGCGCCGCGCCACGCCGCAGTGTCTATGTTGTAGGTAGTAACGATAATCCCGACATTTTTAACTTTGTCTTTTTTGTGTTTTTTCAAAAACCAATGACTTTTTTTTTTTATTGGATGCTATGGAATGTTAGTAGACCATGGTCTGAACAACGTTTGTTCTAACAAAACTGTGATTCAAATGTCACCGTGTATTTAGTGATTGTGATGCCAAAAATAAATTAGTGTTAAGTGACTTAACGTCTGACCACTGTGGTTTATTAGCTAGTTTCCCCATGCCATTACATAAAAAGTCGCATAAAATAGAATGTCCGCCTTATACAGCTAGTCGTTGCAATAAATTTAAAAATAACATAGCTCATAGAATAACACCATCTATAATAGAACACGAGAATCCTAATGAAATGTATGGAGCCCTTTTTGATGTTGTGCAAAAAGAGTATCAATCTACTTTCAAGACTAAAACTATTAACATTAATGACCTCCGTTGGCTTTAAGCAATGGGCAACTCCGGTTATTTATAAAAGTAGAGCGAGACTATACGAGTTATATGGTTTGAAAAAATATAGATTTGATACTCCTTTCCTAGAGTATGTAAAAAAATATTTTAAAAGGTTTTTGCTAAATCTAAATTTTTAAGCGATACAATAAAAAAATCCAATAATAAAGTAAAAACCACTTGGAAAATTATTAACAATGAAACGGGTAAATCGGTTAAGCAAGATAAACAACTTGAGATTATGGTCGACAGTAAATTAGTTACTAAAGCAGCTGACGTAGCTGAGGCGTTTAATGAGTTTTTTGCCAACATACCTATAACTACGACTCGCTCCTTAAATTCGTCCCCATCTAAAGCTGAAAACCTTTTGCTTAGTAGTGTGTCTAAAAGTAGTCGCTTATTTAGCTTCGAACATGTAACGCCTCGTGATGTAGTTAATGTTTTTAACACACTCAAGTCTAAAAACACTGGTGATTACTGGGGAATCTCCATTAAACTTTTAAGTAATATAATAGACATCGTAGCCCCCTATCTGGCTGTTACTTGTTACACAAATGTGTTGATTTAGGAACTGGTCCTGACCTCATGAAGAGTAGTAAAGTCATACCATTATTTAAATCAGGTAATAAAAATAACATTGGCAATTTCAGACCTATTTCTATTTTACCAGCATTCAGCAAAATATTTGAAAAGTTAATACTCAAGGAGTTGCTAAGACATTTTAATTTAAATAGCCTCCTTCATAATGAACAATATGGCTTTACAAAGGGTCGTTCGACTACAGATGCGGGTGTTGCTCTGGTGAAACACATATTTAACGGATGGGAGAACTCTCAAAATTCTATTGGAGTTTTCTGTGATCTTTCCAAAGCCTTTGATTGCGTGCACCATGACACGCTTTTGCGTAAACTGCGTCATTACGGTGTGCTAAACGAAGCTCTCAACGTTTTAAATCAGTATTTTAATAATAGGTCGCAATGTGTAGATGTTGATGGTGTATAATCTTCCGGGCTACCAGTTCAGTTAGGTGTACCTCAAGGCTCAATACTGGGTCCATTCTTGTTCTTAGTGTATATCAATGACTTACCATTCTATTTAAAGGATATCTGTGAAGTTGTACTGTTTTCAGATGATACTTCTCTTATTTTTAAAGTAGACAGGAATAGACAAGATTTTGACGGTGTAAACAGTGCACTGTCAATGGTTACGGATTGGTTTACGACCAATAACCTAGTTCTCAATGCCAAGAAAACGAAATGTGTAAAGTTTGCCCTTCCAAATGTTAGAAATCTAGGACCCAACATCGTCTTAGATAAAGAGGTGCTTGAAACTGTAAAATCGGCAGTTTTTCTGGGCATAACAGTAGATGCCAAACTTCAGTGGGGCAACATATATCGAGCCTAGCGGGAAGGCTCAGTTCGGCCGCCTACGCCGTCAGAAAAGTAAGACAATACACTGACGTTGATACAGCTCGGTTAGTCTAGTTATTTTCATAGCGTTATGTCCTACGGTATTCTGCTCTGGGGCAAAGCTGCAGATATTCAAAATATATTTGTTTTCCAAAAACGAGCTATTCGAGCAATTTACCAGCTAGGTGCCAGAGTTTATCTGAGAGATTTTTTCAAAGATATCGGTATCCTCACAGTGGCATCACAATTCATCTTCGCCAACATATTATATATTAGGCAAAACCACCAACCACCCTGTGTAAATAAATTTAACTGACCTTAGATACCTATGTAGCAAAGCGGCAACGTCGCGCGCGCGCTGAACCGCGGCGTGTGTTATCTCGTGTGAAAGCGCCCGGCGGCCGGGGCGGTGGCGCGAGCGGCGGCTTAGGCCTTGGCTCGGCTTTTTTGATAGGTACGGTTTTGAAGTAAGTACGCACATAAGAACAATCATAACAAAAACACTATTCGCATTCGCATGAATGCACAAATAATAATAATCCGATGTTACGTGTCCTGTCACAATAAAAAAAGAAATATTGTCTTAAATTTATTTAGTGTCCTATCACATTATCAAAACAAAATCACAATTGTCTGCGCGCGTGTTCGTCAAAACAAAAGGCGCAGGAGCTTCCGTGTTACGTTACATACGTACCTTACCGATCGCGCAAGGATCTAAGATGCAATAACAACACACTGACCTATTTCTATTTCTTTTACACGCGGGATATTTTGCTATAATTGTCACTCTCGTAATTAAAGTGCAAGTGTGTGTATTTATTGCTTCCTTGTTTGCTTTGCCATCTTTTTAGCGAGAAATTTTTGGTTGTACTTGTGACTTGCGTCAGAGCGGCAACAACGCATCGTAGGTTATACTCAGATGTAGCGTTTTAAGGTGGATGACCTATGCGTATAGACATAATCAGCTGTTAGGAAAGATACATCGTGTTCAAACGGGGTAAAAACTTAAAAAATCATTTGCGACTAAACTACTGCTCCTATTTAATTGATTTTTGGTACAGAGCTTGAAAATGGTACCTAGTATAGGAGGTTTAAAGGAAAGCCCCTCTGTCGTATCAACTTTGTATATGATTAGAGTACTCATTATTACCTACAAAAAAGTCCGCGACGGAATATATCTAACTATGATAGTTAAGTCACAATAGCAGCTTTTGTATTCTAAAATTTAATTAGTACGCCAGTAGAAACAAAAGTTGGTTACATTCGTATCATAGTATTAATTATTATTCAAATAAATAGGGTAGGGTATGTAGCAGTAACATACTTTTTAATTCATTCGAATCGGACATTCAATTTCGAAGTTATCACGAGTATAAAAATGCAGTACGCGAGCTTTTCGACGCGCCGCCCGCCGCGAGTTCCCTACTCTAGGTTAGGTTAATTGCTACGAGGTGTAGGTATGAGTGATGCCGCAAATATAGTTTTTATAATTTTTGTCTATTTGTCTGGATGTATGTTCCGGATTGGCGCAAAAACGACTGAACGGATTTGGATGATACGACCATGCGTCATTTTGGACCCAACTCTCAGCAGTGATGAAACTTATGCCATGTGAAAGCTTTGGGATATTATTTAATTTATACTATGGCAGCTAACTCGAAATCGAGCGCGAATATGGTGTTTTGGAACATTCAAAAAGGTTAGGTTAGCCGGTCGCGGAAGTATCTGCATTCCCGCGACCCCCGACGTAGGTGTGAGATGGAACACCGGGGTGGTTTTTAGTCAGTACGAGTCTGATAGACCCCTCCGCCCGCCCCAGGGCGGAGGACATCCATGAGGATTTTCCACCCGAGACAAAAAAAAAGCTTAGGTTAGCCGGCCCGGCCGTTGTCGACTCGATCGTCAGCAGCGAGAAGTCCTGGGACGCGGTAGTATCCTTCTGCAAAACAGTCATTTCGTAGAAGCAGGTTACGGAAAGGGAGCGGGAGATTGCTTCCGTTAATCCGATCCGCAGCAGACGCACCGGGCGTCGGCGGAGGGTGGATAACGCCCTCTTCCAGCCCTCCTAAATGGGTCTAAAATGTTGAGAGTTGGGACCAGACTCCATACAAAGTTGCCCGTGGTCTTCTGGCACACATATAGTTTTTAACCTGAATTAACACATAGGGTAATTTTTAACCCAGTAGTATGTACGTTGCCTAGGGACATTTTCCAACATCCAAGCGAGCGAAGCTGCAAGCAAAAGCTATAATGAAAAAACTACTGGACACGTTGTAAACATTCTTTCACCTGTAGAATGCTATATTATCCATTTATCACAGAGTAACATAGGCAATATTAATTTATAAATAATATAATTATTATATTATAAATATGTCACGCGGGCGAAGCCGCTGCTGGAAGCTAGTTGTGAAATAAACCGTACTTATTAATAAAAAAAAAGAAATACTCTTGACAATTTTGTTTTCCTTACAGAGCAAGAACCGGAAAAATTAAACAATAGTTGTCTAGATGTAGCAAATATACCACCACCACGTTCTGAATCAGATGTACCATTACCTTTAATGGAGTTTAAAACTGAAGTAGAAGAAGAACAAGAAGTATCTAAGAAGAAACGAAGAGCCAGGGAGATGAAGAGAATTAGTAAGTTCATTTATTTATTTAACCGTCTATGTACACATTTAATCAGACAAGAAGAAAGGAATAGAAAAATACGTACCTACAAAGGTGATGCGTATTTCGAAAGACATCTCTTCCAGCATACCTGCGACAGGAAAGTACTTAAAGAGATGTAGACAACGTGTGTGAGCGTAGAAGAGAAAATAAACACCTTAAAATAAAAAAAAACTTAACTATTCACTAATTTAAATATGAACATACAATATGAGAATATACTTACATACTTACTGCTAAATTAAATCTTCTTAATCTAAAGGTAAGCAAACAATCTTCTTCCAACATTGTACTTACCAAATCTATAATCACAGGGGCCACCGTTGCGAAGACCCCAAAACTAGACACACGAAGAACAAAACTAGAAGATGCAGTAACAGCCGATCAAATGAAAAATGACAAATCAGATGCGAAAGTTATCCCGAAAACTCAAAAATGTACGTTGAAACCTGGCACTTATATACAAGAACCTTACAAATGTGATCAGCGTAGTATTAATCCAGTAAAAAAAATGATACATCATACTCGTACACAAATTGGTAAAAAATCTTATAAGTGTGATGTATGTCAAAGTAGTTTTAGTCAATCGTTTATTTTAACAAACCATATTCGTAGACACACCGGTGAAAAACCTTTTAAGTGTGATGTATGCCAGCGTAGTTTTAGTGTAAAGAGTAATTTATTAAGACATATTCGTCTACACAATGGTGCAAAACCTTATAAATGTGATGTATGTTTGCGTAGTTTTAGTTTAAAAGCTCATTTATTAAGACATATTCGAATACACACTGGTGAAAACCCTTATAAGAGTGATGTATATCAACGTAGTTTTAGTCCCAAGAATAATTTAACAAAACATATTCGTGTAGACACTGGTGAAAAACCTTACAAATGTGATCAGCTTAGTTTTAATCCAGTAAAAAAAATTATAGAACATACTCGTACACAAATTGGCAAAAAAACTTATAAGTGTGATGGATGTCAAAGTAGTTTTAGTAATTCGAGTAATTTAATAAATCATATTCGTATACACACCGGTGAAAAACCTTACAAGTGTGATGTATGTCAGCGTAGTTTTAGAGTAAAGCTTCAACTAGCAAGACATATTCGAATACACACTGTTGAAAAACCTTATAAGTGTGATGTCTGTCAGCGTAGTTTTAGTCTAAAGGATTATTTAACAAAACATAGTCGAATACACACTGGTGAAAAACCTTATAAGTGTGATGTATGTTTGCGTAGTTTTAGTTTAAAATCTAATTTATTAAGACATATTCGAATACACACTGGTGAAAAACCTTATAAGAGTGATGTATGTCAACGTAGTTTTAGTCCCAAGAATAATTTAACAAAACATATTCGTGTAGACACTAGTGAAAAAGCTTTTAAGTGTGATGTATGTGAACGTAGTTTTAGGGTTAAGGCCCAATTAATAAGACATATTCGAATACATACTGGTGACCAACCTTACAAATGTGATGTATGTCAACGTAGCTTTAGTCTGAAGGGTAATTTAACAAAACATTTTCGAATACACACGGGTGAAAAACCTTATATGTGTGATGTATGTCAACGTAGTTTTACTCTCAAGAATACTTTAATAAAACATATTCATATACATACTGGTGAAAAACCTTATGTGTGATGTATGTGAACTTCGTTTTAGTTTAAAGTGGAATTTAACAGAACATATTCGAATACACACTCGTGTATAAGTGTGATGTATTTCAATGTAGTTTTAGTGAATAATATCACTTATCACAACATATTTGAACACACTGGTGAAAAACCTTACAAGTCTTGATTGTGCGTACAAAACCTACACGGCATCAATTGAAAATCGCATTAGAAATAACCCACTTCAGTTCTGGCAGTACATCAAAATTATTCGGTCCAAAGGCTTTGAGCCCACAATGAGTTACAACAACAAAACTTTCACCGGCAGTGACGCAGCCAATGCCTTTGCGCAGTATTTTTCTAATGTATTTTTGCCACAGAACCCTAAGTTGGATGCTGATAATATATTACCTGTTGCAGCTACAACTGACGGGGGCTACATACACATTGAAAATTTCACTATATCTCAGGTTCAGGACGGAAATCGTAAACTAAAACCGTGTAGCTCACTTGGCCTTGACAAAGTTCCACCATATATTTTAATAGGCTGTAGGGATTTTCTTGCTCTTCCACTCACCTATATAATGAACTTAGCACTTCGAAGTGGCACATATCCCGACCAATGGAAGGTGTCTCGAGTTACGCCGATACCGAAAACCAATAATAAGTCCTCAGTTGAGGAACATCGTCCTATTGCCGTTTTGTCCGGCCAAGGTGTTTGAAACAATTGCGCATAGGGAAATTTATCACCAAGTAAAATCCCAATTATGTGATGAACAACATGGCTTCCGACCAGATCGCTCAGTCGAAACTTTATTGTCACTCGTCGATTGCGTCTCGAGGGGTCTGGATGCCGGGCATGAACTGGATGTTCTCTATTTTGATTTCAGAAAGGCATTCGATGCAGTGGACAATGACATTTTACTGAGCAAATTACAAGCCATGGGATTCACACCAAAGCTACTGCGTTTTTTCGCTAATTATCTCTTGAACCGGAAACAATTTGTTGCTCATGGGTGCTTTATTTCGGGTTCTTACCACACGCGATCTGGGTTGAGTCAAGGAGAGTTCTTGGCCCATTACTTTTTCTTTTAATGATCAATGATCTCGTCAGTGTGGTACAACATGCTAAAAGTCTGCTACACTCGGCGTCACAAAAATCGCACCTCTTTAAGAATTCCCTTCAAAGTCATTTTAACCCCATTAATCAATGGTACACATATGACTATAAGGTATCATTGGAAAGGCAATTTATTTAAATTTCAGAATAAATCAATAAATTTGGTTTTTTGTTTGCCAGGGAATAAAAAAAACACGCTAATGCAAATGATTAAAAACTTAAATTTTATTTTATCAGTGAAAATTTTAAAAAAGTCCATAAAATCAACTTAAAACCTAGTGTTACCCCCCCTAGCTCTGATGACAGCTTCCATGCGTTCTCTCATGGACCTAATTAATGTGACAACAGTCTCTTGAGGAATGTTGTCCCATTCTGCAACGACGGCATCTTGGAGAGTGGTAGGGATAGGATCACGTGCCCGTACTCGCCGTTTCAGTTCATCCCAAAGGTGCTCGATAGGGTTCAGGTCTGGACTTCGCGCCGGCCAGCGCATAACAGGGATCCCAACTTCTTGCAAGTAGTCTCTTACAATTAATGCGGTGTGACAGCGGGCGTTATCGTGCATTAACGTGAACCCACTGCCAACAAAACCCGCATAAGGGACAACCTGCTCCTCTAAGATCTCTGTTATGTACCGAGGAGCAGTCAGCGACCCTTGCCCGCGAGCACTTCCAGTCCGAGAAACACACACAAGGTTCGTTTTGCCTTCGATTGACATGCCGCCCCAGAACATGCACGAGCCACCCCCGTATTCCACTGTCTCTTGAATACAGGCTTGTGCGAATCGTTCCCCTTGCCTCCTGTACACTCTTCTACGCCTGTCGTTGCAGAAAAGACACATCCTCGTCTCATCCGAGAAGAGTACAGCCCTCCATTGGTCGATTGTCCAATCCACATGGTCACGGGCAAATTGCAACCGGTCTCTCCTATGCTGTGCAGTCAATTTTGGCCCTGTAGCAGCCCTGTGAGCTGCAATTTTCTTCTCCTTCATTCTTCTTCTAATCGTGGAGACGCTGACAGAAGTTCTGCGAGCTGATCGCAGTTGTTGTTGCAGCTCAACAGCATTGGAGAACCGATTACGTAAAGACGTTGAAACAATGAAGCGATCGTCTCTTTCGGATGTGCACCATTGTCTTCCAGATCCACCTCTTCGGATATAGCCACCAGTCTCTTGGAAGCGTTGGAACACTCGTCGAACGGAAAAACGACTCAAGTTCAGTTGCCGAGCAACATCACATTGCCGCATCCCTGATTGCAGTAGTGCAATGACTTGAGCGGCTTCATCTGCAGTGGTATCCATCTTCTGGGGTATTTTTCTTGCTGCAGCTGTTCACGTGTGTTCACTTCAAAGGTTGGATAGCGAATGACTCACATTTGACCCGGGTCGTCCGTTTTATACCCTTGTAGGGAGGTGCAATTAGTGGCCGTTGTAATGCGTATTTTGACAATATTTTCTTTAACGTTACGCGCTAATGAGATCTGTTGTGTTTAGGAATTCTAACTGTTGTTAATTTAAAGGTCGTTAAACATTCTTTCAATTGATACCAATATTAATAGGGTTTAATGTATACGTTGATGGCGGGACTTGCTTGAAACTTATTTTCGGAGAGGTGCGATTTTTGTGACGCTGAGTGTATATGCGGACGATTTAAAGTTAGTACTCGAAATTACCGAGAATTGCACTCGTGATGATCTTCAGCGCGACATTGACCGAGTCTTACAGTTATTACATTTATTTATGTTAGGTTTTGTTGTAAAATCTGTAACAAAATGTTTAAAACCCTGCCTCTCAAACTAGGTTAGAACCTGTATTTTGAGAAATAGTGTTCGGCCACAAAATTCTTGTATATTATTACTGTTACAACAATTAATGAACAGTGTCGTTCTACCGCTGCAATAATTTATGTGATTCTGTTGTGACGTATGTATATGTGTGTGAGGATGTGTAAGCACGTAGTGGAAGGTGGGTTTGGTTGGGGGATGCATGCGTGCATTTTTAAATGTGTGTGTATGTTATCGAAATCGAAATGCGTGAGAGATTAGGTGATGTATGTTAGTAGAGACTCCGCGTAGGCATAGTCCGTCTCTAGTAGCCACTCTGTTACTTTAATTCTTACCGCATGTGTGTTTAGTTTTTTAATTCTTTATTAATTTTATTGTAAATATAAAGAGTATAAAATTGGTGCGTTGCGAAGGCGGTTTTATGTTGATATCCACTGATAAGTTGTAGTCGCTTATTTAGATTTGGCGGCGGCAGCTTAGCATGAATTCTTAAAATTGATCGAAGCACGAAAAGCTGACGTACCGTAAGGATTTTGCAGTTAGAATATAATTCAATTGTTGGTAATCTGTAGGGTTTCCTAGTCATTACCTTGAGTATGGCTCTCTGCGCTCTCTTCCTCTGCAATAGTCTTAACCATGTCCCAAGTAGGTCCATAAACGAGGATCGCGGTATCATCCGCGTACGCGTAATGTCACAGTTAGGCAGGTTCATCCTGCAGAGGTCGTTCACGTAGATTTGAAAGAGTATGGGGCCGAGTATACTACCTTGGGGGATGCCATATGTTATTGGTTCCTCGTCACTATAATAAGTATCCACCTTGACAAACTGCGTTCCATTATGAAGGTAACTTTTAAAAATTTCAAGTGGTATTCCACGCTCGCCAATACGTTCCAGCTTGTTAATAAGTTTGGGAACAGAAACCGTGTCAAAGACTTTAGAAAGGTCCAGACAATAGTGGTCTAACTAATAAATTGTATTTTAACACTAGTAAGTTTTATGTTATGACGTTCAGCCGGAAATTACGACCAAGTCAAGCCGTATTAGTCATGAGTGCCGATGGTCAAACTGTCGGCGGCGGCGGCGTCGGCGGCGGCGTGACCGTACTATAACTAATTTCATTTAAAAAAATAAATAAAACAATAATTTACGTATAATTAAGATTTATTATAAGTATTTTTTTGTGGAATCTGAAATTTCCGCAAGATACCTTGAATTTCGTCTCTAATCTAATCTAATTGTAATGTCAAAGAGTTTCGTTGTATAAACGTCTACGTCTTTTTTTTTTTAGTTTGTAATTATTAAATAGCTTCTCCCGCTCTGGGCGGAGCGGGAGGGGTCAGACTTACTGACTACAACCCACTCGTATTCCTTTACTTGCCTGAACGTTGCTAGGGGCCACGGTATCCCTTTCGGACTTTCCCGCAACCCCGGCAGGTATCGGTCTTATCGGACCCTTCAGTTGTGCTGCCATCTCTTTCAAGTCGCGCGTGGAACACAACGCGTCGTCGACCCGGGCCTGGTCCATACCGGATGGCAAGCTACCCATGCTCACCGTCCACAAGCCCGCGCCTACGGTTGCTGGGAATCGGCGATTGTTATTCCCGACGCCCAGGGCGTCTCCTGCGGTGACTTGGGGCGTGAGGGCGCGAAATTTGCCTATCCCTCACGCGTTCCGCCTCCTCCTTTGCGAGCATTACTGCTTCGCAGAAGGAGGTGACGGCCTCCCATGCCCTCTCGCTCCGTACCATGGCCTGAACCAGGGCTGGACGCAAGAGATCCCCGCCACCGATCGCCTCCACGAGGATACGGCGATGCTCTGCCCAAGCCGACTCTCCACCGTGTCCTCCGGGCGATCTACGCAGTGATGACACCCGGGCGTTTCCTCCCAGGAAGGTTATCCAAAACAGGAACCTCCCGAAACAACTGTGTCCGGTGAGGACCTGCGTCAGGCGGAAGGTGAGGACGCTGTGGCGCCTCCCTAGCCACTCCTCAAAGAGGGGACTTATCGCCGCAATAGAGGCGTGCTCAGCCAATCGCACTCTCCATGACGCCATGAAATCGCGCGGGACCTCTCCCCCTATGCCGTGATTTCTCGCAGCAGCGGAGTTACGCCCAGGCGTTTCGCCTCCTCACGCCACTCCCAAATGTGTGCGAGGACTTTGCCTCCAGATCCCATGGCGGCAATCCGGTAAGGAGGCGCGCTGCCTCACCAGAGACCGTGCGGTATCCCCGGACCAGCCGGATGGCCATGACCCTCTGGGACGCGTTCAACCGGCGGGCTGGCCATCGGCTCAACGAACGCACCCACACCGGTGCCCCGTAAAGGGCCATGGACCGCAACGTCTACGTCTAGTGCCGCCATTTTATCAGCATTCACGCAGACATACGTTCGGTTCGATTTACGTGTTAGGTTAAACTGAATGCCGCCGCTTGGGCTCGGCGCGCCGTTGCCCAGGGTCGGCGGCAGCGGCGCAGGTTGAATCAAGGCGGCGGCGCGCCGGCGCGGCGCTCATATCTAAGCCATATACACATTTGGTGATACAGTCGTAACTCGCGTATTTAACATCCGTGATCTTGGTGTCACTTTTGATTGTCGCCTGACATTTCACGAGCACATCTCCTTAGTGGCCGCCGAGTCATACAGACTGTGTGACTTCCGTAACCCTAGCATCATCAAAATATTGTATAATTCCCTTGTTAGAACTAAATTAGAATTTGCAGCTTGTGTTTGGAGTCCATATAAATCAACATACACTCTAGTAATCGAAAAAGTTCAAAAGGCCTTCCTGCGCTACTTGTATAAGAGAAACCACGGGTACTATCCATTTATTTAGCCCACAGATTTTTACTAGGTATTCTAGGATATAACTCCTTAGCTGTCCGGCGGTCTGGAACGCAGATCATCACTGCTCTGAAAATTATACGGAATGTAATTGACTGCCCAGACAACATACTATGCCCATTTTATGTCCCTGACAATTACCCACGCCACCGGTCTAACCGCCGGAACAGACTATTCGCGACTGCACAGTGCCGCACGGTGTTCCGTGCGCATTCTCCGTTGTGTCGCATGAGCAGCGCAATCAATGCCCTTATTTTTGACCTACCCGATTGTGACGTGTTGACCGACAGATTCAACCAAAGCATATTATTGTGCACGAGATTTTAGGACTGACATTGTATATGAATAATTGCATGTCCAATAATAATAAATGTATGTGTATGTGTGTGTAATAATTTGACGAAATATGTTTTTAATTTTATTTAATATTAACGCACCTACCTATCCAAGTGAAATTGTAATTTATAAAACAGTTATGAAATTAATTAATTACTGTTACTGGTGTATAACCGTTGTAATTAAAAATAATAAATAAAGTCTGATGTATTTCAGCGAAGTTTTTTTGTTTAAGGTACTTTATTAAGTCATATTCGAATACACGCTCCTGAAAAACCTTTTATGTGTGATGTATGTCAGCGGAGTTTTAGTGAAAACGGTAGTTTAACACAACATATTCGTATACACAGGTGAAACCGTTTCATTCAAATGTGATAAAGTGTAACATTATCAAGCACTCACTTCCGCATTTATAATATTAATTAGGATTAGTTTTATATTTTAAAATAGGATTTATCATTTTTCTAAAAATATAATTTGTGTGTATCTGTAATAAAATAAAATAATAATATAATATTTTGACACAAGTCCGGCATCGTGTGTTTGCAGCTGCTCGTAAGCATTTCGGTATGCCAAATTGCTGGTCCATGGAAGGCAAGATTGTTGTTATTTCCAGACAGATCCCGACACAGACAAATCCCTCCACGACAGATTCCAGACAAAGCCAGGCAGGTGAACTTCACGCTCTGATAGCTAAATTCCCGTCTTGTTCAGTCGACACCGAGGATTCTGTGCAATCTGAAGAACTTGGATCTCCTAAAACCACAATCTTGGCTACTCCCGCTAAGAGAACGAGGAAGACGCGTTTGCACAAGTAACACATTTGTTGGTTTTGTTTTTGTCTGTCCATTTACTTCATTACTTCTCAACTTGGCCGCTTCGCCTGTTCACAATCATGTTGGGCCGGTAGTTAAATAACTAATCTTTCATATGTCACCGCTAATAATTTTACTTTTTATTTTTATTACTGCCTGTATTAGGTTTTTTTTTTTTTCTTCTTTGGCAACTGAGCCTGTGTCGACTATTCTGCCAGCGTCATGTGATGAAAGGTATTAGGTTATAAATAATATTGATGTTTTCACAATTTAACTTATTGACTGGACGATGTGACAGATTTAGACAGATGTCAGTGTTACTGCTCCTATCCTTTCGTCATTACGTCGCGTTCCATTTTAATGTTCAGTTCGATGTGTGAATTGGTTGAATCGGACTGGTTTTGTTTTATTTTTATTCTGTTTCTATTCTCCTACATTATTGTTTGTATGAACTTTTCTTTCAAAATTCTGCCAATTTACCAGCGAGTGGGGGAGTTTTTTCTATTGAAAGGAAAAATCCGTAATTATTAGTGTTTTTTGTATTTTAAAATTGTTTTTTCTCCAATGACCCTAAGAATCTGCATATAGCTCACATAAATGCTCAATGTTCCTGGTCACTATTCTGACCTTCTGGCATCCTTTAGCAGTGTTCACCTAGATGCTCTCTTGATATCGGAATCCTTTTTGAAGCCAACTCTCCTGTCTACTCAATACTCACTTCCTGGCTTCGTCTTGATCCGCAACGATAGGACCGGCAAAGGTGGAGGAGGTGTTGCTATGTACCTGCGTGCGGATGTACCCTACAAGGTGGTCAGTTCATCTCCTTCTCGGTATTCTGAGTCGGCTGAATACTTGTTTGTTGAAATTAATGTTCATCACACTAAAGTTTTGCTTGCAGTGCCTACAGTCCTAATCTTCGCATTGACTATTTTAATTCTCTCGACTCCACTCTCAGTGATCTTTGCCCCATGTATGAGCACTTTATTTTAATGGGTGATTTTAATACGTGCTTGATAAAAAATGACTCTCGCTCCCTTAAACTCCTTTATCTGTTGTCTTCTTTCAATCTTCAAGTTTTGCCTCTCTGCAACTCACTATTTCCCTAATTGCTCACCCTCTTTTCTAGATCTTATGATTGTTTCCTCTCCTACTAATGTTTCTTAACATGGTCAAATCACGGCTAATTTTTCTTACCACGATCTCATTTACCTTTCCTATCGTATCCGTGTTCCCAAGCGTAAGTCGGAGTTTTTGTATCTCCGTAACTACAAAGGCATAGACCTGGAGGCTTTGAAGCGTGATGCTGGCGATCTCGACTGGACCCCTCTGGTTGAGAACGATGACATCGATCGTCGATGGTGAATTGTTTTAACGCAACTGTTCTTGACTTATATAATCAGCATACTCCTATCCGACGTGTCAAAGTTCGACATAACCCTGCACCATGGATAACGCTTCAAATTAAAGAACTTATGGCTCGCAGGGATAAAGCTAAGAGCAGATATAAGCGCAGACCTTCAGAGCTGAATCTCTCTTACTACAAATCTTTAAGTAATCGCTGCAGTCATCTGTGTAAGATGCTAAGAGACGCTAAGAGACGCTATTTCCACGATCAACTCATTAACCGCAGTTCCGCCGATGTATGGAAATTTCTCAAATCTGTAGGCATAGGCAAGTCACCTACCAACCAGTGTAAGGATGTGAACCTCAATGATCTCAATAAGCATTTCTCTCTTCTTCCCTTTTCTCTTGATCCATCTGTCAAAGCTGCGACACTAGAGAGTCTAGCTAGTTTGCCATTACCACAATGTTCACACTTTAAAACTTAGCGATGTTACCGAGGATGACGTTAAGAAATCTATACTTGCTATTACTTCTTCAGCAGTCGGTAATGATAAGTTGTGCTCAAGAATGATAACTCATATCCTTCTCTCGTTACTTCCTGTTCTCACTCACATCTTCAAACACTCTTTTTCCTCTTGCTCATTTTGCGTTAGTTTGGAAAAAGGCTCACATAATACCGTTACCTAAAACGAACAATCCTACTTTATTAACTCACTTTAGACCTATTTCTATTCTCCCATTTCTCTCTAAAGTTTTTGAGCACATAGTTCATAGACAGTTATCTTTTTTCTTGGCCTCAAACTCGATAATTACCCCTTTTCAATCCGGTTTTCGCTCGGAACACAGTACTGCAACCGCGCTCTTGAAAGTAACTGACGACATCCGCTGGGCAATGGAGAATAATTCCCTTACTGTTATTGTATTGCTTGACTTTAGTAGCGCCTTCAAATCAGTGGATTTCGACATTTTACTAGGTATCCTCAAATCAATCAATTTCTCTTCTTCCGGTTTAGCTTGGTTCAGGTCTTATCTTCGGGGACGCTCTCAGTGTGTTCGCCTGGAGGAGTCCTTCTCTGATTGGTGCAGCCTCACTGAGGGTGTTCCTCAGGGTAGCGTTCTTTCTCCTCTACTTTTTTCAATTTTCATCAACTTTGTTACCAGAGTAATCTCCTCCAGTTTTCATCTCTACGCAGATGACTTGCAGCTCTACCGACATTTTGCTGACGCTTGTTCTACAATTTCTGCTATGAACCATGACCTGGCTTGCATCAGCGTTTGGGCTAAGTCATTTAGTTTGCAAATTATGCCAACTAAATCCCAGGCTATGATCATAGGCAGCAGATTCGTTCGTAATGCGGTCGATATTGCATCTCTGATGCCTCTATATCTCAATGGTGTTCACATTGTCTATACCGGAACCGCCAAAGATTTGGGGTTCATTATTGACTCCAATCTTTCGTGGCGTGCTCAGGTCAATGAGGTCAGTCGTAAGGTACATTTCCCCTTTCATTCGTTGAAATGCCTTCAAAGTCTCCTGCCCCTGAAGACTAAAATTTCTTTGGCACAAACACTTATTCAGCCGATCATAGATTATGCCGACTCCTGCTACCTGGATGCTGCTGAGGAGCTATCAAATAAGCTGGAGCGCTTGCAAAACTTGTGCATTCGCTTTGTTTTCGGACTTAGAAAGTATGACCATGTTTCCCATCTTTCTTTGCAAGGAACTCAAGTGGCTTCCAATCTGCCTTCGTAGGAACACTCGGATCTTATGTCTCCTCTTCAACGTCTTACACAACCCGTCTTATCCTTCCTACCTACGTGAGCGTTTTTCTTATCTAACCTCGTAGATCAATCCTTAGATCCCTCCTTAAATCTCATCCTCATAAAACGAGCTACTATTCCTATTCCTTCTCTCTCCATGCAGTTAGGTTGTGGAACTCACTTCCGCCTAGCATTCGTGATTTAAAACCTGTGTCACAATTCAAATATCGAATAAAAGAGCATTACCTTTCCTCTTTTTTTTTATTTTGTGTTTTATATGGCATCTCGCAGTTGACTCTCAGATTGAGGTCGCAGCTGCTTAACCGGACTATCCTGTGGATGCCTTAAGCTACTAACTTAAAGCCTCTAGCCAGGGGCATAAACTATTCTAGGTTAAATAAAAGAACGCTGGCTAAGGGCACCCCCTGTGGGGTACGAACCTCGGCTTAGGGCGTCGCTGGCGGGAGGACAGCAAGTTGGGACAGGCTGGATTTAACTGTTATTAATATTATTATTAATTGGGGAATTTAAAGCTACATTTCTCAGCATTACGCGGGCTGGCGCTTCTGCGAGCAAGGGTCGGGGGGAGTATTATTTACTCGGGAGGGTCGCGGTCGCGGAAGACCTTGGCGGCGAGGTCGGAATGCGGGTCTTTTTTTATTGTGCTGGTGTCCCTATTGCTTTCCTGGAGGAGGGTTATAGGGTCATCTGGGTCGGTGAGAACATGCCTCGGACGGCGGCTCTTACTGATGCTAGAGGGGACATAACTGGCCGCTTTGACAATCAGAGGGTTGCGGTGAAGGGCGGCTTTGTCAAAGAAACGCTTTGAATTGCGTTTTAGTGATATGTGATAGATAGTGGGGATTTTTAGGTCGAGACGGAGGATCTCGTTCCTAACGTACCAGGGGGCTCCCGTTGCCATTCGTAGGAAACGGTTTTGGAGCGTTTGCATTCTATGCACGTGTCGGGGTTTGGCTTGTCCCAGGCGGCGCACGCATAGGTCATGATAGGGCGGATGCACGCCAAATACGTTCGCAATTTGCTACGCGCATTTAGCATGGAGTGGAGTCTTCCTAGAGCGAAAGCGGCTCGCGAGCGGGCCTGCTTTATGTGCTCTGAAAATGACAGTTTTTCATCCAGGACCACACCTAGGTATTTGGCTTGCTTCTCCCAGGGGATCTGCTTGTCAAACATGGTGATTGAGTCTCGGTCTCTTGAAAAGGACCGCTTGGCTCTTATCGGGGTTAACTTCGATTCTCCACTTCCTGAACCAGGAGCCGAGTTGGTTGACTTCGGTTTGGAGAGTGTGAGCTATCCCTATGGGGCTTTTGCATGAATAGTAAAGAGCCGTGTCGTCTGCGAACAGAGCCAACTTCGCCTCTTTACTGGTTGGGATGTCGCTAGTGTATAGCGTGAAAATGAGAGGGGAGAGCACGGAGCCCTGGGGGACTCCTGCGCGAAACGGGCGGGGGGACGAATTACCTTTCCTCTCAACTGTGAGTATTTATATACCTATAGTATGTATGTTTATATATTTAAGCTATATGTATTTATTTAAGTATATGTTAATGTATTACGTTATACGTGTAGGTTTATTTCAATATTTTAGTTTAAGTCTTCGCACATTTATATTTTTTTTATTTTCTTGTTCCACACACTATTGTCTACATTTCTTTCTCATTTCTCCTGTCCGCAGGTCTGCTGGAAGAAATTTCTTAAGAATAATTGTTGTAAATGTTTATTTTTATACAATAAATCTCAATTAAGAATACGGCTATCTTTATGTAAGACATTTGTGATTTTTTTAAATCATATTACATTTATGTAATAAATGCAGTAGAACCTACCTACCTACCTTCTGTAAAGTTCTATGATATGTTAGTACTTACTGCACTGTGATGTTACTAACTTATTATTATTGTTGATCTGTGATTTTTTACAATAAAACTAAATTTTTATTTGAATTTGAACAGTTCTTAATTTTAATTTCAGATAAGCAAGCGACGTTTCATATTAGTCCATAAAAAATATCTGTGATTATTTTTGAAGTAAATAAACTTACTTACCTTAATTAAAATAATTATCTACATAGGATCATCATCATCTACATAGTTAGATACTCCATATTTGTTATTACCTACGCATTATTATTTTTTAAATGAATATTCCGTTATAAATATGTTTTACTTTCCCACTTGTTTACCCATCTGTACTAAACACGTAATTATTCTAACGTATTATCACAGTGTAAAGAGCAACAGTGGACCGACGCTTTGATGTTTGCGTAAATGCCGACATCGCACAAGGCCACAGTACTTACCTAGGGTTGTCACAGACACTTTACACAACTGCCCAAAAAAGGAGGGTAATGTGTTTAGGTTTTATGTATGTATGTACGTTTCTTTGTTCCGCCATACCTCCTAAATGCCTCAACAGTTTGGACATATCGTTACAATTTTTACATTGTCCTGAGTGACGCTGGTTATTTTTTTTTTACATGGCTGTCTTGTATTTTATTTCGGAATAACAGCTGATTAAAAATACCAATAAAATACAATTTTAATATTCAGTGTACTTTACATATTGAATCAGTTTGCGTTTTCTCATTAATCATTCATTAATTCATTTTAATGTACATATTGGCTACTATTAATAATATACACATTATAAATGGGCAACCGACAAATATTTTCGGTTTTTAGATTTACTAGATTTTAAATTTCTGTTGTTGAACTTAACTATATAAAAAATTCTCATCTTATTTTAGCAAATAATCTATTGGAAAGCATGCACGTGGTTTGGTCTTGAATTCGATTGTGCTCAAATGCTGAAATAGTTTGTTTCCAATAAATGCCATCTTGGATTTCAAAATTAATGACATTTTCGTAATGAGCACCCCAAGGAACCTCGAAAATGACACCCATATCATTTATATTTAAAAAATAAGTCCGCCATCTTGGATTCCAAAAATAATGTCATTTTCGTAATCAGCACTCCGAGGTACCTCGAAGATGACACCCATATCAATTTTTTATAAAAATGAACGTCCGCCATCTTGGATTCCAACTTGGATATCTTTTTCGCAATCAGCACCCCCAAAAAACTAGATAATGACAACCATATCATTGTTGAAAAAAATCATGTCCACCATTTTCAATTTGAAAATAAATGTAAATTTTTTGTTTACACACAAACAAAAAATTTGCGAATTTTTTATTGGATATTTTTTGCGGTTGACGACTCGCATTCTCGCACAGCACATGTCGTATACACCATTTTGATAACAAGTAAACATTTGAAACAAAACCCGTGTTAGCCCTGAAAGTCATGTCCCGAGCTACTAACAATATCGACTTAAGCAGCTCGAGCTCGCCCAACCCGCCCCTCGCCCCTCACACCCCGCACGATTGCCCTGTCTAGACGGCTTCGTCGAACGACTGTATTGGTTTATAGACTGTGGTATTATCCTGTAAGTTTTAGAAGGTTGATATAATGTATTGGGCGCCCGCTTTTTTATAACATTCTAGATTTGGTCGGGTTACCACGCATACATCATTTTTTTCGATTATCTTGTTAATTAATTGAAAAATGAAATTAAGAATGAAATGAAGGATGAAATGGCGACAGGTCACTGGAACAACTTGCGACCCACGGATGCCCCTCAAGTTAAAGGGGAAAATATACAAGTCCGTGATTAGACCTGTCGTATTGTATGGATCGGAATGCTGGGCTGTGAAGAAGATGGACGAAAAAAGATTGCATGTAGCGGAGATGAGAATGTTGAGGTGGATGTGTGGTGTGACAAGAATGGATAAAATAAGGAATGAGTAGGTATATTAGAGGAAGTCTGAAAGTTGCGCCACTTACAGAAAAGTTGAAAGGCAATCGACTGTCTTGGTATGGGCATGTGATGAGGAGGGAAGAATCGCATGTGACTAAAAGAGTGATGAATATAAATGTTGAAGGATGGAGAGGGAGAGGAAGACCAAAGAAACGATGGATGGATTGTGTGAGGAGTGATATGAAGGAAAAAGGTGTAGATGATTGCGTGACGGTTGACAGGGGAGAATGGAAGAAGAAAACGTGTTGCGCCGACCCCAAGTAACATGGGATAAGGGCAGGAAGATGATGATCTTGTTAATTAATTAGTGTACAAGTCTGAAATTTCACATGTAAATAATTGAACTGTATTTCTAATTATTGATGTAAAATTCAGTTACCACTACTAATCACTTTAACTCGGTTAATCGGTGGTCAAATAACTCAGCTGCGCACCGTGGCCGGAACATCATCTTACCTTTTTAATTACACGGATACTAATGAAACTTCAGTAACATTTATAGACAGTAATTACCTATATAATAACGATTAAGTTCAGCCTTTGGGGCGCACAATGGAAGTGCTAGGACCTATTAAAGCATATTTTCTATTTACTAAAATAACTTCAAAACGGTGCATTATAGTCGATTCGTTTATTGCGTAACAAATTATAACTAATTAGCCATGTACAAATATTACAATCATCCGTATAGTCAATTCCGAGATACAGCAATCGTGCAAACGTTACTCCAGCAGGATTTTAAATATCTTCGCAACCATAGCAAATACAAATTAAGTTGTACCATTTATTTCAAATTGATTTCCAATTATTTAGATAAAATTTATTTCAAAATATCCATTAGAAAACAAAAGATCTGGCTGGGGTAACGTTACTCCAGCCGGAAGTGTTTTTTATTAAATAATTAAAAAACGATCAGCTTACCAAATTTAATAACCTGCTTACCAATTACAGAAGCTGTATTTCTAATTATCTATTGCACTTAGATGACGATTTTCGACTTTATCTGGCTGGGATAACGCACACGTAGCGGCCGCGCGTATTCGTGCGACGCGGGGTCTGGGGCCCTACCACCACCTCTTTTATCAGTCTTATTTTAATCTAGCTTCATCTCTTTCCCACGCTCAAGCAGAGCGTGGGAAAGAGATGAAGCTAGACGTACTGTATAGCTACACTTCTTTCTCGCACTGAAGTAACATCAAAATAATAGTGCTTAAAGAGGTGGTGGTTGGCCCCCTGTTATCTCAGATTAGTACCTTCATGAAATCCAATTTGGGTGTAAAATTAAAACAATTAAAAGATTTTCACATTACCATTATATTTAATTTCACTAAACATTTTTATTTGTATTTTATCTGTATTGTGATAACGTAAATATCTAGCATCAATCTATAACATGCATACACTATATGTCAAAATTTACAATTAATTTACAGATCAACTATTGTTATTATTAATTGTGCTTTTAAGATTTCTGAAAGCTTCCTCGCTGACTAAAGCGAGAGACTAAATGCGCGCACTACGCGTTTTTATCGCTTGATTTTTTGTCGACGAAATGCATCGGGTTATATGGCAATGCGCGCATACACGAGAAAAATGATGCCGCGATTTACCATACGTTACCATATAAACCAATACGATGCATTTCTGCGACAAAAAGTAGTGCGCGCTCGCCTTAACTCCGGGCAAAAATGCTGCACGACATACTTTTGTCGACCCTCTTCGTGACTGGCTATACATAATAGACGAGTATACGACGACATTTCACGAACGTCAGTCATTGCAATTTAAACCTTATATCAATGACTTAACAGACGTGAATTGCAAGGTCTATACGAGAAATTTCTTTTTAGTTAAAATAACACGATTAATAATAAAACTAGTACTTAACATAGACTATGCTATAATTGTTTTTTTTTTTTTATCTTTAAATGGAGCTTGACAATAAATACCTTTTCGATAAAGGCACTTACGGATTCATGCACAAAGCGGGATTCTATATCGCTACCTAGAAACAGGGGGTTGGCAGTGATAGAGAACACGATTTATTCACACTTGTAAGTTTGTGCAAACGAGCGACTTTGCGGGTGTTAGTCGTACGACTTTTTGTGACATCACTTTTGTTTAGGAAGACTGTGCCTTTTTATAATTTCTAACGGGACGATATTATCGCGGCCGTCTACGGCATCACGATAGCATAAGGAAGGTAAAATCTATGGAAATATATGAAGACGCTTTGTTTCCGTCCACGATAACGTTTTAACGTGCACGTGAAATACGTGCACGTTAAACATGCATACATTTTATGGACGTGATCGGTCACGATAATATCGTCACGTTAATAACAATAAAAAATCACTTTTTGTATGTAACAGGGCTCTTATAAAATCTTTTTATAAAAATAAATAAAGCCCTGTTTTAGAGATTCAAATTCCTGTAATACGATTTTTTTTTTTTTGTTTCCGACTTCTGAATTTCTGTCAATAATAAGAAGACGCATCATCGCCCGTCTGCCATTCAAAATAATAATTATTGCTATACCCGAGACGGATTAAAACAATCAATTTTGATAAGATTTAATACTAATTATGACATAATTTTTCATTGCTTCCGTCGGGGTTTTTCTTATATTATAACGCTATTATATAAAGGGAACGAGTAGAATAAGTCAAGGGGAGCTACAGATTTGAAAAACGTTAATTTCTACCAACAAAATACCTTCCTCTTGAAAAAATGGTCCAGAATTGAATTTCCAAAACTGTAGCTGTACAAATTGACATATAAACATGTATACTAATTTTATATTAATTTTATTATTTTTTTTACAATTTCTTTTATGGCCTTTTTGCTCCAATAATTCTTACATGTCGATAGTAGATTTTGTCATTTAAATTATTCATTTAGGTACACAATCCTTTTTCATTAATGTCAATGTATTTCTACTTCACAGATTTGAATATCAAATCTATGACAAAAGCTCTGGTTAGATGATTATAATTTATGTAATTTTTGTCAAAGACTTATTTGTAACCCATTGCGTAGCCTTTCCCAAAACCAATCCTTTATACCTACGGTTTCCTAGTGAGCGGTGCCGCCACATAGCGATTACATTTTACCGGCAAATGACGTCCCTGAATTTATGGAAGTAAGTTGGTGTTTTCCTTCCTAGAGAGCGTTGTTAGACATCGTCAAACCCGCTGCCATCATTTTCATGACAGCCGTCACTGCGGCCTGTGTGGCGGCCAGCGTTACGTTTTTCAAAACCTACTACCGACCTCTGAAGTAAACCTATTAATTATTAATAAAAGTAATTAATAATATAAAGCTGGACAATTTTTTAAAAATAAATTCATTCAGTAAAAATTGAAATGGCAGCGAAAAATATGTTTCACTAAAGTTTTTTAAAACAGATCACTTCTCTTGCCGATACGCAACTACTTGTGACTCAAATTCATATGTACTTTTACCATGTGCCCACTTATCTTTTTGTCGTAAAGTTCCAGAACATTCTAAGAATTGAATATTATAAGTTTCTCTAAGACATCACAGTCATACGGTAAATTTATCAACATTCATTGCGTTATTTGCGTTGTCGAGCGACGAATTTCTCAAACATGATGCAATTGATTCGGAATTTCCTTCCTTCGGATTGTGACTTAAAATGTGTTACGCAATAGGAGTGCTGGTCTCAAAATGGAGAAGGAAAACATCGTGAGGAAACCGACATATATGTCTTAAAACGAAGTCATGTGACAACCACCAACCAGCACTGTGCCCGCGAGGTAGATCACGGCCCACTCCCACTAACATGATAGTCTGATTATGTTTAGAACCGAGTCGATATCCACAATTCTGCTAGTTTTATATATTCTGCTTGAGAACTCGAACTTTGCACTTTGGAGAGAAGCTCAAAAATTCAACTATATATTAAGTTCTGTGGAAGAAACACCACAATTATGCCAACATTACGTAGGTAATAGAGATCTACGTTTTGGAACGGGAAACCAGACTCAACTTCCTAAATAATACCGAGTTCACACGGTTCCATTTTAGTTGAATAACTTTTGTTGTTCAATAAAAAAAATACTTTTAACTCGAAATTCTATTTGATTGCAAGTCTATTCAGACGGTTAAAATTTCGCTTTCGACTTAGCAGTTGGTCAACTAAAATCGTATCGTGTTCGCCCGGTATAACTGGCCGAATCCTTGAACACTTCAAAAGTGCCTGTAAACGGTTTAATTGAAAGAAATGCGAGTTTGATACTATGATAGACTGGAGATTGATCAGTCAGTGAATATCTTTTTGGACAGGGAGGTAAGGACGACAAAAAAACAGAACTGTCAAAATTGTGACATCTGTCAAAAATTTACATTAGGTTGTCAGTTTCAACTCTTCCATTAGAATTGATAGTGGCTTTTGTGGAAGAGACATCAGTATTTCGGAAAAATGTTATATAACAAACACATCAGACCCGGTGGCTTAAATTGGAACTAATTTAAATCAGTGACAAGATCAGTATTTTTTGTTCACTTGGCGCCGCCGTCACCGTGTCAGATGGGCTCGTAGGACCGGACGATGACGTACCAAGAGAATCAGAATAATTTTCTATATCATTACATGATATAAAATGAGTCACTTTTCGTGTCTGCCTGTATGACCGCGTTGTTATTCTAAACTACGCAATGGATCTTGTTCCGGAAGATTAAAAATTACAAATAAACCGTGCGAAGCAGAGACCGGTCGCAAGTTCTTTCAAAACCCAAAAACCAGGGATAAATTTGAGTCACATTGTAATTTTTGACATTTGCTTAAATAATTTTTCGCAGTCATTTCTAGTCACAAAGACGACACATTAAAATTTAACTTACAAATCGTTCATGTGCTTGCCTTATAATCTAAACCTAATTTGGGACATATGCGTACATATTTTTTTAAACAAATCATAATTTTAACGCTCTTAGATTATTTGTGAAATGTAAGCTAAAACACACGCTGGGGTATTAAAGATTGCTGATAATGAGGGTTTTCTGAAGTGACGTTCACTAGGTGGCAGCACTGAGACGTCAGGTCCAGACCAAGGTCCTGTCAAGTGTCAAAGCGCCTATATTTTCTTTAGTCGTGACTGAATGATGAATGAATGAAACGAACGATAAACTTCATCATATATTTTTCATTTATTGTCGAAATGAAAGACCTCTACAAAGTGGCGCCAGCGGGTGGCGTGAATTTTCATGATAACCATCATTGCCCGTTTATATTGCCCCAGTTATATAATCTACATTGTTCTCACATGTATAATTTCAACATGAATGATGTAAACAATATTTTGTAAGAATATAATTTTTTTAAAAGAGTGTCCGTGGAGTTTCTTGCCCGTTCTTCTCCATAGGAACCTACGCTTTGGAATGGGCAACTAGCTTCATATTTCTGACTGACTGACTCCTTGACAATTCAAAAGTGCCTGTAAATGGTTTAATTGAAATAAATGCTTTGAGTTTTGAGTTTTTGAGTTTTATGTGGGAAAAACTACAGTTCTTTGAATCAGTGTCAAAATCATAGTGATCTTTATTATCGTTACGATTAGGTTGCTTTTCCGCTGTGAGAAGTAAAATAAATGTGAAAGGACCGTAGCCTTAATGTTCATCGTTTGAAATTGTATTGAAAGAACAAGATGACGGCATTCGTTCAGATTTTGGCCACAACGCAAAAGATTCTTGTACAGCTATGTTGTCATGAAGTTTGTTAACAGATAATAAATTAATAAGTTAGCAGAACCTGGGTTGTATAGTGCCACAAACTTAACATACGGACGGGCACCCAAATCGTGTAACCCATTTTAAAACACAATCCCCGAAGGATTTTGAAAGCAATCGCTAATCCATTGCTCCATATGTTTGAAAAATTCGTCTGTCTGCTTCGACAAAAATTGCGCAATGAATGCTGTTGAACTGTTGTAAGTGTATTCCGCAATTATCCTCTGGGTGGCTGAAGGTGGAACTAACGAAATCACTATGCAAAGTGGCAAAGCCCGTCATTTTCGAACCAAGTTCCTTATCTCACATTATACTCTGCACACCGTCACAACACTTTTTGAAGTGGAAACTTCTTTAGGCGCGTTGAGCGAATTTCGGTAGGGGGTAAACTTATAGATTGGTTTAGTGCTGGGGTATTGAATACAGATGGCGCTACAGGTACCATTCCGTACTCGACCGCAGGCGGCAACTGCAGGCGGCACGACTGGTTTCTATGAATTTCTATGAAACACCTTCCGTAGCTAGCGATATGTCGTTGTCAGCGACAGGCGACACGTGCAGACCGACCGCAGACCAGTAGTGCCGCCAACGCTCGAGCGATAACACATTTTCTATCTTCTATCTACCGACTGGAATACGGGCTGCTGCCGCCTGCGGTCGGGTTCCGGAATCATGACTACAGCGACATGACACCGCGAAACGTCGCCTGTAGTTGCCGCCTACGGTCAAGTACGGAATGGTACCTCATATCCTCTCGAACGTTGTTAATTTATTCCATTGTGTCTGTTATTTGATACATCATATTCAGTGAAAGGAACTTCGGTCCAACCGGGTGTCCCGCGACATCTCTCGACTTTTTTGTCCCCGAGAAGGTCGCATTCACCGCGTCAGACTTGTGGGACTATACACTTCCCTGATACAGTAAAAAGAAAAGAATTCGACACTTTTTTAAACTAATACGGGCGCCGTATTATGAAGGAGACCAGTACCCTAATTACGTAATGCAAAATCAATCCGAATCTGAATCTTTTTGAAACAGATTGCTAATCCATTGCTCCGTAAGTTCGAAAAAAAAAACTGCTGAGCTACGTAAATAACGCAATGAATGTTGTTGAACTGTCAAAATGAAACAGATTTGTCTTTATCGTTTACGAAAATATGTTGCGTAATTAGAAAGCTGGTCCGAGCTCTGCGCAGGGGGAAAATAGATAAAACATGTCCAGGCCTACCAACGTTGTATCACATTCCCGAGTGTGCAAATAGAGTAACCTAATTGTCCCAGATACGGGCCCTAGCTAGATCGATCTTTCGCCCCCGTAAACACCTATATTGCAACTTTCATCGGAAACGTCAGCAGTTGTCGAGGACGTGATTACAAATCTATATGTATAAAATTCAATTGCCGTGCAAGTCTCGCAATAACTCGAAAATGGCTCAACAGTTTTGAATAATTTTTGTTTTGTTTTGTTCGCCTCAAAACAGGGGTTAAAGTATTAAAAAAAATTGCAAAACCCAAGGAAGGAGCCGCAAAATCGAAATTGTAATTTTGACAGGACGTCTGACGGGTCAGCTAGCTATTGGTCGTTTAATAGTATATAATATAATTATTGCCACCATTGTTCCAGTGTGAGAGAGAGAGAGAAAGAGCTATAAACGGCCGATAGCACCATCCCGTTTTCGCAGTGAGGTCCTTTCACAGTTATTTTTATATAAAAAGTGCGTTTTAATTTATCGGAACGCGTCTAAACTATCTTCCTCTTTTCTAAACTAATAATAAAAAGAGAAAAGATTTGTATTGTAATGAATAAACCCAATAACTACAGGACCGATTTTAAAAATTCTTTCACCAGTAGAATGCTATATTATCACTGAGTAACAAAGGCTATAATTTATAAAGATATCACGCGAGCGAAGCAGCTGGAAGCTTGTTGCTTATATCATTGGTCATACAAGTACCATCGAATAAGTTCATATCTATACACCGTAAGGACTATTTCTGCTTGCAGCGTTCGGCCGCTATAGATCCGGGGCGGTAACAGATGTGGTCATTGTCTAAACGGGATTTTGTTTTCTAACTGCTTAGATATGAAGTTCTCCGATAGTATGTTGACAGATGACGCTAAGCATATCCGCAATTTTATTGCCCCGTGTGCAATTTCTACGACCGCGAACTATTTCAAATTCTACTAATACAAGATGGACACAACAATAAATTTAACTGCGTATATCTATGACGTTCCCAGTCTGCATACGAAATCAATCAATCTGCCTGCCTTTTCCCAATTATGTTGGGGTCGGCTTCCAGTCTAACCGGATGCAGCTGAATACAAGTGTCTTACATGGAGCGACTGCCTATCTGACCCACACAACCTAGTTACTATGTAACACGATACCCCTTGGTAAAACTGGTTGTCAGACTTTCGGGCTTCTGACGACCCGAAACGAGTCTGCATACGAAAATTCAATCAAATTTATCCAATAGTGTAGTCAGTGCAGCTAGTCATAGATTACCAAAACCCATAAATACTATTTGGTTTAAAAAAATCACTTACATATTTTGTTTGATAGTTCCAAAATACTTTTATGTATTAGTATTGCCAATGTTTTGATTCAATGTCGCATTGTTGTCTCCACGTTATATTTTATATATCACAGTAATACAATTTTGTCGATTCCCAACCTTGAATAATTCTGTGCTGAGTTAGATCTGAAACCCCTTTAAAAGCCAAGTCCAAAATTAACCCTGTATAATGATTATAATTTTATTATTTTTACCTTTCTCTACATTATTTGGGCGATATAAATCGATTAGTCATTTAACCGCGCTAATTTTCAAGTTAATGCTAATCAAAAGTTGTGTAACAAGTTAGCAGCTAGCAGTACGGAATGATGTTGCTCAACTTTTGTTAGCGACATCTATGAGAATTTATCTATACTAATATTATAAAGAGGAAAGATTTGATTGTTTGTTTGTATTGAATAGGCTCCGAAACTACTGGACCGATTTGAAAAATTCTGTTACCATTAGAAAGCTTAGTTTTCAGGGAGTAACATAGGCTACTTTTTATCCCGGGAAAAATAACGGGTCCCGCGGGAAAGACCACAGGAGCGAAGCCGCGGGCAAAGTGCTAGTTTCAAATAAACTCCCGGACTCCTAAATCGAGCCATACTGCACTTTTTCTATAGCCTATAACTTTTTAAACGGTCGTGAATTCAAATTCGGAACAATGACGAAACCAAAATGATGGCCAGTATAAACTTTTTCTTTGACTTCACTATTTTGTTGTTCTAGGCCTCTATACCTCACATGGAATTACACGGCGACTCGATTAAGGAGCCTGGGAGTGTGTTTCATTCAAGTTTGTTGTGTGGTGTAAGAATTCCGAACTTTGAAAAGAATTTAACAACTGCAGATGTAACCATTACGCCTGCATTTCCCGAAGGATGTATAGTAAAGCTAGTTTCCTAGAAGAGCGGTAGCCCATAGCGTCCGCAACTACCGGTGAATGACGTCACTGAAACGTTATTTCTGAAACTAAGTTGGTGTGTTTTCCTAGAGAGCGTTCTAGAAACTGTTAAGTCAAACCCGCTGCCATCATTTACATGACAGCTGTCACTGCGGCCGTTATGTGGAGGTCACAGAAGGCCACTAATGTTTAAATCGCATGTATAAACAGTTGTATTTTTATTTTGATTTAAAATACTTAAAAAATTTATAATATGACAATTTAAAAAGTTTTCATAATACACCAAACGTACAAACATTTTGAAAATTTCGTCAATTACTTGTGAATTTATTAAAAACTAGTAATTTACAAAATAAACGCGGTTTAAAATAACTTAGCCAGAAATGTAAATAAATCCTAATACTTAAAAAGTTACATTATTATTTGCTTACACTTCTGGCAAACACATCTTAGAATTATATAAAAATTCCCGCGTTTTTAACCAGGTTTTTATCCCAAAAAACAAAAAAAAAAAGAGTGACTTAATCAACGAAAAACCACTTTCGTATGCTAAATATTATATCCTAAAGATACCCATAAGACTATATAATGTGCATTTTTTTTTTCATATACATGTTTTTTTTTTAATATTAAATATACAAGACGAATTTATCATCAACTACTTAAATAGTAAATGGACAAGCCTTTTTCTAGGCTCTCGTTTTTTTTTTTCCTATAATTTGAGACCGTTTATATTTCTTTTTTCGTGGATTATATTGTATATTAAACCATATAAAAGTTACGACCATAGATTAAAAAAAAATGTTTTTGTCACTTTTGACACGTTCGGTATTTATCAGGAATTCTGGTTACGGATTTTCAGATCCGAATTCAGATTAATTCTGGTTACGGATTCTCAGATCCGAATTCAGATTAACGTAAGCTAATCATAATCAGCCAATAATGTCCCCACTGCTGGGACTCAGGCCTCCTCTGTGAGAGGGAGTGGGCCGTAATCACAGAACACTATTATTCTAACGTTCTATCGGAAGTGTGACAACTTCATATAAAAAAGTGTGAACAGAGTTCGTTTGTGCTGTCATCTGAGTCCGACTACTACACTTTTCAATGCGGCAAGATTTGAAAGTGATTTCTGTTTAGATGGCTTGCCGTAATCCACCACGCGGGTCCAGTGCAGGTTGGCTGTTCGATGTCACATGTCTTCGAATTTTTGGTTCTAGGACATGCCGGTTTCCCCACAATGTTTTCCTTCACCGTTTTGAGAGAAGTGATGGTTAAATAATTTACACCAAGTAAAGCGCCTGGCTGATTTTGAGCCTACAACCTGACTGCTCATTCTAATGACATTAATGTAAGCTAATCAAAATGTCATTTTTAAATATATTCCGGTACCAGAATTCCTGATTTATGTCTTTTCTGTCGTCAGATTCTCTTTTTAAGATTTTTTTAAAACTATGGCAACAACTTTGAGTCTCAAATTGAAAAAAATAATTATGAACTAATCTAATAATTGTTATGAACTAATTATTCACAAAATACATTATTTTTATACACTATCATAATTTTTTTTTATTACTTTTTTTTTATTTCCAATAAAATGCAAATTTTCTTCAAAATGGAAATATCACAAACTATTTTCAAACTTTCAAACTATACACAAGTCTGTACAAGGCTGTATGCAAATACGTCTGCCTGGTGTTGCCTGTTAATTTGTACACGGGCAATATATATTTTTTTTTATTACCAAAAAGGTTTTTATTTAGCCAAAAACACCTAATTCCACCTACTTTGCGGAGTTCTTCCTTTGTATGTTGATTTTTTCTGTCTTCAGTTTGTCTTTTTTGTTGTCAATTTTTTCTGTGAGTTTTTTTTCTATTTTGGGCTGTGTCTGTGGTTTGTCTATGATGGTCACTGGTTTCTTGGGTTTGTTGGCTTTCGCTGCGGCTGCGTAGTTGATGGGCTTGAAGCCGGAGGACGGTGGAGTCTCTTCAACAGGCGCTGGTTGGGGCTAAAACAAAAAAAAAAATATGCATATTTATTCTTGGCTTATTCTTGAGGCCCTTGTGGCTACGTAATAACAACTGCACGGGTCGATCGATCAGGTTAAGCTACACTTGCCGCCGTTGGTCCGTGGATGGGTGACCATCTTAAGACCCCGCCCTGCCTCGGAAAGCACGTTAAGCCGTTGGTCTCGGCTGTCATTTGTGGATCTTTGACAGTCGTTACGGGTCAGAAGCCCAAAAAGTCTGACAACCAGTTTTACCTAGGGGTATCTTTTTTACCCAGTAATGGGTTGTGGAGGTCAGATAGGCAGTCGCTCCATGTAAAATACTGGTATTCAGCTGCATCCGGTTAGACTGGAAGCCGACCCCAACATAATTGGGCAGATGATATATTTATTAGAGTATCGAGTAAGATAATATTAACAAAACATATAAACCAAGTCTTCAAATCATAACATGTACCATCGAAGAACTTCATATCTATACACAGTAAGGACTATTTCTGAACCGGGGCGGTAACAGATGTGGTCTTCATGTTCACGGGATTTTGTTTTGAAACTGCTTAGATATGGAGTTCTTCAATAAGTACATATATATAAAAAATAGGGGAAAAATCATAGGGCACCAAATAATTCGTCCGCATCGCTGTGAACAGGAAGTGCCTAAAGGCTGGCAGCATTGGCACTGCTACATGTTCATGTAGGTTTGACTGAATATAGATAGCCACTCTACGAATTAAGGTATGGTTCTGAACTCCGCTGCACACAGCAGTGTTGCCTGCCACAGGCCGCTGATTCTATACTCCATAGGGTTAGGTAGTTAAATAAAGATATACAAATCGTAAAAAGGGCTTTTATAGTTGACACTTCCTTGTTTAAAAATACGATTAACCAAACTAGATTTTATAATAGTTTTCTCTTTTATTAGTGTATGTTAAACCTTATCATTTATTCATAAACTACTCTTCATAGATGTAACTAGTGGAGCACATTTTCTTTTTGTTAGATTTATAATAATACTAGCTTCAACTTTCTGACTGACTGACTCTTTGACAATTCAAAAGTGCCTGTAAATGGTTTAATTGAAATAAATGGTTTGAGTTTGAATAATATATCTTGTAATCTGTATATTGTAAAGAGCCCAAACTCTAAACGTCAACGAATTATAACGTTGCTAAATTGAAGAGTACAACTGTGACGTAGCATGACAACTGCAGTGCTATTCTGTAACCATCTCACCGTGAAAACTTAGGTGAAGTGAGTTGTCATTCCAACAGGGTGAGATGACACGGACAGCTCACTCCACGCTCACTTCACATGTTTTCACGGTGAAGTGATTACGGGAATCGACATGCTGAAATGATAGGTATTACGTTTAGCCGGTTATTGGACAGCTGGTCTCGTCACGTGTTTTTTTTTTGTTTACCTTTATTTAACTACCTAAACCTATGGAGTATAAGCACCTGCTCTTCGTGGTGTGTCCCTGTTTACAATACGGCCGATATAACTTGGCCGGTCTGAACACAGGCTCTGCGAACTTCCGTGCCTGTTTTCACACTCACACTCGCTTTATGTCACCATTTGGTAATTTAAAAAAAAAAAATGCGCAACCTTCTGCGCGAAGTTCGGAACAGCCAAGTTATACGAGCCGTATTGTAGTTTCCAATTTACTTGTTCACTTGTTAAATCTGTGATGAACGCTGCACTCCTAGTCTGACGTGACAGGGCGACACTGCCGCCGTGCTCTGAATGTAATCTTATATACAGATAGTGCAACCCACGACGACGCGCCCCACTCCGCGATTACTGTACTGTAAGCTGTACTTTAGTACGGAGCGGAGCGGAGTGGGGCGCGGCGAGGTGGATTGCACTATCTATAAACCTATGGAAAATGTATGGGGTGCAGTAGCGACGCGACAGTGGCGCGTGCGATGGGGCTCGGAATCATACTTTTTTTTTAACTGAATCTGTTTTTTTTTTTTATACCTATTTAACATCTTTCCTCTTGGTTTCCTGCAATTTGAGGGAGTGATGATTTCATGAAAAGAGACGGAAGTGTGTAACATGAAGCCGGAGAAGCGTGCGCTATTTGATTTGACCAATGAGCGCGCGCGGTGCTTTCAGATGGTACCAACCCATTTTCCGAGAGGTTGGTACTGTCAGCCAAGATGTCAGATGCTACACATATTCGACGAAATGTTTCTTACCTTCTGTTCAGGAACAACGACAACAACATCTTCCTTCTCCTCTATCTTAGTTTCACTCTTGACACTTTTAACATTTACTTCTTTTTTCTTCGGCGTGACTTTCGTGTCTGACTTGACCGTCTGTGGTTTAGCCTTACTTTTTATTTCTTGTTTCACTGGTTTCTTTACTTCTATTTTGGTTTTGGTATCCCGTTTGTCTTTGGGCCTTTTGTCTTGTTTGTCTATGATATCTGCTGCACTTACTTCTGGTGGGTCTGTTTGTGGTGGTACTGCTTCTAGAATTGAAAAAGAAAAGTAATTAGGATTTTACATAACATAACATCACGTTTGTAATCCCCAGGGGGATAGGCAGAGGTGTACCTATAGTACACCTACTAGTAAGTAATAAGTCCTATGTAATAGGGGGCGAGCCTATTGCCATCAACCGGGCACTAATCAGGACTCCGGGCTGCTACTGAGAATTTCTTGTTTGAAAAACACAATCACACTTAGTCCGACCTGGGAATCGAACCCAGAACCTCATGCTCAACAATAGCCCATGCGACCACTAGACCAACATGCGGTCAAGAATGTAATGTAAGTAAATGCGACTACTAAAAAGAAGGGTCTCAGGTTCTATGCCCAGATCACATTATGACTGCTTTTTCCAACTATTTTGGGGTTGGTCTCCAGTTTTTGACATGGAGCGACTGCCTATCTGACCTCTACAATCCAGATCCAGATATTAGTTAACACGATACCCCATTGGTAAAACTGGTTATCACACCTTCGGGCTTCAGACAACCCATAACGATTGTCAAAGATCTAAGAATGATAATGGGTAGTCAAATAATAATCATATCATCATCATCATCATCAGCCTATAACGTTCCCACTGCAGGGACACGGCCTCCTCTCAATGAGAGGGAGTGGGCTATAATCCACCACGCGTGCCCAGTGCGGATTGGTATATGTCACATGTCTTCGAATTCTTTGGTTCTAGGACATGCCGGTTTCCTCACGATGTTTTCCTTCACCGTTTTGAGAGCAGTGGTGATGAAATAAATTACACAAAGTAATGCCCCTGTCTGGGTTCGAACCCACGACTTACTCTCCGCCACCACTCTCCTGGGCCACCGCTGCTCTACTGGGCCACAGCGGCTCTAATAATATACCAGTCTATTACTGTCCCACCGCAGGACAAAGACCACTTCTCATACAGAGAAGGCGCGAGCATTGATCACCACGCTTGGTCAAGAGGGGTTGGCGACTTCCGGCTTATATCGGTATTGGTAGCTCATTGGTAACGCCCCCGACTTACTTAGTTGTAGGTCGTTCGAACTCAGGCAGGCGTTTTACTTTGTGTAAATAATTTCATCACTTGTCTTACTATTCGCTTTTATAGGCTGCTCAATTTCGATTTTTGTGCACAAGTGCATTAACGTATCTACTCATAAATGTGTCTATAATAAGGCAAAGAAAATGAGCCATACAGCCAAACACAATAAGAAGTTCATTGATAGAATTTGTTATTTTATAATATTTACTTTAATTTATTTGCCTTATGTGTTTTTTAAGACATAAAACTATTTCCTTCAGTATTCAAAACTGTTAGTACAGTTTTGAATACTGAAGGAAATTGTTTTTTTTTTTTTTAATTCAATTAAAGAAATGTTATGTTATACTACTGTTTTATTTCCTCGCAATCGAAGTGAAAAGCAGAGTTTATAACTCGTCTACAAAACACTTTCATCCTCGACATTACTATCAGCCCTCGTCTTCATTTATTAAGTCTCGGATAAAAAATGGTTCGTTTTGTGCACTTGTTGTAAAATCTACTATTCTTTCTTTCATCACCACTGCTCTCAAAACGGTGAAGGAAAACATCGTGAGGAAACCGGCATGTCCTAGAACCAAGAATTCGAAGACGACATGTGACATCTACCAACCCGCACTGGGCCCGCGTGCTGGATTACAGCCCACACTCTCACAGCGGCGGGCCCGTGTCCCCACACGCCACAGGCCGACCGTGTCGGCACACGGCTGAGCTCACCTTCTGTTTTGTCCGCCGAGTGGTCGAGCTCGCGCGTGGGCTCTGCGGGCGCCGGCTCGGGCGCGGGCAGGGCGGGAGGGGGCTCTTGTCTTTCGTCTGCAATGCAACATTATCAATATTCAAACAACATAAACATACCATCACTACATAACATCACTTGTTTTTCCCAAAGGGTTAGTTACGCCAGGAGTCACCAAATGTGCGGACCTTAAGGGTACGCTTGTCAGTCATTCTTCCATACCAACGTAGTATGGAGTTGGGACTGGTCATCTCTTAGCTGCCATGGCCTATTTTAATTTATTTTATGTTTCTTTTTATTACGGACGCTTTTACGAACGTGCACATCTTTCTACATTGTTCTCACATTCATAATTTCAAAATGAATGATGTAACCAGAATTTTGTATTTTTTTTTTTTATTTAAAAGTGTCCGTGGAGTTTTTAGCCCGTTCTTCTCCATATGTACAGTCACGAGCACCAATATTTAAACACTTAGTAACTTTTAAAAGTGATGTTCTCCTCCTGTGTTGATAATAATTTTGTGTTATTGCAAACATAGTATAATGGAATCCATACTATTATGGAATAGGTCGTATTTCAAAGTTGCAATCGTAATTCCCCGAGTAAATCTCTTTTGCATTTTGCCAAGTGTTTACGTATTATTGCTCGTGACTGTACCTACTACGCTTTGGAATGGGCAACTAGCTTCATATTTGTAACTGACCGAATTCTTGACAATTCAAAAGTGCCTGTAAATGGTTTAATTGAAATAAATGCTTTGAGTTTTTTTGAGTATGTGGTGACTACTCGTCTGCTTGATGGAGTACGTTCGAAACTAAAAATTATATCAATTTGTCTTATACTGTATGGAAGCAGAATTGGAAAAAAAAATGGTTCGGAAGTTATGAGCGTCGAAACTTCACGCTCACCAACGAGTTCGAGCCGTCGACTAGTGCACCCTTAAGGCGAAAGCTTCAGGGTAATAAATAAGCGCGATCAAACGAACAAAACTATTCAGCTTTATAATATTCGTAATGTATAGATAATCATCAATACAAGTCGTTAAGTAAGAATTGCTCACAGAAGAATTACTCTAGAAGGAAACATCGTGAGGAAACCAGAACTTATAGTTAAGAACGTTTTCATAGAAAGTTGGCAACGTCGCAAATAGCTGTCAAATATTTCGCTGTTTTGGTTAATTTGGCGATATTACTGTATGGAAATCTTCTTCTTTTCGTTTGGTTAGTGACTAACTTGGTGTCAGAGTTTTAAAGCCACCCATGGGCCTCTGACTTGGCTTCACATGCCGTCGAGAAATATCTCTCAGGAATGCCGGTTTCCTCACGATGTTTTCCTACACCGTTTTTGAAGCAAGAACGTTTTTGAAAATATTGATTAAGAAATGCAATAATTAATATCGTAACACCGAATATTTAGTTTTAGATGTAAAAAAAAGTACCTATTTGGAAACTTCCGAAATGCCTTTTTTACACCTAAAACGGTTACAACATCAAATTCAGTGTTATGAATTGCAATTCATTATTAATATTCTAGTTCACTAGTTAGCCTTATTTCTTATTTCCATACAGTAATATTGCCAAATTAATCAAAGCAGGTTTATATTTGATAGGTATTTGGGATGTTGTAAACTTTTTGGATGAACGCTCCTAATACTAGCTTTTGCCGGCGCCCCGCGATGTTGACGGAGAATATCCCACGGGAACGTACTACCAGGATTTAAAGTACCATAAGTGATAATCTCGGTCATAAACCACGTTATCCACGTTATATAAATGTAGGATGTTAATTCTGAACGCATCATAAAATAAAATAAAAGTAATGAAGCATGAACGCAGTGATGGGAAAAAGGGAGAGCGTGTGACGGATGTGTGGGAGCGAGAGGGTGACGTGCGAGCTAAGAGAAAAGAAAGTTGCCAAGACGATTACATATTTAAGAAGTTTTTATTTTAAATAATAAAAGAAGTTCAACGAAGTCACGGCTTATTATTTCGGTCATCCACACCCCCCTACAGCCTCGTCCGGGATAGACCGTAATAATAAAGACGTAATATACCAAGAAATTTCAAGAAGAAAAAACTCCGGTACAACGGCAGCGGCCATTACAAAAACGCGTGTTCACACCGGTGGAGAAAAGTTATATTTTACCAAGACATCATGGAAAAAGACGATACCGTGGAAGGAAGATATCAACCATTGCAATATGGTTTGGTAGACACCATTGTTAAATTCAATGGTGAAGATATGACCTACTCGTCTTCGAAGTGGTCACAAGATATTGAAGACAATGCCGAAATCTTCGGTTGGACGGCTCAACAAAAACTCATCATAGCCAGAAGATCGCTTACGGGAACTGCTGAATTATGGTTACGTACGGAAAAGCCATTCAGATCATACGAAGAATTGAGGAATGCCCTACTAAAAGAATTCCCAGATTCGGTAAATACCAAGCAAATGCATGAAATCATGGCGGCTCGTAAAAAGCGTAACAATGAGAGCTACTATCAATATATGCTCACAATGAAGGAGCTTGGCAAGAGAGCAAAGTTCGCCGATTACGTTTCGATTCAATACATAATTGACGGGATTACCGATTATGAGCAGAATAAAATTGGTCTATACGGGATTACAACATATGCGGTTCTCAAGGAAAAGTTGGCGCAGTACGAAGCTATGAAGCAAAAGATTTTGCAACGAGGAAATTCTAGCAGTACGGCGGGCAAAAAGCGTGAATGTCGTGAATCCACAAAGCAAGTTAAAGCAGACGACACTAACGTCAAGGAAAACGCAAGTGATAAAGTGTATCGTTGTTTCAAATGCGGGGAAAGAGGACATTTAGCGAGTTCATGCAAAAAAGGTACCAAATGTTTCAAGTGTAACCAATTCGGCCATATTGGTACTCAGTGTCAAGATGAAAACATTACGTCAAACGGCGCCAGCGGAAAAGGCGAACCATCGACAAGTCGGAATGATGGCAGAAAGAGCGGAGGCGGAGCTAACTCCAAGGCAAGTTCGATGTTCACTCAGTATCAATCCCTAGATGACGGAACGGAGAATGAGCAAGATAGCAAGCTTATGTCAAACGGGAAAATAATCCATCAGTGTCAAAGTTGTCAATGTGAAAATAACCGTAATAGTAGCGTACTTAGTGTAAACAATAACAATTCAGTGAATAAATCGGTTAAAAGTGTTATCATAGGCGGTATCACAGTAAAATGTTTAATAGATACGGGAAGCGATCTAAATCTAATGTCCTACGATTTGTTTACGATGTTATCAGTCGAATGTGAATCCGAAACGTTGTTGTTATCTGGTCTTGGTTCGAGTAAGGTGTATTCAATGGGTAAGTTTAATATAAAGTTGATAATAGATAGTCATTCTTATGAGGTTTGTTTTCATGTAGTGCCTAAAGGTGTCATTCCATATGCGGTTATTCTTGGGCAAACTTTCCTAGTTAATACCATCGTTATGATTAACAACGGTATCATTGAGATAAGGCCTCAGTGTTATGATAGTTCATATTTAAAGTGTTTACTTTCCAATTTCACTAATGAAACTGAAATACCTAAAGTTCAAGCTATAATAGATAATTACAAACCTTTAGAAATAAAAGAAGCCCCAATAAAATTAAAAATAATATTAAAAGATGACATACCAGTAGTACAGCGTCCACGGCGTCTAGCCTTGCAAGAGGAAGAGACGGTGAAACATCAAATAGAAGATTGGTTGGCTAAGGGCATCATACGTCCTAGCTATTCAGAATATGCCAGTCCCCTTGTTTTAGTGAAGAAGAAAGATGGAAGTACGAGAATCTGTGTGGATTATAGGAAGATAAACCAGAAGATGGTGAAAGATGAATATCCCTTGCCGGTAATTAGTGATCACATAGATAAATTGTGTACAGCTAGGGTGTTTAGTACTTTAGATTTGAAGAACGGATTTTTCCATTTACCAGTAGATGAGGACTCAATAAAGTATACTGCTTTTGTGACTAGCAACCCAGAAGGTCAGTTTGAATTCCTACGAGCACCTTTTGGTTTATCAATATGTCCTAAATTCTTTACCAGATATATCAACATAATTTTCACTGACTTTGTTAGAAGAGGAGTTCTACTCATTTTCATCGATGACCTAATTATCTTGGCTGAGGACGAACACCAGGCAATTCAAAGACTTCAAGAGGTACTGAAGGTAGCTGCAGACTATGGTCTGAGATAAATTGGAAGAAGTCACAGTTACTACAAAGATCAGTAGAATAT
Organism: Xanthia togata; assembly: GCA_963853775.1. Taxonomy (NCBI): domain Eukaryota; kingdom Metazoa; phylum Arthropoda; class Insecta; order Lepidoptera; family Noctuidae; genus Xanthia; species Xanthia togata. The sequence goes on from OY970815.1 coordinate 5,067,836, forward strand.
CTAGGTCATGTGATATGCGATGGAAACGTGCAGCCTTCTAAGGAGAAAACTGAAGCAGTGCAAAAATTTCCTGTGCCAAAAAATCTTAAAGAAGTTCAAAGTTTCATCGGATTGACATCATACTTTCGAAAATTTATTCCAAATTATGCTATGGTAGCGCGACCTCTAAGTGACCTGTTAAAGAAGAAAGAATTTTATTTTAAAGAAGACCAAAGAAATGCATTTTTGAAATTAAAACAAATTTTATGTTGTGAACCTGTTTTAAAGATATTTGACCCACGATTAAAGACTGAACTACACACAGATGCCTGCAAGTATGGATATGCTGCAGTGCTGATGCAAAAGGATCCTGCAGATGGTAGTATGCACCCTGTTCATTACATGAGCAGAAAGACTGGTGAAACTCAGCAAAAGTGGTGCAGTTATGAGCTGGAAGCGCTGGCAGTGATTGAAGGTGTGAAAAAATTTCGTAGATATCTTATTGGAATTCCATTTACCATAATTACTGATTGTCAAGCTTTCCAGAAGACTTTAACAAAAAGAGATGTCTCAGCTAAAGTAGCGCGATGGATTATGTACCTGCAAGATTTTAACTATACTATCGTGCACAGACCGGGTGAGAAGATGCAACATGTCGATGCTCTAAGTCGAAATATATGCATTATTCAAAATGAACTCCACTTTCGCATACAGAAAGCTCAAGAAGGTGATGAAGGATTGAAGGCAATAAAAGAAGTTCTCAAGGAGAATAAGTACGAAGATTATGTGCTTGAAAATGATGTTATCTATAAAGGTGAAGATAAGAAATTGGTGGTTCCAGAATTGATGGATCTTGAGATTATTAGAAGAGCTCACAGTATTGGTCATTTTGGGAAAAAGAAAGTTAGAGATATAATAGAACAAGATTATTACATTTCCAAGCTAGATGATAAAATTGAAAAGGTAATTTCTGCATGTGTGCCCTGTCTACTAGCTAACAGGAATACAGGAAAAAAAGAAGGATATTTAAACCCAATACCAAAAGTAGAATTGCCATTAGATACACTTCATTGTGACCATTTAGGACCATTGGATGCTACCAAGAAGATGTATAACCATATTTTAACTGTCATAGATGGATACACAAAGTTTGTATGGATATACCCGGTTAAAACTGTTACAGCAAAAGAAACGGTTGATAAATTAAAATTACACCAAAAGGATTATGGAAACCCAAGACGTATAGTGACTGACAGAGGAACAGCATTCACAGCAAAAGAGTTCGAAGATTATTGTCAAGATGAAGAAATAGAGCATATTACAATTACAACAGGAGTACCTCGTGGAAACGGTCAAGCCGAAAGAATGAATCGAATCATTATCTCTGTATTGACCAAGATGTGCATTGAAGAACCTGCACTATGGTATAAACATGTCAGTAAACTTCAGAGAGTAATAAATAGTTCATATCAAAGATCTATCCAAACATCACCATTCGAATTATTAACAGGGACTAAAATTAGGCTTAAAGAAGAGATGAAGATTTTATAATATTTAGAAGAAGAAAACAGAAGAGAATTTATAAACAAAAGGGATGAATTAAGGGAAGAAGCAAAAGCTCAGATTTTAAAAGTTCAAGAAGAAAACAGAAGAAATTTTAACAGTAAAAGGAAGGAGGGACAGAAATATAAAACAGGAGATACGAGGGTGCGTTTTTAAGTTCGCGGAATGGGAGGGAGGGGATAACAATAGGTCATTATCGGGATGGTCACAACTTCAGCCACTCAATATTAGTATAAATACCAGGTTTTATCTTAATTGGATCATTAGTCGTTGAACTATCGTCAAGCAAACAACTCAATCGGGAAGAAAGTGTGAATTATGGAAAAAATCGAGTACCGTGCCGTAATAAAATTCCTTACCAAGCAAGGAAAGTCAGTTCAAAATATACTGGAAGAGATGGAATCCGTTTACGGGGACTCTTGCCCGGGTAAAACCATGGTTTACAAGTGGCACAGTCTCTTTAAACAAGGCAGGACCTCACTTGAAGACGACCCACGGCCCGGACGGTCGATCGAGGTGACTACTCCGGAAATCATTAAAAAAGTCGAAAAAATAATATTGGAAGATGCCAGACTAAAGAAGAAACAGCTTGCAGAAATGATTGGAGTATCGGATACGACAATTTTCAAAATTCTACACGATCATCTTGGCATGACAAAGGTCAGTGCAAGATGGGTGCCAAGAATGCTCACGCCGCCTCAAAAACAACACCGCGTGGAGTGTTCTCGCACGTTTTTGGACCTCTGTAACGAAGATAAGGATGGACTATTAAGTCGAATTGTTACTGGATTATTACTCCCAGTGATTATTACCTCTTCCCAAAACTGAAAAAAGAACTTCGTGGGAAGAAATTTTCAACTGATGAAGAAGTGAAGGACGCGGTTTCAGCTTATTTTTCGGACAAAGACAAAACATTTTTTTATGAAGGTATACATAAGCTAATTGAAAGATCGGAAAAATGTATAAGGGTAGCAGGTGAATATATTGAAAAAGAAAAATAATTTAGTATTTTTATTTTGACTTCTCACCCTCCATTCCGCGAACTTAAAAACGCCCCCTCGTATCATAGCAATACAAAGAACTCAATTTGGAAATGCGTTAAAATTAAAACAAAAATTCTTTGGACCCTACAAAGTAGTAAAAGAGCTAGGGAAAGATAGGTATGAAGTTAGAAAATTAGATAACGGTCAAGAGGGACCTAAACACACCACTACAGCAGTAGATTTTATGAAAAGATGGCCTTAACTCAAAGATGTCTTTTTAACATTTGTTTTGTTTGTTTTTTTTTTTGAAGATAAGATTTCAATTCATAACATAAGAAAAAAAAAAAGATTTTATACTTACCATTGAACACAGCTGACTTACCATTCTATTTTATTTAATAAAGTGAGTAAAGTTGATAGGCTGTTGTATGTTTCATAACTAGCAAACGAATTAAATTGTATCATTCATTTTATCAGTGTAAGATGTAATTGAGTATGATTAAACTGCATAATGTCTGTAATTCTGCATAAAGATAAAGAGTTTAGTAAGATTAAGGAAGTGTAACCTAAAATACCTATCTATCTGTAATTTAACTAACAAAGAAATAAAATACTTACCTTGTAACTAACCACAATAGTAATTCTGTGAAAAAAAAAAATGTACCTAAACATTTAAGTAGAAATTAAGATTGTACCTACCTAGATATTACTTAGGTGTTGGAGTATTGTTAAAGGAGTGAATGGTTGTGTAAGTGTATAATAAGTAACTTATAGTGTTTAGTTTTATTAAGGATGATCACTTTTTAGTTTAGTTGTAAACCTTATAGATTGTTAAAGAAACTTAGTGTGTTTAACTTCATTCAGCTTAGTTTATCTTATTAGTTATTGTATTAGAGTCAGTCTGAGGGCAGACTGAAAGCAGAATGGCCGAGTTGTAGGATGTTAATTCTGAACGCATCATAAAATAAAATAAAAGTAATGAAGCATGAACGCAGTGATGGGAAAAAGGGAGAGCGTGTGACGGATGTGTGGGAGCGAGAGGGGTGACGTGCGAGCTAAGAGAAAAGAAAGTTGCCAAGACGATTACATATTTAAGAAGTTTTTATTTTAAATAATAAAAGAAGTTCAACGAAGTCACGGCTTATTATTTCGGTCATCCACACCCCCCTAGATAAATAAATAAATCTGTGTGCCAAATTTCATCCACATCCGGACAAACAGAAAAACATTAAAAAAAGTTCAAAAAATTATTAATATTTTCGGCATCAGAATCGTTGTGGGAAAGTAAATAAAATTGCAAAAGAAAATTCGAGTTCCGCGGGCTACCTTTACGGATCCACCTTATGTAAAACCACGACCGGAGGAGAGTGGCATGGCCAGAATATAATGTGTTTGGAATTCCTTTGCCAAACATGTAAACAAACACGAGTTTTAGGAAAAAAAAAACTGTAATGCCTACACGTAAGGTTCAGTTTGAGCTACAACTGCATATTTTTTTATGTCTTTTTCAACAGTACTAGTCAGTCTTAAATCAACTTTATTTACACTAGCATAATGTTGATGTTTGTCTAAGTGGAAAACTCGTGTTTGTTTACATGTTTGGCAAATAAATAGCGAACGCAGGTTAGAGTATATCTGCGACAGTACCTGTGGCGGCGGGCGCGGCTCGCGTGGGCACGAACTCGGCGGCCAGCGGGTTGAGCGTGGAGCGCGACACGGCCTCCTGCAGCGACTGGGCCGGCCCGCCGTTGCTCGTGCTGCAAATGTAACAACGTTATGTTAGTCTCGACCTTCAAGGTTAAGCAACGCTTGCCGCGCTCGTATCGTGGATGGGTGACCATTAATAATCGATACCCCTCCGTGCTTCGGAAAGCACGCTAAACCGTTCGTCTCGGCTGTCATTCGTAGATCTTTGACAGTCGTTACGGGAACGTCAGAAGCCCGAAAAGTCTGACAACCAGTCTTACCAAGGGGTATCTTGTTACACAGAAAGGTCAGGCAGATTGATTATATGTTAGTAAATACTAGCGACCCATTTCTCTTCTTCGCACAGCACGCGTAACATGACTGCAATAGAAACGGGTTTTGTCGACGAAAGAATAGACAAAATGACAGATAAACAATCACAATCTGTCATTTTGTCTATTCTTCGGTCGACAAAACCTGTTTCTATTGCAGTCGTGCTAAGCATGATAAATCACTAGTAACGTTCGTACGTATCACTAGTAACGTTCTGATATTGATGCAGTGCTATTCTGTAACATCTCACCGTGAAAACTTAGGTGAAGTGAGCTCGGACGGAGTGAGCTGTCAGTCCCTAGCAGCAGGTGGAATGACAGCTCGCTTCAAGCTCACATCACCTAAGTTATCACCGTGAGATTATTACAGAATAGACCGGCAGGTGAGATGACACTGACAGCTCACTCCACGCTCACTTCACATGTTTTCACGGTGAGGTGGTTACGGGAATCGACATGCTGGTGTAATGGCGAGATCTCTGTGCTATATCCAAGTTAGAACGTTACTAGAAAAGTATGAGCTTAGAATTGATCTATTCTTTTTTTTTGTTTTATCTGGCCAGGCCCGCGGCAGACTCGACATAGATAGCGGTCGCTATACGACCGAATTCGAACGCAAAGTTATAATGTTGTCCCTAGACGCGCGCGACGTGCTTTACAAGCGGATCATTTTCGTGCTTGTCAAGTAATTTGGACCGTCTAGGGACGCCGTTCAGACTTTGCGTCCGAATTCGGTCGTATAGCGACCGCTACCTATGTCGAGACTGCCGCGGGCCTGGCCAGATAAAACAAAAAAAAATAATAGATCAATTCTAAGCTCATACTTTTCTAGTAACGTTCTGAGACTGTCGAGACAGCCGCCCTAGGTTAGGTTTGATGTTTAGATATCGAATCGATACCCATCACGCCTGTGGAGTGTGGAGCCAACAAAAAAACTGTTTTTTTTAAACTATACTCGAGTCGCATTAACGTGGCAATAGAGGTCATTGACCCACCTAAATTTTCTAGCATATAAGCATACTTTATATCAAAAACTGAAAAAAAATCCGTTTACGTCCTGAATCGGTATCTATCGTGATGTTCAACATGTTCCAATAACAAATCACCATACGTAGTATATTGTTTGGATTCCTAGGTTTGGGAAAGGGCAATGACCGTTATTGCCACGCTAAAGAAAAAGATTAATATTATGACGGTACCTTGCCAATTCATTTATGAAAATATTATGTATGTGAGAAAAAATCTACATCTTTTTAATAAAATAAGTGATAGACATAATTTTAATACTAGAAATAAAGATAAAATAGATCAACCATTTTTCAGACTATCTAAAGTAAATACATCTTTTATGGGGTACTGTGTTAAATGTTACAACAGAATACCTTGTGATATATTAGAATTAAATGAAAGAAAATTTAAAACTCATATAAAAAGTACACTTTGTAAACAAGCATATTACAAATTAGAGGATTATATCCAAGATAAAAATGCTTGGAAACATGCTGGTCCTGCTCCATAGGAAAATTTAGAATCTAGACAAAATCAAACTGGTTGCCAATTTAATTGTATAATATTATTTTTTTAAACATTAATTTTATATTCTGTGATTACTTGAACTCACACACTGACTTATTATTAATAGTACTTGTTAAAAGGTTAAGAATATCGTATAATCTTACAATGTTTGTAAATATGTGAGCACCATGCATTTATCACATAATTAATTTATGTCATTCCTTCATTTGTCATTCTTTTTACCTATCGTGGTATAGTAATCTTATTCTAGGTGCATCGTCTTCACATATAATTATATAATTAATGTATACAGAATATTGTGAAAATATTTTAAAAGAGTAACGGTGGAGTTTCTTGCCCATTCTTCTCCATACGAAAACGACCTTTTGGAATGGGCGACTAGAATCAATTATTATATCATTTTTTTGTAAATGTTGACGTTCATAAGTGCCTTTTTTATGCCTAAATGAAATAAATTATTTGACTTTTTTTTTACTTTTTTTGAAAGCGACTCGAGTACACCAACTGCGTCGTTGACCCCAATAAAACCCACACGCTAGCTACTTTAATTAGACCCTGAACACTCACGTGGGATAGTGCTGGTGGTTGTGTCCGTTGTGCGTGGGCCGGTTCTGTCTGTGTCTCTCGCGCTGTTCGTCCTCCAGCATGGCTTCTATGCACTGTTCCATTAAGGCTTCCTCTTCTAGTTGCTGCATCACCTGGAAATTAACATGTTAAACGTTAATCTTCAACATCTGCCTAGCAACTCAGTAGTTATACAAACAGGGTGAATTTTTGACACAGGGCAGTAAGGGGAGGTGCCTCAATCGTTGTAGCGTTTTAGGAGACTGTCATTCACTTTTTGAGACACTTTGATCAGCATTCACTGATTTTGAAAAGTGGGGTACCAAAATAAAGGGTTTTGAATGGCTGTTACAAAAATATAAATGCAAATCATGTTTAAATGTAATTTGTAATAAGTAATTATCAAAATCTTAATAGCTGTAAATAGTAATTTAAAAAACTAAAAACCCGACTGCAAAAACACATAATTGAAAAGAGAATAAAAACAAGCATTATAATGTATAGTACAGTCACAAGCAATAATATGTAAACACTTGGCAAAATGCAAAAGCGATTTACTCGGGGAATAGGGTATTACACCCATTTTTAAAGTGTCTCAATTAGTTTCTATGGTGCTAATGAACCATTCAAAAATTCATAAAATTTTTATTCAATCGTTAAATGCCATAAAAATGCATTTAAATTTTGCATTTTCAAATTTCGCGCGTAATTTGACGAAAACGCTGGACGCAGTTGACGCCATATTGCTCTGTGGTCATGACTTCAGTTGGCTGTGTAAACAAACGCAGTGATATTTTTTAAGTTATAAATTTGTGTTGTCTCCTTATACAAAACCGTATTATTTCAATAAAATTACGTTGATTACGAAAATAATAAAGTCTTTATAGATTAAAGGTACGCTGATAGTTGACAGTTAACACTTTCTAAGTTTACATAGCCGTATGAAGTAATAACATGGCGACTACTATCTAATGGTGTTATGAAACAGATTAAAAAAGCTGAAACCTTTGAATTGAATTTTAAAATTTAGTTTGCTATTTTATGAACTAAAATAGCCGTATGACGTAATAACATGGCGACTACTATCTAATGGTGTTATGAAACCGATTAAAAAAGCTGAAACCTTTGAATTGAATTTTAAAATTTAGTTTGCTATTTTATGAACTAAAACTAACTTTTTCTGACTGCTTTTTGCGTAAGCTATCTCTATAATATATTTTTAGATTTTTTCTCATATAAAGTAAAACACCCTATTACGATTGCAACTTCGAAATACGACCTATTCCATAATAGTATGGGTTCCAATATACTATGTTCGTAATGACACAAAATTACAATCAACACAGGAGGAGAAAATCACTTTTAAAAGTTGCTAAGTGTATACATATTGGTGCTCGTGACTATACAGGGTGGCAGGGACATCGACGCGAAAACTGATACCATGGATTCAGTACATGATTCTGAACTCACTGTATTTCACCTTACCTCACTGTATCTCACCTGCTTATCAAACTCCTCTTCGTTCTCCATCCACATATAATCTGCGAAGTCGTCGGGCTGTGGCTGCGTCGGCACGGGCGGGTACGCCGCGGGAGGGTAGTATGCGCCGGCCATCACGTAGCCTGAAACATTGTAGTAATAACACAATGTAGTCATACGATTACGTGTTCAGAAATGATAAATAATTTTATTTCTGTAAGTAGGGTTGTACAAACACTTTTACACGTCAATCATATTTTATGCGGAGTGTATTCGATGGATTCGTGTGAGTTGTTTTTGGCTTCTGTTGTGATTTGTGTATATGTGCGTGTGTGTGTGTGTTTGTGGGTGTGTGTGTGTGTGTGTGTGTGGGTGTGTGTGTGTGTGTGTGGGTGTGTGTCTCTCACATGGCATGTGCGCATGTATATTACGAGGCGTGTGTGCTCGCGGGGTTTGCACGAGGTAGACGGTGTATGTATGTATGTGTGTGAGTGTGTGTATCTTACCTGGCATGTGCGCGTGTGTATTACCAGGCATGTGCGCTCGCGGGATGTGCACGGGGTAGACGGGGGGCCGGTGTATGCCGGCGTCGCCGCTGCCGACCACGCCGCCGCCGACACCGCTGTCTATAATGACACCGTTCGGCTGGAAAAACAATTGAAAAACAACCTTTACCAAAACCATCGACTTAGATGACATCCCAATTTAATTTAAGGCATACGCTGCCAATGGCCGCGTCCTAACCGACGCGATCGTCGCGCGTAATTTCATTTAATAAAAATGAAAAGCTGGTCGTTGGTAAGCGCATCACTTGAGTACGGCTGAACCGATGAGGCATTTTTTTGTTTTAAAATGATAGAATTAGGTTTTTACGGAAAGAAAAATTGAGTTTCCCGGGAAAAAATCAAATTCGGTCATAAGTGAACGTCCCGTGTTCTATGGGATTTTTGTATGAACTATTGATATTTAAAACGTCTATTGGGTCAGCTATACTCGGACTATTACAAGTAGTCATAATTGATGTCGGGACGCTGTATGTAGTCCCGCGGTAAACTTTACTTGCGCGATGCAGGATTTTACGTGACGTCAGTGTGACGCGTAGTACGCATGTGTCGTTGTAGATGCCGCTACAACTCTAACTTTGCGTTTATATAATATTTTTATCTCACGAAGCGACGCGTGCTTCTAGTGGTAACCAAGTGTACAAACACGCTGTGAATGTGTGCGTAAAGACGAGTAGCGTCAGCACATAACACATACAAACTCATACTTCCGACTTCGTCATTGTCTCGGACGGTGCCGGCAGCTCTTGCGCTTACACACACATTCACAGCGTGTTTGTACACTTCGTAACCACAAGTAAAGAGCGCGTCCCTTCGTGAAATAAAAATACTGCCCTAGTACAGTTAAAAAAACACATTCCACAAACCTGCCACTGTCCATTCTCCTCATTGCCATAATAAGCCCCAACATTCGGTGACGTCTCCGGTATCTTCATATTAACTAAAAATATTCCGCTATCCTCTTAGAAACTAATAATCAAAAACTTATAGTTGTAATCTATCCTTAGTCGCGAGTTGAACTTAGGCGGGTAGGTTAGAATTTGAGCAAGCAGTAACGAAGCGTTGAGAGAGATAATAGAATTGTTTCAATATGTTTCCTGTGTGGTGTGGTAACTATCTTCATTTCTGGTGTTCTCGGCAACTGGAATTAAGGGAAAAGGTATTTATTAATAAATAGCATGAATCTGCCTAGCCTTCTATGCTAGAGGGCAGGGATGTCATGGGTATGAAATTCCGGATCTAGATACGGTTCTAGAAATAATATTATACCAGTTTCGGATACGTTTACGGTTATGAAATTGTTTCGGTTTATCCATTAGTTTCGGATAGTCTTGGTTACGGATATTAGATTTTTAAGAAATTGTCAAAGTAAAACACAATAAATTGTATAAGTAAAACGCCTAGGCCGGGCAGAAAAACCTGTCATAATGTGTCTCATTTAGACTCCGCCCCTATCCGAAAGTTTTATATCGGATTCGGTTACAACTACGGATAGATTTTTATTTCGGATATCCGATAGTTTCGGTTACGGTTACGGAGCTCCTTAACATCCATGCCAAAGGATTTGGTTTCTGCACTTATGCACCTCCCTCCAGAAGTTGATTGTCTCCTAGTCTGCTTAGAATATCTGTGGATCTTGATAGCCTGTGCATTCAAAGAGCACATGCGCAACAGTTTCCTCAGACTTCTTGCACGCCCTGCTCAGACTACTCGTTATGCCTATTGTGTGGAAGTGTTAAGAGGGCCCTTCCCGGCCCGTCTATCGACAACGCGAGCATGTTCGAAAAGCTTGTTGTTTCATCGAGCGCAAGTGAGAACTACTAACGAGCAAGTGAGAACGCGATAACACTGTAGAAAAATAGTGTGTAAAAACTTGTTTCAGGAAATACGTGTTTTTGAGTAAGCCTTACAAGTTTTTGAAATAAATATTTGTTATTTAAAATCTCCATTACATGTGAAAGGCTTCTATAGAGATGTTTTCTTTACTTTTACTATTTATGAGTACATTATGACCGGCCAAAGTTCAGGTAAAATTACGCAGAAAAGCAGATTTTTCGAGGCTTATACTGAATTTGTTTCTCAAATTTTCTATTTTTTGCTTTTATAGAAACCTAGGTATAGTGCAAAATATACATATTAGTTACAAAAAATCAATGAAAGATGTGTTATAACGCCTTAATCACGTATAAGCGTTTGTATGAAAAGTATGACGGGTTGGCCGCTATTAAGCTAAGCCTTAAAAAAAAAAAAGTTGTGGATAATGAATACCAGCATATAATTATATTACATGGAGTGACTGCCTATCTGACCTCCACAACCCAGTTACTGGGTCTCACGATACGCCTTGGTAAGACTGGTCATCATAATTTCGGGCTTCTGACTACCGGAACTACTTGTTTACTAATAAATACAAAACAGAAGATATTTATAATCTTATGTTTTTGTTGACTTTCAGAATATTATTAAGTTTGACCTTGAACCTTACTAAGAATAAGATCTAAGAAAAACCGGCCAAGTGGGTGTCGGACCACGCACAATGAAGGCTTCCGTAGCTGGGATGAATTTATCCCAAGAACAAACTTAACATTGTACTTGAAAAACATGTTCTCTGATACATTTCAACTGCAAATGTAAATTTGTATGCACAATATTGAGAGATTTACCATATTATTTTAGAACCATAGACTTCTTATAGGTTTTCCTTTAATCTATGAGTAAAGAACCACATCCTATTTTTTTTTTTCAAAATTTTTGGCTCATTGGTTCCGGAGATTAGGGGGTTATGGTCAATTTTCATAAATTTTCTTATATTATATCTTTAAAATTTAAAAAGGAAGATTTCATTGGCATGTCCACAGTTGTTTTTAGTTTTTACCCGAATCTTGTAATTTTATTTTTTCTTTTTATGTGTGTGTGTGTGTACCTGTTTTTAATAATTGTAATTGTTTTTTAACCATATTCATTAAAGTTAAACCAATATCATGAAAAATATCTAATAACTAAACCAAAGGGTAGCCATAACAATTTTTAAACCAAGGTCCTATCTTTAAATAAACAATAACGATGATAACAGTACATAAATAGTTGTTACTATGACTTCTTAATATTTGTTTACCTTTACGACTGCATTTAAAATGCAATTCTTATCTTTTTTGCACATATCACGTCTGTATTCCACTGAAGGGATAGGCAGAGATGTACAGTACAGCTATTTTTATGTCCCTCGGCAAACTTCGTCTTACAAGTCATAGATAATCGACTTATAGGTTGATTGAGTGTCTGGTCCACAGCAAGTGTAAAGGCAACTGATAGAAATCCGACGATTGACGAAACACGAAGTTTGCCATGGGACATTAAGAAAATTTTTGTATTGTAAATATACTACACCCACATTACGCAAGTTATGTTTGAGTCCCATGTTATAAGGGGCGAGCCCATTGCCATCAACTCGGCACAAATCCAGACTCCAGTGATTATGATTAATCATAGACAAGAAAATAAGGCCCTTGAAATATTTTGACAGTAGTTAATTTGCAAAATATTTTATAGAATGCAGTTTTCTAACTGAACAGACAGCTGCGCTGCTGGGTAGTGTGTTACGCGAATTCTACCCAGCTACAGCAGTAGGATATGGTAAAGGGCGAGCTTTTTGGGAAACTTCCTTATGTTATTTTTATGTTCAAGAAGTGCTAATTCCCAGCAAAGATTGAATAAATAACACGATTTTGATTTTGAACAACTCATACCAACTATATTATTTTCCATTAAAGTCTTTCCTTCTTTTTTGTCTTTAGACTTTAAATTGTATTAAAATGTTTTCAATCTGTCATATTAACTGACATGCCTTTAAATTTATTACTTCATCTATGTTGTGGTCAGTTTCCAGTCTAATACCATTCATCTGGATGCAGCTGAATACCATTATTTTACATGGACACCGCCTATCTGACCTCCACAACCCAGTTACTAGGTAATACAATAAATACCATTTTCAATATTTATTTACTCTGCCCTGCTAAGCCGAAAGGCGTTATCTCTGAGATTCGGCCTTTTAGTTTGTTTTATACCATTCAATAGCTATAACAATTTCACATCTAATGGTATAAACCAAATACCGCTATATAACATGAAACATTTTAAAATAACCACTTTAGTTTTTTTATATCCTTGTTTCCTGATTATAATTCACAAAAAGTAAATTTTCTCAAAACTTTATCTGATTGAGATAGTGCCTTTCTCGCTTAGGAGGGCAGTACTTGTCAATTCAAATCGAGGAATGATTGGTTAGTTTTAAGTAACAACTCTGTTAGATTAGTCTTATTGAAAGGATAATGGAAGTTTCCTGTTAGATAAGCCGGCCAGCGTCATAAGTTGTGGGGAACTCCTAATATTTAAAATCCAAAAACATATTATATTAGATAATAATGTTAGACAAATAAAACTCAGGTTAGTGGTAACTGATACAATTCCTGCCTTAGTACAAAAACCGGAAATAAAATGAGTAGAGTATCTCTCTAATGTATGAGATAAGGAGGTTTGTAATTAATGCAAAAACCAAACAAGATGGATAATGATATACTAACTTAGTTTAGAAGCTTATTAATATTCATTTCGTCACATTATCATTCAGAATGATGCTTGAGTGATAATGCAAGTTGAGGAAAAAAGGGTCATGAACTGGTTAAATAAAAATACAACCTTTGCAGACCAATACAATTAAAAAGTTTCAAAAACAATATGTCGCATCAATGGTTAGAAGTCTAATATGATTTTGTAGACGCAAGAACACGATAATATTATGAAATTGAATGTCAACAAATGAAAGGTGTCCCGATTATTTAAATATTCAACTTTCTACTTTAAGCGGAAGTTTCCACGTACGCTATTTACAACACAGATGCCGCGCAGATGTAAATAAAAATTAAAACTAAGAACAATAGTGCATACGACAGGCCAAAAATAGATCAACCTAGAAACTAAAATAATTAATTGACCGACTTTCATTATAATCGACTTGATATCGGAATCGCTTACCGACACATTCGTGAACAAATACAATTACAAATCAAACGTCGACACCGTGGAAATGCAATATAATCGGAAAATATTGAGACTGATTGCACGTGTGCGTTTGAATAGCTACGTAATCTAGATCTAAGATACTCACTCATTTGACGCACTTATAGTGCCTACAACCTCGCTTATGGGTTTAACGTCCTGAAAATTTGTTTTTGACAAAACAGATGCACAAATAACTATAAATTACGCACTATAACCTCCAATAACACTATTCCACACAAGATCACCAGCCAGTATTCGTGGCGGAAATGGCGACCGCTGTGAAGTCTGCGCGCTCCAATGTGTACGATCTACACCCAACTTCGTTATAAAATATTAACCGGCGTTTTTTTATGAATTCGCTTGGATTATTTTGTATGAAGTATAAATAGAAATATGGATATTATTACCTTTCTACTAGACAATCATACTCTTGTAAATTTAGCTGAGCCAAAAGAGTTGTCAAAATGACGAGTGAGTTCTTCGTTCAAATTATATATGACAAAATTTTATGACATTAGTATGGTCAATGTTTTTTTAAAATTATAAATCAAAGTGAAAAAGATATGCGAACTCAAAAACCATTGAAAACATCAGCAAAACCGCTTTCATTTTGCAACCCTTTTTTGTTGTATTTACTTTTTGTTTTTGAACGCAGCTTTATGTAAATGTTATTCTACGTTCCATTCCACGAAGGTTTCGGATGCCGACGTTTTGTTAAATTGTTCGGTGTAATTTGTTCAATTAAGTCTAAATGGTGTGTTTATTTTATGAGTAAGAGACAGTATACATAAAATGTCCTATAATTTTTTATTACATGACGACGACAATAAAAGAAGTCAACGTTTAACATTGGAGATAAAAAACCGTAGTTTCTACTAGAGGTCTGTGCATAGAACGGAGTTCAATCTTATCAATTTAAATGTCAATGGTCAAACAGCGATTAGTTATCAGCGTAAAAAAAATTGTTTACATCAAAATATTGTGTGAAAACTTACGAAATTGATCAAAATGTCGGCTCCTTTTACTAAACTAGTAACTCCAATCACTCGACTATCCGTTGTGTGTCGCGGCTGCTTAGCGGATTCGGGCGAAATGAAAAATATGTATGAATGGGGACTTTATGATGATTATTACAGAGTTACTGCGATTGACGTGAGTTATTTTTTTTAAATAGATTTTTATATTATTTTTTCGGTCATTGTACCGTAATTCACGGTTTGTCCTATTCATCGGATCCCCCCTGTTACATTAAACATATATGGAGCACTCTCTCGTAAGGCCCGTTGTACACAGCACGTTTCTTTACTGCAGCGGTACGGTGTGTTTACTGCGACGTAGAAAAATGGTGTGGGCTTGTATATGCGATACGGCGATGGCGCCGCCACCGTGTCTGTCAACAAGCTTCCATAGTGATCCATATAGCTCTGAAAACCGTGCCTACACAAGGCGACTCCACCATAGTTTTTCACGATAAATCGGTATTTTTTCACGGCAAGAAAAACGTGTGTGTATTCTGTTATCAGTAGAAAACACCAACGGTCACTGTACCGGCTACTGTGACTGTTGTGAAATTGGCATCTACATAGTACTTATATAAAAAATATAAATGGCGAAATGTGGATATTTTAAGAAATGTGAAGAATAAATATAATTCAATCCGCGGAGCCTTTTCCCAACTATATTGGGGTCGGCTTCCAGTCTAACCGGATGCAGCTGAATACCAGTATTTTACATGAAGCGACTGCCAATCTGACCTCCACAACCCAGTAACTGGGTAATACGATATACCCTTGGTAAGACTGGTTGTCAGACTTTCGGGCTTCTGACGACCCGTAACAACTGTCAAAGATCCACAAATGACAACCGGGACCTACGGCTTAACGTGCTTTCCGAGGCACGGAGGAGTCTCGGTATGTAAAGATGGTCACCCATCCACAGACCAACTCCGGCAAGCGTAGCTTAACCTGATGGATCGAACCATGCGGTAGCTATTACTTAGCCACGAGCTCATCCTGAGAATAAATGAAGATATATAATAATAATATAATAAAATAAATATATAAAACTATAATTACAAAAAATGAGAAAAATATTTTTATTTGTCACAGAAACACATTGATATATTAGACAATTAACTAGAAATTTCAAACCAAATAGATCTATAATCACAAGCACAGAACAGAAATATGTCCTGACTGTGACAGGTATGACTCAGTATGATCCTGTGCTATGGGGTACACTCAGCACAGCAAATGAGTTAATATTTATTTTAAAGATTAATTCATGATCATACTCGTAGCACACAAATTATCATAAATTCATATTTAATATAAGTATTAACTTATGCTAATGGATATAGATTTTTTAAATAGCTTAAATTAACACCACATTTTTATTTAAACTAGAAGAGGTTGGTGTCTCCTAGCTGACTACTTTGAAAATGACTATAAGAATCTATTATATTACATTGTAATGGTGAGATCATTGAAGACAATGTACACGTAGTTCGTATACACACTTATGTGCAAATGCATATATTTTGATAGTACTTGAAAACCCAATTTGATTTAAAATAATTTAATTTGTGAAAGCCTGTAAATGGTAACTGTGAGCGGTAATTGTACATTGGTGCCGATTCTCTTGCACACCGAACTAAACTATCACTAAAATTCCTTACTTTTGGCTATGAGAATCTTAAAGCTATTCTGCAAAAAAATATCTCTAAATTTAAAAATTATTTTGACAACTAAAATCGAATTTGACACACACAAAATACGTGGTACGTAAATACAAAATTGACGGGGTGGGGCATTGCTTGCCCCTACCCCGTGATTTTTTTTAGAGCCGGTGGCGCGCTTGTGGCCATCCTCGACGTGTTTTATATGAAATTCTTCACTTTTTGTGTGGAAAATATGAAAAATTATTACCTACAAGTTTTAAGGGTTTTATAAAGGGGGTCGAAATTTTCATTATTTTTGCGATAGGACACCATTTACGATATATAAACAAAATAAAAGAGATACAGTAGGTACTGTTTTTGCAACTGAAGTCGAGGTGTTGGTTTGAATTTTAGTTCATGACAACTAATTGTATTCCACACCATTTTTAATCGCGACTAAAAACAGTTAGATTTAGTTAGAAAAACAAAATTTTAGGTGAAAAACGTCAAATTCAGAATAGCAAAATTGTTATTTTCACTAAATTCAAATCTAAGTGCCATTTTAGTGCTGTCAAACTAAAATATTGTTATGTTGTGTCACTTTAGTCTATTTCAGAATGGGAAATCGTCGTTTGACAGGAATAAACTATATTTTGGTGATTTTTAGTCTAATTCAGAGGCATTTGTGACAAGAGAATCGGCACTATAAACACGAAATGAGTCACTTAAACCCCTCCCGGCTCCCCACAGGCAAACGCGGGTGATGTTATCCGTTCGTCACAAACAGGTTAATGTTTTGTATTTAGTTTTTTGTAAAACCGCGCCCCCAAATCCGTTTGTTTGATGTTTAATGTCACGCGAAAACTAAATAACAGCGCAGGCGAGCGATGTGAAGGAACAAGAAATTTCAAACGGACGAAGTCGCGGCCTAAGCTAGTATGACATAACATCAAGCCTTGGTTCCTCTAAGAGTTAGGCAGAGGTATACAGACGCCAGCACACCAACCCACCCGAAACTGTCAAAATTTCCCAATCAACTTTGAATCTTACACTTTAGTGAAAAAGTTGAAAATCTATTAAAGAAATTTGACAGATTGTAGTAGGTTTGACGTGCTGGCGTCTGTATTTATAGAATATCATCATCTTCCTTGCCTTTTCCCAACTATGTCGGGGTCGGCGTCCAGTTTAACTAGTTGCCGCTGAATACCAGTATTTTAGATGGAGCGACTGCCTATCTGTCCTCCACAACCCAATTACTGGGTAATACGATTCCCCTTGGTAAGACAGCTTGTCAGTTTTTCGGGTTTCAAACTACCCGTAATCTATAAATGACAGCCGGAACTAACGGCTTAACGTCCCCCGACCCTTGCTCGCAGAAGCGCCAGCCCACGTAATGCTGAGAAATGTAGCTTTTAATTCCCCAATTAATAATAATATTAATAACAGTTTGATCCAGCCTGTCCCATCTTGCTGTCCTCCCGCCAGCGACGCCCTAAGCCGAGGTTCGTACCCCACAGGGGGTGCCCTTAGCGAGCGTTCGCTTAATTAACCTAGAATAGTTATGCCCCTGGCTGGAGGCTTTAAGTTAGTAGCTTAAGGCATCCACAGGATAGTCCGGTTAAGCAGCTGCGACCTCAATCTGAGAGTCAACTGCGAGAAGCCATATTAAAAAAAAACGGCTTAACGTGCTTTCCGAGGCACGGAGGAGTCTCGGTAAGTAATGGTCACAGAATAAGTAAAAATTAATATATCTTTTCAGACATCAAGAATACAGGGTATATCAGAACTGCTATGTGCGACCTGTGAAGCTGCTGTGATCAGCTGTAAGCAGTTCCGAGATCGCTGCCAGCTGTCCGACAAAATACTCAAGACATCACTGACAGTTAGGGTAAGAATAAAATAAAACCGACCAACTGCATGTCGAACCACGCAAAATGTAGGGTTCCGTTGTTGGGACGAATTTATCCGAAGAACAAACTTAACGTTGTAGTTAAAAACATGTTCTCCCATACATTCCAACTGCAAATGTAAGATTGTACGCACAATATTAAGAGATTTTCTATGTTATTTCAAAACCATAGACTTCTTAAAAACATAGGCTTCTTAAAAATCTATACTTATTAGTATAGAATTTTTTTCTAAACTTTAGGCTCCGTAGATTTGGAGAAAAGCCCCCCCCCCCTTTTTTTCCTCCAAAATGGTTAATTTTCATCTATTTTCCTAAGTAACTATAAAACTATTTTAAAATTTATTAATTTTCTATACTTGTTTATGTTTATTTTACACTTACATATTATAAATTAAAGTTGCTTTTCGTGTTTGTCTGTAAGTCCGCGTTGTTCTTTAATACGAGCTAGCGAATCTCCGCAGGGATTGCGGAAGGGTTTGAGGAAAAAAGTTTATTTAGCGATCATTGACCGCATGTTTCCACAAAAAACTAAAAAATAACTTAAGGAAGTTTTTTGGGTTCAAACAATTGCATCAATTTTTTTAGGCCAGTTTTATTACAGACGGGACAGACATTGTCCTGTCCGAATTTCAATAATTCATTAAAAAAATCCTATAGAAAAAGCACTTTCATCGTTCGTTCGTTATTCCCGAATTTTAAAATTTTCCGGGAAACTTTTCCAATTTTTCTTTCCATAAAAACCTTATTCGGACTGTTACGAACATAATACCCAAACCGGTGCAGCTGTTCTGAACTGATTTATTTTATCGTTTTTAAATTTCGATACCCGAGTCTGCGGAGTTTAGCTAGGCAATTTAAAATAACCCTGTATATTATTACATATTTTCAAGTATAAAGACTGTCTTTGGTCTAGTGGTCGCAAGCGCTAGTGTTGAGCATGAAGTCCTGGGTTCGATTCCCAGGTCGGGCAACGTGTTAGTGGGCTTTTCCAACAGGAATTTCTCAGTAGCACCCGGAATCTAGATTTTAGCCCTTTGATGGCAATAGGCTCGCCACCTATTACATTGGACTTAAACATAACTGGCAAAATGTGGTTGTACCTCTGCCTGACCCTTGATCACAGGCGTGATTTTATGTTAACAATCAAACTATTTACTGTGTCTTGTTCCGTCTTCCGCATCCGCTGTCCTTATCTCATTCCACAAGTTAGCAATTTCTCATTCACAGGCGAAGAAAAAAACCCAAAAGTTTCGAAGAAACCAAGTAACCTGCATCCTTCACGACCAGAAGCTAGCCGTCATGATAACCGCACCTAAAACAGAAGCACGCATCGGCCTCCCCTGCCCCTTCCACTGTAAAGACAATTTTTACAAAAAGAGTGACTTACAAAATCACCTCAAAAAAACCCACAGCGTTTCGGAAAAATTCGAAATTTCGCTACAGTATTACTGCGCAGAACTTAAATGTGCTTACCACATAACATCAGATAAGAATAAATGGTTCTCCGGTCGGAAATTTTTAAACCAACATATGAATAAAGTACATAAAGTCAAGACCTATTTCTGCAATGACTGTAGTCAGTGCTTTTCGACCGAAACAGAACTACAACGACACCTAAAATGTTGTAACTTCGTTTATATTTGTCAAATATGTGATACTGAGTATAATACTAATGAGAAATTAATGGTACATTTGAAGAGAAAACATCCCAACGTACATCTAATGTATAAAAATGAAAAAGCTGAAAAGCGGAAAAGCGACAATGAAACTGAAGCGAAAAAGAAAAAAATTGAATCTGAAGAGGCTCCAGCAGAGACAGTGATCACAGAAGAAGTAGCCGCTGGAACGGTCACAGAGACGTGGATTTTCAACGAATCAGAGAACAAAGATGACAAATCCAGTAAAACAGTACAAGATATCTGTGATAGTCCAAAAAAATCTTTTGCGACGCAGATACCTGAAGATATACGGAATGACGTGACTTTACCATCTTGGCAGTCGAAAAACGAATTTGAAACTAAAACTGACGAGATAAGTACCCAAGTGGCTTTTGAGGACCTCTTGTCTCTGAAATCGCAAAACAGCGAAGATGAGATATTCTTCTCCGATCCAGTTTCGTTATCAGACATTCAAACTCAAACCTTTCCACTAGAATTTGGTCTAAGCCGCTCAAACAAAGAAACACAGTCTTGCAAAAACTCTCAGACACAGTCCCCTGACTTAAGCATCAAAGAGACACAAACTTGCTTCTGTCATTACGACTCTCCTAAGCCCAATTTCCGGCTTTTTGACAGCTTATCCTCAAGTCCGGCCAGTATTAATCATACTTCGGCGGAGACCCAAACTGCCGATCCTAGGTTCTCTGTAAGATCCGATGTGCTACTGAGCTTCAATTCGGCTGAAACTCAAACTTACTTTGATGACTCTAGCAGTGAGAGTATGTGACAATACTATAAGGGTTTACCGGGAAGTAGTTCGGGTATGTAGCTGGTCACTAACCGCATACAAATAAGGTTCATATTCGTGTGACACTTTTACTTTAAGTCAAAGTGCGGTTTGTAATTCTCACCCTTAGAGTGCGTCCTAACAGAAAGCGATTGTCGCGCGAATACGCGGACGTCGCGATCGTTTATATGAATACTGCGATCCAGGATTAAAGTAGCCTTTGTCCTTCTCCAGGGAGGACCCATGTGCCAATTTTCATCCAAATCCGATCAGCCGTTTTTAGCGTGAAAGCCTAACACACAAACTCACTTTCGCAGTTAGGATGACAGTCGCGCGACCAATGAAGTAGCATATGTACGTCATTCTTTAGGTAAACGATCGCGTATTCGAGCGACCGTCACTTTTGTTTAGGACGCAGGGTTATTCGTATTTAAGTAAACAAATGGCAGCTAGTTATAATGTATAAATGTATATTGTATTCCAAGACGAACAATCAAACAAAGGTATACAGAGTATATCAGAAAGGTGTGGTTTTATTTAAGGGTGTGGTTATGGGCGCTGGGAGGGGGGTGCAAGGGGGTTCACTTGCACCTCCCTGGCTTCAAAATAAAATATAGGTGTTAAAATATTCAGTAAAACTAAAGAAATATCTGTAAACTTAACCTAATCGAGGCGAGATCTCAAAATATTCAATCTCTGAATTCCAAAGCCTCTGTGCATTAGCCGATAAAGTACCGAACTTCTATTTCCGAAAATCGAATCTGCATAGGCGGTGCTAACATTATTGAGAGAGCGTCGCTAGCTCTTGCATCCTACTCTACAGTGGCGGATCCAGGGGCCCAAAAACCACCTCTTTTAGCAGTATTATTTTAATCTTACTTGAGCGTGGGAAAGAGATGGAGCTGGACGTCCTGTATAGCTCCACTTCTTTCTCGCACTGAAGTAACATCAAAATAATACTGCTTAAAGAGGTGGTGGCTGACCCCCAGGATTGTCGTTTGGGAGGTGCTTGATCCCGCTGAGGCTACCCTCAGCAAAAGCTAGTTTTAGAAAAGTAAACACTAAAAATGCGCACAACATTTTGCAAGCCTTCTCGGATTACTTTTCGCAATACCTCAATGACTTCGTTAGGTTGTAGACTAAAAAAGCTATCCCGGTGAATATACGGATAGTGCAATCCACGACGACGCGCCCCACTCCTCAATTCTGTACTGTAAGCTGTACTTTAGTACGGAGCGGAGCGGAGTTGGGCGCGTCGAGGTGGATTGCACTATCTATACATGGTGGCCAAATCGGGCAGCGTGAGGGCAAAATTCGCCCAAAACCTCTTATAGAAAAAAACTTGAAACCGTAATAGGTTAAGAATAATTGATGACAATTGTACATTAGGTAGTGTAATACTTGCTAAAAAGTTAGAATAATATCAAGTTCATTTTAAGATTTGTCACGGAAGAACTCAGACGCTTTTGGGGGGACTAAGGCACTCAACACTTAAAAGCGTCTATCCCCCCTGGATCCGCTACTGCTACTCTATCTGAACTCTTAAGCTTCTTTGTGTAAATCGAAACATTTAGTGTGGTACAGACCATCACACTGAACAACCTTCTCCATGGAACCAACATCGTAAGAGCGAAAGTTGTTTAATAATATATTTTTGTATAAATTAATGTAGATACATTTATTTATTAATGTAAAGGATCAAAATCTTCAGGGTATATGCATCGTTGAAATCCAGGACAAGACGAGTCGCATCTACTTAATGAAAATGTTATCATTTTCATTAATCAACTACTTAATGAAAAAGTTACCATTTTCATTAAGTAGTTACGACTCGTCTTTTCATTTCTTCATTTATTAATTCACCAATTGACAGACAACGCACGCAAAAAAAAATCATGCTTCTAGCTAGACCCAGTGGTAGGCTACACCACTGGGTCTAGCTAGAAGCATGAAATTTTGCACAAGAATTCCTTATTAAGGGTCAAATTTAATTAGCTAGCGAAACTGTACACGTGGTGGGTATCGATATCTTAACATCCCCTTTAGGGGGATTTTTGTAGATCACAATTTTTTAAAATATTAATGTTTACTAAACATAAATTGAAATTTAATGGAATAGGAGATTAAAGTTTGTATGGAAGTACGTCATTTTTTAAATGAAATGAAATCATTTTTTTTATTCTGTAAATAGGATATTGGAATCACTTTTACAAAGTCATCTTAAAAAATGAAAAAAAAAATGCTAGAGTTCGGCGTTTCCTATCTGACTACTCTGAGAAGAAAGGCCGAAACAAACTCACAGTCTCTTTTAAAGTCCAGACATCTTGGTCAGGCATGGTCTTTTGAGAAAAGAACCACACAGATTTGAGTGGACCTGTCCGGTCAGTGCAAACATTTGTCAGTAATCGTGGAGCTCAACTCAAAACTTAAGGAGCTCAACTTGAAGTTAGAAACGTTGAATTTGGTACTTAGGTCCGTATTACAGAACGTTCCTCAAGTCCAGTTTGATCTGCAATCAGTTGATCACTGTTTAAGTATAGAATCAGTACTTGAGCATCAGTCTTATTCCAGAACGGTAATCAATCTATACTCAGCTGAATCGAGACTCAAATCGAGCCTCAAGCAGAGATGTGTATTTGTCTATGCATCAGCCTGTTTTCGTTTACTATTTATTTTATTTACCAACTTGGTTCTGATTAAAATATTCCATAAGAGCCCAATTGTTTAGGAAATCAGCGTTATTATTTCGATCCCGAATAGTACAATCCCCCATTAATTTATTGAAGTAAAGTTTAGTCATTTTGTAAGAAAAATAAGGCTAGCTTAAAAAAACTTGTGTGTGACCATAAATAGGTATGTTATTTAAAATGTCGTAGGTCAAATATGTGAAAACATCAGTTTTATTTATTATGCTCTGTGATCAGATTGTTGAAGCCGTCGCATAAAAACGTAAACACACAAGAATTCGCAATTCTGGAGATATGGGAAATATTTAATTCTACCTATGATTTAAGAAAAACACACAACCTGTAGTGTTTTTCGTGTTATCGTGATAATTATATCATAGTTAGAATTAAATATTTCACCACATCTTAAAAAAAAAACTAGGTACCTTTTTTGGAGTTTTCACATTTTTTTTAGGCCTGTGTATTAATAACGCTGAAGTTCAACCTTCTATTTGAATTATCGTCAAACAAATTATTGTAATGATCTCCTCTTCAATTGCATCCATTTTGATAGTAAATCATTTAAAAAAAACACACTAAAGAAACTCGACAACACATGAACACAACAAAAATGTACAATTGGACATGAGAATCTATGCTCAAGCGCGGTCTCGACCACACTTGGGTGATTATAGATCAAATCACTGCTTGGGTTCGATTCGCGAACTGAGTAACGATCTAAAATAAAGCCAAACTCAGCTGAACTATGTTCAATGAATCTATGCTTGAGGAACGTTCTAAAATTAAAATCAGACTTAAAACTAGTTTTAAACAGAGATCAATACTTGAGTTTCCTTCTGTAATACGGACCTTTGACTTCTGTTTATAAGTAAAAGTTAGTTGTATCATCGTTTTTAGGTATCCGTACCTCAAAAGGAAAAGACTGAACCGTTATAGAATCACTTCGTTGTCTGTCAGTCTGTCAAGTCAAGACCCATTTTCTCAGGAACGCGCGGAGGTAGGTATCAAATTGAAATTAATATCTAATGCGTAGATCTATGGTCCCTTTGAACTCTAAAAAAAGGGACTGAAATTAAATCGTTAGTTAAGCTGGAAAAAAAATGAAACTTAGAAATATGTAATAAATACGACCTCCTTGGTAATAAAGTTCTCTAACGTTTTAACTAAAAAGAATATCCCAGTGATGCATACCTACAAAGAATCTCTATGACTCGGGCAAGTTTTTCTAATTCGTGGACAACTTTTGCTAGTGTAACTTTTTCTCATGAAACTCGCTCGAAAATTAAAATTTTTTGTTAAGAAGTTTGGAAACGACCTTGCCTATTCGATTTGATCCATACTACCAGAGACAATAAATTATCAACGTATGAGTACTAAATGAAAAAAAAACGAGCGAGCCTTACAGAGTCGGTAGTCGGTCGCTTATAGCATTTGACATCTTGGCTGACAGTACCAACCTCTCGGAAAATGTGTAGGTATCATTTGACGGCCAACTCTAGCACCGCACGCGCTCATTGGTCAAATCTTCTGCTACACACTTCCGTCCCTTTTCACGAAATCACTCCCACAGATTGCAAGGAAGCGTGAGGAAAGATGTAATCATGTAACACATCAAAAATCTTTCGTGACGGTCAAAATTATACACTTTTTTCGGTCTATTTCTCATTCGCCAACTGTGCAGAGTAGTATAGCGTGCGATATGGAACAATATTTTTTATATACCTACGCCAATCGGTAAAAAAAATAGGAAATGTATACAGTGCCGCTAGCGGCACTTTATCCCTGTTGGATAAAGTGCTACTATTTACGGCATATTAGTAGCGTTGCCTCGGCCCGGCTAAAGTGCCGTAAGCATTGCATTGTCACTGTCACTTGTTATTTTGTTTTTGAGGAAAAGCTAATGTTAATTTCTTTAATCTATAGCCGGTTAACCTTAAGTGTCATAACCCCTTGGCTTAGCAAATGAAAATGGCTGAAAGATAGGTTAGGTTACGTTAGAACTGTGACCACACAACGCACGAGCCGAGCGAGGGAAGCGAGCGGTGCTGCGGTGCCGGCGAGTGCCAAGGTCCGTTTACGCACAAGAAAATGTAAAGTTTTGGGAATGTGGTGTTTTACAGCGAACAAACCTCAAAAATTAACTAAAATAACAAGTGACAGTCACAGTGATAGTGACAATGACAATTCAATTCTTACGGCACTTTAGCCAAGCCGAGGCAGCGCCACTATTATGCCGCTAAAATACTACATTTTCTATAGAATTTAACTTATATATAAACTTATTATAAAATTGTAGTAATACAATTAGAGGGGATGTGCACTGTTACTCCATAAAACAGGCTATTTAATAGCCTAGCAAAGAGATCAGCACGTCACCCACTTGATTGCCAGAGATTTTATACTACCCACTTTGTAAAAACTGTTACAAGTACAACAACAATCTGTTTTAGAAAAATAAGGATTATATTATTATATAGGACCAACCCTGTAATCGTGAAAAGAAACAGCTGTTCCATACATTTTGTCGATTTATGTGAACATATGTATGGAACAACAAGATCATGAGGAGCTCGTGGCTCGGTGATAACAGCCGCATGAGTCGATCCATCAGGTTAAGCTGTGCTTGCCGGGGTTGGTATGTGGATGGGTGACCATCTTTACATACCGAGACTCCTCCGTGCCTCGGAAAGCACGTTAAGCCGTTGGTCCCGGCTGTCAGTCGTGGATTTTTGACAGTCGTTACGGGTCGTCAGAAGCCCGAAAGTCTGACACAAGGACTGTCTTACCAAGAGGTATCGCATTTCTGGGTTGTGGGGGTCAGAAACGCAGTCGCTCCATATAAAATACTGGTATTTAGCTGCATCCAGTTAGACTGGAAGCCGAGCCCAACATAGTTGGGAAATACAGGCAGGCAGATTAATTTGATGTATGGTAGGCACAGACGCCAGCACATCAACCTACCCGAAACTATCAAATTTTCCCAATCAACTTTGAACCTTATACTTTTGAGATAAAGTTAAAATCTATTAAAGAAATTTGATAGATTGTAGTAGGTTGATGTGCTGGCGATGGCGTCTGTACAGCAGATTATTTTTTTAGGCTATAATGTTTTAGTTTACAATACGGCTGATGTATCATGACCGGTCCAGACTCTTCGAACTTTCGCGCATGTTGTCTCACTCCCACTCGCCTCCACCGCACCATTAGCAACACCATTTAGTGCCATTTGGTGCTCGCCTTAGTTCCTAAAACATTTTGTTGCGCAGACTCCTGCGCAAAGTTCAGGCCGGCCATGACCACAGAGTACTTTATACTATACTGAAAGCCATGACTCATCGGTCGTATGATATGCCTATATATTTAAAAGGTAACCGTCGACGCGATCAGTCGCGTGCATATGTCACTTTTTGTTCGCAAAACCGGAAAGCGCCCTCTGTCGGCGCGACCACGCGTTCAGGTTCATCGAACAAAAATTTCGAACGATCATGTACTCACGACGATCGCTAAGGACGCGGAGTATAGCGAATCACAGCTACATTGATTTGTGTCAATCTTTTACGGACAAAAACATGTAATCAATAAACTAAATTTAAGAATATACTCGAATAAATTATTTTCTGTGGTTCCTTGTCCTTTATTACCACATCCTTATCAAGACCCACAATATGATCGAGCTGTTTTCTTCACTAATATTATAAAGAGTAAAGATTTGTATCTTAAAAACTGCTGGACTTTTCAGCAGTAGAATGCTATATTATCACTGATGAACATCTCATGTCTCCGGCATGGGCGTACCCAGCTGTTGGCCCGGGGCACATCAGAGACATTTCTTAAGATGGCACGAAATAGAAATTTTCTTACGTTTGAATAAAACAAAGGATTAAATTTCACCAATTTTTTTTTTATTCTAATGAGATGCAAAAAAAAAACGTAAAATTGTTTCCCCATACATTATCTAAATTAATATTTTCCTTTAAGTATTTTAAGTAACCCGGGTCCATTTTGGCACAGTTTAATATTTAATTCTAAGGGCCGTTTTTTCAATCTTCAGATAACTTATTTAGCAACCAGCGCTTGTTGAAAAACATCAAAATATTTTTAATCGAACTTCGCGCGAATCGGAAATTTGCGTGACGTCAGTGTGATGCTAGTTCGCGTTAGGCGTTGTAGATGCCGCCCAAAGCTTTTGTATACAAAATAAAATTATTTCATAGAGCCATATTTATTTTATAATTGTTAACAGTTATACGACGATTGAAAAATCGGCCCTAATAAATCTATAAGTTTAGAATAAAAACAATTCATAATTATTACATTTTTGGTAGATAAATATTATTTACAATTTTGAAAGAGAAATAATAATAAATACACAACATGGAATAAATAATCAAAAAAATGTTTGCACCACTTGTGAATCTTTTATTAAAAATCTTTAATTCATTCACCACTGACAGAATGCACAGCCTACACCGCTGGGTCTTACTAGATCCATTTGTACAAGAGTTCCTTATAGAGAGTCAAATTAAATTAGCTAGCGAAACCGTAGACGTGATGGGTATTGATATCTAAACACGAGAAAATTTAAACAAAAAGATTTGAAGTTTTTGTTACTTGAAGTATGAGTTGCGATAATCTGTTTTTTTTTTGTTTTATCGTCCCCATTTACACTATCATACAAATATGTCTAGTGGTCGCAAGCGCTACTGCTGAGCGTGAGGTCCTGGGTTCGATTCCCGGGTCGGGCAAAGTGTTATTGGGTTTTTCTATCTGGAATATCTCAGTAGCCGGCCGGAGTCTTGATGTGTGCCCGGTTTATGGCAATAGGCTCGCCCGCTATTACATGTGACTTAAACATAACTGGCGAAATGTGGGTGTACCTACTACAGGTACACCTCTGCCCAACCCTTCGGGGAAACAAGGCGTGATGTTTATGTGTGTTATGATCATATTTTAGCCATTTTTGAGGCTACAGATATGATCATAATATGTAGTTATTATACCGCCATAGGTTCTTCATATTGTGAATATTCCGCACACTAGGCGCTAGATGGCGAGACGGACCGCATAGTAACACTTAGCGGTTGTCATCACGCAACAGCTGTCGCCAAGCAAAGGTGCTGCTATCGGTGGATGTTTGCGGTACTAACGTCGGGCGTCGACCAATAGGGAGACGCCATCAGCCCGCCATCACCGCGAACCAATCAGGACTGAAGATTTGAAAGAATAAAGAATAACGAAGTGTTTTGGGTTTTGCCGGGAGGATTTTGAGGCAGTTCATTTTTATTTCTTCTTCTGGGTGCATTGAAAAATATATCTAAGTAAATATAATTTGTGTAAGATATTCTGATTAAGAAGCTAAGTATTACCTTATTTCCTATATGTTCTCGGTTTACTCATTTAAATATAATATTCGCTGTTATGAGCAATTTGTGTTTTATTTCTTGGGGATAGCTTTGTCATAACTTACTGGAGTTTTATTTGAATAGGAGGTGATTAGATTCCATTGTTATATGAGGTTCCAATAACTTGATCTTAATTACTTATACTTGTGAACATGCTAAAAGGACGTATCTCGACGTACTGCTATCGTTGCTTATTTAATATGTTTGTTCTAATAGGTGTAACAATTTTCAGAAGTGGGATAGCGATCTGGAGCAGTTCTCAGCCAAGCCATGAGTTCCGATGGTCACAGCCGGTCTCGCAGCCGGTCCCGCAGCCCTGTCAGATGGAGTCACCGGCGGATGGAGCGACCGCAGCCGGAGCGCCGTAGCTGCTCCCGCGACACGTGGCGGCCGGGACGTTCGCCAGTCCGGGACTATCGAGGCCGCTTTCCACCTGGCTTTTCAAATGAATCCGGTAGGTCGGTTCCATATTATTCGGGTGTGATGGTTAAGCCGGATATAATACCGGAATTCGATCCTGAAAAACCGGAGCTACCTGCATCTCAGTGGCTTAACAAAGTAGAGCAACTAGGTGCCATACATGGATGGAACGACAATGTTAAAAGTTATTATATGCAGGCACGACTTGTTGGATTA
The DNA here is from genome assembly GCA_963853775.1 of Xanthia togata. Classification (NCBI taxonomy): domain Eukaryota; kingdom Metazoa; phylum Arthropoda; class Insecta; order Lepidoptera; family Noctuidae; genus Xanthia; species Xanthia togata. The sequence continues at coordinate 5,097,320 of OY970815.1, forward strand.
GCGAAGTTGTGGCATGGCGCACTTCGAAGCTATGAGTTTACGTGGCCGGAATGGAAACAAAAAATTCTGGAAGCGTTCCCTCAAAGCATAGATTACGCAGACGCATTGAGGGAAATGTTAAGTAGGAAAAAGTTATTCAATGAAACGATGACTCATTATTATTATTCGAAATGTACCATGTTAACTAAGTGTGAAATCATTGGAGAAAAAGCGGTTTCCTGCATCATAGAAGGGTTGCCGTTCCACATGAGAACTTCTGCAAGGGCTGGTAATTATAAAACCCCAAGCGAGCTTTATTCTCACTTTCTGTGCATGAATGACGACAAAAAAATTAATCAAAGTCAGAGAAACGTTCTTCGAGGTCGAGATTCCGCATCGTCTTCAAAAGAAGCAATTAGAGATCCAAAAGAACGAAAGCCAGGTGTTACTTGTTTTCTTTGTAACGAGTCAGGGCACGTTGTTCGGTCGTGCCCCAACAATCCTAACGCTATAAAAATCTGTGGGAAAACCAACCACAAAAAGGAGCAGTGTTATCAAAAGGCTGTCAGCATTGTACAAATACAGGTAAATGAATGTTATTTTAAACATGTCTTAATTAATGGTTTAAAAGGTACCGCTTATTTAGACACGGGGGCTCAAGTCAATCTCATCACTCATGATTGTGTTCTAAAGCTTGGTGTTGCAATGCAACCTTGTGTCGTTTTTGTCAACGGGTTTGGTGGACCACCAATTAAAGCTCACGGACAGGTATCATTAGAGTTCGTAATAGATGAAGTTAAGGTTTGTTCAGACGCAGTTGTCGTGGATGCTGCCGTAAACAGAGCTGACGTTTTTATTGGACAGCCCATTTTGAACAATGAAAAATTCAAGCTTACAATTTGTGGTACTACCGTCTTTTTAGGATATGCAGTAACAGATGAAAATAAAGTTGAATCGGTTGAAATAAATTCTTTGCAAGTGGGTACATGTGTCGATAAGGTTAACATTTTGTGCTCTACAGACACTGTCGTTCCAGCTTATTCATCCTTGTTTGTTGACACGTACAATGATGTTGAATTTGACAAGTCAACTCTACTGTTTGTGGATAGTCGTACAATTGTTTGTAATGGTTATAACTATAGCATTCCTGCTTCTATGAATTGTTTTCCAGTACAGACCATTTTCATAGTTAATCACGGTAAAAAGCCACTGCGTTTCCAGAAAGACCAGGTTATTGCTCGTGGATTGGTTACTCGAGAAATTGGTTGTTCTCTTGGTAAATCTGCAGATAATCTTGTTTCGATCATGAGCATTGATACAACCAAAATCAAATGTGGATCCGGAGATCCACAGATAGTTAAAGAGTTAGTAGAGATTTTAAAGGAATATTCAGATTGTTTTTCTATAGATACAGGAGAATTAGGCAGGACTGACAAAATAGAATTGAATATCGAACTTAACTCTGATAAGCCGGTTTGTTATCGTCCTTACAGGCTTTCTTTTTCAGAAAAGGCAATAGTACGAGAAAAGATTGAAGATATGGTATCCAACGGTATTATTAGAGAATCGTCGTCTAATTATGCCAGTCCCATTGTATTAGTTAGGAAAAAGAACGGAGATTATCGGTTTTGTGTGGATTTTAGAAAATTAAATAGTATTACAGCGAAAGATAAATATCCTCTGCCCATCATAGAAGAACAAATCGAAAAACTAGGTGGGAAGAAACTTTACGAGTCTTGATTTGTCGCAAAGTTTTTTCCAGATTCCAGTAGCGGAGGCTTCAATTCACAGAACTGGTTTTGTCACGCCTGAGGGCCACTATGAATTTTTGCGTATGCCCTTCGGTTTGGCCAATTCCCCAGCAATTTTCCAGCGTCTTATGGACAAGATATTTTCTTCGTTACGTCATGATAAGGTGCTTCCATTTATAGATGATCTGTTGCTACCTACCAAAACTGAACAGGAAGGCCTCCATCTGCTTCGGGTAGTTTTGGAAATAATAAGGGACGCAAAATTGACGTTAAACCTTGATAAGTGTTTTTTCTTGCAAAAAAAAATAGATTACCTCGGTTACGAGATCAGCGAGAAAGGTATTAGGCCTGGTAGTAAGAAAATCGATGCTGTGGTCAACTATAAAGAACCTAAGAATGTACACGAACTTAGGATGTATCTAGGTCTGACTAGTTATTTCAGGAAATTTGTTAAAGATTATGCGTCTGTCACGTATGCTCTGTACGGGTTGCTAAAAAAGAATGCAACATGGGTTTGGGATCCAGCACAGCAGAGAGCTTTTGATCAACTGAAGAAGATTTTGACGACTCGACCGATACTCTCATTATTTTGTAGGAAAGGTGACATAGAAGTTCATACTGACGCAAGCAGTAAAGGTGTAGCTGGCATTCTATTACAGGATCAGGATGGTGGTATGAAACCCATTGCGTATTTCAGCCGAAAAACAAGCAAAGAAGAAGCTATGTATCATTCCTACGAATTGGAAACATTGGCTGTAGTGGAATCGTTGAGGAGATTTAGAATTTACTTAGCAGGTAATTATTTTAAGGTGGTGACAGACTGTGCAGCCGTTCGAGACACTTTCTTGAAAAAGGATCTACTACCTCGAATAGCAAGGTGGTGGTTATCTATTCAGGAGTACGACATGGAAGTCATTCATAGGCCAGGTAAGTCTCATGGGCACGTGGATGCGCTGAGCCGATTTCCGGTAGACCCTCCCTTAGTAGTAGATATCAACGTGATTGACGTATTCGATTGGTTAGTATGTCTTCAAGATCAAGATGAGAGGATTCGCATAATTCGAACAAAATTAGAATCTGGGGATAACGATCCAGATATACAGAAAAATTACAAGCTGAAAGATGGTCGAGTATACAAGCTCGTTAAGGATGGAGAACAGCGGTTAGTAGTCCCTAAATATGGAAGGTGGAATGTCATGAGGAAGTATCATGACTGCATCGGACATCCAGGCCTGAAGCGGTGTGAGGAAATTATCAAAGGTAACTTTTGGTTTCCAGGAATGACACGTTTCATACGAAAATATGTCAACTCATGTTTAGACTGTCTTTACAAGAGGAGACAGTACGGAAGACTTGAAGGTGAGTTACACCCCATTGAAAAAGTTCCGGAACCAATGCACACTCTGCACATTGACCATCTCGGTCCTTTCTGCAAAAGTCGAGCAGGCAACAGTTTTGTACTAATGGTGGTCGATGCCTTCACGAAATTTACATGGGCGGTACCAGTTAAAACTACAAAGACTCGAGAGGTAATAAAATCTTTAAATGACATTTTTTGTTTATTTGGTTATCCAAAGAGAATTATATCCGACAGCGGTACGAGTTTCAAAAGTAAACATTTCAAACAGTTTTGTTTGGATAATCAAATAAAACACATAATCAATGCCGTAGCATGTCCACGCGCAAATGGACAAGTGGAGAGGTATAATCGTACATTACTAGATTCACTCAATACAAGCGTGGAAGATGAAAAGGATTGGGATACTCGGATCGCAAACATCACCTGGGGAATGAATAATTTACTAAACGGTTCGACTGGATTTACACCATACAGGCTCATGTTTTCAGCGACTCGCAGCAGGTATCAAGGTATGGGAGATAACATCGTGGATAACGAGGCGACAGCTGCACGCACTAGGACCGAAGCTACAGCGAACCTAAACCGGACGGCAGAGAAAATGCGTAAATATTTTAATGCAAAGCGTAAACCTCCAACAAAATACAAGGTAAACGATTTAGTATTATGGAAAGGAGCTGCTGACCGAAATGTGAACGTTCGACGAAAACTGAAGGAAAAGTACAGCGGGCCTTATAAGGTAACGAAGGTAGCAGGTAATGATAGGTACATGATTACTTCGCTGAAAGGTGTGAAAGGGTATAAGCGATTCAGAGCTCTTGTGTCGTCGGACTCGTTAAAACCTTTTCAGAGGGAGGATGATTCGGGCGCTAGTTCAAATGATACAGAAGTGGACAGCACGGAGGAATTAATCGACTTGCTTGAAGGATGAACTTTAATGAATTCCAGGAAAAATCAGGTTAATACTAATTTTGATGAGTGGAATAATGTAATGGTACAAATAATTTGGATTGTGATCGGAACTATTATGTTAATTGAATGGTTTAAAATTGGAGTTACTGACGGAAATGTTTTGAAAGCGATTGTGAAATGTTATGGGTTGGAAAATTATGGTATTTTCACTGATGTAAATCTATGGGTATTTTTGGAAACTGGTTTTGGTAAACAAGTAGATACTTATCTTTTTACTTTTGGAATGATTTGACTTGATGATTGATAATGATTCATTTAAAGGACATAGCTATGATGTGCTTTTTATTATGTATGGACCAAATATTGTTTTACGGTTCATAGAATTGAGTTTTCTTTTCTTTTTTTTAGGACTGGGTTTGCTATTTTTGAACAATTACATATAGTCTTTTGTTCTCTTCCTTTGCAGAGTCGCAAAGGCGTCAGGATGGACGAGTGTGAATATTCCGCACACTAGGCGCTAGATGGCGAGACGGACCGCATAGTAACACTTAGCGGTTGTCATCACGCAACAGCTGTCGCCAAGCAAAGGTGCTGCTATCGGTGGATGTTTGCGGTACTAACGTCGGGCGTCGACCAATAGGGAGACGCCATCAGCCCGCCATCACCGCGAACCAATCAGGACTGAAGATTTGAAAGAATAAAGAATAACGAAGTGTTTTGGGTTTTGCCGGGAGGATTTTGAGGCAGTTCATTTTTATTTCTTCTTCTGGGTGCATTGAAAAATATATCTAAGTAAATATAATTTGTGTAAGATATTCTGATTAAGAAGCTAAGTATTACCTTATTTCCTATATGTTCTCGGTTTACTCATTTAAATATAATATTCGCTGTTATGAGCAATTTGTGTTTTATTTCTTGGGGATAGCTTTGTCATAACTTACTGGAGTTTTATTTGAATAGGAGGTGATTAGATTCCATTGTTATATGAGGTTCCAATAACTTGATCTTAATTACTTATACTTGTGAACATGCTAAAAGGACGTATCTCGACGTACTGCTATCGTTGCTTATTTAATATGTTTGTTCTAATAGGTGTAACAATATAAAAATTACTCGAACATCTCTGATCATATTGCTATGATAGTCTAATATGGCTCTTAGGTGTCGATACCAATCACGTCTGTGAAGTTTACATAAAAACCTGACTTTTTTAACTGATATTTCATGTAACTTCACTAACTGCGGTCGATGTCTACCTACTATCTACATTCTTAAGCAAATGTTTATCTCCTAAGCACACATTCTGGAATGTAGAAAAGGTATGGATGACCCCACACGAAAAAAGTATCAACATTTTTTTTTTAATATCTTTTTGATACCGATAGAGTTTCGCTAGCTTATTTAATTTGATCCTGTATAGCGAAAGTGTGCACTAGCGAGAAAATTTAACCCCCCCCCCCCCATTTTCTATGAACATTCGTCATTTTTGCTGATGAGAATTTATAGAGCTGCTTGAATGCATCTAAAAATAAATAATACGTACGCACTGGGCGTAACCACAAATTAGTACAGATGTTCACTCCGCAAAATCATTTGAATAAAAAGCGACTCTTGCTACGACACAATAAAGTGCAATTCAGGTCGCACAGCGCTAATTATCTACAGTTATATTCACCTAGAAGTTACCTCTCTTTCTATCGCGTTACTTTTATATCGTCTGACTACGTCACGCCCACTGAGTTCGACAAGTCGAGGCCGCCGCGTACCTGCTTGTAGTTTCATACCTAAAATGAGGAGTGACCCATCTGTATTCATCTGTGTCGTAACTAGGGATGCATCCGATACCGATACCGATATATCGGCGATACTTCGGGTTAGCCGATATATCGGTATCGACGATATTTTTATGACCGATTCAACGATACTTTTTAATTTAAAAATGTAGTGTAAACGAGCGTGTTGTCTCGTCTATTTCGTTGCAAACGAGGCATGAACTATGCTCGGGGAAACCCCGCGCTTGTGAGTGTCTTGTTTCTCCCGCCCGCTTTGGCCTCGCGTCTATTTCGTTGCATACGAGGCACGAACTATGCTCGCGGAAAACCCCGTGTCCTGTTCCTCCCTCCCGCTTTGGCTTCGCACTAGCATATCAGTAATATTTCGCTAGGTTGACCGTTGTCGCGCTCAGAATTAGTCATACATTCGTGTTGTTTGAGTGAAATAAAATAATCAGCAGTCATGTCAACTTCAAAACACAAAAGTGCGATATGGAATCATTTAGAAATTTCCACAATTGATAATTCACAATTCACAGTAAGCGTATCGGTATCGCCGATATTTTTATAAGAGTATCGGTATCGGTATCGTATCGGCGAAAAGGCGTATCGATGCATCCCTAGTCGTAACATACACCCCTAAGCTGTATTTACAAGTGATTCACAACTTTTTTGATACTAAATACTAAGCTAAGTTCATTAGAAAATGCACCGTAAATAGACGCAGCGAAAGTTTCATTTACAAGGGGCTATTTAATTCCTATTTAAAATCGTCGCGGTCATAATTATATCACTTTGTTCGAAAAACCGGAAAAACGCCATCTGTCGGCGCGACCACGCCTTCAGGTTGTTAACGTCAGAAGTGACCGATACAGAGAGTGCAATCCACGACGCCGCGCCCCACTCCGCGATGACTGTACTACGATCTATTCTGTATTAATCTCACGGTGAAAACTTAGGTGAAGTGAGCACCGGGTGCTGCTAGGGACTGACAGCGCACTCCGAGCTCACTTCACCTAAGTTTTCACCGTGAGATGGTTACAGAATAGCACTGCTGTAAGCTGTACTTTAGTGCGGAGCGGAGGGGGGTGGGGCGCGTCGAGGTGGATTGCACTATCTATACCGATAAATAGGTTACTCCACCCCTAACATTGCTTCAAAAGTATTCAATAAGCAATTAAATAGCCACGTACGGAGCAATAAAATGGCTCCATGTAACGGTCAGCACACACTGAGGAAGGAAATGCTCGAGCAATTTTTATCAATAATTAATTAATTAATTAATTAAATCACAAGTAAAAGAGTTCAAAATAGCTAGAAAAGAGAAACATTGATGAAATTAATTACACAAAGTAAAGTACCTGTTTGGGTTCGAACCCAACACTTACGCCACGGTTACCACCGCAGTTTAATATTGGGTCCCCACCTATGAAATTGGCGTTTTTTCTCACAAATAGAGAACCTCGTCACTTCTATGATTTAAAATATTCATCAATTGCTTGATATTATATCAAATAATGACCATCATAGACAACTGCCAATAGTAAAAAAACCTTATTGCTTATAGTTTTCTAAACATAAAAAATACCTTAAATATGACTCCTCTTTTTGTTAGCAGAAATGACCACAATTTGTTTTAAAACTTAGCCAAAACTTATTTTTGTCGCTTAATCTAAGTGGCATACGTTATCTAAGTTTTTAAACATTCGTGCATATGTTTTTTAAAACATCAGTGTTGATGGTAGTTAAATAAATTAAGTAGTATGATAAATGCAACTTCTTTAAAACTCCATACAAAACGGGTACAGTTTCATAGGTGGGGACTTAATATTCATTTGTGATTTTGCAAGAAAATTGCTCAAGCATTTTGTTTCTCAGTGTGCGCTGATCGTAAAGGCTCATTTTCATTGGTCGATATGCCTCGTATGCGGGGTGCGGGAGATTTCTGTAACGCATGCCATAGGGCCCGTATTCGCGGAACCGTTTTCATTAGTCGATAGGGAACGATTGCGGTACAAGAAGAACCTGCACCGCAGAAGGCTCATTTTCACTGGGTGTGTCTCCGCGCGCTTTTATTTCATTGGTCGCTACGCCCGCTACGGGGATTCCCCAAATACGTGTACCGACCGCGTTATCGACTTATGAATTTCATTAGTCCCCGCATTATGTCCATCGACCGAGTTATCGACTCATGAAAATGAGCCATAAGGGAAATATTGAATGAAAGTTTGTAAGGTCATTTATAACGACGAGAGCAGCGGTGGCCCAGTGGTGGCGGCCCCGACTTACGAACAGTAAGTCGTGGGTTCGAACCCAGACAGACGCATTACTTTGTGTAATTTATTTCATCACCGCTGCTTTCAAAACGGTGAAGGAAAACATCGTGAGGAAACCGGCATGTCCTAGAACCAAGAATTCGAAGACATGTGACATCTACCAATCCGCACTGGGCACGCGTGGTGGATTATAGCCCACTCCCTCTCATTGAGAGGAGGCCGTGTCCCTGCAGTGGGAACGTTATAGGCTGATGATGATGATGATGATTATAACGACGGGAGATCCCTCCGGGCACACGGCTCGAACGACACTAGACTTTGCAGCAAGGCTTCACATGCTCCGTGTGATCCTTCTGACAGCATCTCTTTTCTAGCTTGTCCTCGAGTCTCCTCCCTTTCCCCGCTAGAGGGCGGTCCTTCTCATCCCAGACGACTACGCCGTCGCACGCGCAGATACGTTTGGGGTTTTGAAAGATGCCCGCTGAGCGGGCTATAACGCCACAGGCAATACTGTGAAAAAAAAAAGATATTAAAAACGCCAGCATTATATGTTTTAAATTTAAAAAAAAAATGTTTTTTATTATTTAAAGCTCTGTATTATTGTCGACGCGACGGCACGCAATCCGAAACGACCGGTTTATTACGGGCGCGAATCATATTTTGATAAAAATAAAACCTGATGACCTGCAAATTGCAAAAAAAAATGCAACAAAAATATTATCGCTGGCTACCCAGGCGATGTCGCCCTAATTTTAGAATGGCAATACTTACGGTGTGCCACTGTCGCCATCTACTTTCGAAGTGGGTGAACAACCCCTCCCGAGGTCGTCTGGTCCGTCCGTCACAGCTACTGACCGACCGATTATGTCCCAAACCTGAAATATAACATGGATAATTTGAAAAATGTAATCTTTGCGAAAATCCTAGGACTATTGTGAAGGACCGGATTATTAGAAACAAGCAATATAACATATCACAGCAAAAAGTATCCTATGTCTTTAATCCAGGTTATAAACTATCTGTGTGCCAAATTTCATCCAAATCTGTTCGGACGTTTTTGCGTGATTGGGTAAAAAACATCCAGAAATGCGAACTTTCACATTTATAATATATTATATATAACATAACATGACGCCTTGTTTCCCCGAAGGGTTGGGCAGAGGTGTACCTGTAGCAGGTACACCCACATTTTGTCAGTTGTGTTTCCCATGCCATCAACCGGGCACAAATCCACAATCCGGGCTGCCACTGTACTGTATCTATTTAAATGTGTGTACATAAACGGTTAAATATAATTAAATAAATAATGATATGGACAATTTAAGTTGTAGTCAATTTGCTTAACAATTAATTTCCCTGACTTTACATCCTATTAATCTTACTACAATATAATATAAAATAAAAACCAATATAATCTATATTGGTCTAGTGGTCGCAAGCGCTACTACTGAGCATGAGGTCCTGGGTTCGATTCCCGGGTCGGGCAGTGTTATTGGGTTTTTCTATCTGTAATTTCTCAGTAGCAGCCCGGATTGTGGATTTGTGCCCGGTTGGTGGCATGGGAAACATAACTGGCAAAATGTGGGTGTACCTGCTACAGGTACACCTCTGCCCACCTTTCCCCCTGCCTCGGGGAAACAAAACGTGAAGGCGTATGTTATATTATCTATATATATAAAAGAAAGTCGTGTTAGTCACACTATTTATAACTCAAGAACGGCTGAACCGATTTCGCTAATTCTTTTTTGTTATTGTCAAGAGAAGGTTTTAGGTAGGGTAGGTAGGTAGGGTAGGGTAGTGTAGGGTAGGGTAGGGTAGGGTAGGTAGGTAGGTAGGTAGGGTAGGGTAGGGTAGGTAGGTGCGCCGTAGATAAGTACTTAGTGCTACCCGTGTGAAGCCGGGGCGGGCAGCTAGTATATTATAAATGTGAAAGTTCGCATTTCTGGATGTTTGTTACTCAATCACGCAAAAACGTCCGAACAGATTTGGATGAAATTTGGCACACAAATAATTTATAACCTGGATGAAGACATAGGATACTTTTATCCCGGTAGTACGTTCCCGTGGGAAAATTTCCGACCTCAAAACAGTGAAGGAAAACATCGTGGATTCGTGTGGAAACCGGCATGTCCTAGAACCGAAAATTCGAAGACGTGTGACATCTACCAACCCGCACTGGGCCCGCGTGGTGAATTACAGCCCACTGCCTCTCGCACAGAAGAGGCCTGTGTGCCAGCTGTGGGAACTTTGTAGGCTGATTATGCTGAGCAGGCGCAGCCGCGGGAAAAAGATAGTGTATAATGAAACGCACCTTCAACACATCATCAACTATCCTGAAGGTAGCGCGTCCATTCTCGTCTGCGACAATGTTGCCCAGGTCGCCTGCGTGCCGACTGTCTCTGGGGTCGTTCGGGCCCCCGTGCGGCGTCCCGCAGGGGTTGTAATGGTCCCCTATAGAGCTGCACCCCTGGGGATACAATGCAAGGAAAATATTTATAGATAAAATTAATCAACCTACAATAATGAGATTTCCAGGGTTCCGTAGCAAACAAGGAACCCTTACAGTTTGCCATGTCCGTCTGTCTGTCCGTGGCTTAGCTCTTGGTACTTGAAACCTGTAATTTGGCATGGGTCTACATTAATCACGCCGGCAAAATGCTAAATAAAATAAAAAAAAAAAAAAAAAAATGTTACCTCCCCTACACGTAAAGTGGGGATGTTTTTTTCGTGGTGTGGGGTGTCGTTGGAAAGGTGGTGAGAGTTTGTGAAAACCATTTTTGGATTCAGGGATCCGTTTGCGAAATATTAAGCTTCATAGTGCTAATTCTGTTAGAGGCAAGTGTCCCCCCCCCCCGCCCCCCCGCCAGCTAAATGGTTGAATGGTTGGTTTTGGAATAGGCTCTGTAAGATAACAAGTAATAATCGACCAACTTACATTTGCGGTTACAAAAACTTTTTTTTTTTTTTTTTAATATAGGTTTTAGGCTTCTAATGTAACAGGATACTATATTACACAACGTGTTTCTTTTCATGTCCCATAACTCTAAGGATATATGCTAAAAATAAAAATTACACAAAAAGTCTCAGAACAAATGTTCAAGATATCAGATAAATTCTCGACGTGTGTACTAAGTTTCATTGATAAGTACGAGTAAATCATTTTCATTCAAACCAATCATTCATATTTAAAGCTAAGAAATTTCACGTCGTGTTTTACTTATAGAATCGTCTGTGAACAACATTTCAAAACGTTTTTTTTTGCTGGTTGAATACGAGGCTTTTGGATACTTTTGTATTTTTGTATAATTTTTCTTTTTTTTCTTTTGTTATAATGTGCGTTTCGTTTGTGCAGAATAAACATATTTTCTTTCTTTTTTCTTTTTTTTTCTGTCTTATTATTTTGTATGACAAATAAACTAAATTCATATACCAGTTGATTCTTTGACATGGTCTGATTAATACCCTAGATTTAAGGGATATCAAAAGGATCAGGTTGTAAGGTCTAGATAGTGCAATCCACGACGACGAGCCCTACACCGCTCCTCTCCGTACAAAAGTACAGCTTACAGTTCAGTAATCGCGGAGTGGGGCGCATCGTCGTGGGTTGCACTATCTGTAGGGTTGGCAACCCCTCACCTGACTCAAATCCCCAGTATCGTGCACGTGCACTCCGTGCGGCCCCGAGGGTAGGCCGTCGATGCTCCCGTCGGCCACCAGCGGCCCTTCAGCCGTCTGCATGAACCTTATCACTCCGAGCACCTGGCTCTTACAGCATGATTGACTGGAGATCATTGCTACGGCTGAGTGAGTTTCTGTGGAAGATGAGTTAGTTTTTACTTAACAGGTAACCACAAGAAACTAAAGAAAAGGATTAGAAACGTTATAAAGAACACCGTAATACTGTAATAACTATACGGGGGTCAGGATGAATCCGTTTCGTAACAACCTGAATTGATTATTAACACTGAGTTACCAATTGGGTATCTAATGTTTTAGATTCATTGAAAATAAGTATTCGTATATTTTGCTGTAAGGTTGTTATTCTTTTGGCAAAATAAAGATTATGTTATTGTATGTTGTTAGCAAAACTGTACTAATTTTTATGCCATTAGTAACTGTACTTTTCATAATTGTCATTTTAATTAAGTTTCTAGTTAATGAATATATATTTTATTGAAATTACTTGCTGGTTTTATTTAGATTAGGTACTTGCATTTTTGAGTAAAGCACTATACAAGCCTTGGCCCACTATGACTGCTTCGCTGGTCACGCTATGATTGCCTCGAGCTAGCCTAGCTACGCTCTAGGCCTTCCAGCTTGGCCATCATTGCAGCCCTTGCTGTCCTCGCTGTAAAGGCCTCGACCTACGGCCTCGGCCTTTATCTCAGCTCGTCCATCAAGTGCTGCACGCTGACCGCGCTGTATCGGCCTGGAGCTGCGCTACGCTGCGCTGTCGGCCATCATCAGCGCGACCAGCAAAGTAGTAATTATAGACCGCGACAGTAATGTACTAATTACTATCGGAAGTGTTATTTTTCTCAGCTCTTAGGGTGGTTTTAGCTACATTTACGGGCCAAAGCCAAGTAAATGCAGCGTGTGGTGTGTATTTAAGATGAGGGTGTACTTTCGTCTAACTGCATAAATTTCCTAACGATTCTGCGTGTGTTTAGGGTGGCTGCTTTCTGCAGATTGATGTAAAGGGAATCTTCTAGCTCTATTAATTTCAGGCTACGGAGGAGATGGTTAGGAATAACACCTGTCGTGGAGAGAACTACAGGAACAACATAAACTTTTTCTTGTCTCCAGATTCTTGTAACTTCTTCTTTAAGCTCAGCGTATTTGCTTATTTTTTTAGCGAATGTTTTTTGTAGGTTATGAGTGTTGGGGACTGCTAAGTCTGTGGTAAGTGGTTTTTCTTAATTTATCCTGTGGGGTTATGTCTGGTCTATTATAGTGGATGGTCCTATCTGTAAGTATGGCGCGATCGTAATACAGTTTATGTGTCATTTTCTAGGATAGTTTGTGGTGCGTACTTAATAGTAGGCAGTGTTAGTGTTTTGTATAAGACTGTGTTTGAGTGCTAGTTTTTGATGGATGATGTTTGCAACCTGGTTGTGTCTGTGAGTGTAGTCTGTCTGTGTGAGGGTTATGCATGCTCCGGTTATGTGTTGTATGGTTTCTGATTGAATGTGGCATCTACGGCATTTATCGTTTGTGATGGTAGGGTCAATATAAATTAATAAATTAATGGGTAATTATAAATTTTCTATAGTTTTTGGTGTTGATGATTTGATCTTGTATAGCTATGATAATGATATAACATCCCTGCCAAGCGAATGCATTCGTGTTCTCAAATATTGGTACGGGAACCAGGTCAACGTAGTTCGATGGGCGGGGACGCTGTCTGAACCATACAGATTGGAGTGCGGGGTGAGGCAAGGGGGGTTGACCTCACCAACGCTCTTCAACCTTTATGTAAACGCACTCATGGAGATGCTGAGCGGCACGCATGTCGGATGTCATGTTGGTGGAGTTTGTGTAAACAACATTAGCTATGCGGACGACATGGTGCTGCTGATCGCCTCGGTCTGTGGCCTGTCTAAGCTGCTCGGCATTTGTGAGGAATATGCTCTCAGTCATGGGCTGCTCTATAACACCAAGAAAAGTGAGTGTATGGTATTTCGGGCCAGGGGTAAATGTCTGGATCGTATTCCTAGCATCAAGTTAAATGATGTACCGCTAAATAGGGTTGGCACCTTCAAATACCTTGGGCATCTGGTGACCTCTGACTTGAAAGACGATTCAGACATAGAGCAGGAACGTAGGGCGTTGTCTGTTAGAGCGAACATGATAGCTCGCAGGTTTGTACGATGCTCGAAGGAAGTAAAAAACAGTCTTTTCAGAGCGTATTGCACCTGTTTTTATTCGAGCGCCCTGTGGGCTAACTATACTCAAAAGCAGTACAGCGCCATACGAATCCAATTCAACAATGCCTACAGGGTGTTGTTGGGGCTGCCTCGGTACTGCAGTGCATCAGGGATGTTCGCTGAGTCGCGCATTGACTGCTTCTATGCGACGATGCGGAAACGGTGCACATCCTTGGTGCGCACGGTCCGTGCCAGCTCCAACACCATCTTGAAGATGATGGCTGAGAGGTTTGACTGTCACTACATTAACCATTGCTGTATGCTTAATGTAGTGACAATAAAATGAAATTGTGTGTTGTGTTTTGTCTTATTTATCTTTATTTAATGTACCCATCTGATTATTATTATTTGTATTTTATGATCCAATTGTTGAGGGAAATAAATGAATTGATTGATTGATAAAGCCTTGTTTAAGGGAACAGCTATATAATTACGCAACACATTTTCGTAAACGATTACGACAAATTTGTTTCATTTTGACAGTTCAAAATCAAGTCTATTAATCTATTTATTCAAATAACATCGCTATTAGCAGTGACAGCCTAGTGGTGTGACCGTCTTCAAACCCAAGGCACCTCTGACTTTTCGGATTCATGTGCGGAACCTATAATTATCACTTCCTTCAAGAACGGGGACGGAAACCATCGTGAAGAAACGCCTGAGAGTTTCTCGACGGCATGTGAAGCCAAGTCAGAGGCCCATGGGCCCATAAAAACTCTGACACCAGGTTAGTCACTCACCACACGAAAAAGAAAGAATTAGACAAGGAATAAGACCATTTATATCTCACCTCCAAATCCCTGCAGCACAGCCCTCTTCCCGGAAGTCTTAGTAACCACCTCAAGCACCTGAGTGCTTGGCAAGGAGGTCTCAACTAAGATGGCTCCATCTTTATATGAAGCCGCCTTTACACCATCCTGGGACTTTAATTCAGCCAGAGTCTTCGTTAGAGCTTCTGCGTCTACTTTTGACCCGAAATCCACTAGGACTTCTAGCTGTAATAATGATGTGGAAACTGGATTTTACTAATGGCTGATTTCACCAACACTAGATGGGCGATAATGCGTAAGAAAGTTGCGTCGCTACTACGCAGAGTCAGGGGAAGCACCAACAGCATCCTTAGGGTATTTGCGGACAGACTAAATGGGCCTGCACTAGATAGATTTAACAAGCTGCATGTTATACATTCAGCTCGTTAAACCTACCTACTTGAGTGATGCTTTTTCGTTTTGTGTTGTTTTTGTGTCAAAGTTTTTTCTAAATTGATTGTACTAACATAGGTTTTTAAGTCATTTTTGTTACTAACATACTATGGATCTTTGTGTCTGATAATATATGTTCTTTTTTTTTTTTTTTTTTTTAGTTCTCATTGTTTTCAGAATGGTTGTGTTCTGATCGCAGTCTCCTGATCTCTCAAATATACCTCTAGATTTGTTGCTGAGATGACATAGCAACCAGCTTCTGAATGTACTTAATTAAGGGGAGTGGCCTGCAGTCCACCACGCTACTTCAATAGCTCCATTCAATGTTATTTGTTATGGACCAACATTTTGTAACATCCTATTCTATTAAATGAGCAATATTTGTATATCAATCAAGCCTGCTGCCTAGCCTTTTCCCAACTATATTGGGGTCGGCTTCCAGTCTAACCAGATGCAGCTGAATACCAGTATTTTACATGGAGCGACTGCCTATCTGACCTCCACAACCCCGTAACTGGGTAATACGATACCCCTTGGTAAGACTGGTTGTCAGACTTTTTGGGCTTCTGACGTTCCCGTAACGACTGTCAAAGATCTACGAATGACAGCCGGGACCAACGGCTTAACGCGCTTTCCGAGGCACGGAGGAGTCTCGGTATGCACAGATGGTCACCCATCCACGGACCAACCCCGGCAAGCATAGCTTAACCTGATGGATCGATCCGTGCAGCAGTTAATACTTAGCCACGAGCTCCTACATATATGTATACAGGGTGTCCAAGAACCTGGCGTCCAACTGGATTCCCACGATGCCCCAAGTTCTAACAGTACTCAGAAAAATATTTTAAAAAATCCACCCCATGTACTTACAGAATTATACTGATTTCAAAAAAAAAGGGGAAATGAGCACCCTGTGACATACTTTTGAATGCTGTGACTGCTAATGCTGATAATTTCGATATTTCTTGGAGGTTTTGTAATCTAGGGTATTGCTGTGTCTAAATAGAATGTAAAAATAAAGTACTTATTGTACCATTTTAAAATAAAATATTATTTTAACTAAAGGTGATATGGAAAACTATTGAATTTCGCAACTTTGACCGACTGTAGTGTAAAAAAAATGTACCAAAATAGTATGGCAAGTGACGTCAAATTTTGACGCGTTTATTCCTCTTTTTAAAAAGGTATAATACTTACACATTAATTTGAAAAAAAAAAAATTGATAATATTTTTACTCAACAACCCAATTTTTACGAAGTGCCTACCTACTAACGGTAACTGTCGGACCCTTTCTTATCTTAGAAACTGTTATGTTACTACTATTATTTACTTCGGTTCCAAGAGTGAGCAAAAAGGAAATACACACAGGTAGATGGGTTCCCAATAGAATAAAAGCAAAGAATGTTAGTTTAAAGATATTTTATTACAATAAATGTTCAAAATGTTGACCACCCGCGGCAATACAAGCTCTCACTCTCCTTAAAAAGGACCGCTTTATGTTTCGCGAGTAACTTTTTTGACGTATCACCTGCACTGCTTGTGTTATCTTCTCACGAAGGTCAGCGATGTCATTAATGGGCTTCGCATAAACGAGCTCCTTCATAGTTCCCCAGAAAAAAAAATCCAGCGGATTTAAGTCAGGTGAGCGGGCTGGCCACGGGATTGTTCCTGATCGCCCAATCCACCTGTTCGGGTATTGCTCGTCCAAAAACTCTCTAACGGATACGCGAAAATGTGCTGGACAGCCGTCGTGTTGGAACCACATATCTGGTGGGGTCTCTTCTAGTAAGTTTGGCAAATCATTTTGAAGAAAATTTAAATATGATTCGCCAGTCAAATTCTCGGGCATCTCAAATGGACCAATAATATTCCCACAGAGAATACCGGTCCACATGTTCACTTTGAACCGGTACTGGGATCTATCTTCTCGCATCAAGTGCGGATTTTCCACATGCCACTCGTGCAAGTTGTGTAGGTTCATGTAGCCATCCTTCTTAAATGTTGATTCATCTGACCACAAAATTTTGTCGATAAAGTTTTCGTCTTCTCGATGTTTTTGCAGGATTGTTTCACAAAACGCGACTCGGCTCGGATAGTCTGGAGGTAAAAGACTTTGCACTCGCTGTACGTGGTACGGATGATATTCTTCTTTTTGGAGAATACTGTGTGCTGTGCTCTTCGGTATCCCCGTATCAGCTTCTATTCCTCGCACAGAGATGCTTGGATTTGCCGACACCGCCTCTAAAACTTCATCGCGTATGAAGTCATTTACGGGTCGTCCTTCACCAGCTACTTGATTGGGGAACCGCCCGTCACATAGTGATCTGTGCACATTAATGAAAACTCGATGGTCGGGATATCGCGTAGCCCTCGGATACCTTTCTCTGTAAAGTCTCGCTGCAGCTCGTCCATTACCTCTACATTCTCCATAAATGTAGTGCATATTTGCGTATTCTTGCGGAGTGTAGGTCGCCATGGTAGCACACACAAAACACAAACTGTCCAAACACAGGCAAAGGTCGTCGTAAAGAGTTCGTTTCAAAGTCCAGAGCACAAAGAGTAATCGAGTCCAATAAACAAAGCTTTAAATCGTAGTACGTGATCAATGGTAACAATAAGAGAGAGGTGCGTAGTAACGGCAGGAGGCAGTGACGCGTACTGACCGTACTGTTATCCTAAATAGCACGATCCCAGATAGCGTCACTATCTATCTCACTCGCACCTCTAACCTTTTTCTCCCTCACTCTTACCTGAATAATGGGGTACCATAAAGAAGAACCAGCAAATCGCAAAGATAGTTTCTGTCTTGCTCCCTCCTGTTGTAATAACGAATCACTATGGTGAGATGCATGCACATACCGTCCCTTACGGTCTAACCTGTTTTTTGAGAGGCCTGTTGTTATTTTTATGAGCATACAATAGTAATTCTTTAGAGGTTAGATTCAATTCGTCGTAAATTTTTCTTTCTAAGAATTCTGTAAGACATCGTAAAAATTGGGTTGTTGAGTAAAAATATTATCAAAAATTTTTTTTTTCAAATTAATGTGTAAGTATTATACCTTTTTAAAAAGAGGAATAAACGCGTCAAAATTTGACGTCACTTGCCATACTATTTTGGTACATTTTTTTTACACTACAGTCGGTCAAAGTTGCGAAATTCAATAGTTTTCCATATCACCTTTAGTTAAAATAATATTTTATTTTAAAATGGTACAATAAGTACTTTATTTTTACATTCTATTTAGACACAGCAATACCCTAGATTACAAAACCTCCAAGAAATATCGAAATTATCAGCATTAGCAGTCACAGCATTCAAAAGTATGTCACAGGGTGCTCATTTCCCCTTTTTTTTTGAAATCAGTATAATTCTGTAAGTACATGGGGTGGATTTTTTAAAATATTTTTCTGAGTACTGTTAGAACTTGGGGCATCGTGGGAATCCAGTTGGACGCCAGGTTCTTGGACACCCTGTATATATTTAATTTTATATTAATCACATTCTCAAAAACGACTCAAACGATTTTGATGAAAAATGCAAATTGCTTTTATGGGGTGACAAATCAATCTGGCTAGGTCAAATTTTTGGTAAAATTCGTTTTCTCTATTTTCTGTTGACCAGAGCCCGGTCAACCAAGTACTGATTTCATTGACTATTGTGTTCACTTGTTGAATGTGGTGAGCAACACTCAACAAGTGGCTCTACTGGTGGTTTATGGATGGTACACATACACAATATAAATTACAATTATAAAAACAGTGTAGCAAACCTACTTTTAATACACCAGCTCCACCCATTATATAAGTGGAACACTACATAATGCCGCTACTCGCCACTAGACGGCGCTGACCCCTGACGTCACTTTTCTGAATCGCGTTGTTAAGAGTCTCCGTGAGTTAATGACATCCGCTAAAATATCTAAATTTTGTAAGACTGAACTATTGGTGCATTCGTGGATTACGTCCTAATTGGAATAGTCACATGAGACTCCACTAGTTTAAGTTACTACTAAATCAAGACTTAGGTCAGTTTTTTGGTCTTAGAGGACCCCATTCCCCTCCTTCGTCCTTACTGGGAAAAGGTGGCGTAAGCTCGTCCTATATATAAAATATACTGTGAGTGTACGCACATTTTAAAGTAAATTCTTGCCATAAAAACGACTGGACTTCTTTGTGCCGGCGACGGTGACCACATCATCTACAACAGTTATTTTACGTTACGTGTGCTCCTTCAATTACAGGAGACCACAGCATGCACACATAACTAGGTGTAAACAGGAGAAAAATAAAAATAGAGAAAATAAAACTGATGAAATTAAAAAAAAAAACAAAGAAAAATTAACATAAATCAAAATGGAGCATTAAAATTACAATTGATTATTATAATAATTATAATTTCACATTTACTGGGTATTGGAGGAGAGAAACATAGTTACATACTTAGTTTTTGTTGTTCTTGTTATGTTATGACTGTGTCAGATTATTTTATATGTAGATTTACTAACCTACCTATTGTCCTTACGGAATACCATTGGGGAAGGGTTAAGTTTGTTGTAATAAATTTAATTCAACTTTATTTGAAAATTTCGCATGCCTTAACTCATAAGGAAAAATGTATCTGTACGGTACTATTATTATAAAAATTCCATCTTATCTACATTATAAACAAATAAATGATTTCTTTTTCTAAAAGCTTATTACCATAAAATAAAATTAATAATGTGTACACCAACTTTATTTTTACTCATCAACTTGAATGTGTTGGACTTGTACATTCATACTTTATAACCATGACCTTTACCTCCAACGTAAATTTATAAACAAAAAAAAAACAAATATTTTTGAAGTAGGTACATAATTTTGCAGTGTTTATGTAATTTATTTAGTTTAATGTCGTCACGACTAATTTTCGATAGCAACCAAGGCTATTATTAGTACATACATAAATTGCTAAGTCATGAATATTACGCAGATGATTGCAGTGAAAAATACATTGTATATTACAACAATACGGGCTTTTCTGACTTTGATTGGCTATGTAGCACCTATGTACGCTAAAACCTTACCTTGGAGGTCAGCATTTTGGATTTCAGAAGCACAAAATACGTTAAAAAAAAAAATCTAGAAAATTCACAGGCAATGCTTCTTTCAGTATTTTTCTCAATTTTTAAACAAATCGCCGTATGCCCCGTACGCACACAAAACATTGCACGCGTACTTGACGTTGACATTGGCAAATAAATCGTGAATCTTGAAAGACATTCACGTTCCGTAGCTTTAATTTTCAATTGAAACATACTTTTGTAATTGTTGCCATTTCTTTCAAACTTGCGCTAAACACAGTTTTTGTCTCTTTTGCACACAAACATGTATAAAACTTGTCATTCATGGTTGTTCTTCAATATCATCTCGCTATTTTCTCTTGCAAGATGGATAATATAGGTAGGATAATTAAGTAGTAAATGTAGTGCTAGTTGCTTCGGACCAGCCTTGTTGTTCAACAAAAATCCAACGATGGGTGGACTGCGTGAAAGATGTTATGGCTAGAAAGGGGGTGACTACCGAAAAAGAACCATCAACAAGCCCTTACTCAAAACTACTCTTTTTTCCCCTCCAAAAATGGCTGTGCCTTCCCAACGGTAGACAACGCAGACACTGAGCGAGCCAACTATGTTTAAACAAGAGGACAAATCGAATGTTAGACAAATTTTTATGTTTAGACAAATCTCACCTGGCGTCGCTTGGATATGAGTATTGGAAGTGACCACTATCCTATCATGATTGAACTCTTCTAAAAAGGTTCCCGCTAAAGTCCCCCCCCCCCCATTTTAAACACCAGCTAAACTCAGCAGATTGGGATTTAAATTTAAAAAATATATATTGAATAATTATCTTCCTTTCCAAAAGTTAACAGTGTGAATGTCCAGGAATGCTTTTTGTCGTTTACGAGTACTTCCACCGTTTCTTCTACAGCAGATGATTGCTTCCCTTCCAAACAGTGTTTCTTTCAGGTACTACTCCCCCCCCACCCCCGCTGAGTAGCCGTAGCCATAAGGAAAGGAACCTCATCAATAGCAATAGGTTGCCGTGCATGACATATTAAAGTAGCCAATCATAAATCAGAATAGCGCCTAAAAAGAACGACACACTTTCGAGAATATTGCCATCCCTTTTCCTCTAATGCTATCCCATAAGGCTCCCCCACTCTAAACAGCTGTTTATAGATATTAGACTATTTATTACAAAAAAAAAAAAAAACTTTTTTTCTTTTTACGTCAACTAAACGGTACGACACAATTAATTTAACAGATCAGATGGTGATAGGGGACTACCATAGACTACATAAGGATACTATAAAAAATAGGGACTACTTGCTACTATACGGCGCGGCACTCAGCAACTGGCATCGGTTGCGGACGGTCGTGCTGCTCTTCGTGTTCCTGATCACTCAAGCTTGTGGTTCCTGATATCAAGCCGGTGGTTCCTGTTCTTCGCGACTCTCCAGTTCTTCAGCTATTAATTGCTGTCTTTTTCAAGACACAATTAATAAAGTATTTCTGTTAGCAGATTAACAGTCAAAACGTAGCGCGTCACAGGCCCCTTCAGGGCAAAACCACAGTTTCGTGGTCCTCGGTGGATACCATACGGTGCCAACGAAACCGAGGGGGTGTTGACCCAATTACACCCGCCGAACCCCTTCAGGGCTAGGCAGTCAAATTGGACGGGTCCCAGTGTTCGGCCTTGGGGGGTCTCCTAGTCGGCATTGGTGACAGTTTTGCTTCCACAGCTACACACCTAGAGTGGTTGGGTGTGTCTACACCCTTCACACTAGACTGGTCAGGACCCCGTTGCACAATAAGACAGGCAACGGGCAAAAGCAAGCTTAGGGCTCACAATAAGTACTCAACCTCCCTGCCTATACCCGGCAGGGAGGGTTTCACACATCCCCGGTAGTCCGCCCGGGGAGATAGGATTAGGGCCGTTAGGAGTTTTATAAATCTCTTTTTAATTTTATTAAATTATTAGTTAAAATGAGCCACCTTAACATGGAGGCCCAACTCAGGTCTTTTAGTGACCAGCTAGATGCTTTAAGGAGAGACAACATGATCCTCCTTCAAGCTCTGAGCAAGATCCTTCAGATCGATCCGTCTCTCAGCAAGGAATTCGGTCCAGTGATCGAGTCAATCGCTGAAAAGCACCTTCCCCCCGATCCTTCAGATCAGTTAGATACGTTCAGTGATGCACTCGCAGCATCGCAATCAGTTCCATCTACCATGATGGATACTAGCGAGCCCGCTTCCTCAAAGCGCGCCCCCACTCCCTTCCCCTCCGATAACGAAGAGCATGCCTCTTCTTCAAGCTCGCAGTCGGATGATGACGGCTTCACAGCTGTCACCTCCGGTAAGAGGAAGATGAAGAAGCAGAGCTCCTCTCAGGCGTCCAAAGTAGTCGCCATCGATGATAGCCCGTCTACCCAGTATGTAGATAGGGATGCTCCCCCACCCTCACCCACCCCCCTCCCCGTAGGATCCCCCGTAGTTTCCCCCCCCACCCCCCGCCCGATCGCGAGTACGCCATCCTCCGCGCAGGATGCCCCCGCCAAAAACCCCCCCGGTACCAAGAAGGTCGCGCCCCCTCCCCCTGTCTTCATCCAAGACAAGGAGAAGTGGACGGCCATCTCCAAATGGTGTGTTGAGCAGAGGATCAACTACACCAACGCCAGATCGACCCAACAGGGTATAAAAGTCACACTCGCGACGTCCCGCGACTATAGGGACTTGAATACCCTTCTGCAAGCGAGAGGTGTGTCATTCCACACCTACTCCCTCCCAGAAGACAGACAGATCCGTGTGGTGATCAAGAAGATCCCCAAGGAAATCTCCCCATCCGACATCCTAGCAGACCTTCAGTCGCAAAGGATACCAGTCGATGAAGTGCACCGTATGCACCGTTCGCGCGGTAGAGAAGCATACGACATGATCTTAGTCGTGTGCTCCCCGACCGAGGGGCATCACCCCATTTTCAACGTCAAGACGATCTGCAACCTAATGGGCTTCACCATTGAGAAGCCCTGGAAAAACAGCGCCATAGGGCAATGCCATAATTGCCAGCTGTACGGCCATGCGCAGAAGAACTGCCATGCCAAACCCAGGTGCGTCAAGTGCCTGGGCGACCACGGCACTTCGGATTGCTCACGGCCAAAAGATCGCAATCTCTGCGATAGCCCACCTAGCTGCGTGCTATGCGGGAATATAGGGCATACTGCCAATTACCGCGGATGCCCTAAGGCACCAAAGTCGAACCCAGGCAAACTGACCCAGCGTCTCGACGCTCGGCAGACAAAACAGAGGGAATTCCTCATTCCCTCCTCCCAAATCCCCCAGCGGCTAAGTCCTCAGAGACCTAGCCCCTGGACTCAACTCCACCACCAGCAGGCTTTTCCAGCCATGGCCACCGCGAGGCCCCCGCTCCCTCAAACCCCCATGTACTCTCTCATGGATCCGCGTAACCGTGTCCCTCCGCCCTCAGCGGCCACCCCACCCACCGCGCCCGTCGCGCCCACCGCGCCCGCCGCGCCCCCCGCGCCCTCCGCGCCTACCACGCCTTACGCTCCCCCCGCACCCATAGCGCCCGCCTCGAAACCCGTACGTGCTCCTCAAGCACCGCACCCCGCGATCAATTATAACATCGCTGCGCAAAACATAAACATCATTGCCAGCGCATTCGCCATATTCAGCACGCCCCGGGCGGCTCAAATGGCAAGCGATATCGTCGCCGCAAAGCAAAGCGGCGACATCCAATCTCTCCTGGCCGTATTAGTCGCGAACCAGGACATCACCCAAGCCCTCTCTGTTATCTCATCATCATGAATAACACGGCCTTAAGTAGATTTAAACCCAGATCCCTCAACCTCGGCGTCTTCAACGCAAATGGCATCCATGGTCAACGAGATGAAATATCGGAGTTCCTCCGTGATCATCGAATTGACTTATTCCTCTTACAGGAAACCTTCCTAAAACCCAATCACCGTAATCCAGCCATTGCAAATTACCGTGTAATCCGTAACGATAGGTCGCATGCCCACTTGGGCGGCACACTAATTTATTATAAAAAGGATCTGTACTGCATCCCTATTGACCCTCCCCCGCTAGCACAATTAGAAGTCTCCATCTGCCGACTAGCTATGACTGGCCATCAGCCGGTCACCGTAGTATCGGCCTACATCTCTCCCAACCACACAGGGGGATTCCAACCCATCGCGGACGACCTAAAAATCCTATTTGGCATGAGTGACTCTGTTATCATAGCAGGCGATCTCAACGCTAAACATCCCTCCTGGAATAGCTCCCTTACCAACTCCAGAGGGCATCAATTGTACAATCTCTCCTTCGCTCAAAACTTTGACGTCATCGCTCCGATGACTCCAACCCACTATCCCCACCAAATTAATCATGCCCCCGACATTCTTGACGTGGCGCTCCTTAAGAACGTCAACCTAAGACTAGACTCAATAGAAACGGTTCACGAGCTTACCTCGGACCACCGACCAGTAGTCATACGACTGGCTCCCCGCATAGGTCCCTCTGACCCCAACCAACCCCCAGCCACCAAAAGGGTGACGGACTGGAGGCAAGTAGGCGATAAGCTGAAAACCAACACGTCCCCCCATTTGGACTCCATCCCAAACGTTTTCGATTCAATCGCGGACACGACGGCTGCGATCGACTCGCTCACTGACCATGTGCAAACCGTCCTGAACGACAGTTCAAGGGAGGTTCCTGAAGCGGATAACCGCTACTTGAAACTCCCGGACGATGCGCGTGCTCTGTTGACCGAGAAGAACGCGGCCACCCGTGCATACAGCAACTTTCCCTGTCCCGCCAACAAAGCCCACATGCGCTACTTGCAGAGATCTGTAAAGACACGCATGGCGGAGCTGCGTGACGCGAGCTGGGATAAGATGCTGAGCGAGTTACAGCCCACCCATCAGGCCTTCTGGGAACTCCAGCGAAAACTCAAATCCAAGCAGATAGCTGCCATGCCCCCCCTAGTACGCCCCGACAAAACCATAGCCTTCGACGACATCGACAAAGCGGAATGCCTAGCCGACAGTCTCGAGGCTCAATGCTCTCCCAGCTCCCTACCAGTAGACCAAGCTCACCTCTCAGAGGTAGACGCTGAAGTCGAACGTAAAGCTTCTCTGCCCCCCGTCGAAGACCCCGAAAGTCCTCTGCCTCCCGTCACTCCAGACGAAGTGCATGACATCATCAAAGGTCTCCACATCCGTAAAGCCCCCGGCTCAGATGGAATCACCAATAGGGTGATCCAACTCTTCCCCGCCCACCTTATTATGCTACTGACCACCATCTTCAATGGTGCTCTAAGCAACAATATCTTCCCCCAAGCGTGGAAAGAAGCCATAGTGATAGGTATCCCAAAGCCTGGCAAGCCCAAAACCGAACCCTCTAGCTACCGCCCCATCAGTCTGCTCAAGGTATTAGGCAAAATCTATGAGAGGCTTATTTATAAGCGTCTCAGGGACTACGCTGAAACCAAAGGCCTCATCCCCAACGAACAGTTCGGCTTTAGAGCCCAGCACTCTAGCGTGCATCAGGTCCACCGTATCGTCGAATTCATCGGCGGCGGCTTCTACCGTGGCATGTCGACAGGTGCGGTCTTCTTCGACATAGCGAAAGCATTCGACAAGGTCTGGCACAACGGCTTAATCTTTAAGCTCTACAAACTCGGAGTGCCCGATCGTCTCGTGCTCATCTTACGGGACTACTTGTCGAATCGCACCTTCCGCTATCGCATCGAGGGAGCCCTATCCTCTCCCCGCCAAATCCGCGCCGGAGTCCCTCAAGGCTCCGTGCTCGCCCCGCTCATGTTCTCGCTCTTCACAAGCGACATCCCCAAAAGCAATACGGCGCAGTTGGCTCTGTTCGCAGATGACACGGCCATATATTGCAGGGGCTATTCGCAGACTCAGATCCACCTTCTCTTACAACGGGCTGTCAATAACCTTGGCGCCTGGTTTAAGAAATGGAGAATCGAGGTGAACCCCGACAAAAGTCAGGCGGTTTTATTCATAAAACCGCGATCTAGACCCCCTCACATTCCCCGACCACTCACCTTGTTAGGCAAGCCTATCCCCTGGGAGAAGCAAGCCAAGTACTTGGGAGTCATCCTCGATCATTACCTCAACTTTACAGAGCACATAAGGTCGGTTCGCTCGCGGGCCGCCTTCGCTCTCAGTAGACTTTACTACATCGTTAATGCACGCAGCAAATTGTCACTCAAGTGCAAATTGCGCATCTACACAGCGTGCATCCGCCCCATCATGACCTATGCGGGTGTAGTCTTTGCACACACATCCCCCAGAAACATCCATAAGATGCAGGTGATCCAGAACAGATTCCTTAGAAGAGCCACGGGCGCTCCCTGGTATGTCAGGAATATTAACCTCCACTTAGATCTCAAAATCCCCACTATCCATCAGTTCCTAAAACGCATTGCAAAGCGTCATTTTGATTCCGCCGCCAATCACCGCAACCCTCTGGTTGTTGAAGCGGCCAATTATACCCCCTCCCGCATTAGTCGATTTCGCCGTCCTAGGCATGTCCTCTCCGATCCAGATGATCCAACCACTCTCCTCCAGGAGAGCAATAGGGCCACCAGTACAGTGCACAAACACACCCGACACCCGTCGTACCGACCTCGCCGCCGAGGTCCTCCGCGCGCGCGACCCTCACGAGTAAATAATACTCCCCCCCGACCCTTGTCCGATGAAGCGCCAGCCCGCGCCGCAGCTGAGCGCGTAGCTTTAAATTCCCCGCATAATAATCATAAAATATCCTTGATCCAGCCTGTCCCATCTTGCTGTCCTCCCCTCAGCGACGCCCTAAGCCGAGGTTCGTACCCCACAGGGGGTGCCCTTAGCGAGCGTTCGCCTAATTTTAATGTAGAATAGTTGCTCCTGGCTGGAGGCTTTGAGTGTAGTGCTTAAGGCAGCCACAGGATTGTTCGGTTAAGCAGTAAATACCTTAGTGGTATACCTGCGAGATGCCATAGTTAAAAAAAAAAAAAAAAAAAAAAAAAAAAAAAAAACTACTATACGTAGTATCCCTATGTAGTCTGTGTTGCTACTAAACTGAATCGTTTGAAATACCTGCAGGGCTATTGCGTATCTCAGTTGACAGTTCATAATGATGATCACTTGGCAAAGTGTCCATCGATTAGCTGTCAAACAGTTGGTTTCGTATTGGCTATCTTCAGTGACTAACTAGGATGACGTCATAAGCACCGACTATCGCTGATAGCCACCGTAACTTATTTTGACAGATGTTATTGTATCGATACTTCTAAGATTGCGATTGTGTAAGCTTAGTGGACTTCAAATTGATAGTCACTTAGTTATTCGTGGCTTTCGTGAAAGACACTACTCAAAGGTAGTGTTTTTGAAGTTCTAGTGATCATCACCGAAGCCGGTTTAATACGTGAAGCGTATAAACATTAAATATTTTGTTGTTATTGTGATACTTGTTCGTGGCAGAATTATGGCACGTTTATTATTGTTGGGATTTGCTGAAGAACAGCGAAAACAAAGGCATCTGCGAATTCAGAGACGCCGGTTACGCGACGCTAGTAACCCATTGCAGTTGCCAGAGACAGAGTTTATTGCGAATTTTCGTTTGAATAAAGCTGGATTCCAACAGGTTTTGGAAGAACTCCGCCCATACCTACCACAAATTCGACGAAAAACAGCTATTCGCAATGAAATAAAAGTAAGCACTTACCTAGTTATCTACTTACTTCTAAAGTAATGTGGTTTTGTTGTGACAATATAATTTACATAAAGCACTATTATCTTGTTTGACTGAGCAACAAAATGATGTTTTTAATAATTTTCTGTTGCAGATCTTGGCTGCATTAAACTTTTATGCTAATGGGTCATACCAACGCAATGTAGGTGCCTCCTATCTGTGTAACATGTCCCAGCCGACGTTTAGTAAGTGTCTGCATGAGGTTACTGATGCACTCAATGTCCGGGAAGTACTCCTAAACCACATAAAGTTTCCTTCATCCCAGCGAGAAAGGGAAATCATTATGAAAGGGTAAGAAATTATAGTTAGGTATTATAAAATAGAATTATTATTTCAAATTAATTTAATTTGATCTATGATTGGTTACAGGTTTATGGAAAAGTTTAGCTTTCCAGGCATTATTGGGTGCATTGATGGTACACATGTGGCCATAATCCGTCCTACAGATCATGAGGAGGCATTTTTTAATAGGAAAAATTATCATTCTTTAAATGTTTTAATAGTAAGTAATAAGTAGTTATATAATAGTACATACCTATGTGAAAAATCTTTTTAAAACAAGTTATAGAACTTTATTCACAAATTATCATGTGCATAAAATTTACTATGTTCAACAATTGAGTAGGTACCTACTTACCTACTTTAAAATTAAAACTTGTTTCAGATTTGTGATGCATATTTAGACATACTATATGTTGATGCATCATTTGGTGGTGCTTCACATGATTCCTTTGTCTGGAACCAATGCCACTTAAAAGCTCTTTTAGAAACACTGCAAAGGAATAGAGAGAGCTGTTGGCTATTAGGTATGGCATTATAAATATTGATACATTAATTTGGCTGGTTATTGATAATGGAATACACATACTTAATAAATATGAGATGGAAACTGCAATGAAACAGAAATATTTATATTATTTTATTAATGTTTTAGGTGATTCTGGATATGCACAGCGCCCTTGGATGATGACACCAATCTTAGGCGCGGCTCTGGGTTCGCCAGCAGAATATTATACAGAATTTCATTGTAAAGTCAGAAACACTGTTGAGCGTTGCATTGGAGTTCTGAAAGCACGTTGGCGGTGTTTGTTAGCACACAGGGTACTTCACTATGCCCCAGTTACAGCAGCCAGGATAGTGAATGCATGTGTTGTTCTACACAACATCGCCAATGCACGGAATGTTCCAATGCCTGAGCCTCACACTGATGAACTCTACAATGATTTACAGAGCCAAGTCTTTAGAGAGGTTGCAAGAAATGAGGCACCAACGGACAACACTAGGGATATTCTGGTCCAAAGATTATGGAATGCTAGAAGCAATATGTAATTAATATTCTATTGTGTTTAAATATTCTAAAATTTTCTTATTTTCGTGTATTATGTAGTATTTTATTGAATATTTTATGTGAATTAAGCCCAAAGGTTATAGAATGCTAGATATAATTTGTAATATCGTATTGTGTGTACTGTTGCTCATAATAATCTGAAACTCTTATTTTGTAGTAGTATTATTCGTTTTGTTTATTGATTATTTTATGTGAATAAAGTCCAAAGATTATGGAATGCTAGAGATAATTTGTATATTTAACTGTAATATTGGTGATATCTAAAATTCTTATTTTGTTGTAATAATATATATATTTTTTATTGATTAATGTATGTGAATAAAGTCCAACGATTATGGAATGTTACAGATAATTTGTAATATTCTATTGTGTGTAATATTGGTCAAAATCTAAAATTCTTATTTTATGGTTTTTTTTTTTAAATTGATTATTGTATGTGTACCTATATACAACTAAGTAAGTACTTATATTTGTTTTATGAAACATGTTAAAATAAAACAACAATAAATAATATGATGTAAGTATAAAATAATATGGAAATGTTTTAATTATTTTAATGTTTACAATAATTTATAAGTAGCATTGCGATCTTATGTACATCATCATAGACGATGTACATAGCTATGTACATCATTCCGTATCTCTCTCATTAACTGGACCCCTGCTTCCATTGCGGCTGCGAGTCGCTGGATCCCCGCTTCCACTGCGGCTACAAGTCGCTCTTCAGCAGCAATACGCCGACTTTCGATTTCATAAGCCCAGAGAGGCGCCCTTTCTTCTCTAGAAACTGTAATTTATATAATTTTACATTGACTTCAGGTTTTGAAAAAAATCTTTATAACACTATATATCTACTAACACCTGTGCCTTTGTGACCTCGATCTTCGGGCCGAAAGAGTAGTGCTGAGTTGGTCCTAAAAAGAAAATTAATTTTTAATTTGGCTATTACCTACCTATTCTAGTTTTTTTATTTACACAGGCTTGTGTTTGACTAACTTCCTTATTAATAAACGTATTATATCAGCCTTTGACCGATACGCGAACGGTATCGGATATGATCGCTTTAAGAATGGTTCCTCATTGCAAGGTCATTGCTGATGCATTTCTCCTTGAATCTGCAGCTTTGCCCTTTGTTTTTGCCTTATACTCTATCCAGTACTAGATTAAAATAAAATAAACTTAAACAGAAAAATATTTACGCCTTCACAGCAAAACTAATAAAAAAGTAACGTAAACATGCAAGCTACGTTTAGTGTATTTTTTCATAAGTAGGCCGCGGTACTTGTTGAGTCTGGGTTATAAGTGGGGTATTTTAAGGGCCCTTAAAAGGGTCCAAAGGTCATCTGACAAAAAAAAAATGAGAATGCAACATTATGATGAAACAAATTTAGTCGTATCTACCTATATAATATTTAAACTATTTGTAGTAACTAGTAAGTAATGATTCATAATTACTTTGTGGATGGAAATCTATGTATTAGATTGGTAAGTAATATTTTAAATTGATAGCGAGTTTCTAGAGGATATATTTTATTGAGATATAAACTTACGCTTCGCCAGTGGTCTGGTGTTTTAGTGGTTCCGTCTGCTATAGAGTTGAGTTGAAGCGATACGGATTCCCACGCTACTCGGGTGGCTTGAACAGCCGGTGGCCCTCCCGGAAAGCGACCCAATGCTATGTCGCGATGGGACTCCGCATACTCCACAAGTAATTCCATTTGCCTTATGGAAACTGTTCTTCGTGCAGGCATCTTAAAAAAATATAGGTATTCAACATCATTTGTACCTACTCTAAATCAGTTCAAAAACTTTTAAAATGATCTTCTGAAACTCAACTTGCACATTATAAACGATATATTTTACGATATTTAAGTACCTACTTACCTTTAATTTAAGGATTTATTTTCACGGTTACACTAATATCATTTAAGTAAACACACATAGGTACTAGGTATTTAATTGAATTCCATCTGTCGGGTTACAACTGCGAAAGATTGAATTTACCGCCAGCTTCACGTTTCAAGTAGGTAAATATAAACCGCTTAATACAAATGATCCTTAGAATCAAGTATAGTAACGCTCAAAAGGCATTACTCAACTTGGCCGCATAATATAGTCGATAAAAAATAGAGGCGTCAAGTGCTGCGACGATGAGCACCGTTCCCGGTCGTTAGTCACCGTAACGTGATAGCCACTTACGGCGATACGCAATACCAATGTTATGAAATTCTCAGTTGTCATCAAAGTTCGGTGTACAACTGAAGCCTGATGGTCACTGACCATGAAAAAGATAGCCAATAGCCCTGCTGGCGCCCCACGGTGGATCGAAAATGGGCTGTAGAAGACATAGGATCTCGATTTCTTAAATGTTATTTTTTTTGCTGGAAATGACTTCTGCTGATCATTACTGTTCTATAAAATGTCATATGAAGTAAATGTGTGCACAAATGGAAGAGTTATAATTTTTATAAGAAAAAAATGTATGGAGCTAGTATGAAAAATCGAATTATCTCCTAAACGGCATGTTTAACCGTACCATCCTTGGAGGTGGTCATAGTGCTAATTATTTATAATTTTTTGGTTGCGGATTTGACGAAAAATTTCATGCCGTTTTTTTTTAAAAAATCGTCAAAATATTTTTATTTGTTTTTTCATATAAAACTATTCATTTTAGTGTTTATGTTGAAGAACACGGACTTTTAACTACACGTAACATAAAATAGCATCACTCCTATATTTCCGAAGGAGTTGGCAGAGGTTTATAGTACACCCACACGTAGACAACTATGTTTGAGCTAGATATTTATCAACACATCATGAGTTTTAAAACCTTTCATACAACCAAATTACCAATTGTTTACTCTTCTAATGAGTCCGAAAAGAAGTGATTAAGTAACTACACTGATTAGGTCTTCTAATGAGTCTTTATAGGTGATTTAATGATTTTCAATATCTCACGACAATGCCAACTATGGATTACATTCAACTTTTCTTGATAAGTAAGCTAATTTGTTAATTAGCAGTGCTATGAGTTCTAAGAATAGTTAGTGACAATTATAAATTTTCATTAGCTAATGAGAAGATAACGAATGAGGGTAGTTACCTAATTATTGGCGTTTTGCAATAAAAGGGCTAAAGTTTTGTTTTATAATTTAGTTTGTTCACAACTGTGTAACTGCTAACACTAAATCTGCGACTATAAAATCTTAGAATGGAAAGTTTAATCACGAATTTAGACTTGTTTGTTCTTCTACGAAGTGAGAGTACTTCATTTGATCATGAAGTATTGTTCAGTGCAGTTGTATCCCGCATAGGCGATTGCCTGTCTGACGAAGATCGTGTTGTTCTCAAAGAATTTTGTCGGAGATTTACGCGAGCCGCTTTACAAAGGTGGCAGAAATCCAACCGATTCCTTGATAATTTCAGGAGAAAGTACGAGAATTGGTTGGGAGCAAATATTGATTGGCCGAGTTTTGTGCAAACTTTAGTTAATCAAGAACCAAGTGTTGATGAGATACCAAGAGCGCCCTCAGTCTCTCCAGAACCGTTGACATCAACGTCCATTGGAACAATGACGAAAAGATCCCGTAAACCATTCGAAGATCTGGGAAGTAAACAAAAAAAGAGAAGATCTGATGAACACACAGGCGAAGATTCCAGTGAATTGGCATATGCAGCTGCAGCACGTTTAAAAGAAGAAGGGCATGGAGATATCGCCTCTGTCATCGAATACATGATGAAAAATCCTGAAGCAGCCGCTAAATTAAATGAAACGCTTAAGAAACCAGCGAAAACAATCATATTTACGTCAGAAAAGGCGCTTGGATTGCTTCTTTCGCTAAAACTCTCAAAGTGGCAATATATTACGTTGCGAGAGGCTGCCATTCGGGAAGGTGCTAAGGATATTTATCCATCTTACTATAAAGTGCAACAAACTAAGCTTGATTGCTACCCTCCGAAGCAATCAGTGACAGTTACTGATTCATCGGCTAGGATTACACTTCAAGCTTTACTTGATATCACAGTTACAAGAATCCTTCAAAGCCTTTCTAAGGAAGAGCATAACAAGCAGTTGAAGCTGATATCCAAGTGGGGATTTGATGGTGCTTCTAACCAAAGCCGATACAAGCAGAAAATGGAGGGTGAGGAAGATGACTCGAGCATTTTTATGACCTCCTTGGTGCCACTTAAACTGACAGATGGAGACAACATCTTATGGACGAACCCAAAACCATGCTCAGTTTTGTATTGTCGTCCAGTTCAGTTTACTTTTGTAAAGGAGAGTGAAGCAGTTGTCCTTGAGCTGAAAAAACAAATGGATGAAGAAATTGAGGCCCTTATCCCCACAGAGTGCAATAATAATAATAGGGTGACTCATGAACTAATGATGACGATGATCGACGCTAAAGTTTGCACTTACCTTTCTGAAGCTAGATCAAATGCATCGTGCTACCTGTGCTTAGCAAAGCCTACAGAAATGAACCGCTTAGATGCTGTAACATCAAAAATTGTGTGTTCTGACCTTTATGAATTAGGCTTGTCATCCCTACACGCCCGTATAAATTGTATGGAATGTCTGTTACACATTGCATACAGGCTCGACTTCAAACGGTGGGCAGCGAGAAGTGATGAGCACAAAGAAATGCTACAGACAAGGAAGAAAATAATTCAAAATAAATTCAAAGATGAACTCAATCTGTTGATTGATATAGTAAAACAAGGCTCGGGAACCACCAATGACGGGAATACTGCAAGAAAATTCTTTGAGTTTCCTAATAAAACCGCAGCTATAACCGGTTTGGATGAAGACCTCATCAAAAGATTTGCTGTAATTTTACAAGCAATTACATCTGGAGAGCAGGTCGATATAATAAAATTTAGAGATTATGCCCGCAAAACAGCAGAAAAGTACGTATTATTATACGACTGGTACTACATGTCGTCAACCGTTCATAAATTATTAATCCATGGGGCTGACATAATCGAGAAAAATAATATTGTGCCGATTGGGACTCTCTCGGAAGAAGCCTCAGAGTCTCGAAACAAAGATTTTAGGAGGTTTCGAGAACATCATTCGCGGAAAAGAAGCAGGCAGGATTCCAATCAAGACATTTTAAATATGCTTGTTGTTTCTTCGGATCCTTTGCTAAGTGCACAAAGGCCTAAGTTAGATGCCAAGAAAAAGCAGAGCTTTTTTGCTGAAACTCTCGACTTAATTCAATTTCAGGAAACTGAGTTCGAGTTTTTGGACATATCCAATCTGGATGCTGACTCAGAATTGGAGTCTGACAACGAGAGTGATAAGGAAAATTTGTAAAAAAATTATACATTTGTAAATTTGTATTTGAGTCTGTTTGGGTTTTTTTTTGTAATATTTAATGATATTTTGTCTTTTTTTTTATTTTTTTACTTTATTTTACAAATGCTTAGTATTAATTCCTTCAATTAAATTATTTTGTGTATAATATAACTTTATATGTTACTTAAATAAGAGTTTGGTAATCTTTTTTTATTTAAATTAATAAAAATGTGTCAAAAAACAGCAATTTTTTTATTTAATTTTTCTTGTTTTGTGTGTTCTTAATATTTGGGTTAATAACATATCGAACTTTTTAACTTGGACACTAAAAGGGATCGTTTTACATGTAAAAATAAATAAAAATATTTTGACGATTTTTTTTAAAAAAACGGCATTAAATTTTTCGTCAAATCCGCAACCAAAAAATTATAAATAATTAGCACTATGACCACCTCCAAGGATGGTACGGTTAAACATGCCGTTTAGGAGATAATTCGATTTTTCATACTAGCTCCATACATTTTTTTCTTATAAAAATTATAACTCTTCCATTTGTGCACACATTTACTTCATATGACATTTTATAGAACAGTAATGATCAGCAGAAGTCATTTCCAGCAAAAAAAATAACATTTAAGAAATCGAGATCCTATGTCTTCTACAGCCCATTTTCGATCCACCGTGCGCCCTGGCGGACTGTCTGGATTAATAATTGAGAGAATAATTAAAATTTACTAACTTTTTTCTCAAAATGTTCGTACTATTTAATAAAGTGCTTTGTGGTTCGTAGATTTATTACTGTAAATTGTATTAATAATATACAAGCGAAACTCGATAATTGCATCCAACGCAACAGCAACAGTGTATTTCTTTATCATAAATGTTTATTTGAAGTAACTAGTTAAAAGATGGAAAAACTGCCAATGTGTCGGATATGTTTAGGGGAGAATGTTCGCATGTATGTAGTGGTCAACAGGAACTTGCATAAACTGTATGAGAAGCTGACAGATATTCCAGTAAGTTAATATTTTTTTAATAGTAAATTACGTATTGGGTTTTAAATGCCTCTCCTACACGAAGGCCCCCTAAGACGACCCACCGAAGCTTCATAGTATTTACATGAACTTTCTGTCAGAGGGTCATGACATTGGTAAGGAAAACAGTGTGAGGAAACCTGGACTTAAAATAAACATGTCTATGAAGTAGCCAGTCTGCCTTGAGCAAGAGTGGTGGTCAATGCTCATACCTTCTCTGTAAGACACGCACAGAAAGCATTACGGACCACCAACTGTTGGCTTGGACAGCATTACTCATCATCATCATCAGCGAAGCCTTTTCCCTTATGTTGGGGTCTGTAATACAATACCTCTTGGTAAGACTGTTTGTTAGACTTTTGGGCTTCGGATGACCCATAACAACTGTCAAAGATCCACGAATGACAGCCGGGACTAACGGCTTAACATTCTTTTTGATGCATGTAGGGGTCTTTGTATGTAAATATCCCCACCACCATTCATGGACCAACTGCGGAAAGCGTAGCTTAAGCTGATTGATCGATCCATGCACCTATTATTCCTTAGCCACAAGTACCTCCCTTGGACAGCATTAAACTACATATATATTTACATTAAAAGTATTGTAGTGTAAGACAAGTTTTGTTGTAGTTTGTGACTGAAGACAGAAGACCGATTCTTGCTTGTTTCTTCTGCTGCGCTAAACTAAAGCAATGCTATCGATTACTGATAAAATGTCTGGAAGCTGAAGAGCTGTTCGCTCAGAAGATGAATGAGGATTATGTGGTGAGGTATTCTTCAATGGATGTTTATTCTTCTAATTTCAGTTTAATGTGTAAGAGATACCTGTTAAGCTCACAAGCACCTATTGTGTCTGGATTTCAAAGCAACCATACTATAGTGTTGAATGATGATATGTATGCTTGAGTGAAATTTAGGTGTTTACAACAATTATTATGTGTTAAATATTCCATATAATACTGCTACAACTTCTGTTTGGAACTTTTCTGTGGCAGTTTGATAACGGTCCTCTCATGTTGGCATGAGCTATGCAACAAAAGCTTGTGCAGTGGGCGGTGAGGTTGGCGACTGTCCAGGTTACATTGGACCTACTTAAATGTCCTCACTTGTGGGGGCTCTTTTAAGTGACTTTTGTATTATGAAAAACCTTTGTGCCTAAGGCACTGTGATCACTGGCATATGTTCCTAATACTATAATATAATCATCTCTTTTCAGCCTAAGCTTTTGAACCAAGATGAGTTTTTCAGTGGCTTTATTCAATCTCCAATAGAGCATGTAAGTATTGATGATGAATGTCAAACAGAAAGCATTGCTATCAAAGAAGAATTACCAGCTGTTTGTGAGGGACTAGATGATATTATTGAGCCAAAGGAGGAACATGAAAGTGAAGGTATGTTTGAACAAAAATAATATTATCAATAAAAAAAATAAAAACTGAATTACTTCAGCGTTTGTAACAATAACCACTTATTGTGGTGAAATAAAATAAATATGAATAATTCAAACAAGTAATATTTAAAGTATTTGCGTTGCTGAATTTTGGGTGTGCGTTACTCCAGCGGAATGTTGTCACTTTTCAGGATTTCGGCTCGACAGATAATTAGTACCCCATCTCGTGTAAATGTGCCCGAAATTTAGAATTTGTGAGTCCAGCCGATCCAAAGATATTCACGAAAAACTGATTCCGCTGGAGTAACGTTACCCCAGCGGCATGTTTTTTAACCGGTGGTCGTAGCTGAGTACAAACTAGCTACTTAGATACATCATATTTGTGGCTAATTGTGCCCAAAAAATAAAATTTGTGCGTCTTGAGGTTTCAGAGTTATTCAAGATGCCGCTGGGGTAACGTTTAGCAAATTGCTGTACCTCAAACAGCATGACATACAGCTACGATTTTTTTTACTACGGTGGGTCTTAATTTGTGCGTATGCTGTGCAATTTTCTTTTTTCTATAGTCGACACCGTTGGAATATAAGAAATTGATTTTCAAAAACCTTAAAATCGATCCGGGCACATTTACACGAGATGGGGTACTAATTATCTGTCGAGCCGAAATCCTGAAAAGCAACAACATTCCGCTGGAGTAAGGCACACGAATTTTGGGTTAAAAAAAAATCTATAGATAATTACTACATAGTTTTTCGTGACATCGACAAGCTAAGAAGACGAACAAGTAATACTCTTTACTTACAGAGCTAGAACCAGAAAACTTAGATGATAGCTATCTAGATGTAGCAGATATACCACCACCACATTCTGAATCAGATTTAGAAGATGATGTACCTTTAATGAAGTTGGAAGTGGAAGAAGATCAAGAAGTATTTACGAAGAAACGAAAAACCAGGGAGACAGCAAGTAAGTATCAGTAAGCAAACAAGTCTTTGGTGCATGTGATGGGAAGTGGTAAGCATTACCTAAAGAGCGTACCCGCTTTCATGTCAATGACTAGGACAATCGTAGTTAAGTCAATAAACTGTTAATTTCTGATAACAGTAACAAAACATGGCCAGCAAGACGAACAGTCACCACAAAGAGCATTCATTCACGAGCATAACGCTAAGATCAGCCTTTCCATTTTGCTGTTCGTGTCCCGACATTACCGCAAGCAGTGCAGGACGAGCTAGCTGCCAGTTGCTCAGACAAGAATAATTAATACAATCACGCACGCGGGACGCAGGCGGGTCTATTCCGCGTGCAGGAGCAAATCCGCATGACACTTAAATACTCCCAAACGTACTAGGACTGAGTCACCCAAACCACTTATAGCATACAATACAACATCACGTCTGTCACCCGCACGCTCAGGTGTAGAGTATGTACCTACCTTTTTTTTTTTTTTTGGGTGGGAAATCATCAAATGACGTCTCCTGCTCTGGGTGGAGCGGGAGGGCGTGTCAGACTCTTACTGACTAAAACCCACCCGTGTTCCTTCTGTTGCCTGTGCAATGCCAGGGGGCCACGGTATCCCTTTCGGACTTTCCCGCAACCCCGGCAGGCAATGGTCTCATCGGACCCCTTCACTCGCTGACATTCTTTGAGGCGCGCGTAGAACACAACGCGCCGTCGACCCGGGCTTGGTCCTTACCGGACGGCGAGCTACCCATTGCTCACCGTCCGCAAGCCTGCGCCTACGGTGGCCGGGAATCAGCGATTGATTCCCGACGCCCAGGGCGTCTCCTCCTGCGGCGGCTAGGGGCGTGTGGGCGCGAAATTTGCCTCTTCCTCACGCGCTCCGCCTCCTCCTTCGCGAGCATTACTGCTTCGCAGAAGGAGGTGACGGCCTCCCATGCCCTCTCGCTCCGTACCATGGCCTGGACCAGGGCCGGACGCGAGAGATCCCCGCCACCGATCGCCTCCACGAGGACACGGTGGTGCTCTGCCCAAGCCGGGCATACCTCCACCGTATGCTCCACCGTGTCCTCCGGGCGATCCACGCAGTGATGATACCCGGGCGTTTCCTCCCGCCTTATCCGAAACATGTACCTCCCGAAACAGCCGTGTCCGGTGAGGACCTGCGTCAGGCGGAAGGTGAGGACGCCATGGCGCCTCTCCAGCCACTCCTCAAAGAGGGGACTTATCGCCGCAATAGTGGCGTGCCCAGCACTGGGTTGCGTCAATCGCACTCTCCATGACGCCATGAGATCATTGCCTTGAATTTGTTGTCGTCCATCCGACCTATGTGGCCAAACCCAACGTAATAACCCAGTAAAATTCGCCATTGAAAAAAAAAGAGGGGATTTTATTTTTCCTGATTTCCACATAAATATGCTCACAGTATGATACCTAACAACACCCTCACGGATCGGACAGGTTTTTTTTCACATGTTGTAAAACTCAAAGTCACAAATGATAATCTAGGACAATCGTAGTTAAGTCAATAAACTGCTAATTTCTTTTATCAGTAACAAAACATGGCCAGCAAGACGAACAGTCACCACAAAGAGCATTCATTCACGAGCATAACGCTAAGATCAGCCTTTCCATTTTGCTGTTCGTGTCCCGACATTACCGTAAGCAGTGCATGACGAGCTAGCTGCCAGTTGCTCAGGCAAGAATAATTAATACAATCAACCACGCGGGACGCAGGCGGGTCTATTCCGCGTGCAGGAGCAAATCCGCATGACACTTAAATACTCCCAAACGTACTAGGACTGAGTCACCCAAACTACTTATAGCATACAATACAACATCACGTCTGTGTCACCCGCAGGCTCAGAGGTGTAGAGTATGTACCTACCTGCACCTACATCGCCGATCTGGATAAAGCCCCTATTACACTACACGATATTTAGGGCTCTAATAGGTGATGTGTTTTTTTTAATAGGGACCCTTCCTCCCTTTCTCTTATTACACCATCCCAATTTAGGGAAAGGTTCGCTGAGCATAGCGAAGTTTTAGCTCTCGAGGCTAAAAGCCTTTACGCCTCGTGAGCTAAAACTTCGCGATACTGTGATTCATAAAAAAAACTTTTTTTTTTAATATTGTAAGATATACTTTCTTCTAATTTCTTTTGTTTTTATATACCTATCTGAAAATATGGGTTATTTTTACTGAAATAAAATGGGAATATTTTTTTAAATATTGTATTACCGGATAAAGGGAACGCTCTCTGTTAAATATTATGCTATGCACGAGTAACTGTATTGAAATAACAATGGCTTTATTTGCTTCAAACAACATTAAATTAATAACTAATTTAACTCTTATACTAATACATATAATACGAGAATATCCATTGAGTTCTGTAAAAAAATATTCGAGTGCAATAATACGCATGTCGAAAAAATCAGCCGCACGCACTCGACCTCTAAATCCAAAACGTTCGTTCCGTTCGGGAAGATTCGGGCTAGTTCGTATCGCTCCGGACGTAAGTTAGTAAATGATTTAAAAATTGATTTATAATATTAAACAGTGACTTAAATTTTTACTTACCGGTGGTAGGACACGCCATTTGTCTTCAGGCTGGTGGTACTAGACCTATTTTTACAAATTCTTACTGCACAACTCGTCATTTTGGTTTTTTACGCATATCAATAGTACGCAATTGCAAAGCGACTGAATGAAGCGTACAGCCGCCGTTCCAACATTAGCCCAATTTAGCAATATCGCGGCGCCACGTGCCACGCCTCCAAGGCATATCCCTCGATATCCGTGATACACCAATAATGAAAGAGCTGTTTTGATTGTATTTGATTTTAAAATTTCTTTATTTTAACATTAACAAAACAGATAAATGACATTCAGATCTTATTCTAAAAGCATTAAACAGTATGATTGGGTGTTTTGTGCAGACTATGGCGCCTATATAAAACAATAACGTATACATACATTATCTAATGTTGAATCAGAGGTATGATACCTCTGATTACTTACGTTAACTAAATATTGTATTGTACAGCGCGCTGATAAGACACAAACACACTTTATAACACGATGTTAAACTATTTTATAAAAGACTAGCTTCTGCCCGCGACTTCGTCCGCGGAAAATTTCTTGTTTTAACATTAAATACGAGTATATCCTATGACACTCGGCAATACTGTAGGTTCCCATTAGTGAGAGAATTATGGGATCGGATCAGTAGTTCCAAAGATTACCGAAGTGATCTTGTCTGCTCATCTTAGTCGCCTTTTACGACACCCTGCCTCGCGTTGTAATGGTGCAATGGCACAACACGGATTATAATCAAATTATCTTACTACTAATGCGAAAGTTTGGATGGGTGGATGTTTGATTGTTACTCAATCACGCCAGAACGGCTGAACGGATCTGGATGTTTGGCACAGAGATAGATTATAGTCTGGAACACATACGCTAATTTTTATCCCGGAAAAATGTACGGTTCGCGCGGGATATTTTCCGACATCCACGCGGGCGAAGCCGATGGCAAGAGATATTACACTATATACAAACCATCATTTAAAAATGTAAACGTTAATAATATAAAATTTAAGTGAGGTACCTATTTAATTTAAAGCTTCTCTGTATACTCGTACAATGTTTGAGGTTGTTTTATTTTCCGGTAAAAAAATATCGGTATATAAATATCTGCTTTTCGGATGATCCACCTCGTGATAGACCAACATATAATTGCCCATGGGAAAACATTATTTTCGTAGGTCAATGAAACCAAGGAGAATGTTTGTCCCTGGGACTTGTTAATAGTCAGAGCAAATGATGTTTTTATGGGAAACTGGAGTCGCTTAAACGATATAGGCAGGTCTGTGGGAATCATTGGAATTCTCGGGATGTGCGCCAACTGACCAGCTCCTGGTCCGATGAGAATGGTCGCCACAATTACGTTATCACCGTTACCAACAATATCAACAATTTTCATCACCCGACTATCGACAATGATGTAAAAATAAAC
Source organism: Xanthia togata (assembly GCA_963853775.1). Classification (NCBI taxonomy): domain Eukaryota; kingdom Metazoa; phylum Arthropoda; class Insecta; order Lepidoptera; family Noctuidae; genus Xanthia; species Xanthia togata. The sequence continues at coordinate 5,139,373 of OY970815.1, forward strand.
CGAGAGGGTCATCAATCCGCGGAAAATAAAAACACCGCGATTAAAAAAAATTACGTATTTGCACAACGGCATCTATGGGTAAATGGATGGCGTTGTGCAAATACGTAATTTTTTTTAATCGCGGTGTTTTTATTTTCGACATAATGGACGCACTAACGTCGGACATCCTGGAAGAGGCTCCCTGGTGTATGCTGTTTGCCGACGACATTGTTTTGGTTGCCGAGAGTGGCCTAGAGGTCCAGAGCAGATTGGAGATGTGGTGGCAAAGACTGGAGAATGTTGGCCTGAAACTAAGTAGGACCAAAACAGAATACTTATTCTGTGATTTCGGCGGTCTCTCCAGTCCTACGCAAATAACTCTTGCCGGAACGCCCATACCTATCTGTTCCGATTTCCGGTACCTCGGGTCGCTTGTCCAAGGGAATGGTGAGGTAGACCGTGACATAACGCACCGGATCAACTCAGGATGGATGAAATGGCGACAGGTCACTGGAACAACTTGCGACCCACGGATGCCCCTCAAGTTAAAGGGGAAAATATACAAGTCCGTGATTAGACCTGTCGTATTGTATGGATCGGAATGCTGGGCTGTGAAGAAGATGGACGAAAAATGATTGCATGTAGCGGAGATGAGAATGTTGAGGTGGATGTGTGGTGTGACAAGAATGGATAAAATAAGGAATGAGTATATTAGAGGAAGTCTGAAAGTTGCGCCGCTTACAGAAAAGTTGAAAGGGAATCGACTGTCTTGGTATGGGCATGTGATGAGGAGGGAAGAATCGCATGTGACTAAAAGAGTGATGAATATAAATGTTGAGGGATGGAGAGGGAGAGGAAGACCAAAGAAACGATGGATGGATTGTGTGAGGAGTGATATGAAGGAAAAAGGTGTAGATGATTGCGTGACGGTTGACAGGGGAGAATGGAAGAAGAAAACGTGTTGCGCCGACCCTAAGTAACATGGGATAAGGGTAGGAAGATGATGATCTATGGGTAAATGGATAAAACGTCCGCACAAAGCATGTAGGAATGAAAGTTGAGCTTAGCGAATGTTTTAGCAGTTAGCGTTTAAGTAATTTTATATTATCTCCGAAAATATATGACCAATTGACATACTGTAAACGGCAAATCCTATCTCTGTGATGTCCTTGTGATCATAAAATAATTTAATTTGATAAGAATTGATATTTTGTTGTTTAAATGATTATCCAAACAGAAGTAAGTAGAAAAAATACTTTTTTAAAACATAAAACGAAATATGTATAAAAGTTAAAATAAGCGGGTGGTGCGGGAAGGCTTGGATCAACGAACGATTGCTAGAAATTTAAATTTAAACCAGTCTACAGTTGTTTTAAATTACCTACGAAATTGTTTCCTCACGTCAGTAAACGTCAAAACAGAGCTGAATGAAGTGCGTGGAGTAAACGTGAGTGCACGAACAATAAGGAGGAGGAGGCGTGGAGGGTTGTTCACCGATGAGTGTAGGACATGTTTAAATGGTGCAGAGGGTCGCAGAAGAGTATCGTCGACGTGGGGAGAGAGAGATATACTCAAAGTTGCATTGAGGAGCGTTTTCCTTTTGGAGGCGGTTCGTGTATGGTGTGGGGTGGCATTTCGATGATCGGGCGAACGGAACTTGTGTTCATTGACCTTGACCTCCTGTTCTACCGTTTTGAGGAACCATCCGTCAAAACGGTAGAAGAGGAGGTTTGACGGCACAACGCTATATAACAGAGGTTTTAGAAGCTCACGTGGTACCTTGCATGGGATTAATAGGCGAAAATTTTACTCTAATGCAAGATAATGCCCGACCCCACGCCGCTGCACAAGTTCGACAATATTGCGAAGAAGAAGAATAATCCCATTGAGCATTTTTGGGGCAGTTTAAAAAAAGCTGTATAAGCGAAATTTCCTGTGCCCACAACAGTGGCAGCACTAAGAACTGCGATTTCACAAGAATGGAACAATATTCCGCAAGAACGTTTAATAAACCTAATCAGATCCCTAAGTTAAGTAAAGGTTTATTGAGATCAAGACTGAGGAATTTATTGCTCGGTAACGAGGATTCAGCCGTTACCGAGAAATAAATTCACGTCATAAAGGTTACAGTTATTCGTTAGGTACCTACTTATTTGTTAGTTTTGTTATAAGGTTATCTGTTCACTAGATTACATATGTTAATATGTATGACTAAAAACAGAAGCTTCTTGCCAACAAACTATTTAGTTTGGCGAGTAAATTGTTATTTATCAAAATATGTATATTCGTGAACATTAAAAAAAAAAAAAAAAAAAAAAAAAAGATCCAGTATACAAATACACTTAATTAAGGATATGATACTACGCTGTTATGAAGTTAACGAACCAAACTATAGGTTTCAATTTAAATTTGTGTAAACACATATACTTGGTTAAAATGTTTATTTCAAAGGCTTGAACATTGATGCAGTTTACGACTCCGTCAGTGTATTTATCGGTAGCTCTGAGTGATATTAAATTACGTTTTCACCTCAGCACCTCAAACAAGCAGGTTTTGCTGTCAAAAAACAGTGAGCAAAATTCGATTTTGCTGCGAGCGTGAGACAAAGTAACTTTTTAATTATTTTTTTTTAAATGCCGTGAACAGTCTGTTTGGTCTACTCACAAAATTCTAAAGATTTGAACTTCAATTAGTTTTGTCACTTTCACTTCGATACGAAAAAAGCGAGAGATAGAAACAAGTCGATTCGAAGTTCGATTTCAAAATTCCATAACTAGTACGCCCAAAAATGAAACAAACAATAAAACGTTCGGATTCACATAAAACCTTAAAATTGCAAATCATCTGTTATGGTTTTATTGAAATTCTGTTTTTTTTTTTTTGGATTGAAGTTCTATATGCGGCTTGCGGTAAGAGTGCACTGGCAGAAATCGTCACGGGAAAAGGCGCTTGCGACTGTCTTCTTCTAATTCAAAGAAAAAGAAAGACGGAGTGAGATAGTAAGTGTGAATTTGGTCAAAATGCAAATCCAAGATGGCGGATGCGAAAATTTTCACATTTTTCATAATTGGTGTCGTTTTCATAGTTTTCAAGGGTGCTAAAGCCGATCGTGAGGTGAAAATGTAAATCCAAAATGGCGGCTGCGAAAATTTTCTTCATGGGTATCGTTTCTATGGTTTTAAAGGTTGCTAAAGCCAATAGTGAAATCTAAATGTAAATCCAAGATGGCGGCTGCGAAAATTTTCAAATTTTTCTTCATGGTTGTCGTTTCTATGGTTTTCAGGGTTGCTTAAGCCGATAGTGAAGTCTAAATGTAAATCCAAGATGGCGGCTGCGAAAATTTTCACATTTTCGTCATGGGTGTCGTTTTCATAGTTTTCGAGGGTACTACAGCCGATAGTGAGGTCAAAATATAAATCCAAGATGGTGGCTGCAAAATACGAGGTGATGAAGATTATGTAAAAAAAACCTTGTCCGATCCGAAAAGGGCATGTGGTACCTAATGCAGTAACATTACAAAAGAGTATTTTTTTATTATTATTTATAGTAAAAAAGTTATTGGTATTTAAAATTCACATTTCTATTTCCAAAATTACCCCAAAACCATAAAAAATTTGCAAAACTCATACTACGACGGCCGCCGCCCGCACCAAAAGTAAAATTCGGTAAAATTCACCATTAAAAAAAAATGTGGAGATTCCTTTTTCCTGAAAATTTCCACATAAATATGCTCACAGTACGATACCTAACAACACCCTCACGGATCGGACCGGTTTTTTTTTACATGTTGTATGTTCTCGCTGCTGAGGTGAAAAGTTGTATGTGTTACACGAGAGCAAAGTTATTTGCATCTCGTGTCTTTGAATCCCTCGCAGCACTCAGGATTCTAACCTAGAATCACTCGCTACGCTCGTGATTCAATTATAGAATCCTTCGCTTACTCGGGATTCAAAATCAACACTCGCAGCAAAAAACAACTTTGCTCTCTTGTTGCACAAATAACTATTGTAAGTTGACGCTGGATTTTTATATTATGTTGGAATAGTAAAGATGATGAATAGTATATATGTATATAAATAGTTAAAAAAGAAACTCGTTTCCTACATACAAAAAAATACGTTAGGTTGCAGGTGCTAAAGAAAACTTGTTGCTGCACTCATAATTTCCCCATAATAATTGTCATTAACATGACACAAAAAAACATTGTATTGCATTGTTTTAACATGAAAAAGTGGCAATTTACCACTGGGTTGAAAAAAGTGGTGACATGCAAAGGTTTCTACTTTCTAAATACAGATGAATGTGTTACTTATTCTCTTAAACAGGGTTTGTTAAAACTTTGATCAGCTATTTTTGGACCAGACCATACGTCGTAGTTTGCAAGTACTTCTTCAAAATTCTACAAAACTGTATTATTCGTAACTGTGTTAGTAAGTGTATAATGTCAGGCTCCTACAGGATGAATAGTTTATTAGGGAATATGTTTTAAAAGATATATTTAGTAAATATGAGGCTTGTCAACAAGACCTAAGTAAGCGCATGCAGGAGGCCAATGAGTTGGCAGACTTGGTCAAGTACAACGCAGAGAGGTATGAGTCTCTGACAAATAACCTCTCTTTTAGCTGTGCCTGCTCCCAGGCAACTCAGCCTCAACTTGTTTTGCCAACACCCTCTGTGACTCAGCCAGTAGGTAGCCATACTAAAATCAATCTGCCTAATGATGATAATAATAGTATGAATAATTCGGTTAACACATATGTATTTTCTGACAAATTTGGTTTTTATCAAAATTCACCTCAATAGGTTATAAATAATTGTGTACCCGGTGCCAGTATTAGCCAATTAATTTGTAATATTAAATTGACAAAAATAAACCCCAATTCAACTGTTATAATATTATGTGGGGATAGTTTAAGTGTAAGAAAAAAGGACATAATTGAATGTGTCCGTTTGATGTTCCATCTCAATGAGACCAATAGTTGTAAATTTATTTTCACCTCAGCACCTCAAACAAGCAGGTTTTGCTGTCAAAAAACAGTGTGCAAAATTCAATTTTGCTGCGAGCGTGAGACAAAGTAATTTTTTAATTTTTTTTTTTTAATGTCAGTGGTGGTCACTCACAAAATTCTAAAGATTTGAATTTCACTTAGTTTTGTCACTTTCACTTCGATACGAAAAAAGCGAGAGATAGAATCAAGTCGATTCGAAGTTTCGATTTCAAAATTCCATAACTAATAGGCCCAAAAAAGAAACAAACAATAAAACGTTCGGATACATATAAAACCTTTAAATTGCAAATTATCTGTTATGGTTTTATTTAAAATCTGTTTTATAATTTTTTTTAGAACGAAGTTATTAAAGCGGCTTGCGGTAAGAGTGCACTGGCAGAGATCGTCACGCGAAGAGGTGCTGCGACTGTCTTCTTCTAATTCAAAGAGAAAGAAAGACGGAGAGAGATAGAAAGTGTGAATTTGGGCAAAATGAAAATCCAAGATGGCGGTTGCGAAAATTTTCACATTTTTCGTCATGGGTATCGTTTCTATGGTTTTCAAGGTTGCTAAAGCCGATGGTGAAGTCAAAATAAAAATCCAAGATGGCGGCTACGAAAATTTTCACATTTTTCGTCATGGGTATTGTTTCTATGGTTATCAAGGTTGCTAAAGCCGATGGTGAAGTCAAAATAATAATCCAAGATGGCGGCTGCGAAAATTTTAAATTTTTTCTTCATGGGTGTCGTTTCTATGGTTTTCAAGGTTGCTAAAGCCGATAGTGAAATCAAAATAAAAATCCAAGATGGCGGCTGCGATTTTTTTTTTTCATTTTTCGTCACGGGTGTCGTTTTCATAGTTTTCGAGGGAGCTAAAGCCGATAGTCAGATCAAAATATAAATTCAAGATGGTGGCTGCGAAAATATTCAAACTTTTCGTCATGGGTATCGTTTTCATAGTTTTTGAGGGTGCTTAAGTCGATAGTGAGGTCAAAATGTAAATCCAAGATGGTGGCTGTAACAATTTTGTTTGTTTTAAATTAAATCATACGTGAGAAGGAACTTCGTGCCTGACAGGGGTACCCCGATCACACTTTTTTTTTTCTAAAAAAAAATTGGTATTTGCCATTGAAAAAAAACTGGGGATTCGGATTTCTTTTTTCCTGAAAATTTCCACATAAATATGCTCACAGTACGATACCTAACAACACCCTCATGGATCGGAAATGTTTTTTTTACATGTTGTATGTTCTCGCTGCTGAGGTGAAAAGTTGTATGTGTTACACGAGAGCAAAGTTATTTGTATCTCGTGTCTTTGAATCCCTCGCCGCGCTCAGGATTCTAACCTAGAATCACTCGCTACGCTCGTGATTCAATTATAGAATCCTTCGCTTACTCGGGATTCAAAATCAACACTCGCAGCAAAAAACAACTTTGCTCTCTTGTTGCACAAATAACTATTTCTGTACCTTGCCTTATTCTCACTATTTGTCTGATGAGCAAAATAGGCACATTTATAATTTAAATATGTTGATTTATAAAAGGACATGTCGTCACAGTGACGCTATTTTATATTTTGATTGTAATGAATTTATTAATGATTACAAACTGACAAATTATACTATGTATTTGCCACCTAGTAGTAGAAGACAAATTGCTAATCTTTTAGCATACAATATACACAGTGACACTGGTACCTGTAGTGTACCATCGATTTCTGTTAGTAGTGGTACTAACACTACTTTTGATACGCTTTATAGTTTAAACTATTAGGAGCGACAACGGGTGAGCCGCATATATTGAATGTTGTTCATCAAAATATGCAGGGTCTGTCTGGCAAAGAGCTAGAGTTAAGTTTATTTATGGAGAATTATGATGTTCTGGTGTTATGTTTGACGGAACACTGGTTGAAAGAACATGAAGTAGTGTTTTTCAATGATGATAATTTTACTGTACAAAGTGCGTTTGTAAGAAAAAATGCCATTCGCGGTGGATCTTTAGTTCTTGTTTCAAACAAGTTGAAATGTAAACAACGTTTAGATTTAGTTAATCTTTCTATTGAGCGCACTATAGAGTTGTCTTGTGTTGAACTCAAGCGATACGTTGTAATTTGTGTTTATCGACCCCCCTCTGGTGATTTTATTAGTTTTGAATCGGTAATGGAGGATTCACTCAATAGGTTAAAATCAAGTAATAAAAGTATAATTTTATGTGGAGATTTTAATATTAATATTTTAGATGTTACTTCATTAAGTATTAGACTGCTTAATCTGTTTAGGTCTTATAATTTAATTAACTTGTTTTTTGAACCTACTAGGATTACGGCATCTTCAGCAACTTGTCTTGATAATATATTTAGTGATTGTGATGCCAAAAATAAATTAGTGTTAAGTGACCTAACGTCTGACCACTGTGGTTTATTAGTTAGCTTCCCCATGCCATTACATAAAAAGCAGCAACAAATAGAATGTATCAGCTAGTCGTTGCCATAAGTTTAAAAATAATATAGCTCATAGAATTACACCATCTATAGTAGAATACGAGAATCCTAATAAAATCTATGGAGCTCTTTTTGAAGTTGTGCAAAAGGAGTACCAATCTACTTTCAAGACCAAAACTATTAAAATTAATGGCACCTCCGTTGGCTTTAACCAATGGGTCACTCCAGGTATTTATAAAAGTAGAGCGAGACTATACGAGTTATATGTTCTGAAAAAATACAGATTTGACACACCTTTCCTAGAATATGTCAATAATTATTCAACATTATTTAAAAAGGTTGGTGTTTTTGCTAAATCTAAATTTTTAAGCGATTTAATTAAAAATTCCAATAATAAAGTAAAAACCACTTGGAAAATTATTAACAGTGAAACGGGTAAATCGGTTAAGCAAGATAAACAACTTGAGATTATGGTCGACAATAAATTAGTTACTAAAGCAGCTGACGTAGCTGAGGCGTTTAATGAGTTTATTGCCAACATACCTATAACTACGACTCGCTCCTTAAATTCGTCCCCGTCTAAAGCTGAAAACCTTTGCTTAGTAGTGATTCTAAAAGTAGTATCTTATTTTATTTATTTATTTATATTTATTTATTTATAATAATAACCAACTTGAATTTACAGTTTAACCACACATACAAGTTATTGGTCTGTACAAAATAAACATAAATCATTTAAAAAAGAACAAATTAAACATACTGACAAGCAAACATAAATATAAACAGAACAATAGAAATAATAATAATCAATATGTCATAGAGAAATTAGTACGCATGCACATTAAAACTTAAATAATACAAAATAACAATAATCAATTATATGTAGGTATAAATCAAAGAATAAACATAAAATATTGTAATCAAACTTAATTAAAATTAACACTAATTAAAGAGGAATTGTACTAGAGGCAACAATAGACTCCAGGTAACGAGTAGCAGTGCTAAGGAATGTCAGCTCAGTAGTCGCAAACATATCTAATGTGTCATCAAATGATAATATGTTGTTTATGAGGGTGAGTGCAACGTATAATGGACTGGTCTTGAGGGATTTGGATGTTTGGGGTACAAAAAATAAAGGACGTTGCCGAGGACGAAGTGTATGACGGATAGGTAGAGGGATATTGAAAGAAATGTACTGTAAGAGCGAAGAGTTGAAGTGGTAACCACGAATAAGGCGGATGAAATATTTGACCGTGGCAAGATTTCTCCTGACTTCCAAACATTGGTAGGTTACCATACCTAGCACAAATGGTGTAGGATACAGATACGGATAATACCCATACAGTTTCAAATAAAGATAGCGTATAAAAGACTTTTGGACCTTCTCAATGACTAATGTATAGGTTTTCTCATGCGGGTTCCAGATTACACTATTGGTTTCAAGTATACTACGAATGTATGAGTTGTATAAGAGTGTTATAGCTTGTCTATTGCTGAAAATTTTGGCCTGACGCAATACAAAACCTAAGTTTTTGCGGGATTTGTTACATGTCTGAAGTATGTGCTGGTTGAAGGTTAGGTGTGGATCAAAGTTTGTACCTAGGTCACGTATGGTAGTAACACGTTTTAAGGGCTCGTTATTCAAGGTGTAGGTGTGGTGTATGGGTTGTGTGGATTTTGAGAACGTCATGATAGCGCATTTACTAATATTAAGGTTGAGGTTGTTCACCATACTCCAAGCGTGAATATTATCGATGTCAAGCTGTAGTATGGCTGTATCACTAGGGTTAACTATTGGAAAAGCTACTTTGAGATCATCAGCGTACATTAAAACGGTGGAATGTTTTATACATGTAGGTAGATCATTTATAGCTATTAGAAATAATAGAGGCCCGAGATTAGTGCCCTGTCCTATGCCAGAAGTGACCGAGTAGTGCTCGGAATTTGCATTTTGATATGTTACATATTGCTTGCGTCCATTTAGGTAATTAGCAAAAAATTTAAGCAGCGATGCGGAGAAACCCGCCAATGCTAATTTACTTAGAAGAATGTCGTTGTCAACCCGGTCAAAAGCCTTCTGGAAGTCAAAATAGGCTACATCGATTTGCTTTTTGTGACAAACATTTTCTGCCAATAGCGTAGTTATATTGAGCAAATTAGACGTGGTTGAACGATTTGGCAGAAATCCATGCTGCTCGTCTACGAACCACCGTCGTAGGTGGTTATATATTTTTTTGTAGAGGACTGACTCAAATATTTTCCCGAATATGGATAACACTGCTATTGGTCTGTAATTTTCTATTTCACTTTTAGGACCGCTTTTATGAACTGGGAGCACTCTAGATGTTTTCCACTCAGTTGGATAGATATTGGAAGAAATAGATAGGTTGAAAATAAATGTTAAGGGCAGTTTAAAGATTTCGCACCCATCTTTAAGTATGAACTGAGGTATTCCGTCCGGTCCTTGAGTTGATTTTGGGGGTAGCCGAGCCATAGCACCGCGCACATCTGATTCCAGTATACGTTCTATATTTACTAGCTGAGATGCGCAGTTAAGAGATGCATTTGCCGCCGCATGAGCGACTTCGGGATCCAATGATGGTAAATTAGGCAAGAAAACGCTGCTAAAATATTTTAAAAATGCGTCTGCTACTTGCGTCGGTGACATGTCGCCAAAAGTAGCCTGCTCATTGTTCTGTCTGTTATTTTCCACAAAGCTCCAAAAAGTTTTCGGATCGCGCTTGATGTTGGATTGGATGCGATCAGTATATGAGGCATAATCTGCCTCCGTACTTTTCTTTAATAAACGTCTGTAATAGGAAAAAAATGCATTATTTAATTGGTTTTTATTATTTTGTTTGTATAATTTGTGATAGTGATTTTTTAGGTTATTTAGTTTAATAGAGGCAGGTGTAAACCATTTTGGGTAGTGCAATCTTACTGCTTTATTCTGTCTAAGAGGGACGGTTTGACAGATAACATTATTAATTTACCCATAAAAGGTTTCAACAGCAATATTTACATCAACACAAGAGCACACTGGCTCCCACTGGCTTATTTAGCTTCGAACATGTAACGCCTCGTGATGTAGTTAATGTTTTTAACACACTCAAGTCTAAAAACACTGGTGATTACTGGGGAATCTCCATTAAACTTTTAAGTAATATAATAGACATCGTAGCCCACTTTTTTTTTTTTTTTTTTTTGGGTGCGTTATCATCAAATGACGTCTCCCGCTCTGGGTGGAGCGGGAGGGCGTGTCAGACTCTTACTGACTAAAACCCACCCGTGTTCCTTCTGTTGCCTGTGCAATGCCAGGGGGCCACGGTATCCCTTTCGTAGCCCCCTATCTAGCTGTTACTTTTAATAAATGTGTTGATTCAGGAACTTTTCCTGACCTCATGAAGAGTAGTAAAGTCATACCATTATTTAAATCAGGTAATAAAAATGACGTTGGCAATTTCAGGCCTATTTCTATATTACCAGCATTTAGCAAAATATTTGAAAAGTCAATACTCAAGCAGTTGCTAAAATATTTTAATTTAAATAGCCTCCTTCATAATGAACAATATGGCTTTACAAAGGGCCGCTCCACTACAGATGCGGGTGTTGCTCTGCTGAAACACATATTTAACGCATGGGAGAACTCGCAAAATGCTATTGGGGTTTTCTGTGATCTCTCCAAAGCCTTTGACTGCGTGCACCATGACACGCTTTTGCGTAAACTGCGACATTACGGTGTGCAAAACGAAGCTCTCAACGTTATAAATTCTTATTTACATAATAGGTCCCAATGTGTAAATGTTGATGGTGTGAAATCGTCCGGGCTACCAGTTCAGTTAGGTGTGCCTCAAGGCTCAATACTGGGTCCATTCTTGTTTTTAGTGTATATCAATGACCTGCCATTCTATTTAAAGGGTATCTGTGAAGTTGTACTGTTTGCAGATGATACTTCTCTTATTTTTAAAGTAGACAGGAACAGACAAGATTTTGACGATGTAAACAGTGCACTCTCAATGGTTACGGGATGGTTTACGACAAATAACCTAGTTCTCAATGCCAAGAAAACGAAATGTGTAAAGTTTGCCCTTCCAAATGTTAGAAATCTAGGACCTAACATCGTCTTAGATAAAGAGGTGCTTGAAACCGTAAACTCGGCAGTGTTTCTGGGCATAACAGTAGATGCCAAACTTCAGTGGGGGCATCATATATCTAGCCTAGCGGGAAGGCTCGGTTCGGCCGCCTACGCCGTCAGGAAAGTAAGACAATACACTGACGTTGATACAGCTCGGTTAGTCTATTTTAGTTATTTCCATAGCGTTATGTCCTACGGTATTCTGCTGTGGGGCAAAGCTGCCGATATTCAAAATATATTTGTCCTCCAAAAACGAGCTGTTCGTGAAATTTACCAGCTGGGTGCCAGAATTTCTCTGAGAGATTTTTTTAAAGATTTTGGTATCCTCACTGTTGCCTCACAATTCATTTTCGCCAACATTCTATATATTAGGCAAAATATACACTTGCACACTAGAAACAGTGATATCCACAATGTTAACACAAGAAACAAGGACAAACTACGAGCTCCCTTTCACCGGCTTCATAAGGTTCATAACTCATTTGTTGGGCTTGGTATAACCTTTTACAACAAGCTACCCTCTTCTTTGCTAGATTTGCCTTTTATTGCGATAAAACTAAAGTAAAATCCAACCTTTGTTCAAAGGCATACTATTCTATCAACGACTACTTAAATGATAAGAATAGTTGGTCGCTGTGATTGGCTCAAGACAATGTTTATGTTCTTTCTCCAGAATTAGCCTACCTACTGACAGGTTATATAAGCTTAGGTAAATTGTTCATTTTATTTGACTTTATAAGTCAATTTATTTTAATTTTATTAATTTTTTTGTTGACAATCTACTCATTAGAATGATTTTCATGAGTTGTATTGCAATATGTGGTTAGCTAGCGACCTCGACAAATTGATCAAAAAAACCGGCAGCAAGTTCGTCATGCTCCCTTAGATGTCACTGCTTGCGGTAGCGTCGGGGGTCGGGTTGCCTCCTTCCCTCAAATATGGCGAAGGGGGTAATGGCTGATCGTTGCGTTAAGCTCGTGAACGGGTGCTGCTTGTGGTGACTGGTCGTCTTGCTGATCATGGTTTTGTTATTGTTATTAGTAATTAACTGTTTTTTTTATTTTACCTCGATGGTCCTAGTTTATCAATTATAACTTCTAGTTACAGCTATATGTAAGCGGGCACGCCCTTTATGCCTGGAGGCTTTATTTCCTTTTTAGATATTGTTACCGTTTAGTTATTTTTATTTCTGCTTGAGTATAGATCTCGATGTTTTTGGTTGGTATATTGGCGTGTGCTAGCTGTCATATGGCTATTAATTTATAATTTAATGTTTTGTGTTTCGTTATGTAAATTATTTTGCATAAGTACTTATTGTATAGAATCAAGTTTTTCTAACAGAACAGACAGCTGTGCTGCTGGGGAGTTTGTTGTGCCACTTCTTCTTCCCAGCGAAAGCACTAGGAAGTGGTGAAGGGTGGGCGTTTTGTGGGACTGTCTTATGTAACTTTGACGTTCGAAAAGTGCTGATTCTCAGCCTAGTTTGAATAAATGACTTTTGAATTTGAATTTGAATTTGAGTCACCAGAAATTCCACCTGTTCGGTCCATGTGTGAATAATGCAAAGTGCTATTATGTTGACTCGTGTGCATGTCAATCTTCTCCCAACATTGTACTTATCAGATTTATTACCACAGGGACGACCGTTGCCAAGAAACCAAAACTAGACACACGAAGAACAAAACTAGAAGACGCAATAACAGCCGAGCAAACGAATAAAGAAAAATCTGATTCGAAATATATCCGCACCACTCAAAAACGTACGTCCAAACCGGGCACTTATTTCAAAGAGCCTTACAAATGTGATCAGCGTAGTTTTAAACTACACTCGCGAGCAAAAGTATGGAATCACTTACTTGAAATTTGCGTCGCGCAATCTGAGTACTAAATTATTCTGCTAATATTAATAAAAATGGTACCATTTTAAAGTTTATACTGTTACCTTTAAATTGATACCAAATTCATTAAAATCACACCAGTATTTAAGGAGCTATCCTGGATTATGTCAAGAAGTAAGGAAAAAGATATGTTTGATAGATCACGACTTGCGCCCTATTGACCCCCTATAAAAGCACGTGTTATCGGATTTTCTTTATCAGTCTGCTTTCAAACGTTGACCGGTACACATCTCCGCTAATTTTGACCCTTGAATTTGGACGACAATGGATACTACACCTACAGAAGCCGCCCAAATCGTCGCCCTATTGCGAGAAGGGCTCAGCCAGAGGGCTGTCGCACGACAGCTCCACATAAGCCAGTCCTGTGTCTCAAAAGTTTATAAACGCTTTCGGGAGACTGGTGGCTTTATCTCGAGACCAAGATCTGGACGGCGCCGGTGCACATCGGAGAGGGATGATCGTTTTATCGTGTCAACCTCTCTTCGAAATCGACATTTGACTGGTGTCGACGTCCAACAGGAGCTCCGAAATGTTCGTGGAGTAGCTGCCAGCGAGTGGACAGTTCGTCGAAGACTTAAGCAAGCTGATTTAACTCCAAAAAGGCCAGCCACAGGCCCGAAACTGACGGCAAGCCACCGACAAGCACGTCTTCAATTTGCTCGCTCTCATCTTGATTGGGAGGTTGAGCAATGGAAGCGTGTCCTGTTCTCCGACGAGAGCAGAATGTGTTTGCATGGCAGCGACCGAAGAGGTCGGGTCTACAGGCGGCCTGGGGAACGATATGCACAGTGTTGTTTTGCTGAGACAGTGGCGTATGGCGGTGGTTCTTGTATGATGTGGGCCGGCATTTCCTTCGACGGTAAAACGGAGCTGGTTTTCGTGCCTGGCGGGGGAAGAGGAGGCGGTCTAACTTCAGACCGCTACATTACCGATATTCTGCAGGACCATGTCCTTTCTTACGCGGGATATATCGGTGATGACTTCCTCCTTATGCACGATAACGCTCGTTGTCACACTGCCCGTGCCACAACTGAATACCTCGAAGAAGTCGGTATCGCCACAATGGACTGGCCAGCGCTCAGCCCGGACTTAAATCCCATTGAGCACATGTGGGATGAATTGAAGAGGAGGGTCCGATCAAGAAATCCTGCTCCTTCAAGTGTAGATGAGCTGAAATCGGCTTTGATAGAGGAGTGGGAAGGTATCCCGCAAGAATCAATTCGGAAGCTGATTCGATCAATGAAGAACCGTCTTCGAGCAGTTATAAGGGCGAGGGGAGGGAACACAAAATATTGAAAATTAATTTTAAAGCCAATTAAAGTTTTTGTTACACAATTTTTGTTGTTTTCTTCATTCATTATTTTTTCATTATCCTTAGGTTTTCCTTAACTCCTTCACTTAATCCAGGATACCTCCTTAAATACTGGTGTGATTTTAATGAATTTGGTATCAATTTAAAGGTAACAGTTTAATCTTTAAAATGGTACCATTTTTATTAATATTAGCAGAATAATTTAGTACTCAGATTGCGCGAAGCAAATTTCAAGTAAGTGATTCCATACTTTTGCTCGCGAGTGTAGTAAAAAGAATAATACAAAACACTCTTGGACAAGTAAGTGAAAAACCTTATAAGTGTGATGTATGTCAGCGTACTTTTAGTAAAAAGTATATCTTAACACAACATATTCGTATACACACGGGTGAAAAACCTTATAAGTGTGATGTATGTCAACGTAGTTTTAGTCAAAAGAGTCGTTTAACAGAACATATTCGAATACACACGGGTGGAAAACCTTATAAGTGTGATGTATGTCAGCGTAGTTTTAATAAAAAGTGTCACTTAACACAACATATTCTTATACACACGGGTGAAAAACCTTATAAGTGTGACGTATGTCAACGTACTTTTAGTAAAAAGAGTCACTTAACACAACATATTCGTATACACACGGGTGAAAAACCTTATAAGTGTGATGTGTGTCAACGTAGTTTTAGTCAAAAGAGTAATTTATCAGGACATATTCGAGTACACACGGGTGAAAAAGCCTATAAATGTGACTTATGCAAGAGTAGTTTTAGTCAAAAGCTTGTTTTAACAAATCATATTCGGACACACACTGGTGAAAAACCATTCAAATGTGATGTATGTCAGCAAAGTTTTCGTCAAAAGCGTAGTTTAAAAAAACATATTCGAATACACACTGGTGAAAAACCTTATAAGTGTGATGTATGTCAACGTAGTTTTTTTGAAAAGAGTTATTTAACTAATCATACTCGTGTACACACCGGTGACGCACCTTATAAGTGTGATATATGTGAGCGTAGTTTTCGTCAAAAGGGTAATTTAACAGAACATATTCGAATACACACGGGTGATAAACCTTATAAGTGTGATGCATGTCTGCGTAATTTTCGTCAAAAGGCTAGTTTAACACAACATATTCGAATACACACGGGTGAAAAACCTTATAAGTGTGATGTGTGTCAACGTAGTTTTAGTCAAAAGGGTAGTTTAACAAAACATAATCGAATACACACGGGTGGATAACCTTATAAGTGTGATGTATGTCAGCGTAGTTTTAGTAAAAAGGGTAGTTTAACACAACCTATTCGAATACACAGTGGTGAAAAACCTTATAAGTGTAATGTATGTTAGCGTAGTTTTAGTAAAAAGGGTAGTTTAACACAACATATTCGAATACACAGTGGTGAAAAACCTTATAAGTGTGATGTATGTTAGCGTAGTTTTAGTAAAAAGGGTAGTTTAACACAACATATTCGAATACACAGTGGTGAAAAACCTTATAAGTGTAATGTATGTTAGCGTAGTTTTAGTAAAAAGGGTAGTTTAACACAACATATTCGAATACACAGTGGTGAAAAACCTTATAAGTGTAATGTATGTTAGCGTAGTTTTAGTAAAAAGGGTAGTTTAACACAACATATTCGAATACACAGTGGTAAAAAACCTTATAAGTGTGATGTATGTCAGCGTAGTTTTAGTAAAAAGGGTAGTTTAACACAACATATTCGAATACACAGTGGTGAAAAACCTTATAAGTGTGATGTATCTTAGCGTAGTTTTAGTAAAAAGAGTAATTTATCAGGACATATTCGAGTACACACGGGTGAAAAAGTCTATAAATGTGACTTATGCAAGAGTAGTTTTAGTCAAAAGCTTGTTTTAAAAAATCATATTCGGACTGGTGAAAAACCATTCAAATGTGATATATGTCGGCGTAGTTTTAGTCAAAAGGGTACTTTAACAGTACATATTCGAATACACACGGCTGAAAAACCTTATAAGTGTGATGTTTGTCAGCAGTTTTCGTCAAAAGTGTAGTTTAACAAATCATACTCGTGTACACAACGGTGAAAAACCGTATATGTGTGATGTATGTCAGCGTAGTTTTCATCAAAAGAGTAATTTAACAGAACATATTCAAATACACACTGGTGAAAATTTTTATAAATGTGATGCATGTCAGCGTAATTTTCGTCAAAAGAGTAGTTTAACAGAACATATTCGAATACACACGGGTGAAAAACCTTATAAGTGTGATGCATATCAGCGTAATTTTCGTCAAAAGGGTAGTTTAACACAACATATTCGAATACACAGTGGTCAAAAACCTTATAAGTGTGATGTGTGTCAACGTAGTTTTACTCAAAAGGGTAGTTTAACAAAACATATTCGAATACACACGGGTGAAAGACCTTATAAGTGTGATGTATGTTAGCGTAGTTTTAGTAAAAAGGGTACTTTAACAGAACATATTCGAATACACACTGGTGAAAAACTTTATAAATGTGATGCATGTCAGCGTAGTTTTCGTCAAAAGGGTAGCCGAACAACCGGGGTTACTGGGGGAACTGTTCGGGGGTTAACCGAACATTCGAATACACACGGTTGAAAAACCTTATAAGTGTGATGTATAGAGATCTGATATTCTGCATATTTTTTAAGTTATTTTTTGGCTAAGAAATTATGGAAGTGGCTTCTTAATTTATTTTTTCTTACCTTAAATCCTGGATTTCAATAAAATCCGGGAATGCAAAACTAATCGGATACATGGTATGGAAACGATTTATCAGCCCTCTTGTTAAGGTAACTTTTGCGGTGTTAACATAAAAATATATATACCTACTGTAAACATTTTTTAACACATATCAGCCACATATGGCTGACGAGGCATGGTCATTTGTTAGTACGGCATTATATGTGTTAATGAAACTCTAAGCATCAAGTTGTTTGGCACTGTGTGCTGTGCTAATTTAGCAACCTACTTTACAACAGTAGCTAGCATTTTTATAGTCAAAAAGTACAAAATTTATCAACTCCGGAATTGCGAGATTTTTGCGATCGATACAAAAGTGCATTCCATAATAGCCAACACCTGAACGTAAGTAAATATATGTCGGCGTCACATTGTAAACAACACGTGCATCGGGCTACGCAGTAGCACTATGGCGCCGTAGCGCGCTACGACATTCTCCCACCTCCTCGCTGCTGGGCGGAGTTAGTGATCGCTACGTCGTAGCGCGCTACGTCGTTGCCCCACCTACAATACTACCGTATAAAAGAGTCCGCACGGCGGCGAAATGGCATTCTGCCTTCAGGCGTTGCCCGGTGCACAGGTTGTATTGCTCTCAATTATTGTTACTCTGCCTCTCTGTACATTGTTACTATTTTGTATGGTGTCATGGCTATTTGTGTCTTGAAACTGGTTAAGTGTAGTTTCGTGTAAAATTAATTGATTAAATAATTTATAAGAAAATCTAAATTCTTATTATTTAAAGAACCTCTTTTATTTTACAATATATCTGATCCTGTGCTTTCATCAGAAGTGGAATCAGACCCACTCCCACCTTTATCTGGGACTGCCAGTAATTTAAAACAGGAACAAATGTAATTTTTTTCGGTTAGTATGAAATCAATTATTAAAAAAAAAAAATAGCAGATAATATGACATGACACCTAGCTACATGACACCTCGTTACATGACACCCAGTACGCAGTCAATGCTGGTTCCTTTCGATCCCGATGCACCTGAAACCGACATGATCAACTGGTGTGCGTTAAAATCAAGCAAGATAATATTTCATGGGTTGCTGTTAAGGAAATGCTGGTCTTTAAATTTTCCAAATCCATGACAACGAAGGATCATTTTGATTTATTTATCAAATTTCAAATTGATAATAAAGTCGAGGCAGGAATGCGAATTTACCTGGAAATGTACTAACCAGTTTTGGCATATCTATCCTGTCACAGTGCAATGACAAAATTTGGCCTAAACTCAATTCTGTCGTTATAAACGATAAGAATCAACTCTTCCGCATACTGCGCAGCTTTTCATTAAAGAGAAGAATTGAAGAACCAGGTACGTCTGAATCGTACACGAAAATGCCCCGTCTGTCAACACCATTTCGGAGAAATTGCAATTCGGTACGGATCGGTTTTAATAACGTTAATTGCTCACTCCAAATAAAATTCCCAACCATGGTACAAAACTGTCTTCTCGATGTTACATATCATATTATAGCCACTGGTTCCAGTAGGGCAAATGGCCAGGTCGAGCGTATGCTCACTATAGTTGAAACATATTCGGACAGCTTATGGCAAGATCATGTAGGCGACATCCAATTAACTCTCAATAGTACTCGTTGTAGAGTAACAGGGTTCACGCCCTTGGAATTAATGTTTGGTATTAAGGGCAGTTCATTAAGGATATCAAGAGTATCTACTAATAATCCTGATGAAGATAGGTTAAACCTCGAAACCATTCGATCCGATGCTTGTGCTAGTATAAAAAGCTGGCTCAATATGACACAGGTCGATTTAACAAGGGTAAAGTTATAATTAAACCTTTTTCAGTAGGTGACTCTGTCTTTGTTAAATGCGAAGAAAGACACCAAACGAAACTAGACCGTAAATACAAAGGCCCCTTTAAAATAACCGCTATTTTGGAAAATGATGGGTACGAATTAAAACACATTAATGGAAACAATAGAGTCTACAAATACTCTCACGAAAACTTGCGAGAAGTACCCCGTGGTCAGTCAGTGTTTTTGGAAATCGCAGAAAATTATGATGAGGATGACGTGTCGGCGGATAATAACAACACAGAGGTTCTTGTTCACGAGACTAGGCAACATATTAACTTTGATGATATTCAGTCTACTAATAGTGATACTATCTCTGCCAATAATAATACCATGTCTGCCAATAGTTATACCTCTGTCAATAGTCTGCTAAAAGTGACACTATATCTACCAGTTCTCATAATAATGCAAATTGTAGAAACCCTGGTTTACGTGCTGTTTCAGTAGAATCTATTGGCCCTGAATCAATTAACATTGTAACAAAAGCACTTGTACATCAGCCAAAGTATTGAGCTATTTGTTAATTAAGCTAAAGGAACAATACTTGTTCGGCCTACCTAGATCCGGTCCAGTTTAACTGAAGGGATACACCTGAAGGGCAAAACTATTGCCGGACCAGGGGACTGATCTTGTAGGGTCAGAAGTTGACCGGACCAAGCCTTGTAGAGTCATAGCTGACTGGACCAAGTGGTTAAATATCTGAAGGGTAGACCGGACCAGAACGGACGGTACTTAATCAGTTTTTCATGTTCTAGATGTGGCATGGCTAAGCGTGCGAGGACGTCCGCACGTCAGCATAGCCGTGTCGGCGTCACATTGTAAACAACACGTGCATCGGGCACTATGGCGCCGTAGCGCGCTACGACATTCTCCCACCTCCTCGCTGCTGGGCGGAGTTAGTGATCGCTACGTCGTTGCCCCACCTACAATACTACGCGCCCTCTACTCAACAGCGACGGGGCGCTTAAGTATGTAGCAGAGGACCGGGCGGAGGTCTTCGCCGAGCACCTGGAGCGTCAGTTCCGCCCTAACCCGACCGACGACGTCGAGCATGTCGCAGCGGTCGAGCAACACCTAGGAGACTACTTCGCACAGCCGGTAGCTCCCGAGGAGAGCCCTATCTTCTTCTCGCCTGGCGCAGTTAGACGCGCCATCCTAAGAACGAAGCCCAGAAAGGCCCCCGGTGCTGACGGTATCACCAACACAGCGCTGCGCCACCTGCCGTTCCGTGCAGTAGCGGCACTGGCGCGCCTGTTCACGGCGATACTGCGCACGGGGGTCTTTCCCACCTCGTGGAAGGAGGGGCGCGTCATTATGCTGCCCAAGGCGGGAAAGAATACAGCGAAGCCGGAGAGCTATCGGCCTATCACTCTGCTGCCGACAGTCTCCAAGGTGTTCGAAGTACTCCTGCTGCGACACCTCACACAACACATCGCCCCACGCCCCGAGCAATTTGGGTTCAGGGCGGAGCACAGCACGACGCTTCAGCTGTCGAGGGTACTGCACCACCTGACGACAGCGTTAGATAAGAAGGAATGCTCGGTGGCAGTATTCCTCGACATGGAGAAGGTCTTCGACCGCGTGTGGCACGACGGCCTGATCTACAAGTTGTCCACGTCCGACGCACCCCGTCGCGTTGTTAAAGTGGTTGCATCCTTTCTGTCCAACAGAACTTTTAGGGTGGTGGTCGACGGGGCGCTATCCGGCGCCCGCCCAGTGCTGGCAGGAGTGCCGCAGGGCAGCTGCGTATCGCCTGCGTGTTACACGCGTTACACAGACGACCTCACGAAGGAGTCGAGCCGAAAGACGCTCCGCGCGCAACAAAACCTTGCGCTGCGGACCATTGTTGACGCTCCTCGCTTCGTGAGGAACGACGTACTCCACCGGGACCTCGGGATTGATAGCCTGGACGAGTTTGTAGGGCGACTCGCGAAGGTAATGTTCGCGCGTGCCGACGCATCTGCCTGGCCGCATGTCAAGCAGATAGCGCCATTGCACGCGCGCCCACCTGACGCGAGACCCCTGCCTGGTAGCGGACAACTGACCCCATCGCACCGGACATGACGCCTCGAGTAAGCCGCACCCAGGTTACACGCAGCTTACTCGAAATAATAAGACTCTACAGATGTACACATACATCTGTTGCGTGGTGTGTTCTAAGTTAATATAGGCATATCACGTAACTAAATACAGACAACCTTAACTACACATGCATCCAACATAACACGTGCAGGCGCGACGCGGGCCGCGACGCACGTTGACACTGAGCGGTGTTACACAACAACACAAGCCGCTCACACAAACACGACTGTTTATCCCTCAATCCGTAAACGGCTAGATCTGTAAGCGGGGCGAGGGTAAACTACATATCTACGAGTACCTGTAGGTGCGTCGAGTCGGCATCCTTGTCGCTGGTCGTTCTCGTTGAGCCTCCTCCAGGTAACTGGAGGTCTCACTCGACGGGAACAGACCGCCGGGATGTCGTGAAGAGAGCGGCGCTATGTGGAATAGCGTCGCGACGCGCCTACAGAAATATTCATAGCAACCATTCACACAGGCGTAGCTAGCTACGCCAAATGCTACAGGCCGTACTAGGCCGCGCAGACTGAGAGGGCCCGTAGCAGCGGGCCACTGTATGCCTCCGCGGGCGAGGGGCGAAGCCCTGACCTCGCTCGCCACGCCCCCTGGCGGGGGCGTCGCGACATCACACGAAATGGCATTTTGGATTAGCTCGTGTGCCCTGCGCGATAATCCGCCCAAGTTATCGCGAAGTTTTTCCGTGCGGACCGCAAAATTTTAACTAGTTCTCTCTGTGTGTGTACAGAATACAGCCGGTACCTTTGCAGGCACAGAGAGTAGTGATGGATTAATTAGCATTCGCGTTCATTGTTAGCATGCGATTGCTCAGCATTTAGCAAATGAAATGTAGTTGCGAAATTCTGTGAAATGCGAAATGAATTAATCGCTTCTTCGTATTTTTTGATACTATCATACGTCAGAGCGTCGACGCACGCAGCGGTAGCGTGCGCTCTCCGTCGCATCCACGGGAAGTCAGGAAAACTAACTCTATCGGTTTCACTTGACAGTTTCTCGTGAATTTGCGAGTGAAATTTATTAGCAGGTTCTGCGAATTTGCGAAGAATGGGTTAAGCAATTGTTATCTTAATAACTTTGATTTGCGCGTACTTAGGGTTGTATATTGAATGAATGCTTGTGATTGTATTATTATATTTAAATTATTAGCATTAGCAGATTTAGCAGGGTGGTGCGAAGATTGCTGTTTAGCAATTATTACCTTATTGTCTTTGATTTGTTCGTACTTAAGGTCGTGTATTGATTGAATGAATTCGTGATTATTTAATAATATTTGGTGTGACACGCGCTTAGCGCGCGTCATTTTGTGCCAAAGTTCAGTACGTTTTGGCAAGTGATAGTGAGAGTTTAGTTTACGTATTCGTTAATTTCGTTATACAGTAATTAAATTCTTTCGTCTTGTGCTTATTATTGTACTTAAATAGATAATAGTGTGAACTTAATGTCTACCTATAAATAATAGCAGGTAATAGTAGAAGTATTATCAAAATTCGCATACTTCATTAATATCAATTATCGTCATATTAGCAATTAGCATGACTCAAGAATTCACATGCTAATGAAATTATTGCGAAATCGCAATAATTGACATTACTAACAGAGAGAGCCACCCCGTGCTGCCCGGTGAGCAATCACCGCAGCGGTCGCGGAGGCCCACGCCTATTTACGATGCCGAAACCCCGGCACGCGCGGCTCGCTGGGCCGCGATGCCGGGTCTCCGGAGGACCGTCCAGTGCTGGATCGGGCGTCGTCTCTGCCTAACATAGGCGATGCGGCGTCCGGTGCACCACTGGCCGGACCCACCAAGAAGACCAAGAAGAAGACGAAGACGCGACCGGAAGAGGAACCGGGGGGGGGGACCCCTGCCGCGGTGCCCGCCGGCCCGCCGACGACATCGGCGCCTGCGCGCGTTGCGCCAACGCCGTCGTCGAGCCGGCCGCTTGCAGTAGCCGTCCGTCCCGCCGCGTTCCGTCCGGTGCCGATCCGGGCCCCGGGGCCGGTCGCGAACCCCAGCCGCGCACCGCAAGCGCGCGCACCGTCGACGTCGACTCGTGCTACCGCGAACGCGCTTCCATCCGCGCCCGCGCCTCCAACCGCGCCCGCTGCGCGTTCTTCCGCGCCCGCCGCGCGTACTACCGCGCCCGCCGCGCGTATTACCGCGCCCGCCGCGCGTACTACCGCGCCCGCCGCGCGTATTACCGCGCCCGCCGCGCCCGCCGCGCCCGCCGCGCCCGCCGCGCGTACTACCGCGCCCGCCGCGCGTACTACCGCGCCCGCCGCGCGTACTACCGCGCCCGCCGCGCGTACTACCGCGCCCCGCGCCGCCTACCCCGCGCTCCCGCCGCCGCGTACCCCCGTGTCGTCCACACGGGCCCGCGCGCCCCCAACACGCGCCGCTGCTCCGCCGCCGCGGTTCGTCTCGCCGCCCGCGCCCTCTACCGGCGCGATCAGGAAAATGGCACAAGCTGTGGCCACTCCGCGCACCGCCGCTCCCGGCCCCCGCCTCTCGCTGGCGGGACTGGTGATGGCTGAGCAGGAGCGGCCAGCGAGTGCCAATCAGCGCTTCGGGCCGGCACCTACCCCGACGCAGGCGCCCGCTTCGCCGGCGCCACCCCGACTGTCCGCCTGCGACTCGCCCGCGATGCTGTCGGCATGCTCCTCCCGTGCTGGGTCGAGCATGTCGCTGGCGTCCGTGGGCACGGCCGCGTCCGGTCGTGGAGACATGTCTCCGGACATGACATCGCGACCCGGATCGCGGCCCACCGCGGGCGGCACAACCGCCGCCGCCGCGCTTGTGTCGCCGGCGTCACTCACACCATCGCTGGGGTTTAACTTCGAGTTTGAGCTCGAGGCCAGACCCCAGCGGTGGAGAGGAAGCGCCGGCGAGGCCGCGTTGGAGGAGGCGAATCGGTACTGCCTCGACCCGCCGCGTCCACAGCGCGAAAGCGCGACGCGGGGTCGGGGTGCGCCGATGTCGCCTACCATTTCCGACGCGGCCCGCCGCACACCACCGCGGTCGCCGACACCTCCGGCGTCCGCACTGACACCCACAGGGCCACGATTGGCCGTTGTGCCGTTGTGAGTTTCCTTCGTGAACACGGGGCACTTGATGAAGCTCGCGGGGTGCGGGCCACCGCAGTTGACGTATGTGGCCGGCTCCTCCCGCGGGCGCGGGCAGTCTCGTGCCGCGTGCCCACCCCCGCATCGCACACAAGCGAGCGGTCGGTGGCACAGGTGCGAGCTGTGTCGGAAGCGCTGGCACCGGTGACACTGCGCGGGCCCACGCTTTCCACGCCAAGCCTCGATCTTGAAACCCCGCATGTACATGACCACGGTGGTGTCGTAAACAATTCTCGGAGCTTTCCAATGATGTTAATATTTTATCAACTTTACTTATAGATAAAAATTATAAGCTTACTAAATTTCTAAATTATCTTATTAAGTTTTAAAACAGTTCCACCATGAAAGATTTGTTTAATATTACTCATGTAAGAAATTACTAAGCCAAGACTGTACTAATATTATTCGATGGATACGAATATCTTATCAGATCTTACATAGACATTATAAATAAACACTAGCTATATTGCTAAACTATCTCATTAAGTTTTAAAGTAGTCTCACTATATAAGTTTTGTTTATGAATAACTGTGATAATAGATATTCAGCCAAAACTGTATGACGCTTTGTGATTGGTCGAAAGTGGCGGGAAATGTTGAGATTTGTGAAGGCTATAAAACGGCATGTAACGTGGAAATGGGAATAATTTTCATCCACGGACCTAGAGTGTCAAACTGACCGATGGTACTAAGGGTCGTATCACTATTCTCCGCCATTTTGTAAGCTGCTCGAAATTTCCCGCCACTGCAATTTAAGATACCTCCTCGCCCAGAAAATTGAGACTTGTAAAGTTGTGAGGCGGAAGCTCTACACAAATTATATAAAGATGAATATTTACTTTTTCTAAAACCATATTTCTTAGCCATTCTATGTAACTTCTGTGTAAAGGGTAACGTGGGTGGGTATCATACCCTTGCCACTAAGGACTGATTTAATAATTATTGTATTTAAAGAGTGTTTAAAATGTGTAGGTATTTATTTGTGGAAATAGAATACCTAACTTATAAGGTTCTGTCTTATTTAGATGTGTTCAAATATGTAACTTGTGTGATTTTGTTACTAAATATATGAAAGGTAAAATTATAACAGGTTTTTATTGATTATACCCTAATAGGTGTTAGGTTCCAATGAGTTAGTTAAAAGTAGGTTTAATTCCTATTTTAAATATTGCATAGGTACTGAGACTAAAAGATTCCATTCGTTGTAGGTTCCATTTTCTTTTACGTGCGTTGCTGCGCGATGCCGGTACACCAGGCACCGCAGGCTCCGTATTCGACCTCCGGATACGGAAGCCATTCAGGCGGAGCTGTACGAGGGGTACAGAGCGGCGAAGACAGCCCTCCAAGCGGAGATCCTGCGGGCCAGGGCACTGGCCCGCGAGGAGTCGCTAGAGACTCTGAACAGAGATCCTTGGGGACGCCCATACAAGATGGTGCAGGAGAAACTCCGCCCATGGGCCCGCTGACGCAGTCTCCGGCCACAGCTTGTGGGGGACGTGGTGAGCGCTCTGTTCCCTTCGAGAGGGGAACATGCCTCCCCATCCATGGCTCCGCCTACTGCGGTGCCCGATGCGGACCACACCGCCGACGACGACGACGATGCTCCGGAGGTGACCGAGGTAGAGATGAGGGTGGCGGTACGTAGGCTGAATGCCAGAAATACCGCCCCAGGACCCGACGGCTTACCTGGGATAGCCTGGGTCCTGTCCTCAGAGGCTCTCGGGCCTCGACTAAGGGGGCTCCTAAGCGCATGTATGGAGAGGGGCCAGTTCCCACTTCGTTGGAAGACGGGGAAACTGGTCCTCATCAAGAAGCCGGGGTGCCCTGCGGACTCTCCGTCCGCTTACCGACCCATCGTGCTGCTCGACGAGGTGGGCAAGCTCTTTGAAAGAGTAATTGCAGACCGCCTTGTCGGGCGGCTGGTGCGGGTGGGGCCAGATTTGGCGGAGAGCCAGTTTGGTTTCCGCAGGGGGCGCTCCACGGTGGGTGCCATCATGCGCGTGCGAGCCCTCACGACGGGGGATGCGGTGGCTCGGGGTGGGGTCGTCTTGGCGGTGTCTCTAGACATCGCCAACGCCTTCAATACCCTGCCCTGGAGTTGCATCAGGGAGGCACTCTGGTATCACCGGATGCCGACCTACCTCTGTCGTGTGGTCGAGGCCTATTTGACGGACAGGGCCATCATCTACCCCGGTCACCAGGGAGAGTGGAACCGGCGAGAGATGTCGTGTGGTGTCCCACATGGATCGGTCCTGGGGCCGCATCTGTGGGACATCGGATACGACTGGGTGCTGCGCGCCGACCTCCCCAGTGGCGTCAGCGTCGTTTTTTACGCTGACGACACGTTGGTCCTGGCGCTGGGGAGGTCGCACCAGGTGGCGGCCGAACTAGCGACACACGGGGTTGCGACAATCGTGGCCAGAATCCGGCAGTTGGGAGTCGAGGTGGCCTTGCACAAGTCCGAGGCCATGTGTTTTCATGGTCCTCGGAACGCGCCACCGTCGGGTTCCCAAATAACGGTAGGAGGGGCTCACATCGGCGTCGAGTCGACGATGAAGTACCTGGGACTCGTCCTCGACAGTCGGTGGAACTTCGTGGAGCATTTCCGACGTTTGGCTCCCAGACTGGACCGGGCCGGGGCTGCTTTGAAGCGGCTCCTGCCCAATCTAGGGGGTCCTAATGCCTCCTGCCGGAGGCTATACGCGGGGATCGTGCGGTACATGGCCCTGTACGGGGCACCGGTGTGGGCGCTTTCGTTGAGGCGGCGGCCTGCCCGCTGGTTGAACGCGTCCCAGAGGGTCATGGCCACCCGGCTGGTCCGGGGATACCGCACGGTCTCCGGTGAGGCGGCGAGCCTCCTTGCCGGATTGCCGCCATCTGATCTGGAGGCGAAAGTCCTCGCGCATATTTGGGAGTGGCGCGAGGAGGCGAAACGCCGGGGCTTGACTCCGATGCCGCAAGAAATCGCGGCACAGCGGACAGAGCTCCGATGGGATCTCATGGCGTCATGGAGAGTGCGATTGTCGCAACCCAGTGCTGGGCTCGCCACTATTGCGGCGATAAGTCCCCTCTTTGAGGAGTGGCTGGAGAGGCGCCACGGCGTCTTCACCTTCCGCCTGACGCAGGTCCTCACCGGACACGGCTGTTTCGGGAGGTACCTGTTTCGGATAAGGCGGGAGGAAACGCCCGGGTGTCATCACTGCGTGGATCGCCCGGAGGACACGGTGGAGCATACGTTGGAGGTATGCCCGGCTTGGACAGAGCACCGCCGTGTCCTCGTGGAGGCGATCGGTGGCGGGGATCTCTCGCGTCCGGCCCTGGTCCAGGCCATGGTACGGAGCGAGAGGGCATGGGAGGCCGTCACCTCCTTTTGCGAAGCAGTAATGGTCGCGAAGGAGGAGGCGGAGCGCGTGAGGGAGAGGCAAATTTCGCGCCCTCACGCCCCTAGCCGCCGCAGGAGGAGACGCCCTGGGCGTCGGGAATCAATTGCTGATTCCCGGCCACCGTAGGCGCGGGCTTGCGGACGGTGAGCAATGGGAAGCTCGCCGTCCGGTA
Organism: Xanthia togata; assembly: GCA_963853775.1. NCBI lineage: Eukaryota > Metazoa > Arthropoda > Insecta > Lepidoptera > Noctuidae > Xanthia > Xanthia togata. The sequence continues at coordinate 5,167,463 of OY970815.1, forward strand.
AGGACCAAGCCCGGGTCGACGGCGTGTTGTGTTCCACGCGCGCCTCAAAGAGATGTCAGCGAATGAAGGGGTCCGATGAGACCATTGCCTGCCGGGGTTGCGGGAAAGTCCGAAAGGAGGAGAAGGAACACGTGTGGGTTTTAGTCAGTATAAGTCTGACACGCCCTCCCGCTCCACCCAGAGCGGGAGACGTCATTTGATGATTTCCCACCCAAAAAAAAAAAATAATAATAATGGGTCGGGCAGACAAGACTACGTGGAGTCGGATTTGCAGCGATACGTTTCTGAAGTAGTCTGTGCGTTTCTGTCACTAACTTTAGTAGCACAACATATTGACTTTCTAGAAAATATTTTAATATAAAGACCTAAATAATACCTGCACGATTGACCTATGCTTGTACACTGGACACTGATTTTAATGGATAAAATAGGTCGACACTGTTCCAAAAACGAATTGGGGCACCCCGAATTTACGTAGTCTTTTGGCTGTTACCCCTAGAGTGTATATAAAAATCCGGAGGCGCGAAGGGAGGGCAACCCCCGCCCGCTGTAACAGCAAGCCGAAGCTGCGGAGGTGAACATGGGTGATTATGCTTTGTTACGCAAGGGCGAAGGGGTTGCACTTCCCGTAGCGCCAGAGACGGTGCAGAAGCAACCTTTTTCCACTCATACATTTGTTCGATATTTTAACTTGTACGTATTTTTATGGTGAATTAATGAATGTATTAAATGTTGAAAATTAACCCATTTTTACACGTAGGTATATTAATTTTCGATGTTCAAATAATAATGTACCCATCGATATTTAGGACATTCGATAATCTGTATTTCGATATTTGGATCTTTCGATGTAACTTTTGTAGATATTTAGATTTTAGATATATTGGACGTAGGATATTTAACCATTCGATAATATAAACTTGCGTTATTTTAATTTTCGGTTTTATGGTCGTTAGATATTTCCATTTTCTATGTTTTGAACATCGATATTTTAATAGTAGGTATTTTAATCTTCGATATTCAATTATGTACCCGAGCATATTTCGACCATATTATGTTGATATTCGGATTAAGACAGTATTTATCTAGGCTTGTACATCTTTCTTTTTTCTACAAACTTACCTAAAATGAAGTTTATGCGAATTTAATTTCGCAAATTTTTACTGCGTAAATGGCATGTTTTCATATTGTTTTTTCTGTATTATAAATAACAATATTTGTAATATTGTTTCAGCAGAAGCATAGCTCATATTATCAAGCTACAAATTATAAAAAAAAATTGGTAAATCATTTAGTTTTCATTCATAATTTTTGATATTACGGAACACATCCAAATTTGTCATAAATTTTCTATCTATATCTAATAGTGCTATCGCATCAAGCAATAATTGTCAATGTGTGCGTGGTCGTACTGCTTTTTGTGGGTGTATTATCACTCCGTCATTAGCGCAACGTGCTTGGTAGGAATTCATTCGGGGCATTTTGTGTCAGTATAGACGATTAGGTAAGTACTTTACTATGCTGTACGTTTTCTAAATTGTATTGTAATATTTCTGACACTAATGACCAATTTTATTTTTATTGGAACGAGAGTAAACTGGTAGAAATCGTCCCCCTCGTGCCCCTCCATGCGACATTCTCTATGAGAAAGTGTGAATTTGGTCAAAATGTAAATCCAAGATGGCGGCTGCGAAAATTAAAAAAAAATTCTCGTTGGTACCTATCGTTTTTTTGGTAAAATAATTTACGTAACTTGTTAACATACTTTTTGTATATAAAGATATTTTGTTAATTTTGGTCCATACATGAAAGGTCTAAATTCATAACTAATTTGTAGGTTTAGTTTATAAAAATCAATCCTCGCAATAAAAAGATATAGCCACTTTAATGTAAGGAAATTTTACTTAGCTAAATATGTAGGTGTCTATAAGTGTTTGTTCTAAAAGTTTGAATTATTTATTAAGGCGAGGTTTTCCGTGTCTGTAGGCCTTTGAAACGCTACCTCCGCCTCCCCCAAATGCAGAGTGACGTATCTATTTACGATGCACTGCCGACCATTTCACGGAAAATCCATGCCACAGCATGAAATATTTGCAGTTGATCAACTGAACTAGTTTTTCTTAGATTCGATTTTTTCAATAAGTTTACATTTTATGGGACCTACGGTGTCGATTACTTAAAATGTCCTGTGTACCTAATGGGCGTTTTCAGTCCGTTTCGTCGCTGTCTGCGACGATATAGGTTACGATAACAAGACAAGGCACTAAACGTATCCGATCATCTGATCGCCAATATCGTGTCGATGTCGGGTCGGTGTCGTTATCGGCTAATGTATTGTGTGTGTGCGTGTGTGTTTGTTTTGTGACAATCAATTCATTTTATTTATAAAATAAACAACATTTTTTCCTTTTCATATACCTACTGTTATGGGAGAGATCGTAGAACGTACAACGAAAAACATGAAGTTTAGGCCTCTTCTGTCATCTATGGTTTTAATAAAAATCAATAAACAAAATCTCATTAACAGTCACCTAACCATAGCCACCCTTGTACAAACTGCTGATTTTTTTAGTGATAGCTGGGGTAGTCATGAATAATCTGTAAGAAGCAGTTCGTGTATCAGTGTTGTGCCATTAGGTAGTATATGAAGGAACGCAGACGTTTAATAAGTCACTTAAAACGAAAAACTTCGCAAGCAATGGGAAATTGCTACTGACGAGTGTTACTTGCGCGTTTCGACCTCAGGAGGAGCTGCTTCTCACACGGATAACTCTGTTACTTGCTCGCTAGCCAGCCAGTCGCGTCACCAGTCCTAAATCTCTGTATATTTTGGTCGCCGAGACCAAAACTACAAACAGTGTACAGTGAAGATTTATAAAATGTGGCTGTTATTTTAGTATATTGTGATGTCTTATGACTTTCACGCGAATGAAGTCACGGACAGAAACTAGTTTCAGATAAACATGACTTTGCGGTAGTAAGGTGAAAGTTTAAAATTATAATAGTGCTACTGGGTATCTCAACGGTCACGCAAAATGTAATTTTGATAGAAAATATCAAACTCATAATTTCGTTCGTTATAAAAAGAACTATTGTGCAAAATTGCATGCTTCTAGACCCAGTGGTTTAGGTTGTGCATTGTCTGTCAGTGAATTTAAGAATTTTATCAAGTGAATTTAAGAAAAAAAATGGCGAATTTCCATACAAACTTTCATCTTTATTTCGTCGGGATTTTTGTTAAGTTGGATGGGCTAAAATTGTCTTACTGTTTCGCTTATACTGTGACCATATTTTTTTGTTTTGGATATTTCCCACCGCTCATGAAGATTCGTAAATATTGACGGCTATATACGAAGTAACAATTGCCATAATTTATTGTCAAGTGACGTACCTAATTTCGATGTCCTAAAATAATAGATTCGATAAATTATAGCTGTAGCAAGCTATAATTTATCGAACCTATTATTTTCGAAACAGTAAGACAATTTTTTCCCTTCGACTTCTTTCCCTTACTGCTTTGACCACCTTTTTCGTACGAACACTACGTGGACGGCCAGATCTTTTTTCTGTCACAAACAGAGGAGGTCTCATTGTACCTATTAATAGCCCGGTACACAAACATTTGACTAATACCAAGCGTATGGACAGTTTTATCGAATCTATTATTTTAGGACATCGAAATTTTAGAACGACATTTTATCGTTTATGTGTAGTATAAAATATCGTAAACAGTGACTTTTTGTATTCAAAACTGAAAGTTGTTCATACTGAGCCAATACGATAAAATCACGGATTCAAGAAAAAAATTGTGTTGCTGGCTCCGCTATTCGAAAAATATTGTTATATTTTATTTGTCTTACGTTTAATATCAGTTTCTCAATTGATTAAGAGTGTTATTTTTTATCTGTGTCAGTTTCATATCAGTTGATCAATTGATTTAAAGTGTTGGTAAAATGAGTGATTCTGGAAGTTACGCATTTTAATAAATAAAATAGAAATGGCGCCGTTGCAAATTAAACATTATTTAGTAATAATAACAAGTGCTAGTATATTTGTTGAGAAAATACAACGACAAAATAAGAAAAGTAACACTGTGCTTTATTTAATCTCCTTACTTCTTGATTGATTACAATATAATTACGATTTTTAACGTGTTCCATACATTTGTTCATGTTAGTATAGCACTTTTGTTTGAAACACCATTTCTTTTTAAATTTTCTTTGTTCTTGCGAGAGTGATAGTTGTTTGAAATATTCCATATGCAACCGACAACGGGACAAATTGTATATGATGTGTTTATTAATGTAGGATTTGATATTAGCAAGGACAATTCGATAGAGAGTGAATATAGTAACATTGATGAATCTGATTAAAAAATCAAAAAAAGAGTTCTTCATAAACGACGACAAAAAATTATATATCGCTATTAGATTATTATAATCTAAAGTAACAATTTTGTTTGTTTTAAATTAAATCATACGTGAGAAGGAACTTCGTGCCTGACAGGGGTACCCCGATCACACTTTTTTTTTTCTAAAAAAAAATTGGTATTTGCCATTGAAAAAAAACTGGGGATTCGGATTTCTTTTTTCCTGAAAATTTCCACATAAATATGCTCACAGTACGATACCTAACAACACCCTCATGGATCGGAAATGTTTTTTTTACATGTTGTATGTTCTCGCTGCTGAGGTGAAAAGTTGTATGTGTTACACGAGAGCAAAGTTATTTGCATCTCGTGTCTTTGAATCCCTCGCAGCACTCAGGATTCTAACCTAGAATCACTCGCTACGCTCGTGATTCAATTATAGAATCCTTCGCTTACTCGGGATTCAAAATCAACACTCGCAGCAAAAAACAACTTTGCTCTCTTGTTGCACAAATAACTATTGTAAGTTGACGCTGGATTTTTATATTATGTTGGAATAGTAAAGATGATGAATAGTATATATGTATATAAATAGTTAAAAAAGAAACTCGTTTCCTACATACAAAAAAATACGTTAGGTTGCAGGTGCTAAAGAAAACTTGTTGCTGCACTCATAATTTCCCCATAATAATTGTCATTAACATGACACAAAAAAACATTGTATTGCATTGTTTTAACATGAAAAAGTGGCAATTTACCACTGGGTTGAAAAAAGTGGTGACATGCAAAGGTTTCTACTTTCTAAATACAGATGAATGTGTTACTTATTCTCTTAAACAGGGTTTGTTAAAACTTTGATCAGCTATTTTTGGACCAGACCATACGTCGTAGTTTGCAAGTACTTCTTCAAAATTCTACAAAACTGTATTATTCGTAACTGTGTTAGTAAGTGTATAATGTCAGGCTCCTACAGGATGAATAGTTTATTAGGGAATATGTTTTAAAAGATATATTTAGTAAATATGAGGCTTGTCAACAAGACCTAAGTAAGCGCATGCAGGAGGCCAATGAGTTGGCAGACTTGGTCAAGTACAACGCAGAGAGGTATGAGTCTCTGACAAATAACCTCTCTTTTAGCTGTGCCTGCTCCCAGGCAACTCAGCCTCAACTTGTTTTGCCAACACCCTCTGTGACTCAGCCAGTAGGTAGCCATACTAAAATCAATCTGCCTAATGATGATAATAATAGTATGAATAATTCGGTTAACACATATGTATTTTCTGACAAATTTGGTTTTTATCAAAATTCACCTCAATAGGTTATAAATAATTGTGTACCCGGTGCCAGTATTAGCCAATTAATTTGTAATATTAAATTGACAAAAATAAACCCCAATTCAACTGTTATAATATTATGTGGGGATAGTTTAAGTGTAAGAAAAAAGGACATAATTGAATGTGTCCGTTTGATGTTCCATCTCAATGAGACCAATAGTTGTAAATTTATTTTCACCTCAGCACCTCAAACAAGCAGGTTTTGCTGTCAAAAAACAGTGTGCAAAATTCAATTTTGCTGCGAGCGTGAGACAAAGTAATTTTTTAATTTTTTTTTTTTAATGTCAGTGGTGGTCACTCACAAAATTCTAAAGATTTGAATTTCACTTAGTTTTGTCACTTTCACTTCGATACGAAAAAAGCGAGAGATAGAATCAAGTCGATTCGAAGTTTCGATTTCAAAATTCCATAACTAATAGGCCCAAAAAAGAAACAAACAATAAAACGTTCGGATACATATAAAACCTTTAAATTGCAAATTATCTGTTATGGTTTTATTTAAAATCTGTTTTATAATTTTTTTTAGAACGAAGTTATTAAAGCGGCTTGCGGTAAGAGTGCACTGGCAGAGATCGTCACGCGAAGAGGTGCTGCGACTGTCTTCTTCTAATTCAAAGAGAAAGAAAGACGGAGAGAGATAGAAAGTGTGAATTTGGGCAAAATGAAAATCCAAGATGGCGGTTGCGAAAATTTTCACATTTTTCGTCATGGGTATCGTTTCTATGGTTTTCAAGGTTGCTAAAGCCGATGGTGAAGTCAAAATAAAAATCCAAGATGGCGGCTACGAAAATTTTCACATTTTTCGTCATGGGTATTGTTTCTATGGTTATCAAGGTTGCTAAAGCCGATGGTGAAGTCAAAATAATAATCCAAGATGGCGGCTGCGAAAATTTTAAATTTTTTCTTCATGGGTGTCGTTTCTATGGTTTTCAAGGTTGCTAAAGCCGATAGTGAAATCAAAATAAAAATCCAAGATGGCGGCTGCGATTTTTTTTTTTCATTTTTCGTCACGGGTGTCGTTTTCATAGTTTTCGAGGGAGCTAAAGCCGATAGTCAGATCAAAATATAAATTCAAGATGGTGGCTGCGAAAATATTCAAACTTTTCGTCATGGGTATCGTTTTCATAGTTTTTGAGGGTGCTTAAGTCGATAGTGAGGTCAAAATGTAAATCCAAGATGGTGGCTGTAACAATTTTGTTTGTTTTAAATTAAATCATACGTGAGAAGGAACTTCGTGCCTGACAGGGGTACCCCGATCACACTTTTTTTTTTCTAAAAAAAAATTGGTATTTGCCATTGAAAAAAAACTGGGGATTCGGATTTCTTTTTTCCTGAAAATTTCCACATAAATATGCTCACAGTACGATACCTAACAACACCCTCATGGATCGGAAATGTTTTTTTTACATGTTGTATGTTCTCGCTGCTGAGGTGAAAAGTTGTATGTGTTACACGAGAGCAAAGTTATTTGTATCTCGTGTCTTTGAATCCCTCGCCGCGCTCAGGATTCTAACCTAGAATCACTCGCTACGCTCGTGATTCAATTATAGAATCCTTCGCTTACTCGGGATTCAAAATCAACACTCGCAGCAAAAAACAACTTTGCTCTCTTGTTGCACAAATAACTATTTCTGTACCTTGCCTTATTCTCACTATTTGTCTGATGAGCAAAATAGGCACATTTATAATTTAAATATGTTGATTTATAAAAGGACATGTCGTCACAGTGACGCTATTTTATATTTTGATTGTAATGAATTTATTAATGATTACAAACTGACAAATTATACTATGTATTTGCCACCTAGTAGTAGAAGACAAATTGCTAATCTTTTAGCATACAATATACACAGTGACACTGGTACCTGTAGTGTACCATCGATTTCTGTTAGTAGTGGTACTAACACTACTTTTGATACGCTTTATAGTTTAAACTATTAGGAGCGACAACGGGTGAGCCGCATATATTGAATGTTGTTCATCAAAATATGCAGGGTCTGTCTGGCAAAGAGCTAGAGTTAAGTTTATTTATGGAGAATTATGATGTTCTGGTGTTATGTTTGACGGAACACTGGTTGAAAGAACATGAAGTAGTGTTTTTCAATGATGATAATTTTACTGTACAAAGTGCGTTTGTAAGAAAAAATGCCATTCGCGGTGGATCTTTAGTTCTTGTTTCAAACAAGTTGAAATGTAAACAACGTTTAGATTTAGTTAATCTTTCTATTGAGCGCACTATAGAGTTGTCTTGTGTTGAACTCAAGCGATACGTTGTAATTTGTGTTTATCGACCCCCCTCTGGTGATTTTATTAGTTTTGAATCGGTAATGGAGGATTCACTCAATAGGTTAAAATCAAGTAATAAAAGTATAATTTTATGTGGAGATTTTAATATTAATATTTTAGATGTTACTTCATTAAGTATTAGACTGCTTAATCTGTTTAGGTCTTATAATTTAATTAACTTGTTTTTTGAACCTACTAGGATTACGGCATCTTCAGCAACTTGTCTTGATAATATATTTAGTGATTGTGATGCCAAAAATAAATTAGTGTTAAGTGACCTAACGTCTGACCACTGTGGTTTATTAGTTAGCTTCCCCATGCCATTACATAAAAAGCAGCAACAAATAGAATGTATCAGCTAGTCGTTGCCATAAGTTTAAAAATAATATAGCTCATAGAATTACACCATCTATAGTAGAATACGAGAATCCTAATAAAATCTATGGAGCTCTTTTTGAAGTTGTGCAAAAGGAGTACCAATCTACTTTCAAGACCAAAACTATTAAAATTAATGGCACCTCCGTTGGCTTTAACCAATGGGTCACTCCAGGTATTTATAAAAGTAGAGCGAGACTATACGAGTTATATGTTCTGAAAAAATACAGATTTGACACACCTTTCCTAGAATATGTCAATAATTATTCAACATTATTTAAAAAGGTTGGTGTTTTTGCTAAATCTAAATTTTTAAGCGATTTAATTAAAAATTCCAATAATAAAGTAAAAACCACTTGGAAAATTATTAACAGTGAAACGGGTAAATCGGTTAAGCAAGATAAACAACTTGAGATTATGGTCGACAATAAATTAGTTACTAAAGCAGCTGACGTAGCTGAGGCGTTTAATGAGTTTATTGCCAACATACCTATAACTACGACTCGCTCCTTAAATTCGTCCCCGTCTAAAGCTGAAAACCTTTGCTTAGTAGTGATTCTAAAAGTAGTATCTTATTTTATTTATTTATTTATATTTATTTATTTATAATAATAACCAACTTGAATTTACAGTTTAACCACACATACAAGTTATTGGTCTGTACAAAATAAACATAAATCATTTAAAAAAGAACAAATTAAACATACTGACAAGCAAACATAAATATAAACAGAACAATAGAAATAATAATAATCAATATGTCATAGAGAAATTAGTACGCATGCACATTAAAACTTAAATAATACAAAATAACAATAATCAATTATATGTAGGTATAAATCAAAGAATAAACATAAAATATTGTAATCAAACTTAATTAAAATTAACACTAATTAAAGAGGAATTGTACTAGAGGCAACAATAGACTCCAGGTAACGAGTAGCAGTGCTAAGGAATGTCAGCTCAGTAGTCGCAAACATATCTAATGTGTCATCAAATGATAATATGTTGTTTATGAGGGTGAGTGCAACGTATAATGGACTGGTCTTGAGGGATTTGGATGTTTGGGGTACAAAAAATAAAGGACGTTGCCGAGGACGAAGTGTATGACGGATAGGTAGAGGGATATTGAAAGAAATGTACTGTAAGAGCGAAGAGTTGAAGTGGTAACCACGAATAAGGCGGATGAAATATTTGACCGTGGCAAGATTTCTCCTGACTTCCAAACATTGGTAGGTTACCATACCTAGCACAAATGGTGTAGGATACAGATACGGATAATACCCATACAGTTTCAAATAAAGATAGCGTATAAAAGACTTTTGGACCTTCTCAATGACTAATGTATAGGTTTTCTCATGCGGGTTCCAGATTACACTATTGGTTTCAAGTATACTACGAATGTATGAGTTGTATAAGAGTGTTATAGCTTGTCTATTGCTGAAAATTTTGGCCTGACGCAATACAAAACCTAAGTTTTTGCGGGATTTGTTACATGTCTGAAGTATGTGCTGGTTGAAGGTTAGGTGTGGATCAAAGTTTGTACCTAGGTCACGTATGGTAGTAACACGTTTTAAGGGCTCGTTATTCAAGGTGTAGGTGTGGTGTATGGGTTGTGTGGATTTTGAGAACGTCATGATAGCGCATTTACTAATATTAAGGTTGAGGTTGTTCACCATACTCCAAGCGTGAATATTATCGATGTCAAGCTGTAGTATGGCTGTATCACTAGGGTTAACTATTGGAAAAGCTACTTTGAGATCATCAGCGTACATTAAAACGGTGGAATGTTTTATACATGTAGGTAGATCATTTATAGCTATTAGAAATAATAGAGGCCCGAGATTAGTGCCCTGTCCTATGCCAGAAGTGACCGAGTAGTGCTCGGAATTTGCATTTTGATATGTTACATATTGCTTGCGTCCATTTAGGTAATTAGCAAAAAATTTAAGCAGCGATGCGGAGAAACCCGCCAATGCTAATTTACTTAGAAGAATGTCGTTGTCAACCCGGTCAAAAGCCTTCTGGAAGTCAAAATAGGCTACATCGATTTGCTTTTTGTGACAAACATTTTCTGCCAATAGCGTAGTTATATTGAGCAAATTAGACGTGGTTGAACGATTTGGCAGAAATCCATGCTGCTCGTCTACGAACCACCGTCGTAGGTGGTTATATATTTTTTTGTAGAGGACTGACTCAAATATTTTCCCGAATATGGATAACACTGCTATTGGTCTGTAATTTTCTATTTCACTTTTAGGACCGCTTTTATGAACTGGGAGCACTCTAGATGTTTTCCACTCAGTTGGATAGATATTGGAAGAAATAGATAGGTTGAAAATAAATGTTAAGGGCAGTTTAAAGATTTCGCACCCATCTTTAAGTATGAACTGAGGTATTCCGTCCGGTCCTTGAGTTGATTTTGGGGGTAGCCGAGCCATAGCACCGCGCACATCTGATTCCAGTATACGTTCTATATTTACTAGCTGAGATGCGCAGTTAAGAGATGCATTTGCCGCCGCATGAGCGACTTCGGGATCCAATGATGGTAAATTAGGCAAGAAAACGCTGCTAAAATATTTTAAAAATGCGTCTGCTACTTGCGTCGGTGACATGTCGCCAAAAGTAGCCTGCTCATTGTTCTGTCTGTTATTTTCCACAAAGCTCCAAAAAGTTTTCGGATCGCGCTTGATGTTGGATTGGATGCGATCAGTATATGAGGCATAATCTGCCTCCGTACTTTTCTTTAATAAACGTCTGTAATAGGAAAAAAATGCATTATTTAATTGGTTTTTATTATTTTGTTTGTATAATTTGTGATAGTGATTTTTTAGGTTATTTAGTTTAATAGAGGCAGGTGTAAACCATTTTGGGTAGTGCAATCTTACTGCTTTATTCTGTCTAAGAGGGACGGTTTGACAGATAACATTATTAATTTACCCATAAAAGGTTTCAACAGCAATATTTACATCAACACAAGAGCACACTGGCTCCCACTGGCTTATTTAGCTTCGAACATGTAACGCCTCGTGATGTAGTTAATGTTTTTAACACACTCAAGTCTAAAAACACTGGTGATTACTGGGGAATCTCCATTAAACTTTTAAGTAATATAATAGACATCGTAGCCCACTTTTTTTTTTTTTTTTTTTTGGGTGCGTTATCATCAAATGACGTCTCCCGCTCTGGGTGGAGCGGGAGGGCGTGTCAGACTCTTACTGACTAAAACCCACCCGTGTTCCTTCTGTTGCCTGTGCAATGCCAGGGGGCCACGGTATCCCTTTCGTAGCCCCCTATCTAGCTGTTACTTTTAATAAATGTGTTGATTCAGGAACTTTTCCTGACCTCATGAAGAGTAGTAAAGTCATACCATTATTTAAATCAGGTAATAAAAATGACGTTGGCAATTTCAGGCCTATTTCTATATTACCAGCATTTAGCAAAATATTTGAAAAGTCAATACTCAAGCAGTTGCTAAAATATTTTAATTTAAATAGCCTCCTTCATAATGAACAATATGGCTTTACAAAGGGCCGCTCCACTACAGATGCGGGTGTTGCTCTGCTGAAACACATATTTAACGCATGGGAGAACTCGCAAAATGCTATTGGGGTTTTCTGTGATCTCTCCAAAGCCTTTGACTGCGTGCACCATGACACGCTTTTGCGTAAACTGCGACATTACGGTGTGCAAAACGAAGCTCTCAACGTTATAAATTCTTATTTACATAATAGGTCCCAATGTGTAAATGTTGATGGTGTGAAATCGTCCGGGCTACCAGTTCAGTTAGGTGTGCCTCAAGGCTCAATACTGGGTCCATTCTTGTTTTTAGTGTATATCAATGACCTGCCATTCTATTTAAAGGGTATCTGTGAAGTTGTACTGTTTGCAGATGATACTTCTCTTATTTTTAAAGTAGACAGGAACAGACAAGATTTTGACGATGTAAACAGTGCACTCTCAATGGTTACGGGATGGTTTACGACAAATAACCTAGTTCTCAATGCCAAGAAAACGAAATGTGTAAAGTTTGCCCTTCCAAATGTTAGAAATCTAGGACCTAACATCGTCTTAGATAAAGAGGTGCTTGAAACCGTAAACTCGGCAGTGTTTCTGGGCATAACAGTAGATGCCAAACTTCAGTGGGGGCATCATATATCTAGCCTAGCGGGAAGGCTCGGTTCGGCCGCCTACGCCGTCAGGAAAGTAAGACAATACACTGACGTTGATACAGCTCGGTTAGTCTATTTTAGTTATTTCCATAGCGTTATGTCCTACGGTATTCTGCTGTGGGGCAAAGCTGCCGATATTCAAAATATATTTGTCCTCCAAAAACGAGCTGTTCGTGAAATTTACCAGCTGGGTGCCAGAATTTCTCTGAGAGATTTTTTTAAAGATTTTGGTATCCTCACTGTTGCCTCACAATTCATTTTCGCCAACATTCTATATATTAGGCAAAATATACACTTGCACACTAGAAACAGTGATATCCACAATGTTAACACAAGAAACAAGGACAAACTACGAGCTCCCTTTCACCGGCTTCATAAGGTTCATAACTCATTTGTTGGGCTTGGTATAACCTTTTACAACAAGCTACCCTCTTCTTTGCTAGATTTGCCTTTTATTGCGATAAAACTAAAGTAAAATCCAACCTTTGTTCAAAGGCATACTATTCTATCAACGACTACTTAAATGATAAGAATAGTTGGTCGCTGTGATTGGCTCAAGACAATGTTTATGTTCTTTCTCCAGAATTAGCCTACCTACTGACAGGTTATATAAGCTTAGGTAAATTGTTCATTTTATTTGACTTTATAAGTCAATTTATTTTAATTTTATTAATTTTTTTGTTGACAATCTACTCATTAGAATGATTTTCATGAGTTGTATTGCAATATGTGGTTAGCTAGCGACCTCGACAAATTGATCAAAAAAACCGGCAGCAAGTTCGTCATGCTCCCTTAGATGTCACTGCTTGCGGTAGCGTCGGGGGTCGGGTTGCCTCCTTCCCTCAAATATGGCGAAGGGGGTAATGGCTGATCGTTGCGTTAAGCTCGTGAACGGGTGCTGCTTGTGGTGACTGGTCGTCTTGCTGATCATGGTTTTGTTATTGTTATTAGTAATTAACTGTTTTTTTTATTTTACCTCGATGGTCCTAGTTTATCAATTATAACTTCTAGTTACAGCTATATGTAAGCGGGCACGCCCTTTATGCCTGGAGGCTTTATTTCCTTTTTAGATATTGTTACCGTTTAGTTATTTTTATTTCTGCTTGAGTATAGATCTCGATGTTTTTGGTTGGTATATTGGCGTGTGCTAGCTGTCATATGGCTATTAATTTATAATTTAATGTTTTGTGTTTCGTTATGTAAATTATTTTGCATAAGTACTTATTGTATAGAATCAAGTTTTTCTAACAGAACAGACAGCTGTGCTGCTGGGGAGTTTGTTGTGCCACTTCTTCTTCCCAGCGAAAGCACTAGGAAGTGGTGAAGGGTGGGCGTTTTGTGGGACTGTCTTATGTAACTTTGACGTTCGAAAAGTGCTGATTCTCAGCCTAGTTTGAATAAATGACTTTTGAATTTGAATTTGAATTTGAGTCACCAGAAATTCCACCTGTTCGGTCCATGTGTGAATAATGCAAAGTGCTATTATGTTGACTCGTGTGCATGTCAATCTTCTCCCAACATTGTACTTATCAGATTTATTACCACAGGGACGACCGTTGCCAAGAAACCAAAACTAGACACACGAAGAACAAAACTAGAAGACGCAATAACAGCCGAGCAAACGAATAAAGAAAAATCTGATTCGAAATATATCCGCACCACTCAAAAACGTACGTCCAAACCGGGCACTTATTTCAAAGAGCCTTACAAATGTGATCAGCGTAGTTTTAAACTACACTCGCGAGCAAAAGTATGGAATCACTTACTTGAAATTTGCGTCGCGCAATCTGAGTACTAAATTATTCTGCTAATATTAATAAAAATGGTACCATTTTAAAGTTTATACTGTTACCTTTAAATTGATACCAAATTCATTAAAATCACACCAGTATTTAAGGAGCTATCCTGGATTATGTCAAGAAGTAAGGAAAAAGATATGTTTGATAGATCACGACTTGCGCCCTATTGACCCCCTATAAAAGCACGTGTTATCGGATTTTCTTTATCAGTCTGCTTTCAAACGTTGACCGGTACACATCTCCGCTAATTTTGACCCTTGAATTTGGACGACAATGGATACTACACCTACAGAAGCCGCCCAAATCGTCGCCCTATTGCGAGAAGGGCTCAGCCAGAGGGCTGTCGCACGACAGCTCCACATAAGCCAGTCCTGTGTCTCAAAAGTTTATAAACGCTTTCGGGAGACTGGTGGCTTTATCTCGAGACCAAGATCTGGACGGCGCCGGTGCACATCGGAGAGGGATGATCGTTTTATCGTGTCAACCTCTCTTCGAAATCGACATTTGACTGGTGTCGACGTCCAACAGGAGCTCCGAAATGTTCGTGGAGTAGCTGCCAGCGAGTGGACAGTTCGTCGAAGACTTAAGCAAGCTGATTTAACTCCAAAAAGGCCAGCCACAGGCCCGAAACTGACGGCAAGCCACCGACAAGCACGTCTTCAATTTGCTCGCTCTCATCTTGATTGGGAGGTTGAGCAATGGAAGCGTGTCCTGTTCTCCGACGAGAGCAGAATGTGTTTGCATGGCAGCGACCGAAGAGGTCGGGTCTACAGGCGGCCTGGGGAACGATATGCACAGTGTTGTTTTGCTGAGACAGTGGCGTATGGCGGTGGTTCTTGTATGATGTGGGCCGGCATTTCCTTCGACGGTAAAACGGAGCTGGTTTTCGTGCCTGGCGGGGGAAGAGGAGGCGGTCTAACTTCAGACCGCTACATTACCGATATTCTGCAGGACCATGTCCTTTCTTACGCGGGATATATCGGTGATGACTTCCTCCTTATGCACGATAACGCTCGTTGTCACACTGCCCGTGCCACAACTGAATACCTCGAAGAAGTCGGTATCGCCACAATGGACTGGCCAGCGCTCAGCCCGGACTTAAATCCCATTGAGCACATGTGGGATGAATTGAAGAGGAGGGTCCGATCAAGAAATCCTGCTCCTTCAAGTGTAGATGAGCTGAAATCGGCTTTGATAGAGGAGTGGGAAGGTATCCCGCAAGAATCAATTCGGAAGCTGATTCGATCAATGAAGAACCGTCTTCGAGCAGTTATAAGGGCGAGGGGAGGGAACACAAAATATTGAAAATTAATTTTAAAGCCAATTAAAGTTTTTGTTACACAATTTTTGTTGTTTTCTTCATTCATTATTTTTTCATTATCCTTAGGTTTTCCTTAACTCCTTCACTTAATCCAGGATACCTCCTTAAATACTGGTGTGATTTTAATGAATTTGGTATCAATTTAAAGGTAACAGTTTAATCTTTAAAATGGTACCATTTTTATTAATATTAGCAGAATAATTTAGTACTCAGATTGCGCGAAGCAAATTTCAAGTAAGTGATTCCATACTTTTGCTCGCGAGTGTAGTAAAAAGAATAATACAAAACACTCTTGGACAAGTAAGTGAAAAACCTTATAAGTGTGATGTATGTCAGCGTACTTTTAGTAAAAAGTATATCTTAACACAACATATTCGTATACACACGGGTGAAAAACCTTATAAGTGTGATGTATGTCAACGTAGTTTTAGTCAAAAGAGTCGTTTAACAGAACATATTCGAATACACACGGGTGGAAAACCTTATAAGTGTGATGTATGTCAGCGTAGTTTTAATAAAAAGTGTCACTTAACACAACATATTCTTATACACACGGGTGAAAAACCTTATAAGTGTGACGTATGTCAACGTACTTTTAGTAAAAAGAGTCACTTAACACAACATATTCGTATACACACGGGTGAAAAACCTTATAAGTGTGATGTGTGTCAACGTAGTTTTAGTCAAAAGAGTAATTTATCAGGACATATTCGAGTACACACGGGTGAAAAAGCCTATAAATGTGACTTATGCAAGAGTAGTTTTAGTCAAAAGCTTGTTTTAACAAATCATATTCGGACACACACTGGTGAAAAACCATTCAAATGTGATGTATGTCAGCAAAGTTTTCGTCAAAAGCGTAGTTTAAAAAAACATATTCGAATACACACTGGTGAAAAACCTTATAAGTGTGATGTATGTCAACGTAGTTTTTTTGAAAAGAGTTATTTAACTAATCATACTCGTGTACACACCGGTGACGCACCTTATAAGTGTGATATATGTGAGCGTAGTTTTCGTCAAAAGGGTAATTTAACAGAACATATTCGAATACACACGGGTGATAAACCTTATAAGTGTGATGCATGTCTGCGTAATTTTCGTCAAAAGGCTAGTTTAACACAACATATTCGAATACACACGGGTGAAAAACCTTATAAGTGTGATGTGTGTCAACGTAGTTTTAGTCAAAAGGGTAGTTTAACAAAACATAATCGAATACACACGGGTGGATAACCTTATAAGTGTGATGTATGTCAGCGTAGTTTTAGTAAAAAGGGTAGTTTAACACAACCTATTCGAATACACAGTGGTGAAAAACCTTATAAGTGTAATGTATGTTAGCGTAGTTTTAGTAAAAAGGGTAGTTTAACACAACATATTCGAATACACAGTGGTGAAAAACCTTATAAGTGTGATGTATGTTAGCGTAGTTTTAGTAAAAAGGGTAGTTTAACACAACATATTCGAATACACAGTGGTGAAAAACCTTATAAGTGTAATGTATGTTAGCGTAGTTTTAGTAAAAAGGGTAGTTTAACACAACATATTCGAATACACAGTGGTAAAAAACCTTATAAGTGTGATGTATGTCAGCGTAGTTTTAGTAAAAAGGGTAGTTTAACACAACATATTCGAATACACAGTGGTGAAAAACCTTATAAGTGTGATGTATCTTAGCGTAGTTTTAGTAAAAAGAGTAATTTATCAGGACATATTCGAGTACACACGGGTGAAAAAGTCTATAAATGTGACTTATGCAAGAGTAGTTTTAGTCAAAAGCTTGTTTTAAAAAATCATATTCGGACTGGTGAAAAACCATTCAAATGTGATATATGTCGGCGTAGTTTTAGTCAAAAGGGTACTTTAACAGTACATATTCGAATACACACGGCTGAAAAACCTTATAAGTGTGATGTTTGTCAGCAGTTTTCGTCAAAAGTGTAGTTTAACAAATCATACTCGTGTACACAACGGTGAAAAACCGTATATGTGTGATGTATGTCAGCGTAGTTTTCATCAAAAGAGTAATTTAACAGAACATATTCAAATACACACTGGTGAAAATTTTTATAAATGTGATGCATGTCAGCGTAATTTTCGTCAAAAGAGTAGTTTAACAGAACATATTCGAATACACACGGGTGAAAAACCTTATAAGTGTGATGCATATCAGCGTAATTTTCGTCAAAAGGGTAGTTTAACACAACATATTCGAATACACAGTGGTCAAAAACCTTATAAGTGTGATGTGTGTCAACGTAGTTTTACTCAAAAGGGTAGTTTAACAAAACATATTCGAATACACACGGGTGAAAGACCTTATAAGTGTGATGTATGTTAGCGTAGTTTTAGTAAAAAGGGTACTTTAACAGAACATATTCGAATACACACTGGTGAAAAACTTTATAAATGTGATGCATGTCAGCGTAGTTTTCGTCAAAAGGGTAGCCGAACAACCGGGGTTACTGGGGGAACTGTTCGGGGGTTAACCGAACATTCGAATACACACGGTTGAAAAACCTTATAAGTGTGATGTATAGAGATCTGATATTCTGCATATTTTTTAAGTTATTTTTTGGCTAAGAAATTATGGAAGTGGCTTCTTAATTTATTTTTTCTTACCTTAAATCCTGGATTTCAATAAAATCCGGGAATGCAAAACTAATCGGATACATGGTATGGAAACGATTTATCAGCCCTCTTGTTAAGGTAACTTTTGCGGTGTTAACATAAAAATATATATACCTACTGTAAACATTTTTTAACACATATCAGCCACATATGGCTGACGAGGCATGGTCATTTGTTAGTACGGCATTATATGTGTTAATGAAACTCTAAGCATCAAGTTGTTTGGCACTGTGTGCTGTGCTAATTTAGCAACCTACTTTACAACAGTAGCTAGCATTTTTATAGTCAAAAAGTACAAAATTTATCAACTCCGGAATTGCGAGATTTTTGCGATCGATACAAAAGTGCATTCCATAATAGCCAACACCTGAACGTAAGTAAATATATGTCGGCGTCACATTGTAAACAACACGTGCATCGGGCTACGCAGTAGCACTATGGCGCCGTAGCGCGCTACGACATTCTCCCACCTCCTCGCTGCTGGGCGGAGTTAGTGATCGCTACGTCGTAGCGCGCTACGTCGTTGCCCCACCTACAATACTACCGTATAAAAGAGTCCGCACGGCGGCGAAATGGCATTCTGCCTTCAGGCGTTGCCCGGTGCACAGGTTGTATTGCTCTCAATTATTGTTACTCTGCCTCTCTGTACATTGTTACTATTTTGTATGGTGTCATGGCTATTTGTGTCTTGAAACTGGTTAAGTGTAGTTTCGTGTAAAATTAATTGATTAAATAATTTATAAGAAAATCTAAATTCTTATTATTTAAAGAACCTCTTTTATTTTACAATATATCTGATCCTGTGCTTTCATCAGAAGTGGAATCAGACCCACTCCCACCTTTATCTGGGACTGCCAGTAATTTAAAACAGGAACAAATGTAATTTTTTTCGGTTAGTATGAAATCAATTATTAAAAAAAAAAAATAGCAGATAATATGACATGACACCTAGCTACATGACACCTCGTTACATGACACCCAGTACGCAGTCAATGCTGGTTCCTTTCGATCCCGATGCACCTGAAACCGACATGATCAACTGGTGTGCGTTAAAATCAAGCAAGATAATATTTCATGGGTTGCTGTTAAGGAAATGCTGGTCTTTAAATTTTCCAAATCCATGACAACGAAGGATCATTTTGATTTATTTATCAAATTTCAAATTGATAATAAAGTCGAGGCAGGAATGCGAATTTACCTGGAAATGTACTAACCAGTTTTGGCATATCTATCCTGTCACAGTGCAATGACAAAATTTGGCCTAAACTCAATTCTGTCGTTATAAACGATAAGAATCAACTCTTCCGCATACTGCGCAGCTTTTCATTAAAGAGAAGAATTGAAGAACCAGGTACGTCTGAATCGTACACGAAAATGCCCCGTCTGTCAACACCATTTCGGAGAAATTGCAATTCGGTACGGATCGGTTTTAATAACGTTAATTGCTCACTCCAAATAAAATTCCCAACCATGGTACAAAACTGTCTTCTCGATGTTACATATCATATTATAGCCACTGGTTCCAGTAGGGCAAATGGCCAGGTCGAGCGTATGCTCACTATAGTTGAAACATATTCGGACAGCTTATGGCAAGATCATGTAGGCGACATCCAATTAACTCTCAATAGTACTCGTTGTAGAGTAACAGGGTTCACGCCCTTGGAATTAATGTTTGGTATTAAGGGCAGTTCATTAAGGATATCAAGAGTATCTACTAATAATCCTGATGAAGATAGGTTAAACCTCGAAACCATTCGATCCGATGCTTGTGCTAGTATAAAAAGCTGGCTCAATATGACACAGGTCGATTTAACAAGGGTAAAGTTATAATTAAACCTTTTTCAGTAGGTGACTCTGTCTTTGTTAAATGCGAAGAAAGACACCAAACGAAACTAGACCGTAAATACAAAGGCCCCTTTAAAATAACCGCTATTTTGGAAAATGATGGGTACGAATTAAAACACATTAATGGAAACAATAGAGTCTACAAATACTCTCACGAAAACTTGCGAGAAGTACCCCGTGGTCAGTCAGTGTTTTTGGAAATCGCAGAAAATTATGATGAGGATGACGTGTCGGCGGATAATAACAACACAGAGGTTCTTGTTCACGAGACTAGGCAACATATTAACTTTGATGATATTCAGTCTACTAATAGTGATACTATCTCTGCCAATAATAATACCATGTCTGCCAATAGTTATACCTCTGTCAATAGTCTGCTAAAAGTGACACTATATCTACCAGTTCTCATAATAATGCAAATTGTAGAAACCCTGGTTTACGTGCTGTTTCAGTAGAATCTATTGGCCCTGAATCAATTAACATTGTAACAAAAGCACTTGTACATCAGCCAAAGTATTGAGCTATTTGTTAATTAAGCTAAAGGAACAATACTTGTTCGGCCTACCTAGATCCGGTCCAGTTTAACTGAAGGGATACACCTGAAGGGCAAAACTATTGCCGGACCAGGGGACTGATCTTGTAGGGTCAGAAGTTGACCGGACCAAGCCTTGTAGAGTCATAGCTGACTGGACCAAGTGGTTAAATATCTGAAGGGTAGACCGGACCAGAACGGACGGTACTTAATCAGTTTTTCATGTTCTAGATGTGGCATGGCTAAGCGTGCGAGGACGTCCGCACGTCAGCATAGCCGTGTCGGCGTCACATTGTAAACAACACGTGCATCGGGCACTATGGCGCCGTAGCGCGCTACGACATTCTCCCACCTCCTCGCTGCTGGGCGGAGTTAGTGATCGCTACGTCGTTGCCCCACCTACAATACTACGCGCCCTCTACTCAACAGCGACGGGGCGCTTAAGTATGTAGCAGAGGACCGGGCGGAGGTCTTCGCCGAGCACCTGGAGCGTCAGTTCCGCCCTAACCCGACCGACGACGTCGAGCATGTCGCAGCGGTCGAGCAACACCTAGGAGACTACTTCGCACAGCCGGTAGCTCCCGAGGAGAGCCCTATCTTCTTCTCGCCTGGCGCAGTTAGACGCGCCATCCTAAGAACGAAGCCCAGAAAGGCCCCCGGTGCTGACGGTATCACCAACACAGCGCTGCGCCACCTGCCGTTCCGTGCAGTAGCGGCACTGGCGCGCCTGTTCACGGCGATACTGCGCACGGGGGTCTTTCCCACCTCGTGGAAGGAGGGGCGCGTCATTATGCTGCCCAAGGCGGGAAAGAATACAGCGAAGCCGGAGAGCTATCGGCCTATCACTCTGCTGCCGACAGTCTCCAAGGTGTTCGAAGTACTCCTGCTGCGACACCTCACACAACACATCGCCCCACGCCCCGAGCAATTTGGGTTCAGGGCGGAGCACAGCACGACGCTTCAGCTGTCGAGGGTACTGCACCACCTGACGACAGCGTTAGATAAGAAGGAATGCTCGGTGGCAGTATTCCTCGACATGGAGAAGGTCTTCGACCGCGTGTGGCACGACGGCCTGATCTACAAGTTGTCCACGTCCGACGCACCCCGTCGCGTTGTTAAAGTGGTTGCATCCTTTCTGTCCAACAGAACTTTTAGGGTGGTGGTCGACGGGGCGCTATCCGGCGCCCGCCCAGTGCTGGCAGGAGTGCCGCAGGGCAGCTGCGTATCGCCTGCGTGTTACACGCGTTACACAGACGACCTCACGAAGGAGTCGAGCCGAAAGACGCTCCGCGCGCAACAAAACCTTGCGCTGCGGACCATTGTTGACGCTCCTCGCTTCGTGAGGAACGACGTACTCCACCGGGACCTCGGGATTGATAGCCTGGACGAGTTTGTAGGGCGACTCGCGAAGGTAATGTTCGCGCGTGCCGACGCATCTGCCTGGCCGCATGTCAAGCAGATAGCGCCATTGCACGCGCGCCCACCTGACGCGAGACCCCTGCCTGGTAGCGGACAACTGACCCCATCGCACCGGACATGACGCCTCGAGTAAGCCGCACCCAGGTTACACGCAGCTTACTCGAAATAATAAGACTCTACAGATGTACACATACATCTGTTGCGTGGTGTGTTCTAAGTTAATATAGGCATATCACGTAACTAAATACAGACAACCTTAACTACACATGCATCCAACATAACACGTGCAGGCGCGACGCGGGCCGCGACGCACGTTGACACTGAGCGGTGTTACACAACAACACAAGCCGCTCACACAAACACGACTGTTTATCCCTCAATCCGTAAACGGCTAGATCTGTAAGCGGGGCGAGGGTAAACTACATATCTACGAGTACCTGTAGGTGCGTCGAGTCGGCATCCTTGTCGCTGGTCGTTCTCGTTGAGCCTCCTCCAGGTA
Source organism: Xanthia togata (assembly GCA_963853775.1). Lineage (NCBI taxonomy): Eukaryota > Metazoa > Arthropoda > Insecta > Lepidoptera > Noctuidae > Xanthia > Xanthia togata. The sequence continues at coordinate 5,190,048 of OY970815.1, forward strand.
ACTGGAGGTCTCACTCGACGGGAACAGACCGCCGGGATGTCGTGAAGAGAGCGGCGCTATGTGGAATAGCGTCGCGACGCGCCTACAGAAATATTCATAGCAACCATTCACACAGGCGTAGCTAGCTACGCCAAATGCTACAGGCCGTACTAGGCCGCGCAGACTGAGAGGGCCCGTAGCAGCGGGCCACTGTATGCCTCCGCGGGCGAGGGGCGAAGCCCTGACCTCGCTCGCCACGCCCCCTGGCGGGGGCGTCGCGACATCACACGAAATGGCATTTTGGATTAGCTCGTGTGCCCTGCGCGATAATCCGCCCAAGTTATCGCGAAGTTTTTCCGTGCGGACCGCAAAATTTTAACTAGTTCTCTCTGTGTGTGTACAGAATACAGCCGGTACCTTTGCAGGCACAGAGAGTAGTGATGGATTAATTAGCATTCGCGTTCATTGTTAGCATGCGATTGCTCAGCATTTAGCAAATGAAATGTAGTTGCGAAATTCTGTGAAATGCGAAATGAATTAATCGCTTCTTCGTATTTTTTGATACTATCATACGTCAGAGCGTCGACGCACGCAGCGGTAGCGTGCGCTCTCCGTCGCATCCACGGGAAGTCAGGAAAACTAACTCTATCGGTTTCACTTGACAGTTTCTCGTGAATTTGCGAGTGAAATTTATTAGCAGGTTCTGCGAATTTGCGAAGAATGGGTTAAGCAATTGTTATCTTAATAACTTTGATTTGCGCGTACTTAGGGTTGTATATTGAATGAATGCTTGTGATTGTATTATTATATTTAAATTATTAGCATTAGCAGATTTAGCAGGGTGGTGCGAAGATTGCTGTTTAGCAATTATTACCTTATTGTCTTTGATTTGTTCGTACTTAAGGTCGTGTATTGATTGAATGAATTCGTGATTATTTAATAATATTTGGTGTGACACGCGCTTAGCGCGCGTCATTTTGTGCCAAAGTTCAGTACGTTTTGGCAAGTGATAGTGAGAGTTTAGTTTACGTATTCGTTAATTTCGTTATACAGTAATTAAATTCTTTCGTCTTGTGCTTATTATTGTACTTAAATAGATAATAGTGTGAACTTAATGTCTACCTATAAATAATAGCAGGTAATAGTAGAAGTATTATCAAAATTCGCATACTTCATTAATATCAATTATCGTCATATTAGCAATTAGCATGACTCAAGAATTCACATGCTAATGAAATTATTGCGAAATCGCAATAATTGACATTACTAACAGAGAGAGCCACCCCGTGCTGCCCGGTGAGCAATCACCGCAGCGGTCGCGGAGGCCCACGCCTATTTACGATGCCGAAACCCCGGCACGCGCGGCTCGCTGGGCCGCGATGCCGGGTCTCCGGAGGACCGTCCAGTGCTGGATCGGGCGTCGTCTCTGCCTAACATAGGCGATGCGGCGTCCGGTGCACCACTGGCCGGACCCACCAAGAAGACCAAGAAGAAGACGAAGACGCGACCGGAAGAGGAACCGGGGGGGGGGACCCCTGCCGCGGTGCCCGCCGGCCCGCCGACGACATCGGCGCCTGCGCGCGTTGCGCCAACGCCGTCGTCGAGCCGGCCGCTTGCAGTAGCCGTCCGTCCCGCCGCGTTCCGTCCGGTGCCGATCCGGGCCCCGGGGCCGGTCGCGAACCCCAGCCGCGCACCGCAAGCGCGCGCACCGTCGACGTCGACTCGTGCTACCGCGAACGCGCTTCCATCCGCGCCCGCGCCTCCAACCGCGCCCGCTGCGCGTTCTTCCGCGCCCGCCGCGCGTACTACCGCGCCCGCCGCGCGTATTACCGCGCCCGCCGCGCGTACTACCGCGCCCGCCGCGCGTATTACCGCGCCCGCCGCGCCCGCCGCGCCCGCCGCGCCCGCCGCGCGTACTACCGCGCCCGCCGCGCGTACTACCGCGCCCGCCGCGCGTACTACCGCGCCCGCCGCGCGTACTACCGCGCCCCGCGCCGCCTACCCCGCGCTCCCGCCGCCGCGTACCCCCGTGTCGTCCACACGGGCCCGCGCGCCCCCAACACGCGCCGCTGCTCCGCCGCCGCGGTTCGTCTCGCCGCCCGCGCCCTCTACCGGCGCGATCAGGAAAATGGCACAAGCTGTGGCCACTCCGCGCACCGCCGCTCCCGGCCCCCGCCTCTCGCTGGCGGGACTGGTGATGGCTGAGCAGGAGCGGCCAGCGAGTGCCAATCAGCGCTTCGGGCCGGCACCTACCCCGACGCAGGCGCCCGCTTCGCCGGCGCCACCCCGACTGTCCGCCTGCGACTCGCCCGCGATGCTGTCGGCATGCTCCTCCCGTGCTGGGTCGAGCATGTCGCTGGCGTCCGTGGGCACGGCCGCGTCCGGTCGTGGAGACATGTCTCCGGACATGACATCGCGACCCGGATCGCGGCCCACCGCGGGCGGCACAACCGCCGCCGCCGCGCTTGTGTCGCCGGCGTCACTCACACCATCGCTGGGGTTTAACTTCGAGTTTGAGCTCGAGGCCAGACCCCAGCGGTGGAGAGGAAGCGCCGGCGAGGCCGCGTTGGAGGAGGCGAATCGGTACTGCCTCGACCCGCCGCGTCCACAGCGCGAAAGCGCGACGCGGGGTCGGGGTGCGCCGATGTCGCCTACCATTTCCGACGCGGCCCGCCGCACACCACCGCGGTCGCCGACACCTCCGGCGTCCGCACTGACACCCACAGGGCCACGATTGGCCGTTGTGCCGTTGTGAGTTTCCTTCGTGAACACGGGGCACTTGATGAAGCTCGCGGGGTGCGGGCCACCGCAGTTGACGTATGTGGCCGGCTCCTCCCGCGGGCGCGGGCAGTCTCGTGCCGCGTGCCCACCCCCGCATCGCACACAAGCGAGCGGTCGGTGGCACAGGTGCGAGCTGTGTCGGAAGCGCTGGCACCGGTGACACTGCGCGGGCCCACGCTTTCCACGCCAAGCCTCGATCTTGAAACCCCGCATGTACATGACCACGGTGGTGTCGTAAACAATTCTCGGAGCTTTCCAATGATGTTAATATTTTATCAACTTTACTTATAGATAAAAATTATAAGCTTACTAAATTTCTAAATTATCTTATTAAGTTTTAAAACAGTTCCACCATGAAAGATTTGTTTAATATTACTCATGTAAGAAATTACTAAGCCAAGACTGTACTAATATTATTCGATGGATACGAATATCTTATCAGATCTTACATAGACATTATAAATAAACACTAGCTATATTGCTAAACTATCTCATTAAGTTTTAAAGTAGTCTCACTATATAAGTTTTGTTTATGAATAACTGTGATAATAGATATTCAGCCAAAACTGTATGACGCTTTGTGATTGGTCGAAAGTGGCGGGAAATGTTGAGATTTGTGAAGGCTATAAAACGGCATGTAACGTGGAAATGGGAATAATTTTCATCCACGGACCTAGAGTGTCAAACTGACCGATGGTACTAAGGGTCGTATCACTATTCTCCGCCATTTTGTAAGCTGCTCGAAATTTCCCGCCACTGCAATTTAAGATACCTCCTCGCCCAGAAAATTGAGACTTGTAAAGTTGTGAGGCGGAAGCTCTACACAAATTATATAAAGATGAATATTTACTTTTTCTAAAACCATATTTCTTAGCCATTCTATGTAACTTCTGTGTAAAGGGTAACGTGGGTGGGTATCATACCCTTGCCACTAAGGACTGATTTAATAATTATTGTATTTAAAGAGTGTTTAAAATGTGTAGGTATTTATTTGTGGAAATAGAATACCTAACTTATAAGGTTCTGTCTTATTTAGATGTGTTCAAATATGTAACTTGTGTGATTTTGTTACTAAATATATGAAAGGTAAAATTATAACAGGTTTTTATTGATTATACCCTAATAGGTGTTAGGTTCCAATGAGTTAGTTAAAAGTAGGTTTAATTCCTATTTTAAATATTGCATAGGTACTGAGACTAAAAGATTCCATTCGTTGTAGGTTCCATTTTCTTTTACGTGCGTTGCTGCGCGATGCCGGTACACCAGGCACCGCAGGCTCCGTATTCGACCTCCGGATACGGAAGCCATTCAGGCGGAGCTGTACGAGGGGTACAGAGCGGCGAAGACAGCCCTCCAAGCGGAGATCCTGCGGGCCAGGGCACTGGCCCGCGAGGAGTCGCTAGAGACTCTGAACAGAGATCCTTGGGGACGCCCATACAAGATGGTGCAGGAGAAACTCCACCCATGGGCCCGCTGACGCAGTCTCCGGCCACAGCTTGTGGGGGACGTGGTGAGCGCTCTGTTCCCTTCGAGAGGGGAACATGCCTCCCCATCCATGGCTCCGCCTACTGCGGTGCCCGATGCGGACCACACCGCCGACGACGACGACGATGCTCCGGAGGTGACCGAGGTAGAGATGAGGGTGGCGGTACGTAGGCTGAATGCCAGAAATACCGCCCCAGGACCCGACGGCTTACCTGGGATAGCCTGGGTCCTGTCCTCAGAGGCTCTCGGGCCTCGACTAAGGGGGCTCCTAAGCGCATGTATGGAGAGGGGCCAGTTCCCACTTCGTTGGAAGACGGGGAAACTGGTCCTCATCAAGAAGCCGGGGTGCCCTGCGGACTCTCCGTCCGCTTACCGACCCATCGTGCTGCTCGACGAGGTGGGCAAGCTCTTTGAAAGAGTAATTGCAGACCGCCTTGTCGGGCGGCTGGTGCGGGTGGGGCCAGATTTGGCGGAGAGCCAGTTTGGTTTCCGCAGGGGGCGCTCCACGGTGGGTGCCATCATGCGCGTGCGAGCCCTCACGACGGGGGATGCGGTGGCTCGGGGTGGGGTCGTCTTGGCGGTGTCTCTAGACATCGCCAACGCCTTCAATACCCTGCCCTGGAGTTGCATCAGGGAGGCACTCTGGTATCACCGGATGCCGACCTACCTCTGTCGTGTGGTCGAGGCCTATTTGACGGACAGGGCCATCATCTACCCCGGTCACCAGGGAGAGTGGAACCGGCGAGAGATGTCGTGTGGTGTCCCACATGGATCGGTCCTGGGGCCGCATCTGTGGGACATCGGATACGACTGGGTGCTGCGCGCCGACCTCCCCAGTGGCGTCAGCGTCGTTTTTTACGCTGACGACACGTTGGTCCTGGCGCTGGGGAGGTCGCACCAGGTGGCGGCCGAACTAGCGACACACGGGGTTGCGACAATCGTGGCCAGAATCCGGCAGTTGGGAGTCGAGGTGGCCTTGCACAAGTCCGAGGCCATGTGTTTTCATGGTCCTCGGAACGCGCCACCGTCGGGTTCCCAAATAACGGTAGGAGGGGCTCACATCGGCGTCGAGTCGACGATGAAGTACCTGGGACTCGTCCTCGACAGTCGGTGGAACTTCGTGGAGCATTTCCGACGTTTGGCTCCCAGACTGGACCGGGCCGGGGCTGCTTTGAAGCGGCTCCTGCCCAATCTAGGGGGTCCTAATGCCTCCTGCCGGAGGCTATACGCGGGGATCGTGCGGTACATGGCCCTGTACGGGGCACCGGTGTGGGCGCTTTCGTTGAGGCGGCGGCCTGCCCGCTGGTTGAACGCGTCCCAGAGGGTCATGGCCACCCGGCTGGTCCGGGGATACCGCACGGTCTCCGGTGAGGCGGCGAGCCTCCTTGCCGGATTGCCGCCATCTGATCTGGAGGCGAAAGTCCTCGCGCATATTTGGGAGTGGCGCGAGGAGGCGAAACGCCGGGGCTTGACTCCGATGCCGCAAGAAATCGCGGCACAGCGGACAGAGCTCCGATGGGATCTCATGGCGTCATGGAGAGTGCGATTGTCGCAACCCAGTGCTGGGCTCGCCACTATTGCGGCGATAAGTCCCCTCTTTGAGGAGTGGCTGGAGAGGCGCCACGGCGTCTTCACCTTCCGCCTGACGCAGGTCCTCACCGGACACGGCTGTTTCGGGAGGTACCTGTTTCGGATAAGGCGGGAGGAAACGCCCGGGTGTCATCACTGCGTGGATCGCCCGGAGGACACGGTGGAGCATACGTTGGAGGTATGCCCGGCTTGGACAGAGCACCGCCGTGTCCTCGTGGAGGCGATCGGTGGCGGGGATCTCTCGCGTCCGGCCCTGGTCCAGGCCATGGTACGGAGCGAGAGGGCATGGGAGGCCGTCACCTCCTTTTGCGAAGCAGTAATGGTCGCGAAGGAGGAGGCGGAGCGCGTGAGGGAGAGGCAAATTTCGCGCCCTCACGCCCCTAGCCGCCGCAGGAGGAGACGCCCTGGGCGTCGGGAATCAATTGCTGATTCCCGGCCACCGTAGGCGCGGGCTTGCGGACGGTGAGCAATGGGAAGCTCGCCGTCCGGTAAGGACCAAGCCCGGGTCGACGGCGTGTTGTGTTCCACGCGCGCCTCAAAGAGATGTCAGCGAATGAAGGGGTCCGATGAGACCATTGCCTGCCGGGGTTGCGGGAAAGTCCGAAAGGAGGAGAAGGAACACGTGTGGGTTTTAGTCAGTATAAGTCTGACACGCCCTCCCGCTCCACCCAGAGCGGGAGACGTCATTTGATGATTTCCCACCCAAAAAAAAAAAATAATAATAATGGGTCGGGCAGACAAGACTACGTGGAGTCGGATTTGCAGCGATACGTTTCTGAAGTAGTCTGTGCGTTTCTGTCACTAACTTTAGTAGCACAACATATTGACTTTCTAGAAAATATTTTAATATAAAGACCTAAATAATACCTGCACGATTGACCTATGCTTGTACACTGGACACTGATTTTAATGGATAAAATAGGTCGACACTGTTCCAAAAACGAATTGGGGCACCCCGAATTTACGTAGTCTTTTGGCTGTTACCCCTAGAGTGTATATAAAAATCCGGAGGCGCGAAGGGAGGGCAACCCCCGCCCGCTGTAACAGCAAGCCGAAGCTGCGGAGGTGAACATGGGTGATTATGCTTTGTTACGCAAGGGCGAAGGGGTTGCACTTCCCGTAGCGCCAGAGACGGTGCAGAAGCAACCTTTTTCCACTCATACATTTGTTCGATATTTTAACTTGTACGTATTTTTATGGTGAATTAATGAATGTATTAAATGTTGAAAATTAACCCATTTTTACACGTAGGTATATTAATTTTCGATGTTCAAATAATAATGTACCCATCGATATTTAGGACATTCGATAATCTGTATTTCGATATTTGGATCTTTCGATGTAACTTTTGTAGATATTTAGATTTTAGATATATTGGACGTAGGATATTTAACCATTCGATAATATAAACTTGCGTTATTTTAATTTTCGGTTTTATGGTCGTTAGATATTTCCATTTTCTATGTTTTGAACATCGATATTTTAATAGTAGGTATTTTAATCTTCGATATTCAATTATGTACCCGAGCATATTTCGACCATATTATGTTGATATTCGGATTAAGACAGTATTTATCTAGGCTTGTACATCTTTCTTTTTTCTACAAACTTACCTAAAATGAAGTTTATGCGAATTTAATTTCGCAAATTTTTACTGCGTAAATGGCATGTTTTCATATTGTTTTTTCTGTATTATAAATAACAATATTTGTAATATTGTTTCAGCAGAAGCATAGCTCATATTATCAAGCTACAAATTATAAAAAAAAATTGGTAAATCATTTAGTTTTCATTCATAATTTTTGATATTACGGAACACATCCAAATTTGTCATAAATTTTCTATCTATATCTAATAGTGCTATCGCATCAAGCAATAATTGTCAATGTGTGCGTGGTCGTACTGCTTTTTGTGGGTGTATTATCACTCCGTCATTAGCGCAACGTGCTTGGTAGGAATTCATTCGGGGCATTTTGTGTCAGTATAGACGATTAGGTAAGTACTTTACTATGCTGTACGTTTTCTAAATTGTATTGTAATATTTCTGACACTAATGACCAATTTTATTTTTATTGGAACGAGAGTAAACTGGTAGAAATCGTCCCCCTCGTGCCCCTCCATGCGACATTCTCTATGAGAAAGTGTGAATTTGGTCAAAATGTAAATCCAAGATGGCGGCTGCGAAAATTAAAAAAAAATTCTCGTTGGTACCTATCGTTTTTTTGGTAAAATAATTTACGTAACTTGTTAACATACTTTTTGTATATAAAGATATTTTGTTAATTTTGGTCCATACATGAAAGGTCTAAATTCATAACTAATTTGTAGGTTTAGTTTATAAAAATCAATCCTCGCAATAAAAAGATATAGCCACTTTAATGTAAGGAAATTTTACTTAGCTAAATATGTAGGTGTCTAGGTATAAGTGTTTGTTCTAAAAGTTTGAATTATTTATTAAGGCGAGGTTTTCCGTGTCTGTAGGCCTTTGAAACGCTACCTCCGCCTCCCCCAAATGCAGAGTGACGTATCTATTTACGATGCACTGCCGACCATTTCACGGAAAATCCATGCCACAGCATGAAATATTTGCAGTTGATCAACTGAACTAGTTTTTCTTAGATTCGATTTTTTCAATAAGTTTACATTTTATGGGACCTACGGTGTCGATTACTTAAAATGTCCTGTGTACCTAATGGGCGTTTTCAGTCCGTTTCGTCGCTGTCTGCGACGATATAGGTTACGATAACAAGACAAGGCACTAAACGTATCCGATCATCTGATCGCCAATATCGTGTCGATGTCGGGTCGGTGTCGTTATCGGCTAATGTATTGTGTGTGTGCGTGTGTGTTTGTTTTGTGACAATCAATTCATTTTATTTATAAAATAAACAACATTTTTTCCTTTTCATATACCTACTGTTATGGGAGAGATCGTAGAACGTACAACGAAAAACATGAAGTTTAGGCCTCTTCTGTCATCTATGGTTTTAATAAAAATCAATAAACAAAATCTCATTAACAGTCACCTAACCATAGCCACCCTTGTACAAACTGCTGATTTTTTTAGTGATAGCTGGGGTAGTCATGAATAATCTGTAAGAAGCAGTTCGTGTATCAGTGTTGTGCCATTAGGTAGTATATGAAGGAACGCAGACGTTTAATAAGTCACTTAAAACGAAAAACTTCGCAAGCAATGGGAAATTGCTACTGACGAGTGTTACTTGCGCGTTTCGACCTCAGGAGGAGCTGCTTCTCACACGGATAACTCTGTTACTTGCTCGCTAGCCAGCCAGTCGCGTCACCAGTCCTAAATCTCTGTATATTTTGGTCGCCGAGACCAAAACTACAAACAGTGTACAGTGAAGATTTATAAAATGTGGCTGTTATTTTAGTATATTGTGATGTCTTATGACTTTCACGCGAATGAAGTCACGGACAGAAACTAGTTTCAGATAAACATGACTTTGCGGTAGTAAGGTGAAAGTTTAAAATTATAATAGTGCTACTGGGTATCTCAACGGTCACGCAAAATGTAATTTTGATAGAAAATATCAAACTCATAATTTCGTTCGTTATAAAAAGAACTATTGTGCAAAATTGCATGCTTCTAGACCCAGTGGTTTAGGTTGTGCATTGTCTGTCAGTGAATTTAAGAATTTTATCAAGTGAATTTAAGAAAAAAAATGGCGAATTTCCATACAAACTTTCATCTTTATTTCGTCGGGATTTTTGTTAAGTTGGATGGGCTAAAATTGTCTTACTGTTTCGCTTATACTGTGACCATATTTTTTTGTTTTGGATATTTCCCACCGCTCATGAAGATTCGTAAATATTGACGGCTATATACGAAGTAACAATTGCCATAATTTATTGTCAAGTGACGTACCTAATTTCGATGTCCTAAAATAATAGATTCGATAAATTATAGCTGTAGCAAGCTATAATTTATCGAACCTATTATTTTCGAAACAGTAAGACAATTTTTTCCCTTCGACTTCTTTCCCTTACTGCTTTGACCACCTTTTTCGTACGAACACTACGTGGACGGCCAGATCTTTTTTCTGTCACAAACAGAGGAGGTCTCATTGTACCTATTAATAGCCCGGTACACAAACATTTGACTAATACCAAGCGTATGGACAGTTTTATCGAATCTATTATTTTAGGACATCGAAATTTTAGAACGACATTTTATCGTTTATGTGTAGTATAAAATATCGTAAACAGTGACTTTTTGTATTCAAAACTGAAAGTTGTTCATACTGAGCCAATACGATAAAATCACGGATTCAAGAAAAAAATTGTGTTGCTGGCTCCGCTATTCGAAAAATATTGTTATATTTTATTTGTCTTACGTTTAATATCAGTTTCTCAATTGATTAAGAGTGTTATTTTTTATCTGTGTCAGTTTCATATCAGTTGATCAATTGATTTAAAGTGTTGGTAAAATGAGTGATTCTGGAAGTTACGCATTTTAATAAATAAAATAGAAATGGCGCCGTTGCAAATTAAACATTATTTAGTAATAATAACAAGTGCTAGTATATTTGTTGAGAAAATACAACGACAAAATAAGAAAAGTAACACTGTGCTTTATTTAATCTCCTTACTTCTTGATTGATTACAATATAATTACGATTTTTAACGTGTTCCATACATTTGTTCATGTTAGTATAGCACTTTTGTTTGAAACACCATTTCTTTTTAAATTTTCTTTGTTCTTGCGAGAGTGATAGTTGTTTGAAATATTCCATATGCAACCGACAACGGGACAAATTGTATATGATGTGTTTATTAATGTAGGATTTGATATTAGCAAGGACAATTCGATAGAGAGTGAATATAGTAACATTGATGAATCTGATTAAAAAATCAAAAAAAGAGTTCTTCATAAACGACGACAAAAAATTATATATCGATAATAATTTGTAATGTGTCTAGCACTATTGTAAGATGACAGTTAAACGTCATCATATCGCATAGAAATAATCTCACTTTCGAAAACAATGTTATGAATTAAAACTATAATAAAATAACGAAATATTTTTTCTGAGCTGTCGCAATTTCATATATAATGTGTTCTTCTTTTATTAGATTTTTTGTAACAACTGCAGAGAGAGCGTATTTTTAAAAATTTTGACACAGGCCCACCTCCGATGACGTCCCGCAGGACTCTGAGCGCGAGCCGATTTAACCCGATTTACTATATTTGGGTTTATTTTAAAAAAAATCTATTAAACTTAAAAATCCAATCTTTAAATAACCTCTAAAATACGATTACCTCATCATATAAGTATGCAATTTTCATATTGTTTTGTGCTGTAATTAGGAAATGAAACGAAAAATGGTTTTGAAATCGACCCTGTTTCAGATTTTTTTTCGATCGAGCAAATTACAATTTATCGTGTTTTTAACCTTTAGCGTCCCTCAAACAAGGATGTATCTATGACATATCTTTTTTTCAGGACCCAAATACACTAGTTTGACCATTTAAAATTGATTTTAAAACAGGCAAATTCGTAAAACCTCCCCTTAAGTAAATGACTTGTATTCGTGTTTTATATAGAGATTAGTTACATAAGGATAATATACACGCTGAAATTTTAATGGTTGTTTTGCCGCAGCAAAATGATTTTGTCTTGGTAGTACAATAGATTTATAAAAGAATTTAAAAAATATGTTAAGTATTGGCGAATTTAGAATTGTGTAAAACAAAACTCGAAACCAACCTAGAAACAATAGTAGTCATACCTACAGCGCGAACGACCGGCTGCGCGAGACTGGAGCGAGCGACGCGCGGTCGTTGCCTCGCGCTACAGCTGATACCTATTCCTGAGTTGAACGAAACACAATCCAAAACCTACAAGTAACCTAAGTACCTAAAAGTAATTCCAATTTTTCCTTCATACTTTTACGGGCTTAGGACCGTCACAAATACTTTTTAGCCACAACTTACTGAATACGAAACTGAAAAATAAGGTTATTATTTTACAAAAATAATAATTCTGAATTAGATACTTAATGTTGTATTTAAGGCGTATTTAAAAAATTGGAATCAACTTATTTACAATGATTTTAATTAACTTACCTACTTAAATGTTCGCTATTTACAAAGGTGGGGACTTACACTTCCCGGTAACGGAGTAATTGTTCGAAGTGCAAGCCACTACGTTCGATACACAATCGAGCACGTTTTAACTGATTGTCTTTCAATTTTAATAAAGTGTCTCTGTCACGTCTTACGGTATTAAAAGCGTCCACTATCGCAGTTATTAACGCGTCGCGAGTTGCGTGTTCTTCACGATACACGAGGCGCTTGAGCTCAGACCACAAGTAAAAGTCCAACGGAGTCAGGTCCGGGCTTCTAGCTGGCCAAGGCACTGGCCCGCCGCGTCCGATCCAGCGCTGGGGAAACACCGAGTCCAGGTGCTCTCGCACGGCACGCTGATAATGAGCCGGGCACCCGTCATGCTGGTAGTGGATGTTGTCCTCGGACACCGTTAGCGAAACGTCTTCTAGTAAGTCCGGGATAACGTTACGTAGCATTTCCAGGTAAGTTGCACCTGTCAAGTGTCCTGTCACAAAATGCGGTCCGATAACTTGGCCATTAATAATGCCGGCCCACACGTTAACACTAAAACGCACTTGATGAGCACACTCGCGAATAACATGTGGGTTATTAAAAGCCCAAAAATGTTCGTTGCGCTGGTTGAACAGTCCAACTCGCGTAAACGTAGCCTCATCCGTCCACAAAATGTTCAGATTCTGATTGTTTATCAACCACTGACAAAATGCAATTCTGGCCGGCGCGTCATTTTCGTGAAGTGCATGAACTTTCCGAAAATGATAGGGATGAAGTCCTTCGCAGTTTAATAATTTCCAGACGTAGTACTGGCTGACGTCAAACCTAGCCGCAGCCATACGCGTATTTCGACGAGGATCCCGTTCGAAGTAATCGATGATCTCCTCGTCGAGCTCTGGCGAATGAACGGCCGATCGACCTCTCCCCTGTGCATGCGCTGGTGTCTGAAACTGCCCGTGATCGAGTAGCCGCTGTGTCGCCGCTACGATCGTCCGGGCTTGTGGGACTTGGGGGTTCAGAACCCCGCGAAGACGAAGCGACTCCATGTGTTGCGGCTCCGCGTAAAGTCGCCGGGCAGCGTGGGAGTTATAACTAGCCCTAGCGTACAGTTGTACCATAGCGAGGTACTCCAAATTGGAATAATTGTAGTGTCGATCCATTTTTGCACGAAAATCACTTATCACGATATCGCACGTACAACGGTACGACGGTCGCGGAACAACTGACTGAGACGGCAGCGGGGAGCGGGCGGTGCGGCGGTGATGAGTGGGGAGGCGCTCGTCGTGTGCAGACTAGATTATGCCGTTTATTGCTTTGATTACTACGCGTTACAGCTTATTTTGCTCTGAACATTTGCGAATCGGTATTCGCTTTGTCGGCACCGCCAAAGAAATAAATAATACTACAAACAGCGCGCAGAGCAGAGACGAGACTCGGCGGCGTGCGAACTAGTTTATGCCGTATCACTACGCATGACAGCTTATTGTGGTCTGAACATTTACGAACTGCACTTCGCTTTGTCGGAATCGCGCAGAGCCACGCATGCGGTTCGAGAAGTACCTACGTTATGTTTAGTGGTTACTATTGTTTCTCACGCTTTCGAGTTTATGCATATTTTTTTTAATTATTTGAAAAAAATAACTTTTGTTTTTCTTTAGTTTAACTCTATGATTCGATAGTACTACTAAGGGCAAATCGTTCTGCCGCGGGAAAACAACCATTAAAATTTCAGCCTGTATATTGTACGTAATGGATATCTATGTACGTAAGGATATAATGTATGTAAGGATTTCTAATATGATATGAATAAATGCACAATTCCAAGAATTCGGCTTGCACCACAAAAAAATCGTATTTGATTTACTATAAAAGGCGTGCCATTTTGTGGGCAAACGCGTTAACGTCCGGTAAGCAGTGACCGACCTTATAGGGTTCACATGCGAGATGGCCTAGTAAAAAAAAGTGGGCAAATGCATTCGCAGCCCAGCCATCAAAGAAGAAACTCACTAAGAATAGCCGAAGTCTGAAAGTAAATTAGTGTTAAATTAGTGTGATTTCGCTGCCTCGAGATAGTCTATCATCGTGGTCACTGTGGGTTGTGATACCCAACCTAGGTATGTATTCCCGTACGTGGTGGTGTGTGTAGCCAGCGGAGCCACCCAGGCTCAGGTAGCAGGGAGTGCACATCAAACATCAGTGGGAGATCGTCCTAGGGCGACTGCGGTACTGTAGGTACCTGTGCCGCTCGCAACAGGAATATTTTACTCAATACGTACTTTGCATTACACTTTTATTATTTGACTTGTAATCATTAGTAATAACAATATTTGAATTTTAGTAAAAAGGAATAGGTACCTACTTACCTACTGCAATAAGACAGAAAAAGTCTTAGTTTTTAGGTTTCTGTACCCAATGGGTAAAAACGGAACCCTATTACTAAGACTTCGCTGTCCGTCCGTCCGTGTGTCACCAGGCTGTATCTCATGAACTGTGATAGTTAGACAGTTGAAATTTTCACAGATGATAAAGGTATTTCTGTTGCCGCTATAACAACAAATAGTAAAAACAGAATAAAATAAAAATTTAGCCCAGCTCCCATACAACAGACATGATTTTTTTGCCGTTTTTATAGATAATGGTAAGGAACCCTTCGTGCGCGAGTCCGACTCGCACTTGGCGGGTTTTATTATTTTGAGACCACCCTAATAAATAAACATAAACAGGCTTAGCCCACGTTCGCAAGGAAGTAAAAATATCGCGGCGGGATTTTATCGCACACTGGAATTTCAACTCTCGGTGTTGAGCCGAGGGTTGAGAATCCAACGCGCTGGGATGCACTCTCATCCCATCGCGTTGAAAAAACACTCAAATTTTCAACTCTTGGCGCCAAGCAGAGCGTTGATCCACGACGACGCGCCCCACTCCGTCACGGTAATATTATCTATACAGTATTCCAACTTCATACAAACTGACGAAACGCGAGCTATGCCTTCGCGCCTCGATCTCGGCATGCGCTCGACATGCAGACAGTCGCGACTGTGCCGCAGTGACGAACGGACGGTGTGTTGTTTTTTTAACAATAACCGCGCGATTTTTTCACTTATTTGTAATAGGTACAGACGCCAGCACGTCAACCTACCCGAAACTGTCAAATTTTCGCAATCAACTTTGAACCTTATGTTTTAGTTATAAAGTTGAAAATCTTTTAAAGAAATTTGTAGTAGGTTGATGTGCTGGCGTCTGTACTTCGAATTGACATAGAACCTTCATGGTTTGAGATTTTTGAGTGAAACTTTTTTCACATGATGAAGTTCTTCTTTTAAAAAATGTGCAACTTTCGATTATCGACTTTTAGTTGTTTTTTTTATTCAGATCAGACGAGAAAGATGGATACTTCGAAAATTCGAGTTATTATTGAATACGAATTCCGACGCGGAACTAACGTGGCAGAAACAGCTCGCAATATCAATGTTGAGTTTGGAGAGGGGACTGCTAATGAACGCACCGTGCGATTTTGGTTTAAACGCTTTCGTGATGGAAACTTTTAATTAAAGAACGAACCACGAGGAAGACCGCCCACACAGGTGAAAAACAATGAATTGAAAGAGATGGTGGAAGCCGATCCAAGCCAAACTACCCAGGAATTAGCGGCATGGTTTAACTAACGTTACCTTACCAACACTATTGACTCATTTGCGTCAAATCAATAAAATAAAAAAATATGAGAAATGGGTGCCTCACGATTTGACTGATCTGCAGAAAGAATGCGTGTTGAAACTTGTGTTGCCTTGTTGAATCGATACAGAAATGAAGGAATATTGGATCGAATTGTGACATGTGATGAAAAGTGGATTCTTTACGATAACCATAAGCGAAAAATGCAATGGCTGACCCCAGGTCGAACGCCGCAACAGTGTCCTAAAGCAAAGCATACCAAAAAAAAGGTAATGGTAACTGTTTGGTGGTCTCAGCATGGTGTTATTCACATGGCAGATCAGCAGATATCTACTGTGCCGAACTCCGAACAATGATCAAAAAACTAAACTAGCAGTGAAATAGTCCCGACTGATGAATCGATCATCACCATTATTGCTCCATAATAACGCGAGACCTCATTATAGCACGAGAAACCGTTTTAACTCTACAGGAACTGCAATAAGAAACCATTCGTCACCCTCCATATTCGCCAGACCTTGCTCCAACGAAATACCATTTTTTTTCGTAATTTGGACAATTTTCTACGTGATAAAAAGTTTTCTTCTCAGGAGGCAGTACAAAATGCTTTCACACAGTTTGTCGAATCTAGATGAGAGAGTTCTATCGCAAAGGCATAATTAATGACCTTTCTATTAGATGGCAGCAATGTATAGATAATATAGGTAATATTCATATTGTCCATTATTATCTATACATACATATACATAAAAAGGCATAATTAATGACCTTCCTATTAGATGGCAGCAAAGTATAGATAATATTCATATTGTCCATTATTATCTATACCTACATACATATACCTACATTGCTGCCATCTAATAGGAAGGTCATTAATTATGCCTTTGGTATAATAGGAAGGTCATTAATTAGGCTTAGGACTGGCTGAATACTGAATAGAGTTAATTATAAAGTGGTATTCACTATTCGGGCGTATTTAGAAGATCAACTGATTTTATGTAAGTACATTATTTTTAAGTTCAATTATTAGGCTATGTATTTACAAATATTTACATTCATTAAATATATACAAAACCAGTCATAAGACTCGCAAGCATTAGAAAAAGCTCAGTACCTTCGTAATTATACACCGGTTGAACTCTGACCTTGAGCGCAATTAGGCACACTGAACATCAAAAATTCAAAAATCAAAACCAGGTGAAAACTTAACGAACATGATTGTACAAACTGGTTTGTTTCGCATTGTTCGACCAGTCATCACGTTTCTCTTTCGCACATGCGAAACTACCATGCATCCTTTTCTTCACGTAACACAACAATATTTTTTTTCGACTAGTACAAATATGAACTCCCTCGAGCTAACAAATTTGAACTTTAAACATGCTCACACTTAAAGTTCAAATTTGTTTGCTCGATTATTTTATTTCAACGGACGAATACGAATGTATCGACTTCGTTCTCGCGTCGTCGGTCGTCGCGTTCCGAGTTTCAGTAGCGTAAAAGCCGTCAACGGATTCGACTAGTCCATCGATTCTTATCGGTGAACCGTCGATTTGTTCACAGTACGTCGACGGTCGAATTAACTACCTAGTCTTGCCATAAATATTTTTTTTTTATTACAAATAATATTTATTACATTTACAGTGTGTTCGTTTAATACATAAATATAAAACAATTTAAAATATAAAAAGCTTATTCGAAGTGGTCTCCATTGGCTGCAATACAGTCCTTTAAACGTTGAGGCCAGTTATCAATAGAAGCACGCACTCTTTCCATGGGAAAATTTTTCACTGCCAATCGTATGGATTGTTTTAGGGACTCCAAATTAGCATGGCGTTTAAGGCAAGCCGTACTCTCTAAAACTCCGAAATGAAGTCCGAAACGTTCACTTCCAACCAAGACTGCGTGGACCGAGCTTTATGGCCCGGGCGGCGCCGAGCCTTGTTGGAAGGACCATACTTGGTTATTGAATATGGTTTTGTTAAGGGGCTTTACTACTTTCTCAAGAATGGTATCTTGATACACTTGTGCTGATGTTTTGATACCTTTTTCACAATAATATGGCTCTGTCACTCCTTCATAGCTAACACCCCACCAAACCATCACTGAAGTCGGATAATGCCCATGTTGCACTCTGTCGACTAATTGGGAACCTTCCTTAAAGCTTTGAGCATAAATACAGTCATTTTGTTTGTTAAAATGTTGCTCAATTGTAAAGATTTTCTCATCCGTAAACAAAAAAAAACTGTGACCTCCCTTTGCGAACCGCTTCAGTAGTTGTTTCGATTTTACCATCCTATTCTTTTTCAAATTATCAGTAAAAAATGACCAGTGCGTCTCTTATAATCGGCTGCAAGTCCTAAGTCATCTTTTAAAATACGCGGCATGGTTCTGGGTGCTATCTTCATCTTCCGAGATAAAATCTTTTGCTTTCGGACAGGATTTCTTCGAATTCTTTCCCTTACTGCTTTGATCACCTTTTTCGTACGAACACTACGTGGACGGCCAGATCTTTTTCTGTCACAAACAGAGGAGGTCTCATTGTACCTATTAATAACCCGGTACATAAACATTTGACTAATACCAAGCGTATGGAGAGTTTTAAAAATTGCATTTGGCTCCATACCAACTTTGTGTAATGCAATCACAGCGATTTGGTTCTCTTTATCACCCCACTCCATTTTAATATCGCAAAATATTGTACAATGTATTGGCGCCAAAATTAGAAATCTTAATGAACAATGCAATCGTATAAAAATGACAGATTCCATATTCAAATGTAATAGTTATCTTTCTTATTTTTAATTGTTACAGTATGGCCAGACTAGTTCGTTCATTCAACCCCCATCGCTAGTTGCCGCCATCACATGACGCTGGCAGAATAGCACAGACTACATAGAGATACTACCAGAATAGTCGACACAGGCTCAATTGCCAAAGAAGAAAAAAAAAAAAAAACTAAACTAATCAATTCGTTTTTGAGGTTATTCGATTATTTATTACAAACAAAAATACAAATCTTTTCTCTTTTTATTATTAGTTTATAACGTCAACTAAACAGTTTAAACTTATGTAGCACTAGCAGATGGTGACATGGGACTACTAAACGGATTCACGTGAAATACCTGGCGGACTGTCTGGACTAAGAGAGAATAATAAACATTTATTAACTTTTTTAGATTATATTGTATTAATAATATAAAAGTGAAACTCGTTATTTGCACCCAAGGCAACAGTGTATTATTTTCTTTACCATAATTATGATTCGAAGTAACTAAGTGATACTTTTTGAGTTAAAAGATGGAAAAACTGCCAATGTGTCGGATATGTTTAGGGGAAAATATTCGCATGTATGTAGTGGTCAACAGGAACTTGCATAAACTATATGAGAAGCTGTCTGATATTCCAGTAAGTTAATATTTTTTCAAATAAATAATTATATTAACTATTAGGTTTTAAATGCCTCTCCTACACGAAGCCGACGACGACTCACCGACCAAAGCTTCGTAGTATTTACATGAACTTTCTGTCAGAGGGTCATGACATTGGTGAAGGAAAACAGTGTGAGGAAACCTGGACTTAAAATAAACATGTATATGAAGTAGCCAGTCTGCCTTGAGCAAGAGTGGTGGTCAATGCTCATGCTTTCTCTGTAAGACACGCACAGAAAGCATTACGGACCACCAACTGTTGGCTTGGACAGCATTACTCATCATCATCATCAGCAAAGCCTTTTCCCTTTTGTTGGGGTCTGTAATACAGTAACTCTTGGTAAGACTGTTTGTTAGACTTTTGGGCTTCGGATGACCCGTAACAACTGTCAAAGATCCACAAATGACAGCCGGGACTAACGGCTTAACATTCTTTTTGATGCATGGAGGTGTCTTGGTATGTAAATATCCCCACCACCATCCGTGAACCAACGGCGGAAAGTGTAGCTAAAACTGATTGACTGATCCGTGCAGCTGTTATGACTTAGCCACAAGTACCTCCCTTGGACAGCATTACATTACATATATATTTACATTAAAAGTATTGTTAGTGTAAGACAAGTTTTGTTGTAGTTTGTGACTGAAGACAGAAGACCAATTCTTGCTTGTTTCTTCTGCTGCGCTAAACTAAAGCAATGCTATCGATTACTGAGAAAATGTCTGGAAGCTGAAGAGCTGTTCACTCAGATGATGAATGAGGATTATGAGGTGAGGTATTCTTCAATGGATGTTTATTCTTTTAATTTCAGTGTAATGTGTAAGAGATACCTGTCAAGCTCACAAGCACCTATTGTGTCTGGATTTCAAAGCAACCATACTATAGCGTTGAATGGTGATATGTATGCTTGAGTGAAATTTAGGTGTTTACAACAATTATTATGTGTTAAATATTCCATATAATACTGCTACAAATTCTGTTTGGAACTTATCTGTGGCAGTTTGATAACGGTCCTCTCATGTTGGCATGAGCTATGCAACAAAAGCTTGTGCAGTGGGCGGTGAGGTTGGCGACTGTCCAGGTTACATTGGACCTACTTTAATGTCCTCACTTGTGGGGGCTCTTTTAAGTGACTTTTGTATTATGAAAAACCTTTGTGCCTAAGGCACTGTGATCACTGGCATATGTTCCTAATACTATAATATAATCATCTCTTTTCAGCCTAAGCTTTTGAACCAAGATGAGTTTTTCAGTGGCTTTATTCAATCTCCAATAGAGCATGTAAGTATTGATGATGAATGTCAAACAGAAAGCATTGCTATCAAAGAAGAATTACCAGCTGTTTGTGAGGGACTAGATGATATTATTGAGCCAAAGGAGGAACATGAAAGTGAAGGTATGTTTGAACAAAAATAATATTATCAATAAAAAAAATAAAAACTGAATTACTTCAGCGTTTGTAACAATAACCACTTATTGTGGTGAAATAAAATAAATATGAATAATTCAAACAAGTAATATTTAAAGTATTTGCGTTGCTGAATTTTGGGTGTGCGTTACTCCAGCGGAATGTTGTCACTTTTCAGGATTTCGGCTCGACAGATAATTAGTACCCCATCTCGTGTAAATGTGCCCGAAATTTAGAATTTGTGAGTCCAGCCGATCCAAAGATATTCACGAAAAACAGATTCCGCTGGAGTAACGTTACCCCAGCGGCATGTTTTTTAACCGGTGGTCGTAGCTGAGTACAAACTAGCTACTTAGATACATCATATTTGTGGCTAATTGTGCCCAAAAAATAAAATTTGTGCGTCTTGAGGTTTCAGAGTTATTCAAGATGCCGCTGGGGTAACGTTTAGCAAATTGCTGTACCTCAAACAGCATGACATACAGCTACGATTTTTTTTACTACGGTGGGTCTTAATTTGTGCGTATGCTGTGCAATTTTCTTTTTTCTATAGTCGACACCGTTGGAATATAAGAAATTGATTTTCAAAAACCTTAAAATCGATCCGGGCACATTTACACGACATGGGGTACTAATTATCTGTCGAGCCGAAATCCTGAAAAGCAACAACATTCCGCTGGAGTAAGGCACACGAATTTTGGGTTAAAAAAAAATCTATAGATAATTACTACATAGTTTTTCGTGACATCGACAAGCTAAGAAGACGAACAAGTAATACTCTTTACTTACAGAGCTAGAACCAGAAAACTTAGATGATAGCTATCTAGATGTAGCAGATATACCACCACCACATTCTGAATCAGATTTAGAAGATGATGTACCTTTAATGAAGTTGGAAGTGGAAGAAGATCAAGAAGTATTTACGAAGAAACGAAAAACCAGGGAGACAGCAAGTAAGTATCAGTAAGCAAACAAGTCTTTGGTGCATGTGATGGGAAGTGGTAAGCATTACCTAAAGAGCGTACCCGCTTTCATGTCAATGACTAGGACAATCGTAGTTAAGTCAATAAACTGTTAATTTCTGATAACAGTAACAAAACATGGCCAGCAAGACGAACAGTCACCACAAAGAGCATTCATTCACGAGCATAACGCTAAGATCAGCCTTTCCATTTTGCTGTTCGTGTCCCGACATTACCGCAAGCAGTGCAGGACGAGCTAGCTGCCAGTTGCTCAGACAAGAATAATTAATACAATCACGCACGCGGGACGCAGGCGGGTCTATTCCGCGTGCAGGAGCAAATCCGCATGACACTTAAATACTCCCAAACGTACTAGGACTGAGTCACCCAAACCACTTATAGCATACAATACAACATCACGTCTGTCACCCGCACGCTCAGGTGTAGAGTATGTACCTACCTTTTTTTTTTTTTTTGGGTGGGAAATCATCAAATGGCGTCTCCCGCTCTGGGTGGAGCGGGAGGGCGTGTCAGACTCTTACTGACTAAAACCCACCCGTGTTCCTTCTGTTGCCTGTGCAATGCCAGGGGGCCACGGTATCCCTTTCGGACTTTCCCGCAACCCCGGCAGGCAATGGTCTCATCGGACCCCTTCACTCGCTGACACTCTTTGAGGCGCGCGTGGAACACAACGCGCCGTCGACCCGGGCTTGGTCCTTACCGGACGGCGAGCTACCCATTGCTCACCGTTCGCACGCCCGCGCCTACGGTGGCCGGGAATCAGCGATTGATTCCCGACGCCCAGGGCGTCTCCTCCTGCGGCGGCTAGGGGCGTGAGGGCGCGAAATTTGCCTCTTCCTCACGCGCTCCGCCTCCTCCTTCGCGAGCATTACTGCTTCGCAGAAGGAAGTGACGGCCTCCCATGCCCTCTCGCTCCGTACCATGGCCTGGACCAGGGCCGGACGCGAGAGATCCCCACCACCGATCGCCTCCACGAGGACACGGCGGTGCTCTGCCCAAGCCGGGCATACCTCCACCGTATGCTCCACCGTGTCCTCCGGGCGATCCACGCAGTGATGACACCCGGGCGTTTCCTCCCGCCTTATCCGAAACATGTACCTCCCGAAACAGCCGTGTCCGGTGAGGACCTGCGTCAGGCGGAAGGTGAGGACGCCGTGGCGCCTCTCCAGCCACTCCTCAAAGAGGGGACTTATCGCCGCAATAGTGGCGTGCCCAGCACTGGGTTGCGTCAATCGCACTCTCCATGACGCCATGAGATCATTGCCTTGAATTTGTTGTCGTCCATCCGACCTATGTGGCCAACCCAACGTAATAACCCAGTAAAATTCGCCATTGAAAAAAAAAGATTGGATTTTATTTTTCCTGATTTCCACATAAATATGCTCACAGTATGATACCTAACAACACCCTCACGGATCGGACAGGTTTTTTTTCACATGTTGTAAAACTCAAAGTCACAAATGATAATCTAGGACAATCGTAGTTAAGTCAATAAACTGCTAATTTCTTTTATCAGTAACAAAAAATGGCCAGTAAGACGAACAGTCACCACAAAGAGCATTCATTCACGAGCATAACGCTAAGATCAGCCTTTCCATTTTGCTGTTCGTGTCCCGACATTACCGCAAGCAGTGCAGGACGAGCTAGCTGCCAGTTGCTCAGACAAGAATAATTAATACAATCAACCACGCGGGACGCAGGCGGGTTTATTCTGCGTGCAGGAGCAAATCCGCATGACACTTAAAAACTCTCAAACGTACTAGGACTGAGTCACCCAAACTACATATAGCATACAATACAACATCACGTCTGTGTCACCCGCAGGCACAGAGGTGTAGAGTATGTACCTACCTGCACCTACATCGCCGATCTGGATAAAGCCCCTATTACACTACACGATATTTAGGGCTCTAATAGGTGATGTGTTTTTTTTAATAGGGACCCTTCCTCCCTTTCTCTTATTACACCATCCCAATTTAGGAAAAGGGTCGCTGAGTATAGCGAAGTTTTAGCTCTCGAGGCTAAAAGCCTTTACGCCTCGTGAGCTAATTTCTAATAGCACACATACATAGAATGGGCGGGGCTTTCACTTGTAAACACTTGCAATTTGCGAACATTCAATGCACACGAATGCAATTAGGGAGTCGAAAGCGATGGTCGATAATTTTTATCGATATTTAATTTTAGCACACTCTTGTATTATTATAACTTCGTTTAATTTTCTTTATATAATTTATTTTGTTTTTATATAACCTATCCGAAAATATGGGTTATTTTTACTGAAATAAAATGGGAATATTTTTTTTTAAATATTATATTACCGGATAAAGGGAACGCTCTCTGTTAAATATTATGCTATGCACGAGTAACTGTATTGAAATAACAATGGCTTTATTTGCTTCAAACAACATTAAATGAATAACTAATTTAACTCTTATACTATACATATAATACGAGAATATCCATTGAGTTCTGTAAAAAAATATTCGAGTGCAATAATACGCATGTCGATAAAATCAGCCGCACGCACTCGATTGCACCTCTCTAAATCCAAAACGTTCGTTCCGTTCGGGAAGATTCGGGCTAGTTCGTATCGCTCCGGACGTAAGTTAGTAAATGATTAAATCCTTACTGCACAACTCGGCATTTTTTTTTTACGCATCAATAGTACACTGTACTCAATTGCAAAGAGACTGAATGAAGCGTACAGCCGCCGTTTACACCAACATTAGCCCAATTTAGCAATATCGAGGCGCCACGTGCCACGCCTCCAAGGCATATCCCTCGATATCCGTGATACACACCAATAATGAAAGAGCTTTTTTGATTGTATTTGATTTTAAAATTTCTTATTTTTTTTTATTTTTTTTCTCGAGTAGTCATTAGTAGGTCCATCCTCTGGTGCCGGCTTATCGTTGAATTTTGGGACATGTTGTATATGTATATAAATAGTTAAAAAAGAAACTCGTTTCCTACATACAACAAAATACGTTAGGTTGCAGGTGCTAAAGAAAACTTGTTGCTGCACTCATAATTTCCCCATAATAATTGTCATTAACATGACATACAAAACATTGTATTGCATTGTATTAACATGAAAAAGTGGCAATTTACCACTTTTTCCAACAATTATTGTTGAAAAAAGTGGTGACATGCAAAGGTTTCTACTTTCTAAATACAGATGAATGTGTTACTTATTCTCTTAAACAGGGTTTGTTAAAACTTTGATCAGCTATTTTTGGACCAGACCATACGTCGTAGTTTGCAAGTACTTCTTCAAAATTCTACAAAACTGTATTATTCGTAACTGTGTTAGTAAGTGTATAATGTCACCAGAAATTCCACCTGTTCGGTCCATGTGTGAATAATGCAAAGTGCTATTATGTTGACTCGTGAGCATGTCAATCTTCTCCCAACATTGTACTTATCAGATTTATTACCACAGGGACGACCGTTGCGAAGAAACCAAAACTAGACACACGAAGAACAAAACTAGAAGACGCAATAACAGCCGAGCAAACGAATAAAGAAAAATCTGATTCTAAAATTATCCGCACCACTCAAAAACGTACGTCCAAACCTGGCATTTATTTCAAAGAGCCTTACAAATGTGATCAGCGTAGTTTTAATCCAGTAAAAAGAATAATACAAAACACTCTTGCACAAGTAAGTGTAAAACCTTTTAAGTGTGATGTATGTCAGCGTAGTTTTAGTAAAAAGAGTCGTTTAACAGAACATATTCGAATACACACTGGTGGAAAACCTTATAAGTGTGATGTATGTCAGCGTAGTTTTAGTAAAAAGTGTCACTTAATACAACATATTCTTATACACACGGGTGAAAAACCTTATAAGTGTGATGTATGTCAGCGTACTTTTAGTAAAAAGGGTAATTTATCAGGACATATTCGAATACACAGGGGTGAAAAACCTTTTAAGTGTGACGTATGTCAACGTACTTTTAGTAAAAAGTATATCTTAACACAACATATTCATATACACACGGGTGAAAAACCTTATAAGTGTGATGTATGTCAACGTAGTTTTAGTCAAAAGAGTCGTTTAACAGAACATATTCGAATACACACGGGTGGAAAACCTTATAAGTGTGATGTATGTCAGCGTAGTTTTAATAAAAAGAGTCACTTAACACAACATATTCTTATACACACGGGTGAAAAACCTTATAAGTGTGATGTATGTCAACGTAGTTTTAGTAAAAAGGGTAATTTAACAGAACATATTCGAATACACAGGGGTGAAAAACCTTATAAGTGTGATATATGTCAACGTAGTTTTAGTCAAAAGGGTAATTTAACAGAACATATTCGAATACACACTGGTGAAAAACTTTATAATTGTGATGTATGTCAGCGCAATTTTAGTCAAAAAGGTAGTTTAAAAAGACATATTCTAATTCATACGGGTGAAAAACCTAATAAAGTACGCTAATATAGTACGGGCGATGGCGTTACTTTAAACTAGTCATTTCATAACGGCTTAAAATCATAATAATAATAGTTAGTGCATAGAGATCTGAGCGTCAGCTGCTCCAGTACCTAGTGGTGGAGTCCAGTGGCGGCTGTGCCTTAGGTGCGCTCGTGCGCCGCACTACCCTTTTTAAACCTTCTAATACACAGCTACCTTCTACCCATACCATACTATCTATACAGTATAAACCTAAGGTATAAACTTTCAAAACAATGATCTATACATATAACTATCCATAATACTACCTACCCTACATAGAAATTACTTTTATGATAACATGGTTTTGTTATTGGAGTTGAGAAAATCAAGCTGACCTATTTTGATTTCTACGGCAAAAGAATTAAATCTTGTTTTTGCTTGAATAAAAACGGCCCCGTGCGCTCGCTAAAGCGCACGCAGCGAGCTCTAACAACTTCTATGAAACAAGATGTAAACCGCCGGGCGCGTGCGACGGAAGATGCTTAGAACAAAATGTATGCATTTTTAGGATAGCTAAGTGCGCCGCACGTGTTAGATTGCTCTTATCAACCGACTTCAAAAAGGAGGAGGTTCTCAATTCGGTTGTATTTTTTTTTTGTATGTTTGTTACGCGATTACTCCGCCAATTATGAATTGATTTTGATGATTATTTTTTTGTTTGGTAGGGCATACTTCAGAAGTGGTCCCATATAAATTTGGTCAAGATCTGATGAGGGGTATTTGAGTTAGCTTTAATAATACGTATTTTTTCCCACCTAGTATATGTGGACGATATTCTAATAGTTCCTGTCACTGTAATTTACATAGCAGGTAATGGGTATTCAAATGTTTGTGGGGGTTTGGTGTACCACAACTAAAAAGTGAAAAATAAAAACTTTTTCACAAAAAATAAAACCGACTTCCAAAAAAAACACTACAAAGTGAAAAATAACTTTGATTTCGGAAGTCGGTGGCAAAAATACGAAAATAAAACCCCAAAGACACCGACTTCCGAAATCAAAGTTATTTTTCACTTTGTAGTGTTTTTTTTGGAAGTCGGTTTTATTTTTTGTGAAAAAGTTTTTTTATAGTTAAATAACTGTTGTATTGTTTATAACACTGAGCTTTAGTAAATAAGAGACAATGTCAGCTGTCATAATGACAGGTGGCATTCATTACGACAATTATGGTTACGTTCCATTTCAACATTATTTATTCATTCTATCCTCACTGTAAATTAATATTTTACGAAACAAGAGTTCTAAATTAAAATACATGAAATTATCACTTCCTGAATTAATATTTTCACACACAGATAATTTATGTTATTCGTAAAGTCAAGTCTCAATAAAAATATTGTGACTATAAAGACTAGTTTCCGAACGAATGTTATGTTTCGTGGTTTTGGTTACTCAAAACAAATGTTTAATTAATTTAACATTACAAATAGTTAACGTAATAATAAACATTATGATACTGTAATATTTCTTAGATTTTACGTTAAGTCGTTCCTAAACAATTCTCGGAGCTTTCCAATGATGTTAATATTTTATCAACTTTACTTATAGATAAAAATTATAAGCTTACTAAATTTCTAAATTATCTTATTAAGTTTTAAAACAGTTCCACCATGAAAGATTTGTTTAATATTACTCATGTAAGAAATTACTAAGCCAAGACTGTACTAATATTATTCGATGGATACGAATATCTTATCAGATCTTACATAGACATTATAAATAAACACTAGCTATATTGCTAAACTATCTCATTAAGTTTTAAAGTAGTCTCACTATATAAGTTTTGTTTATTAATAACTGTGATAATAGATATTCAGCCAAAACTGTATGACGCTTTGTGATTGGTCGAAAGTGGCGGGAAATGTTGAGATTTGTGAAGACTATAAAACGGCATGTAACGTGGAAATGGGAATAAATTCATCCACGGACCTTGAGTGTCAAACTGACCGATGGTACTAAGTAAAACCAGCAGCCTAATTGCGCAACACATTTTATTTTTGATATCAATTCCGAATCGAAACCAAGTCCAGTTTAAATCGCATGCCATAATTGGAATTACGATAAACATTTTTTACCAATCGACCGAAATTGAATAGGGTTGTTCATATAAAACGGCTATACGTCTTTAATTTATATGTTTTGTTCCACCATATAGGCATGATTAATTTCCAAATTATTGTGCTTTAATTTTATTTTATTTTAATTATAACTGATGCTCTACTAGTGCTTATATATGAAAATGTACAATGATTGCCGAAAAATTTAAAACCATTTTTTAAAACACTTTCTATCAAAAACTACCATAATTGAAATGCGTAACAAAACGTTTCCTTTCCCCGGTTTTTTTTATCTGTGGCCAATGACAAAATCGTAGAAAAGCAGTGTTGTCAACTTAGTGGGATTTCCACTAAACCTGGGGGTTTGGACACTCCTACTGGCGAAGAAATTGCTTGAAATTGCGGGTTGCTTTTAGTGGCTGGTGGTTTTGTCTAGTGGTTAGTTTAATTCAATTTGTAGAAAACAATACAATCAATTACTAAAACTGACTCGAGAAAATATTAAAATAACAAGATAATGGCATGTTTTATTGTTTGTCTAAAACCTGTGTCAGTGATTTTACGATGTATTTCTTTCAAATGCCGAAACCACTGCAGATTCGAACGCTGTTTTGGCAAAACTGTTCACCATGATGAATATGTTGAAACCAATCAGAGGCTCCGCCCGAGTAGTGATCGCAAAACGACGTCATTTCTAAAAAAATATTTCACGGGAAAATACTACCGGGGTAAAAAAAATCTGCCGTTATGCCTAAGTTATGTATAGATCTAACAAACATTCAAACATCTTCACTAACTTTTTCATTAATTATTGTAGATTAAGTTGGATGATGTTTAAAAAAATACTTTGACCTTTTGTTTTATTTTCATTCTCAAATTTTCAAATGGACCTCCAAAACAGCGACCGAATGTCAGTAACAGAAAAATAAAATTTAAAAAATTGTGACTAAACTATACTCTATTTGAAATAAGATTATATATTTAAATAAACCGTTTCGTGTTCGGTTGAACATTAAAAGCAAAAAAGTGGTTACAATACCAAGTGTTTACTGAAGCTGCCATTTGTCATGTCACCAACGCAATAGAAGTCAAAATCGGTTGAACGGATTATAAAAAATGTCTCATCTTATTTCTTTTTATAGCACTCGGGGAAAAAAAATGGCAACACTGAGAACAACACAAAATTGTATTATATTTACAAATTTTAATTTAATATCCTATACGAAACGTGGGCCTATGTTAGGCAGTTTTGGAACATTTTTCTTGTGGCTTGTGTAAGCCGGATGAACTGGAAAATTCTCTCATTAAATCAATAGGTACTGTTTTGCTCAATAGCGAAAAATACGTCGAGATTATCACTACAAGTAAGTAACCCAATATAAATAGGAATAACGTGAGTCCCTACGTCCGTCAACCTCACATTCTAACTGAAATTGTTAATTGATATTTTTGTACATAAGTACCTACATGCTGAAATAAACTATAGTAACCACTAAACTAACTACAAAACATATTCATAATTATTTTCACAGACGGTGCTAGAGCTGAAAATACATAAATGGAACACTACCCAACATGAATTTTCTTAATTTCCTAACAAAGAAGTTGGATGGCTAGATGGCAAAAATGCTGTGAATGAAAATGTAAGCTTTTAGTCACATAGAAGAATAAGAATCAAGTGAGGCAACTTACTTTATAATAAAATTATGAATATTTATTTCCTTGGCCGAACTTTCTACATCATAATTATATTTTATGTATACCTAACTAATGTTTACATAATTTAGTATTACAAAATATCTGGACATTGAAAAATCAGCCCTAAGTAAAGAAGAAATTATACAAACAGCAGCAATAACTAGGCTAATGGCTTTTGTCCAGCCATGGGCCCAATGAATGCCTACTTTACTTTGCCACAGGGTTTATTTATAAACATTGCTTAAAAGTTAAATGACGTTCAAATGTCAAAAATGTATGGTTATACAGTTGTTAATCATTACTTAACTTTAAGTAACGTTTATAAATAAACCCCATAATGTTTAAGTACTTTATTTGAGCAGAAAATAATATGATTTTGTTTTAAAACTGTAGAGTTCCTGGGAAGTTTCACCTATGAAGACATGAAGGCAGCATGAATGAAGGAACCTGCTGCGTTGCTACTTAAAAACTGAAGATAGTTCTTGAAATATAATTGTTTTTTTAGAAAACTGTTGAGTCTTGAATGACAGTAATATAAATGTATGTTCCTATTTTGTTAATTGATAATGATAACAGTGTAAACTACAAATAAAAATAACTTATTATGAAATATTTAAGAATTGAAGTTTTTTTTTTCATTAACACAACAATTAATAAAATTATGTCTCTTTGGTCTAGGGGTCGCAAGAGCTACTGCTGAGTATGAGGTCCTGGGTTCGATGCCTGGGTTGGGCATAGTGTTATTGGGTTTTTCCACCTGGAATTTCTTAGTAGTGCCCGGTTGATGGCAATAGGCTCGTCCCCTATTACATGGGACTTAAACATAACTGGTGAAATGTGTGTGTACAGGCAAACCTCTGCCCAACTCTTCAGAGAAACAGTGATATTATGTATGTATTTTCAGTAGGTTCAGTAAATAGAGCGAAATAAATTATGGAAAACAAAGCAAACAAAAACTGACAATAGCCTTTATTCACATTTATGAAATATTTACACATGGGGCAAAAATAAATTGGAAAATATATTGTAAGGATTAGTGAAATTTAATGTATTCCTGTGGAATTCATCATGGATTATGTATGTACTGCTTGCTAATTCTTGCTGTAAGCGCATGAGAGTTTATACTTTTCCTCAATAATGAAGTTGAGCCTGACACCTGAAAAAAAAAAAAGAATTTAAGTAAATCTTCTATATTATGTATATTCCATGATCCATTACATCCATCCACAAAATAAATTCTAATTGGCCTCTCCCTTAAACACTTCAATGAATACAACAATTATTAGGTTCAATGACTTTATTAAATGTATGAAAGTTTATGTTTGATGGTGCATTTCGTAGTCACCAACATAACACGTATGTATGTTTAAATAAATAAAACATTGTGCTAAACACACATTCAATGTTCAACACTTAGAAATAAAAGAATATTGTTATTACTTATGTACCTTAGATGGTGGTGTGGTATGTTCATTGATGTCCTTACATAATCCACTGTCTTCTATGCTCAGTACAATGGATACAGTACGAGGTACGAATTTGTCTTTCAATAAAATACCTCGTTTCTGAAATTTCATAATATATATCTTTAGTAGGTTGTAACAGAAGAGAACTTGGTCAGTGGGTCGTCTTATGGGCGGATAATTTTCACAATATTATTAATTTATCGACCGCTTCGATATTATTTTAATATATCACTATTATTGATTTATCATTGAGGTTTTACACAAAAACACATTCACAATTTATTAAAACGATGTTCACTTACATAATTTCGTAATAATTAAGGAGATTATACGAGTAAATCCCAAAAATATTACAAAGAAAATCAAATGCGAGGAGTACATTGCCTTCTATTATAAATAACTGACAGAAGAAACAAATTACTCGTTGATTTTAAACCAATTCACCGCTGTCAAAATGGTTACGTAATTCGAATTATAGCCTTTTTAGACGCGTATCGTTCACTCTTTAGCGTCTCATTCAGACTGCAGTTGATATCAAAAATTTTAGAGTTACGTAATACGAAAGCTGTCAAATTTTTCAATTTCCAGTTTAAATGATATCAATTCCACTCAAATTTGTATTGAAAATGTGTTGCGTAATTAGATAGCAGGTCGTATCTCTATCTCCGCCATTTGTAAGCTGCTCGAAATTTCCCGCCACTGCAATTTAAGATACCTCCTCGCCCAGAAAATTGAGACTGGGCGTCTTGTAAAGTTGTGAGGCGGAAGCTCTACACAAATTATATAAAGATGAGTATTTACTTTTTCTAAAACCATATTTCTTAGCCATTCTATGTATGTAACCTCTGTGTAAAACAGTGGGTGGGTATCATACCCTTGCCACTAAGGACTGATTTAATCATTATTGTATTTAAAGAAAGTTTAAAATATGTAGGTATTTATTTGTGGAAATAGAATACCTAAGGAGGTTCTGTCTTATTTAGATGTGTTCAAATATGTAACTTGTGTGTTTTTGTTACTAAATATATGAAAGGTAAAATTATAACAGGTTTTTATTGAATATACCCTAATAGGTGTTAGGTTCCAATGAGTTAGTTAAAAGTAGGTTTAATACCTATTTTAAATATTGCTTAAGTACTGAGACTTTAAAAGATTCCATTCGTTGTAGGTTCCATTTTCTTTTACACGCGACCGGAAATTGCCGAAAGAATACGAAAGATTCTCGGGCGGCGGGGGTAGCAGGGACACTTCGCTAGTTCGCTTTCGAATGCATGACCCGAGGCATTACGCAGTACGCACTTGTTATTGTTACTTTTCGCGCGCGATTGCAGAGTAATTTTGTACCTGCGTAATTAATTACTTATTATCTAAGAAAATAGTGAACATTTTGTGAGTAAACATGAGTGTAAAATACAATATTGAGTAGATACAATTTAGACTAAAATGTGTTGTGTGTGTGTAAAGTTTTGTGTCGTCGCCTGCATTGCATCTCATCACTGCGCCTCGCTATACCTGCCAGTTTCCCGTAGACCACGAGGCATGTCTATAGGGTGTCCTAGATATTTTATTTGAAAATATTCACTAAACCCATGCAGTGCACCACCGGTTTTCTGAGGCACCAGCCGCCACTGGTGGAGTCCAAAGTTAAAATCCCCCTTGGGCGACTGACTGTGGAGAGCTCGATCGTGGTGAACAGACGTGTCCAACAATTAATTAAAATAATCACTTGCGATGTCGTGACCTAGTTTTTAGTGAAATAGCCGGTAATTACGCAAACTGTGTGGGAAATTAGGTTTGTGTAAACTGTGTGTTTGTTTGTGTAGCAAGTAAATAACCTGTTTCACAATGGAGGAGAGTCCCTTCAGCCCAAGAAGTAAGTGTGCCCGCTCCCCGCCGGGTACACCCGTGCCCGCAGCAGTACCCGCTGCTCCCCCTCAAGCGCCGAGTCAAAGGAACAATGACCTCGATGCTGTACCGACGACAGAAGTCCAAAACTGGATGATTAATATTAAACAGAGCCTGAAGGAGGTGTGCGCTATTGCAGCAGAGGGCAAGCTGTACTCGGACCAGAAATTGCTCATCAATGTCCTATGCCGGAAGGTTGGCCATGGGACATCGCAAATGGCCGTCCAGTACCAGTCCATCAAAGCAAAAGCCGTCCAATTCCATCAAGCCATCATAAATCTAGAGAAACAACTTGACCTTTCGCAGCAGCTACAGGAGCTTAAGTCGAGAATCGGAGATTCATTGAAACCAGCCCTAGGACCTTCCTTCTCTGATATGGTAAGTCCTAGCTTCCAACCAGTAGACCAAGCTCACCTTCTAGAGGTCGACGCTGAGGTTGAACGTAGAGCCTCTCTCCCTCCCGTCGAAGACCCAGATAGTCCTCTGCCTCCCGTCACTCCAGAAGAAGTGCATGACATCATCAAAGGTCTGAAAACCCGCAAAGCCCCCGGCTCTGATGGAATCACCAATAGGGTGATCCAGCTATTTTCTGCACCCCTGATAATACTATTGGCCACCATCTTCAATGGTGCCCTAAGCAATAACATCTTTCCACAAGCATGGAAAGAGGCCACGGTCATTGGCATACCGTAGCTCGGTAAGCCAAAGACCGAGCCGTCGTGTTACCGCCCCATCAGTTTGCACAAGGTATCTACTCGGCAAAGTCTATGAGAGGCTTATTTATAAGCGTCTTAGAGACTATGCCGAAACCAAGGGCCTCATTACCAACGAACAGTTTGGGTTCCGAACCCAGCACTCTTTTGCGTGCATCAGGCCCACTGGATTATCGAACACATAAGCGCCGGCTTCCAGCGCGGTTCGATTACCCGTGCAGAATTCTTCGACATAGCGAAAGCGTTCGACAAAGTCAGGGTCAACGGCTTATTATATAAGCTCTACAACCTCGGTGTGCCAGATCGTCTCGTGCTCATCTTACGGGACTTTTTGTCAAACCGCACCTTCCGCTACCGCATCGAAGGAGCGATATCCTCCCCCCGTCCTATCCGCGCAGGAGTCCCTCAAGGCTCTGTGCTCTCCCCCCTAATTTTCACGCTATTCACCAGCGATATCCCAAAGAGTAGAAAGGCGCAGTTCGCTCTGTTCGCAGACGATACGGCCATCGACTACAAGGGTTCCGGCTCTGACTCGATAGCCCGCACTCTCCAGACCTCAGTCGACAAGCTCGGCGCTTGGTTTAGAAAGTGGAGGATCGAAGTCAACCCAGACAAAAGCCAAGCTGTTGTCTTTTCGAGACCGCGTAAAAGGTTCAAACCCCCCCTCTCCCGACCAATCACCATGTTCGGCAAGCCTATCCCCTGGGAGAAGCGAGCCAAATACCTAAGTGTTGTCCTCGACCCGCATCACTCCTTTAGCGATCACATAAAGCAGGCTCGCTCGCCAGCCGCTTTCTTTCTTGGTAGACTCCACTCCGTCCTGAATGCACGTAGCAAAATGTCACTAAAGTGCAAATTGCGTACGTACACGGCGTGCGTTCGTCCCATTATGACCTATGTGGGAGCCGTATTTGCACAAGCAAAGCCCCATTATATCCATAGGATGCAAACGCTCCAAAATAGACTCCTACGTAAAATCACCGGTACCCCTGGTACGTTAGGAACGAGATCCTCCATCTCGACCTAAAAATCCACTAATTTCTTAAACGCAATTCCAATCGTTTCTTTGAGTCCGCCGCCAAACATCGCAACCCTCTGGTTGTCGAGCAATAGGGCCACAACTACAGTGCACAAACACAGACACCGACCCGCATTCCGACCTCGCCGCCTAGGTCCTCCGCGATCGCATCCCACCCGAGTAAATAATACTCTTCCGACGCTTCCTCGTTGATGCACCAGCCCGCGTCGATGCTGAGCCAGTAGCTTTAAATTCCTCGTTTAATAATCATGAATCATCCTTGATCCAGCCTGTCCCAACTTGCTGTCCTCCCCCCAGCGATGCCCTAAGCCGAGGTCCCGTACCCCACAGGGGGTGCCCTTAGCGAGCGCTCGCCTAGTTTTAATTAGAATAGTTTTTGCCCCTGGCTGAAGGCTTTGAGTGTAGTAGCTTAAGGCAGCCACAGGAAAACTCGGTTAACCTTTTGAACGGCAGTGACAAGCAAGCGCGTGCCCTGTACGCTAACGACACAAATATGTGACAAAAATGCGGTGCACTTTATCACAAAATAATCAATTAAATCATTACTTTTGTGTGTTTTTATTTGTATACCTTAAATATTTAAGCTCTTTTCCATATTTAATTGCTTGAAACGAATTCAATTAAACCATGGATATTGAGTAATTTGATGACAAAAAAGGAGAAATGGAGTGTTCTCACACGCCAAAGTCACGCAAAGATATGTGACCGCTAGTGACGTGACGTATGA
Source organism: Xanthia togata (assembly GCA_963853775.1). Lineage (NCBI taxonomy): Eukaryota > Metazoa > Arthropoda > Insecta > Lepidoptera > Noctuidae > Xanthia > Xanthia togata. Next base: position 5,225,534 of record OY970815.1, read on the forward strand.
CTGATAATATCGATAAATCTTTACTAAAATTCATGTGAAACTTTAAATTAATGTGATTATATTATTTTTGCATCAATTGGTAACTGGATAAACCAGTTGTAAGAATCAGTGTTATAAAACCACACTATAACAGCTATAGAATCGAAAACATAATCTAGTCATAATGATAATAATATTCTCGTAGCATGTATGTTTCCTTTTTCTTTTATTTTAATCACATTTAAATTGAATTATATTATTTTTCTGTAAGTACGCTGTACTGTGTACAGTACTGCTGTACAGTGCCGGTACAGCGTCCTAGTTTTTGTTTTTTGCTGCACCGAATGACGTCAATACGTCGGCGCCGGTTGTCGTTGAAAACCAGCGCTGGGGCTCTGTATTGCATAGGGTCGCAGCATAATGCTGAGCGATAGCCGTTTTGCGTGGATGTGACGCATGTTTCCCGCAACCTTTTCTAAATTATTTTTTTGTGTAAGCTCTTTTGTGCGTCATGTTTACCGCTAATAAACGTATTTTCTTTATTTTTTTCTTTATTTTCTTTTAGTCAGGTCTAATTGCGATATACGCTAATCTCATCTCGCGCATCCCTAGCGCAACACCGATTAGCAGTCCCTTGTACGCCATGGTCACAAATAGACGACAAAATCGTGACGTCTTACCGTGCATTTGCACTGGCGAAACATCACAACAAAACATGTTTAAATATCTAGTTCCTGTCAAATATTGTAATATAAATCGTTAGTTTCTGTCAAAGTTCCATAACTTTGACAGAAACTAACGATTTAAACATGTTTGGTTGTTTATGTTTCGCCAGTGTAAACGCACAGTTATGTGCAGGGATCATTTTTAGTGAAGTCCATTACATAATATTTTATAGTAAGTAGTATCTAGTATTATTATATTATATAGGATGCAAGTTCAACTTTATTAAAAGTTGAGTTGTTAAATCTGGTAAAAGCAACTAAGCCGTCCAAGCTCCGCTATGTAATTGATGAACTAGCCCTAGAGCTTGGACACGAAGTTATTCAATTGCCTCCCTACCATTGCCAGCTTAACGCCATCGAGCTTATTTGGGCACAAATAAAGCGTCATGCAGCGCGGAACTGAACCACCCTTCAGTACTGCTAAAATGATGGCTCTGCTACAAACTGCGTGTGCAGAAGTCACTACAGAAGACTGGAGAAAAGTCGTAGAGAAAACAAAGAAAATAATTTTACAAGAATTTGAACGAGAATAGACAATATTATTGAAAATGAATTAAATAATTAATATCTCTGAGTGCTGACAGTAGTGATGAAGATGACAATAATAACAGTTCTGATAGTTCAACTGAATAAATGCATTTTTTTTTTGTTAAATTTTGTACTTTTCTTATTCTGCTCCTCATATATACGAAAGAAAAAATAATAATGGGACAGGGATTAGCCTGATGATTTTTAAAATTCACAATGTTTCAAGTCCGTATCGATTCATTCATTTTAATCGATGTTTTTAAGTTAAGCAGGTCACCTCTATATGGAGACAAAACTGACAGACGTAAAATGGCCTGACTTTAGTTAAATACGTTATTCGAATAGATAATACAAACAAAAATACAAATCTTTTCTCTTTTTATTATTAGTTTATAACGTCAACTAAACGATATATACTTAAGTAGCAGATGGTGATAAGGGACTACTAAACGGATTCCTATGAAATACCTGGCGGACTGTCTGGAATATGAGAGAATAATAAAAATTGACTAACTTTTTTAGATTATATTAAAGTGCTTTGTGGTTCGTAGCTATATCACTGGAAATTGTATTAATAATAAACAAGTGAAAATCGTAATTTGCACTAGTGATACTTTTTGAGATATAAGATGGAAAAACTGCCAATGTGTCGGATATGTTTAGGGGAAAATGTTCGCATGTATGTAGTGGTCAACAGGAACTTGCATAAACTATATGAGAAGCTGACTGATATTCGAGTAAGTTAATATTTTTTCAAATAAATAAGTAAATTACCTATTAGGTTTTAAATGCCTCTCCTACACGAAGCCCCTCTAAGACGACCCACCAACCGAAGCTTCATAGTATAAAATTTACATGAACTTTCTGTCAGAGGGTCATGACATTGGTGAAGGAAAACAGTGTGAGGAAACCTGGACTTAAAATCAACATTTATATGAAGTAGCCAGTCTGCCTTGAGCAAGAGTGGTGGTCAATGCTCATGCCTTCTCTGTAAGACACGCACAGAAGCATTACGGACCACCAACTGTTGGCTTGGACAGCATTTTTCATCATCATCATCAGCAAAGCCTTTTCCCTTATGTTGGGGTCTGTAATACAATACCTCTTGGTATGACTGTTTGTTAGACTTTTGGGCTTCGGATGACCCGTAACAACTGTCAAAGATCCACGAATGACAGCCGGGACTAATGGCTTAACATTTTTTTTGATGCATGGAAGGGTCTTGTTATGTAAATATCCCCACCACCATCCGTGGACCAACGGCGGAAAGCGTAGCTTAAACTGATTGATCGATCCGTGCAGCTGTTATTACTTAGCCACAAGTACGTCCCTTGGACAGCATTACATTACTATATATATTTAGATTAAAAGTATTTTCTTCTTAAAAACAAAATAGTGTAAGACAAGTTTTGTTGTAGTTTGTGACTCAAGACAGAAGACCGATTCTTGCTTGTTTCTTCTGCTGCGCTAAACTAAAGCAATGCTATCGATTACTGAGAAAATGTCTGGAAGCTGAAGAGCTGTTCGCTCAGATGATGAATGAGGATTATGAGGTGAGGTATTCTTCAATGGACATATTTTATTCTTTTAATTTCAATGTAATGTTTAATATATCTCTTAAACACACACTCTTGCTCTCAAGCTCACAAGCACCTATTGTGTCTGGATTTCAAAGGAACCATACCATAGTGTTGAATGGTGATATGTATGCTTGAGTAAAATTTAGGTGTTTACAAAATTATTATGTGTTAAATATTCCATATAATACTGCTACAACTTCTGTTTGGAACTTGTCTGTGGCAGTTTGATAATGGTCCTCTCTCATGTTGGCGCAAGATAAGCAACAAAAGCTTGTGCAGTGGTCAGTGAGGTTGGTAGCATGGCTGACTGTCTAGGTTACATTGGACCTACTTAAGTGTGAAATGAAAAACCTTTGTGCTTAAGGCACTGTGATCACTAGAATATGTTCCTAATACTATAATCATCTCCTTTCAGCCTAAGCTTTTGAACCATGACAAGTTTTTCAGTGGCTATAATCAATCTCCAATAGAGCACATAAGTATCGATGCTGAATGTCAAACAGAAAGCATTGCTATCAAAGAAGAATTACCAGCTGTGTGTAAGGGACTAGAAGATATTATTGAGCCAAAGGAGGAACATCAAAGTGAAGGTATGTTTCTAAGAACAAAAATAACATTATCAATTAAAAAATCAAAAATAATAAATAATAAAAATATATTGAAATACTTAAATACGTTTTTTTTTTTTAAATAGAATATATTTATTTCATATGGATAAATTAAAAATATGAATTACTTCAGTGATAAGGTTAATTCAGCTTAACAGTAACAGCATATTGTTGCAAAATATAATAAATATGAATAATAAACAAGTCATATAAAAAGTATTTGCGATGCTGAATTTTGAGTTGAAAAAAATCTCTAGATACCTACTACATAGTTTTTCGTGACATCGTCAAACTAAGAAGACAAACAAGTAATACTCTTTACTTACAGAGCTAGAACCAGAAAATTTAGATAATAGCTATCTAGATGTAGCAGATATACCACCACCCCATTCTGAATCAGATTTAGAAGATGATTTACCTTTAATGAAGTTTGAAACTGAAGTGGAAGAAGATCAAGAAGTATTTACGAAGAAACGAAAAACCAGGGAGACAACAAGTAAGTATCAGTAAGCAAACAAGTTTATGGTGCATGTGATGGGAAGTGGTAAGCATTACCTAAAGGTCGTACACGCTTTCATGTCAATGTTGGATTCTATATAGGACTGTAACTAAAAGTCACAAATGATAATCTAGTGATAATCTAGGACAATCGTAGTTAAGTGCAGTAGTTAATAAAATTAGTAAAAAAAGCTTTCACATGGCATAGGTAAGTTTCATCACTGTTGAGAGTTGGGTCCAGAATCAATACAAAGTTGCCCGTTGTCCTTTGGCACACATATAGTATATAAACTGGATTAACACATAGGATAATTTTAATCCCAGTAGTACGTTGCCGTGGGACATTTTCCGACATCCACGCGAGCGAAACCGCGGGCAAAAGCTAGTGTTTAATAATGCACTTGCATTATTAAACACTAGCTTTTGCCCGCGGTAGCCGTGTGTGTATGAGGAGCTGCGTCAGGCGGAAGGTGAGGACGCCGTGGTGCCTCTCTAGCCACTCCTCAAAGAGGGGACTTATCGCCGCAATAGTGGCGTGCCCAGCACTGAGTTGCGACAGTCGCACTCTCCATGACGCCATGAGATCCCGTCGGAGCTCTGTCCACTGTGCCGCGATTTCTCGCGGCATCGGTGTCAAGCCCCGGCGTTTCGCCTCCTCGCGCCACTCACATATATGCGCGCGAGCCAAACATCGGAAGTGCTCCACGAAGTTCCACCGACTGTCGAGGACGAGTCCTAGGTACTTCATCGTCGACTCGACGCCGATGTGAACCCCTCCTACCGTTATTTGGGAACCCGACGGTGGCGCGTTCCGAGGACCATGAAAACACATGGCCTCGGACTTGTGCAGGGCCACCTCGAGTTCCAACTGCCGGATTCTGGCCACGATTGTCGCAACCCCGTGTGTCGCTAGTTCGGCCGCCGCCTGGTGCGACCTCCCTTGCGCCAGGACCAACGTGTAACAAACGACGATGACGCCACTGGGGAGGTCGGCGCGCAGCACCCAGTCGTATCCGATGTCCCACAGATGCGGCCCCAGGACCGATCCCTGTGGGACACCGCACGACATCTCTCGCCGGTTCCATTTTCTCCGGTGACCGGGGTAGATGACGGCCCTGTCCGTCAGATAGGCCTCGACCACACGACAGAGGTAGGTCGGCATCCGGTGATATCGGAGTGCCTCCCTGATCGGGCAACTCCAGGGCAGGGTGTTGAAGGCGTTGGCGATGTCTAGAGACACCGCCAAGACGACCCCACCCCGAGCCACCGCATCCCCCGTCGTGAGGGCTCGCACGCGCATGATGGCGTCTACCGTGGAGCGCCCCCTGCGGAAACCAAACTGGCTCTCCGCCAAATCCAGCCCCACCCGTAAGCGGACGGAGAGTCCGCAGGTCGCCCCGGCTTCTTGATGAGGACCAGTTTCCCCGTCTTCCAACGAAGCGGGAACTGGCCCCTCTCCATACATGCGCTTAGATGCCCCCTTAGTCCCGAGAGCCTCTGAGGCCAGGACCCAGGCTTTCCCAGGTAAGCCGTCGGGTCCTGGGGTGGTATTTCTGGCATTCAGCCTACGTACCGCCACCCTCATCTCTACATCGGTCACCTCCGAAGAATCGTCGTCGTCGTCGGCGGTGTGGTCCGCATCGGGCACCGCAGTAGGCGGAGCCATGGGTGGGGAGGCATGTTCCCCTCTCGAAGGGAACAGAGCGCCCACCACGTCTCCCACAAGCTGCGGCCGGAGACTCTGCGTCAGCGGGGGAGCACATGGGCGGAGTTTTTCTCGCACCATATTGTATGGGCGTCACGGGTCTCTGTTCAGAGTCTCCAGCGACTCCTCGCGGGCCAGTAGTCCTCTGACCCGCAGGGCGGTCTTTGCCGCTCTGTACCCCTCGTACAGCTCCGCCTGAATGGCTTCCGTATCCGGAGGTAGAATACGGAGCCTGCGGTGCCTGGTGTACCGGCGTCGCGCAGCAACGCACGCATTGCGCAGTGTAGTCAGCTGTCGCGACCACCAGTACACCTGGCGCGAGGCACGTCCGGTCTGGAGGCACTGCCTCTATAATTTTCATCTAATCTTGTTTGACACAGTGAGATAATGTCGACACGCTGTTCACTAGTAAAATTTAAAAATTGTGATAATTCAGAACAAATCCCGTCAGCGGTTCAGTATACAAAACGAAGCTCACTTGCATTATTAAACACTAGCTTTTGCCCGCGGTTTCGCTCGCGTGGATGTCGGAAAATGTCCCACGGCAACGTACTACTGGGATTAAAATTACCCTATGTGTTAATGTCCAAAGGACCACGGGCAACTTTGTATGGATTCTGGACCCAACTCTCAACAGTGATGAAACTTATGCCATGTGAAAGCTTTTGGAGTATTATTTAACGTATACTATGGCAGCTAAGTCGAAATCGAGCGTGAACATGGTGTTTTGGAACATCCAAAAAAGGTTAGGTTAGGTTTGGGGCCGGGTCCAGGGGAGACGGATCCGGGGAAATCCGTCGTCCCCTAAAACTTAGGACCCGAGATGGTAGCGCGTAGTGTTCCACGCGCGCCTCTCTATGATGTAAGGGGGGAGTTTAACACTTCACTCCCCCCAAACACGAGGTGGCCCGCAGAGGCGGGCCGGCACTAGCCGGGGATCGCGGAAGTCGCATTAGATCCCGTGGTCCCCGGCGCAAGTGTGAGACCTAACACCGGGGTGGTTTTAATCAGTAAGAGTCTGACAGACCCCTCTGCCCTCCCCAGGGCGGAGGACATCCATGAGGATCCCCCCGAAAAGAAAAAAAAAAAAAGGTTAGGTTTGGGGCCGGACCTGTCGGACGCCCAATTCGGTTTCCGACGGGGCCGTTCGCCGGTGGACGCGTTGTCCCTACTCAAGGGCCAGGTGAGGTACGCCGTGGAGGCAAGTGACGGAGTGTTGGCGGTGTCATTCGACATAGCAAACGCCTTCAACTCCATCCCGCGCATCGACAATCTTGGAGGCACTCCGGTACCACGACGTGCCTCAGTACTTGCGCAACTCTTGGCCAGCTACTTCGAGGACCGGGTGGTTCTCCTTGCGGACAAGACGGCCAGAGTGAGGCGATATGGTGCAGACTCCGGTGTTCCACAGGAATCGGTCCTGGGTCTACCGCTGTGGAACATCGGATTCGACTGGCTCCTGCGGGGAACCCTCCTCCGTTGCACGAGCATCATCTGTTACGCGGATGATACCCTCCTCATTGCCCGGGGGAGGGACTTCAGGGAGGCGGCCAGTCTGGCCTCTGCTGGTGGATCCTTAGTGGCGGGAAGGATCCATCGCCTAGGGTTGAAGGTGGCGCTGCTCAAGACCGAGGCCGTGTATTTCCACGGGCCACGGCAGCGCATCCCTCCCGACGGCTACATTGTCGTGGAGGGCGTCAGGATCGGGGTCAGGGCCCAGATGAAGTACTTGGGCCTTGTACTCGACAGCAGGTGGCGCTTCGGCCCACACTTCAGCGGGCTGTTGACGCGCCTGCTGAAGGCCGCGGACGCCCTGTCGTGGCTTCTCCCAAACCTGGGGAGACCGAAGGCGCGATGCCGGCGCCTGGTACGCCGGCATCCTCAGGAGCATGGCCCTTTACGGGGCCCCAATCTGGGCGGACTCTATCCACAGGAGGGAGAACGGCACCGCCATCCGGAGGCCCCAAAGGGCCATTGCACTGCGGCTGGCGAGGGCCTACCGATCGGTGGGCTTCTCGGCGGCGTGCGCTCTGGCCGGCACCCCTCCTTGGGAGCTCGAGCCATGAGTGCTAAAATTAAAAAAAATAGGTTAGTTTAGGTGGGATGAGAGGGCGGAGCACATTCATGCGAGAGCGGAGAACATCCACAAGGAAAATAAAATCGGGAACAAAAAAAAAATTGGGTTAGAGTAGGTAGAGAGGTATGTGAAATCCATCGCCCCCTACCTCCTTAGGACCCGAGATGGCGGTGCGTAATGTTCCGCGCGCGCCTCTATGATGTAAGGGGGGAGTTTAACACTTCACTCCCCCCAAACTCGAGGTGGCCCGCAGAGGCGGGCCGGCACTAGCCAGGGATCGCGGAAGTCGCATTAGATCCCGTGATCCCCGGCGCAAGTGTGAGACGGAACACCGGGGTGGTTTCAGTAAGAGTCTGACAGACCCCTCTGCCCTCCCCAGGGCGGAGGACATCCATGAAAATTTCACCCCGATAAAAAAAAAAGGTAGGGAGGTATGTAGGTAGATAGAAAGAAAAAAAGAAGATAAATTTATTTGATTCAGGATAAGGCACACAATATTCACACAAAAACCAAAAAAAAAAATAGAAGAACTATCTATCTAATGAATGAATAGGTCAGCGACGAACTTTTAGCGTCTAATAAATGATTTTCATGCGACCATATATTGTAAAACAAGCTACTGTTAATATGACGCAGCATGGTGATCATTCCAAACCAAATAAATTTGTGATATGTCTCCGCATTGCCAGCTTCTAATAAGTGTATCAACTGCATCTTTAAAATAATTTCAACGTACTCTAATTTCATATAGTCACTTATATTTGTATACGTTAGCATAAATTATTGAATCTACTATAATTGAACATAAAATCACCTTATTATTGTCATCAAATAATAGTAAATGAAAGCTCTAATTTCATGTAGTCACCTATCTACGTACAATGTTACCATGATTATTGATGACTTGACTGTTACCTACCCAATTGAACATACAAAAATTAATACAAGGCTTGTTACTTTGTATTTGTTACTGCGACCAATTTCGACGTAGCGCTCGCTCGGCTCGCGCGTAGTTGGTACAGTTCTAACCTAACCTAACCTATTAGGTCGGAGTGCCCTAATAGTTATATTACAAGGCCGTGCTCGTATCATAGTTATATTCCTAGTTAGATGACCCGCTTTCATATAACTATATTACGGTATATAGCTATATCCCCAGGGATATAACTATCAGGGATGTTACGGAAGTAGTTTTTCGGAACCGGAAACAGAGGTTTTAAAATTGATTGATAGGAATCGGAACCGGTACCGGAACCGGAATAGAGTCCGCACATTGGCTCAAATGGCCGGTCGCGCCCCTCTCATTCCCAGAGAGCGTTAGGTACACTCCCGCGCTTATGTTGCTAATAATTTTCATGAAAAAAGAATATGATTTATTAATTTAGTTGATGAATAAAAAAGTTTCATGGGTAATTTTTAGGCTGGAATTTGATTTTATTAGCAGACAGATACAGACAAAAAATTTTTTTAAACCCAAACAAACTTTATTACAACATTATTCGCTGTGTTATCAATTCAGAAGTAAATATACACTGACGGACTCATAAACTGCATCAAAGTTCAGGATTACTTTCGAATTAATATTTTTAAAGTATGCAAACTTCGTCCATTAATCATAAAAAATATAAAAATAGAACTGCAGTAAAAGATAAAATTATAGCCGGGAAAATAAAATTTATGCATAGTCTCAAATTCGGGTTTTATTAGAGTAAAGTTTGAAATTAATACTTTTTGTTTTTTTTTTTCATTTGCGATTTAAATTATTGTTACCAATAAATAGTATTGATTATAATCAAACTAGATTGAGTTAAAATACTAATAATTATTAGTCTTTTTAACTCAACAAAAGTTTCGTAACCATAAATATGGATACTTTGTCCGAACAAACCGCCCAAGTTGTGGCATTGGTGCGGGAAGGCTTGGATCAACGAGCGAATGCTAGAAATTTAAATTTAAACCAGTCTACAGTTGTTTCAACTTTCCTACGAAATCGTTTCCTCACGTCAGTGAACGTCAAAATAGAGCTGAATGAAGTGCGTGGAGTAAATGTGAGTGCATGAACAATAAGAAGAAGGAGGCGAGAAGGATTTTTACTTTTAGACCAGCAAATGGTCCAAAGCTGTCTGCAGCTCACAGAAGCTCTCCTAAGATTTGAGCGTGAACATCTTAATTGAACTGAAGAGCAACGGGCCTCCGTATTGCTCACCGATGAGTGTAGGACATGTTTAAATGTCGCAGACGGTCGCAGAAGAGTATCGTCGACGTGGGAAGAGATATACTCAAAGTTGCATTGAGGAGCGTGTTCCTTTTGGAGGCGGTTCGTGTATAGTGTGGGGTGGCATTTCGACGATCGGGCGAACGGAACTTGTGTTCATCTACCTTGACCTCCTCTTCTACCGTTTTGAGGAACCATCCGTCAAAACGGTAGAAGAGGAGGTTTGACGGCTTAACGCTATATAACAGAGGTTTTAGAAGCTCACGTGGTACCTTACATGGGATTAATAGGCGAAAATTTTACTCTAATGCAAGATTATGCCCGACCCCACGCCGCTGCACAGGTTCGACAATATTGCGAAGAGGTTGGGAAACATACCATGGATTGGCCAGCACGCAGCCCGGATCTTAATCCCATTGAGCATGTTTGGGACAGTTAAAAAAGCTGTATAAGCTAGAAATCCTGTGCCCACAACAGTGGCAGCACTAAGAACAACGATTTCACAAGAATAAAACAATATTCCGCAAGAACGTTTAATAAACCTAATTAGATCTATGCGGAGCCGATTAGAATCTGTAATAAGGGCACGTGGAGACAATAAACCTTATTAAAAGAAAAAAAAAACCTGTGCTTCTTTAATTTTTATTGTAAAAACCAATTGTTGAAGATTAGTGAAACACTATTATGCACCCACACAAACTGTTTATTAATAATGAATATAAGCACTGCACAAACGTTTTCGAGTATTAAAACCACAGTTTAAATTATAATTAAACAGAGCGCGTGTGTAACGAATGGATGGCTGTACCAGAGAGAGAGAGAGAGAGCTAATGAGAGATAGGGATTGATAGATGTGAATACAAATTAGTATGGCAATACTAAACATTCTCACGCCTTCTTTTAACAAAACTGCACTGCTTGATAGGATGACAATGCTGGCAATGCAAGTTATTTTATAGTTAATTTAGAGAACAGGTATATAATTTTACAATGTAAGGTAAGTTATTAATTAAGTTACAGAAATTGTTTCACTATAACTTATACAAACAAATAAAAGCAAAAGCAGTAAAAATTCTTAAACTAGCTTATTATTATTAGTTATTACACTGATGTAACAAAATCAACTTATGTATGGGCCTAGTATATTCACCCTTAGATGTATGAATGGTTGCAGATCTTACTAATTTGTCATCTTTATTCACATTAGTTGATATAACTTTGCCTAAAGGCCACAAAGTAGGAGGTGTACATTCATCTTTTATTATTACAATGTCTCCTATTTTTAAGTTTTTCTTAATGTTTAACCACTTATTTCTATTTTGTAACTCAGAAATATACAGAGTTGATATGACAGAGGGGCATTAAATTACACTACGTATACTATACGTGTTTAGTATTAATTCGATACGGTATAAAAATAAAAAGCATCAAAAAAAAATTTTTTTTTTTCAAACGAACTAAATAGATTACTAATCAGAGTAAAACGCAACCACCCTGTGTAAATAAATTACGTCGCGCGCGCGCCGGACCGCGGCGTGTGTTATCACGTGTTAAGGCGGCGGCGGCCGGGGCGGTGGCGCGAGCGGCGGCTTAGGCCTCCGCTCGGCTTTTATGATAGGTACGGTTTTGAAGTAAGTACGCACACAACAACAATCACAACAAAAACTCCATTCACATGAATGCAAAAATTATACCGAATTATAATTAAATCACTGTTCGTTGCACACTTTAATTTGTGAAATGCTAAAATAATCCTATTTTTAGTTCAACAATTGTATTTTAATTACACTCACACACAACCAAAGTTTAATTACGTGTCCGTGTTAAAATAGTAGATTGTTTGCCAAGGGAGCAAACAACTATTTTTAAGGCGAGAGTGTTTTTTTGAATCCAGAGTGGAGCGAAGGATTCTAGAATTTCCGTAGCCGCCATCTTGGATTTACGTGTTGACCTCACTATCGGCTTTAGAACCCTCGAAAAGTATGAAAACGACACCCATGACGAAAAATTTGAAAATTTTCACAGCCGCCATCTTGCATTTTCATTTTGACCGCACTATCGGCTTTGGCGCCCCCGAAAATTATGAAAACGACACCAATGACGAAAAATTGGAAAATTTTCGTCATGTGTCGCTGCCGCCATCTTGGATTTTCATTTCAGAAAGTGTGAATAATAATTCACATTTTCTCTCTCTTTCTTGCCAGCCTGTTAGGATAGCGTCTGCGCACTGACTGTGGTCCCACTGCCCCCACTTACTTACCGATCGCGCAAGGATCTAGGATGCAATAACAACAGACTGACCTATTTCTATTTCTTTTACGCGCGGGATGTTTTGCTATGATTTTATCTCTGGTTTGCTTTGCAATTTTTTTAGCGAAAAATATTTGGTTGTACTTGTGACTTGCGTCAGAGCGGCAACAACGCATCGTATACGCGTATAGACATAATCAGCTGTTAGGAAAGATACATCGTGTTCAAACGGGGCAAAAACTTAAAAAATCATTTGCGGCTAAACTACTGCTCCTATTTAATTGATTTTTGGTACAAAGCTTGAAAATGGTACCTAGTATAGGCAGTTTAAAGAAAAGCCCCTCTGTCATATCAACGTTGTATGTAAAATAAAATTGTTTCCAAAATCTTTGTTTAATTAACATATTTTTTTGGTATACACTTAATCTAGATTCATTTAAATCTAACACACTAGGTTCTGGAATGTCTGTTATAGAAGCTCCTATAGTAAAATGAGCTGGAGTTAAACAGATAACATCATCTGGAACATCAGCAATTGTACATAACGGTCTTGAGTATAATATGCCCTCTATTTGGACTAGAGTAGTATATAATAATTCGTAAGTTAATTTAGTAGAAAATAAATGTCTTTTAAGTAGTGACCTTACAGACTTAATACCAGATTCATAAATACCACCCATGTGACTGGCAAGAGGTATTGTAAATTTATAGTCAATAGAATTAGATGTGCAAAAATCAATTATTTGGCTGTAAGATCTGACTTAAACATTTTATAAAGCTCATGTAGTTCAGTTTTAGAAACTCTAAAATTAGTAGCATTATCAGTATACAAACATGTTGGAGTACCACCTCGAGATACAAACCTTTTCAAAGCACAAATAAATGCCTGGGAGCTTAAATCAGTAACAAGCTCTAAGTGTATAGATCGAGTCGCCTTTGTGTATTTACAGTTTCGATTTATTGCACCACTGAAATCAATGCCTACATGAAGAAACGCTCTTTTTAGGGTTACTCTGGGAGAAGGGAGACTAGCCATTTGCTGACCACAGGTTTGTGCTCTAAATCTGATGCACTTAACACAAGAATGAACTATCTTTTTGACTTCATTCCTACCATGTATAATCCAATATTTGAATCTAATATTATATAAAGAGTTTTGTATTCCAGAGTGTAGCAACCTTTGGTGATAATGTTGAACAATTAATGATGTTATGTAATCTTTAGCAGGTAGTATAATAGGGTGCGCTTGGTTATAGGATATGTCTGAATGCTGAATACGACCTCCAACTCTGATGAGATGGTCTTGGTCTAGGAAAGGATTTAGTTTCCTTATAGGACTGGACTGAAATGTATATAGTTTTGGTTTAGGTAAATCTGTGTTATTTGATTGACTGAGTGATGATAATTCTAAATATTCTCTTGAAAATGATTTAAGTTGTGTTACTTGAACAATACAATTTGTAGCTCTGTTGAGTTCATCTACAGTTAAGTAAGGCGAATAGCTGAGACCCTTGTTTTTTAGTTTATTTATGAACCTAAACACGAATGCAATGATTCTTGTTAACTTTGTGAAGTTAGACACTTTTAGAAATAGAAGTCATAAAAATATTCATAATTTATAGGAATTTTATTCAATGTATCTGTGGATGTATGGCATATTTGTGTACATGTGTTGTGGACAGGAGTTATTACTTGAGAAGTAACTACTTGGGGCACTGAAATAGGCCATGCAAATATATCCTGTTTAATCCAGGTAGGGCCTTGCCACCATAACTCACAAGTGGATAATTGTTTGGGCATAACCCCTCTAGTTATTAAATCTGCTGGATTTTGTTTGGTATTTATATAATACCAATCATCCGTGGCAGTTAAATCGATAACCTGCATTATACGATGAGAGACATATGTGTCATGTTTATGTTTGTAAGGGGATTTAATACAGCGTAGAACAATGAATGAGTCTGTAAATAGAAAATTATGATCAATTTCTATAAGTATTATTTTTTGTAGTGTTAATAAACCTATCATATATTCGTGATAACAGTAAAGTCCCACATAGCTCAAATCTTGGAATTGACTGTTGTCTTTTAATAGGAGCTACTCTAGACTTGGCCATGATCAAAACGCAAGTAGATTCTTTATTAAGATAATTTGCTTTTAAATATAAGCAAGCACCATATGCTTTCTTAGATGCGTCACAAAACCCAATTAGGGATACATTAATAGGTATATCAGTAAAATACCATCTTGGGATCTTAATAGACTTTAAGTAATTTAATTGATCAATAAACTGTTGCCAATGATCTTGTATACGGTTAGGTATGGGGCTATCCCAGTCAATGTTTTCTTTCCAAATGTCTTGCATTAAAATTTTGGGAATAATTACTGTAGGAGCTAGAATACCTATTGGATCAAACATCTGTGCTATCTGTGATAATATAGATCTTTGAGTTTTACAAATGCTTGTGATTTCAGGTATGTGAACGGAGTATGTCTTGTGTAGGCAGCCACATTAAACCCAAAGTCTTAACAGAGTCTGGCTTGTTAAAATCGTAGGAATTGTTTTGAAAACTAGATTTTTTTGTGAATTATGTTCACTATATGTGTTCATAGTGGAACTTGCAATCTGTGCTAAAATATGAGGATTGTTTGAGGTCCATTTGTGCAACTTGAACCCGGCTTTATTAAGCAGTTCTTTTAATTGTACACAGAGATGAGTACACTGTTCACAGTCTGTTGACCAGATAGATAGTCATCCATATAACTGCAAGTTTCTATGCATTCTGCAGCTAGACTTGAGTCTTTATTTTTGTAAGCTAAATCTAACATAGTGCGACATGCAAGATAAGGTGCACACTTAGTGCCATATGTAGCTGTTGCTTATTCTATGCATTTGAGTGGATCAGATTTAGATTCCCTCCATAAAATCCTCTGATATGATCTTTACTCTGGATTCACAAATATACCTCTGAACATTTTAACTAGGTATATCACAAGAAAAGGCATATTTGAATAGTCTGAATTTCAAAATTATATTAAGTAAATCATTGTAAATGTTAGGACCTTCATGTAGAATATCATTCAAGGGTGTGCCTGTTGATGTTTTGGAACAAGCATTAAAAACAACTCTTAACTTTGTAGATCTACTTTCAGATTTAATGACAGGTAAGTGAGGTAGGTAATATGTATTGTTTTGTGTAGGTGAGAATTCCTTCACATAATATGCATGACCCAATGCAATATACTCATTAATGAATTCTTTATATTGAGTGAATAATGAAGGATGTCTTTGAAATCTAGACACTAATTGTAATAAGCATATGTAAGCAGTATTAAATGAGTTACCTAAATCTAGTAGTTTGTCTGTCTGTAGGGGTAGGTTAACTGTGTATTTACCCTGGTGATCTTGTATCGTAGTAGACTCATATAAGGTTTCACAATATTTATCTTGAGGAGATATTAACTTTTGAGGTGTGATTTCGTCTTGTTCCCAGAAGCGTTGTAGAAGCTGATCTGTTGACAATAGAAATGCATACATGCTAATGTGAGGGTCAGAAGTACTTGTCTGTAAAGAGGTGTCACTTGTGGGTGCGCCTGATACAATCCAACCAAATACTGTATCAATCATGACCAGTAGGTTGTGACCTAACTTTATGCGGTCTGTTAGCAAGAGTGAAAAGAAAAGCTCTGCACCTATGAGTATGTCTATAGTGCTAGGTATAAAGAATGTGGGGTCAGCTAGTTTGCATGTAAGCTTGGGAGGTATGTCCCAGTTGTGTGTAGCTATGTAAGTATGCGGTAGTGGCACTGTAATGTTGTCCATTACTAAAAATGTTAGATTAGAGTTATAAATATTGTATCGAGAAGATATATTAGCATTTATGCTTAATTGTGCAAGGCTGTCTTTGTTGCCCACACCTTTCATTGTGCATGCATGGTAGCTGTATGGAAGCTTCAACACACCTGCAAGCCTGTGTGTAATTACACTGATTTCACTGCCCGAGTCTAACAGTGCTCGTGCATTTACCCAGTTTCCCATAGCATCCTGTATTTTTATGATAGCTGTTGATAGCAATGTAACATGACGTTTAGTGTTAGAGACAAGAACCGTTGATAGGTTAGATTGAGAGTTTGTTTCGCATTGGACATTTGAATTTGTAGTATACTGTTGCACGCAAGAGTTCAGTGAGGCAATAGTATCAGGTAGCTTGGCAACTGCTGTGGCAGAACTTACTTGGTTAGTACGATCCATATGTATACTTGTACATGATGTTTGCGATGGCAGGACAAACACTTCAGTTTTGAACACTTATGTTTTGCATGGTAAGGCTGTAAACAGTTATAACACAAAGTTATAGACTTTATAAGGTTAATACGCTCAGGTACACTCAGTTCTATATAATTAGGACACTTATGCAAGTCATGTTTTTGTTGACATAATAAACAATTTATTTGAGGTCTCGAGGTTGACGAAAAATGTGTAGTTTTGACAGTAATCCTGTAAGAAGGCTTGTCATTGAGTAATTCAAATGCTGATCGCCTTATGTCTAAGAAATCTAGTAACTCAGATAATGTTGCGAGATTACTTTCTTTTTTGTTTAGTTCCCATGCTGCTCTCAGCGAGTTGTCCAGTTTATGTCAAATTAGGAATACTAATAGGACATCCCAACTGTCTACAAGCAGCTTAATAGCTTTAAGGGAATCTAGACTTTGCAGTAAAGTTACTAGAAATTCTTTTAGGTTATGTTTATTAACAACATTTTAATTAGTAATAGCCTTTAAATGAAAATTAACCATCATAGTTTGGTTCTCATACCTTTTAGCTAGTATATCTAGTGCCTTACTGTAGTTTTCCTCAGTTATGAGAAGTGAGGTAATAAGCCCAGCCGCTTCTCCTGATAGGGCTGACTTCAGATATTGAAGACAGAATTACACTGTCAACAGAGGCGTAGAATATATTCTTGAATGCAGGCCACTCACGGATATCACCGTCAAATTTTGGAAGTTCCAATAATGGCAGCTTGACACGTGGCTTCCTTGTCCTGCAATCATGTAATGTGGTAGAATTTGAAAGAGATTGCTCCATAGCTTGTTGCGAGCCTCCGGTAAATGACGCAGTTTGTGCTTTAGTAGCATAATATTTCGCTTCGGTTGTCTCCCGATCCTGTTCGTTGACTTGTTGCCGGTCGGGCAAGTCCAACATCTCAATTTTGATTTGGATTTCGTCGTATCGATCCATCAGTTTAGTTAATACCTCTGATCTGACCTGTAGGTCGCGTTTAGTAAATCTTGCAGGATCATAGTTCTACACGTAGTTGGTTATTCTTGTAATTTTACCTTTAATGGCGGCACGGGTCGTGCGCAAGTTTTCTATTTCTTCCATCTTGTGTTGGATGGAACCACGCGATTATTATTAAGATGCTTGCGAGCTGTAATGCTGAAAGAAAGGATGTTTCCTGTGGATACTGTTAAACATCAATTTTTCAATAAAACCATATTTAGTTACACAGATCGCTTTAAAAAAAAATGGTCCTTTCCAGTATACAAATACCATCCATCTGTGAATAATGCAAAGTATGTTGACTCGTGTGCATGTCAATCTTCTCCCAACATGTACTTATCAGATTTATTACCACAGGGACGACCGTTGCCAAGAAACCAAAACTAGACACACGAAGAACAAAACTAGAAGACGCAATAACAGCCGAGCAAACGAATAAAGAAAAATCTGATTCGAAAATTATCCGCACCACTCAAAAACGTACGTCCAAACCTGGCACTTATTTCAAAGAGCCTTACAAATGTGATCAGCGTAGTTTTAATCCAGTAAAAAGAATAATACAAAACACTCTTGCACAAGTAAGTGTAAAACCTTTTAAGTGTGACGTATGTCAACGTAGTTTTAGTGTAAAGTGTAATTTAACAGAACATATTCGAATACACACGGGTGAAAAACCTTATAAGTGTGATGTATGTCAGCTGAGTTTTAGTGAAAAGGGTCATTTATCACAGCATATTCGAAAACACACGAGTGGAAAACCTTATAAGTGTGATGTCTGTCAGCGTAGTTTTAGTAAAAAGTGTAATTTATCAGGACATATTCGAATACACAGGGGTGAAAAACCTTATAAGTGTGATGTATGTCAGCTGAGTTTTACTGAAAAGGGTAATTTATCACAACATATTCGTGTACACACTGGTGAAAAACCTTTTAAGTGTGATGTCTGTCAACGTAGTTTTAGTGTAAAGTGTAATTTAACAGAACATATTCGAATACACACGGGTGAAAAACCTTATAAGTGTGATGTATGTCAGCGTAGTTTTAGTCAAAAGGGTAGATTAATAGAACATATTCGAATACACACTGGTGAAAAACCTTATAAGTGTGACGTATGTCAGCTGAGTTTTAGTGTAAAGTGTAATTTAACAGAACATATTCGAATACACACGGGTGAAAAACCTTATAAGTGTGATGTATGTCAGCGTAGTTTTAGTAGAAAGTTTCTCTTTACACAACATATTCGTATACACACGGGTGAAAAACCTTATAAGTGTGATGTATGTCAGCTGAGTTTTAGTGTAAAGTGTAATTTAACAGAACATATTCGAATACACACGGGTGAAAAACCTTATAAGTGTGATGTATGTCAGCGTAGTTTTAGTAGAAAGTTTCTCTTTACACGACATATTCGTGTACACACTGGTGAAAAACCTTTTAAGTGTGATGTCTGTCAACGTAGTTTTAATGTAAAGTGTAATTTAACAGAACATATTCGAATACACACTGGTGAAAAACTTTATAAGTGTGATGAATGTCAGCGTAATTTTAGTCAAAAGGGTAGTTTAAAAAGACATATTCTAATTCATACTGTTAAAAAACGTTAGTTTGAACTAGTCTGTTCGTACCGGCTTAAAATCATAATAATAATAGTTAGTGTATAGAGATCTGAGCGTCAGCTGCTCCAGTAGTGGTGGAGTCCAAAGTTAAAATGCCCCTTGGGCGACTGACTCTGGAAAGCTCGATCGTGTTGAACAGACGTGTCGAAAAATTAATTAAAATAAACAAATAATCACTTGCGAACGGTCACGACGACCTAATTTTTAGTGCAATAGCCGGTAATTACGCAAACTGTGTAGGAAATTAGGTTTGTGTAAACTGTGCGTTTGTTTGATGATAATCCATGATTAGCAAGTAAATAACCTGTTTCACAATGGAGGAGAGTCCCTTCAGCCCAAGAAGTAAGTGTGCCCGCTCCCCGCCGGGTACACCCGTGCCCGCAGCAGTACCCGCTACTCCCCCTCAAGCGCCGAGTCAAAGGAACAATGACCTCAATGCTGTACCGACGACAGAAGTCCAAAACTGGATGATTAATATTGAACAGAGCCTGAAGGAGGTGTGCGCTATTGCAGCAGAGGGCAAGCTGTACTCGGAACAGAAATTGCGCATCAATGTCCTATGCCGGAAGGTTGACCATGGGACATCGCAAATGGCCGTCCAGTACGAGTTTATCAAAGCAAAAGCCGTCCAATTCCATCATGCCATCATAAATCTAGAGAAACAACTTGACAGCAGCTACTGGAGCTTAAGTCGAGAATCGGAGATTCATTGAAACCAGCCCTAGGACCTTCCTTCTCTGATATGCTAAGGAAAGGTGCCAACAACTACATCCTGCCAAATAACTTAAGTGGCTATCTATCCGAACGACAAATTGAAGACCAGTGAAGAGACAAAATGGTCCAAAGAATTATTTGCCCAGGAAAACTGCAACTTCACATGAGGGGCCGGCGCAAGACTAAAAACGGCGGAGTAATTATCAGCACCGAGACGAAGGACGAAATTGAAAGCTGAGACAAAATCGGTGCAGCTCACAAAGTTGGGTCTAACCGTCGACGAGCCTCATAAAAGAAATCCTCAGGGTAGTCATCATAGGAGTGCCGACATCTGCCGGGGTTGCGGGAAAGTCCGGAAGGGATACCGTGGCCCCCTGGCATTGCACAGGCAACAGAAGAAACACGGGTGGGTTTTAGTCAGTAAGAGTCTGACACGCCTTCCCGCTCCACCCAGAGCTGGAGACGACATTTGATGATTTCCCACCCAAAAAAAAAGGAGTGCCGACATCCATGACAGAAAATGAAGTCTTCACATGTGTATATACATGTGAAGACTTCATTTTCTGTCATGGATCAAAACTTAGCCGAAAAACTTCAGGACTTTAGTTTCGAGTCATAAGCTAAGCCATAAGTCAGGTAAGAAGGACGCCGAGACCTGCAATTATATCGTAGAAGTATCTACGTTCATTCGAAAAGCCCCGATGTCAAAAGAACGTGTTTTTGTGAATTGGTCATCGTGCCCTGTCAGAGACTTCACTTCAGTCACACGCTGGTATAAGTGTCAACAGTACGGACACGCTGCCAAGTCATGTCGACAGACAGATTACACCTGCGGCCACTGAGGTGATCAAGGTCACTCTATCAAAGATTGTCCAAAGAAGGCAAATGAACCAAAATGCGCTACTTGCTCGCATTTCAAAAAGCCAGATAAACACTTAACAGGTGCTACTGATTGCCCGGCAAAAATTATGGCTGAGAAAAGATACATAAATTCTATTGATTATGGAGGCGCCTAAGAGCGCCGTTTATAAGTTATTTTTAGACCTTTTTCTTATTTTTATTTTTTTCGCTTTTATTCTTATATTTAATATGATATACGCTAATTGATGACTTAGATAATTTCTCTGTATCCGAGTCTAAAGTTTGTGAAGCGGAACACTGCAAACAATATCTTTCCGGCTATAACACTCCGCTAACCATACTAACACAAAATATTCGTAGCATATTTAAGAATTTTGATAGGTTTTGCACTTTCAACAGCGGATAAACATGAATTGTGGTGAGCGTCAAGATGACGGGATCAAGTCCCCAACTTGAAATTTATCACAATATAGTGTTTGTACTACATATGTACTATTTGTACCCAAAACAAGACATTTGTACCTCTAAAGCTAAAGAAAGTACGTCAAGATGTACCTGGACCCGCCACTATGACCTCAAAGTTGCGGGACCTTCTGCAAGCGCTACTCGGAGGCAGGTAATTCACTCCCGAAAACTTAGTACTACATATGCAATTTTCAATACAATTATTGAAAATTGAGTATATACCTAATAAAATAAAATATCTGGGAATTATAATAGATGAAACCCTATCTTTTAAACAACACATAGAAGCTTTAAATAATAGAATGCGTAAGCTAATATTCGTTTTCAAAAATCTACGTTATATTGCAGACCCAAAATTAATCAGGCGAGTTTACCTTGCTCTCTGTCAGTCAATTTTGACTTACTGCATTACCTCTTGGGGTGAAGCAGGTAAAAGTTTGCTATTACCTACCTATCGAGAGAGCTGAAAGAGCGATTCTCAAGGTGTCTACTTGCCGCCCTTTCCTTTTTCCCACTAACCTACTCTATAAATCCTGTGAAGTACAAACAGCTCGACAGTTATTCATAATGAGTATCGTATTAAAACAACACGCAGCCCTCCTCTATAGCACTGAAACTACTAAAAAGAGACGGAAAGACATAGTTTGCCCTACAAAAAGTACAAAACATGCTTAAGCAGCCAAATTTTGTGTTGTCTTCCTAGGACCATTACTTTATAACAGACTAAATGCGAAAGCCAACATTTATTCTCTAAATTATAATAATTGCAAAAGAACCGTCAAGGAAGCTCTTCAAAGTATGTCCTATGAAGATACAGAGAAATTATTAGTTGTACTTAAATAAAAAATTGTATTTGTACTAATTAAGTTTAGGTAAGTTAGAATAGGTACAGGATTTTAGCAATTAGGAGTTATTGTACTATTTACACCTTTTTACATACCTATTAGATGACTAGATTTTTATAATTATTAATGTGATTATTTAGAAATATTATACCTTGCCTCGCCTGAAACCCAGGATGACCTAGTTCAGGCACATAACACAATTGAATTTTTTCGTAGATTTAAGCTAATTTGTATTTAGTTTTTTTACCTTTTTACCTGAATAAACTTTTTATTATAATTTCATTTGTTTATCTTTTGAACATATAAAATACATTTTTAAATATTTAAAAAAAACGGTACAAAAATATAAAAAATAGGATTCCGCCGGTGTCGAGGGCAAGTTACCGGTAGTTAGGGCTGCAGAGACAGGAACCTCCTAACAATACGAGCCGTGTCCAGGAGTACCGCTTTCTGAATCAAGCCCATGATCCAGCTGCCCAACGAGAGCCTCCTTAGGAGTTGGTCGAGGCTCTTGGCAATTAAGGCATTGGCTGATACGACTATAGGCATAATGATCGCTGAGTCCACATCCAACATGTCGACAACCTCGCGAGCCAAGTTAAGATACTTAATTTGTTTATCTTTCTCTGCTTTCACGAGGTTCTCGTCATGCGGGACCGTTATGTCAATGATCATTGTGCGCCGCTCTCCTCGATTCATCACCACTATGTCAGGCTTATTGGCAACAACAGTCCTGTCGTCAGTGATGATGTATCGATCCCAGTACAATGTGATATTTCCATTTTCGAGAACTGGGCCGGGCATATACCTGTAGTACGGTACCGGTAAACCGGGGTTACTTTGAATCGCGGGGTAACTTTGATAGAAACTTCCATTTCATATAAAATCGTGAATTACTTAAAACGAAACGCAATTAGGTAGTTTTTTTTCTGAGTTATGAACACTGAACAACTGTTTAATCCTTTTCTGAGGACACGCTGGGAATCCACCAATCATTTTAATTAAAAAAGGTAAATATATTGTCATTCAAACAATCAAATCAATTGTTAGATCAAAGTTACCCCATGCGACAATATTTATTTTTCTCGTTGATAGTTTTTATTTTTTAAATTGTATTGGCATTTTAATTGGGTAATTATATTTAAATTGTATTGGCATTGTAATTGGGTTTATTTAATTGCGTAATTACTTTGTAATTACGCAATAAAATAAGGGGTATCAAAGTAACCCCATCCTACGTATAACTTTGATCAGGCAGTTTAATTTTTTTTTCTCAAAATCAAGCCAATTTTTTTCACTTATTATTACAGGAATCGAGAGTAATAAAAAAACCGATCACTAGATTTATTTAGTATTTTTTTACACCCACAAATTTAAAAGATATGAACCTTCAAAGTTTAATATTGATCAAAGTAACCCCGGTCTACGGTACTTCCGATTCCACAAGGCTGTATTTCAGAGCAAGTTGCTGATGGATAATCCTGGCTTTAAGGTTGTGTCTATACAAGTACTCTTCGTTAGCTAGACGACAACACCTGGAGATAATGTGTCGGATTGATTCTCCCGGATAGTGGCATGCCTGACAGATGTCAACCGTGCCATCCTTCACAATGAATCTCCGGTAGTTGTTCGTCATCATAACGCAGCTAGGCTACGGACGCTAATAAATCAACATCGGATCCATATAGAGGTCCCGGAAGTAGCGTCCGTGAAGCTCCTTACTCAGTAATACCTCCTTGCGATCGTTAGTGTCAAGCTCTACAGGCTTGCACCAGTTCTCTTTAGCCAACGACAGCGGGGTAAGGCCCTTATCCACCGCGACCACATCTTGATGCATCCCCACGTCGGCTCCTAGGAAATATTCCCTCGCATTCTATCTCGTGATTGTGGAGGGTCTTAGCGTTTATAAAGCCTCGACCTCCACACTTTCGCGGGATATACAGTCTCATTACGGATGACAGTGGGTGATGCATTCGATATGCAGTCAGCAGCGTACGGACCCTCATATCCAGGGCGTCGAGTTCAGTCTGAGTCCATTTGAGTACGCCGAAAGAGTACATCAAAACCGGCATGACCCAACCGTTGAAGGCGCGCACCTTGTTTCCGCCTGATAGAAGACTATTAAATACTTTCTTCAGGTGGCCAAAGAAGCGCTCCTTCAACGATTGCTTCATGTCAGTAACATTGATGCCCAACGCTTCCGACATACCCAAATACTTATAGGTTTCGGACGCGGAGAGGGCTCTAAGGTTTATGGAATCCAAGAGTTGGGTTCCCACGGATTCCGCAATCTCCCCTCGCTTTACATGCATGACCGCACATTTATCCACACCAAATTCCATCCTGATGGCTCTACTGAAAATTTCAGTTAGTTTCAGTAGCTCCATCAGTTGCAAGTTGTTGGGGGCAAAGAGTTTTAGGTCATCCATGTAGAGGAGGTGAGATATAGCTTGACCACCTCTACTCCGCCGATAGCCTAGGCCTGAATACTCCAGCAGTGTGCTAAGAGGATTCAGGGCTAAAGCTGCTAGTAAAGCAGCTAAAGCACATAACTGAAACTACAAGGAGTAAAAACGTGGTAAATAGACGAAAATTAACTCCTTTAGTGGTACAATAGAGCATAATATCGTTCTTCTTCTTCTTTTCGTGTGGTTGGTGACTAACCTGGTGTCAGAGTTTTAAAGCCGCCCACGGGGCTCTGACTTGGCTTCACATGCCGTCGAGAAATAACTCTCAGGCATGCCGGTTTCCTCACGATGTTTTCCTTCACCGTTTTTATAATATCGTTTATTAACTCTTTGGGTGCTAAGAGGGAAGCAAATAGGTGAATAATAACTCTCTAACTAAACAGTACAGTAGAACTACAATGGCGCTCACTATATTTTTAAGTGATAAGAGGGTGGCAAATAGTTGATTATTGGCGCTTTGAGCTCTAAATTTTTCTCTCTCTTTGATCTAGTATAGATCCACAAAGGCTATAAAAACGGCCTCAAATGCTAAAATTTTAGCCATCCAAGGATATATTTTTAATTTCATCAACATATACAGAGTTGATACGACAGAGGGGCTTTCCTTTAAACTGCCTATACTAGGTACCATTTTCAAGCTCTGTACCAAAAATCAATTAAATTTGCCCCGTTTGAACACGATGTATCTTTCCTAACCGCACTACGATTTGCGAAATTTTGCCTAGCCCAAGTTATTCGACTCGTGGACAAAAACATGGCGGAATACCTCAAAAACCAAGGGCGCTACTACGCAGCGATACAGCCCGACATCCAACGGAAACTCTGGTTTTTCATATGCCCAAAATTGTCCAAAAGAACTGTTTGGTAACGTCACTTTGTAGACTGAGACTCGGACATTGTTGTAGACCAGTCTTCCTAAACAAGATCCATGTTCGAGACAATTCCCTTTGCGAGTGTGGCCTCGCGGAAGGTACCTTGGATCTTATTTTTTTCTCCTGCTCTTTGAACACCAACTCCTTCGACGTCTATCGAAAAATTTCCAAATATAACATTCCTCTTCCAACTAACTTCCATTCTCTTCTATCCCACTTCCCTCCCAAAATCATCCAAATTTTAGGCACCTTTCTAAATTAAAATAATTTAACTGGTGCGTAAAATAACCATGTTATTATATATATTTTTATGTTGCATAATATTTTATAAGTTTGTAAATTACCTATATGTTTATATTGTTCGAAAACACGGGTTAGTAAAGCCTTGTTTTCGTCCTCGCAGCTACTAATATTTATCTACCCGTAAAGTACAAAGTCCGACGGCCACTCTGCACTGCCATCTCAACGTGACACTGGCAGAATACTCGACACCGGCTAAATTGCCAGGAGGGAAAAAAAAAGGCTATAGAATTACCTACAGTGACTATGTGAAACTATATTCTTACAAATATACACTGGTCAGCAAATAAACCGAGCCACCCGCTACCTAGGAACTCTGATTCGAGTTTCTCAAAAAGTATAAAACTTAAAACTATCAAAGTTATACCTATAAAAAGTGCGTTTCATGGTGATTAAAATGACTACAAATTAATTCGAAAGTACCGTCAACTCACATTGTAATCAAGCAACAAACACAATGCTAACGATTTGCTCTGTTTTCACCAGAGTTTGAAATTAGCGTTCTTTTTCTCTACAATGAGGGTAGTCTGATATTTCTTATCATTTCTTTAGTTTTTGTCCATCGTTTGCTCAGACGCGTGTGTTTTTGCTACTTTTTTCGATTAATAATGGATACAACACCAGCAAAAAAAGCAGCTCAAGCTGTAGCATTACTTCAAGCAGGCATTGCGCAACGTGAAGTCGCTCGAAGGCTTCGAATCAGCAGATCTTCGGTGCAACGAGTTTACAGACGATACCTAGAGACTGGAGCATTCGATCGCCGTCCAGGTACGGGCAGACCTAGGGCTACATCAGCAGCAGATTATTGTTAGGTATATCCACCTTACTGTTCTGCGAAATCGCCACCTCAACGCAGTTCAAGTCCAACAAAGTCTGCGTGACGAACGCCAAGTGGTCATAAGTTCAGATACCGTCAGAGGGAGACTTGCAGAACGGAACCTGACCCCAAAAAGAGCTGCAACAGGCCCAGCATTAAAGGTAGCACACCGTCGAGCACGACTTGAATTTGCTCGAGAGCATAGGGATTGGACATTAGAGCAGTGGAGTAATGTACTCTTCACTGATGAGACCAGGGTGAGTCTACATGGAAGTGATCGACGTCAGAGAGTATATCGTCGCCCTGGAGAACGTAATTCTCAGTGTTGCATCGAGGAAACTGTTGCTTATGGAGGAGGATCTGTAATGGTCTGGGGCGGCATCTCGTTAACAGCACATACAGCGTTAGTTTTCATCTAACCGACGGGCCGTACACGTGGACTGACTTCTCATCGCTACATTACTGAAATCCTCGCAGACCATGTGGTACCTTACGCAGGATATGCAATTGATGCATGATAATGCACGGCCTCATGTTGCTCATGTGGTGACCCAGTATCAACGCGACGTCAGCATTCGTACGATGGACTGGCCAGCTCGAAGCCCGGACTTGAATCCGATAGAACACTTATGGGATGAGCTGAAACGTCGGGTTCGAGCCCGGGTACCTGCTCCAACAAGGCTTCCAGAGCTGTGAATCGCAATTGAAGAGGAGTGGAATACAATTCCTCAAGATTTTATCGTCAGGCTCGTAAGGTCGATGAATACAAGGATGCTGGCAGTTATCCGAACAAGGGGAACGGAATATTGATCAAAAACTTTATTTTTTATTTTATCTTTGTTTTTGGCTTTAATTTTTTTTTTCATTTTATCATTACTAACGATTGTCACGACTGGAAAACGACTCTTCTTTGTAAAATCCTTAATAAACACAGAAATATTGATTAAACCCAATGTTTCCTTTCATTTTAATCACCATGAAACGCACTTTCTGTAGGTACACCTTTGATAATTGTAGGTTTTTTAGTTTTTGAGAAAATTGAATTAGAGTGCCTAGGTAGCGGGTGGCTCGGTTTATTTGCTGTCCAGTGTATATATTCTGATTCAAATATTGCCGAATCGAATGTGCTTGTACAAAATAGTAGTTGGTTACGCCCAACAGTGGCCGACCCGAACAAGTATGTAGCGCGCCACAAGGGGTTAAATAAAAAACTAAATATCAAAAAAATTCATTTATTGAAATCATATTTCGAGTAGGTATCTTATGTAAATACTATAAAGTACTATTACATTATAATAAATGTACCAAGTTTATTGCTTCTTTCACTACTAGTAGATACAATCAATACATATAAAAAAAAAGTCCTAACTCTCTCATCAACGCCCGGCCCAACACTTGGACCTAGGAAGCTGAAATTTTGCTTGTATTTTACTATTCTTAATAACGTTACATTACATGGAAATGCTCAACAAAACGCTCTAGTGTATACTCACCTTTATGTGGTGTAAAGTACATGACATGCTCAAAAAGATCTAAACATCGACAAGAATTCATTTAAATATTTACAATACAAAACATATTACTGATTTGAGATTGGGTACTTAATTGTATAGTATTTTATCTCACGAAGGGCCACCCGCTTTATTTGTGGTAACCAAATGTCACATGCAGTGAATGTGTGCGTGAAGACGAGTAGCGTCAGCACAACGCCTAACACACACACACTTCCAACTTCACCCGTGTCTCAGACGGTACCGTACCGAGAGCTCCTACGCTTTCACACACATTCACAGCATGTTTGTACATTTGGTTACCACAAGTGAAGCGCGCGTCGCTTCGTAAGATTAGGTACTTAATAATTAAGTACCCAATCTGTACATTAACTACAATTATTGTAGTTGTTGTGTATTTATTGTCAGGAGCCTGCGCGTGCCTCTATCCTCTTTTATCGCCTACAACTTAGGTATAGCTGTGTGGGTAATGTAACATAAAAATAATATTATTTATATACAATTCAATCTATTTACACACATGCATATTATCACATACATAGTGTAGTTTAAGTAATTTCATTTTGTTTAAGTATACAGCATGTATCAGTTGTGGTCATAGTTAAGGCAAACTGAACAACTTTCTCCATTAAACCAACATCGTAATCGCAAGTAGGGTTAGCAGATGTCACCCGCCCGGGGCCCGCTTCTAAATACATCAGTCAAAACTACACACAAGGTAGACCTGTTGAAATTTTTATAGCATTCTACTGGTGAATGAATTTTTAAACTAACCAAAAATCAAATCTTTTCTCTTCATATGTAATATTAGTTTAAGAGACTAATATGAAAAAGAGAATAGATTTAATTTTTCGTTTGTTTGGCGGAAGCTAGTAGTTTAGAAAAGCGGTAGATAGGTTACCGACCCAACATTCGATCTTCAAAAGCTGCACAATGTCACACTATTATTAGGTGATACGTGGAAATAGGACAGCATGTCGTAATTATCGGGAGCGAAAAAGAGGCAAGACGATACATACTAGACTAATTAGCTAAGTTTCACTTGCGGAGCGTGCATAATCTATCTACTCCTTTTTGCTTATTATATCATTGCATTTGCCCCACTCCCAACCAACCAGCCTTACCGCGTGGTATTGTCACCCAGTAACTGGGCTGTGGAGGTCAGATAGGCTGTCGCTCCATGTAAAATACTAGTATCCGGTTAGGGTCGGCTTCCACGACCCCAGCATGGAAAAGGCAGGCAGATGAAGACATTTTGGTCACTTATGCAACGGTATCCTAGAAGAGCGATTGCCGCCACACAGCCTCCGGAATCTACGGGCGAATGACATTTCTGAAACTAAGTTGGTGTGTTTTCCTAGAGAGCGTTCTAGACACAGCCGTCACTGCGGCCACCGCACGTTTAGGAATTGTAGTTTTCGAGACAAATCAAATGTCCCAAACAAGTCACAAGTCACTGTCGAGTTACACAAGTCACTGTTAACTATCACTAACAGCGACACACCACTCACTGTCCACCTCAGCTTCAACCTGCACCGTTGCTTCCTGGTCCAAAACTTGACTGTTCATCATACCGATAAGCTCAGCATACTTTGCCCGCTGCTGTTCTGACATCACCGCTGGGTTATGGTTCTTCAAATGATAATTCAAATGACTGCTTTGCTTGAACCGTTTGTCACAAATTCCACACTGGAATGGTGCAACGTTGGTATGCGTTCTCATGTGCTGCTTCAAGTGCACGGATTGGCAGAATGTCTTGTTGCATACAACGCAGCGGTATGGTTTGACTTTGGTGTGAATGCGGAGGTGCTGGTCGAGCCCTGATTTTTGAGTAAAGGCTTTTGGGCAGAATGTGCAGGGGAATGGCCGGTCGCCCGTGTGCATCCGCATGTGTTGTAGGACTCCGCCCTGGGGAGAGGGAAAAGGGAATTATTGTATGTTGTTATTAAGAGTCCTTAACACCTCAGCTCAAATTCACTCTTTATCTCGCTCGCACACTACTGCTCACGGACTGAGTGAGAGCGCGACTTAGCGGAGGAGAAAAGGCTCCAAGGCGCCAATAGTTTATTTACATAGGTCATTTCTTTTTAAGGTGAAAATAAAAGTAAAATAAAAAAATACATTTTAAGTTACCTCCAAACCTAACAATAAACCGCTGGTATTCAAAACTACTTCAAAATAGATCATGAAACTTTGCATAACAACTGCATGTCGATTCCCGTAACCACTTCACCGTGAAAACGTGAAGTGAGCGTGGAGTGAGCTGTCAGTGTCATCTCACCCTGTTGGAATGACAACTCACTTCACCTAAGTTTTCACGGTGAGATGGTTACAGAATAGCACTGCAGAATTATAAAGCAGATAATGTGTTTGTGTTGTTTCAAAAAAAAACGAAAAAAATGGTAATTTTACCATTTTTTTCGCCGTAAAATAAAATTACCTAAACTATTGGCGCCTCGGAGCCCCGAGCTATCCACTTAGACCGCGATCAGTATGGTGCGAGCGAGATAAAAAGTGAATTTGAGATGAGTTACTATGGGCTCTTAACATTAATTCTTGACTACCATATATACCATATCAAAATTAATGCTGCAATATTTTCTATATAACGGAGGACCATGCTAAGCAATTTGAGGTATTATAGACTCTAAGGCGCGGGACATAGTGGAGCGGGCGTGGCGACGTGTGTGTGTATGTTCCGCGCCACGTTCCTTTACACTTTGTATGAAATATAAAACGGGCGGCCACACCATCGCCACTCGCCACTTGTGTATGCAAGGCGCATAGTCTGTTCCAGAAATATGTGATGAACAGTCCCTGTTCGTTTTAAATTCTTACGCAATCACTCATTTCAATCAGTAATAACACATTCACTTGTATAGAAAATTTCAACTTTATATGTCAACACTTCTGCATCACGCAAATAAAATGTATGGTTGGCTGCTTAACCAAGCGGTCGCCAGGTGAGGCGAGCCACCCACTATATAGCTGTAAACGTTTAGTTGGCAGCGTGACCTGGCGACGTCGCCATGGCGTCCCGGTGAGGTTTGGCTCCACACCTGCGCACGTGCAGCGCCCGCGCACGAATCGTGCACACTACGTGTTTCAAACGGCTATGGACGAGTCATGTGCTACATTAACTGATTACACTAGTCGCGAAGTTAAGCGAATACGAGAGTGTAGAAGGGGACTTTGGTTCGCTTCGTGCAGCCTCGGCTCGCCTCGGGCGACTTCCAATCGTTGTCGGTTTTTGCGCCCGAGTCAAAGGACTCGAAGCGTCCTGTAGTTCTTCGCACGACTGTGTAGGCACGTACTTCGGACTTCGGTCAACTTCGACGAGTACTTCTTCGAAGCATCTTCGTGGGGGTTTTAGAACTTGCACGTAAACCACTCGCGAACATGTTCAAACGTGTCAATACTATGTCCCTAAGATGCACCTGAAACGCACTGTTCGTGCACGTGAGCGCACTGTTCGTGCTCGTGAAGCGCACTGTTCGTGCACGTGAAGCGCACTGTTCCTGCACGTGAGCGCACTGTTCGTGCACGCGAGCTTTGTATTTAGCTTGAGTATTTAGCAAGATATAGAATCTCACAAATGCTTATGCCTACAGCACTAGAGTAGTATAATGATACTTATAATTATAGTCCTCCAGACCGTATTTCGGCCACGGCGGCCAATCTCAACGGAGACTAGCCTTCGGCGCGGGAGATATTATAGTGCAGGCGTGTGTGCGCAGACACAGGTGCACTCTCTCTTCCCTCACTCTCATAGTCCTCAGGGCCGGCAACCCGACCCTCGCGGAGAGGCCCGGCGCAGGCCGGCGGAGCCGTGCGCGCGAGGCACGGCGGTACCACACCGCCAACTTCCAAACTCGGGGCTGTTACTAGGAAATTCCTAATGGAAAAACCCAGTAACTCTTTGCCCGACCCGGGAATCGAACCCAGGACCCCACGCTCTGCAGTCGCGCTTGCAACCACGAGACCAATGGGGGCACACGCTGGGCTTGATACTTACATGTTGTGTAAACCTCTTGTGGCAGACGGTACACTCGAACGGTTTTAGCTTGACGTGAGCGATCGCTGTGTGTTCAGACAACTCCTTGTTAGTCTGGTAGCCCGTGCCGCATACCTGGAACGGAAAATACTTTTTTAATATCGGGATTACACAGACAGCACTTTAGAAGTCATAGACAGTCTATTCAAATCATAACATCACGCCTGTATGCCCCGAAAGGTTAGGCAGAGGTGTACCTATAGTACACCCACATTTCATATACTAAGTAAGATAGATAGATAAATATGTTTAAGTCCCATGTGGTGGCGAGCCTATTTCCATCAACCGGACAGAAATCCAGGCTGCTACTGAGAATTTCGCAACTCCAATAAAAAAAATCCCGACCTGGAAATGTAACCCAGGCCCTAATTCTCAGCAGTAGCGCTTGTGGCCATTAGACCAACGAGGTAGTCTCTATTCAAATCGTTGTTTCCAATTGATGTAATATCTACTAGTTCAAATGAAGGTGATTTAAGAGAGATTTGTAGTACTTTTGAAAAATTCAGAAAATATGATTGAAGTTATAGTGCAAACTGAACTTTGTGTAGACAATAAAGTTATTTATCCAAAATCAAATATTTATTTACTTCTTGGGCCTGCGCAAACTGGCGGACGGGACGGAGGAGGATTTTAAATTTATCAATTTAATTTAATACTTATCCTATGGAAATAAGGTAAATATTGCAATGCTCGCTGATCCAGAGCTGCTCCATATACGACTCACCTCACAAGCGAATGGCGCTGGCACATCCTCGCCGCTACACGCGAGCGGTTTCTCGCACACCTGACACCGCAGCCCCTTTCTCCTGCGAGTGTGCTCATCTCTATGGTGGATGGAGTATTCGCAGCAAGAGAAGAATATCTGGTGGCAGGTCCCGTCTGCCACCAGCGTCGAGGGTTGCAGGCATTCGAAGGGGCCGCTGGAAATTGTGCAAACATATATTATAACTAACTTTTGCTCGCGGCTTCGTCCGCGTGGAGTTCAAAAATTAAACCACGGGAACGTAATACCGGGATAAAAGGTATCCTATGTCCTAACTCCTAACTAACCCAGGTCATGGTCTACCTATGTGCCAAATTTCATCCAAATCCGTTCAGCCGTTTTAGCGTGAAAGCGTAACAAACAAACAAACTCACTTTCGCATTTATAATATTAATTTGAATACATATGGAGCAGAGGCCCAGCGGTAACGACCGCGACTAAGGAGTAAGCACTTTACTTTGTGTTAATAATTTTATCACCACTGCTCTCAAAACGGTGAAGCAAAACATCGTGAGGAAACGATGTCCTAGAACCAAAAATTCGAAGACATGTGACATCTACCAACCCGCACTGGGCCCGCGTCCCACGCCCTCTCTAAAAGAGGAGGCCTGTATCCCAGTACAGTCTGTAGCTACAGATACTCACGTAATAGGCTCGGACTCCTTCTCCTTTTTCTGAATCTGTTTCTCCTCCTTATCCCTCTTAACGACTCTCTCCATTCTCTTCCTCTTAACATCGTTGCCATCATCTGCCTTTATGATGATATAGCTCACGTCATTCGACGCCAACGCCATGACACTCGTAGGTTCCATCTCAGAAAGAATTTGCTCCGTCTTTATTTTTATTATGTTATCTTCTGTGTGTGCCTTCGTTTTTCCCTGGAAACAAGTAAAACAGGATATTAAGTGTTGAAAGGTGAAATAAAGGCCAGCGTGGATGGCGGGGCAGGTTATGGTAACAAAATATAGATTCCAAAGCTCAGAGACCGCCCACGAAGCTTCGAAGGGGATTTTTTTCTGCGGTAATGAAGAGCGCTCTCGAGGATACCGCGGCGAGAAGCGACGTCATGCGGCGGCACGCGACAGCATGCGGCGGGAGGTAACGGCAGGTTGCGACGGTATGCGCTGGGATGGGTAGCTTTACATTCGATATACCAGTGCTGTTGTTATTATATAGCCACGACCTCCTCTACCAACCTATTTGAATGCACATTAAAAAGTGGTCCATTTCAGCATTCATGTAAGACAGATGCTGTCTGACGCTCACACACACTAAGGGACTAGTTATAACAAGCGCCCGAGGCGTGCTGAGATTCAAGCCGAAACAATCGAAATTGTACTGAAAAATTGGGTTGATCGGATGGGGT
Organism: Xanthia togata; assembly: GCA_963853775.1. NCBI lineage: Eukaryota > Metazoa > Arthropoda > Insecta > Lepidoptera > Noctuidae > Xanthia > Xanthia togata. Next base: position 5,259,632 of record OY970815.1, read on the forward strand.
ACTGCCGAGCCAGTCGTGGTAGTCATATGAATGATATTGTGTTCCATTCTTAAATGGCAAAGTTCAACCTATTAAACAGAAAACTGAAAAAATAATCAGTAGTTTTTTTTCATAGCCGATACAAATTTAAAACACAAGATGGCCCACCCCGTACAAATACATAAACTTAATTAAGCGAATTATTTATTTTAAACTTTATTTTAAGGGGCCTGCGAAGCATGCGTTGTTCATACAAACGTAATACCAAAACAGATATAAAGACGATATGAGGAATTTAAAATTTCTATAGAAAACTTATTTTTCTCATAACTCGAATTTAAATCAGTGTCCATTAAAAATATATATTTGGAAGCATAGATATTCTGTAATCCAATCGGAATAAATACACACTACCTTAAGAATATGTTTGATTTACAAATTATTTTGGTATTACGTTTGATGAACTACGCATGCTCCGCCCACATGGCCCGTTAAGACATACAATGTTGATAATTATTTGCTTGGCAGTAAAACCAGCTCAGCGCGGCGCTTCGCCAGTTTAGCGCCGGCCCTAAGGCTGAATGTCTTGTCTGCCATCGACATGTAGAAGATGTAGATGATTTGTAACTGACCTGTTGTTTCTCATTGATCTGGGTCCACACCGCAGGGTCTCCGCTAGCATACGCATCGTTATGCTCCATACGTGCATGGTTCCGGAGAGCCACCTCACTCGCAAACCCTTTCCAACAGAGACGGCAGTGGATGGCGTCGTCATCATCTTGAATTACTTCTTTCTGCAATATTTTATATAATTACTAACAAGCTGCCGTGGCAAAACATCGAGATTTTTAATTATGTAATATAAATTCTCAAATTATGGTAAAAACTATATCAAAATCTGTTCCGTCTTTAAAAGAACAAGGGGGGTCACACAGACAGACATATTTTTATATTTGTCATGTTTTAGCATGGCAATAGCGGTCATTTAGGGTACCTACATTTCCCAAAATTCTTTATTTAAAAAACTGAAATAAGTATGTTAACGTCCTGAATCAATATAATTGTGATCTTCAACATGTTCCAATAACGAAAAGCCATACATAGTGTTTTGTTTCGGTTCCTAAACGAGAATGTAAATGTAATGTATTGCTATGTTAAAGCGTGACAACAATAGAGCAGTTTTGGTGTAACCCAGACTGTATTGTGGTTCTTGTAAAGATCAAGATATTTGTATATAGCTAAACCATTAACTTGGCTTAAAGTAAAGTGAATTTACATAGTTTGGCACGGTTAACACATAACATCACATTTTGTTTCCCAGGCAGGTTGGGCAGAGTACCTTGTACACCCACATTTCGCCAGTTATGTTTCAGCCCCATGTAATAGGAACCTATAGCTACAACCGGGACCTAATCCAGACTCCGGGCTGCTACTGACAAATTCCAGATAAAAAATCCAAACATTTTGGCCTACCTGGGAATCTAACCCAGGAACTCATGCTCAGCAGTAGAACTTGCGGACCGCTGGACTAATGAGGCATTCACACATAGTTGACAATTGTTTGGGACAGTTTTGGGCTCCACTTCGTTTTTCTCCCCAATCGTGCGGAGCTTCAGAATTTTATAGTGTGTAGATGTCTTCAAATAAAACGTTTTCCCAAAATTTCACACTGAGCAAACGCCTAGTTTTTGAGAAAAAAATTCCTAAAGTTTCAGAAATTTTAACCAATTTACGTAAATTAATTGTCATTTTACCACAGATAATGTACGAGTTTCACTCCTAGGTTGTTCCATTTTACGTTCAGACAAAGTGACAGCGGACTCTTATGGTTTTTTATATAAATATTGTAAGTTTTTAACTTACGTTCACTTTTAAATAGTTGCTACCGCAATTAACTTAATTATAAAGTAAATAATATAGTAAATCAAATTTAAAAAAAATAGTTTTATTTGTATTATTAAAAGATTGTCTGTAACGAAACGTAATCCAATGTCAGTGAAGCGAGCTCGGGACTTGGGGCACCCCGACACAGACAGGTTAGGTTAGAAGGGGATGGCGGGGTCTAGTGAGCGAGCGTAGCGAGCGAATAGACCCCGCCATCCCCTTCGTGGTTATTTTTTTTTAAACCACCTAGAAATAGGAGCCCCGCGAAGCGGGGCTCCGTCGACAACGCTTTACTAAAAATAACCTTGATTGTTACAAGGTAATATTCCAAGATTTGAGCATATTTTGGTTTGACCTTGACTTTTGATGTGTAAGACTTTGACTTTTGGTTGCTGACCTTGACCTTGACGATGTGTTTGACCTTAGTATTGCTTGGAAACTAATTTAGACCCGCCACGTGATCTTCCCCGCCCTTAATACTTTGGCGATTTTTTTGAAACTTTGGCAATTTTTTTCTCGGCACCTATGGTTTTGCTTATTTTGAGGATTTCAAAAATACAATAGAAATGGTCTACTCTATCCAAAAAAAAATACCTACTATAAATCAGAGCTGGGGAGAAAACCGAAGTGCTTCCCAGTTTTGCAACCGTAAATGTTGAAATGAGAGATAAGTAAAAAAAACTTATACCTAGTTTTGGTATTGTGTTGGATTGTAAGGAACATTACAGTTTTTGAATTCTAGACAGGTAAATTACTTTCACCATAACTATTTCTGATGTTATCATGTTTGTGTTTGGTTGATTTTTGTGAATATGTTAGTATAATTTATGTTTACAAGGTGTTTACTATACCTTTATCTTTACACGAGAAGTAGGCACCACATTTACGAATCTCTCAGGCTGTTGCGACATCCTGATTAATGTACTATCTGTAAAGGCAAACATTGATTTTTCACAACACATACAATGCAATTGAATGAAACGCACGCTCGCAACGCGAAATGCAAGCTCTAGCATGTGTTTTGATTATGTAATCACCTCAATCGTAAAGGCTAAACAAACCTTAGTTAAAGGTATAAGCCGTAAAATTTATGTTTTCACATATTTATTTTTAAAGTGCTTCGCAAACACCTATATAGAGAATTTATTGTAAAACTACTATAGGTTATGTTGTTTACAGCAAAATTACTCTTACAAGATGTGCTATGTCAGAATTCAACTTAAATACGAAAGTAAATATGAAAAATACAACAAAATTAGCAAAATACATTCAAATATTAATGAAAAAGCGGGAATCTAAAATTGTCAAAAATAACTTTTTATAAAAAGAAAACCTTAGACTATGGCGTCGGAAACACAGCAAAAAAAGGTAAAGATATTATTGATTTTCCAGACAGGCGGAGTGAACACCCATTGTATAAATCTGAAAACGCTTCAGGCACTTAAAATAAGACGAATTATAATGAAAATAATACAAATTAAAAACACATTTACGATCAAAAACTCAATTTCTCAGCCGTCTGAGAATAGATTGGCGTTTGTTTTTTTTTTAATTAAAAAAAAGAAACCGAAAAAGAAAAAATTAAAAAAAAGTATGGCATTTTATGAAATGTCAAATAAAATGACACTTACCGAAAAATATATTCGGAAATTAAATGACGAATTATGTAAAATTATCACGAATTCGACACAGAGCAAGCAGATTTTTAACAAGGCGTGGTTTCACAAATAGCATACGACGCCATTTCATGACATTACACATTATAAACCAATCTTGCGACTTGCGTTGTTGGGTGATTTTTTTGTATGGCAACACTAGGGTAAAAATTATTATACAATATTTTTGAAATAAGTACGCGGTAATAATATAGTTTATTTAAACTTGCTATTGCTATTATGACACATATTAATTTTTAAAACTAATAATTCTGATACAAATTCTGTCCTGCTAGTTTATAATAGGTCATGGCATTATTTTATCGATAACAGAGTATCCAAGGGAAAACGATAGCGTAAAAATAAAATTTTCCCAAAATGGCCAAAGCTACGACTATAAAAGAAGCTATAAAGAAATGGGAGGACAAATCTGGTGACCAAGCAGCGACGGCCACGGAAGTCAGCCTCATGTTTCAATGGCCACCTATAGAGAAAATGGATAATACTCTTGCCGCCTTGACGAATTGCGAGTAAGTAGCTTCCTACTTATAAGAACTACCATAATTTATTTGACGACATGTTTTAAAAGAAATATTTTGCATCTGAGATCGTTCTTTGATTTCTTGTGTCAACGGATTGGAAACTGATAAAAAAAAAACCTTCTAAAAGAAGGCACAAGATCTCCCTGTTTGTAAAATATCCTACATCTCCCTCCATCCCTGGTTGTAGCCTCAGAAAAGAAAAGCTTTCATATTTCAATTCCAGGAGTTTTATTATTTCCGAGATTTCTGAAATAAAATGTGGCGAAATGAGGAACTAAACTCAACTAAACTGCATAATAAAGTCTTGCAACAATTTTATTTTTATATGTTGGCAACAATTTAAATTTCAGGTGTCACTGCTGTTTCCGGATCCGGTGCATTACCGCGGTCTAGGGAGGCGGGCGGCCCAAATTAATCAATTTACAATTATTTCAGAGAATCCGAAAAACTTTTATAACTTACTTCGTTATGTTAATTTAACGATTTCCTTTTCATACTCACCTTTGCGTAAAACACTGAGATAAATATTTTTCTTCACAGGAAATTGAGTTTATCGACAAATATGATTGAGAAAGTCACAGGATTGAACACTTTTAAGAAACTTCGAGTATTGTCGCTAGGCAGAAATTATATAAAATCCTTTACGGGCATGGTAAGATCGTCAATCGTGTTCGTTACCCAGCAAAATAATGTCGAAAATAGTAATTTAAATCTTATAAATAATTAGTTGCCCAGCTTCTGTAATTGTTGCGTACATTGGTGCCGATTCTCTTGTCACAAATGCGTCTAAACTAGACTAAAAATCACCAAAATTTAGTTTACTCCTGTCAAACGATGATTTCCCATTCTGAAATAGACTAAAGTGGCACAACTTAACTATATTTTAGTTTGACAGCACTAAGATTGTACTGAGATTTTAATTTAGTGAAAATGAATATTTTGCTATTCTGAATTTGACGTTTTTCACCTAAAATTTTAATTTTCTAACTAATTCTGACTATTTTTAATCGCCACCGAAAATGGTGTGGAATATTATTAGTTGTCATGAACTAAAATTCACACGAACATCTCGACTTCGGGTGCAAAAACAGTACTGTACTGGATTTTTTTCTTTTCTTTTGCTTATATCTCGAAAATGGTGTGTCCTATCGCAAAAATAATGAAAATTTCGACCCCCTTTATGAAACCCTTATACCCCTAATTCTCAACACGTAGGTAATATTTTTTTTTATTTTCCATACAAAAAGTGAAAAATTCCATTTAAAACACGTCGAGGCTGCCCCCACTGCGCGCCTCCGGCTCTAAAAAAATTCACGGGGTAGGGCAAACAAGTATGTACCACGTGGAGTCGCAATTGTCAAATTCGATTTAGTTGTGTCAAAATATTTTTTTAATTTAGAGACTTTTTACTACAGAATAGCGTGATAACTAGCCTTTTTTTGGGGTCAACCACCGTTGGTAGTGTATTTATTTCAAGCATAATTTGAAAAAACAGATTTTCTTAAGCTGATATTTTGCTTAGGTACTAATTTAATTTGACCCTGTATATTATGACTTTGTCAGGAAAGAGTTGGAGTTACTCGAGTTGAGCTACACGATTACTGACAAAATGCTTGCACTGACAGGACAGATCCACTCAAACCTGTGTGGTTCTTTCCTTGAAATACCGTTTCAGACTGCAATCTAAAAAAACTTTTTTTACAAAAAATATAACAGACTTCCAAAAAAAAAACTACAAAATGAAAAATAACTTTGATTTCGGAAGTCGGTGGCATAAAATCGAAAATACAAAACCAAAGACACCAGTTATTTTTCATTTTGTAGTGTTTTTTTTTTTGGAAATCGGTTTTATATTTTGTAAAAAAAGTTTTTATTTTTCTCTTTTTAGTTGTGGTACCTACACAAACCCCCACAAAAGAATACCACTACTGCTATGTAAATTACAGTGATAGGAACTATTAGAACATCGTCCACATAAACTAGGTGGAAAAAATACGTATTATTGAAGCTAACTCAAAAACTCTGAGGGCATCAGATCTTGACCAAACTTATATGGGACCACTTCTGAACTATGCCCTACCAAAAACAAAAAGAATCATCAAAATCAATTCATAATTGCCGGATTAATCGCTTAACAAACATACAAAAAAAAAAAAAAAAACAACCGATTTGATAACCTCCTCCTTTTTAAAGTCGGTTGAAAATGGTCCTCATGAATGATCTGACCAAGATTATGACTGGACTTTAAAAGAGACTGTGACCCTGAGTTTGTTTCGCCATTTCTTCTCGTCGACTATGACGTATAAAGGACATCGCTCATTATAGCAGCACTGCTCCGACACGGCAAATAAGTTGTCATTCAAGTTAGGATTTTTAATCAAATGCATTAAAGTCTATTTTACGATGGCTATACAGAATAACGGACGGCTCGCGGCGATCCGTTACACGTCGCACCGAATAGCACGGTTCAAGCGAGGAGCCCGCTCCCCGGCGAAGAAACGCCTGCAGGTGGTATAATATGCAGGCCTCGCCTTCCCGCGCGATGACGACGACGATGACGCCTCGATTGTGAATGAACAACAAGCTGTCACCTCACCGGTGGCGTCCTTACGGCGCGTTGGCGCCTAGATATCTTGAGGCGGTGCCGGGGCGTTACTGCGCTGGAGCGGTGCTGTTATACCTATTGGGCGACGTCTATAAAGTGATTCCGACGTCAATTTATTTTATTTCTGCTCTTGACCTCGATCTCGCCTGATAGAAAGCGATGAATGAGGTCGAGCGTGCCCAGAAGATGCCTGTTCCATCTTGCTTTGAAGGTTGTCGAGCTTACCAAAATAACATATAACATAAGTACATAAACTCACACGTTTTTGCTACGCTCCTTATTTACTCCTTTTGCTTCGTTTATGTTCATACATCTGGTCATACACGCACGTTGCGAGTAGGTACGCATCTGATCTTTCTAAAGAACATCACCAATAAGCGAGCCGCCCACTGCCTGCCAGATAAACTAAGTTAGTTTGCACTTAGTTTAGTTCGCCAGTTTTTCATACATTTATTTATCACATCACATGTTTCCTTTGCCATTACAGATAATAAATCGGTGGACGGCTCGCGATAAGGTAGTTTCCAGTCACATCTGCCTTGTAAATACCTTTTGTTAGTCGCATTTCATTCATCCTCTCAACATGACCAAACCATCTAAGCATACCTTAAATAAACAATTACATTTAATTTAATTTCTTTCAGGAGCCGCTAGGAGACAGTTTAGAAGAGCTATGGATATCTTACAATTTGATTGAGAAACTAAAAGGAATACATGTGTTGAGGAGTTTGAAGGTGCTGTACATGAGCAACAATCTCGTGAAGGAGTGGATCGAATTTAATAAACTGCAGGTTAAATTTTTCGGTTCCGTATGTACCTACCCAAAGGGTGCCAAGTGCCAACGAACGGGCCCCTATTACTAAGAGCAGTTTCGCACTACGTCCAATCCGAATCCGAATTCAATCCGAAATCGAATGTTCTAAATTCGGACGGACAGAGCTCGAATCAAGTGCGCAACCTCTCATACAAAAGACAACATAATAAGGCAACTTCGGACCGACATTTCTCGGATTCGGATCGGAAGTAGTGTGAAACCGCTCTAAATTAAGCTGGGGACAAATTATCGGACGCGTCCGTAAGCCGCGGCCGACAGTCGCGGCCGATGACTGTGCACGTTGTTCCCAGCTCCAGCCGGACAGATTTCTATCTGACGTCCGAACGCTCAAGAACGGCCCAAGGTCACGTCCGCGACTTACGACCGATAGTTTGCAGTGTAGTGCTAAATGTACTATCCAGATACAAATATAAGCCGCGACCATTGTTACAAAAGGATTTTTTAGAATATCAATGACCGTGACTGTCAGCCGCGGCTTTTGAACCGTTACACTTAACATTTTCACAGAGTATGTAGGTGTAGGTAGTAATAAGACCGCTATAATAACAACTAATAAAGTTAAGAATTAAAGATTATCTTGTACCAAAAAAATATGTAGTGCTTGTTAAATATTGTACGGTGGAACGGAATCCTTCGCCAACTTTTAATCAAAGCTCCTGACTCATCAACGTCCGGTCTAAATCGTTCGACCTAGAAATTTGAAATTTTTCACAAGGTTCCCTAACCTACCCGAAACTGTCAAATTTTCCCAATCAACTTTGAACCTTATACTTTAGTGATAAAGTTGAAAATCTATTAAAGAAATTTGACAGATTGTAGTAGGTTGACGCGCTGGCGTCTGTACAAGGAATAAGATTTTTTCGGCATAGGAAATGTAGGGTGGGCGAAGTCCCTAGTAAAGTAATAGTCTTCTATTATAAAAATCTTACCTGTCTACATTGAGGTACTATTTAAGTACTAACGCACTTGAACCTCAATGCCTGTGAATGCATTATTTGTAATAAGTTACAAGAGTTAGATAGATAGATGTCATTTGGAAATAAATAATATACTCTTCAGGCAATGGCTTCGAAAATACAAATATAGTTGGCAACCCTAATTGTACCACATATCAGTTTTAGTACACTACGCGACCCTAAATTGGGATGGTGTAATAAGAGAAAGGGAGGAAGGGTCCCTATTTATAAGGGTGTTTTCGTAATTCTAATGTTACCACTGATGTTCGGTTGACTGTGCTGCACTTCAGGTTCACAGAACGCAGACGATATGTTACGTTACAGGAACTGCCACATCTAGAAGACTTGCTCTTCGTCGGCAACCCTCTGTACGATGCGTGCGAGCTGGACGCGTGGCGGTCCGAAGCCGCCCGAAGATTGCCGAACCTGAAGAAGCTAGATGGAGAGACGGTACTGCGTGAAGATGACCCACCTTTGACGGTGGCTGATATGCAAGTAAGTATAGCTGTACAGGATCCTTTGGCTCGTGGCCAAAAATGAAACTAACGCGACCATCTTGGTTTTTTTCACATTTCACAAAACAATCGCATATAATGTGTACGCATACCTATGCGTTTGCACCAGAAAACATTCAACATGTACCCACAGATGTTTCAAAACACATCTCACAACTTGTTTTGTTGAATTTGCGTTTGCACTGCACGCAACATGAGTAAGTTTTAAAACTCATTGGATGGCGGCACACAGACCGGTATTCAAATACGTGAGATAGTAGGAGGCCCACATGATTGTGTGTGTGCGTAATTGTTATACTAACATAGATTTAAGTAATTTGTAATACTAACACGCTATGGGCCTTTGAAGTTTGAAGCCTGATAATAAAGTTTATATTATTATTATTATTAAAACAGATCTCAAGTTAGTGTTTTCTAAACATCGAAATATTTAGTGGACAACATGTTGCAAGTTTCATACAGAAACATTTTGGCAATTTGTCTGTTAAACATGTCACAGAAAGAAACTTCAAACATGTTTCGCGTCAACAAGTTCCATGACAATACTTACAAACGCGAGCCGATACATTGACAGAAAACAGAGATTTCAACATGTCTTACTGTGCGTTTGTGCTGGCGAAACATCACGACAAAACATGTTTAAATTTCTAGTTCCTGTCAAATATTGTATGGAACTTTGACAAAAACTTTAGATTTCAACATGTTTTGTTGTGAATGTTTCGCCAGTGCAAACGCACAGTAGGTAATGATTATAATTCTGTAAAGCCATATTTGTAACTGTGCGACCAAAAAAATGCTGTGCGGGCCACACAGCATTTTTTTGGACGAATAACTTCTTTCCAAAACAATAAATGGCAAAAAAAAAAACAACAACAGTTAAAAATAACTTTTAATGTCTTTGGTTTTGTATTTTCGTTTTTTGCCACCGATTTCGGAAATAAGTTATTTTGCACTTTTTAATTTTCCACACAATTTGAATACCACTACCTGCTATGTAATTATCAGTGATAGGAAGGTATGCCTGCTTGGGTTTGAACTTAGTAAATTGAATTAATTGTTTTCAGCCTGACGGCGGCGATGGAGTAGAAACCTTGGTCAGTGCGGAAACTGATTGAAGATACTGCTTCGAGCACACTTTCGAGTCAGAAAAGTTAAAAGAAGAAATCAATCTTTTTTCCAGGTGCATTTTATTTTTATTAGGTAGGTACGTCGTTGATCATACTTTTAAAAACTTTAGAAAATCTGTGTAGTCTTCTTTCCTAAAATTATAAGGAGGTATTTATTTTGTACTTACTCATTCGGCAAACTATACCAAAAAATAGTAAGTACAGACGCCAGCACATCGACCTGCTACAATCTGTCAAATTTATTTAATAGATTTTCAACTTTATCACTAAAATATAAGGTTCAAAGTTGATTGGGAAAATTTCACAGTTTCGGTTAGGTTGGCGTGCTGGCGTCTGTACCTAATTAAAAAATAAATGGGGCGCCAACATCGTTGGTGTAAATTTAGAGAGAACCCGTTACTAACTTCGGTTTGCGCGGTTTATGGCTAAAATGAAAATAATTATCAAATAATCGGAATAATATCCTAGTCACCATTGTACCGATGGAGCCACATTTTACAGCTTATACAGGCTGAATTTTTAGTCACCGTCCAATTTTTTTCTAGGCATTAGGTATGATTCACTAACTCCAATTTTCTTATTAAATCATTTTCTCGATAATTATCCGCTCTGCGTGGTATATAATAACTTTGTGATATGATATCTCAATATTTTTGTATTGAGTGATACTAAAAGAAAAAACACGTACCTATTCAATGATTTTTGCCAAAGATTAATATATGAAAATTTGACAAAAAATTCAGCCTGTATACAGGGTGTTAAAGTAATTGCGTGCCATAGCTTAGGGGTAGGTTCAGTATCGATAAAGCAAGCCAGAAAAAAGAAAGAAAAAGATAATTATATTAGCACCTACTAACTTAAAATAGCAATCGTTTACAATTGAAATTATCTATCAAACGCGAATCGAACTAACGCTACGACGGTATGTAAATTACAATTCGAATTTTCCCTTCGTACGGCGATGCGTTAATAATGTTTTTATTTTGTTTAAATGCTAATTAATCATTTCCTAGAGTTACCTACATACTATCGAACGCAATGAAATACCTACGCTCGAACACTTCGATAACGCCGGGTGAAGGATAGGTAACTAGGTACAATTCAGTTTTTTTTTTCTTTCTTTCTTTTATCGATACTGAACCTACCCTTAAGCTATGGCACGCAATTACTTTAACCACCCAGTATAGCATGCTGCCAGAAGAGAACACTCCCTTTCAATAGTTTTTCAAGCTGTAAACGCAGGCTGTTAATATTATTATGTAAGAAAAAAAAAAAAGTGTTTATTGACATAAAACAAAAACCAACTAACAACATTCATTTCTACAACCCTCCTACCTTAGACACCTTTCTCTATTTAAGATTACATAAGTAGGCATTTTATTAACCAGCACCAGATACCTTGACTGTCTGTTGCTTAGCGAGATTTCGAGCGGTGTGCGAGAGAGCGCGCGAAGTTTAGTTCGCATAACGCGACAATTAAGCCCCAGCATTAAATTGTTTCGCCAGTGCAAACGCACAGGTATAATAGGAACACACGCTACTATCAAGCTCTACATTTCCAGTATAAGCTGACCTCTCATTGTACAACAATCTTAAACAATGCAAGATCAGCTTATATTGGCAATGTTGACCATCTTAACATACCGAGACTCCTCCGTGTCTAGGAAAGCAAATTAAGCCGTTGGTCCCGGCTGTCATTCGGATCTTTGAAAGCCGTTACGGGGCGTCAAATGCCCGTAAGTCTGACAACCAGTCTCACCAAGGGGTATCATATTACCCAGTTACTGGGTTGTGGAGGTCAGATACGCAGTCGCTCCAAGTAAAATACGGTATTCAGCTGCATCCGGTTAGACTGGAAGCCGACCCCAACATAGTTAAGGCAGTATAGGCTAGGCAGATTGATTGATTAAATTATTACTCCTCGTAATCCTGTAAAGCCTACTTAGCTGTGAGTTTTCCTTTTAACTTCGTTATAATGGGTCCCCACCTATGAAATTGGCGTTTTTTTTTTTCTCACAAATAGAGAACCTCGTCACTTCTATGATTTAAAATATTCATCAATTGCTTGATATTATATCGAATAATGACCATCATAGACAACTACCAATAGTAAAAAAACCTAATTACCTTAAAAATGACTCCTCTTTTTGTTAGCAGAAATGACCACTATTTATTTAAAACTTAGTCGAAACTCATTTTTGTCGCTTATTAAGTGGCATACGTTATCTTAGTTTTTAAGTGCATAAAAGTTTTAAGACATTAGTGTTCATGGTTGTTAAATAAATTAAGAAAATGTTAGTATGAAAAATGCAACTTCTTTAAAATTCTCCAAACAAAACGTTGATTTCATAGGTGGGGACCTAATATATACTACTGCTGTGAATTATTTCGCAAACGGATCCCTGAATTTAAAAATGATTTTCACACATCCACAATATTTTAGAACGACCTTAACTTTCCAACGACATCCCAGACTGGGATAGCCGAAAAAAAAAAAACATCCCCACTTTACGCGAATTCAAATTCAAAAGTTATTTATTCAAACTAGGCTGAGAATCAGCACTTTTCGAGCGTAGAAATTACATAAGGCCGTCTCTGAAAAACGCCCGCCCTTCACCACTTCCTAGTGCTTTAGTTGGGAAGAAGAAGTGGCGCAACAAACTCCCCAGCTGCACAGCTGTCTGAATAGTTAGAAAAACCCGATTCTATACAATAGTACATAAAAATATGCAAAATAATTTAAATTACGAAACACAAAACATTAAATTAAATCATTTTCTTTATGTCACCTAGCACACGCCAGCAAAAAATTAAAAATAACTTAATATCCGAATGAAAGCCTCAGGCATAAAGGGCGTGCCTGTTTACATATTATAGCTCTTAAAGCTGTAACTCAGAAATCACAAATAATAAACTAGGACCATCGAAGTAAAAATATATAAATAGTTAATTACTAATAACAACAACATAAACCATGGTCAGCAAGACGACCAGTCACCACAAGCGTTCACGAGCTTAACGCAAAGATCAGCCACTACCCTCCTCGCCATATTTTAGGAAAGGAGGCAACCCGACCCCCGACGCTACCGCAAGCAGTTACATCTAAGGGAGCATGACGAACTTGCAGCCGGTTGCTCAGACAAGAATAATATGATCAATTTTCGAGGTAGCACATAACACATAAGATTTACTACTTTTAATCCCAGTAGTACAGACTAGATATGAGCGCCGATGGCCAATTCCACGGCGGCGGCGTGGCCTGAATATTACCACAGCGGCGGCGGCGTCGCGGCGGCGCGGCGTGGCCAGCCGTGGGCCTTATTTTTTTAAATCAGGAATATATTTCTTAGAAAAAAACTTAAAGAAAACCATATTGTTGTTACAAAAATTGCTTTATATTTCATTTTTGCCTCATTCGCACTAAAATCATTATAACAATAAGAGTTACTGATACAAAAAATAAAAATCATATATTTGTCGTATATCTTCAAGGGCGGACACTAACACGATGGAGCATACGGTTGAGGTCTGCCCGGCTTGGGCAGAACACCGCCGTGTCCTCGTGAAGGCGATCTCTCGCGTCCGGCCCTGGTCCAGGCCATGGTACGGAGCGAGAGTGCATGGGAGGCCGTCACCTCCTTTTTCGAAGCAGTAATGCTCGCGAAGGAGGAGGCGGAACGCGTGAGGGAGAGGCAAAGTTCGCGCCCTCACGCCCCTAGCCGCCGCAGGAGGAGATGCCCTGGGCGTCGGGAATCGATTGCCGATTCCCGGCCACCGTAGGCGCCGGGTGAGCAATGGGTAGCTCGCCGTCCGGTAAGGACCAGCCCCGGGTCGACGGCGCGTTGTGTTCCACGCGCGCCTCAAAGAGATGGCAGCAACTGAAGGGATCCGATGGGACCGATGCCTGCCAGGGTTGCGGGAAAGTCCCAAAGGGGTACCGTGGCCCCTGGCATTGCACAGGCAACAGAAGGAACACGGGTGGGTTTTATTCAGTAAGAGTCTGACACGCCCTCCCACTCCACCCAGAGCGGGAGAAGTCATTTGCTGATTTCCCACCAAAAAATCAAAATAATAGGGCGGACACTGGGGGACATAAATATGTTCGGATGAAATCTCCTAAATATTATGCCAAAATATATTATAAACGTAAAACCGGAAAACGTGCGAGAATCGCAGGAAATTTTTTTTTTACTATATTTTTCCATACATTGCAGTCAGTTTTACTCAAATTACTCCTAAAATTAGGGTGTAATCGAAAAATCTATGAAGGTACTTTTAATTTAGATTAATAAGGAGAGCACATTAGCATTATTTGTTTTTCAAAAATCTTGAAACTATTTTTGTAGTCTTATGTCCGCCGGTTTGTATGGAGTCGATCCATTGTGCGACGGCGCGCCGCAAACTCTACTCGGCGATGACGCGTCGACATGAACTCACGGCGACGGCGGCGCGGCGGCGCGGCGCGGCGCTCGTATCTAGTACAGACGCCAGCACATCAACCTACCCGAAACTGTCAAATTTTACCAATCAACTTTGAACCTTATGCTTTAAACATAAAGTTGAAAATCTATTAAAGAAATTTGACAGATTGTAGTAGGTTGACATGCTGGCGTCTGTACGTTCCCGTGGGATATTTTCCAACATCCTAATAATTGTAAACCTTTTTTTATTTTAGAGAGAGAGACATTATTTAATGTATTATTTTTAGGTTGTCAATAATAACAAACAATAACAGGATTACAAAAATATAATGAATAACTATAGCCATTTATCGACCAAAACCCCGTATAATATGTTTTGTTACAGGCACTTTGTCATGGAACATCCAGTCACTGGACTGGAATGGGTACATTCCAGTGACGGTTCACATTATTCCTGTAGCATTCCAGTCCAGCGTTCGATGATTTCGAACGCACGACACTGGAATGCTACTGGAATAATGTGAACCGGACAGTCCGGACATTAATAACATGACTTAGTAATACCGTGTGACGAGTTAGTCGGCGTTTTTGTCGTACTTAACTTTCATTTTCAACATTTATTCACCATCTCTCAGGTACAGACGCCAGCACATGAACCTACAACAATCTGTCAAATTTCTTTAATAGATTTCAACTTTATCACTGAAACATAAAGTTCAAAGTTGATTGGGAAAATTTGACAGTTTCGGATAGGTTGACGTGCTGGCATCTGTATAAAACGAAAAAATAAATAAAAAGGTCTTTCATGATTTCCTATCCCTCGTGTGTGTACGACGGTGAACGTTTAATGAACTTGTTTGTGTAAAACTCTTTTGACATATTTCACATTTGTAAGGTTTTTCACCCGTGTGAATTAAATTATGTCTTTTTAAATCACTGATATTACTAAAACTACGCTGACATGTTTCACATTTGTAAGGTTTTTCACCAGCATGCGAACGAATATGTCTATCTAAGCTACTCTTTACACAGAAACTATCCTGACATATATCACATTTAAAAGGTTTTTCACCGGTGTGTTGTCGAATATGATTTGTAAGTTTATTTTTTTCATTGAAACTACGCTGACATATTTCACATTTGTGAGGTTGGTTACCCGTGTGTATTCGAGCATGTCTTTTAATATGAGCTTTTTCAGAAAAACGACGCTGACATATCTCACATTTGTAAGGTTTTACACCAGAGTGTGTAGTCATATGTCTTTTTAAATGATAATTACAAGTAGCAACATGAGGACATATTTTACATTTGAAAAGTATTTCACCAGTGTGTAAACAAATGTGTTTTGCTAAAGTACGCTTTTCATAAAAATTACGATTACATTTTTCACACTTATAAAGTTTTCCACCAGTGTGTACATGACTATGACGCATTAAAGCATGCTTAAGCCTAAATCCATGCCCACATAAATGACACTTGAAAGGTTTTTCACCAGTGTGTACTCGAATGTGATAAACTAAACTATTTTTAGAAGAAAAAACACGCTGACATATATCACACTGGTAAATACTTTTACCTTTGTGAACTAGAATATGATGTACTAAAGTATTTTTATTAGCAAAACTAAGCCCACATACATGACACTGGAAAGGTTTTTCACCAGTGTGTGCTCGAATGTGATAAATTAAACTATTTTTAT
Organism: Xanthia togata; assembly: GCA_963853775.1. NCBI lineage: Eukaryota > Metazoa > Arthropoda > Insecta > Lepidoptera > Noctuidae > Xanthia > Xanthia togata. Next base: position 5,275,850 of record OY970815.1, read on the forward strand.
AAGAAAAAACACGCTGACATAAATCACACTGGTAAATATTTTTACCTTTGTGAACTAGAATATGACGTATTAAATTATTTTTATTAGTAAAACTAAGCCCACATATATCACACTGGAAAGGTTTTTCACCAGTGTGTAAACGAATATGCTCTTGTAAATGAGCCTTCCTACTAAAACTACGCTGACATACATAACATTTAAAAGGTTTTTCTGTAACAAGTAATCTTCGATGTTTTTTCATACCATAATTCTGAATACCTTTATTACTATTATTCCGGCAATTCTTAACTATAGCATTATTAATATTACTATTACCTATAGCTTCTGTATTAGTGATAGGCTTTTTGAATTTAGTAACAGGTTTGGATGTACGCTCCTGAGTGTTGCGGCTAATTTTCGAGTCAGTTTGTTCAATTTCCTTTTGCTGGGCTGTAATTGTGTCTTCCAGTTTTGGTCTTCGTATGTCTCGTATTGGTTTCTTCGCAACAGATGTCCCTATGAATATAAATGTGGTAAGTAGGTACATAAGTCTTAGTAGATTGTTGGATGCAACTTGTAACTGTGTGAAAGATGTTATGGATAGAAAGGGGGTGACTCAAATTCAAAAGTCATTTATTCAAAATAGGCTGAGAAATCAGCACTTTTCGAACGTCAAAATTACATAAGACAGTCCCCAAAAACGCCCGCCTTTCACTACTTCCTAGTGCTTTTGCTGGGAAGAAGTGGCGCAACAAATTCCCCAGCTGCACAGCTGTCTGAATAGTTAGAAGAACTTGATTCTATACAAAAGTATTTATGCAAAATAATTTACATTACGCAACATAGAAAATTAAATTAAATTATTTTCTATATTATGTCACCTAGCACACGCCAATATACCAACAAAAAAAGTGAAAAGTAAATACCCGAATGAATGCCAGGCATAAAGGGCGTGCTCGTTTACATATAGCTATTAAAGCTGTAACTCGGAAATCACAAATGATAAACTAGGATCATCGAAGTAAAAATAAATAAACAGTTAATTACTAATAACAGCAACAAAAACCGTGGTCACCACAAGCAGCATCCGTTCACGAGCATAATGCAAAGATCAGCCATTACCCCCCTCGCCATTTTTGAGGGAAGGAGGCAACCCGACCCCCGACGCTACCGCAAGCAGTGACATCTAAGGGAGCATGACGAACTTGCTGCCGGTTGTTCAGGTAAAAATAATATGATCAATTTTCGAGGTCGCTAGCTGACCATATTACAATACAACTCATTAATAAAAAACAACAACAGTGTAATAAGTCGATTAAGTCAATAATAAAAGAAAGCATACAGTCAAATAAATTAATATTGAGTTAGTCCCAAGCCTTATTGTCGTCTAAGTAATCTTTAACTTTAAAGAAACCTTTTTGACATAGTTTGTGTTTAATAAATGATTTAAATTTATTGAGGCTCAGTTCTTTAACATGGCTTGGGAGTTTGTTGTAAAAACGGTAAAAAACGTATACTTTGGCACTTAAATGTAATAACCTACTAATTTTTTGGAGCCTAGTCCCGGGCACAATAAGTAAATCTTTGTTTCTAGTATTTATGCTATGAATGTCGCTGTGTTTAGAATATAGATTAATATTCTTTTTTACATAAATTAGCTTTCTAATTACGCAACATATTTTCGTAAACGATAAAGACAAATCTGTTTCATTTTGACAGTTCAACAACATTCATTGCGTTATTTACGTTGCTCTGCAGTTTTTTTTTTCGAACTTACGGAGCAATGGATTAGCAATCTGTTTCAAAACGATTCAGATTCGGATTGATTTTGCATTACGTAATTAGGGTACTGGTTCTCAAATACATATTGAGATGCGACTGTCATTATGTTTATTTCCTCTGACTACCCAGATGACGACTAATAGAGAATTAAGGAACTAAAAGACATGTTGCACCGACAACAAAACAATTGGAATAAGTACGGGAGAATGATGATTGGTGGATAACCTCAATCAAAATGTCAGGTGTTTGAATGATTCCCACAAGGGCAGAAGAGGAGCGTAGAGCAGTGGGTTTTCTGATGACATTGCAATATACACATTATTATTAGAGGTACTAAGGGCTAAGTTGTACGAAAATCGCCACAGACATCACAAAGGTTCCGAACTCCGAGCGTTCTAGGGCATCACAGGGCACGCTCTCGCAAGTCAATTACAATTGTTCTTTTTTTTTCTCCAATTTCTGGGCAAAGGCAGCGGCGGGCTAAGCCTGACGCCTCCGACAGGCTCAGTCCGCCGCTGCTTTTGCCAGCCCGGGCGGAGCGGCAAAACTTAATGGAGCGTTTGAAAACTAGGAGATAAAAGCGAGCAAAACGAGGTCGAATTAAGTGCACTGCCTCGAAAAGAATAAGTTTTCTTTTAATAATTCTTACAGAAATAGAATATACTTTGTCGACTTAAACAGAAAAAAGTGTGTGACAGTGAGAGTGAAGCGTGTTCGAATTTTTTTGCACTCTGGATAGCTTTAATTTTATTTTGGAAATTTATATTGAAGTAGGAATTAATTAGTCTACAGTTTTAGAACACCGTCCCGGATAGGTAAGGTTTTCTTTTGACTAGGTATTCACTATACATAACATAAATAGCAGCATAAACTTACTACAGAAAAAGCAGAGAAAAAGAGAATGTAGATGCAAGAGCTAACGAAGATAGCTCGAAAATTTTCAGACCCTACGTTTCTATTTAGCATACGTAGAGGTCCTCTAACTATAAACTGCCTTTTACTAATTGAAAATATTTTGGCATTGTTTGGGATTTGATTAAAAAGTATTTATAGAGACTTGGGGCCCCCAGGACCGGGAGTCCGGGGTACACCGCCCCTCTTAGTCCGCCAGTGGGCAAAGATATTTTAGTGTAGGTATAATAGTCGCGATAGTGGCGTGTACTATTAAACACTTCTGCCTGAGGAAGAGCGCAAGCAAAGTTATCCGCGCAACAAAGCATATATGCAACATCCCGACATCATCCGTCGGGCACTATCCCACCAGCTACAACCTAATACTTTTCCGAGTTGGTGTCTGTGGCTCAATCTCAGATCTCAATCAAATCCAATTCCTGATTGGCTCGGTATGCGTAGGAGTAACCGGATCGTTTCGGTTTACCGTGTCACGGCAGAAACCCTCCCCCCTCGCACTCTCAGTGTTAACAGAGACTTTTTATTTTCAGACGCTTTTTTTAATTTTTTTTTTTGACTAGGGCATCTCATAGCTCACCTCCGAGGTGATGACTACTTAACCAGCCAATCCTGCGGCTGCCTTAAGCTACTAAACTCAAAGCCTCCAGCCAGGGGCAAAACTATTCTAATTAAAACTAGGCGAGCGCTCGCTAAGGGCACCCCCTGTGGGGTACGGACCTCGGCTTAGGGCATCGCTGGGGGGAGGACAGCAAGTTGGGACAGGCTGGATCAAAGATAATTCATTATCATCATTTCATCGGGGAATTTAAAGCTACTGGCTCAGCATCGACGCGGGCTGGCGCATCAACGGGCAAGAGTCGGGGGGGAGTATTATTTACTCGGGCGGGTCGCGATCGCGGAGGACCTCGGCGGCGAGGTCGGAATGCGGGTCGGTGTCTGTGTGTGGGCCACAAGCCCTATTGCTCTCCTGGAAGAGGGTTATCGGGTCGTCTGGGTCGGTAAGGATTTTCCTCGGGCGGCGGATCTGACTGATTCTACCAGGGACATAGTTGGCGGCCTCGACAACCAGATGGTTGCGGTGTTTGGCGGCGTACTCAAAGAAACGCTTGGAATTTCGTTTGAGAAATTGGTGGATTGTGGGAATCTTTAGGTCGAGATGGAGGATCTCGTTCCTAACGTACCAGGGGGACCATTTACAGACGCGTTTTAATTGAACATATATACAGATAGTGCAATCCACGACGACGCCGCGCCCCACTCCGCGATGACTGTACGGTAAGCTGTACTTTAGTACGGAGTGGGGCGCGTCTCAGTGGATTGCACTATCTATATATATTTATTTTTCAATTTATGAATGTCGCCAATACCGAGTTCGTTTGTTTCGTAAACGGAGATAAATATAACACGCCACTAAATCTTCATCACTCGAAGACGACATTTTCTCGAGGGGGTTCACGCAGTACTGCATAAATTATGCCGAAAATATAACGTCAGGTCCGTTCGTCCGTCCGTCAGGTCGTTTCGGTATACGGCGCATATTATATCGTAATACCAATGAGGAAAGGGCCATACTTACTCTTCGTCTTATTTTCTGTTCGTTTCTTCTTAGATACTTCTTGTTCTTCTTCCACTTCAGTTTTAAACTCCATTAAAGGCACATCATCGTCTGAATCTGATTCAGAATAGTGTGGTGGTATATATATAAAGTTATCTACATATTCTTTGTCTTGATATTCGTGTTCTAGCTCTGTAAGGAAACGACAGTGAAAACCTATAATATTTTTTCAAAGTACCAGTGACCCGTTCCCGCTTCGCTTCTTGACAAAACATAGAGATTTCTTTATGATATGTTTAATCTCTTGGATCAATAAATAACAATATCTAAAATTAAAATAAAGAACATACCATTTTGATGTTCCTCCTTTAGCTCAATAACGCTGTCTTGTCCCTCACAAACCTCTGGTAATTCTTCTTTGATATCGATTTCTGCTTGACATTCATCAAATATACTAATGTGCACTGTTGGAGTTACAACAAACCCATTGAAACATTCTAACGGGCCTTGGTTTATCAGGAGTTTTGTCTGTAAAAAGTTGTTTACAGTGTTAGGTTAACTATACTGGTGATCACCAACACTATGAGCACAAAAGCATTTATGACAAAATGAAGTAAGACACGGCATTCTTGGCTACAAATCCAACCAGGAACTTGGTCCCGGTTCTCGGCCAAAAATCACCGAGGTTCTCGGTCCGAGACTGTTGTACGCAGTAGGTACGGTATTAATTTACTGCATCGTCGGCTAGCTCATCAAACATGGCCGCAACAGATGAATCCAACTTATGGTACTATCCAGCTCATGATTCCATACAGTTTGAATATGAACCAGTGACGAAAACAGTGCTGTAATCGAAATAGCTCTTGATAGCTTTCTCAGAGACCTAAGACTGCAAAGATCCGCAAACTGTTTTGAGTGGTAAACGTAATCTTATAAAGTACTTAGGCCCGCAGCAAAGTTTTTATCAGCTTCCTCTACTAGTGTAGCAAGTGAACTAGCTCTTTAGCCTCTTGCTACACTAATATTCAGTTATACGACAAGAGGCGATACTCTTTGAAGGGTGAAAACGCCGAAAAATTATTTGCTATGCTATGATACATCATGTTTAATTTTGAATAATAATTACACTCATAAACGTGTTTTTTAATAATTATGTATTTTTTCACAATGTATCTATTCTCGATATCGGCCGAGAATGAAAAGCCTGTCTCAGTTGATCCTTAAAATTATGTAATGAAATATCTTAACAGGAGTCACACCCACATTACACTAAAATAATGAGTCCCTCAAAGCCAAAGTCCAACCTCACCTCATAGTCCTCATTCAACATCTGAGAGAACAGCTCCTCGGCTTCGAGACATTTTCTCTGCAATTGATAGCATTGCTTCAGTTTAGCGTAGCAGAAGAAACAAGCGAGCATTGGTCTAGTGTCTTCAGTTACAAACTGCAACAAAATTACTCTTATACTATTTGTTTATTTATGAATATTTCCAATAAAAACATTGTTATGCAGTCTTGAAGCAGCTGTTCACCACCAGCTAAACTAAACTAACTTTAGCTGACAGTGCATGGCTCGCTTAAGGGTCAGGCTAAAAGGTGTAGGCCTCTCACAAAGTGGAAAGGTGGTCTGGTAGAACCTTGCTGGATTCGAGCATTGGAAGTTGTCCGGATGAGATGACTACTGTCAACTATAAATAATTAAATTGTTAAGTTGGTAATTTACTTACTGGAATATCAGTCAGCTTCTTATATATCTCCTGCAGGTTCGTGTCGGCAACCACAAACATTCGAACATTCTCCACTAAACATATCCTACACTTTTTCAGTTTATCGATCTTAGGTAAAACACTGCTGGCAAAAAAAAAATGAATTAGTTCATATTTATTTATTGAATACTTCAAGCACACAAATGTACAGAGGCGGACTAAATGCCATACGAATTTTCTACCAGTCAACCTTTGGGTGATGCAGACAAGCAGTGGTAGATGCAATAGATCATCGAAACCATTGCGCCTTATTTAGCTTTCATATTTAACACTAGTGTAGACCAAGGCGTCTTTCCGGATCTCATGAAACACAGTAAAGTAGTTCCTTTGTTACACCTGTGCATAAGGGTGGTGACAGAGACGATGAGAGCAACTATAGACCCATCTCGGTCTTATCTGCAATTTCAAAAATCATAGAAAAGTTGATTAACACTCGATTGATAAATTATATGAACAAATATAACATAATATCTGGCTGTCAATACGGGTTTAGGCAAGGATTATCGACAGAAGATGCAGTCTCAGGATTAACCTCTCATATTGTTAGTAACGTGGATACAGGCAAAAAGTGTCTAACTGTTTTCCTGGATCTAAAAAAAGCCTTCGACACCGTCTCTGTTCCCATCCTTGTGCGTAGTTTAGAAAACATAGGAGTAAGAGGAGTCCCTTTGTCTCTGCTAACAGATTATCTCCAGGATAGAAAACAACGTGTAAGGATAGGAAACTATGTCAGTGATGAGTTAAAGGTGAGCTTCGGTGTCCCGCAAGGCAGTGTTCTGGGGCCAACGCTTTTCTTAATTTATATAAACAGCCTTTGCGAAATCAAGCTTGAAAAAGGGCGTGTTTTTTCCTATGCAGATGACACAGCCATTGTCTTCACTGGAGAAACATGGGAATCTGTATATCGATATGCTGAAAAGGGACTCATAAAGGTTGCAAAATGGTTAAATTATTTTCTACTAACACTAAACACCTCTAAAACTAAATATATAGCATTTACTAATTACAACAACAGTCAACCTGGACCTAATCATATCCTTAGAATACATAGCTGTGATAATCCTACTAGCACAAATTGTTCTTGCATTAAAATAACAAAAGAGACTAAAATAAAATATTTAGGTATTATGGTAGACCAACGGTTGTCTTGGCATTTACACGCGGATATGGTCATGTCTAGAACTAGAAAACTCATTTGGATTTTCAGGACTCTAAGACATGTTACCACTAAAACGTTATTAAATAAAATATACGTTTCACTGGCTCAGTCAGTTCTAGTGTATTGTATACCTGTTTGGGGTGGGGCAACAAAAATCAAATTCCTAGAACTGGAAAGAGCGCAAAGGTCCCTCTTGAAAGTAATGTATTTTAAATCATATAGATTCCCTACTGAACAACTTTACTCGCTAAGTGGCCTTCTCACAATCAGAAAATTATATGTACTTCATGCTGCTTTAAAATTACACAAAACCCTCCCCTATGACTCTAGTCTCAATAAAAAACGGAGAAAATATCTTGTTGCACCAGAAGTCTCGGTTAAAACCTCATATGCAAAAAGGCAGTTCACCAGACAATCCGCTTCCATCTACAACAAATTAAATAAAGTTTTAAATATTTATCCTATGAGTTATCGAGAATGTAAGAAATCTTTAATAGACTGGCTACAATGCAAGAGTTTTGACGACATTGAAACTCTTTTACAAAGTATCATGTGATAAGTTAACAACAAGTGATATACACACACGAAGACGCACCCTGCATACACACACACACACCCCACACACACACACACACACCCACACCCCACAAACACACACAAACGCACACACCTCCACAGACACATACCCTCCTAGATTTAAGTTGAATTTATTTTTTGTATGTACACTCCTACATTATTATTGTTACTAGTTTTAGAAGAGCGGGGTCTCCTAGCACAGGTATTTATCATACTTAAAAGGAGGCCTCTATGTAAAATTATTATTGTAGAAGTTTGTAAAGTTAACTGAATAAAATTTATCTTATCTTATTTATCTTATCTTTGTTCAAATCCGGTGATAGTAAGGAACCCAACAATTATAGGCCTGTGTCAATTCTGCCAGTTCTCAGTAAGGTGTTTGAAAAGTTGATACTCAATCAAATGTTACGTCTTTTTAACAGTACGGTTTCACCAAAGGGCGCTGTACCACTGACGCCGGTGTCACCCTAATAAAGAACATTTTTAACGCTTGGGAAGAAGCACAAGATGCCATTGGAATCTTCTGCGACCTCTCGAAGGCGTTCGATTGCGTACACCATGAGACACTTCTGCTGAAACAGGACCACTATGGGATTAGGAATACAGCTCATGATTTGTTAAGATCATACCTGAAAGATAGCAAGGTTAAAGTTCAAGTCAACGGCACAAACTCATTAGGGTCTGAAATGGTAATGGGCGTTCCTCAAGGTTCGATATTGGGTCCATTCCTCTTTTTAGTTTATATTAATGATATACCCCAATTATTTCTAAATCAACCAAAGATGGTGTTATTTGCAGATGACACATCATTGATCTTTAAAATAAACCGACGGTCACCAAATCTTGACGACGTGAATAGCTCTATTGTTCAGGTCCAAGATTGGTCGGTAAATAATTTGGTACTAAATAATAAAAAAACCAAATGCATTAGATTTAAATTACCAAATGTTAGAAGTAGCGAATGTGACATCATATTGAATGGAGAAAAACTGGAATTTATTAATCAAACAGTTTTCCTTGGAATCACGCTAGACGAGAAATTACTATGGGGACCCCATATAACATCTCTCGCGGGGCGGCTAAGCTCGGCCGCTTATGCTGTTAGAAAGATAAGACTCAAACTCAAATCATTCAAACTCAAAACATTCCAAATAAACCAATTACAGGTACTTTTGAATTGTCAAGGGGTCGGTCAGTCAGAAAGATGAAGCTAGTTGCCCATTCCAAAGCGTAGTAGGTAAGACAGTTAACAGATGTAGAAACCGCGCGTTTGGTCTATTTTAGCTACTTCCACAGTATTATGTCGTATGGCATTTTACTGTGGGGTCGGGCTGCTGACATTGAATCCATCTTTGTTTTACAAAAAAGAGCTGTCAGAGCCATTTATAATCTACATCGTCGCGAATCTCTCAGGGAACTATTTAAAAAGATTAAAATTATGACGGTACCTTGCCAATTCATATATTCAAATATTATGTAAGTGAGAAAAAATCTACATCTTTTTAATAAAATAAGTGATAGACATAATTTTAATACTAGAAATAAAGATAAAATAGATCAACCATTTTTCAGACTATCTAAAGTAAATACGTCTTTTATGGGGTACTGTGTTAAATGTTACAACAGAATACCTTGTGATATATTAGAATGAAATGAAAGAAAATTTAAAAATCATATAAAAAGTACACTTTGTAAACAAGCATATTACAAATTAGAGGATTATATCCAAGATAAAAATGCTTGGAAACATGCTGGTCCTGCTCCATAGGACAATTCAGAATCTAGACAAAATCGTACTGGTTGCTAATTTAATTGTATAATATTTCTTTTTAAATATTTTTTTTAAACATTTATTTTATTTTTTGTGATTACTTGAACTCACACACTGACTCATTATTAGTATTACTTATTATAATGTTAGAAATATAGTATAATTTTACAATGTTTGTAAGTATGTGAGCACCATGCATCTATCACATAATTAATTTATGTCATTCCTTCATTTTTCATTCTTTTTACTTATCGTGGTATAGTAATCTTATTCTAGGTGCATTGTCTTCACATATAATTATATGTATAATTAGTGTATACAAGATAAAATGATTTTTTTTAAAGAGTAACGGTGGAGTTTCTTGCCCATTCTTCTCCATACGAAAACTACCTTTTGGAATGGGCGACTAGAATCAGTTATTATTATTTTTTGTAAAGTTTGACTTTCAAAAGTGCCTTTTTTGTGCCTAATTGAAATAAATTATTTAACTTTTGACTTTGAATAGCAAGAATAGAGGCGTAAATATTTGTTTAAATATAAAGATATACATATACCTACTAAAAACTATAACTATAATTTAAACACCTAATTATATAAATATAAGCACAAACAAATACACATAAATATACTAAAACAAATAGACCAGTCTTAGGTAAAACATTACCGTTGTGATGATACTGCCAGCTTCTTGCGAATGTGCTCGCGAACTTTAACTTTAAAAGATAATCGCTCGGTTGCCATCCTGATTTCCTGAAGGTGCGCACTTCTTTTTTAAATCTTCTAAATATTGAATACTGTGAGTAGTTTTTGAGAAGTTAAGATGATTGATGTCGTGTGCACTATTTGTGTGGACCTCAATAAGAGGCCAGCAGCCGGAGTAGTGTCTGGAGAATGCTAGTCTTGTAAAATCTCTCCAATGTTTACAAACAAATACTTTTTGTTTTATTCTTTGGAGGCAGACTACAATATTATTTAAGCATCCGGCTCATCCGGCACAACTTTGTAATAAACTGAAAATCCGGCACTGCCCACTGACAACGTGATGGAAAGAATAAAACAGTTTATACAAAAATTTAAAAAGTTCTCTGGTGAGTATAATAATAATCAGTCAGGCAGTGTCAGACTGATGGATGTGTTATCTTTGACAGACTGACAGTTTGACTTGACAATGACAGTGCACCACAAACACAATGATTGTGTTCCAGTCATTGACTTATAAAACTTATGGACTTGAAATGTTTGAGTGTAGAAAAACAGTTACACAAATACGAGGCATATCGACGCCAAAATCTAAAAAATACTGCTATCTATTTTTAACTTCAGACAGTTACTATAATGGCAACCCTACATTTTCTAGTCATTGAAATACCTATTTGCGGCCGGTTCGCCATTTTATCCTCTCGGTGTTTGGTTCTCAATTCTCATATTATATAATTATATTAGTCTATGGTTTGGTACCAAAGTTGGGTACGTCAACTGTCAAATGATCTTGAGTTGTGAATATTGGAGTTATTTGCTGTGTTATTGCCCGGCCCTATGGTGGAAATCATCAATAGCAAGATGCCCAATTGCAATATAATCGGATGTGGCATCAAAAGAAGCAGACATCACCCGAAAATAACATTGCACCAGTACGTACATAAATTTCAGCTGAAATATCTTTAGATTTAGACGATAAACAAAAGATCCTGCATTCGTTAAGAGCTTCAACAGTAAAGCATTCATAATTTCCCTTTTGCCATTATTTTCAACAGTTTTACTTCACGAAATAATTTTCTTGTTATTGAAGGGATAGAGTAGTGCATTTAGACATTTTATTTATCGATACTACTATTTTATGGTTTTTTTATTGGTTTTATGTTTTACTTTCAAGGTTGCCTGCTAATAAACGAAAAAAGAAAAAACAATTGGTGTGGAAAATTTAAAGATGTTAACATAAACTGTTCATATTTTTGTTCTTTTCACTTTGAAGAATCATGTTTCAACTGGATACTCAATAAAGTAACATTATGTGACGATGCTTTACCTTCACGAACCTTATTGGTAAGTAACATGTTATAAAGTCCAACATGATTCTCTAGTGGCTGGTGTTGAAAATGATGGTGATGTCCTCATTTGCAATATTTGTTTAATGGAAACAAAGAGTGATGTAAAGAATGTGTTTGAGTGTGGTCTGAAGACTTAAGATCAATTAAAAATTCTAATAATAAAATCTAGAAACAATAAAAATACTAATAATTTTTTTGCTTGTTTACAGCCTGCGATTTGAACAAATATGTCTGGCATTTTAAATGAGAATGATCAAAACCAGACAAACTCACAATGTAAAAGAGATATACATGAATTTGAGATACAAATATTATAGGAAGAAATCTACTGAAAGAATATCACATAGAAATTACCTGAACAAAATTGTACTGTTCAGAACTGAATGAGATTGATTTATTTAATATAACTTTATTAAAATTAGTGTTGACTTTTAATTAAAACCCACAATCATTTGCGTGTTAGAAACTTAGCATCAAAAATATTAATTATGGTGGCTCCGCCAATTTTCAAAATTTCTTTATTTCTTTTTCACTAGTTATCCGTGAAATTCAAATTTGTATGTTGATCAAAATGAGATACACAAAGATAAAATGATAAAATAATAATAATATAAATTATAATATTTCTTTTAAAAATTACCATCTGCGGGCCTTTGGCGGAGCCACGTTTTAGAGGTATGAGGAACAGGGTGTAAAATTCTTTCATCCTCTATAGAAAAGGTAGGACCCTCCGACCAGACGGGTGTCGTGTCTGACGGGCAACTGCCCGATAGTTTTTTTGAAGTGAAAACTTCTTTAGGCGCGTTGAGCACTTTTTGGGTGAGCAAAAATCATGGAAGTCCCGTCATCTTCACCGTACGTTTTCCAAGAGCTATATGTATACTGTGTATATATGTGTACTTTTTGGGTGAACAAAAAGCGCGAAACTCGCGTCATCGTCACCGCACGCGTACCATGAGCTATATGTATACTGTGTATATATGTACATAGATATATCGGCAACGAGATGAACTTGTTGCTTATAGTATACAATGGAGTGAAATCAGTTACAGAATACTAGGTCGATAAAAGCAGTAAGTATAATTATATCTGTCCTCCAGGTTTCAACCTATCACAATGGGAAACATCAAAATAAGTTCTACGGTTTAGCCACGAAAGAATGACGAAGCAATTAAATTAAACAAACAAATGAAAGGCATATGTTAGAAAACTTGGAGTAGGTATTTTTACCCGTACTGGCCGGATCCCCGCCCTGGGACCTGGAGGCGAAAGTACTCGCGTCATCGTATCGGTGGCGCGAGGAAGCGCGGGCGCGGGGCGAGCGACCGATGCAGCAACACGTGGAGCTGCATCGGTCTCAGCTTCGCGAGGTCCTGGTGGCGGAATGGCGGGACAGGCTTTCGCGCCCTACCGCCGGCCTCGACGTCGTCGAGGCGGTCCGGCCGGTGCTCGAGCGCTGGCTCGGGAGGAGGCACGGCTCCCTGTCGTTTCGGGTGACGCAGGTGCTCTCGGGGCATGGTTGCTTCGGGAAGTACCTGTGTCGCATAAACAGGGAGCCGGACGCCCGGTGTCACCACTGCGTCGACTGTCGGGAGGACACGGCGCGGCATACGCTGGCAGAGTGTGCCGCTTGGGAGGAGCCGCGCCGTGCCCTCGTCTCTGGAGTAGGCAGTGACCTTTCGCTGCCGGCCGTCGTGAATTCCATGGCCGGCAGCGAGGAGTCCTGGGACGCGGTGGTTTCCTTCTGCGAGACAGTCATCTCGCAGAAGGAGGCTGCGGAAAGGGAGCGGGAGATTGCTTCTGCTAACCCGATCCGCAGCAGACGCACCGGGCGTCGGCGTCGTCGGGACGTCCGTCGCCCCCCACACATCAGGACCCGAGGTGGCGGCGCGTAGTATTCCACGCGCGCCCCTCTGAGACGTCGCGGGGGGAGTCAAACACCTCACTCCCCCCCCTGACCCGAGACGAGGCCCGCGGTGGCGGGCCGGCACCAGCCGGGGGTTGCGGAAGATTCTGTCGTTCCCGCGACCCCCGGCGTAAGTGTGAGTCGGAACACCGGGGTGGTTTTTAGTCAGTAAGAGTCTGACAGACCCCTCCGCCCGCCCCAGGGCGGAGGACATCCATGAGGATTTACCACCCCGAGACCAAAAAAAAAAAAAAAAAAAAAAAAAAAGGTATTTTTACCCGTAAATATTGTACTGTGCCATTATGAAAACATTCTCACAATCTTTTATCGATATTATAACATAGAAATATCGATAAGGGCTGCAATAATGTTTTATAAGTCAATGGTTCCATTTAGCAAACCGGTGCCATTTTTTTGTTTTTCTTTTGGCTTCGCTCGGTTTGTGCATGTAGCCAATGTCAAGTTTACATTTCGGAGCAACAAAGGTAAGGAAACGAAAATATTAGTATTAATATAGGTATTATTAAATTTAAACTGGATTTAGGATACGACGGTTTTATAGGATCAGTATATTTATAATGAATAATGAGCAAATTACAATGACGAAAATTTACAACGTAATAAATTAATGTAATGAATGAGACTATATAATTATATACAGGACAGCTATTTGTACTGACGCCAGCAGGGCAACCTATCCGAAACTGTCAAATTTTCCCAATCAACGTTGAACCTTATCATAAAGTACTAAAATTGAAAATCTATTAAAGAAATTTGACAGATTGTAGTAGGTTGATGTGCTGGCGTCTATACAGAAAGTATAGGTAGGAAAAGGAGTACGGAGGGACAAGAGATTACTGAGAACAGAAGAACGGTCATATACAGGGTGTCCAAGAACCTGGCGTCCAACTGGATTCCCACGATGCCCCAAGTTCTAACAGTACTCAGAAAAATATTTTAAAAAATCCACCCCATGTACTTACAGAATTATACTGATTTCAAAAAAAAAGGGGAAATGAGCACCCTGTGACATATTTTTGAATGCTGTGACTGCTAATGCTGATAATTTCGATATTTCTTGGAGGTTTTGTAATCTAGGGTATTGCTGTGTCTAAATAGAATGTAAAAATAATGTACTTATTGTACCATTTTAAAATAAAATATTATTTTAACTAAAGGTGATATGGAAAACTATTGAATTTCGCAACTTTGACCGACTGTAGTGTAAAAAAAATGTACCAAAATAGTATGGCAAGTGACGTCAAATTTTGACGCGTTTATTCCTCTTTTTAAAAAGGTATAATACTTACACATTAATTTGAAAAAAAAAATTTTTGATAATATTTTTACTCAACAACCCAATTTTTACGATGTCTTACAGAATTCTTAGAAAGAAAAATTTACGACGAATTGAATCTAACCTCTAAAGAATTACTATTGTATGCTCATAAAAATAACAACAGGCCTCTCAAAAAACAGGTTAGACCGTAAGGGACGGTATGTGCATGCATCTCACCATAGTGATTCGTTATTACAACAGGAGGGAGCAAGACAGAAACTATCTTTGCGATTTGCTGGTTCTTCTTTATGGTACCCCATTATTCAGGTAAGAGTGAGGGAGAAAAAGGTTAGAGGTGCGAGTGAGATAGATAGTGACGCTATCTGGGATCGTGCTATTTAGGATAACAGTACGGTCAGTACGCGTCACTGCCTCCTGCCGTTACTACGCACCTCTCTCTTATTGTTACCATTGATCACGTACTACGATTTAAAGCTTTGTTTATTGGACTCGATTACTCTTTGTGCTCTGGACTTTGAAACGAACTCTTTACGACGACCTTTGCCTGTGTTTGGACAGTTTGTGTTTTGTGTGTGCTACCATGGCGACCTACACTCCGCAAGAATACGCAAATATGCACTACATTTATGGAGAATGTAGAGGTAATGGACGAGCTGCAGCGAGACTTTACAGAGAAAGGTATCCGAGGGCTACGCGATATCCCGACCATCGAGTTTTCATTAATGTGCACAGATCACTATGTGACGGGCGGTTCCCCAATCAAGTAGCTGGTGAAGGACGACCCGTAAATGACTTCATACACGATGAAGTTTTAGAGGCGGTGTCGGCAAATCCAAGCATCTCTGTGCGAGGAATAGAAGCTGATACGGGGATACCGAAGAGCACAGCACACAGTATTCTCCAAAAAGAAGAATATCATCCGTACCACGTACAGCGAGTGCAAAGTCTTTTACCTCGAGACTATCCGAGCCGAGTCGCGTTTTGTGAAACAATCCTGCAAAAACATCGAGAAGACGAAAACTTTATCGACAAAATTTTGTGGTCAGATGAATCAACATTTAAGAAGGATGGCTACATGAACCTACACAACTTGCACGAGTGGCATGTGGAAAATCCGCACTTGATGCGAGAAGATAGATCCCAGTACCGGTTCAAAGTGAACATGTGGACCGGTATTCTCTGTGGGAATATTATTGGTCCATTTGAGATGCCCGAGAATTTGACTGGCGAATCATATTTAAATTTTCTTCAAAATGATTTGCCAAACTTACTAGAAGAGACCCCACCAGATATGTGGTTCCAACACGACGGCTGTCCAGCACATTTTCGCGTATCCGTTAGAGAGTTTTTGGACGAGCAATACCCGAACAGGTGGATTGGGCGATCAGGAACAATCCCGTGGCCAGCCCGCTCACCTGACTTAAATCCGCTGGATTTTTTTTTCTGGGGAACTATGAAGGAGCTCGTTTATGCGAAGCCCATTAATGACATCGCTGACCTTCGTGAGAAGATAACACAAGCAGTGCAGGTGATACGTCAAAAAAGTTACTCGCGAAACATAAAGCGGTCCTTTTTAAGGAGAGTGAGAGCTTGTATTGCCGCGGGTGGTCAACATTTTGAACATTTATTGTAATAAAATATCTTTAAACTAACATTCTTTGCTTTTATTCTACTGGGAACCCATCTACCTGTGTGTATTTCCTTCTTGCTCACTCTTGGAACCGAAGTAAATAATAGTAGTAACATAACAGTTTCTAAGATAAGAAAGGGTCCGACAGTTACCGTTAGTAGGTAGGCACTTCGTAAAAATTGGGTTGTTGAGTAAAAATATTATCAAAATTTTTTTTTTCAAATTAATGTGTAAGTATTATACCTTTTTAAAAAGAGGAATAAACGCGTCAAAATTTGACGTCACTTGCCATACTATTTTGGTACATTTTTTTTACACTACAGTCGGTCAAAGTTGCGAAATTCAATAGTTTTCCATATCACCTTTAGTTAAAATAATATTTTATTTTAAAATGGTACAATAAGTACTTTATTTTTACATTCTATTTAGACACAGCAATACCCTAGATTACAAAACCTCCAAGAAATATCGAAATTATCAGCATTAGCAGTCACAGCATTCAAAAGTATGTCACAGGGTGCTCATTTCCCCTTTTTTTTTGAAATCAGTATAATTCTGTAAGTACATGGGGTGGATTTTTTAAAATATTTTTCTGAGTACTGTTAGAACTTGGGGCATCGTGGGAATCCAGTTGGACGCCAGGTTCTTGGACACCCTGTATATGGGACAGGAGAATAAAAAATATTTATGTCGCCTACACACCGGTGCTCTGTTACACGGTCCCACGCATGGAATACAACTTGGCAAAACGAGTTTAGAAAAAATTAGAGGGCCACTATCGCACTTAGGTTACTTCGAATGGGAAATGAAATGAGTAAAGAATGTTAAGTATGGGTTCATAGAAATATCACTGTTATAATATACTAGGTACTACTATAGCATAACTAATGGACTTCACTAAAAATGATCCCTGCGTATATGACGTCACGATTTTGTCGTCTATTTGTGACCATGGCGTACAAGGGACGGATCAGTATAGTATAAAGTACTCTGTGGGACTGATAATCGGTGTTGCGCTAAGGATGCGCGAGATGAGATTAGCGTATATCGAAATTAGACCTGACTAGATTTTGTTTTCGATTCTATAGCTGCTATAGTGTGGTTTTATAACACAGAATCTTGTAACTGGTTTAAATCCAGATACCAATTGATGCAAAAAAAAATATAATCACATTAATTTAAAGTTAAAGTTCCACATGAATTTTAGTAATTATTTATCGATATTATCAATCATACGTCACGTGACTAGCGGTCACATATAGAAGACTTTGGCGTCTCTGAGAACACTCCTTTTTAAACGTTTAATTTTTCCTTTTTTGTCATCAAATTTGTCAGTGGTATAATTTAATTCGTTTCAAGCAATTAAATATGGACAACAGCTTAAATATTTAAGGTACACAAATAAAAACACACAAAAGTAATAATTTAATTGTTTATATCATGATAAAGTGCACCGCGTTTTTTGTCACATATTTGTGTTGTTGGCGTACAGGGCACGCGCTTGCTTGTCACATACCTATATAATTATGACAATGGCGTTCAAAAGGTTCTCTGGCGCCCCTGTGGTTATAAATCTGGTAAGTACATGCGCCGAAGTAGATAGGACAATGCTCAGAAATCAAAATAATGGGGAAATAATATAAGTAAATTTATTTAGTACACAAAAATCAAATAGTACGATGTAGTGTTTATCTGTATAGACGCCAGCAGGTCAACCTACCCGAAACTGTCAAATTTTCCCAATCAACTTTGAACCTTATGTTTCAGTGATAAAGTTGAAAATCTATTAAAGAAATTTGACAGCTTGTTGTAGGTTGATGTGCTGGCGTCTGTACCTGAGAGATGGTGAATAAATGTTAAAAATGAAAGTTACACATTCATATGCTGGCGTGCGTCTGTACAACAGTGATACAGTTGTTAAAGTTGATCGTTTGGCTTCTAACTAACTAGGCAAGAGACCTGTGTCTTAGAGAAGACTTTGTTTTCCGAAATTGCCGACAAGACGATGTTTTCCGAAATAGAAGACCATGTATTCATACAGTTAGTTAGTAGTTCGTTAGACTCGTTTAAAACCAGATCCATAGTAATTTGACAAGTGCAAACGTCAAACTACAAATTGAAAAAAACAAATAGTAAAAATTTGAAATGTCAAATTACCATCTGGTATTAAAAAACGAACTTTACGTAACAATGTGCGTGCATCAGAGGATTTCCTGATGACGTTAAATAATACACTTTAATATTAGTGTCATTAAGGGCAAAGTTGTACGAACATCGACGCAGACATCACACAGTGCTCGATTCACCAGCGTTCTAATTCGGCAAGTTTGCACTGTGTCCTACTGCTGGGCAAAGGCCTCCCCTTTTACCTTCGAAACCTCCTAAGTAATAAGGATCAAATTTGCAAAACACCTAATCGTTAGTATGAAACTGACAGGTGTCAAGAACGGATTCTCTCGACGACCGAACTGTAGTGACATTGATAATTGTGTATGTATGATATGTGTATAAAATAAAACAGGTGTTACAATTATATACATATATTTAAATTATCTACGGATAGTTAAAACTTGATTAGGTATTTTACTTATGGCCGATTCATCAATCGTCAAATAACTTCTGTGGTGTAAATGGGTTTGGCAGATATTGTGTAGAAAATATGTCAAAGCATCCTATTTAATATTTAGATAAAAGTAAGTAATCTGACATTTAAAAAATAGATCCTTAACGCTAGCGCCTTAGAAGCTATTGTGACATAAACCGTGGACCTACTGGTAGGACAAAAAAGTAGGTCCACAAGAAAACACCCCAACTTTTTTATGGTAATATTTCTCATTACTTGTAAGGTTTTTCACCAGTGTGAGTACGAAGATGTTGTTTCAAATGTGAACTTTGAGTAAAACATCTTTTACATTGTTCACATTTGTAAGGTTTTTCACCAGTGTGTTTTCGAAAGTGCATGTCCAAAGACTGTTTATGTGTGAAACTGCGCTGACACACAAAGCATTTGTAAGGTTTTTCACCAGTATGTTTACGAAGATGATTAGTTAAAGAAGTTTTATGAGTAAAACTACGCTGACATATAATACAATTGTGAGGTTTTTCACCAGTGTGTGTGCGATAATGTTGCTTGAAATTGTATAATCGATTAAAACCTTGCTGACATACATCACATTTGTAAGGTTTCTCACCAGTGTGTAAAAGACTGTGTGATACCAATTGACATTTTTGATTAAAACTACGCTGACAAATATCACACTTGAAAGGTTTATCACCAGTGTGCCTACGAATATGTTTAATTAAATTACTCTTTTCACTAAAACAACGTTGACATTCATCACACTTGTAAGGTTTTTCACCGGTGTGTATACGAACATGTTTATCCAAATGACATTTTGCGTCAAAACCACGCTGACAAAACTGACATTTGAAAGGTTTTTCACCGTGCTCAAGAATATGTTTTTTTAAATTACCCTTTTCACTAAAACATTGCTGACATATTTCACATTTGTAAAGTTTTTCTTTATCACATAATTTTGGATGGCTATTCAATATTTTACATTTTAAAATACTTTTATTACTGAAACTCGTATCTATAGCGGAATGAATATAATCTATTAAATTGGTCTTTATTTCTGTAAAATGTTGATCACTTTTGTGTGTAACACTGTTATTAACTGTTGGTTTTGTAATAGTGAATGGCTCTCTGGATTTAGTAACAGATTTAGACGTACTAGTTTGAGTTGGCCGGATAGTTTTCGAGTGTGACGGTCCAGTTTTCTTTTGCTTAGCTGTAGATGTAACGTCTATTACTTTTGATTTCTTCGCGACAGGCGCCCCTGTGATAAAAAAAAAAAGATTTTATAAAACAAAAAAAATCTAAGTTAATTTTGGACATTACGGACATTGCTGAAGGCAAACAAAGTGAGGAAACCTGGACTTAAATTCAAATGTCATGTACTCAAACTAGGCTGAGAAATCAGCACTTTTCGAAAGTCAAAATTACATTAGACAGTCCCCCAAAAACGCCCGCCCTTCACCATTTCCTAGTGCTTTAGCTGGGAAGATAAAGTGGCGCAACAAACTCCCCAGCTGCACAGCTGTCTGAATAGTTAGAAAAACTTGATTCTATACAAAAGTACTTATGCAAAATAATTTACATTACGCAACATAAAACATTAAATTAAATTATTTTCTTTAAGTCAGCTAGCGCCAATATACCATCAAAAAAGTAAAAATAACGAAATACCCGAATTAATGCCAGGCATATAAAGGGCGTTCCCGTTTACATATAGTTATAAAAGCTGTAACTCGGAAATCACAAATGATACTAGTGATATACACTGGACAGCAAATAAACCGAGCCACCCGCTACCTAGGCACTCTAATTCGATTTTCTCAAAAACTAAAAAACCTACAATTATCAAAGTTGTACCTACAGAAAGTGCGTTTCATGGTGATTAAAATGAAAGGAAACTCATTGGGTTTAATCAATATTTCTGTGTTTATTAAGGATTTTACAAAGAAGAGTCGTTTTCCAGTCGTGACAATCGTTAGTAATGATAAAGTGAAAAAAAAATTAAAGCCAAAAAAAAAAGATAAAATAAAAAAAAAGGTTTTGATCAATATTCCGTATTCCCTCCCCTTGCTCGGATAACTGCCAGCATCCTTGTATTCATCGACCTTACGAGCCTGACGATAAAATCTTGAGGAATTGTATTCCACTCCTCTTCAATTGCGATTCGCAGCTCTGGAAGCCTTGTTGGAGCAGGTACCCGGTACGTTTCAGCTCATCCCATAAGTGTTCTATCGGATTCAAGTCCGGGCTTCGAGCTGGCCAGTCCATCGTACGAATGCTGACGTCGCGTAGATATTGGGTCACCACACATGACCAACATGAGGCCGTGCATTATCATGCATCAATTGCATGTCCTGTCCGATATATCCTGCGTAAGGTGCCACATGGTCTGCGAGGATTTCAGTAATGTAGCGATGAGAAGTCAGTCCACGTGTACGGCCCGTCGGTTCGATGAAAACTAACGCTGTATGTGCTGTTAACGAGATGCCGCCCCAGACCATTTCAGATCCTCCTCCATAAGCAACAGTTTCCTCGATGCAACACTGAGAATAACGTTCTCCAGGGCGACGATATACTCTCTGACGTCGATCACTTCCATGTAGACTCACCCTGGTCTCATCAGTGAAGAGTACATTACTCCACTGCTCTAAGGTCCAATCCCTATGCTCTCGAGCAAATTCAAGTCGTGCTCGACGGTGTGCTACCATTAATGCTGGGCCTATTGCAGCTCTTTTTGGGCTCAGGTTGCGTTCAGCAAGTCTCCTTCTGACGGTATCTGGACTTATGACCACTTGGCGTTCGTCACGCAGACTTTGTTGGACTTGAACTGCGTTGAGGTGGCGATTTCGCAGAACAGTAAGGTCTGCCCGTACCTGGACGGCGGTCGAATGCTCCAGTCTCTAGGTATCGTCTGTAAGCTCGTTGCACCGAAGATCTGCTGATTCGAAGCCTTCGAGCGACTTCACGTTGCGCAATGCCTGCTTGAAGCAATGCTACAGCTTGAGCTGCTTCCTGAGGTGTTGTATCCATTATTAATCGAAAAAAGTAGCAAAAACATACGCGTCTGAGCAAACGATGGACAAAAACTAAAGAAATGATAAGAAATATCCGACTACCTTCATTGTAGAGAAAAAGAACGCTAATTTCAAACTCTGGTGAAAACAGAGCAAATCGTTAGCATTGTGTTTGTTGCTTGATTACAATGTGAGTTGACGGTACTTTCGAATTAATTTGTAGTCATTTTAATCACCATGAAACACACTTTTTGTAGGTATAACTTTGATAGTTCAAATTCAAAATTCAAAAGTCATTTATTCAAACTAGGCTGAGAATCAGCACTTTTCGAACGTCAAAATTACATAAGACAGTCCCCCAAAACGCCCACCCTTCACCACTTCCTAGTGCTTTTGCTGGGAAGAAGAAGTGGCGCAACAAACTCCCCAGCAGCAGAGCTGTCTGTTCAGTTAGAAAAAAAATAAAAAAATGATTCTATACAACAGTATGCAAGACAATTTACAATATGCAAAAAATAATTTAAATTAAATATGTGACTCAGGTTGGCTGGACAAATCTTCAAAATAGCTTGCATTTAACTACGTCAATAGGTCACTTTATGTGACGGCTAAACACCCTTATTTCAGAATTTGTGACGCTACAGAATCTTAGATAATCGATCGAAAACGTGTCCAGCCATCTTGAAAAATCACTTTTCGCTGGTCTCTCAATCTCGGTAACGGAAGTGATTTTGACGACTTTTTGCATATCAACGGGCGTCACATAAATTTGTGACGGGCACCGAGCTAAAAGTTTTGTGATAAGTACAGTGGTTTAGTAGAAAAATGCAAAAATCTGTATCCAGCCATCTTGAATTTACGTATAAAACTTATGGCTGGCACTTCTGAATCTCAATAACGGGGGCGTTTTCGAATATGGTTCCTTTACTAATACTTGGTGACGCAATGTGTGACAGTAATAACGTTTGATTTATGGCGTCACATGTAAGGGTTTACGAGAAATCAATAAAAACTTAATGTCCAGCCAACCTGAGTTCAAGATGGCTGGACACATGTATCTCCACTGCCTGATGATCTACGACCTTCGAAATGTGTTCAAAATTTTGTGACGGGGACGATAATGATAACCTGAAATTGTGACGGAGAAACTTTGCGTAGTTTCAAAGATATTGACCATTTAAATTTTTCCATACAAACATCCATTAATATTGTGAGGTGACCATAATTTTACATAAATAAAGGATTTCTTTTTAATCGATTAATTGGCCGGTAGCATCCACGCCTGCTTTGTATTTGATTTCCCCGTGGGAATAAAAGGTTTTCCTGCAGTGAAAAGAGTAAGTATGTGTTAATTCAAAATAATATTTGACCACCAGCGCTGCAAGAGAGAGCCCACTTTTATTTCGCGTTTAGTTCATTATCTTATGTAACTGAAAATGAGAACTAAACTCGACAGCCGGCAGTGTATGTACTTACTTTTCGAAGTGTTATCACTAATCAGAGTACTAGTAACTATTAATTAATGTGCGGTAAGACAACCTAAATAAGAGATTCGACCAGTTGTCCTAGTAGTACCAACTTTAAGCAATAGATGGCGACACCAACATCAGCTATCATGACAGTATGGTTTGTCTTGTCCTTCGACGTTTTCGTGGTAGCCCGCGAAATTCAATTTTTCTTGAGTTTTTTGCAGTTATTTTTTTCGTCCGCGGAAACAAATAACTTATAGATATGTATGATGATTCTTATGGTTATAAAAATTACCCCCCCCCCCCCCCCCTTCCTCACTTCTACATTTTTGTCTTCTATTGATTTAAATATCTACAGTTGTTCGTATTAGTATCACCAATAAACGGATTTTCGTCCATTAAAGAAAACACCTTAAAATATACTTGTCCTACATAAAACCTACAATATTGGTTACCCTACTGCAGTGTTTGTATGGGGAAATTTAAATGATCAATATATTTGAAACTACGCAAAGTTTCTCCGTCACAATTTCAGGTTATCATTATCGTCCCCGTCACAACATTTTGAACACATTTCGAAGGTCGTAGATCATCAGGCAGTGAAGATACATGTGTCCAGCCATCTTGAACTCAGGTTGGCTGGACATTAAGTTTTTATTGATTTCTCGTAAACCCTTACATGTGACACCATAAATCAAACGTTATTACTGTCACACATTGCGTCACCAAGTATTAGTAAAGGAACCATATTCGAAAACGCCCCCGTTATTGAGATTCGGAAGTGCCAGCCATAAGTTTTATACGTAAATTCAAGATGGCTGGACACAGATTTTTGCATTTTTCTACTAAACCACTGTACTTATCACAAAACTTTTAGCTCGGTGCCCGTCACAAATTTATGTGACGTCCGTTGATATGCAAAAAGTCGTCAAAATCACTTCCGTTACCGAGATTGAGAGACCAGCGAAAAGTGGTTTTTCAAGATGGCTGGACACGTTTTCGATCGATTATCTAAGATTCTGTAGCGTCACAAATTCTGAAATAAGGGTGTTTAGCCGTCACATAAAGTGACCTATTGACCTAGTTAAATGCAAGCTATTTTGAAGATTTGTCCAGCCAACCTGAGTCACATAATTAAATAGCTATAATTAATAGCCATATGACAGCTAGCACACGCCAATATTCCAACCAAAAGCATCGAGAACTATACTCAAGCAGAAATAAAAATAACTAAAAGTAAACAATATCTAAAAAAAAGAAAAAGCCTCCAGGCATAAAGGGCGTGCCCGCTTACATATAGCTGTAACTAGAAGTTACAATTGATAAACTAGGACCATCGAGGTAAAATAAATAATTGTCGAGGTCGCTAGCTAACCACATATTGCAATACAACTCATAAAAAAAAACATTGTAATGAGTAGATTATGTCAGCACTAAATTAAAATAAATTGACTTATAAAGTAAAATTATAAACAATTATATAAACTCATATAACCTGTCAGTAGGTAAACTAATTCTGGAGAAAGAACATTTAAACATTGTCTTGAGTTAATCACAGCGACCATCCATTCTTATCATTTAAGTAGTCGTTGATAGAATAGTATGCCTTGGAACAAAGGTTGGACTTTAATTTAGTTTTAAACGCATTAAAAGGCAAATCTAGCAAAGAAGAGGGTAGCTTGTTATAAAAGGTTATACCAAGCCCAACAAATGAGTTATGAACCTTATGAAGCCGGTGAAAGGGAGCACGTAGTTTATCCTTACTTCTTGTGTTAACATTGTGAATATCTAGTATATATATAATATATAGTTGTAAGTTTTATACTTTTTGAGAAAATTGAATCAGAGTTCCTAGGTAGCGGGTGGCTCGGTTTATTTGCTGACCAGTGTAGTTAATAAAAGTCTGATATCGCGAACCCTTGAGCAAGCATGTGGTGATCAATGCTTATGCCTTCTCTGCATGAGAAGCGGCGTTTGCTCTGCGGTGGGACGATAATAGGTTGGTATAGCTAATGTCATTTAATATTTAGATTTTGGTTAGATATTATTTACGAGTGTCAGCATTTTTATAAATTCGGCTCCTATAGCTACGGTTTCCTAGATGAGCGGTGGCCGCCAGATAACGGCCGTCATGAAAGTTAGTAGCGGCAAAAAATTCTATCGTTAAATTCGCCCTACCGGGCAAAAGATAGTTGAGTCTCTGTTTCGTTTTGACACCTCTGACTATAAAGATGCAATCATGACACCTCTGACCATTGAGATTCAATGTTGACACTTCTGACCACTGAGATTCAATGTTGACACCTCTGACCATTGACATGCAATGTTGACTTCTCTGACCATTGAGATTCAATGTTGACACCTCTGACCATTGAGATTCAGTGGTGACACCTCTGGCCGTTGAGATTCAATGTTGACACCTCTGACCATTGAGGTTCAATGTTGACACTTCTGACCACTGAGATTCAATGTTGACACCTCTGACCATTGAGATTCAATGTTGACACCTCTGACCACTGAGATTCAATGTTGACACCTCTGACCACTGAGATTCAATGTTGACACCTCTGACCAGTGAGATTCAATGTTGACACCTCTGACCACTGAGATTCAATGTTGACACCTCTGACCATTGAGATTCAATGTTGACACCTCTGACCACTGAGATTCAATGTTGACACCTCTGACCACTGAGATTCAATGTTGACACCTCTGACCAGTGAGATTCAATGTTGACACCTCTGACCAGTGAGATTCAATGTTGAGACCTCTGACCATTGAGATTCAATGTTGACACCTCTGACCAGTGAGATTCAATGTTGAGACCTCTGACCATTGAGATTCAATGTTGACACCTCTGACCACTGCGATTCAATGTTGACACCTCTGACCACTGAGATTTAATGTTGACACATCTGACCAGTGAGATTCAATGTTGACAACTCTGACCATTGAGATTCAATGTTGACACCTCTGACCATTCAGATTCAATCATGACACCTCTGACCATTGAGATTCAATGTTGACACTTCTGACCACTGAAATTCAATGTTGACACCTTTGACCATTGACATGCAATGTTGACTCCTCTGACCATTGAGATTCAATGTTGACACTTCTGAGTTCTGACCATTGAGATTCAGTGTTGACACCTCTGACCATTGAGATTCAATGTTGACACCTCTGACCACTGAGATGCAATGTTGACACCTCTGACCATTGAGATTCAATGTTGACATCTTTGACCACTGAGATGCAATGTTGACACAGGCACAGCAGTTTTGAGTGAGGTTTCACTCATATTACCTCAATGCTCTTGATTTGCCTTAGTACATTGAGGGCAAGGCAAGCGATTTAAATTTTTGGCGAGGTTTGACTTAATGTCAGAAAAATTGATGACAGAATTTCATGACGGCTGTTATAATTCGCTTTCCTGGAAACTAAATTTTTAGGGGCATTAATATGGAATGCTCCGTTGGTCTTGTGGTTGCAAGCACGAGTGCCGAGCATGGGGGTCCAGCGGGGTAGTTGTGTAACACACTAACAGTAACAATGGCTTTCATTTTGACAGATCAACAACATTCATTGCGTTATTTACGTTGTTGGGCAGACAAATTTTTCGAACTTTTGAAGCAATGGGTCAGCAATATCCTTCAACATTTTTCAGATTGTCATTGAAAGTGTGTTACGCAATTAGGGTGCTGCCTATCTGACCTCCACAATCCAGGTACTGGGTAACAACCCAGTAACTGGATTGTTTTTGTGAAGTAGTAGTTGAACAGTATCCCTTGGTAAGACTGGTAAGACTGGTTGTCAGACTTTTGGCCTTCTGACTACCCGTAATGATCTACGAACGACAGCCGGGACTAGGGTTGCCAACTTTTGTTATTTCAAATATGATATATACGTGCCTATGATATGTATATGATATTCCCTGTAAAAAAATAGTAGATAGCGAAAAAAAAAAGTAAGAAGGTATGGTATGTTAAAAATCATAATTTTTTTGTGAACCTCTCTATACAGTTTTTTTTTTTTATGTGTAACATCTTTCCTCTCGCTTTCCTGCAATCTGTGCACAGAACATAATATACCCCAAAAATCTATGCGAGTGATTTCGTGAAAAGGGACAGAAGTGTGTAACAGGAAGCCGGGAAAGCGCGCGTTATTTGATTTGACCAATGAGCAATTGTATAACCATATTGTTGCAGTGTTGATTATTACCAAGGTGAGATGTCAGATGTTATACCTTCCTGTTGTTGGAGCTCCAAAGCTACTATTAATATAGTAGTTGGGACATCGGGTCACCCTTCAGCTTCCAGATTCCAAGGCTTTGTCTTTTTATTGGGTCCATCTCACCTTTCACATTCACTCACAAACGCATAGTTGATAGGTTGAACACTGACATAACTTTTGCTGTTGCATATTATTACATCATTGGCCATTTTGTAATTCCTTACATAATTTTGCATAACTTCCTGTTGAGTGTAACCATAGATTATATAGTTTATTATTGGTAGTGACGCTTCGAAAAGTTGCCACTACATAATGCGCAAAACGTTTTGAGGATGATATTCTCGTAGCATGTATGTTTCCTTTTTCTTTTATTTTAATCACATTTAAATTGAATTATATTATTTTTCTGTAAGTACGCTGTACTGTGTACAGTACTGCTGTACAGTGCCGGTACAGCGTCCTAGTTATTGTTTTTTGCTGCACCGAACGACGTCAATACGTCGGCGCCGGTTGTCGCTGAAAACCAGCGCTGGGGCTCTGTCTTGCATAGGGTCGCAGCATAATGCTGAGCGATAGCCGTTTTGCGTGGATGTGACGCATGTTTCCCGCAACCTTTTCTAATTTTTTTTTGTGTAACCTCTTTTTTGCGTCAAGTTTACCGCAAATAAACGTATTTTCTTTCTTCTTTCTTCTTTATGTTACACATCATATGCCACTACTGTAAGACTAGCTCGTTTTATTTTTTAATGTCTCCTAACTATTTTTACACTCTTTTACAAATTAAGGTTACAAAATACCCTGTGGGCCAGGGGGCTGGCCCGCGAGGAGTCGCTGGAGACTCTGAACAGAGATCCATACAAGATGGTGCGGGAGAAACTCCGCCCATGGGCTCCCCCGCTGACGCAGAGTCTCCGGCCGCAGCTTGTGGGGGACGTGGTGAGCGCTCTGTCTGTTCCCTTCGAGAGGGGAACATGCCTCTTCACCCATGGCTCAGCCTACTGCGGTGCCCGATGCGGACGACAGCGCTGACGACGACGATCGACGACGGTCGTCTTGGAGGTATCTCTAGACATCGCCAATGCCTTCAATACCCTGCCCTGGAGTTGCGTCAGGGAGGCACTCCAGTATCACCAGATGCCGACCTACCTGTCGTGTGGTCGAGGCCTATTTGACGGACAGGGCCGTCATCTACCCCGGTCACCAGGGAGAATGGAACCTGCGAGAGATGCCGTGCGGTGTCCCACAGGGATCGGTCCGGGGCCGCCGGATACGACAGGGTGCTGCGCGCCGACCTCCCCAGTGGCGTCAGCGTCGTTTGTTACGCTGACGATACATTGGTCCTGGCGCAAGGGCGGTCGCACCAGGCGGCGGCCGAACTAGCGACACACGGGGTTGCGACAATCGTGGCCAGAATCCGGTAGTTGGGACTCGAGGTGGCCCTGCACAAGTCCGAGGCCATGTGTTTTATATGGTCCTCGGAACGCACTACCGTCGGGTTCCCAAATAACGGTAGGAGGGGTTCACATCGGCGTCGAGTCGACAATGAAGTACCTAGGACTCGTCCTCGACAGTCGGTGGAACGTCGTGGAGCACTTCCGACGTTTGGCTCCCGGTCCATGGCCCTTTACGGGACACTGGTGTGGGCGCGTTCGTTGAGGCGGCGGCCAGCCCACCGGTTGAACGTTGGGACCAAGTGGATTATTCACAGTTTTATCGTCCACTGTGTCCCACTAATTGATTTTGGTGGGGCAAATAGCACTCGCATAGAGTTCACTTTTTCCCAGTAGGGCTGGCACTGATGGATTTTATAAAATATTATGGCACAAATAAAAACAATTTTAATAACAAAAAAAAAAAAAAACTTTTTATTAAATAACGGAACCGACTACAAAAAAAAACAAGAAAGTGCAAAATAACTTTAATTTCGGAAGTCGGTGTCTGGTTCTGTATTTTTGTTTATTGCCACCGACTTCCAAAATTAGTTATTTTGCACTTTTTAATGTTCTTTTTTGTTGGTTCAAGTTTTCTGTAAGAAAGTTTTTATTTTTCACTTTTTAGTTGTGGTACCTACCCCACACAAATTCGAATACATCATCAATAAAGACTAAGTGGAAAAAATACGTATTATTGAAGCGTAACTCAAAAAACTATCCAAGCAAAATTAATAAAATTTATATGGGCCCACCTCTGAAGTATGATTTACCAAACAAAAAAAAAACATCGAATTAATTTCATAATTGGCGGAGTAATCGAGTAACAAAAATATTTAAAAAAAAACAGTCGAATTGAGAACCTCCTTTTTGAAGTCGGTTGAAAATAGAAACTATTATTATGAGATTAAGATGATTCTGAAGCAGCTAAAATACTACAAAGCAATGATGTCCACCGCTGGACATAGGCCATAGGCTAATATTTTCGCGGCGCCCCCACAGAGGCTTTGAGCACACTTTGAGTATGGCTGGATATATACTTACTTCTCGTGTTCTTGGCTCTTTGTTTCTTCTTAGATACTTCTTGTCCTTCTGCTTCTTCTTTCACTTCTACTACTTCAGTTTTAAACTCCATTAAAGGTACATCATCTTCTGAATCAGATTCGGAATGGTGTGGTGGTACATCTGCTACACCTGGATAGCTATTTTCTAGATCTCCCTGTTCAAGCTCTGTAAAGAAACAATAACAGTGAAGGAGTTGATACTGTATTTTCGTATTTTGCCACAGACTCCTGAAATTAAAGTTTTTAGTCTGTTGTTCTTTTTGTAGTGGAAAATTAAAAAAAAAAATTGTCTTCATCCTCTGTGCATATTAAAAATAATAAAATTAAGAACATACCATCACTCTGTCGTTCCACCTTGATCTCAAAAATGTCACATTGCTTCTCAGAAACCGCTGGTAGTTCTATTTCTATAGTCCCGCTGTCAGTTTGACTATCATCTAGTATACTTATGTTCTCTGTAGAGGTTTTAACAAAACCACCAACAAATTCTGAGTGGCCTCGGTTAGTTAGAGGTTTTAGCTGTAACAAAATTAATTAAGTATAATGAAAAAACTGTGTGAGGAGAATAAGAAATCACGGGTTGGGTTTAGATCGATCCATCAGCTTGCCGGGGTTGATCCGTGGATGTGTGATCATCTTTACATACCGAGACTCCTCCGTACCTCGGAAATTGCGTTAAGCCGTTGGTCCCGCCCGGGTGTCATTCGTGGATCTTTGACAGTCGTTACAGGTCGTCAGAAGCCCGAAAGTCTAAAACCAGTCTTCCCAAGAGGTATCGTATTACCCAGTTACTCAGTTGTGGAGGTTAGATAGGCAGTCGCTCCATGTAAAATAATGGTATTCAGCTCCATCCGGTTAGACTGGAAGCCAACCCCAACAATGTTGGTAAAAGGCTAGGCAGATTGATTTGAAAAAACTGTGATAAATAATATGAAAGAGAAGGGAGTGAATGATAGTGCGACAGTTGACACGGAGAGGATAAGGGAGAACGGAAGAAGATAATAACGCAGGGGGGTTCTGAATCCATGGTAACAGTTTTCGCGTCAATGTCCCTGCCCCCCCCCCTCCCTTAAACAAACTATTGTATTTTTATTTTTTTAAATAAATATTGTTATCGGGATTTCTTTTGTTCATTGTTTTGACGATTTCTGATAAAACTGCTGCACCAATTCACTAGAAATTTTGCTGGGTACATTATGAATAGATAAGTTATCTAAGAACAGCGTTTTTTTACAGGCAAACACAAAAATTAAAAACACAATAAATTACGACTATTGAGTAGGTACGAACCGTTTGATTACGTAACATTATTTGGTTCAAAAAATGTTTTAACTGTGTATTTTGGTTCAAATATTATCTAAAACGATTACCTAACTACTTACATGAAAATAAATTATAAATAAATTATATCACTATTTTATGACGTAAAATAATTACCTATTATGTGTTGCGTGACCCCAAGTAACATGGGACCAGGGCAGGAAGATGATTATGATGATAAAAAAAACTTGTGATCACAGTACCATGAGCACAATCATTTTATGAAAATGGTATAATCGTGCCCGATCCGAGAGGGTGTTGTTAGGTATCGTAGGTACCTAGGTCTATTTATGTAGTAAACTTCAGGAAAAGAGGAAAAAAAAATTCACCCCTTTTTTTTGTCAATGGTGAATTGTACCAGGTAATGTATACATGGGGCGCGGGCAGTTTAACGGGTGTCATAAGTTACGACACTATGGTTAATTTTGGTACTACTACTAAAAATGTGATTTTAATCATCAATAATAATTTACCCCTTCCGGATCCGACACGTTTAAAAAAAAAAATGTTTTTCCAGACACCAATATTTGACAAAAGCATGTAGTATGTGTTTAAAAATGAAGGAGTGAATTTTAGTTTAATAGCTTGAAAGGAAAGTCACTTTCTAATTATAGTTATATTAAAATTCTAATTATTTAAATTAGTTGTCTGTAGAAGAATCCCTCACCTCATAATTATTCATCATCTGAGTAAACAGCGCCTCTGCTTCCAGACATTTCCTCTGTAGTTGGCCGCATTGCTGTAGTTTACTAAAGCAGAAGAAACAAGCAAGCATCGGCCTTCTGTCTTCAGTTACAAACTGCAACAAAACTTATCTTAAACTATTTTGTTTAAATAGTATAAAACAAAATCGCTATTTGGTCTTACTGCATTTTGATGCAGTTTTTATCCTCACAAGCATTTATTCCGTAAGGTTACATATATGTTACAAGGGTACATATTAATATTTATTTGATACCATTGGCCCCATGCAAAGTATGACATGTTGCACCCATGCAAAGCAGGGGGGGTCGCCGGTTTATAAATAAAATACCTCAAAACTAATAAATATATTGAATACTATCCAAGTCAACAGTTGATGGTCACTCGTCAGTATTGCTTAATGCATCTTGGTCAAAAAACAGTCATTGCATTTTGTCCGTCAAAAATTGCAAGCCTTTTCTTAAATTTTCTTTTCTGTCCATAACTGTTTATATTTTATTTAATTTTATTTTTTATGTGAATTAGCTTTTAAATGTGTGTGTATGTGTTGTATGTAATTATGGAGTTTTAATCTGAAATAATTCTTTAATTGAACTAGGTATGTGGTTGAATATGATTGGAGCTATACAAAAAACACTTTTTTGCATCAATGCTGTATGAGACCTTTTTACGCACTAGTTATTGTTCTGTGGTCGAGTTTGTTCGTGATAAAATGGTCTGGATTGGTCATAATAAATACAGCTACCTCAAAAATATATATAAGCAAGGAATATGTCAATAATTTGTATTTGATAAACAATGGCTTACAGGAATCTGAACATTGACCTAATGCATCTTTTTTGTGCTTTAAAAACTAATTCCCTATTGGTTGAGTTACCCCAGAAAATGATACCATACCTCAACACTGAACGTACCAAACGAACCTATCGAAAACAGACATGCGAAATTAATCATTACTTTTAGATAAAAATACTGTGTCCTGTTGTATTGTAACCCATAAAATTTGTTCCTACCAAAAATCGCTCAACACACCTAAGATTTCACTTCAAAAATCTGATTACTGTGGTACAGTGCAGATTATGTCTTTTTACCTGTTAATAAGCTATTCGGTAATTCATATTTACAAAGTCTACTTACTGGAACATCAGTCAGCTTCTCATATATCTCCTGCAGATTCTTGTCGGCAACCACAAACATTCGAACATTGTCCACTAAACATATTCTACACATTGACAGTTTTTCCATATTTAGAGTAGAAATAACTGGCGCTTATAATATTATTACGTCAACTTCTTTTAATCTACGAACATTATAAATATAAAAATGTACTCTGTGTTTTAAATTGAATTGAAAGTTATTGTTCACAGCCTAGTACTCAGACGGTAAGTAATCCACAGAGTACATTTTTATATAGTGATAGTGAAGTAATCTCCATAATAACAGAGAAATCGCGTTCGCTTCTTTTAAACTAGAATATTAGTAGAATGCATTGACTTGGTAGAATGTGATTGATGATATTTGATGTTGATGTTTGACGTCAGGACGTAGACATGAGACCTGTGTTGCCAGATAAAGAAAATGAGAATACAGTGTTTACGACAAAATTACAGGGAATTTTACACAAAAATATAGGGCGTTTTACAGTGCGATTGAAAGACATTTATATTATTGAATTTACTTTTATTTATTATAAATAGACTTTAATTATGAGTACAAATAGAGATGGAAGCCGCATAAAGTCACTGTCCAACATGACGTTGGACAGCCGGGCTTGACGGCCGGGGCGAAGTGACGTCCTTGGACGTCACCCCGACGGGAACCGGTGTACGTATAGCAATATACGTATACCTTAGCAAATTAAACATTTATAACTTTCAATTAATGTCACTATCATTTAGTCCAACTGCTTTTTCTTTATTATAAATTCCAGAATTGAACAGTTTGCCTCCGTTGGTTCAAAACTTGCGCAGCAGTCGGTTTGGCCGCCAAACCGACTGCTGCGTAAGTTTTGAACGTTGCCTGCGTTCATTTTTAGCAAAAAGAAATGAATTATTGGCTCGATAAAAATGACAGTGCTTTCTAAACTGTAATTTACAGTGTACAGTAGATGACGTATTTATTACAGTGCATCTGGCAACACTGCATGATACGTATTTATTAGAACGGATATGCGTACTAGGTATTTTTCTGGACAAGGCCGCACCTCGTACGACGCGTAAAGTAGGTACGAACTACATCGAGTATTTTCTATCAAAGCGAGAATTTTATGAATAGGAAAGACTGATCATTCTTCGAGCAATACGGCCTTCCGTGTTGCACGAAGCTATCATTAAATTTGTATGTACCATTTATGATTTTTATAGCACTTTACAATGTCAACCCACAAACATCACACAACTTTCATGAATAGATAAAATAACTGTCTTTAATGGCTTTACAAAAACTATCCTGAATGATTTAATATTTTTCCGAATACGGACTAAATAGATCGCGTACGGGACGCGGTCTTGAGTCCGTATTTTGCGAAGAACGTTCGAGTAATCTACCTATTCCAATCTATTCATCTTTAAATTATAATATAATACAAGAAACTCGATAACTGTGTTAGTTACACTATTTATAACTCAAGAACAGGTGGACCGATTTGGCTGAAAATTGGTGGGGAGGTAGCTTAGGAGCAAGAGACGGACATAGGATACTTTTTATCCCGGTAGGGTAGGGTAGGTAGGGTAGGGTAGGTAGGGTAGGGTAGGTAGGGCAGGGTAGGTAGGGTAGGGTAGGTAGGCTAGGGTAGGTAGGTAGGTAAGTAAGGTAGGTAGGTAGGGTAGGTGCGCCGTAGATAAGTACTTAGTGCTAACCGTGCGAAGCCGGGGCGGAGTATCATATAAAAATAAAACGAATAAAATGCATGTAAAAGGAGAATGCTTTTAGATGTAAGAGGAACAGGGTGTAAAGTTCACTCATACTCTATAGAAAAGGGAGGATCCTCCGTCCAGACGCGGCGGGCAACTGCCGTATATATACGTCTATGTTCTCGCGGTAATCTTTCATTGCGCGTTGAATGATTTGTGTGACGTTAGAATTTCGAGTGATTTCAACTATTTGATGCCTATCATGCGTTGCTCGCATGTGGCGATGTAGGCATGTACAGACGCCAGCACATCAACCTACTACAATCTGTCCAATTTGATTTTCAACTTTATTACTAAATTATAAGGTTCAAAGTTAATTGGGAAAATTTGACAGTTTCGGGTAGGTTGACCTGCTGCCGTCTGTACATCGCCAAATGCTCAAGTATAAAAAAAAAACCTAGAGCGAACAGATGTAGCTCAGAAATTTTGTGATATTTACTGAAATCGTTCTATAATATTTCATTATAAGATTCGATGGCTAAATGTGTGATATTGCTGCTTGTTTATCACTTAAAGGTATACTGTTTGTCTGTCACTCGCACCATGCTACACCGCAAACAATATAGGGTGTTTTTTTTTAAAGATTACTTCGATTTCAGCATACCCGAGACATACATACATAAATATACTCACGCCCATAATCCCATAGGAGTAGGCAGATACTGCAGATTGTCGAAATGAACTATCTACTATATCACTTTTCTGTTGTATTCTGTGATATCAAGTCGTCTTCATGAATAAGAAACAAATAAATTTTGTATTATGTTTATTTTTAAAATACATAGTAGGTAGGTGTAATTATTGTAGATATTTTTGTCTATTTTTTACATGCAATGAGCAAGTTCGTTTTTCAGTATTGTTGTTGTCATTTAGGTCATCTTTACCTTATGGCCATGGAAATCTAATAACACTATTGAATAATGTATTGATATGATACCTATGTACCTACATAAATGATTTTTTTTCTTACACTGGATTCTCAACGCTCTGCTCCACACAGAGAGCTGAAAATCCAGTGCGCGATAAACTCCCGCCGCGCGATTTTATTACCGCGTCCGTCCGCACGTGGGCTTACTGTTTAAAAAGGTGGGACAGTTTGACAGTAAAAAAAAGAAAGGTTAAAAAAATTGAGTTTGTGCCCACATCGGCAATTTCTGATTTGAATGCCATTCCTTGCTAGTCTTGGCTGTATCCTCTATGTATCTCACGCAGCAAACGCCGGAACCTTGCAGCGTCCGTGGGTAGGCTTTTCAAAATATTTAAAGGTTCATGTATTCGCCCATGCACAGACGCCAGCAAATCAACCTACTACAATCTGTCAATTTTCTTTAATAGATTTTCAACTTTATCACTAAAACATAAGGTTCAAAGTTGATTGAGAAAAATTGACAGTTTCGGGTAGGTTGACCTGCTGGCGTCTCACTTAACCGTCGCTGACTCCTACAGGTGCGACATTTGCGTTTTAATTCTAGCCATTGCCGCTCTATAGTATTGGTATGTACCATCGAAGAAGTTCATATCTATACACCGTAAGGACTATTTCTGCTTACAGAATTAAACCGGTGAAAATATTATTTCAATACTTACCAACAAATTAATAATAATATTTAAGTAATAATTATTTCTTTTCCTTCTTGTGTACCCAAAGATGACCATTCAACGTACTTGCTTGTCTGAAACACTTTGCACATATTTCACATTGGTATTGTTTTTCATCACTGTGTATAAGTATATGACTTTCCAAATTAGCTTTTCGATTAAAACCACGCTGACATATATCACATTTGTAAGGTTTTTCACCCGAGTGTGTTACTAAATGATTTTTTAAAACAGTCATAGCACTAAAACTACGCAGACATATATCACACTTGTAGGGTTTTTCACCAGTGTGCTTATTTCGCACATGTATGTTCAAAGCATTTTTTTGAGTAAAACTACTCTGACATACATCACATTTGTAAGGTTTTTCACCTGTGTGTATTAGAATATGATTTTTAAAATTAGACTTAATGTTAAATCCACGCTGACATATATCACATTTGTAAGGTTTTTCACAAGTGTGTGAAGCTATATGAGTTCTTAACATAGGCTGATTAATAAAACAACGCTGACAAACGTCACATTTGTAAGGTTTTTCACCTGTATGTGTACGAATATGACTATCTAAATAAGCCTTTGTACGATAGCAACGCTGGCATGCATCACATTTGTATGGTTTTTCACCAGTGTGAGTAAGAACATGGTGTTTCAAATGTGCATTTTGACTAAAACGCTTTTGACAAAATTGACAGTTGTAAGGTTTTTCCCCAGTGTGTACACGAAAATGAATATTTAACAAATTCTTTAAACGAAAACCTCGTTGACATATAACACACTTGTATGGTTTTTCACCAGTGTGAATTAGTAAATGTCGTTTCAAAGATGTACCTTGACTAAAAGGTTTCTGACATACTTGACATTTGTAAGGTTTTTCACCAGTGTGTTTTCGAATAGGTTTTAGTAAATTACATATTTTGGTAGGTTCTTTGCATTTAGTGTCCGGGTTGGTCGTACGATATTGCTTGGTCCGGATTAATTTCGAGCCTGATAGTTCATTATTCTCTTGCTTGACTGTTATTGTATCTTCTAGGGTTGCTCTTCGTATGTTTAGTGTGAGTTTCTTCGCGCCGGTCGGCCCTGTGACAATAAACAGGTAAGTAAATCATACAGTAGATGCGATGGCAGATTAAGGCGAAAGCGTCAGGGTAGCCCGCGAAATTTAAATGGTCTTACTTTTTTTGCAATTTGCAGTATCAGGTTGTATGATGATCTAAATATATGTATATCAGAACGTTCGGCCAGTCGAGATAGGAAGCTGGCTGCTACTCCAGTTTTTAGTGACGATTATGTGACGCATAAAGATGCCAGCCAAAGAATTTGTGACAGAACAGTTCGAAAGTTAGAAGCATTTATTTATGGCCGAACGACCTGATATCAGAACTTTCGGCCAACCTGAATCTCCATAACTGAGGACCTTAGAGAAACTGTTACTGAATAAAGATTTAGTGACGATTTGGTGACAAACAACCAATGCTTTACTTTTACTCGTATTGCCACCGATTAAAAGTAAAATGAATTTTGGTTCCTGGAACATCAGGACGTTCGGCCAACGTAATCTCCATAACTGAGGACCTGAGAGAAACCGTTAATAAATAAAGATTTAGTGACGAGACCGAAACGAATTTTTATTGCTTATTTTTTTTTTGTGACGGCCCCTTTAAATAGTAAAATGAAAATTTAACATAATTATAACCTCAAAACATTGGGATTATCGATTCCTCCACAAGGAAGAAGCCCAGAGAAACCGTTAATCAATAAAGATTTAGTGACGACACTGAAACGAACTTTTATTATTTATTTTTATTTTGTGACGGCCCCTAATAAATAGGAAATTGAAAATTTAACATATAACCTCAAAACATTGGGATTATCGATTCCTTCACAACGAAGAAGCCTAGAAGACTCGTAAAATCCCTGATGTGTTTGGTTTTTCTGGTTTTCAGTGCATTAGTGTCAGTATTTTTGTTAATTCAAAATTAATCTATAAAAATGCACTATGGCGGATGGCGACTGAAATAGGGTGACTGGGTGACCATGTATTCCAACAAAACAAGTATTTATCGAGTAGGTACAGTAGTACCCAACTGATATGGCTTACCGATGTACCTGCGCAGAAGATGAATTTTCAAAGCGCGGGAAATGCTATTGACCAATCGGCACGCTCCACGCGCCGCGCTTCTTTTTCCTGTACCGCTATTGGTCGGCAGCTGCCGCCATGTTAGCGCGCGCCGCGTGGCATGTTAGTCAGCCGCCATACTTCTGATCGAGTGCACGCGCAGCAGGCGAAAGTACACGTAGTGGCAACAAAAGTGTTTTCTTTTTTATTATTTAAAATGAGTTCTTTTAAAAGGGGGAAACCGCTTAAAAGTCAAGCTCGGGAAATTATTTTCAATGTCCACGAGTTTATGAAGAAAGAAGCTCAGGAGTCTAAAAACACAACATTTATAAAAGATCGATTTTTGAAAATTATTGACCGAACGGCCGAAGCTACACAAATTTCAAAACGAACAATAACGAGAATTCTTAAAGAGAAGGATCAACATACAGGTGAAAACACTGCGGGGCCTTCTTTTAGAACGCCGAAAAAGGGTAAAGTGAAAAAAACTTATCGTAAGGAATTGGACGATTTTTCATACCAAGCCATACGCAGGAAAATTTATGACTTTCACCGCGAAGAAAAACAGGTAGTCACAATGAGAGCGCTATTGGAGAAACTAAAAAGAGATATCGACTTCGAAGGGGGCAGAGAAACTCTGCGCCGAATTGTAAAAGAGATAGGATTTAAGTTTAGGAAAACGCAAACGAACCGTAAGTTGCTGGCGGAAAAACACGAAGTAAGGCTATTAAGAATACGATTTTTAAGAAAAATAAAAAAGTATCGGCATGAAGGCAGACCTATTGTGTATGGCGACGAGACCTATGTTCATTCGACCCACACCAAGGAACAAGCCTGGTCTGACGGTCAAGGCAAAGGCATAAAAAAACCAATTTCGCAGGGACCGAGGTTAATTATAGTGCATGCTGGGGGTGCTAATGGATTCATACCAAATGCTTTGCTCATGTACAAATCGGCTCAGACCACAGGAGACTATCACAGTGAGATGAACAAAGAAAATTACGAGAAATGGTTGCAAGAGAAATTAATTCCCAACCTCCAACCGAATTCTGTGTTTGTCATTGACAATGCGTCATACCATAGCACATTAGAGGACAGGGCACCGAACAGTAACTCTGTAAAAAAGATTATGCAGGATTGGTTAAAGGATAAAAACATACCTTTCAATATCAAAGCGTATAAACCGGAGTTGTACGATATAATTAAACGCCATAAGCATCTCTATGTAAAGTACTCGCTTGACACCATAATGGAAGCTCACGGCCACACAGTGTTAAGGCTCCCTCCATATCATCCGGACTTCAATCCAATAGAAAACATTTGGTCGCAGGTGAAAGGTCACGTAAGCAAATTCAATATTGCCATGAATTTGACCGAAGTGCAGCGTCTTTTGTCTGAAAAATTCGCATCCATCGGGCCAGACGAGTGGCAAAAATTTGTAGATCATGCTATCAAATGTGAAGATGAATTTATGACATTGGAAGAGGCCATCGACGATAGATTGGACCACTTTGTAATAAACACCAACGAAGATACATCATCCTCATCGGATAGTTCGAATCGTGATAGTGATGGTAATAGTAGCGACGCTCAGAGTGATATTGGGATAGCAGGAGT
This sequence comes from Xanthia togata, assembly GCA_963853775.1. Classification (NCBI taxonomy): domain Eukaryota; kingdom Metazoa; phylum Arthropoda; class Insecta; order Lepidoptera; family Noctuidae; genus Xanthia; species Xanthia togata. The sequence continues at coordinate 5,316,288 of OY970815.1, forward strand.
GCGGCCTTTAGATTAAGTTTTTTCTATTGTTTACTAAATAAATACCTATTTGTTTATTAAATAAATCGTAAATTTTTAATAGCCTGTATTTTTAATTGAATATACTTATATTTGGTGAAAACTGATGGCCCGATAAAATTGGCACGAAGTGTAATTGTGCGGAGGGGCGTGACTTGCGAGTGAGACGGAACTAACGGCTGCAGTGTATTATGAACCTTATATTAGTGATCTAAGGTTGATTGTAACTTTTAAGCATTCTTTCGTTAATCTTCGGGGCCATACTTTATATTCTGTGCGAACGAAGATTCACGACGCGCCTTATAAGTTGGGTACTACTGTACCTATTTATCTACTGACTGAAGCCAAACACGTCGAAATAGTTGAAATAAGGTGACGATGTAGGTATTGCAACAAAATAAATAGATACGCGGACGGAGGAATATGAGAAGAAGAGTTATCTAATATTTTATATAATATGCATTAGAATTAAATTGTTATAAAAAACATTACACACCATGCGTTATGGTGTGGCCTTTTTGCTTTACTTTTTATTATTTTTCTGTGTCTGTCACTGTCACATGAATAAAAATAATTAAAAGTATCGATCGAATTTTGACCGACCAATAGGCCACCACTAGTTTTACTTCTTTGGTGTAGTTATTGTATAATCTTACTGTGATTTATCTATAGAACTGTTATTTAATTTTAAAATGTGTAATGTAGTTTATCAAACTAATAATAATACTGTCGGGCCACAAGTTTCAAGTCTAATCACCTAGCAGTAAACACAAGAAGCTGTCAAATCGATATATCTTCTCACGTGGTGAACCACTTTAACTGTAATTCTAAAAAGTACAAATTATTATGTACCTAACTACCTACCGCTTTTTTGGATGATTGATTACAAATAAAGCATTTTTTAATTTGTGTAGGTACCTATTTATTGAAGTATTCTTGTACTTAGTAAAAATTTCCCGATTCCCAATGTCAGTCACCTTTCCAATTTCGTTTGCTTGTAGCCAAAATAGACTCGATTAATATAACTAAAACTTCACAAGTGCAGTTCACTGGTATGCAGGCATCAGCGCAACGTTGCTTGTACCTATATAATTTAATATTACGACGTGTTTTGCTTCATTGTTTAGGTAATTAAGTACTCGATAAATACTTGTTTCGTTGGAATACATGGTCACCCTATTTTAGTCGCCATCCGATCCGCCATAGCGTATTTTTAAATATTAATTTTGAATTAACAAAAATACTGATACTATTGCACTGAAAACCACATCAGGGGTTTTACGAGTCTTCTAGGCTTCTTCGTTGTGGAGGAATCGATAATCCCAATGTTTTGAGGTTATATGTTAAATTTTCAATTTCCTATTTATTAGGGGCCGTCACAAAATAAAAATAAATAATAAAAGTTCGTTTCAGTGTCGTCACTAAATCTTTATTGATTAACGGTTTCTCTGGGCTTCTTCCTTGTGGAGGAATCGATAATCCCAATGTTTTGAGGTTATATGTTAAATTTTCATTTTACTACGTAAAGGGGCCGTCACAAAAAAAAATTAAGCAATAAAAATTCGTTTCAGTCTCGTCACTAAATCTTTATTTATTAACGGTTTCTCTCAGGTCCTCAGTTATGGAGATTACGTTGGCCGAACGTCCTGATGTTCCAGGAACCAAAATTCATTTTACTTTTAATCGGTGGCAATACGAGTAAAAGTAAAGCATTGGTTGTTTGTCACCAAATCGTCACTAAATCTTTATTCAGTAACAGTTTCTCTAAGGTCCTCAGTTATGGAGATTTAGGTTGGCCGAAAGATCTGATATCAGGTCGTTCGGCCATAAATAAATGCTTCTAACTTTCGAACTGTTCTGTCACAAATTCTTTGGCTGGCAGCTTTATGAGTCACATAATCGTCACTAAAAACTGGAGTAGCAGCCAGTTCCCTATCTTGACTGGCCGAACGTTCTGATATACATCTAAATATTGGGTCCCCACCTATGAATTTTGCGTTTTTTTTTTCACAAATAGATAACCTCGTCACTTCTATGATTTAATAGAATAGGTAATGACTATCATAGACAACTACCAATAGTAAAAAAACCTTATTACATAAAGTTTAAAAATACCCTTTTTGTTAGCAGAAATGACCACTATTTGTTTTAAAACTTAGCCAAAACTTATTTTTGTCGCTTAATCTAAGTGGCATACGTTATCGTAGTTTTTAAACATTAGTGCATCCAAGTTTTAAAACATAAGTGTTCATGGTTGTTAAATAAATTAAGAAAATGTTAGTATGAAAAATGCAACTTCTTTAAAATTCTCATCTCTGATTTCATAGTTGGGACCTGCCTTAATATAGATACATTTATGAGTAGATACGTTAATGCACTTGTGCACAAAATTCGATTTTGTGCGGCCTATACCGCACAATTAAGCACTTTCAGAGCATGAGAAGTGAAAAAATATTTTTCACTTTTCATGCGCTTTCACTTTTCAATCGAAGTGAAAAGCAGAGTTTATAACTCGTCCACAAAACCATTTTATCCTCGACATTACTTTCAGCCCTCGCCGTCGTCTCGGGCTGCTAAAAGTCTCGGATAAAATTGTTCGTTTTGTGCACTTGTTGTAAAATCTACTATTTTTTTCTCTCTTTCTTTCCACTGGGTTTTAATTTCTATGGTGAGATCTTGATACTTACTGAGCTTGTCGGATATGGTGGTTTGAATGAGTTGGGTAAGTATTGCTATATCTATCAGATAAACTGTTTTATCGTGAACGGTAATGTCAGTTCTATTGTAATGACTACTTTTATCTGTTATTATTGTTTGGTCCCATTAAATTTTCTGATCCTTATTTTCTAATCTTATTTTATAATTGTATGCACGAAATATTTGTACGCTTAGAATGTTAAGCAAAACCATGTATCTGTAGGTAATTCTTGTACCATCTTCTCCACCATGTTTTTATGCAAATAAATGTTATTCTATTCTATTCTAATATAATTTCTGGTTTATATTTATGATACGGTATCATTATGTTAACGAGTTTATATTTATATTAACATTAACTTTTGTTGTATCATTGCAGCGACTTGATCATGGCGGTGTTTATAATCGTTATGTGCAAATTATTTATAAGCTCTTGTAATATGGTTTCGGAGGCACTGTTGCCATGTCAAGTTAGTCGGCTGTTGATCCTTTATCACGTACTTTCTGTAAAATAATTACGAGTGGCTACTACTTGATCCTGTATGGCTAGTATAAAACCCTTGGTCTCGGGAAACAATTCGCCTCCTTTGAGCCATTCGTTCGACTTATCTTTGTCGACGTGTGGCAAGATACTAATCTACATATGGCCTGACCAAGATTATGTCTGGACTTTAAAATAGACTGTGACCTCTGAGTTTGTTTCGGCCTTTCTTTTCAGAGTAGTCAGATATGAAATACCGGTAAACCGGGGTTACTTTGACTCGCGGGGTAACTTTGACAGAAACTTCCATTTCATATAAATTCGTGAATTACGTAAAACGAAACGCAATTAGGTAGTTTTTTTTTTCTGAGTTATGAACACTAAACAACTGTATAGTCCTTTCCTGAGGACACGCTGGGAATCCACCAATCATTTTAATTGAAAAAAGTAAATATATTGTCATTCAAACAATCAAATCAATTGTTAGATCAAAGTTACCCCATGCGACAATATTTATTTTTCTCGTTGATAGATTTTTATTTTTTAAATTGTATTGGCATTATAATTGGGAAATTATATTTAAATTGTATTGGCATTGTAATTGGGTTTATTTAATTGCGTAATTACTTTGCAATTACGCAATAATTACTTTGTAATTACGCAACAAAATAAGGGGTATCAAAGTAACCCCATCCTACGTATAACTTTGATCAGGCAGTTTACTTTTTTTTTTCTCAAAATCTAGCCAATTTTTTCCACTTTTATTACAGGAATCGAGAGTAATAAAAAAAACGATCACTAGATTTTTTTAGTATTTTTTTACACCCACAATTTTAAAAGATATGAACCTTCAAAGTTTAATATTGATCAAAGTAACCCCGGTCTACGGTACCGAACTCATCAAGCAAATGTTTTATATTTTTTTAATATGACGTGATAAAGTGATTGCAATATCTTAATCACAGAAAAAAAAAAAAAAAACTTCACATATTCGTAGAACACAGGAAATAAATTAAGAACTTACCATCATTTTGATGTTCCTTCTTTATCTCAATATTATCACGACGGATATAGTCATGATCAATGAGAATATTACCACGGTCTGATATACCTTCATTGGGAGCAATGATTTCCATTTGCCACTCATCTAAAATACTCATATGCTCCATTACTGATGTTGCAAGTCCGCCATAATACTCTAACCGGCCAGGATACATTAAAGGTGTGTCAGGCTGTAAGAAAGTTGATTACAAAATAAAAAAATAAAAAAACTCCAGCACCCTAATTAATTCTTGACCCACTTTCTTTCGCAATCCAAAAAAAGATCGATTTTAAAAGAAATTCCTAATCCATTGCTTTATGAAGATGCAATGCTGCGCAACATTGCTCCCGTGCTCGGCATGTAGGTACTCTAATATAAAATAAACCTATAGAAAATGTATGGGCACCAGTAGATAGTGACGCGGCAGCACTACCGCGAGCGGTGTTGTTCGGAATCATACCATAATGACATTAATAAGTGTGTTACGCATATACCCGTTTCGTAACTCACATAAAATGGCAATGCCTTTCATTTTGACAATTCAATAGCTTTCATTACGTGTCCAGCTGACGAATATTCAAACTGATGAAGCAATGGATTAGGAATTTTGCACGACTCTTAATGCGAAGCATTAGAGTGCTTTGCGATCGAAAAATATGTTTTGCCTCCTTTCAGTTACATTCCTGCTAGTACACAGAACCTACTTAATGTTTTACCATTGTATAGATAAATTAATGAAGATTCTGTATTTTTCAAAATTTATTGAATGCAGCAGAAACGAAAAAAACATCAAAGTAGTTTTAATTTTTTTCCCGTCTATCAATGTATGAAACCTGAAAACATTGTAGCTTGCGAGAAAATCAATTAATTGAGTCATTTTATTTTTTTAGTTATTCGTTTCAGCCATAGGAGGAACCCAATTGAAAATGGCTCTTTTATTCAGAGTAGTTTAATTATAATGAAGCTTATGGGCTCTCAATGTTATTGCGTGAAAATAATGGATTGTTTGGGTGCGTGAAAATAAGAGCTGATTCTATCATATTGCGCAATATAAAAAATCCACATCTCACACAGATGTTTTGAACAGACTAGAAGACCTAATCTGCTTCTGGAGGGAGGTGGGCTGGCTGGTTTGACCAAGGAGGGCCGACATGTCCCACGTAAAATAGTCCATTAAAAGACTAAGTGTGGAAACGAATCCCAGTAACATAGAACATAGACTAAAAGTAAACAAAAGAGAAGAACCGTTGTCTGGTGATGAATCCACACCTTATAATCACCACATAAAATTTGATTGAACAGCTGCTCTGCTTCCTGACATTTTCTCTGCAATTGACCACTCTGCTTTAGTTTGGTGAAGCAGAAGGAACATGCAAGCATCGGTCTACGGTCATCTGTCACAAACTGCAACAAATATACTCATAAACAATTTTGTTTTTTTTTTTAATTTATACTTACAAAGCAATAATTAAATAACATAATATATCACACCTTGTTCCCCCGCAGGTTGGACAGAGGCGTCTATAGTACACCCACATTTGACCAGGTATCTTAAAGTCTTATGATATATGGGGCCAGCCTATTGACATCAACCGGGCACAAATGTAGACTTCAGGCTGGCTGCTACTGAGAAATTCCTGATAGAAAAACCCAATAACAGTTTGTTGATCCTGGGAATTGAACCCAAGATCTCATGCACTGTAGTTGTGCTTGTGAACACTACACCAATGAGGCAGTTATTCAATAATTATATTGCAATGCCGTAAAAGCAATTATTCCAAGGAAAATAGGACCAAATGCGCAACAAACAAACACATTTAGATCTTAATTGTTTTCATAATTTAAAAATGTAGTTGTTGCAGGTGTTATGGATTTTTATTTCCACTGTACCTATGGATTTTTAAATGAAATGAGTTTTGTTTTAAACTCACATACACAAACTGCCAGACCCGGAACAACTACTTGTAGGTCATACAAATATTTGTTCCATGCGGGAATCGAACCTGTAACACACAGAGCAGCAGTCAATTGCTTTAACCACTGCGCCAACTTAGCCGTCAAATGTGTGTCCATTAAGTGGTTAATTGGCAACTAAATCAATATAGGTCTCTTTACATAGTGAACAGTAGTCACAGTTTTCCCTAACAAAAATAATAAACAATTGTTTTTTGTATCTTTCCTTTCAATAACTACCAAATAAGAACTTCTTTGACATTTTATAATGCAATGAACGAAAAATTTAACAAGATCTTGCTAGAAGTACTAAATAAGTATCCTTAAAATATTCATGGCTTCTAAAAACCTTTTGTAATACTTATAATAATTTATACATAATCAACTTACTGGAATATCAGTCAGCTTCTCATATATCTCCTGCAGGTTCTTGTTGTCAACCACATACATCGGAACGTTCTGCACTAAACATATCCTACAGATTGACAGTTTATCCATCTTTTAAACACAAAAAGAATCACCTAAATTCGACACTTGGGTTTGAAAACACTGTTTTTTTAATTACGTCTTCCGTTAGTTTAAGAATGTATGCCTGTAAATAAAGTGTGCGTTTCATACGTGGACCCAATGATATTATAAGTAAAAAGAGGTAGATAGGTTATAAACGTTCCGCAAGTGGCACGTCAAAAGTTGGCTAATTAGCCACATTTTCTTCGTTTTGTCTCTTTTTCGCTCCCGATAATTACGACATGCCATCCTACTTCCACGTGTCATATAATAGTGTGACATAGTGCCGTTTTTGAAGATAGAATGTTAGATAGGTAACCTATCTACGTCTTTTTACTTCTAATATCATTGCGTGGACCTCAGTAAGATAGTTACGAGATAGGGCATGGGCCGGAACAGGTCTTACTCCAGGTAGGTTAATGGATTCAGTATAATTATGTACATTATTACTGTGCGTTTGCACTGGCGAAACATTCACGACAAAACATGTTGAAATCTTTAGTTTCTGTCAAAGTTCCATACAATAATTGACAGGAACTAGAGAAAAATGTTTTGTTGTGATGTTTCGCCAGTGCAAACGCACAGTTACACCAAGGCCGCAAGGGTATCTCTAAGTATTCTGTGCACCAAGGTGTCACCAAAATGAATTGTTTTGTTTACGTTTATGACGCTAAGGCTGTTCCTTCCTTCATTCCTTGTCAGTGCTACTGATATGATAAAATGTCATTGACATATAAAACATGAATGTATTCTGTGCTGATAAGTCTGTCAGTAGTGTCAGTGCCATTGTCTTCTATGTCAATGGTCAGTGACAGCTGACACTGGCTGTCGCTGTGTCACCCCGCATTCCGAGTTACGATGTAATCGATTTGAGCGTGCTAACAGTCGTACCGAATTAACGTGGACGCGAAAACGTTGCGTCTTGAATCGTCATAGATGACGTCATGACGTGCGCCACCTTCGATAACGCTAACCATGACTTTTACTAATATCACCGTGGGCGCTGTCAATAATGACAGTTGTGCTGTTTTGTTTTGACCCGCATCATATCTTTATACTAACGTGGCATTTCCGAAATTGTGCTTCTGGCTACCGTTCACTACCTAAACAAAAAAGAAGAAGAAAGAGGTATAAACACAAAGAAATATGTTAGGCCAGTTTTGACGTTGAGCGAGTACTGTGAGTGCGTTTACGAGCGTTCCGAATTGTTGACAGCCCTCAGCTGTCAATTACTGCTGGCGTTTGGAGAGGGGACTGCTCCCATCTCCAAACGCAACATTGATATTGCGAGCTGTTTCTGCCGCGTTAGTTCCGCGTCGGAACTCGTATTCAAAAATAACTTGAATTTTCGAAGTATCCATTTTTCTTGTCTAAAGCTGAATAAAAAAACAACTGAAAGTCGATAGTCGAATGTTTCACATTTTTTAAAAGAAGAACTTCATAGGTACCATGTAACAAAAGTTTCACTCAAAGATCTCAAACTATGAAGGTTCTATGTCAATGGCAGGGATGTCCGCCATTGCTCCCGCATGGTAGCGCTCTGGTGTGTTTGGCGGTCATGACAGTTCAGTTAACTTCAGTTTCTGAAGGGAATTTGAAGTTTTTTCGTGTGTTGATTTTGTTTCCGGGAATTTTGAGATTTACTGATGAAAAAATGACATAGTTGCATAGATACGGTTGTTGTAATGTGAAAGAATTGAAGAATGAACTTCGAAATAAAAACGCATAAGTATTTTGAAATAAAAACGGCCAAATGCGTGTCGAACCAAGCACAATGAAGGGTTTCGTACTTGGGATGAATTTATAACAAGAACAAAATTAACTTTGTAGTTGAAAAACAAGTTCTCCCATACGGAATGTATGGGAGAACAGGATTTTGCAACCGCAAATGTAAGTTGGTCGATTATTACTCGTTAACTTGTAAAGCCTACTTAGCTGTGATAGTTTTCCTTTTAATTTCGTTTTATAATACTACTGACGAAAATTTAAAACGTACGTATTTAAAGGGATTACGTTTCTTCCGTACGGTTATTGTAGAACAAGTAAAGTAAGGTAGGTACCTATATTCTTTTTATACAAAATATTTACACCCGAAAGGTTTGAAATTGGGTTTAAACCCTCAGATTATAGAATAAAAGACAGATAGACCCACGGATATCGAGGGATATGCCTTGGAGGCGTGGCACGTGGCGCCTCGACATTGCTAAATTGGGCTTATGTTCGAACGGCGGCGCGGCTGTATGCTTCATTCAGTCGCTTTGCAACTGCGTACAGTGTACTATTGATGCGTAAAAAACCAAAATGCCGAGCTGTGCAGTAATAATTTGTAAAAATAGGTATAGTACCATCAACCTGAAGACAAATGTCGTGTTCTACGACCGGTAAGTAAACATTTAAGTCACTGTTTAATATTTTAAATCAATTTTTAAATCATTTACTAACTTACGTCCGGAGCGATACGAACTAGCCCGAACTAGCCCGAATCTTTCCGAACGGAACGAACGTTTTGGATTTAGAGAGGTGCAATCGAGTGCGTGCGGCTGATTTTATCGACATGCGTATTATTGCAATCGAATCTTTTTTTACAGAAGTCAATGGATATTCTCGTATTACATGTATAGTATAAGAGTTAAATTTGTTATTAATTTAATTTTGTTTGAAGCAAATAAAGACATTGTTATTTCAATACAGTTACTCGTGTATAGCATAATATTTAACAGAGAGGGTTCCCTTTACCCAGTAATACAATATTTAAAAAAAAAACTCATTTTATTTTAGTATAAATAACCCATATTTTCGGATAGTTATATAAAAACAAAATAAATTATATTAAGAAAATTAAACGAAGTTATAATAATACAAGAATGTGCTAAAGTAAATATCGATAAAAATTATCGACCATCGCTTTCGACGCCCTAATTGCATGCGTGTGCATTGAATGTTCGCAAATAGCAAGTGCTTACAAGTGAATGCCCCGCCCATTCTATGTATGTGTGCTATTAGAAATTGATTTTGTGTAGCTGCTTTCTTCTTAGTGTGCGAGTTCAAATTTTAAGTGTGTGTCGTAAGTACACTATTTGTTAATGTTGTAATTATTTTGGTGGGAGATAAGCGGCCGCACTAGGATTCCTTACTATTCCGCATTGAAGGCATATCTCTGGATATCTATGGATAGACCTCACGGAACACCGAGAGTGCGTGTGCGGCTAACAAAGCAAATACAAATTCAAAAGCGAATACAATCTCGAGTCATTCAGTATTCAGTATGGCACGGAGCGCCGCATCGTTAGTACGTCACGACTTGTTCAATATTTTTGATAACAATGCCGTCTTGTGTTTTTAAACATTGCAAAAACTGTTCCGAAAAACAAAAGAAAGAAGATGGAGTATCTTTTCATAGGTAAATATTGATTATTTGTATATTTGGATATTATTTTACGTGTTTATTGATAACTTGAATCACAAACTGTGCACAAAACCTTGACATAAACCATTCAGTGTTGGTAGTTTATATTTACCCCGTAAGTTAGGAAATAAGTAATAAGTATTGATTTAAAAAAATATTTATTTCGATGACAGTGTTTTATTTTGGTTAGGATGTTTGTATGTACACTAAGTTTGTACCTATGTATGTGAATATTAAAGGTGCGCCTAGCCATTTCGGTAAGCTTTCGTTTTTTAAACTCTCTGCTGATCTTGAAAGGTCTATTATAAGTACCTACCTATGACAATAAATCATTCTTGATTTATCATAAGAAATTCAATGAGGGCTGCGAAAATTGACAAATTTTACGTCATGGGTGTCGTGTTCGTGGTTTTTCGAGGGTGTTAAAGCCGATGGTGACGTTAAAATGTAAAACCAAGATGGCGGCTGCAAAAATATTAGTGTTTGTATTTGCGATGGTGACGTTAATTTTTAGGTTAATACAGCTGAAATTTGGTACAGACACAAAATTTAGCACTGCATTTAGTGCTGCTATAAGTATTTTATTTCGTCTTTTTAGAGATGCAGTTGGGTTTTTTGATATAATTAAATCTTATATTTTATGGGTACCTAACAAGCATAATTACATTTTACTAAATGGCTGCAATAAATACACAAATTATTTCTATTTATACAGATTCCCAACTGATCCTGTTCTACACAATGATTGGGTCTCTATCATACGTGAAAGCAGACAAGAAAACGATTGGCGTCCATCAAAATTTTGTGTTGTCTGCTCATCGCATTTCAAAGAAGAAGATGTTTACTTTACCGAAAAAGGTCGTCGGTTGGTTAAAAAAAAATCAAAACCGACACAATATTTGTGCACGTCACCACGATCACTGCAAACATCTGGTGCTTCAAAGAGTGTAAAATGCCAAGTTGAAAGGGGAATTTCAGAAATTGCAGCTGTTGCTTCAAATTTATCTAAGGCTACTGAACAACCGGGACCATCCAATTAATACCAAGATGTTGTAAGCGAAACTGCAGCCTCATATTTATCAGCATTTAAACAAATACCAGAACAATCCACTGAAATAAACGCTGTAGACCTTGGAATTAAAGATTCGGATTTAGAATCTATATTCGATACCTACTCCTAGGAAATGTCGGTTGAGAAAAGAATTAAGGAAACACCAGATATTAAGATTAAAAACCAAGCGAAAACTGAAAACATTACAAGAAAAAGTTCGGCGATTAAAAAAAAGAAATTGTTTATTGAAAAATATTATAAAGGACTTAAAGACAAAAAAATAAATAAATTGTGATACAGATAATCTGTAACGTGAGAATATTGTAGCAACAGAACTAGTTCATAAATAAAACATGCGCAACTCCGGCAAAAAATAACTAAAATATACACCTGCTATGCGAAAATTTTTACTCTCCTGGGATAGGTACGAATACGTTAGGGAAACATTCAATAGTTGCCTGCCTCATCCGAAAACTGGCGAAATGGCACACCCATGTTAAAACTGAACCTGGATTTACTCAAGAGGCTTTTTCAGCATTACAGAAAATGGTAGAAACTTCTTCATACAAACTTATTTGTTCACTTATGTTCGACGAAATGGCTTTGCGCCAGCAAAAGTTATGGGATGGCAATCCGTATAAAGACGTTGTTGATATGGGCGATGAGATTACAGAATCTACTTACTGCTTTGGCTTCTTAAGCGTTTGTATTTATGTTAGTAGGAGTTAACAAACATTTTAAAATGCCTTTAGGTTACTTTTTGACAAATAATTTGACCGGAGAACAGAAGTCAAACTTAGTGAAACTTTGCCTTACAAAATGTCACGAAGTTGGTGTAAAGGTACCTTGACATTTGAAGGGCATGCTACAAATTTTACTACCATGGGGTTGCTTGATTGCAATATAACGGATTTCACTCATATAAAAACGACATTTCCACACCAATCAGATGGTAGCGCAGTGGCTTGATTTCTCGATCCAAGTCACGTAATAAAACTATTAAGAAACCAACTAGAAGCAAAAATACAATTGTTAAATAAAGATGGCGAAGTGGTCGACTGGAACTATTAGTTAGATTAAACAAATCACAGGAAGAGGAGGGCCTACACTTAGCAAATATGCTTTCGAAGAGACATATTTAATTTAGAAATCAAATTATGAAAGTTAAGTGGCCACACAGACATTAACCAGAAGTGTGGCAAAAGCTATGTTAAATTGTAGAAATGATTTAATCCTTCCAGATTTTGAGCAATCTCGGCCAACGGAAGAGTTTAACCAACTGATGAATGACATGTTTGACGTTTAACTCGCGAACTATGGCCCATTTTGATTACCGAAAACCCATAAATCGGGGTAACAAAGCCGAAATATATGCATTGCTTGATCGCATACAGAATTATATATTAGACTTGCAATTAAAATATGTTACAAAACGAAAAGTTGTAATAGATGGCAGACCAACGCGGCAACGTATGTAATTATGCGATTTTATAAAAAAAAGTGTTTGAGGGTCTAATAGAAAATGAGAATTGAATTTTTTATTCCAACGTACAAATTGAGCCAGGATCATCTTAAGCTGGAAAAATCAGGAAGTTTAAACTGGAAAAAGAACTGTCAGCAATAGAAAGTTCAATTAGTTCGGCTTGCTATGCCCTTAGAAGTCTTCGAGAGGAGATCTCTATCGAACAATTGAAAGTAGTGTACTATTCGCTTGTAGAGTCTAGGCTCAGGTACAGTATTACTCTATGGGGAGGTAGTTACGCGTACAATGTGAACACAGCTTTTGTCGTTCAAAAAAGGGCCTTAAGAACTATAGTGAGAATTCCACAATGGGTATCGTGCAAGGAGTATTTTAAATATCTACAATATTAACGGTGCCGTGTTTGTATATTCTAGTAGTACTCACTGACCTTATGAAAAAACTGAACAGGTTCGAAACAGCAGAAGAAAGAAATAAGCGAGAAGCTACAAGGCGTAAGGACTTGCAGTATGACATACACCCACTTATGAAAGTGGTTACTCATGCGGCAAGTTTTCAATCGATCAAATTGTACAATACACTACCTATGCAATTAAAGTCCTTATATAATATAAACCAGTTTAAGCAGCAAGTTAAATCTTTTCTGGTATAAAAATGCTAATATACTGTTGATGAGTTTCTCAATTACGCTTTTTAGCTGGACCATTATAAAAAAAAAAAAAATTAACAACAAATTTGAAATGCTGACATTAAATAATTTAATTGTGACATTGAATATGGAAAATAAAGGGATGTGTGAATTTTTAATAATAATGACAATAGTAACTGGTTCTGACATGTTTGAATTTTATTAATGTAGTGAATTTTTGATAAAATATTGTTATATTAGATTATTTTGAATTTTTGTGTGTAAATAATATAACTTAGGTAGGCAATGACATTGTATGGAACTTATTTAATTCTGTTTAATTTGTTATTATTTTAATTATTTGTGAAATAGTATTCTTGTAAAACATTCAGACACAATGTAAATTGTTATTGAATAAATGAAATGAAATGAATGAATCTCGAAATCTTTTTTGGCTGCATCAGAATGCAAGGGGGTCATAATGATAACCCCAATGTAAAACAATTTAAGGTTATACATATATAGGTAACGAAAATTATTAACGCATTTGGAAATACGAAGTCTAGAAACTGGAAATTGCATCCCGCTAGAAAGCATAGCAATATTGACGTGTTCTTCTGCTACCGAAATTATTAATTCAACAAGTTCTTCTTACAGACAAGAAGAAACCGAAAACGATGAAGCTATTTCTAGTTCATTGGTTTTCCTAAAAGACGTGCCCGATGATATTAATAATTTGGCAGGATATTTAGACATACCTCTTTTCAACGATATGCGAAAAGTAATTGTGGGCTACAATTGCTGGTTGCGTCATACGTTTAGTAAGTAAAGTAGTCAGTGTTAATACTGTTTGACACGTTTGGTGTTAATTAATAAGTTAATTGGCTTAAGGAGGCTAATCTTTCCTTCTACTGACACTTATGAAGTTCGTACTGCAGCAGAAACCGTTATACGATTTTTTTTAAAGAAAACTGTAATAAAAATTGAAAATTATTATAACTACGTTACATAATTTCAAAATTTTTAAAAGGTTTTATTGGCAACGAAACTATCTTTACAAATTTGGATGATGAACATTTAAGCTATGGAGTTGAACACAAATTAAGCTTGATATAAATTGTACTGGAAAAATATTTAAATGTACGCCTGCATTACATACCTAGCAAAATCGGAAACAAATGCCAGATAGATCGAGGGTAAAAGACAATATTACAAGAAATTGGTGCAAAATAAAGGCTGTTAATTACCTAAAATTAGATTTCATGATAAAAATAAAATACAAATGTAAACGAAGATAGCCACAAAAGTAAAATACCTACTGTGGCGCAGCTATCGACGCCCGACCCAAAAATATTTATAAAGATATTGTTCCAGACTTCACAAAGAATATACTCTATGTGGAGGTTACTATGTAGGTAGTAGGTATAGTAGTAGGCACTCATACCTTCCTGCTGAGTTGATGAAGACGATTGTTGTACCTATAGTGAAAAATAAGACAGGAGACGTCTCAGATAAGGAGAACTATAGGCCAATCTCATTGGCTACTGTAACTGCAAAAGTGCTTGACAGTGTGCTGGAGCGTAGGATGGCTGGACAGCTCAATTTACATGACGCACAGTTCGGTTTTAGAGCTGGGCTGTCTACAGAAACAGCTATCTTGGCGCTCAAGCACACGGTCAGTTACTACACCAGCAGGAATACACCTGTGTGCGCTGTATTTTTAGACCTTTCGAAGGCATTTGACCTGGTTAATTATAACATCCTATGGACTAAGTTGCGTGACCGGGAACAACCTGAGGAGATAGTTGAGCTTCTCAGGTACTGGTATAATCACCAGATTAACCAGGTCAGATGGTCGGGTGTTTTGTCGGAGACGTATGGTCTGGAATGTGGTGTAAGGCAGGGTGGTCTGACCTCCCCAGCGCTATTCAGCCTGTATGTCGATCAGTTGATCGGGGAACTCAGCAGCACAGGGGTTGGATGCTCGGTAGATGGGAAAATTATAAATAGCATATCTTACGCGGACGACATGGTGCTGCTGAGTCCCTCGATTGAGGCACTCAGGCGATTGCTTGAGGTTTGTGAGAGATACGCCTTGACTCACAGCCTCCTGTACAATGTGAAGAAGAGTGTTTTCATGGTGTTTGGGGTGAGTGCAAAGGGTCATAGAGCAGTGCCGCCGGTGTACCTATATGGTGTTGCTCTAAACAGAGTGCCCTGTTTTAGATACCTGGGACACATAGTGGCCGAGGATCTTAAGGATGACCAGGACATAGAACGGGAACGAAGAGGGTTGTGGATCCGATGCAATATGTTGGCCCGTAGGTTTGCAAGATGTACGAGACCGGTCAAGATTACCCTTTTCAAGGCTTATTGCCAGTCATTTTACACATGCAGCCTGTGGGTCAAGCATACGCAGCGGGCCTACAACGCTCTTCGTGTCCAGTACAACAACGCCTTCCGGGTGTTGTTGGGGCTACCGCGATTCTGTAGCGCGTCAACCATGTTTGCCGAATTACTACCGATAGTTTTTCAGCAATCATGAGGAAAAGAACGGCATCATTGTTACGCAGGATTCGTGGGAGTGCCAATGGCATCCTGAAGGTGATTGGGGATAGGCTGGACGGCGTTTTCCTGGAGTATTGGACCCGTTTGCATAGCTACGGGTCTGATACTGCAGGAAAATACATGAATTAGGATAATTGTAGGTTTTATTTTATTTTATTTTATTTTTAATTAAATGTAAGTACTAACATAGTTACGTAAGTTGTATCATTAACAAAGATCTATGGAGCAAGTTTCTGAAATAAACGTTTTTATTATTATTTCCTTTATTTTACAATAATACATATAAATTATATTTTTAAATATTAGAATTAAAAAAAATATAAAAACATTATTATTATTATTTTGTGTTCTTTAATTTTCTTCTCATACGAGAGTACAAAAACCTTTCACACGGGCCGGAACCAAGTGTGTAAGGGGGAATTTATATAGAGAACGTTGATGATATTGTGGAAGAAGTAAGGAACTTCCGGGTGATGCGACAGGTGTTGAGAATTGTGGCTTTTTGTATCAGGTGTAGACTATGGGTGGGCATATGTAGAGTGTTAAGGCTTTGTGTAAGAGATTTTGGTACTATACCAGTGGATGAGAGTACTATAGGGACGATGTGAACGGTTTGTGCTTTCCACTGGGTCTTTATTTCTATGGCGAGGTCTTGATATTTACTTAGTTTTTCAGATATTGTGGTTTGGA
This sequence comes from Xanthia togata, assembly GCA_963853775.1. Taxonomy (NCBI): domain Eukaryota; kingdom Metazoa; phylum Arthropoda; class Insecta; order Lepidoptera; family Noctuidae; genus Xanthia; species Xanthia togata. Next base: position 5,332,809 of record OY970815.1, read on the forward strand.
TGTTGTGTGAGTTAGGGGTAGCTATATCTATAAGGTAAACTTCTTTATTAGTTTTGTCGTGAACGGTTATATCTGGTCTATTGAAATGTATAGTTTTATCTGTTATTATCGTCCGATCCCAATAGATTTTCTGATTCCTATTTTCTAGTATGATTTCGGGTTTATATTTATAGTACGGTATCATCTCACTTATGAATTTATATTTATATGCTAGATGTTGGTGTATAATTGCGGCAACTTGGTCATGTCGGTGCTTATAGTCAGTCTGTGCAAGTGATCTGCAGGCTCCTGTAATATGTTGTATGGTCTCAGAGGCATTGTTGCAATGTCTGCATAAGTCTGTCGGCTGACGAGGGTCTTTTATAATGTACTTTCTATAGTTGCGAGTCGCTATGACTTGGTCTTGTATCGCCAGCATGAACCCTTAAGTCTCGGGAAACAGCTCACCTCGTTTGAGCCATTCGTTCGAATTAGATTTGTCGACGTGTGGCTGACTCAGGTAGGTTCGGTGTCTTCCGTGAAGGGCTTTGGCAGACCATACTGCAATTTTTTGCTGTGTGGTTATGAGATTTTCATTCATTTGAGTGTTTCTATTTTGTAAGTTGAGTGGTGTAAGTTTTTTATCTGCGTCTGTTACATGTTTGTGTAGAGATAAATGTTCCGATTTGATATGGAAATAAGATCTGAGTGAAAGTATTTGTTTGTTGTGCAAGTTGTGTATGTCAATTAATCCTCTTCCTCCTTCTTGGCGAGACAGGGTTAGTCGCAGAATGCTTGATTTTGGATGGTGTTTTCTGTGTTTGGTAAGAGATGTATTAATAGTGCGTTGTAAATTTTTTATATCTGTTTTTGACCAGCATATAATTCCAAAAGAGTATGTGAGAATGGGTATTGCGAATGTGTTGATGGCTTTAATTGTGTTTTTAGAGTTAAGGTGAGTTTTCAAGATGAGGTTGAGGCGGTGTGAAAACTTTTTGAGCAGTTCTTGTTTTATCATCTTTTGTTGTATCTGTCTGGACTGTTTAAAACCTAGGTATTTATATGTACTCTGTTCGTCCATCGGCTCAATGGATTCACCTGTTTCAAGTATGTAACTATTATTTTGAACTTTTCCTTTTACAATTGACAAAATTTTGCACTTATCTACTCCGAATGACATACAAATATCTTCAGAAAATTGTTGAGTCTTGTCCGCTAGTTGGAAAAGTGCGTTTTTGTCTGCTGCATATAACTTTATGTCATCCATGTACATGAGGTGTGTTAGCGTATATTGTGTGGTATTGTTTGCCAGTGTGAATCCCATGTCTGTTTTATTTAATAAGTATGAGAGTGGGTTAAGTGCCATGCAAAACCACAGCGGACTTAGGGCATCTCCTTGAAAAATTCCTCGTTTTATACGGATTGGTTCAGTAGCTATAGTCGAGGAGTAGGCATTAATTTGAAGAACTGTTTGCCAATTCTGCATGGAAGTTTTTAAGAATTGTGTTAGTGTTGGGTGAATTTTGTACATATTTAAAACCTGTAGTAACCAGCTGTGCGGGACTGTGTCGAAAGCCTTTTGGTAATCAATGAACATTGTGTGAATATCTGTCTTGTTTTTAGCAGCGGTGTTCATAATAATCGCGTCTATAGTAAGTTGCTCTTTACATCCTTGACTATTCTTACGACATCCCTTTTGTTGTTCCGCTAGAATGTTATTTTTGGTTAAATGTTCATATACTACCTCACTTACACAGGATGTTAAGATTTTGTACAAAGTTTGTAAACAAGTAATTGGTCGGTATTTTGCTGGGTTTATAGTGTCATTCATGTCTTTAGGTATCATATAACTTACTCCGTGTGTTATGTATGGTGGAAGTAAATGTGGTGATTGTATGAATGTGTTTAAATGATTATGTAAGTAAGGATGTATGCTGGAGAATTTTTTATACCAATAATTGTGGATGTTGTCAGTGCCTGGCGATTTCCAGTTGTGTGTGCGTTTAATGACGTCTTTAAATGTTCCTATTGGTATAAATTCAAATTCCATTTCTGGAATTGCTGTAGTTGCGTCAGTGACCCAGTCTGCTTGATGATTATGATAAACTGGGTTTTCCCAAATGTTAGCCCAGAATTCTCTTAGTGTTTCGGATGAAGGTGTCTCTAGGGTTTGGTTATTAGATGCAAGGTTCCTATAAAATATTTTTTCATTGTTGTTAAATTTTGCGTTTTGTAATTTACGGTTCGTGCATGTTATGTATCTTTTAAGTCTACTGGATACTGCGTTTAATTTTTGTTTTAAAGTGTCCAAAAAGTGTTCTATTTGTGTATTTGAGTCTTCGTGTTGTGCGTGTATTTGGTATTTTTTCTTTATTTCGTCTATTGCTGCTATTAGTTTTTGACTTCTACAACCATTAATAAAATGTGTCAGCCTACCTATGTTTGCTCTAAGATTTTTTCTTTTCTTTTCTAACCTGATTTGCCATTTTGGTTTTCTATTTATGCATGTGCGACGCTTATTTTGTGCAGAGTGTGATATTTTAGCTCCGTTACATGTATATTATTATTATAGTGAGGTGGGGTGATGGGTGTATGTGTGAGGGTGTGTGTTTACCGTGTTATGATACCATAAGTTGCTCAGTTTCTTCATAAGACAAGGATTTAAGCCAGTCAGTCACTTTTCTCTTCAGTAGATTTTTAGTCATAGGGTAAATATTAAGTCTTATAATATGTATGTCATTGTAAAGATGGTTGAAGTGGCGACTAACCAACGCTAACCTGCAGCGCTGTCTTACAAACTCTGTCGGCACGCCGCTTGTTTGTTGGGGGCTGAGGGTCGTAAGGCAGAAGCTGGTGTTGCTTAAAAACTGTTTGAAGGACGAACAACTGTCTCACTGTGAGGACCTCACAACAGTTCAGAGGTCGGAAATCTAATAGGTTTTTTTGCTAGTACTTTTAAAACTGCTCTCTGAGCCCTCTCTAGCCGCAACATGGTTTTCTTGTGGGTTCCTCCCCATGTAGTTTTACAGTAATTGAGAACTGATTGAGCGAGGGCAAAGTAAACCAGATGGTAATATGTAAAGAATATTAATAAATAATTTTGTTTCCAAAATTAAAACAAATTTTATTTTAAACGTATTGCATCCTCATCCCCCCTGGACGCGTACTCAAAATTTCAACTACACTGCGGTTGAATTTAAGACATTTATTTAATCAAAATAATTACCATTATTATCTCTATACATTGCTGTCATCTAATAGAAGGTCAAAATAAACAGCAGATTTCTGTTAATATTTTCTTGTTTAACCCTTAGTATGGCAACAGGAACATTATTCCCACATTGAATTTCACATTCTAAAAGGTCAATTGGACATATTTTCCCATGAGCTGTCACTTTCATTTCGTAGTTGAATATATTATCTATGGTTTATAGGCCTATGATCGTGTTTCCGAACGAAAAAAGAATCTAAGATCTCTAAGTACCACTAATTGCATATTAGCTTTGAAACTTTTGCAAACATCCACAGGTTAGCCATGCCCTATTAAGGGTTAAAAATAAAATTCTCAAATCATGAGCAATTATTTATTCGTAGTGAAAGTGTTAACGGCCGGTATATATTGCTTTCGCGAGGCGGAGAGGTTTAGTTGCCAGTAGTAGTTGCACTCCTTGGCGCTAGTGAGGTGTTCTGAGGACAGCCCCAGCGACGGACTTGTGAAGTCTTCTAGGTATTTACTTAACTGCAACAAAATATAATTTAATTACATAACATAACTTTACGCTAATATTCCCCGACGGTTTGGCTGAGGTGCTAAAAATAGTACCAATTTAATAATTATAATATACGCCAATATATAAAACAATGGACGTGCGCAGTCGTGTGCTGCAGGCATAACATGACACACGCGACAATTACTCACGTGAGTAATTGTCGTCTATTTCTGTCACTTTTCTCGTTTTCTGACAGCGCTTCCATACAAAATAGTAGACTAATTCTGTCAAACTTCGACAAACCCTAACATGGCACCCTATTTATCTCGATTTTTGACAATTCAACACGAGATACTCTCCGATTATCTCGTATTTACTCGTCCTCGATTTTGACGACGAGAAGAGTAGACAAAATTATGATTAAAAAAAAAACTCCAATTATGAATCTGCTATGTTAATAGCAGATTCATAATTGTACTTATTTTAGCCATCATTTAATTTTACAATATATTAATAATGAAAATACTTAGTTTTAAACTACTAATTATATTGGAACGACGTGTTTTATATGGAATTTTTCCCTTTTTGTATGGAAAATATGAAAAATTATTACCTACATGTTGAGTATTAGGGGTTTATACAGTTCATAAAGGGGGTTCAAATTTTCATTATTTTTGCGATAGGACACCATTTTCGAGATATAAGCAAGAGAAAAGAAAAAAAGATACAGTACTGTTTTTGCACCGTCGAGGTGTTGGTGTACATTTTTATTCATGAAAATTTATTTCCACACATTTTTAATCGCAATTAAATACTTAGACAATCAACATTTTAGGTGAAAAACGTCAAATTAAGAATAGCAAAATTGCCATTTTCACAAAATTAATAACTCAGTGCCATCTTAGTGCTGTCAAACAAAAATATAGTTAAGTTGTGTCACTTTAGCCTTTTTCAGAATGGGAAATCGTCGTCGATAGGAATAATCTAAATTTTGGAAGCATTTATGACAAGAGAATCGGCACCATTGAATGAATGAAATGGAATCTCAAGCCGATGTTGCTATCATAAAAATAATTTATTTTTAATAACTTGCAACATCGGTCTCTCGTCGCGAGATATAGAATCGTCAAAGTGGATTTTTTCGAGTTTACTCGTCGTTTACGGTCATGTTAGGGATTCGAATGACGTCAGAATCGTAGACAAATTTCGACAAAACGAGAAAAAGAGCGTTCTCACGCTTGTCATGTTAGCCCTGCTGGGGTCGTATTATGAAGTATTAATGCCATCATTATTCCACTGCGAAAAAAGGATGGTGCTATCGGCCTTGTATAACTCCGTCTCTCACTCACACTGGAAAAATGGTGGCAATAATAGGTAATACGGCCCAGCGTCCTGTGCAACATTCGCCTGTGAGGGCAAAGTCCCTTGGATACCAAATGGTGCATGATTTTCTTACTAGCATAGCCTTCTCAGGAGTTTCGGGAGAGTATAGAGCAGTGTCTCTTCGGAGCCCCTCGGTGAGGTCCATGCCGAGCAGCAGCGCGACGGTGCACTTGTTGTGGAGCAGGGCTTCGGACACGGCCTGGAGCGCCCCGGGACGCTTCAGGAATTCCTAGGAGAGGAAATAATATGTAAGTCAAACTGGTAGTGGTGAGTAGACGAAAGCGCAAGGGTAGGTTTCAATTTCGCATTTATTTAAAATAGAGCGACCATAAAAAAAAAACAACGAAATACAAAAAAAAAAAAAATGCAATTTGTTTTTTCTTTTCTTATTAATTTGAGGTTCAATTAAATACAACCCATAATAAATGGGTCAACCTCAAATTATTCCCACTGTGAATGAATGAATGTACTTCTTTTTCTTAACTTCTAATAAATCCAATTTTGGGGTCCTAAAAATACTAAATAGTCAAGTAACTGCGACCAACTTGAATGTAGCGCTCGCTCGGCTCGCGCTCGTTTGGTCACCGTTCTAACCTAACCTAACCCATTTGGTAGCCCTGGCTTAGTTACTACGACCAACTGAGGGAAAGGGGAAAGAGTGAAGGGAAGAATGAGGCATGAAGAATGTCAATACGATAATATTATTTACCTTGACCAGTATAGGAAAACTGGGAATAAGGACCTCGCCGACAATTTTGACATCTTTCTTCAGCAGCTGAGCGGGCGTCAAGTCTGCCACGTTCTTCCTCGCGGATACTAAGCAGTCATGCACACGTTGCCTGTTGCAAAGGACATTTGAATTCAGAATACATACATGAACTCAGGCCTTCTTCCCATGGGGGTAGGCAGACACTACAGAACGCCACCTGCTACGATCCTTACATACTCCTTTCGCCTCGTTTACGTTCATACATCTGGTCATACACACACGCTTATCACCGATAAGGTCAGTACATATGTGTGTCCATCTGCCTTGTACCTACTACCTTTTGTTAATCGAATTCAGAATCTGAGATAATGATTAATGATCCAGTTTTGGGACAACAAACTCAATGTCCTACGCGATAAAGTTCAAATACCAAAAACTAAAAAGAAGGGCTAGTGCCCCGTAGCTCATTTTATCAGAATAAGATCTAATTAGCCGACTTACAAGGCCGCCGGATACGTACGGTTTCCTGTACCCTAATTAAGTAATGCAAAATCAATCCGAATCTGAATCGTTTTGAAACAGATTGCTAATCCATTGCTCCGTAAGTTCGAAAAAAAAAACTGCAGAGCAACGTAAATAACGCAATGAATGTTGTTGAACTGTCAAAATGAAACAGATTTGTCTTTATCGTTTACGAAAATATGTTGCGTAATTAGAAAGCTGATTCGGAGACCTGAATGCTTGCCTTAAATACAAAATGTTCAACTAGGCCGCACACGTTTGTACATGTTCCGATCGGCAAAAAACCTGACGTTCGTTTCAGAAACAAACCGTGCGTTCGGGTCGGACCAAGGCGAGTGCAGACAGGCTAAGGAGGCACTCCCTTCAATCGATGGCCGCCTCACGAAAAAGGTTCTTCGACTAACTAAACAACAGCTGCGTGTGGTTACAGCAGCTATAACTGGCCATGGGTCATTTAATAAACACCTCTTTGTCATAGGAGTCACAGACAGTCCGCTCTGTAGAGCCTGCGTGGAGGACGAGACAGCAGCTCATGTGCAAACTGCCCGGTGGCCGCCACTTACAGGGCAAAGTACTTCGGTAACCCAGGTACCCTACGCGAGATTGCCAGTAACAACAAGGCGCTGCTGGCCTTCTTTGAGGAGCTGGGGTGGATCGAATGATCGATTTTTCCCACCCGTACGCAAAATACGGCTTTGACGTGGAGTTGCGGGAACCAGCCCGTATTACCTATTACCTCGGGTCATTCAGAACGGAAATAACCGAATGACGTCATCCCGAACGCAGCGCTCATTTTTGACATCTACACAGAGACTATGTCAAATTCCAAATTGGAAAAGAACAATCATTTGAAACGTCTACGTTTTCAGGTAGAATTGACTCTCTTTTATTATCTTGTTATTTAGTGGGTGTACCCTATAACGACGTTTCCTTTTTTTCTTGAGTAGCGTCAGTAAAAGTAACGACGAATTGATTGCAATAGCAATCAATTCGTCGTCGTCTATGATAGACGTGCTTTCATGAAAGCGTCATTGTACCTACTGGCAGTGTTAATTCCTAAAACATAAAATCGAACGTCTGCGTTAGTCTCACGGAATTCCGAATCAGGAATCCCGACCAGGAAACCGTACATATACGGCCAGCCTAAAATAGGTACACTAAGTGTCATTCAGTTTTATACTTTGGATTTTATTAATACCTAAAATACGTCAATTTTGTCACTGACTGACAGACTCACTCACTCATCAAAACCTCTAGGGCACTTCCCAAAGTCCTCGAAAGAAAAGTCCCAGAAAGTTGGTATGCAGGCTAGGCTTTGCACACAAACAAGAAAAAAAAAACTAACGTTCACCCTTCCACCCTCGTCATGGAGGGTGCAGGTCTTTATATAAAACTAGCCACGCCCCTCGGTTTCACCCGCATAAGTCTCAATCCCGTGGGAATAAACAGATAGTTTATAACCTAGATTTACACATAGGATACTTAATTAGAACCCATTCTGAAGTCCACGCAGACGAAGTGCTGGGCAGAAGCTGACTACTAGCTAACTCACCTGTCAGCCTTGTGATCCCCGGGTTTCATTAGACCCTCCAAGAACAGCATGATCTCTTCATCATGAGGAGTGGCTTTGTTCAAATCCGTAGAGAAATTCACGGTGTCCAGAATAATTGTAGCTGGAATAGAATGTTAAACCCGAAATTAAGTTTACCGTAAAATACGGTTTTAACGAGCGCTGGCCACTAAATAACGGCCGCAGTGACAGCTGTCATGAAAATGATGGCAGCGGGTTTGACTTATGCGCTGTCTACAACGCTCTTTAAGAAAACACACCAACTTACTTTATTTATTTAACAAACATGGAGGACTAACAGCTACATTAACACAAGATGGTAATATAATAGTTAGCGCGCATATTTTTTCTAAATCATTAACACTCCTCGTTTAGATGTGATCTTCAGTATAAAATCATTTAAAGTAGGTTATCGTCACCTTAACAGTCGGACTTACCTCGTAGCATCTCAATGCAGAGTGGGTAGGCGTTGAAGAAATCAACATCTTTGGCTACCAAGGCGCCCAGGTCTTTGATCCGTTGACCAACGAGCGTGCAGCAAGAGCCAACTGTCTCTACCGTAGAGCGAACGTCAGCGTTGTATGGCCAGCCTGATTTGTCTATGGGCCTAGAAAGAAATGCTAGTTTATGATCAAAGAGTTGAACAGTACCCGGCTGTAAGTATGGCTTTAGTGAACAACATGCCTCTCTCACACTTTCACCAACACACACACACACTCACACACACACAAACACACACACACAACGCATACGCTTTGCAAAACTAAACTTGTAAACCAACATATTTCTTACTGCACAATCGCACTCCGATCCTCAAGATACAAGTTTGGGGGTCAACGGTCGAACCAAAACATTGTCATGTACAAACTTACACACTGGTGTTTTATGTAAAAAGTTACTGTCTGCACGATTATCCGGAAAATAACGACATAGCTTGCAAATTCAGCAAACTGAAGTGGTGGTACAGTGGGCGGGCCATGTTTGTCGAAGGACATGGCTGGTGGAGCAGAAGAGTCCTGGAGTGGAGACCGCGAATCGGCAAGTGTAGTGTGTGACGCCCCCCAGCTAGATGGACCAACGACCTGAAGAAAGTGGTTGGGACAGGCAGGATGCGGCAGGGGGAGGGCGGGGTGTTGTGGCGCAGCCTGTGAGAGGCCTATGTTCAGCAGTGGACAGCGATAGGCTGAGTTGATTGTTGATTATTTGTCATATCAAGACCAGTCCAACCAAGTCACCAGTCTTACCAAGAGGTATCGTGTTACCCAGTGACTGGGTTGTGGTCAGATAGTCGCTCCATGTGAAGAATAGTGCTCAGCTGCATCTGATTACACAAACTGGAAGCCGACCCAACATAAGAAAAGTCTGTCTGCCAAGATTTTTTATTTTTTGACAAATTTTTTTTTGTTTTTGCCGTGAATACTTCTTTAGGCGCGTTGAGAGATTTTTGGTAGGGGGTAAACTTATGGATTCACCGTATGCCGTAGTGCTCTAACCTCAAATATAGATGGCGCTAATACCAGTTTCAACTTCGCTCGGCTGTCCCCATTGACTATACAGCCGATCTATTCTGTAAATAGCTCACCGTGAAAACTTAGGTGACGTGAGTGTGAAGTGAGCTGTCAATAGTGGCAATCCCGTCGGTGATCGAGATATTATCAGAATAGACCGCAAGGTAGAATGACAGCTTACTCCGAGCTCACTTCATCTAAGATTTCACGGGGAGATGGTTACAGAATAGCACTGCTGCTGTTTGCAGTGTAGCATGGTATGAGTAACAGGTGACAGAAAGGGTAAATTTATTTAATTTACTAAAGTTATTACGGAGTCCGTATTATGTACCTGTATGTAGGTACGGATCATAGTCGTAAAATACAGAATCAGTAAAAACAAGTAAGTACATTATAATTAACCAATATGCTTTTTCTCATAGTTTTAACAGATTATTTTATATTGGTTTAACTTAAAATGTTAGTGTTCCAATTTAATTAAAATGTAAAGTGATGGCCTGAAACACAGGTTTGAATTAACCTAGATCGGGCGGGTCGCTACCTAACATTGTAATTTCATACCATGATTACTTGCACCTGTTCTTAACATAATTATATTAGTTTTAGTTTATTTTTAGGCACTATAATTATTGTTTGGATAATATTTACTTACTGTTGACTATGTGTACACTTCTTGTAAACGTTTTATTAAATAAAAAAAAATAAAAATTATATAATTAACTTTCTGTCACATGTCACCCGCACCATACTACACCGCAAACAGTATAGTTAGTTTTTTTTCTCTCACCTGTGATCAATGATCTCAGTCACGAACGGTGCTAGGAACTTGTCCCTTCTAGATAACACATGGTGGTCCACCAATACCACTTTAGTTTTAGATTTAGTCAGCAAAGTATTGAAATCGTGATCATTTCTGAAAAAACAATGTTAAGTATATAAATGTAAAAGCTTAAGGTACAATTCCGTAGCCGACCGTAGGCGGCAACTGCAGACGACGTGTCGCCGCGACACGACTGGTTTCTATGCATTTCTATGAAATATCTTCCGTAGCTAGCGACACGGTATTTCATAGAAATAGTGTCGCGACGTCACACACCTGCTGCTGCCGCCTGCAGTCGGCTACGGGCTTGAACCTTAACAGTATTAAAATTAAAATATGTACAGACGCCAGCACGTCAACCTACCCGAAACTGTCAAATTTTCCCAATCAACTTTGAACCTTATGCTTTGGTAAGAAAGTTGAAAATCTATTTTAAAAAATTGACAGATTGTAATAGGTTGATGTGCTGGCGTCTGTAAAAGTCAATAAACCGGCCAAGTGCTGCCGGACCATGCACAATGAAGGGTTCCGTAGTTGGGATGAATTTATCCCAAGAACAAACTTACTGCTGAAGTTAGGTTGCGCATGAGTGCTGGCATGCGCGTTACTGTTTGATAAGTAAGATTGACTACTGCGCAATCATTTGCAGTCTACTTCAGAGCGGCAAAGTTATTTGACGCGAACAGTCTATTCTCCAACTGTAAATGTAATTTTGTAATCGCAACGATTTTATTTAATGTGATAAAACTACTAATGATCGATTTTCGGACATTTTCCATTCCTTGTGCTGTGAGACCTTGCTTCTTGTCAAATTTATTTAATTTATTTTATAATTTATGCAAGGACACAGTAAAATATGTAAATATATGTAGATACAACATAATTATAATTTTGGGTACGGACGGACAGACAACGAAGTGATCCTATAATTATTTATTTATTTATTAACACTTCAAGCACATAAATGTACAGAGGAGGACTTAATGCCACAGGCATTTTCTACCAGTCAACCTTTGGGTGATGCAGAGACAAAATGTGGTAGGTGCAATATATATATTTTTCCTTTTGATGTACGGAACCCTAATAAGGGAGGGGAAAAAATCATGGAGCATCAAAAAATTCGTCCACATCGCTGTCAACAGGAAAGGTGCACAAGAGGTTGGCAGCATTGCCATGTTGTATGGCAATGTCGATTCTTAGGCCAGTTAATAATATTACATACCTAAACACCAGATTACTATAATTTATCCCTTTGCTCCTCAAGTAGTAAACAACTTCAGTCTTCAGTTCGTAGTCATTGCGATCCACATTCATTATCGGGACGAAGATGTCATCCTTCTGTTCAACGTCTTTATTACGATGAATCTTCGTGCAGACTTTGGATCTAATTTGATTGTATTGCCAGGTCAAAAAATTAGCAAAGACTATTGCGCTCACTGCGGAGTCTAGGTCACAACTCTCATTGCCTATGACCAGAGTAAGTTCATTATAGTTGTTTGTGTTCTAAAAAAAATATAAAAATACACAACGTCACGCCTGTAATCCTCTAAGGGTTAAGCAGAGGTGTCCCTATAGTACACCCACAATTCGCCAGTTATGTTTAAGTCCCATGTAAAAGGGGGCGAGCCTATTGCCATCAACCGGGCAAAAATCGAGGCTCCGGGCTGCTACTGAGAAATAACAGATGGGAAAGCCCAGTAACAATTTGCCCGACACAGGACCTTGTGCTCAGCAAATCCAAACTCCGGGCTGCTACTGAGTAATAACAGATGGAAAAGCCCAATAACAATTTTCATACAACCACTAGCACTTTGCCCGCGGCTTCGCTCCCGTGGTCTTTCCCGCTGGGACCGTTATTTTTCCTGGGATAAAAAGTAGCCTATGTTACTCCCTGAAAACAAAGCTTTCTAATGGTAAAAGAATTTTTCAAATCGGTCCAGTAGTTTCGGAACCTTTTCAATACAAACAAACAAACAATTAAATCTTTCCTCTTTATAATATTATTAGTATAGATAGTCATCTGATCCTGAGCATATGGCAGGCTTGTACATACCCCAAGCAAATAAGATTAGTTAACAAATTATAATTCACACATAACATTGTGACCTCTGACACCCATTATCTGCCAAAGCTTTTTCCAACTATGTTGAGGTCGGCTTCCAGTCTAACCGGATGCACTTGACTTTTGACACTGCCAGTAGTAATGAGAAGAGCTCTCATAAACTACAATATAATCCTTTAAAAAGAAATACAGTACAAAGCCATAGATTACGATCGATTTAAATCCTTGTGCAAAACTATTTTGGTAAAACCTACCAATTTTGTTAAAGTCGTATCCAAAAACGCTTCCATGTTGCTAAAATAAATTAGGCGTAATATAATCGGTGCCGGTTTAACTCATAACTTTTTTATAAGATTAACCAAACCCATTTTTTTTCCTCCTGTAAATTTTGTTTTGAATAACTTGTCATTGTCATTTGTCAATTGTCAAGTTCAAACTTTCAAAGTTAGAGTTGTCAGCCCTGGCAAGCAAATAACTACTATATAAATTACTAGAGTGCGCGCAAGATATGTTTGCGCGTGATTGGTGGCGATGAGTCCTTTATTCTTTATTGTAATAATAAAATATAAAATCTCTATTAATAATTTAATCTTAATCTTTCAATTATTAATCTTATAATAATATTCATTATACAATTCTATACTTCATTTGACCTTACACAAACGACAAGACGGTGGCATACGATTCGTTCCGATTTCAGCAGCGCGCAGACTTATCTTGCAAGCAGTCTAATAATATTGTTTGTCAATGCAAATTACAGACATACATAAACTCACGCCTTGTTCCCATGGGGGTAGGCAGAAACTACAGAATGCCACCTGCTACGATCCTTACATACTCCTTTTACCTCGTTTACGTTCATACATCTCGTCATACACGCACGCCGCGCGCCGGTTGCGAGTTCTACGCACCTGTCCTTTCTGAAGAACATCACCAATAAGGTCAGTATATGTCCTCCTAGGGCGTCCCCTCCCGGCGTTTCCATTCACATCTGCCTTGTAAATACATTTTTTTAGTCGTCTTTCATTCATCCTCTCAACATGACCAAACCATCTCGGCATACCCTTTCAATTAAAAACGCAATGCAAATTAAAAACGGTAAATATTTGCTCTGATAATATTTGTATCTTGCTGCCATTATTTCACTACCGGAATTTATACGAATGTTAGTTTCACCATTTTAGACCAACGGAAATGGCGAAAAGGCAGCGTTTCTGCCATTCACCTTTTTTGTACGTACCCGAAATAATTGCAGATGACGTCACAACAAAAATCTCACCAACAGGCCTAACATGACACAAGCGACAATTACTCACTCTCGCGTGAGTAATTTTTGTCTATTTCGGCCACTTTCTCGTTTTCTGACAGCGCTTCCATACAAAATAGTCGACTCCTTCTGTCAAAATTGATGTTTTCTCGACAAACCTTAACATGGCACCTTAGTAATCTCGAATTTTGACAATTCAACACGAGATAATCTCCGATTCTTCTGTCATTTAGTCGTATTTACTCGTCCTCGATTTTGACGACGAGTAAAAACTCGAAAATAACATACAAAAAAAAAAATACAAAATAGTTTATTGTGTCTTTTAGAAAATACATTACATGTTAACGTGTTTGGAGCCCCCATTTAAGCAAACAATGCCTGTGTTAGGAGGCTCCGCTCTTTCAACATCATTGTCGTACATATAATACTAACACAGTTAATATTATAGTGTACTGAGACATTAAGGGTCGATATGCAATGTAAGTACATTTTTGTTTTAGTTACATACTAATCTTAAGAAATTTAAAAAATATATATAAAGTTGCAGTTTAATTTATTAACAGTAAAATAAAACTTATTCCCAGTCAATGCATGTGATATGAAGTGTGGTGTGGTGTGGTAAGCATCGTGGTGGTAAGCATATGATGTGTGGCGTGGTGAGTGGTGTTGTAAGGTGTGTGATGTGGTTTGTGAAGTGTTGTGTGGTGTGGTGTGGTGCGGTGTGGTGTGGTGTAGTGTAGTGTAGTGTAGTGTTGTGTGGTGTGGTATAGTGTGGTGTGGTGCGATGTGATGTGTGTGAGTCTTGTGTGTGATGAAGTGTGTGATGTAGTATGGTGTGTGTAGTTTTAAGTTATGGTGTATGTATAATGTATATGTGATATGTTACGGCTACTCAATGTGTTCCAGTAGTGTCTCCGTTTCCTCGTAGGTAAGTGATTTAATCCAGTCTATTATCGTTTTTTTACAGTCGTGGTAACTTTTATTATATACATAAACGTGTTTGTTAATTTTGTTATACAGCTGACTAGAGCGTTTATTGAAATGTTTGCAAGCAAATCTAGTTTTAGTTTGAGGAACTTGGAGAACTAAATCTTTTCTTCTTTTAGATTTTTCTTTTACATTATAAGGTATGGTTTTATGTTTTTTAAGGACAGTTTGGAGAATGTACAGTTTCCTTACAGAGAGTAAATTACTTATATGGTATAAGCTTGTAGTAGAAAATCTTTTATTTTTAAAATACATCAGTTTTATTAATGCACGCTGCGCTCGTTCTAAATGTATAAATTTTGTTTTTGCAGCACCGCCCCAAATTGGGATACAATATAATAGCACAGACTGGGCCAGTGCCACATATATTTCGTTTAAGAGATTTCTGGGACGGTTCTTACAACTATCTAATTTAGTTGGAACAATATGTCTGAGGGTTTTAAAAATCCAACTAAGTTTCCTTATCCTCCCAGAAGTTTGCTCAAGATGAGGGCACCAGGACAGTGCTTGATCTAACACAACTCCAAGATATTTGGTTTGAGCTACTTTATCAATGCGTGGGCACTCACAACTCCTAGTGGACATGTCTCCACATATGTGTACCTTCAAATCCAACTCTTCAATCGGTTGCGTACGGTTACTTATACTAAAGCATATGTAGTTGGTTTTATTAGTATTTAGGGAAAGCAAGTTACTTTTTAGCCATTCAGCTACCCGAGCCATTCCTGCCTCTGCTCTCCGTTTAACTTCGTGCCAGGATGAACCATAGAACACGATAGATGTATCATCTGCGTAGGAGAATACTTGAGCATTTTCTATTTCCATATTACAAAGATCGTTAATGTAAAGGAGAAAGAGGGTAGGTCCTAGAACGCTACCCTGTGGAACGCCGTAGGATACATCTACCAGGTCACTAGAGTACTGTCCTATTTTTACTCTTTGTTTCCTGTTGGAGAGGTAGTCTTTAAGTAAACTGAGTGCCTGGTCCCTTATTCCGGCTTGCTCTAGCTTGTTCACAAGGATTGGGACAGAGACAGTGTCAAATGCTTTTTTGAGGTCTAAAAAAACAGAAAGACATCTGCTTCCTTTGTCAAGATGCTCAGCTACAAGAGAACTTAACGCAGTTATTGCATCTTCAGTACATACACCCTGCCTGAAGCCAAACTGCGTGTTAGATAATAGATTGAATTTTTTTAAATAATTTGTTAGTCTAATATTAATAATTTTTTCAAGCACTTTTGAAATTGAAGGTAAAACAGAAATAGGCCT
The DNA here is from genome assembly GCA_963853775.1 of Xanthia togata. Taxonomy (NCBI): domain Eukaryota; kingdom Metazoa; phylum Arthropoda; class Insecta; order Lepidoptera; family Noctuidae; genus Xanthia; species Xanthia togata. The sequence goes on from OY970815.1 coordinate 5,348,595, forward strand.
ATAGTTGCTGACATCGTCACTGTCCCCACCCTTGTAAACTGGGGTTATAACGGACTGTTTTAGTGGAGGCGGGAAAACACCCTTTTGGAAACAGAGATTAGTAAGGTGGGTTATAATGGGGACAGCTTCCTTTCTTATATGTTTTAAAAATTTCGTTGAGACATTGTCCCATCCAGGGGCACTATCAGATTTCAGATTCATCAGAATACCATCCACTTCTGAATCGTCCGTATCTAGAAGTACAAAGGTATTTAGTTGTGATCTTAGTGCATTGGTTTGGTTCTTAAAGGTATTATTTAAATCAGAATTAATTTTTTTAGCAAGTTGTTCTCCAATATTAGCAAAATAGGAATTAATATAGTTAATAGACTCTATGGGGGTTGTTTTTATGTTTAATAATTCTACGTTTTGACTTTTTAATCTATTTGAGTGTGTGATGGTTTTTACATTTTTCCAAAGTAATTTGTTGTTAGATACTGATTGTGCGAGTAAATTCCTTTCATGTTTTCTTTTCAATTTCTTTATTAAATTATTACAGTAGTTCCTGTACCTAGTATATGTTAGTTTTAAAATTTCGTTATGAGGGTCATTGTGATGTTGTTTTTGCAGTCTATTTCGGTTTTTGATACAGCGGAGAATACCCAAGGTAATCCATGGCTTTATGATACGTTGATTACTTGGAATATTTCTTATATTAGTGTTTTCGTGTACAGCTTCGGAAAGCATCTTAATAAAATTATTGATTAATAAATTAGGATCATTACAAAATAATAAGTCCGATAATTTTTTTTCCTGCAAATATTTTAAAGCTTGTTCATAATTTAGTGTAGTGGAAGTTCGATTTATGATTGGGTTATTTTTTAACTTTTTTACAGAAATAAATGTTGTATAGTGATCAGTCACGGTAGTGTGCAGGATAGCGATAGATGCTGAGAACCTCTTATGTAACTTAAGCATGAAATGGTCAAGACAGCTTTGTTCCCTTGTGGGCAAAGTGTGCCCAGGAAGTATACCGAAAAACGATAACATATTTAGGTAGTTAGCTCTACTCTTCTGCTCCTGGGATGACTCAGCATCTCTGTGTTTGAGGTTAATATTTATGTCACCCGCTATTATAATGTTTTTTTGTGATATTAATGTGTTTAACTGTGTGCTTAGGGAGTCAATGAAGCTGTCGGTATTTGAGTTAGAGGGAGATCGGTAGATACAAAAAATAATATTACCCAATATGTCTAATCGCAGACAGGATGCTTGAAGCAGATGAATTTCCTTAACTTTAGAGTTTAAGGAGTTCTTAACATATACAACCACGCCGTCATTCTGGTTCAACTGACGAGTTGTCATATACGAGTGATAGTTGTTCATTTGCGGGATTGCTTTGTTAGCATGCAATCTACATTCCGTCAGAATAACAATGTCTGGTTCAAATTTGAGGGTTGATAAAGTGATTAGAAAGTTGTCAAAGTTACAGTAAATACTCCGTATATTTTGAGATATTATGGTGAGGTCAGTTTTGTTTACACAGATATGTTTATGGAGTTCTGTAGATTCGCATTCAACTGTACGGGCAATTTCAATGCTATCTATTTCTGAGACGGTATGAAGTGTATTATCCATTTATAGTTAATTTTAATTGAGTAACCGTCGAGTTTAGGTGAGTATTTATTTCAATGTATTTAAACAATAAGTAGCCATATACTGAGATTTTAATTTGTGTTTTTTTGGTGGGCAGTATTTTTATTTTAGAGGGATGTAAAGTGTGTGAATATATGGATATAAGCGAGTTATGTATTTGCGTGTTTTGTGTGTTGTAGCTTCGTGTAGATACTTCGTGTGTGAGTAAGTTAGATATGTATAATATGTGTGTATTTATGGTGGAGATGCGTTTTTTAACTAAATAGATTAACATGCTGGAGGCTGGGATCCTATAGTAACAAGCTGAGTAAATCTTCAGCCAGTATTTGGTGGGAATTAATTCCAAAGTAAACAGTAATACAAACATCTTCAACGTTAAAAGGTGACAAATTATAAGGTGAGGGGAAAATAGTCATTTATCAAGTAAAAGTTTATGTACCTGTTCTTCGGTTCTTATAATTATAGTTGGCGAGTTTTCATCCTTTTTAATGTAAACCTTGCCGTATGCAGTCCAGCAAAACTTGTATATTCCAGCTTTAGTGAGATCACGTGCCAGAAAGTGGAGGCGGGAGCTTTTAGCCGTCAAATGTTCTGATATGAAGACCGGGGTGTCTTCTTGAGTTTTAAGCCCCATGTGTTTGCAACTTAATTTATTTTGATGTTTTGTGTTAAAGGCCTTGGCCATTTTCAAAGTCTCAGTCTTGAGGATTGTGGAGACAATTTCTACGACAATTGGTGTATTCTGTTTTTCCGCTGTTTTTCCGCGTACTCGGTATATGTCCTTAATGTCGTTTTTTTTTATATTGCTCTGTATGTTTTCAAAAAGGCACGTAGCCATTTCTAAAAGATCTTCTTTAGTCTCCCCATTTTTTCTCAGCACATTTTTAATCGTTAGATTACTTTTCCGACTTTCCGTTTGCATGTCCTCAATCTTATTTTCTAAAATGAAGATATATTTTTTGTCTTCTTTAGACTGCATTTCTAGTCGGTTTATCTTCTCTTGGAGGTCCTTATTTTGTGTTGTTAAGAACGCGATCGACTTTTCTATTTGTGTGTTTGACTGTTGAATCTCCAGTAGTTTCGAATTAATTTTTTGCGTATCTTTCTCTTGCTTCTCGTTAAAGGACGTGAGCATTATTTTCATCTCTTCCTTAAATTCATTTAATTGTTTGGTTAGTGAATCATCCATATCATCTCTGCATCTTTTGACGCGTTGGAACACATAGTTAGGCGGAGTTTTATGTATGCCCGCTGTATTAACTTCCGTGTCTGACACAGACTTATTCAGGACGTTAGGCTCCGAGCTATTCATTTTTTGGTACAAAATCAAAGTAAGTTGACTCACCGAAAAGGTAAGGTACTGTAGAGTTGAGGTGCAGTTTTATGATAGGCAGGCGACGACGCGAAGCGGCGACACGGAGCGCGGCGACGGAGCTTGAGTTGTATCGCAAAGCTGCGCACTACAAAGCACTAGCGATAGCTATGATTATGTAATAACATATAATAACAATAACATGGCAGTTTCTCAATTGTACTTATTTTAGTCATCATTATATTTTACAATATAATATTAATAATGAAAATACTTAGTTTTAAACTACTATTTATATTGGAACGACATGTTTTATATGAAATTTTTCGTTTTTTGTATGGAAAATATGAAAAAATATTACCTACATGTTGAGTAATAGGGGTTTATGAGTTTTATAAAGGGGTTCGTAATTTTCATTATTTTTTCGATAGGACACACCATTTTCGAGATTTAAGCCTAGCAGACTAGCGCGACGCGACGGCGCGACGTGACTCGAACAATAAAAATTCTAAGAAAACTTCATGGTATAACAATAACCGGAGTCGCGACGCGCTAGTCTGAACGAAGCTTTAAGCAAGAGAAAAGAAAAAAAATACAGTTTTGTTTTTGCACCGTCCGCATCGAGGTGTGAATTTTAGTTCATGACAATGAATTTCCACCTTTTTAATTGCGATTAAATACTTAGACAATCAAAATTTTAGGTGAAGAACGTAAAATTCTGAATAGAAAAATTGCTATTTTCACTAAATTAATAGCTCAGTGCCGTCAAACTAAAATATAGTTAAGTTGTGTACGCACGTGTCACTAGTCTATTTCAGAATGGAAAATAGTCAGTTGACAGGAATAATCTAAATTTTGGTGATTTTTAGTCTAGTTTAGAGGCATTTGTGACAAGAGATTCAGATAAATTTATTTTCTCAAACATCTAGGTGTACATACAATTATTAAAAAAATGCATGCAAGGTGTAATAAGTACATGGCGTTGTGCTAACATGTTTGCCATATTGTCATGGTGTGCAAATAATAAACAAAACTAGTATTAAACAAAAGATAGAGAATCGGCACCATAAGAATGAAACAAAATCTCAAGCCTATGTCGCTATCATAAAAATAATTTGTTTTTACTAACTTGCAACATCGGTTTCTCGTCGTGAGATAGAAATTTCAGTGTCTTTTTAGAGTTTACTCGTCGTTTATGGTCACATTAGGGAGAATGTCCTCAGAATCGTAGACAAATTTCGACAAATCGAGAAAAAGAGCTTTCTTGCGATTGTCATGTTAACCCTGCAGATTAGAGACCGCGTCATTGCAATAAATTCCTACACTAGTAGGTATTTTCTTGGATGACATCCCTTTTTATTAATTTTTGTCTTGCAATAGCTAATTTTTGTCTGTTTTTGACAGCCTGAATGAAGAAATGTTGCAAACACAAAAAAAAAATTAGTTTAATTAAGAGAACGGAACGAACGTTTTAACTTTCAACCCTGAAACAATATGAAGCCCGCGAAATTCAACTTACGTTTTTTGTAAATTGCAGCACTGGTTTGTTATGTCGGGGTCGGCTTCCAGTCTAACCGGATGCAGCTGAATACCAGTGTTTTACGTGGAGCGACTGCCTATCTGACCCTACCCTTACGATACCCTTTGGTAAGACTGGTTGTCGTACTTTTGGGCTTCTGTCTGATTCCCCGTAACGACTGTCAAAGATCTACCAATGATGGCCCACACCAACGGCTTAACGTACTTTCCGACTCACGGAAACGTCTCGTTAAGTAATGGATGGTCTGGGTTACCCATCCTCTTTCCTTCGATCGAACCGTGCGGCTGCTATTATGTATTGTCAGGCCAAGAGACATGGTTTTTTCATTTGGGTTTTCTCAGCAGCAGCCCGGCGGCGTTTGGATTTTGCGATGTTTTGACATGTCGTACATTGCACTTGCATCCTTGCGGAGCTGGGGCGGCGGTCTCGAACTCTCGACATAGATATAGCGATCGCTATACGACCGAATTCGGTCGCAAAGTCGTAATGGCGTCCAGGTAATTCAGTCCCTGAATTGGCGTCCCTAGACGCGCGCGACATGCTTGCACGAAAGAATCGCGTACTTGTGAAGCACGTCGCGCGTCTAGGGACGCCCTAAGACTTTGCGACCGAATTCGGCCTTCACTGAGAAAACTGACAATCATAAAAGAGGTGAATTCAGCTTAAAGTATGATGAATTCACTCAAAGGACGGAGCATAGTGATTCACCAAAAAGAACGATGATAATACTGATGTTGATGATAACAGTATTTAAGATGATGTGTCACCATGGATTTAGTTTTAGTTACCTACTATTTTTCGATGCCTTCCTCATATATCCAGTTATATCCTATTAGTTTTCCTACAATTTTTCGGTGACTTCCTCACATATTCAGTTATGTCATACAATTTTTCCAACTATTTTTCGGTGCCTTCCTTATATATCCAGTTATATCCTATTATTTTTCCTACTATTTTTCGGTGACTTCCTCACATATTCAGTTATATCATACAATTTTTCCTACTATTTTTCGGTGCCTTCCTCATATATCCAGTTATATCCTATTATTTTTCCTACTATTTTTCGGTGACTTCCTCACATATTCAGTTATGTCATACAATTTTACCTACTATTTTTCGGTGCCTTCCTCATATATCCAGTTATATCCTATTATTTTTCCTACTATTTTTCGGTAACCTCCTCGTATTTTAGGTTAGGTCCTCTTACTTTTCCTACTATTTCCTCATATCTCTGGTTATAGCCTATTATCTTACGGAGGTCGCCCTCAATAGGAGGATTGTGTTTTTTAATAAACCAATTAATATCTCTATAATACACCAGTGATTAGTTGTAGTTCTACTCATTCTCCATCAGTAGGACTACAACTAAATACTGGTGGATTACACAGAAATTGTTTGGATTATTAGAAATCACAATCCTCCTATAATTGAGGGCGCCACTGGACTTACATGATCCCCTTATTTTTAAGTATCCAATATTGGTTCTTTCCTTTTAAATATTATTAGGTGTGAGCTCAACATTTAAAAAAACTGAAGAACCCTAAACTTGAACCTTAAAAAAATGGAGAGTAAGTAAAAAAAATAGAAAAAAGTACCTTGGCAAGAATGGTAAGAAGGTGAAAAGGGATGTATGTATAAATTAAACAGAAAATTGAATGGTATTTTTATTTCCATAGTATGAATGAATAATTATTATATACTCTAAACATTTATATTCAGTATAAAAGAAGACTGTTTTGTTTAGAAACATCCTCGCCTTAATGATTACAGTATCTATTTGTCGGTCATTATAAAGAATCATTATATACATTATGTTCAATAATTCTAGTTTTTACAAATTAAAATAAAGGTTGAGACGAGTAGAAATTTAATTTACAAAAAATAACAAACTTTACATTAATGTACCTATAACTAAAACATTTTTGCCCTTAAGGTGATTGCTTCAGGGTAGCCGTTTTTTGCAATTTGCAGGCCAGTGCTAGGTTGTATGTTAATTAAATGTTGCACGCGGGTGTAAGTACATAAGTTGTACTACATACGTCTTACACCCGCGTCTAACATTTCAATCAAAACCTAGCACTGGCCTGCAAATTGCAAAAAACGTAAGAAAATTTGAATTTCGCGGGCTACCCTGACGCTTTCACCTTAAAGCTGCATACAATAAATTGGTTATATTATTATAGTAAATATCTATTTTCAAGTAAAGTGCTACTATAAACACTCCGATGAGACTAATCTATCCCTCATACAAATACTTTACTTTAAAATCTATTACTAAAGGTGAACGCACACTTTTCAGAGCCGAAGGAGGCGAAAGAATCGAATTTTAGAATTACTTGTATGAAATCCTATGGAACCTCGCACACTTACCGAATCGGACGAATAAGGTCGTACGATTCGGTGCGGATAAGTGTGCGAAGTTACATTGGACTTCATTTAAGTAATTCTAAAATTTGATTCCTTCGCCTCCTTCGGCTCTGATAAGTGTGCGTTCACTTTAAACCAGCTATTGGTGCTGGCTCATACCATTACTTTATGCGGACACCGTTATCGGGCCGTCTTTATAGGATATCCTAAAGGGATATCCGATAAATACCGTAACTAAGGGTAGATTACTAGTTGAGCGCACTCTGCTATAAAAAAATAACTGCCCTTGGACTCTGCAGTGCCTCAAACTAGCAACGCCGCGTACGCTATAAGTACATAATTAATAATTATGTAAACGTTTCCAAAAAAAATTGATATTACTGGATTCAAAATAAAAACACCTTAAAAATGAGCAAACGAGTTAACTCGTTTGCGCATTTTCAAGGTATTATAGCAGCGACCGTAAGCCGTTAGAATACCTACAGAATTTTGAAATTTTTACTCTAGGTACCATCTACTTGTAATATATGACGTGTTACCTCGCATTAGAGTGAGCGTGTTAGGACACGGAGAAACGGCATTTTGGCAAGGAAAGCACAGATAATCATTACCACGTTTAACTTCATAAGAATTGTAATGAGAATTAAATTCAATAGTTTCAAACATACAGCAACGGAAAAAAACCTCTTCAGTATCTGTCACCAAAATTGCATCAATTTGGCCAAAAGTGGGTAAGAATTGTTCATCATCTATATCTACAGTAACAATAGAGTTCCGCTGCCATATAACACCAGCTATTGTAGCGGAAGTAACCGAATATTTGAGGACAACGCCAGTGCCGAGAGAAAACTTGACAGTGTCTCCTGAATTTAATGCAGATTTTTTTCCTAGTATTTTTGTTGTAGGTATTGTATTTTTCACAAACAATTCATTGAGCATAAGTTGACATTTTATTGCTAGAGTCTTGCAAACATTGACTCGATTAAAAGATGATCTAGCCACTAACTTAGATACCCTGTGCTTGGCTTCAAAACGCATAGCCCACATGTTACGTACGGGGCCGAACTTCATTAGCATGGTAGGATAATGAGTCAGAAAATGAAACTTTGGCTGCAGGGGTGATTTTGTTAGCTCCGTGTACAATTGATTAAATTCTGCTATTATAACCCGGAGTTGAATATTGGTGTCACTGAAGACCCTATGACTTAATAACCTGTCGGTGATTTGCCGCAACATAATGTATAATTTCCATACTTTATTTTCTAAAGGAATGTAAAACCCGGCTATTAGGCTGAAGTATCTAATAAGGGTAAGCATTTCTGATGCTGAAGTTTTTAATTTTACTTTCGAACCTTGGACAACTAAACAATTACTTGGTTTTGAATTCCTATCTGGTCCATAATCAAATGAAATTATTCTTTGTTGCAATACTGAGATCTTTAAAAGACCTTCGGCAAGGAAGTGGTTTATGACAAAGGTCATTACATAACGAGCTACACCTTCTAATATATCATGCATTGGGTCTACTGCTACATTTTGAAATAAATCAAATCCTGTCACCTTAAGCCAACAGCATGATTCTTTAATGCCCGTGTTAGGTGTATCGTTTTCTTGCAATTGAGCGTGGTATGAAGTCATATTTCTAAGCAAGTTACTGTTTTCATATAGAGCAGTTTGCAAACCTTTCTTGTCAATGTTACAGATTCTGCAACACTTGTTAGCTGAAAAACTTTCAGTAAACCCGAGAATTGAATTCAGGCCTAAATTATCGCCAGTTATAGCAACAACCTTCAATTTTACGGTTCCTTTAAAAAACTTATTTTCTATAAAAATTCCTTTGTTTTGCAAGTAATTCAATTCCTCAATAACAGGGTCAAAAATAGCTTTGTTTCCATATTTAGTTTTGTCAGCAGAATGGCAAATAGCTAACAGCAAAATGTTATTCAACAATGAAAATAAATGTGGTGGGAGTGCTGGCAAGGAAACGTATACACCACCAAGCTTATGCACCCCAGCGTGGCTCCCCAAAGGATTTCCAATTTCAAAATCATCATAGTATACTACTAAAGGAAGAATAATGTCCGACGCCTGCGGTGTACACATTGCCAGCCATACAGATCCCTGCATTACATTTTCTAGACACATTGGCCTCATCGGATTTTCTTCACGGATTATTAAATTACCCCTTAGGTGGTTCAAATAATCCGTTACATCTTTCCAAATAGTGTCAATGGAAAAAAAAATCTTCAAAACCTGGCGAAGTTGAATTACTTGCATTGTACGTGGCTTGGTGTGTAATGTTAAAGTGTTACTCCTTTGTGAAATGTCAGGACAATAACCAACGATTACTTCATGTGGTGGTATAAAAGAACCTAATAAATTCAATTCTCGGAATCTCAAATATTCTGAACGAAACGGAAAAAAGATGCCCTTCAAAGCTGTGTTGAACTTATGAAGTCGTTTATTAATTTCGCTTCCAGACATGCTTTCCTCATCAGCTAGCACAGGGCCGAATACGGACATTAAAGACGGTGCGATATTGTCAAGAAGGGTTTGCAAATGACTAACCATAGCTTGTACAGACGATCGAGATACAGAGGGATTTACATAGAGCGTTGAAATAAATTTCAAAACTTCTTTATGAATAATACTATCAGCATTATCAAGAACTTCCGGTTCACTATCAGCTTCAATGTATATGTGCTCAGTTGCTACTTTGGTAGTCTCTGTTTCACACATAGGAACTACGCAAGCCTCGTTTGAGGTGGATGGCAAATAACGAGTGTTTACTTTATTCAAATGTTTTAAGTTAACATGTTTTCTAAATTGTCTAACGTCCGTGAAATACCGGTAGCATGCGTCTTCACCACATTTATAAACTCCAGTAATATCAATTTTTTCACATTCTTTCCTTATGTGGGTAATAAGTGAAGAAAACGTGGGAAAAGTCCTTTTACAACTGTGACACTTCATCTTAATTTAAATTGTGACTCCGAGAGTAACTAATATCTCCTTCACAGATTGTGACATACGATCGTACGATGTTTTGACTTTGTAAAAACCAATTTGGATAATAAGCCAAATGTTATAGCTTTCAGTAGGATATTTAGCCGCAGTAGCATGAAATATTTTAAAAGTCACATCAACAGCCTCAGTTAGTGTTGTGAACTTGTAAAACGTATTGTCACATACTGTGAAGGAGACACCTGACTGGCGGCACCAAATTATAAATGGTTGGAGGCTAATACCTAGGTTTTGAAGCTTTTGGCGACGCTCCTCAATTACCACTTGCACGTCTGCGTCATCATCCACGATGGTCACAAATCCATCCAATATCTCCGCTCGTGAAGCTTGCCAGTCTTTTCTAGATCGACGGGCAGGAGGAATATTAAAGAGACAGCCGAGTAGCAATATCGCTGCTATTAATTTTGACTCCGGTTGTTCATCTGGAAAGAAAATAATAATAGTATATTTGACACAACACATCATCATTAACTGAGCAAATAGGGAAAAGTATCAGAACAAAATAAAATCTATCTATATAAGTAAAAATGAATTGCCGAAATGTGTGTCCGCCCGCCCGTTACTTCTGAACGACTGCACCATGTTAGATAATTTTTAAATTCTTTTTTGTCTATATATTTTATAACGGGTTCACCGACCCAGGGAGGTCGAGCACCTAGAACTATATAACAGAATCATTTCCTTACCGTCACAAATTGCCAATGTATCAGCTATTTTTCGACGAAGAAACGAGTCCTTTGTGGTGTTAAGCTTCTGCTGAGCAGCTTTTAGTATGTTTTCCGATGAAGCATCCAAGGCGTCGAGGCCCCCGGATTTATCAGGGAACAGTGCTTCGTAGTCATACGTCAGGAGTCGCCATCCATCACTTGACTTCAGGATAGGATACTTATTGAAGTACTCCTGTAATGTCCCTTCCTCGTAGTACAAGTACCGGAGGCGAGCTCGCTCCGTCTCCCGCCACAGGGCACTGACCTCCTGCCACGGACCAGCTGAAGGACTTGACAGCTGCTCTAATGCTGACGCTACGTCCTCCACTTCACCTGACAACAAAAATTAAAACGATTAATAATTAGTACAATGACAATAACGGTTCTTAGATTCAGATATTTTGTAATTTGTAACGAAAATTTATACTAATTCAGATATTTTTCTCAATCATTTTGTTCTTGATAATTTAATTCAATCTGAAAACATAAAATTTCTTGAAAAGGAGTTACCTTCTTTAAGTCCGGTCAGGTCGATTCCAGCGAGTGGAGGGGTGTCTAGCCTAGGACTGGACTTGGAGCGAGAACGTGACTTGGGCTTTTCAATAAGGCCCAACGAAACTAAATGCTGCCGTCGAGCCCTTCTGGCGGTGACTAACCAGCCAGAGATATTGCGCTTAGCCTGGTAAGCATCAGCCGGCAGGTACGGCGCGTAGTATAGGGGTGGTGACTCCTCTTTAAATAATCTGCCAATGTCGTAGGATAGAGCAAGCAGCTGCGAATCTGTCAGAAGTACCGGGTTTTCGGCCGTAATGAGCTTCTCCATAAGCAGCTTGCATAAACGCCCACGCACGTTTGAGGGTAAGGTGCCCGTTTTCTGCCCAATTGCTATTATTTGTTTTCCCTCGACTGATGAATTCAGTATGGTATTCACCTGAAACACAAATAGTATAAGTATGGCATTACAAACTAAATATGCAAGGTAAAAGTTAAAAAAAAAAGTCACTAAAATGTTGAAAATACAGGTTCAATACCTACCTTCCATTCAGTATAATGATCAGTTGGAGTCGGTGCCAGTCTAGGCATCATGCATTTAGTTGTTAGTTATAGCTGTCACCAACTCCAAATATATTACTGATCTTTGTGACATATAGTATAGCTCCTAAACGGCCGTCCGTACACACATACAGGACAGGACAGGTACAGACGTTAAACTTATCTGTTTACGCCGGGGGTTAACAATATTGAATGTCAATTTAAATTCCTTATCAAAAGTACAGGATAATAGGCAATAACTTACTAAATTGCTCCCGGTGGACTCTTGTCTAACTGCTTCACCCACTGACGACGACGAGTCCAGTGGTATCACCAGTATGTCACCATCCTAAAATAATATTTACTTTGAGACAATGTTATAATAGTACATGTAACAAAAAGGTGTGATAATATGAGTATGTACGGTCAATTAACCTCAATAATCGTTGAAATAATCACTAAATGTGTCCGAGTGCGACCGTTAACTAACAGGCTATAGCTAGCCCTAGCCGGAGATAACTCAAGGGAAGTGTTATATTTTTTTACTAGTAATCGGTTCAGCATTGCAGGTGTGAACGGTCCTGCCCTCGTCCCTTGATCCGGCCCTGATAAAAACTAATCGATCAAGATCAGGACTGATCCTGGTCTCAAAGAATGTCTATACCAAATTTTGCATCGGTTCAGTGTCTTAGGTATGAAAATGTGAAAAGGTCCTGCCCCAGCCGACAGATAGACAGACAAACTTACTTTCGCATTTATAATATTAGTATGGATGTAATTACAAATTAATACATATTGCTCTTGAACCAAAAAACAGTAAGTACGAGTACTTTTCTACAATTTTGCAGAACTTACCAAATTTTCCTGGTTAAGTCCTGCTTCGCAGTCTTGGTTGAGGATTGAGCTTTGCAGTCCTTCACACGGTGGCAGAGGCTCTAAGTTACAAGGTAGACTAGTTAACAAGTCATTCCTCAGGACCTCTTCAAAGAGTGATGAATTGTAGGAGTTATCCTGAAATTTAACAAGAAATTTAAAAAGGTAATAATAATGTACTTAGTTGGTAAACTAACAAGACTGATGAAAAGTTATGATTTTATTCCACTTTTTAAATAAATACTGCACCGGTTAAATTGTTAGGTATCTTAAGAAGACTTTAAAATAATAAAAGTTAATAAGTAGGTACCTACCTACATGCAAGTAGGAGAATGTGCATTTAAGCGACGCAGGGCATGTGTAAGCAAAAAGTTTAAAACAAAATTTACTTTTTTGAAATACAATTTAACATGAAAACAAACCATATCTTTTGGTTGGTCGCTTTTTAACATGGCCAGAGCTGCTTCAAACCGGAGTCTGTCCCCTATTTGAGGGAACATACTATGTATGTCTTGTTTACTAAGCATCTGCATTGTTGCGATATCAATTCTTTCAGCTGAAAAAAAAGGTAAATTTAACAGCGCCCTGATTGCAGCTGTGATATGCACTACGTCGCATCGACTTTATAAAATGTAGGTTGGTAGAGCTCGTCTAAGCTGAAATGACGCGCCCCACTACTTAAATTTGTATACGTACACTACGGTAAATGCGGTAGTGGGGCGCGTCATTTTAGTTTAGACGCACTCTACCTATTTGTTTTTTTTTGGGTTGCAGTTGCACATCGAATCTAGTGTATAATATAAATATGAACGTATATCTAGGTAGGTGGGTAGGTACCATACGACAAGACTATTCTTGGTTGGAGTGTACAGCGGCCAAAAAAGTGTTATTTTCGCAAATCGTTTATTTTCTCGATTCTATAGTATGTAACACCTAGAAAGGCTAAAAGTGTCTGGGTGTTTTTTGTCTCCGACCAACCGTTTGTCGTAAAAACGATGTCGAAGGGATCCATAGGTAAGGTTATGTTAGAACTGTGACCTTGAAATTGGTCGCGAAATTTTTTTAAGTATTTTTTCATAGTGCCTCTAAGACGACACTCTGACCCTATTCTTGCTAGAAATTAGAATGTGTGAATGTAATGTGTGAGCTCATGCTAGCAACTTACTAGGTAGGTTTGTCAACTTACTTTCAAAACGATCGATGTAGCGTTCCAAATTCCACTTCTTCAAAAGATCACGCGTAGCCATATCCATTTTTGCACTGATCAAACACGTTCACTGGCACTAATGGAATTGTTATTGCTATTAATTAAACGAGTCGTGAGTCGTGACTTGCCGGCTGTAGCGGTGAAATACAAATGGCCGACCGAAATGGCGCGGCGGCGGAATGAAGTGAGAGAGGGAGACCTCATTATATAATGCCGTCACCTTAAATTTGTAGGACATCATTCAAATGCTACTCATAAATGGGTCTCTGTAATAATAATTTAGTAGGATACACATAAAATAATATGACTATATTATTGAACTTTGATGCTTACTCTAAAAATATGAGATTATTTAATCGTATTATCATAGGATTCACATAAAATAATATGACTGTAATATAAAAAAATGATGCTTACTTTAAAAATATAAGTTTAAAGCATTATAATTTAATATAGTACATTAGGGGGAGGTCATCGTATTTTTAGAGATACTTCTTCATATTAAACTATGAAATCTATTTATATTACGGTGACTGTCATTGTGTTTTTTAATTAGAATCTTATTTATAATTATCATACTAATTTATGGGACAGTGGACCATTTTCTATTACATTGTGTTATTATTTGAAGAAGACAATGTTATTTCATAATTACAAATTTTTACGATGACAAGTATCATAATATTGCATTATTTACCCAAAAAATTCGATTCCATCTTAACACATTTCAGTTCTAGCGTAATATTTACTTATTATCAACATATTATAAGACAACGCATCTATTTTAAACCAACGTCACGATATTTTAAGATTATGCCAAAATGACATTTTTCTCAGTGTTGTAGCGATCGCTATATCTACGAGTACATAATTATTATGTCGAGACTTGCCGGGCCAGGGGCGGGTCGCTAGTAAGAAGTAAAATAGTAAAAGTATTTCCCTTAAATATAATTTAGAGCGATTACCTTAAATTGCTATGTAGACATAACACATCACGTCTCTAATCCTCGAAGGGTTAGACAGAGGTGTACCAATTAGTACACCCACATTTTTCCAGTATATATGACCAATGAGGCGTATATTGCTATCAACCGGGCACAAATCCAGACTCCGGGCTGCTGATGGAAAAATCCAATAACACTTGGCCCGACCCGGGAATCGAACACAGCAATCTAATTGCGTTACACATTTTTATAAATGATTAAGACTTAACAGTTTCATTTTGATAGTTCAACAAGATTCATTGCGTTATTTACGTTGTTGAGCACATTTTGTTTTTGAACTTCGAAGCAATGGATTCGTTATCTGTTTCAAAATGATTCAGGACCTCATCCTCAGCTAGCAGTATCTATATTGTTATTTTAAGACCGTAGAGTTCTTATACGTTTTCCTGTAAGTTTTTTCTATAATTTTTTCAAAATTTTAGGAGCGCTTGCGATTACTAGACCTACTCAGTCATGTGTGCTGTCTAGAATCGTATAAAAACTTAAAAAACAGATTAGTCTTCAAGATTACAATTTTCTTAATTTCATACAAGACTGACTTTAGTAATAACTATAAAATATAACTATTGCCGTTTTAATGTTTTACGTAAGAAATACTTCTGTTTTTTGACATTTGGAACCTAAATGTTTAAAATGAAAGTCTGCGTTTTCATTATTTTAATGGGTATGTTTTATTTTAAATATTTATTTATTTAAACTTGTCGCACACAAAGACGGACTTAATGCCTCAGGCATTCTCTAAGAGTGGTGAAGTTGAAGAGATAATAATAATAAAAAATATTAACAAGCTACCATAATGAATTATGAATACACAAGCCCTTATAATACAAATACATACATATTAATTATAAATATACCTACAAATATAAATACAAAAATATAATATACAGGCAGGTGACATGTATCGACGCGAAAACTTATGCCATGGATTCAGTAGGTACATGATTCTGAACAGTGCATTAAATATTTTCGTCGATCATAAAAAAAAAAATTTGTTGCTCCATACATTTTGACCGCGTAGGTTTTGCACATTTCCACGAAACAGCAGATTTAAAAAAAAAAAAATAACCTTCGAAAAATTTACGTAGAGGGTTCAGAATCATGTACTTACTGAATTTTTCATTTTCGCGAAGATGTCCCTGCCACCTGTATACAAATTCAAATATAAGAGGTCATTGAAATGACAAAGGTCTATTTAAATCCGTTTCCAATTGATGTTATTTCTACTCAAACAAACATCAACCTTGTTAAAGTTTAAATAAAGTTGATTTTAGACTGGCTAGTAGGTACTGTTGAGAAAATCATAAAAAAAAATTTGAAGTTGTAGCGCAAACTGAACCTTATATGTAGGAATTACAGTTGTTTTTCCTAAAACTCATGTTTGCTTACATGTTTGGCAAATAAATTGCGAACGCAGATTACACTTTGAACTGTTTTGATTTCGAATTAGACTGCCTCGTTGGTCTAGTGGTCGCAACCGCTACTGCTGAGCATGAGAGGTCCTGGGTTCGATTCCTGGGCCGTAAACGTCTCGATAATATCGTTAGATACGTTAGAAATTATGAAAGCGTACACTAGGGGATGACATTGCGTATGGGAAAGTCCGTAATCTACGCGGATGAATTTGCTGGCAGAGTGCTAACTAGTTCAATCCAAACTTAGCATTTTTGCAGTACACATTTAAGTACACTTACCTACTTTAAAGTCACACCTTCCCATGTGGGTAGGCAGACACTACAGAACGCCACCTGCTACGATCCATACATACTCCTTTTGTTTCGTTCGTTCATAACTTCATACATCAGGGGGGCAATTCCAGAAATTTCGCATTCTCATCTCATTCGCAATCTGTCAAAAATACAATCAATTTACCAACATTTTTGACAAGTTTGACATATTGCGGCTTGAATGTAAACGTTTTTTTAAGTACGAGAATTGGTCTTCTGCAAGCTTACTGTGCGAAACATTCACAACAAAACATGTTGAAATCTTAACTTTCTGTCAAAGTTCGATACAATATTTGACAGGAACTCGAAATTTCAACATATTTTGTTGTGATGTTTCGCCAGTGTAAACGCACAGTTAGCATAACCACATAGAAACAGGTTTTGTCGACGGAAGAATAGACAAAATGACAGATAAACAATCACAATCTGTCATTTTGTCTATTCTTCGGTCGACCAAATGGTTGTCATGCTACGCGTGCTGGGTAACACACGCATGTCGGTTGAGTATTACGCACCTGACCTTTCTAAATAACGTTTTTATTTTGCAGTAATTCAGGCACTGACGTGCGAAAAGGCCGTTTCAAAGTTACGAAGAAAGTTGACTGTTCCAAAAATGAATGACAAATGTAAAAAAATTAAATGCGCTGCCGTTGATGAGCCTTTGTGTGTGCGCATGAGACGGCACGATCTGAGTCTCACGATCCATATCATCGCTGCCAATAATTGCGAATTGGAGTACATGAAATGTCATGATGGTAAGATTGTTATGTTTGTAAATATAGTGCAATCCACGACGACGCGACGCGCCCCATTCCGCGATTACTGTACTGTAAGCTGTACTTTAGTACGGAGCGGAGCGGAGTGGGGCACGTGATTGCACTATCTATACCTACGCCATAAAAAATTGTGACAGCTCCCAGACTTCATTCTGGACATAGACGTATAAAAAACGTCTATGATTCTGGACATATCCTCAAATAAGTTCGCATCTTAGTTCGTGACGGTAAAATATGGAGAACTTTATTATATAAAAACACCTATGTACTATACCCATGTTTGCAAATAAATAAATGATTTGATTTGATCTATATGGGGATGCGCTAAAGCCCCCAGTACACGTGGGCCGAGCGACGGGCTTGCTCAACGTGTAGGTACTGGGGGCTTATGGTTGTATGTTGATATAAAATAATAAAAATATGATTCGCTACCGAAAAAATACAATATTTGTAGAAGATATTATCTACTCATATATTTACAAAAACTGTAATTATAATGTTTATAAATGAAATAAAATTATATAATTAATGTAGGTATACCAGATATTGTGAAAATATTTTAAAAGAATAACGGTGGAGTTTCTTGCCCATTCTTCTCCATACGAAAACTACCTTTTGGAATGGGCGACTAGAATCATTTTTTTTTTTTTTTTTTGTAAATGTTCACGTTCATAAGTGCCTTTTTTGTGCCCAATTGAAATAAATTATTTGACTTTGATGTGTCATATCTAATATTTTTTTAAAGACTTACAGAGCGACTTAGTCGAGTTGACCTTTTAATAATCCCTACCTACGCCCGTACCGTATCCTTGAGTCATGGCTGTAACTTAGATCTAACTAACGAGCTGGCTGTAACTTAGAACGAACTTCGAACCTTATACTTATATAAGGTTCGAAGTTCGTTTGGAAAATTTGACAGTTTCGGACATTACCTACTTACTATAGTGGGAATTAGTGCGAGGTTAAATAAAATTTCAATGTCATGAGTAGTGTTTATTCGAAAATTACAGACAAAAACGTTACAATAATATTGATTATCGATAAAAAAAATGGCGTGGAGGGCTCGCGCGTGCGTTTATGCTTTTTTTTTTTTTTTTTTTTTTTGGGTGGGAAATCATCAAATGATGTCTCCCGCTCTGGGTGGAGCGGGAGGGCGTGTCAGACTCTTACTGACTAAAATCCACCCGTGTTCCTTCTCTTGCCTGTGCAATGCCAGGGGGCCACGGTATCCCTTTCGGACTTTCCCGCAACCCCGGCAGGCAATGGTCTCATCGACCCCTTCACTCGCTGACACTCTTTGAGGCGCGCGTGGAACACAACGCGCCGTCGACCCGGGCTTGGTCCTTACCGGACGGCGAGCTACCCATTGCTCACCGTCCGCAAGCCCGCGCCTACGGTGGCCGGGAATCCGCGATCGATTCCCGGCGCCCGGGGCGTCTCCTCCTGCGGTGGGTAGGGGCGTGAGGGCGCGAAATTTGCCTCTCCCTCACGCGCTCCGCCTCCTCCTTCGCGAGCATTACTGCTTCGCAGAAGGAGGTGACGGCCTCCCATGCCCTCTCGCTCCGTACCATGGCCTGGGCCAGGGCCGGACGCGAGAGATCCCCGCCACCGATCGCCTCCACGAGGACACGGCGGTGCTCTGCCCAAGCCGGGCATACCTCCACCGTATGCTCCACCGTGTCCTCCGGGCGATCCACGCAGTGATGACACCCGGGCGTTTCCTCCCGCCTTATCCGAAACAGGTACCTCCCGAAACAGCCGTGTCCGGTGAGGACCTGCGTCAGGCGGAAGGTGAGGACGCCGTGGCGCCTCTCCAGTCACTCCTCAAAGAGGGGACTTATCGCCGCAATAGTGGCGTGCCCAGCACTGGGTTGCGACAATCGCACTCTCCATGACGCCATGAGATCCCGTCGGAGCACTGTCCGCTGTGCCGCGATTTCTCGCGGCATCGGAGTCAAGCCCCGGCGTTTTGCCTCCCCGCGCCACTCCCAAATATGCGCGAGGACTTTTGCCTCCAGATCCCATGGCGGCAATCCGGCAAGGAGGCTCGCCGCCTCACCGGAGACCGTGCGGTATCCCCGGACCAGCCGGGTGGCCATGACCCTCTGGGACGCGTTCAACCGGCGGGCAGGCCGCCGCCTCAACGAATGCGCCCACACCGGTGCCCCGTACAGGGCCATGGACCGCACGATCCCCGCGTATAGGCTCCGGCAGAAGGCGTTTGGACCCCCTAGATTGGGCAGGAGCCGCTTCAAGGCAGCCCCGGCCCGGTCCAGTCTGGGAGCCAAACGCCGGAAATGCTCCACGAAGTTCCACCGACTGTCGAGGACGAGTCCCAGGTACTTCATCGTCGACTCGACGCCGATGTGAACCCCTCCTACCGTTATTTGGGAACCCGACGGTGGCGCGTTCCGAGGAACATGAAAACACATGGCCTCAGACTTGTGCAAGGCCACCTCGAGTCCCAAACTCCCAACTGCCGGATTCTGGCCACGATTGTCGCAACCCCGTGTGTCGCTAGTTCGGCCGCCGCCTGGTGCGACCTCCCCTGCGCCAGGACCAACGTGTCGTCGCCATTGGGGTGCGTTTATGCTCTGGCGTTCAAAATGCAACCCTGTTGAAATTTACGCAGTATAAGTGTCACCCTATGGCCTCTCTTATGTCAAAAATATAAAGTGCCTATTAGGGTTTTGGTCCTAGAAAACAACAGCTCGAGGGATTTGACGCCCAGTGTGTTTTGATTTTTCCACTAGGAATTTCTCAGTAGCACTTAGTACCTACCTACCACAAGTTTTGTGCCCAGCTAAGGGTTAGCGCCTTATTACAAGGTGAACTGAAATGATTTATATACGTACTCATTACAGGGTGTAAGGGACAGCCCTCCGCAAACTAACAGGGTGCATTCGGCTCCTTATTTTGAATCATATTCCATTGAAAATTTTCTCAGGATTTTTTTTATTTTTTTATCGGGTTTTCAGTTACTATTCCTGTATTTCAATGTAAAATTACATTATCTGTACGCAGTACTCTATTAATGTAAATAAAACAGCTAAAATAAAAAAATAAACTGCAATGGATTTTGAAATTCTCTATACTGTTTCCGGTGTAGCATGGTGCGGGTGACAGGTGACAGAAAGGGTAAAATATATTATAATTTACTTGTTTTTACTGATTCTGTATTTTACGACTATGATTCAAACTCAAACTCAAAGCATTTATTTCAATTAAACCATTTACAGGCGTCAAGGAGTCAGTCAGTCAGAAATATGAAGTTAGTTGCCCATTCCAAAGCGTAGGTTCCTATGGAGAAGAACGGGCAAGAAACTCCACGGACACTCTTTTAAAAAAAAAAAATATTCTTACAAAATATTGTTTACATCATTCATGTTGAAATTATACATGTGAGAACAATGTAGAAAGACGTGTACGTAAAAAGCGTCCGTAATAAAAATAAAATAAAAACAATTCAAAAATTAAAATAAGCCGTGGCAGATATGACCAGTCCCTACTGATGGCGCCCGTTCACGAACATGACGCATGGATCAGCACCGTTTAGCTCAACCATTTTGAAGGGAACTCGACGATCCAACACACACGCCACCACCAGCGAGACATTTGAGTGAGCATGACATACTCTTAGCCGCCAGGGCATATCGAGTCAATGAAAGACGTACCCAGTAAATGGTAGCTTTATAGAAGGTACATGGTCACAGTGCTCACAAATGTGCTATGCAATTATACAATAAAAAAGAGATTGAAGTTATACAATTCAAAGATAGTTTTTGCAATCTTCAGCAGTTCCAACAATATTTTCGAATGCTAATCAATTAGTTTATGCGCCCTTGTGGAGCTGGACCAGCGTTAAGCCAAGCATTTTTGTCAGCGATATAATCCCCAAGCTTATAATATGCTTGGCAGCATAATGTGCGTTTTATACAAGATTTAAATTTCGTTTCATTTAGTTGTAGTATATGGGGAGGTATTTTATTGTAACATTTTAAACAGTACCCCATGAAAGATGAGTCTACTTTAGCCAGTCTGAAACCCGGTTGAACTAATTGGTCCCTATTTCTAGTACTGTAATTGTGTCTTTCACCTCTTTTACTGAAAAGATTAAGATTTTTCCTGACGTACATGATGTTTTATAGATATGTTGATCATAGATATATTGACAAGGTACCGTCATGATGTTAATATTTTTAAACAGTTCCCTTAGAGAATCGCGCCTACGGAGGCAATATATTGCTCTAATGGCTCTTTTCTGCAGAATAAAAATAGAGTCGATATCTGCTGCCCGTCCCCATAGTAAAATACCGTAGGACATGATACTATGAAAGTAACTGAAATAGACTAGCCTTGCGGTGTCTATATCAGTAAATTGACGGATTTTTCTTACAGCATATGCTGCTGAACTTAGCCGTCCTGCGAGAGATGTTAAATGAGGACCCCATTGCAGCCTTGAATCGAGCGTGATCCCCAGGAAAACAGTTTTATCTACAAATTCTAGCTTCTCCTTATTCAATACTATATCACAATCACTACTTTTAACATTCTGTAAAGCAAATCATATGCATTTAGTTTTTTTCCCATTTAATACTAAATTATTAGCAGTAAACCAATTTTGAACCTGCAGTAGGGCGTTATTTACATCGTCAAGATTTGATGCACGTCTATTTATCTTAAAAATTAGGGAAGTATCGTCAGCAAATAACACCATTTGTGGTTGGTTTTTTAATAAATGGGGTAGATCATTAATATATACTAAAATGAGGAAAGGACCCAATATCGAGCCTTGACGAACACCCATTTTTACTTTTAGACCGAGTGAACTTACACCATTAATTTGAACTTGCTGTTGTCTATCATTTAAATAAGATTTTACTAAACAGAGCGCAAGTTTACCTAGTCCGTAATGCTCAAGTTTCAATAGTAAGGTTTCATGATTTACGCAGTCAAATGCCTTGGAGAGGTCACAAAAGATTCCTATGGCATCTTGAGCCTCCTCCCACGCTGTAAATATGTGTTTTAATAAGGTGACACCGGCGTCAGTTGTACAACGACCTTTGGTGAAACCATATTGCTGATCGTGTAAGATTTGGTTGGTGTTAAAATGATTAAGCATTTGGTTCAGCATTACCTTTTCGAACACTTTGCTGAGTACCGGCAGCACGGATACTGGTCTATAATTGTTGGTGTCTTTACTGTCCCCAGATTTAAAAAGTGGTATAACCTTACTGTATTTCATTAAATCCGGGAAGACTCCTTGATCCACACACAAATTAAATATTAAAGCTAAGTATGGTGCTATAGTCTCGATTATGGATGTACAAACTTTGATAGATAGTCCCCATAGATCCTCGGTCAGTTTGATTTTAATTTGCCGAAAGGCTTTAATAACTATCATAGGGTTTATATGTTTAAATTGAAATTCAACCGGACAGCCTGGGACCGATTCGTACCTACATACAGATTGTGTACATAATACGGACTCAGTAATAACTGTAGTAAATTAAATAAAACCCTTTCTGTCACCTGTCACCCGCACTATGCTACACCGCAAACAGTATAACATACTACGCGTGAAATCAGCTGTTCAACCACCGCGGGGTGGCGGGAAGGGCGTCCGAACCGAACGCTCGCTGCGCTGCCGTTCGCTACACGTTTTGCCACGGTAGCGATACATTGCGTGTAGGGTAATCAAACAAATCAGGTTTATTGGATTCCCATAACGTTCCTGAAATAATTTCATGTACCGGTCATCTTAGTATGATATACTCTATTCACCCCATCAGTCTGTGGAGGGCTGTCCCTTACACCCTGTATATTAATTTATTTCTGGTAAATAACACCCATAGCCAAACATACGCAACATAATAAATAAAATAAAATCAAATGAAAATAAAAATCTAATGAAAAATAAAAAAATAATAATTCAAAAATAAAATTAATACCCTCTCTCCGACACTGGTACAGCAACATGTCTGCTGTAACAATGGCTAATGAAGGGGCAGTCCAGACTTCCCGCAATCATCGCCAGAACGATATTGGGGCTAACCCGTACCCTGCGCACCAAGGACGTGGCGCGCTTGCGCATGGTCACGTGAAAGCAATCGGTGTGTGCCTCTGCGAACATACCCGAGGCGCTGCAGAGTCGGGATAGCCCCATCACCGCCCTGAACACATTTAAATCACAAAAATTAAGACAATTCCGAATTCTTCTACAGACTGTAGTTTGGAGTGTGCGCAGGAGCTCCACGACCTGCTATCTAATTACGCAACACATTTTCGTAAACAATTAAGACAAATTTGTTTCATTTTGACAGTTGAACAACATCCATTGCGTTATTTACGTTGTTGAGCAGTTTTTTTTCGATCTTATGGATGCACAGGATTAGAAATGTGTTTCAAAACGATTCAGATTCCGATTGATCGTGTATTACGCGATTATGGTACTGATCTCACCATCTCCCTTTCACTACCGGACTACCAGCTGTACTGTCATACTCAGCGCTTCACCTCCTCATTTATAATGCACACAGCTAAGTGAGGAACTCTCAGACAGCATCAGTGTTCTCCTTCGTATAGAGTGAACAAGCATCTTCTGGGCTTGTTGATTCTACCGTAGACTTCATCAATCGCTTTCCACCAGGCGAGGTCAAGAGCAAGCCCATTTCAAAATAATACCTGTGCATGGGTCAAATTCATATCCGAGCTAGCCACAGAATGCCATGAAATATATGCATACGCGGCATGCCTGACAGATATTTCTCGACGACATGTGAAGTCAAGTCAGAGGCCCATGGGCGGCATAAAAACTCTGACACCGGCTACTAATTACGTAACATATTTTCGTAAACGATTACGACTAATCTGTTTAATTTTGACAGTTCAACAACATTCATTGCGGTAATTACGTTGTTGAACAGACATTTTTTTCGAACATACGTATGAAGCAATGGATTAAGAGTAGCAATATCCTGACATCTCTTTGAGGCGCGCGTGAAACACAATGCGCCATCGACCCGGGCCTGGGCCTTATCGGATGGCGAGCTACCAATTGCTCACCGTCCGCAAGCCCGCGCCTACGGTGGCCGGGAATCGGCTTGCGATTCCCGATCCCGGCGCGAAATTTACCTCTCCCTCACGCGTTTCGCCTTCTCCTTCACGAGCATTACTGCAGAAGGAGGCGACGGCCTCCCATGCCCTCTCGCTCCGTACCATGGCCTGGACCAGGGCCGGACGCGAGAGATCACCGCCACCGATTGCCTTTACGAGAACACGGCGGTGCTCTGCCCAAGCCGGGCAGGTTTCCTCCGTATGCTCCACAGTGTCCTCCGGGCGATTCACTTAATGATGACACCCGGGCGTTTCCTCCCGCCTTATCCGGAACAAGAACCTCCCGAAACAACCGTGTCCGGTGAGCACCTGCGTGAGGCGGAAGGTGAGGACGCCGTGGCGCCTCTCTAGCCAATCCTCAAAGAGGGGACTGATCACCGCAATAAGGGCGTGCCGAGCACTGGGTTGCGACGCCATGAGATCCCGCCGGAGCTCTGTCCGCTGTGCCGTGATTTCTCGCGACAGCGGAGTTAAGCCCCGGTGTTTTTCCTCCTCGCGCCACTCCCAAATGTGCGAGGAATCTACATGGTCCTCAGAAAAAAAAGGAAACGAAAATATGTTTATTTGCGGGACTGACGCAAGCAATAGGAGCAAAACACTAAAAAAACAATTTGGGGGAAAATATGCGTCACATCCACGCAAAACGGCCATCACGCAGCATAATGCTGGGACCCTATGCGAGACAGAGCCCCAGCTGGTTTTCAGTGACAGCCACAGACAGAACATGATCATGATCATGTTTTCAGAACATGATCTGACAAAGATTGGTGACCATGATCTGACTGCAACGTCTGAGTTTGTTTCGGTCTTTCTTCTCAAATTATTCGGATAGGAAACGCCGACCTCATCTAATTATTAAAAGTAAGATTGACGTGTAAAAGGGTTTTTTACCGGATTTACGTAGTACTGCAAATAAATTACTGACTTTGTTTACCGACGATTATAAGCTATAGGTATGCTGATCGCACGGAAAACGCTGTTTGCGCGATGCAGGATTTGTCTGGTCTTTGATGCGTGGTTTGCATGTGGCGTGTAGGTAAAAACCTACTTACAGAAATAAAATTATTTATCATTTTTATGTTTCTAGATGTGGAAGCTAAAACTGTCCCGATGAAGTATTGTAGCCACGATGTTGGTGAGACAGGCGGAAAAAAGATAAATAAGCCGGGTAAGTAAATATTTTTATCCGATCTATTCTGTAAAAACTTAGGTAAAGTGAGCTGCCATTTTCCTTCACCTAAGGGCTCGACGTACCACAATCTCACCACAACCGCAACACGCGGACGGGCGCTAATTTGTATGAAAATGAATAAATACTTCATTCACATCGACCACATTTGACCGCCAAAATCAACCGTGTGGACGATACCGACCACATCATGGCCACGTCACAGTCACAACGCAACCACATTATTAACTTTTTTACGCTATTCTTTTCTAGATAAAGCGCATATTCGTTTGAAGAGAAGAATCAAGGGCTTCATGAAGCACATTCAGCGTCAAGCTAAGCCTGAGAGTAAGTATTGATTTTGTTTGGATACATTTGGGGTGAAAATAATAGTTTCACCCCAAATGTAGCCGTTAGCCATTGTCAAAATATAGCCGTTATGCACTTTACAACTGTCTTTTATTTAAGGAAGCAAACATAACCAATTTTCACAATACAATGATAGTCATAATGAAACCGGAGGTTTACCTGGTCGACCGAGCTGCTGCTCGGGTGAAAATTATAGGATAGTTCAGTTCATACTAATTCCATGTATATAAGTGTATACTAATTCCATGCTGCCATGTCATTATTCTATCTTGTTCTAAACTTTAGGCGAGCGAGATCTGCTCGGGTGTAATACGGAAAAAAACGAATTTTC
The DNA here is from genome assembly GCA_963853775.1 of Xanthia togata. Taxonomy (NCBI): domain Eukaryota; kingdom Metazoa; phylum Arthropoda; class Insecta; order Lepidoptera; family Noctuidae; genus Xanthia; species Xanthia togata. Next base: position 5,374,783 of record OY970815.1, read on the forward strand.
CCAGTTATTTAGACCTAGCTAGATCGATTTGTCGTCCCCGCAAACCTTTGTATTGTAACTTTAATCGAAATCGTTAGAGCAGTTTTCGAGAAGGCGATTACAAATATATATACAGGGTGGTACATTTAGATCGGTCAGTATGGGAAAGTGAAACTCTATGACATACGAAGATCTCTTCTTAGGAACCATGTCATCGATTTTAGTAACAAGAAAAACTGCATTCTACATAAAAAAAAAACTTGTACTGAGCTCGGGAATCGAATTCGGACGTTTTGAAAAATAGAACTAACACTATTTCTATTTAGATATCGATTGTGTAGGTCTTTAACAATACAACATCCAACTTTTTTCAATGCACACATGTAATAGTTATTAATATCCTCCTGACCGAATTCCCTTGTTCACGAGCTAAACGTAATTTAGGTAGGCTATTAGCTATAAAAAATATGTATTTAAATATACTATATTGCACACCAGACTATACCTACATTACAAAAATAATAAACTACAAAATATAAAATGGGCGGCCTTATCGCTTACTGCGACCTCTTCTGGCCACATTTATATCCATAAGTGGATGGTGATACTGTAAGTTGTGCATATTGCATTTTAAACCAAGATAGTTAGTAGATATTTCGAAGATGGCAGAAACTTTCGATGTTGTCAGAAATGTTCTATGCAACCAGAAATTGTCAAAGTTCCCAGAAACTTTCCATGTTGTCAGAAGCTTTCGATGTTGTCAGAAATTATTCATGCAGCCAGAATTTTTCCAAGTTCCCAGAAACTTTCCATTTTGTCAGAAGCTTTCGATGTTGTCAGAAATTATTCATGCAGCCAGAAACATTCCAAGTTCCCAGAAATTTTTCAAATTGTCCAAAGTTGCCTAAAAATGGGGATCAGTGGAACGATTAAAATCAACGCCTTAATTTACAGGCACGACCGAGCAGCCAAGAAGTAAGTCTTTATTATTTAGATAACTTATTCCTCTATCTATGTGGACCATCCAGGTCCACTGCTGCGCATGATGTGCACGGCCAGGTTTGCCACATAAAGTCCAGCAGTGCTATTCTGTAACCATCTCACCGTGAAAACTTAGGTGAAGTGAGCTCGGAGTGACCTGTCGGTCCCTAGCAGCAGGTGGAATGACAGCTCACTTCACCTAAGTTTTGACCGTGAGATTATTACAGAATAGGCCGGCTGGTTTCCTAAGAAAGCGGTGAATGGTCACACAATAATGGCTGTCAAAATACAGAGCGTTTTTTGACACCTTAATGTCAAATACTAATAAAGTGAAAATGACAGATTTAATGACGTCCGTCATAATATGACAGAACCGCTTTCCTAGGACACCAAAGCTTGAACTGCGGGGATCATTTGTTTGCTAGCCACCAGCCACGCATACCTACGTAAGAAAGAAGTATATTTTATTTGGAACACGCGCAGGAAATCCAAACCGTTAACAAAAGGTGCTCTTAAAACTTACAAAATACATATATAAAAAAATAAAAAATAAATAACGATCTGTGCGAGGCCAAAAAGGCTCTTAATTATTAAAAGAAAAAAATACCGCAGCGCTGGTATTCTGATAGGGCCCGCTGTGATGCCCGGGCATACCTACGGACATAATTATATATATAAATCCCACTAGAGACGTAGAGTGAGTGACCATGGGTCGCAGTGGATGCTTCCGGCTACATCATCATTAAAAGCTTAGTTATGTACACGTGCGTAGCCTAGCCGTGGGCTGCTGTGGAGCGGCGTCTTAATGTATGTTAATAAAATTTGTTTTGGTGGTACAGCACCCAGTGTGCGAGCCAGAGACCCACTTGGTCGGTTTTAAATACTTATTTTATGGGATTTTGTTTCTCAGAATCAACTTGGATGCCGTTCGGACGCCATAACCATCCCATAAAGGATCCTTGGAGTTCTGATAAGTGTTCCCATAAAGTTCCCCCTGAACTTTATATATACCTTGTCATGTAATATGTAAATACTTTTAGGAATCAGCAGTAAAGATTAATTAAAAGAAAACAATTTAAATCACACTCCTTTTACTAAGTAATTCGCGCCGGTCACCCGACAACCACACCGTACGATTTGTAACAGACAAGTGACTGATTTACTCACAATCGCAGTATGGCTGGCCGCTCCATAGAGTGGCTGTCAGATGACGTCACGAAATCTGTCATGGCGTTTACCACAATGGGATGACATATGAGTATTTTTAGGGTCAAATAAAATTACCTGGCAGAACTACACAGATGTGATAGGTATCGGTCTCTAGACATCATCTGTCGGCCTTTTCCCAACCATGTTGGGATAGGCTTCTAAGATGCAGCCGTACTTTACATGGAGCGACTGCCTATGTGACCTCCACAACCGAGTAACTAACGGTGGACTGGTTGGGTATCGATCTAGTGACGTGTAAAAGTGATTTCCATACCTATCCTATTTACAGAATAAACAATTTCATTTCAATTATTATGAATCAGAGGCGGGATCAACACTCAGCTTGTTAATGTAGAACATGACATTATGTAAGAAGTATTTTTTTTGTTTTTTCTTCATTAAACAATATGTATGTCAGTAACTGACACGAAGTCCGCGCCACCACTCAAGTCCAATAGACGCGGCGCTAGTGTCTATGTACTGACATGCCATTCATTTAAAAAAATACTATTTCCTATTGCATCTTTTTAAATGTAGTTACACAATTTTCCGCCGGACTTCAGTGGTGGCGCGGACTCTACCTAAGTAAGCGTAATAGAGCATGGCGGTTCAGCGTAGACATACTCTGAACGCTCACTCAAATGTCTGATGATCAATGGTTTAATTGAAATAAATGTTTCGAGTTTGAGTTTGGCCTTAGATATCGATGCCAATTGCGTCTGTTTAGTTTTGCCAGTTAATTTATTAAGAACGGGTTTAATAAGTAAATTCAAGTAGGTAAATTCGCGAATCAGCCTTCAGTTGCTGTATTAAGTGTCAAATTCATTACTGTTCCGTTGCGCAAAGGGGATAGTGCTATTCGTCCTGTGAAGCCATCTATTTCCCACAATGAAGTAAGATTCCCCCAGGTCGTTACGGCGTATTTGCACAGCCTGACTCATTGGTGTGATGATGCATACCTACCTGTCAGTCTTCTACAGACTTAGAAAGAAATAAAGAAAGGACAAGTATTTATTTGATCTCCTGTGCTTGTCGCACAGGAGATCAAATAAAACACACATTTATTAAAAATAAAAGCAAAAAAAAAATACAATACAAATAAAAACAAAGTAAAATTAAAATTAAACAGAAAGTCCTGTGCGAGGCCAAAAGGCTCCTATCTCAGCATGATGTTGCGACATTTAACAATAAATGTCTCAGCGCTGGTATTCTGATAGGGCCCGCTGTTCTTCGAGGAGTGTGCGCAGGTAGGTAGTTAGGCAGTAAAAAAAAACCCCACACTTAAAATAAGGAGGAGGTTTACAATTCGTCGGAACCTTTTTGTTATACTTATATACATTTATATATACATTTTTCCTAATCTACCATGCAGGATAAGTAATATCCTGCATGGTAGATTAGGAAAAATGTAATGTTTCAAGCAAAACCAAATTTAATTTATGTTTCAGCTGGATTTAAAGGCAAGTATTTATTACTTATTTTAGGTATATTTAGAATAAAATTGATTTAATTTATGTTTGGTAAATGTGTAACAGAATTAATGCACATTAAGTAAGCAGTTTGTTTAGAATAGTTTACGGAATCGATTTACTGTCACTTTTAATATACCTAGGTAATTTTATATCTCAAAAATTATTAAGATAAGTACGTAAATTACAGTCACACTTCTGCTGTACAGTCAAAACAAATCAAAATTGACGAAGTACCTAATACGCTAGACCACAGATTTCACTAACTCCGTGTGACCCTCGAAAGAGATTCCAGTCCAAAACATAACAGATCCACCGCCGAACGGCACGTTTTTCCTGAAAACAAGCTGGAATAAGACGTTCCCCTGGCCGTCGGTAGACTCTTCGCCGCCCATCATCTGCATACAGCATAATCCTAATTTTATGCGCTAGACCCTACGTGTGCGACTGTGTGCGTACATAGATTTGTAATGTGACCACAATTTCCCCCAAATAACTTAAATTTAATAATTAAACAATAATGTTTTATACATAATAACATAACATAACATCACGCCAGTATTCCCCGAAGGGTTAGTCAGAGGTGTACCTACCTATAGTAGGTAGGTACTCGTACATCCACATTTCGCCAGTTATGTTTAAGTCCCATGTAATAGGGGGCGAGTCTGTTGCCGTCAACCGGGCACAAATCCAAACTCCGGGCTGCAGCTGAGAAATTCGAGATGGAAAATCCCAATAACACTGCCTGTTGACGCCAAAAAATATAACATACTTAATATGACTCATATAGTCCAAATTCCTTAAAAAATTAGCACTATTAGGAGCGAGTGTTTCGTAATCCTATTTCCTGCCTCCATCCTTTTCACTCCTATAACCCGATGAAAAGACAAGAAGATTATCTTCAAGATCTTTCGACAAGCTTCGGAAGAAAAGCCGCCAGGTGGCGCTGGCATCCGCAAATACTGATATAACGTGTGAGAAAGCCGATCGAAGAACATTAATATTTGCGTGAGCGCAGTAATACTCTAAAAACTTCTATACCCCCCTATTAATCATAAATATACTACCGCGAACATTAATTGTGAGTCAGTGCAGTGTTTTCGTGAAGAAGGAGGAATCTCTTGGGCCCAAGGAATCCAGGAAAACGCATCGTCAGCCACGAGGTTTGAAGATCGAATCAAGGTCAGTCCTAGATCCTTTCATTTCCAAAACCTACGGATCGCTCCTCCTAATCGTACACGCATCACGTATATATAAATCAACATCCCGCAGAATAATTAGGTATTTTTTCACAGCCGCAATATTTATAGCACTAAAAAACCCACCATTTCGTTTGGTCCTTCGAGCCGGATTCCTTATGAATCACTATACCTAAACCGCTATTATCTAAACCGCTAATTAGTGTTATAACCCGCATTTTGTATAGGTCTATACCTCATAATTAGGTCTTATACCTAAAATAATAACCGCTTTAGGTCTATACCTAAAGTATTCCGCTACCCACTAATTTTTATTTTCGTACTATAAGAAAATAAAAACGCCTATTATTCAATAATTAGATATCCACTTAAATTATCGTTTGCGTGAATCATTTCTGATTTACTTGTTATATAAATCTTGTTTAAACGTAACTTCATCACAATATTATCGCATTCTTTGCAAAGTTTTTACTTTTACCCGCCATCTTGATTTTTTCATTTTACTTTGGTACCTATTGTACTTCTTACAAAATTAAAATTAAATTATTTGAATCCAAAAACCAGGCAATATATGAACGTTTAACGTCACTTTATGATACTTATAAAAATGTTACTACCACAATGGAGCTCCGGTCCACGGAAGCGTTTATGGCAGACACTGAAATATTGTCTACAATTAGGCAAGAATTCAGTTCTAATTTAGACCAAATAAACGTTTTTAACCTCAAAGTAAATCCCAATTATAAAGTAGATTATAATAGTTTAACATCCTTTGATGGAATATATACACGCATAGAAAGGCTGAGGTCTCTCGTCGCAGCCAGTTCGTTAGCAATGCAAACTAAGCCGGTTTCGCAAGAAAGTACATCACAATATAAAGGTTGTGTTAAACTGCCGCCGATACAAATTCCTTCATTTGACGGTAAAATTGATAATTGGCCCGTATTTTACGAATCCTTCAAATCTAATATTCATAATAATACTAACCTTACTGATTCCCACAGGGTTCAGTACTTAATAGGCAAGTTAACGGGAACCGCTTTACAGATAACCGCAGGAATCATACCGTCAGGTGATAATTATAAAGATATTTGGGACAGCTTAGTTAAAAAATACCAAGATGTTAGGGCCCTGGGTTCTCACTACATGTCAAACATATTTAATATGAAATCTACTGCAAATAATTCCGCATCCTTAAATACATTTATTGAAAGTTTTCACGCTTCTGTTTCTGCTTTAGAACAATTGCAAATTAAAAACTTAAAAGATTTCATTCTATTAAACTTAGCCTTACGAAAATTAGATTCCACAACCGTCCATTTATTCGAAATGTATAGGCGAGATGTGGAGATTCCTTCTTTTATGGATCTTGTTGTTTTTATTAAATCTCAAGCAAAAATTTTGGACCGATCCGCGTCAACACCGTCGGGGTCTAATAAAAATAATAATACCGCTTCACGTACTCAACCGCGAAATACAGTCCACTCTTTTGTAACCCGCGATAATAACAATAAAACTAAATCCGCTTGTTTATATTGCAGTAAGTCAGATCACTCGCAAATGTATTACTGTCCAGCGTTTAAAGCGTTAAACGCTAAATCACGTTTAGATTTTATAAAAACTAAACGAGGGTGTGTAAACTGCCTTAGTGTTACACATACCGCTTCACAATGTAAATCTACATATCTCTGTAAAACTTGCAGTAAGCATCGTCATTCACTTTTACATTTGGATAATAATGATACTCAGTCCGTAAATTCTTCTAACTCGCAGCCATCTAGCTCTGCTAGTAAAAACAGTGAGTCGAGCGTTATGGAACATGCGCCAGCGCCGACAGCCACTGATAATAATACGCTATGCGCTGTACATTCATCACGTAGCATGGTTCTTTTATCCACTGCTCAAGTATACGTAAATAATAATAATAACAACCAACACGTATTAGTTCGGTGTTTGATTGACAACGCGTCGCAAAATAATATTATCACTTCTGCCTGCTGCAAACAACTTAATTTAAACATTATTCCGCTTGCGAATTCTTTTATAAAGGGTGTTGGTTCTGCTTCCCGCCCTATTGAGGGATATGTAAAGATAAAAATTACCGCAAAAAATAAAGAAAATTCTTATAATATAACCGCTTTAGTCGTTGATTGTATTACGGACAAATTGCCTACTAAGTATGTTGACCCTTCAATAGTGCAACACTTAGCAAACTTGTCGTTAGCTGATCCTTTGTGGCATATGCCCGGAGAAATTGAATTGCTTATTGGAGCACAATTGTACCCATTTTTGTTGTTAGGTGGAAAAATTATATCACCTCCCGCTCCATCCGCCATTGAAACCGTATTCGGTTATATTTTAATGGGCGATATTCCCGCTGTCCAATACGATTGTAGCCCTGCGTCCACTGCATTGAATACCGCTTCATATTTCACAACTTGTGATTATAATCATTGTTTTCTGTCGTTAGATGACTCGCTTCACAAATTCTGGAATCTCAAGGAAATTCCCGAGAAAACTTTCTGTAGTCCGTCAGAAATGGAGTGTGAGCAACAGTAGGCTTAGCCAAGTTGACAATCTACAATCGATAACGCTAGTAGAAAACTAATCAAATGTATAGGAATGACATCATCACAACGTTAAGTCACGTGGTCAGAACAAACGAATAGAAAAATCGTAGCCAAGTTTACAATCGTTCAAAATGTTAGAATGAAATGTGATCCTTTCTATTCTATTCTACAACGTTGATCGCTACACCCATAGAAATGGTAGCCAAGTTACAGTTTTGACAAGCGCTAACGAAACGATGTCGTAGTTTGTGAACGATAGCTAAGCGATCGCCGAGACCCAAGAGAAAACGATAAAAAAAATGGCGTCTTTAAGATACAGCTGTGTTGAGACCGAGAAGTGTTTTGTTTATTTACCATATTTTTGGACTTTCATTACCATTTAGCATATAAAATGCATACTTTAAATATGTTGTGGTGCGCTCATAACGAAGAAGTGTGGCTTAGGCGCCAAAAAAGTGACATAAATCGTCAGTGCATGGAGACAATACGCGAAATGCCGGAAACTATATTTGTGCAGCAATTTTGGCTAAACAAAACGACTTTCCAAGCCCTTTGTCAAGAACTCCTACAAAAAACTTCGCTAAAAGGAACCAAAGATTCCCCTAAAAGTTAAAGTAAGTGTTTAGTATGCTGACTAATATAATATAGTATTAGGATTTTTTTTATTAGGTACTTATCTATCATTTCATTTCCTCAACGTTTCTGTTTTTTTAGGTGTTGTGCGCTCTTAGTTGCCTAGCCACAGGATGATATCAGCGAATTGTTGGGGTCACTCAACATCTTGCTCAACGCACAGCTAGTCGGTGCATCAGACAAGTTGTTCATGCTTTGAAGCACCCTGCTGTCATGGCAAAATGGATTGTGTTTCCGAAAACACGACAAGACAGAGCATTTATAAAACAAGAGTGAGTACTTACATATTAAAAGATTTAACAATGTTTAAATTACTAAGTGCATGTAATGCAAATTAAACTAACAATTATTGTTTCAGTTTCCAAAGAAGATTTGGCCTTCCTGGTGTAATTGGCTGCATAGATTGTACCCATGCTTTGGTAAAGCCCAATGATGAAGAGCATCTTTTTTATAATAGAAAAGGGTATCATTCATTAAATTTTCAAATGGTAGTTATTATATTTATTTATACTGTATGGCATAATAAAGCAATAAAATAGCTTTAATAATACAAATAAGTTTATTATTGTCTTTATTAAAACACTAACATTCATAATAATTTGGTGGTGGCATGCACGGTAGGTAAGAAGGAAGGATTTTTCAGTTATCCAATACATTGTATTTACAATTCACTCATTATCTACATTTTAGGTATTATTGTTATCAAATACTTTACATAAAAATCAATTACCTACCTACAGTTACTGTACATAAATATTGGTTTCATTCTTACATTTCAAGTCTAAATTAAAATAGATTTTGTTTTACTATAAAAAGATCAATGATATTAAATAAAAGACATAAAAAAGATACATACAATTAGGACGTATATAATTTAGGAAAAGTAAACTGGATTAGAATAGCAAACAATTGAAATAAAAATTAATTGTTACTCTGTTATTGTAGGCAATTTGAAATGTTCATAGCCCTCAGCTGACACCACTATCACTACATTGGACATTTTAAGGGATAATGTCTGTCGCATGTAGTGACGATAGTCTCAACTGTGGTAAAATTTATATCAAATTGTCTACCAGTACCAGCCAAACGACTTAAAATAAGATTTTGGTTAACTTCCATTTCAATTCTTCTCAAATTCTTCTTAATTTCTCGGATAAGGATAATTTAAAAAATTTGGGTCTTAAATGGATTCCCTCGGATGATAGCTTCACTTTTACTACATCTGACTTAGATGGGATTTGTACCAAAAGATCCATTCTATCCGCTATCGCCCGCTTGTGGGATGTACTGGGCTTTGCTGCTCCGGTAATCTTATTTGCCAAATTACTTATAAAAGAGTTGTGGGATCTTCATATCAATTGGGATGATACTCCACCACATACCATTGTATCGCTTTTCCAAAAGTTTAAAGAACAACTGCCTCTTCTTTCCTCATTAAAAATACCACGTCATTTAGCAGTTTCTATGAACTGCATAATAAATATTGTGGGTTTCGCAGATGCCAGCATGAAAGCATATGGTTGCGTTATATATTTACATGTCACTGATGCCGATGGTAACACACACGTACGTTTGGTGTGTGCTAAATCCAAGGTCGCACCTGTAAAGGTAGTTTGTTTGGCTCGGCTAGAATTATGTGCCGCTCTTCTCATGTCTAAACTTATTAAATTAATTAATAATACTTACCGCGCTCGTGTAGCAATAAATAATATATTTGCATTCTCCGATTCTAACATTGCTCTTTCGTGGATTTATTCTTCCCCACATAGATGGAATATTTTTGTTGGCAACCGTGTCGCTAAATGTCAAGAAAATCTTGATTCTAAATATTTCTATCATGTTAGTGGTAAAGAAAACCCGAGTGATTGTTTGTCAAGAGGTCTTCTGCCTGAACAGTTACTGTCACATAATTTATGGTGGCACGGCCCTAATTGGCTTCAATACCCAATATCCGAGTGGCCTATCACTCCGTTTACCCCTACCTCTTGTGAAGAGTTACCTGAATTCAAATCTTTAACATACAACGTGTTGGCTTCTTTGGAACCTGATTTAATTTATGCGGTTGCACAGAAAATTTCGTCTTGGAATAAAATCTTGCATATTATAGTTTATATTCTGCGATTTTTACGCATTATTCCTCGTGACAAATGTAGCAGCATAATTTCCGTTTCCCAGTTGAATGTAGCTGAAATGTATTTAATCCGATCCGTTCAAAAACATCACTTTAAACAATTGTATAAAGACATACAAAAGGGTAATTTGCATTCACCGCTTAAACGTCTTGATCTCTTTATAGATGACAAGAAAATTATTAGAATCGGAGGTAGATTATCTAATGCCAACCTTCCTTATGAAGCTAAGCACCCCACTTTATTACCTAAACATGATAACATTACTCATGCTTTAATTAATTACTTTCACCGCGTTCATTGTCATACCGGAACCAACCTTCTGAGTTCACTGTTGCGTCAGAAGTATTGGATACTCTCGTCCAGAAGTGTCATTAGGAAAATATTACACGCTTGCAATTTTTGTTTTAAAAATTCTCCTTCATACGTCAGCCCAAAAATGGCTGATCTGCCTACTTGCCGCGTACGGGAGACCAAGGCGTTTGTGCATACGGGCGTAGACTATGCTGGCCCAATAAAAGTAACTTTATGTAGACGTCGTGGTCAAAGATGTCAAAAGGCTTATATATGCGTATTTATATGCCTTGTTACTAAAGCCGTTCACATTGAACTTGTTACCGATGTATCTTCTGATACATTCATTTCCGCTTTTAAACGTTTTCTTTCACGACGTGGACCTGTTTCATGTTTATACTCTGATAATGGAACCAATTTCATTGGAGCTAAAGCTCAATTGCAAAACCTAATGACCGATTGCTACCGCATTGAATGGAAAATGATTCCACCCCGCGCTCCGCATTTCGGGGGATTGTGGGAGTCCAATATAAAATCTATCAAAACTCATTTATACCGCATTATTGGTTCCCAAATTCTCACTTATGAGGAACTTCTGACTGTTCTCACTCAAATTGAGGCAGTCCTTAACTCGAGACCACTCTGTGTCTTATCTGAGGAACCGTATCCCGAACCTCTTACACCTGCTCATTTTATTATGGCTTCACCATTAACTTCTCTGCCCATAGGAGACGTTCCCGATGAATCGAAATCTCTTAGTTGTCGAAAACGATTACTAGACCAGATGGTGTGTAGCTACTGGAAAAGATGGCGTGTGGAATATTTACACAATCTTCAGGTTAGGCAGAAATGGTTAACGCAGATAGATAACATAAAGCTCGGCACAGTGGTTCTCATTCATCAAGATGATATTCCTCCCTTACGCTGGCCAATTGGCATAATAACTGAAGTATATCCCGGTAAGGACGGTACTGAAGCCGTTTTTACTAAAGCGACGCGGATGCGTCGCTTTAGTAAAAACGGCTTCAGGACATTTTAAAAGACCTATCGTGAAACTGTGTCCATTACCATCTCAATAAATTAATAATTAAATAACCGCTAAATAAAATATAATATTTTCCAATAGTATCCGCTACTTTAATTCATAATTAATTACTTATAATATTAAATATTCTTTATTCTTTTAGTTTCTTTTTGCTTGAGAACACTGCGTTTTCTCAAGGCGGCGGAGGATGTTGACGCCAAAAAATATAACATACTTAATATGACTCATATAGTCCAAATTCCTTAAAAAATTAGCACTATTAGGAGCGAGTGTTTCGTAATCCTATTTCCTGCCTCCATCCTTTTCACTCCTATAACCCGATGAAGAGACAAGAAGATTATCTTCAAGATCTTTCGACAAGCTTCGGAAGAAAAGCCGCCAGGTGGCGCTGGCATCCGCAAATACTGATATAACGTGTGAGAAAGCCGATCGAAGAACATTAATATTTGCGTGAGCGCAGTAATACTCTAAAAACTTCTATAACCCCCTATTAATCATAAATATACTACCGCGAACATTAATTGTGAGTCAGTGCAGTGTTTTCGTGAAGAAGGAGGAATCTCTTGGGCCCAAGGAATCCAGGAAAACGCATCGTCAGCCACGAGGTTTGAAGATCGAATCAAGGTCAGTCCTAGATCCTTTCATTTCCAAAACCTACGGATCGCTCCTCCTAATCGTACACGCATCACGTATAGGTATATAAATCAACATCCCGCAGAATAATTAGGTATTTTCTCACAGCCGCAATATTTATAGCACTAAAAAACCCACCACTGCCCGACCCGGAAATCGCATTCAGGACCTTCTGGGCGGATTTCTTTTGAATAGCCGTTTTTAATTCCATAATCATATACTTAGGTACCTACTGAACGCATGGTAACTGGGTGTGCGTCGATGATGTGATATATTGGGTGGCAGGGACCAGCCTGTACATTTATCACAGTTATAAAAATGTGATAAATAGGTTAGTTTTTTAATGATTTTAGTAACTAAATATACAGGGTTATTGGTAAAACACTAATAACGTCCTGAGGGGTCATAGTACTTGCGGGAAAGTCCGAAAGGGATACCGTGGCCCCTGACATTGCACAGGCAACAGAAGGAACACGGGTGGGTTTTAGTCAGTAAGAGTCTGAGCAGGAGAAGTCATTTGATTAACTACCAACCAAAAAAAAAAAAGGAGTCATTGTAAGTACAGACGCCAGCACATCAACCTACCCGAAACTGTAGATTTTTGCCAATCAACTTTGAACCTTAAGTTTTAGTAATAAAGTTGAAAATCTATTAGACAGATTGTAGTAGGTTGATGTGCTGGCATCTGTACTCATCATTATGAACAACTTTTACTCTGGGACCAAACCTGAAACCGCGAAAAAAATCAGCCGTTTCCTACATTTTGACGAATTACGCGAACATACAGACGCCAGCAGGTCAATCAACGTACCCGAAACTGTCAAATTTTCCCAAATCAACTCTGAACCATAAACTTTAGTCATAAAGTTGAAAATCAACAGAAATTTGACAAATTGTAGTAGGTTGATGTGTTCCAGTCTGTGCATAAAAATTTGCTGTTCCCTCAAGCTGTTTTTTATTTGGTGTGTTAATATTTTTTTTATCTAAATCCCACAGACAACAACAACAAAACCAAACATCCTAAATTGAAGAAATTGAGAATTAACAGCAAGAAAATCTCCCAATCGAAACACAAAGATTCAAATGTTATACCAAAGGACACTGACAATCGATCGGCAATGAAGGGTCACGCTGCTGGGCGTCAGAATCCACAGACTATGAGTTACGCGTTTTTTAGCTCCGAAACTGATACTGACATGGAATCAAATGAAATAAAAAAAATAAAAAAAGGTAAGAACTTACAGCCGCACCAAAATAATTAATTTGGCACGAGGCCGAAACCGGAACTACCGCCGCCATCTTGTTTTTTCATTACATTTCACAAAAAAAAAACACAAATGTCCCCCTGTCAATGTCATTCAGGCGCCAAAAGATCCTTGTAGTACTGTCTGTAAAGCTTTGTTTTCTTAGGAAAGCGGTTCCGTCATATTATAACGGCCGTAATGAAAATCTGTAATTTTCACCAGTAAAAACTGGTGAAAATTACAGATTTTCATTACGGCGGGATTAGGTTTACGTTAAAAAACGTAAACCTACGGTTTCCTAGAAGAGCGCTGGCCGCACTTAACGCCCACAGTGACGGCTGTCATGAAAATGATGACAGCGTGCAAATATTTAAATCATTAGATTTGCCTTACCTTGTAAAGGTAGTCGCGTTTCTGTTTCGTTTTGACATCTCTGACACACAACGACGCAATAACTTGACTTGATTTTAATGGAAACGCTATTTAATCATGTGTGGCTCAATCTTCTCAGTATGGACACTTTTTCACGTGACTAAGTACGGTGAGGGCAAATCTAGCGATTTCAATCTTTGAGCAACGACGTTTGACTTTATGGTTCCAAAAACGCTCTCAAAGAAAACAGAGCAACTAACTTTCATAAATATCATAACAGTGACGTCATTCGCCGGTTAATTGCGGACACTATGTGGCGGCTTCTAGGCAACCGTAGTTTTAATTTGTGACAGGATGATAGAATCTCGAACAAGTACGCGTACTTACAGCTCGGCGACCTTTCTCGCCCGTGTACTTTAAAACCGCTGAGTAGTGAGTAGTTCCAACAGATTTGAAATTTTGCTCATAGCCTTTCTTGGTTCGTAGTTTTGTACGTCTGTCATAGCCGCGAGTCGCGAGCCGCCATTTTCTTTCGACATTTGTGTAGTGTTTATTTAGTTTGGTTCAGAAAATTCGAAAACATCGCGTTAAAGTGTGAGCGAGCTTCACATGTGTGAGTCACCGACGGCGAGCCGAGTAAGTTCGCGAACTTAAAAAACGCGTACTCTAAGATCGCACGTCAAACTTTGAAACCAAAACTTGACCATATTCATAGTATGTTTTCCCATTGTTTTTCTTATTTATTTTAGTCATAGATTTTAGTATTTACCGCTTCTGTAGTCTAGTGGTTAGATCACCTGTCTCAAATCCAGAGGTACCGGGTTAGATTCCCAGTGGGTGCAACATTTTCTGCTCGGTTTGGTTGGTGATAGGGCTCGACTCACGCCTGGCTAGCTACCACCATCTTATTTAAGTCTGTCGCCATAACAACAATGTTTAAGCATTGTTGTGTTTCGGCAGTTAGAGGTAAGATTAGCCAGTTAGCGGTTCCTCTGTGGTTGAGGATTCCGGGTGAAGCTCCCCCGCCCACCTTTGGCCTGATCATCACTTACCATCAGGTGAGATGCAGGTCAAGAGCTTCCCCATTGTGGTTTAAAAAAGAGAAGTATATTTGTGAATGAAAAAAGGACTCCTCCTTTACATTCACAAATATACTCGCTGTTTAGATATACGTATCACTACATTTTATTTCACCTTATATTTCGTGGCCAGATCTTAGAATTGAGCGCTAATTCCAAGTCGGTCGCAGTTACTTGGATATTTTTACTACACCTTAGGAATTCGGCAAAGGATGAATTGTCCATACAAACGTAATACCAAAATATTTTGCAATTTGAGCATATTTCCACCATATTAAGTTGATATTCGGATTTAGATAGTATTTATCTAGGCTCAGGTTTTTTGTCCAAAAAACTTACCTAAAATGAAGTTTAAGAGAATTGAATATCTTAAATTTTTACAGCGTAAATGAATTGGTGTCATATTATTTTTTCTGTATTATAAACAACAATATTTGTAATATAATATTGTTTCACCAGAAGCCAAGTTACAAATAATCGAGAAAAAAAAAGGATAAACATTTATTTTACATTCGTCATTTTAGGTATTACGGAATACATCCAAATGTGCTATCGCGTCAAGCAATTATTGTCAATGTGTGCGTGGTCGTACTGCTCATTGTAGGTGTGTATCGCTCCGACAAGGTTCTCTATTGTGTTCCCTCTTCTTTATCCATAATCTAGTGCCATTTTTTTTGTCCTAATCATAATTTGTCCGAATGATAACTGTCACATAATATAACAGGCCATAAATTTGAAATACCTAAACACAATATGCCCTAAATTTGTTTGTCATATATATTACAATCAATAATATAGGTACCTACTTACAAGACTTAAAACCGTTTTCAATAAAAGGTATGAGTCTTAAATTCAAATTATTTAATGTTTCATTTTTTGTAATTAAATGTTATCTGATTTTGTATTAATAGGTAATTGTTTATTATTTTACCAAATCCAAACGATACAATACATAAATAGTAAAGAAAGATGCAAAGCAATATGGCTTTTGTCACGGCTCCGGCGCATGTTTTTTTTTTCATTATCACTCAATAAAACAGTTGATTGTGAACAATCATGTGGTTTTTATTTCCCTGTAAGAAGCATGCAAACAAGCATACACCATGAATGCATGCAACATGTGGCATGCAAGCAAGCATGCAGCATGCAAGCGAGCATGCAACATGCAGCAGGCGTGGTTTCTGCCACGGCTCCGGCGCTGCGGGGCTCCGGCGGTCCCACGCGAGATTATCGTCGCAGATGGTTTAACGCTCACCACCTGCTGCTCAACTCGCGGGCTGCCTCCCCCCTCCGTGCCTACGCGATTCTAAATTACACTCTAGGGGTAGGGCAGATTCCGCAGGGGGCGCTCTACGGTGGACCCCATCATGCGCGTGCGAGCCCTCACGAATGCCGCCGCGCCGCGACGGAGGATGCTGTGGCCCGGGGAGGGGTCGTCTCGGGGGTGTCTCTAGATATCGCCAACGCCTTTAATACCGCAGGGTATTAGTTGCATCAGGGAGGCACTCCGGTATCACCGGATGCCGACCTACCTCTGTCGTGTGGTCGAGGCCTGTCTGACGGTCAGGGCCGTCATCTACCCCGGTCACCAGGGAGAATGGAACCAGTGAGAGATGTCGTGCGGTGTCCCACAGGGATTGGTCCTGAGGCCGCATCTGTGGGACATCGGATACGACTGGGTGCTGCGCGCCAACCTCTCTAGCGGCATCAGCGTCGTTGGTTACGCTGACGACACGTTGGTCTTGGCGCAAGGGAAGTCGCACCAGGCGGCGGCCGAACTAGTGACACACGGGGTTGCGACAATCGTAGATAGAATCCGGCAGTTGGGACTCGAGGTGGCCCTGCACAAGTCCGAGGTCATGTGTTTTCGTGGTGCTCGAAACGCGCCACCGTCGGGTTCCCAAATAACAGTAGGAGGGGTTCACATCAGCGTCGAGTCGACTATGAAGTACCTGGACTCGTCCTCGACAGCCGGTGGAACTTCGTGGAGCATTTCCGACGTTTGGCTCCCAGAATGGAGCGGGCCGGGGCTACCTTGAAGCGGCTCCTGCTCTAACTAGGGGCCCAAACGCCTCCTGCCGGAGGCAATACGCGGGGGTCGTGCGGTCCGTGGCCCTTTACGGGGCACCGGTGTGGGCACGTTCGTTGAGGCGGCGGCCAGCCCGCCGGTTGAATGCGTCCCAGAGGATCTTGCCCACCTGGCTGGTCCGGGGATACCGCACGGTCTCCAGTGAGGCGGCGAGCCTCCTTGCCGGATTGCCGCCATGGGATCTGGAGGCAAAAATCCTCGCGCACATTTGGGGGTGGACAGAGCTCCGGCGGGATCTCATGACGTCATGGAGAGTGCGATTATCGCAACCCAGTGCTGGGCACGCCACTATTGCGACGGTAAGTCCCGTCTTTGAGGAGTGGCTAGAGAGGCCTTGGCGTCCTGACCTTCCGCCTGACGCTGGTCCTCACCAGACACGGGCTTGCGGACGGTGAGCAATTGGTAGCCCAAAACCTAATTTTTAGCAAATGTTACAATTTTATAAGTGAACATTCGGAATAATACACATTATTTATTACAATACTTAGGACATAATCTAGACATTATTTCAAGGAGATTTAATTAGTACGAGTACCTACTCAATATTATGATAGAATAGTTTTAGAAGGGTAATATTGTAACAAAATTTCAAATTTTTGAACATTATGGTTACTGTAGTTTATAGCAAACGTGTTATGGATAATGATTTTAGGAGAAGAAAGGGCCCTCCGACAGGCACGACTCACATTAGTGCATCGTGCTTGGTTGGAATTCTTCTGGGGTATTTTTTGTCAGTATAGACGATTAGGTACTTTACTGTGCTGTACGTGCGTAGGTACTTATTTGTTTTCTGAATTGTATTGTTATATTTCTGACACTATTGGCTTATTTTATTTTTATTGGAACGTTACGGGAGTAAGCTGGTAGAAATCGTTACGGAACGAAAAAGCGTTATTGACCCTCCATGCGACATTCTATAACAGAAAGTGTGAATTTGGTCAAAATGAAAATCCAAGATGGCGGCTGCGAAAATTTTCAAATTTTTCTTTAATGGTATCGTTTTTATGGATTCCAAACGTTGGATATGTGTCTCACAACAAGTTAACCAATGATATTTAAGTTAGGTTCCTACTTACCTTCTTAGCTAGGTACTAATTGTTTACATATTTTTAAACTCAGCCCACGAAAATAAAGATATTTTTTTCTTGGTCTGGTTTTTATACTAGTCGTAAGGTCCTAAGTATATTTTGTATAAATTTATATATACCTACCTATCTTTAGATGACATTAGACATTTTTTTTGTTTTTTTTTGTGGTGATTTATGTGCCGTTGAAGTTTTTGACCAGGCTCAGAATTTTAGTCGCATATCTGATGTAAGCGTCCAAGACCTCCTCTTTTCTCGTGAGCATCCCGATGTCATATGTCGTGATCCCAAATCTCTCAGAGATTGCCTCATATTGGATGCGATCAATGATGATTCTGGGGCAATCCCTGAGGAGATGGTCGACGGTTTGTGCGGTGTAGGTAGGTAGGTAGGTAAGGGTAGGGTAGGTAGATAGGTAGGTGCGCCGTAAATAACTTAGTGCTACCCGTGCGAAGCCGGGGCGGTCAGCTGGTGGATGCGTGGTTAGTTGAAACGGGAATTCTATAGCTTGGCGTGTCGTCGTTCGTACATCAGATATTGATTGTTCCAGGAGTCGCCGGCCATCTACTGGGCATTAAAGAGGAGGACGCGGGCTCCCCGATGCAGGATTTGCAGCTCCAGCCAAAGGCCGCAATGATAGGTAACTTAGATAATTTTATTTACTTTTACTGTGTTTAGATAAAACCAACATTGTTAACGATTTCTTTATCAATAATCGAAGACATATAAATATATTAGGGGTTAAAGTATGAAATAGCCGATTTGTGCTGAAAAATTGAAAATCGTTTTTTTTTTTATATTAAACATTTTTATTTAATCAAAATAATTACCTACCTACCATTAATATCTTTCTTTTTTTTTTTTTTTTATTATTCAAAAACAGTTTACATGTAACTTTTAATTTATACATACCACACAAACCATCGCGGGTTTAACAATGGTATGGCCAGACACGGCAACTCGGTGCCACTACATATTAATTAATTAACCATTTGGGTACACAGATGTATACTCGTATGTATATTCCTAGGTCACACTGCAATCTAGAAAATATCTCTTTAACACCTTTGAGCAGTTTTTCGCATTTAATACATTACAGATTTCCATAGGTAAATCATTCATATACGATGGTAGCATGCATTCCCACGTCCGTGCTCCATAAGCATTATTCGATTTTGGTTCGATAAATGTGGGTAAGTAGGTCAAACAACGCAACGACTTTAGTCTTTCGTATTTACGAATATGACTTATATTATGGTAATTCTCACTTATAACGCGTAAACGAACCTTCTCAAAAACATTTACAATTTGGCAGTGCTTAAATAAACCCGTGTCATTATCTTGGAATTCATGTTTTATTCTTGTGGGTACAATCGTTTTCAAAATACGTAACTGTAACTTGTAAATGTCCTCAACGTAAGTCTTGTATGTACGCCCGTAACTACTTAGGCCATAATCAATCGCGGAGTCGGCCAGTGCTAAATACAATGTTCTAAGTGTTCTATAGGGTAGTTTATACTTAAGTATCGACAACTTTGCCAAAATCGACCTAAGCTTATTACATACATGATCAATGTGCGGCCGCCAGTGGAAATGACTATCTATTATCACACCAAGATACATATGTTGGGTGACCAACTCTAAATTCTGGCAACTACACGCTGTGATCGGTCGGTGAAGACACAGATGCTCATGTGCAACGACAAAAGGCACACAAGAGGCCGTCAGGTAAGGCGAATGTATATGCAGTAGCTTGGTTTTTTTTGCATTAATTACAAGACCAACGTCGTGAGCCCACTTACATAAGAGATCGAAGTTATTCTGCAACACTCTCTGTGCCTCCCGTATGTTTCTGTGTGCTGCAACCAAGCATGTGTCGTCAGCAAATTGGTACACGGAGCCTTCCGTAAGAATGTTACACATGTCGTTCACGTACAATTAGTATTCGGTCGGCCCAAGAATCGAACCTTGTGCTGTGCCTTTATCGGTTGGAATCATGCTACTTAATGAACCTGAGACATTCACCGTCGTGAAGCGGTTTCTGTGGTAGTTTTTAAACCATTCCAAGAACGGACCCCGTATACCATTTTGATGCAGTTTGTTAAATAGTGTATTATATTCTAAACAATCTAAAGCTTTGCTAAAGTCAATGAGGACAACAAGTACGTGTTCACGATTGTTTATTTATTTATTTATTTAAACTTTTCACACTTATAAAAGTACAAAGGCGGACTTAATGCCTTAGGCATTCTCTACCAGTCAACCAAGGGTAGTGAAGAGATTAGATGGCAGGTGCTCTGTTTGAGAGGAACAAAGAGAAATCATTTTTTATTAAAATATATCATTATAAATAATTACATTACACACACATACATACATATTTAATAAAATATATACCTATATTATATATACATTATACAAATTCAAGGGAGAGGTGTTGAGATGACTCTACTCTATTTATTTTGATAAAAAACTCTGTAGTTTCCGCTTAAATGCATACCGACTGGTCGCCGTCCTGATATCAAGAGGAAGCGCATTCCATAGAAGAATGAACTGAATATGAAAGGAAGAATGAACAAAGTCAGAAGTATGAGAAGGACAAAGTAAGAGAAGATTGTTAGAAGAACGCAGATTCTTAGTGTGTGACGAACATAGATATTGGAAGTGAGACATGAGATAAGAAGGAGGAGTGGGAGAGTTAAGAAGGGAGAAAAGCGTGGTCAAAGCGCGCAAACTCCTTCTTTGGCGAATGGACATCCATTGTTCAGGCACCCGTTGACCTCATTACTAAACTTTGATAATAGTTGTGAGGTATTTTTATTTTTTTGAAAGCCGTACTGTTTCTCATTAATAACATCATTTGCTTTCAGAAATTTGTTAATTTCAAGTCCGAGATACCTTTCGATTATCTTATCAATACATGATAAAATAGTAATAGGCCTGTAATTGTTAACATCTGTGTACGAGCCATTCTTATGGATCGGTCTTACTATTCCAACTTTAAGTTGATCAGGGTACAAGGACGTGGCAATACATGTGTTAATTAGGTGCGTTATAACGGGGGTAATTTCCTTATATATGTATTTTAAGTCTTTAACTCGGATACCGTCGAATCCTGGGCATTTCTTATCATTTAAGTGTTTTATTATAGAGGATACAATATCTTCATTGGCCTTCTGTAATCTCATAGATACGTTACAATTACTGATATATGACTTAACATCTAGAATAGGCGTGTTACACTGGACATTGCATGTATTGTTAACATTATCTCTGAACTCAGAAGCAAACTTATTAGATACAATGTTTGGCAAAAGCTTGACATGTTTTATAATTATGTAATCTATAGAATTATTAATTTTCCCACATAAGTTGTTAATGGTTTCCCAAACTTTTTTAGTATTCTGAAAATTCGATTTTACCTCCTTGAAAAAATAATTATTCTTTACATTATTAATATGCATTTGTTTTATTTCTGTATTTATTGTATAATAGCCTATTAGAAAGATTACTTTGATCTTTAAGCCAGATATCTAATAGTTGATCTCTTTTTAAACACATTTTATCTATTCTGCTACTTTTCCATTTACACATTAGTCTTTTACTAAGTTTTATTTTTACATTGTACTTACAGTTCTCATATAGGTACATAAGTAAACTTATTTAATATATAACACAAAATATCATTAGGGTTGTCGTAATCCAAGGCTAAACTCCAGTTAATATTACTCAATCTATACATTGCTGCCATCTAATAGGAAGGCCATATATGCCTTTTCGATAGAAATCACGTGATTTAATTAGATTAAAAAAACTGTGTGAAAACATTTTGTAGGTACCGCCTCCTGAGAAGAAAACTTTTTATCACGTAGAAAATTGACCAAATCACGAAAAAAATGGTAGTCCGTTGGAGCAAGGTCTGGCGAATACGGAGGGTGACGAATGGTTTATAATTGCAATTCCTGTAGAGTTAAAATGGTTTCTCGTGCTGTATGAGGTCTCGCGTTACCGTGGAGCAATAATGGTGAAGAACGATTCATGAGTCGGGGCTGTTTCACTGCTAGTTTTGCTATCATTGTTCGGAGTTCGGCACAGTAGACATCTGCCGTTATTGCTTGACCAGATCGGAGAAAGATATAGTGAATAACACCATACTGAGACCACCAAACAGTTACCATTACCTTTTTATTGGCAAGCTTTGCTTTAGGACACTGTTGCGGCGTTAGACCTGGGGCCTGGACCAGCCATTGCATTTTTCGCTTACGGTTATCGTAAAGAATCCACTTTTCATCACATGTCACAATTCGATCCAATATTCCTTCATTTCTGTATCGATTCAACAAGGCAACACAAGTTTCAACACGCGTTTCTTTCTGCAGGTCAGTAAAATCATGAGGCACCCATAGTTATCCCATTTTTTTTTTTATTGATTTGAGCCAAATGAGTCAATATTGTTAGTAAGGTAACGTTAAACCATGCCGCTAATTCCTGGGTAGTTTGGCTCAGATCGGCTTCCACCATCTCTTTCACGTGGTTCGTTCTTCAAATCATCAAAAAAAATCCATCACGAAAGCGTTTAAACCAAAATCGCACGGTGCGTTTATTAGCAGTCCCCTCTCCAAACGCAACATTGATATTGCGAACTGTTTCTGCCGCGTTAGTTCCGCGTCGGAACTAGTATTCAAAAATAACTTGAATTATCGTAGTACCCATCTTTCTTGTTTAAGCTGAATAAAAAAACAACTGAAAGTCGATAATCGCATGTTGCACATTTTTTAAAAGAAGAACTTCATAGGTACCATGTGAAAAAAGTTTCACTCAATAATCTCAAACCATGAAGGTTCTATGTCAATTCGAAGTACCTATTACAATAAAACGGCAATTTCATACTTTAACCCCTATTACAAAGAGATCGACGACGGCGAGTGTGGCGAGTACCTATCGGCCGCTCAGGAAAACAAGATCGCGCTACGAATTCATTAAAATACATGCCGCGCGTTTAGTAGGGTAGTGCTTATGATTTGAATTTAGTTTTTATTTTTTTTAAATGTCTATTTTTATTGTTCTAGTATGAAAAGTTTACTTCAAATGTGTGTTCTTATTGATAAATCATTTTTTTCGAGGTTTTTGAAACAAAAAACTTAACCAGCTTCTACTCCGTTCACTTTTTTTTTTCTTCTTTTGCAACTGAAACATGGTAGGGTCATTGCGCCGGTTTCGCGACCACCTCCGGTAACCGACCACTTGTCTGACTAGGTTTCTTTAATTAAAGATAATAACCTTCCTTTAGGACATAAATTTAAATAGTATGTCTTAAATATTATTTGAATAGTTACATAATAAGAATTTACTCAATTTTATACGAACCGCTTGACCCAAAACAAAGAAAAATGACGCTGAATTCACGTGTTGACTCAGTGGTGTGTGAACGTGCTGCGCAAGAGCAAAAAATTAGCAAGGCGCGCGGCGTTCGAAGGTAAGTTTTGCTACTTATTTTAAGTTTTTTACTCAAATTAGAAACGTGGGTACTTCAATTATGTAGTGATTTCAATTGTTTAATTGCATTTAAGTCAATTTTTACCATATATTAAACTAAAACTCAGTGGTCGGTTACTGAAATGCATATTTTAATAATACGTTAGAAAGCGACCGGGTGGTCGTATTCTGACTCGCACAGTTTTATTTTGTTTTGCTTATTATGTTCTCAATGTTTTATTTATGGTTACACTATTTAGGGTTTTGGTGTTGTAAAAGCCTAAACATGCTATTCTTCAGTAAACGACCATGTTTTTTTGATAAAACTTATTTAATTCACCCACAAATATTGGTCCTAAAAGGTGGTCGCTAAGTGATACAGTTAGAAAATTACGATGCTAGTTTGCGACCACCAAGATTTAGTACGAAAAGAACGATGGCAACAAACTAAAGTTTAGCTTAAGTATGTTCAGTATTCGAGCACATGTGATTATTTGATTTAGTATAAGTAGTTTTTTTTCAAAATGACGCCCTCGGAAGCAAGTCTCTAAGAGAAAGAAAAAGACTTGGAGCATTGGTAAACAGTTTCGGGGATATCACATCCCCCTGTCTCGCTCCTCTGAGCAGTTGGATGGGGCTCGTTTTCTCATCCTGGTTCTGGACAGTCATCGTGGCAGCGTCATACGAGAATCTCAACACTTCGATATAGCGCCAGTCAATACGACATCGTTGCAGAGGCCAGAACTGCCCATATTTCGATGGAGTCGAATGCTTTATCGTAGTCCAAAAATGCCAAACACAGCGGCTGGTTGTACTCCTCGGTCTTTGCAGTACTTTCTCAGTACAATTTGCCGAACAGTATGGACTGTATGGATGTGGTCTACAGAGCTAAAACCTTTTCAAAATCCGGCTTATTCTGGTGGCTGGGAATCGTCAAGTCTCCTGACGAGATGGTTCGTGGCGATTCTCGAGGACAGCTTGTATTCGTGGCTCAGAAGTGAGATGGGTCTATAGTTCTTTAGCAAGGTTTTGTTACCTTTTTTGAAGAACAGAACCATCGCACCTCTACTCCTCGCCTCGGGCGTTATACCTCATGGATGACGGAGTTAAAGAGACTCACTAGGTCTCATGACTAGAACTCCGCCCGCTTGCCCGTTGCCAAGTGCGGATTCCCAATTAAGAAGCAGGAGCTTCTGAATACTGTCTTTTTTTTTTTGTCAAAAACCACCTAGGTATCAAAGAATCCATTCAAAGAAGATCGTCCAGGACAACTTGGTGTGGAACAGGACAAAGTGGCTTCTCTATGCCCTAAAACTGGACAAGTTTTTAGCTCCAAAGGGATATCGAAATTTGTACCAGGTTAAATCGCGCAACGAAAAAGATTTATTTTATTTGATTAATTTAATAAAAAAAACGTTAAATCAGATGATTAAATACTATATGTGTTCATGAGTATTAGATATTTAATTATGTTTGATTTAAAGTGATAAATAATATTTTTTATCCATAAAAGTGGTTTTATTAATTTATTTATATGTTTTTTAACAGTGGTCGTAATCTAGCGTACTAGTGGTCGTCAACTGAAACAAGTGATCGTTATCTAGCATTTCGGCTATTTTTGCACTTTTTCCATCTTTTTTCATAATTTATGATTGGAAGCGTGATATTTTATATTTTATTTCACAACTAGACTATATTTAAAATCAATATTGTCGGCAACTATTTTGCGTGTAAATGGCGTATATTTTGATTCGTTCAAAGTTAGCAACTCAACTAACTGGTCGCCAACCGACGCAATCACCGGTCTTGATAAGTTTTGATCCTACATTTTTCGCCATGGACTGGCATACAAATATTTAAACATGATAAATAAAATAAAAACATTGTATAAGTACAACACATTTTTTTTTCACATGTCTAATAACATTGGTTATTAGGGTTTCGCATCTATTTGAACACTTAACAATAATAAATAGGTACATAAAGTAATATAATTAAAACTCATTATCTTATCTTATATTTAGCTGTTACTTTTTTATCAAAACAATTTTCAATAAGCCATAAGTGTAATTTGGATTTAAAATGTTTTAGAGGGAGTTCCCTTATTTCTTTTGGAATATTATTGAAGATTTTAATTGCTGTGATAAAGCTATTTTTATGACATAATGTGCTTTGATGTGAAGGAATTCTTAGCAGTGTTGGGTCTCGACGGGTATTTTGAATGTAAGTTACATGTTATAAAAAAAAATTGAGTGTTTTTCACAAATACACTCATAGCTTGCATTATGAGCAGACCTGTTAAGGTTAAAAGTTTTAATTTTTTATAGCGAGGTCTGCAGGATGTTAAAGGACTGATACCACAGATTGCTCTTAGGCATTTTTTCTGCACTAGGAAGGCATAATTTATATTTGTCGAGTTCCCCCATAGGAGGAGCCCATATCTGAGTAAGGAGGAAACATACCCGTGGTAAGCAGTAAGTGCAACAGCTTCACTCGCGGTACGTCTTAAACCCTGAGCCGTTGTCCACTGGATGTCGACTATTCTGCCAGGCGTCATGTAATGACGGCAATGTAACAAGGTGAGCCGTCTTTTAATGGCTTCATCGAAGTCGCCTTTGACGTCCTGGGAATTTTTGGAGATACCAAGTCCCAAAACGACCTTTGGCCTGAAATGGACCTCCTCATAAGCGGAAGAAAACACTGGAATAGTGGATTGACAATCAGGCTAGGTGCTTTTTCTCATCGATGCCCCACTAGGAATAAATTTCTCCTGTATTGTGCCTTTTTTTTTTTTTTTTTTATTTGGTTGGGAAATCATCAAATGACGTCTCCCGCTCTGGGTGGAGCGGGAGGGCGTGTCAGACTCTTACTGACTAAAATCCACCCGTGTTCCTTCTGTGGCCTGTGCAATGCCAGGGGGCCACGGTATCCCTTTCGGACTTTCCCGCAACCCCGGCAGGCAATGGTCTCATCGGACCCCTTCACTCGCTGACACTCTTTGAGGCGCGCGTGGAACACAACGCGCCGTTGACCCGGGCCTGGTCCTTACCGGACGGCGAGCTACCCATTGTTCACCGTCCGCAAGCCCGCGCCTACGGTGGCCGGGAATCGGCAATAGATTCCCGACGCCCAGGGCGTCTCCTCCTGCGGCAGCTAGGGGCGTGAGGGCGCGAAATTTGCCTCTCCCTCACGCGCTCCTCCTCCTCCTTTGCATTACTGATTCGCAGAAGGAGGTGACGGTCTCCCATGCCCTCTCGCTCCGTACCATGGCCTGGACCAGGGCCGGACGCGAGAGATCCTCGCCACCGATCGCCTCCACGAGGACACGGCGGTGCTCTGCCCAAGCCGGGCATACCTCCAACGTATGCTCCACCGTGTCCTCCGGGCGATCCACGCAGTGATGACACCCGGGCGTTTCCTCCCGCCTTATCCGAAACAGGTACCTCCCGAAACAGCCGTGTCCGGTGAGGACCTGCGTCAGGCGGAAGGTGAGGACGCCGTGGCGCCTCTTCAGCCACTCCTCAAAGAGGGGACTTATCGCCGCAATAGTGGCGTGCCCAGCACTGGGTGGCGACAATCGCACTCTCCATGACGCCATGAGATCCCGTCGGAGCTCTGTCCGCTGTGCCGCGATTTCTCGCGGCATCGGAGTCAAGCCCCGGCGCTTCGCCTCCTCGCGCCACTCCCAAATATGCGCGAGGACTTTTGCCTCCAGATCCCATGGCGGCAATCCGGCAAGGAGGCTCGCCGCCTCACCGGAGACCGTGCGGTATCCCCGGACCAGCCGGGTGGCCATGACCCTCTGGGATGCGTTCAACCGGCGGGCAGGCCTCCGTCTCAACGAATGCGCCCACACCGGTGCCCCGTACAGGGCCATGGACCGCACGATCCCCGCGTATAGCCTCCGGCAGGAGGCGTTTGGACCCCCTAGATTGGGCAGGAGCCGCTTCAAGGCAGCCCCGGCCCGCTCCAGCCTGGGAGCCAAACGTCGGAAATGCTCCACGAAGTTCCACCGACTGTCGAGGACGAGTCCCAGGTACTTCATCGTCGACTCGACGCCGATGTGAACCCCTCCTACCGTTATTTGGGAACCCGACGGTGGCGCGTTCCGAGGACCATGAAAACACATAGCCTCGGACTTGTGCAAGGCCACCTCGAGTCCCAACTGCCGGAATCTGGCCACGATTGTCGCAACCCCGTGTGTCGCTAGTTCGGCCGCCGCCTGGTGCGACCTCCCCTGCGCCAGGACCAACGTGTCGTCAGCGTAACAAACGACGCTGACGCCATTGGGGAGGTCTGCGCGCAGCACCCAGTCGTATCCGATATCCCACAGATGCAGCCCCAGGACCGATCCCTGTGGGACACCGCACGACATCTCTCGCCGGTTCCACTCTCCCTGGTGACCGGGGTAGATGATGGCCCTGTCCGTCAAATAGGCCTCGACCACACGACAGAGGTAGGTCGGCATCCGGTGATACCGGAGTGCCTCCCTGATGCAACTCCAGGGCAGGGTATTGAATGCGTTGGCGATGTCTAGAGACACCGCCAAGACGACCCCACCCCGAGCCACCGCATCCCCCGTCGTGAGGGCTCGCACGCACATGATGGCACCCACCGTGGAGCGCCCCCTGCGGAAACCAAACTGGCTCTCCGCCAAATCCGGCCCCACCCGCACCAGCCGCCCGACAAGGCGGTCTGCAATTACTCTTTCAAAGAGCTTGCCCACCTCGTCGAGCAGCACGATGGGCCAGTAAGCGGACGGAGAGTCCGCAGGGCGCCCCGGCTTCTTGATGAGGACCAGTTTCCCCGTCTTCCAACGAAGTGGGAACTGGCCCCTCTCCATACATGCGCTTAAGAGCCCCCTTAGTCGAGGCCCGAGAGCCTCTGAGGCCAGGACCCAGGCTTTCCCAGGTAAGCCGTCGGGTCGGTATTTCTGGCATTCAGCCTACGTACCGCCACCCTCATCTCTACCTCGGTCACCTCCGGAGCATCGTCGTCGTCGTCAGCGGTGTGGTCCGCATCGGGCACCGCAGTAGGCGGAGCCATGGGTGGGGAGGCATGTTCCCCTCTCGAAGGGAACAGAGCGCTCACCACGTCCCCCACAAGCTGTGGCCGGAGACTCTGCGTCAGCGGGGGAGCCCATGGGCGGAGTTTCTCCCGCACCATCTTGTATGGGCGTCCCCACGGGTCTCTGTTCAGAGTCTCCAGCGACTCCGCGTGGAGGGCGGTCTTCGCCGCTCTGTACCCCCCCGTACAGCTCCGCCTGAATGGCTTCCGTATCCGGAGGTCGAATACGGAGCCTTCGGTGCCTGGTGTACCGGCGTCGCGCAGCAACGCACGCATTGCGCAGTGTCGTCAGCTGTCGCGACCACCAGTACACCTGGCGCGAAGCACGTCCGGGCTGGACCCGGGGCATTGCCACGTCACATATTTCGGACATGGCCTCCCGGAACCACTCCGCCTCGTCGTTGATGTCGGCAGGCCTGTCCGGTGATGACACCCAGGCCTGCACGATCGAGGCTTCCAGGAGGAGCTCCCGGTCCAGCTGCTTCAGCGCCCACCGCGGACCACTCGGGGCCTGTCGGACCGGCGCGCTCGATGTCTGGGCGGAGACGTCAAACCGGATGTACCGGTGATCGGAATACGTCTCCACCCCCTCCATGACTCCTGTATAGTGCCTGCGTTTACAAACATTTGAACTCACATAATATTTGTTCCGTGTGGGAATCGAACACGCGACACGCATCGCAGATTCGCAGCATTCATTCGCTTAACTACTGCGCAAACCGTGCCGTTATATATACATATATTAATAATTTAGGTAACACGGCTAGGTCACGGGTAAGGTCCTAA
Organism: Xanthia togata; assembly: GCA_963853775.1. Taxonomy (NCBI): domain Eukaryota; kingdom Metazoa; phylum Arthropoda; class Insecta; order Lepidoptera; family Noctuidae; genus Xanthia; species Xanthia togata. Next base: position 5,404,121 of record OY970815.1, read on the forward strand.
CACTGTGGTTCTGAGCACTTGCACACTTAAATAGAGGTAGGGTACCGTCCTTGGCTACACGCAGCAGACGTGGGGGGCCTGTCACAGGCTCGCTGCGGAAGACACGTGGCTCGTCCGCAGGTGGCGTACAGTAATGCAACGCTCAGCAGCAGCAATTGGTAAGGGCCCTCCCTCAGCCCGTACAAGGAGCCCTGCAAGCGCCATAGGGAGCGTGCGTTAGATGCAGTGCAAGATAGCAGCAAGCCGCATGCGATGTGCCAGCTTCTTCCCCTTTACAAGCCAAGGAACGGTGTGGGAAGCATAGTAGGTAGACGCTCAGCACATCGCAGCGGTTTACAGGCAGAGAGTTTGCAAACATAGCGTGGCGCATTGACAGATGCCAAGATTAGTTTAAGTATGCGAGCACGCGTGCACAAAATACAAAGTAACGTGATCCTAGCAGATGGTTCACTAACAATAGCACAGCAAGGCACTACACCACCTTGATACAGCAGCAGTAATATATATTACTACCATCACCAGTGCGCTGGATTACTTTAAGCCGCGTGTCCGAGAATGACACGCGAAATCAAATATCACTTAGGTGATAAGATCAATATAGGTTATCCAGCGCAGAGTGTCTGGTACTATTACCAAACTAATGAGGAACTCACCCTAGGTCGGGGCACACAGGATTTCGAGGAACAGGGAATAGTATTCACCAGTTCTGCAAGCGGAGGCGAAATGACAGAGAGTCTCCGGAAGATTAGTGTTGTACCCCGATTCTAGTGATGTGATTAGGAGCTTACTAATTGTGATATTTCAGCAACACTCAACTATTATTAGTTGTGAATCCTCACAACGCTACACCAGCACGCTTCTGACCAGCGCATTGTAGACTAGTTTTAAGGTGTATGGGTGAGCACCCCAATAGACACCTGCCAAAGCCTTAAGGATCGAGACTGAGCGCGCGAACATTTTTTAATCGTGTTACTAATGTGATCCACTCCCGACAATTTTGAATCCAAGGTAACCAAGGTAAAAACCTGGCCTTCTCCTCGATTGGGATAGCTTGACCGTCAATACTAATGTCGACTTGGGGAATAAGGGGTCTGCGAGTGAAGATAACTGCTGAACTTTTTGGAGCACTTAAAGATAACCCGTGACCTACAAGCCATTGATTTAACGAGGACAAAGAAATATTAATGGACTGACCGGCATCTTATATAGAAGTGTCACAAACCAATAATGCAATATCGTCAGCATACTAAAGTATAATATTACAGTAAAAATTTAAACAAGAAGGAAGATCAGAAGTATAAAAAATATTATATAAAAGGGGACTAAGCACGGATCCCTAAGGTAGACCTCTCCAAACCGACCTCGGCTCAGTTTTCCCCGGAAATTCTGACTTTAACACTACGATCTGAAAAAATACTGCATATGATTTGACGAATCCTAACCGGGATTCTCAGTTCTTGCATCTTCTGCCTGAGAAATGGGAGTAGGAGAGAATCATAGGCAGCTGAAATATCTAAGAAAACGGCCAACAGAATCATTCCTGCTAAGGGCCAGTCGGATCGCTGATGTGACCCACACTATCACTGTACCCAGACCTTTCCTGAAGCCGAATTGCGTCGATGGGAGCAGTTTCCTGATTTCTGCGAACAATTCTAGTCGGTCTATAATCAACACAGCTGCTGCAATGATGCAGAATGTTAGATCATCACACTGCACCATTGATCACAAATAGATTAAGATCATCCAATCTATCCACTTGGCCTATACCAAAGTTATCGCAGGTTTCTGATCCCCATCTGTAATGAGGGCCATTAAAATCGCTCATAATAAGTAATGGACCTTGAACATTACTTAGCAAACTTTTTTTATTTTTATTGTAATATGATCTTCAATTTGTGGGTGTGCAATATAAAAACTAAAGGCCTTAATAGCAACAACATTGATGTTACTTGTCACCAACAAAGGTAGAGGAATTGGGGAGAATGGTCAAAGTACCATACTAATTTAATGAACAAAACACATCCTCCATAACACGGGAAGCACGGGATTCTGAAATTGCTATCAGAACGAAGCCATGTCTCAGCGATGCTGCAGATTGATGATTTAGATTTGTTGAAAAGAAAGAGTAGGTCAGGTTTCTTGGTAATACTCCTCACGTTCCATTGAAGGAATGTCAAAGGATGGAACGTTATTTATATAATTAACGATTGATGACAGTTTGTTGGCAATGTGGTCAGATAAAGATTGTGCAGGATTAGTTAATACTATAATTAGCATATTTCCTATAATAATATGTATATTTTCAGACTTATCGGTACTGCTTGCACCTTCCCTGGGGTAAGCACAGCCACTTTGAGAAGGAGGGGAGGAGTAATCCTGAATAAGGGCTTGATGAGCCTGCTTGTTATAGCTAGGTGAAAGAGGGGCATTTGTTTGGATTTTTGGGATGCTCTAGTCTAGACACTTCAGCATAAGAGACAGATTTCACAGACAGATTTCCGACCCAATTCAGGACAAGCCTTGTCGTTAGCATAGTGATTGCCTGAACATGACACACAAATGGCACAATCAGTGGGAACTTGGCATCCATCACCTGGGTGGTCTTGACCATATAAGCAACGGGGTTTTGAGCGACATAGCGACATACTGTCCGCGTGTGACCGAAACGACAACAATTAAAACATTGAATAATCATAATCAGAACTTTATTTGCTATGAATGTAGGTACAGGTACATAAATTAATGAGATCGGCTACAGTCTACCTTACGGCGTGCAAATTATTACTTTAATTAAAATATCAATACATACAAAACAATGTCAACAAAACAGAAATTATAGTGTCAATTAATAATATTATAGTCGGGTAGATAAGTGTTACAGTGTCAAATTGTAATTAATTATAACAATCATAATCTGGACAAATGTATATCATTTAGAAAGTCTTTCACAGAGTAATAACATATTTGCCTAAAAGAAGTGCAATTACAGTCGGGTACATAATATAACTCTGGACAAAAAGCGCAGAATAAAAACAATAAACTCTAGCAAGCCTTGCCGGCTTGCCCGTCAAAAGTGAGAACTACAGTTTGTGTGGTGTCCACTCTGTAAGCACCCAGAGAAGTCACCTTTTGGTTCATTCTCCTTGCCTTTATTGTTAGAACTGTAGAGGTTACACCGCCACATAGGAACTACGCATCAAAGAAATAACGTGACACAAATCCTGCATCGCGCAATTAGAGTTCACCGCGCAAACGACGTAAAAGACTGTCCGACATCAACACCCGGGCACCCCCCCGACCCTTGCTCGACGATGCGCCAACCCGCGTCGATGCTGAGCCTGTAGTTTTAAATTTCCCGACTAATAATAATCATATATATCTTTGATACAGCCCGTCCCAACTTGCTGTCCTCCCCCCAGCGACGCCCTAAGCCGAGGTTCGTACCCCACAGGGGGGGAATACCTACTTGAGTGCGAAAGCCGTATCATCGAATTTTATATCTTCGAAAACCTTTCAATGACATCTGTATACTGCGACGGCTTGTAAAATCGACGTCTTGTTACTGCGATATTTCGTTACATCGAAAAACTGTAATTCGAACGATTTTACTGCGTAAATATCATACTGCGACGCCTTGTTAAATCGACGTCTTGTTACTGCGATATTTCGTTACATCGAGAAACTGTAATGCGAAGGATTATACTGCGTAAATATCATACTGCGACGCCTTGTTAAATCGACGTCTTGTTACTGCGATATTTCGTTACATCGAAAAACTGTAATTCGAACGATTTTACTGCGTAAATATCATACTGCGACGCCTTGTTAAATCGACGTCTTGTTACTGCGATATTTCGTTACATCGAGAAACTGTAATGCGAAGGATTTTACTGCGTAAATATCATACTGCGACGCCTTGTTAAATCGACGTCTTGTTACTGCGATATTTTGGTACATCGAGAAACTGTAATGCGAAGGATTTTACTGCGTAAATATCATACTGCGAAGCCTTGTCCAGTCGATGTGTAGCAATGATTAAACTTTGGGTAAATACATTAACAAAAAAATGTTCCTTGTTATTTATTAATTAACGACAAAATAAAGGTACAACCACGCACAATCACACAAAGTAAATAATTAGAAATAAAGATAATCAACGGTAAATGAAATTAGCTACGCACAGACATCTGCAAACAAATTATTTACAATTCAGTATTGTTTGGCACACCTCTTAAAAACGTAAGTAAATCCATAGTATGCCTTTTTTCGCACAGTTTCGAAAGTGCATGTGAACGATCTCTCAATTTTTTTCGGGGTCTTCGCATTACACGATAAGGCTTTTTCAACGGCATGATTGGTAGCAGTTTGCTCTTTCATAATTTCCCGAATAGTTTCATATAGGCCACATCGATTATTATTTAATAGACTATTCGACCTACGATGCCACGCTCTTTTTTTTTTTTTTGGCTGTGAAATCATCAAATAACTTGTGACGAGCCAAAAGCCGTTCGTGAACAAGGCTTCGCAGTATGATATTTACGCAGTAAAATCGTTCGCAGTACAGTTTTTCGATGTAACGAAATATCGCAGTAACATGACGTCGATTTAACAAGCCGTCGCAGTATACAGATGTCATTGAAAGGTTTTCGAAGAAACAAAATTCGATGATACGGCTTTCGCACTCAAGTAGGTATTCCCACAGGGGGTGCCATTCGCGAGCGTTCGCCTAATATTAATTAGAATAGTTTATGCCCCTGCTGGCTGGAGGCTTTGAGCTTAGCAGCTTGAGGCAGCCTCAGGAGCCTGCGGTAAGCCGCGGGTAGACAGACGGCCAGACAGACATACAGACAGACAGACAAATAGACGGACATGGCGAAACTATAAGGGTTCCTTGTTTACTACGGAACCCTAATAAAACGAGCGAGGCTTACAGTAGTACCATATATTATGAATTTATGATGTGTAACAACATCCGACATCTCACCTTGGTAATAAGCAACGTTACAGGGGTCAGGCCTCCTCAAGGTCGTTACTGACCTTTATTTGTTGTTTTTGAATTTAAGCACCGTGCGCGCTCATTGGTCAAATCAAATAGCGTGCGCTTCCCCGGCAAAGCCGTGGGCAGGGCTAGTACCTACTGACTAAAGTTACCCGCTTTTGCGCATTCTTCACGCTCCCCCAGCAAAGGGAACCTAATATAGGTTAAAGTCGATCATCCACCACTGCGTAGGACGCACGGAAAGATCACCCACGTTAAATGCGTGGTTCATTTGTTTGCCAGCCACGCATGCGTCCGTAGCGTGACCGTAGGCCGCAAGTCAGTCGCAGTGGACGATCCCGCCTACTTTTTCACACAAAATGATACACAGTATCTACACGTGTACTTAGATTTACTTAGCGGCCCACGTTACGTGCGCCTAGGGTTGCCAGGTGTCCGACTTCAGCCGAACATGTCCGGCTTTCTACAATCGTGTCCGGCCTGTCTGGCTTTTGTTAGGCTTTTGGTCAACCCCGCCCTGTCAAAAGATACCTTATTATTAATTGTTTTAATTACTTTTAATGAAGAAGGCTAGATTATTGATCGTTTAAATTACAAATGACTTTAGTATCTACGAATAAAATGTGATTCCTTACTAAGAGAGTGTCTCAAATGAATAACAGTAATATATACACAAAAAAAAGTATATTTTTCTTTTAAAAAACAGTGTAAATATGAATCTGTGTCCGGATTGTCTATTTTCGGGTCTGGCAACACTCCGTGCGCCAAACCTGCGCGTCAAGTACTTACGCGGGACGCGTGACGCGAAGCCCGGGAGCGTCAACAACGCGAACAATCGAAGTTCCTACCTACAGTTGTCCTTTTTTTTTTTGTAAGCTGTGAAAAATGCCTGATGGATACCGCACCGTCCGGGGAGACGATTTGGTTATGTGGGGCTCGCGGCCACTAAAAAACACCGCCGTGAGCCTACTGTCGCCTTTGCAGATGGGCCGCGAGAACTGCTACGCATGACGTTCGCGACCCATCCAGCGCTGCCCGCCTCCGGGCACCAACTCCTTTGGCAATGTCCGGGCTCACCTGAGACATCGCCACCAGTCGTGAGGGCCGTGCAACGCGACGGCGATAGACTCCCCGATCTATCGCCCGCTGGCACCTCCTCCACCGCCCTGTCCTCCTGCGACGAATCGCGTCAGCGAGGGAATCTTCCTCCCTGACTCGTTCCGCCGCCTCCTTCTGCGAGATAACGTCCTCGCAGAAGGACGCTACCGCGTCCCATGCCCCCCTGCTGTTGACCATGGCCTTGGCATATACAGTGTCGTCCTCGCCCAAATTTATCAACTTCGTGAAGACGGGTGCGTCCCGTTCTGCCGCGGTGATCCCGCGTTACGATTGCGGCCCCACTGATTAACACAACCAGCGTCCACCCCGCGACTGACGCTCCCGCTTCGCAGTCACGTTGATCGCGCAGGTTTGGCCGAAGCTTACAGTTCGCGATCGCATCAAATAACTTTACCGCTCTGAAGTTAGATTGCGCATGCGCGCTGTTATGCGCGCTACTGTTTTATAAGTAAGATTAACTACTGCGCAGTCATTTGTAGCCTACTTCAGAGCGGCAAAGTTATTTGAGGCGAACTGTCATGGGCCGCTGTGGAGTGGCGCTTACACAGGCGTGAATACTATAGGTTAGAAAACTCGTTGCGTTATCACCAGCTTCGAAGGAGAACAGGCCGTACACCAGCTACGAAGGAAAACAAGCCGTTTCTCAAGATCAAGAAGAGGAATTAAATTTTTGGGGTAGTGAAGAACTCGGCCCTGAATTCCCAATGCTTTCACGGGAAGCTGTCAACTTCAGCAAAGGTATGCTTAAATCATACCTAAATGATTTTATTTCTGTAAGTAATAAATTGCGCACATTTGTTACATTTAACTTTTTTGTCCGAGCTGCAGTTTTTGCTCTAGAAGCGAAAAACTAGTTTTTACCATTTTTTTGGTACCTACCCTGCCTCCCTCTAAATAATTCACCTATACTTAAATTTTATTCGAATCAATTCCTGACATGACTATAAGGACTTAATTATGATTTATTTTTACAGAATCCTTGACCGACGCAGGTATGTCCTATTTTTACCCGACTACAACTACCCGAAGCAAAAAGGAGGGTTATGATTTTGACCGGTATGTATGTATGTTTATCTGTTACCTCATAACTTCTAAACTATTTATCATAATTTGACAAATGAGATATCGTTGGAAGCGTCTGGATCGTCCGCTGAATATGAATATATATGGCGTTCTCTAGAGGTCATAAAAACACGAACAAAAATAAAAAGTAAATTATCATGCCAGGTTGGGTATCAAAGCGCCAATTACCCCAAAATAATAGTTAAAAAAAAAGAGTTATAAAAATTTAAACCCAACTACAAACAAGAAATCACAGACAAACAAATAAAAAATCGGGAGTCACACGTAATTGGTTTGATTTATGCCCTAACACGTGTGACTCCGGATTTTTAATTTGTCTGTCTGCGATTAGTGTTGCCCAAATGCAAGACCAATACGAGACTTAGACCAGTCTTGGTCTTGCGTCAATACACCTGGTCTTGGCCTTGGTATTGCGCCCTCAGTCTTGGTCTTGGTCTTGCAGCAAGAGTCTTGCAACTCTTGCAATTATGTATATATATTTATTATACACGTTAGTTAAGATCTTAAAACAACGTTACAGAGTAGGTACATTGAGAGCTTAAATTGACATAGGCATAGTGAACATAATAGTAGTCTATGTAGTGAACCACCAAATTAATTAAATTAACTTGATAGTGGTGCCGATTCTCTTGTACACCAAACTAAACTAACTAAACTACCACTAAAATTCCTTACTTTTGGCTATGAGAATCTTAAAGCTATTCTGTAGTAAAAAATCTCTAAATTTAAAAAAATATTTTGACACAACTAAATCGAATTTGACAATTGCGACTCCACGTGGTACATACTTGTTTGCCCTACCCCGTGATTTTTTTTTGAGCCGGAGGCGCGCAGTGTGGGCAGCCTCGACGTGTTTTATATGGAATTTTTCACTATTTGAATGGAAAAAAAATACCTACGTGTTGAGTATTAGGGGTATAAGGGGTTCATAAAGGGGGTTTCATTATTTTTGCGATAGGACACACCATTTTCGAGATAAAAGCAAAATTAAAGAAAATAATCCAGTACATTACTGTTTTTGCACCCGAAGTCGAGATGTTCGTGTGAATTTTAGTTCATGACAACTAATAATATTCCACACTATTTTCAGTGGCGATTAAAAATGGTCAGAATTAGTTAGAAAATTAAAATTTTAGGTGAAAAACGTCAAATTCAGAATAGCATAGTTGTCATTTTCACTAAATTAAAATCTCAGTACAATCTTAGTGCTGTCAAACTAAAATATAACTTTAAGTTAAGTTGTGCCACTTTAGTCTATTTCAGAATGGGAAATCATCGTTTGTCAGGAGTAAACAAAATTTTGGTGATTTTTAATCTAGTTTAGACGCATTTGTGACAAGAGAATCGGCACCAGTAATGAGCGGCGGCGACACAAAGTCTAGGAGCGGACTAAATTTTTACCTGTTTTGGTAGGGTTGGCATTAGCACAGAAGGATAAAATTAAATAAACTCAACGTTTATCAACTTTTTAATAACTAGGTACGATAGAATATTTTTTCTACTAATTTCATAAGTACAGAGTACTATATCTTTTCTGTAATTTTTGATTTTCAATAATTTCTTGTGTGTAATTGAATGGTACACTCTAAATCTAACTTAGAGCATTTTTAAAATAAATTATGGAAAACACTGACATGGCATATAAAATTTACAACCTTGCTGCACACATTTTAGTAGGTATATCACTGACTATCTACCATTTACCGATATTAACAATGATTATTTCGAATTCAAAATATTCGCAATTCAACAAATGCGATAAGTGCCTACTTAGTTATATTGTTTTATCATCAAGAAGTTTTTTAAAAGATAATATACATTATTATCATCTCGCCGGACAGCTTTAAACGCTGTAGTGTTCGAGTTTGAGCCAGTGTGAGAATGTGTGTATACCTACAAGAAACTTAGAGCATTCAATTTATACTTACCTACTGCTGAGACATCTTCAAAGTCATTTAATTTTATCCTCCAGTACCAACTCTACCATAATAGGTGAAGATTTTGTATACCTCTGTCCATACTCTGTGGCGGCGAATCAAACAGTGTCAAATATTGTGATACACTTGTCACACAGGTTTTTATAAAGCGCGGCGTCTTTGTCGGTAAATTATCAAATAAGTACACCGACCGACTAACGGTTTTTTCGCGTAAGGTACAGACGCCAGCTCATCAACCTACCCGAAACTGTCAAATTTTCCCAATCAACTTTGAACCTTATGTTTTAGCAATAAAGTTGAAAATCTATTAAAGAAATTTGACAGATTGTAGTAGGTTGATGTGCTGGCGTCTGTACCATAACATTGGCTGGCGCAAATACTGTGTTACTAGACCTACTCGACTCGCTGTTAGTTTTAACTTTTGCTGAATAGAAAAATTATATAAACTTTGAAACATAAGTACCTACATAATGTTTGTATAAATTCATTGGTTACAATTTTAAGCACATACCAACTTACTAACGTTAGATCTGCTTATAAGACTTATTCAAGCATATATTATTATAGGTAGGTACCTATGGCTATAAGGTATGAACTTTGCTAGAAAGATAATTATTTTATTTTATGCTAGGTATATTTTTATCACATGGGAACATAGGTAATATATTTGTGTGTAACACGCTACTTATTTAATAGTCTAAATATAATAATCAATACAATACCTTTTAGTGTTATGACGGTACGGTTTTGATACTGGGGAACGTCTATAAAAATCGGTATTGAAACCAAATGCCTACTTAATAATGCCCAAATCTCAGTTAGACTTAATTGCGAGACGCAAGAGTCTTGCAGGCTTTGTCTTGTTCTTGCTGAAATTTTGCAGGGGTCAGTCTTGGTCTTGGTCTTGCTATAATAAGTCGGTCTTGATCTTGGTCTTGCGAACATGCAAGACCAAGACCGATTTTGGGCAACACTATCTGCGATGTCTTGTTTATATATTTTTAGTTGAATTTTTGTCGTAGTTGGGTTTTATTTTTTTAACTTTAATTATTTAATTACATATTAGTTGTGACTATTTTTAGGGTTCCATATTTGTACCCAAAGTGTGCCAACGGAACCATTACCTATTACAATATTTTTCTTACCGTATAAGTGGCTAGTGAAGTCACAAAAAACATGATAATAAGGCCTTTGTTATTATAGAGGTATAAGGAACAGGGTGTAAAGTTCACTCATCCTCCATAGAAAAGTAAGGATCCTTCAACCAGACGGGTGTCATGTCTGGTGGGCTACTGCCCGACGATTAATGTCGGGACGTTGTATTTGTGTGAGATGAAAGAAAAAAAAACATGCGGAGCCAGTCTTTGGGGACTGCCGATAGAAGTGAAAACTAAGCGTACGGTGACGATGACGCGAGTTACACGCTTTTTGTTCACCCAAAAAGTACACATATTTATACAGTAGATATACATATAGCTCAAGGAAAGCGTTCGGTGACGATTACGCGAGTTCCATGATTTTTGTTCACCCAAAAAGTGCTCAACACGCCCTTCCAACCGAGTGCGACACCTCACGTTTCATTTTTGTACAGATAAGAAAGAATACGAAGCAGGCTGTCCGACTGTTTGCCCCTCACGAGACGTTATGGTCTGCGGGAAATGCCAACATGGAGTATACCGGACTTTTCTCAGCGTATGTCACTTGAGGATGTTTACATGCAACCATGAAGAGGAAAGTAAGTCTAGTCTATTAATCTGTTAAGTGCCAATCCGGGATCAAGGTAAATTAAATGGTTCAGGACCAACAGGTCAATTAAATAGTCCAGGACCAACAGGTCAATTGAATAGTACCAAAACTCTACTAACAAAATCAGTGGGACGAACGGGAATAAATGTAATAATATAAAATTAATTCCCGTATTGTAAAGCCGGTTGGGTGATTCGTTTCGACAAATACAAGACAATTAATGCACGTCCACACACGGCTAGTTCGTTCTACCGTGGGCTGCTCAATCGCCAGACCTCAAGCCAATTGGGCAGGCATGGGATATATACTCCAAAGAAGAGCTCTGCCGACTATGGATGCCGTGCATACCCCACAACAACTTTTTGACTTGTTGAAAGAACGTAGGCGGCCACTACTTTTTTTTTTTTTGGTTGGAGTATCATCAAGTAACTTCTCCCGCTCTGGGTGGAGCGGGAGGGCGTGTCAGACTCTTACTGACTAAAACCCATCCGCGTTCCTCCAGTTGCCTGTACGTTGCCGGGGCCCAAGTTATCCCTTTCGGAGTTTCCCGCAACCCCGGCAGTTATCGGTTACATCGGGCCCCTTCAGTCGCTGACATCTCTTTGAGGCGCGCGTGGAACACAACGCGCCGTCGACCCGGGCCTGGTCCTTATCTGACGGCGAGCTACCCATTGCTCACCGTCCGCAAGCCCGCGCCTACGGTGGCCGGGAATCGGCTATAGATCTTCCGACTCCCAGGGCGTCTCCTCCTGCGGCAGCTAGGGGCATGAGGGCGCGAAATCTGCCTCTCCATCACGCGTTCCGCCTCCTCCTTCGCGAGCATTACTGCTTCGCAGAAGGAGGTAACGGCCTCCCATACCCTCTAGCTCCGTACCTTGTCCTGGACCAGGGCTCCCCGCCACCGAGGACACGGCGATGCTCAGCCCAAGCCGGGCAGACGCAGTGATGACACCCAGGCATTTCCTCCCGCCGTATCCGAAACAGGAACCTCCCGAAACAACCGTGTCCGGTGAGGACCTGCGTCAGGCGGAAGGTGAGGACGCCGTGGCGCCTCTCTAGCCACTCCTCAAAGAGGGGACTTATCGCCGCAATAGTAGCGTGCCCAGCACTGGGTTGCGACAAGGCGGTCATTCCTCAGAGTGATTTTGATAAACTGATTTTAAGCATGCCAAATCGCTGTGATTGTGTTGTGATTCGTGTTAACTAATGTTGGAAACAGTATTTTTTTAAATCTGTACAATAAAAGATTTTTTTGCCATTTAATTGACGACATCAACTTAGGTTAATTTCCCACAATTTGCAATTTTTCTTATTTTTTACAAAATATAGGGATTTATGTGGTTAACATAGGAATTAAAGTAGAAGCCAGTCTGGAAGACTAGATTTGGTCAATATGAATTGGATATTTTTTTATAGTTAAAAATGTATGTTCTTGATCCCTAGACACTTTTGATGTGTGTATTAATGACCTGTACCCTAATTACGTAATGCAAAATCAATCCGAATCTGAATCGTTTTGAAACAGATTGCTAATCCATTGCTCCGTAAGTTCGAAAAAAAACTGCAGAGCAACGTAAATAACGCAATGAATGTTGTTGAACTGTCAAAATGAAACAGATTTGTCTTTAACGTTTACGAAAATATGTTGCGTAATTAGAAAGCTGGGTTGAAATAGGATACTTTTTATCTCGGTAGTACGTTGCATCCATACCAAACGGTATTCTGGTCACGACACGTGCACAATTTCTAAGCAGTGACACAAAAAGTACTAGGTTTGCATGAATTGACGATATTATTTGAATCATTAGTAAATATTAGTACCGGGATATAAAATATCCATAAATAATATTAATATACTAGTTCACTAGTTATTCATATTTTATATCGCCATACAGTAATATTGCCAAATTAATTAAAACAGCGAAATAATTGACATCTATTTGCGACGTTGCCCACTTTCAGATTGCGCGCTCTTAATGTTGTTTGTATCCTAATTTTCCAGTAATGCAGTTGATATCTCGATACCCATGCGTGTTGTCTGCCCCTTACATATCGGACTTGTACGGAAAGCCTAAAGGCAGAATTCAAGAGCTCGGTGATGATGACAAGATACTGAGGTTCATCATATGCCGTGCTCAGGGCAAACTGGGGACAGATGAGAAAGCCTCAGGTAACTATAATGATCCGTTTTGCAGAACAAAAGGTAGCAAAAATAGAAAAACTAGAGTCCGCGTCACCATTGAAGTCCGGCGGAAAATTGTGGAACTACACTTTTTTTAATGCAATTTGATGCGGTGACAAAGACACTAGCGCCGCGTCAAAAGGACTTTAGTGGTGGCGCGGTCTCTACAACCCAACCGGGACCATGAAAGGAATTGACATTCCAAAGATTTCAATCGTAGATTCACCCTACCATGTCAAAAGATTGTCGCGTTTCTCTTTCGTTTAACACCTCTGACACACACATTAATGTCGTGTCGCAGAGAGTTGACTTTATTGTCATGGAAACGACATTGTTATTGTGTGCAACTGTGCACTCTTCTCAGTATGGACACTTCTTCGCGCGAGTTAGTACGGTGCGGGCAAATCTAACGATTTAAATCTTTGACACATGCACACAAGTTGTATACTTACGAGTAGTTGATGGTGGTGGATTATTTTTTATAACTTTTATATGACCAACTTCGAGGTAGGTATTATCCTATCCAATAAAAAAAGAATCGTTAAAATTGGACCACGTACCGGGCGGATCGGGCCAAGAGTCACCGCGACGACGCGACTTACCTAGCGAAGCGCGCACGTGTCGCTTGACGCAAGTCGCAAGTCACATCGCTTGAGGCCGAGAACGCGTCCGAATGCTGGGGCCGCATGGTAACCATTATTTTTAATTTCTAGCCGATCCAAAAAGTGACTTTTCAAGAAATCAGTCCGCCGCGGCATATGAATCGAGTTAAGCAGTACTTAGTTCTTCTGAGAAAGATTCATCTTCTGACACATTAGGCTCCACACACTCTCCAGAGTGGGCCCAAACTTCTGATAACAGTTCATCTTATTTGTCTTCTTCGTATTCTGGAAGCGGTTTTTCTTCTTCAGGTTTCGTCTCTGACTGATTCTTCTTGTTGTTAAGGGGAGTCGATATAATGTAGTCTTCTTGTTACTCGATTCGGCGAGGTCCAAAAGAAGAGAAATGTTTCAGCAGAATATTTCAATAGGTTCAATAATGTAGGTTGTTAATGAAAACACAAGACAGCTCAACGGTTTCTTTTAAATTATTATTTATTTTTTAAATTCTGAATTTACGAAGGCTGTCAAAGATCTACAAATAATAGCCGGGAGCATTCCAAAGCACGGAGGAGCCGGAGCCCCGATCTCGATACGTAATTGATCGTCACTCATTCACGAACCGACCGCTCCAAGTGTAGCTTAACCTTTGATCAACCCGTGCGGCTGTTATCATTTAGCCATGAACCCCTCCCATTTAAGCCCTAGGGCAAGATTCACAGATGGCACTTTGACTTAACTTCGCTGAGTATTTAAAGCTAAGGCACAAGTCCGTAGCCGACTGCAGGCAGTAGCAGCAACCGACGCGACGTGGTGCCGCGACACTACTGGTTTCTATGTATTTCTATGAAACACGACGCGTTGCTAGCTATACCTATAGAATAACCAGTAATCTTTGGCCTTACAGCAAAAAAAAAAAACACCTTAAAACTATAAATAACGAAAACAATGCTTTTAGTGCCAAAAGGGCCTCAGCTCAGCATAATGTCAGAATGACAACACAAAGTCACCATCTGACGTTGATTTTCAGCTGCAGCCCACGAGTGCCATACGCTAGTCTAGTGGCTAGAATAATAAACACATAGGGAAGTGCATGTGCCCGCTATAATAAAATAACAGAATAAATTCAACTTGATGACATAAAATTGCTCAAATAAAAAACAAATAAAATGTTGTGAAACACAACGTGTGTTCAATTTCTTTAATAGATTTTCAACTTTATTACTAAACTATAAGGTTGACCTGCTGGCGTCTGTACCAGAGTGTGAATCCTCCCTTAAAGCCTCATGCAGACTGGCGCGACTCTCGACTTTTACAATACAATTTCTAATAAAACTTCATAGTAGAACAAATATCGGTGTCGCGTCGCGACAGTCTCCACGAGGCTTACAACGGAAAATGAAGAGGGAGGTTTTTGCCCAGCAGGACAGCAGAACAATATTTTGCGAAACACAATTTCAGTTACAATCCGAGGGTTTTGAAGGAAATTCCTCATCTATTGCTTCATAGGTTTGAAAAATTAATTGGCTTTAGAAAGCAAATTACTGGAATTAACTGTCTGCTGAACTGTCAAAATAAAAGACATTGCTATCTATGTAATTTGTGTATTACGCAATTATCCTGCCGCCTAGTTAGTAGCTTTAACGGCAATTTCGTCCTCATTTCGCGTCTTGCCGGTTATAATACCAAACGCCTTTTCAGTTTGTTTCTGACAAGTTGTGGTCATTAAAAGTCACGTAAATTGATTCGTTCTAACGGCTCATTAACATTTTAACGAAGGTAATTCGTTAATTAGCTCGAATTTTAATCATAGTAATCTAATTTTACACGTTGTAATTAATATTGGTTCTTGCCATAGACTAAGCTTACAGCTATGTTAATTCTTTGTTGTGGACAAAAATTGATCGTTTTCATATTAAAATAAATAAATAAATTGAATAATTCCTGTACCGTAACGCCAAGACGGCGCGGCCTACGATTAGTTCCGATTTCAACCGCACGCAGACATAACTTGCGAGCACTCTACAAAAGATTCCGGATTTGGGAAGGCAAATTTGGAATGGCGCTGTCGTACAGACGCCAGCAGGTCAACCTACCCGAAACTGTCAAAATTTTCCCAATCAACTTTGAACCTTATGCTCTAGTGATAAAGTTGAAAATCTATTAAATAAATTTGACAGGAACTAGGTATGACAGCGACATTTTGACATTTTGAAACGAGCTAATAATACAAGGCGTGAGGTGGTTTTATTTTATTTCTGCGAAAATGACTTGCTTAGTATTTCTAAATACTCCGAAATTGGAGTCCGCCATTTTCCTAGACCCTAAAATTAGAAGAATTTTCGTAATCGTGAATTCCGTAATGTGATTGAAAATAAGAAAATATTTTTACTGGAGGAGCTTCTTAACTTAGACTTCACGGCCTCGAGCGATGTCACATGTGACCTGATTTGGTCAAGCCCCACGCGCGCGCGTCACTTGTTTCCGTCGCTCCGCAGTCACGTCGCGATGACTTGTGGCATGCTCTAAACAAATTCTTTAATTTGTATTCTCCGCAGTCGTGGCCACCAACAGATGGGTCGCTAGCTCACATGTGTTTCCATCCAATAAGGCTGGGTTTACTGTCACGCTGACGTCACGCGTCGATCACGCGCACAAGACGCTGACGATAAATCGACGTGACGGTCAGCTAGTCCCTAATTGGTACGCGACCGATGTCAGCGCTGACCGTTGGTCAAGCACTAAATCCAGCCTAACAGTTATTTATAAATGACGTTATTATTGCAGAAGACCCCCGATGCAGCTTTCGAGCAACCAAGGAGAAACTCAAATATTACGATTTTAAAGGTGTTGACTTGCACTTGAAACCACATCTGTTAAAACATGACGATACTTCGGAGTATTAAGCCGCTCGTACACTACTCGTCGCCATAGACGTCTATAGTCAGCACAGCTGTATTTACTATGAAATAAAAGTTTTTATTATTATTTTAGTTTTTAAATTTAATTTCTCAGGTAAGTTCCTGGTATTTTCAGAATCTCACGGGTGTTAACCAAGGTGAGATTCTAGTTATTATTCTAAGAAGGTAAATTGCTCTGTACTGCAGTGAAATTATTATCTAAGTCTAGTTGTAAAAATTTTCTTACTATGCGGCAAGTGTTTAATATGGCAGCTTTTTGTAGTGTTAGGTATGTGTATTTGGATAGATTGAGTGCATTCAAACTATTGAATATTTGTTTCGGGATAACACCTGTTGTTGATATTACTATTGGTACTATAGTGACTCTATTCATTTTCCAAACTCTGGTAATTTCCTCTTGTAGTTCTGTATATTTCCTGATTTTTTCTGTGATAGTTTTTTGTATGTTATTAGTGTTTGGGACTGCTATATCTATTATAAATGTGTGTTTGCTTACTTTATCAACTAGTGTTATATCAGGTCTGTTGTTATATATGGTGTGGTCTGTAATTATAGTGCGATCATAATATATTCTGTAGAATTTATTATTATTAGCTTATTTTGCCTTAATGTATGTGGTAGGTACTTCGTGGCACGACCATGAGATATTTACCTTAGAATGAAGTTTAGAATTTGTTCTATTTTGTACCAATTTTTTGCAATAGATATAATAACAATAATGATTTGCATTATAACCATCGTACAATACGGCCGATAAATCATGGCCGGTTTGAACACAGGCTCTCCGTACTTTCACGCATGTCCTCTCCCTCACACTCGCTTCTTGTCACCACTTGGTTCCGGACTAAAAAATATTAAAAAGCCTTCTGCGCAAAGCTCGGACCGCTATGATTCATCAGTGTGCAGCCTTCTGCGCAAAGTTGGACCAGGTCGTGATTTATCAGTGTGCAGCCTTCTGCGCAAAGTTGGACCCGGTCATGATTCATCAGTGTGCAGCCTTCTGCGCAAAGTTCGACCCGGCCATGATTCATCAGGGTACAGCCTTCTGCGCAAAGTTGGACCCGGCCATGATTCATCAGTGTGCAGCCTTCTGCGCAAAGTTCGATCCGGCCATGATTCATCAGTGTGCAGCCTTCTGCGCAAAGTTCGACCCGGCCATGATTCATCAGTGTGCAGCCTTCTGCGCAAAGTTGGACCCGGCCATTATTCATCAGGGTGCAGCCTTCTGTGCACTGACCCGGCCATGATTCATCGGTCGTATTGACCGCAAAGATCTGACGAGATTGCCAAATAGTGATAGAAATATAGTATAAATTCAAAACTATTTTTCAATACCAACTAAAGATATAAGAGAAACATTAAGTAGTATCATTGTGGCCGTGCTGGGAAGTATTATTTATAACTAGTGGCCAGTGTCACTAATAAAACTGAACGCGATCAGCACATCTAAACCGCGTTCAAGAGCTGTCAATATTTCACAACAATGATGACAGTGACACTAAGGATCGCTGTCAGTTTCATTGGAGAAATTGGACCATAATGTAACTTTTTCTCTCAAAATGGAAATCTTAGAAGGCAGGCGCCATTTTGTTTAGCAAATAAGACAAATAAAATACAATTCAGCCAACGATGTCGTTTAAGTTATTACTTTAATTTGCCATTATCGAAAGAATAATAAATTATCAAACATCATACGATTCAAGTAGCGACCTTAAAAAGGCGGCTGGGGCAGACTAGAAGGCCTACCTATGTCCAGCAGCCTAGTGGACTGCTATAGGCTGTTGATAGGCAGATTGATTGACAGGCATCCCTACCCTTCCAACCGGATCATTGTAAAATTATGCTTGGTGGAAGAAATAGTGCATAATGTGGGAGTATCTTCTTTCTACATTCCTCAAAACAAACAGTCGAAAAAAACCAGTTGCACTCCGGGAGTGCCGGCAGAAGTGAAAACTTGAATACATGCACATGCATTTTTGATATTTTGGAATGGTTAGGGAATAATTTTGCACCGGTCTACTCTCCCTCAGTTTTACGAATTTTCGATCAGGTCACGTGTCCTGAACTCCTGACGCGAATATAACATTTTTTTACCTATCACAAAAAAGTGCACAACGCCGCTAAAGAAGTTTTCACTTCAAAAACTATTTGGCATGCAGGCAGCTAACTTGCAACTTCTTAAACTAGGTATGTTTTGAGTGTGTCTGAGAAGTCAGCTCTTTTAAATATCTCTTTAAAAAGTATGCCATAAGCTTAAAAAGTTATTACGCATACATTATGATTATGAATAAAGATTCGCAGTCGAAACAATAGAGTATTACACCCATTTTTGAAAAGTGTCTCAATTAGAATCTATAGTGCTAATGAACCACTAAAAAATTCACAAAATTTTAATTCAATCGTTAAGTGCCATAAAAATGCATTTAATTTTTGCGTAACTTGACGAAAACGCTGGACGCAGTGGACGCCATATTGCTCTGTGGTCATGACGTCAGTTCACTATGTAAACAAATTTATAGATTAAAGGTACCTACGCTGATAGTTGACAGTTAACACTCTTAAGTTTACATAGCCGTACGACGTAATAACATGGCGACTCGATCTAATGGTGTTATGAAACAGATTAAAAAAGCTGAAACCTATGAATTGAATTTTAAAATTTAGTTTGATATTTTATGAACTAAAGCTAACGTTTTCCGACTGCTTTTTGCCTAAGCTATCTCAATAATATATTTTTAGATTTTTTCTCGTATAGAGTAAAACACCCTATTGCACAAATTGTCTTCTGGCGCGTGACAACATACTTTCAATCACAATCCGAAAGTTTTGACAGATATTGCTAATCCATTGCTTCTTAGGTGTGAAAAATACGTCCGCTCAACGACTTACATAGATAGGTAACGCAATGAACGTGGGTGACCTGTCAAAACGAAACCCACTGCAATCAATAGGGATGATGACTAAAAAAAATATTTTTCTCCGTCATGTAGATGATGAAAAAATAACGTAGACGTATTTTTTCTTTATTTACGTTATCGAAAGATTACCACGATACATCGATATCCGTGATCGCGATTATCTAAGTATTTTTTTACTAATAATAATATGAAAAGCAAAAAAACGTGTAATTTTTTTTTAATTATCTGACTGGCGTACCGAGTATATTTTTTTTGACCCTGTCATCATCACTATTGTCCAACTGGCAAAATATCCTTGTACAGTACTTATTACCTAAGATGCAGCCGATAAAAGAGGGTGAAATGGAGACCTACAAAAAAGCGAGATGCAAGCGTAACTGCGCAACGAGAGAAATAAAGTACCGTCTACCGTCGACTCGAAGAGAATAAAAAAAACTGACCACAAAAACAATCTGCGTAGCCTTTTCCCAACTACGAATGTTAGGGTCGGCTTCCAGTCTAACCGGATAATACAAGTGTTTTACATGGAGCGACTGCCTATCTGACTTCCACAACCCAGTTACTGGGTAACACGATACCCCTTGGTTAGGCTAGATTAGTTGTCAGAATTTTCGGGCTTCTGACGACCCGTAACGACTGTCAAAGATCTATAAATGACAGCCGGGACCAACGGCTTAACGTGATTTCCCCAAGGCACGGAGGTTTCTCGATATGTAATGGATGATCTATCCACGAACCGACCGCTGCAAGCGTAGCTTAGCCTTCGATCGACCAATGCGGCTGTTACAAGGGCTGTTATCATTTGGCCACGAGCCCACACGGCAAAACTGACCACTACGTGGTACTAAAATATGGAAAAGAAAGTTAAAACAGATTAAAAGGCACACAACACAACGTATTGTACAGAACAGCACGTCAACCTACCCGAAACTGTCAAATTGTCCCAATCAACTTTGAACCTTATGCTGTAGTGATAAAGCTGAAAATATATTAAATAAATTTGACAGATTGTAGTAGGTTGATGTGCTGGCATCTGCAGAGATGTGTGCCTTACGGCTGCGCCAAAAAGGCCCAGTTCAGCAAAAATGTCAGACGACTAGTGCCAGACGCTGGTTTCCAACTGGACCTGAAGTGTGAGGTGACGGATGTAAATCAGTCTTATACTGCAAACTTCAAACTTTAATTTGTTGAATAAGAGGCTTTTGGCTTCTTGGTATGTGTGTATTTTGTTTTTTTTTTTTGCTTGTGCAGAATATAAAATGTTTCTTTCGTTTTTCTTGTTTTTTCTTTCGCTTAAGAGTCCTATTACATTTTTTTACGGAAATTCATGATTTTTGACCATGTAATTTTCAGCAGCAGTAAGATATTTTAATAATTTGATTATAATAACTATAGTCCCATTCTTTTTCTTGTAAGTTGGAGTTACACATTACTTTCGTGTAATTTGCTGAATGACGCTTAATATAAAGTACTTTAATTTAATTTATTGTAATTTTGTCTTATTATATTGAGAAACAAAAACTAATGAAACGTATTCACTGTAGATCGAAGTTTTATATCGTATTAGTTTATTTGATTTAATTGTGTTTATTTGGAATATAATTGACATGAAAATCAAGACATTTATTGGTCTTCTTTACGAATTTTCCCTGAAAACTCAAGGAATATAAAGAAATTCTAGAACTCCAATAAACAAGTAAAACATTAAAATTATCGTTTAGTAACTTTCGCATTTATTAGTACTGAATGAAACAATGTGAATTTGATCGTCAAAGTTCCATTGCCGACGTTTTTCCTTGTGAGTTCGTAAAATATTCAAAGTAAATTACACGACAAGAAAAGTTAAAATGTGTAATTCCAACTTACAATAAAGAGAATGCCACTATCGTTATTCATAATCAAATAATTCAAATATCTCACTGCTGCTGAAAATTACAACGTCAAAAATCATGAATTTGCGTCAAAAATGTAATAGGACTCATAATGTCACATCTGTATTTTTTATAATCTATGCCATCTTGATTAATTTCCTACATCAGTTAATTATTTGTTTTCGCTACATTGTAGTTTAGTACGTTTTTGTCTTGCATACGAGAAATGTGGAAACCTTTTAAATATAACATGAGGCTAGGTAAGATACGAAAACTTAAACAATCTTAGTGTGTGCCTGTCTAGAATCTATCTATACTAATTACTAATATTGCTAATGACTAATATACTAATAGTGTTAAAAAGAGGTACCTATGGTTGGTCTGTATGTAGGGGTGTCGGATTTTAAAAAATCTTTTTGTGTTTGATACCCCAAGTCTTGAGAAATAATATAGGCTAATTAACATCACGCTACGACTTAAAAGCCGAACAAAGAGAAAAAATAAAGAAAGGATGCTGAAAAAGTGAAAACGAAGTTAAAGCTCGGGCGGGCGATACGATACAACGCGGTGGGTCGGAGGCACAAGAATATTCACGCGGACGCAGTGGCGGGCGGGACGAAGCTAAATAATAAAGCTGAAGAGTTTTTTTTATTTGTTTGCTTGAACGCGCTTATCTCTGGAACTACCATCCAAACGGGTTTGATTTTTTTTTTTTCATTTGGTACACTCGACCCTATGGAGCCGAGAAATTCTTCTTTTCCTCGTTTCCCCACGAGCCATTTTGTAGCATTAAAGTAGGTTATGCTGTGATGACGAGACCGGTCAGCAGGATAGCAGTGAGTCTGACTTCTCAGGGTGAGCCGTACGCATTGCAGTGCAGCAAGATAATCTGGTCCGTTGGCTTTTAATTGGCCTTTTAAACTTTCTGGCCTTTTCCCACAGTTTGCTTAACTAAGCCGAGGTTGTCCAACGTACAGCGAGCGAACCGAGCGAGCGCTACATCAAGTTAGTCACAGTTACTTGGCTACTTAGTATTTTTAGGACCCCAAAATAGGAATGATTCGAGGTTGAGGTTTGGTTAGGTTGGAACTAGGGCTTGAGTTCCGGAATTCCAATATATTTCCGTATCGTTTGTAATATCGGAATTGGTGTGATCAAAACCGGAATTTCGATATTTAAAAAAATATATATTATTGTCACGACTTGAGGCGCGGCACGTCTGCCGGCCGCTCCGCAACGCAACGCCCGCTTCTCCACCCCGCCAAGCCGCAGGCGGACTATTCGTTCGTTCATTGCTGTCGGGAATCGCGCACGCCTCATGCAGTTCGCAGCTCAGTCCAGTCGACACAGTGAAAACGACCTTTTTTTTTACTTCCTACTTAAAATACTAGCCCATTATTCTAAGATATCAAATAATCAATAAATATTATGCATTTTGTATACCATTTTTAAAGTAACCTTCGAACTCCGGAATTCCGGAACTGTGTTGCTTTATATTGAAACCCAGTTCCAGAATTGAAAAATGGTCCGATACTCAAGCCCTATATGGAACTGTGACCAACCACGCGCGAGAAGAAGATATTGGTTGCAGGAACTAAGCCGGGGACCCCGACCCGTTGTCTTTGCGGTGTCTCTAGACATCGCCAACGCCTTCAATACCCTGCTCTGGAGTTGCATCAGGGAGGCACTCCGGTATCACCGGATGCCGACCTACCTCTGTCGTGTGGTCGAGGCCTATTTGACGGACAGGGCCATCATCTACCCCGGTCACCAGGGAGAGTGGAACCGGCGAGAGATGTCGTGCGGTGTCCCACAGGGATCGGTCCTGGGGCCGCATCTGTGGGACATCGGATACGACTGGGTGCTGCGCGCTGACCTCCCCAGTGGCGTCAGCGTCGTCTGTTACGCTGACGAAACGTTGGTCCTGGTGCAGGGGAGATCGCATCAGGCGGCGGCCGAACTAGCGACACACGGGGTTGCGACAATCGTAGCCAGAATCCGGCAGTTGGGACTCGAGGTGGCCTTGCACAAGTCCGAGGCCACTGGGTTAGGTTAGGTTAGAACTGTGACCAAAATACATTCAAGTTATATTCTTATATTGTATATCAGTTACTTTCGTCGGTCGCAGTTATATACTTGACTATTTACTATTTTAAGACCCCAAAATAGGAAATAATTCCTAGGTTCCGGAGGTTCACAAAAACAGGGGCAATCATTATATAGGAGTGTTCAATAATATTTATAGGAAAACAAAACGGGAATTATTTGAGGTTTGCTTATACATACCCTAACGAAATCACTATGCAAAGTAACAAGGTCTGTCATTTTTTTGTTTACTGACAGCGCCAACGTCACCGGGTCAGATGAGATGGATGGGATGCTGCACTGTACTCAAATTCCGTATAGAGTGAAGAGAAGACTCGCGGAATGGAGCGGTGTCGTTCAGGACCAACATTGGTAGAAATCCACATTGCGACTCTCATCTCGTCTGTGATTGATTCCTGCACGACTTTGTTCCGCTCCAGGCATCTCACTCGTTGAGACTTTTATTTTTCATCCCTCTAGTTAAAACATTTTCTTGTTTTTCAGTCATATTTCTACTACTAATACAAATGGGATACATTACAGCGAAGGCAATAGAAAATCCGCGTTCATGCAACGATTCTCCGGAAAACGACCCTCGATTGAAGAGAAGCGATGAAAAAGATATCCATTTTGATTCAGAAGACACTACGGAAACAGACCCGGATGACGTTGCTACTAGAAAAACGTTGTCCATACCAATCAATAAAAATGATAACAATCACGACATCAATGACAATGATAATAAAAAATCAAATGAATTCGCATCAAATTCGAATACTCTACCACAAATATTACCTCTTGTTAATAACGCTACGAATCCAGCCAATTTTGAGAAAGGAGATATTGTCACAGACACATTAACAACAACTAAGGACGCACCGCTACAAGAGCCTGTTTATTACAAGCCTATTGATCCAAAATATCTTATAATTTCTGGAATGTCATTGCCTAAACCCACCAAAACTATAACTAATGTTAGTAAATCTGAAGGCCCAGTTAATATTGACTTAAAAGAAACAAAAATTGCACCACTAAACTCTTCGAATTTGGTTAAAGCAACAAACGTTTCAAATAGAGATGAAGCAAATGAAACTGTAACAAAAGAAGTAGTAATGAACGATGCATTTACAGACGTATCAAATATACGTGAGCTAAGAGAACACTTGCTCGACCATCTGTTGGATTATTTCCTAAACATCATCAAAGAAGAAAACTACATTCGTAATGATACAAGAAAAAGAAATGGCAAAGATAGAATGAAAGTAGAAGAGAAATTAAGAAATTATTATGATCCTCACCATTTAGACATGCTTTTTGTTGATGATGATGATTATTATGATAATAACCTAGATCCTTCTGATTACCCTGAAGGTAATGACAGTAAAGAATATTTACTAGATAACGTTGAACAAAATAAAGAAGTAAACAATGAAAACATTACTAATATTGATCGTCTTAATACACTGTCAGATGATGTAGATAAAAATACAGCTGAAGCACACATATCTGAAGATTTACAAAACGAGGCGTGGTATTTAGAACAAAACTTAAATAGTAGTAGTCTTGATGGTGAATCTGTTAACGTTAATTTATCAGACATTTTATCAGAATCAGAACCTGTTACTTCTAAATACGTCAATTTAATTGAAAAAGAAAATTATTTGAGCAACGCCTTGTTAAATAAAACTGAAAAACTTGAAGAAACTTTTAATACCAATGTCAATATTATTACAACTACAGAAATATCAATTTCGAATGAAGCTTTGAATGATAAAGGGGCGGAAATAGACAGAGATATTTTAAACTATTCAGAAGAAGTAGTTCCCGAACGAATTGAATATGTGTATGATAACGGTGCTTTGACAGTCGATGACTATACGTCCTATAAAGACTTTATCGATTCAGATGAATTTGAAGTAGTCAAAAATGTAACTGTACATGAAACCGATAGAAACCCAATTGTTATTACAACAGAAAATGGTATAAGATTGAATGGAATTGATAAAGAAAAATATATTGCAAACGGTACTTTGGATGACAATTATAAAAACACGGAAAATTCTCAAATAGGAAACGAGACGACTACATCTATAGATATAGTTTCAGAAAGGGGACACAAATCTAATAAGTTAGGGATTTTAGATCTCCCAAACAAAAATATTCAGAAAGACAATGAAGATAATTTGGCCGAAAATGAAAACAAACATTCTCCGAAACAAGGTATCAAAAGAAAATTAAGAAACAACAAGAATTGTGGTAAACTATTTAACAAATTAATTAATAAAAAATCAAACAAACACAATTGTAGGAAGAGTATCATATTAAATTTAAAAATAAATCTTATTTGATAATTCCTAAGTTAGGTTTAACGTGTTTTATTTAACTTTACCCATGACGAGAGTTTAATACAAAACAATTTAAGACTATCGAGAGTCTCTTAACAACAGCTAGTATTTTTTGTCTTATTCTCATTATGACTTAATTAAATGTCAGATAGTACAATTATTACTCGAAACTCAAAGCGTTTATTTCAATTAAACCATTTACAGGCACTTTTGAATTGTCAAAGTCAGTCAGAAATCTGAATATTTCCAAATCTCAGACCAAATAAATAAGGTAGACGGAGCGTACACCAACAATGGCATTCAAATAAGTGAAGCGTCGTGTACAGAGTTGTGCGCGTGACCTCGTGTCGCAACACTTGCCATGCGTCTGTGTGCTAAGAAAAAAATGTTGCCACTAAAAACTTTTTATCCCAATTCTGATTGAATAATTATGATTATTCATGAAAAATAAATTCTTATAAATAAAACACTTTTTTACTGTTAGGTACGTTTAATAAAAAATAAAATAGACAAATTTTAAACACCTTTGTGTTGCGTTAGTTTCCGGTAGTACTGTCTTTTTGTATCCCGACTTCTGGATATAGTATCTAGTTTTGAAATGTGATGGAATTTTATATTTAGATACTTTTCAACTACAGTACGTATTCTTGATTTCTGCTTAACCTAATAACCTCAATCCACTTTTGTTTCCAATTAAGGTCTCTTGGGAATCTAAAATTAAAACAGTTTGTTTTCAGTCGAAGTTGAGAAATAAATGAATCCAAAAATGTATTTTACATAAAACTGTAATGTTGTAAGTACTTGTTTATAGAAATAATAATAATAATCACGCGCTATTTAATGCTATCGTCTCATATTGTATTCACGTGTATAACGTGAATATAACATATTTAAACACGAGTTATTTATTTAGGGATACCTATGTTTGATATTCAAAATAGATATATTTTCGTAATAGTTAAAAGCATTTAACCATTACGAAAAGTAATATTAAAATTAATAATCCCAAACATTGCCCGCGTTTCGGGGAATTTGTATGCGGATATACTGGTCACACCGACGACACTATGCGAGGTTTTGTGTTCCAAAAACGCTCTAAGAAATATTTTTGTATTTATATATCAAATTAAATCAAATGAAACACTTACTAGTGAAATGTAATCCCAGATGTTTTTTTTTAAATTACGGAATAGTTTTTACAAGCTTTTACGACACAGGAAGGCATTTTACAACAATTTGCGATTTCAATGTTATGACGTCTAGTGCGTTCGATGTCGCGCGTCGCTCTGGAACACGGTCGGCTTCCTATTTCAAATTTGGCTTCCTTTACCCTGCTTCACTCTGAGAGCGCCGCGCTCCGTCTACCTTTTTTATTTGGTCTGAGTTCCAAATCATAATATTTTTACAAAATATTGGTTACATCATTAATGTTGAAATTATACATGTGAGAACAATGTAGAAAGAAGTGCACGTAAAAAGCGTCCGTAAAAAGAAGATAAAAACCATTTAAAAATTAAAATAAGCAGTGGCAGCTAAGAGATGACCAGTCCCCACTGACAGCGCCCGTTTACGAACATGACGCATGGATCAGCGCCGTTTAGCTCAACCATTTTGAAGGGAACCCAACGCCACCATCAGCGAGACATTTCAGTGAGCATGACATACTCTCAGCCGCCAGGGCATATTTCATTACTGTCAGGCTGACCCCCTTCATCTGAACAAGATACTTTGATCTGATACCAAGTGATTACTAATTGCGTAACAGACTTTCAATCACAATTCAAAATATTTTTAAGGAAATGGTGAATCCATTGCTTCATTAATAATAATAATAATTCATTTATTATCAGGTAAATAACACCCATAGCCAAATTAATAATATTAATTAAATACAATAAATCAAAAGCAAAAGCAAAATAAATCAAATTAAATTAAAAATAAATATATAATTAAAAAATAAAATGAATACCCTCTCTCCGACACTGGTACAGCAACATGTCTGCTGGAACAATGCTGAATGAAGGGGCAGTCCAGTCTTGTCTTCCCGCAATCATCGCCGGTACGATGTTGGGGCTAACCCGTACCCTGTGCACCAAGGACGCGGCACGCTTGAGCATGGTCGCGTGAAAACAATCGGTGTGTGCCTCTGCGAACATACCCGAGGCGCTGCAGTGTCGGGGTAGCCCCATCACCGCTCTGAACGCGTTATTATACTGGACGCGGATGGCGCTGTAATTTCTGTTAGAGTAGTTAGCCCACAGACTGCATGAGTACAAGGAAGTACAGTACGCTCTAAAGAGCGTAGCCTTAACCTAATTAGAGCACCGCGCAAATCTGCGGGCGATCATGTTAGCTCTAATAGACAACGCCCTCCGCTCCCGTTCCATGTCTGCGTGATCTTTGAGTTCGACAGTCAAAACATGCCCCAAGTATGTAAACTGGTCAACCCTATTCAAAGGAACCCCATTTAGTCTGACCGGAGGTATGCTTCCCGGACATTTTGCACTGGCGGTCTCGAAGATCATACACTGGCTCTTCTTTACATTATACAATAAACCGTGGCCACAAGCATATTCCTCGCATATCTGTAACAGCTTCCTCAAGCCGCATACCGAAGCACTCATCAGCACCATGTCGTCAGCATAACTTAAATTATTGACACATGTACCGTCAATGTGACAGCCGACATGATGGCTGCTGAGCGCCACGATCAGCCCGTTATTATACAATTTAAACAGGGTAGGGGCTGTTAAACCACCCTGCCTGACTCCGCATTCGAGCTGATACGCATCCGACATTGCCCCCGCCCACCTAACACTATTAGACTGGTGCGCATACCAGTACTGGAACACGCTGATGAGTTCCGGCGGCAAATCTATGCTCCTCAGCTTGTTCCACAGGTACTACAAGGTCGAAAGCCTTGGACAGATCAAGGAAGCACGCATACATCATCATCATTGATGTCTGATGATAAAATAATGCAATGGATGTTGTTGAACTGTCAAAATGGAAGACTTTGAAATTGGAAGTGAGTTACGTAATAGGTAGACTACTATTGTAATAATATAAAATTTAGGAGCATGAGGAACAGGGTTGTAAAGTTCACTCATCCACCATAGTAAAAGGAGGATCCTCCGACCAGACGGGTGTTGTGTCTGGCGGGCCGACTGCCCAACTGTTGATGTCGGATAGTCTTATACTATGTCGTTCGCGCGGTAAACTCTAATTGCGAGATGCAGGATTTATGTGTCTTTGATGCGTAGTTCGTATGTGGCGGTGTAACCGCTACATCACTCCCCTCCGGAGACCGGAGGTCGATAGTGGGCTGAGTCTTGTATCTTGCGATGCTTCACAGTACCAAGCTAAGGTTCCAGTGAGTCGGAACCGGGTGCCGCACAGTCCACGGTGAGTCGGAACTGTCTGCGGTGATTGCGGTGGTTTGCGTTGATTGTGGTGATTGAGGTGATTGCGGTGATTGAGGTGATTGCGATGATTTCGGTGATTGCGCTGATTGAGATGATTGCGGTGATTCCCCAGTGAGTCGGGGTGATGAGGCTGAGGGTGATGACCAGGAATGCGCGTTCGCTGCATGCTGGTGGTCAGGATACCCGTTGAACCCGAGGGTGCTGGCTGTCTGTGTGACTCACCTCACGAAAGCTTGCGGGAGTGATGATGATGATAACGTCACGCGGAAATAGTTTCACGAAGGCTGCGCTGGCGTATCACGTCGGGGTCACCAATTTAGGAGCATGAGGAACAGGATTGTAAAGTTCACTCATCAACCATAGAAAAGGGAGGATCCTCCGACCAGACGGGTGTTGTGTCTGGCGGGTCGACTGCCCAACTGTTGATGTCGGATAGTCTTATACATGTCGTTCGCGCGGTAAACTCTGATTGCGCGATGCAGGATTTGTGTGACGTCATGTTTTTGATGCGTAGTTCGTATGTGGCGGTGTAACCGCTACAGAACTAACGAAATCATTGTACAACTCAGCTTATCGCTGTCCACTGCTGGACTTAGGCCTCTCCCAGGCTGCGCCGAAACACCTTGTCCTTGTCATTCCGTATCCTGTCGATGCCAGCCACCATTATAGGGTCATCGTCCCACACTACGCTTGCCGATACGCGGTCTCCACTCCAGGACTCGTCTGCTCCACCGGCCCGCGGGTGCTCCTTCGACAAACATAGCCAGCCCATTGCCACTTCTGCTTGCTTGTGAGAGTACATAAATAGTTAATATAATAAAAATCTAGCTCAACTCATTTTTAACGACCTTTTTTACGATTGTAACTTATTATTGAAGTTATCAGATTTGCAATTTTGCAATAAAAATGGTTTCAATAAAATGGCCAGTGGAACGCTACTTCAATTGTTTAGTAAGTCTTATTTACATACGTTTGTTAATACCACAATACCTTTAATGGCCGATACTCAACGGAGATTAGTTAGGAGATATTTATGGTGCAAAAGTGTGTAAGCAAACACAGATGCACTATCTGTTACTTCACTCTCATAGCACGATGGGCCGGCCATCTGACACGACCGGGGAGAGATCAGGCGCAGGTTGGTCCTGCGCCTGATCTCTCCCCGGTCGTGCTTTACGTGGTATCCGAGGCACGGGGGTATCCGGGCTGCTTCTGAGAAAATCCTAATAGAAAACTGAAAAACATAATAACACTTTGCCCGACGAATTTTCAAAGTACTAATCCATCTTTCTTATCTAAGCTGAATAAAAAAAACAACTGAAAGTCGATTCGATTGTCGAATGTTGCACATTTTTTTTAAGAAGAACTTCATAAGTACCATGTGAAAAAGTTTCACTCAAAAATCTCAAACCATGAAGGTTCTATGTCAATTCGAAGTACCTATTACAATAAAACGGCAATTTCATACTATAACCAATGATATTAGAAGTAAAAAGACGTAGATAGGTTACCTACATAACATTCTATCTTCAAAAACGGCACTATGTCACACTATTATATGACACGTGGAAGTAGGATAGCATGTCGTAATTATCGGGAGCGAAAAAGAGACAAAACGAAGAAAATGTGGCTAATTAGCCAACTTTTGACGTGCCACTTGCGGAACGTTTATAACCTAGAAAAAAAAATATCTACCTCTTTTTACATATAATATCATTGACTATAACCCCTATTATTAATGATTGCCCTAGTTTTGTGAACCTCAGGAACCTAGGAGTGATTTCCTATTTTGGGGTTTAAAAATACTAAATACGAGTAGCCAAGTAACTGCGACCGACGAAAGTAACTGATACTGGAATTTACTATGGTCACAGTTCTAACCTAACCTAAGCCTAACCCAGTGGGTCGGGGTGCCCTGGCTTAGTTCCTGCAAACAATAATTATCTTCTCGAGCGTGGTTGGTCACAGTTCCAAAGTAACCATTCGACTAGGTCTAGTCCAACGACGCGAGGTCTAGTACGAGTAGTTACATACAAAACAATTGTGGCTGGAGAAATGTGTGCGAGGGACGCGTGCGTGAAGCTGACCAACTAGCATAGCTCAAGGTATGGAAGTGAAGCGGGAAGGAGGCCTATGATCAGCAGTGGACCTTAACAATAATGGTTTAGTAATTAAACCGCCTCTGTTGTTAGACCACCTGTCTCAGACGCAGAGTCCCGGGTTCGTTGCTCAGAGGGGGCAAAGTTTTCTACTCGGTTTAGTTGGTGGTAGGGCTTGTTCTAAGTCCGCCTGGCTAGCTACCACCATCTTATCTAAGTCTGTCGCCCTAACATCCATGTTAACAGCATTGTTGTGTTTCGGCAGTTAGAGGTAAGATAGCCAGTTCCTCTGTGGTTTAGGATTCCGGGTGAAGTTCAATTCCACCTGCGGCCTGATCATCACTTATCATTAAGGATGCAGGCCAAGAGCTAACCTGTTGGGAAAGAAGATGATTTGACGATTTTCTAAGTTGTTGGCAATCTGTCTATCTAAAAGCTGAAGAGTTTTCGAGTGTGCTAATCCCTGGAACTAAGAGTCAGACAAACGAAAAATGATTTTACATGTGGTAGCCCAATTATTGAGGAAGGTTATGGGCTATTTAACATCACGAACGATACGACCCATAAATAACGTAAATTATTGTAAGTCATGCCACCGAAGACGCCAGCGAGACATTGAGTCCAGCCGAGCTATTCTGTAATAATGTTAGGTAAACTGAGCTTGAAGTGGTGCTAGGGATTGACACTATTGACAGATGACTTCATCTAAGTTTCGCAGGTTTGCTAACTAGCCAAGTTTTAACATGACATTTGTGGAGCGCGTATATATACAGAAAGGATTTTTGAGATGCGGCAGTAAGGACAGATACTAAAACTGTGGTCGCTACAAGAGACCGGTCTTTGGAGACTGTCCTTGTCTCCGGTCCGGTCTCTTGTTTTGAGAAAAAATAATTACAGTCAGCAAAAAAATGGGCAGTTTTCACAAATACTTTGTTTGATGCAAATTGATTCTGTTTCTTATGATCCTTAGGTGTCCTAACTGCCCCGTCTCAAAAATTCATTCTGTATAACCTATCTACCTACAACCTTACTACTACTTATTACTGATGATAGGGATAGTATTACAAAGAGTTAGATAAACAGGAAAAATATTAAACTTTTTAGTCACTGCCAATATTACTTTTTAAACTAAGTAGAATGATGTAAAATACTCGACTTCTCAATACTGAATGAGCGCTTGTAGTAGAATTTCTACCGTCACAATATTATCGTGGATGTCCCCGTTCACGTCCTTAAAATGTGTGGAACTAAGTGCACGTTGTACAGACGCCAGCACATCAACCTATCCGAAACTGTCAAATTTTCCCAATCAAATTTGAACATTATGCTTTAGAGAAGAAGTTGAAAATCTATAAAAGAAATTTGATAGATTGTAGAACGTTGATGTGCTGCTGTCTGTACGTTATCGTGGACGGAAATTTATATATTTCCATGCATTTTACTTCCCTGTGCGTGTTATCGTGATGCCGTGACGTGACCGTGAACGTCCACGATATAAATTATAAAAGCACACGTTAACGAAAGTCGCAAGTGAGCAGCCTGTTTTAAATATACAGGCTGCTAACTTGCAACTATCGTTCTTTTTATCTCTTTGTTTGACCATAGGTAAGCTGCTGTTAAGACAATTTTTTTCTACAGCTTTATCAATAATTTTCACCAATCAAATCGAAGCCAGAACTTTCAATAAGACACATGAGTTGGAGAAGAAAGAGGAATACGATATAATCAGCACGACAGTGTATTTTAAACGCTCTGATAAGGCTAATGAAAGTGGCAGAAACTATACCGCACTAATGAAGAAAATAAATGCCCACTTTGTTCTGCAGAGCGATACAAATGACGAATCAAGACATGATAATACTCGTATAACAAGATATAAATATAACCGTAAGTACAAACATAAAGACAACGAAGAAGCCGAATCTGACAAATCACAAGCAGAACAAAGCGACGACAATCTTAAATCAAAAGCAACGGGGTTGATTTAAAAACGTTGCTTGACGTTAATAAGTGACGTTATAACGTCAAAAATGTATGGTTAAACAGTCGCTAATCGTTACATAGCTTTAAGCAACGTTTATAAATAAACCCCTACATCTACATCTAATAGGATTGAACTAACTTCTTTAGATAATAGAAAACATTTTTCGAATGAAGGTACATGCAGTGAAGATACTAGCCGATTAAATTAAATTAACAGAACATTTGTTGCAGAAGCTATGGCACAAACGATTGCCATGGAAAAAATTAAACAAGAGGACGTGACAAAACTAGAACTAAATGACGATTCATCATTACAAAATTTTGTGGAAAAAGAGAATCACCCAACTGTAAAACTAGCCCGAAGACAGAAACATTTGACAGTTATACAGTTTACAAATACATTACAGCACCGAAATACAAATAAAGTTACAACCCAAGCAAACAGAGAAAAGCAATTAATAACCAAAATAACGCACAAACATGATATTGAAGTCGAAGACGAAATCTGTAATACAAAACATTGTGATTGTAAAAATCACAGATATTTCGAAAAAATATCACGAGAACACGATGTATACAAATTAAAACGCCGCGATGAATTCAAAACAGCGTCAAAACATAACAACAAGAAGAAAGTAAACAAAAACAACATGAAAGTAAAACATCGTTTTATTAAAAGTCACAGAACAGTCATCCCCCAAACACTACCACAAGAGAATAGTGTATATGAAAGAGAAAAGCGAGAAAAGCGAGATATTGAGAAACCCGTATTATCAAACATAATATCAATGGAAAATGATATCTATGTACGAAAACACATTGATGATTTTGCAACTTTAGAAGAACCAGTTATAAAACAAGTGTATCCGGAACACAAGCCGAAATTCAGTCATAATTTCCAAAAAAAGAGACAACGTGATAAAAAGGTAAGAAAAGTAAGGAATACTGACAATGCAAAACACAATTCAAAAACAAAACACGATAAAGAAAAAGTAATATCGAACCGAGAGAAATACAAACTGACACTCAACGAAAATAGAGATTCTGTCTCTGAAACACATACTGATATCCGCAAAGGTGAAAATAAGAAAAACTCAAATTCTGGAGATATCTTGAACCCTGACGACGCAGATTCTCAAACTTTTGAAAACCAGGATGTGAAAGAAATACAAAAGTCACGTGAAGAACTATCCAAAGAAAATAATCTCCTAATCAAGTCAAGACTTCCATTTTACGTTTCATCAACTACAAAACGGGCTTTACAAAGAAAAAAGACAAAGCACCCAAAAAAACTAGTTCCTCAGAAAGATCAAATGGAAACGGATATACTGTTAGGTGATCTAACTTCAGTTTTAGGAGGGAATAGTGATTTAAAAAATAACGATTTAGATACAACGATCAATCGGTTGGCTTCGTCAAAGATACTCGATTTCATAACTGACAAGGTGGCTGACCAAATGCTGAAGAAATTGGAAAAAAATCTGGCATTTAAGGATCACAATAAAATGAGAAGGACAGAGGTGGATCCGGAGAAGGTCGAACAAATCGACATATTTTTCCAAAACGACGGCGATATGGTGGTGAAGGATCGCGAACACAAGGAAATAGAAGAAAACGAAAATGGTACAAGAGAAGCATTTTACTCCTAATAAAACGCTTATGGAACGCTCATAATAAACCGTACTTAGTAAAAGCTAAATATAATTATGAGATAGGCAGTTCTGTTTTCCGTTTTATTTTACCTTTCTTCCTAATCCAAATCCTACCGGAATACGTCTATCAAAGTCAAAATAGGCCTAGAAAGCACTATTTGAACGTCTTAATTAACATTATATTTAATTAAAGAATCCACTTGAACTTCCTAGTGCTTTGATGAAAAGAAGAAGTGGCGCAACAAACTCTCCAGCAGCACAGCTGTCTGTCCAGTGTTATGAATTATTCAATAGAGAAAGTAATTAGCTTCTGGGTTTGTCATTGCCCGTCATTATTATGACGTTATATATTGACGGTTAACACGCGTTTTTAGGTACCTAGAAAAAAAGTTAATGTCAGAAACTTCAAATCAAGGACCTAATCAGTGTGACCATTTGTGGCAGATTTCTGCCATTTTGGCAGATTTCGCTCCAAAATTTTGTCTGTGGCAGATCATGCTGACGATTTACAAAAGTGGCAGATTTCGGCAGATTTAAAAGATTTCAAGAAAATTCACATTAGTTCATTTGAATTTTCAATAAATTTTTCTTTTGATAAAAGTTTAAGAGACTTGTTAGAATCAGGTGGACCGTGGAAGTAGCACCACCAGCTCAATTTTGAGTGTAGACAAATTTTGGGGAGCGATTGGAAAAATCCTGGACGCGAATGGGGCTACAAAATATCCAAACATTACAAATTACGCGAAAGCGTTATTATGTTTGCCGATGTCCAACGCTTCGTGCGAAAGAGTCTTCTCTCAGGTGAATCTAAATAAAACAAAAATAAGGAATAGGTTCCTAAATCAACATGTCAGCTTTAATTACAACAAAAGAGGGGATTAAGGAACACGGAGATGTATCCTTTACACCAACTAAAAATATGATCAAAAAGATGTCGTCAAAATGTGTAATGAAATTGACGAAAATTTGAAGGCAAATGCGGATACGTAGAGTAAGTAGTGTATACATAAAGTAATGCTTAAGAAAATTATTGTTTTTGTTGATTAAAGAAATTTAATTGAATTCGTTGTTCATTATTTTTTTTTCTGTTTCCATGAAGGCATATTTTTGGCAATTTTGGCGTTAAGTGTGGCAGATTTTGGCTGATTTTTTGTCTGTGGCAGATTTGCCATTTAAAAGATGGTCACACCCATGTGTGGTAATACACAGACTATAGTCCTACCAACTTATCTGTGAACTGAAAGAGGACGGCACCGTCGATTCAGTGTTGCTAATTGATATAGGATGCCCAAAACTGAGTAAGTTTTCAAGAAGGTTTCACATTTGACATAATCGTTTAATAAGAATTACAGTTTTTACAAATTAAAAACAATATACCTATATAAAAATAATAATATAAATTAAAAAGAATTTGATAATTTACAGTTACGTACATAGGTACGCTAACAGGTTAGTCTCTCAGCAATAAACAATATCTTTATCTAAAGAGTAATCCAATGAAGTGGAAATTCAGCAGATAAAATGTTCCACGGGGGGGATACAACTTTCATTTAATGCGAAGTTAAGTAGGTACCTACCCTTCAGCTGCAAGAGGTACCTGGATGTCTAGCATTTAGTAATGACCGTACCTAACCCCTAACACCAGATTTGACTAATTATAATTAGTGTAGTGTAATAAATAAAAACAAATTGCTTTACAATAATTTATTGAAAACCAGTACCCTAATTACGTAATGCAAAATCAATTCAAATCTGAATCGTTTTGAAACAGATTGCTAATCCATTGCTCCGTAAGTTCGAAAAAAAAACTGCAGAGCAACGTAAATAACGCAATGAATGTTGTTGAACTGTCAAAATGAAACAGATTTGTCTTTATCGTTTACGAAAATAAGTTGCGTAATTAGAAAGCAGGTTTATAGTAATTGTGATCTTTAGATGAACCTGCATACACTCACTTCATCCTGTACCCTAATTACGTAATGCAAAATCAATCCGAATCTGAATCGTTTTGAAACAGATTGCTAATTCATTGCTCCGTAAGTTCGAAAAAAAAACTGCAGAGCAACGTAAATAACGCATGAATGTTGTTGAACTGTCAAAATGAAACAGATTTGTCTTTATCGTTTACGAAAATATGTTGCGTAATTAGAAAGCTGGTTGTGAGGCCATACTCCGCTTATATCCGTACTACTATCATCATTATCACTATCGCTTTCGGTTTCAGTGTCACTTACTACTTCTATAATAAAGGTTTATCTAAATACAAATCATATTCGCCTTCTAACCTGCGAACGTGTTTACAATGCTGTGCCCACTCATGAACTGTAATAGTGTCAAAAGCTTCTCTAACTAGGCGGGGAATTTCAGCATTTTTGTGCTCAATATTTACATCAGCAACTTTTCTTTTCATTATGCTCCATAGGAGTTCAATGGGATTGAGATCATATGGTGGATAATAAATATAAGCATTTCTGTCTATTGTCTGCTAAAAAGAGTGATTTTAAGAATTTTTAGAGCTGTTAAACCCAAACCTAAATTACTTATTTTAAATAGACTATCCCAGCCTTAGTTTACCCATAACTTAACCTAAGCCTACTATTTTTTCTGATAACATAAATCATTCAAATGAGTAATACACACTAGCAGCACAGACACTATACATTTCAAGTATCAATACTTATTGATGTATTAAATTATGATGTCGCTATGGTGAACTACCGGACACAGAGTACTTTTACTGTATGGGCACGGAACACGTGAAAATAATTCTATCAATAGGTACACAACGTAGTTAATACGCCATAGACAATTATTATATAAGCAGTAGAATCGGTACTACGTTACGGGCTCATAATATGGGGAAATAGTACAGCAGTGCTATTCTGTAACCATCTCACCGTGAAAACTTAGGTGAAGTGAGTTGTCATTCCAACAGGGTGAGATGACACTGACAGCTCACTCCACGCTCACTTCACGTGTTTTCACGGTGAAGTGGTTACGGGAATCGACATGCTGATATAAACCGAGCATTTGTTGCTCAAAAAAGGTGCATTAGGGCAATTTACGGGATGCACTCGGAGGAATCTTGTCAACCCATATTTAAGAAATTAGGTTTGTTACCGCTGCCGTCCCTTTATATATTTGAAATATGTATATTCGTTAATAAACTTTTAGACCTGTTTATATCAGCCAATGATATTAATCCACGGAGCCGGCGTGATCCACAGAGACTCGTTCTGCATGATCTTCCCAAGCTTGCTAAATATAATAAAAGCTGCTTATATAATTGTGTTAGTATATATAATAACATACCGTGTAGCTTAAAAAACTTAAACTCCAGATTATTCAAGGGAATATTGTTTGACTGGTTATATTCGAAAAATTTCTATAGTCTCAAAGAATTTATGGATAATAAATTCTCATGTTAGTATTAAGTGAACATAATTATGCATGCTAAGTACAATTCTGGCAAAACATGTAAGATCTATATTGTAAATTATTGTAACACCGTGTATACCATGTTTTATTCAAATAAATACTTACTTACTTACTATTCCTGAAACTGAATAACTCTATGGCCGGGGAAGTAAACGGAAAGTAGTGGTGAGAAACGTACGATTAATATATTTGAGAATTCATCAAAATTCAACAACGTAACCTTGTAACGCCGGGCATAAAATAATATATAGTTTTTGTTTTGTTAGAACTACACAATTGCTTAACTTATTTCAATTACGATTTCAATCATATTTATTGTATTAATGACCGATACGAGAAATTTTACGATTTGCTTTCACTAAACTGACAGACGTCAAATGTTACCTATTAAAATGGCCTTACTTTAGTGTTCAAAATATATCGGTATTAATATTTTCTATGCTAGTAAAATACTTTATTTTTATGTTCTCGTGATAGAAAAATCTGAGTACCGTATGTGACGTCATAAGCATTCATTCACAAAACTGAGGTACAGGGTGTTAAGTACACTGATCCTCCATAGAAAACGGAGGATCATCCGCTACCAGACAGGTGTTGTGTCTGGAGAGGGCTACTTCCCGACAATTTATGTCAGGACGTTGTAAATTATGCTAGTCGAGCGATTTTGCGTGACGTCAGTGTGACGCGTAGTTCGTCTGTGGCGTTGTAGATGCTGCCACAAGCCAAAGCGCCATATACCAATAACAATAAATGTCTTGCTGGCATTAACCGTGATTCATTATGTTTTATAAGTCAATGGATTCATTGCAGTTTATGCTTTTTGCATCAAGCAGTGCACACCGTGCACATGTGAACCATGAGTCTATGAAAGGTATGTTTTAAATTACAATGTTACCAATTTAAAGTCGCAAAACTAAAAATTAATGAAAAGTAAATAATGAAGAAGGCTTTGCCTAGCAGTGGTACAATCAGGGCTGGTAAAAAGTTTTTTTTTAATCATTTGTTAGGTACGTTACTTTATTTATTTATTTCTCCACCACTTACGGAAACCAAGTTTTCTACAAATAAAGTTACACAATAATGTAACACCTACGAATGTTTTAATGACCAAAACTCATGTTACTATTTTCGTGCTCAATGTGCTCATGCTCAGTCTGCATCAGTGTGCTCACTACTCGGAAGTCAGAAAAAAAAAATGGTCAATTGCGCTGTAGTGTGTATATGCGAGGAGAACAAATAAAGTAAACGTTTCCTTCCATCGTTGTCATTTTGTGATTATTATTATTAAGCGTAATTCATTATAAAACCAATTATTTTACATAAGTAATCAAAAGTAAGCTGCATACTTGTATTACATTGCGGCTTTTACTTGGAGCAGTTGATGTGACTTTTTGTTGAATGAGACAAGTGATGAATATCGAAGCAAGTGATATTATCGTATATTGCTTCGGTTTCGTAGTACAGGTACAGGCGCTTTTATTATTTTTCTGCCAATTTTAGCGATTAGTGCTGTTCATCCTATGCAACACATATCGATTCTCGAGAATCGATATCGGATACAGGTCAAAGGAATGATTTTATATTTTATAGGTACAGACGGCGCACATCAACGTACTACAATCTTTCAAATTTCTTTAATAGATTTTCAACTTTATTATTAAAGAATAAGGTTCAAAGTTGATTGGCAAAATTTGACAGTTTCGGATAGGTTGACCTGCTGGCGTCTGTACTTATTAAGTAGACAGTTTTAATAAAATAATAATCGAAACGTTTCGTGGTTTTTTTAGTTTTCCACATGAACCCAATTTTAAAAGAAAAATGGATTGAGGCGAAGAAAATAAAGATTGGTTCCCAACAAAGCATAGCACTATGTTCAGTACATTTTGAGGAAGCAAGCTCTGTCAATCTCATTAGTCTGTCACAAAATCGATTTAAACGATTTTTAATAATTCTTTACTGTACCACAATTACTCAATAAATAGTATTCGTACAGTAATTGAGAAATGGTATTTATAAAGGCGAACTGTATTCAAAATTGAGTTTTCACCCAGCAAATCTTTGAGTGATAGAAAGAGATGAAAAAGGGTTTTTAATCCCATTGCTTTTTGTAAACTAGAACTAAATTGAATGTAAGGTGTCACCGAATATTCACGTAAACTTACGTGAAATTCTCACTACGAAGACTTTCAGGGTACTGCCGACTGGATGAGCGCTCGCGCTGGCGCTAGGCGGGGGTTTGGGGCGAGACGGGTGCCGCACGCGGCGGCGTCTTTGAATCAATTTGATTTTCCCATCATAAAATCATGCTTGTGACGTCATAGTAGGTAGTAAAAAAATGGCACGCTTGGTTTTCATATAAATCGTGAAACTTGCGTTATCTATGTCTATCTATATCTGTGGTTCCGTCCCTTTTAGTAAAAGTACTCTGTCCGGTAGTTCCCCTTAGAGACATCATCATTGTTGATGTCATCATTACGTATTGATACTTGAAATTTAGAGTGTCTGTGCTGTTATTGTGTATTACTCATTTGAATGATGTAGGTTAACAGAAAAAATAGTAGGTTTAGGTTAAGTTATGGGTAAACTCAGACTGGGATGGTCTATTTAAGTAATTTAAGTCTGGGTTTTAACAGCTAAAAATCTTAAAATCAGGCTATGAAAGCCTGAATAATCTACTTTCGGTGGCTCGCATTTTGCAATAACAACTGTCAATGTCAAATTGTCGTAAAATAAAAGAAAAGAAAAGTTCAATACCTATGCTAGAAAAACGTTACCCCGGCAGGAATCGTTTTTTCCGTTTTTTTCCAAAACGACAGGGGGCACTTTTTTCTTATGTGGGGGCACATTTACAGCAGATAAGGCACCAATTAAACGTTCCAGTCATAGAACTCTAGGAGACACTTTCCTGCTGGGGTAACGTACACCATCCGATGATACCTATCATAAGTAGTCTGTAGTAAGTTGTAGGTAGATAGGTTATACAGTGTGGAAGGGACATCGACGCGAAAACTGATACCATGGATTCAATACATGATGCTGAACCCCCCTCCGTTGAAATTTTTCTTCGTTTTTTTTTTTAATCTGCTGTTCCATACATTATTTTTTATTTTTTTTCTAACTAGGGCATCTCGTAGCTCACCTCTGAGGTGATGACTACTTAACCAGTCAATCCTGCGGCTGCCTTAAGCTACTAACTTAAAGCCTCCAGCCAGGGGCAAAACTATTCTAAATTAAAACAAGGCGAACGCTCGCTAACGGCACCTCCTGTGGGGTACGGACCTCGGCTTAGGGCGTCGCTGGGGGGAGGACAGCAAGTTGGGACAGGCTGGATCAAAGATGATTCATTATTATTAATCGGGGAATTTAAGACTACATTTCTCAGCAAAACGCGGGCTGGCGCTTCTGCGAGCAAGGGTCGGTGGGGTGTTCCATACATTTTGACCGCGTAGGTATTGAACTTTTCTATGAAACAGCTGTTTTTTTAAATAATAATCGACAAAAAAATTCAATGAAGGGGGGTTCTGAAATCAGAATCATGTACTGAATCCATGGTATCAATTTTCGCGTCGATGTCCCTTCCACCCTGTATACAGAGTGAATTTTTGAGACGGAGCAGTAAGGACAGGTACCATAATCGTTGTAGCTACAGGAAAACCCACCTAAGGATCATAATAAGAAACAGGATCAATTTGCACCAAACAAAGTTTTTGTGAAAACTGCCCATTTTTTTGCTGACTGAAATTATTTTTTCTCAAAAAGTTAAGTACAGTCTCGAAAGACCGGTCTCTTGTAGCGACAACAGTTTTGGTACCTGTCCTTACTGCCGCATCTCAAAAATCCTTTCTGTATAGGTATACACGCTCCACAAGTGTCACGTTAAAACTTGGCTAGCTAACTAGCTATACCTAACTATAATTTCGAAAAAGACTATAGGACCACTTGAGGTTTTAGTACTAGAAATGATAGAAATTGCAAAAAAATCGTTCGCAATTTGAAAAAAGTAGGTTGGAGTCTCATTTCCTGACTTTTCTAGTACTTAAACCTCAGGTGGTCCAGCAGAGATCAGGATCGTTTGGCATCAAAAAAAGTTTTTGTGAAAACTGCTCATTTTCTTGCTAACAGTAATTTTTTTTCAAAATCTGTGAATGGATATCAAAATGTCTCAAACAGTTAGGGACAGTCTCCTAAGACCGATGTCCTGTAGTTGCAACGGTTAAGGCAGCTGTACTGACTGCTCCATCCCAAAAATCCAACTTATATAATATTTCCCGTTATTACTGCCACTGGTAGTTGAGGTGTTAAGCTGGGCACGCGAAGTAGTTGCTCTTGCGTTATCTATGTCTATCTATATCTGTGGACGGAACACGTGAAAATAATTATATCATTAGAGTACACAACGTCATCAGTAGTTAATACGCCATAGACAATTTTACCGGAAATTGAATAACTCTATGGCCGGGGAAGTAAACGGAAAGTAGTGGTGCGAAACGTACGATTAGTGTTCAAAATATATCGGTATTATTTTCTATGCTAATTAATATACTTTATTTTTATGTTTTCGTGATAGAACAATCAGATTATGTGACGTCATAAGCATTCACAAAACTTTGAGGAACAGGGTGTTAAGTATACTCATCCTTCATAGAAAACGGAGGATCATCCGACCAGACAGGTGTTGTGTCTGGAGATTGCTACTTCCCGACAATTTATTTCAGGACGTTGTAAATATGCTAGTCGAGTGATTATGCGTGACGTCAGTGTGACGCATAGTTCATCTGTGGCGTTGTAGATGCTGCCACAAAACTTTCGAAAACCAAATCCAAAGCGATATACCAATAAAAATAAATGTCTTACTGGCCGTAACCGTGACTCATTGCAGTTAATGCTTTTTGCATCAAGCAGTGCACACCGTGCACATGTGAACCATGAGTGTGTGAAAGGTATGTTTTAAATTACAATGTATAAAGTCGCAAAACTAAAAATTAATTTTAAAGCCTTTGCCTAGCAGTGGTAATCAAGGCTGGTAAAGTTTTTTTTTTTTGACTAAGTCTTATTGGCTCACTATCGTTTGTTAGGTACGTTACTTTATTTATTTGTTTCTCCACCACATAAGGAAACCAAGTTTTCTAAAAATAAAGTTACACAGTAAAAAAAAAACCACCCTGTCTATGAAAATATTTTGCCAGAATAAAATTTCATGGAGTTTTCTATAAAATAAATTACAAAAAAAAAACATTTTCAGTCTTTACAAGAAAAAATCCTCCGAATCTTGAACAACGTTTCTATTCACGGATATGTCGATATTTTTTATCTTTGTAATTTCACTTCACTATTATAATGTGTCAAATTGATAACTCGTTATTCCATTGTTATAAAAGTTAGAAACTTTATTTTTATAATAACTTCAATAGCACTGTGATAGCACGACTCGTGTATCGAACAAGCGAACTGCTTAAATGACTTGGTAAGTTCACATTTCATTATTGTTGTGGCATACGATCAGTAGTAAAATTTTATTTCTATAATGCTCAGTTCCTAATCGTTTTGCGGTAGACTTTTTAAATAAATTCGTAAGCATATTTTACCTGTGATAGCTATTTCCATAATGGAGGGTCTACTATGCAGTTATGAGTTTGCTTTATTACCTATTGGTAATGATACAAGTCTGGGGATTACCTCGCTCAAATCCTAAATATACTGTAGGTTTAAAGAAGATTGTAGATGAATCCTTTTGTGCGTTTTCCATGTAAAAAATACAACCGATAACGGTCCCTAAATTAGAGAATTCGGCCATTAGTAAATGAATTGTTGTATTGTATTTATACAATGCAATATAATAGACTGGTACCTACGAAGGTTC
Organism: Xanthia togata; assembly: GCA_963853775.1. Taxonomy (NCBI): domain Eukaryota; kingdom Metazoa; phylum Arthropoda; class Insecta; order Lepidoptera; family Noctuidae; genus Xanthia; species Xanthia togata. The sequence goes on from OY970815.1 coordinate 5,448,383, forward strand.
TTATATTCAGAGAATAAAAATTTGTTTAAGTACCTACCTATTATAGCAGTGTAAGCCTAGTTGTGTGACCGTCGGACTGCCAAGTCATAGGTCTCGAGTTCGAACCCAAGGCACGCATCTCTGAGTTTTTGGATTCATGTGCGTATTGTATAATTATCACTTGTAAAAATGGTGAAGGAAAACATCGTGAGGAACCGGTATGCCTGAGAGATATTTCTCGACGGTATGTGAAGCCAAGTCTGAGGCCCATGGGCAGCTTTAAAACTCTGACACCAGGTTAGTTACTTACTAACTACATGAAAAGAAGAAGTACCTATTATAACTTCTGTTTTACCTAGCTTTTTTCCAACTATGTTGGTGTCGGCTTCCTCAGATACAGCTATACCAGTATTGTATATGGATGGACTGCCTATCTGACCTCCTCAACCCGGTTACTGGGTAACAAGTTACCCATTCATATGACCAGTAACTTATGCAACCTTAAATAAAGTGTGTACATAACAAGAAAATGTGTAGAAATAAAAATGTGTGGCCTTCTATATTCTAAGACAACAGTCCGTCCTTTTCAACACAAACATCAAAAATTTACAGGAATTTATGATACATATACAGGGTGTTTGGCAGAACGTTGAACATACGAAAATGGTGGATAGGTGGGGTCATCTGCTACTTAGTCAACCCATTTTTTTTTTTTTTAATGCAAGTTGAAATTTAGTTTCAAGTATTTTTTTACATATTTCTGTAAGTTTGAGGACTTATAACTTTTTTTCTAGCAAACATCTGAATAAAGCAATAGTTTTATAAGAATCTACCAACATTAACGATAAAAAAAAATACCTGTTTTATCCATTTGTGATAAAAAATACACTCTAAAGTTAAGAAAGTGGTGAAACTAGAAGAAAGCAAAAAAAATTTTTTTTAATATCCTTGGGTCCAGGGCCAATTAAATTAGGGCTGAGTAAGTAGCAGATGACCCAATCTATCCACCATTTTCGTATGTTCAACGTTCTGCCAAACACCCTGTATAATAGTTTTATGAACTTTTTACATTGCAAAGAATGAGTTAAAACTCTAACTAGAGAAATGTTTTAAAAGAATTCAATAATAGTTTCCTAGAAGTTAATTTTTCAAGTGTTTTATCAGTTTATTATTGAATCAGCACAGCATATCTACCTAATATTGATAAAAATGTACTTAATCAATGAAACATAAGCGATGCTATCCAACATGGCAATGATTTCAGCCTTATTAGCAACACTATACCGTTCACAGCACACGGACAGCTATGCGGAGGAGTTATTAGATGCCCTGTTCTAGTTTTATAATTATTATTAGAATATTTAATTTGTAGAAGTAAAGTAACAGTAAAAATTGTTTATTTCAATATTAAAATTACAATATGGAGACAGTGTTGGCCCCTAACTAGGACAGCCTGTATCTTGGGAAGACCGAAGAAACCATGGATGGACTGTGTGAAAGATGACATGACTAGACAGGGGGGGCTACCGAGATGACGACTAATAGAGAAGTATGGTAGGAGAAGACATGTTGCGCCAGGGCAGGAGAATGAATGATGTTAATACAAATCTGTTATAAGTAATCTGCATTCGCAATTTAGTTGCCAAACATGTAAACAAACACGAGTTTTACGAAAAAAAATTGTAATGCCTACACTTATGATCAGTTTACGCTACAACTTCATATTTTTTATGACTTTTTCAACAGTACTAGTCAGTCTAAAATCAACTTTACAAACTCTGGCATAAATTCGATGTTTGTTTAAGTGGAAATAACATCAAATTTGTTTCATCAATCATCAATTTTTTTTTTGAAACAAGGATTTGAATAGGTTCAATTTTAATTGGTTGAAGGACACTGAACGAGACAATAGAACTTTTATTGTTAGTATGTCTGGGGTGTTTAGTGTCCATCCTTCAAAGTTTTAATTTATAATACAGGGTGGAAGGGACATCGACGCGAAAACTGATAATAAAAAAACAGCTGCTTCATAAAAAGTTCAATACCTATGCGGACAAAATGTATGGAACAGCTGTTTTTTTTTTATAAATAACCGACGAAAAATTTCAACGCAGGGGGGTTCAGAATCATCTACAGAATCCATGGTATCAGGTTTCGCGTCGATGTCCCTTCCACCCTGTATAAAACATCTCAACCGTCCACTGCTGGTTTTTTTAAATTATTATGTAAAATCATTAAAATAAGTATACCAATTTTATATACATATTGACATTGTTGAAAATTATACTACAAAATGACATGATTACTTTGTAAAGTATTATATTGTTTTAATTATTGTGAATCTGAGGACTATGTTGATAATCTCTCATATTTTTTTTCTTTCTCGGTTAGTTTTAATGATGGTCTGGCAGTTTGAGTAGTTTATGCGGCCTACCCAAATGTCCATTCTTTGGTAATTTAAGTTCCGAGTTGAGCTCCACGATTACTGACAAATGCTTGCACTGACAGGACAGGTCCACTCAAATCTGTGTGGTTCTTTTCTCAAAAGACCATTTCAGACTAATCTACATGGTCCTCATATGGCCTGACCAAGATTATGTCTGGACTTTAAAAGAGACTGACCTCTGAGTTTGTTTCGGGCTTTTTTCTCAGAGAATTCCGATAGGAAACGCCGAAATGTTTGTACTGGGATTTGTGAAAAAAATCACAGCAGTAGTATAAGTTAAAAGGAAAACTATGACAGTTAAGTAGGCTTTACAGGTTAATGAGTAGGTAATAATCGACCAACTTAAAATTGCAGTTTGAAAAACATGTTCGCCCATACATTCCGTATGGGAGAACATGTTTTTCAACTACTATGGTGACCGCTGAGGCTCCGAGTATTTTATATTTCGAATCTTCGCGTCACGTACCTATTTGCGACGAATGCATTTGAACTTTGAAGAGTAGTTTGTTATTGGGATGAATTCATCCCAACTACGGAACACTTCAATGCTGTGCTTCAATGTGCGTGGTCCGACACGCATTTGGCCGGTTTTCTGTCTGGAATTTCTCAGTAGCAGCCCGGAGTCTGAATTTGTGCCCGGTTGATGGCAATAGGTTCGCCCCCTAGTACATGGACTTAAACATAACTGGCGGGCTTTGTACTATAGGTAGGGAACACTGGTGTGATGGCATGTTATGTGTTAAAAATGTAAGGCAAAATAATACCTGACAAGAAAGCTTTTTTAAAACTTAAAGTATTTTTTTAAATGTACAGATTTAGAGTACTCTAAATCTGTGTGACGGAACCCTTCGTGTTCCCGCCGTTTGTTAGCTTTTATTTTCTATTAGGTACTTACATATTATCTTCTTTTTTCAGTTAGAAATGGCCTGCGTAAACATCGGAGGTGTCCAGTCATACACAATACCTTTAGACAGTGTAGACTTGACGTACCTCAGTAAGTATGTGAGCACCCCGCACGCAGAGAAGAGACCGCTGTGGACGAGGAAGTGCCTGGACGGAGAATCTGAGTATTGTCACGTACAAATTGTCTCTCAAGATGATAATGAAGATTGCTATTCTGGTAAGTCTTAAAATACTAATAATAATAATGTAAGTACAGATTATTAGGCTCAAAAATAGGCCAGCCCTTTAGTGACGTGAGGAGTCGACCAACCGCTTGGCGATGTCTCTGAATTTCATTAATTCATTAATTTCTTCATTCACATTCTAGTACAGGGATTCCCAACCGTTGGGGGCGCCCTCCTCGGGGGGCGGCTCCAATAATAAACTATAGATTTATTCAATTTCATGTTCTTGATTTAGAAAAGGTTAAGACTAGTTTTCATGAACCGAACGTTTCATAATAGTGTGAGTAGGTACTGTAAAATGAGATTCAGCTTTTCGACAGTCGACAAAATAAGTTTTCCTACTTCTGTATGAAGAAAAAAATAAAAAAAATAAAATAAATAAGAAAACCAAAACTATCCGAGGCGGCGTGCCACAATTTTCGCGCTTTGCTTGCATGGAATAGCACATTGTACATTCTCTTGATTCTTCAACTTTTCTGTATAAGTCGACCAAGTTACACTTTTTTCTGTATGAATGGTTAAAGGAAAAGAGGTCTGCCTCGTTGGTCGCAAGCGCTACTGCTGAGCATGAGGTCCTCCAACAGGAATTCCTCAGTAGTAGCCCGGAGTCTGGAATTGTGTCCGATTGATGGCAACAGGCTCGCCCCCTATTACATGAGACTTAAAAACATAACTGGCGAAATGTGTGTGTACTACAGGTACACCTCTGCCCAACCCTTCGGGGAAACAAGACGTGATGTTATGGTTGGTTAAAAGGAAAATGTGATGAGTCCGAAATTGTACAAATTTTTCGAGCTCCGCTTCCTCTCTCTTACATTATGTATTCTCATAATTCTTGAGTTTTCCTGCAAAAGTAACTTCTATATCTGTTTCAATTATCAAAAGAAAATCTAACCTACAAACATTTTGGACCTCACTTTCGCCCGCTTTACATTCTTATGCTTTTCTTCATATATCGACAACGTAACTCAGGGGCGTAGTGATTTTAAAATAAAGTTTTAAAAGGTTGGTCCCCTGTGCTAGTATACCTACCTAAGTTAACCTAAGTAGTAAAAAATAGACTTATATAAAGGCGACTAATATAATTTGTATATTATAGAGTAAGAAAAGTAGTAAAGTTCACTTCACGCTACGTTTTCACAGTGAGATGTTTATAGAATAGTTCGACAATTATTATGACAGGGATTAGATGTATAGAATATGCATTAATGTAGGTCGTGAGTTTGAATCGAAACCAGACAGACTCTTTACTTTGTGTAAATAATTTCATCACCACTACTCTCAAAACAGTGAAGGAAAACATCGTGAGGAAGCGATATCCTAGAACCAAAAAATCGAAAACATGTGACATCGACCAACCTGCACTGGGCCCGCGTGGTGGATTACAGCCCACTCCCTCTCTAGACTATAATGTCCCCACAGCTGGGACTCAGGCCTCGAGTCCCAGCTGTGGGGACATTATAAGCTGATTATGCTATGTCGGTACACAAAAATTTAACAACTTATCACTAATCATAAAAATAATAACTGATAAATAATTGCCGTTAGCGGTTGGTCACATCGGGGTGTGTCGTGTGGCAGCGCGAAGCTCTTTGCACGGGATTATATCTTGCACGCCATTTTCAACTGATAATACAGCGTCTATCAAATGAGAATCGAAATCAAAAGTCTGCTCATCTCCCTCACGCGTTCCGCCTCCTCTTTCGCGAGCATTACTGCTTCGCAGAAGGAGATGAAGGCCTCTCATGCCCTCTCTGCTCCGTACCATGGCATGGACCAGGGCCGGACGCGAGAGAACCTCCACCGTATGCTCCACCGCGTTCTCCGGGCGATCCACGCAGTGATGACACCCGTGCGTTTCCTCCCGCCTTATCCGAAACAGGAACCTCTCGAAACCACCGTGTCCGGTGAAGACCTGCGTCAGGCGGAAGGTGAGGACGCCGTAGCGCCTCTCCAGCCACTCCTCAAAGAGGGAACTTATCGCCGCAATTGTGGCGTGCCCAGCACTGGGTTGCGACAATCGAAAAGAAAAATAAAATCAACTCTCCATGACGCCATGAGATCCCGCCGGAGCTCTGTCCGCTGTGCCGTGATTTCTCGCGGCAGCAGAGTTACGCCTCCTCGCGCCACTCCCAAATGTGTGCGAGGAATTTTGCCTCCAGGTGCCATGGCGGCAATCCGGCAAGGAGACTCGCTGCCTCATCGGAGACCGTGCGGTATCCCCGGACCAGCCGGATGGCCATGACCCTCTGGGACGCATTCAACCGGCGGGCTGGCCGCCGCCTCAACGAACGTGCCCCGTAAAGAGCTATGGACCGCAACGTCTACGTCTAGTGCCGCCATTTTTTCAGCATTCACGCAGACGTACGTTCGGTTCGGTTCGCGGGTTAGGTTAAACTGAATGCCGCCGCTCGGGCTTCCCCTTTACTTCCCATGCACCTTTCAACACTTCCTAGTACTTTAGCTAGTAGCTGATAGTGTTACATCTTAAGTTTTTTTTTTTTTTTCAGAATCTTCCGACACTCTCAAGTGCTATATTTGTGACGTACACGTACCCACGATGTGTTACAAAGAACACACCGAGAGTGAACAACACGAAACTATTAAAAACATATACCAGAAAGTTCTTGAAAGAGTCTCCAAACAAATAAATATAGGTGTAATTAATAACGACAAAGATATCGACAAGGATGATTATTACTGCGTGCCTTGCTCTAAGATTATTAAACTAGAAAACAAACATAGACACGAATCATCAGCCTACCACGTTAAATCAAAAAACTATATTAGTCGTGTTAAAGAATTTTATAAAATGTTCAAAGAAAATAAAAGTTGTAATGATGAAAATGATTTTAACGAAGAAAATGATGAGGAAAGTGATTCAGAAACTGATAATTTTAAATCTTATAAAGCAAATAATAATTACGACAGAACCAATAAGAATTTGTGCCACATTCTTGATAGCGACGATGACTTTGTCGTGATGATCCCAACAGTCCACCAGTCTGCCAGTAACAACGGCAACAACATTCAACCAACAAACGATGAGAAAACAGAAAGTTTTGAAGAATATTTGAAAGAAATGATTCAGAAATACAATTTGAAAGTGAATGTTCCCGTAATGAATGGTGTATATATTTCGATTGTGGCTCCAAATGGAGATACAGTGAAGGTTTCTCGAAAGCATTTCCAAAGTTACCGGCAGTTAAAGAACTGCGTGTATTGTCAACTGTGCAAGATGTGGATTTCTCAGGATACCAAGCCACACGATGTCACTGAAATTCACGTGAGAAATATATTGAAGCCGATCAACGAGAAGTTCGCTAGAATGGTAAGAATAAATTGTTTTTAAACACCTTTAAGCGTTTATCAGAAATGTGTGGTCATACTTAAGGATGTTGAACAGACCGTCGAACTGAACAACTTTCTCCATGGACCAACATCGTAATCATTTCACGAAAACATAATCTGCACGAGTAGCATGGGTTTTGTCGACGGAAGAATAGACAAAATGACAGATTATATCATTTTGTCTATTATTCCGTCTTCTCCTGGAGAAAGTTGTTCAGTTTGATGGATCATATTTAAGGGTGTGGTACATACACCCTTAAATATGACATGACACCTTTCTGATGATACCTATATATAAAAAACTTTGTGGCGCATCACTTGAGAACGGCTCGATCGATTTGTTTATTATTTTTTAAATGTTCGTTATAGCCCGAATAAGGTTTTTAAGGAAAGAAAAATTGGAACAGTTGCCTGGAAAATTGGGGAGTTCCAAAAAAACTGAAAGTGCTTTTTGACACGCGCTTATATAAAAATTTTAAATAGCTGTAAAAGGATCTTTCGCACGTGGCCAAAATTTGAATTAACACCGTAGTATTTTTTTTCAATACAATTCACAAAATATCATCAACATTTATACATGAATCAGCTTATCGAGCGACTGAGCAGCGCACGTGTAGGCTGCCACATTGATAATAACATTAGCTACGCGGATCACATGGTGCTGCTCAGTCCATCGAAAAGTGGGTTGAAAGAGTTACTGTCGACCTGCGAGATGTATGCGGAGGTGCACGACCTTAAATATAACTCAAAGGAGAGTGAGCTCTTGGTGTTCAGAGTGCCTAAACAACGGCCTCGCCGTGTACCTTCAGTACTCAAAGTAGTGAATCATTTTCAAGTCCCTGGGCCACGTTGTCACCGGTGACCTACGGGATGACGACAACATAGAGCGCGGACGCAGGGCGTTGGCGGTGAGGGGCAATATGCTTGCCCGCAGGTTCGCTCGATGTACAGTAGACGTTAAAGTGAGTTTATTTAAGGCGTTCTGCCAGTCTTTTTACTCGAGCGGTCTGTGGGTGTCACACACGAGCCGACCCTACAGCACCTTCAGGGTGTGCAATATGTTGTCAACGCCTTCAGGGAGCTATTACGGCTGCCGTGGCGTTGTAGTGCGTCGAGCATGTTTGCGGATGCACATAGTGGATGGCTTTCGTACCATTATGCGTAAGAAAGCAGCATCCTTAGATAGATAGATAGATAGAATACTCTTTATTGTACACCATAAAAATCACAGACATAAATTTAGAAATTTTACATAGGGTGACACAACGGGCGGTCTTATCGCTTAAAGCGATCTTTTACAGACAACCTTTGGATGGATTAAAGGTAATAGGAGAGACAATACAGGTAGTCAGCGGCCTTACTACAACGAAGATGATTGTTGCGAGACCAGACTGCCTCATCCAGAAGCACCTGGTGGAGGTGGCTTTAGGTTTAATACAGTAAAGAAACTCAGAGTTATCTACTAACATAGCAGATATTCTCAAATTGTTACTAACTAATTCCTAATCTATCTCTATGGACTGTCATGTTTGATATATTCTATTTTTTTTTTTCAAACAATTGAACGCCAAAAGATCCTTGTCGCAGTGTACAACTTTAGTATTAATTTTTAATTTCAGGTTGACACAGTTTCAAGTCATTGCGTGCCGTGCAACGAAATAGTATTGACGAACTCCAACCACCATACACTCAATGATACTCATAAAAAAATTATCAAAGACACACACACACCTAAAACATTCTGTGAAGATTGTAATGTATACATCGATTCCCACAACTTTACCGCCCACATTAAGTCCAAGAAACATCTTAATGTAATCATGCAACAAAACTCGGTACACAAAACTGATAACAACGATATTTGTTTTTGTAACATTTGTAACATAACCGTGAGAAATTGCGATTTAAAAAGTCACGTCGATTCTAAAACGCATATAGCGAAAAAAAGTAATGATTCTACTGAAATCAATAACATTAATAATGGTTCTACTGAAAACGATAACCAAAACAATGGTTCTATTAAGATTAATAACAAAAATAATATTTCTACTAAAACAACTAACATTTCTCCTGCTGTTGGTATTAAAATTAATGACTCTGGATACTGTGAGACTTGTAAAGTAAAGGTTCCTAGCGGTGGAATGAAAACCCATGTCGATGGAAAGCCACACAAGAATCTTGTAAGTCAGTTGTGTTCAAAAAATAATAATGAGATCAAACCTAAAGAAAATAAAGTTCAAAGCGGCGCGAAACCCGGTAGCGTCGCTCAAAATAGTAGTTCTGTGAGTTCTACCACCAACTCCATGTCCAGCAGTGAGTCTAGCCTCAGTAACGCAACTGATATCTCTGTTGACTTAAACGTTCCTTATTACGATTTACTGGAGTTTACTGATTACACCAGAACTAAAGTTCGATGCAAAATTTGCTTTGTAAATATAGTTTTTGTTGAACGAAATATTATTGAACATATGGAGGGTAGGAGTCATGTAGAAAAGGCCAACACAAAAAAAATTGAAATGTTCATGAAACTGTTGTTTTACACCGACGATGCAAACAACGTCAAATGCGAGATCTGCGACGTAAACATGCCATATGTAGAACGTAATATTATTGAACACATGGAAGGAAGAAATCATAAAGTCGCTGAAAACGAATTATTAGTGTTTCATTTAGTAACCAGAGAATCTTCAGGGTATAACTGCGAATGCTGTGAGGAGCACACCACCGATTATTTCGAACATATCAACAGTAAAGCTCACACTTGGAAATTCCAAGAGAAATACGAAATTGACAAGAATGAAATGCGAAAATATGTTTATGATGAAAACGACATTAATAATTGTGTCGCCCGTCGGCACAGGGTAAGGTATAGAAACCTGCTTAAATATAATAGTATTTTTAAGATAAACGATACAAGTTATTATTGTTGTATGTGCTCAATTAATTTGGGAAGAATTAGCGAAATCGATCATGTTCTTGGAGGCAGACATGCATTGAAAGTAGAAGAAGCCAAGAAGAATATGTTTGACTTTAAACTCCCTTTGTTTAGTTTAGAAGATGTATGAACACACACCTGGTATACCTACTATTTAGGTGTAGATATACATACTGTATTAGGTTAAACGAGGAACATACTTTAAGAGTGGTCGCACTTCTAACAGAAGATGCGTCGAGTGTAGTTCTCCGACTCCCTAACTCGTGAGTGAACGACTCATAACGGTTGAGTGTGTAAGATTGAATTTTTTATGATCTACTTGTCCGTTCATCTTCCGAGAGAGCGATTTGGCGCGCGGGTCATTCAAATGTATAGTCATCGGTACGTAACTTGGCAAGGTTTTGGCGTTGTGGAAGTAAGTTCAAGCATGTGCACTTAGTGCAACAAAATTTATTTTTAAACATGTCTGTTTAGAAAAAAAAAACGAAAATGAATTCTGCGCATCTCAACTCTTGCCAAGTTACGTGCGACTGTAAGTACTTTATTTCACGCGGTGTAGCATGGTGCGGTTGACAGGTGACAGAAAGGGTAAATTAAATTATAATGTACCTACTTGTTTTTACTGATTCTGTATTTTACGACTGATCCGTACCTACATACAGATTGTGTACATAATACGGACTCAGAAATAACTGTAGTATATTAATAAATTTACCCTTTCTGTCACCTGTCACCCGCACCATGCTACACCGCGTGAACTATAGTTAACAGCGCGGCCACGACTGTAAGCTCAACAGCATCACACACATTGAAGATAATATATTAAAGCGCTTAAAAACACTCTAAAAACCTTTTAAGCAGTTTAAGAGTCCTATTACATTTTTTTTTACGGAAATTCATGATTTTTGACCATGCAATTTTCAGCAGCAGTAAGATATTTTAATTATTTGATTATAATAACTATAGCGGCATTCTCTTTCTTGTAAGTTGGAGTTACACATTATTTTCGTGTAATTTGCTGAATTGACGCGGAATATATACCTAGTACTTTAATTAAATTTATTGTAATTTTGTCTTATTATATTGAGAACAAAAACTAATGAAACGTATTCACTTTAGATTGAAGTTTTATATCGTATTAGTTTATTTGATTTAATTGTGTTTATTTGGAATATAATGGACCTGAAAATCAAGACATTTTTCTTTACGACTTTTCCCTGAAAACTCAAGGAATTTAAAGAAATTCTAGAACTCCAATAAACAAGTAAAACATTAAAATTATCGTTTAGTAACTTTCGCTTTTATTAGAACTGAATGAAACAATGTGAATTTGAGCGTCAAAGTTCCATTGCCGACGTTTTTCCTTGTAAACTGAGTTCGTAAAATATTCATAGTAAATTACACGACAAGAAAAGTTAAAATGTGTAACTCCAACTTACAATAAAGAGAATGGCACTATCGTTATTCATAATCAGATAATTCAAATATCTTACTGCTGCTGAAAATTACAACGTCAAAAATCACGAATTTGCGTCAAAAATGTAATAGGACTCTTAAGGTAAAATATATATTATCTTCACTGTGTCTTGTGTTCCATTAAATTGTAACCCCCTTGCCGCGCGTCCTTACCAAAAGCGAATGATCGACGCAATCGTTTCTATGAATTAAAATTACGATGTATGAGGCTCTTGTGAGGAGTCATCTGGAATATAATGCAGCTGTCTGGAGCCCGAGTGAAATAAAATACAAAAACATGCTCGAACGGATACAGAACAAATTCGTCAGATTTATTTATTTAAAGCAGTGTGGGAGATACCCGGGATACCCGTTGCTGTATCCTACCCTATTCTGTCTCGGTATGGTGGGCTACTACAAATTAGAAATCAGGCGTGAAGGGCCACGTACTGTGTAGCATGTAAGGTATAGTTAAGTATGTTTTAAGTTACTTTGTCGCAATAGATTTATTATCATTATAATGATGTATAGAATCATTATTATTTTTTTCTAACAGAACAGACAGCTGTGCTGCTGGGGACTTTGTTGTGCCACTTCTTCCCAGCAAAAGCACTAGGAAGTGATGAAGGGTGGGCGTTTTGGGGAACTCTCTTATGTAATTTTGACGTTCGAAAAGTGCTGATTCTCAGCCTAGTTTGAATTAATGACTTATGAATTTAAATTTGAATTATCTGTAGTGGCAAAGGAACCATGTGATAAATAAATATAAATCTACAGACGCCAGCACATCAACCTACCCGAAACTGTCAAATTTTCCCAATCAACTTTGAACTTTATGCTTAAGTGTTAAAATTGAAAATCTATTAAAGAAATTTGACAAATTGTAGTAGGTTGATGTGCTAGCGTCTGTACAAACGCGACTTGATTGATCGCGCGACTATGTTTGTTTATTTGTTTGGTACGCTTTGGATTGGGCTGTCATGGAAATCCGTTATTTGGATGAAATAGGGACTTATGATACTTTTTATCCCGATATTCCCACGGGATATAAACCGTGTGCCGCAGCTAGTATTCGTATCAATAAGCACGACGATCGCTTTTGGTTAGGACACGGCCTAAAAGTATGTCCCCTCATTTAACCTAACGGGTCCCCGAAACGATCAATTGCCATCAATTAGTATTGTAGTAATTATTGTCAATCGCTTCAATTGCATTTGGTAGACGATCAATTTGCACATCAATGTGTATCAACCACATAAAAATTGACAATCGCAATTTTTCGTTGATTGTTCTACATTAGAACCCAGGACATTGAAGTATATTGTGATATTTTTTCTAAGTACAATGTTATTTATTAAAAGTAGAAAATTTAAATATCTTTATTGTATAGTCGACCTATTAATAATTGTTATACCTACCTTTATATTTATGTGACACTTTGACAGTTTCAACCCATTGATTAAGGCGGGGTTTACGTATTGAAGCTAGTGCCGTGAAACATTATCTTGACTGTTCTATTTCGGGCTATAGATAACTAAACCTGGTTTTTGAAAAGCTGTAAAATTCAACTAACACGCTGTCATAATAGAGAAAATATAACAATTATTTCAGCCAACTAATCTGAGGAGTTAAGGCGAAACCGTCAGGGTAATTCAAATTGTCTTTAGTTTTTTGCAATTTGCAGGTCAGTATCAGGTTGTATGTTGATCTAAATATGACGCGCGGCCGTATTAAATGTTTATTTATAATCATAAAAGTCATCAATACACCTAATTTCATGACATATAATAATCCTATCGAATGACTATTTCATGAAATCATGACATTTGAGTTTTTTTTTAATTATTCTTTTTTGATAAGGGGTTTCTATCCTTAGGGGGTTTTGAGGATTATGCTAACACAGTTTTAATAACAATAAAATAACCATGTTACCCTTTAATGTTATCGTTATTATAATTAAACCAATGTTTTTTTGTTTTTTGAATCTTCTTATTGGCTATATTATGTAAAGACGCTAGTACATCAACCTACTGCAATCTGTCAAATTAATTAAGTTGAAAATCTATTAAATTTATTTAATAAAATATAGAAAATCTATTAAATTTATTTAATAGATTTTCAACTTTATGACTACTGCTTAAGGTTCATAAGTGATTAGGAAAATTTGACAGTTTCGGTTAGGTTGAGGTGCTGGCGTCTGTACTTACCTAGTTATTTCTTATAAGTAATTAAATAATTTTGTTGCATTGAAGAAGTTTTTTTTTATTCCCAGTCATAACGGAAAATCCGCGCAACAAATAGCGATGAGATATAATATTATGTATATCATTAGCAAAGAGATTCAATAGTACATTTTGAGACAAGTGTGCTCACACACATGACCAATGTGTTATGAAAATGATCAAAGCACACGCGTTTCATACTACGTTTTTCAACAAAAAACTTTTTTTTTGTCACAATACAATATTTTTAACCTTTTCACCGCCAGCGTACAACGAAATATATAGTAAACAGTAGTAATGAGAGTAGCGTCATATCGATGAATGAGAATTATACACGCTAGGTAGGTTATGTTTTATTTATAATTTTACGGATATAAATAAAAACTGATTAAATATTTCCATTTTTTTTTTATTTCACAATATCCATATTAAGAAAAAACAATATAAATTATAAGTATCAAAGAAACAAATACATAACTCAATTACTTACTTTTCGAAGTGTTATCACTAATCAGAGTACTAGTAACTATTAATTAATCTGCGGTAAGACAACCTAAATAAGAGTTAAGATTCGACCAGTTGTCGTAGTAGTACCAACTTTAAGCAATAGATGGCGACACCAACATCAGCTATCATGACAGTATGGTTTGTCTTGTCCTTCGACGTTTTCGTGGTAGCCCGCGAAATTCAATTTTTCTTGAGTTTTTTGCAGTTATTTTTTTCGTCCGCGGAAACAAATAACTTATAGATATGTATGATGATTCTTATGGTTATAAAAACTACCCCCCCCCCCCTTCCTCACTTCTACATTTTTGTCTTCTATTGATTTAAATATCTACAGTTGTTCGTATTAGTATCACCAATACACGGATTTTCGTCCATTAAAGAAAACACCTTAAAATATACTTGTCCTACATAAAACCTACAAATTGGTTACCCTACTGCAGTGTTTGTATGGGGAAATTAAAATAATCAATATCTTTGAAACTACGCAAAGTTTCTCCGTCACAATTTCAGGTTATCATTATCGTCCCCGTCACAACATTTTGAACACATTTCGAAGGTCGTAGATCATCACGCAGTGGAGATACATGTGTCCAGCCATCTTGAGGTTGGCTGGACATTAAGTTTTTATTAATTACTCGTAAACCCTTACATGTGACGCCATAAATCAAACGTTATTACTGTCACACATTGCGTCACCAAGTATTAGTAAAGGAACCATATTCGAAAACGCCCCCGTTATTGAGATTCGGAAGTGCCAGCCATAAGTTTTATACGTAAATTCAAGATGGCTGGACACACATTTTTGCATTTTTCTACTAAACCACTGTACTTATCACAAAACTTTTAGCTCGGTGCCCGTCACAAATTTATGTGACGTCCGTTGATATGCAAAAAGTCGTCAAAATCACTTCCGTTACCGAGATTGAGAGACCAGCGAAAAGTGGTTTTTCAAGATGGCTGGACACGTTTTCGATCGATTATCTAAGATTCTGTAGCGTCACAAATTCTGAAATAAGGGTGTTTAGCCGTCACATAAAGTGACCTATTGACCTAGTTAAATGCAAGCTATTTTGAAGATTTGTCCAGCCAACCTGAGTCACATCTACATTGATCATTTGCTTGTTATAAGGAACTGCTTGCCTACCCTTTGGATTTGTTTTGGCTATTTGTTGTGGTGTTTTTACATGAGGGTATGAAGCATTTAGCACAAATAGTCTTTGATCGATTCATAATTAATAGGCTTTATCTTTACAATAAGGTACGGATACTGTAAAAATAAAAATCGCTCTGTTATGACCATTGACTTGTAAAACATGGACTTGAAATGTTTGACTATAGAAAAAACAGTTATACAAATACGAGGCATATCGACGCCAAAATCAAAAAAATACTGCTATCTCTTTTTAACTCTAATAAATTTGCCTAAGTGAAAAAGGATAATAGTGTTTTTGACAGTTACTATATTGGCAACCCTAAATTTTCTAGACATTGAAATACCTATTTGCGGCCGGTTCGCCATTTTATCCTCTCGGTGTTTGGTACCAAAGTTGGGTACGTAACCTGTCAAATGATCTTGTGTTGTGGTTAAAATTTGTGAATTTTGGAGTTATTTGCTGTGTTATTGCGTTTAAACTCGGCCCTAAGGTGGAAATCATCAATATCAAGATGCCCAATTAATATAAATATAATCGGATGTGGCATCAAAAGAAGCGGACATCACCCGAAAATAACTTTGCACCAGTATGTACATACATTTCAGCTGAAATATCTTTAGATTTAGACGATAAACAAAAGATTCTGCATTCGTTGAAGAGCTTCAACAGTAAAGCATTCATATTTTCCCTTTTGCCATTATTTTCAACAGTTTTACTTCACGAAATCATTTTCTTGTTATTGAAGGGATAGAGTAGTGCATTTAGACATTTTATTTATCGATAATGCTATTTTATGTTTTTTTATTGGTTTTATGTTTTACTTTCAAGGTTGCCTGCTAATAAACGAAAAAAGAAAAACTATTGGTGTGGAAAGTTTAAAGAAGGCCACATATTTTTGTTCTTTTCACTTTGAAGAATAATGTTTCAACCGGATACTCAATAAAGTAACATTATGTGACGATACTTTACCTTCACGAACCTTATTGGTAAGTAACATGTTATAAATTTGTCCAACATGATTCTGTAGTGGCTGGTGTTGAAAATGATGGTGATGTCCTCATTTGCAATATTTGTTTGTTTGGTAGCAAAGAGTGATGTAAAGAATGTGTTTGAGTGTGGTCTTAAGACTTAAGATCAATTAAAAATTCTATTAATAAAATCAAGAAACAATAAAAATACTAATAATTTTTTTGCTTGTTTACAGCCTGCGATTTGAACAAATATGTGGCAATATCTGGCATTTTAAATGAGAATGATCAAAATCAGACAAACTCACAATATAAAAGAGTTATATATGAATTTGAGATACAAATATTATGGGAAGAAATCTACTGAAAGCATATCACATAGAAATTACCTGAACAAAATTGTATTGTTCAGAACTGAATGAGATTGATTTCTTTAATATAACTATATTATAATTAGTGTTGACTTTTAATTAAAACCCACAATCATTTGCTTTTTAGAAACTTAGCATCAAAAATATTAACTATGGTGGCTCCGCCAATTTTCAAAATTTCTTTTTCACTGGTTATCCGTGAAATTCAAATCTTTATTTTGATTAAAATGAGATACACAAAGATAAAATAATAATAATATAAATTACAATATTTCATTTAAAAATTACCATCTGCGGGCCATTGACGGAGCCACCTTTTAGAGGTATGAGGAACAGGGTGTAAAATTCATTCATCCTCTATAGAAAAGGGAGGACCCTCCGACCGACGGGTGTCGTGTCTGGCGGGCAACTGTTCGATAGATTTTTTGAAGTGAAAACTTCTTTAGGCGCGTTGAGCACTTTTTGGGTGAGCAAAAATAATGGAAGTCCCGTCATCTTCACCGGACGTTTTCCAAGAGCTATATGTATACTGTGTATATATGTGTACTTTTTGGGTGAATAAAAAGCGTGAAACTCGTGTCATCCTCATCGCACACTTCCTATGAGCTATATGTATACTGTGTATGTACATAGATATATCGGCAATGAGATAAACTTGTTGCATGGTATACAATGGACTGAAATCAGTTACAGAATACTAGTTCGATAAAAAGCTGTAAGTATATAATATCTGTCCGGTTTCAACCTATTATAATGGGAAACATCAAAATAAGTTCCACTGTTTAGCCGCGAAATAATTACGAAGCAATTAAATTAAACAAACAAATGAAAGGCATCAGTTAGATAAATTGGGGTATTTTTACCCGTAAATATTGTACTGTGACATTATGAAAACATTCTCACAATCTTTTATCGATATTATAACATAGAAATATCGATAAGGGCTGCCCTAGTAGACGCCATTTTATCCTCTCAGTAAAGTGTAGGTATGGCACGTTTTTCTTGTAGGTATGCCAAGTCCATGTTTTATATGTCAATGGTTATGACTAATTAATATTTACTGTCAAATTTGACAGTTTGACTTTACTGAATTTTCAAGTTTAGTTTTAATTATATGTATTAAACGTGGCAAAGATCATAAGCTATTCAGCCTACTTTATGACGTCAGCTCGAACAAAACTTTACAAAAAAATAAAAAAACTAACTACAGCTTAGAAAAACAAAATCTTGAATGAATGAATGAATGAATGAAAGGCACCGATCCCAGCGTGGTTTAACCAGACTCGATAAATTGAATGAACCCCAAGATTTGCACTAGCCCATGAAGTCTCATGTTTCATGGGGCTACAAAGGCCATTGCATATCAAGGAGTAGACCGGGGGCGCGGTAATGGTAAGGAAGACGTGCCCTCAGGATAGGAAAGGATTTACGAGCCATACCGGATATGCATCCTTGAGTAAGCAATGGACTAGTGGAGAGATGGGTGTTATTTGTCTTTGGACGAGCATCTTTTTGAGACATTGGCGCTATGCTGTTTCGAATCTTGAGATGGGGTTACGTTGCTTACTCGTCGCCTTTCTATATCGCTGCTGTGCTGTGTTGCATTTAGCCGATTCTATGTCTTCGTCAGAAGTTACACTGCTATCCGTTTCTGGTTTCTTGTAGATCTCGCTGGCAGCCTTCATGATCCTGTATCGGTCTGTAGCCGTGTCCATCCAAAAGTTGAGTTCCTCTTCGAAATAGGTTGAGTCCTGTTTAATGTTGTCGTTCCATGTGTAAATAGGACGGCCTATTTTCTTGGATTTGGCCTTGTACTGCATTGCTGCGTGTAACAGGTGTGGGTTGCCACGCCTGTGAACGTGTGCAAGATAGCACGTCCTGTGATTCTTGATGCGTTTGGTTACTGTTTTTCCGTCTAATATTTCATGCATCTTCTTTTGTCTTGGTTTATTTCTGGCGTGGTTAATCAAGTCTCTCATGATGACTCTTTCATATCTTCTCAGTCTTGACCTGTTAGCTTTGGTGATTGCCGATACTTTCAAACCGTATATCATACAAGGTACGATCACCATTCGATACATGAGTCTGGCTAGTTTCCAGTCCATCTTTGATTTTATTATGAATGGTAATAGTGACTTGGCGTTTCTAGTGGCCTGTTCACATCGTTTTCTAATTGTGCTTCTCCTATTTAATGCAGATGTTATGTATGTGCCTAGATATTTAATTTCATCGACAGTATGAAGATTTAATCCGTTAATTGACACGTAGGTCGCTTTCTGTTTAGCTATTGGGTCTCTAATTAGTATTTTTGTTTTAGTTTCGTTTATTTGTAGGCCGACACTACCTAGTAGGGGTTTAATATGGTATACGATTCCTTCTAGCCCTTTTAGATCATATGTAATGAAGATGAGGTCGTCCGCGAACGATAGCACCAGGGGGTGAGATTTCGCGATCTTGGTCTAGTTTGATTAATTGAGTTTCCTCTTCGAGGGTTCTAAGGACCTCATCCATGACCAGTGTAAAAAGGCGAGGGGATATCGGGCAACCTTGTTTGACTCCCTTTCCCTTAATAATCCAACTACTTTGCTGACCACACCATTTGATGTGTGTGCGTTCATTCAAGCAAACCTTGATTATCCTGTTGGTTAGTGACTTGTTTGTTCTTTGTAATAAAATGTCCCGCAGTGCTTGGAGGTCGACGTTGTCAAACGCTTTTTCTATGTCCAGAGCGAGTACATAAATTCTTTTGCCTGCACGCCATTCTTCGTCCAGAACCCTTTTTAGTGTAAATATGTGATCGTCTGTAGATCTGTTGTTTAAAAAGGCTGCTTGGTAGCTGCCTAGTTCTTTTATTGTTTCGTCTAATTTTTTTAATACGTAGGAGGCGTAGATTCTGTAGCCCGTATTGCAAACCGATATTCGTCGATAGTCATTTGTATCTTTAGGGTTGTTTTTCTTTGGAATTGGTACTTGCATTGTTTCTAGCCACGTGTCGGAGCTTCATTCTGTGTCCAGGCTTTGTTCATATGCTTGGTGACGGCTTCCTGTAATATTTGGGGCATCGCTTTGTAGAGCTCAATTACCACTTGGTCTGTTCCGGGCGCTGTTCCGCTCCTCATGCTGCTAATTATGTCCTTTATTTCGTCCACCGTGGGTCCTTCACTTTGCTCGACTGTTACTGGTTTTGTTATTATAACCGTTGGTATAGGTAGGCCCTCAGAATTTTTTAGGATTTGCTCCCATTTAGACATTAGTATATAAGCGTTTCTTTTGCGGCGTTTTGTTGCTTGCTTGTTTTTCCTGTAAAATAGATAAAGTACCTGCACACGTTTTGAAGGGTGTTTTTTCCCCAATTTAGTAAAGAAGGTCCTGCAATCTTTATTTTCCTTTTCGTTTTTAATCTTTTGAAGGGCTGCCTGACATTCTTTTACACGATTATGTCTATTTGGGTTATCTAGTTGTCTTTTTTGTAAGAATTTAGCCTTTTGGAGGTTAGCAAGAGCTATACGATGATCCCTAGAGTGACTCGGCTGAAAAATCAAGGTTTCCTGAGCAGCCGATTTTAATACTTAATTTGTATTTGTATTTGCTATGGTTGCGAAGATATTTAAAATCCTGCTGGAGTAACGTTTGCACGATTGCTGTATCACGGAATTGACTATACGGATGATTGTAATATTTGTACATGAGATCTGGCTAATTAGTTATAATTTGTTACGCAATAAACGAATCCACTATAATGCACCGTTTTGAAGTTATTTGAGTAAATAGAAAATTGCTTTAATAGGTCCTAGCATTTCCATTATGCGCCCCAAAGACTAAACTTAAACGTTATTATATAGATAATTACTGTATTTAAATGGTACTGAAGTTTCATTAGTATCCTATACGTAATTAAAAAGATAAGATGATTTTCCGGCCACGGCGCGCAGCTGAGTTATTTGACCACCGATTATCCGAGTTTACTGTAGTAGTGGTAACTGAATTTTACATCAATAATTAGAAATACAGTTCAATAATATACATGTGAAATTTCAGACTTGTACACTAATTATACATCGATATAATGGTTAAACATAAGTAGGTATATGAAGAATGGCATAGTGGACACTACTTTGAGCAATTTAAAGTATATTTAAACATTAAGGTCCGTATTACAGAACGTCCCTCAAGTCCAGTTTGATCTTCAATCAGTTGATCACTGTTTAAGTATAGAATCAGTACTTGAGCATCAGTCTTATTCCAAAACGGTAATCAATCTATACTCAGCTGAATCGAGACTCAAATCGAGCCTCAAGCAGAGATGTGTATTGTCTATGCATCAGCCTGTTTTCGTTTACAAATTTATCTTATTTACCAACTTGGTTCTGATTAAAATATACCTTATGAGCCCAATTATTTAGGAAATCAGCGTTATTATTTCGATGCCGAATAGTACAATCCCCCATTAATTTATTGAAGTAAAGTTTAGTCATTTTGTAAGAAAAATAAGTCTAGCTTATAGGACTTATCTTTAGCCATAAATAGGTATGTTATTTAAAATGTCAGTACGTAGGTCAATTATGTGAAAACATCTCTTGTATTATAAAGTGTATTATCTATGATCAGTTTGTTGAAGCCGTCGCATAAAACACACACACACACAAGAATTTGCAATTTTGGGGCTATGGGAAATATTTAATTCTACCTATGATATATCACGATTTAAGAATAAGGTAAAAGAAAAAACACAATGGGATTGTGTTTTTCTAAAATCGTGATATATCATAGGTAGAATTAAATATTTCACCACATCTCGTGAAAAACTGTACCTTTTTTTGGAGTTTTCACAATTTTTTTGGGCCTGTCTATTAAATATATGAGAGGAACGCTAAAGTTCAGCCTTCTGTTTGAATTATCGTCAAACAAATCTTCAATTGCATCCATTTTGATAGTAATCATTCAAAAAAACAACAATATAGAAACTCGACAACGCATGAACACAGCAAAAATATACAATTTGACGTGACAATCTATGCTCAAGCGTGGTCTCGACCACACTTGGGTGATTATAGATCAAATCACTGCTTGGGTTCGATTCGCGAACTGAGTAACGATCTAAAATAAAGCCAAACTCAGCTGAACTATGATCAATGAACCTATGCTTGAGGAACGTTCTAAAATTAAAATCAGACTTAAAACTAGTTTTAAACAGAGATCAATACTTGAGTTTCCTTCTGTAATACGGACCTTAGTATGGTAGGTTTAATTTTTCAATCAAACTAATTTTATTCGTGACTGTACCAACTTTTAAGGACAATTATGCTAATAATTTTAGAAGGTTGGTGTACTGTATTGCGCGCCCGCTTTATTATAACATTCTAGATTTGGTCGGGTTACCACGCATACATCATTTTTTTCGAATATCTCGTTAATTAATTAGTTAGTAATTAGAAAACAAAAGATCTGGCTGGGGTAACGTTACTCCAGCCGGAAGTGTTTTTATCAAATAATTAAAAAACTATCAGCTTACCAAATTTTAAAATCTGCTTACCAATTACAGAAGCTGTATTTCTAATTATCTATTGCACTAAGATGACGATTTTCGACATTATCTGGCTGGGGTAACGCACACGCCGTAAAGATGAGACTCAAAGAAAGTGTGTTGTGATATATTGCAGACGGGGTTACCAGGAACACTTAAAAAGTGATTATTCAATTGGTTTGGATCTCTTAAGTGAACAGGAAGGTCCTCAATTCGTTTCTTAGGTAATAGTGTTTTAAAAAAAAAACAATGTTTTAGGATCTTTGATTTTGTTATTAATATTGAACTTAAAGTATGCAACTTTTTCCCTAAATAAGGAAATTACCACCAGAGATTTCAGCTGCTTGTAGTAAGCCCTTTTGGACTCGGATTTGGTTTTTTGTTTACGGTACTTGGTCAGAGCTTCATCTCGTAAATACACCATTAATTTAATTGTTTCTGTTATCCAGGGATAGGACGGTTCCTTAATTAAACATTTCTTGACTGGAGCATGCGCATCGTAAAATGTTTTTATTCAATTCCTCAACCGTGTCATTCACATTAGGCAAGCCACAAATGTTGTCCCAGTGTATGCGCGATAAGTCACTTTCTAATATTTATTTATTTGCCGAATGGGTCTGTACGTAATGGGGCTTATATTTCCTACACCTAATATCAAATTCGCAGAAAACAAGTGAGTGACCATTTATTGAGCCATAGGGCTCAATAGATACCCGTTTGTGGTTGAGATCAGTACAGACAAGCTATCTAATTACGCAACACATTTGCAATACAAATTTGAGTGGAATTGATATCATTTAAACTGGAAATTGAAAAATTTGACAGCTTTCGTATTACGTAACTCTAAAATTTTTGATATCAACTGCAGTCTGAATGAGACGCTAAAGAGTGAACGATACGCGTCTAAAAAGGCTATAATTCGAATTACGTAACCATTTTGACAGCGCTGAATTGGTTTAAAATCAACGAGTAATTTGTTTCTTCTGTCAGTTATAATAGAAGGCAATGTAGTCCTCGCATTTGATTTTCTTTGTAATATTTTTGGGATTTACTCGTATAATCTCCTTAATTATTACGAAATTATGTAAGTGAACATCGTTTTAATAAATTGTGAATGTGTTTTTGTGTAAAACCTCAATGATAAATCAATAATAGTGATATATTAAAATAATATCGAAGCGGTCGATAAATTAATAATATTGTGAAAATTATCCGCCCATAAGACGACCCACTGACCAAGTTCTCTTCTGTTACAACCTACTAAAGATATATAGGGTCAGTGCGCCGGTTTCGCGACCACCTCCGGTAACCGACCACTTGTCTGACTAGGTTGCTTTAATTAAAGATAATAACCTTTATTTAAGACATAACAATAAATAGTATGTCTTAAATATTATTTGAATAGTTACATAATAAGAATTTACTAAATTTTATACGAACCGCTTGACCCAAAATAAAGAAAAATTACGCTAAATTCTCGTGTTGATTAAGTGGTGTGTGAATGTGCTGCGCAAGAGCAAAAAATTAGCAAGGCGCGCGGCGTTCCAAGCTAAGTTTTGCTACTTATTTTAAGTTTTTTACTCAAATTAGAAACGTGGGTACATCAATTATGTATTGATTTCAATTATTTAATTGCATTTAAGTCAATTTTTACCATATATTAAACTAAAACCCAGTGGTCGGTTACTGAAATGCATATTTTAATAATACGTTAGAAAGCGACCAGGTGGTCGTATTCTGAATCACACAGTTTTATTTTGTTTTTCTTATTATGTTCTCAATGTTTTATTTATGGTTACACTATTTAGGGGTTTGGTGTTGTAAAAGCCTAAACTTGCAATCCTTCAGTAAACGACCATGTTTTTTTGATAAAACTTATTTAATTTATCCACAAATATTGGTCCTAAAAGGTGGTCGCTATGTGATACAGTTAGAAAAGTACGATACTAGTTTGCGACCACCAAGATTTAGTACGAAAAGAACGATGGCCGCAAACTAAAGTTTAGCTTAAGTATGTTCAGTATTCGAGCACATGTGATTATTTGATTTAGTTTATGTAGTTTTTTCAAGATGAAGCCTTCGGAAGCAAGTCCCTAAAAGGAAGAAAAAGACTTGGAGAATTGGTAAACAGTTTCAGGGATATCACATCCCCCTGTCTCGCTCCTCTGAGCAGTTGGATGGGGCTCGTTTTCTCATCCTGGTTCTGAACAGTCATTGTGGCAGTGTCATACGAGCATCTCAACACTTCGATATGGCGCCAGTCAATTCAACATCGTTGCAGAGAGGCCAGAACTGCCCATATTTCGATGGTGTCGAATGCTTTATCGTAGTCCACAAATGCCAAACACAGTAGCTGATTATACTCCTCGATCTTTGCAGTACTTTCTCAGTACAATTTGCCGAACAGTATGGATGTGGTCTACGGAACTAAAGCCTTTTCGAAATCCGGCTTGTTCTGGTGGCTGGGTCGTCAAGTCTCCTGGTGAGAGGGTTCGTGACGATTCTCGAGAACAGCTTGTATTCGTGGCTCAGAAGTGAGATGGGTCTATAGTTCTTTAGCAAGGTTTTGTCACCTTTTTTGAAGAACAGAACCATCGCACCGCTGCTCCACGCCTCGGGCGTTATACCCTCATGGATGACGGAGTTAAAGAGACTCTCTAGCTCTCATGACTGGAACTCCGCCCGCTTGCCCGTTGCCAAGTGCGGATTCCCAATTAAGAAGCAGAAGCTTCTGAATACTGTCAATTTTTTTTTGTCATTAACCATGTATCAAAGAATCCCTTCAAAGAAGATCGTCCAGGACAAATTGGTGTGGAACAGGACAAAGTGACTTCTCTATGCCTTGAAACTTGATAAATTTTTAGCTCCAAAGGGATATCGAAATTTGTACCAGGTTAAATCGCGCAACGAAAAAGATTTATTTTATTTGATTAATTTAATAAAAAAAGTTAAATCCGATGATTAAATACTATTTGTGTTGATGATTATTAGATGTTTGATCTAAAGGAAAAATAAATAATATTTTTTATCCATAAAAGTGGTTTTATTACTTTATTTTTATGTTTTTTAACAGTGGTCGTAATCTAGCGTACTAGTGGTCGCCAACCGAAATAAGTGGTCGTTAACTAGCATTTCGGCTATTTTTGCACTTTTTCCATAATTTTTCATAATTTATGAATGGAAGCGTGCTATTTTATATTTAATTTCACAACTAGACTATATTTAGAACCAATTTACATTGTCGGCAACTACTTTGCGTGTAAATGGCGTATATTTTGATTCGTCCAAAGTTAGGAACTCAACTAACTGGTCGCTAACCGGCGCAAGCACCCTATTATGAAATTTCAGAAACGAGGTATTTTATTGAAAGAGAAATTCGTACCTCGTACTGTATCCATTGTACTGAGCATAGAAGACAGTGGATTATGTAAGGACATCAATGAACATACCACACCACCATCTAAGGTACATAAGTAATAACAATATTCTTTTATTTCTAAGTGTTGAACATTGAATGTGTGTTTAGCACAATGTTTTATTTATTTAAACATACATAAGTGTTATGTTGGTGACTACGAAATGCACCATCAAACATAAACTTTCATACATTTAATAAAGTCATTGAACCTAATAATTGTTGTATTCATTGAAGTGTTTAAGGGAGAAGCCAATTAGAATTTATTTTGTGGATGGATGTAATGGATCGTGGAATATACATAATATAGAAGATTTACTTAAATTCTTTTTTTTTTCAGGTGTCAGGCTCAACTTCATTATTGAGGAAAAGTATAAACTCTCATGCGCTTACAGCAAGAATTAGCAAGCAGTACATACATAATCCATGATGAATTCCACAGGAATACATTAAATTTCACTAATCCTTCCAATATATTTTCCAATTTCTTTTTGCCCCATGTGTAAATATTTCATAAATGTGAATAAAGGCTATTGTCAGTTATTGTTTGCTTTGTTTTCCATAATTTATTTCGCTCTATTTACTGAACCTACTGAAAATACATACATAATATCACTGTTTCTCTGAAGAGTTGGGCAGAGGTTTGCCTGTACACACACATTTCACCAGTTATGTTTAAGTCCCATGTAATAGGGGACGAGCCTATTGCCATCAACCGGGCACTACTAAGAAATTCCAGGTGGAAAAACCCAATAACACTATGCCCAACCCAGGCATCGAACCCAGGACCTCATACTCAGCAGTAGCTCTTGCGACCCCTAGACCAAAGAGACATAATTTTATTAATTGTTGTGTTAATGAAAAAAAAAACTTCAATTCTTAAATATTTCATAATAAGTTATTTTTATTTGTAGTTTACACTGTTATCATTATCAATTAACAAAATAGGAACATACATTTATATTACTGTCATTCAAGACTCAACAGTTTTCTAAAACAACAATTATATTTCAAAAACTATCTTCAGTTTCTAAGTAGCAACGCAGCAGGTGCCTTCATTCATGCTGCCTTCATGTCTCCGTAGGTGAAACTTCCCAGGAACTCTACAGTTTTAAAACAAAATCATATTATTTTCTGCTCAAATAAAGTACTTAAACATTATGGGGTTTATTTAGAAACGTTACTTAAAGTTAAGTAATGATTAGCAACTGTATATCCATACATTTTTGACATTTGAACGTCATTTAACTCACAAAAAGTAGGCATTCATTGGGCCCATGGCTGGACAAAAGCCATTAGCCTAGTTATTGCTGCTGTTTGTATAATTTCTTTTTTACTTAGGGCTGATTTTTCAATGTCCAGATATTTTGTAATACTAAATTATGTAAACATTAGTTAGGTATACATAAAATATATAATGATGTAGAAAGTTCGGCCAAGGAAATAAATATTCATAATTTTATTATAAAGTAAGTTGCCTCACTTGATTCTTAACTATGTGACTAAAAGCTTACATTTTCATTCACAGCTTTTGCCATCTAGCCATCCAACTTCTTTGTTAGGAAATTAAGAAGATTCATGTTGGGTAGTGTTCCATTCATGTATTTTCAGCTCTAGCACCGTCTGTGAAAATATTATGAATATGTTTTGTAGTTAGGTTAGTGGTTACTATCAGGGACTGAAAGCGGTTACGGTTAAAGGTTAAGATACCTCAAAAATATACCGGTACCGGTTTAAAATACAGGTTGAGCTATACCGATACCTTTAAAAATAAAGGTTGGGCTAAACCGTTATTTAACCTTTACACGATTTCGGTATCAAAAACATGCGAGACGGCGCGACGTCGAACACTTTAGAACTTGTGTACCTATTTTGTAACAATCGGCAAGTGAACGACAGACAGAGTAGCGAGGCGGTGTGTCAAAGAAAACCCCTATTTATTAAGGTTTAGGTACTGCTACCGAAACATTTATAAAGGTTATAGTACTTCTACCGAAATATACCGGTATGCATATCCAACCTCAAAATTCCGCTACTGAAAAAATTAACGGTATCGAAATATTTCGGTAACCTTTATTTAACGGTATGACGTCATACTGAAATTTAAAGGTACCTTAATTTTTCGGTAATTCAGTCCCTGGTTACTATAGTTTATTTCACCATGTAGGTACTTATGTACAAAAATATCAATTAACAATTTCAGTTAGAATGTGAGGTTGACAGACGTAGGGACTCACGTTATTCCTATTTATATTGGGTTACTTACTTGTAGTGATAATCTCGACGTATTTTTCGCTATTGAGCAAAACAGTATTGATTTAATGAGAGAATTTTCCAGTTCATCCGGCTTACACAAGCCACAAGAAAAATGTTCCAAAACTGCTTATCATAGGCCCACGTTTCGTAGGATATTAAATTAAAATTTGTAAATATAATACAATTTTGTGTTGTTCTCAGTGTTGCCATTTTTTTTCCCCGAGTGCTATAAAAAGAAATAAGATGAGACATTTTTATTAATCCGTTCAACCGATTTTGACTTCTATTGCGTTGGTGACATGACTAATGGCAGCTTCAGTTACAACACTTGGTATTGTAACCACTTTTTTGCTTTTAATGTTCAACCGAACACGAAACGGTTTATTTAAATGTATAATCTTATTTCAAATAGAGTATAGTTTAGTCACAATTTTTTTAATTTTATTTTTCTGTTACTGACATTCGGTCGCTGTTTTGGAGGTCCATTTGAAAATTTGAGAATGAAAATAAAACAAAAGGTCAAAGTATTTTTTTAAACATCATCCAACTTAATCTACAATAATTGATGAAAAAGTTAGTGAAGATGTTTGAATGTTTGTTAGATCTATACATAACTTAGGCATAACGGCAGATTTTTTTACCCCGGTAGTATTTTCCCGTGAAATATTTTTTAGAAATGACGTCGTTTTGCGATCACTACTCGGGCGGAGCCTCTGATTGGTTTCAACATATTCATCATGGTGAACAGTTTTGCCAAAACAGCGTTCGAATCTGCAGTGGTTTCGGCATTTGAAAGAAATACATCGTAAAATCACTGACACAGGTTTTAGACAAACAATAAAACATGCCATTATCTTGTTATTTTAATATTTTCTCGAGTCAGTTTTAGTAATTGATTGTATTGTTTTCTACAAATTGAATTAAACTAACCACTAGACAAAACCACCAGCCACTAAAAGCAACCCGCAATTTCAAGCAATTTCTTCGCCAGTAGGGGTGTCCAAACCCCCAGGTTTAGTGGAAATCCCACTACGTTGACAACACTGCTTTTCTACGATTTTGTCATTGGCCACAGATAAAAAAAAACCGGGGAAAGGAAACGTTTTGTTACGCATTTCAATTATGGTAGTTTTTGATAGAAAGTGTTTTTAAAAAATGGTTTTAAATTTTTCGGCAATCATTGTACATTTTCATCTATAAGCACTAGTAGAGCATCAGTTATAATTAAAATAAAATTAAATTAAAGCACAATAATTTGGAAATTAATCATGCCTATATGGTGGAACAAAACATATAAATTAAAGACGTATAGCCGTTATAGAAGAACAACCCTATTCAATTTCGGTCGATTGGTAAAAAATGTTTATCGTAATTCCAATTATGGCATGCGATTTAAATTGGACTTGGTTTCGATTCGGAATTGATATCAAAAATAAAATGTGTTGCGCAATTAGGCTGCTGGTCGATCAATGTTTCGCTATGGTCTGTAAAATGGGTGGGCGAACTTACAAGTTGATTTAGGCTCAGCTCTTGGCTCTTCGTTCCTTCTTAGATACATCTTGTAATCTTCCCGCTTCTGTTTTAAACTCCATCGAAGGCATATAATCTGGTCTAAAAAATATACCATCACACCATTCTGAATGAATTAAGGAATCAGATTCAGATTGGTGTGATGGTATAAGTCCTAATTCAGATTGTTGTGGTGGTATATCTTCTGATTCAGACTGGTATCATATTTTCTTGATCTGTAGGCTATCCAAAATTCCAGATATTCTTGTTATTCCAGTTCTAGCTCTGAAAATAAAAAGAAAGATTTTTTTTAGTCACAGCTTACTGCTTAATTTTTAATACCTATTTGTTTAGTGTGGTGGTAATAATTAAGAGAAAATGGCAATTATAGTATTCTGAATTTTATGTTATTCACCTAAAGTTTTGATTGTAAAAAACTGTGGAAAAAAAGAAAAAAGGTGTTGGATAAAATTTGTTGACATGAACTAAAATTCACACCAACACCTCGACCTCAGGTGCAATAGTTATTTATCCAACATGTGAGGAAAGTTCGTTTTTCCTATGAGTTTTGATTTTGAGTCTTGAGCAAACGAAGGATTGAAAAATAGAATCACGAGCGCAGCGAGTGATTATAAATTTCAATCCTGAGTAAGCGAAAGACTCAACAAAACGAATAGCAAATGAACTTGCTCACAAGTTGCATACAAAACTTTTCACCACTCCCAGCAAGAAAGTATTCAGCCATCATAGGTAAATAAATTAAATAGACACAAAATAATTCTTTATATTTTAAAATATTTTTAAAACTTAACATAAAAAAATCAGGCAAGATTAGTTTCTGAACGGGATCATTACTTTCCTCACTGTTCAAACAGTGAGGAAAAACCAACTTTCCTCACTGTTCAAGCAGTGAGGAAAAACCAACTTTCCTCACTGTTTTCGTAGAGGAAAGACACTTCTTTCGTGCGGGAGTGGTGAAAAAATAGTATCTATTTTTTATTTTGCCCAATCTCGGAAATGGTGCGTCCTATCGCAAAAATAATGAAATTTTCGAACCTCTTTACAAAGCCGTAAAAACTCAACATTTAGGTAATATTTTTCTTCATATTTTCCATACAAAAAGTGAAAAATTCCATATAAAACACGTCGAGGCTGGGGGCAGCCTCTACGTGTTTTATATGAAATTTTGAGTTTTGCAAACTGTAAGTACCGTATGACATATGGCGCGCAGGGTCCCCACCCTGCGCGCCATATGTCATACGGTACTTACAGTTTGCAAAACTCAAAATTTTCAAGAATAATTTATTTACATTACACAGTCGTCCATGTTTGGGTCACAGAAATTCATGTGTGTACTAAATTTCAACTAAATTGGTCCAGTAGATTTGGAGCAACTTGGCTGTGACAGACAGCCAGCTAGGCACACACACACAAATGATCCTATTACGGTTCCGTATTTTTCCTTTTGAGGGATGTTCCTCCTTAGGCTCAATAATATTCGTCTTGTGCATCACAAACACTGGTAATCCTTCTATGATAGAGATTCATTAAATATACTTATGTGCACTGTTGGAGTTATAATAAACCCACTGAAAAACTCTAACAGGCTTTGGTTTAATAGAGGATTTGGCTGTAAAAGATGATTATAAATGCCTTGTGGCATCAAGTCCACTTAAGTACACATGGCTACACATCAAGCTATACATTTCCAGTTAATGCTGATCTCGCATTGTATAGCATTTCCGTACAATGCGAGGTCAGGTTATACTGCAAATGTATACAGCTTGATGTGTAGCAGTGTGTACCACTATTGTACAAGAAGTTAAAAGAAAAAAAAATGTTAAGTAAGATATTCATTTATAATAAGATTATAATAGCGGAATGTCACTTCCACATTTAACATAAATTATGTTATTAACAAATTATAGTCTAGAAAAATCCCTTACCTTGTAATCCTCATTCAACGTCTGAGCATACAGGTCCTCGGCTTCGTGACATTTTCTCTGCAATTGGCCGCACTTTAGTTTAAACTTCAACACACATACTACTTTTTTAACTCGTAAATAGAATACTTCCATCCCAAAATTTATTTATAAATTATTCAAGCTAAGTAATTGTTTCTGGTCAGTATTGTTTTGTCTTTCTTTTAGTTACTTACTATGATTTATAGAGTTCACTAAAATTGTTAATGACATACATATTAAAGATTTAATTTAAATATTCTAGTTACTGGAATATCAGTGAGCTTCTCATGTATCTCCTGCAGGTTATTGTTATCAACCACAAACATCCGAATATTCTTTACTAAACATATCCTACTTATTGATAATTTTTCCACCAGTTTATAGTGAACTCGAGTTAAATTACCTTGTTATTTATTTGGCCTAAGATTGAGGAACGAGGACGAAGCACATTGAGGATGTGGACCTCAGTGGCTCAGTTCTATGGCAAGGCAGCAGCCGGAGCCAGCAGGGCAGGTGCAGAGCGCTACTCTCGTAGGTAGCTACTACAAAGGATTTGCAAGTTTTTTTAGGGTTATTGATATTTTGACAGGTAAACAGACCACGTTCTGGATTAAGATATATGTGCTCTTCTTATTTTGTTTAGTAATATTATTCGTTCACAGCGACAGGGACACTATTACAGACACAGTACATACGGAAACCGTGCCGTAACCGTGGGAAGCCGTAAGCCACAGACCAGAGTACTTTTTAATATTTTATTAGTTTTTATGAGCAAACTTGGCTTGGGTGATGACGTCAGCGTGGTGTAAGTGCACACTGCACAGCACAGACTACATAGATAAGTAGTATCCCTATGTAGTCTGTGACATAGGGATACTACGGTGCACAGACTACATAGAGAAGAGCACACACTACATAGGGATACTACGTATGAGAAGAGAATACCTTGCGTGAGAGGCCTTGCTAACTGTGCGCTTGCATTGGCGAAACATTCACAACTTTCGGTCAATGTTCCATACAATAATTAACAATAAATACTAAACTTTTTTTCGTATGGTTAATTTCGGAGAGCTCAGTCTGTTTGTGTCCATGGTCTACGAAATGTATTCATAGACTAATTAAACGCAGAAGCACCATTGACTTATAAAACATATATTATGTCAATGAGAAGCACTGACAAGGAAGTGACAGCAAACATTGACATTGACAGCAAAATGGGAAACTAACAATTCGATTTCGTTTGATTATTCATTTATTATTTAGTTCTTCTGATGGATCATTTAAGTGTTTAATTTTGTCATAGAGTACATTATATTTATAGTGTGGAAGCAATGAAAAGTAATAATAGTTTATAGATAAGACCGAAGAACTTATAAGCATCACTGGGTGTAGCTCCCTTGAGTTTCGAGGGGCTCTACACCGCAGCGATCGGCTGCACAGTGCCCTGCTCCCGCTAAACTGTGATCTGCTCCGCCGCTGCTGCCCCGTCACTGAGCCCGTCAAAGGAAGTGCAGACGAAACCAGCAGTGCAAGCTAATAATAAATTACAACAATAATTTAAATTCAACATTATTTCCCAAATATAAATGTGAACTTTAAAATATTATAGGTAATTCTCTATACTTAGTTAAAAAGATGGAAAAACTGTCAATGTGTAGGATATGTTTAGTGGAGAATGTCCGCATGCATGTAGTTGCCGACAATAACCTGCAGGAACTATATGAGAAGCTGTCTGATTATGCAGTAAGTTTACTATTTATTTACCTACCCCGACATACAGCTACTTAAACGAAGAATACTGGCAACATTTTTATTTTGCATAATTGTATGTTTTTTTTTTTCATTTTTTAAATATGGAAATAATCTATGCTTCATGAGAACTGATAGCATGGTGCTTACAATTCTCAATGAACATAGATTCCACCTTATATGAAGCTAATACTGATTCTAGTGGCATCCAATTGTTGCCTTGATATACAAACAAAATACCATGGTCTAAAAACACAAGGTGTGGCATTCCGGGAGTGACACATGCTTACTGCTTTAACCAGTTGCCACTTTATTGCAACATCATATGAATTAAGGAAAGAATTTCAGTCACCATTCCGTAAAAAAAAAATACAAAGCATATAAATTGTTGTTTTGTTTGCCTAATCAAACAAAACAATTTAATTTAAACTGAAGAAACTGACACTCTCTTACGTCTAACAGAGTTTAAAATTCATGAGCGATCGGCAAAGAATTTCGGTATTTTTAATTATTTTTGTGTGTAAATCAACGGAAAGTGGTGTTATTTCGATTATTAAGTAGTTTATCTATGTCGAAGATGGCGCAACGACATCTCCGATGTTCGTCTTTGAAGTATGCACTCCTGTGCCGTTTTTTGGAAATAAACTACTATAAATAAGCGTATTTTACCAGTTTTGAACCAACCAAAAAAATGTAAACAAACCCCATTTGTGAAACAAGTGAATGTTGTGATATTTTGAGTTTTGTGTGTAATTGTCCGGTAAGTGATTATTAATCATTTTTATGTAGTTAGATAGGCGTTTTAGACAAGATTGAAAGAAAAAAACAAATAATGTTACATAATCAAATGGTTCGTACCTACTCAATAGTCGTAATTTTTTGTGTTTGTCTGTAAGTGTTCTTAGATAACTTATGTAGTCACAATGCACCCTAAAAAATTTAATGTGAATGGATTCTTTAGTTTTATCAGAAATCGTTATAACAATGAACAAAAGAAATCTCGATAACAATAAAAAAATAAATAAAATAAAAATAATTTTTATTGAATAAAACGTTTACAAGAAGTGTACAAATAGTCAACAGTAAGTAAATATTATCCAAACAATAATAATAGTGCCTAAAAATAAACTAAAACTAATATATGTTAAGAACAGGTGCAAGTAATCACGGTATGGAATTACAATGTTAGGTAGCGACCCGCCCGACCTAGGTTAATTCAAACCTGTGTTTCAGGCCATCACTTCACATTTTAATTAAATTGGAACACTAAAATTTTAAGTTAAACCGATATAAAATAATCTGTTACTTGTACTTGTATTGTTAAATAACAATAATATATGTTTGCCCACAAATATTATAAATATTCTATAGTATGCTGTAAGCTGTGGAGGAGCTCGTGACTAAGTAATAACTGCCGCACGGGTCGATCCATCAGGTTAAGCTACGCTTGCCGGGGTTGGTCTGTGGATGGGTGACCATCTTTACATAACGAGACTCCTCTGTGCCTCGGAGAGCACGTTAAGCCGTTGGTCCCGGCTGTCATTCGTGGATCTTTGACAGTCGTTACGGGTCGTCTGAAGCCCGAAAATCTGACAACCAGTCTTACCAAGGGGTAGGTAATAGGTAATACGGGCTGGTTTCCGCAACTCCACGTTAAAGCGCGTATTTTGCGTACGGGTGGGAAAAATCGGTCATTCAATCCACCCCAGTTCCTCAAAGAATGCCAGCAACGCCTTGGTATTATTGGCAATCTCGCATAGGGTACCTGGGTTACCGAAGTATTTTGACCTGTAAGTGGCGACCACCGGGCAGTTTAACAGCACATGAGCTGCTGTCTCGTCGTCCTCCATGCAGGCTCTGCAGAGCGGACTGTCTGTGACTCCTATGACAAAGAGGTGTTTATTAAATGGCCCATGGCCAGTTATAGCTGCTGTAATCACACGCAGCTGTTGTTTAGTTAGTCGAAGAACCTTTTTCGTGAGGCGGCCATCGATTGAGGGTAGTGCCTCCTTAGCCTGTCTGCACTCGCCTTGGTCCGACCATAGTTTCTGATGCTGATCTCTAGTTCGTTTCCTTACCAGAGTGC
The DNA here is from genome assembly GCA_963853775.1 of Xanthia togata. Taxonomy (NCBI): domain Eukaryota; kingdom Metazoa; phylum Arthropoda; class Insecta; order Lepidoptera; family Noctuidae; genus Xanthia; species Xanthia togata. Next base: position 5,483,401 of record OY970815.1, read on the forward strand.
GTAGGTAACCGAAGGGGAGTGGCACGATGGGTTCGGGCCCCACTGGTGCCAGGCTCGATCCTCTTCTGGCAAGTTCATCTGCAGCATCGTTCCCCAGCGAACCGCTGTGTCCTTTGATCCATTGAATGGTTATTTTGTTGAGGTCACCCACCTGGTTAAGGCGCTGGTGGCACTCGTATATAAGTCCAGAGTCCACAATGTGACTGTTCAGCGCTTGCAGAACAGCCATGCTGTCTGAGAGTATGCGTATCGAGTGGTCCTTAACTTCCCTAGCCAGAATAGCCGAAGCGGCAAGAGAAATACCCATGCATTCGGCCTGGAACACTGTGTTAAGGACTCTCAATGGTGTAGCTATGTGGATGTTGAGGTCCTCCGAGAAGACTCAAGCACCTGTACCACTACCTGTTTTGGATCCATCCGTGAAGATGCGCAGCTCTGTTGGGCGCAAGCCCTCACATCGGCGATCCTCGTGAAGTTGGATTCTGTATTTTTTATCAAAGGTAAATTGTTTCGGTACCCGGTCATTTATGGCTTTCGCAATGGGGAACTCCTTGTAGAGTCCCTCAAGTAGCGCGGTGTGTTGTGTATCTCTCTTATCCCAGAGATTTGCTGCATTTAGGCGTACTGCCGCCATCGACGCTTCTTGCTGTATAAACAGGTGCAGCGGTGGTAGTCCCAGCAAGGCTTCCATTGCAGCAGTCGGAGTAGTCCTCATGCAGCCTGTGGTCGCCATGCAGGCCAGTCTTTGCATGCGTTGTAGTTTGTTGGAGGCTGTAACCAGCTGGGTGCGGGGCCACCAGACCACGGCCGCGTAGGCTATCATGGGGCGTATCACAGCTGTGTACAGCCATAGTATTATTTTGGGGGATAGGCCCCACTTCTTACCTATCATTCTCCTGCACTGCCAGAAGGTGATGCAGGCCCTGTTTAGCTTATTGTCCAAATGACTGCTCCAGTTCAGCTTACTGTCTAATATGACCCCGAGGTACTTGACTTCGCTGGCTAACTGAAGCTCTGTTTCGAACAGTTTGGGCAGGCGGAAAGGGCCCATAGCTCGTTTGTGGGTAAACATGACTAGTTCAGTTTTAGTGGGGTTCACCGATAGATCGAATTCCCTGCACCAATTTTCTACAATACGTAGTGCTTGCTGAGTAAGGTTGCAGATCGTTCCCGTCACCTTCCCCGAGACCAGGATTGCGAGGTCGTCTGCATATCCTATTGTGTAATACCGACCGTCGTTGAGTTTGGTGATGAGGTCATTAATCACCAGATTCCATAGAAGAGGGGACAGCACCCCTCCCTGGGGGCAGCCTCTGGCTATCATGGCCAGCTGCTGCTCGTCCTCAAGGCGAACCACTCGCTTGCTTAGCATATTCGTAATCCAGTCCGTTAGTACCTGTTCCACTCCATTTCTGGAGAGGGCACTGTTGATACTGGAGAAGTTAGTTATAAATAAATAAATAAAATTGTTTATTGACACAAAAATTACAACAATGGTACTTAAGTATGAACAGTCTTAGGATGTTTGTAACAATATATGTGTACTGATACTGAATCCCAAACTAGGCCAGGAGCCTGTATCTTGGGAAACAGTGTTCAGTCGCAGCAAGAGGTACACAAAACTGTTTGTACGTATGGTTGCTGATTATTAAGTAAATTACGCTATAAATTTTAAATTTGCGTTAGTTTATGTGAGTATGTGATTGATAGTGTATCGTGGTATGTGTTTGTGTCTGTGTGTGTGAGAGAGTGTATGTGTTTATGTGTATGAGTGGATAAATTGAATTAGTAATAAGGTATTGTTGTTGGTTTAGTTAGTAGTTATTATTGTTTGTATTTTATATTAGATAGCTAAGAAGGTCTTTGGTTGTTTGATAGTCAAGTAGTTGAAGCCATTCAGTAATTTTAAATTTAACTTTGCGTCTACATAATGTAATGATGTTAAGTTTCTTGTTTAAATCGTTGTATAGTTTAGCGCTTGCCTTTAAGTGTTTGCCTTTTTGCGAAAGAAGTTCTACAAACCACACGAGGGCATACAGATGATAAACTGCGTTTATTTGAGTTTGGGATGGGCACATCTCGATGCTTTTTGAGAACAGCATTCAAGATGAATAGCTGACGAACTGTGAGGACCTTACAGTTTGAATAAAGGCTCACAGTCGGGTATCTGTAAGGTTTCCTGGTCATTACCTTTAGGACGGCTCGTTGAGCCCTTTCCAATTTAATAAGGTGCGTTTTAGCTGCTCCACCCCAGACTGTGATGCAGTATTGTATCACAGGCTGGCATAGAGACAGATAGACTAGTTTTAGCTTGTCATGTGCTAGGGCATCTCGTAGGGATTTAAAGACGTGTATCAATCGCCTCACTCTTGTTGTGACTAAATCTATCTGTTTATTCCATTTCAGTCTGTGGTCAATCTGTACGCCCAAGTATTTTACCTCTTCGACCCGCGTAAGTTCAAGACCGTCACATTCGTTGCAATTAGAACAAGTGTGAGCTTTAATATAGAAGTTTTCGCCAGGGTCGGTAATTTTGCTGAGGGAGAATGCGATATAGTTGGTCTTTGTTAGATTTAGTGTTAGTAGGTTATTTTTTAGCCAGTTCATAAGTCTGGATAGTGAGTATTCGGCACGCTCCTTAACAGTTTGCCAATTTGGACCCCAAACAAGGATAGCAGTATCATCTGCGTAGGTAAAGATGTTAGTATACGGTAATTGGAGTAAGCAGAGATCGTTTATGTATAGGAGGAATAGTGTGGGGCCTAAAACACTACCCTGGGGCACACCGTAACTCACTGTTTCTTCATCACTAATATAGCTCTCAATTTTGACTCGTTGTCTCCTATTTGTGAGTAGTCTTTAAACGTTTTATGGGATAAACCCCTTACTCCTAGCTTTTGTAGTTTTTCCAGTAGGGTAGGGACAAATACCGTGTCGAATGCCTTTGAGAGGTCTAGAAAGATGCATAAGCATCTATTTTTTGCATCTAAGTTTAGTCGAATGCACCTTCGATGTCTATAAAAGTGCCCAGGCAGGTGCCTTTTTGATGAATCGCTTCCTCTATCTGGCTGACCACCAGATGAAGAGCAGATTCATTCGACTTACCTGAGCTGTATGCGTGCTGATTGCTATGTAGCGGTATTGTTATCAGAGCGCCGTCCCTCAGTTCCCTATCACAAAGCCTTTCCAGAGTCTTTAGTAAGAAGGAGGTCAGGCTTATTGGTCGGTGGGATTTGGCGTCTGTATAGTCACCCTTACCTGGCTTTGGGATGAATATGACTTTCACTTCCCTCCATCCTTTGGGAACATATCTAAAGTACAGGCACGCTCTCATTAAGGGCACCAATCTTGTTGCAACAGCAGCTCCCCCCCACTGTAATAAGGCGGGGAACACACCGTCTGGACCAGCTGCCTTAAAAGGATGGAAGCTCCGGATGGCCCATTGGATTTTCTCCAACGTGATCACCCTGTGTGTGTAGCGCCAATCATTGTCTGATGGTGTTTGAGTTTCATCATGCCAGTCAATTACCTGCGCGAAGACGCAACCTGGGAAGTGAGCTTCAATTAGGACGCGTCTTGTTTCTTCAGGTGACGTCGTGAATGTGTTATCCGGTTTGCGAAGGGTGGTGGGCCCAGGTGTATACTGTTGCGCCAGCACCTTCCTTACCCGGTTTGCTTGCTGACAGGATTCAATGCTGCCACAGAACTTGCGCCATCCCGAGGTGCTCCTGAATCTGATGCATTTTTTGTAGCTGGATTTGGCCGCATAGTATTTATCCCAGTCCTCATCCGCACATGTGTTCATAGCTCTATTCAGAGCAGCTCTTACCTTGCGTTCCAGATCCGCGCCCCACCAGGGTTGTTTACCCGGTGTATTCCGCGGCGTGGTCTCTGGGCATGCAGTCTGATAGCTGTCTATGATTGATTTAGTAAGATGGCTTACTTGTACTTCAATCTGTGTCGTGTCCGTCCATGTCGACGGGTTGTTTATTCTCGCATGCTTGCAGTCAAGGTTGCGTGTGTAGGTGGCTCGATCCGTGTTACGTGGGTGGCGCCGTGGCGTTGTAGGTGGCACACAGACCTGGATGTCGAAGCGGATCCATCTGTGGTCAGAGCAGGAGGCCTCTTTGGATACCTGCCAACCGGTGATGATTTCCGCCGCGCTCTCTGTTGCCAGAGTGAGATCAATGATTGTGCGGCTTCGCCTGGTTACGAAAGTTGGTTCGGAGCCAGTGTTTAGTAGGGATAGGTTAGTCGAGAATAAGTAGTCAACCAAGGCCTTATCCCTCTCATTTTGCGTGTCCATACCCCACAGTTGGTGGTGTGCATTTGCGTCGGCCCCGATGACGACCTCGAACCCACAATTCTCGCAATGGCTCACGAGACGGGCGAGGTCCTGAGAAGGCGGCGCCTCCGCCTCGGGCATGTAGGCCGAGACAAAAACGATCACCACCTCCATGGCATCGTCGCGCTGTATAAGCAGCTTAGCTGCAGAGACATCTCTGCAACAGAAGTCAGTTAAGAGCTGTGTTTTAAGGTTACCTGTGACATAGATGCACGATCTGGGGTGTTCGTGATCTGAGGTGAATAGGAGCTTACCGCCAAGATTGGAGAGTCCTTGTATGCGGCCAGCCCTAATCCACTGCTCCTGGATTAAGGCAATGGCCGTGTGTTGTACCTCCAGCCACTTGCGAAGCTGAGCCGTCGCGGTCTGACTGTGGTGGAGGTTTGCCTGGAGGACTTTACAGGCCGACGAAGGGGACGCCATCGCTGGTCGAACCCTCTTCATCCCCCCCAAGTCAAAGCCCAGCAAATAGGTCGCCCTCGTCAAAGCCGTCCTCCCCTGGGCCCGAAGCCGGGGACAGGATCATGTCGTCCAGCTCCTCGCCCGATGAGGGGACGGCACCCACGGTGGCGGCGGCAGGGGCGGCCGACTCTGCAGCAGCAGGTTCAGCCGCGGATGCTTCCGGGTTGCTTGAAGGGGGAGTGGACTCCCCTGCAGGTGCCTGCGGCAGTTCCAGCGGTTCGCAGACGGTTCGCGTGGCGGGATCCCAACCCTGTGGCACGTCTGTGAACCTACCGTTCCGACCCTGGAACTTCACGTACACCGCCCCTAGACCAATAGAGAGGCGGCGTCCGGCCTCCATCAGAGTCGGGATTTGGTCCACTGGGACACCGACCACTACGAACCATGCCGAGGCTTGTTTGTCGGCGTACAGCAGTACCCACCTCTTGATGTCCACCCAAGGGTTCTGGTAGCTCAGAGCACGACCAATATTGGTCGACTCACCGTAGACCCCCTGCTCATCCGGGATCACGATGCCACACCGTGCACGCTTCTGGATTTCCGACTGGCTCACGACGACTAGCGAGGTGCTAGTTGAGAGAGCCAGGCCGGAGACTGTCTTCCTTAGCCAGGCTAAGGTGTGGTCGTTACCGCACCACAGTTTGATGACCCCTCCGGCGAACAGCGGCTTGGCGTTGAAGGTTGGTCCTGGGGTGTCATGTTTAGGGGAGCAGGCCTTCATGATGATCTGCTTCTGGATAGCAGCGAGTACCTGGTCCGCTACGTCCTTGCTGAGGATCCCCGTGCGGTCGCAGGTGATCGCGACGTCTAGGGTCGCGCTGGCAGCTTGGGCGTAGCTTTTTTGTCCGACCCTATTGGATTGATCAAGCCGCGGCCGCTTATGTTCTCCACGAGGTGACAAGGTCTCGTTGAGAGCTCGCTTGGCCGCGGCCTGATCCTTCCAATCGGGTCGCTGTGTACTTTTACCTTCAGCTGGTTTCTCGGAGGCGCTGGTTGACGGTTGACTGGGCGCTGGTCGGCTGGTGCCGGCCTCTGCCTCTGACCGTTTACCGGCGGAGAAATTCAGCTGGCCGCCCGTCGGTTTTGCTGAGCTAGCGGCAGGTGTTTGTGTCTTGCGGGAGCCTTTTCCAGGCTTCCGCAGTGCTTGACGTCTCTCCTTCCTCGTCAGCCTTTCCCTCTTCTTGCCCTGTAACGGGGCAACGGTTGGACCTGAAGGGTCTGTGCAAGGGCGAAGGGCTTGTTGAGTGCGTTTACCCTTGCCCTTGCGTTTCGGCACAAATTGCCAGGCACGCGAGAACGCGTCCTCGGTGCAGGTGGCCGTCTCCGCTTGACCGGTGACAACCGCCTGATGAGTGGAGGATTGAGGACCCACAAGAGGAGGAGGATGCTTGGTAGAGAGCCCAGTGCCAGTGTTAACCGGCGCCGGGGTCTGTATGGAAGGGGTCAGACCGGCAGTGGTATTAGTCGTCGCCTTGGTCTCCAACTTTGTATTAGAAGGGTCGGTACTGGTCCCAATCAGCGCCGACGTCCTTTGTTTATTTTGGGACTTTTTGGTTTTGGTCTTAGCTGTGGTTCTCGCCACAGCCGGACCGGTGCCCGCGCTGGTACCCGCAGCGTTTGCTGCAAGGCCACCAGGGGCAAGGGAAGTGCAAGCACCTCCCTTTGGAGTCTCATTGGCTTTCGCCTCCTCTCCACATGCTGAATGATTAACAGGCCTTTAAAGTATCCATGTTATATTTTAAAGTATTATTCATCTCTCTGGCTCCCACCCTCCATGGAGCCCGCAACTGGGAACGTCTTACTATTAAGAACGTTAGGACTACCAGAGAGATATAGGGGCGCAAGGCTGGTTTACAGTGCGACATCGGGTGCTTGATCGGGCTGGCGTAGGGGGTCGAAAGGCCCACCCCCAACGAACTGATCAACCCTCACTTACACCGTCAGCATGACCTTTACCTACAACTTCGGCCGTCCGAGGACGACCTCAGCGGACCTCACGCACCTCGCCTGTGGCCCTCTGACGGGACACTGTGGCCATTTCCCTACCCTTGGCTATTGGGTAGGGCCACCGTTTCGCTTGAAATCGGGACCAAAGGGGGCGTGTTGCCTTACGGACACATTACAGCCAGAGCCGCTCGGCTCAACCCCCCAGGACTCCTTCATCCCCGCTCACGGCGCTCAACTGCGCAGGTCCTAGCGCAGGCGACTGTTCTCTCCTACTCGTCATCAGCTCACTTTAGTGACGGCCGAGCCCGCCACCACCCAGTCACAGGGGGTCGCGGTTAGGAGTGGAAACGGAAGGGCGGAATTAGGAGAAGTTGGAATATGGATAGGATAATGTGGGTTGGGTTTACGGGATTTGGGGTAGGACGGGAAAGAAAAGAAATGGGTGCGATGACGCCTGGTGGTTTTAGTTACGTCTATTTCTTAAGGAATTAGACCAATAACGGGGTGGCAACCACGGGAAGGTGCATCCGCCAGACTTGCCTTGAGGATCTACACGACTGCTGCGCTCTCCCTCAAGACCCCGCCACCCTACCACCTCTGAAGGAGGTGGCAGGGTAGGCCTGCATCTATACTACCAAGCAAAGCAAAGCGAAGCATGTCGTTGTGCAACCGCGAAAGCATAAATCCAGACCCTCCCCACGGGGTACCAAGGGGTATCGTATTACCCAGTTACTGGGTTGTGGAGGTCAGATAGGCAGTCGCTCCATGTAAAATACTGGTATTCAGCTGCATCCGGTTAGACTGGAAGCCAACCCCAATATATTTGGGAAAAGGCTAGGTAGATTGAGTATGCTGTAATGGATGGGTTGTTACATGAGTGTAACATGTGTTGGGAGCTTGCCCTATTTCATAAAAATGTGTAAAGATGGTGTGTGTTCTCCTATAAAAAATAAAACAAATAATACAAATTAAACAATAAAATAATTAAAAAATAATCAAATAATACAAATTAAACAATAAAATAATTTCGGGCGCCTTGGAGATGCACACAGTATGTTTTAAATAAACAAACTTGCCAGATAGAACACTTCGGAGAGTCAGACTTTTAATCTGCCGGTGGGTAGCTAACTAAAGGAATAAAAGAATGGAATTTCCTTTGCTAATACCTTGTTTAATTAACTGCCAGTAGCTTCAGAGTAATTTTGAACTTAAATATAAAATATTATAATTACAGTTATATAGTATTACTATTATTTATTTGATATTATTATTGATTCTACATTAAATTATTGATTTTACAATATTATTGAATTTATATTTCGTTTATTTATTTTTCTAACACATAAAATACATTTTTTTTTTTTTTAAATTGAATTTATATTATTATTATTATTGCATCTTTCTTGATAATAAGGTAATGAAAAAGATGGATTAAATTAAACCTCTAGGATCATGGCGTTGAAGGTAGGAAATAAAAAATCCCTTGAAGAAATTAAGTGTAGAAATACCGTAAAGATGTATTCTGTAGAAATATACCAAGAAAAAGACGCCGGGGTCGGTAGTCCAAGTCGGCTGTAACAAAATTTACAGAGCGTAAATAAAAGTCGCTTAGGATTCCCAAACGTTGGGAAGCGTGGCGTTCCACGAGTAATAATAACTTACCGTCTTTTCCAACAAATGGCAAATCTAAGTGCACCACAAAATTCAGGCGGGAGACAAATCACTTAGAAGAAGCCTGGAACAATAATTTAAAATGATATCGAGCACTCGTCACGCTATCCAATTTATCAATCCGAAAGAATTCAATCTTACCAAAGAAATGAAGGAGTATTCCTACGTCACCACGTCCTGAGGGAAAGTTTTTGAAGTTTACGGCATCAATAGGCCGCCAATACCCAGGATTTATCCCGATTGGAAAAAAATTGTTGGAGTTCAAGAGTCCATTAGGAATTTTCGTCGCAAAGTGCGGACGTCAAAATTGACAGCTCCCACCAAACATCAAAGACAATCGATGACAGCAAAAAAAACGTTCTGAAATCGACTAACTGACGAGAAGCATGTAACGATATTTTAAACTCGTTACAATGCTTTGTCTAAAAGCCTGTGCCCAAATCAATTAACGTTAAGACGGTAGACGTAATTAAAAACTCAAGTGTTTTGTTAATTTGAGCGCGGTCATAAATCTGTGACGACGCGCGCCGGTTCCAGCGTGAGCGGTTGGTGAACGCGGGGGCGCGCGGGTTTTACCGGTTAAACCAATGTATTTTTTAATTAAAACCTCATTGTTTTATCGGATTCGCACAGGTAATAAAGGTTGTTAGGGAGTTATTATTATTATTATTCATTTTAATTTCAAGTTACAAAGACTCATTTATAAACACATACAATAAACACACAGAATAAATTAAAACATTACAATACAACACAAAACAATAACCACACAAAACACATTTATGTTGATAGCCGACGACTGTAGGTGACGTGCAGGTCATTGCAGCGTCTGATGTATGGACAGTCGAGCCTGTCAGCTATCATCACCAGCACGCTGTTGGAGCTGCCGCGAACTCTGCGTACCAGGGATGCGCTCCGCTTACGCATCGTGGCATAAAAACAGTCGACACTAGCGACAGCGAACATGCCCGAGGCACTACAATGTCGCGGCAGCCCCATCAGCGCTCTAAATGCGTTGTTATATTGGATGCGGAGGGCTTCGTATGCCTTTTGAGTGTGATTCACCCACAGGCTGCACGTGTACAGAGAGGTACAATAAGCCCTGAAAAGGGTCTGCTTGACCGGCCCTGAACAACGCGCAAACCTGCGAGCTATCATATTTCCTCTTACAGTCAAAGCCCTCCGCTCCCTCTCGATATCAGCATCATCTCTGAGACCGGCTGTTACTACATGCCCCAGGTATTTGAAATGGTCCACTCTGACCAAGGGAACCCCGTACAGTTTGATGGGAGGTACTGCTATAGGACATTTAGAGCCGGCCCCAAAAACCATGAACTGACTTTTCGTCACATTATATTTAAGACCATGTTCATCTGCATACGTCTCACAAATCCGCAACAATGTTCTCATGCCACAAACCGATGCGCTCAGCAGCACCATGTCGTCCGCATAGCTAAGATTATTATTACACACTACTGGTAACACAGATGTGATGATTAGACTTGCGTCTCCCACGTATCTCGGAATGCTGTAACTGGCGAAGTGTATTATTATACCATACAAAATACCTAGTATAAAAGTATATTTGTTGCAGTTTGTAACTGAAGACAGTAGACCGATGCTCGCTTGTTTCTTCTGCTACGCTAAACTAAAGCAATGCGGACAACTGCAGAGAAAATGTCAGAAAGCCGAGAAGCTGTTTGCTCAGATGTTGAATGAGGACAACAAGGTGAGCGATTGTTCTACAGACTATATAATTTTAGTAAAATGTGGAAGTGACACCTCTATTATAATCAAAATATGCATATATACAGTGTTATTAGTTTTATGCTGGCAGTCCATTATTTGGTTTCAAATGACCTCTCCTACATCTCCTTAATGGATTGCCGATGTATAACGATTATAGATAGTGTAATCCGCTCCGCTCCATACTAAAGTACAGCTTACAGTACAGTAATCGCGGAGTGGGGCGCGTCCTCGTGGATTGAACTATCTGTAACCCTGTATATGTTACCTAACATTATATGAAGTTTTTGTATAGTAGTGGTACAAAGGTGCACTTTCTTTTACAGCCAAATCCTCCATTAAATCAAGGCCTGTTAGAGTTTTCCAGCGGATTAGTTATAACTCCAACAGCACACATAAGTATACTTGAGAAATTTCAAATAGAAATAAATATCAAAGAAGAATTACCAGACTTTTGTGAGGGACAAGATGATATCATTGAGCCTAAGGAGGAACCTCAAAGTGATGGTACGTTCTATGTTCTTAATTTAATGTATTTTTTTTATTTATAAAGGATTTTTTGGACTTTCAATCTGCCTAATTTTTTCCCAACTATATAGGGGTTACTCTTCCAGTCTAAGTCTAGCCTGATGAAATATGAAGCTGAATACCAGTGTTTTACATGGAGTGAATGCTTTTCTGACCTCCACAATCCAGTTACTGGGTAACATGATATCCAATGGTAAGACTGGTGATCAGACTTTTGGGCTTCTAACTACCCGTTACGGATCTGTCAAAGATCTACGAATGACAACCAGGACGGGTTAACGTACTTTCCGAGACACGGAGAGGTCTCGATATGTAATGTATGGTCATCCATCCACGAATCGACCGCGGCAAGCGTAGCTTAACCTTCGATCAACCATTGGGGCTGTTATTCTTTCTTTTTCGTGTGGTTAGTAAACCAACCTGGTGTCGGAGTTTTAAAGCCGCCCACGGGCCTCTGATTTGGCTTCACATGCCGTCGAGAAATATCTCTTAGGCATGCCGGTTTCCTCACGATGAGGCTGTTATCATTTAGCCACTAGTCCTTTCGGACACCTACATAAAAAAACCTAATTTTTTTATTTTATTAATCAAACAAAAAGCAACCATAGGAAACAAATGTTAAAAATCTATACAAATAAATAAATTTGAAGTGTCTGTTTGTAACGTCAAAATATCAGCGTTAGTACATAATGAAAGTATATTCGGTATTGATAACAAAAAAAAAACATTGTTAAAATGTTTGTGTCAGTCTGTGTGTTCCGGCTAATCTCCGAAACGGCTGAACCGATTTTGACGGGACTTTCACTAGCAGATAACTGATGAAAAAGAATTACTTTCCTCGCGGGCGAAGCCGCGGTCAGAAGCTAGTTAATTAATAAAGTTCTGACAATAAAATACTTTCTGTTTATTTACAGATCAAGAAGATACGATACCAGACTATTCTGAATCAGAAGGTATACCACCAAACCATTCTGAATCAGAAGATTATATTTTTGTACCTTTGATGGAGTTTAAAACAGAAGTGGAAACAGAACAAGAAGTAAAAGAACAAAGAGCCGAGAGCACGGAAAGTAAGTATTATTTTGTTAATTAATATTTGTGGGAGCAGTTTCCTCTAGTGGCTGTTTGCGGAACTAACAACAAAAAGACCGACCAAGAACGTGTCGGACCACGCACAATGAAGGGTTCCGTAGTTGGGATGAATTTATCCCAAGAACAAACTTAACATTGTAGTTGAAAAACATGTTCTCCCACATTCCAACTGCAAATGTAAGTTTATACGCACAATATTGGGAGGTTTACCATGTTATTTTAAGTCCATAGACTTCTTATAAGTTTTCCTGTAATCTATAAGTATAGAACTATTTTCTGTATTTCTTTCAAAATTGTGGGCTCTGTTTTGGAGATCATGGTCAATTTTCATCTATTATCTTAAATATCTTTGAACTATTTATATTAAAATTATAAAAAATATAATTATATTTTAGATCCTCACAAGCCGTTTCAATTGTTATGTCACACAGTACAGTTAGCAAAACTGCCATAATATTCAAAATTAATTTATTTTCGTTACACGTCCGTGGTATTTGGGTCAAAGAAATTGATATGTGTATCAAATTTCAACTTAATCAGTTAATTAGATTCGGAGCAAATTGGCTGTGACAGACGGACAGACACACGAGTGATCTTTAAGGCTTCCGCTTTTTCCTTTTGAGGTACGGAACCCTAAAAATTAAGTATGCTGGCCAATATTTTGGCTCGATCGTAATACGGTACGGAACCCTTCGTGTTCGACTCGCAATGGCCGGTTTTTTTATTTTTGAAATGTTCTACTGAGGCGATTAACACACCGCACCGCTCGACCGCGCGGTAGGAGCAGTTTGCGGTAGAAACGAGCACCGCTCGACCGCGCGGTCGGGCGGTGTACGTGTGTTAGGCATCTACGGATTTATTAGAGGCCAATGCGACATGAGATCCGCTTCACCGCCTACCGCGGCGGTGCGCGGTGCTGTGTGTTAATCGCCTTACCGAGAGTCGGTAATGGTTGCAAAAAAAAGGCACCAATTTTGGTCATAGATTTTTATTTAAAAAAAGGTCTTTTTTTTTTAATAGTTATTAAAAGTTATGTTAAATGTTAATTTACGTTTATTTACCTTGACCGTATTTATATAATTATTTATTTCGTACTAGCTCGATCCTGTGGGAATATCGGGATAAAGGGTATCCTTCTCCAGGTCATGGTGTACCTACCTATCTGCCAAATTTCATCCAAATCCGTTCAAATTCAAAAGTCATTTATTCAAACTAGGCTGAGAATCAGCACTTTTCGAACGTCAAAATTACATAAGACAGTCCCCCAAAACGCCCGCCCTTCACCACTTCCTAGTGCTTTAGCTGGGAAGAAGAAGTGGCGCAACAACTCCCCAGCAGCACAGCTGTCTGTTCAGTTAGAAAAAATTGTAAAAATTGACGTAACACAAAACATAATTTAAATTATAAATTCAGCCGGTTTAGCGTGAAAGCGTAACAAAAGAACAACAAAGTCGCTTTCGCAATTATAATATTAGTTAAAATTATAGTTTGGATATTGAACTGTTCAGAAAGGGCACTATTTCGAGTTCTGATCACAGCTGGACTCTATTACATCCTTGACTCGACGCGTAAAAAAGACTGTACTTTTATTTCCATCGTTTTTTTTTTAATTTATCTTCATTGTATGTTTCTTTGAAATTTTGCACACGGTTTCCTTCTCCGTTTTCCTCTATACGATCGACCTATAGCTCAGAGACTACACACACTGGCTTAAATAAGTCACGCTGTATATTTGTTTGTGTAAGCGTAACTGTGTGCACTACAAAAACAGGCCTTACTGCTACGACATAAAGGCGTGTCACTGGTGCCGATTCTCTTGTCACAAATACGTCTAAACTAGACAAAAAATCACCAAAATTTAGTTTACTCCTGTCAAACGATGATTTCCCATTCTGAAATTGACTAAAGTGGCACAACTTAACTATATTTTAGTTTGACAGCACTAAGATTGTACTGAGATTTTAATTTAGTGAAAATGTCTAGTAATTTTGCTATTCTGAATTTGAAGTTTTTCACCTAAAATTTTAATTGTCTAACTAATTCTGACCATTTTTAATCGCCACTGAAAACGGTGTGGAATATTATTAGATGTCATGAACTAAAATTCACACGAACATCTCGACTTCGGGTGCAAAAACAGTACTGTACTGGATTTTGTCCTTTTCTTTTGCTTATATCTCGAAAATGGTGTGTCCTATCGCAAAAATAATTAAATTTCCACCCCCTTTATAAAACCCTTATAATACTCAACACGTAGGTTTTTTTTTTCATACAAAAAGTTAAAAATTCCATATAAAACACGTCGAGGCAGCCTCCACTGCGCGCCTCCGGCTGTAAAAAAAAAAAAACGGGGTAGGGCAAACAAGTATGTACCACATGGAGTCGCAATTGTCAAATTCGATTTATATGTGTCAAAATAATTTTTAAATTTAGAGACTTTTTACTACAGAATAGCTTTAAGATTCTCATAGTCAAAAGTAAGGAATTTTAGTGATAGTTTAGTTAGTTTAGTTCGGTGTACAAGAGAATCGGCACCACTGTCAGCTTGTTACCGCTGATGTACGGTGAACTTCGTGTGGGCAACTGTAAGTCAGTAGGCAAAGCTAAACTACTTCTAAACTAATATTATAATAAATAGAAAAGATTTGGTTTTTTGTATGTTTGTTTGAAAGGCACCTACATGGGTAGACCATGACCTGCGTTAGGGCATAGTATATTTAATCCTGATATTCCACTGGGGTCGAGACTTATGCTGGTGAAACCGTGGGGATCAGCTCTCAATCTGTTTTACGAGGATCGACTGCTTACCTGACTAAAACAACCCAGTTACTGGCTAACACGATACCCCTCGGTAAGACTGGTTGTCTGAATTTTGGGCTTCTTACAAAAAATACTTATACTTACATTATTTACTATCACAGGGGCAACCGTCGCGAAGAAACCACGAAGAGCAAAACTAGAAGATACAATTACATCCGAGCAATTGATAAACCAACCATCAGACTCCAACTTTATCCGGACAGTTCGAAATCGTGCGCCCAAATACGTAACCATAGTACATGAGCCTGTCACTACTGCAAATACCACAGTTACTAACTGTTTTATAGACGAACGTGAAGAAAAACTAAACAAACCAAATGTTACAGAACCAACAAATAATTTAACTACTGCTATAGACACGAATCGCCGTAGAAATAGTAACAAAGGCATTAAAAGTGACGACAAAAATACTCATCAAAGTTTATGTATTGGAGAAAAGCCTTTCAAATGTGATATATGTTCACGAGAATTCACAAAAAGATATGTTTTAAAACGACACATTAATTATAGTCACACTGGTGATAAAACTTACAAATGTGATGTATGTCAGGTGACTTTTACACGTCAAAGTAGTTTGAACGTTCATAGTCGTCAACACACTGGTGAAAAGCCTTACACATGTGATGTATGTCAGCGTAGTTTTGCTCACAGAGGTTCTTTTAACTTTCATATTCGAACACACACAGGTGAAAAACCTTACAAATGTGATGTATGTCAGCAAAGTTTTGCTCACAAAATTTATTTTGACGTTCATTTTCGAAGACACACAGGTGAAAAACCCTTCAAATGTGAAATATGTCAGCGTAGTTATACTCAACGAAAATCTTTGACTTCTCATATTCGATCACACACAGGTGAAAAACCTTACAAATGTGATGTTTGTCAGCGTAGTTTTGCTCACAAAACTTCTCTTGACTTTCATATTCGAACACACACAGGTGAAAAACCTTACAAATGTGATATATGTCAGGAATGTTTTGCGCACAAAGATTATTTGAACCTTCATATTCTAAGACACACAGGTAAAAAACCCTTCAAATGTGATATATGTCAGCGTAGTTTTACTCAACAAAAAACTTTGATTTATCATAATCTGACACACACAGGTGAAAAACCTTACAATTGTCATGTATGTCAGCGGAGTTTTGCCCATAAAAATTCTCTAGATCGTCATATTCGTACGCACACAGGTGAAAAACCTTACAAATGTGATGTATGTCAGCAGAGTTTTGCTGATAAAAAATCATTAAATATTCATAATCCTACCCACACTGGAAAAATGCCTTAAAAATAATGATGGGTGTCATCAGTTTTGACCATAATAGTAATTTGGTTAAACATATTAAACGGTCATATTCGTATATACACTAATGTAAAAATGTGAACTTTGACACAGTAGTATTATTGTAAAGAGCGTTTTAACAAAATAAAACTTATTCGTAAAAACACACTCATTGAAAACTGTGAAGTAAAAACCATTCCCAAACCACACATCCTATTTAAGCCTGCGGGCACGAAATTAGCGGCGGCCGAGCGATGGCGACAGTGGAGCTGCGCGGGGTGCGGCGTTCCGGTAGCGGCGGTAACGTTGTGCATTTTTCAGTCTTACGAATTTTCGATCAGGTCACGTGTCCTGACGCGAGTTTAACATTTTTTACCCATCACAAAAAAGTGCACAACGCCGCTTGAGTTACTAACGTCATGTGTTTGATTATTCGAACCAGGTCCTACCAGAGGTTTCCGTAGAGCTCAAGGTTTAGTGTATACATTTTTTGATGGCGTTTTTAAATAATTGTGCACCGGTCTACTCTCCCTCCGTATTACGAATTTTCGATAATGGTCACGTGTCCTGACGCGAGTTTCACATTTTTTACCCATCACAATAAAAGTGCACAACGCCGCTAAAAAGTTTTCACTTCAAAAATGCAACACTACTGGAACGAGCGACCGTCGAGCGGCGAAATCAAACAAGTTTGTTTCTGTCGCTTGCGCATCGTCACCTCCCTGCCATGCTACCGCTCACGAAGACAATGCTTGAGCATTCCTTAATTTGCCCTATCATCGATTATGGTGACGTGTGCTACTATGACCTGAATGCAGATCGACAAACTTGGCCGTCTTCTCAATAGCTGCATTCGTTTTCAATCTGCGTAAATATGATCATGTTTCTGCAGTCGCTTCTAAAGCCCATACATACGCCTGCGCAGAGAGCAAAGGGCGCTAACCACCTTGTTTTCATTTCTTGAACATGACGCGAGTCTATTGAATTGAACTACTGCGGTTTCGCTGCCACGGTTTCGCGGGGGAAGTATGCTACCGGCGTCAATGATTGCTGTATACTCTGCCGGTCCGGCCACTTTTTTTTTTCTTTGTGGTTGGAAAATTATCAAATAACTTCTCCCGCTCTGGGTGGAGTGGAAGGGCGTGTCAGATTCTTACTGACTAAAACCCACCCGTGTTCTTTCAGTTGCCTGTAGGTTGCCAGGGGCCACGGTCCTTTCGGACTTTCCCGCAACCCCGGCAGGCATTGGTCCTATCCCTGGGCCCCTTCAGTTGCAGACATCTCATTGAGGCGCGCGTGGAATACAAGGCGCTGTCGACCCTGGCCTGGTCCTATTCGGACGGCGAACTACTCATTGCTCACCGTCCGCAAGCCCGCGCCTAAGGTGGCCGGGAATCGGCCTGCGATTCCCGACGCCCAGGGCGTCTCCTGCGGCGGCTAGGGGCGTGAGATCGCGAAATTTGTCTCCCTCACGCGTTCCGCCTTCTCTTTCGCGAACACTACGGCTTCGCAGGAGGTGACGGCCTCGAGAGATCCCCGCCACCGATCGCCTCTACGAGGACACGGCGATGCTCTGCCCAAGCCGGGCAGACCTCCACTGTATACTCCACCGTGCCCTCCGGGCGATCCACGCAGTGATGACACCCAGGCGTTTCCTCCCGCCTGATACGAAACAGGAACCTCCCGAAACAACCGTGTCCAGTGAGGACCTGCGTCAGGCGGTAGGTGAGGACGCCGTGGCGCCTCTCTAGCCACTCCTCAAAAAGGGGACTTATCGCCGCAATAGTGGCGTGCCCAGTATTGCCCACTGGATTGGGACAATCGCACTCTTCATGACGCCATGAGATCCCGCCGGAGCTCTGTCCGCTGTGCCGCGATTTCTCGCGGCAGCGGGGTTAAGCCCCGGCGTTTCGCCTCCTCGCGGCCCACCTTTCGCCCACTCCCAAATGTGCGCGAGCTCTTTTGCCCCATGGCGGCAATCCGGCAAGGAGACTCACCGCCTCACCGGAGACCTTACGGTATCCCCGGACTAGCCGGGTGGCCGTGACCCTCTGGGACGCGTTTAACCGGCGGGCTGGCCACCGTCTCAATGAACGCGCCCACCCCGGTGCCCCGTAAAAGGTCATGGACCGCACGACCCCGCGTAGAGCCTCCGGCAGGAAGCGTTTGGACCCCCTAGATTGGGCAGGAGCCGCTTCAAGTCAGTCCCGGCCCGCTCCAGTCTGGAAGCCAAACGTCGGAAATGCTCCACGAAGTTCCACCGGCTGTCGGGGACGAGTCCTAGAAACTTCATCGTCGACTCGACGCTGATGTGAACTCCTCCTACCGCCCGTTCCCGCCACTTCAGCACTCGCCGAGTCTTTTCGTCATGTATGACTGCGAAGTGGCGAGAAACAGGGTTTCATTAAAATTGATTAAAAATTTGCTCCTGAAACAATAAATAATTGTTTTTTTAATAAATCTTACTACACAAATATTAGAATTCTAGTTAAATGTAACAAATTAGGTGAACTGCAATGTATTTTAATATCAATATGGACTACCACCAGACTGATATTATTTGAATCACTGAGACTTGAATTCAATCAGACGCGGAAGCTAACCTATGTACTTACCTACTACATATACCGAACTATTCACATGTACATTCATACAGGAACGGGGGGGTGGGGGGCATTGGAGGTGGAGTATCCGCATACGTACACAATAGCATAAAATACGAAATTACAGAACTATCAGTAAAGGGCAAAACGAATATCTGCGCATATACTTACTTGGACAATGGCTTGCACATTGGATTGGTTTATAAGCCGCCCAGCACAATCTTGAACGAATTTATAGAAACCTATGCATCGCAAACAGGTATCCTATGCATCGCAAACAGGTATCCTATGCAACAATAAAATTCCTCCCCACATATTTCTACTGAATGAGACAATTCAAATCTTGTATTATACGCACACTATGCAGGCAACGATCGATTGAAACGGATTCGTCGATTACGACAAATCCGTTTCATTTTGACAGCCCAACAACAATCATTGCGTTATTTACGTTGTTTAGCAGTTTTTATTTTTCAAATTTATGAAGCAATGGATTAGCAAGTTGTTTCAAAACGATTCAGATTCCGATTGATTGTGTATTACACAATTGGTCCACAACCAGAAGTAATTGATTAAAATTTGAAAATACTGGGAGCTGCTGAAGATTGTTAGACCATGTTTGTATTTTATAAACTGCAATTAGGTATATAATACAAAGGAGATTGTCCTTTGTATTATATACCTAATTGCATAGCACTGGTTTGAGTACTATGTACTAACAGCTACCATTTACCAAGTAATATGTCTTTCATTGACTTGAATGTGCCCTGGCGGCTATGAGTATGTCATGCTCACTCAAGTGTCTCGCTGATGGTCGTGCGCGTGTTGGATCATTTAGCGCCCTTCAAAATGGCTGATCCATGAGTCATGTTCGTGAACGGGCGCCGCCGCCGTCAGTTGGGACTGGTCATCTCTTAGCTGCGTCCGTAATAAAAATATTAAAACAAAGAATAATTAAACAATTAAAATAAGCCATTTTATTTTAATTTTTAATTTAATCACATAATTGTTTTTATATTTTTATTACGGACGCTTTTAATTCGTACATTGTTCTCACTTGTATAATTTCAACACGAATGATGTAGGTAACCGATATTTTGTATCAATTTTTTATTTATTTAAAAGAGTGTTGAGTGTAAATTAGATATTAATACAAGTAGCAGAATTGATGGAATTACTGTTAAAAATAAAATGCATTGAAAACCTAATACTAGACAATTTAACTGACTATAGTATAACTATATCTAAATAAATGCCTCGAACAACGGATATTTCCCGTAGCCTGAAGATTGCTACGGTAACCCCGGTTTTAAAATCTGGAAGCAAGACTGAACCGGGCAATTATCGTCAGATATCCGTACTGCCGGTGCTCTCCAAAATCTTTAAAATAATAATTTACCTTCGTCTTTTCACCTACCTGACAGACACTTCTTTTTTGAGCAGCAGTATGGATAACGGCAAAAATCAAATACCTTATCAGCAACCATGGATCGAACTACTAAAATAAAAAATGCTACAGACCAAAGACAATATGCCCTAGGTGTCTTTATAGACCTAAAAAAGGCATTTGACACGATGAGTCATAATTTGCTTTTATGTAAGCTAACTAACGTCGGAATATCAGGGCCCGCACATAAAATTATTATATCGTACCTAGAAAATCGGTATCAAATAGTAAAAATGTAAATTATGAAAGTTACCTGCCAAATTAACATACGGAATCCCACAGGGATCTATTCTAGGACCGTTGTTATTTCTGATTTATGTAACAACATAAACAGTGTTAAAACATCGGGCAGTATCACACTTTATGCAGATGACACGTCCCTTTTACTTTGTCGACAACTTAACTGATATCGTGAAATCAGCTCAAAATGATTTGAATATTTTAAGCTAATGTTTACTGTCTTTATTAACCATCCACACAAAGAAAACCGCATATCTACATGGTTCTTGCTGCAAAAAAACAAGAAAATTCTCAATCAAATCCGACTAACAATAAACAACGAAGAAATAACAAAATCAAATAGCGAAAGATATTTTTATTTTTATTTTATTCTCATTTTAGATATAAAGTTAATTTGGAGACCCCTTAATGATCATTCCCATATAGAATATCTCGTCGAGATATGGAGAACTGCAGCACAATCAAACGTTCAAGAAATACAAGTTCTGCAAAATAATACAATAAAAACACTTTATGTTCTATGACTAAGTACTTAACACCAATCACCAAAATTTACAATGATACAATAGTACTTAAAAATTATACATAGGTACTTACAATATGCGCTCTAATACATAAAATCTAATCTAATTTGTATATATTTAGTTTTTATTTTTTAACCGACTTCAAAAAGGAGGTTCTCAATTCGACTGTAGGTTTTTTTTGTGACCCCACACAAATTCGTTTACTACTATTCGAATTTGTGTGCGGTAGGTACCACAACTTAAAAGTGAAAAATAAAAACTTTTTACAAAAAAAATTAACCTCAATTGACTCCAAAAAAAAAACTCAAAAAAGTGCAAAATTACTTTAGCCCTTAAACAAACACGAGCCCCTGTGGATATTTAGGAAAAAACGAGGTTTGTTTCTAGGTAAATAAGGGCCGCTGATTTCATTTTTGATGTAAAAAATAACAAAAAAGGGGAGGGAAAGGGGGGTTTTTGGGTGGTAAATATCTTACCATTATCCAATACGATTTGAATAAATTCCTATACTAGTTGTTTTCCCTGGATTTGCTTGTGTAATTTAGGTAATACACTCATCGCTTATTTCAGATCACTGAAATAAGCGAAAAAAGCAAAGCTAAGCTAATTAAAAAATATGCATCGATCACAACCCAAAAAATACATACTTATTATTTTTTATAATAGTAAATCCAATTTACAGTTAGGCACGAATGCACAATGGTATATAATTTACCACTATTACCCATAACTTCGCACGATCAAAAACATGCTTAAATTACCGGATTTTTCAACATAATGGATGCAAATCTACAAGAATATAACGTAGTTTATTCAATTCAATTCAATTCAATTTAATTTATTTCAGACCATGGTGTCCATTTTGTTAGTAACAATGTTCTTATAGACTAGTGTTAGTAAATACACAGTGATAAGAAAAGTAAATACAAAAATCACTGCTGCGCCATCCCATGACAAATGGCGCTGCAGTGACTGATGTAACTGCAGTCCAGCCGACTCGCGATCATGTTAAGGATGCTGTTGGCACTGCCACGTACTCCACGCACCAGGGAAGCGCATCTTTTACGCATAGTAGCGTAAAAGCAGTCTACGCGATGTTCAGCAAACATCCCTGATGCACTACAGAATCGCCGCAGCCCCATCAGCATCCTGAACGCATTATTAAATTGGACTCGGAGAGCACTGAAAGACTTTTGAGTATAGTCGGCCCACAGGCTGCACGTGTAGAATGATGTACAGTAAGACCTGAAAAGTGTAATTTTGACTTCTGTCGAACAACGTGCAAACTTGCGGGCTATCATGTTCGCTCGCACTGCCAGCGCCCTCCGTTCCCTCTCGATGTCCTCATTGTCCCTGAGGTCGGAGGTAAGCATGTGTCCTAGGTACTTGAATTTTGACACCCTACGCAAGGCTGTACCATTAAGCATGATGTTGGGAAACACGTTACCTGTACTATTTCCTCTGGCCTCAAAGACTATGACCTCACTTTTGAGTGGATTATATTTTAATCCATGCTGCTCGGCATAAGCCTCACAAATGGCAAGCAGTTTTTTAATGCCACATACCGATGCACTCAGTAGCACCATGTCATCAGCATAGCTTATGTTGTTTACATTAATTCCATCTATGTGACAACCTATCCGGGTGCTACTGAGTGCCACAATTATGTTTGTTTATGAATCTGAACGCAAAAAACAATTAACAGATTTTTTGTTTGAACAAAACTAAAAAAAAATTTGGAACGTCACAACAATTTCAATTTTTTTCAACAAACTGCCGACCTCAGACTAAGGAAAAAAGAAATTCTTTGTTCTTTGTTCCTTAGTCTGAGCTGCCGACTGGCTCCCTTTGACATTGACGTATATGGACGGGTGACGTTTTTGAGTAAAATTTTAAACGTTTTACTTACTAACAAATTCAAGTGTTGCCGTTGCACGAAAAATACTTTTTTAAACAAAAAACTCAAGTGGTAAGCATTATACCTTTATTTTAATAACCGAACCGACCTATGGGGCCGCGGTGCTTTTGTGTGTTTTTGCAACACGTCCACACTATAAAGAGCCTAGCCGCCCGCCTTGCGCAGTTGCTTCCGAGATGTACATCTCGTGGGCTGGAGAGAAATCTCACCCCATAGCAATGTGAAAAACAATGCCCTTGCATTGTTTTTCACATTGCTATGGGGTGAGATTTCTCTGCAGCGCACTGTACGAAGAAGTGGAGGCGTTTTTAGCTTCAGCAGCATTTATACCTAGTAATTTGATACAAAATTTTATATTAGATGATGTATACCAATTTAGTCTTAGATATATTTCTATATATTTATTTCAAAATATCCATAGGAAAACAAAACATCTGGCTGGGGTAACGTTACTCCAGCCGGAAGTGTTTTTATGAAATAATTAAAAAACTATCAACTTACCAATTTTAAAATCTGTTTACCAATTACAGAAGCTGTATTTCTAATTATCTATGGCACTAAGATGACGATTTTCTACATTATCTGACTGGGGTAACGCACACTCACGGAGCCGCGCGGACCTAGTGGGGACGCGGCTTCACGTACACTCACGAGGCTCGGCCGCGCGGCTTGGCCTCACGGAGTCGCGCCGCCCTGGTGGGGACGCGGCTTTACGTACACAGTCACGAGGTTTAGGTTGCTTTTCCTCCTGTTTTCTATATTACGACACTTATCGACACGACCGGTGCTGTGCTTCAAGCACAGTGGCTTTGGTCATCAAGCAGATACCTGCAACTCTTTACCATGTCACTGTTTCACTTTTTGGGAGGCCTTCCAACGCTGCACTTTCCGGTACGCCGTCGCCACTCCAGAACCTTTCGGCCCCATCGGTCATCCATTGTGCAAGCAATATGCCCGGTCCGCTGCCACTTAATATGGCCCTATAGTAACTCAAATCCTCCGTTATATCGAGAATACTGCAGCATTCATTGTCATGTAAGTATTGTTAGTCCAGAAATGAAACAACTCAGGGGTTTTCTAATCACTTATATTATTAACTTTATCAACAATCTATAAACGTGTATCCACGGTGATAGCTCAATTAGGACTGCCATCCTTCCCCGCCTCTTCCCCTCGCCGTAGCTCTGGGATGACCACGGCGTAGCAGTGACGTCACGGCGTAGCAGATGACGTCATAGCGTAGCACCACAAGGTGCTGCCTGTGTCTCCGTATTTTTTACAGTATATTTATGTTAAAGCTGAGGATTATGTTTAACGAAAACGATTCCATAAAATTTTCTCGATAGAATATCTAGTTACCTCCAAACCGAACAATAAACCTTGAAAAAAATAGGTACTTACTTCAAATTAGATCATTAAACTGCATAATTAATTAAGTACCTAAACTATTCGTGCCTTGGAGCCGCCAGCACTCCAATCCGTCTCGGTCTCTCAGTCCGCGAGTAGTATGGTGCGAGCAAGATAAAAAGTGAATTTGAACTGAGGTAGGTACCTATTATGGGCTCATAAGTTTGTCAATTCGAAGCTGAGTCATGTCAGCTCGTTTGCCGGTGTGATTGACTCAGGACAGACGATTCGCAAGAGAAGATAACCAATATAGCCTGAAAATTCGTTGTAAACCTATGCTTGACGTTGATATAGAAATAAAAGGATAGGCCTTAAGTAATTCCGTCACCATCGCATTGTTGTTTTTACCTTTTCACCGCCAGCGTACACAGACTAGGCCCTATGTAATTCCGTCACCAACGCATTGTTGTTTTTACCTTTTCACCGCCAGCGTACACAGACTAGGCCATAAGTAATTCCGTCACCATCGCATTGTTGTTTTTACCTTTTCACCGCCAGCGTACACAGACGATGCCTCGCCTAGCGCCAAGCTATAAATGTATAACGAAATATATAGTAAACAGTATTGATGAGGGTAGCATCATATCGATGAATGAGAATTATACACGTTAAGTTGTTTTATTTATAATTTTACGGATATAAATAAAAACTGATTAAATATTTCCATATTTTATTTCACAGAATCCATATTAAGAAAAAAACAATATATATTATACGTATCAAAGAAACAAATACATAACTCAATTAGAGCCATAAGAAATGAGGTACATCTCTAATTGTTTCATGACGTCATTCTTTAACTTCATTTCAAGTCCTTGGCGCTCAGAGTACGTTAAATTAAATTCTGATTAGGGATGTGGTCTATGATCTTTTTTCTATGTTTGTCTACTTCCGTGTTTTATTAGTGTACGTTACCCCAGCAGGAAAGTGTCTCTTAGAGTTATATGAGTGGAACGTTTAATTGGTGCCTTAGCTGCTGTAAATGTGCCCCCACATAAAAAATGTGTGCCCCCTGTCGTTTTGGAAAAAACGGATAAAACGATTCCTGCTGGGGTAACGTTTTTCTAGCAGGAAAATTCTAAACGAATGATCGGAGAGAGAAAAATTGTGCGTGGCCAGAGAGCTTATATGTGTGCCAAAATGTGCCCCCAAAAATAAAATCTGTGCCCCTTCAGGTTTTCCAGATATTGCATTTCCTGCTGGAGTAACGTTTTGCAGAATCGTATATCTCTAAAACCATTGCATGTGCCCCTGTAGAATAAACATACACGAGTAGCTCTTAATGTGTACCCCTTAGTGCCCCAATTAGATTTAAGAAAATATTTATAGTTTTCAAGTTATCGCGGTTTTATGAAAACCCGAAAAAACATCGCAGTGCCTAAATGAGACAAGGTATAAGTTCGCTGAAAACTGTATTCGGTCCTTCTTGACGCTAATAATAACCATACAAAGTTTCAAAACTGGTCATGCATGCGTTTTTGAATAATCTTGCTAAAAGTCACAACGATGGTGTCATAACTTTGACGGCAAAATACAAGGAACCGGCTCAATCCCAGCTATGGAGGTGTAAACCAAAATTTTGTGCCTTTAGTCAAAAATATATGGTGAAAATATTCAACTTGTAGGTAATGTTTCGCATTTAAGTAAATATTAACAAAAAACCAAAATATGTAAACAACGGCTGGTTATCCGACCAAATTCGAATGACTACTAAAAAGCGACGGATTCATACTTATCGATGACCTTTACTTT
Organism: Xanthia togata; assembly: GCA_963853775.1. Lineage (NCBI taxonomy): Eukaryota > Metazoa > Arthropoda > Insecta > Lepidoptera > Noctuidae > Xanthia > Xanthia togata. The sequence continues at coordinate 5,509,185 of OY970815.1, forward strand.
AATCACTAACCGGTTCACATGTGTTGTGCCTGAGTACACTGAAGTAGAAAAGTAATAAGTAATAAAATAAAGTTGTTATTGGATTATATTCTACTAGCTGTTTCTGTGACTTTACACATGATTAAGTAGCCTAAAATAAAATTTCAATAAAATACATCCAGTAATTTATGTGTGAACAAAAGAAATACATCCAGATATTTACCAGGTCTTTGGCCCAAAATTTGATTGGTCCCGATGTTTAAAAAAAAAAAAGTTATATATAGAAATGTGTGATGAATACCTACTACAAAAAAGAGGTAGGTAGCTCTTTTTTATATAAATAAAAAGCCCGTATTTGTCTTTATGTATATATATTTATTGATAAGCCGTAGGTTAGATAAAATAACATTAAGATTTTCATCATTATTAGAAGATTCCCTTTTTTCGCGTCTCCACACCGCTGCATATATCTTTCGCCCCGCGGCATCCGCTGACTCGTGTCGCAAGGAGTCGCTTTGTATAGCTTGGAGAAAGTGAGACAGCTAGTGTACGGTATTAGTGTGACAGAGACAGTGTAACGTCGCTCTATTATGAATAATAGGTACGAAGTGTTTATTGACTAGGAAGTGCGTTTGGATGATTACTAGGTATTGGTAAACAGTTGCAGTTATGACGCCAAGGACAGTTACGTTGAGTCATGCGGTTGCACTGATACTGTTTGTTTACTTTTTTTTTAAGTTGGTGAAAGTGGCGTATTAAGCATTTTATAACAATTATTTGGTTGTAGGGGTGGCATTGTTTTGACTTATTTAAAAATACTTGTACACTTATAAAATACTTGGTTTTTTTTCATCAATTACTTTACCTATTTATTTATTTTTAAACAAAAAAAAAACGAAATCAAGTTTGTTTGTTTTCATCTGAAAGGAACATACTTTCCGATTGGTCCAGTAGAAATTTCATCAAAATCGATTTAGTAATTTGTTTTCTTTTTTGTTTAATACGTATTTTCTCTTCTTGTGCTAGGTTGATGACATATAATCCCTTAATAACTTCTAGTAACAATGTAAAAAAAAAACAGGACAAGAATTCATAAGACTCAACCACAATCCGTCAACACTCAACATTTCACAGTCACAGGACTGTATCTTTTTTAGCCGAAATAGCTAAATACTTGATTTGATTATTACAGAATGTTCTATGGCAACTTTAACAACAATAATATAAACCAAGCAGGGAGCAACTTGCCAATAGGCAAAATGCCACCCATTTTGCCTATTGGCAAATTGCACATCAACAAGCTGTTTCATTTAATATGGTCACAAGGTGCATTTAATATTTTTTTATTAGCCCCAAAACTTTTGAACGCGACTGTACGGACAACAGCTTAGGTATATTACGTCCAATAAAGAAGGTCATCGATATGTATGAATCCGTCGCTTTTTAGTAGGCATTCGAATTTGGTCGGATAACCAGCCGTTGTTTACATATTTTGGTTTTTTGTTAATATTTACTTAATGCGAAACATTACAAGTTGAATATTTCCACCATATATTTTTGACTAAAGGCACAAGATTTTGGTTTACACCTCCACATCTGGGATTGAGCCGGTTCCTTGTATTTTGCCGTCAAAGTTATGACACCATAACACACTCATATGTTTACTGTCGCACTTAATGAACTGTTCAATTCAGAAAAAATAATTGATGTCCTGTGTTTTTCAGAGCACAATATGATATTATCTGATGTTAACTTGTTACATATTCCTAATTTTAAACTTGCTACACATTTCACTCGGAAATCCCGACATGGAGGTACATGTATAATGATACGAAACGGAATTAAGTATAGAGCTTTGGAGGCTGTGGAAAAATACTGTGTTTCTAATATAATTGAATGTTGCGCAGTAGAACTCACTGACCACAACATCATAGTGATGTGTGTCTATAGGAGTCCACATAGTAGAGACATAAAAAGTAAACTTGATATATTTTTCAATAACCTGAATATTCTCTTAAAGTCTTTTTCACTACACACTAACAAAAAACTTATTCTATGCGGTGATTTCAATATTGATCTTTTAAAAAAGACCACATGTTTAGATCAATTCAAATATCTTATTACGGGTTACAATCTCAAATTTGAAATAAAGGTTCCAACAAGATTAAGCAGTGGGACTTGTATAGATAACATAATTCACAATGTACGAGGATCAAAAGGAGAAGTTTTAGAGCTGGCGTTATCTGATCATACGGCACAACTGTTGCGATGTCCAGTTAGACGCACATGCATCTTAAATTACTGGTATACAACTAAACGAGATTATTCAAAAGAAAATATTCAGAAATTCATAGCCAACATCAAAGCTATCACTTTTGCTGACGTATACGAGGAAACGGAACCCGCTAAGGCATTCAAATTATTCTATGACCTGTTTAAGTTGATATATGATTTATGCTTTCCAAATATAAAAATACGGATATCGACTAAAGAAAAAGCAAAATGGATTAGTCGTGGCATTAGGATTTGCAGTAAGAGAAAAAGAGAATTGCTGTGGAAATACCGGTTACTACCAAATAAGCAAAACAAAACAGAACTTAAAAAGCTTTCAAATCGGCTGAAGAAAGTAATAAACCTCACACAGAGAGCCCATAATAATCATTATATACATTCAGCTCAGAATCTATGTAAAGCAACATGGAAAGTAATAAATAAAAATAATAATAAACAAAATTTTCCAGGCGAAACCATAACAAAAATCAAATCAAATAGCAAAATCTTATCTAATCCTCTTGAAATAGCACAAGCTTTTAACGATTACTTTGTAGATCAAGTGAAACCAGTTACTAATTTAAACATGAATAAAGATAAGATAAGAAGTAGCATTTCTTCCATGTTTATGTCGCCTACAATACCACAAGATATTCACCAAATTATTATGTCACTAAAGAATACGTCTAGCACTGGGTATGACGATATAAGTACAAATATTGTTAAACGGGTATCCACAATAATTGCTCCTGTGCTGAGTCATCTAATCAATATGTGCATATACCATGGTTACTTTCCAGAAGAATTAAAACTAACAATTATAAAACCTCTCTTCAAGAAAGATAACAGAGAAGATATGTCCTGCTACAGACCTTTGGCGTTAGTACCGATTTTTTCAAAAATATTCGAAAAAGCAATATATTATCAACTTACTTCATACTTTGAGAAAAATTGCCTTTTCGTTGATAATCAGAAAGGTTTTAGGAAAAACAGATCTATTGACATGGCCATCTACGATTTTTTACATATGGTTACCAGTAGAGTGGATAAGAGGCTACCAACTCTAGCACTTTATATGGACATGTCAAAAGCTTTTGATCGCGTGGACCATAAAATACTAATACATAAACTCAATGCATACGGAATAAGAGGAAATATATCAAATCTAATAGAATCTTATCTGAGTGATAGGCAACAAATAACGTCCATTAGTAGAATCTCTAAAAAAAACGAAATAACGTATAAATCCAGTCATAGAGTGGTAAATTATGGAGTGCCACAAGGAAGTGTACTCGGACCGCCCCTATTTATTGTTTATATTAATGACTTTCCGACAGCATCATCATATCCTATGACAATGTTTGCGGATGACTGCACTTTACTTTTTAATATTGACGACGTAAGTACATTGGAGGCTGAGATTAATTCTACTTTACTATCAGTTGTGAATTGGCTGCAGAATAATAATTTGATTCTAAATCTTGATAAAACAATATTAATGAAATTTCAACAAAGAATAAATTATAATCTGGACTTAAATATTAAATACAATGGCAAAACTATTAATGAATCGAAAGTGACTAAATTCCTTGGACTAAACATAGAAAATACTTTAAAATGGAACTCCCATATTGACAAAATATGCAGTAAGCTAAACCAATATTCCTATGCTTTGCACATGTTAAGTAAAACGGCCAATAGAGCAACAGTTTTAACGGCGTATCATGGTCTAGTAGCTTCAACATTGAGATACGGAATCATATTTTGGGGCAATGCTACGGGTAAAGATATGGTATTTAAGTGCCAAAAAAGGTGCATAAGAGCTATATATAATTTGCAGACAACAGACAGCTGCAAACCGTTTTTTAAAAATACGAAAATATTAACTTTGCCGTCGTTGTATATCTACGAAACATCTATGTTCGTTAAAAATAATTTAAATAAATTTGCTCGAGTAACTAGTCAGCGCCGTTGTGATCGGTTACAAACAGTCGGATCTAGTACTGCACTATACAGAAACAGTATTTTTGTAATGGCTCCAAAGGTCTATAATAAATTACCAAAATGTATAAGGAGTGAAGATAATGTTCGCAAATTCAAAAGTAAATTGCATTCATTTCTAATAGATAAGACGTATTACTCTATCGAAGAATTTTTAAATGATAAAATATGACATTGCCATCAGCCCTTTATTATAATTTATTTTTTATTTATTTAATTGACATTATTTATAATATTATACAATTTGACATTAATAGCCTTTTATATTATTTACTGTTGACATGCATGAAAAATAAATTATAATTGATTCATTAATGATAAATAATACTTTCAATTTTCATTATTTACTTGAACCTGACTTTGTATTGTATAGATCCAGATTTATTAGTAAAAAAACAATATTTGTACACCAATTTAATTGGTAGGACATAGAGATCAACTAAGATGTATGATTAAGACCTTTATTTCAGTACCTGTGTTCACAAATAAAGATGATTTGATTTGATTTGATTTGACCATCGTTGTGACTTTTAGCAAGATTATTCAAAAACGCATGCATGAACAGTTTTGAAACTTTGTATGGTTATTATTAGCATCAAGTAGGACCGAATACAGTTTTCAGCGAACTTATAACTTGTCTCATTTAGGCGCTGCGATGTTTTTTCGGGTTTTCATAAAACCGCGATAACTTGAAAACTATAAATATGTTCTTAAATCTAATTGGGGCACTAAGGGGCACACATTAAGAGCTACTCGTGTATGTTTATTCTACAGGGGCACATGCAATGGTTTTAGAGATATACGATTCTGCAAAACGTTACTCCAGTAGGAAATGCAATATCTGGAAAACCTGAAGGGGCACAGATTTTATTTTTGGGGGCACATTTTTGCACACATATAAGCTCTCTGGCCACGCACAATTTTTCTCTCTCCGATCATTCGTTTAGAATTGTCCTGCTAGAAAAACGTTACCCCAGCAGGAATCGTTATTTCCGTTTTTTTCCAAAACGACAGAGGGCACACATTTTTTATGTGGGGGCACATTTACAGCAGCTAAGGCACCAATTAAACGTTCCACTCATATAACTCTAGGAGACACTTTCCTGCTGGGGTAACGTACACGTCTATTGTGTACGTTACCCCAGCAGGAAAGTGTCTGAAGTGTCTGTCGAAGGGGCACAGATTTTGTTTTTGGGGGCACATTTTGGCACACATATAAGCTCTCTGGCTATGCACAATTTTTCTCTCTGCGATCATTCGTTTAGAATTTTCCTGCTAGAAAAACGTTACCCCAGCAGGAATCGTTTTTTGCGTTTTTTTCCAAAACGACAGGGGGCACAATTTTTTTATGTGGGGGCACATTTACAGCTGATAAGGCACAAATTAAACGTTCCACTCATATAACTCTAGGAGACACTTTCCTGCTGGGGTAACGTACACTCAATAGACAACGGTTACATTTGGGCAAGATCTTCTTAACACTATTTCTGAATTCTGTGGCAAAATTATCAGCTATGGTTTTTATTTCTACATTATTATTTTTAAAGGCTCTCAAGATGGCTTCATCAACCGACTTTTTGTTGCGGCCAGACAGATTATTTAATATTTGCCATAGCTTTCTCGGGTTCATTTTATTATTATTTATTTCTTTCAAATAATGTTTATTTCTAGATTTTTCGAGGATTTTATGAGTTCTGTTTCTTATTTTATTATATTCTAATCGCAGTATTTTATTCGTTGAATCATTTTTCCATTTTATAAATAATCGGTCCTTTTTTTTACACATGGTATTAATTTTGTTATTTATCCATGGTTGTTTGTTTCTTTTACTGTTTTTATTAATTTTTCTGATATAATTTGATTCATCGTAACATTTATGAAATTGATTTTTTATGTAGTCGTAAATTACGTTTGGACACTCTGTATCATCTATTTCGCTCCATTTTAAGTTGTTGAGTAGGTAAGGATTTAATTTTAACATTATCAATTTGTTGTATTATTTTTGTATCAACCTGTATTCGTGTTGTGTCAAGCCCTATGCACGACAGTATTAACATGCGGTGATCTGCCATTACAGTTCCGAGTGCGGCCGAGTACAGATGTAATGAGCGTGTTTTTATAAAAATGTGATCTATACAGCTCCGTGTAGTTTTATTTCCGCGTGTTTCAATTCTTGTGTAGTCAGTTATCGCGCTCGTTAGACCACACTCGGACATGCTACTTACGTAGTATTCTCGAATGTTGTCGTATGTCTTTAGGTCTATGTTTACGTCTCCTAGCAAATAAGTGTCGTATGATTTAATAGAAGAATTGGATAAGATACTGCTTATTTCCTTTACGAATAGATGCTTACTCTCGCTTGGTGGTCTATAAATTGCACAGATATATGCGTGGTAGTTGTGAGGTGTAGTGATTGGACCAATAATACATTCACAGTGTATTAATGTGTGATTCATTGGTGTGAATATGTAGCCATCTCTGGCGTAAATTATTATTCCACCGCCTTTTCTGTTTTTACGTAACTTACTGTGCATTTCATAGCCATCGATGCTGTACATATGAACAGTGTTTACATTTATATTAACTTCTGTTAAAATTAAGACATCTATAGTTACGTTGGATGAGCTAATTAATTGTGTTACATGACTAAAATTTTTAATTATGGATCTAACATTTACGTGAACAATATTCAGATTAATTTTATTAAGAAGGTATACGCTTACTAAAAACATTAATGTTTGCACAGTCTAATAATTCTTGGTGATCGGGAGAAAGATCCGGGATAACTTATTTTAAAACTATTACCGATACAGATTTTTTCGTCCTGCCTGCGTTGTGGTCGAAAGCCGATCGATGTCCATTTCGCTCCTAACGACTGTAGGCTTGTCTTTGTCTTCTTTACGTAGCAGCACCTTTCCATCCTGGAACCAGACATATTTATATGCTGGACGCAATTTTTGTTGGGCCAGCCACAGTAGCGATTTATTAGATTTAGTAAGGGCGCGACGCAGGATCACTTTTGACTTGGACATTTTAACAGGGGCTTCCAAAACAATTTGTTCTAACAGAACTTCTTTCTTTCTGGATGCACCTACCCATGACTGTGCCTGTTCTGCTTGTTGCAACTCCAACTGGATGTTTCCTTCACGATCATTTCGGTCTTCCACACGTTTAATATTTAAAATCTGTGATCTATCTAAGTTGAGAGTTTCAGCCAGCTTGACAGATATCGAATCAAGGTCTTCATTTTGAGCTTTAGGGATTCCTATCACTTCTAGCACGTTATCTAGACGCTGTTGCTCTACATTACGCACATATTGTTTAAGTGAGGTGATTTCGAGCTCAAGATGAGTTTTTTCGTTGTTAAGGTGGGTGTACTTCTTCTCCAACTCCTGTATGTGCTTATTTTGGGCTTCAACAGTTTTTGTTAGTTCGTCCACTTTTGTGCTGCATAGGCTTACTGATACTTCGATAGGCTGTAATTCCTTCTTTAAAACGTTTTTCCGTTCGGCTGTAATATCCTTCAGAAATTTTTCGCTATCTATATTGCAGTTACCTGGATTTCTGCTAGAGGTCGCGACTTCCTCTTCTTCGTCTTCCTCGTCCGGAATAAAGAAGGATGATTTCCTGTTAGGCGAATTGTGGTTGCATTCCTCACATATCCAGTCCAGGCTATCTGCATTACGAAGTGCAGATAGTTGTTTCGCGGTAAGCCCAGAGCGGGTTTTATTAGCATGAACAGTCTTAGCACATGACCTGCATTCCAGTCCTGGCGATCTGCTGGTAATTCCTTTATTGCAGTTATCACATTTGGTCATTTTGGTTAGAGTAGAGGGTAGTTACCGCACAAATAAGTAAGACGTTGACACCGAACCGATGCGTACGACGAAGTGAATGACGTCACAGAACGTCTTCTATTGGAGTCCGTGCCGCCCGGGGCACTGACAACCATAGACTTATAGCTGACAACCATATGTTTTGTAGAGATGGGAATATAATTATCGATAAGGATTGCCAACAACTATTTAATTCCGGTTCGGCACCTCCGACGGTCGAAATTCGTCTATTTTCCCTTTGTTATAAAGTAGTTATCTAAGTTCATATTTTACTGTCCTCAAATTGTTTTCGATAATAATATTTCTAAATATTTCAACGGGTGAAATCAAACAGTGTTAAAGTTGTCGTCACGTAAAAAGAACGCTGAGTGACACTGCAGGGGTGTGTCTGCGTATGGGTACAGTCGCATCCTAGTATTCTAGGCTATTGTTTTATAATTGTAAGGGTAATTGTTTTATTGTAGAATCATAATAGGTACTTTATTAGCTACTTAGTACTATGGAATAGACTGGAATCGATAAATCGCTCAGTGCGCGAGTACACGGCCAGCGTTATTTTTACGTGACGGGACCTGTACCTTTCGCGTCACATCACTGGCCGACTATATACAAAGTTGATACGACAGAGGGGCTTTCCTTTAAACTGCCTATACTAGGTACCATTTTCAAGCTCTGTATCAAAAATCAATTAAATAGGAGCAGTAGTTTAGTCGCAAATGATTTTTTAAGTTTTTGCCCCGTTTGAACACGATGTATCTATCCTAACAGCTGATTATGTCTATACGCGGTCATCCACCTTAAAACTATAAATCTGAGTATAAACCTGCGATGCGTTGTTGCCGCTCTGACGCAAGTCACAAGTACAACCAAATATTTTTCGCTAAAAAGATGGCAAAGCAAACAAGGAAGCAATAAATACACACACTTGCACTTTAATTACGAGAGTGACAATCATAGCAAAACATCCCGCGCGTAAAAGAAATAGAAATAGGTCAGTGTGTTGTTATTGCATCCTAGATCCTTGCGATCGGTAAGTGGGGGCAGTGGGGCCTCAGTAGTGCGCCGACGCTATCGTTATCGTTACGTAACACGAAAGCTCCTGCGGCTCTTTTGTTTTGCCGAACACGCGCGCAGACAATTGTGATTTTATTTTGTTATTGTGATAGGACACTAAATAAGTTTAAGACAATATCTCTTTTTTATTGTGACAGGAGTACAGGACACGTAACATCGGATTATTATTATTTAGTGTTAGTGTTTTTTTATTGTGATTGACTGTTTTTTGTTGTGATAGGACACGTAGGTAATTAAACTTTGGTTGTGTGTGAGTGTAATTAAAATACAATTGATGAACTAAAAAATAGGATTATTTTAGCATTTCACAAATTAAAGTGCCTATCAACCTCAGACCAATAAAAAAGTATAGACGGAGCCGTCGTAAACAATCGCGACGAAATAACTGAGGCCAATTCTCGACTTTGTGTGCGTAACTCGGTGTAAGATATCGTAGATTTGCGCATGTGTGCTAGAGAAAAATGTTGCAAGCATTGTGTTGCGACTCCCAAGTGCGAGAGATATACTTGAATGAAAAGTTTTATTATTTTGTAGTATTGTGTTTTATTTGTATTGGGTGAATGAAATGAAAGATAATTAAGTTGAATGAGAGTCATTTATTTTAATATTAACATCAATAATTAATTTTACAACACATACAAAACTTACGTAAATTAAAATGGCTAATGCTCCTTAGGTTGTGTCAGTTTTTTATATGTCTGGCGTTTTGAGTCATCACCTATAAAGTTTCTTGTTTTGCAATATGGTGGAATCTTATGTTTATGTATTTATTAATTACAGGTCTTATTAAAGTTGTTTGGTGCTCTACGCCATACAAGTTATGTTCATCTTCTAAGTTTGAAAAAATATCCTGATTACCAATAAATCTTCCCTTACTTTTGGGAAAAGATAATGATCTTAACTTGCAACACTGACACGATGGCGTCTAGAATTCTTGTTCCGAGAAATGATGACAAACATTTTACGATTTTGTTTAAATTACACATCAAATCGGATATTTACTTGTGAAAAGTAATCCCAGAAGACTTTTTCTGAAAAGAGTAATTATTTATGACGCAGGACGGCATAATTTCGCAATTATAATTTCACCAAAATTACGTCTTGCACACTCGCTCACTCGCGGCCGTCTTCATATTGCCGAATCGTCTTCATATTACGTACTTCACTTTTTGAGCGCAATGTTCCGTCTATACTTTTTTATTGGTCTGAGCTATCAACGAACAGTGATTTAATTAGAAAAATAAATAACAATATTCTCCGTCGGTATAATTTGTGCATTCATGTGAATGGAGGACACATCGATAATTATTTTTTTTTGTTTTTCTTGTGATTGTTGTTGTGCGTACTTACTTCAAAACCGTACCCATCATAAAAGCCGAGCGAAGGCCTAAGCCACCGCTAGCGCCACCGCCCCGGTCGCCCGCCTTGACACGTGATAACACGCGCCGCGCGCCGCGCTCCAGCGTGTGCGCGACGTTGCCGCTTTGTTACCTAGGTATCTAAGGTCAGTTAAATTTATTTACACAGGGTGGTTGCGTTTTAATCTGATTTGTAAGCTATTTAGTTTGTTTGAAAAAAAAAACTCATTTTTGATGCTTTTTATTTTTATACCGTATTGAAATAATACTACTAAACACGTATAGTATACGTAGTGTAATTTAATGCCCCTCTGTCATATCAACTCTGTATAAAGTCCTTGGCGTTCTGGGGATATTAAAAATATTCAGAGTTTTTGTTTTTGCCAATTTTAAGACAATTATGGGCTTCTTTAGTGTGGAAAAATAAAAAACAGGGGATTAGACAGTGCTTTAAAATAATGAAATGATTAAAAAACCTGTTAAATACAGTAAATTTAATTTTATAAAATAGTTAAAATGAAGAGCTTCTAATGAAGTCGTGGCGCTGGTGGCACGAAAATCTGGAACTTCTATTGATGTCCGTGGCGGTGAAAAGTTTAATTCCGGTTCGGCACCTATCCGACGGTCGAAATTCGTTTATTTTCCCTTTGTTATAAAGTAGTTATCTAAGTTCATATTTTACTGACCTCAAATTGTTTACGATAATAATATTTCTATATATTTCAACGGGTAAAATCAAACTGTTACCTTTCGCGTCACATCACTGGCCGACTATATATAAAGTCCTTGGCGTTCTGGGGATATTAAAAATGTTCGGAGTTTTTGTTTTTGCCAATTTTAGGAAATTAAGAGCTTCTTTTGTGTGGAAAAATAAAAAACAGGGTATTAGACAGTGCTTTAAAATAATAAAATGAAAAAAAAAACCTGTATAATAGAGTACATTTAATTTTATAACATAGTTAAAATGAAGAGCTTCTAATGTAGTCGTGGCGCTGGTGGCACGAAAATCTGGAACTTCTATTGATGTCCGTGGCGGTGAAAAGGTTAAGCTGCTTCTGTCAGTCATCCTACTTAATCTCGTATGGATAGTTTGAATAGTTTCTATTAGATTTCTTTCCATGTTTTTTTTTCAGTGTTTTTACTTTCACCATCATATTTTTTCAAATGCAACAGTGCCAGCCCTAGTGGGATAAGTCAACTCAACAGTATAAGCGAGTGTAGCCCCACCGAAATCATTTAGTGGGAAACACATAGGACGACAAAATTGAAAACATTTACGTCTTTGTCCCATTTGGTGGGACAGTCCAAACATGGATGTTAGTCTGCGCCACCACTTACGTCCCTTTGAAACGGCTCTAATTGCATCAGATTGCGTTAAAATTAATGTGGTTCAACAATTTTCCGCGGACCTTTCGTGGCGCGCACTCTAGGCGTAAGCTCACAATACCTATGTACCAATTTATAGTAAGAATTTCATCACTCATTTCTAATCCAAGCATGGACTGCGTCATGTTTTTGATGATAGTATAGGTTAAGATAGCAGCAGGCAAAAATAAAACAAATGTGGGTAATAAAAATATTATCATTTTAATTTTTGATTGGTAATCTTAATCAACTTAGTAACTTATTATAATAAACATTAACACAGTAGGTAGGTATTTTCTTCAATTAAAATATGACAACTTTCTAATTACTATATAAAATAAACCACTTCCTTTGAAATAGTAATAAAATGGACATAGGGAATAGAATTAGGCACAACCGCCACTGTCCCTGGTTGTACCGCCTACATAATATTAAAAAAATATCATGTGTTGAATGCTCAAAACCTGAAAATAGTTTGATCAGAATAACTAGCAGAATCAATTGAACTAGTTTTTAATATAGGTCACATTTTTCAAAACGTTGCCGTGTCTATTTATTAATAGGTTAAGCCATCTCATGCGCAAACCCGCCAAAATAACGCGAGAGGGAGAGGCTAATTTCGTGCCCTCACGCCGCAAGAGACGCCCTGGACGTCGGGAATCCCAGGCTGTTTCCCGGCCACCGTAGGCGCGGGCCGTCGGACGGTGAGCAATGGGTAGCTCGCCGTCCGTTATGGCCAGGCCCGGGTCGACGGCGCATTGTCCCAAGCGCGCCTCAAAGAGACGTCAGCACATCTGACCGGGGTCCGCTAGGGCTGATGCCTGCCGGAGTCGCGGGAAAGTCCGAAAGGGATACCGTGGCTCTTGGCAACATACAGGCAACTGAAGGAACACGGGTGGATTTTAGTTAGTAAGAGTATGACACGCCGCGCATCGTCCCGCTTGTCTCACCGTAAACTTTTTAAATTTATATTATTAGCTAAGCATTCTATTTTTAATTTCATTCACTGTAACAGAAATCCGAGGTTTTCATGTTTTTAACGCACCAGGCAATCCATTATCTGTATTTGAATAATAATCATTAAAATCTAAATTGAGTTCTGTCCTGTGAGTTGACCACGCCATAAGCATTTGCGCTGCGCTTCGAGACGCTTTGAAGCATTCTTTGGTATGAGTTAGTATGGAGCAAGACGCATATGAGCGACGCGGAACGGCAAGTCAGTGCTTGGGTCCACCGCTGCCATCACCGAGACGTTACCAAGAACGAGATGACGGCGCCCAAGTAGCGATAAACACTAAACATACATCTACTATGGCCGCATGTCCACTGCGCGTCCATCACCAGATTATCCGAACCGAACGTGACGTCCCTACTGTGACGGCTCGATATGATTACCTACCTGTAAGAACTTAAAAGAGTCGTATTGATGATTTTTACGATTATAATTCTATAGCTAAATATTTGATACGACCGCGAATCATATTTAGATCAATATAAAACCTGATACTGACCTGCAGTTTACAAAAAAACAAGAGAATTTGAAAAAACCCGTGACAATTTTAGTTTCGCGGGCTACCCTGACGCTTTCCCTGTGACTTGAAAACAATTTTTAGCCACTTTTCATGCGCCGCACTAAACATATGATCAATTTCATTGCCTTTTTCAGGCAATTCAAGTTCACAAAATGTACAATAAAATTGTGAGTTGGATAACTTATAAATTTTGTTAGTTTCGAGTAACATTTTGTACAATTCTCTATTCAGAATTCTCAAACTATTCCTTTCGTTGCTATCATAAACGTAGAACTTCAGTACCTCCGACTTTAGATTACACTTTAATTGACACAATGCAGTATGTCGCTCTGTGCCTATATGGGCCCAAATATTGGTCACGTTAATATCACAGCAATATTCACAGAAAGAACGTTTTGGGTGTTGTCTTATTGAGTGATTTTGTAATAATTGTTCTAGAGCTAAGTTGTGATTTGAGCTTGCTTCATGTTTTGTGATAGTTTGTACAACATTCGCGATATCTACATCACAGACTATGCATGTTACTTTATTTTTGGAATTTGCGTATCTGAATGGACGTGAAAAGTCTATTTCATTTTTAGTTAAGGAACTTACAGATGTGCTGGCTACATTATCATTTTTAGGTGTCTCGTTTTGTTTGGTTACAATATCATGTTTATAGGTATCGTTTTGATTGGTTACATTATAATTTTTATGTGTATCATTTTGATCAGTTACATTATCATTTTTAGGTGTCTTGTTTTGTTTGGTTACATTATCATTTCTGAGTGTCTCGTTTTGATTGATTACATTATCTTTTTTAGGAATATTGTTTTGTTTTTCAGACGAATCGCTATCTGTTTTTAGATTGTCTTTAGATAAATATGCTTGTAACCCATCCGCTACACCTGTGCAAATATTTTTGAACGCGTTAGACCAATGAGGAGTCCCAGCGTTATGGTATTCCATTTGATCTTGAAGCACACTAACATTGCACAGTTTGCAAAATACAAGTTTCTGAACAGATGCAGCATCTTCTGTTCTCGCTATGTGAGCACTTTCATTAAGATGATCACCTAAATCATTTTCAGATAAATAAATTTTAGAAACATATTCCTTCTTTGTTTTTTTAATCTTGTTTTCCTCCGAGTTGTTAACATGGTTTTCAATTGAATGTGTTTGTTCAATGTTCTCCGTATTAATGCCATTGGCTAAATCCTCGTTATTTTGACAAATGTCAGTTAATTTTGCGCTGTTTAAGAGTTTGACGTGGTAATTATCGTATAGATGGTGTTTGCATAGGATACTTGTCAGAACTACCTTGTTACATATGAGGCAATGACTTTTATAATCATTGATCTGAAAATAAAAAACATTAAATATTAGTTAGGTTAGGTTATATTATACTCCGTGGCCAAGAGCTACACGCTCAAGCGACAGCGACTGCAGATAAAACAAATGAAAAAATGTTGATTATAGCATGCTACGAGTCACCGCGACAGGTAATCATAATCATAAATCTTTATTTATCTCAACATCATAATACAGGCACTAGTTAATAAAATGCACAACCATAAATAGAGAAAGGTGTCTGAGGTAGACGAGTCCTGAGTTACAGATCACCGGGCTTTCTTATATAGGACATGTTAATTTACAAAACAGTAGAGTCAAGTTATTAATGGTAAAACAAAAGTTTGAAAGACCTAACAAAATTAAATCAAAATCAAAGAAAAGCAAGTAAACATAAAATTAAAAGAAAAATAGATAGATATTATGTAGGTACATTACGTAACTATATTATTATTCAGTAATACATATGTACGTAGAATATATCTGAATAAGAAAATAAAATAATACTCGTAATGGCCACAACAAAAAATTAAGAATGGAAATGGGGTATTGTTGTGTGTATTGAATGTTTGTAAGTGTAGGTGTGTGTGTATTAAGACATTGGTTTTAATATGTTTTCAGTGGCAATGTGGTCCAGATTGAATGTGTAGATAGATATTTTTTTATTACCTAATTGAATTATTAAAAAAATGCCACGATATATATATATATATATATATATATATATAAACTTTTGAGAGAAACTAGTGTTATAACGGATGATTGAACAAACATTTGTTGATCGTCTATTTTGTGTAGGTAAATCGTTATCTGAGGGGAGTTCAGTGTGTTTTTTTAGTACTGTCATGAGAATGAACAACTGTCGTACCGTTAGCACTTGGCAGTGTTGGTAAAGGTCAAAAGTTGGATAGAGGATTGGGAAAAATCAACTAACTTTTAATATAGCTCTTTGGGCTCTCTCTAAATTTATCAAATAACTTTTAGAGGTACATGCCACCCCAAGTGGTAATGCAATATAATAGCAAAGACTGGCAAAGTGCAAAGTAAACTGTTTTAATAACTAATGTATCAGATATATGTCTTAGATTTTTAAATATGAAGATTAATTTTCGGATTCTTTTAACTAGGATTATTTATATGTCTAGACAGTGTTGCGCTACAAAAAAAGTAAAGGCTTTGCCAAATAGAACGCATATTAACGCGCGTTAGGACTTATCGGCGTCGAGTCGACGATGAAGTTCCTGGGACTCGTCCTCGACAGTCGGTGGAACTTCGTGGAGCATTTCCGACGTTTGGCTCCCAGACTGTAGCGGGCCGGGGCTGCATTGAAGCGGCTCCTGCCCAATCTAGGGGGTCCAAACGCCTCCTGCCGGAGGTTATACGGGGGGATCGTGCGGTCCATGGCCCTGTACGGGGCACCGGTGTGGGCGCGTTCGCTGAGGCGGCGGCCTGCCCGCAGGTTGAACGCGTCCCAGAGGGTCATGGCCACCCGGCTGGTCCGGGGATACCGCACGGTCTCCGGTGAGGCGGCGAGCCTCCTTGCTGGATTGCCGCCATGGGATCTGGAGGCAAAAGTCCTCGCGCATATTTGGGAGTGGCGCGAGGAGGCGAAACGCCGGGGCTTGACTCCGATGCCGCAAGAAATCGCGGCACAGCGGACAGAGCTCCGACGGGATCTCATGGCGGCATGGAGAGTGCGATTGTCGCAACCCAGTGCTGGGCACGCCACTATTGCGGCGATAAGTCCCCTCTTTGAGGAGTGGCTGTAGAGGCGCCATGGCGTCCTCACCTTCCGCCTGACGCAGGTCCTCACCGGACACGGCTGTTTCGGGAGGTACCTGTTTCGGATAAGGCGGGAGGAAACGCCCGGGTGTCATCACTGCGTGGATCGCCCGGAGGACACGGTGGAGCATACGGTGGAGGTATGCCCGGCTTGGGCAGAGCACCGCCGTGTCCTCGTGGAGGCGATCGGTGGCGGGGATCTCTCGCTTCCGGCCCTGGTCCAGGCCATGGTACGGAGCGAGAGGGCATGGGAGGCCGTCACCTCCTTCTGCGAAGCAGTAATGCTCGCAAAGGAGGAGGCGGAACGCGTGAGGGAGAGGCAAATTTCGCGCCCTCACGCCACTAGCCGCCGCAGGAGGAGACGCCCTGGGCGTCGGGAATCAATCGCTGATTCCCGGCCACCGTAGGCGCGGGCTTGCGGACGGTGAGCAATGGGTAGCTCGCCGTCTGGTAAGGACCAGGCCCGGGTCGACGGCGCGTTGTGT
Organism: Xanthia togata; assembly: GCA_963853775.1. Lineage (NCBI taxonomy): Eukaryota > Metazoa > Arthropoda > Insecta > Lepidoptera > Noctuidae > Xanthia > Xanthia togata. The sequence goes on from OY970815.1 coordinate 5,526,197, forward strand.
TCCACGCGCGCCTCAAAGAGTGTCGGTCCGATGAGACCATTGCCTGCCGGGGTTGCGGGAAAGTCCGAAAGGGATACCGTGGCCCCCTGGCACTGCACAGGCAAGAGAAGGAACACGGGTGGGTTTTAGTCAGTAAGAGTCTGACACGCCCTCCCGCTCCACCCAGAGTGGGAGACGTCATTTGATGATTTCCCACCCAACAAAAAAAAAAAAAAAAAAAGGAGGGGTTTACATCGGCGTCGAGTTATTTGGGAACCCGAGGCCTTGGACTTGTGCAGGGCCACCCCAAGTCTCAACTGCCGGATTTTGGCCACAATTGTCACAACCCCGTGTGTCGCTAGTTCAGCCGCCGCCTGGTGCGACCTCCCCTGCGCCAGGACCAACGTGTCGTCAGCGTAACAAACGACGCTGGCGCCGCTAGGGAGGTCGGCGCGCAGCACCCACTCGTATCCGATGTCCCATAGATGCGGCCCCAGGACCAATCCCTGTGAGACACCGCACGAGCACGAAATCTCTCGCCGGTTCCATTCTCCCTGGTGACTGGGGTAGATGACGGCCCTGTCCGTCAGATTGGCCTCGACCAAACGACAGAGGTAGGTCGGCATCCGGTGATACCGGAGTGCCAACCTGATGCAACTCCAGGGCAGGGTATTGAAAGCGTTGGCGATGTCTAGAGAAACCGCCAAGACGACTCCACCCCGGGCCACAGCATCCTCCATCGTGAGGGCTCGCACGCAAACCAAACTGGCTCTCCGCCAAATCCGGCCCCACCCGCACCAGCCGCCGACGAGGCGGTCTGCAATCACTCTTCCAAAGAGTAATATTGGTAGACGTTAAGACGGGGTTTCCGCCAATTTCGGGGACTTTGGATGCAACTGTTTAACGGTACAATGTGCTAAAGATATGAACTATGAAGCCAATGCCAGGAAATCATGCTGCAAAGCAGAAGTTCTGCCTATATTGTAAAATGGTCAATCGGATCAATCGGAATTTGAATCGTTTTGAAACAAATTACTAATCCATTGCCTTATAAGTTCGAAACAAAATCTGCTCAACAACGTAATTAACGCAATGAATCGTCAAAATGAAACACATTTGTCGTAATCGTTTACGAAAATGTGTTGCGTAATTAGATAGCATTTAGATCACTACTGGTGAAAGATTGACTGACTACAATGTCCATGTAAGTCAACTGCACACAGTTACACCGCTGATAGCAGTGTGAGTTGTAAATAATCTCATCACCATTGCTCTCAAAACAGTAAAGGAAAAGAAAACATTGTGAGGAAAGCGGCATTCAGCGTCCTAGAACCAACAATTCGAAGACATGTGACATCTACGAACCCACACTGGGCCCGCGTGGGAGCTTATAGCCCACGCCCTCTCGAAGAGAGGAGGACTGTGTCTCCAGCAGTTTAACCAGCTATCTAATTACGCAACACATTTTCGTAAACGATTACGACAAATTTGTTTCATTTTGACAGTTCAACAACATTCATTGCGTTATTTACGTAGTTGAGCCAATGATATTATATGTAAAACGAGGTAGATAGGTTATAAGCGTTCCGCAAGTGGCACGTCAAAAGTTGGCTAACTAGCCACACTTTCTTCGTTTTGTCTCTTTTTCGCTCCCGATAATTACGACATGCCCTCCTACTTCCACGTGTCATATAATAGTGTGACATAGTGCCGTTTTTGAAGATAGAATGTTAGATAAGTAACCTATCTACGTCTTTTTACTTCTAATATCATTGAGTTGAGCAACTTATGTAGCAATGGATTAGCAAATTGTTTCAAAACTATTCAAATTCCGATTGATTGTGTATTACGTCATTAGGGTACTGATTATGCCGTCTCTAGACGACGCCGGTGCGGCGATTCCATGCTTTGTGATATTCATCAAGAAGACATATTATGAACGTAAAAATAAATAAAATTATAACTTACAGTTCGGGCGAATTGTTCATTGATGGGTAAAAATATATTTCTTGCATGTATTTCTGAAACCTTATGCTTATATACTTCTTCCATTTCGAGCCTTATGCAACACATTTTACAATGTACCCGGAATCCTTCTAAGTGGCAACTATGAAAATGGTCTTGTGATATTTTTGCTCTGACCCCGCTTGGACTAGCTACATGAAGAAATTCACCATCTATGATGGGCAAATTCACTTTCAAATTGTATTTCTTAACCATATCTTTGAAATAATTTTCGTTATGTTTGTCATTTGGTACCAAATACTCAACAGTACTGGTTGGTTTCATTGTATGGTCATTAGTAGAACAAACTGTTTTGGTCTCATCATTGTTAGATTTGTCCTCATTAGTTACATCTTTTACATTATTATTTTTGGTGTCATTCTGAATAATTTCTGTAGCAAACCTCTTTTCATCCATTATTTCTTTGTTTTCTATAACACGAACATAGCCTTTATTTTCTTCAAATAGCTTGTGAAACTCATGCACAACATTAATGCCTCTTTGCGATTTCACGTGGTATTGTGATGATTCGTGCTTGAGTTTGTTTTCTATTTTAATAATCTTAGAGCAAGGCACGCAGTAATACACATCCTTGTCGATATCTTTGTCGTTATTAATTACACCTATATTTATTTGTTTGGAGACTCTTTCAAGAACTTTCTGGAATATAGTTTTTAATGTGACATGTTTTTCGCTTTCGTTATGTTTTTTTAAACACAATACGGGCACTTCTATGTTACAAATATGGCAATCAAAAGTGACTGTTTCTTCTGAAAATAAAAAAAATTATAATAAAAGAGATTTAGTTCGAGACAGACAGTAACTTATATCTTTCTTCTCTCTCATGTAACGAAATGTGCTATAATATTAGTGCGTTCAAACAAACAAACAAACAAAGTATTAGTATTGATTTTAATTTAAAATCCAAAATATGTGACGTCACATAAGGGGGTCAGAAAAGTATGACTATGACCATCTGTGACTAGGACAGGGCGGGTAAGCTCCAAAAATTATTTATCTCGTGTGACGTCATTTAAGGGTGGCCCGCAGGCCAAATATAACTAATTATCTTTTACTTCTAAATAACTTACCATCGACATGCTTGGAAGAATGGATTTATCAGATTTATATACATATATATCGAAAAAAAGTATGTTACAGTATCAAAAATCATCATAATGAATATACTTAACATACTGAGTTTATGTTGGCACTAATTTAAATGTATAAAATGTATGTGTACCTACTACTGAATATTCTGAATAAATAATAATACATAACATAATGCCTGTCTTCCCCGAAGGGGCAGAGGTGTACCTACAGTACACCAACATTTCACCAGTTGTTTAAGTCTCATGCAATAGAGGGCGAGCGAGCCTGTTGCTATCAACTGGGCACAAATCCAGACTCGGGGTTGCTACTGAGAAATTCCAGATGGAAAATCCCAATAACACTGACTGACCTGGGAATCGAACCCAGGACCTTATGCTTAGCAGTAGCATTTACAAAATAACAATAATTAAACTCAATATAATTCTTTTATTTAAAAAAAAAACTGATGAAAAAAAACAGTAAGAAAATTAAATTCGCGGCATTTCCTAGTGTTTTTACCTTAAAAATAACATAATTACCAGAATAGCAATCTTCATTATCATCTTGAGAGACAATTTGTACGTGACAATACTCAGATTCTCCGTCCAGGCACTTCCTCGTCCACAGCGGTCTCTTCTCTGCATGCGGGGTGCTCACATACTTACTGAGGTACGTCAAGTCTACACAGTCTAAAGGTATTGTGTATGACTGAGCGCCTTCACTTTTGATTTCCATCATTCTTCTCTAGAAAATGGTAAGATACGATATAACAATAAATCTTTTTATTGTTCAATTAATTTAGGAATAGGAACAGAAATAAATAAAGTATCTTAGGTAATACGGGCTGGTTTCCGCAACTCCACGTCAAAGCGCGTATTTTGCGTACAGTAAAGTACCTATCTTTTAATATACATAGTTAGTGGGTGCCGTAATGTCTTCTAGATAGGTTAAGAAATAAATAATTTAAATGAGGACTCCCAGAGGACAAATTTTGTTTACATCAAACTCTACATGGATGAAAATCCTGGTATTTTAATAACCAATCATATTTACAAGGCACTACCTCAGAAAAATCAAGTTTCACGGCGGCGCCGGCGGCGGTCAAAGGACATTGTATTTTTATCAATCTCTCAATACTGACAAGGTAACATCATTTTAATGAGAATTATTATCATTTCTTACGACAATCGTGTGAATACAAACGCAATGCATATCTCGATAGATAGATGTAGGTAAATAAATCACTGAAAAGTGCCTAAAATCTCATACTCAGTACTTACCGCAGGATTTCACGTTCAAATCTGCTTACACGAAAATGTAGGCCCCTGCGGGATCAATCAGTCATCCAAATTCGGCAAATTGAACATGTGCTTAAACTGTGATTAGTACGTTATTTCTTCTGATTTCTTTCCGTGATAACCGTTCACCGTTGGCATAAAAACTTTCGTCAGTATCTTTACTCTTTGGCTTAAAATAACACAGTCTTAGGTCCGTATTACAGAACGTTCCTCAAGTCCAGTTTGATCTTCAATCAGTTGATCACTGTTTAAGTATAGAATCAGTACTTGAGTCTCAGTCTTATTCCAGAACGGTAATCAATCTATACTCAGCTGAATCGAGACTCAAATCGAGCCTCAAGCAGAGATGTGTATTGTCTATGCATCAGCCTGTTTTCGTTTACAATTTATTTTATTTACCAACTTGGTTCTGATGAAAATAAACCACATGAGCACAATTATTTAGGAAATCAGCGTTATTATTTCGATCCCGAATAGTACAATCACCCATTAATTTATTGAAGTAAAGGTATAGTCATTTTGTAAGAAAAATAAGTCAAGCTTAAAATACTTATCTATAGCCATATATAGGTATGTTATTTAAAATGTCAGTACGTAGGTCAAATACTTATGTGAAAACATCAGTTTGTTACTACTGTTACATAGTCACAAGAATTTGCAATTCTGGGGCTATGGGAAATATTGAATTCGACCTATGATATATTTCGATTTAAGAAAAATACAACCTATTATGTTTTTCTTAAATCGTGGTATATCATAGGTAGAATTTAATTTTTTCACCACATCTCGTGAAAAACTGTAGGTACCTTTTTTTGGAGTTTTCACAATTTGTTTGGGCCTGTGTGTCAAATATCTGAGAGGAACGCTAAAGTTCAACCTTCTATTTGAATTATCGCCAAACAAATTATTATAATGATCTACCTTTTCAATTGCATCCATTATAGTAATCATTAAAAAAAACGGCTCCACTTCGTTTTTCTCCCCAATCGTGCGGAGCTTCAGAATTTTATAGTGTGTAGATGTCTTCAAATAAAACGTTTTCCCAAAATTTCACACTGAGCAAACGCCTGGTTTTTGAGAAAAAAAATCCTAGTTTCAGAAATTTTAACCAATTTACGTAAATTAATTGTCATTTTACCACAGATAATGTACGAGTTTCACTCCTAGGTTGTTCCATTTTACGTTCAGACAAAGTGACAGCGGACTCTTATGGTTTTTTATATAAATATTGTAAGTTTTTAACTTACGTTCACTTTTAAATAGTTGCTACCGCAATTAACTTAATTATAAAGTAAATAATATAGTAAATTAAATTAAAAAAATATAGTTTTATTTGTATTATTAAAAGATTGTCTGTAACGAAACGTAATCCAATGTCAGTGAAGCGAGCTCGGGACTTGGGGCACCCCGACACGGACAGGTTAGGTTAGTATTGCTTGGAAACTAATTTAGACCCGCCACGTGATCTTCCCCGCCCTTAATACTTTGGCGATTTTTTTGAAACTTTGGCAATTTTTTTCTCGGCACCTATGGTTTTGCTTATTTTGGGGATTTCAAAAATACAATAGAAATGGTCTACTCTATCCAAAAAAAAATACCTACTATAAATCAGAGCTGGGGAGAAAACCGAAGTGCTTCCAAAAAAACAACAATATATAAACTCGACAACGCATGAACACAACAAAAATTTACAAATTGGACATGACAATCTATGCTCAAGCGCGGTCTCGACCACACTTGGGTGATTATAGATCAAATCACTGCTTGGGTTCGATGCGCGAACTGAGTAACGATCTAAAATAAAGCCATACTCAGCTGAACTATGATCAATGAATCTATGCTCGAGGAACGTTCTAAAATAAAAATCGGTCTTAAAACTAGTTTTAAACAGAGATCAATACTTGAGTTTCCTTCTGTAATACGGACCTTAGGTCCGTATTACAGAACGTTCCTCAAGTCCAGTTTGATCTTCAATCAGTTGATCACTGTTTAAAGTATAGAATCAGTACCTACTTGAGCATCAGTCTTATTCCAGAACGGTAATCAATCTATACATACGTAGTATCTATAAGGTCCGTATTACAGGGGCCCTATTATGAACTCTTATTTCCAGGCAGTTTACGGCGTAAACAGAACTGCCTTGTAATTTCGTATTATGAACTCGTCAAACAAGCCAGTCAGTGGTCACGTGACACCCTGGCCGGCTTCTGCCCGACTATTGGCTGGAAATACCGAGTTTATATAATGTACTCTGTGTTATGAACGTTCGTTTGACATTTCTTGACATATTAAAACTGATATTAAGTAACCTCACAATCCAGTCAATTTCCGCTACTTCATAGGAGTTTTTATTGAATGGTTTTGGATATTTTTGGCGAAATTATTCAGAGAAAATATCACGTGTGACGAATATGTACCGTTCGAGTTTCTGGAAACTCCGGAAAGTGGCACTTCTGATCAAAATACCAAAATAACGGTAAAATTGAAAAACTCCTACAATGTTTCAAACTAAACATAAGTTAGGCTCCGCCGAGGGCGATAACTCTCATCCATTGAACTATAATAATTTCAACAGCCTAATAAATGGTGCACCATGATAATTACAAAATATTACCATGATAGAAAGAAAGAAAGAAAATACATTTATTTGGCACAGACTAAAAGGCACACAAGTAGAAAGAGAAAAAAAAAATAAGATGAAAGGAAAGAATACAAAATAAAAAGTGTAAAACTGCGTTGCATGATACCAGCAGGAATGTGTGCCTCGCGGCTACGGTTATAGGTAAATATGACATGTTGAAAACTGGATATTTAGTAAAAACACTCAAAAACACCACACCAACCATATCCATTCATTATCCATATTTTTGTTTATACTCTGAAACTAGTAGGTACTTACTTGCGCAGGGACATAATACATTCTGTGTAAAAAGTACTGGGAATTGTTCAATAAAACCATTAAGTAATTTTTATTCGTCAAAATTTATTTTGTCGGCTCTAAAGTAGGCCCTTTCGCTTGCAATACAGCTACGCCAGCGCTTGACCCAGTCCTCCATACATTTTTGGTAAGCTGATTGAGGTATGGTCTAAAACTCCTTCAGCGAATTTTCTTTTATAGCTTCAATCGACTCGAAACGTCTTCCTCGAAGAGGTAATTTTAGCCTCGGGAACAGGAAAAAATCAGACGGAGCCATATCATGTGAATACGGCGCTTGGTCGATGACATTTGCTGAATTTTTGGCTAAGAACTCTTGCACAATGATGGCTTTGTGTGATGGTGCATCATCATGGTGCAAAATCTATGAATTGTCGTTCCACAAATCTGGGCCGTTTTCAGCGGATATTCTCTCGAAAACGCCTCATAATGCCTAAATAATACTTTATAATCACTGTTTATCCCTCTGGAAAAAAATCGTTGTGCACTACACCGCGGTAATCTAAGAAAACTATCAGCATAACTTTCGTGGTACTTTATAGAGAGTATTATACAAACAATACGATAGTATTATTTTATTAATTGCAACACTGTAAAGCTGCGAGCGGATCAACCTTGATCCACCTGTCCCGCGCCGTCAAGCCGCGCTGGAACGATATCGTTCCACCTGGTTCACGCGGTAAAAATCTCTAATTGTACATGGAAATAAGGGTTTATATCGTTTGTGGCAATTTTAGTCTATGGGGAAAATGATATTCTAGTACACTGAATGCTTCACTACCAACAAAAATTAACAGGGAACACAAAAAAAAAAGTTGAAAGTGACGCATGCGTCACTGTGACGTTCGCCATGGTGACGCTCAGTACAGTGACGATAAATGTCGATCGATACAATTATAATGGTATTTAATAACGAGTTAGTGGTAGATATCCGTCAATAAATGTATAAATAGTATCCTAGTAAAAAAAAAAATATGAAATAAGTCACTGTAACTCGGATGTGAGCATTGTGAGCCGCGCTGGAACGATATCGTTCCACCTGGTTCACGCGGTAAAAATCTCTAAGTATACATGGAATTAAGGGTTTATATCGTTTGTGGCAATTTTTGTCTATGGGGAGAATGATATTCTAGTACACTGAATGCTTCACTACCGAAAAAATTAACAGGGAACACTCAAAAAAAAGTTGAAAGTGACACATTCTTCACTGTGACCACAGAGTACATTTTTATATAGGGAGATAGAGACGTCACTCGAACGTTTCATGGCGCCCTCTGGCAACAAGTAAAAACAACATTTCATGAAGCAATGTACGTAGCTATACGTACATTGCTTCATGAAATGTTAAAAGCTTCAAATCTACAATACGCCCTACTTTCTTTCATTACTCAAAATAAAACATTAGATACAATATCAAATACTTTAGATAAAGTCCATTTATTTGTGAGGATACAGTTAAGTACAGAGACGGTACATAGTTTTTAAGTACATAATATTCTGCCGTTCCCGGCGTACAAATACATTGTCAGGGTTTTGGTTCGTTTATTAGATCACACAGTGAATTAAATACATGAGGATAAGATCCAAATTGCAAATTAGTCAATTATTAGCTATAGAAATGTCAAAAAGATTTAATTAAGTCAATGTATAGAGAAGAGAATAATATTGTAATTATTTCCCAATATTTATGTCAACATAACATTCATAAAATCATTAGTCGAGTAGTATCATTTACATAAAGGTAATTGAATAATTTACATTTAAATGTCCTAAAGTTTAGAGTTTTAAAACAATCTGGTAGTATATTATAAACTTTAGTCGCCCTAGAAAATACATTATCAGAAAATAGTTTATTATTTCGTCTAGAAACACGAAGCATGTAAACTGTGCGGCTAGCAGAACAAATTCATGCTAATTTTGGTATACAAAAATACAAATTTCTAAGATATAATGCATTTTTGGGAGACATTTTTATTTTTTCAATCTTTTTTTACAATATTTGAAGGCCATATCCTGAATTTTGTCTTCTACATCATAATCTTTGCGTGATCCACATAATAATTTATTTGTGTCTTTACACCAATTATATATGAATAAATTAATACATAAATCTTCAATTTTTGAAATTAATTGCTTTTTGTGGTCGTTACATTGAATAAAACTATAATCTAATATAACTGAAAATATTGTTTTCATATACTGTCGGATGTTTTTCTTTTTACAATCTTTTTTTAATAAATTAGTGACAACATCTTGTATATTTGAGAAGCATTTCATAAGTGAGATGGAAGGATATGTAAGGCATGTTTTATTTTTAAAATATTCTCTAAAATGAAGATAACTATTTTCTTTATTTTCATTATAAAATGAATGCTTGCAATTTTTGCATTTTTTCACTTTTAATTTCCGCAATACATATCCTGTCACATACTCTAATTGTGCTTTTATCTTTGGATCTTGTCTCTTTGTTTCAAGATCTACAAAGATATTGTCACTATTCACATCATCAAAATCAACTTCCATAGAATAACTTGGCGTCTCAGGTTTCTTAAAAAAGAGGTTCTTGAGGGATTTAAAATTTAAACATTTATCAACTTCACAATGCGTATTACTAAAATTATTAATTAGTAAGGAAGCGTAGGCTGCTTCGAAGCCAACACACGAAGGCGACGTATTACGATATCCATGGCTTCGAATGCAGCCAAAAAAATTTTCGAGGGGGTCCTGGTTGAAATGTCTCATCCATAGAGACGTCAAGTTATACTGTTTAGCTAAAACATCCACAAGATATTCAATATTTTCAATTGTCTGCAACCAATTTGTAATAGATGGTACTACACCAGAATTGCGATTGCCGCAAAATTTCATGGAACTTATAATTTTCTTTGTTTGAGCCCATACATTTTTGTGAGTTGAGTTTGGACTTACTGGTCCAAGCAGAGGTTTCCCGGCTCTTTTTTTTTAATTTTCGTAGCTCCCGTTAACGGAGTCAAACAAATCGTCGAAAAATATAAGCAAATCTGCTGTTTCTTGGCATTCCTTTTGCAGTATTCCCATACCTGGAAAACAAAGATAAATTCACTATCATCAACTTAATCAATCAATATACTGCCTAGTTGGTCGCAAGCGCTACTGCTGAACATGAGGTCCTGGGTTCGATTCCCAGGTCGGGCAATGTCATTGGGTTTTTCTTTTTGGAATTTCTCAGTAGCAGCCCGGAGTCTGGATTTGTGCCCGGTTGATGGCAATAGGCTCGCCCCCTATTACATGGGACTTAAAATATAACTGGCGAAATGTGGGTGTACTATAGGTACACTCTGCCCAACCCTTCAGGGAAACAAGGCGTATGTTAAAGTTTTATTTTAATCATTTCAGTTAAAAATTTGTCAGAAAGGAATCGTGTAGTATTGCTATTTAAATGAATGAATAAGAAATATAAATTTCATTATGTTTATTACTTACTTGCAAGATATCCCATATTTGCTGCCACAGAGCGACTGAAAACCTGTGTGGCACATTTAACTTTCATCTTCGAAATTTTGTTTGGGACAACATGTCTGTCGGTTAACTTAGGCATCAGCCTTATACCCTTGTAAGCTGGATTTTCATTATAGAGTTCTATAACATAATCCCATTTAGAAGTCTTTTCTTGACCATCAATTTTAAATTTTAAATTTTTGGTTATTAAATTGTTCCTTATTCCTTTAATAAGGTGAGGAGGATCATAAAGAGGTATTACTTCTTCTCCGTCTACCTCAAATATTTTATATTTCTGCACTTTTTCTTGTCTAAGGTATCCTTCCATTGTGTCTCTGATAAGCCAATTAATTGCACTTACATTTGTAGCACCCTGGTCACATACAGTTGCTATAACTTTTAATCCATCCAATTGCATTCAATCTTCTTATTACAAGCTTTATTTGTGAAGCCAATTCTAAAGCTGGTGTAGTGCTTGCACAAAATGTGTATAAAATAGGTTGTTTATAATTTTTTTGCACACCTCTCACCATAAACACCAGGGCGTGGTCTGAAATTTTTTCATAAGTTCTAGTGCCATTACTAACAAAACCACTCACATAATCGGTTCTCCTATTATAGTCGAAATGTGGGGTAAGTGCAACTTCGTCAAAAAGTAATATGCATAACTTTTCTGCTGCTTTCATTTTTTTCACTTTTTTTTCTAATTGTTCAAATAAATTTTCATTGATTCCTGGGTGCAATGAAGCCCGTGAAATCATCCTGGTAAGTGTTAGTGGGGAAGGCAGTACAAAAAATTTTCTTAGCCATCTGTAGGCTCTAGGTCCTTGCTTATACAGGGCTAAGGACATAATTTTTCATCCTTTGTGAATCTGCAACCTAATTTATGTTTCCCTGCCTCTCGAAATTGTAGTGTTGTGAATATATTAGCTGCTGATGAAAATTTGCCGAGTGCTTTCTTGAATGAAGCATTTTCGGACAGTTTTAAAGCTTTCTTTAATCTTGTCATTGCAGAATCTTTCTGTCCTTGTAATTTTTTTATCTTGTTCTTCAGCATAATTGTATCTGTATCACAACTTCTGAAAATCCTTCTATTGATATCTTGTTTGCCTGCAAGTACAAATTATGACTTAATCTAATATAAGTATAAATAATAGTTTAGTATAGTAAAACTAAATAGTAGTGATGGTAATAGAGTGAATGATAGTGTAACGGTTAACAGATAAGAGTGGAAGAAAAAACATTTTGCGCCGACTAAGTAACATGGGACAAGGGCTAGAAGAAGTGTATAGTAAAATGAAAGAGTACGGTCATTACTCATCACTTTGATTTTTTTTTCGATTTCAGAAAATAATCTAATAAATATACTTAATGCAACAACAAAATAATTCTGATAAGTACCTTTAGATGTTGATGGAGCAGGTTGCTCAAATATTGATGTAGTAGGCTGATTTGGAGATAGAACAGCTGGTTGCAACACTTTTGCACATCTCTGACCCGAAAAGATAGTCGTTGTTGTGTTTGTTACATCTTGTAAAGGCAAAGATGAGTGGATACCTGAAATAGTAAAGAGTATATTTATTAAAATATGTCATGATTGTTATATAGGTTAGCTTATTTGGTAGGCCCTATGGTTTCAGATTATGAATTTGATGTTAGGGGCCAGCTGATATGCACAAGGCATACATGAACGACTAAGGGCCTGCACGAGTTTAATATTTTAAGACTAATTAAGTTTTAAACAATTAGCAGGTGTGCTAATAGTATATCTAGAAACATTTTCATATTGCATAAATTAATTATCATACCTGATAAAAACAATGATGGAACTGCATTTTTGCTAAGTCTTTTGCTGGCAGTGTTGAATTTTGAATCAAAATGTGAGTGGCAGACTCTTCCATTCTTAAAGACAGATTTGGGGTCTATCACTAAAACATTTCCACCAATTGCATATATCCATCTATTGAATCTATCCAACTCCTTTCCTGGTTCAGGGAACTTATGCAAAATAGTATCTGGACCTGAAAATAGACCAAAGAATTATTATTTACTCACTATAAACTTTCATCTATGTTGATATTCGATTGGTAATGTAGTTACATCAGTGTGCAGTTATATGTATATACGAAAAAAAGTTGTTTGATTTCTATAAAGCAAATAGTCGGTTCATACTTCGCACATATGGAGAACCAACTTTACTTGTACACACATTAATTATTTGTACTTACGAGTATTTTTGCAGTTCAGCACACAACATTTGCTCGCGTTCATGTTTATAAAACACAATAACTGCTTTTCACAAACAAATATAAAGATCCAAATTTTCGTGCAAGGGTCAATCAGATAAAGCGATGCGAAGCGGTATCCAATACTTTCGAGGTCAATGTTTAGAAGCAGAATCGTCAATGTCCATACAAGCCAAGTCGTCAAGAAAAATCCACAAAATATTCGAAGCGCATCCATTCACTCGGAAAGAGAAAAACGGAATATTTGTTTTTAAGTTTTTAACAGCCATTTTGAAGCTTTTTGTTCCTTTTTACCTGGCTTGTAATTTCCACGTAAATGTAATTAAAAACATTTACAAAAATTAAAGTTGCGTTATTTGATGATTGTATCCATTTAAACAAACGTTATAAGATAACACAATGAATTTAAAAGGTGCCTCAACCTCATAAATATGTATATTAGTAAACAAAATATTGTTGTTATTAAAAGAAAATCTGAGTAAAATGGCACATGTGTTGAGACTAAACCAAAGAGTTTACTAATCTATACCCATGAACATTTTTAGAAAAACGCGATCTATCAATAAGTAAATTAAACTTTTGATATTATTATACGAGTAAATTAAAAATGTATTGAATTGAGTACTGTATCTCCAAAAGCATAACCCTACCTAAACTGGTTAGATAGTATTCCCTTACTTTTGTTCTAAGCTATAGCACCGTGACTGTGACGTTCGCCATGGTGACGCTCAGTACAGTTACGTAAAATGTCGATCGATACAATTATAATGGTATATTATTACGAGTTAGGGGTAGATATCCGTCAATAAAGGTATAAATAGTATCCTAATAAAAAAAAATATATGAAATAAGTCACTGTAACTCGGATGTGAATTTTCAAAGTTACGCGTAATAGTACAAAATGGCTCCGCGCGCTATGAAGTTTGAGTTTCAATCATTTGAAAATGTTACGTAGGACTCTCAACCAAACGCTTTTGTTAAATTACTTATCTATTCATTATGTAACTTGCAAAGTTTCCTGTAAATTGAAACAGTAGTTTTATCAGAAATAAAAGTTACGCGTAATAGTACGCAAACTCACAAAAATGGCTCCGCGTGCTATGAAATTTGAGTTTCAATCATTTGAAAATGTTACGTAGGACTCTCAAACAAACGCTTTTGTTAAATTACTTATCTATTCATTATGTAACTTGCAAAGTTTCCTGTAAATTGAAACAGTAGTTTTATCAGAAATAGCCAAACAAAACAGGAACAAACAGGTTTTTCCCGCCTTATCTGATAATAACATTTTTTTTACAAATACGATTCTCGTCCTACGAGCATTGTTTATACGTAATATGATGCTCTATGTATTCAACAACACAACAAAGTTTACATTGTGCGCCGAGAGCCAATATAAACAGCAGGAGACCATTTTTTGTGCCCATTGTTTATTCTTATCGCGGCATCTGTCAACGCACGGTGCTTGGGCCCACTTATGACGTTTTGCGTCTCGCAGCTTCCACGGTTAAACATTGTCCAAGAATGAAGTTGTCAAATTCCCCGTTGAACATCAATACGTTCGGAAAAGAGAATCTCGCGTTACAATTTACAAACACGGAAAAAATAAATAAAAATTAATTGTATAGCACAATAAACATTGCCTTCATATTTTCACCTACTTTTAGTAACTATATTAAGATACATTTATTATTTTTATCATAAAATACGTGATCTAAATAAAACCGTAACTTACCGATACATATTTATTTGTGTTTCTGAACGTTACGGCAGAGAATTTCAAGCCAGCCACAGACAAACTAGCCAGCGTGAAAACGGTCAGAATTACCGATGTCATAATACGAAATATATCCAGCCAGTGAAATGAATTGCCTGGAACTTGCCTGGTTTTTTAAAAGTTCGTAATAGGCCCCCAGAACGTCCCTCAAGTCCAGTTTGATCTTCAATCAGTTGATCACTGTTTAAGTATAGAATCAGTACTTGAGCATCAGTCTTATTCCAGAACGGTAATCAATCTATACTCAGCTGAATCGAGATTCAAATCGAGCCTCAAGCAGATATGTGTATTGTCTATGCATCAGCCTGTTTTCGTTTACAATTTATTTAATTTACCAACTTGGTTCTGATTAAAATATACCTTATGAGCCCAATTATTTAGGAAATCAGTGTTATTATTTCGATGCCGAATAGTAGGTACAATCCCCCATTAATTTATTGAAGTAAAGTTTAGTCATTTTGTAAGAAAAATAAGTCTAGCTTAAAGGACTTATCTATAGCCTTTTAAAGGTATGTTATTTAAAATGTCAGTACGTAGGTCATTATGTGAAAACATCAGTTTGTTGAAGCCGTCGCATAAAAACGTAAACACATAAGAATTTGCAATTTTGGGGCTATGGGAAATATTTAATTCTACCTATGATATATCACGATTTAAGAAAAAGGTAAAAGATAAAACACAATGGAATTGTGTTTTCCTTAAATCATGATATATCATAGGTAGAATTAAATATTTCACCACATAACGTGAAAAACTGTACCTTTTTTTGGAGTTTTCACAATTTTTTTGGGCCTGTCTATTAAATATATGAGAGGAACGCTAAAGTCCAACCTTCTGTTTGAATTATCGTCAAACAAATCTTCAATTGCATCCATTTTGATAGTAATCATTCAAAAAACAACAATATAGGAACTCGACAACGCATGAACACAGCAAAAATATACAATTTGACGTGAAAATCTATGCTCAAGCGCGGTCTCGACCACACTTGGGTGATTATAGATCAAATCACTGCTTGGGTTCGATTCGCGAACTGAGTAACGATCTAAAATAAAGCCAAACTCAGCTGAACTATGATCAATGAATCTATGCTTGAGGAACGTTCTAAAATTAAAATCAGACTTAAAACTAGTTTTAAACAGAGATCAATACTTGAGTTTCCTTCTGTAATACGGACCTAAGTAGTCTGTGATCTATACTCAGCTGAATCGAGACTCAAATCGAGCCTCAAGCAGAGATGTGTATTGTCTATGCATCAGCCTGTTTTCGTTTACAATTTATTTTATTTACCAACTGGATTCTGATTAAAATATACATTAGGAGCACAATTATTAAGGAAATCAGCGTTATTATTTCTGTCCTGAATAATACAATCCCCATTTACTGAAGTTAAGCTCTTTGAAGTACAATAAAGTAATTTTGTAAGGAAATTGTCAAGCTTAAAATACTTGTATCTATGGCCGTAAATTAAATAGTTAAGTAAGCTATTTAATTTTAAAACGTCAGTCAATTTATGTGAAAACATATTTATCAGTTTGTTGTATTTGATTTGTTTTGCTGATTAATTTACTCATAACACTATAAATGGCAGGACGGAAGAAAAATTTTAGTACGTTAGAAAAGAACTTGCTAGTAGAAATTTTAAAAGAGTTCAAAAATGTTATTGAAAATAAAAAACCGATAGCGTCAGCACTGGAACAAAAAAGGCTGCTTAGATCCGTATTGCGGAGAAATTTAATAGTTCGCCTATGATAAGTGAGTCAGTAAGTACCAATCTATTTTCTTAAATTAGATAATATATTATTAAATGAGGTTATCTCAGTAGTTTTCAACTGTTCTATTGATCATTAAAATACATAACTATTTTATTGTTACAGGCATCAGGGGAACAGCTAAGACGCCTTTGGCAAAATCTCAAAACCCGCCAAAGAGATGGTCTCACAAGAGAGCGCCAGCATAGGATGACCACGGGAGGTGGTGGTCCCTGCCCTGATGCTGACATAGACCCTAACATAGCCGAGATATCTCCAGCTCTCTTTGTAGAAGTTCGTGACAGCATAGACTCTGACTGCAATGGTAGGTAGCCACTTTAATTTTATTTTTGAATTCCATTCCTTACTATGAGTTGCTAGCTGCTACCAGTACAGTTGCAGCTAAAATGTTAACATTTATTTATTATCAGTCTATGATGTGTCAATTGTTGGGCTTCCTCTGAGCAACTGCTTATGTTGTCATGTTTAGTTTCAGATTTGGTGAATCAAATTGAAGTAGATCCAGAATTAATAATACCGCCCCAAACTTTTAATGCCGTTGAGATAGAACACACCCCAATAATTGATTCCAGCCAACATACCTCAACAACAGATGCAGTTGAACCCACTGAACCCGTTGCTCCAATTGAACCTGTATCCCAACCTCATAGCTCAACTCAACACAACGACACAGCACAAGATTTGTCATCTAATGAAAAAAAACTCACGAGTGCAAATTTTAAAAAACGAGTATCTAAATAGAGAAAAAAGAGCAAATGAGCTTCACTCAATAGATGTTAAATATAAAAAACGAAAATACGAAATAGAAATGGAAATATTAAAAAAACAGCTACAAGAAGCAACTGCAAAAGCAGAGTCAGCACAAAATAATCAGTGATTAATAAAAATGACTTTTACAAAGAGATATCTGACCCAAGCACCAAAGTTTCTCTGCTGATATGATATAATTATGTATGTTATGCTCCTATCTTTATAGCTGAGTATTTATATTATTTTGTTAATTTTTGCTGTGCTGATGTAATTCAGTTACTCATTTTCTTTAAATTGATAGATATTTTATAGTGTTAGGTAAATTGTTTTTTTATTTTCATTAGGTAAGTACACACATAAGACTGATTATTGATATCTAATAAAAAAGTTGAGTATTTTAAATATTGTTTTATTTATTTAAAAAAACGACGAGACAGCTCTCAAGTATCCGACTAAACATAATATAGGCTCTTTACAATAAACAGATTACTTAAAAAAATTGTTGCGTACAGCACGCAGTACGCGATTAGTCGGGTAAAATGAAAAACAGTTTAAATGGTTTTATAGTGTGAGACCCTGCGGCGGCGATTAATTTGAGTAGGTCGCGGGAGATCGCGAGAGCGCGCACTATGCTGCGCGCCGTGCAAAGGCGGAAGACGGACTGACACGACCGGGACCGATTGGTCCTTCAGAAAACGACGCGCGCGAATGAAGTTCGCGCTTTCGAGTGAACGATGTACTACTGAACTATGACTGTATGAACTATGAACGCGTAATGTTGCAGCGGCGGGGCCTCGGTGCTTTTTTATTGTGAATAAAATAAAGACAAATGATTTCCATACGTAACATTCTCCCCCTCAGTGTCGACACGACACTCAAAACGATAACCGAAATTAAAATATTATTTTAAAGTAAACTAAATTAAAATGTTATACAAGTATAAACTAAATCTAAAATATAGCTATCCTAGCTGCAGGGCGTTTAAACAAACCATTTTTAGTTTTAACGTCAACAACTCTTACGCGTCCGTCAGCACCTGGGTACACGGATTGTACGATACCTTTAGGCCAGCAGTTACGGGGGGAGTTAGGGTCAACTATTACTACCACATCACCGATCTTCAATTGTACGCCCTCTTCTCTCCATTTTCGGCGCGGCACTAGATCGGGGAGAACTTCCTTCACCCATCTGGCCCAAAATTGGTCAGCCAAGCGCTGCGATATACGCCATTGTTTACGGAGACATAGGTCTTTGTCTGTAAACACTCCTGCGATAGGTAAATTAGACGATGAACCAATGAGGAAATGGTTCGGCGTTAATGTCTCGTCGTCCCGAGGGTCCACCGAAACATGACCGAGGGGCCGGCTATTGATAATGTTCTCCACTTCAGCTAGGAGAGTAATCAGAGTCTCTTCGTGCGGAGCTCTCTCTTTTAGTACCACCTTGAGGGCAGTCTTGACACTGCGTACAAGACGCTCCCAAGATCCTCCCATGTGCAGACTAGCTGGCGGGATGAAGCTCCAGGAAACTCCATGGTTCAGGGCTTCGTTCGTGACAGTACCTCTGTCTATGGCATCATAGGCTTTCTTTAGTTCAATTTCTGCGCCGCGCATATTGGTCCCGTTATCAGAATAAATCTTATTTGGCCAGCCTCTACGTGCGGCCATTCTGCGCAAAGCCATTATCAATGAGTCTGCAGTGAGAGACGGCACGATCTCAATATGCACGGCACGTATTGTCAGGCACGTGAATAAGACACCATAGCGTTTTGGTTTTGATCTTCCAACTGTGACCTCTATTGGTCCAAATAAGTCGACTCCGGTGACGGTGAACGGTCTTTGGTGATGTGCGAGTCTACCTTCGGGCAAGTCACCCAGTCGTGGCGGCTTTGGATAAGCTTTCCTGATGCGACAGAACAAGCACTGCGTTGCAACAGTTCGGACCGTAGGACGTAGACGTAACAGCCAATATTTTTGACGCAGTTCGTTCACCACCAACTCGTTACATCCGTGGCCTGCGCGGATGTGATAATACTTGACAATGAGTCGAGCCACGTGGTCATGTCCATCCAGGATCACAGGTGATTTTGTGTCCATCGATACATCCTTAGCTGCTCCAATTCTTCCACCAACACGTAGTAGTCCAGTATCATCCAATATGGGTGTCAGGGCGCGTAGTCTACTATCGCGTTTTAGTTCTTTGTTTTGTTTCAACAGCGAGATGTCACTGCAGAAAGCTGTGGCTTGAGAGTGCTGAAGCAATAGAGTTTCAGCTCGTTTCATTAACTCGTCGGTAAGCCCACTTGTTTTTATCTTCTTGCATTTATCTATGAACAACAAGACAGTTCCAGCAGTTCGAAGCAATCGCAACCAACTGGAGAAGCGCGTCGGCACCGGTACAGGTAAGTCGTTAACACAATTATTTTCATTTATTATATTTATTTTTTCTAATATTTCTTCATTAATTTTTATTTTATTTTCTGGTTCCTGAGGCCAGCAAGAGCGGGATTGATGTAAAAATGACGGACCGGTAAACCACGATGAGTCGCTGCCAAGTACGAAGTTGGTACTTTTAGTTCCTAAATCTGCCACGTTGTCGTCCGTCGGCACATAGTGCCACTCATCAGCCTTACTGAGTTCGTCAATTTCACCTAGACGATTAGCAATAAAAACTTTATATGTTCTACAATTGTTTCTGATCCAGTGTAAAACAGTTGTTGAATCTGTCCAATAATAAACTGAACTTGGTTTTAAGCGATGCTCCATTTTAATATTATTTGCTAATTTACATCCTAATAGAGCACCCTGTAGTTCTAATCGCGGCACAGAAACCGATTTCGTAGGTGTAACTTTAGATTTACTGGCGATAAACGCTACAACAATATGTCCACTGCTCATTTCCTTGCGCCAGTACGCGACGGTCGCATAGGCGCTCGGCGACGCATCGCAGAATACGTGTAGTTCTAAGTTTTCGTTATTCGTGCTCTTATCACTATCACAAAAATACCAACGCGGGATCCTAATATTATTTATATTTTTAGCTTGAATTATCCAACTTTGAAATAAATTATTTAATTCATCATTTAATTCCTCGTCCCATTTTATATTTGTTTTCCAAGTTTCGCGCATTATTATTTTTCCTTTAATTGTAAATGGTATCAGATAACCATGGATGTCAAATATAGACATAACAATACATAAAAGTTCGCGCTTTGTTGGTCTTCTTTTTAAATTTACAACATCAACTGGTATACGCTTCAAAGTCAAATCGAATCCTAACTCGTCGCTAGCAGGGTACCATAATAAACCGAGTGTTCTTTCAGATTGATCTTTATCTAAGGCGCAACATACACTATCACTTAAAGCTTCCTTCGGCACGCTTTCCAGAACGTCCGGTACATTGCTAGCCCAGTTGCGTATTTCAAATCCACCCTCCTGGTGAATAAAAGAGATTTCCTTCATCATTTGTTTTGTAAAGTCGACATCGGGTAAACTGTCGATATAGTCGTCCATATAATGTTGCTTGTATATAGCATCGACAGCCGTCGGGTAAGTATCCGCAAAACGTAATGCATTTTTGTTTTTAATATGTTGCGCGATAAAAGGCGAGCAGTTCGCGCCAAATATTAATGACGTCATAGCATATTTATTAACGTCCTTCGTAGTTTCATCTGTAAATAAAAACCTTAAGGAATGTTGATCCTTTTCTTTAATTTTAATCCGAAGAAACATATCTTTAATATCTGCAATAACTCCAATTTGATTTTCTCTAAACCTAAACATAATTCCAAATAAAGACTGTAACAAGTCCGGGCCTGTCAATAAATAATCATTGAGCGAACATCCTTGTGTTTTCGCAGCCGCGTCGAAGACTAAACGTAACTTCTTCTTATTGGGGTTATCGACCCCGAAATGCGGTAGGTACCAAACGTGGTCGCTAGACTCCCCCTCGTTTAGCCTCCTGGCATAATTATTCGAAAATAAATGCTGAATACGTTCCCGGTAACGAGACGCGTAAGTGTGGTCGGCTGACATTTTTCTCTCGACAGATTTTAAACGATTACAGGCATTTTGATAAGAATCAGGCATAACAAAGTTATCATATTTCCAAGGCAATTCGACAAACCATTGGTTATCAATTAGTTCACAAGTGTTATTTAGTATGGTGATAGCACGCAACTCGTCCGCATTCTGTCGCGGTTGATTTGATATTCCTATTGACTCTAACGTAAATGATTTTCTTACTAACTCGTTCAACTCAGAATCACAACAATGTTGCGCGCTGTCATCACTAGTAATACGATCAGCTGACAAGTTCACCATATTAATGTTGTTTACAACACCATGTACACACCACCCTAGCGGTGTCTTTGTAACATAAGGTTCATTTTTCTTACCTTTTAAACACAAGATAGGAGCAATAAGATCATAATTATCCTGTCCGATTAATAGTTTAGGTTGTGCGTCACATTTGCACAAGTCGTAGTCAATATAATCCGAATAATTACTAAAGTTCATACAAGATAAACGTTGAGTAGGTAAATTTAGTTCTTTCATTTTACGAGCACTCAATTTAAAACGATCGCCTGTATTATTAGAAATGTCAAAACTTACGTTTTCCGTTTGGCATATGAGTTCACCGGAGTCCCATGCACTGCGGGCGCGCATGGTGACTGTCTTACCGTGAAGACCCGCCTGATCGGCGAGGTCAGCAGATATCAGCGTCACGGTGGCACCATCGTCGAGCAACGCGTGTGTGTGGATATTGTCTTTAGGTCCATGAACGGTTACCGGCACTATTTTTAACAACACTTTAGGCACTGACGTTTCACTAACACTAGTGGATGCACTGGCGTGGGCGTGGGCAACGGTATCGCGGCGCGACTCGTCGGGCGTCGATGCGTGCACGCGGGTTGCGTCCACCGCGGGGCGCGCGGTCTCTGGTCGCGCGGCGGTCGCTGCCTCCGGCCGCGCGGCTGCGGGTGCTGGAAGCGCGGTAGGCTTCGTCCAGTGGAGGAGATGATGATGTGGATGTCCACACTCGCTGCAGTCAGGAGCGCTGCATGCGGCGGGTTCATTATGCCGTGCGCCCAAGCACTTGTAACACAGACGTTTAGCACGTACAAATTGCCATCGGTCGCGTCTCATAGCGCGTTTGAACTTGCTGCACTTGTCTAAAGCGTGCGTCGGAGAGGCACGACAAAACATACATTTATTATCGGAAGTAGTAGTGCACGCTAACACTGAATGAGTTTTCAAATTATTATAATCAAATTTCTTTCTTACGTCGTTCTGACTGTAAATGTAACGGTTGCTTCTCTATATAAAAACTCCGATAGTATTTCTAGTTTAGGTATAGAGCTATCTTGTCTCTCGTATGTATATTCGGCCCACTTATTGATAAGGGCGGGCGGTAACTTTGAAAGTATTATTGACGTCGTTTCCGGACTTCGTAGGTATTCCTGCAACTGAATAGCTTTAACAGTTGTGACGTAGTTTTTGACTTTTAACGAGAAATTCACGATCTCCGTGTGGTATGCAGTCGGAAGTGGGTGAATTTTCTTAAGTTGAGTGAATATTTTATTAATTATACATTCGGGTCTGCCGAATCGTAATTCTAAGGTGTCAATTATAGCTTGCGGTGATGTTTTGCCGATGAGCAGTGATGACACGGCTTCTTTTGCGTCACCACGTAGACACTTTCGTAACCGCCAAATGTTTTCTGCATCGCTATAACTGCATAAGTGTGACGACTCTTTATACGACTCCTTGAACTGCAGCCACTGCATAGGGTCACCGTCGAACACTGGTAAATCTTTTGATGTTGCTAGGCGCGCAAGGAGTTCTCTGTTATTATTTTCACGCACATTACTTCTAGTAAGTACTTGGTGCAACGCCTCCGTCAACTGGTTGATGCTGTCGCGACGCGGCGGGCGCTCGCTGACGAAGTCTTGTTGCTGCTCTGTATCGTTCCAGGTTTTATTACACGTCGGCATCAAATTTATTGGGCAAACATTTTCTGCGTGATCGCTTTTTGCGATGGATGCGACGCCATCTTGTTTGTCGAACCACGACTCGACCATTCTCGAACTTTTCGAGACCGAGCCACGGTTTTCTTCTTGTAAGTCTGCTATGTCGACTTCTAGTTTTTTCAGGAGCAAGTCCTGCTGAATTTGAGCACTTTTTTGTGCTAAATCGAGGTCGATTTGTGCTTGAAGTTGAGCCGCTTCATACTCTAGCCTTTTGCGGGCCGCCGCCGACGAACACGCGGTTTTATCACTTTTCACTGATTTTACGAGTAACTGTTCACTTTTACTAGTAGTCAGCTGCTCCGTGGCACGTTTACTACGTGTTATAACACCCTTCGGGGGTGTGCGAAGCAGCGACATCCCTGCACACAGGTTTTTAATCCGACTAAACACGTGGCCGAGATTCCAAATCCGGCTAGAAGGACCACTTAATGTTGCGTACAGCACGCAGTACGCGATTAGTCGGGTAAAATGAAAAACAGTTTAAATGGTTTTATAGTGTGAGACCCTGCGGCGGCGATTAATTTGAGTAGGTCGCGGGAGATCGCGAGAGCGCGCACTATGCTGCGCGCCGTGCAAAGGCGGAAGACGGACTCGGACTGACACGACCGGGACCGATTGGTCCTTCAGAAAACGACGCGCGCGAATGAAGTTCGCGCTTTCGAGTGAACGATGTACTACTGAACTATGACTGTATGAACTATGAACGCGTAATGTTGCAGCGGCGGGGCCTCGGTGCTTTTTTATTGTGAATAAAATAAAGACAAATGATTTCCATACGTAACAAAAATACTTATTACAATACTATTATAAATCTTAGTAAAAAATTGTGCTCAAGCAGCTTTATTTAACTACCTAAACCTATGGAATATAGGTATATGTATACTAGCTGTAAATTAAACATAATTATTTATTATCGTACTTCTAAAAGCAAACCCATCAACTGTCCCTTGATTGTCAGGATGATTCAGGTCAGTTTCATTCACATCGCTATCACTTTGTTCATCATGTATTGGCATTGTATCGTTAGATGTTATTGATATGTTAAAAAGTACAGCGCAGGAAATAATTATGTTACAAACTGTAACCAGTTTATTTCCCAGCCCTCGACTTAGGAATGGAAATCTCCGTTTCCATCTACCAAATGTTCTTTCAACCACATTTCGTGTTTTGACATGAACTCTATTGTAAATTACTTCTCCATTCCTTGTTGGTGCACTTATTGGGGTTAAAAGAAACCTAAGGCATGGATAGCCACTGTCACCAACAAGATAGCCATTGTGTTGTTGCTGAGTATACTGATTCCGTAAGGAACACATTTGAAAAATTCTGCTATCATGTGTACTGCCTGCCCAACGTGCCACAATGTCCATAAAATGGCCAAATGGACCAACAACTGCCTGAAATAAATAAATAAATTAATGTTCTTTGTGTTGGTAGGTATTTGAAAAGAATATTAATATGGTTAAGTAGGTAGGTAGGTACTCAATATTTAGCTAACCTGGACATTTATAGAAAAATACGATTTTCTGTTTCTAAATGCTTCATGGTGTTCCACACCTGGAGTATTAACAATTCTAATGTGTGTGCAGTCAATTGCACCATCTACACTTCTGAAGCCAGAATATCCTTCATACTGGCCTAGCTGCTGAAACTGCGCTCTTTGTGAGACCATATCTTGTGGATACTTAATATATTGTCTGTGTTGAAGAGCTATAAGGCGAGAGATAGTTGCAACTATGTTTGAAGCAGCTGGTTGGGAAACATTCAAAAGATCAGCACACACTATCTGCAAGAGATAAATTTAATTAAATGATTTATTCCTATTGTTTGTACAATCCATTAAAATCATTTTAATGTGAGGTTGCAAATAATACACTCACCTGAAATGAAGCCGTCGCATAAAAACTTAAACACACAAGGATTTGCAATTCTGGGGCTATAGGATGCCCACGGTTGTATGGTTTTCTTAAATCGTGGTAGATCATCGGTAGAATTAAATGTTTCACCACATCTTGTGAAAATCTGTAGGTACCTCTTTTTAAAGTTTTCACAATTGTATGGGTCCTGTGTATCTCTTAAATATCTGAGAGGCACACTAAAGTTCAACCTTCTATTTAAATTATCGTTAAATAAATTATTGTAATAATCTACCTCTTCAAATATGTCCATTTTGATAGAATACTTAATTTAAAATAACAAAATACAAAACTCGACAACACAGCTAAACTTTCTTGAACAGCAAAAATTGATAATCGCACATGACAATCTATGCTCAAGCGTGGTCTCGACCACACTTGGGTGATTATAGTTCAAATCACTGCTTGGTTTCGATTCGCGAACTGAGTAACGATCTAAAACACAGACTACTTAGGTCCGTATTACAGAAGGAAACTCAAGTATTGATCTCTGTTTAAAACTAGTTTTAAGACCGATTTTTATTTTAGAACGTTCCTCGAGCATAGATTCATTGATCATAGTTCAGCTGAGTTTGGCTTTATTTTAGATCGTTACTCAGTTCGCGCATCGAACCCAAGCAGTGATTTGATCTATAATCACCCAAGTGTGGTCGAGACCGCGCTTGAGCATAGATTGTCATGTCCAATTTGTAAATTTTTGTTGTGTTCATGCGTTGTCGAGTTTATATATTGTTGTTTTTTTGGAAGCACTTCGGTTTTCTCCCCAGCTCTGATTTATAGTAGGTATTTTTTTTTGGATAGAGTAGACCATTTCTATTGTATTTTTGAAATCCCCAAAATAAGCAAAACCATAGGTGCCGAGAAAAAAATTGCCAGTTTCAAAAAAATCGCCAAAGTATTAAGGGCGGGGAAGATCACGTGGCGGGTCTAAATTAGTTTCCAAGCAATACTAAGGTCAAACACATCGTCAAGGTCAGCACCCAAAAGTCAAGGTCTTACACATCAAAAGTCAAGGTCAAACCAAAATATGCTCAAATCTTGGAATATTACCTTGTAACAATCAAGGTTATTTTTAGTAAAGCGTTGTCGACGGAGCCCCGCTTCGCGGGGCTCCTATTTCTGGGTGATTTAAAAAAAATAACCACGAAGGGGATGGCGGGGTCTATTCGCTCGCTACGCTCGCTCACTAGACCCCGCCATCCCCTTCTAACCTAACCTGTCCGTGTCGGGGTGCCCCAAGTCCCGAGCTCGCTTCACTGACATTGGATTACGTTTCGTTACAGACAATCTTTTAATAATACAAATAAAACTATATTTTTTTAATTTAATTTACTATATTATTTACTTTATAATTAAGTTAATTGCGGTAGCAACTATTTAAAAGTGAACGTAAGTTAAAAACTTACAATATTTATATAAAAAACCATAAGAGTCCGCTGTCACTTTGTCTGAACGTAAAATGGAACAACCTAGGAGTGAAACTCGTACATTATCTGTGGTAAAATGACAATTAATTTACGTAAATTGGTTAAAATTTCTGAAACTAGGATTTTTTTTCTCAAAAACCAGGCGTTTGCTCAGTGTGAAATTTTGGGAAAACGTTTTATTTGAAGACATCTACACACTATAAAATTCTGAAGCTCCGCACGATTGGGGAGAAAAACGAAGTGGAGCCGTTTTTTTTAATGATTACTATAATGGATGCAATTGAAAAGGTAGATCATTATAATAATTTGTTTGGCGATAATTCAAATAGAAGGTTGAACTTTAGCGTTCCTCTCAGATATTTGACACACAGGCCCAAACAAATTGTGAAAACTCCAAAAAAAGGTACCTACAGTTTTTCACGAGATGTGGTGAAAAAATTAAATTCTACCTATGATATACCACGATTTAAGAAAAACATAATAGGTTGTATTTTTCTTAAATCGAAATATATCATAGGTCGAATTCAATATTTCCCATAGCCCCAGAATTGCAAATTCTTGTGACTATGTAACAGTAGTAACAAACTGATGTTTTCACATAAGTATTTGACCTACGTACTGACATTTTAAATAACATACCTTTAAATGGCTATAGATAAGTATTTTAAGCTTGACTTATTTTTCTTACAAAATGACTATACCTTTACTTCAATAAATTAATGGGTGATTGTACTATTCGGGATCGAAATAATAACGCTGATTTCCTAAATAATTGTGCTCATATGGTTTATTTTCATCAGAACCAAGTTGGTAAATAAAATAAATTGTAAACGAAAACAGGCTGATGCATAGACAATACACATCTCTGCTTGAGGCTCGATTTGAGTCTCGATTCAGCTGAGTATAGATTGATTACCGTTCTGGAATAAGACTGAGACTCAAGTACTGATTCTATACTTAAACAGTGATCAACTGATTGAAGATCAAACTGGACTTGAGGAACGTTCTGTAATACGGACCTTAGAGATACTATCTAAAATAAAGCCAAACTCAGCTGAACTATGTTCAATGAATCTATGCTTGAGGAACGTTCTAAAATTAAAACCAGACTTAAAACTAGTTTTAAACAGAGATCATACTGTCAGTTGTCTTTGTCATTGAGTTTAGTAATATTTGTATGTGGTTAACATAGATTTGGAAGTCTTTTCCTTAGTCTATGGGAAACGAATACATGATGTGGGTATTGTTGAGGGTGACCAGTAAAAAGTAACTACCCACAGTTATGGTAAAAATCTATTTCAAAAATGAAATAATATGACTAATATGACATAGAGTAATGACTTAATGACACATAAAGTGGGTGATAGACCTGTGAACTTAAAGTACCTACGCGAGTTTTAAGTTCGCGAACTTACTCGACTTGCCGTTGGTGACACCAGTTTGCTCACAATGAATCGCGATGTTTTTAAATTTTCTGTACCACACTAAATAAACATTACACAAATGTCGAAACAAAATGGCGGCTCATGACTCGCTGCAATGACAGACGTACGAAAGTACGAACCAATGCGAGCTACGAGCAAAATATTAAACTGATGGATCGCCGGCGAACTTACTCAGTGATTTTAAAGTACGCGTACTTAGTAAAACACACGGGCGAGTAAGGTCATCGAGCCATAAGTACGCGTACTTGCTCGAGCATTCGACGACCTTACTCGCCCGTGTGTTTTACTAAGCACGCGGACTTTAAAATCACTGAGTAAATTCGCCGGCGATCCATCAGTTTGAAATTTTGCTCGTAGCTCGCCTTGATTCGTAGGTCTACTTGCTCGAGCGTCTATCACCCCTTTAAAGATACCATATACAAAAACAAACAACAACAACCATTGTTGTGTAACTAAGCGTTTGCACTGGCGAAACAATCACATAAAAACATGTTGAAATCTCTGTTTTCTGTCAATGTATCGACACAACTTGTGACACAACTTTTTGAGGCGAAACATGTTTGACGTTTCCTATCACTCGATATGTTTAGCCACATCATTCTTTTTACAAACCAATTTCATAGCAAAATATATCTGTATGAATCTAGCAACATGTTGTAAGATTTGTTTAACATTTCATTGCATTTTGCCGACTTTTATATTCTGTGAGTCTTAATAATAGTGACAGTAATTTATATGTGGCCAAATCATCATCAAAATTCAAAAGTCATTTATTCAAACTAGGCTTAGAATCAGCACTTTTCGAACGTCAAAGTTACATAAAACAGTCCCACAAAACGCCCACCCTTCACCACTTCCTAGTGCTTTCGCTGGGAAGAAGAAGTGGCGCAACAAACTCCCCAGCAGCACAGCTGTCTGTTCAGTTAGAAAAACTTGATTCTGTACAATAAGTACTTATGCAAAATAATTTACATATGCAACACAAAACATTAAATTATAAATTAATAGCCATATGACAGCTAGCACACGCCAATATACCTACCAAAAACATCGAGATTTATACTCAAGCAGAAATAAAAATGACTAAACGTAAACAATATCTAAAAAAGGAAATAAAGCCTCCAGGCATAAAGGGCGTGCCCGCTTACATATAGCTGTAACTAGAAGTTATAATTGATAAACTAGGACCATCGAGGTAAAATAAATAAACAGTTAATTACTAATAACAATAACAAAACCATGATTAGCAAGACGACCAGTCACCACAAGCAGCACCCGTTCACGAGCTTAACGCAAAGATCAGCCAATACCCCCCTCGCCATATTTGAGGGAAGGAGGCAACCCGACCCCCGACGCTACCGCAAGCAGTGACATCTAAGGGAGCATGACGAACTTGCAGCCGGTCTTTCAGGAAAAAAAAAATTATATGGTCAATCTGTCGAGGTCGCTAGCTAACCACATATTGCAATACAACTCATGAAAATCATTCTAATGAGTAGATTATGTCAACAAAAAATTAATAAAATTAAAATAAATTGACTTATAAAGTCAAATAAAATGAACAATTTACTTAAGCTTATATAACCTGTCAGTAGGTAGGCTAATTCTGGAGAAAGAACATACACATTGTCTTGAGCCAATCACAGCGACCAACTATTCTTATCATTTAAGTAGTCGTTGATAGAATAGTATGCCTCTGAACAAAGGTTGGATTTTACTTTAGTTTTAAACGCATTAAAAGGCAAATCTAGCAAAGAAGAGGGTAGCTTGTTGTAGAAGGTTATACCAAGCCCAACAAATGAGTTATGAACCTTATGAAGCCGGTGAAAGGGAGCTCGTAGTTTGTCCTAGTTTCTTGTGTTAACATTGTGAATATCACTGTTTTTAGTGTACAAATGTATATTTTGCCTAATATATAGAATGTTGGCGAAAATGAATTGTGATGCAACAGTGAGGATACCAATATCTTTAAAAAAATCTCTCAAGAGAAATTCTGGCACCCAGCTGGTAAATTGCTCGAACAGCTCGTTTTTGGAGGACGAATATATTTTGAATGTCGGCAGCTTTGCCCCACAGCAGAATACCGTAGGACATAACGCTATGGAAATAACTAAAATAGACTAACCGAGCTGTATCAACGTCAGTGTATTGTCCTACTTTCCTGACGGCGTAGGCGGCCGAACTGAGCCTTCCCGCTAGGCTAGATATATGATGCCCCCACTGAAGTTTGGCATCTACTGTTATGCCCATCATCATCATCAGCCTATAACGTTCCCACTGCAGGGACACGGCCTCCTCTCAATGAGAGGGAATGGGCTATAATCCACCACGCGTGCCCACGGATTGGTAGATGTCACATGTCTTCGAATTTTTGGTTCTAGGACATGCCGGTTTCCTCACGATGTTTTCCTTCACCGTTTTGAAAGCAGCGGTGATGAAATCAATTACACAAAGTAATGCGCCTGTCTGGGTTCGAACCCACGATTTACTGTTCGTAACTCGGCGCCACCAGTACTGCAAATCAAACTGCGCGGAAATCAAATTGCGGCCAAATTATAGCGAAGTCAAAATTACTTTATTTAATAAACAAAGTCAAAAATATTGCAACTTTTATTTCGCTCGCTCACTAGCCCCCGCCATCCCCTTCGAACCTAACCTGTCCAAGCCGGGGTGCCCCAAGTCCCGAGCTTGCTTAACTGGGTAATATCAAAAGTAGGTACTTAATAAAAATTAATTCAAGCGATGAAGACGATTTATTTTTTGTAGCTGCCAGTATTGCACACCTGGAACGGCAAAAATCTAGGAAGAAACCTAGGAAGCACTGTAATTTAGGGACCGCCAATTTATTATAGTAGGTTTTTTTTTGGGCCAGTACATCCTTTTTAATGTAATTTTGAAAACCGCACATGTTTCTTTCGGGATTATGGGAGTATTAAGGGTGGGGAAGTTTACGTGGCGGGTCTAAATTAGGTTCCGAGCAATAATGAGGTCAATGACATCTTCAAGGGCAAGGTCTAGACCCTAAAAGTCAAGGTCAAACAAAAAAAAAGGAATAATACCTTGTATCAGCTCTCAGGTCATGGACATTTTCAAGGTCAATGTGAACTAAGGCGTTGTCGATGGAGTACTTCTGTGTGGTTTAAAAAAAAATAACCACTTCTAACCTAACCGAGTCGAGTGTCCGAGTCGGGGTGCCTCAAGTCCCGAGCTCGCTTCGCTCGATCTTGCATCCAAAGTTCTCATCCATACTATAATTATAGTAAAAACCATATAAATCCGCTGTCACTTTGTCTGAACATAATTATAACGGAACAACCTAGAAATGGAATTCCTACATTATCTGTGACAATATGTCAATTTTATTACGTGATGTTGAATTTTCGAAACTTTTGGATTTTTTTTTCTCGGAAACTAGACGTTTGCTAGCTGTTTCATTTTGTAAAAGTGTTTTATACTAATACATCTATATGCAAAAAAAATATGAAGCTTCGCACGCGCGGTCCCTAAAGTACAGTGGAGCCCTTTATTTAATTCTCTGCTGAATTGAATTTTCAAAGATGTAATTTTCTTTTCGATCGGAATAAACACTATCCAAGCCCATTCGCTCAGCTAGTTGTAATAAAGAATTTCGACGCTTTATTCGGTTTTTATAGTCCACACATTTTTTATTCAACAAACATGGAAAGCCTTGCCAAAGCTATAAACTTAATCGTGTCTACTTTGGACCACTCCGTGTAAACATTACGGGATGTTTACCGTCATACTCGGATAACACTAAACATCAAACAATAGACAAGTTGCGAGACATAATTTGACCTAAACAAACAACAGTGCGAACGCAAACGTGACAATTCGTCTTTGTACCTCTATGTTTCTAGACAGTGCGAACGCAGTTTGATATGTTATAAGACTTGCTCATGTTTCGTGCAGTGCAAACGCAAGTCCAACAAAACAAGTAATGAGGTTTGTTTCATGTGACAAGTCTCGAAACATGTACATGATGTTGAATGTTTTCTGGTGCAAACGCATAGTAATAATAAAGAGTAATAGAGACGACACATCAATCTGAAAAACAGAACTGTTGCTGAAGGTCGCGGTGCCTTAGTTACTGCCAGGTACAGTACGGCCAATCGAATGTCTATAGTAACAATTTAACCTTTCTAACGGTGCGTTTGCACGCGCGAAACATTCACGACAAAACATGTTGAAATCTCTATTTTCTGTCAATGTTCCATACAATGTTTGACAGGAACTAGAGATTTCAACATGTAGTGCATGTATCTCAGTCCAAACGCACAGTAATGTTACACACTACTTTTGACATGCGTTTGACCGAATAACCTACATGGTGGAAGGGACATCGACGCAAAATCTGATACCATGGATTCAGTATGGCCTTGCGTTGAAATTTTTCGTGGGTATTTAAAAAAAAAAACAGCTGTTTCATACAAAAGTTCAATACCTACGCGGTCAAAATGTATGGAACAGCAGTTTTTTTTTTTATTACCGACGAAGAATTTTGGCGGAGACCCCCCTCCGCCAAAATTCTTCGTCGGTAATAAAAAAAAAAACTGCTGTTCCCTTCCACCCTGTATTTTTTTTTTGTAACTTATCAGAACTGACAGTTGAATGACGTTTGTGCTTTGTGGCACTGTATTTCCCTGATTTTTTTTACACTGGCACAGCACCGGCTCGGCAACTTCCTGGCAGCCGGAGAAACATTTTGAGCCAAAATTTATGGCGAGTTTTTCAGGTTTTTTACCATCGCATCTTCGCACTGGATTTGAGTCGGCCTGTAAAACTACACTTACCGTGCGTTTGCACTGGCGAAACATCACAACAAAACATGTTTAAATCTCTAGTTCCTGTCAAATATTGTATGGAACTTTGACAGAAACTAACGATTTAAACATGTTTTGTTGTGAATGTTTCGCCAGTGCAAACGCACAGTTACACGGTTACACCTGCCGGGGTGTTGGCTAATATAGTATAAAAACCCTTGCTGCCAGTTTGAGTTTATCCACTCGACGCGTCTGAGTGGAACGGGCATATTATGTTTTCTGATAAGTACCATTTTCCTTAAAACTACTGGACCTTCTTCGATGAAGTTTTCTAAACATCTTTTAAAAGACTATACGCAAAGGGCACCCCTAACCCTTGTAGAGTAGGG
Organism: Xanthia togata; assembly: GCA_963853775.1. Taxonomy (NCBI): domain Eukaryota; kingdom Metazoa; phylum Arthropoda; class Insecta; order Lepidoptera; family Noctuidae; genus Xanthia; species Xanthia togata. The sequence continues at coordinate 5,559,516 of OY970815.1, forward strand.
TACGTTTTGAGTAGTGGAGCGACACAAAAGAGGCGACTTTACGCAACGACGACTGTGTAACGACTGTGTACGCATCGTAGTCCTTTCTCAGCTTTTTTATTTACCTCCCATGTTATCATTACAGTTCTACTGTCAGAGATAAAATATCTGTGTAATAACTGTAATTGTGGTTTGTATAAGTCGTAGGTAATTTGGAAATCATTATAGTCGTAAAGCTACGATTTCCTAGAATTGTAGTGGCCGCATTTGACGGCCGCAGTGTAGTCTGTCATGAAAATGATGTCAGCGGCAGATATTTAAATCGTTAGATTCATCTTATTGCTTCCAAAGATAGAATTCTAGTGGCGTTTCTGTTTCACTGACACACAATAACGAATTTATTTCCACATTTACCTAAGAGAAAAGCGAGCTCGAATTTTTTTGGCACTTTGTCTCGGTTTGGTTAAGTGTGCTTTTTTCCGTTCATATAGCTTTGTCCACATAGATGCCTTTAAAAAAGTAATTCAACAAAAACCTACTAATTCTCGATAAAATAATAGCCAAATCAATGTTTTTAATAAAGAAGTTATGTTCCTCGTGTTCCTTAACACAAAAGTTGCTTGAACCAGATTACTTTCTTTAGTAAATACAAATTAAAGTAAGGCCATTTTAATAGGTAACATTTGACGTCTGTCAGTTTAGTGAAAGCAAATCGTAAAATTACTCGTATCGGTCATTAATATTACAATAAATATGTAATCGTAATTGAAAAAGTTAAGCAATTGTGCAGTTCTAACAAAACGAAAAAAAACTATTATTTTATGCCCGGCGTTACAAGGTTACGTTGTTGAATTTTGATGAATTGTCAAATGTTACCTATTAAAATGGCCTTACTTTTTTTTAAATTATAGTACTTTTGTAGAAAACTGCATGATCGATTTGTCGTCTAAGGTGCTCGATTTTTTTTTATTTTTTTAGCATCTGGTATAGATTAGGGTTTATTTTGTTGATATAAACAGAAATAGAAATTACTTTGTAGACATATATAATTCTGCAAACCTCGGAATTCATACACATTTGATTTTTTTTTTTCTTTCAAAAGACGTCACTTATATGCATACAAGTACAAGCTTAATAAGTAAATAGTAAGTAGTAAAATAAACTGAAATAAATGGCTGTTAGTCCGAACGTCATTAGTGACTTGTCGCCAGCGATTATCAGCGGTAAATAGCTCAACAAATAGCTAAGCAAATCTAATCGTCATTTCCTTAGCTCTTCCGCTTGAAGCACGCTAGCATAATGACGGGGGCTAATAATTACACTGGTTCTGCTACGAACGAGTTCATTTTCTGAATAAGAGGGGGGTGGAGATATTGTGTTACAGTTCGACGTCAAAATGGATGCAAAATGAGGGCAGAATTATTTGTGTGATGACGGTTTTAAACGTTTGCATTTGTACTCAATCGCAATCTACTTACCTACTAAATTAATATTCCTATAGGTCTAATAAAAATATGTTGCGCACCTATATTTTAACTATACAAAAATATCTTACCAAACAATTTTTATTATTATCTTTTGCCCACGGGTTCGCCCGCGTAGATGTTGGAAAATATACCACTGGAACGTACGATTTGAAGTATCATATGTGTTATTCTTCTTGTTAATCAAGGTAAGGTAGTTATCCGTTTTCCAAATTTCATCCAAATCCATTCAGCCGTTTTTGCTTGAATGAGTAACAAACATCCAAACATAAAAACTTTCGCATTGAATATATATTTGTAGGATGACCTCTGGCAGGATCTCTGTACATATATCTTAAGTGAAAGTCAGTATGTGTTAATTGTTTATAGCAACCAATCAAGTGCAGAACTCAAAAGCTTTTGGTCATTAATGAAAAAATACAAGCCACAGGATGAAAATAATCATCGCACAGAAACTGTAGATTATGATAATGCTAATGCAAACTCAGGCTGTTGTCGCGGATCTTTAGAAGATATAATCCGCGAATGTAAACACAACAATAACTAGACATAGCAACAATACAACAATATCTTTATGCAATGGCAACATCGATGGAACCTGTCAAATCAGTCTGACATCCGTCCGACCAGTAAGAACCAATATTAATTTGTATTGTTGATGTTTAGCTAAAGTTTAGCCAGAAACCGTGTTTATCAAAGTGAGCTTGTATCGGGGTTGGAGCCGGCATCTCTCTATTGAAAGCTGAGTATCTAATGTTTTACGATCAATTAATATTTCTAAGTACTTACTATTTTATTCACTGAATCCATTGTTCTCTAAGTTACAGAAATACTGAATAATGTTTACATGTAAACCAACGAGGTTGGCAAACTTTGTATGTTGTAGTTGTATATTATAACTGACGCTTCTTGAGATCTTTTTTTTATTTATTTTTTTGGGTGGGACATCATCTAATGACTTGAATGGGTGGAGCGGGAAGGCGTGTCAGACTCTTACTGACTAAAACCCACCCGTGTTCCTTCTGTTGCCTGTGCAAAGCCAGGGGGCCACGGTATCCCTTTCGGACTTTCCCGCAACCCCGGCAGACAATGGTCCCATCGGACCCCTTCACTCGCTGACATCTCTTTGAGACGCGCGTGGAACACAACGCGCCGTCGACCCGGGCTTGGTCCTTATCGGACGACGAGCTACCCATTGCTCACCGTCCGCAAGCCCGCGCCTATGGTGGCCGGGAATCGGCAATTGATTCCCGATGCCCAGGGCGACTCCTCCTGCGGCTACTAGGGGCGTGAGGGCGCGAAATTTGCCTCTCCCTCACGCGTTCCGCCTCCTCCTTCGCGAGCATTACTGCTTCGCAGAAGGAGGTGACGGCCTCCCATGCCCTCCTGCTCCGTACCATGGCCTGGACCAGGGCTGGACGCGAGAGATCCCCGCCACCGATCACCACGAGGACACGGCAGTGCTCTGCCCAAGCCGGGCACACCTTCACCGTATGCTCCACCGTGTCCTCCGGGCGATCCACACAGTGATGACACCCGGGCGTTTCCTCCCGCCTGATACCGATCAGGAACCTCCCGAAACAGCCGTGTCCGGTGAGGACCTGTGTCAGGCGAAAGGTGAGGTCGCCGTGGCGCCTCTCTAGCCACTCCTCAAAGAGGGGACTTATCGCCGCAATAGTGCCGTGCCCAGCACTGGGTTGCGACAATCGCACTCTCCATGACGCCATGAGATCCCGTCGGAGCTCTGTCCGCTATGCCGCGATTTCTCGCGGCATCGGAGTCAAGCCCCGGCGTTTCGCCTCCTCGCGCCACTTCCAAATATGCGCGACGACTTTTGCTTCCAGATCCCATGGCGGCAATCCGGCAAGGAGGCTCGCTGCCTCACCAGAGACCGTGCGGTATCCCCGGACCAGCCGGGTGGCCATGACCCTCTGGGACGCGTTCAACCGGCGGGCTGGCCGCCGCCTCAATGAACGCGCCCGCACCGGTGCCCCGTAAAGGGCCATGGACCGCACGACCTCCGCGTATAGCCTCCGGCAGGAGCTTCTTGAGATCTCAATTAGTATTAGTATGATGATTGAGGCCGTATAAAGCTGCTACTACCACTGTTGCCCTGGGAGCGAGATCCCATAAGATAGAGACGGCATGAGGGGCCTGATTAGGCCCACCGTTCTCTAAAGATATGCTTGACCTTAAAGCTGTTACTACTACCGTTGCCCTGGAAGTGAGCTTCCATAAGATAGAGACGTCATGAGGGGCCTGATTTAGCCCACCGTCCTCTAAAGGTATGCTTGACCTTAAAGCCGTTACTACCAACGTTGCCCTGGAAGCGAGCTTCCATAAGATAGAGACGGCATGAGGGGCCTGATTGGGCCCTTTGTCCTCTAAAGGTATGCTTGACCTTAAAGCCTCAGACCTAGTGGAAAAGAACTTCCAGGGGCGGAACCCATACCGGGTTCCAGCTATTGAGAAATATAATAACAAGATCTAATATTTGACATTTGGTTTCAGTAAATAACCAATAACCTAAGATGCCCAAAATATCGAAATGTCAGTGTCATCGATAATATCTATCTACAGATGGTGAAAGTGGCCCCTGTGTTCAAGTCTTGTTGCTCTGCATTCCGTACTCCGTCTCCATAAAGAATTAACAAGCGAAGCAGATAAAAAGTCAATTACAATTTTTTTCACATTCGCTACGTCTGCCTAAGGTTACACCCTCAGAAGAGATCTTTAGAATACTCTAGTGTTACATGATTCCGTTAAATGGTAGAACATTAACATACAGGATGTCCAGTAAATAGCACGACATACTGCAGGGGGTGATAGCTTGGGTCACTACCTATCAATATAACACAATATATGTTCAGCAAAAACTTAAATTTTTTTTTTCACCACTGTAGGTTAAACTTAAGTGATAAGAAAATAGTTCTGTGAAAATTTAAACAAAAAATAGTATTTCTTGAAAACATTATTTCTTTGATAGAAAAAAGACTTGGGTGAATATCGCCACGGCAAATTTTATGTGTCCACGTTGAGAATCAAGGTGTTAAATGATAGGATATTTCTTAATTTTTTTTATAGTGAACTACATAACTTGGTTCAATTAGGGCCACAATTTTTTTTTGAAATAAATGTATATTAATTATTAGGAGAAAAAAAAACCCTTAAAATTCAAGTTGGGTGCCTTGTCCCAGCTCCATTTTTTCATATAATTGCATTCACCAAAGTAACAATTTAAGGTAGAATAAAAAAATAACTATTTCGTTAGTACTTGCACAATACACGTTCTCTAAAAATAACTAACCCATATTAGAAAATTCAATTTGAAAGCACAGGATACTCGATTAAAGTTTTTCCAAGCAAAAATCAAAATTTTGGTGGCACTTGTTCAACTGACTATAACATGAAGTTTCATGCGTGTGCATCAATCGCGTTTTATTATATCGCATCTCTCAGTCGTGCGCTTCTGCTTCATTCTTTCAGGTGTGTGATTAGTGCTGTGATTTCCCGGCAAAAACGTAAGTATCATTTTGGGTGGCATGGGGGACAAGAATTGTTAAATTTTTGGTGGATCGATTTGCTGTTGATTTTAAAGTGTTTCGAAAGTAAGCTACACGTTATAAGTAGTGATTTGGGTTACGCTTAAATCAGTGATATTAATTGAATTGTAACTTAAAACCCCTTTTTTTAAAGATTTTTTTTATGCCTGGTTCCAATTTTGGTGGTTCAATTTTGGTGGCTTTGGTGGCGTTTTCATGCCACCAAAATTAAAAACGAGCCACCAAGTATTAAGTATTTACTGTTATTGTATTATTTGTACCTTTAAATAGCGAGTTTTTACGGTGTAAGACAGTTTGATTAGCAAACTCAATGTTATGTACTTGGCAGTAAGTAAGACCTATCATTATAAGGGTGGCATGCACTAAGAATCAAGTTTCTTATACATATATTTTTATTTTGTTGCTTTTTAGAATGCCAAAACTGACCAACGAAGATAGGCTGCTTAAAAAGAGAATGGCAGAAAAAAGAAGAAAAGCAAGAATAGAGCAATCCTGAACATGCTGAAACACTACGAAAAAGAGAAAGGGAGAGTAATCACAAAAAAAAAGTGAGAAGGTAAACTGGTTTCACAGCAACAAAAGTCACAACGCGAGCGTCGAGCTTTACAAAGAAGAAATAAAATATATCAACAAGAATATTATCAAAGAAAAAAGCAACAAAAAGGCTCGCAAGAGAAGCAGAATTAAATACGTCACCCCAACATGTACTTTGTGACAGCAATTCTCAACAAGACATCTTACCTAATTGTAGAGTTGTTGATACACACGACTCTATTGCAAGCAGCACGACGAGATCTTCACAATTCGATAATGAGAGCACACATCAACATACTTCGGTTACTAGAAATTTACGTCCTCGAACCTGTCGTGATTGCAGTAGTCCAGACACTCGCACCAGAAGTTACAATCAAATGACTTCGCAACGTCAATACTGCAACTGCTTACAACCGACCACATGTCGTACTAATCCACAACCAAGTAAGCCACGAAATCTTCGCACAAGTAGCCTGTTGAACTTTCGGCGCTGTCTCCCCCTACATCTCCATGAGTCAGCAGCATTGATATTTCTACTGTTCCTATGGTATGCCCTAACATCAGATACATCCATTACTTCAGTGGACCTTAAACGTGAGTTTAAGAATAAATTTCGACGATATCAAAAAAGTTAAGCCAAAGAGATAGAGTTATTGCAGCGAAGAATTTCAGAACTTAGAAGAGATCACACTACCTACAGGAAACAAGTACAAAGATTAGGAAATGTTAGTAAAATACTAAAGACTAAAGAATCAAATGAGATAGTTGCCTTACCTAAGCGAAACACAATGAGTAAAAATACAAATAATCAGAGTAAAAAAATACGCAGTGATGTAATTAATATTGTATTTTGTTATTGCTTTTTTAATCATGTTTTATTTCTAAGTTTTGTTTGGGAAACTTTTGTAGGTAGTTGTTGGCAAGTAATTTTGTTTACAATAATAAGATTATTGTTTTTTTGTTTTCATGTTTTTGTGTCATAAACTCATAATTATCATTATGAGCTTACCAGATAAATAATAATAAATATATTTTAACAATAGAGAGTATTATTAACCAATGAAAGTTATTGATAATTCCCGAGAATTTGTGAGATTAATTACATTGAGCTTTATTAGTGAGATTAAGGTTTGTGACGGAGAAATCCAATTTTGGTGCCACTGATTTACAGTTTTGGTGGGCACTTTCGATTTTGGTGGGCGATTTTCAACTTTGGTGGCCACGCTAGACTTTGAACTAAAATATCTCAAAAAGTTATCGAGATATTCTCAGTCCTCTTGAAGATCCTTCTACTTTGGACTTTATATTTTTATACCAGGTCATTATTTTTCACGAAAAGTGAAGAAAAAAATTCGCCACCAAAATTTAAAAAAAGTGTACTTTGTTGATATTGACCCTTATCAATGAGTAAAGTGGAGGACGGACGTGAGTGGAGTGGACGGCACGGTTGGCGCAGTGGTTAAGCGATTGACTGCTGCACTGCGTGTCGTGGGTTCGATTCCCGCACGGAACAAATATTTGTATGACCTACAAGTAGATGTTCCGGGTCTGGCTGTTTGTGTATGTGAGTTTAAATGTTTGTAAACGCACCCGCGATACAGGAGAAATTCCTAGTGTGGGGCAACGTTTTTTTTAAAAAAGAAAGAGAAAGAAAGAAGTAACTATTCACGAATAATTTGATGTAAAAAAAAGTACTAGAAAAGGATTTTTTCATTACGAGATGCTTAAAAATCTGTTTCAAGGTAGAGATTTTTCGGTATTTCGGAAAATTTTGTAAAACTGTAAATCCGTAAGATTTCGCTGAACATTATATTGTGTTGTATTGATAGGTAGTGACCCTAGCTATCACCCCCTGCAGTATGTCGTGCTATTTACTGGACACCCTGTATATGGGCAGACCTAACGACAGCTGTAGAATATAAAATCTTAGCCAAGCTAATCTAGACACCACTGACTTACGCCTGGGAAAAAATGTGAAGAAACCTGGATATAATAGGCTAAAACCACCGTCTTGAGTTTAACACACTAAGTGATCTATGTTTGTCATGTAGTGAGACAATTTCAGGCTGAAATCTGGTACTAACACGGAATGTTTGACCACTGTCTTTTTAGAGAAGTCAAAGTAAAATTATTTATTTCAAGTAGGCACTTCTAAGGCACTTTGAAAGTTATTTACAGAAAATTAAACTTTATTCTAGTTGCCCATTCCAAAAGGTAGTTAGGACGCAAGAGTAGACAAGAAACTTCACCGTTACTCTTTTAAAAATGTTTTACTATATTCTGTATACATTAAAGCATAATTTATGTGAAGACGACGCACCTAGAATAAAATTACTACATCACAGTAGTAGCCATTTATTTAAGAAAACATTTTTTTCCGATATAAAATGAAGAAATAATAACAAATAATCGGCTAAGTGCGTGTCGGACCACGCACAATGAAGGGTTACGCAGTTGGGACGAATTTATCGCAAGAACATTGTACCTAGTTGAAAAACATGTTCTTCCATACATAATGTATGGCGAAACATGTTTTTCCTTTAAATTTAGATATACATAATATGTCGTATGATGATTGGATAATTCGATTTTTTGTGAAAATCGTAGGGATATTGCGACAACATGGATAACTAGACAATGGTGAAAACATTTCTGTGAGCAACTTGGAAGTAGCTCTCGCCGTCCGCAGCCGCGTTACAGCTTAATTCGCTCACTCGGCTCGCGCGTGGTTGGTCACAGTTCTAAGCTATTACACCCAGTTCAAAATGACGAATAGTCGTAGGCAATAGGAAGCCTAAACAACGGGTAGCACTCCGGGAGTGCTGGCAGAAGTGAAAACTTGAATCGGCGTTGTGCATTATTCCGTCTTACGAATTTTCGATCAGGTCACGTTTAACATTTTTTACCCATCACAAAAAAGTACACAACCCCGCCGCTTGAGTTACTAACGCCATCTGTTTGACGTTATTCGAACCAGGTTCTACCAGAGGTTTCCGTTGAGCGCAAGGTTTAGTGTATACATTGCTAGATGCGTTGTTAAACAATTTTGCACCAGTCTACTCTCCCTCCTCCGTCTTACGATTTTTCGATCAGGGTCACGTGTCCTGACTGACGCGAGTTTAACATTTTTTACCCATCACAATAAAAATTCACAACGCCGCTAAAGAAGGTTTCACTTCAAAAATACAAGCTTTCTACGTTCGCGCTTGCAGTCAAGGTTCTCATATAAGAATTACAATTAAATCACTGCCAGCACCAGCTATTCTATAAATGATTCATAAAGGATTTTTAAAAGTACCTAGGTAGTAGGTACTAGGCATGCAGCATGCAAACAAGCATACAACATGCAAGCAGGCATGCAGCATGCAGCAAGCATTTTTTCAACGCTCACCACCGCAGCTTTGCCTTCAAACCACCTGCTCCTCAACTCGTGGGCCGCCCCACCCGTCTGCGCCTACGCGGGCTTAAATTGCACTCTGGGGTCTCGGGTTACTCTCTTGTCTCGGTAGAGAAGCCTGCGGGAAGTCGGTTTTGCAGCGATTCGTTTCGGTCACTAAATTTTCTAGCACAATATATTGACTTTTATAACACTATTTTAATTTAATATTGAAAATGCTATCAAGTAAGTGACTATTATATTTCTTACCAAATAATATTCCGTAAAATATGGTTTCGGTGTGATGAAAATATGGCAAATTATTCATTTGGCAAATGAAAAAAGTTCAAAAGAAGCTTCGGCCAATAGCGAAAAGTTATTTTGTAAATCGGCGAAATACAGTTCGGTAAAATAATACATATGACACATGATACTTCGATGATCTAAAAATATCTCAAATAATGCGTAATGCAAAAAAGACGTCGGTCAATAGTTTCCGGTAAAATTACATTCCAACAAATAAAAATCGGAAAAGTGATTCCGATTTTTATTTGTTGTTTTCCCATTTAGAATAGGCCTTAGGGCCGTGAGCAATGGTGACGCCATCTACAAATAGGCCTTCTTCGTTAGATCTTTCAAAAATTCAAAATTCATTTTCAAACTAGGCTGAGAATCAGCACTTTTCGAACGTCAAAGTTACATAAGACAGTCCCACAAAACGCCCACCCTTCACCACTTCCTAGTGCTTTCGCTGGGAAGAAGAAGTGGCGCAACAAACTCCCCAGCAGCACAGCTGTCTGTTCAATTAGGAAAAAAACAAAAAGATTCTAATAGTACTTATGCAAAATTTTTTACAGTACGCAACACTAAACATAATTTAAATTATTAATAGCCTTATGTCAGCTAGCACACGCCAATAAACCAAACAATAATATCGAGAACTGTACTCAAGCAGAAATTAAAAAAATAAAGACTAAACGTAAAGAATATCGAAATAAAAGCCTCCAGTCAGTCATATAGGGCATATATGTAGATATATAGCTGTAACTGGAATTTATAAATGATAAACTAGGACCATCGAGGTAAAATAAATAAACAGCTAATTATTTTATTTAAATCATTCTTTTGTAAGTCATTGAACTCCTCCTAAACGAATGGACCGATATTGAAGACATTTTTGTGTTTGAGCGGGAGGATGGTTTAGATTCACTTTTGAACCCGGTAGGTGACGCTGTTCGAGAAGGGTTTGGTCCGTCATATAATTCATACTGGTCCGATCAGTATAAAATAACTATCGAACCACTACTCCTACTTTTATTTGTCATTATTCTATGTTATAATCGTCGTATTATTTCATTTTTGAAAAAGATAATTACCATAACTGTGGATAGTTACTTTTTACTGGTCACCCTCAACTATACCCACATGTATTCGTTTCCCATAGACTAAAGAAAAGACTTCCCAATCTATTTTAAAACCACAGATTACAATTATTATTACTAAACTCTATGACAAAGGCAACTGACAGTGAGACAGTAAAATTTATCACTAAAATGCTACGGACCATTGACATTACCCACAGACTACTTAGAGATACTACTTATACTTTACATTGATCAACGTTACGGACGCGGATGTCACATCAATTTTCTTAAAACGACTAAACTCTTTATCAAAGACAAAGTCAAAGTACTCAACGTCTAGTTTATATAATGCACTCTGCTTTTCGTTAAAGTTGACGAAGTTTATTTGGCATTGGCACCCACAGATAACTATATACTATGTTGGCACCACGGTATCTCTAAGTAGTCTGTGACCACGTCCTTCTAAAGTATAAACAACACAATATCACCTATTTAAAATAACAAATAAGTTACCGATTTTGCCTGCAGGGGCCTATAGTTTCGTGTAAGCAGATTTGAACGTGAAAAACTGTGGTAAGTAATGAGTGTGAGATGTTTACTAAAATCATATATGTAGGTAGCTAAAATACCTGGATTTACACCCATCTAGAGGTTGATAACAAAAATGTCTCCGGTGGGGTTAAGCTATTCATTAACTAACAAATATATTTTTATTCCACTCCACTTGGTGTCTCAGAGATCAACTAGGTATTCAATTAATAGATAGCGATCGCTTTACGACCGAATTCGGTCGCAAAGTCCTATTAGCGTCCCTAGACGCGATTGACAAGCACGAAAAAATCCCGCACTTGTGAAGCACGACGCCCAGGGACGCGCGGACGCCATTACGACTTTGCGACCGAATTCCGTCGTATAGCGATCGCTATCTATGTCGATATTGCCGCACCTGCGCTCACGGAGCGGCATTGCATGGCAATCCATCTATATTACTATACTCTTTGATGGCAATGACGATTTTCGTAGGCGGAAATGATTTTGAATCTTATTACCCTCAGCACTCACAAGGAAGTGTACGCCCACCCTTCACAACTTCCTAGTGCTTTTGCTGGGAAGAAGAAGTGGCGCAACAAACTCCCCAGCAGCACAGCTGTCTGTTCAGTTAGAAAAAAAAAAATATTATATACAATAGTATGCAAGACAATTTACAATAAGCAAAAAATAATTTAAATTATAAATTAAATAGCTATAATTAAAATAGCCATATGACTGCTAGCACAGGCCAATATACCAACCAAAAGCATCGGGAACTATATATAACTATATATAACTCAAGCAGAAATAAAAATACCTAAACGTAAACAATATCTAAAAAGAGAAAATAAAGCCTCCAGGCATAAGGGGCGTGCCCGCTTACATATAGCTGTAACTAGAAGTTTTAATTGATAAACTAGGACCATCGAGGTAAAATAAATAATTGTCGAGGTCGCTAGCTAACCACATATTGCAATACAACTCATAAAAAAACATTGTAATGAGTAGATTATGTCAACAATAAATTAAAATAAAATTAAAATAAATTGACTTATAAAGTAAAATTATAAACAATTATAGAAACTCATATAACCTGTCAGAAGGTAAAATAATTCTGGAGAAAGAACATTTAAACATTGTCTTGAGTTAATCACAGCGACCAACTATTCATACCATTTAAGTAGTTGTTGATAGAATAGTATGCCTTTGAACAAAGGTTGGACTTTACTTTAGTTTTAAACGCATTAAAAGGCAAATCCAGCAAAGAAGAGGGTAGCTTGTTATAAAAGTTATACCAAGCCCAACAAATGAGTTATGAACCTTATGAAGCCGGTCTTTGCCGTGACGTGCCTCCTAGTGAGCACTGGCTTAGGACCCTGGGTCCCCTTTTAGATATCTGAGGAGCTCTGACATGCCTGCCTTCCGCTTCCTTGGGTACCATAGCGTCACTTTTTTCTCCATTTTTCTTCTCCCTGACAGTGTAGCCAGTCCATCTCCATTTTAATCTTCTCAGTTTTAGTACTACGTCTTGTGTTTTTGTTGCCTTCCTGATTACACAGTGATTGGTTTTTTCCCTCTTTCTTTTCCCCATCACACTGTTCCATGCAACGCTGACACCTTTGAAGTTTTGTCTGTTATGTTTTGGTTAAGGCCCATCTTTGGCATCCATAAGTAATTATATGAAGCATAATATTCTATTTTATCAGATATTTTCTTGTCTTTCATTATTTCTTTGTAGCAGTATGTCTTCCACACATGCCATTCCATATTTATTCGTGTTTCTATGTTCTTTGTTGTGATTTAAATAATAAATAAAAATTGTTAATATTTAACACTTACATTTTGACTCGTATTATAAATTAAATTATCTGTTGACCACAATCATGCTGGGTAGAAACTAGAAAGCGATGGAATTATCTAAAATGGAACAGCTGTTGAAAGTGCATAATCACTTTATTGCAGTGAGTGAAGGATAGTCAAAATTCAACATTTTCTTTGATTTATGTCGGACAACCAGTCTTACCAATGAGTATTTAATTGTGCTACCTAGTAACTGTATTGTGGAGGTCAGATAGACAGTCGCTCCATGTAAAATACTTGTTAGACTGGAAGCCGACCCCAACCTAGTTGGAAAAAGTCTCGCGCCCGCGCGGCGTGTGTATATTTATTTGCTCAAATTTTCGTCGTGCCTGACGAAAAATCAAGCAAATAAATATACACAAGATAGCGGCTCGGCATGATTTTTTCCGGAATTTTTCAACAATAACCCTCATATTTAAGCAAATTTACGCAAAAACTTAATGAATTATATACCAAAACCTTCCACATGAATAACTGCGTCCATTGGTGATAACCGTTTGAAAATACGCTCGGTAGTTTTTGAATTTATCGCGTTCAGCAGACAGACAGACAGACGCGGCGGTGGACTTGGTTTAAAAAATATGTAAGGACGTAAAAAAAAAAATAGGTACCATGTTATTGATTTAAAATGAACTCTTGAAAAATAAGATAAAATCAGAGCGCTATATCCTCACACGACCAGCACTGTACAGACGCCAGCACGTCAACCAATCTGTGATTAAATATGTATAAAAAAGATTGTAATGCACTGTCTAAAAAATGTAGCAAAAATATATACAATGTCGTTCATATCAGGTGTCAGTATAATTTTATTCTGTATCTACTGCGGCATGTATTTCATATTTCATGACACAACTATATTAACTTGACTGACTTGAATAAAATAAAAATAAAAAATGAGTAGAGTTTATACAATAATACATGCCTAAGTGTATGAGAGGGTTTTTATCTATGTCATTATCATTATCTGCCTAGACTTTTTCCAACTAGGTTGGGGTCGGCTTCCAGTCTAACAAGTATTTTACATGGAGCGACTGTCTATCTGACCTCCACAATACAGTTACTCGGTAGCACAATTAAATACTCATTGGTAAGACTGGTTGTCCGACATATCTCAAAGAAAATGTTGAATTTTGACTATCCTTCACTCACTGCAATATAGTGATTATGCACTTTCCATTGTAGAATAATTCCATCGCTTTCTAGTTTCTACCCAGCATGATTGTGGTCAATAGCTAATTTAATTTATAATATGAATCAAAATGTAATTGTTAAATATTAACATTTTTTATTTATTTAAACTTTAGCACCATCGAAAACTATGAGGCCGTCCGCTGCGTTAAGCGGGTGCACGGAGCGGGCGCCCGCGCGGCGTGTGTATATTTATTTGCTCAAGTCAGGCACGACGAAAAATTGAGCAAATAAAGATATTTTCTTCAAATAAAATATACGTAACATATAACTATCTATCTATACATGTAAAATATATCAGCCTTGCATCCGCTATTCCCGTCTGGAATCGTAGGCAAAAATAGCGACCTACGTGCGGCATGTCTGCGTCTTTGCATAGTCTTTGATCGTAGTTTTAGTGTAGCGCGCCACCGCGCGCGTTTTACGTATTCGGGAGTAGGGCGTTTGGCTCCGCCCACATGCACAAGGTCAGTGAGCCCACTATACACCTTAACGGATTGCCGACATATTACCAATAACCATTAGTCAACCGTTTGTAGCGGAAATCGGAGCTGTTTCTTCTAAACAGGCTATTTCGTAACCTCTCTTGGAGAACATTACGGCACCCACTAAATAGATTACGAAAGTTTATGTCTGGTCCTAGTTGGGACAATAAATCTTATCTTCTCTTACCATTTTCTAGATAAGAATGATGGAAAACAAAAGTGAAGGCGCTCAGTCATACACAATACCTTTAGACAGTGTAGACTTGACGTACCTCAGTAAGTATGTGAGCACCCCGCATGCAGAGAAGAGACCGCTGTGGACGAGGAAGTGCCTGGACGGAGAATCTGAGTATTGTCACGTACAAATTGTCTCTCAAGATGATAATGAAGATTGCTATTCTGGTAAGTATGTTATTTTAACACTAGGAAAGTCCGCTAAATTAATTTTCTTATTGTTTTTTTTTTCCATCCATTTTTTTTTAAATAAAATAATTGTATTGAGTTTAATGATGGTTATTTTGTAAATGCTACTGCTGAGCATGAGGTCCTGGGTTCGATTCCCAGGTCGGTCAGTGTTATTGGGATTTTCTATCTGGAATTTCTCAGTAGCAACCTCGAGTCTGGATTTGTGCCCAGTTGATGGCAACAGGCTCGCCCTCTATTACATGAGACTTAAACATAACTGGCGAAATGTGGGTGTACTGTAGGTGCACCTCTGCCTAACCCTTCGGGGATTACAGGCGTTATGTTATGTATTAATTATTATGTATTCAGTAGTAGGTACACATACATTTTATACATTTAAATTAGTGCCAACATAAACTCAATAAGTTTAGTATATTCGTTATGATGATTTTTGATACTGTCTCCTTTTTTTGTTGATATTAAATACATAAATCTGATAAATCCATTCTTCCAAGCATGTCGATGGTAAATTATTTAGAAGTAAAAGATAATTATAAATTTGGCCTGCGGGCCACCCATATATGACGTCACACAAATTAAATGATTTTTGGAGCTCACCCGCCCCGTCCTAGTCACAGAGGGTCATAGTCATACTTGTCTGACCCCCCTTGTGTTACGTCACATATTTTGGATTTTAAATTAAAATCAATACTAATACTTTGTTTGTTTGTTTGTTTGAACGCAATAATCTCTGGAACTAACAGTCGGATTAGTACATTATAGCACATTTCGTTACATGAGAGAGAAGAAAAATATAAGTAACTGTCTGTCTCGACTAAATCTCTTTTATTATATTATTATTTTTTCTTTTCAGAAGAAACATTTGACACTTTTGATTGCCATATTTGTAACATAGAAGTGCCCGTATTGTGTTTAAAAAAACATAACGAGAGCGAAAAACACGTCACATTAAAAACTATATTCCAGAAAGTTCTTGAAAGAGTCTCCAAACAAATAAATATAAGTGTAATTAATAACGACAAAGATATCGACAAGGATGTGTATTACTGTGTGTCTTGCTCTAAGATTATTAAAATAGAAAACAAACTCAAGCACGAATCATCACAATACCACGTGAAATCGCAAAGAGGCATTAATGTTGTGCATGAGTTTCACAAGCTATTTGAAGAAAATAAAGGCTATGTTCGTGTTATAGAAAACAAAGAAATATTGGATGAAAAGAGGTTTGCTACAGAAATTATTCAGAATGACACCAAAAATAATAATGTAAAAGATGTAACTAATGAGGACAAATCTAACAATGATGAGACTAAAACAGTTTGTTCTACTAATGACCATACAATGAAACCAACCAGTACTGTTGAGCATTTGGTACCAAATGACAAACATAACGAAACTTATTTCAAAGATATGGTTAAGAAATACAATTTGAAAATGAATTTGCCCATCGTAGATGGTGAATTTATTCATGTAACTAGTCCAAGCGGGATCAGAGCAAAGATATCACGAGACCATTTTCATAGTTACCAGTCCATAGTCGAAGGAATCAGGGTATATTGTCAAATGTGTAGCGAACCAGTCGAAATAAGGGAAGAAAGTAAGCATAAGGTTTCAGAAGAACATGCAACACAAATATTTTTACCCGTCAATGAACAATTCGCCCGAACTGTAAGTAACAATTTAGTTTATTTTCACAATAATTATTTGTCTTCTTCAAAATTATGAATAGCACAGAGCACAGAATCGCCGCGCCGGCATCGCCCTACAGAGACATAATCATTATGTAATGATCCCACTGCTGGGACAGTCCTCTTCTCTTCGAGAGTGCGGGTTGGTAGATATCTCATATCTTCGAATGTTTGGTTCTAGGACATGCCGGTTTAGTTACGATGTTTTCCTTAACGTTTTGAGAGCAGTGGTGATGAAATGATTGACACAAAGTAATGCGCCTGCCTGGGTGCGAACCCACGACCTACATACAATTAGGAAGTCGGGGCCGCTACCATTGGGCCACCAATGCTCCTTGCAGACACCAGTGCTCATGAAATTCGTGACGCTGAAATTGCGTTGAGCGTGCACCTATCATTTAGTAACCCCCTCACCGAGGCAAAGCTTCTAAGTTTTGTACTGCCGATGTCGGTGCCGCACTTTGTAGTAGTGCACCTATCATTGCGCTTTTGTATGAAGTTTTCTCTCCGTTAGTAATTTTGTAATCAGGGTAATTATAAATAGGCAAACTTCAAGTCATGCTACAAGGATCTTTTGACGCTTGAGTGTCGTTGACAAGGGGAGCTGTTGGCAAATATATTCAAATGTTTTGCGAAATGTATTGATAAAACAAGATGGCAGCGTTAATTGCGGTTTTAGCCACACGCCAAAATAACCTCGAACAGTATACCTCATACTGAACGGTTAGACCTCTTTTCAGAAGAGGCTAGCCTCGCGCGATTTTGGGACTTTATGGGTATTGTGGTTGGAGAAGGAGATATATGAAAATCGTGTGTACAAGATAAAGTCTATTCAAATAACCATGAATGTTAAGCACTATATCGCTTCTTAAATTAGTTTCGTGGTACACAAGTTATCGACACGGTCGCTGGGAAAACGACTGGCCGCTAAAGCTAATGCGCGGGGAACATTGCATTATGCACTGCTAGCATTTCTGCTACCTGGAGTCCCTTTATTACCCCTCCCCCCCTTTTTAAAAAAATAATTTGGTTTAAATTCTGCTGTCCTCTTTTGGCATCATTGTGGCTTGACACCAATGGTGTCCATATGTACCATGGATTGTATCGCTATACAATCCATGGTACATATACATAATTCGTCGCTGCTAAAATCATCCTTAGTTACATTATTCTAAAACATTAAGGGTAGTCATCATAACAAACTACTCAGCTACGAAAAAAAATTGGGCATCCCATTGGGATCCACAGTATTTGCCATGATGACGCCAAAAAACAAAATCACATGTATCCGATTACACACATATTTTTTAACTCATTACTTACACACATATCATATAACGACGCTTATAATAGTACAATTTATCATGCCATAGCTAGTTTATCATTTCATTGGCGGTCGTCTTGCTTACGTGTGAATATATTGTTAAGTACATTGTAGTTGCAGTAGATAATATTACATTACGCTACCGAGAATTGTTATCGACGTCATTACGTGGAACACAATATCTTGTTTTAATTTCAACGTTTGGTCCTAGGTTTAAATTCATTTAGATTACAAAGTTTATTCACGAACATTATTGCAGAACTTACATATCTCTACTGTGCTAATTATTTCACTGTAATCACTGTGCCGTATTGTACCTTTCTACTCTGATAGCTATTACGCATATAAAGCTTGTGGTATGGTCGACTGCTGGGCCGCTGTGACTGTAGGCCCGGCAGGCCATAATGATGTCAGTTCATTTCTTATCCATTTTTTAGTACTGATGCAACATTGTCTTCCACATAGACAAATACACAACGTCAAAAAGGCAATTCCGATCACTACAATGATTATGCCAAAGTTCTCCAGTTTAGTTTCTATATCTCCGACATGTTTTGCATTATTAGCTCCTTACTGGGCGATATTGGTGCCGATTCTCTTGTACACCGGACTAAACTAACTAAACTATCACTAAAATTCCTTACTTTTCGCTATGAGAATCTTAACGCTATTCTGTAGTAAAAAGTCTCTAAATTAAAAAATATATTTTGACACAACTAAATCGAATTTGACAATTGCGACTCCACGTGGTACATACTTTTTAGAGCCGGAGGCGCGCAGTGGGGGCAGCCTCGACGTGTTTTATATTGAATTTTTCACTTTTTGTATGGAAAATAAAAAAAAATATTACCTACGTGATGAGTATTATGGGTATGGGGGTTTCATAGGGGGTCGAAAATTTCATTATTTTTGCGATAGGACACACCATTTTCGAGATATAAGCAAAAGAAAAGAAAAAAATCCAGTACAGTACAGTTTTTGCACCCGAAGTCGAGATGTTCGTGTGAATTTTAGTTCATAACAACTAATAATATTCCACACCATTTTCAGTGGCGATTAAAAATGGTCAGAATTAGTTAGAAAATTAAAATTTTAGGTGAAAAACGTCAAATTCAGAATAGCAAAATTGTCATTTTCACTAAATTAAAATCTCAGTACAATCTTAGTGCTGTCAAACTAAAATATAGTTAAGTTGTGCCACTTTAGTCTATTTCAGAATGGGAAATCATCGTTTGACAGGAGTAAACTAAATTTTGGTGATTTTTAGTCTAGTTTAGACGCATTTGTGACAAGAGAATCGGCACCAATGACTTCTTCATTTTTAGTATTATAACTTCCCATTTTATTTTACTGGTATCTAGAGTATTTTTATGTCTACTATCGAACTCTGCGACATTTGGCACAATACTTCGACCTTTTGTTAGTTTAAATTCCAATAATCTACGGTAGCATAAATCGCACCGGTGGCTTTACACGCCGACCACTGCTTGTGGAACGACCCTACAAGCTGTAGCGATTTATCCTTAACATTTTCTTTTACACAATTTTTTTAAACATTTCTGTACCTATACACTCGGGGTCAATATTCTGATCGTTGTCCTGTAACATATACGCTGGCTTTAGTCTATCTATTGATAAATTGCTTTCTCTATTTGGTAACTTAACTTTAAAAACCTTATCATTTCTACTTTTAACTTTATAAGGGCCATCATACGTAGGACTAAGCGACTTTTTCATCATCTCGTTCCTTACAAAAACATGTGTTTTTTAAATCTTTACTTACAAAAATATTACGTGAATCTATTACGCTAGTCGCAACTTGTTTATTGCTAGACGAAGCTGCCCTACTTATACGCTCGGGTCATTATTCTTTTGGTTTTCCACGTGGAAAAAATCTCCTGGCAACCTAATAGTTTCGCAGTACACCATCTCTGTTGCACTAAAACCCGAATCACTTCTGCACGCTGCGCGAAGTCCTAACATAACCGTTTGCAGTTCGTCCGCCCAATCCATACTACCTGTCAAACGTGCTGTTAATGCGTAATGCGTTTTTCAACGAGCGATGCCACCTTTCTACCAACCCGTTGCTCTGAGGATGGTAAGGGGTTGTCCTAACTCTTTGTATGCTTAAAAATCTCTTAAGACTGTTAAACAGGTCGCTTTCAAATTGCCTGCCCTGGTCGGTCGTTATCCTACTTGGACAACCAAACCTGCATATCCAATGCTCGTAAATAACTCTGGGGACCGTATCAGCTGTAATGTCTGAAACTGGTATTGCTTCAGGCCAACGCGTAAAACGATCTATAATAGTTATGCACTAACGATGTCCGTGCTGTGACGTGGGCAATGGACCTACAATATCTGTGTGTATGCGTTCGAACCTGCTACGAGTACATGGCGAAAAACTAGTCAAATTTGAAATTGTGTGCCGATTAACTTTCACTTTTTGTCACTGAACACAATGCTCTCGTCCATTCGTTAAGAGCGCTTATTCTGAAAGTGGGCAACGTCGCAAATAGATGTCAAATATTTCGCTGTTTGGATTAATTTGGCAATATTACTGTATGGAATTATGAAATCTGGCTAACTAGCGAACTAGAATATTAATAATTAATTGAAATTATAACACTGAATTTGATGTTGTACGAGTGTGTAAAAAAGGCATTTGGAAAGTTTCCGAATACTTTTTTTACATCTAAAACTAAACATTCGACGTTACGATATTAATATTGCAATTCATTATTAACATTCTGGTTCGCTAGTTAGCCACATTTTAAATTTTCATACAGTAATATTGCCACATTAATAAAAACAGGTAAATATTTGACAGCTATTTGCGATGTTGCCAAATTTTAGGATAAGCGCTCTTAGGTCCGTATTACAGAACGTTCCTCAAGTCCAGTTTGATCTTCAATCAGTTGATCACTGTTTAAGTATAGAATCAGTACCTACTTGAGCATCAGTCTTATTCCAGAACGGTAATCAATCTATACTCAGCTGAATCGAGACTCAAATCGAGCCTCAAGCAGAGATGTGTATTGTCTATGCATCAGCCTGTTTTCGTTTACAATTTGTTTTATTTACCAACTTGGTTCTGATTAAAATATACCTTATGAGCCCAATTATTTAGGAAATCAGCGTTATTATTTCGATGCCGAATAGTACAATCCCCCATTAATTTATTGAAGTAAAGTTTAGTCATTTTGTAAGAAAAATAAGTCTAGCATAAAGGAGTTATCTATGGCCATAAATAGGTATGTTATTTAAAATGTCAGTACGTAGGTCAATTATGTGAAAACATCAGTTTGTTGAAGCCGTCGCATAAAAACGTAAACACACAAGAATGTGCAATTCTGGGGCTATGGGAAATATTTAATTCTACCTATGATATATCACGATATATCGTGTTATATCATAGGTAGAATTAAATACTTCACCACATCTCGTGAAAACTGTACCTTTTTTTGGAGTTTTCACATTTTTTTTGGGCCTGTCTATTAAATATATAAATATAGAGGAACGCTAAAGTTCAACCTTCTGTTTGAATTATCGTCAAACAACTTATTGTAATGATCTACCTCTTCAATTGCATCCATTTTGATAGTAATCATTCATATAAACAACAATATAGAAACTCGACAACGCATGAACACAACAAAAATTTACAATTTGACGTGACAATCTATGCTCAAGCGCGGTCTCGACCACACTTGGGTGATTATAGATCAAATCACTGCTTGGTTTCGATTCGCGAACTGAGTAACGATCTAAAATAAAGCCAAACTCAGCTGAACTATGTTCAATGAATCTATGCTTGAGGAACGTTCTAAAATTAAAATCAGACTTAAAATTAGTTTTAAACAGAGATCAATACTTGAGTTTCCTTCTGTAATACGGAACTTAATGTCTTTATTCATTCCCGGCCAAAAATACCTCTGAGCTATCATCTTACGCGTAGTACGCACCCCAGGATGACTGATATTATGAATGTTTTCGTATAGGTACTATTTTCCTTAACTTGTCCGTAACATAAGGTCTGGCATTACCCATTGATACTTCGCAATATATCTGCTTATCACCTTCCGGCATAACTACGTGTCTAAATACCAACTTACTGCTAACGTCACGTCCTGCCGTAACTCGATCGCGAACCAGGAGCTAATGCGTTAAATTCGAGCACCGTTGGACAAACAATAGACTCCACACGCGATAATGCGTCAGCAACTGTATTTTCTGGGCCGAGTGGGCCCTTTAAATATATTGTATGTCGCTTGTAAATTCGCTAATATATAATAATAGTCCGGCCCTCCTTGGAATTTCCTTATCGTTACCTACCTTAGTAAACGCATATATTCATGTTTTATGATCCGTGTAAATGGTAACTTGTCGTCCTTCTATCAAATTACGAAAATGAACCATGGCCATGTAAATCGCAGCTAATTCTTTATCATACGTATACTTCTTTTGTGCCTCTGCCAATTGTTTTGAAAAGTATCCGACTGGTTTCCACGTTCCACTTAGCTTTTGCTGTAGTACT
This sequence comes from Xanthia togata, assembly GCA_963853775.1. Classification (NCBI taxonomy): domain Eukaryota; kingdom Metazoa; phylum Arthropoda; class Insecta; order Lepidoptera; family Noctuidae; genus Xanthia; species Xanthia togata. The sequence goes on from OY970815.1 coordinate 5,581,858, forward strand.
GCTCCTACGCATGTGTCCGACGCCTCCGTCATAATGATAAAGGCGTGTCCACACTAGGATGAATCAATGTAGTAGTTTCTTGCAAGCGGGCCTTACATTGCTCAAAAGCCTCTATACTTTTGTTATCCCACGGTATTTTTGTCTTATCTTTTTCCTTTGTATTTTAGAAAAAAATATTTAGCTCCGCTTGGTACACCACCGCGTGCGGTAAATGATAGAAATTATCCATACCTAAAAAACGTCGCAGCTGCTCTACCGTATCCGGTCTTGGGTAGTCTGTAATCGCCTTAACTTTGTCTGGTAACGGTTTGATTCCATTCTGCGTTACTTCAAATCCTAGAAATTCTACTTTAGATTGACCAAATTCACTTTTGTTTGGCTTTATAATTATACCAACCTCACTGAATCATTTAAACAGCTCGCGAAGATGTTCCTTGTGTAGGTATAGTTTCGTTGTCAGAGGCCAGAATGACGTAATCGATGTAGCAGAACACTGCTGACTTACCGTTTGCGTTCTCTTTGCGTTCTATTCCTCTGAGTAGGTACATGTTGATCCATGAACCTCTGAAAAGTTTGAGCTGCGTTCTTCAATCCGAACGTCATGCGTGGGAACTCCCACAGACCGAAAGGTGCTGCTATGGCGGGCTTTTTAATGTCATCCGCTGATACCGCTATATGGTAGGCTCTATTTAAGTCGAGTCGCGAGAACCAAGTCTTACCTGATAAAATTCAAAAGTCATTTATTTATTCAAACGAAAAAAGAATCGGCACTTTACGAACGTCAAAATTACATAAGACAGTCCACCAAGACGGCCACCCTTCACCACTTCCTAGTGCTTTTGCTGAGAAGAAGAAGTGGCGCAACAAACTCCCCAGCAGCACAGCTGTCTGTTCAGTTAGAAAAAAAAATGATTCTATACAATAGTACCTATACAAGATAATTTACATTACGCAAAACACAATTTAAATTATAAATTAATAGCCATATGACAGCTAGCAAACGCCAATATACCAAACAAAAACATAGAGAACTATACTCAAACAGAAATAAAATTAACTAAACGTGAACAATATCTAAAAAAAGAAAATAAAGTCTTCAGGCATAAAGGGCGTGCCCGCTTACATAGAGCTGTAACTAGAAGTTATAATTGATAAACTAGGACCATCGAGGTAAAATAAATAATTGTCGAGGTCGCTAGCTAACCACATATTGCAATACAACTAAAAAAAAAAAAAACATTGTAATGAGTAGATTATGTCAACAATAAATAAAAATAAAATAAATTTACATAAAAAGTAAAATTATAAACTTTTATATAAACTCATATATCCTGTCAGTAGGTAAACTAATTCTGGAGAAAGAACATTTAAACATTGTCTTGAGTTAATCACAGCGACCAACTATTCTTATCATTTAAGTATTCGTTGATAGAATAGTATGCCTTTGAACAAAGGTTGGACTTTACTTTAGTTTTAAACGCATTAAAATGCAGATCTAGCAAAGAAGAGGGTAGCTTGTTATAAAAGGTTATACCAAGCCCAACAAATGAGTTATGAACCTTATGAAGCCGGTGAAAGGGAGCACGTAGTTTTTCCTTACTTCTAGTGTTAACATTGTGAATATCACTGTTTTTAGTGTATATTCTGCCTAATATATAAGATGTTGGCGAAGATGAATTGTGATGCCACTGTGAGGATACCGATATCTTTGAAAAAATCTCTCCGAGAAACTCTGGCACCTAGCTGGTAAATTGCTCGAATAGCTCGTTTTTGGAGAACAAATATATTTTGAATATCTGCAGCTTTGCCCCACAGCAGAATACAGTAGGACATAACGCTATGAAAATAACTAAAATAGACTAACCGAGCTGTATCAACGTCAGTGTATTGTCTTACTTTTCTGACGGAGTAGGCGGCCGAACTGAGCCTTCCCGCTAGGCTCGATATATGTTGGCCCCACTGAAGTTTAGCATCTACTGTTATGCCCAGAAAAACTGCCGAGTTTACAGTTTCAAGCACCTCTTTATCTAAGACGATGTTGGGTCCTAGATTTCTAACATTTGGGAGGGCAAACTTTACACATTTCGTTTTCTTGGCATTGAGAACTAGGTTATTTGTCGTAAACCAATCCGTAACCATTGACAGTGCACTGTTTACATCGTCAAAATTTTGTCTATTCCTGTCTACTTTAAAAATAAGAGAAGTATCATCTGGGTCAATATCAACAAAGTACACTTTTTTTAAATTTTGGTGGCGAATTTTTTTCTTCACTTTTCGTGAAAAATAATGACCTGGTATAAAAATATAAAGTCCAAAGTAGAAGGATCTTCAAGAGGACTGAGAATATCTCGATAGCTTTTTGAGATATTTTAGTTCAAAGTCTAGCGTGGCCACCAAAATTGAAAATCGCCCACCAAAATCGAAAGTGCCCACCAAAACTGAAAATCAGTGGCACCAAAATTGGATTTCTCTGTCATAAACCTTAATCTCACTAATAAAGCTCAATGTAACTAATCTCACAAATTCTCGGGAATTATCAATAACTTTCATTGGTTAATAATACTCTCTATTGTTAAAATATATTTATTATTATTTATCTGGTAAACTCATAATGATAATTATGAGTTAATGACACAAAACATGAAAACAAAAAAACAATAATATTATTATTGTAAACAAAATTACTTGCCAACAACAGAGAGAGTCGTCGTCGTCGAGAGTCGTGTGTACCTACAAAAGTTTCCCAAACAAAACTTAGAAATAAAACATGCTTAAAAAAGCAATAACAAAATACAATATTAATTACATCACTGCGTATTTTTTTACTCTGATTATTTGTATTTTTACTCATTGTGTTTCGCTTAGGTAAGGCAACTATCTCATTTGATTCTTTAGTCTTTAGTATTTTACTAACATTTCCTAATCTTTGTACTTGTTTCCTATATGTAGTGTTATCTCTTCTAAGTTCTGAAATTCTTCGCTGCAATAACTCTATCTCTTTGGCTTAACTTTTTTGATATCGTCGAAATTTATTCTTAAACTCACGTTTAAGGTCCACTGAAGTAATGGATGTATCTGATGTTAGGGCATACCATAGGAACAGTAGAAATATCAATGCTGCTGACTCATGGAGATGTAGGGGGAGACAGCGCCGAAAGTTCAACAGGCTACTTGCTAGCGAAGATTTCGTGGCTTACTTGGTTGTGGATTAGTACGACTTGTGGTCAGTTGTAAGCAGTTGCAGTATTGACGTTGCGAAGTCATTTGATTGTAACTTCTGGTGCGAGTGTCTGGACTACTGCAATCACGACAGGTTCGAGGACGTAAATTTCTAGTAACCGAAGTATGTTGATGTGTGCTCTCATTATCGAATTGTGAAGATCTCGTCGTGCTGCTTGCAAGAGAGTCGTGTGTATCAACAACTCTACAATTAGGTAAGATGTCTTGTTGAGAATTGCTGTCACAAAGTACATGTTGGGGTGACGTATTTAATTCTGCTTCTCTTGCGAGCCTTTTTGTTGTTTTTTTCTTTGATAATATTCTTGTTGATATATTTTATTTCTTCTTTGTAAAGCTCGACGCTCGCGTTGAAACCAGTTTACCTTCTCACTTTTTTTTGTGATTACTCTCCCTTTCTCTTTTTCGTAGTGTTTCAGCATGTTCAGGATTGCTCTATTCTTGCTTTTCTTCTTCTTTCTGCCATTCTCTTTTTAAGCAGCCTATCTTCGTTGGTCAGTTTTGGCATTCTAAAAAGCAACAAAAAAAATATATGTTTATGAAACTTGATTCTTAGTGCATGCCACCCTTATAATGATAGGTCTTACTTACTGCCAAGTACATAACACTGAGTTTGCTAATCAAACTGTCTTACACCGTAAAAACTGGCTATATATAGGTACAAATAATACAATAACAGTAATTACTTAATACTTGGCAGCTCGTTTTTAATTTTGGTGGCATGAAAACGCCACCAAAGCCACCAAAATTGAACCACCAAAATTGGAACCAGGCATAAAAAAAAACTTAAAAAAAGGGGTTATAAGTTACAATTAAATTAATATCACTGATTTAAGCGTAACCCAAATCACTACTTATAACGTGTAGCTTACTTTCAAAACACTTTAAAATCAACAGCAAATCGATCCACCAAAAATTTAACAATTCTTGTCCCCCATGCCACCCAAAATGATACTTACGTTTTTGCCGGGAAATCACAGCACTAATCACACACCTGAAAGAATGAAGCAGAAGCGCACGACTGAGAGATGCGATATAATAAAACGCGATTGATCGCACACGCATGAAACTTCATGTTAAGTCAGTTGAACAAGTGCCACCAAATTTTTGATTTTTGCTTGGACAAACTTTCATCGAGTATCCTGTGCTTTCAAATTGAATTGTCTAATATGGTTTAGTTATTTTTAGAGAACGTATATTGTGCAAGTACTAACGAAATAGTTATTTTTTTATTCTACCTTAAATTGTTACTTTGGTGAATGCAATTATATGAAAAAATGGAGCTGGGACAAGCCACTCAACTTGAATTTTAAGAGTTTTTTTTTTCTCCTAATTATTAATATACATTTATTTTAAAAAAAATTGTGGCCCTAATTGAACCAAGTTATGTAGTTCACTATAAAAAAAAATAAGAAACATCCTATCATTTAACACCTCGATTCTCAACGTGGACACATAAAATTTGCCGTGGTGATATTCACCCATCTGCAAACAGTACAACTTCACAGATACCCTTTACATATAATGGTAAGTCATTGATATACACTAAAAACAAGAATGGACCCAGTATTGAGCTTTGAAATATATGTGAAATCACTTCTCTAGGGATGGGATAACGGTCTGGCTTCGTTATCGCATTTAACGCTCTATAATCTCCATACGGGCGCAGTTGCCCATCCTTTTTAGGAACCACATGCAAATGCAACGGACTAGACCACTCTCCTTGCGATGGCCTACATATTCCTGACTCATACATTCGGTTAAATTCATCTTTTACCTTATTGTAACGTAGCGGCCTTGGGCGCGCGTATACCGGTGGACCATTTGTTATGATGTGATGCACTACCGCGTGTGCTGGTGGCTCTTTAAACGACATCGGTTTTGTAAGTTCTGCGAATTCTTCAAAAATTCACGATAGGGGTTATCATCTTGTATAGGTACTTTTAACTGAAGCTTCATCGTATCGTATGATTGACCCATTTGACCCTAAATTTGTCACACTATCTACTAGCCTCTTATTATGTAAATCTACAGTTAATTTCTCCGCCTCAATAAAATCCGCACCTAAAATTGCTTGCGTCGCTAACAGCTAGCATTTCTGCTACCTGGAGTCACTACACACAACTCAATATTTAGGGTTAAATCACGCTTCTGGCACAAATGCTGATCGCATTAGTGTCAGCAGTGTGATTTCATCCTTATTCGGGACATGATCATGATTTTAGAAATAAAGGGCCCTTAGGCCTTAGGGGCTCCGTTCACGGCCTCGAGCGACGGGACTTGCGTCAAGCATATCGCGTCACTTGTTTCTGTCCGTTGCTCTGCAAGTCACGTCACGGTGACTCGTCGCATGCTCTAAACAACTTTTTTCGTTCCGCAGTCGCTGTCGCAAGAAGCTCGTGGCTACCTTATATTATATTTAATGTTTTTCTTTTCAGCGCAATGTTCATAGTAGTCATTGCCTCATATGTAACACGCTAGTTATGACAAGTTCCCTATCCAGACACCATCTCTACAATGAAAAACACGTCAAACTCTTGAACATCGCAAAATTAACTGACATTTGTCAAAACAATGAAGATTTGGCCAACAGCATTAACACGAAGAACAACATTGAACGAACACATACAGAAAAGCATAACATTGAAAACCATGTTAACAAGTCAGAGGAAAACAAGATAATAGAATGTATTAATAATAAGGAATATATTTGTAAACTTAATTTATCAGAAAATAATTTAGGTGATCATCATAATGAAAGTGGTCACTTAACGAGAACAAAAGATGCTGCATCCGTTCAGAAACTTGTAGTTTCTAAACTGTTTAACGTTAGTGTGCCTCAGGATCAAATGGAATACCATAACGCGGGGACGAACGCTCCTCATTCGTCTAAAGCGTTAAAAAAAGATTGCACAGGCGTAGCGGATGGATTACAAGCATACTTTTCTAAAGGCAGTCTTAAAACAGATAGTGAATCTTCTGAAATACAAAACGATACACCTAGAAATGATAATGTAGCCAAACATAACGATATATCTGTAAATGATGATGTAACCAATCAAAACAATATATCTAAAAACGATAATGTAACCAGTCAAAATGATAATGTAGGCAATCAAAACAATGTACCTAAAAATGATAATGTAGCCAAACAAAATGACGTATCTGAAAAAAATAATGTAACTAATGAAAACGATATATTCAAAAATGATAATGTAATCAAACAAAACGATGTATCTAAAAATGATAATGTAACCAGTCAAAACGATATATCTGAAAATGATAATGTAACCAATCAAAACGATAAATTTAAAAATGATAATGTAACCAATCAAAACGATAAATCGAAAAGTGATAATGTAACCAATCTAAACGATATATCTAAAAATGTCAATGTAGTCAAACAAAACGATGTACCTAAAAATGATAATGTAACCATTCAAAATGACACATTTGGAAATGATAATGTAACCAATCAAAACAACCCACTTAAAAATGATAGTGTAGCCAATCAAAACGATACACTTAAAAATGATAATGTAACCGATCAAAACGACACCCTTATAAATGATAATGGATTAGTATTAATGACACATTCACAAAATACGAGAATTAAAGGTTTACTTGAAAAATTTGACAGTGCATTCGTACAAATGTGTGTTGAAACACTTGAAGATCATGATGAGAACTATTTTTTTTATAATAATTAAAAAGTTTCCATATTTAATTGAATTGAAATTGAAGAATGAATACCTACGTGTATGTTAATTATAATAAGTTAAATATGAAGAAAATTAAAATGATTATTTTCGTAGTACCTAACTTTTTAATTTTTTTTTGCCTTCATCCTATAACTTTATAAAAAAAAAGTCGAAATTGGTAGGTTTTGTAAACAAACGCCTAACCATAGACTAACACGACTATAAATATTTTATGGTTATAGTCTTCTTCTTTTTGTTGTTTAGTGACTAACCTGGTGTCAGGGTTATAAAGCCGCCCATGGGCCTCTGCTGACTTGGCTTCACAGTGTGACTGACCCTGGCAGAGCCACCATCAGGGATTTTAATTTTGATAACACAAAAATGTAGTCGCTAATTAGTCGAAGTTAGTCGCCAAATATCAGAATTGGTCGGTCACTGGTTTAAAAGACATAAGGGTTTATAGGTGGCCGACCTGGTGAGAGCTTACCCCAGCAGAGCCACATTTATATCTCGAAAACTGGGGCACCTAGCGAAGATCTGTTTTCTTCCATATTTAGTTGCTAATTAGTCGCAATGCGTCGCCAAGTTATAGATTCAGCCGGTGTGTAATTAAAAAGATATTAAAGAATTTATTTTCCCCATACAGTAGTACAAGCAAGTACAAAATACTTTAAGTAGTTTCTAGACAAGTAGGTATCTATGACGTCTGGTGGAATGTTTGATTCGAAAAATATAAATATTAATTTATTCTATAATTTCAACCCAGCAAAGGAAAGCTGTATTTCAAGCAGGGTCGTCCAATGAAGAATCACCCATTCCTCTTGCTCCTTTTCGTCATAACGTGATGTTTAGACTATAGCAATCGGGGATAATATACCTTTCTAACAGTGAAAGAATACTTAAAATCGGATCAGTAGTACCGGAGATTAGGTACCCCTAACATCCAAATTCACAAACTTTATCTCTTCATAACATTGATTATGTACCTAGTATTTGTATAAGTACAAAAATTTTAAGGTAATAAATTATTTTATATTTCGGCAACCGAAGTTTTATGATTCTAACCTAAATTAAACTCCCCATTAAACACCCCTACTTAAAGTGGACTTCATTCGTGATCTCGGCGTTATCCTTGATCCTAAGCTTTGCTTAGACCTACACATAGGAAAGATTGTTAATAAAGCGTATCAATTATATGGATTTGTAATGCGATCAACAGTCGATTTTAGAAAGCCTTCTTCTTATATTTGCTTGTATAAGTCACTAGTACGCTCTCAACTGGAGTATGCTGTATCCGTCTGGAGTCCATACTACAAAAAGTACGTTGAAATGATAGTGTGTTCAATATAAATTTCTGCGTACCATGCATTATAGATGTTACGGTTATTATTTGCCATACCAAGATTTGCTTTCAAAGTATAAGCTCGCTACACTTGAAAATAGACGTAAGTACTTTGAAGCTATGAATTTATATAGTATTGTCAGAGATAAATTTGACAGCATTGAACTCTCTAACATGATCTGCTACTTATGCAGTTCCTAGGACAGTCCACAAGCGAAAGGTGCGCGCTGGCAGATTATTTTAAGTGCAACTCTGGCCTGCGTTCGCCTGTTCGCAGAATGGTCGATTCCTACAATAAGACTTTTGAACATATAGATATTTTTGCATGTACTCCTTAGAGGTTCAAAAGTCTTATACTTAAGGAACTTTCTTGATTGCTATTCTGTATTTTTCTTTTTTGTGCTGTTTCTTGAGTATTAAGTATATACAAACATATTTAATTTTCATTACATAGTGTATTAATATACACCAGCATGAATGTTAATTTTGTATTTATAACCCTAGCGATTATTTTCAATCTATTGTATATCCTATCGTTAATCTGTGAACAGCGTTGTGGGCTGCAATATTGTCTATATGTTTTGTGTATTTCTTGTTTCTATGTTTTATATTGTAGCTGTTTGTTGTTCCTCTTGAATAAAAATAAAATAAAATAACCTAAATTAAGATAAAAATCAAGATGCAGCTCGTAAAAACCCTTTTGCGGATTTATCGCAGCTTGCATTATCTATGCTGTCGTTACCTCATTCGAACGCGGAGATTGAACGTGTTTTTGTCAAATGAATCTGGTAAAGACTAAGCTTTGGAATCGTTTAGCGGTGAAAACCTTAAATGCCATTTTATATGTCAGATTTGGCCTGAAGAGGGTAAGAAAGTGTTGTTATTCTTATACAGTACCAGATGACATACTGCGCCGTATAGGTACCAAAGAGACTTATGATTCGGACTCTCAGCCTTCCACATCTACAGCTACTGTTGATGAAAATCAGGAAGATATCAACTGTTTATTTCAAAACTTGGTGTAATCCTATGTACAGCTAATCAGTATATTTTATAATAATTTTGATTAAAATTTTACATTAATTTTGCATTTTATTTTAGCACTTTATTAAAAAAAATAGCATATTTTTGGCATTTTTTTAACAGAACTTTAGCACATTTCGTATTAGCCTAGTTGGCAACACACATAAGATATTGTAAGAACGCACATGTAACAGAACTCCTGATATATTAATACACGTTAAAGTGGACTCCGGAATTTCATTTACACCCTCGCCAACCAGGTAATAAAGGTTCCAACAGGCATCGTATAATGCTTTAGTAAGGAGCCAATTAGAATGTAATGCAGTTATCTGGGCTCCGCATGAAGCTAAATATAGTCTCATGTTGGAGCGCGTACAAAATAAATTTATTAGATATAAATATATGAGGGAATACGGGGTGTATCCCCTTGTCCGATGAAGCGCCAGTCCGCGCCGCAGCTGAGCGCGTAGCTTTAAATTCCCCTCATAATAATAATGATATATCCTTGATCCAGCCTGTCCCATCTTGCTGTCCTTCCCTCAGCGACGCCCTTTTTTTTTTTTTTTTTGGGTGGGAAATCATCAAATGACGTCTCCCGCTCTGGGTGGAGCGGGAGGGCGTGTCAGACTCTTACTGACTAAAACCCACCCGTGTTCCTTCTGTTGCCTGTGCAATGCCAGGGGGCCACGGTATCCCTTTCGGACTAATCCCGCAACCCCGGCAGGCAATGGTCTCATCGGACCCCTTCACTTGCTGACATCTCTTTGAGGCGCGCGTGGAACACAACGCGCCGTCGACCCGGGCCTGTTCCTTACCGGACGGCGAGCTACCCATTGCTCACCGTCCGCAAGCCCGCGCCTACGGTGGCCGGGAATCGGCAATCGATTCCCGACGCCCAGGGCGTCTCCTCCTGCGGCGGCTAGGGGCGTGAGGGCGCGAAATTTGCCTCTCCCTCACGCGTTCCGCCTCCTCCTTTGCGAGCATTACTGCTTCGCAGAAGGAGGTGACGGCCTCCCATGCCCTCTCGCTCCGTACCATGGCCTGGACCAGGGCCGGACGCGAGAGATCCCCGCCACCGATCGCCTCCACGAGGACACGGCGGTGCTCTGCCCAAGCCGGGCATACCTCCACCGTATGCTCCACCGTGTCCTCCGGGCGATCCACGCAGTGATGACACCCGGGCGTTTCCTCCCGCCTTATCCGAAACAGGTACCTCCCGAAACAGCCGTGTCCGGTGAGGACCTGCGTCAGGCGGAAGGTGAGGACGCCGTGGCGCCTCTCCAGCCACTCCTCAAAGAGGGGACTTATCGCCGCAATAGTGGCGTGCCCACTCAGCGACGCCCTAAGCCGAGGTTCGTACCCCACAGGGGGTGCCCTTAGCGAGCGTTCGCCTAATTTTAATTTAGAATAGTTTTGCCCCTGGCTGGAGGCTTTGAGTGTAGTAGCTTAAGGCAGCCACAGGATAATCCGGTTGAGCAGTAAATACCATAGTGGTTTACCTGCGTGATGACATAGGTTAAAAAAAAAAAAAAAAAGGTTTGTATCCATTTTATCCGTTGATGTATCCAACACTATTTGTCTTAGGTATGGTCGGATAAAATGAACTGAGGTTCAGGAGGCAACTCACACTCGTTACTTATATCTTTAAGATAATTAGAGGGAAGATACAAAATGCGGATATATTGCGCAGGGTGGAACTAGCCGTGCCAGACGGGTATGTGGGTTGTCGTCGTCAACCGAGGTTGCTGGCGGTAACGAGCGCGCGAACTAACTTGCTGCGTGAGGCGCCGCTTACGAGAGCGCTCCGCACTCTCAACCTCATTGCTGATGACGTCGACACATTCTGTTGCGCTCTGGGTGAATTTGAAAGAATAAAACCTGTAGAATTTGTTATGGTACAAGCAGTGGAACTATTTAATTTTTAAGTGTAACACAATATCGCATTGGGTCTAGCCTGTAAGGATATTTGTGTTTGGAGTGATAAAAAAATAAATAAAATGAAACTGAACAACTCATATAAGGGACCGACTCTAAAATCGCGAAAAAAAAATCAGCTGACAGATTTCAGTTGGTCCCATGATGAAAGTTGTTCAGTTTCATGGTCCGAGTTACCACCTAAGAGGTTTTGGGTTAATTTAATAACTCAAACTCAAACCATTTATTTCAATTAAACCCTTTACAGGCACTTTTGAATTGTCAAAGAGTCAGTTAGTCAGAAAGTTGAAGCTAGTTGCCCATTCCAAAACGTAGATCTCTATGGAGAAGAACGGGCAAGAAACTCCAAGGACACTCTTTTAAATATCGAAATTACAAAATCCTGGGTACATTACTCTTGTTGATTCTACATATATGTGAGAACAATGTAAAAAAAAATATATATAAATCAAAAACGATTAAAAATAAGCCCTGGCAGATAAGAGATGACCAGTCTCAACTGACGGCGCCCGTTCACGAACATGACGCGTGGATCAGCACCATCCAGCTCAACCATTTTGTAGGGAACCGAATGATCCAACACACTCGCCACCATCAGCGAGACATTTAAGTGAGCATGACATACTCTCAACTACCCTGCTCTTTCAAGTCAAAATCATCATAATAACATAGTAAAACGACTCCATGGTACCCACATTTACAAAAATTGAAAATAAAAATGCGTCTAAGTTATACAAAACTATAGTTTGCAAGAATTTTACCACCAAAAGAAAGAAAATCAATATTATCTATTGGAGTATTCAATAATTAAAACTTAGTTTAATAAAAAAAAAAAACAAAATAAACAATAAGTTCGTAGTCAGAAAAAATAAAAAAGGGGAAGCAACTCTACCAATTTTTTCATTTTTAACTAGTGAGCCCAAGTGGCTGTGGAGCAGGACCAGCATTTAACCAAGCATTTTTATCTACGATATAATCATCCAACTTATAGTATGCTTGTCTACATAGTGTGCGTTTAATGCAAGTTTTAAATTTCTTCTCATTTAGTTGAAGAATATCGAGTGGTATTTTATTATAACATTTTACACAGTACCCCATAAAAGAAGTGTGTACTTTAGACAATCTGAAACGTGGTTGATCTAATTTGTTCCTATTTCTTGTGTTAAAATTATGCCTGTCACTTATCTTACTAACACCTTGTAGATCTCCCGGAGATTTATGTTCTGTATACTTAGAGGGACCTTAGACGATCACTCTGGCATCAGCAGTGCTATTCTGTAACCATCTCACCGTGAAAACTTAGGTGAAGTGAGTTGTCATTCCAATAGGGTGAGATGACACTGACAGCTCACTCCACGCTCACTTCACATGTTTTCACGGTGAAGTGGTTACGGGAATCGACATGCTGTTCACTTTCCAATCCGATCGTTGATGAAAACCATGGAATTAGTTATTATTGCCAAAAAAAATAAAATACAGTGAACCGTTAATGTTATACCGATTATTTAATGTTTTATAAAATTACTGCTGGTTTCCATTTTTAAATAATCGCACAATGTATATTTTTATTATAGCTTACTGCTGCGTTATGTTATAAATATAATATTCTCAAGGAAATACTTCTATTAAAAATAGGCAGTCACGGGGAATTCCGAGACAGGTGAAAACTTAAAACGGGAGTGAAGGTTTTTTTTCGTTGTAATTAATTAATTAACCAACCCTAATTTAAAAAAATATATATGTAAATTGATATTAAGTCTTATTATATGTGGTTTTTACATCTATTGGCAATCCGGACAGTAATTAAAAACATTTTTATATAGTTTAATTAAAATCAAAACATGATGGGCTGCGCAAGATCATTCTAACTTTAAGGTTACATTTTTCTGATTTAGAGCTACGCTACTTGAACAGTTGAAAGTACTTGTAACATTAGCTGCATCGTGGCTGCTTTTAGTAAAAGCTGGGAATAAATTATCGGACGCGTTCGTAAGCTGCGGCTGAGAGTCGCGGCTTATTTGTACCGCGATAGTACGTTTATTGGCACTACATGGTGCAAACCATCTTCGGTCGTAATCGTAAGTCACGGACGTGACCTTGGGCCGTACTTGAGCGTTCAGACGTCTGATAGAAATCTGACCGGCTGGAACTGGAATGGAAACAACGTGCACACTCATCGGTCGTGACTATCGGCCGCGGCTTACGGACGCGTCCGATAATTTGTTCCCAGCTTTAGAATGTACTCTATGGTGGCTGCATCATAGTGCTCTGTGAGTGCATCATAGTCTGATATATCCTCATATCACAGTCTGTTATGTAGTCTGTGTGACTTACATCCTACCTCGGCTCAATGCAGTGTGACCATTTGTGGCAGATTTCGCTCCAAAATTTTGTCTGTGGCAGATTATGCTAACGATTTACAAAAGTGGCAGATTTAAGAGAGTTCGAGAAAATTCACATTGGTTAATTTGAATTTTCAATGAATTCATCTTTTTAGGGTTCCGTAGTCAACAAGGAACCCTTATAGTTTCGCCATGTCCGTCTGTCTGTCTGTCCGCGGTTTAGCTCAAAGCTATTGGTACTAGAAAGTTGTAATTTTTCATGAGTATACAAGTTAATGACGCCAAAAAAGTGGTAATATAAAATTTTGAAAAAAACATTTATTTTGGGTAGCTCCCCTACATGTAAAGTGGGGATGATATTTTTTTTTTTCGTCCTTCCCATAGTGTGGGACATCGTTGGATAGGTCTTTCAAAAATATTAAGGGTTTGCGAAGACCATTTTTTTATTAGGTAAACCGTTCGTGACTTATCAAGCTTTAAAGTACCAATTTTCGTTAGAGTCAAGTGTCCCTCCCTCTACTAACTAAACGGTTGTTGTTAGAAATTCAAATGTCACGGCATTAGTACTTATATATAACGAAGTTTACAAGTTTACGAGTAATAATCGACCAACTTAAATTTGCGGTTGCAAAAACATGTTCTCCCATATAATTCGTATGGGAGAACATGTTTTTCAATTACAAAGTTTAGTTTGTTCTTACGATAAATTCATTCCAACTACGGAACCCGTCATTGTGCGTGGTCCAACATGGCCGGTTTAAAAAAAAAATTACATCAGGTTTTATAAATTACTTCGATGCTTGCAGTTGTAACCAAATATTATTCTGAAAAAGATCTCCAAGTAAAAACTACATTTTTAACTCTGGTTGACTTGAACGGGGCTGATGAGCAATCATTGTTTAATGCACTTGGGCTTGGACTAATGCTAACCTTAATATTAAAGATGCTATTGGTTTTGGGGCTGATACCACTAACGTCATGTTCGGGGAACAAGGTGGTATTGTTGCCAAAATAAGACATGTAAATCCACATTGCATGTTTATTAAATGTGTTGCCATTCTACCGCTTTGTGTGTATCGCACGCTAGTAAAAACACCATACCACGGGCTATTAACCAAATAGTACAGGAAGTTTACGGATACTTTTCACATAGTAGCAAAAGACAAAGAGAATTTGCCGAATACCAAGATTTCATTGGCACTGAGAAGCATAAAATATTAAGGCATTACGAAATTCGCTGGCTATGTTTGAACGTTTGCATCAAAAGAATTTTAGAGCAATGGGATGCCCTTAAACTTTTTTTCAGTCACAGTTTTTGGAAGACAGAAATATTTCATCAGAAATCAAATCTTGTTCAATAGTTTGAATCACAAGATATATAAACTGTATTTTTATGCCCTGGATTATATAATGCAAATTGTCGACAAACTAAACACTATATTTCAAGGAGATTACACAACAGTCCACACAGCATTCAAAGACATTTCCGAAGTGTATACGTGCCTTTTATGTTGTTATATGAAAGGAAATTATTTGAAAACCACAGATCCACTTTCAATTGATCCAAAATCCACTGTGAACTTTTTACCCTTGAAATCGATCGTTTATCCATAGATGCGATTTTGAAAACTGGATTACAATCATTCCTTCAAAGAATGCAAACATTTCTAGCTGAACTGTGTACTCAATTAAAGACACGGTTGCCACTGAGAAATATTGCAGCATGTGGTTTACAAAGATTTTTCGTCAACTTAACTGTGCGTTTGCACTGGCGAAACATTCACAACAAAACATGTTTAGATCGTTAGTTTCTGTCAAAGTTTCATACAATATTTGACAGGAACTAGAGATTTAAACATGTTTTGTTGTGATGTTTCGCCAGTGCACACGCACGGTTAAACGTTGCAAAGACTTTTCGCAACATATTAGACTAAAACAACATTCAAAAAATTCATGACGAACTTTGACAAATTAAATTCGATAAAAGTATAAGAGGCTTGTTAGAATAAATCAGGTGGAAGTAGCACCATCAGCACAATTTTGAGTGTAGACAAATATATGGGAAGGGATTGGAAAAATCCTTGACGCGAATGGGGCTAAACAATATGCAAACATTATAAATTTCGCGAAAGCGTTATTATGTTTGCCGATGTCCAACGCTTCGTGCGAAAGAATCTTCTCTCAGGTAAATCTAAATAAAACAAAAATAAGGAATAGGTTCCTAAATCAACATGTGTCAGCTTTAATTTCAACAAAAGAGGGGATTGAGGAACACGGAGACTGTGTATCCTTTAAAACAACTAAAAATATGATCAAAAAGATGTCGTCAAAATCTATGTACAGTCTGTTGTCAACATTATCTGACCCACCCTAAAAACAAACGAATTTGGACCCTGTGTTTGTAACATCAAGGTTTATTCAATTTATATGAGCATATCAGACTAGTTAGTGCTTGAGGACTCGATGAACAAATACAATAATAATACAGACACGCAAATTTGATCTTTAACACGTAACGTTAAGGTAAACCCAGCCAACATTGTCGGAGCCACCGGCATTATAATCATTTTGTTATGCTATTTTAATCATTATCTCGTTGACAATAAAGCTGAAAAGCTTTTAAGTCACACTACATAATTATAACCCAATCTTTAATTTCGCGCATTTCTAATAAGTTCTTGTGGGTTAGCGGTTTGATGCTGGATTGGCGACGAACAACATGACTGTGGGTTCGCAAACACAGTCCACCTATTATCAGTTCCTTTTTTAATAAATAAAAACACACATGATAATAAAAAAAACTACCTATAAAACAGAAAATAAAAAATTGTAAAGAGACGTTGTTTTTGCAATTTAGTAAGGCAAGGTAAAATATGTTTGCGCGTAGTCACTGCATACCCTTAGGTTTTATAATGAATACGAATATTTATTTTTCAACTACCCACTTATTACAAAATTATGCGAAAATATTACCATTTTAGAAAGTTTATATTTGAAGGTTATCCGCCTTTAGTTCTTTACAATATACAAGAAATGGTTTTGGAATACATTCTAAATTCAAAGCAAAACAACTATTTTGTCGCAAGATTTGATCTCGCAACTTGTTTTTCTCAGTCTTTTATTCATAACACTGAATTATTACAAATGAGATCAAATTCAACTGAGTCTGTTAATTTCATTAATGACTTACTTTGCAAATATTGGCAAAGAGCTAGCCCAAAAAGTTCAACTTTCAGCACACAACTTAAATTCTTTTAATTCTGAAACACTGTCTACACAGATAAACTCGTTTGTTCTTTTGGATACGGATACCGAAGAAGTCGATGGGGTCTTGATGAGCCTAAAGTCTGACAGTGCACCTGGCTGGGACAACGAACAACAAGATTTTTAAAACATATTAGACAAGATATTGTTCCCATAATAACCCACTTGGTCAATCTTTGCTTTGCAAAGGGCAGCTTCCCTGCACCACTTAAGCAATCTATAATCACTCCTGTTCACAAAGGTGGGGACAGAGACGATGTCAACAATTACAGACCTATATCCATCTTGCCAGCCATATCGAAAATAATTGAAAAACTTATAAATAAGAGGCTCTTAAAATTTCTACACAAATTTAACATCTTAAGCAGCTCGCAATTTGGATTCAGGCCGGGATTATCAACCGAGGATGCAGTTACTGCTCTTAGCTCCCTAGTGGCTGGTAATCTGGATAGCGGTAACAAATGTCTGACGGTTTTTCTGGACCTAAAAAAAGCGTTTGACACCGTCTCTGTTCCTGTCCTCTTGAACAAATTAGAAGCGTCAGGTATAAGAGGAATTCCACTTAAAATGTTTACCGACTACCTCTCGAATCGGAAACAAAGAGTTAAGGTGGGAGAATACGTTAGTAACGATGCAAAAGTCACTTTCGGTGTGCCTCAGGGAAGTGTGCTAGGCCCTACATTATTCCTACTTTATATTAATGACCTCTGCAACCTTAACATAAATAATGCTAGAGTTTTTTCCTACGCTGACGATACTGCAGTAGTGTTTTCTGGGAAGTCTTGGGACGATGTTGCTAGAAGTGCTGAAGCTGGTATGACTCAAATTGCTAAATGGCTCTCAAATAACTTACTTACACTTAACACAGCTAAAACAAATTACATATGTTTTAGCATATCACACAGGACACAACCAAACCCCGACTTTATTATAAAGGTACACGAGTGTGACAATCCAATTAACTGCCTATGTCCAACATTAGTCAAAGTTTCTCAAACCAAATATCTTGGTATTGTTGTTGACCAAAGATTATCTTGGTACTCCCATCTAGAACAAGTTACCAACAGGATTAGAAAACTGAGTTGGATTTTCAAAAATTTAAGGCATATCGTGCCAAATAAAATAACCACTAACACAAATAAACCCAGAAATCTACTCAATGAAATATACGTAGCTATAGTCCAGTCTGTCTTGGTATATTGCATCCCCATTTGGGGTGGGGCGGCTAAGACTAAATTCATAGAACTGGAGCGAGGACAACGGGCTCTAATAAAATTAATGTATTTCAAAAACCTAAGGTACCCTACACAAAGTCTTTATCAAATAAGTAATTTACACTCTGTTCGCAAACTATATATAATCAAAACTATTCTCAGGAAACATAAAACTCTTAATTTTGATCCCAGCTTAACCTTGAAAAGAAGAAAGGATATAATAGTTGAAGTTCCTAAAACTAAAACCAAGCTCGCCCGTATTCAATACGACAAACGCTCAGCTCAGCTGTACAATCGACTAAAAAAAGAGATCTATATATACAATAAACGATTAACTGACAGTAAAAAAATAGTAACTAATTGGATAACACCACTTACTTATGATGACACGGAGAAGCTACTGGAATAAAATAAAACCTTACTTACACTTAATGCTCTTATCTTTCGTACTTGTCGTATACAGTCTGATTTCATTCATTGCCACTTACACTCACTCTGTATTTTACATTAAATTTAACAAACCCTCACACTATCACTTAACTTTCATACACACAGATGCTCACATTCAACATTCAAATTCACATTTACACACCTTTATGCTCACAGTAACACTCCTTAGTATTAACACTCACACACCCCCAATATCACATTTACACACCTTCATAGTCATACTCACATTCACACACCCTTACTCTCACTCACACATTTGCATGCTTCTTGTCTAGTTTTAATTTTCTATTTTATTTTAAATCGCCTGTTTTTATAACACTTTAAACAAGTAATTTTATGTTAATATTTTAAGTTTTGGAAGAGCGGAGTCTCTTAGCACAGGCTTTTGCTTAAAAGGAGGCTCCAATCACTAGTTGTTAAAGAACAATGGCAGGTCTCCATACAAAGAATTGTCTGGGATCAAATTGAAGCGTCCCGTAATGAAAAATATGTTAAAAGATTTGGCGTTAGCTCCAGAATCTATAAATGAGACTATTTTCACTTGGGAAAGCCGGAAAAAAAAGATTTCAGTGTTTGAATTTTTAGGTTATGAATGAACGTCAAACAACAATTACCTATAAAACATCGCAGATTGAAATTAAATCATAAAGAAATGCATAATGCGGTGTGGTCTAAGTGAGGATAGGATAAAATCAGAAAAACCCAAATAAATTCTAACCTTCGGTGTAGAGTAGTACTCAATTGTATGTTTACGAAAGCGTATTTTTTTAAAAATGCGCTTGCCTCGTAAACACTAAAACTGAGGGTTATAACCCTCAGTTAAACCTTAATATCTAGAAGATTATAATATAATAATACCTAGAAGCAGTGGTAGCCTAGTGGTGTGACCGTCAGACTGACAAGTCGTAGGTATCGAGTTCGAACCCAATTAAGGCACGCACCTCTGACTTTTCGGATTCATGTGCGTATTATAATATAATTATCACTTGCTCAAAAAACGGTGAAGGAAAACATCGTGAGGAAACCGGCATGCCTGAGAGTTATTTCTAGCCAAGTCAGAAGCCCATGGGCGGCTTTAAAACTCTGACACCAGGTTAGTTTACTAACCACACGAAAAGAAGAAGACCTTAATACCTAATGTTAGGGCAAATAAAAAACACATTTTGTTTAACATTTATTTTATTCCTCATCCTCATCTCGTATTATTATCTCATCAGGAAAACCTGCTGGTGCTGAGATGTGTTCTTGATGTCTGGCCCATCCTAGATACCACACTAAGGTCATAGTGTGTGCACAGCAGCCTACAGTGCGCCGGCCAACTAAACAACTACAGCAATATTCAAGTATGCCGGTTCTGCCAGGAATATTATTTTCGCAGTGTGTTCACGCATATATTGCAGTTAACACATAAAATGCGCGTGCGATACGATGACCGTAATCTGCCATTATGATTTTTCCGGGTATGAAAAATCCAATTCACTGGGCACAATCGGAGCACAGTAAGATTAGCTTATGGTCACGCAAAAGCAATATCGGAGTCCTAAGGGCACGCACTAGTCACACAGGACAGTATCAATCAGTCCATAAACAGTCCAGGTCGGGTGAAAATAAATACAAAGCCAAATAAAAACACAAAACAACCGAGATGAAAAACGTGGAAGGATTCTGTAGCCTCCTGACAGACAACCACAGACAACATGTCACTGTCAAAGACAAAAGTAGTGCTGCACGTTTCGATTCAGTTTTCTTAAGAATCGATACAACACTGAAACGATCCTGTGATATTTTGATTAATTATTAATTGGATTTAAGTCTTCAAAGATATCAGTTGGTTAAAGACGAAAGAATAGAGCATTTTAATAATTATGTTAAAAACAAAACCAACTACTCTACATGGGTCGATCGATCGGTTGATTATAAAATCAATCATTCGTTTAATTATTGATACAGATAAATTGCATTCATACTATTTGTACTCACACCACTATTTTAATGGTAACAACTAACATGTCGTATGTACTTAATTCGAACATCATTTGATAAGCTTTTAAAAACATAAAATAATTCCGGCCTTTACGAGAAGAAGTGAATAATTGAAAAATCGTAGAAAATTAATTAAATTCGATTCATATATATGAAATCCATGGACGCCAAAAAAAAGTCCAGACCAAATTTTGCCATTGTTCTTTACTTGTAAAACAAATAAAACATTTTTCATTTCATTCAGATCACGAGACCAGAAGACGCCAGCACGTCAACCTACCCGAAACTGTCAAATTTTCCCAATCAACTTTGAACCTTATATTGTAGTTATAAAGCTGAAAATCTATTAAAGAAATTTGACAGATTGTAGTAGGTTGATGTGCTGGCGTCTGTACAACGAAAATGACGAAAATTTGGAGGCACGGGCGGATACGTAGAGTAAGTAGTGTATAGATAAAATAATACTTAAGAAAATTGTTAAATGTATTTGTTGATTAGAAATTTCATTGAATTCGTTGTGTATTTTTTTTCTGTTTCCATGAAGGTATATTTTTGGTAATTTTGGCGTCAAGTGTGGCAGATTTTGGCAGATTTTCTGCCCAGTCTGTGGCAGATTCGCCATTTATAAGATGGTCACACTATTGGTCTATTCTGTGATGACGAGCATCGACGAGTTTTTTTCAGAGCAAAGACTACATAGATATGTTTCAGATTATAGAAACGTAATATCCTAATATCCACAATCCACAGAGTACTTTTACTATCTGTGTAGTCTGCGGTACATAAATACTGGCCAAATAAATGGTTCTATGGTTCTATCCACGTTCTATCTCATAACCCTATGTACGTAGTCTCTCTTTGTTCTAAATATTCTAATCGTAAAACACAGTCCTAATGTTTGGGACATTGACAGAATATTTAAAATATTACACGAGCTCACGGACTGCTACACCACACTCTTTAGCACCGATTTGGACGTTGGAGGACTGATTGTTCCTAGTCCTGCAGGGGCCTACAATCACGATTACGACGTGTTATCAGATTTGAACGTAAAAAACAGCGGTAGGTAAGTAACGAGTATTGTTTACTAAAATCATAAAATAATGTAAATATAGGTAGTTAAAATATGCCCACCATAGAAGTCTAAAAATATGCCCACGTAGATTTTCAACCATTTTGAGGTACTTATTTATTAAAACAAAAATATCCCACGAAATAGCGATAAAAAATCGGGTTAGTTTAGAAACGTGCTGCCTCGATAGGGGGTGGGGGTTGGGGGGGGAGGGGGTGGGGGGTAGGGTGTATGCCATCCCCCCTCATTCCCCCCGCCGGAAACGTATAGTTTTTTTTAAATATTTTTTTTGTATACCGGTCGGTCTTGTCATAGAAAATGTGTATTCTGAAGGTTCTGGGGGGTTCAAGAGAGAGGGGGAGGGCAAATGTGGATGGGAGATGTAGTCACGCATCATTTTCCATACTGGAAATTATTTTGTTTGTATGATTTTGTACTGTGTACTGAGTCGGACTCCAGGTGTGCTCCCGCCAAAAGCTCTCGGTCACCCCTGAGTGTCGCTACAACACACTCGACCTTCGCATCGCTATGGAGGTCGCCGGCTCGCTTCGCTCGCCACCTCCCCCCTTCGCTCTACTCGGCCTTGTGTGGCTTGCTCCACTCAGGAGCACCCTCCAGCTTCTGGCTCCCGCCTTTATAAAAACACTCTAGGGGTAGGGACCAAAAGACTACGTGGGGTTGGGGTGCCCCGTGTCGATTCTGAGGCTAAGTTCTGTCTACGTAGGTAATAAGTAGAATAAAATCTTAACCTACACTATATTTACCTTTGTGGTGTTTTCTTTTTCCAAATTAGGATTCACATTATTTGTAAACAATAATGTGTTATGTATTAAAAAAAAAGCAGTTGTGTTCCTACACTAACCTAACCTAAATTAGGATTTTCGTAATTTTTTTTTTTTTTTTGACGGCGTCTCCGGCAAGAAAAGTTTGTTGCATAGGTATCAGAAAACCCCCTAGAACCCCCTAATATCCTCACTTTTCGTCCAGCGAGGCAGCACGTTTCTAAACCCAACCCTGAGCCTTTAGCGGGGTAGGATAAAAAGTCTCTTATCATAACTCTGACTTAAAACTGTTTATAAAAATCATTAAGTTTTCAATAATATCTCCATATAATTGTTTAAGGCCACCCATTGTGACAACCTATATAAATGTCTACATTTATATCTGTAGGTAAATCATATTGTCCGCAATCATGCCCAGTAGAAAGTAATGCAAATATTCTACAATGGAACAGCTTATGTAGAAAATGAGTAATCAATTTATCACTATTGCAGTGAAGGATAGTCGTGTTCAATATTTTCTTTATGCACTTAGGCACCTATATGATACCGGCCTATTACTGTCCCACCGCAGGGCAAAGGCCTCTTCACATACAGAGAAGGCACAAGCATTGATCACCACACTTGGCACTCTTGACCAAGTGTGGTGACCAATGCTCGTGCGTTGAAGATTACAGACTTATATTGATGTTTCCCTTCACCAAAGTCGGTAATGTCCATGACAAACTCAGAAAGTACATAGTAATTAAAAAAGTCACATGCTACTTGTCTTAAAATGTCACATTGAAATTTGAACCCACAACCTCGTGCATGAGAGGCGAGGCCAAAAACAAATTCTTATTTTATCACAATCAAATCTTCTCATGTAATATGGTTGCCTCATGAAAAATCAAATACATGCATGTTCACTTGATACAGAATTCTTATACCATTTTCTAGATAAGAATGGCAGAAATCAAAAGTGAAGGCCTTAAACATTTGAAGTACCCCAGTAAGTATGTCTGCAGCAAAAGCCAAGGGCAGAGACCTCTATGGAGGAGGAAGGGTCAGAACAGTGAATCTCAGTATTGTTACGAAGATGACAATGAAGATTGCTATTCTGGTAAGAATATTATTGTTTAAAATGAAAACACCAGGGTTGCCTGCAAAATATAATTGTTCTTAATTTTTTTTTTATGTTTTAACAATTTGAACTAAAAGAGTTGCATTGAGTTTAGATACTGATTATTATTTCGTAAGTACATATTTGTTGCTGCAAATTTTTGTCCATTTTTAGTAAATCCATTCTTCCTAGCTTGTCAATGTTATTTAGAAGTAAAAGATAATTATTTCTATTTGGCCTGCGGGCCATCCATCAATTATGTCACACGAACTTCATGATTTTTGGAGCCTTTGTCACAGGTTATGTATGTCACATCCCCTGGTGTGACGTGTGACAGTGTGTATATGTGTGATGGGTATGTGTCACAACCCCTGGTGGTAATAATATTGATAGAGTTGAACCTCAGGAGGTTCCGAATCAATCCCTTGAGATCTCATTGGGATTGATTCAAACTCTCGAACTCAAAGCAGTACTCCTGGACACGACACGCATAGGTAGTGAGGAGGTTCCTCTCGAGAGAGCCTTGACCACTGGCAGCTTGGAATCTGCTGGTCTATTCTGGAAAAATCTCACTGTGAAAACTTAAGTGAAGTGAGCTGTTATTCCACCCGATGATTGCCCCTAGGGATTGATACCATTGACAACTCACTTCACCTAAGTTTTCACTAATATTTTTTACAGAATACGCTCGGCCGTTCCTGATGCTGATGGGCCACTAAATATTTTTTGTATTTTTTTTTTATAAATATAGGTATTTAAAAATGTAAACGATAAGTATATTATATTATAATAAAGGATGTAATCATTTGATAGAGTTTGTAATATTGTAAAGTTTTTCATTAGTGATTTTTAATAAGTAGGTAGTAGGTACTTTAGAATTCTACATTTGTGATGTCCAAAGCTCGTGTCTTAAGGATGTGTCGAGACAATTGGACATCCTTTGTGTCGATATATTTTATGGATGGCCCCTAAGTCCTGTCTACTAAAAAACCGTATTTTTTCTTTTCAGAAGAAACAAATAACACATATAATTGTCATATTTGTAACATAGAAGTGCCAGTATTGTGTTTTAAAAAGCATAACGATAGCGAAAAACATGTCACATTAAAAACTATATTCCAGAAAGTTCTTGAAAGAGTCTCCAAACAAATAAATATAGGTGTAATTAATAACGACAAAGATATCGACAAGGATGTTTACTACTGCGCGTCTTGCTCTAAGATTATTAAAATAGAAAACAAACTCAAGCATGAATCATCACAATACCACGTGAAATCGCAAAGAGGCATTAATGTTGTGCATGAGTTTCATAAAATATTTGAAGAAAATAAAGGCTATGTTGGTGTTAAAGAGGTAGACATATTGGATGAAAAGAAAGAATTGTCTGCAAACAATTTTGGTACAGAAATTATTCAGAACAACACTAAAAATAATCATGTAAAAGATGTAACTAATGAGGATAAATCTAACAACGATGAGACTAAAAAAGTTTGTTCTACTAATGACCATACAATGAAACCAACCAGTACTGTTGAGCATTTGGTACCAAATGACAAACATAACGAAAATTATTTCAAAGATATGGTTAAGAAATACAATTTGAAAGTGAATTTGCCCATCATAGATGGTGAATTTATTCATGTAACTAGTCCAAGCGGGGTCAGAGCAAAAATATTACAAGACCATTTTCATAGTTACCAGTCCATAGTCGAAGGAATCAGGGTATATTGTCGAATGTGTAAGGAACCAGTTGAATTAAGAGAAGAAAGTAACCATAAGGTTTCAGAACAACATGCAAGTAAAGTATTTTTACCTGTCAGTGAACAATTTACTCGAACTGTAAGTAATAATCTTGTTATGTTCTAACTCATTCGTTTTCTTGATTAATATCATAGGGCACTGAAATTGCGTTGAGCGCACACCTTCTATCATGTACCATCGAAGAACTTCATATCTATACATCGTAAGGACTATTTCTGCTTGCAGCGCTCGGCGACTAGAACCGGGGCGGTAACAGATGTGTTCACGGGATTTTATTTTCAAACTGCTTAGATATGAAGTTCGTCAATAGTAGGTACCACCATTCAAAGCAGTCAGTTTCTATACGGCATTTGTGCCACAGTGCGAGTACACGGTGACCCGCTTGGTTTGTATGGACAGTGTTCACAATGCGGCCGCTGAGGCGTTTCCGTGCTCTGTGACGAATAATTTATTTGAATATATTTATTTAGCATAAAATATTTGACATACAGTTAAACCAGAAAAGGTTTGAGCGCTACGGTAATCTTTGTGTTTCCTGAATTAAAAGAAACGTCGCACATAGGCAAAGATTCTAAAGTTTTTACTGCGCACTTTGTAGCTATCATTGCGCGTTTGTATGAAGTTTTCTGTACGTTGGGTTACCCACTGGTCGCACCTCGTCATGTCACATGAGACCAGACTGTGACTCGAAAGTTGCTTGGAATTGCGTAGAGTTATTAATCTATATTTTTGTAATTATGGTACCTAATTCAAAATAGGATCTTTTGGCGCTTGAATGACGTTGAGAGGAGGGCGCTGTTGGTAAATATTTAATAAAATGTTTTGTCAAATCGATTGAAAAAACTAGGTGACAGCGTTAGTTCCGGTTTTAGCCAAAGGCCAAAAGAACCTCGTACAGATAAACTGCCATGGTTGTAACATCTCAATTTTAGGGATCTAATCAAAAGATCCAAAAAAATCCCTAAAATAGTTTCCGAAGGTAGACGATGAATGCCGAAGCGCATACTTTTTCTGGGAATATTTTACTTATTTCAGCAAGTAAAATACTAGTTTATGACACTATTGCATAATGAGGGGTATTAAAACACCTATTTATATACCTAATAATTAATACTTAACTATTTATGTGCAGTTTCATACACTACTTTATCTACTCTCATACACTGGGATTATTAAACCTCAGAACATAAAAAGATTTCTCCCACCGCAGCGCCCACACACACATTGAACCGTGTAAAAACAAAGACTCGGGCGTTACGGCAACATGCAAACAAGGCTGTGATTGGCTTAAACGCACTACACTACTGCCACATGTATTGATAATGTCTTTTGTTGCTGCGACTATTTAGATAAAGCCATTGTAAATTATCTCCCTTCCGATCACAGCGGTCAAACCGTTATTTTTGAGTCCAACACACCAATACAAAAAGTGCAGATTCAAATTAGACCAATAACATCGGGTAATTTAAATAAGTTTAATAGCTTCTTAATTAGCAAGTTATGTGGTCTGGGCCTAAATATGTCCAATGTCAATTTTTTGTATGAACAATTTTTTTCACTAGTGCAAACAGAGTTCAATAACTCTTATCAAAAAAAACTAAAACTATTTGCCCTAAGTTTTTATTCAGTGACTGGGCAACTAAAGGCATCAGGAAAAGTAGGGATAGATTATTTGAACTGTATGGCCTTAAGCCGTATATTAACACGGAAACTTTTAGTAAGTATGTTGCTACTTACTCTAAAACTTTTAAAACTATCTGCAAAGCAGCTAAAGCGTCTTTCATTAGCAACAAGGTTAAATCAGCGGAAAATAAAATAAAGACAGTTTGGAAAATTATTAACAATGAAACGAACAAGAACAAAAGTCATAATACTGATTACACATTGGACACATCCCGGGGTCTCATTCGCGATAAGATCGAAGTTGCTCAGGAATTTGCAACTTTCTTTACCAATATTCCTATTAAAACTACAGAAACTTTAAATTCCTCCCCCTTACTTGCTATTGATTTATTAAGAGCGAATGTTTCAGCCTGTCCTTTAGAATTAAAATTTAATCATATAAACCCTGTGGTCGTTGTTAAGGCTTTTAAGCAACTTAAGATCAAAATTACCGAAGATCTGTGGGGCATGTCTACTAAAGTTTGTCAATCAATTATTGAGACAATTGCACCCTATTTAGCTTTAATATTTAATTTGTGTGTAGATCAAGGGGTCTTCCCGGATTTAATGAAGTACAGTAAAGTTATTCCACTTTTCAAATCCGGGGACAGCAAGGATACTAATAATTATAGACCCGTATCGGTTTTGCCGGTTTTCAGCAAGGTGTTTGAAAAAGTAATGTTAAATCAAATGCTCAATCATTTTAATCGTAATAACATCTTACACGATCAACAGTATGGTTTTACCAAGGGACGTTGCACAACTGACGCCGGTGTCACTTTATTAAAACACATATTTAACGCATGGGAAGAGGCACACGATGCAATAGGTATCTTCTGCGACCTATCCAAAGCATTTGATTGCGTTAATCACGAAACACTGCTCTTGAAACTTCAGCATTCCGGACTGGCAAAACTTGCGCTTAACTTAGTAAAATCATATTTGAATGATAGACTGCAGCAAGTTCAAATAAACGGTGTAAATTCATTGGGTTTAAAAGTCAAAATGGGTGTACCACAGGGCTCGATATTGGGCCCATTCCTGTTTTTAGTATACATAAATGATTTACCTCATTTACTGAAAAACCGACCACAAATGGTGTTATTTGCTGATGACACATCACTGATTTTTAAGGTTAACAGACACGCACAGGAGCTTGATGATGTAAATAACGCTATGCTAAAGGTCCATAATTGGTTTACTGTAAATAATTTAGTATTAAATGAGAAGAAAACTAAATGCATAAGATTCGCGTTACCGAATGTTAGAAGTAGTGAATGTCACGTTGTACTGAATAAGGAGACACTAGAATTCGTCGAAAAAACGGTTTTCCTGGGAATCACGCTTGACTCAAAACTACAGTGGGGTCCTCACTTAACATCACTTGCAGGGCGGCTAAGTTCAGCCGCTTACGCTGTTTGGAAAATCCGCCAACTAACCAGACGTGGATACCGCGAGACTGGTCTATTTTAGTTACTTTCATAGCATCATGTCTTACGGTATTTTGCTGTGGGGACGGGCCGCAGATATTTATTCTGCAAAAGAGGGCTGTTAGAGCCATCTACAACCTCCGCAGACGCGAATCTCTTGGAACTGTTTAAGAAAATTAATATCATGACGGTACCTTGTCAGTATATACAGGGTGTTTGGCGCATGGACCGACACAATTTTTTCAGGGATTTGGGAGGTCATTAGCTAGGTTCTACCCATACACCCTTTGTCCCAAATGTCACGGTTGGTTACATATGATTATTTTTTTTAAATGAAAAAAATTCCCAAAATGTGTCCTTTAATTTGAAATAACTTTTTTGTTTGTGGGTGTAGTGGCACAAAACAAATTTTGTTGCATTCTCCAAAGTCCTTTAAATCTAAAAACATCTTTGTTTTATACAACTGGTTTCAAGAAAATTCCTTACAAGCTTCCAAAGTTAATTTTTGTATTTAATGAATGAAATTTTACAACTTCTAAATTAATTATAAAAAAAAACTAAAAGCTATTTTGAACTTAGCTAGAACCTAGCTAATGACCTCCCAAATCCCTGAAAAAATTGTGTCGGTCCATGCGCCAAACACCCTGTATATGAAAACATTATGTATGTTCGAAAAAATCTATATCTCTATAGTAAGATAAGTGACAGGCATAATTTTAACACAAGAAATAGGAACAAATTAGATCAACCACGTTTCAGATTGTCTAAAGTACACACTTCTTTTATGGGGTACTGTGTAAAATGTTATAATAAAATACCACTCGATATTCTTCAACTAAATGAGAAGAAATTTAAAACTTGCATTAAACGCACACTATGTAGACAAGCATACTATAAGTTGGATGATTATATCGTAGATAAAAATGCTTGGCTAAATGCTCCTCCACAGCCATTTGGGCTCACTATTTAAAAAAAAAATGGTAGAGTTGCTTCCCCTTTTTATTTTATTTTTATTTTTTCTGACTACGAACATAATGTTAATTTTTTATTTGTTTATTTAGCCACATTTTAATTGTTGAATACTCCAATAGATAATATTGATTTTCTTTCTTTTGGTGGTAAAATTCTTTAAAGGTATACATTGCAAATATATATATATATATATATACCTATATTTTGTATAACTTAAACGCATTTTTATTTTAAATTTTTGTAAATGTGTGCACCATGGATTCGTTTACTGTGTTGTATTTTGACTTGAAAGAGCAGGGTAGTTGAGAGGATGTCATGCTCACTTAATGTCTCGCTGATGGTGGAGAGTGTGTTGGATCATTCGGTTCCCTCCAAAATTGTTGAGCTGGATGGTGCTGATCCACGCATCATGTTCGTGAACGGGCGCCGTCAGTTGAGACAGGTCATCTCTTATCTGCCAGGGCTTATTTTTAATCGTTTTTGATTTTTATATATTTTTTACATTGTTCTCACATTTAGAATCAACAAGAGTAATGTACCCAGGATTTTGTAATTTCTATATTTAAAAGAGTGTCCTTGGAGTTTCTTGCCCGTTCTTCTCCATAGAAGACGTTTTGGAATGGGCAACTAGCTTCAACTTTCTGACTAACTGACTCTTTGACAATTCAGAAGTGCCTGTAAAGGGTTTAATTGAAATAAATGCTTTGAGTTTGAGTTCACACGCTTTCACAAAAGTCAAATCGGAGGCAAGATTGACATATTATATTTTTAAATTCGACAAATGGAGCTGACTCCGTTCAGAAATCTAAAGTATTAATCAAAAGTTTAACAACGCGAAGCGCCGCTGCGCGCACTTTTTAAGATAGTGATACAAAATTAAACTTAATTTACAACTCATAAAAAACACATTTAATTGAGATAAAACGAAGCAGCGAGGCTTGGGACTGCCAGCGACTTCACTATGCGCCTCGCGATGAAACCACTGGCCTCTTCAGGCATCGTCGCGTCGCGTCATGTCTCGTGTGAACTAACCCCAAGAAAAAAAATCTTCCGAAATACAGTACAACAAAACTTATGAAAGGCGCCAAAACCCAGCACATCACCGCGCATGCGTTAAAGCGGGCGCTGGCACAGACAAGTTTAAATTGGAATCAAAACTTTTTTTGTAATGCTATAGAAATGGCGCCCCAGCATAATATGCGCTCCATTAGAAAATTATAATTGATGTATACTCCTTACTGAATTACTTGTAGATAAATGTTATTATTCTGCAGTGCTATTCTGTAACCATCTCACCGTGAAAACTTAGGTGAAGTGAGTTGTCATTCCAACAGGGTGAGATGACACTGACAGCTCACTCCACGCTCACTTCACATGTTTTCACGGTGAAGTGGTTACGGGAATCGCCATGCTGTTCAGGATTTCCTAAATGATACATCTTAATAACCTATTTTGATAACTTGTAGGTATAATAATTATTGTTTTTGCATGCCAACAAGGCAGAATGTACACGGTTCTTTATTATGTTATTTACGATCCTATTTGTATACAGGGTGTAACAGAAACCCTATAGCTATCCTTAAGCAC
Organism: Xanthia togata; assembly: GCA_963853775.1. NCBI lineage: Eukaryota > Metazoa > Arthropoda > Insecta > Lepidoptera > Noctuidae > Xanthia > Xanthia togata. The sequence goes on from OY970815.1 coordinate 5,612,714, forward strand.
TAAAGATAACAGCTGGTATAGAATCACTATACATAGTTTCAACTCAAAATAATGTACTCTAAGAATTGATACCAAATTTTCGGTTTCATATGTTTTTTAAATTCAAATCATAACAAACGTGTCACCGCACTACGTAGGTCAATAACTTTCCACGTTACTTGCCAATATCAGGATAAGTCTCTTCCGTAATTCTGCGCGCCTAGTACCGTAGTAGCCTACCGCAGGCGGTGTTCTTTGTCGGCGTGAACTGACAAAATAAAACATGTCGCCGCCGCGCTTCCCAGAAAATGGCGCGCGCGCGCAATAAACCATACCTACTTTACCGTGATGTAAAAATTAACGCATAATTATTGATTTACAGTTTACTCGTTAATATCAAGCCAGAAATTGGGTGCACGTAAAAACAGGTAACAAAACTTACGTAAAAAATCGAAACAAAGTTTAGGTAGGTTAACTACATAGTTTCATCTCTTATTATTACTTATTACCGAGTAAACAGTAAAATCTTAAAGCTTTGCTTAATTTAGTAAATTGACTTACATTTTTAAAGATGTGGTGACCTTGGTATTGTATTGCACAAGGCCGCTCGCTTGTTCATGGACACCTGAACATTGCGTAGCATGTCTGGTGTTATGGTCCTGAAAGCGGCCTCAATCCGCACTTTCATTAGGTCCATTGTATCACACTGCACTACGTACACTTGTACCCCCACAAAAAAAAGTCTAACGGGGTTAGGTCTGGGGTTCGCGGAGGCCAAGCCACGCTTCTACTACCACGCTCAACCCACTGGGAAAAGCGCGTGTGAGAAAAAGATTATTAGATATACTACATTTAGAGGCATTGATATCCACTTAACTATCAACTTTTGAGTGTCAGGATTTTCAGGTTACCTATTAGTTAATTATTAAATCATGTAGGCATTTTAATATGTGGGTGTACCTACTACAGGTGCACCTCTGCCCAACCCCTCGGGGAAACAAGGCGTTATGTTATGTATTTTAATATCTATGAATATGGTGTGTGGGGAAAAGGATTATAAGAAAGCACATGGAGACAAGACTAGGCATTTATTTCAATTAGACTTGTCAATAAATAGGTATTGTTAATGAGAAAGCTAGTTATCCGTTCCAAATCTAGGTCTTCGTGGAGAAGAAGGATAAGAAACTCCACGGAAGCTTGTTTTGAAGTATTTTATCAACATATTTTTACATTAGCATTTAGTTTTGTTATTACATTAATCTCTTGGACCATTTCTTAAAGCTAACAACTTAATCAATGACAAATAGAATATGAATATTCCTTAATTCGATTTAACACATATGTAGCAATATTAGCAATATTTTAATACATACAGAACATCATAGTTATCAGCAATAATCAAGATATAATGACAATTTAACTTACATGAACATTGTAGTTAGTCGATCTTTCATCAGAAGTGATCTGATGATCCTTATTTCAATCCATTTTACAATAAAAGCAGAACTTCTGATAAGCAACATTATTTCCTTATATTAGCTTTTAGCAACTCAATATTACGGACATGGACATCACTCAGGGTCTGTTCTTAGATGTTAACATAAGCTTTTATATTGTTACCAGTCCAGTGACACGTACAGAAAAGAGAACAAGAATTAAGTTACACGACCTTTTAAAACATTTCAAATGACAGTTGTCTACCCTACCTAACATGAATATTACCACAGATAAAATGAACTGAACTATTAGTACAAAACAAATACTTTTAAACTATAAACTGTAATAATGTCTTTACAAAAATATAATTTATACGTAAACTAATCTCTTAGATATTCTTAACAAAATAATTTAATGGAACTTGTATCCTCAATCATTTAGTATTTAAATATAGGAACAACAAATAAATCAGTGAGACCCTACTACATAATTCAACCAAGATATTGGAGACAATAACAACAGTTGAGTCAAATCAGTGTTTGACTTATAAAAAATAAGTTTGTTATTAAATTCATTTAGTAAATTAACCATAGATAATAATTACATTTATAGGTATAACAAGTATAATTACATTTATACATCATATTATTTATTTTTAGACACAATAATTACATTTATATAACACGGCCATGCTGACAAGTACTTCGCTCTCGAAGTACCTTAGAGACCCTTTTTCTACAATTGTTTTACTTTTGTTTTGCCAATTGCCTAGACGTGTCAAGTCCCCTCCACCCGTTGTTAGTGGGATAGACTTGCACCAAGCAAATGACCGACCAGCGGAAACATGTTTTTCTTTTTGAATTTTGATATATAAATGCAATTAGATGAAGAATCATAAGTGTATCTCATCGGATTTTAAGCTCCTAATAACACATATTTTACTAGGATAAATTAAAAGTATATGTAAATCTATTGTTTGGATGTTCTATTAAACTGAAATGTACCAAAATTACAATCACAAATGGTAATTTGTGATTGTTTAAACCTGTACTTCGCTCGCGAAGTACCCAACTAATTTAATTTTAAAATTATATTAAAATAAATAAATATTTGTTTTCAAGAAGTCTCTGGCCTTGACATACCAGTCCTATCACCTGCTGCGCATGAATTTCAGAAAGGTATCAGGGCAGTGACCGACCAGCAGTAATGTTATAAGTAGCCTCTGGCCTTGACATACCAGTCCTATCACCTGCTGCGCATGAATTTCAGAAAGGTATCAGGGCAGTGACCGACCAGCAGTAATATCATAAGTAGCCTCTGGCCCTGACATACCAGTCCTATCACCTGCTGCGCATGAATTTCAGAAAGGTATCAGGGCAGTGACCGACCAGCAGTATATATATATATATATATAATATTATAAGTTATATAATTATACATAATTCTTTCTATTTATTTCCGAATTAAATCCACATCAGTGTGTAATTAATTAAAATATGCTTTCAGTAACTTAACATGTCAGATTAATAGAACAAAATATCAACACAAAAATAAGAAAATGTAATTAGGTAAAGTGTCAGAATCTTAATTTTTCTTTGACTACTGAAATGTTTCGTAAATCACCTAGACCTTGCAGAGCAAAACGATCATTAGAAAGGATAGAAGATATTGCAAAGGCCCTATAATTTAGGTGCCAATTCATCATTACGCATTATGATTCCGCGAGACATACACTACATCTCCTACGTTAAAGTTTACGTTGTTACGACGAGTGACATCTAAACGTTTATTGATTTTTTCTGCTATTTGTCTAGCTATTTCTCGGTCAGCCTCTAATTTATTTGGATTTTGTCTATATTTTTCTTCTAGTACGTCGTAAGTAATAGCAAAGAGGTAGAGCCCGTGGATTTTTGTACAGTTGTGTTAATTAATTGTTGTACTTTCCACAGAACGTTCGGCCACTCTGACTGTTCATTGCACATAGTGTTACAATCTGTGATAATTATAAAGTTAATTTCTAGTAAATAGACACGGAAGTGTTTCAAGGCGTTGTGAATAGCTAGAGTTTCTAAATCATAAGAACTATATTTTGACTCTGCAGGTGTAGTTCTTTTACTAAAACAAATGACTTAAAAATCACTATCGTATTTCTGGGTTAAAAAAGCACCATATCGTATAGCAGTAGCATCAGTATATAACTCAGTTCTTAAAGCAGGATCAAAGATTGAAAACAATGGTCTAAGTAATTTAGTACACAATTCCTCGCAATGTCCTGTTCAGAAACCCAATCTCATTTTTGGTTTTTGTGTGTTACCTAATTTATATATACATTAAATTACTAGTACTCTTGTAATGCCAAGTTTTATCTAAGTGAACACTTGTATCCTATTCTCAGTCTCATCATTGTGAGAACAAAAATTAATTAATTATAATCTAGCTAGAGTAACAACGTACCTAGTTATTATTGGTTTTATAAGCCAAGCTTCAATTAGATGTTCACTATTTTTGGTTCATTACCTAATGATCTTTCAACATATTTAATCATTGTAAGTAGGCACTTTTTTTTTTTTTTTTTTATAAGTATATTTTTATGCAAGTAGATACCATTGTTTTCAGAGACCTTTGTTTTTGAAATTTGTTAAAATACCAATTGAAGCTTAACTTTTAATGACAAACACTGGTGGCGATTCTCCCGTACACAAAACAAAACCAACCAAACTATCACCAAGACTTCACTCCTGGCTATGAGAATCGTAAAGCTTTTCTGAAATAGTCTCAACTCAAAAAATATTTCGAAACAACCAAAATTGAATTTGACAATTACTCCACGTGATACATACTTGTTTGCCCTATTCCGTGTTTTTTTTTTTTTTTTTTTTTTTATAGCCTCGACCTTTTTTATTTAGAATTTTTCACTTTTTGCATGGAAAATATAAAAAAAATATTACCTACTTGTTGAGTATAAGGGGTTTAAGGGTTTCATAAAGGGGGTCGAAATTTTCATTATTTTTGCGATAGGACACACCATTTTCGAGATACAAGCAAAAGAAAAGAAAAAAATCCAGTACAGTACTGTTTTTGCACCCGAAGTCGAGGTGTTCGTGTGAATTTTAGTTCATGACAACTAATTTAAGGTCAGACTCAGTTAGGCAAAATTCAGAATAGCAAAATTGTCTTTTACACTAAATTAAAATCTCAGTACCATCTTAATGCTGTCAAACTAAAATATAGTTAAGTTGGTTGTTTCAAAATACAGTCAAATATACTTTGTCTATTTCAGAATGGGAAATCATCGTTTGACAAGAGTAAACTAAATTTTGGCGATTTCCAGCCCAGTTTAAAGGCATTTGCGTCAAGAGAATCGGCACCATCCTGTTTTAAAATATTCTAGTTTAAAGGTTACAAAACTTTTTCTATGATGCACCATCAGTTGATGTTCTCTCATTTCAAAGTAATATCAAAGCAGAGCCTCTAAAGGCCTTACCGGCCCTGCAGCTCCCACTTACAGTCCTACTCTAGGAGTTGGCAGCATGATGTCATCCTCATGGTGAGGGTTTAGACAGCTACCCGGTAACACCACGGCTTCCAGCAAAATCACCGATAGAGTCCTACTCCAGGAGTTGGCAGCATGATGTCATCCTCATGGTGAGGGCTTAGACAGCTATCCGGCGACACCACGGCTTCCAGCAAAATCACCAATAGCTCCAACATTGATTATGAAAATAGCAAAATAAAATTCATTAGAAATTGCTTATGTAAGACAGGGCACTATCCCACTTCTGATGTGAGAAAAAGATTATTAGATATACTACATTTAGAGGCATTGATATCCACTTAACTATCAACTTTTGAGTGTCAGGATTTTCAGGTTACCTATTAGTTAATTATTAAATCATGTAGGCATTTTAATATGTGGGTGTACCTACTACAGGTGCACCTCTGCCCAACCCCTCGGGGAAACAAGGCGTTATGTTATGTATTTTAATATCTATGAATATGGTGTGTGGGGAAAAGGATTATAAGAAAGCACATGGAGACAAGACTAGGCATTTATTTCAATTAGACTTGTCAATAAATAGGTATTGTTAATGAGAAAGCTAGTTATCCGTTCCAAATCTAGGTCTTCGTGGAGAAGAAGGATAAGAAACTCCACGGAAGCTTGTTTTGAAGTATTTTATCAACATATTTTTACATTAGCATTTAGTTTTGTTATTACATTAATCTCTTGGACCATTTCTTAAAGCTAACAACTTAATCAATGACAAATAGAATATGAATATTCCTTAATTCGATTTAACACTTATGTAGCAATATTAGCAATATTTTAATACATACAGAACATCATAGTTATCAGCAATAATCAAGATATAATGACAATTTAACTTACATGAACATTGTAGTTAGTCGATCTTTCATCAGAAGTGATCTGATGATCCTTATTTCAATCCATTTTACAATAAAAGCAGAACTTCTGATAAGCAACATTATTTCCTTATATTAGCTTTTAGCAACTCAATATTACGGACATGGACATCACTCAGGGTCTGTTCTTAGATGTTAACATAAGCTTTTATATTGTTACCAGTCCAGTGACACGTACAGAAAAGAGAACAAGAATTAAGTTACACGACCTTTTAAAACATTTCAAATGACAGTTGTCTACCCTACCTAACATGAATATTACCACAGATAAAATGAACTGAACTATTAGTACAAAACAAATACTTTTAAACTATAAACTGTAATAATGTCTTTACAAAAATATAATTTATACGTAAACTAATCTCTTAGATATTCTTAACAAAATAATTTAATGGAACTTGTATCCTCAATCATTTAGTATTTAAATATAGGAACAACAAATAAATCAGTGAGACCCTACTACATAATTCAACCAAGATATTGGAGACAATAACAACAGTTGAGTCAAATCAGTGTTTGACTTATAAAAAATAAGTTTGTTATTAAATTCATTTAGTAAATTAACCATAGATAATAATTACATTTATAGGTATAACAAGTATAATTACATTTATACATCATATTATTTATTTTTAGACACAATAATTACATTTATATAACACGCGCATCTAAATAATGGCGCACATCACATCTCGAGCAGTGTGCCGGGGCACCGTTCGCGTCGCGTCGTTTTGAAAAATTAAATTATTATCCATCACAAGATTAACATAACACATCGTCATCGTCTAATTCATTCCTCAAGAAGTTTTAATAATTTACGACCGGTCACAGGGATAGAAACGAGTGCACCAGACGGAGACGCGGCGGAAAAGACGTCGACTGACGAGCAAAGCATTACCAAAATTTGCTAAATAAAGCTCCTATTCCCTGCTATTCTGGTACCTAAATATTATTTCGTTAAATTTAGATACCTATGGGGTAGCTGTCCTATTAGTGTTCACTGCTATTCAAAAATATTGATCAAGAATTCAAGATTATTTTACATCCAAATAATAATTTCAACTAAACTCCGTCAAACTTTTAAGTAAATCTAACACACCAGAGCAGACTAATTACGTAATGCATTTTTTTTTTGACTCAGCTCCCACCCTGGTTGGGGCGGAAGGAAGTGTTAGACTTCACTGACTAAAAACCATCCTGTTCCTTCAGTTGCCGTGGCAGTTCTGGGGCCGTGTTATCTCGTTAGAACATTCCCGCAACCCCGGAAATTCCCGCAACTCCGGAAAAATATTCATTTCAATCCATTAAAGATCATAATAATTATGGGGCCGCGATATCTCGTTAGAAGTCTGAATTAAAAGTTTTATTTACCAGGAGTAATTTAAACTACACGGACTGCAATTGGTTCACGTACCCTAAGACCCTAACCCATTAGGTTTACACACATTATGATGCTTAGTGTGTGCATAACGACGTAATCAGGGTTCTGTGAGCAAACGATTTTCAATTCGGCAATAACAATTCCTGTTTTTCTTGCGGTCCTAGTACTTTTATTACTTTCTTTCTACAGTTAGATAGGTACGTTTTGCGACATTTTTTATTGACTTCGTTTAAAAACTACCTACACGTGCTCAAACTAGTGAACGAAGTTTATTTTCGTTCACTGGCTTAAACCAATAAAACCAATGTAGGTAACACTCAAACAGCACCGACCGTGAAACTTCCGATAATTCTTTCGGTTAGTCCTACAGACAAAAAATATGCGTTGCGTGCTATTATTTTGTAATAAAAAAAAACTATTAACTTGTTGATAATAATTTTCGTCGTAATTATAATTTACTTATTTTAAAAATTATGAACGGAACCCTCTGTGATTTTATTTGTACTAGGAGAAGCATAAGTTGCGAAAAAATGAATAGAAATGATTTTTTGGGTTCAGTTGGACAAAAATTGTTACTAAATCTTCAAGCAAATCGATTCAATAAGGTGAATCGAATTTCCTGGATCGTATGTGTAAAAATTATTATGATAAGGGCTCATAGTCATAATAGTTCAAGTTCATATTTGCCTAAAGTATTGTGCTGACAATCATACGAGTAAACAGCGAATAGGTAGGTTTATCTATTTCAAACAAGATCAATTACATACTTTTTAACTTGTCCGCATTGTTTATGTTAGCACTAGCGAAGATTGAAACATGACGGTTTGATAGAAGTTCTCATTTCGAATGACATAGCTGTGTTTTATAAATTAAAGCCATAGGTTGAAACAGCCCACAGATGAAAATAGCCATTATTTAGTAGGTAGTAAAAAAAGTGATTTTAGCCGCGACTGTAATTGTAATATCTCACAATTCCAATTGGTCGCAGTGGGGTTTTGTTAAAATAAAAGGTTAGGAATAAAGTTAGGAAATTTACAGGAATATTGTTTTTGAATTAGATATTTACTGTGTTGTAGGTACGATGGTAAGGTGGGTGGTGGGTGGAAGATTACTATGTCGATAATAATGATCTACAAAGTAATCTTCAACAAAAGGACAACTACGTAAAAAAACAACATGTGTGTAATGTATCCAAATATTATTTCGTTAAATTTTGATACCTAGACCAATAAAATTAATTGTATTGTAGCTAGTTCGCAAACTTATTCAGTTTAGGAAAAGTCAGTAACCTAATAATATTTTGTAAAAAAAAGAAACATGCGGAACCGTTTATTCAGAAATACCAGGAGTAAGAGGTTGATTTTTACTTACAAATAGTTCGCTGACACCGATCAGCTGACTTAGTGCTAGTGATGTGTTTATTTCAATTTGAAAAGTTCGGTTTCTGGTATCAATGTATTAAAAAAAATCATAACTTCCGAACATGTAGAGATAGATTTTAAAAACCCTTCCAATATCGTTTGTTATCATCCAAAGAAGCCGTGTCCTTGGTATGTATATACCCTTTCCGTTACACGTTGTATACCTGCATTCAAAGCAAATAAAGTATATTCTATTCTATTCTTGGTGATTTTAACTTAACACATTGTTGGACTAAAAGTGCTTTATTATGATTAAATTTTTTATGTGTAATAATAATCTTTCCTATCGCTTTCCTGCAATCTGTGCGAGTGATTTCGTGAAAAGGGACGAAACTGTGTTACAGGAAGCCGGGGAAGAGCTATTTGATTTGACCAATGACCGCTTCTTTCCCTTGTAATCTCCACAGTCGCTGTCACATGAGGCGTGTAGTTCGCTAACCTAACTAATATAATATTTAATGTTTTTCCTTTCAGGTCGATGATAATTTTAGTCATTGCCTCATATGTAACAAGGTAGTTCAGACAAGTACCGTATTCGAACACCATCTGTACAATGATAAACACGTCAAACTTTTATACAGCACAAAAATAATGGACATTTGTCAAAACAATGAAGATTTAGCCAATGGCATTAATACGGAGAACAACATTGAAGAAGCACATGAAAAAAACCATACCATTGAAAACCATGAAAACTCGGAGGAAAACAAGATTAAAAAAACTATTAATAATAAGGAATATGTTTCTAAAATTAATTTATCTGATCATCTTAATGAAAGTGCTCACATAGCGAGAACAGAAGATGCTGCATCTGTTCAGAAACTTGTATTTTGCAAACTGTGCAATGTTAGTGTGCTTCAAGATCAAATGGAATACCATAACGCTGGGACTCCTCATTGGTCTAACGCGTTCAAAAATATATGCACAGGTGTAGCGGATGGGTTACAGGCATATTTTTCTAAAGAGAATCTAAAAACAGATAGCGTATCATCTGAAAAACAAAACGATATTCCTAAAAATGATAATGTAACCAATGAAAACGACACACTGCAAAATGATATTGTAACCAAACAAAACGAGACACCTATAAATGATAATGTAACCAATCAAAACGAGACACTTAAAAATGATAACTTAGCCGACATGTCTGCAAGTACCATAACTAACAATGAAATAGACTCTTCAAGTCCATTCAGATACACGGATTCAAAGAAAAATGAGGTTACCTGCATAGTCGGTGATTTAGATATCGCGAATGTTCTACAAAGCAGAACAAAACATGAAGCAAGCTCAAATCACAAATTGTGGCTACGAAAATTATTACATTTTCACACAATAAGAGAAAACTCAAAACGCTATTTCTGTGAATGTTGCTGTGTCATTGATGTGACCAATATTTGGGCTCATATAGGCACTAAGCGACATACTGCATCGCTTCAAATAGAGTATGAGATAGAATTAGATGCACTGAAGCTCTACAATTATAAAAGCAACATAAGAAATAAGCAAGCCATAATGTCTAGAGAATTCTACAAAATGTTGCTCGAATCTAACAGAATTTCTAAGTTACCCAACTCGAATTTTTATTGTGCATTTTGTGAACTTGAATTGCTTGAAGGAGGCAATGAAATTGATCATGTGTTTAGTGTGGCGCATCAAAAAAGGCTTAAAACTACGTTTAAGTCACGTCGGCTTTAGGGCGTTTGTTCACCGCCGCTGTCACCGAGAAACGAGATAGTTCGAACCAAACGTGACGACCCGGTGACGGCGATCGTGTCGCGATCGAACTCAGAAATATAACAGTGACACGTCGGACCGTCACAATCTCGGGCCGAGTTGTTGCGAGCGGTTGCGCTGAACTACTCGAAACTTCAGCGTTCGGGATGAATGCGCTGGGGTGGAATAGACACGCGGTCATTTGTAAAGCTATGGCGCTACTTCGGGCGCCGTCATCAGTGACGCCGTGGCTTTGCATTTTCCTTTCGCCACGACACTTATGTCTCCTTTTGGAACGAAGTTCCTTATCGCACTCTGTTGCACTTTTGGCGAATAAGAGCTAGACCGAAATAAGTGTAACATTTTGACCGTCACGACACTTTTCCTTCAATACAGACTACACAAGGTTTTTTAACTAAAGAAGCAAACTCAAAACTTTCAGCTTATCCATCCATCCGTTCCAGAGCGACGCGGCACAGGTGATCAAGTCTTCCATGCCACAGGCTCGAAGTCATTCACTTCAGTAACCCCAGTAATAACAGAAGTGTAGTGGCGGTCAAAATGTTACACTTTATTCGGTCTAGCTAATCTAGCTCTCATCCGCCAAGTGTTCAATAGCGAAAGGAATTTCGTTCTAACTGCTCATTTATTATTATTTTTATAATATTTTTACTGTTTAAGCTTAGAGTTTAAATCTTTTTTCATTTTCGATTAGAAAATAAATGGTTGATTGGCAACAGGCTTGGTTAAATTACCCTAACGATTCGGTAAATAAGTTCATGATTATAATGCCACGTTTGATTGATCACAATTACAACAACTAATTAAGTATATTTAGTAAGTTGCCTTGTTTGTTCATGTTATAAAATGTTGTTATATTTTCTAAAATATTAAAATATGTTTGTTTTTTTAACTATTAGGTAGTACAATCGTCGGTTTCATTCCATTGTTCCATTCCAAAAGTCCATTTTATTCTTTAAAATTTGTCAAAGGAAGTGTTTTTTTTTAAATTGTAATTAAACATACACGTTTTTAATTATTAGGTAGTATCTACAACGAGCGACAATGTCAGTTTTGCATTAATTCCATTCCAAAGGTCCATTTTATTCTTTAAAATTTGTCAAAGGAAGTGGTTTCTTTTTATTGTAATTAAACATACCTACACGTAGGTAGATACTGTTTTTTTTATAAATGTGGCATTATTAAAAAAAAGTATCTACTTAAGTATGTATGTTAATTATTATACCTAAGTTTAAGTTAATTAAGTTGATTATGAATACCTACCCAAAATAAAAATTCTTTTTTCATATTACCTAAATTTGTTTTGTCTTACCCGACTGCGGCGAAGCCAAAAAAGGAGGGTTATGTGTTTAACCTGTATGTATGTCTGTCATAGGGACCCTATGCTCCCTCGTAACTACTAAACGGCTGAACCGATTTTGATTAATGATATGTCGTTAGATACATCTTTATGGCTTGAGTGTCACTTAGTATTAATGAAAATAAATCAAAATCGCGGATTTTTGGCGCCAAAATGTATGTTTTCAAAAATTAAATTTCTACCCAAACCTATCGAGTGGGGTATCAAGATTTTAAAAGATGATTTAGGTTTTAAAAGATGATTACAAAAATATGCATATACAAATTATGAAAAATTATTTGTAATGAGAAAAGAAATTAACTAGCACGTTGCCCGCGGCTTCGCTCCCGTGGTCTTTCCCGCGGGACCCGTTATTTTTTCCAGGATAAAAAGTCGCCTATGTTACTCACTGAAAAATAAGCTTTCTTATGGTAAAAGAATTTTTCAAATCGGTCCAGTAGTTTATTCAATACAAACAATCAATCAAATCTTTCCTCTTTATAATATTATAGTATAGATAAAACTGAAAAGCAAAACATTTAAGAGTCCTATTACATTTTTTTACGGAAATTCATGATTTTTGACCATGTAATTTTCAGCAGCAGTAAGATATTTTAATTATTTGATTATAATAACTATAGTGCCATTCTCTTTCTTGTAAGTTGGAGTTACACATTATTTCTGTGTAATTTGCTGAATTGACGCGGAATATATAGTACTTTAATTTAATTTATTGTAATTTTGTCTTATTATATTGAGAAACAAAAACTAATGAAACGTATTCACTGTAGATCGAAGTTTTATATCATATTAGTTTATTTGATTTAATTGTGTTTATTTGGAATATAATGGACATGAAAATCAAGACATTTATTGGTTTTCTTTACGACTTTTCCCTGAAAACTCAAGGAATTTAAAGAAATTCTAGAACTCCAATAAACAAGTAAAACATTCAAGTTATCGTTTAGTAACTTTCGCTTTTATTAGAACTGAATGAAACAATGTGAATTTGAGCGTCAAAGTTCCATTGCCGACGTTTTTCCTTGTAAACTGAGTTCGTAAAATATTCATAGTAAATTACACGACAAGAAAAGTTAAAATGTGCAACTCCAACTTACAATAAAGAGAATGGCACTATCGTTATTCATAATCAAATAATTCAAATATCTTACTGCTGCTGAAAATTACAACGTCAAAAATCATGAATTTGCGTCAAAAATGTAATAGGACTCTTAAGCAAATTATAAAATAAAAAAAACTGGCTGCAAAAACCCAACGCATAGAAAAACAAGCATCTAAGTTAGAATTTTGGTATCGCAGACGGGGGGACAACCAAAAACCATACACCATAATTCAGATTATTGGTTTGTCCCCGCCTGCACTACCAAAATAAAATTCTAACTTAGATGCTTGTTTTTCTCTTTTCAGTTGGGTTTGTGCAGCCAGTTTTTTTGGTGTTTTTTATTTTATAATTTGCTTAAATGTTTAGCTTTTCAGTTTTTACCCCGCAGGCGAGTGAAATAAAAAAATGTTTTCGGCTGCGAGCTCTGTACAACTCGCAAGTGCGTAGATCTTCACCTCCCAAAACATTACATTCTTATTGTGCCTAAACGGACCCTGGCTCGCCGGCTGCTGCCGTGGCACCGCTCGCATCGCTCGCTCGGCTCGTGCGTTGTGTGGTCAGTTCTAACCTAACCTAACCTACCTTTCAGACTTTTCCCCAAAATCCTTGTCAGCAGTGAAGATCTATCGCGGTAACGTGCATCGAAGTGTAGTGGCTTCGCAGAGACGGTCTTTCGCAGTAACGTGTATCTCAATTTTGTAGCATCGTATTAGCATTTATCGATATTTTGTGCGTCGAAATTCCGTATTCTACTGATCTTATGTCACTTCGAATAGGAAATAAAATAAACTCACGCCTTCTTCCCATGGGGGTAGGCAGAAACTACAGAATGCCACCTGCTACGATCCTTACGTATGAGGTGAATCAAAAAGTTATTAGAATTGCATATAAAAAACCTTTTTGGGAGAAGTTCGATATTCAAATTAAAGAGTGTCAATCACACAGTCACACTATTTATGCAAACTGTCACTTGTTTTTGTTCGTTCGCACGTACCGATAAAGCTGCGAGCGGATCAAGGTTGATCCACCTGTCCCGCGCCGTCAAGCCGCGCTGGAACGATATCGTTCCACCTGGTTCACGCGGTAAAAATCTCTAATTATACATGGAATTAAGGGTTTATATCGTTTGTGGCAATTTTTGTCTATGGGGAGAATGATATTCTAGTACACTGAATGCTTCAATACCAAAAAAATTAACAGGGAACACTAAAAAAAAAGTTGAAAGTGACACATTCTTCACTGTGACGTTCGCCATGGTGACGCTCAGTACAGTGACGATAAAATGTCGATCGATACAATTATAATGGTATATTATTACGAGTTAGGGGTAGATATCCGTCAATAAAGGTATAAATAGTATCTTAATAAAAAAAAATATATGAAATAAGTCACTGTAACTCGGATGTGAATTTTCATGTGACTCAGGTTGGCTGGACAAATCTTCAAAATAGCTTGCATTTAACTAGGTCAATAGGTCACTTTATGTGACGGCTAAACACCCTTATTTCAGAATTTGTGACGCTACAGAATCTTAGATAATCGATCGAAAACGTGTCCAGCCATCTTGAAAAATCACTTTTCGCTGGTCTCTCAATCTCGGTAACGGAAGTGATTTTGACGACTTTTTGCATATCAACGGGCGTCACATAAATTTGTGACGGGCACCGAGCTAAAAGTTTTGTGATAAGTACAGTGGTTTAGTAGAAAAATGCAAAAATCTGTGTCCAGCCATCTTGAATTTACGTATAAAACTTATGGCTGGCACTTCCGAATCTCAATAACGGGGGCGTTTTCGAATATGGTTCCTTTACTAATACTTGGTGACGCAATGTGTGACAGTAATAACGTTTGATTTATGGCGTCACATGTAAGGGTTTACGAGAAATTAATAAAAACTTAATGTCCAGCCAACTTGAGTTCAAGATGGCTGGACACATGTATCTCTACCTCAACTGGTTACACCTACACCCTCAGTGGCTCAGCCTGTAGGTAGCTGTTTGGATGGCAAAAATAATAATAATTTGATTAACACAACCTATGTATTTTCGGACAAATTTGGTCAAGGTATTGGTCGTATATTTAATCAGTGTTCACAACAATATGTAATTAATAATTGTTTACCCGGTGCCAGTATTAGCCAATTAATTAATAATATTAAAGTGACACAAATAAACCCCTGTTCCACTGTTATATTATTATACGGGGACAGTTTAACTGTAAGAAAAAAGGACATAATTGAATGTGTCCATTTGATGTTACATCTCAATAATACTAATAATTGTAAATTTATTTTCTGTGCCTTGCCTTATTCTCGATATTTGCCTAATGAGACAAATAGGCACATTTATAAATTAAATATGTTAATTTATAATAGGACCTGTCGTCACAGTGACGCTATTTTATATTTTGATTGTAATCAATTCATTACTGATTATAAACTGACAAATTATACAATGTATTTGCCACCTAGTTGTAGAAGACAAATTGCTAATCTCTTAGCATACAATATACACAGTGACACTGGTACCTGTAGTGTACCATCGATTACTGTTAGTAGTGGTACTAACACTACTTTTGATACGCCTAATAGTTTAAACTATTAGGAGCGACAACGGATGAGCCGTATATATTGAACGTTGTTCATCAAAATATGCAGGGTTTGTCCGGCAAAGAGCTAGAATTAAGTTTATTTATGGAGAACTATGATGTTCAGGTGTTATGTTTGACTGAACACTGGTTGAAAGAACATGAAGTGGTGTTTATTAATGATGATAATTTTACTGTACAAAGTGCGTTTGTAAGAAAAAGCGCCATTCGCGGTGGATCTTTGGTTCTTGTTTCAAACAAGTTGAAATGTAAACAACGTTTAGATTTAGCTAATCTTTCCATCGAGCGCACTATTGAGTTGTCTTGTGTTGAACTCGAGCGATACATTATAATTTGCGTTTATCGTCCCCCCTCTGGTGATTTTATTAGTTTTGAATCGGTAATGGAGGATTCGCTCAATAGGTTAAAATCAAGTAATAAAAGTATAATTTTATGTGGAGATTTTAATATTAATATTTTAGATGTTACTCCATTAAGTATTATACTTCTTAATCTGTTTAGGTCTCATAATTTAATTAACTTGTTTTTTGAAGCTACTAGGATCACGGCATCTTCGTCAACTTGTCTTGATAATATATTTAGTGATTGTGATGCCAAAAATAAATTAGTGTTAAGTGACTTAACGTCTGACCACTGTGGTTTATTAGCTAGTTTCCCCATGCCATTACATAAAAAGCCGCATAAAATAGAATGTAGGCCATATACAGCTAGTCGTTGCAATAAATTTAAAAATAATATAGCTCATAGAATAACACCATCTATAATAGAACACGAGAATCCTAATGAAATGTATGCAGCCCTTTTTGATGTTGTGCAAAAAGAGTACCAATCTACTTTCAAGACTAAAACTATTGACATTAATGGTAAATGATAAATGATAAATGATAAATGATTTATTTCTGCAAGTAGGTTTGTACAAACACTTTTACACGTCAATCATATTTTAAAAACTAGATGAGGTCGGCATTTCCTATCTGACTACTCTGAGAAGAAAGGCCGAAACAAACTCAGAGGTCACAGTCTCTTTTAAAGTCCAGACATAATCTTGGTCAGATCATGTGAAGACGATGTAGATTGATGTCTGAAATGGTCTTTTGAGGAAATAACCATTCAGATTGAGAAGACCTGTCCAGTCAGTGCACGCATTTGTCAGTTATCGTGCAGCTCAACTCAGAATTTAAGGAGCTCAACGATTCGACGAACAATACCAAAGAAAGGACGTTTGGGTAGGCCACATAAATTACTCAAACTGCCAGACCATGATAAAAACTAATTGACAACAAAAAAAAATTAAAACAAAACAAAAGGGAATATCTGCATAGTCTTCACATTCACAATAATTAAAATAATATAATACTTTAAAGTAAATATTCATGTCAATGAATATATAACATTCATTAATGTCAATGTGTATATAATAACCCGGAAATAATCTTGGTCAGAGCATTTCAATTTGAGGACCATGTAGATTTGTGTCTGAAATGGTCTTTTGAGGAAAGAACCATACAGATTTGAGTGGACCTGACCAGTCAGTGCACGCACCTTGGCACCTCCGTTGGCTTTAATCAATGGGCCACTCCGGGTATTTATAAAAGTAGAGCGAGACTATACGAGTTATATGGTTTGAAAAAATATAGATTTGATACTCCTTTCCTAGAGTATGTCAAAAATTATTCAAAATTATTTAAAAAGGTTAGTGTTTTTGCTAAATCTAAATTTTTAAGCGATACAATTAAAAATTCCAATAATAAAGTAAAAACCACTTGGAAAATTATTAACAATGAAACGGGTAAATCGGTTAAGCAAGATAAACAACTTGAGATTATGGTCGATAATAAATTAGTTACTAAAGCAGCTGACGTAGCTGAGGCGTTTAATGAGTTTTTTGCCAACATACCTATAACTACGACTCGCTCCTTAAATTCGTCCCCATCTAAAGCTGAAAACCTTTTGTTTAGTAGTGTGTCTAAAAGTAGTCGCTTATTTAGCTTCGAACATGTAACGCCTCGTGATGTAGTTAATGTTTTCAACACACTCAAGTCTAAAAACACTGGTGATTACTGGGGAATCTCCATTAAACTTTTGAGTAATATAATAGACATCGTAGCCCCCTATCTAGCTGTTACTTTTAATAAATGTGTTGATTTAGGAACTTTTCCTGATCTCATGAAGAGTAGTAAAGTCATACCATTATTTAAATCAGGTAATAAAAATGACGTTGGCAATTTCAGGCCTATTTCTATTTTACCAGCATTCAGCAAAATATTTGAAAAGTTAATACTCAAGCAGTTGCTAAGACATTTTAATTTAAATAGCCTCCTTCATAGTGAACAATATGGCTTTACAAAGGGTCGTTCGACTACAGATGCGGGTGTTGCTCTCCTGAAACACATATTTAACGCATGGGAGAACTCTCAAAATGCTATTGGAGTTTTCTGTGATCTCTCCAAAGCCTTTGATTGCATGCACCATGACACGCTTTTGCGTAAACTGCGTCATTATGGTGTGCTAAACGAAGCTCTCAACGTTTTAAATTCATATTTAAATAATAGGTCGCAATGTGTAGATGTTGATGGTGTAAAATCTTCCGGGCTACCAGTTCAGTTAGGTGTACCTCAAGGCTCAATACTGGGTCCATTCTTGTTCTTAGTATATATCAATGACTTACCATTCTATTTAAAGGGTATCTGTGAAGTTGTACTGTTTGCAGATGATACCTCTCTTATTTTTAAAGTAGACAGGAATAGACAAGACTTTGACGATGTAAACAGTGCACTATCAATGGTTACGGATTGGTTTACGACAAATAACCTAGTTCTCAATGCCAAGAAAACGAAATGTGTAAAGTTTGCCCTTCCAAATGTTAGAAACCTAGGACCCAACATCGTCTTAGATAAAGAGGTGCTTGAAACTGTAAACTCGGCAGTTTTTCTGGGCATAACAGTAGATGCCAAACTTCAGTGGGGCCAACATATATCGAGCCTAGCGGGAAGGCTCAATTCGGCCGCCTACGCCGTCAGAAAAGTAAGACAATACACTGACGTTGATACGGCTCGGTTAGTCTATTTTAGTTATTTTCATAGCGTTATGTCCTATGGTATTCTGCTGTGGGGCAAAGCTGCAGATATTCAAAATATATTTGTCCTCCAAAAACGAGCTATTCGAGCAATTTACCAGCTAGGTGCCAGAGTTTCTCTGAGAGATTTTTTCAAAGATATCAGTATTCTCACAGTGGCATCACAATTCATCTTCGCCAACATCTTATATATTAGGCAAAATATACACTTATACACTAAAAACAGTGATATTCACAATGTTAACACAAGAAGTAAGGATAAACTACGTGCTCCCTTTCACCGGCTTCATAAGGTTCATAACTCATTTGTTGGGCTTGGTATAACCTTTTATAACAAGCTACCCTCTTCTTTGCTAGACTTGCCTTTTAATGCGTTTAAAACTAAATTAAAGTCCAACCTTTGTTCAAAGGCATACTATTCTATCAACGACTACTTAAATGATAAGAATAGATGGTCGCTGTGATTAACTCAAGACAATGTTAAATGTTCTTTCTCCAGAATTAGTATACCTACTGACAGGTTATATGAGTTTATATAATTGTTTATAATTTTACTTTATAAGTCAATTTATTTTAATTTTATTTTAATTTAGTGCTGACATAATCTACTCATTACAATGTTTTTTTTATGAGTTGTATTGCAATATGTGGTTAGCTAGCGACCTCGACAATTATTTATTTTACCTCGATGGTCCTAGTTTATCAATTGTAACTTCTAGTTACAGCTATATGTAAGCGGGCACGCCCTTTATGCCTGGAGGCTTTATCTTTTTTTTTTAGATATTGTTTACTTTTAGTTATTTTTATTTCTGCTTGAGTATAGTTCTCGATGCTTTTGGTTGGTATATTGGCGTGTGCTAGCTGTCATATGGCTATTAATTATAGCTATTTAATTTAAATTATTTTTAGCATATTGTAAATTGTCTTGCATACTGTTGTATAGAATCATTTTTTATTTTATTTTCTAACTGAACAGACAGCTGTGCTGCTGGGGAGTTTGTTGCGCCACTTCTTCTTCCCAGCAAAAGCACTAGGAAGTGGTGAAGGGTGGGCGTTTTGGGGGACTGTCTTATGTAATTTTGACGTTCGAAAAGTGCTGATTCTCAGCCTAGTTTGAATAAATGACTTTTGAATTTTTTGAATCTCCACTGCCTGATGATCTACGACCTTCGAAATGTGTTCAAAATTTTGTGACGGGGACGAAAATGATAACCTGAAATTGTGACGGAGAAACTTTGCGTAGTTTCAAAGATATTGATCATTTAAATTTCCCCATACAAACACTGCAGTAGGGTAACCAATATTGTAGGTTTTATGTAGGACAAGTATAGGATAAAATTTCCTTTATGGGCCGTCGAGTTGGAAGTTCATTTTTTTTTGTAGATAGCACTCATTAACTGAAGGCTTTTCACAAATTTTTAAGTAGCAGATACACACGGTTTACGAGATATAATTTTTTAAATTTTCCATAGAAAGTTAAAAATAACACGCAATTTAGATAGTTATCAATGTCATGGTAGATGTCAAATTTGACGTTTTACGTTCCGTTGACGGTGGAGGTGTGTAACATTCAATTTTATCATATTCTAACTTTAAATATATTTATATTTTCACATAGAAAATTCAAATTAAATTAAAAAAAAAAAAATGTAAATTTGATACGTAATTAATGTGAACAAAAACGCGCTGTACTATGCGATTAAATTGACTTTTTTACATAAAAAATAACGTTTTTTTTTTTACACTGGAACGGAACGTGAATCTTTGCTCGGACGAGTTAAGGTAATTTAATTGAGATTCGGAAGTGCCAGCCATAAGTTTTATACGTAAATTCAAGATGGCTGGACACAGATTTTTGCATTTTTCTACTAAACCACTGTACTTATCACAAAACTTTTAGCTCGGTGCCCGTCACAAATTTATGTGACGCCCGTTGATATGCAAAAAGTCGTCAAAATCACTTCCGTTACCGAGATTGAGAGACCAGCATAGAGGAAAGTAACAGCGAAAAGTGGTTTTTCAAGATGGCTGGACACGTTTTCGATCGATTATCTAAGATTCTGTAGCGTCACAAATTCTGAAATAAGGGTGTTTAGCCGTCACATAAAGTGACCTATTGACCTAGTTAAATGCAAGCTATTTTGAAGATTTGTCCAGCCAACCTGAGTCACATGAATTTTCAAAGTTACGCGTAATAGTACAAAAATGGCTCCGCGCGCTATGAAGTTTGAGTTTCAATCATTTGAAAATGTTACGTAGGACTCTCAAACAAACGCTTTTGTTAAATTACTTATCTATTCATTATGTAACTTGCAAAGTTTCCTGTAAATTGAAACAGTGGTTTTATCAGAAATAGCCAAACAAAACAGGAACAAACAGGTTTTGCCCGCCTTATCTGATAATAACATTTTTTTTACAAATACGATTCTCGTCCTACGAGCATTGTTTATACTTACGTAATATGATGCTCTATGTATTCAACAACACAACACAGTTTACATTGTGCGCCGAGAGCCAATATAAACAGCAGGAGACCATTTTTTGTGCCCATTGTTTATTCTTATCGCGGCATCTGTCAACGCACGGTGCTTGGGCCCACTTATGACGTTTTGCGTCTCGCAGCTTCGGAGGTAATTGTTTTGTGCAACGAGTTGCTAAAAACCCAAAATTATGAATAAAAGTGAGTTACGTGCAGTGATAAAATAACTATGTTTTTTTCGGTCATTCAGCAGACATTAGGGGATGATGCCGTAGGTACCCTGTTCTACGGTTGCGTATTGGGTTGCTGAATTTAAAAGAGGTAGATCAAGCTGTAAAGATGACCCGCGTTATGGGCGGCCTTCAACTTCCGTTACGGAAGAAAATGTCAAAAAAGGTTGAGAATCTGGTTTTGGAAAACAGAAGAATAACTATAAAACATAAAGGTAGCTGAGATCCTAAAGATATCATTTAGTAGCGCGCGGTTCAAAAAAGTGTCGACAAGATGGGTGCCACGAATGTTAACCGACGAAAACAAAAAGCGACGTTTGGAAATTTCTAAGCGTTATCTCGAAATGTTCCAGCGTGATTCGGGATATTTTTTGCCGTCGCCTTGTCACCATGGATGAAACGTGTGTCCACCATTTCGATCCTGAAACTAAGAGACAAAGCATGTCTTGGAAACGACCATCCTCTCCATCCATTGAAAAATTTCGAGTTGCTACTACCGCTGGCAAAGTTATGGCCTCAGTGTTCTGGGATAGTGAAGGAATCCTTTTTATTGCCAAAAGGTCAGAGAATTACTGGACTCTATTATGCAAATTTAATCCCGAAAGTGCGTGAAGCGATTAAAGAAAAACGTGGAAAACTATCGTTGGGCGGTTTGTTTCTTCAAGATAACGCTCCTGCTCATCGATCGGAAGTTGCGCTCAACGCAATCCGCTGTGCTGGCTTCAATCTCCTTGACCACCAAAGAGAATTAATTGACCACCCACCATAAATATTCTCCGGACTTAGCCCCAAGTGATTTTCACTTATTCCCAAATTAAAAGAGGACATTCGTGGAACAAATTTTTACGATTATAACGAGGTTATGGCTGCCTGCCAGAATTTTTTGATTCACCACGTACTCCTTTTGCCTCGTTTACGTTCATACATCTGTACCCTAATTACGTAATGCAAAATCAATCCGAATCTGAATCGTTTTGAAACAGATTGCTAATCCATTGCTCCGTAAGTTCGAAAAAAAAACTGCAGAGCAACGTAAATGACGCAATGAATGTTGTTGAACTGTCAAAATGAAACAGATTTGTCTTTATCGTTTACGAAAATATGTTGCGTAATTAGAAAGCTTGTCATACACGCACCTGTCCTTTCTGAAGAACATCACCAATAAGGTCAGTAGGTATATGTCCTCCTAGGGCGTCCCCACCCGGCGTTTCCATTCACATCTGCCTTGTAAATTGTTAGTCGCCTTTCATTCATCCTCTCAACACGACCATACCATCTCAGCCATAGACGTATAAAAAAGGTCGGACGGAACTCCCACTAAGAAAAACTGTGTGCCGCATGCCGTAATGGCGGCGACTAATAATAGGTCTTTATTTTAAAATTATCGTACAAATCTCCAATTTCATAGGTAAAGACCTATTATATGTGTGAGTGAATTTAGGGTGGCCATGTAAGCCAAATTTACCCATTTATTATTGCTTTATTTTATTAATTAAGACAAATACAAGTCGTGTGTAGGCAGAATTATACCGTGCCATTTGAAAAGGTTAATGGTAGTATGGTGGTTTTATAATAATGTCTTTTACTTTGAGAGATTCTTAAAATTCCCTCTAATTTTGAGATGTGGTGAAAGCGAATCGTTAAATATTTTTGCGCTATATATTTAATAAGACTTATTTTGTGTTCTGTTCCGGCGAATGTGTGTTCAGATTCTATGTTTAAAAAAACGCTTTCATTGCCAACAATTATTTCTAGAATTTTTGTGAGAATATAATATTTGTGTTGCCTTTCGTTGTATAATGTGATGCTTTCTTTTATAATCGTTCGTATAACTATTTCGCAAATGCAACAAATATCGAACATATCTTTCGATGGAAAACGACGTAGTCCATTTTTTGTGGTATACAAATAATTTGTATCAAAATGTATACTACATACCACGCTTGTTTTCGACGGAACCCAATGGTCTTCACCTCTGCAGTTGCTTATTATTTTAATCCAATCATTGTTCCATGATTGATTTGCTGTAGGAAATCTATATAAATAATCATAGTCAATACTTGCAAAAAAACCGGCCAAGTGCGAGTCGGACTCGCGCAAGATGGGTTCCGTACCATTATCTATAAAAACAGCAAAAAAAAACACGTTTGTTATAATTATGGGAGCCCCCCTTAAATATTTGTTTTATTTTAATTTAATTAGGTACTTATTTTGGCCTATTTTGGATACTTACTGTGCTTCACTTTCGATATGCATGGCGCGGAGTCCATATTTTTTTATAAGTCTATGATCTCAGCATACCCTTTTTGGTCACTACATCTTCTTTTAACTCACACCGTTGTCTTAGCACATCATTTCTCCGCCTATCAATCATAGTTAGACCACACATGCTTCGCAAGAAACGCATTTCCACAGCATTTATCCTACTTCAATGCTTCTTTTGCCACACCCAGCATTCACTTCCATACATAAGCGTGGGCACCAGCACACCATTGTGAACAGCCAGTCGAGCCTTTTTGGACATCAACTGTTTAGTCACAATCGCATGTATAGACTAATGTTAAAATAAATGAGCAACAAAAAACAACGCTTGACTGTGACTCAATTCAAACCTACCAGGACTTGTCGGCCAACTATTGCCATCATCATAAGTAAAATTGCGATTTTATTTTAACCATTTCGACTACGCATCGACCGCGTTCGGTGCTCCGATTGGCAGCCGGCCGGCCTTTAACAAAGAAGGGCCAATCGGAGCGCCGAACGCGGTCGATGCGTAAAGTCGAGATGGTAAAAAAACACTAGGGCCTCAGGTCAGACTCTTTCATGTCAACCTGTACTATAACTGCGTTGACAAACGTCGCATTTGAAAGGTTTTTCACCAATATGTGTGTGTGATGGGACTGAGTTCAGTAAGGGACAGGCTCACTGACCTCCATTTATACAAGTACGCTGGACTTACGATACCCTATGAAATGACAGCTCTTTATTGTGCCTATTTGAAGCGCCCCCAATGCGTGGGAAGAGAACTAAATCTGACGTAACTTGCAAATGGCCGCTGTCTCGTTTGAATTGTCTCCCGTGTTTTTGGAGGTTTAAAGCGATTAAGCTTCTTTGTTGTGTCGTATTAATTTAGTTGATAACATAAATAAGTGGTGGTCATTCATAGGTCAACTATGAAAGAGTGTTTGTTATGCAAAACTCGTTACCAGAAAGGAAGTGGGGTTGCATTCCACAAGTTATTATTAGACATTTAAAAATCTGTCACTTATCTTATTATACGTAATAACAATATATTTGTCTTTGTATAACCGGTTTTTTATAAACCACAAAATTTTATAGTGCTGCAAAAGTTACCTGTCGATAAAAGTTATCGATATTTTTCCTAATGATATCTATTTACTTTCAAGAACGGAAATCGTTGATGACCGATTTTTATTATGAATGTGTGTAAATGAATGTGTGAAACCTGTGAATTATTTTAAAATTATATGTAAATACATATAATTTTAAAATAATTCACAGGTTTCCGACTGACAAAAGAAGACTGGAATTATGTCTGAAAAACATTGAAAAGCTTAGTTGGCGTCCGAAAAAATATGATTACATCTGTTCAAAGCACTTCTCCGATGACTGTTTAATTAAACATAACTCATTTTATTTTCTGTAAATACCTTACCTATTCCACTCCATCCCAAGAAACCCTCATTTCTATTTAAAAAGCGTTCCCTATTTATTTTTGGATTTAGTTAGTCACATACTAAGTACCCCCTTAGTCTGGCTTCGGATTATCCTAAGACTAGCAGTCTGCCCCAACTTCTCTCGTGGTACATAGCCTATGTCACTCAGGGATAACGTACCAATCCAACGGTGAAAGAACTCATGAAATCGGTCTAGCAGTTCCTGAAATTTGCGCGTTCAACCAAACAAACTCATCAGCTTTATTATATTAGTATAAACAACCCGGCCGAAATATCTGTATCTGTCGGAAACATAGAAATGGTATTACCTGATGGTCGGAAAAGCCTTTTATCGATGTATTTTATCTTACTGTCCCATCCCTATTATTAGTTCCGTTCCCACCCACTTCTGCGATCAGCGCCAAAATGGCGAAAATCAAATCGCCCCACTATGGCTCGGCTGATCATAGGTCCAGCGTACTTGTATACAGGGTGTTTGGCGCATGAACCGACACAATTTTTTCAGGGATTTGGGAGGTCATTAGCTAGGTTCTACCCATACACCCTTTGTCCCAAATGTCACGGTTGGTTACATATGATTATTTTTTTTAAATGAAAAAAATTCCCAAAATGTGTCCTTTAATTTGAAATAACTTTTTTGTTTGTGGGTGTAGTGGCACAAAACAAATTTTGTTGCATTCTCCAAAGTCCTTTAAATCTAAAAACATCTTTGTTTTATACAACTGGTTTCAAGAAAATTCCTTACAAGCTTCCAAAGTTAATTTTTGTATTTAATGAATGAAATTTTACAACTTCTAAATTAATTATAAAAAAAACTAAAAGCTATTTTGAACTTAGCTAGAACCTAGCTAATGACCTCCCAAATCCCTGAAAAAATTGTGTCGGTCCATGCGCCAAACACCCTGTATATGGAGGTCAGTGGACAGGCTGGACACAATGAGGATTTTCTGAAATGACGTTCACTAGGTGGCAGCACTGAGACGTTAGGTCCTGCACCTGTCAAAAGGTTCAAAGCGGCTATATTTTCTTTAGTCGTAACTGAATGACGAATGAAACGAATGATGAACGTCATCATATATTTTATATACATCTTCTCAATGTGGCGCCAAGTGGTGGCGTGAATTTTCATGAAAACCCTCATTAAATAAAAGTAGTTATTTATGGCGTACATTTATTAGGATCACCAGCGCACTCGCGGTTTGTATTCGTCGCTCAGCGCCACGCGCTTTATGCTCTCATAGCCTAGGATAATGCTGAATGAGAAGCAAGCGGACTGCAGCAGCCGAGCCGATAACCCCTTCAAGTACAGCCCTACCAAACCCTCTTCTGCCCATAACGTTTTAAAGATGTCCTTCATAGTGCCTACGCCTTCGACCTGTAACAAAAAAAAGAATGGCGTTTAATGACATTGAGACTTTGTTGACATTTATCAAAACATTCGTGTTACTTGGGTAATCGAAGGTTAAGCAAGTTACGAAATTGGTCCCGGCTGTCGTTCGAAGATCTTTGACAGACGTTACGGGTAGTCAGAAGCCCGAGTCTGACAACCAGTCGTAATAAAGGGTATCGTGTTACCCAGTAGCTGGGTTGTGGACAGGCAGTCGCGTCATGAAAAATACTGGTATTCAGCTGCATTCGGTTAGACTGGAAGCCGACCCCAACATATTTGGGAAAGGCTTCGATGATGGTGTCTATTATGAAGTGTGAGCAATGATGATAAAAGCCAAGTTTAGACGTGGCACGTCAAAACTTGACTAATTAGCAAAGGTTTCATCGTAGTCCCTTTTTCGCTCCCGATCATGAGGGTCTTCATTAAAGTTCATACCACCAGTTGGCGCCACTTTGGCAAGAGGTCTTACAATTCGACAACGAATATTAAAAAAACGATGACGATCAATCATCATTCTTTTCATTCATTCGTTCAGTCAAGACGAAAAAAAAATAGGCACAATGAACTTTGACACTTGACAGGTCCTGACGTCTCAGTGCTGTCAAAAAACCCTCATTACGAAATTACGACAAGCTGTCTTATACCGGGTCGGTTGGAGTGTAGCCTTAGGGGCGCTATGGCGCGAGAACTTTTATTTTTCGGAAATTTCCCAATTTTCTTTCAGTAGCGGGTTGACCTTGACCATAAAAACCACTTAAGTTCTGAGAAGCATGGCCTTAAGACGCACCGTTTCCCAGTTAGGAGCTTTCTAGTTTTTTTTTTTTTTTTTACAAAACGCTCTATATTTCCAAAATGGTAGCTCGGATGAAAATCTTTGCTGGAAAGAAATTGTTGCTCTAGTCGAAAACCATGAGATGATGTAAAATTACAGCAAAATAGTCCTTTGTCCCTAAGGATTCTAAAGCTGAAAGATCGACCGACAGAAAAAAAAACAACAATATTTCTTTGTCCCAAAAGTGATGTTTTTTTTTTGTTGTGTTTTTTTTGGTTTTATTTTCTGCTCATAGTGCCCCTTATACTCCAACTCCTAAAACTCCGCCCCTAAGACGACCCACCGACCTACGTGTCATCTAATAAGTGCCATTTTGTCGTTTTTGAAGATCGAATGTTGGGAAGGTAACCTATCTACGTTATACTTATAATATCATTGATCATTGGCTAGGATGATGTTGTCAATTTTATGAAGTGCGTACCTGTAGCCTGGCCCGAACGATGTCCAGTGGGTTCGTGAGGAACGTGGTCGTGAAACCACCGAGCGTGCCCGCGGCGCATTGTATCAGGAGCGTAGACACCCACGCCGGTGCGATTTTCAGCATTTCATCTACAAAATACAAGGTGTTACTGAAATTATAGAAAACCTTAGAAGGGGGGGGATTTTAACGTCTGGAAAATTAATAGAGATGACTTTTTTTTTTGTCCGTCATTTAGATTATGAAAAAATTACGTACATGTATTTTTTCTTTTTTTATGTTATCAAAAGATAACGGCGATACATTGGGTTAAAATATGCCATGACGTCACGAGTATGTAGATTTTATACTTACTTGTGACGTATCAACCCCCACTCCCCAACTTTAATGCGTTATATCTAAGTATTTTTAGGGTTCCGTAGTCAACAAGGAACCCTTATAGTTTCGCCATGTCCGTCTGTCTGTCTGTCTGTCCGCGGTTTAGCTCAAAAACTATTGGTACTAGAAAGTTGTAATTTGGCATGAGTATACAAGTTAATGACGCCGAAAAAGTGATAAAATATTTTTTTGAAAAAAAAAACAATTATTTAGGGTACCTCCCCTACATGTAAAGTGGGGATGATATTTTTTTTTTCGTCCTTTCCATAGTTTGGGGTATAGTTGGATAGGTCTTTCAAAAATATTAGGGGTTTGCGAAGACCATTTATTGATTAAGTAAACCGTTCGTGACTTATCAAGCTTTAAAGTATCAATTTTCGTTAGAGTCAAGTGTGTGTCCCCCTCTACCAACTAAACGGTTGTAGTTAGAAATTCAAATGTCACGGCATTAGTACTTATATATAAAGAAGTCTAGAGGAAAACTATCACACTTAAGTGAGCGTTACCAGTGTACGAGTAATAATCGACCAACTTAAATTTGCGGTTGCAAAAACATGTTCTCCCATTTTTTCAATTACAAAGTTAAGTTTGTTCTTACGATAAATTCATTACAACTACGGAACCCTTCATTGTGCGTGGTCCGACGCGCACTTGGCCGGTTTTTTTTATTCATATGATAAAGCAAAAAGTGTCTAATATTTTTTGTTTATCTGACTGACGGGCTAAATAGAACTTCTTTTTTTTGACCCAGGCTTCATCCCTATTGTTAAGCAAATTGACAACCAACAACAACTGTTAAAAAGAATCCAAAACCTTTTTTTACACAAAAAACAAAAAGAAAAAAATTGCGATGTTGCCAACTTTCTGTCTCTTAACAGAATCATCAAAAAATACTTGAAACAAGCATGCAGGAGAGCACCCGGGCTGTCGTTTTGAGGAAAGTACCTACAACCAGCTATTTGGTATACAGGCAGCTAACTTGCACAACACAAGACAAAAAACGTAGACCTCCATGGAGTTCTTCTCCACCTCAGACCTAACGTTTTGGAATGGGCAACTAGCTGCAACGTTTTGACTAGCTGACCGAATCCTTGACAATTTAAAAGTGCCTGTAAATGGTTAAATCGAAATAAATGCTGTGACTTTGATACCAAATAGCTTGTCCGGCTGTACCAGAACAATAAGAACGATGAACATTTTTTAATGTTTACCTCTAAAAAATATTTATTTGAAACAAAGTAGTAGAAACAACATTATCAAAAATTTAAAAATAATAAACGTTTTAAAACTACTATGATAGTGCAATCCACTGATTCGCGCCCCACTCCGCTCCGCTCCGTAAAACTTACAGTACAGTAATCGCGGAGTGGGGCGCGTCGTCGTGGATTGCACTATCTGTAGCTAGACAACGACGGCGACGGCACTACGAGTATCACAGAAGTGCGACAAGGACGGGAATAATCCCTTCCAAGAACTTTTAAAGTAATAAAAATAAAATAAAAATGTTTATTGCTTCATCTTAAATAACTTAAGCTAGTTACAAATGGAAGAATCCAATTAAGCAAATAGTATGCTTGTTTTAGGATTCTCCGCCCTTCCCCAGGTTTTGTAGTTGTTATAAAATTTGAAGTTATACAATAAAAAATTAAAAAGGTATAGAACAAATTAAAAAGGAATAGAACGGTCTTTTTTTTTTTAAATAACTTACGCGCTATGATGTGTGTAATGTGTGTAAGTGAGTGTATATGTGAGTAGTATGTGTGTGTGTGTAGTAGTGGTGAGAGTTAGTGTGTGAGTCAGGTATTGAGATTGGGGGATGCACCCGCACCTTATACAGGTGGAGATTAATATCACCGGTAATTTAGGCAGTTTTTGCAAGCTAACCCTACGACAAGTCTTGGGATCGGAATTAATGAAGAGCATTCATTATCTTCCATTAGCGAGAGAAATATTCTGGCGTAATTTATAATAAGAGTTACTCAAAGTATAAATTATATTACAGTCTCATTGATTGCACCATATTTTCCACTTCGTCATAGGTTTTTGACTTAATCCATTTAGACAAAGTGTTTTTGCATTCGCGGTAAGTTAGTGGGTATATGTCAAGTTCTTTATTAAGAAGATTGTATAAATTGGATGATTGCCTAGGGTATTGTCTTTTTGCGAATGTAGACTTTACTGACACATTTGGAGCAACCGTGTCTTTCCTTCTGCCTTTGGTCTTCTGTGGGTTGAACGATAGAGTTTTATGCTTTGTCAGAATTATATTAATTATGTAAAGCTTTCTAACGGAAAGGACATCCGAAATATGGTAAAGGTTCTCGGTTGAAAAGCGGAAGGGTTTAAAAAGCATAACTTTTAGTAGGGACCTCTGAGCCCTCTCGAGATCTAGAAATTTGATTTTAGTGGCGCCTCCCCAGACGGGAAGGCAATAAGCCAGGACGGACTGAGCCAGTGAAATGTAAATCTGTAGGAGGAGTTTTTCCGAGATGACATGACGTAATGTCTTGAAAGTCCAGATTAGCTTCCGTACACGCTTCATTATTAGTTCAGTGTGGTTATGCCAGGATAATCGTTGATCAACCATAATGCCCAGGTATTTGGTAGATTGAACTCTAGTAATTTCTGTGCAAGAACAGATTGTGTTAATAGGGAAATTGCATTTATGAATCTTAATTTTGAATACTGGAGAGGGTTGAGAGGAGTTGTACTTTGTGAAGCAGATGAAGTTGGTTTTGGTACTATTTAGGGTTAAAAGGTTAAGGTCAAGCCAGGCCGTTACCTGTGCCAGTCCACGCTCGGCTGTTATCCGGACATTGTCCCAGGTATCACCACTGAACACTATGGCAGTGTCATCTGCGTATGATAGAATATGTCCATCCACCAGTCTCATGCTGCACAAGGTATTTATGTATATCAGGAACAATGTCGGTCCGAGCACACTACCCTGACCAACTCCGAATTGGACGACCTCTTCAGAGCTTATGGTATTGCCGATCTTAACCTTTTGTTTGCGTTCACTCAAGTAGTCTTTAAACAGGGCGTGGGGAACACCTCTTACTCCAATTGATTCCAGCCTATCAAGCAGTGTGGAGACAGAAACTGTGTCGAAAGCCTTTTGGAGATCTAAGAAGACAGCAAGGCACTTTCCTCCGCTATCCACTTGACTGGCTACAGCGGAGGAAAGCGCCAGTACTGCATCTTCCGTTGAAATTTTTTGTCTAAAACCGTACTGCGAGGGGGATAGTAAGTTGTTTACGTTCAAATAAGATAAGAGACGTGAATTTATTAACCTTTCCAGTACTTTAGATATTGATGGCAGTACAGATATAGGCCTATAGTTCGACGGATGAGCTTTGTCTCCACTCTTATGCACTGGTGTTATAAGAGCTAGTTTTAAGGCGTTCGGGTAAGTAGCGTGTTCAAAGCACTGGTTCGCTAAGTGGGTAATAATTGGGACGACAACAGCATGAGCGGTCTTCAGGAAGTTGACTGTTATGCCGTCCCAGCCCGGGGCACTATCAGATTTCAGAGACATTAGAACGCGGTGAACTTCATCCTGGTCAGTGTTTAAAAGTACAAATGATGAGAGAGGTTGAACGTTAGGTGACGCAATACTATAGTTTTGGCCGTATCCTGTGGTGGAGTTGGTAATTATTTCGTTCGCGAGAATTTTACCTATGTTAGAAAAATATTTATTCACAGTGTCAGCTGACTCTTTTGGAGTAGCCTTAAGCTCTAATAGATCTGTATTGGGCGTTTTGCTTGACTTTCGGTGAGTAATGTTATTTATAGTTTCCCACATTTTTTTGGGGTTTTTATGCGCTTTAGATAATTGGTCCCGGTCGTGTTTACGTTTTTGTTTTTTAATAATGCAATTGCAATAGTTTCTGTATCTTCTGAAGGTAATCTTTAGTATTTCGTTATGAGGTTCAGACTTTAATTTAAGTTGCATGGCATTGCGGTTACGTATGCAGCGCAGTAATCCAATTGTCATCCATGGTTTTATTAATCTGCATTTTTGCGGAATTACTGTCGTAATGGTGTTATTTTTTAGACAAGATTGTATTGCAAGTATTAGTCGGTCACAAATTGTATTAGGGTCGGTAAAATTTAACAAATGATGTAAATTACTTTCAGCTAGGTTTTCTAATGTTTTATCGAAGTTAATCATTATTTTAGTTTTAGGGATTTTACGTATAACTTTTTTGGTTGACAATTTTAAGAAAATCATAAAATGATCTGTTATAGTTGTATTTAGTACAGCTACCGTCGCAGTAGTATTTGTGGGGTCAAGTTTGACCATGAAGTGGTCTAAGCAATTTTTGCCTCTAGTGGGTAGTGAATGCCCGGAAAGTAGGCCGTGCATCGCAAGCATGTTTAGATATGTTAACCTGTTTGAACGATCATAAGAATGTTCGGCCTCGTTATAAATATATTTATGTCTCCTGTGACTATTATATTTTTACTCGACGTAATACTGGCTAAGTGGTCATTTAATGAATTTATAAATTCGTCAGCTTTTGGTTTTGAAGGCGACCGGTAGATAGCCAGGATAGTTAGGTCAGGGTGAATGTTAATTTGAAGGCAGGATGCATGTGTCAATTTTACTTCGTGTACTGAAGTCTTATGAGTATTTTTAACATAGACAACAACTCCATCGGCTTTGTTTAGGTGATTGGCCGTTTGATAGGATAGATAGTTTTGTATTTGGGGTATGGGTTTGGCGGTGTCGAGTCTACATTCGGTTAATGTTATTATATCTATATCTGTTTCCAAACTATGCAGGTTGAGTAACAGGTCGTCATGGTTGGAATAAACGGTTCGTATGTTTTGTGACACGATGGTAATATCCACAGGATTTCGTTTTATTAATCGATTAAGATCCTCAGGGCAACAGCTAATGGTGCGTGCGGCTTCTGAACTGTCTATATTGTCTATAGCTTGTAATGTGTTACTCATACTGATATAAAATGGGTGCTAAATGATCCTTATCTAAATTCGTCATATTTTTGTAGTTGTGTGTGGATGGGTAGTAGCGGGTGAAAAGTGTAATTGTGTGTAATATGTCGTGTGTTATTCGTGTGAGTGTAGGTTTGAATGAACGTATAGTTGAATGTTTGTGTATTGAGAGTGGGCGCGGTTGATTTACATCTTTAGGATTAAAAAATAAAAAATAGAAAATAAAAAGTAAAAAATTAAAATTGTAACTAATCTTAGGGCCAACTGATTTTGAACAATACTCAGAAACAACAGTATGTAACCGTGACAGGGAAATGCCTATGGCTAGTCATTTTTGTTGCATTAGATTATTCACTTGAGATTCGCTATTTAAGATTATGGTTGGCGCAGTTTCGTCCTTCTTCACAAATACCTTTCCATAGGAGGTCCAGCAGAATTTGTAGTCTCGTGACTTAGCTAAGTCGCGGGCTAGATAAAAAAGCCTCGCTCCTTTAGTGGTTAATTGTTCTGAGACGTAAATTGGGGTATATTCTTCTGTCTTGAAACCGAGGTGTTTTGCGCAGATTTTTTCTTTAGTATTCCTATTAAAGTCTTTTGTCTTTTTAATAAAGTCTGTTTTAACTAATGTTGAATTAAGTTCGACCACAACTGTGCTGGTTTTGGTGTTGCTACGCTTGTTATGCACTCTGTATATGTCTGTGATATCTTTGACATCTATGGTACTATTTACAGCGTGGGATAAAGTTACAACCATCTGTACAAGGTTGTCCTTGGTTTCTTGCTGGACTTTAGGAACATTTTTTATTTCCAAGTTGGATTTTCGTGTTCCTCGTTGCAAGTCCTCGATTTTTTCTTCTAGGATTATTATGTGTTCGTTATCTCTCTTTACCCGGGTTTCTAGTTGATCAATCTTCTTTTTCAGGTCCTCATTTTGAGCTGAAAGAACAGCCATTGCGTTCTCAATACTCGCATTAGTAGACTTTATTTCCATCAGTGTTGGATATATTTTTTTGATTTCGACTTGTTGTGGTGTAATCAAGCTTGAGATCATGTTGACCATTTCCTCTTTGAAGGCACGGAAGTCATCACTGCGGTATTGATGCTCGTCTACTCTTCTAATGCGTTGAGATACAAAGTTGGGAGGGGTAACCTGGTCCACATGCTCTGAAATATCCATTTGTCCCGAACTGTCGTATTCTGAGGGCGAGTTATTGCCTGTTGCGCTCATTATTTGTAACTCTAGTTACCAGGGAGTTATGAAGATAGTGGGAGCTTTGCTGGAAAGTTATAGTTCCTTGGGCTTGTAGTTTACCGTTGCAGCTAATATCTTTGGTTAGTGTACTAGGCGATCATAACCAAACGCAGTAGTATGTTAACAATTCAAATGTTGCGATGATCTTCAGTTTAAATGTTTAAATGGTTCAGTCAGTCGCAGCAGTTATCAGGAGACCATATAACAACGTTTGTACTAGTGTTTGGCCGTCCTCCACTAATTGGACGTATCACAGACACTTCTGTTTTGGGTCTATTGTTGCTAATGAGGGGGTGGAGTTTAGCTGCCAAATCACCGATAAGTAGGTGGAGTTAGTCTGACTTGTTCTACTGGAGCCACGCCTGCGCGTGCGCCGATTTGCGAATACAGTGAAAGGGGGTGGCACTGTACCTTCTTTGTGGCCGTATTCATTGAAGTACCAGGATGGTATGAAGAGCGATGACACCCGGAGTTAGTCCGCTGCGTGTTTGAATTGTATCTCCTTGTATTTGATGCACTCCTATTATTTATTTTCAATTAAACTGCATGTAATTTTAATTAAATATTATTTTAACCGAGAAATACGGGTTATGAGCACGTCTACACCGTGAGGCGATCCGGGGGGAGGGAAAGCTTGCATAGCTTCTCCATGTTTCCATCGATTTTACAATTTTTTTTCGATTATCTCATTTTGCTATGCCTTCTTTGATATTACATTATTTGTTAGAACAATTCTAATATTAGTCGTCACCCCCATTGGAGAATCGGTTTAAAATGGATTCGTACCTTGATACGCGGTATACAGGGCCCACCAGAGCGCAGAGTTCGGAACATATGCGGCTAAGGATGCTGTATAGCCTCGGTAATATCCCATGGGACCATGGAGTTGATACACTCGAACCGCCACCTCCTTCGCGAGAGCCGCTCTCGACATTTTCTTCTCTAGGTCCAAACCTAAAGGATTCATTTTCTGTAAAAAAAAAAAAAAAAAAATGTCTTTCAAAAGTATCTAATAAAAGTGTCTCCGCATATTAGGTAGATAAGCTGCGGGCTCGACTTGTCGAATTCAGTAGGCGTAACGTAGTCAGAAGATATAAAGAGTAACGCGATAGAAAGAGAGGCAAGTTCTAGGTTTTTAACTGTAGGTAATTAGCGCTGTGCGACCTGAATTGCACTTTATTAGATAGATAGATAGATAGAATACTCTTTATTGTACACCATAAAAGTCACAGACATAAATTTAGAAATATTACATAGGGTGACACAATGGGAGGTCTTATTGTGTCGTAGCAAGAGTCGCTTTTTATTTAAATGATTTTGCGGAGTGATCATCTGTTCTAATCTGTGGTTCAGGTTAAGTTCTTACGCAATCACTCACTAAAGGGAATTAGTAACACATTCAACTGTATTTAGAAGGTTTCGACTTTATATCTCAACACTTTTTCCAACAACAATAATTGTTTGAATAACATTACTAAATGGTAATTGGAAAGGCTCGAGCATCGATCTCCACGCTTGCTCAAGACCGATTGACGATTTCAGACTTATGTTAACTACTAGCGAACCGCCCCTGGGTGCAATGTACTGATGCACACGTCAACATCCCAATGATCACAAGGTAAAAAAAAAGTCAGTCAAATTATACAGTAACAAAATATAGTTCTGACCATCGTCGCCGTGTGAATGGGCCTTACAATAAAGAAAAACAAAGGTGGTCTATTGTCTATAATATGAAAATAATGGTGTGTCCTTCTTCATTTGTGGAGTTTGGACGTCCAAATATGTTTGTTAATTCAATTCATAAATTAATTTCAGTTCCTTTTCGAGGAAAATTCATTGACCCCTGTCAGCCATGGCGCCACGCCGCGCGCCGTCAACCATAATTATTTTGCTGCGCGTAATTTTAAATCTGTGATATCTTGTATAGTTTAAAAAAATAATGTAGTCCAGGCATATTTTAAGCTTAATTAAATGGTCTATTTTAATAACATATTTTATCTGATAAGGATTAATAATATACTGGTTAGCAATGTAGCTTCGGAAATAACAATATTTATTTATGACATTCTGAAAGATAAAAATGTTTACTGTTGGTCATCCTTAGAAGACATACATTTATAATACGAGTATGCTATCGCGCACTTTTCTGTTGATTTTGTTAAGATATGCAATTCAGGAGAAGGTAATTTTTATCTATCTGTAACGATTTACTCAGCGCACGCCATGTAAGCCGCTCAAAAAAGTGCCTTTTCCACGATTGATAAAACGACAAGTTTCAGCACTACGTTTACGTTTATTATGCTAACCACACACGTGAGTTCGAAGAAAATTGCGCAAGTAAATCGTTACCTGTGTGGTTACATTCTCTAAATGATGTTGAAAACCTCATCAACATCCGTTGCAAAAACTAGTGCAGTTTTTGCGACTTATAACGTTTTTTGTGTCTCTACGGTGACCGGCCTATAGGTAACCCGACCAACGGGTTAAGTTAGATTCGAACTGTGGCCAACCACGCGCGAGCCGAATAGGTCGCAGTAACTAAGCTAGAGTATCCCGACCAAAAGGGTTAGGTTAGAACTGTGACCAACCACGCGTGAGCCGAACGAGCGCTACATCCAAGTTGGTCGCAGTTACTTGGCTATTTAGTATTTTAGGACCCCAAAATAGGAAATTTTGAGGTTCAAAATTTTTTACTTATTAGTGTTCATTGACATTTTTAGAAGTGCAAAATGAGAATTATTAGAGGCTCGATTAAATACATTAAAAAAATATATGTTTGTCTCACCGGGTTCCTCATATTGCCTCGACTCCTGACCAGGCCTAGGACCATGAGGTGCTGGCTCAACACATCGAACGGCACAATGATAGTTTGGCCAACGATGGATGCGCAGCCGCCACCTATAAAAGACTGAAATAATGTATATTAGAACAGCTGTAGCCCGCGAATTTCATAGTCACAGCCATAATATGTTCGTCTCCTTAAGGTGACAGCGTCAGGTCAGCCCACGGAATTAAAATTTTCTTACGTTTTTGGAATTTGCAGGTCAATGTCAGGCTGTGTGTATTTATAACTACTTTTATAAAATAATAATAGGCTGCGGAATGATGTGATAAGACAACGGTGTGAGTTAAAAGAAGATGTAGTGACAAACATTGAAAAGGGTATACTGAGATAGTTTGTTCATGTTGAGAGGATGAATGAAAGGCGACTAACAAAATGTATTTACAAGGCAGATGTGACTGGAAACGCCGGGAGGGGACGCCCTAGGAGGACATAGGTATACTGACCTTATTGTTGCGCCACTTCTTCTTCCCAGCAAACGCACTAGGAAGTGGTGAAGGGTGGGCGTTTTGGGGGACTGTCTTATGTAATTTTGACGTTCGAAAAGTGCTGATTCTCAGTCTAGTTTGAATAAATGACTTTTGAATTTTATTGGTCTTCAGAAAGGACAGGTGCGTAGTACTCGCAACCGGCGTGCGTGTATGACCAGATGTGTGAACGTAAACGAGGCAAAAGGAGTATGTAAGGATCATAGCAGGTGGCATTCTGTAGTTTATGCCTACCCCGATGGGAAGAAGGTATGAGTTTATGTATGTATGTATAAAAAAACCGGTAAACTCCAAAGAACGTAAGAAAAGCATTTCGCGGGCTACCCTGACGCTTTCGCCGTAAGGGCTATTTTTGTCTGCTTATTGCACAATACATACTACTTTACCGACTCAGCATTATATAGCTTGTATCAACAACTACTCAATGAAACACGAATGATGGACGGCTGATTATATTTTCGCAAAAACAATAATGGAACCCTTTTTTTTTTTTTTTTTTTTTTTTTTGGGTGGGAAATCATCAAATGACTCCTCCCGCTCTGGGTGGAGCGGGAGGGCGTGTCAGACTCTTACTGACTAAAACCCACCCGTGTTCCTTCTCTTGCCTGTGCAATGCCAGGGGGCCACGGTATCCCTTTCGGACTTTCCCGCAACCCCGGCAGGCAATGGTCTCATAGGACCCCTTCACTCGCTGACACTCTTTGAGGCGCGCGTGGAACACAACGCGCCGTCGACCCGGGCTTGGTCCTTACCGGACGGCGAGCTACCCATTGCTCACCGTCCGCAAGCCCGCGCCTACGGTGGCCGGGAATCCGCGATCGATTCCCGACGCCCGGGGCGTCTCCTCCTGCGGCGGCTAGGGGCGTGAGGGCGCGAAATTTGCCTTTCCCTCACGCGCTCCGCCTCCTCCTTCGCGAGCATTACTGCTTCGCAGAAGGAGGTGACGGCCTCCCATGCCCTCTCGCTCCGTACCATGGCCTGGACCAGGGCCGGACGCGAGAGATCCCCGCCACCGATCGCCTCCACGAGGACACGGCGGTGCTCTGCCCAAGCCGGGCATACCTCCACCGTATGCTCCACCGTGTCCTCCGGGCGATCCACGCAGTGATGACACCCGGGCGTTTCCTCCCGCCTTAAATAATGGAACCCTGGGGCCGTATCATGCATGACCTATTAATGCCACCATTTTACCAGTGTGAGTGAGAGACGGAGCTATACAAGGCCGATAGCACCATCCTTTTTTCGCAGTGGAATATTGATGGAATTACTACTTCATAATACGACCCCAGGTCCTCGTGCTCAGCAGTAGCGCTTGCGACCACTAGACCAACGAGGCAGCTATTCATATAATACCCATAACTTTCTTATATATTTATATAATATACCTTCAACTTAGGGCTGATATCATGTTTGCCCAGCTCATATCTGACTCCCTCGTACGTCGTGATGTAGAATATTCCTGAGATTATCTGAAACTGTAGAAAAAGTATGGTTAAATAACATTGTGAAATATTTAACTGATACTATAAAAACTTTTAGCGCTTCTGATGCACACTTTTCTAAAATAAGTAACTAAGGTAGGGTACCGGACGCCATGGGATCTGGGGGCAAAAGTCCTCGCGCACATTTGGGAGTGGCGCGAGGAGGCGAAACGCTTAACTCCGCTGCCTCGAGAAATCACGGCACAGCGGACAGAGCTCCGGCGGGATCTCATGGCGTCATGGAGAGTGCGATTGTCGCAACCCAGTGCTGGGCACGCCACAATTGCGACAATAAGTCCCCTCTTTGAGGAGTGGCTAGAGAGGCGCTACGGCGTCCTCACCTTCCGCATGACGCAGCTCCTCACCGGACACGGTTGTTTCGGGAGGTTCCTGTTCCGTATCAGGCGGGAGGAAACGCCCGGGTGTAATCACTGCGTGAATCGCCCCGAGGACACGGTGGAGCATACGTTGGAGGTCTGCCCGGCTGACAGAGCAGGCGGGCAGAGCAACGCCGTGTCCTCGTGGAGGCGATCGGTGGCGGGGATCTCTCGCGTCCGGCACTGGTCCAGACCATCGTACGGAGCGAGAGAGCATGGGAGGCCGTCACCTCTTGCAAAGCAGTAATGCTCGCGAAGGAGGAGGCGGAGGGCGTGAGGGAGAGGCAATTTTCGCGACCAGCTGTCAACGTTTTTATTTCGTTTAGTTTTTTTTTAAACACACTGAAAAAGACGTCTTTTCAGTTTCGACAGTATTTTGACCCTGTACAACACCAATTATTTATCCTCCTTTTTAGAGTTTCGTACCCGAACGATGCCAAATATAACCCTATTTTTATGCCGCCGATGTCCGTCCGTATGTCTGACAGGTGGGCTGAATCCTAACCAATATTATAAATGCGAAAGTGACTTTGTTTGTTTATTTGTTACGCTTTCACGCTAACACAGCTGAACGGATTCGGATGAAATTTGGCACATGGGTACTATGGGTAGACCATGAACTGGAGCAGAACATAGGCTTCTTCTATTTTGATCCTGGATCGCAGACGAAGTCGCGGTCAACAGCTAGTTTAATATATTTCAAACACATATAGACTCACATTAGACAACCCGTCCCTTCCTCGGAAAGCAAGTTAAGCTGTCGGTCCCGGCTGTCATTCGTAGATCTTTGACAGTTATTACGACCTCTTCGACCTCAACCTACCTCACAACCAGTTTCGCTATGGGGTATCGTGTTACACAGTACAGATCGCGGCACATAAGTTGAACTATGTCCTTGAATGCGCAGGAAAGCATTCTCGGGTCTCAATCGAAGTATAATCATAATTGTACCTGCCCGGACGAGCGCCATTTTGGTTCAACTTCCGTGCCGCGATCTGTACCTGTGTTGTGGAGGTCGGACAGGCAATTTAATACAAATTACTGGTATTTAGGTGCATTACAGGTTAGACTGGAAGCTGACCCCAAAAAATGCTTGGTAGACGATGGTGATACTCACACTGGACAGCCAGAACCCTCGGTACAGCCCGGGCACTCCCTCGTTCTTATAAATCTTAGATATAGCGTCAGTCACACCACTGTAAGCTTCCTTCCTCCTTTGAACTTGGATTTGTGTCTTGATTAATGTTAGCGGATACAGTGCACATCTAACTGAAAAGAGAAATAAAACATTTAATCAACTAAAATCACGCCTGCCTTTTTTATGTAAAATAGTGTCCCAGGATTTGTCTGCCCTTCTTCTCCAGAAAAGAAGTTATATTATGTTGATTTTGATTTGAAAGAGCAGGGTAGTTGAGAGTATGTCATGCTCACTTAATGTCTCGCTGATGGTGGCGAGTGTGTTGGATCATTCGGTTCCCTACAAAATGGTTGAGCTGGATGGTGCTGATCCACGCGTCATGTTCGTGAACGGGCGCCGTCAGTTGAGACTAGTCATCTCTTATCTGCCAGGGCTTATTTTTAATCGTTTTTGATTTTTATATTTTGTTTTACATTGTTCTCACATATAGAATCAACAAGAGTAATGTACCCAGGATTTTGTAATTTCTATATTTAAAAGAGTGTCCTTGGAGTTTCTTGCCCGTTCTTCTCCATAGAGATCTACGTTTTGGAATGGGCAACTAGCTTCAACTTTCTGACTAACTGACTGACTCTTTGACAATTCAAAAGTGCCTGTAAATGGTTTAATTGAAATAAATGGTTTGAGTTTGAGAGGTACGTACTACGCTTTGGAATGGGCAAGCTTCATCTTTTTGACTGACAATTCAAAATTGCCTGTAAATGGTTTGATTGAAATAAATGCTTTGAGTTTGTTCCCCGAAGGGTTACAGAGGACGGAACCGCCGCGCCGACTAGATTCAAACAGTACTAATAATAAAATTCGTGTCAACGAATGTTCGTTGTGCACAACTGTCACGGAAACAGAACACCGTCTGTTTCGAAATTTTATTTGTGCCACAGTGTGAGTACACGATGACCCGCTTGGTTTGTGTGGAGAGTGTTCACAATGCCGTGTTTAGCAGGGGCCGCTGAGGCGTCTACGTGCTCCGTTAGCAGAGATTTATCTGGATACTCTCACATTTTGCTGTAAGTCCCATGAAATATGGGGCCAAGCCTATTGCCACCAACTGGACTGGTACTAAGAAATAAAATAACATAACATAACGCCTGTAATCCCCGAAGGGTTAGGCAGAGGTGTACCTATAGTACACCCACATTTCGCCAGTTATGTTTAAGTCTCATGTAATAGGGGGCGAGCGTATTGCCTTCGTAAGGGCGTAAAAATAGTCTCCGGAAAAAAACAGACTGAGAAATTCCAGATAGGAGAACCCAATACCCAACACTTTGCCCGACCTGGGAATCGAACCACTTGCGACCTCTAGACCAACGAGGCCGAGGATTTTTCAAGTCATGCAATGATCTGTAAGGTCTATTTAAATCCCTGTTTCCAACTGCTGTAATTTCTATCTACACAAATATCAACTTACACGAAGGTCTACCGAAAACTAAACTAAGTGCGAATTTCACCAATGAAACTGAACGCGATCAGCACATCTAAAATATTTTGTTGATCATTTTTAGGGTTCCGTAGTCAACAATATATACCCTTATAGTTTCGCCATGTCCGTTCTGTCTGTCTGTCCGCGGTTTAGCTCAAAAACTATTGGTACTAGAAAGTTTTAATTTGGCATGAGTATACACGTTAATGACGCCGAAAAAATGGTGAAATAAAATTTTGAAAAAAAAAAACAATTATTTAGGGTACCTCCCCTCCCCTACATGTAAAGTGGGGATGATAATTTTTTTTTCGTCCTTCCCATAATTATGGATATCGTTGGATAGGTCTTTCAAAAATATTAGGGGTTCGGGAAGACCGTTTTTTTATTAAGTAAACCGTTCGTGACTTATCAAGCTTTAAAGTACCAATTTTCGTTAGAGTCAAGTGTCCCCCCCTCTACCAACAAAACGGTTGTAGTTAAAAATTCAAATGTCACGGCAGTAGTATTACCTATTAACCTATTAACGAAATTTAAAGGAAAAATATCACAGCTTAGTAGGCTTTACAGATTAACGAGTAATAATCGACCAACTTAAATTTGCAGTGTGAAAAACGTGTTCTACCATACATTTCGCATGGGAGATTGGAGAACATGCTTTTCAACTACAATGTTAAGTTTGTTCTTGGGATAAATTCATCCAAACTGCGGAACCCTTCATTGTGCGTGGTCCGACACGGACTTGGCCGGTTTTTTTAATCGTGTTTTAATTTATCGAAATTTTATCACCATGTGTAAATCATTTTTATGAATTTACTTATTGTTATCCTTAAATTCTTATCAATTTTTATCATTTTATTTTTATGCAATTCTTATCATTTTTACTAATGTTATACTTATAATGTCAAAGAATGTCACTTTTTTACCAATTTTATAATTTTTAATCAGAATTTCTTAGATTTTAATTTTATATTTTTTTTATATTATAAATGTCACTTTTTACCGTTTTTACCAACTTTTCAATATTAGCGCTTATTACTAAGTAAGTTAGCTTATTTGTAGATGGATAGATAGAATACTCTTTATTGTACACCATAAAAATCACAGACATAAATTTAGAAATTTTACATAGGGTGACACAATGGGCGGTCTTATCGCTTAAAGCGATCTTTTACAGACAACCTTTGGGTGGATTAAAGGTAACAGGAGAGACAATAGAGGTAAGTAGTCATCGGTGTACCATCTACATATACAATAAATATGTACATACATACATAAAGCA
This sequence comes from Xanthia togata, assembly GCA_963853775.1. Taxonomy (NCBI): domain Eukaryota; kingdom Metazoa; phylum Arthropoda; class Insecta; order Lepidoptera; family Noctuidae; genus Xanthia; species Xanthia togata. The sequence goes on from OY970815.1 coordinate 5,655,960, forward strand.
TAAACTTTTGTCTGCTTCATTGTTTTATGCATTTTTAGTTTACCTATACGTCATCACTGTTATGTTACTTAAAAAAAAAAAAGTGTGTTTATATTTTTAAAAAAATAGCTGTCAGTGTCTTGAACAGACTTTAGATGTACTGATCGCGTTCAGTTTCCGTGGTGAAAATCACCCTAAGTGTAAAAACCTAAGGTATTAAATAGGGATGCATCCGATACCGATACCGATATATCGGCGATACTTCGGGTTAGCCGATATATCGGTATCGACGATATTTTTCATTTAAAAATGTAGTGTAAACGAGCGTGTTGTCTCGTCTATTTCGTTGCAAACGAGGCATGAACTATGCTCGGGGAAACCCCGCGCTTGTGAGTGTCTTGTTTCTCCCGCCCGCTTTGGCTTCGCGTCTATTTCGTTGCATACGAGGCACGAACTATGCTCGGGGAAACCCCGTGTCCTGTTCCTCCCTACCGCTTTGGCCTCGCACTCGCATATCAGTAATATTTCGCTAGGTTGACCGTTGTCGCGCTTAGAATTTGTCATACATTCGTGTTGTTTGAGTGAAATAAAATAATCAGCAGTCATGTCAACTTCAAAACACAAAAGTGCGATATGGAATCATTTAGAAATTTCCACAATTGATAATTCACAATTCATAGTAAGCGTATCGGTATCGGTATCGCCGATATTTTTATAAGAGTATCGGTATCGGTATCGTATCGGCGAAAAGGCGTATCGATGCATCCCTAGTATTAAACTTATTTTTCAAAAAAAAACCTATTTGTTTACATACGTATGGAAACATAACTGCGAACCCAAATTAGTTCTAATTAGCAACAATTGAGGTATTATGTAGTAAGCCGTTTCTTTTGTGTACCTATGATAAATGATAATACAAGATAAGATAAATGAACTTCTAATCACATGCATGATTAGATTCGAGTATATTTAACTGTTTGGCTGTGTACTCAGTACGGTTCTTGATAAAAACTGACCATTTCATTAACCGACAGGTTTGTGTGTATTATGGAACATTTCGTTCACATGCAAGTCGTAAGATACATAATATACTAAAATAACCGCCACATTTTTATAAAACCGCCCCCGACCCACCGCGTCGCATCGCATCGCCCGCCCAAAAGCATCGTCACGTTACGATCCTTAGGAGCGCTTATCCTAAAAGTTGGCAACGTCGCAAATAGCTGTCAAATATTTACCTGTTTTGATTAATTTGGCAATATTACTGTATGGAAATATGAAATATGGTTAACTAGTGACCTTAAATATTGATTATGAAATGCAATAATCAATATCGTAACACCGAATATTTAGTATTAGATGCACAAAAAAAATTTGAAACTTTCCAAATGCCTTTTTTACACCTAAAACGGTCACAACTTCAAATTCAGTGTTATAATTGCAATTCATTATTAATATTCTAGTTCGCTAGTTAGCCACATTTCATATTTCCATACAGTAATATTGCCTAATTAATCAAAACCGCGAAATATTTGACTTCTATTTACGACGTTGCAAACTTTCAGAATAAACGATCCTAGGAGGAGTAATAGTACAATAAATACTTCATAATTGTTGTAATTCTTGTGACAATTAAATATTTTTTATGTTTTCTAGAGCAAACTTGTGACGTTTTTCAATTCATTATTAATTTGTAGGCTGAAAATGACGCTCTCTACGTCAACTGACGTTAGGTACTGGACAGAGGCGCCATTTCTGCAGAAACCTCTTTAGGCAGAGTTTGGTCGGTACCGTTGATAAATGCGATAAATGTCTTTAATCCTTCAATACCCGGGTTTTTATATTTAAAACAGTATTTATTATAATTGGAATATGCACTTTTAATGAAAAAGTACTAAAATATGCAATAACGCTAAAAAAAAATGCGTTTTGAGCATTTTTGCTTCATTAATTTTGTTATTCGAAAATTATGCCTTTTTTTAAGGATTATTTAAATAAAATGAAAATTACTCGGCTTTTACGTCTAAAATAAGTATTTACAGTAAGAAAATATAGTTTATTATCCAGCCATAAGATTTTTTTTTTTTAGAACAATTATTTTTTTAGTTATTAAACGAAATAAGAATACGACGAATAACGAACACGATCAAGGAGCGCACGCGATATTCAACTTTATTACTGATGTGTTAACGTTTAGCACATATTGGAGTGGCGGGGTGCATGGGGGCGGAGCTTGCGTGGAAATTGTCTTTATAGTGCCTGGTCTTAATCCGACTGGTCGTTCGCTCGCCCCTGTGCGAAGCAGTAGCAAGTAACAAAGTACAAAAAATCGGAGTAAATACATTCAAAAAAACTTCGCATGCCAATAACCCCCTCCTTTTGAATACATCATCACCACGCCTGTAATCCCCGAAGGGTTAGGCAGAAGTGTACCTAAATGTAATAATTTACACCCACATTTCGCCAGTTATGTTTAAGTCCCATGTACAATACGCGCCACGAAAAATGAGACCGTCCCGATGACGCCCCGGCCTCATACCGCTAAAGAGACCTATAAATCGTCTACTGCGCAAGTCAACTACGTGGTGTGTCAAGGCTCATCTTAAGTGGCACGTATTGTACCAGGGGGCGAGCCTACTGACGTCGGTAAATTGGTTCTTACCTGTGAAACTACTCAGAGTGTAAAGCGGAAAAAACTTATTCTTATCCATCATACTCCATTCTATGGTGGTGATCAGCTGCGGGGGCGGAGTCTCAACCATCGTCGCGGCCATGTCAACCGCCCTACCCTCAAATAAACTCTTTTTGTATCTCTCTATAGAGTTCCATACATTTACAAACATCTATTTTTACGATCTATACAATTATTTCTTTGGTAACCATTTAAAACAGTTTTAAAAACTATCTATATATTGTATCTTGAATACAGATTAACAATGGAATCAACTGTCAACGAAATTGTATAATAATAATTATTAACGAAAATAAATATTTTGTATTAATTTTTAATAATTAATTTCACTATTTTTTATCCTATAGAGACTAGATCTCTGAATTAGCTATTTTGTTTTAGTGTTTTTGTTTAGCTTATATTATTGTTTTTAGTTTCACTATTTGAATTTGCTACAGCTAAGTGATTTTATGTATGTCGAAAAGTAATTGATTAATCCTATGTATAGGTTCTTCCATGATTTCTATTCAGATATCTGCCGCTGCACACTTGACCTGAAAAGATAGAAAAAAACTATGAAATAACAGTGGTTTATTTTGTATTTACTAATTAATTGTAGTATCTAAAATTAAAATTTCATAATTTGTTTATTAAAATTATTAATTATACATAAGTAAATTAAAATCTATTATGCTTTCACTGCTGTGTAATACGTCATATTCATAGCTACATAAATATACTTGTGGAGATGAAATAAACAGTTTTTTTTTTTTTTTTTTTTTTTTAATACTATTAACATTAGCATGCTAACAGTACAGTCAGTTTCTGACTCCTAAGACACAGGCACATACACCTAGTTTGGGAGTCAGGGAATTAAAATTATTGTGACCTAGTTATAAGCCTTATATGCTCTTAGTTTTCAGTTCTTGTTCTGTGATGGCTTTTGGTGAAATAAAGAATTTATTTATTTATTTTATTTAGTATATCTAACCATAATATTTTCCCCTACTAAAAATCGCTCAACGTGCCTCAACAGAGATAGTCAGATAGAATTAGCTTTTTGGCCCATGAAATTCCTATTGGATCATTTTTAGGCCTCTGCCTCGAATTTTGCGGGCATCGGGGCGGCGGCGGCGGCGGCGGCGGCGCGGGAGCCGCAGGATCTTATGCGTAAAATCAAATGGACCGGTTCTCGAAAACAGCGGCGCGGGGGCGGGCAACGAGCGGTGCACTCCAGTCAAGCGGTGACCACCCGCGCCGCCGCCGCTGCCGCCCCGCTGCCCGCAAAATTCGAGGCAGAGGCCTTAAGGTTCCGTAGTCAACAAGGAACCCTTAAAGTTTCGCCATGTCCGTCAGTCTGTCTGTCCGCGGTTTAGCTCAAAAACTATTGGTACTAGAAAGTTGTAATTTGGTATGAGTATACACGTTAATAACGCCAAAAAAGTGGTAAAATAATTTAAAAAAAAAACAATTATTTTGGGTACCTCCCCTACATGTAACGTGGGGATGATAATATTTTTTTTTCGTCCTTCCCATAGTGTGGGATATCGTTGGATAGGTCTTTCAAAAATATTAGGGGTTTGGGAATACCGTTTTTTGATTAAGTAAACCGTTCGTGACATAACAAGTTTTAAAGTACCACTTTTCGTTAGAGTCAAGTGTCCCCCTCCCCCTCTACCAACTAAACAGTTGTAGTTAGAAATTCAAATGTCACGGCAGTAGTACCTATATATAACGAAGTTTAACGGAAAACTATCACACTTAAGTGGGCTTTACAAGTTTACGAGTAATAATCGACCAACTTAAATTTGCGGTTGCAAAAACATGTTCTCCCATATATTCCGTATGGGAGAACATGTTTTTCAATTACAAAGTTAAGTTTGTTCTTACGATAAATTCATTCCAACTACGGAACCCTTCATTGTGCGTGGTCCGACACGCACTTGGCCGGTTTTTTTTTTGTGAAGATTCAGGTGTCAGCAATTGATTCCAATAAAATTTATAGGTGAATAGAGGGAGACAGGGTGCCAAAAAAAATATGGTAATAACCAGTTTTTCGCTTCTAGAGCTAAAACTACAGCTGAATATAACTGTAGGTAATAAACGCTGCGCGATCTGAATTGCACTTTCTTGTGTCGTAGCAAGAGTCGCCTTTTATTTTACTGATTTTGTGGAATGTCTTTGAACTGATTTTGTCATCTGTACTAATCTGAGGCATAAAGAAGTATTCACTTAAAAAAAAATTAACTCGAAATAAATGATAGAGAAGCAAAAGATCAACATTATAGACACATAACATCACGCCTGTACTCCCCGAAGGATTGGGCAGAAGTATTTAGTAACACTCACATTTGCCAGTTATGTTTAAGTTCCATGTAATAAACAAACATACACATGATGAACACTATAGTTTTTCAAAATAGATATGGTTGTTTGATAGGTTTGATATGGTAGAGTTTTTAGAGGTATGAGGATCAAGGTGTAAAGTTCACTCATCCTCCATAGAAAAGTGAGGATCCTCCGACCAGACGGGTGTCGTGTCGTCGGGTAACACGATACCCGTCTGGTCGGATGTACCCGACGGTTGATGTCGGGACGGATATGAACACGCTAGTCGGTAAGCTTTGCTTGCGCGATGCAGGATTTTGCGTGACGTCAGTGTGGTGCGTAGTTCGCATGTGGCGTTGTAGATGCCGCCACAAGTAAAAGCATTGGTACATCAAGACGATATTCATCAAAACTGTAATAGAAGAAATCTCAGAAAGGACAAGAGCGTACAAAGAGCGAATCACGAATTATCCAAACATAATAGCAGAAATGAGGAGCTGACATAGACCAACGGATTAGCAAGCTGAAGTGGCAGTGGGCGGGGCACATAGCGCGCAGAACTGACGGCCGATGGGGCAGAAAGGTTCTAGAATGGAGGCCACGTACCGGCAAGCGCAGCGTAGGACGTCCACCCACAAGGTGGACAGACGACCTAATAAAGGTCGCATGCAGGTCGCTTCCAACCGGCCAATTTGGAAATCATTGGGGGAGGCCTATGTTCAGCAGTGGACATCACATGGCTGAAATGATGATGATGATGAATAGCAGTAAACCTGATGAACACCCAAACAGTCGCTAAAAGACTGAAAAAAAAGATTCCTTATGACCTTATACAGCTTGTATCAGAAATTAGTGGTCATAGTTAAGGCTGTGGTACAGACCATCGAACTGAACAGCTTTCTCCATGGACCAACATCGTTATCAAGAAAAATAATCTGATGTCCCATACAAAACTTCCATCATTTTTTTCTTCTTCTTCTTCTATTCGTTTCGACGGTACATCTAACTGTGTTTCTTAATAATATAATATAAACTTTATTGGCACGAAAAACGGTTTACAGAAACTCTGTGTTCGATAATAACTGCATTAGTATAATACTGTGTCGCAGTCATTAACGCCCACCTCCAAAAAATTCGAGGCGAAAGCAAAACTAACTAAAACAAATAAAATTAAAAATAAAATAAACAAGAATAAAAAAAAAATGAATAAAAATTTAGAAGATAGAAAAATAGAAGAAGATTGCGTGTTTGTATGGAAGGATTGTGTAGTTTTGAGCGTGGAGTGTATATGTATGTGTGCGTGTGTGTGTTTTTTGGGCCCAGTAGGTGGCCACATTTATAGAGGGTGACTGGTAATTAGTGACCGATACTCAAACACGTGACTTTACTCATCATTATGAACTGCTTTTACAATGGGACCAAATCTGAAATCGCGAAAAAAAAAAACAACCGTTCCCTACATTTTGACGAGTTATGCGAACAGAAAATGTAGGCAGATGTTTTTTTCGCGATTTGTCGCGTGTGTTGTGTGTCTGTTAATTTGTTACGCTTTCACGGTAAAATGGCTGAACGGATTTGGATGAAATTTGGCACATGGGTGGCCATGACCTGCAGAAAGACATAGGCTACTTTTCATAGTGGATCGCGGGCTAGTAAAAAATAAAAAAAATAAAATGGCACGAGAAACGTGTTTTTTTCGGCGGTTTTTGCAATATATTGTACGGTATTACGTAAGCCTTCATTTGCGAGTCCAACTCGCATTTGGCTGATTTTTGGACGTCATTAGTGACGCAGTGCGAGTAATTGGTGTCACCGCTTGGTTTAAAAGTTTAAATAAATTTTATTTATTTATTGATAGGTAGATAATTATATCGTTTATTTGGTGCACACAAAATATATAGCATATAAAAACACGATAGCCTTAAACAGGTTACAGAAAAATTTGAGACCCTCCAGAGCTAGGTTAGAGTACCTACCTGTATTTCAGGAGCCAGTGACTTGTTCCATTTAGATTCCAATATGCAAGTTGCAGTAAAAGGTGATAAAATCATCTAACTTAAAATTAAATTTTAAAAATAGAATAAGAAAAATTGAATCAAATCAAAACTAAAAATTACTTAGAATAAAACAAGCAATTAGCTTAAAAATCGAGAGCAAATATTAATAAAATTAAAAAGTTTATATGGTATTATAATTAGTTTATAGTAAGTCACTGGTAAGTGTTGACAATCATGCCTCTAGCAGCGGCCACCGAGGCGTCTTCGTGCTGTGGTCAAAGTCATATTTTTTATGTTTTGTCGAAAACACTACCATGTGCAAAACATGTTGAAATCTTTGTTTTCTGTATATTTATTGACTCGCGTTCGCATTGTCACTTGTCACGCAACTTGTTGACGCTAAACATGTTGGGTCAGTGACTGCTCGGCCCGGGTCAACTCAACCCAAATAATAATACCAGATATTTCACTCCCGATTACGGTGATTTGTACGGTCAGGCAGAAAATCGATATTTTAAAATAAATAATTACAAATTTAATAATGTTTTCCTGTTTCCTTGGTTTTTTATTAACACACAAAGCAGGAAAACATAATTATCTACAACGCCAATTTCAATTATGATACCTATATAATATAGGTAAGTTGTCTAAGTTCATTAATTTTAGTTTCAGTACTAAAAATCGGATCTGATGACAATACAAAAGTTTTCTATCTCACTCTGCGAAAAATTGAGCATTTAGGCAAATTAGGCATTTTGACGACGTAGTATCTGGTATTATTATTCGGGTTGAGTTGACTCGCAACCGATCTCCTCACTGACCCAACATGTTTGAAGTTTTATATGATCACTAAACGACATGTTTTACAGACAAATTGCTTAACAAAAGGTTTCTGTATGAATCTTGCATCAAAGTATTGAGAAGGTAAACTTCTGATTTGGAAAAAACTAAACCTTACAATAAACACTAGCTATTGACAAGTTTCGAGACACAAACAAACAACATTGCCAACGAAAACATGACGGATCTCTATACAAAACATGTTTATTGAACAATGTTTCTAGACAGTGCGAACGTAGCTAACAGGAGTGACAGGTGAGTGATAGCGCTGCCCGCGAAATTCAATATTCTTAAGTTTTCACGTACGCGTACGTAAGGTGTATTTCCTAAGATATATGACTATGTCATGTAAACATCTTATTTATGTTTACTCTAAACCTGATAAGGGGTCATTGTACCTACTCATGATTACGAATTACGGACATTTGTTACTATAGGACCAACTCGGAAACCTTTCAATATTTTTTATTATTTATGTTTTAGTTATATCGGCCATAGTAGATCACACTCTGTAAAAATTCAAGTATGATAGCGAGCAATATAAAAAGGCCACCTGCAAAGTGCCAAAAAAAACTAAATATCTCCCAATCCACACATAACCATAAATAAAAAGTTAGCTCTATAAAACAAAATAAAAACATGAAAACAGTTTTATGTTTTTTGTGCGATATTATACACGGTGACATTTGAATCACAGTTTTGCTAGAACAAACGTTGTTCAGACCATGGTCTACTACCATTCTATTGCATCAAACATGTAATTAAAACAAACTAAACTAGGCGTTCTCAAAAAAGTCTTATGTTGCTCAAACGTGTTCAAACATTAACCGTCACATCAAAGTACTCATCGCGGTAGCAATATGGCCTTCAAAAGAGTTATGAGGAGTCCACGTGGACTACAAGGATGTCCGGCCAATGCGGGCCGAAATACAAATAAATCATTAGCCAATGACACGCAAACGCGCGAAGTATCGTTCCGCCCATTTCTTTTGTTGACTGCCAGTGCCGCGGGACGCCCGCGCCACCCGGGCGGCTAGTCCAGTCTACCGAAATCTCTCGAGCGGGCGTTGCATGTGCATCCGATGTACTTACGTCACAGGCATAAATCGCGCGTTTTTTTGTGAAAATGTGTTCTAACTATTGGAAAGTGGAAAATTGAAATAAATGTTGTCTTGGTGCACACGGAGCTGACTCGGATTTGTGGTATAAGTTTTGTTTTTGTCTTGTTCCTGTAATATCCCAATTAATAAATAATACCTAATAATCTCACGTTAGATACAATAGGTACCCGTACCTAGTACATACAGGAAAGAATGAAAGCCATGTCTGATAGTACCTACAGTAAGTTCGCACCTAGAACGAAATGATAAAATTATTAGAGGTCAACCACCTCGCCACGCCGTGCATAGCCAGAAAATACCCATAGCCAAAGCCATAGATAGCAAGATTAGCTAGCCATAAAAATCTGTTTTAAAGTAGCCAATGATCAGTGATAAAATACCTACCGAAGTTAATTTTTAACTTTGGTATTTTCTAGTAAGACGTACAAAAATAAGTGCTAACTAAATTTCGTTTATGAAGGTACCATTTCCCTGTAGACAATGCTGTCCCGTGCGGGAGCGAGCCGCACGCGGCGGTACTGGCTCTTAAGTAATAATGTTCTGTGATCGCGATGCATTATTACGCAGCACTCGATGTCGACACACACTAAGAAGTTCCGAAAATAACTAAGAATAATAACCCATAAGAAAGTAAGTTAAAAACTCTTCAGCGCATAAATTAATGAAATAGGAGAAAGCTAAAGTCACGCAATAATAAGTTCTGTACTTCCTAATAATTATTGTCCGTACCGATGCCGATGGCGCAGTTTCTGAGCGATAGGCTGCTGCGTTACGTGTCGCGAATTCGATTCCCCCACAGAAAAATGCAGGTGAGATTTGAATTTGTAAACGCATCCACATTAGCTACAAAAGTAATTAAGTACTAGTGTGGGGAACGTTTTAAAAAAGAATGACGAAGAAAGTGGATAATCTTTGGTGAATTGTTCGAAACAAAAGTTCATAAAAAAAGAAGTTAAAAAAAGTTTCAAATTAGGTACATGTGATGATTGTAATATCATTCAAACATACTTATTTTTTCAGTAGACACATTTTATTTTGTCAGTTATGTGCACTAAAGTCGGTTAAAGTGTGGAAAAAATATCGCTATTAATAATCTCAATTGTATTTTCTAGCAAAACTGACTTTTAAAATGCCTAATGAATGACGCGTCTGCTGTATCCTTGTATCATGCCCTGCTGGCTGACTGCTGATACGCTTTCTGTTGTAGTAACCGCACGATGGCGGAGCACGGGGCGACATAATATGACACCGGTTCATCGGTTTCTTTGAGTTCGCCGCCACAGCCCGCCGCCGCGGCCGGCACGTGCGCTCAGATGTTTAGTAAAGTACCTAAACTGCGATGGCCGCGCGTGAACTTTGGCGAAACAGCTGATTGGGAGGACTGAATTGAATTCACATAGCAGTTTCATGTTAAAATAAATTACTTGCTAGTTTTAAATTTTATTCACATTCATTTTAAATCGTAACTGGCACAATAAAATATTTTATTGAATAAATAGTAATATCAAGTAGTTAGTTTAACTCTTTTATCGTACCTACTTATTAAATGTTGTTTAATAACATTCGGATAAATAATTTTTGTGGGTCTGCTGTTTTTGTGTGTGTGATTTGAGTTTAAAACCTAGCTTAGAGCAACGTTTAAAATAAACTTGTTGGTACCTACTTACCTACGTGTACTTTTACTTTTGCTCGAAGTGTTCACCTCTCTGTACACAAACATCACACGCATCTACTTTGAGACGCGAGCGCCGCGCCGCCCGCGCCGCAGTGTCTATGTTGTAGGTAGTAACGATAATCCCGACATTTTTAACTTTGTCTTTTTTGTGTTTTTCCAAAAACCAATGACGTCTTTTTTTTTATTGGATGCTATGGAATGGTAGTAGACCATGGTCTGAACAACGTTTGTTCTAACAAAACTGTGATTCAAATGTCACCGTGTATACACTTTTAGGGGCATGAGGAACCGGTTGTAAAGTTCACTCATCCACCATAGAAAAGGGAGGATCCTCCAACCAGACGGGTGTTGTGTCTGGCGGGCCGACTGCCCGACTGTTGATGTTGGATAGTCTTATATATGTCGTTCGCGCGGTAAACTCTAATTGCGCGATGCAGGATTTGTGTGACGTCATGTCTTTGATGTGTAGTTCGTATGTAGCATACTTGAATTTTGCTTTTTACTTCAAGAAGCTGTCTTGCGTGGTTTCGGAAATATTTCATGATAAGTTAGTGGGTTTTTTATATTGCTCGTTAATGTATTACTCTACCTATTACGGTTCAAAAGATACAACTCATTGTGACAGACGGACGGACAGCGGAGTCTTATTAGTAGGGTACCGTTAGCACGCTTTGGGTACGGAACCCAAAAAATTTGCTGTTCCATACATCTGCGGTCACAAAAGTTGTCCATAATGATAACAATTAAAAATAATATTAAGTATGTTATACTAGCTGTTGCCCGCCAGTTCGTCCTTGTATTTAATTATTTTTAAACACACAATACATATCCAGGATCAAATTATTAATATATAATAGTAATAATTAATAAATAAAATAACAAAAATAATAATCATATAAAATAATAATTATTCAAAGGAAAAGAATATATACAAATGAATAAACAGAATTATAATACATAATAATATATACAGGTATATAAAATAATCTGAAACATTAAAGTACATTTTGCAAATACAATAATACATAAATAATAGATAAGCGAAATACTAATACACTGATTATAATAAAGTTAAAACTTGTTCCCACCAAAATAACTAATTTATCTCGTAAAACAGGACTTCCTCTCTCCTACCTTTTCGCTGTGCCCTACAGGGTCCTTAATGATCAAAATTATATAGTTACCACCTAAGTACACATTTTGGTAAAGCAATAAAGATATTGAATATTGAAAAATAGCCTTAGCTGTCCTTCTCTAGGTCGCAGCACCCTAATTGCGAACACACCTCCAATTACAATCCGAATTATTTTTAAAGACATAAAACATTAGTAATGTCCTACAAAACTTTTTTTCGAACTTAAGAAGTAGTTGATTACAATTACTTCAATTATGTTCGAAATTAATGTTGTTGAACTGTCAAAAACTGCCATTTCTACTGTTGAGTTACGGAATTACCCCACGGGCTACCTATCTGTAAAATAACGATTGGCTCAGTGGTTCAAACGTGAAAAGTTGACTGACAGGCAGACAGAGTTACGGAAGGAGTTATGGAAATGGACAGATTGCATCAGAATTTATATTTCTTTCGACAACATTGCATCATTTTCTAGTAACAAACCTACTCACGAAAAAATTTGAGGTCACATAATTTTCTTAATTTGTTTTCCTTTTTAACCGACTTCCAAAAATGAGGAGGTTCTATGATCGCCGCGTAAGTTTTTTTTTTTTATATTAGTACCTATGTATGTCCACCTATTTCTCCATCAAATTGTGGACCAGTTTTGAATTATTTTTTGTAAATGAGGTTGTATGCGTGTGAGCGTGTATGCACAGAGCGGCGGTGTAGTTTTGGCTTACTTCACTGAATTGTTCGCATCGCTGTCTTGGTTTTTTATTTGGTCCGAGGGGGATAGGTAACACAACTAAAAAGGTGGCAAAAATAAGGAAAATTCAAAACCATAGACATCGAAATAAATGTATTATTTACTTTGTAGTGTTTTTTTTTTGGAAGTCAGTGTTGTTTTTTAATCTTCCTCAATTGTTCAAATCCGACCGGTAGTTCTAGAGACTAGCGCGTTAAAACAAACAAACTGTTCAACTTTATTATATTAGTATACACAAGTTTAGATTATTTATCTGAGAGTTCACATTACTAAAGTTGCTGACTGTACCTACAATAAATGAATATTATTTATCCTAACAAATATTATAAATGCGAAAGTGAGATTGTTTGTTTGTTACCCTTTCACGCTAAAACAGCTGTAGAGATTTCGATTAAATTTGGCACATGGGTAGACCTTAACTTTTATTATGACATTGGAACTGAGCCGGTGTCGCGTCGCGCTAGTCTGCACGAAGCTTTATGCGGGTGAAACCGCGGGGCGCAGGTAGTTGTATATAAATAAGTATTTTATGTATAATATTTACATAATATTTTGTAGTAAAGTACATTTACAAGGTAAACAGGAAGCGATAATATCAATATTATTGATACATGATGTAGTAAGATTGTTTTTCTGTGTTTGTTTACATAAAACAAAAGTTAATGAGAAAGTGAGTTTGTTTTTTTGTACACTTTCACGCTAAAACGGCTGAACGGATTTGGATGAAATTTGGTACATGGGTAGACCATGACCTGGAATAGGACATAGGCTACCTTTTATCCCGATATTCCCACGGGAACGAGACTTATTCGGGTGAAACCGCGGGGCGCAGCTATTAACCCGTACCCGTACTCGCGTCTCCTTTTAAGTCATGAACAGTCGCGCGAGGGTCGAAAAGACCCAGATTTTGAATGTATTGTTTTTAATCAATTAATTAAATTTCGGGATTATTTGTAAATTATTTAGAAAGAGGATAACAAAACAAACATAAAAATAATAAATGTTTATTATTTAGAGAAAAAAAGTAATATAAATCACAACATTTAAGAGATCACTGCTAAATCTTACTTTTTACGATATAGGAACTAAAAAATAACTTGAACTTTTTTTGCAAGGGTCGAAACGACCCATACCTACTCACTTGACACGTCCGTACTGTCCAAATGCCGCATGGGGACAGGCTGAGGCGGGGCGTGCGGATAGCCAGTGAAGCTACTTGAAGGTACTTAGTGCGACGACACGAATGAACTAATACTAAAACAGTTACTTATGGGACAAAAACTAAAGTACTGGGTCTTTTCGACCCAGGCGCGACTATCCGCGGGTTAGTGATATAAACGCGAAAGCTTATAAGTATGTTTGGAATTGGATGTTTGATACTCAATCACGCAAAAACGGCTGAATGAATGAAATTTGGCATAAAGATATAGGACTTTTATCCCGGTAGAACGTAACCATGGGATAATTTTAGAGCTCCACAATGGTGAAGCCACAGGCCACTACTAATTAGTAAATAAGGAGGTAAGTAAATAAGTTTGGATGTTTCTCTCTCTAGGATGGGGCCCAGACCGCTGAGCTGGAAGCTTTTATAATCATAATGATTTTTAAATATTTAAATACAGAAATGAAATACCTACTAGCCCGCGAGGGCGACTACACCCGCCTGGTAGTCAGCTAAACCTACCATAAAACATACATGGCACTCGGCAAATAGTAGCTTTCTATCAATAAAATAATGTTCGAAATGGGATCAGTACTTCCAGAGATTACGTCATACAACCAAACTTACATCTTTGTCTTTATAATATAATCGATGCGCACCGCGATTTCACCTGCTATCCCGCGGGAATTTCGGGACAAAAAGAATCCTATGTCCTAAGCGGGGTCATGGTATACCCGTATGCCAAATTTAATAAAAATCCGTGAGCCGTTTTAGCGTGAAAGCGTAACAAAAGCATAACAAACAACTCACTTTCCCATTTATAATATTAGAAGTGTAGATTTAAAAATGTATCTTATATTATGTGAACCAATTAGCAAATAATAAGTAAACAGTTAAGTTATTTGACCATTAAATAAAAAACCCTTAGGTACTTATACTTATTTCAAAAGGTCCCATACATTTTTAATTTTATTCTTTTTACCTATCATGCATGGTATAGTAATCTTATTCTAGGTACATCATCTTCACATATAATTATACAGGGTGTTAAAGAAATTGCGTGCCATAGCTTAGGGGTAGGTTAAGTATCGATAAAGAAAGCCAGAAATAAAAAAAAAGATCAACTTTATTAGCACCCACTAACTTAAAATAGCAATCGCTTAGAATTAAAAATATTATTTGTTTAAATGCTTTAATTACTTACCTACTATTGAAAGCGTTGTCATTTTGTCCTTCACTTCTTCTAAACGATTGCTATTTTAAGTTAGTAGGTACTTAATTTAGTACCTACTAACTTAAAATAGCAATCGTTTAACTAGTATCGTAGAACTTTTTTATTGTAAGCTTTTGCATAGCTTCTATCGCGGGCCTTGAGCGTGGAGACCGAATCCAGAAATTCCGTAACGAAAAAAAACCTAACACTCCGACCGACACAGCGGTGATACTTTTATTAGTTTTTCCATCTATCGATAAATAGCAGAACTTTTAATGACTTTTTGAAATATCACAAAGGATGGGTGGGGTTAAGCAACTGGCAGTGAGGTTAAGAAAAGGATGGGTGGGGTTAAGTAGCTGGCAGTGAGGTTAAGAAAAGGATGGGTGGGGTTAAGTAGCTGGCAGTGAGGTTAAGAAAAGGATGGGTGGGGTTAAGCAGCTAGTCGTGAGGTGTGGAAGAGGATGGGTGGGGTTAAGCAACTGGCAGTGAGGTTAAGAAAAGGATGGGTGGGGTTAAGCAGCTGGCAGTGAGGTTAAGAAATGGATGGGTGGGGTTAAGCAGCTAGTCGTGAGGTGTGGAAGAGGATGGGTGGGGTTAAACAACTGGCAGTGAGGTTAAGAAAAGGATGGGTGGGGTTAAGTAGCTGGCAGTGAGGTTAAGAAAAGGATGGGTGGGGTTAAGCAGCTAGTCGTGAGGTGTGGAAGAGGATGGGTGGGGTTAAGCAACTGGCAGTGAGGTTAAGAAAAGGATGGGTGGGGTTAAGTAGCTGAGGTTAAGAAAAGGATGGGTGGGGTTAAGCAGCTGGCAGTGAGGTTAAGAAAAGGATGGATGGGGTTAAGCAGCTAGTCGTGAGGTGTGGAAGAGGATGGGTGGGGTTAAGCAACTGGCAGTGAGGTTAAGAAAAGGATGGGTGGGGTTAAGCAACTGGCAGTGAGGTTAAGAAAAGGATGGGTGGGGTTAAGCAACTGGCAGTGAGGTTAAGAAAAGGATGGGTGGGGTTAAGCAACTGGCAGTGAGGTCAAGAAAAGGATGGGTGGGGTTAAGCAACTGGCAGTGAGGTGTGGAAGAGGATGGGTGGGGTTAAGTAACTGAGGTTAAGAAAAGGATGGGTGAGGTTAAGCAGCTGGCAGTGAGGTTAAGAAAAGATAAATATATTTTGAACAATATTAACTTCTCATTTATTTAATAAAAGAAAAAAAATGATTTCTTATCGGTCACCACGCTCAAAGTGTAACTTGAATTAATATCAAAGAAAAAAAAAACTGCATAAACAAAATAAATATATAATTATAATTGCATAAGTTGATAAAAAATGCTATGCAATAGCTTTACCGCGGCAGTCTCCGAGTGCCACACGTTTTTTTTTTCTGGCTTCGTTTATCGATACTGAACCTACCCCTAAGCTATGGCACGCAATTACTTTAACACCCTGTATATTGAATGTATACAAGATATTGTGAAAACATTTTAAAGAGTAATGGTGGAGTTTCTTGCCCATTCTTCTCCATACGAAAACTACCTTTTGGAAGGGGCAACTAGAATCTTTTTTTTTTTTTGTTGTAAATTTTGGAGTTCAAAAGTGCCTTTTATGTGCCTAATTGAAATAAATTATTTGACTTTGACTTTAATTAAGTAGGATAGATACCTATCCTACTTATGAACTCACTGTCAAGCTCATAATTGAGAATTCATAAAATTGTTAGAAAGAGAAAATTGTATTATATTAAGGAATTTTATTTTAAGTTTTTGAATGATTCTTTTTTATTACAGACCGTTTTACGAATGTGCACGTCTTTCTACATTGTTCTCACATGCATAAATTCAAAATGAATGATGTAACTAATATTTTGTATCATGCAATACACTTGTATATTGCATTATGCAATACACAAGGTGTTCCTTTTGATATCCCATAGCTCTAGGGTATTAATGAGACCATGTCAAAGAATCAACTGCTTAAGAGTTTTTTTTTAAATTTATTTCTGTTTTATTTTTTATTCAAAATAAATTGACAGCCATGATTATTTTATGTAAAATGGGAAATATAACAATGTCGCATTTTCTTAGATTTAAATATGAATGATTGGTTTGAATGAAAATGATTAACTTCTAAGTACATACTTATAAATGAAACTTAGATACACACATTGAGAGTGTAGTGTTAGTTTGATTAATGTTGGTATCTTCAAAACTATTTATCTTTGGAACACCTTGTTCTAGTACTTTTTGTACTATTTTACTTACTTTATGAGTTATGGGACAAGGAACACATTGTGTAATGGGTATGTTAACTTTAAGTAGGTATAACCTAGCTCTTATGCTCTAAGTTAAATGTAACAGTGATAATATTTTAACAATGATAAAATGTAACAATGATACTTCCAGTGAAATAACAGGGGCACTGGAAGTATCAGTTACATTTCAGGTCAGGTACTCAGTTTTAGCCTAATCATAGCCAAATAAGTACATTGTGCTAATAAATAAATAATTCATTATGAATAACATACATCTAAGAAACAAGTAAATTATAGATAACCTCTCTATTTATTTATATACATATTATAGTTTTCTCATTGAAATTAAACAAACTTTTGTCTGTAGCTTTGCCCAGTTTTTGTCAGAAACAATCGTGTAATTTTGGGGCTCCATAGACTTGTCATAAAGCCATGGGTAGGTACATGATTCTGAATACTGATGGTTTTTTAAAACCACTGCATAGTTTAACTCATGAAAAACCTTGTCTAAGTCCGAGAATTTAGCCAAAGACCTTCAATCTAAGTCCTAAAAGGACAAACAAATAAAAAAACGTATAATCGTGCGTTACAAATTGTAATTTTTATACGTAATATTAGGCTAGCATGGCACAAATCGATATAAACCAATCATATTTATGTCTTTACCTTAGAAAAATTAAGTTTCAGGGCGGTCAAAGGACAATAATTGTACTCTTATCAATCTCTCAGTGCTTACAAGGTAACATCAATAAAATGGGAATTATTATAATTTCTTACGACAATCATAAGAATACTCACGCAATGCATATATCGATATCCATAACAGATGTAGGTAAATAAATCACTTAAAAACAAGTTAATCACGTATAACTGCCTTGGAGTAGGTTTTATGTAATAATTCACTCAATTTAGATAATTACACCATGGAAAAATATGCCTTCAGTAATGTCAGCTGATTGGTCGCCCATGTTGGGTCGCAGACTACAAATATCTTTGTAGTTATGGATACTAGTCTTTTTATCAAAATTCAAGAACGTAATTTGATTATGGAGAGGAAATAAGTGAAGCATTTTAACAAAATTATTAATAAACCAGTGATAGACCTTTTGTATCATCACAATTTGACTTGCGGTGAATGAATGCACAGATTGAAAAGTCAGTGTGGTGTTCCTTCTGGATTCAAGTTTATTCACATTTTTAGGTTTGACTTGTGGTGGATGAATGAAATTATAATAGTGTTGAGGTGGATGACGAAGTTTGTGGCCCTGACCTTATGCTAAATATACACACAGTGACTATAGTCGCCAGCTTAGAACATTTAATCTAGTCACCAGCGACTTGCTGGCAATTAACCTCACGTACTCACACAGATTTTGAAATCACCGCCGGCGACAAAAGACGCTGCGTGTGTATTCAGCATAAGGCCAGGGCCACAAACTTCGCCACCCACCCACCTGATTTCTCCACCACAAGTCAAACCTAATAATGTGAATAAACTTGAACCCAGAAGGAACGGAACGGAACACAGAAGTGTCAGAGTGACATGTACCCATTGATTGGTAAAATGGTAACATTTGTCATCTACTGTCAAAAAGTCTGAAAAGTGGTAGCCGTACATTTGTAAACTTTTGTAAACTTGTTTTGATTATTAATTCCTCTTCAAAACCAAAGAAATGGTATGTTTAAGTCGTTTCTCGTGTGATTTATAAATAATTGTTGTGTATTAATGCCTAATTATTTTGTTGCAGGCTCGTTATTTCAAGGAACAAGATATTGATGGTACGTTCTACTTTCTTTTATCATTTTTAAACTGATAAGATTTTACATGATATCATTAATGAATCAACCCCATAATGTTCTGTTTAAAATAGAAGCTTTAGAAATCCATTTTGTTCGTCATTCTGTATTTGGAAGGTTACGATAGGGCCGAGAAAATTGAGTTTATCGTTTTTTGTTTACTGTTACTAAAATAACGGTATTATTGTCGTTTCTCTTTAGAAAGTTATCTACAAAAATTATTGAAGTCCTTACTTAAATCAAGTAGCATTTTTTGATGCAATGATTCTTTCCCCTCCCTTTTTTATTTATGTGTAAATACAGTACATATTAATATTAGGTTTTAAATTATGTAAATAAATATTATCCTGGACTTCTTAATATAAAAACTCCCCCTAAGACGACCCACCGACCCTCAACTCTTATAGAATAGGTAGTAGGCTTGTATCCGCCACTCCACGTCAACGCGCGTATTTTGGCTACGGAACTGTTAGGGCCGATTATTCAATCCTCAGATAAAGAATCGAATAGCATTTATTCCATAGATAGCATACCGATACTGACATATCGGACGGTTAAAGCCCATAACTGAGGAATAAAGTTAACTGTTCCTTCAAGCCTCAGTTAGTATGTTTTTCTATGGAACTAATTAATGATTTGACATTTGTTTTGTTTGGGGTTATATTGTGGTTTACCTCTGCGTGTTTTTGTGCTCTTTTGTTGATGAAAGAATTGATGTTTTTGATTCAATTGATGATAGTTTTTTTAAATATCTTCAAATATCACTTTTCTTATGTTTTCGGGACAACATTATTTTAACAATTTAAAACCACAATGTCATGATGGCCCAGCTCTTAGGCATCGCCTCATATGCATGAAGTTATGGGCTCAAATTCGAGCAACTACCAATATGACTTTTTCAATTCATATGTACTTTCTGAGTTTTTCTTGGACATTACTGACATCGGTGAAGGAAAACATCAGGAGGAAACATGGACTTTTAGTTAATATAAGTCTGAAGTCACCTACCCGTCTTGAGCAAGCGTGGTGATCAGTGCTTGTCTTCTCTGTATGAGAAGAGGTTTTTGCCCTGCAGTGGGACAGTAATAGGCTGATATTATTATTATTTAAAACCACTTAACCACTATGCTCAAGTTTTAGTACCAAGTCGAAAACAGAAAATTTGTTTGTAACTAATCTTTTTTAGCTAAATACATACCTACTTCTATCAACTTAGCTACAAACAACAACAAAAAAAAGGGTGCCACAATTGCTGGTGGATCTACTAAACTATAGATCTGTGGATCTAAACAAAAAATAAGAAATCTCATGTCAAACATATGTTTTGTTTCTATTCTTGTCTAACACATTGAATACTGTATCTGAGCATCTCGCTTGCACATGATAGTGTGAAGTTTGTTAAGAAATACCACAGATAACTTTTCTTCACTTATTAATGATTGAAAAATTTCTAATATTTATTCGCCTGATAATTTATACACTAGATAACTATTTAACTGAGGATTGAAAAATCGGCCTGGCTCAGTTTTATTTTAATTTTATTCAGTTGTTTTATTCAATTAAAGTTTTCAGGAAACCAACTACTTCAACTTCTGCACTTTGCAATTTTTTTTGTATGCCAAGTCTTTTAAATAATTATTATGACACAGTTTAAACTGTGTTTTTCACAATAGAAAGATGATATGATAACAGTTGACATAGAATATGCTTTATTTCAAACCAAAATGTTACAAAGACCAATAAAAAATGTTATTTTTGCAGAGTTTCGTGAATGCTTCTACCTGTTTGCGCGCTCCGGGCAGATAACATCACTGGATGAGCTCACTGTCGTTATGAGATCTCTCGGAATGAGCCCCACCATTCAGGAGTTAGCTGGTAAGATTATTTTTATTCACATACTAAGATTTTTTTGGAACAAAATTTGTAACACAATAATAGAAGTTTTATTGTTATGACGTCTATGGGCGTTTAGTGTCCGGGAAAGTGTTAAGGCGGCTTGCGGTAGGAGTTGAATGATAGGTAAATGCCTCCCCTTTTTCGTAAAATGTAAAACTTCCCATGAAATCTTCTTCCTTCTTCCATCGTTTTTTTGTGTGTCTATAGCTTTCTGTCGTCATTAGAGCGAGAACGAGAATCGTGTTAAAATAATCAGCCGTTCCATACAGTTGGGTTGCGTGGGTATTGAAGTTGTATAATTATGGAACAGTTGATAAGTATTTCGCGGTTTCGATGTTGGTTCCATGGAGAAAGTTGTTAGCAATTTGATGGTTTGACTACACCCTTCTGATACTCGCTATAATACGAATATAGGGCTGATTGGACCTGCGTCAACATTTTTTTTTTTTTTTTGTTCAGCCTATTTTGTCCCACTGCTGGGCAAAGAAGGAGACCTTTTAACATAGCTTCCTATTATTTTTTGCCTTCCTCGTCCAATATCCTGTAAACGTATCTAGGTCGTCACGCCAGCGTTTCCTAGGCCTCCCTCGGCGACGACTCCCCGCCCGCATCGGCGATTCCTGTTTTGGGGGTACGTAATACCACGAGGTATTATTTATTCGGTCATTTTCATTTCCTTTTAATTTATTTATTCATCAAACAATTTACATTGTGTTCGAATTTTACAAAATAATTACATTTTAAATCATAACAGCTAAACAATAATCAAAAATATAACAAATAAAAATATTACTATGTCATCAATCAAAAACCGTTACATGTCAAACCATAAAAGCACAAAAACCACCTTCACTGAGTGTAATACGCTACACTCCATCGCCCTTTTGCAAACCTTGAATTTGGACTTTTGAGACTTCAGGGATCAAGTTTGAGCACCGTAGGTTACGATTAATGGGCAGGATGCACATGGCGATGCGTATGCTTCAGGGTTTTGGTCCAAACCCCAATAAATGGAAGGTACAAAAAATCTTTACAAACGTTTTTTTTTTTCAGGATATTTAAAAGGAAAAGGTGGCAAGATGTCTTTCGCCGACTTTTTGGAAGTAATGCATATACATTCCAGAGCTGAAAACCTACCGAACGAGGTAAATTTAATTTATTTTACAACTAGCCAATAATAGTTTCTCGATAGCAGCCCGGAGTCTGTGTTGGTGGCAATAGGTTCGGCCCCTAAATCATGGGACTAAAACACAACTGGCGAAATGTGGATGCACTAGGTATAAAATGGAAGACCCCTTGTCAAAGTGTCGCCAACTGGTGGACATTCACGAAAGCCCGAGGTTTTTCTAAAATTACGTACACTGATGGCAGCACTGAGACAAGAGACGGGCACAATACAGAGACGGTTGACTATATAGAGCCAAACTTTTTCTTTAACTCGACGTGTTATATTTACGACTGGGTGATTATCTTTTGTATACTTACTTAATTATTGAACTGTCGGTATTATATTTTAGGTTGTGAATGCATTCAAGGCGGGTGATGCTGAGAAAAATGGGGTGATCCCAGCGAGGCAGCTGAGGAACTTGCTGCAGAACTGGGGCGAAGGACTATCCGCCAGAGAGGTACAATAAAATTGTTCATTTCGTCATCTGCCTAGTTGGAAAAGGTTCCAACTAAGTTGGTGTCGGCTTCCTGTCTTACCGGATGCTGCTGAATATTAGTATTTACTATTAAGGGGATCAAATAAATACATGTCTTTAATAAAATTATGTTTGCTTTCAGGTGGACAACATCTTCCGGGAAGCCAACGTAACGAACACAGGCATAGTGCGCTATGAAGACTTCGTGAAAATTGCGTGCGCCCCTGTTCCAGACTATTATTAAAATCTTGACTCACATAAGGCCCGTTTGCAGCACCAATCACTATAAACTTCTATTGCTTAACGTATCTAAGATATGTCTTTGTCATCTTCAAATGATTAAGTGTCTTACACACGAGCGGCACTCGTCAACGCCAAAGGCAACTGCAGCCGCCGACACGCGTCGACGGGCGCTGTCGACAACGTCCCGCTCGTGTATTTGAGTGCGGTCCTCGTCCTCGTGTATATGAGCACTAACAGGAACAGAAAAATGACGATGTTTTAAATTCGTTTAAGCTACGGTTTCCATGTAAATGATGACAACGAGGTTTGACTGACGGTGTCAAACAACGCTCTCTAGGAAAACACCAGCTTACTTTCAGAAATAACGTTTCAGTGACATCATTCGCATGTAAATCTTTAGACCAACGAGCCATTTTAGAATTTCGAACGTTATTCCGACCAAGTTAAAGTTTTAATTATTAATTTTTATAAGCGTGCGGAGTGAAGGTCTTCTGATCCAGTGTTGCCAGCTAGTATCTGAATTTTGTATTTCGAACTTTACCGTGTTTTGTATAAAGTTCCAAATAACTGGCTATATTTCTATATTAACTTGGACAAAAGATAGAACTTGTTTTGTAATAAGACGCGCGCAGCTAAAACTTAATCTATTGCCATCCCTTACTTGCTAATTATAAAAGAAAGAGATCAATGTAACAGAGTATTTTAAAATACATTCCAATTGTTTATAACTTCCCGTCCAATAAATATGTAAGTATTTTACAATTTTATTATTGTTGTGCTATTTATTTATTAAGAATTGAAATAAAATAATATATTTTTTTAAATGTTTTTTTTTCAATGACATGTTACATTCTGGCCTTACATACCTACCTCAACTGCATCATCAGCATCATCAGTGGGTCGGCGCAACATTTCTTTTCCTTCCATAAATTCTCTATCAGCCGTCATCTCGGTAGTCACCCCCTTTCTAGCCATATCGTCTTTCACACAGTCCATCCATCGTTTCTTCCCCTACTTTTATAGCCATCCACAATCATAATCCGCACTTTCTTTCGTTTTTCGACTTTCCTCAACTGCCTAAATTGTTTGCACCGAGAATGTGTTGAACACAGGCGCCTCGGCGGCCGCTCCTGGAGGCGACATTGTCAACACATTATTCCTTAAAAACCAAACGGGTCACCGTGAACTCGTTTCGGGATTTCTTCTCAGGGATCAGTCCGGAAAATATTAACCAAAAATTGGTTTTAAAAAGTTTTTTTCCCTTTTTTGCTGTGGTTGTGGTCGGATCTGTGTGAAGTAGGTCCTCACACAAATTTAAATATAACAGTGAAAGGAAAAAAATCATCCACATAGATACTCGTAAGTGGGAAAATTACGTATTATTGAAGCTAACTCAACAACTAGTACCCAAGATAAGTTAATTAAAAAAATCTCCTCTATTATGGGACCAACGCGCAAGATTCCTCTACCAAACGTATTTTCTAAATCAATCCACAATTATTGATGAAAATATCATATAAAACTTATTAGAGTCATTTGGACACATTTGGGACTAAATTATATTTTACTTATGCAGACCTATGATGACGTCACTACTTTGCCGACAAGTGCTAGAAGGTTATGATTGGAGTCACCCACAAGCAGCGTTTTAACTTGCACATTTATTTCCCATTCGAAGTGTCCTAAGTGCGATAGTGGCGCCCTCATTGTTGCCAAGCTGTACCTACATAAAAAACAGACGAACCTCCTCATTTTTGGAAGTCTGAAAAAAACAGAGTTCTTTTTCTCCCGCGCTTCCGGTGCTGCCGCTTGCCAGTCCATCCTTTATTTTGCAATAAAATTGTTTCAGAAGCAGCAAATGGCTTGTATCGTCTAAACAAAAAGTTGCAACTTTTATTGTTGCTTAGTTTTTTTTTTTTTTTACGCCACACCGCTTTCTACTGTAATGCCAATAAACGCATTTTTCTTTCTTTCTTTCATCGTGTAAGCGGGCTCGTACAGGGCGTACTGTTTATCCGACTACGGCGAAGCAAAAAGAACGGTTATGATTTTGACCGGTATTGTACCTACCTATGTAAGTTAATCTGTTCTACTCAAACTCCTCATCATAATTTGACAAATGAGTTATAAGTAGTTGAAATCGTCTTGGATCGTTCGCGGGTTATATAGGCTATATTGAATATGGCGCCCTCTAGAGTACATAGTCATGAAATAAAACAAATGATGCTTTGTTGTGTATCATATGAAAGGGCATAATTAGCACATTTCAAATATATTTATTTCAAAACCGCAAAATAATTTAAATAAAAATATAAGTTATAAAACTAAAACCCAATACGACAAAAAAATCAAAAGGTATAAACAAGAGATCACTAGCGGGCAAGTTAAAAATCCGGAGTCACACGTAATCTGTGTATAGCTAGTGCAATACACGACGACGCGCCACACTCCGCTCCGCTCCGTACTAAAGTACAGCTTACAGTACAGTAATCGGAGAGCGGAGTGGGGCGCGTCGTCGTGGATTGCACTATCTGTAGGTCCTAGAATCGGTCAGATTATTTCACCGAGTTTTATCATCGATTTTGTAACCAGCTTTGTGACTTTGTGGACGTGTGAGTTATTTCATCTCTACTGTTTCATTAAAACTCCTACAATAAATCAGCCATGGACTGTATGTCGTCTGCGAGCGCTCTAAATCAGGCTTGTCAAGTTTTGCCAGTTGAAAAACTCGGGATCCCACGCTAAGTACCTAATCGCATCTGCTGAAGTTGCTCTGTGGCAGACAGCTAGGTCAACAATCAGTGAACATGGGAAGTATAATTCAATAAAACAATATTTTTATTTTTCAAATCGGGTTTTATTTCTCAAAATGTAACAATTCCTATACTGATATGGCACTGGTGACTGTGGTCCTTCTAAGTTTACATAATAGGTATATTATATTTTGAAAATACATACAGATCATATATTTATTCGTAAACACACGCTTGTAATAACAGTATGCAAGTAGTTTGCAAGGCGTGTGTCAAAACAACTTCTCTATAAAAAGTACTCTGTGACAACTTTTAACTGGTGAATGTCAGAATGGCATGCAAGCTACAGCCCGATCCAAACTCTAAACCCACGTTTTCTCACGGATGTAATAAAATCGGTACGATTTTTTTTCGTGCACTGGATTTTCAACGCTCTGCTTAGCGCCGAGAGTTGAAAATCCAACGGTGTGTTTTTCAGCTGGGACGAGATTGCGTCCCAACGTGTTGGATTTTCAACGCTCGGCTCAACACAGAGAGTTGAAAATCCAGTGCGCGATAAAATACCGCCGCAATATTTTTACGTGCGAACGTGGGCAGTAGCACACGAGGCGAGTAGCTGCGCAGTAACAAATTCATGTAACCGCGGGGGTGAGGGGTGGGGTACTGCGCATCGAGTAGCCCACTTCAGAACCGCCGAATAGTTTGAAGCTGTACCTACTTGCATACTTTTGTGCAAGTTTTGTTTTTTGTAATATGTGCTTTAGGGTGAGTTTTCACTGAAGCAGAGACGTGCAGGAATCGTCCAATCGTATTGATTGAAATCTACTTCGCGTCTCTCATCTCTTCTATGATAGGCTCTGTCCCCAATGAGTCGTGACAAATGGCGAAGGCAGTTCGTAATTAACCGTATCGCAGTGGGATGTTGACGTGTGATTCCAATTTTGGACCGTTAATTATCGTACAGTACAGCGCTGTGTGAACTGTCGCTATAACACAACTTTCGGAAGTAATTTACTCTGTCATTATTTCCAAAATATAATATTTTCATAATTAAAATCTATTGTCTACAAAGCACATGTTGTTGAGCTTATTGCATAAAAACTTGTCTTATTTTTAAAGGAAGACTAAAATTATCTGTAGTTGTATCTAGGTAGGTAACCAATGACAGACCGCAGCGACACTATTGGTTTCTATGTTTTTGTATGAAAACGCTCTCTTAGATGGCGATAGTGCCGCCTGTTGCTGCGGTCGAGCGGCGGCTGCAGACGGCATATCAGTATTGCTGTCAGTCTAACAGAGCGACATGATGTGATTTTTTGTTGATTGAAAATAAATTATCTCAGGTTTGACCGAAAATTTTGCGAAACTAGGTAAGAGAAGTGGTGCTGTCGTCCTAGTGACGTCACGTTTAGAAACTGCACCGGCAAGTTGTCTGCGTTTACTGTCAACCGCAACCTCACTACCGTCTGCGGTATGCCGTCATCTTCGGAATTTTACCTTTAGTTAATTTTATGTTGAACAAGTCAACCAACAAAACCATTGCTGTATTTTTTACTCTCACTGGCATTTCTGTCACAAATAGGGTAACTTGACTTTGAAATCACCTTTGTTTCGTAGTAATAAGAGCGGTTTTTGCATCTCAGCTGAACGTACTTACAGATAATCTTAGTTTTCCTAAGTCACAATAAAATTTACTTAAGTAGGTATATAATGACTAGAAATTACTAAACACTCTTTATAACATCAAACGTGTCGTGTCTCTTAAAACAAATCAATAATTCTATTGTGTACAGTGCCACAAACTTTTCTGGCCCGGTGGCTATAAATCGTACCTACCATAGTAAGCTGGGAACAACCAGCACAGCACCTCAACCTACCCAAAACTGTAAAATTTTCCCAATCAACTTCGAACCTTATCCTTAAGTGATAAAGTTGAAAATCTATTAAATAAACTTGACAGATTGTGGTAGTTTGTGCTGGCGTCTGTCATTTAGCACTATACTGTCATAAGTCGCGGACGTGACCTTGGGCCGTCCTTGAGCGTTCGGACGTCAGATAGAAATCTGGCCGGCTGGAGCTGGGAACAACGTGCACACTATTATCGGTCGCGACTGTCCGCCGCGGCTTACAGACGCATCCGATAATTTGTTCCCAGCTTTAGTCACCACCTGAGGTTTGTGCGCGGTGAGACGGGGGAGGTTGACTAAGGCCAAGCTAACTCAGTCTGACAATTTTGTCAATGGGGGCGCCATCCACACCTTTTTTTTTTTTTGGGCTGGCAACTTATCAAATAACTTCTCCCGCTGGAAGGCGTGGCAGACTCTTACTGACTAAAGCCCACCCGTGTTCCATCAGTTGCCTGTACGTTGCCAGGGGCCACGGTATCCCTTTCAGACCTTCCTGCAACCCCGGCAGGCTTCAGGAGCCTTCCATATCTCAGGCGGTGACTAGCAGACGCGTGCAGTGCGGACAATAGGGAAAATCACTAGAAGTGACAACATGTCCTGGACAAAGTGACATTCTATCAGCGATAACGATGACGGAAAAGTCAAAAATGCATTGGAGAGACATATAATGGCACAATAATCTTATGGCACAGGTACAATCGGAACTAACGCCGCCATCTTGATTTTTTTAATACAATTTCTGTGTTATGTTCACAAATGTTTACCAACAACGAGAGAGTCCTGTCAATGTCATTCATGTACCAAAAGATCCTTGTAGCACTATAATTATGATACCGAAAACCTTATTGTCAATCTTGTTGAATGTCGGTGTAGAAATACGAAACGATTTGAAAGCGATTGCCACTTGATTAGGCCCTAAACCTACGGTTTCCAAGCAGAACGGCCGTCATGAAAATGACGGCAGCAGGGACTGAATTTACGGTGTCAAAAAACGCTCTCTAGGAAAACACACCACCTTACTTTCATAAATAACGTTTCAGCGACGATATGTCCGGTAAATTCCGAACGCTGTGGGACGGCCACTTATAGGACACCGTAGTTTTTGGTCACCAGCAGAGCCGCAGTCACCGAGCCAGATGGGCAAGTGGAACTGTACTAGGGTTGCCAACCCAACTATATAATAGTACACTGCTTTATTAGAGGCCTAAATACTATATTTCTGAAGCAAAAATATAGTAGGCGAAACTACTATATTTTTATTTCAATACAAAATGGCGAGATGATCGGAATAGGACCAGTATTAATCTCATAAAAGCTGAATTAATGGTATTTTTTAACCTTTTATAGTATAAAAATAATTACCAGACATGAAAAAAACAACCTGTTAATAAAGCTTATAGTAGCAAAAAATACTTATGCATTTGAAGAATAAAAATGTTTTTACAGGCATTGGCTTCGAAAATACTATATTTGATATAAAAAAAGTTGGCAACCCTAGACTGTACCGCAAATTTAAACATGGTCTTTTTTTGCTAATACAATAATAATAATCTAATTAACTATTGCGTGTATAAAACGTGTAATATATAAAATTATATGCTTTTTCTATTATTGGCACTCTTATAAAGAGGTATATACTCGCTAATATTAGAAGGAGATATTAAAATGAAGTATTAAGCTTCGTGCAGACTAGCGCGACGAAGAAGTGAACTTTTCTTAGAAATTGTAGTGTTCAAGTCGCGTCACGCCGTCGCATCGCGCTGGTCTGCACGAGCCTGAAATCGTTGATTTTACTTATATGATATACCATCTAATAATCAGTTTGCGTCAATAAGTCGGCGGTTAGACCTAGGGCGAGTGTTCATAACCCGCTAGTTGCATGTTGCATCGTATGAGTAGGTAAGCCAAAGAGTCCTTCTACCTGCGACTGGTGACGGGGTCCGCCCGTAAGTCAGACGGACCAAAGTCTTTGTCGGGGTAAAGAAACAGTCCAGTGCCCCGGCCAGAGGTTGAATTTAAGAACACCGTGTGGTTAGTCTGACCCCTCCGTTGGCCTCAGCGGCAGAGAAAATTCATGAGAATTTCCACGACAGCAAGCCCAAGTTCGCAAGAACGTATTTTTATCTCGGCGATTTTTTTTCGTGCACAGGACTTTAACGGTCTCCTTGCTTAGCGACTAGAGTTGGAAATCCAACATTCTGTTTTCTTGGCGCGCTGGGATACGCTCTGTTGGATTCTCAATGCTCGGCTCAATACCGAGAGTTGAAAATCCAGTGCGCGAAAAACAATCACGCGTCCCTAAAAAGGGGAGTCCCTCTATATCAGTGCAACTTGTATAGTGGACCTCGTAATTGGTTTATCACCCTATGGTTGAATGTCACTTGCACTTCATGAAACGACAAGGTCTATTGCCTATGCAACAGTTACCTACATATTTTAAACCTTAGCGAAGATTCGGGAATTGTTGTCAAACAATACGTCAAAGGTCGCTTTCCGAATTAGAACATAATCGCTCACAGCGCTGACATCGATAATTGGCGTTCCGAGTAAGATATCACGATAATGACAGCTGAGGGCTGTCAACAATTCGGAACGCTCGTAAATGCGCTCACAGTACTCGCTCAACGTCAAAACTTGCATAATCATATTTCTTTGTGTTTATACCACACATTTCTTCTTTTTCTTTGTTTGGGTAGCAAACGGTAGCCAGAAACACAATTTCGAAAATGCCAAGTTAGTTTAAAGGTATGATGCGAGTCAAAACAAAACAGCACAACTGTCATTTTTGACAGTGCTCACGGTGATATTAGTAAAAGGCATCGTTATCGCAAGATGGCGCACGTCATGACGTCATCTATGACGATTCAAGACGCAACGTTATCGCGTCCACGATAATTCGGTACCAATGTTAGCACGCTCCAATCACAAAGCACGCGAAAATATACCTTGCGCATTGTTTACCTTAGATGGCGATATCAAATAAATAAGATCAGCACTTAGAAGCTACAGTGCAAGAATATAAGGCTGTGGTAGGAAAATATTGTGATTGTTTCTAGTAGTTTACGCTCATTTGTCATCGTTACAATAAAGGCAGGAATACATGCCAGTAACTCGCACAAAACTATGCAAGTAGCTTGCATGCTTTTGTGCCAGTTACTTGGATACATTTCCGCAAGTTATTCCTGGCTTATGGCAGAAACAAATTAGCATCATCCACTGCCAGTGTTCAGCGGTCACATGAAAAACCGTTGATCGATATTCCTGTTCTTTTGTTTATTTTAGAAGAAAAACCGGTGGTGTAGTCCGGGAGAGAAACGAAGCGTTCAACTACCCTCAAAAGTGAGAAATATTAAATGCAGTGAATTCGCTAGGCCAGGTATAATCAACCCGTATCCATGTGGTTACAAACAAACCACAATACGATCAGTATCAGGTTGTATGATCAGAATATGATTCGCGACCGTAAAATGTATAAAGTAGTTGTATTGATATCCGACGTCGCTTCGCAATGGTGACGTAAAAGCCGTTCGATATTTTTGGTTTTAAATAATATATTTGACGAGACCGTAAGGCCATAGAATAAAAGTGCCCACAGACTATATTAGCCCCTATTTAACAGTAACAAATTTACAGTAACAAGTTTTTAAATTATCTTAATTTAGTTAACATGCGGATAAATTCAAAAGTCATTTATTCAAACTAGGCTGAGAATCAGCACTTTTCGAACGTCAAAATTACATAAGACAGTCCCCCAAAACGCCCACCCTTCACCACTTCCTAGTGCTTTTGCTGGGAAGAAGAAGTGGCGCAACAAACTCCCCAGCAGCACAGCTGTATGTTCAGTTAGAAAAAAAATAAAAAATGATTCTATACAACAGTAGGTATGCAAGACAATTTACAATATGCAAAAAATAATTTAAATTAAATAGCTATAATTAATAGCCATATGACAGCTAGCACACGCCAATATACCAACCAAAAGCATCGAGAACTATACTCAAGCAGAAATAAAAATAACTAAAAGTAAACAATATCTAAAAAAAAAAAGAAAAAGCCTCCAGGCATAAAGGGCGTGCCCGCTTACATATAGCTGTAACTAGAAGTTACAATTGATAAACTAGGACCATCGAGGTAAAATAAATAATTGTCGAGGTCGCTAGCTAAGCACATATTGCAATACAACTCATAAAAAAAACATTGTAATGAGTAGATTATGTCAGCACTAAATTAAAATAAAATTAAAATAAATTGACTTATAAAGTAAAATTATAAACAATTATATAAACTCATATAACCTGTCAGTAGGTAAACTAATTCTGGAGAAAGAACATTTAAACATTGTCTTGAGTTAATCACAGCGACCATCTATTCTTATCATTTAAGTAGTCGTTGATAGAATAGTATGCCTTTGAACAAAGGTTGGACTTTAATTTAGTTTTAAACGCATTAAAAGGCAAATCTAGCAAAGAAGAGGGTAGCTTGTTATAAAACGTTATACCAAGCCCAACAAATGAGTTATGAACCTTATGAAGCCGGTGAAAGGGAGCACGTAGTTTATCCTTACTTCTTGTGTTAACATTGTGAATATCACTGTTTTTAGTGTATAAGTGTATATTTTGCCTAATATATAAGATGTTGGCGAAGATGAATTGTGATGCCACTGTGAGAATACCGATATCTTTGAAAAAATCTCTCAGCGAAACTGGCACCTAGCTGGTAAATTGCTCGAATAGCTCGTTTTTGGAGGACAAATATATTTTGAATATCTGCAGCTTTGCCCCACAGCAGAATACCATAGGACATAACGCTATGAAAATAACTAAAATAGACTAACCGAGCTGTATCAACGTCAGTGTATTGTCTTACTTTTCTGACGGCGTAGGCGGCCGAACTGAGCCTTCCCGCTAGGCTCGATATATGTTGGCCCCACTGAAGTTTGGCATCTACTGTTATGCCCAGATAATGTAGTGGGCTGCAATATTGTTAATACTCCATAAGACCCTATACCATTGTAATTTGTAAACATTTTATATTGTAGCTGTTTATTGTCCCATAATAAATAAAATAAAACAATAGAGATCTAAGCCATGTGAGTCACCGTCACCATACGGCGACGGTAGACATATTAGAAAGAAAGTAAGAAAAAAAAAGAAAAATGCGTTTATTGGCATTACAAAAAATACACCTTAAAACTATAAAAACAGAAAACAAATTATTATAAAGCCAAAAGGGCCTCAGCTTAGCATAATGTCAGATAAAAAAAATCTTTGAATATGAATTTGTTACGATCGATCGCGAATCACTTTTTGTTCAACGTATCAACAACCTGACACTGAAATTGAAATAAAGGCTTCCGCCTTAACAAAATGTTAATTTCGCAGGGTACTCTGGCGCTTCTTCCTTAACAAAATTTTAATTTACAGGGAACCCCAGCGCTTCCGCCTTAACAAAATTTTAATTTCACAGGGTACCCTGGCGCTTTCACCTTAACGATAAAAAGATTGAGTATACCTGTCTTTGCTCATTGCCATCAAGCAACAGGAAAAAGATTTAGATTTAATTTAAAGTAGAAGAAACGGAATCTACAATCTTATAATTATAGGACAGTTAACTGTGGCGCACAAGCGACATGGGACAACGAAAGCTCAACAACAAGACGTTGCGACAAGTAGCGAGAGCGTGCGAAGTCCCTAGCCTGTCGTTTCGACGCTAAAACTTGACGCAAAGTTTGTGGAGCTTTAAACAAAATATATGAAAATTGTCGGCCGAAACCTGTCGTTGCGTCTAGTCGCCGACCTGTCGCAGTCACATGTCGCATAGTGTACCCATAGTGCCACAAACTAAACTGACCCAGTGAAATCACCAATGAAACTGCTATCTAATTACGCAACACATTTTCGTAATGAATGTTGTTGAACTGTCAAAATGAAACAGATTAGTAATTGTAATTATAAAGCAATAGATTCCTGGACCCGATCAGCACTTCTTCAGTGTCAATAATCTTCAGATAAGATGACACTGACAGCTCTTAAACGCGGTTTATATGAGCTGATCGCGTTCAGTTTCATTGGTGAAATTCCCCTTAAAAGTACAAAGGTCTGTAATTTTTTGTACACTGACCGTAGACACCGGGCCTGATGAGCTAGTGGGACTATTAATCCAATGATCACAGAGCACGGAGACGCCTCGGCGGCCGGTGGTAGAGGCGGCATTTTCAACAGTTACCATACAAACCAAGCGCACGATACTCGCACTACAACACGTAATGACGTACAGAAACTGACGGCTTTGAACCTCGCCTTAATGTACATATGTTCCTTGCTTTGAACGCGGTCTGTGACAGAAGGTGAGCGCTCAACACACGTCTCAAGACGCTGCCGGCGGGCGCGGCGGTTCCGTGCTATAAGCTTATGAGTTCATGACCAATGATACATGTCAGCGTTTATTTGCAAACCTTATTTTGTTTTACAGGAATAAAAAGTAGCCCTGACCTGTACCCTAATTGCGTAACACATAAAATGACAATTAATCGCATTCATAGACATTTTACGTCTATGATCGCATTGTGTTTCATTAAATGAAACTGTCAAAATTTTTGACAGTTCACCAACGTTCATTGCTTTATTTACGTCAGACGAATTTTTTAAACCTATGAAGCAATGGATTAGGAAAATGGATGTCTTCAAAACTCTCGGATTGTGATTGAACATGTGTTACGCAATCAGGGTGTCGAATGTAGTCGCGAAATGCCAAAAAAAGGATCCTATGCGAGAAAGAATTATTAGCGCCGCAGTTTTTGGGTTATACACATATAAATCCGTTAGCACAGACATGTCTGCTTGTGAAAAGTTTTGCATGTATGTTTGATCGTGCATTTTTACTTGTGACAGATTCAGAATTCAAATAATCAGGCATGCACTCAGCAAAATTGAAGGAAAAAGGTATCAAACGGCCGGCCGCGAGCAAACGCTGACAAGTATCTCTAGTCAAGCAAGGGAACTAAGCTATACAACCAATTTTGACTCTAGCAACACTATCAGAAATGTTTGCTTTTGAATGAGTTGCCAGGCTTCCGTCGTCTAAAGTTGCCCATAGTGCGTAATATTTGTGTGTTTTCATCATCTAACTCCCTGTCCATGCCCGATGTCCCGGGAATTTGACCAAAGAGTTTTAATTTCGTTGGTAGATATATTAAGCCTAGGAGAGTGATTACTGAAAAAGAAAATTCATGTTAAGGGTGCGTTTCCACCGAAACGGAGACAAGCGGAGCGGAGCGGAGTGAAGTCAGGTAGGAATCGACCAATCACATTGGTTAAAAAACCCCTAACGTGTGATTATTCCTGCACTCTCGGCTCCGCTCATCTTTGCTCGCTAGCCCCCTACGAGAGTGCTTATGCTAGAGCAGGGAGTCAAGAGTTTGATAATATAATAGGGTACTGTAAAAGGTCCACTGTTGGAGGGCCTCCTCCATTGCGAGCCTCAAAAACCGGTATTACGCTTTTCGCATACAGCCGATTCCTGCGACACTTACTAGGGGCCCATTTAATAAAACTGATTCAAATTCAAAATTCTAATCATAAAGGTCTCTGATAGGTAACAGGCGGGTTCCCTCTATCTGGCAGAATCTTGATGCTCCGAAATTTATTTGGCAAGACACACTTGGCATAATCTTCTTTAAACGAATATTTTTTATGCATACAATTATTTAATATAATTATTGTTTGGCCGAATGATTGTATGTCTGAATTTACAAGCGCATACTTTTAAGATGGTAGAATTTTG
This sequence comes from Xanthia togata, assembly GCA_963853775.1. NCBI lineage: Eukaryota > Metazoa > Arthropoda > Insecta > Lepidoptera > Noctuidae > Xanthia > Xanthia togata. The sequence continues at coordinate 5,691,087 of OY970815.1, forward strand.
TTTGGAATAGTTTCATTAGGCATATTGCCATTTTTATAAAATAACATATTTAATCTTAAATTAAAATATTGTTTACAAAGTCAATATGTTGTGCTACAAAAGTTAGTGACAGAAACGAATCGCTGAAAAACCGACTTCACGTAGTCTTGTCTGCCCTACCCCAGACCCCTAGAGTGTAATTTAAGCTCGCGTGGGACCGCCGAAGTCCCGCAGCGCCGGAGCCGTGACAGAAACCATGCCTGCTGGATGCATGGTGTATGCTTGTTTGCATGTTTGTTGAACTTTCTGCGATACTTAAGCTCGCATGGGACCGCCGAAGCCCCGCAGCGACGGAGCCGTGACAGAAACCATGCCTACTGCATGTTGATGTTGCATGCTGCATGCATGGTGTAGGTATGCTTGTTTGCATGTTTGTGTGAACTTTCTGCGATATTATGGTTCTGCGTTTTAATTATTATGAATATGATAAATGAGTGTATGCCAAACGATTTTCTGCGAAATGAAGTTTATGCTATCCGCTGTTATGCAGAACAATATTATGACATAAAAAGTTCTGCTATAGAGGGTAGACCCGACAGGCGACTGTACGACAATTTTTATCATAGTTTAAGTTTTATTAAACGGCACCTGACGTCAAAATGTGGCAATATGTAGTATTGACAGTTATATTAAATAGGGCCCTAGTCGGTCCAACACATGAAGGCTTATTCTTTTAAATTATGGCATAGTACAGACGCCAGCACGTCAACCTACTACACCTACTACAATCTGTCAAATTTATTTTATCGATTTTCAACTTTATCTCTAAAGCATAAGGTTCAAAGTTGATTGGGAAAATTTGACAGTTTCGGGTAGGTTGAACTGCTGGCGTCTGTACAAAAAAAAATTGAAAATTCAGTTAAAAGAACTTACTGTTCAAGACGCAAGGGAAAACCACGTAAAAATTGAGATCCGTCGAATGAAAGTAGAATGCTTCTGAGAAATACAATATAATAGTTAACGATAAAGACCAGTATCCCAGTGAGACCACCCTGAAAATAGAAAAAAACTGTTCAAAGCATTTATTTCAAATAAACCATAAAGGCACATAGAATTATCAAATAAACGGTCAATAAGCCCTCGTTAGCACGGACGTAAAAATATCGCGCGCTCGCACTCTCGTCCCATCCCAGCGTGTTGAATAAAAACACACTGTTGGATTTTCAACTCTCGGCGCTAAGCAGAGCGTTGAAAATCCAGTGCACGAAAAAAAATCACCGCGATTTTATTACGTCCGTGCTAACGTAGGCTTACCCCCGAATACTGAAACGTCACTCAAAATTTAAGGGCTGCTTAACATTTGAGCAGCTCCTAAACTTTAGATTTCGTATTGTCAAACGTCACTTTTGAGTATCTGTTAAATTTAAGTGCTACTTAAATTTTGAGTGACGTTTCAGTATTCGGGGGTTAGTCAAATAGTTGAAACTAGTTGCCCGTTCTCCCGTTACGCATTAGTTAAATGTAAACCACGCTAGAGGTGCTGTTGGCTAGCCATATATTTTGGAACGAAGTTTCTTATCGCACTTTCTACTCTGCCAGCACACTTGCCAAATGAAAATTAGACCGGAAAAAGTGTATTATTTTGATTTTTTGACCACCACGACATTTGCCAACTTGTTTATTTATTTAATTGTGCCTGTTATTAATCTACACTAATATTATAAATAGAAAAGAATAGTTTTTTTTGTTTGTAATGAACAAACTAAAAAATTACTGAACCGATTTAAAAAAATATTTTACCAGTTTCTTTATTATTACTGAGTAACATAGGCTATAATTTATAAAGAATTCAAGTAGACGAAGCCACTGGCGGAAGATAGTTCCAACCAGGTGTCCCACCGACACCTCTAATTAAGGTGTCCCACGACACCTCTAATGACCGAGGGGTTTTTCGAGGTGTCTATTGGGTGTATTATTTATTTCTTATTATTGAATAGAAACTCACATAGTATACACTATGTCCATATTTTGTACTAAACAATATTGTTATTTATTATCTAAACATCGGATTTTACGCATATGCAAATGATTCTATACTAAATAACATAACATCACGACTGTAAGACCCGAAGGGTTAAGCCATAGTAGGAACAACACCCACATTACTCCAGCTATGATTTTAAGTTCAACGTAATAGTGACATCAAAAAGAACACTTTATATACCACATAACTGACAGAACAGAGGCCCTAGTGTGAGTTTCTCTTAACCATCTCGACTTTACGCATCGACCGCGTTCGGCACTCCGATTGGCCCTTCACCAGTGAAGGCCAGTGAAGGGCCAATCAGAGCGCCGAACGCGGTCGATGCGTAAAGTCGAGATGGTTAAGAGATACTCACACTAGGGCCTCTTAGAAGATATGGAATAGTACTCAATTATAATACTTACGGTCTGTAATGGATGTACAGTGTACAATGTATGAGCGCTAATGCTTTGAGAAAAGAATACATCCCAAGCATCCGTGATATCGTAAAGTCACCTGAAATTAAATAATAAATATTTTATTCAAAGTTATAGGTAACTTATTTATTTCATAACAAAATAAATTGTGTTGAAAATACTAGTGATTATAAATAAAATAATAAAATTAAAAAAAAAAAAACATTAATTACAGACGCCAGCACGTCAGCTTACCCGAAACTGTCAAATTTTCCCAATCAACTTTGAACCTTAAGCTTTAGTAATAAAGTTGAAAATCTATTCTCTATCTATTTGACAGATTGTAGTAAGTTGATGTGCTGTTGTCTGAACATTAATATTTAAAATTAATTATGCATTTACAATGTATCAATATAATTCAGTCAGAATTATTGTGACTGGATTATTTTATTTATTGTGACTGAATTATTGACCAACATTGCATTTAAATTTAAAATTCAAAAGCAAGAATTAAAAAAAAAAACATAAAAATAAAACAACAAAATCACAAAACATTTAATAGTGGCTGTCATTTGTCTTCTATGAACTCATAGATACTGTAATAGCCCTTCCTCAATAAATGTTTTTAATAAGTTTGTGCAGATAATGCTTTTGAATTTTATTGGCAACTTGTTGTATAATAAAGACAGATTGAAATTTATATATTTATACAATGTGGAGACAACAGTACGACAATAAATGAAAACACTGGTGATACTAAAGCAGTATTTATATATATTTTGGGAATATTTACTAAATCCTAGAATAAAAATAAAAAAAAATAAAAAAAAGTAAGTAATTCGTTTTTTTTTAAACCAACTAAATAGTAGTGATGGGCCGATTATGGTTTTTGCTAATTGCCATTGGATATATTTGATTGAATTTTCGTATGCTGTCTGAGAACAGCTCTAGATATAATTATGCAGTTTAATTTTTTACAGGCAAAGCATTCTTATTTATTTATTACTTCAAGCACCCAGTAACTGGGTTGTGGAGGTCAGATAGGCAGTCCCTCCATGTAAAATAATGGTATTCAGCTGTATTTGTTTAAACTGGAAGCCGACCCCAACACAGTTAGAAAAAGTCTAAGCAGATGATGGTGACTTCAAGCACCCAAATGTACAGAGGCGGAATTAGTGGCAAAAGCATTTTCTACTATTCAACCTTTCGGTGTTCCAGAAAAGGAACAAGCAATGATCGCTAACTTGACTACTTTTCAGAGGTTGTGAGTTAGATTCCCAGTTTAGATTTTTTTTTTAAATTTATGAATTTCAGTTTTCCTTTATTTTGCAGGATTATGGGGATTATGGCATAGGTGTGTGGCTCCAACAATATTTATAATAAAAATATTGTTTTGGAAATTCATGTTAACAGTTCATATTTTTTAGATATCAATCACACTCATACCCGTTTACCTTCCAGCTTTCGTGGTAACCTAATAAATAATTTTATTTAGTAGGTATAATAAAGAAATTAATTAATTTTATTTCAGAACCAGCCCATACACATGCAAGTCAAATTAAAAGTATTAGATATATTATTAAGAATTTAATTAAAAGATTAATGAATAAATGATTTTTTTTTACTAATTGTATTTTGTTTTGATGTTTTTTAAGTTAATTATGATGTTTTTTTGTGATGAATGCTGTGTATATCTATAATAGGCATACATACCAATACTTTAATTATGCTATTGTTCTGTTTTATTTGTTGGTGTATCAAACAAATAAATACTTAAACATTAAAAACAATAACATCTTCTAGGCCCAACTTCAAGCAACACTATGCATTAAGCAATAATGTATTTATCTGACTTACCATCCAAGTGTTCGTCACCGGCGTTGCTTAGAAACGACCTCCGTTCGATATAGGACCGTCCTGCGGTACCTAAGTCCATAAATGCAACAAATGCTATCCAACCCCGAAAGGCATACAAAACTTTATTTTGAACCGCCATGACTTGAATTTAAAACTATTTATGTAGAAACACTATTTCCGGTTTTCGCTTTTGACCTAATTACAGCACTAAATATAGTTTAGAAAAAAACAAATGCTGAGGTTTTTTTGGCTGATCATGTACATAATTTAATTAACTAAGCGACGTATATATACATTAGAATAATCGCGTGTTTGTTACAGCGTGCATCGCAATGCGGCATTTTACCTGCATTGTAGTTTTTTCCTATACAATTTATAAATATCTTTGAAAATAACTTCACAAGTGTTTCGCGCAGAATCTACTTCTGTCAAACAAATTCTGTCAATTTCTGTCAATAATTAGACATTCGACCTTTTGACAATTGGTCAATAATGTTGCCAAGAAAAAAGTAAATCGTTTTTTCTTTCTCTACTCAGCACTAATAGGTGACGCTGCTAAAAGAATTTATCGACATCTAGTGGGGAGTACTCGTAGCAGCCTTAAATTTCAAGTTAGTTGAAGCTTCATTAAATTACACTATAATTTCCGAACCCGTGAGCTAATTTCAATTTCAATGTCTTTATCTTTGAAAATATATTTGTTGTTGGTCTAGTGGTCGCATAATAGTAGTGACGAATCCGCGACTTCTGAGTGAGTGCGAGGTTCAAGTTTCGATGCCCAGGTCAGAGCAAAGTATTATTGGATTTTTCTGACGATATTTTAAGCTCGTGTAAACAGGTACAATTCGATAACGCAACGCGACTCTAACAAAACAATTTCTAAAAAAAACTTCATGGTAAAACCATTACCGTTTTCGTGTCACGCTACAAGTCGCGCTAGTTTGCACGAGCCTTTAGTAACATCGTGGAAAGAAGATTTCTTTCAAGTTTTTTTGGCCTTACTTGGGTAATAAAACAGACCATAATAATGAAAACTTACGGAAACTGTAGGTGTGGACTTTATCCACTGAGTATCTACCACATTCGTCGCATGTTTTTAACCTTGATCTTTGAGTGCAGGCACGCAGTTACAGGACAAGTCTAGAATTTTATTTCATTGTTATTTCATGCCACATGCTTATAACATGACATGACTCCTCCGTCTCCTCAGTTGTTTTCTCATAACCATAACAGACTATTTTCTTAACCCCACGATGAATGTTGGAAAATTTTCTATTGAAAATCAGTCAGGCAGCTCTTCAGTTGTAAAGTTTATTTTTAAGAATAGCATGGTCTACTAAAACAACAAGAAATCGAAACAAAATAAAAAAATATTAACCATTTTTGCTTGAAATGAGAAGGCAAGGCCCCAATAAAGAAAATTGCCATATACAATATTGTCACGTTATCCGCTTGCAACTGGTCACAAAATACCTAAAAATATCGTCGCCATATTGGTATTGTCAAAAACTTCGGGATATATCGGTGCCGATGAAAAAATGGTTTCAAGTCTTTTAATTACCGAGTTATCTGTTTTCGAGTGATCTAAAAGGACCAGCGGTGACTTTAGATGTTACGTTTGTCGTATGAGTTGTGTTATTCGGTTCTTAAATGATGTTTTCTATGGAGAAATGTTTAGGCCGTAGTGGTAATGGAACTGCAGAGGAAGCTGAGCTTTTTGCCGGCGGTGGCGAGGGGCTGGGCAAAGAGGGAGTGCCTTCAGACGAGGTTGCTTCGGCTGTGGCTGCAGTGTCCGACGAGATCGGAGACATCCTGAAAGATGAACTGGGTGACGCGGATCGGGCGGATCGCATCGGTGCTGAACTGGCTGATTTGAGCGCGGAGCTCGGATTGCTGGCTGGCTTAGCGGACGGTGAACCGCAGCAGGACTTTCCATCACTCTTCGAAATAGCCGTGAGTGCCAATATGGCTGACTGGTCCATCTCTCTCGTTTTAGGTTGTGGCTTGACAATTCGAGTCTGCCCGTGACTCCTTGCTTCAACCAAGTGTCAATGAACTCCAATTCGCTAATATATTGTATGTTTTGTGTACATTTTGTGACAATCAAATATGGAGATTATTGATTGGTTACTAGCTTCTGCAAAACCTGTTTGCCTGGTACTTGATTTTTAATTCAGAACTTTTATTTATGTATGTTGAAAAACAACTAGTGTTTTTGGTCTCTTCAAGCAGTTTTATGTTGAACTTTTGTTTTTGTAAATACCTTTGATCAATAAATACAATCCTCAGTAAAGAGAGTAAAAGTAGTTTTTATCATTTCATTTTCATCAGAGGTTGTAGTAATATAAAAACATAAATTGTAAAAAAAAAACCAATACATTATTTTTTTATTAGGTTTGATTGCACATCACGTAAGATGTGACTACTTGCATATTTTTAGCTCCTTATTATAAATAAAACAACATTTGATAAAAACATTCATAAAAAAACACTTATCCAATTTCTTTGTGAAACGTCAACAATACAGACGATACATACACAGTATCACTGTTTTTTTTTTTAGTTTTTCATGACCCCTCGGCATCTTCCCTCTACAAAGTATTAATAAAAGTTGTTGTCTGTGACACATTTTCATCACTGGTCACAAAAGAACATGTCTGCTCCAACAGCAAACAGTCTTTCAACAGACATGGACGGTCCACAAACACTTCAGTTTGCTAACTGTAAACAATATTTTGCTAACATAATATCATGCCTGTAGTCCCCGAAGGATTAGTCTGGGGTGGTTAAGTACAGTTCACCTTATTTTTTTTCTAAAATATGCTTACTCTTTGAAGTAGTCTCAAAAATATGACTACTCCTATACATTATTTTAATAGTAGAGAATATTACCAAGAAGTATCATGTTACCAATTAACTGGGTTGTAGAGGTCAGATAGGTAGTCGGTCCATGTGAAATACTTGTATTCAGCTGCATTCGGTTAGAATGGAAGCTGACCCCAACATTTGGAGAAGGCTCCGCAGATGATATTAAGCAGAAAATATTTTCACTGTGTGTTACACAATAAAGGAGGTATTAACATTTGTATATAAATAGCACATAGTAGTGTTTGTAAACAAGTTAGTTTTATACAAACAAGATGTTGCTTTGTTTGGGAAGTGAAAACTTCTTTAGGCACGTTGAGCGATTTTTGGTAGTGCAAAATCTTATGGGTCACCAACATTCTCATGTTAACCTTAACAGTTTATCTGAAGCTATGAGTATGACGAGTTTCGCTTGGCCGGCATGATGTATATTTTAATGAATATTTTTTTATTGAATTTGTAGTATTTCTTTTGTCTTTCCTTCTCATTGATAGTAGTGGCATAGATTTCAAGGGTCTTGCCAAAAAAAAACTTATGGCACTTGTTCAACACAACTTCTAACTGGTATAGTAACTTAGTTGGGTAGGTCAGATAGGCAGTCGCTCCATGTAAAATACTGGTATTCAGCTGCATCTGGTTACACTCGAAGCCGACCACACATAGTTGGGAAAAAGCCCAAGCAGGTGATGACCTTCTCTTAGTCAGTTTTAAAGAGAAACTTCATACTAAAAAATTCCATGTTTTTGTTTAGCCCAAACTACTGATAAACACAGTTTCTAATAAAGAAACTGTCTATGATATCTTTTTCATCTTTGTCATCTATTTCATATTGTTCTTAACAAAGAACCCCCAAACGAAATAAACAAGTTTTGTTGGGTACCCAATCAGTTAATTTTATTGTTTACAAGGTCATTAATGCAATCTGTAAACTGTAGAGGTCACTGTACTCCTGGTTTCTGACAGCCTGATCAACCCATGGTCAGTAAATCTGTTTTCAATCTTATGTCAGCTGTTGTAATAGGTTGACATGCACAGGCACAATTTACATGTGAAGATGGTATTCTGTTCATGACAAATTGTGCACAAGTTCTGAGCAGTAACCACAAAAAGTACTAGGCTTGGATGAGTTCAAGATAGTATTTCATTAGTATTATTAACAACTCTTGTTGTATATATTTACATAAGTATATACTTTATATAGAAACAAACACATTTTACAAATATATTTTATATAGCCTATGTCCATCTGGAATAATTTAATTTGAAATGGTGAAAGAATTTTTCAAATAGGAGCTGTGGTTCCGGAGATAACCCCCACTTATACACAAACTCACATAATTCGCTATCCATCTTAGTAATATAAAGTAAAGAACACAGTTGGTTATACTTTATTCACATTATAATCAAGCCTATTAGCCAATTTAAATGTACATAAATAATTGGAAACTACTATGTAACTAGCTATTAACTAAGAAATTGTCCAATAACGTCTTTCTTATTCACTAAAGTTAAGGGAATACACTTACAAATTCACATGTTCTAGATTATTTGTTTGACTCAAATAACAACTGATCATGTTTAACTTTATTTGAGATATGACAGCCTCGCTAGTTATGGAGATTGGTCTATAATCTTAATTTATATAGGTTCATAATGTCAAACTAGAATTATTCTGTTAAGGGCTGACTCTTCCAACGTTGGATATCTTTTATCCATGGAATAAAATTCAAAATTATTTCTCATAAAGTTATCTGGTATTGGAAACATCAGCCCTAATATTTTAGGGGTAAATTATTACCACTGAGATTGTATTCTTGAAAATAAACAAGTTTTATCATGCCTGGAGATTCCTTAATATAATTGTTTTACACTATCTTTGTTTTACATTATAATAAACTATGACACAAATTAATTTCTGGAATACAGAACACTACAATAAACTAATAATCCACCATGTGAACCAGACAGTTCCTAACAGGTGCTGTTAATTTCCTATTTCAAGGGCGAATACTCGCAGCGTATCACGTCGGTCTAGTGGTCGCAAACACGACTGCCGAGCTTTAGGTCCTGGGTTTGAGCCCTAGGTAGAGCATAGTGTCATTAGTTAGTTACTCCTTGGTGTCAGAGTTTTTATGCCGCGCATGGGCCTCTGCTGACTTGAGTTCGCATGCCATCAAGAAATATCTCTCCAAACAGGTTTCGTCACGATGTTAGGATCCCAAGATGAAGAGTAGCCTATGTCCTTCTTCAGGTCCTATGGCCTTCTCTTAAATGAATCAGCTGTGTCAAATTAGTAACGATCACTTCAGTGGTTTAGGTGTGAAAGGATTGAGTTACTTTTGTATTTATTATGGAAGGATGGATGTATAACGTCTATTTTTTTCATTACAGATGGGCCACCGTGGCTCTGGCAGTGGGTCATCATCATCCTCCTGGTCTGGGGGTCGTGGGGGCCGGCCGAGGCGTCACTCGCGGCCCCAGCGGGCCCCGAGACGGAGGCCCATCGCGAAAGGGAAGGAGGTATGGCCTATCACCTGCATTATATTTGACACTGGACTTTTCATAATTTTGAGTACCTACTTTACTTGAATACAGAATCTTAGATTATCTTCAGAATTTACTTGATTCTCAACTCTCGGCATTGAGCCGACCGTTAAGAATCCAACAGGGTGGGATGACAAGAATCATAGATAGAAAATCTAGTGCACGGCAGTGGGTTTTAGTGACCATTAATTATGAATGCCCATGCCATTAAGGGTAAAATTAAGTGCATGACCAGGGCACTTACCGGCGGCCTTACAAACCATCTGGCATCTGTCCCACCGCTGCCGATGAAACGAGTAGCTTTCAACGATTTTCACGCTCAAGAAGTTTACAAAAGATTGAAGTTTCCCTAAAAGTAAAAGAAATACATAATATATTAATAGTTGATCGCTAACTGTTTAGGCTAAGAACTCACGGCGCGATTTTCACCCGCGACCGCCGCAATGGCGGTCCCACAAACACTCGTACGAACACATAAGTAGTACATGGAAATGTATATACCTAGATAGTATATTTCACGACGCGGTTTATGCCCTTGCGTGGAGTTTCTTGCCCATTCTTCTCCATACGAAAACTACCTTTGGAAGGGGCGACTAGAATCAATTATATTTTTGTAAATTTTGATGTTCAAACGGGCCTTTTTTGTGCCTAATTGAAATAAATTATTTGACTTTGCCCGCGGCTTGCGCGATTGATTGCGGGTCTCGCTCCCGCGAACGCGGCTGGTGCGGCTGAAAACCGCTCCGTGATTTCTTAGCCTTATACTGCCGGCGACTACCCGTTTGTCGCAGCAACAAGAGCTATCAAAGAGAGTACTCGTTAGCGACGCTCGCTTTGCAGGCAGAACACTCGTTGAGAGACTCATGCTTAGAACATACGCACACACGCCTGCTCGTTGCACGCCAAGTCGGCGGTGGGACAGGTTCGCTGTTTCCGACATTGTGCACAAACGATGTGCCGCAGAACAATTCTCGCATACTTTCAGCATTTCTCTGACAGATCCTTCAGGGTGGACCGCGCAGCATTATAAGTAGGGTAGTTTTAGGAGCATGAGGAACAGGGTAAAGTTCACTCATCCACCATAGAAAAGGGAGGATCCTCCAACCAGACGGGTGTTGTGTCTGGCGGGCCGACTGCCCGACTGTTAATGTTGGATAGTCTTAAATATACAATGTGGATCTGGACTTACGACATTAAATTAAAACAAGCACAGTACTAGTCCATAGAAACATTTTAAAAGACGAAGATTAGTAGTTAATGGAAAATTGAAAAATTGCAATTTTCAAACAAAATAAATAGCAGAATCAACTGCATAAAAAGTAAACACGCTTTATCTACGAAAAGTCACTAACCTGTTGCGCGGACCGATGCGGATCGCGGCGGGGGGCCGCGCAGCGCTGCGGTGCGGGGCGTAGGTGGACGTGGGTGGGTAGTTTAGTCGGAGAACAACAAATTAGCGGCATAAACTCACTAAGTTGCGCGTTGTTAATTAAAAGATCACTGATTGAATAATTAATCACATAATATCACATCACAATAAGAATTTACATCAATAGTCAAATTTTTAAATTTTCAATGTCTCCACCGTTGTTCATTATGCACAAGCGACATCGATACCTAATTAACTAACTAATATTAAACTAACACTGAACAATAAGTCACACTAAATCGTCTTTAATCACAAATAACAACTATTTTTTTTACAAAATCACGATAATGCGCGCGCGGCTCGTCTCGTAATAAAAATGGTAGCCGTGTGCGCTCCTCAAAGGGCGCCGCTGCACTGACACTGACCGAGTCCCGAGACTTTTTGCCGAAAAAATTCCGCTCACACACACACTCGCAATTGTCTATGCACCACTAATGCATAATTTGCGTAAGTAATATTTCTTTTTCTTTCTAATTGTAGTATTATTTTGTGGAACTGGGCGGGGCGCGTCAGAGTGGAATCGTATGACACCTTTCTCTGTCTCTCAAGCATATTGAGACGTAGAGGATAGAATCGTACGTTTTGCACAGGTTCTTGACCTTACAATGTTTACCTATTATTACGGACTCAGATCTACATCATGTTGAAAAATAAGAAAATGAAAAATAATTTCCTGTGGCTAAAGTATTCATTGGATTTGATTGATTTTTTGTATACGGGTAAAGAACATGACACTCTTTATGTTGTTTTAAGGAATGTCAATCGTCCTGCTCCACATTGTATGTCGTTCGCGCGGTAAACTCTAATTGCGCGATGCAGGATTTGTGTGACGTCATGTCTTTGATGAGTAGTTCGTACCGCCACATAGTAATAACATTATTTACGAGGAGCTTGTGGCAAAATAATAAGTGGCGTAAATGGGTTATGGAGGTCAGATAGGCAGTCGCTCGTTGTAAACGATTGGTATTCAGCTGCTAGCTGGTTAGACTGGAAGATTCAGTAATACATAATTTTCTCCTCAGATGTCCCGCCGGCGCAGTGCCGCAGCGCGCCGCGCCGTCTGCATGCGCGTCCGACGCGTCGAGGTCGTGTCCGACGCGTCGGACGTCGGCGCCGACTCCGATTCCGACGACCAGTGGACCGAGCTTGATGACGCATGTAAGTATGATGGACATCATGATACGAGCCTAGTAATGTGGCAGTACAGTGAGTCAGTCCAGCGCTGACTTGTAACTGCTCGTGTAGACACTAGTTTCAACCCAGTTCGGTGCTCACTTCGCGCCCTCAAGTCAGTCCAGCACGCGTAGCAAGACCACCATAGATGAAATGACGGATTCACAATCACAATTTGTCGTTTTGTTTATTCTTCCCCCGCCTGACTTACTGCCGATTTCGACTAAATTAACCCACTGACTGGGTCCGAAATTTTCAGTCACTGGGTCCAGACGGTCCTGTCACCGCCATCGTATCAACCAGGCATAACGCCGCCATCTTTTTTTTAAATAAGTACTTTTCACAAAACAATTAATTTTTTTTTTTTTTTTTTTTTACTAAAATATTACAAGGTTTGTAAGCTTGTATCTTGTTTAAAAACCGGCCAAGTGCGAGTCGGACTCGTGCACGAAGGGTTCCGTACCATTATCTATAAAAACGGCAAAAAAATCATGTCTGTTGTAAATATTTATTTTATTCTGTTTTTAGTATTTGTTGTTATAGCGGCAACAGAAATACATCATCTGTGAAAATTTCAACTGTCTAACTATTACGGTTCATGAGATACAGCCTGGTGACAGACGGACAGACAGACACACGGTAGACGGAAGACTCCGCTCTTAGTATTAGGGTCCCGTTTCACCCTTTGGGTACGGATTTGACCCTTTGAATCACTATTTCATGAAATCATATAATTCGAGGTCAATTTAACTTGAGAGTTGTATAATATTGATGATTCTAATTCTGTAAATACATATTTGTTATGGTTACGAATCATGTTTTGATCAACACACAACCTAAGCTAAGTGTCCACTGACAAGTAACGTCCACAATTTCTTGCAGAAGTCAATTGACAACTGCTTCCACTTGTAGATTTTTCTATTTGCAAGTCGCTTCTAGAATTGTGTAGAATTTAACTTCCTGCAAGATCTTGTAGAACCGTTTCGACAGAAATTGCATACAAATTATTTGAGCAAGAGCGGTCAAACAAGATGCCTAGCTGCAGAAAAATACGAGCTGCGTCTATTGAGTAAAAATAAAAAGAGAAAACTTAAGATTTAGGTCTTCAAAACTAATTATTAACAGAACTCCAAAGCGAAGATCCCGTGCAGTTAAAACACTTTCTTACGAATGACTGAAGCCATCTTCAATAATTTGCTCAATTTGAAATTATTAGAATTTAAAATTTGACACTTTGTATGTAAGTTTGGTAGCAAGTAGGTACTTGAAAAATTTCCAACTTAAAAAATATTGACTTGCTCTAAAAACTTCCAACTTTTTTGTGTGAGCAAAATAAAGAAGCAAGCGCTTGCCGTGAACACGTGGGACTTGCAGCAAGTTCGGCAAGTCACTAAAACTTGCAGAAGTCTGCTTGAGCGATCGCTTACTCGTTGGAAGTCGCTTGCGCAAGTCAACTTCCGCAAATTTTATTACCATGCCCTGGCCCAGCAGTCTCGATATAGATAGCGATGTCTATACGACCGAATTCGGTCGCAAAGTCGTAATGACGTCCCTAGACGCGCGCAACGTGCTTGACAAGCACGAAAAAATCCCGAACTTGTGAAGCATCCATTTTGAGACTGCCGCCCTAGTGGACACTTCGCATAAAACTGACCTGCAAATTGCAAAAACATTAAGAAAATTTGAATTTACCGGGCTACAAAAGCGCATCACACTTAAGTTTCTGAGCTACAAGAGCGAAATCTTCAAAGAAAAATATAAAACAAAAACAACATACGTTGTGTCAACGCGCATCTCTTTCTCTTCTATGCAGCCCGACAGTGACAGCGCTTTAGCTCTTGTCAGTGTCTAATGGTAATGGTATATGAAATTTGAATACGAGGCTTTTGGCTACTTTTGTATTTGTGTATTGTTTTTCTTTTTGCGTTTTTGTTTGTGCAGAATAAACATATTTCTTTCTTTCTTCTTTTTTTAAATTTGTTTGTTTCACAGCAATGTACCAACCCGGGCCACTCTCTCTCACATTGAGGAGGCCTGTGACCGAGCAGTGGCACGTTATAGGCTGATGCTAATTATACTTATGCTTTGTTGTTTTGACAGCTGGCTCATCGGACAGCTCGTCACTAAAAGAAGCAGCAGCCATCGATGTTGACTGCAACGGCTACCAACACAAGGCTACGGTCAGTATCGTTTTGTTATACCGTAACACCGTCTAGAACTCGTAGCATGACCACTTCTATCTCAGCTCTGTGAAGAATAGACATACTCTTTCTACTGGGAATCGAAATGTTAAATTATGTCTTTGAAAATCCCGGAATTTACCACAAAAGGCATGCAAATAATAGTTATTTATCCAACATGTGAGGAAAGTTCGTTTTTCCTATGAGTTTGGATTTTGAGTCTTGAGCGAACGAAGGATTGAAAAATAGAATCACGAGCGCAGCGAGTGATTATAAATTTCAATCCTGAGTAAGCGAAAGACTCAACAAAACGAATAGCAAATGAACTTGCTCACATGTTGCATACAAAACTTTTCACCACGACCATCAAGAAAGTTTCAGTCATCATAGGTAAATAAATAAAAAACATTAATCTTAACTTATAAGGGAGGAAAGACGCTTCTTTCGTGCGAGAGTGGTGAAAATATATTTTCACCACTCCCGCACGAAAGAAGCGTCTTTCCTCTACGAAAACAGTGAAAGGAAAGTGGGTTTTTCCTCACTGTTTGAGTAGTGAGGAAAGTTGTATTTTCCTCACTGTTTGAACAGTGAGGAAAGTAATGATCCCGTTCAGAAACTAACCTTGCCTGATTTTTTTATGTTAAGTTTTAAAGATATTTTAAAAAGTAAAGAATTATTTTGATTTGCTTTGTGTCTATTTAATTTATTTACCTATGATGACTGAATACTTTCTTGCTGGGAGTGGTGAAAAGTTTTGTATGCAACATGTGAGCAAGTTCATTTGCTATTCGTTTTGTTGAGTCTTTCGCTTACTCAAGATTAAAATTTATAATCACTCGCTGCGCTCGTGATTCTATTTTCAATCCTTCGTTCGCTCAAGACTCAAAATCAAAACTCATAGGAAAAACGAACTTTCCTCACATGTTGGATAAATAACTATTCGTAGCAAACTGTTTGAATTCTCACTTAGGTAAGTTTATAAGTGCGATTTCTGCTTGAATAAATTTGGGGCTAAAAAACCTTTAAAAAAACAGATTTAAACAAAGCAGTAACATGCTTGTTGGGAGTTTTATAAATTTTTTGAGCAACAAGCAGTAGTTGAATTTAATTTTTAATACTTTTCTTAGGTTTATATTATTGTCTTTCATTGATTTAGCGAATAAAACAATATGACATGCATATTCCCTATTATACGGTGACATATACAAAGTGTAATTGAAATAAGTGAAACCCTTTTGGTCATTGAAGACTGCTTCCACTGACTGCGATTTTTCTATTTATTTTGCAAGTCGCTTCTAGAAGTGTGTAGAATTTAACTTCCTGCAAGATCTTGTAGAACCGTTTCGACAGAAATTGCATACAAATTATTTGAGCAAGAGCGGTCAAACAAGATGCCTAGCTGCAGAAAAATACGAGCTGCGTCTATTGAGTAAAAATAAAAAGAGAAAACTTAAGATGTGGGTTTGTGGTCGGATGTTGAGACGTGATGATTTGGGTCTTCAAAACCAATTCTTAACAGAACTCCAAAGTGACGATCCCGTGCAATTAAAACACTTTCTTATGAATGACTAATAAAAAGAGGTACTCATTAAAGATGAACAACTTTTAGTATGGGATAAAAACTTAAATCGCGAAAAAATCTGTTGTTCCTATGTTAGGTGATGATTACAATGAGTTTGAGGTTTCGGTTATTGCAATAACACTTTGTACATCAACCTCTACTACAATCTGTCAAATTTCTTTAATAGATTTTCAACTTTATCACCAAAGTATAAGGTTCAAAGTTGATTGGGAAAATTTGACAGTTTCGGGTAGGTTGACGTTGTGGCGTCTGTACAATACGTGCTAGTAATGTCAATTATTGCGATTTCGCAATAATTTCATTAGCATGTGAATTCTTGAGTCGTAGCATGCTAGTTGCTATTGCTATGCTATTTGCTAATATGACGATAATTGATATTAATGAAGTATGCGAATTTTTTTAATACCTCTACTATTACCTCCTATTATTTATAGGTAGATATTAAGTTCACACTATTATCTATTTAGGTACAATAATAAGCACAAGACGAAATAATTTAATTACTGTATAACGAAATTAACGAATACGTAAACTAAACTCTCACTATCACTTGCCAAAACGTACTGAACTTTGGCACAAAACGACGCGCGCCAAGCGCGTGTCACACCAAATATTATTAAATAATCACGAATTCATTCAATCAATACACGACCTTAAGAACAAATCAAAGACAATAAGGTAATAATAGCTAAACAGCAATCTTCGCACCACCCTGCTAAATCTGCTAATGCTAATAATTTAAATATAATAATACAATCACAAGCATTCATTCAATATACAACCCTAAGTACGCGCAAATCAAAGTTATTAAGATAACAATTGCTTAACCCATTCTTCGCAAATTCGCAGAATCTGCTAATAAATTTCACTTGCGAATTCACGAGAAACGGTCAAGTGAAACCGATAGATTTAGTATTCCCGACTTCCCGTGGGTGCGACGGAGAGCGCACGCTACCGCTGCTTGCGTCGACGCTCTGACGTATGATAGCATGATAGTATGATATAATTTATTTAGCATTTCACAGAATTTCGCAACTGCATTTCATTTGCTAAATGCTAAATGAGCAATCGCATGCTAACAATGAATGCGAATGCTAATTAATCCATCACTAATACGTGCCACTAAAGATGAGACTTGACACACCACGTTGTTTGACTTGCGCAGTAGACGATGTGAGATGACAGAGACCTACTCTTTAGCGGTATGAGGTCTGTGCCAGGGCGTCATTGGGGCGGCGGAAAGAGTGCGGGAGGCGCGGTCAAGTCTCATATTTATACAATGTGACATTTCATTTCTACATTTTTTATATTGCACCATATAAATCTTTCTACTATTCTGTTATTTTGTATTCGTTTCTTCTATACCTACGGTGGGCATGTATAAAACTTAAAGTTCATATATACATGAAACGCTGGTTTATATTTTTGCTTATACTGGTCTATGAATATAATTGTTATTTAAAATGTCCTGGAAATATTTCGGGACCAGGTTCCGGACTTTAGGAAGGCTAACGAGGGGCCGAATTCAACTCGCAGAAGTCCGTTAAGACGCTTTTAATGTAATTAATTATTATTATATACGTATTTTAGGCTGATAGGGCCCATAATCATATTTTGATAACATACGACCCAAACCAAAGACACAATTCGCAAAAATGTGAGAAAATATTTAATTTGACGGGCGTTGACCGATATTCATTTGTCCTAATAGGCGGAGGCTCCCGCGATGGGACAGTTTCTGCTGCCACTGCTCAGTTCCGACGCGCCGGCGAAGCACCCTGAACACTTCCTCATAAGGCACGAGGACATACTGCAGGTATACCATGACAAAAGAGTCGAAAAAAAAAAAACCAGACTCGCACCAGACCATTTTTTTTAAATTTACGCACATTAGAGGTTCCGTAGTTGGAATGAATTTATCCCAAGAAAAAACTTAACTTTAAAGTTGAAAAAAAAAATCTTCTCCCATACATTCCATATGTGAGAACGTTTTTGAACCGCAAATGTAAATTGGTCGATTATTACTCATTAACTTGTAAAGCGTATAGATAGTGCAATCCACCTCGCCGCGCTCCACTCCGCTCCGCGCCGCACTAAAGTACAGCTTACAGTACAGTCGTCGCGGAGTGGGGCGCGGCGTCGTGGATTGCACTATCTGTACTTAGCTGTGATAGTTTTCCTTTTAATTTCGTTATGTATACTACTGCCGTGATTTTTTCACATATTCAAAACTAACCATTTGGGTGCTTATTATTTCACAAACTCACAATATATTTTGTGAACGACCTTTGTAACGACACGACATCCCACACCGTGGGATGGATGAGAAAAAAAAATGTTACCACTTTGTTGGCGTGATTAATATATATATACTTTGTCGGCGTGATTAATGTATACCCATGCCAAATTACAGCTTTATAGTACAAATAGTCTCTGAGCTAAGCCGCGGACAGAGAGACAGACGGACATGGCGAAACTATAAGGGTTCCTTGTTTACTACGGAACCCTCCCAAACAAACTGTCCCGGCTGTCATTCGTAGATCTTTGACAGTCGTTACGGGTAGTTAGAAGCCCAAAAGTCTGACAACCAGTCTTACCAAGGGGTATGATGTTATCCAGTAACTGGGTTGTGGAGGTCAGATAGGCATTCGCTCCATGTAAAATACTGGTATTGAGCTGCTTCCGGTTAGACTGGAAGCCGACCCCAACATAGTTGGGGACAGGCAGGCAGATTGAGATTGCAGATTATTGAAGTGTGTAATGTTTCCATCAGCTTCTCGCGTCCGCGGAGGAGAGCGTTCGGGAGGACCTACCACTGGAGGAAGAGTCACCTTTAGAGCCTCAGACTGACATGTGAGTTATATCTTAACTTATTACCAGTGCTGACCTCGTTGGTCTAGTGGTCGCAAGCGGTACTGCTGAGCATGAGGTCCTGGGTTCGTTTCCCAGGTCGGGCAAAGTGATATTGGGTTTTTCCACTAGATATTTCTCAATATCAGACCCGAGTCTGCATTTGTGCCATGTTGATGGCAACAGGGTCGCCCCCTATTAAATGGGACTTAAACATAACTGGCGAAATGTGGGTGTACTATAGGTACACCTCTGCCTAACCCTTTGGTTAATACAGGCGTGATGCCTATTACCTATTATAACAGGCGTGATGTTATGTTACGATTTTAAAATATGCATAATATTCATATTGTACTAAATTGTTATGCCCAACAATTTGTAATATGTGTTATGCAATAAAGAATTGAATTTTATTGAATATTTCATACTTTTACTACAAATTAGATAACATTTTCATTTTTAGATTATTTAAATAAAAAGCTACTCTTGCTACGACACAATAAAGTGCAATCCAGGTCGCACAGCGCTAATTACCTACAGTTATATTCTCCTAGAAGTTGCCTCTTTTTCTATCGCGTAACTCTTATATCTTCTGACTACGTCACGCTCACTGAGTTCGACAAGTCGAGCCCGCCGCGTACGTAGGTACGCGGCGGGCTCGACGTGTCTGTAGCGTCATACCTAAAATGTGGAGTGACCGATCTATATTCATCTGTGCTTTTACTTTATTTTGTGTATTGTTTTTCTCAGACTGTCTGGCAGTGAAATGCTTGACTTTGAAGACGCCGCCGTTACTGCCGAGGAAGAGGCGGCCTTACTACACTACGTGTGCGGTATGGGTCTGTTATCAGCCTTATTATAAAGTAATACAAGGTGAAGGTAGGCTAAAGAAAAGATGGATGGATTGTGTGAAAAACGATATGAAATCGAAGGGAGTGGTAAAAAACGTGGTGCGCCAACCCCACGTACCAAGGGACGAGGGCAGGAAGATGATGATTAAAATGCTGGGTGAATTTGCAAGAGTATGTGTATGGCCAAATCTGAAAGTCTCTGCGTTTACACCCTTAAACAAATTGTTTTTCAAACATGTATCATAGTAGAAATCTATATTACTAGCGATACTTGCGTACCAACCCGCTGTAGTTTATACTATTATAAACTATAGCGGGTTGTTACGCAAGTATCGTATTACACAGTATCTGGATTGTGGAGGTAAGATAGGCAGACGCTCCATGTAAAATACTGGTATTGAGCTCCATCCGGTTAGGCTGGAAGTTGATTGGGTTGGTACGCAAAATCCGCGTTTGGACGTGGAATTGTGGACACCAGCCCATTATACTATACTACCACTATGATAGTAGTGTAGTGTTTTCTTCAACAAGTATTTCGAAAAACATGTTATAAAACAAGTATAACAACTTGTATATGGGTGTAAACATGTATCATACAAAATTTACTTTGTGTCAGGCATGTTTGGTTAATCATTTGTTCACATTTTAGACAAGTTTAAAACTAGTATTTACAACAAATTTTTGCTGTAAACGAAAAACTAAGTCAGAAGACACAACATGTACAATTCGGCGATGAATCATGGCTGTTCCGAACTTTTATATATTAGGCAAAATATACACTTATACACTAAAAACAGTGATATTCACAATGTTAACACAAGAAGTAAGGATAAACTACGTGCTCCCTTTCACCGGCTTCATAAGGTTCATAACTCATTTGTTGGGCTTGGTATAACCTTTTATAACAAGCTACCCTCTTCTTTGCTAGATTTGCCTTTTAATGCGTTTAAAACTAAATTAAAGTCCAACCTTTGTTCAAAGGCATACTATTCTATCAACGACTACTTAAATGATAAGAATAAATGGTCGCTGTGATTAACTCAAGACAATGTTTAAATGTTCTTTCTCCAGAATTAGTTTACCTACTGACAGGTTATATGAGTTTATATAATTGTTTATAATTTTACTTTATAAGTCAATTTATTTTAATTTAGTGTTGACATAATCTACTCATTACTATTTTTTTTTTTTTATGAGTTTTATTGCAATATGTGGTTAGCTAGCGACCTCGACAATTATTTATTTTACCTCGATGGTCCTAGTTTATCAATTGTAACTTCTAGTTACAGCTATATGTAAGCGGGCACGCCCTTTATGCCTGGAGGCTTTTTCTTTTTTTTTTAGATATTGTTTACTTTTAGTTATTTTTATTTCTGCTTGAGTATAGTTCTCGATGCTTTTGGTTGGTATATTGGCGTGTGCTAGCTGTCATATGGCTATTAATTATAGCTATTTAATTTATAATTTTAATTATTTTTTGCATATTGTAAATTGTCTTACATACTGTTGTATAGAATCATTTTTTTATTTTTTTCTAACTGAACAGACAGCTGTGCTGCTGGGGAGTTTGTTGCGCCACTTCTTCTTCCCAGCAAAAGCACTAGGAAGTGGTGAAGGGTGGGCGTTTTGGGGGACTGTCTTATGTAATTTTGACGTTCGAAAAGTGCTGATTCTCAGCCTAGTTTGAATAAATGACTTTTGAATTTTGAATTTTCGCAGCAGGCTGCGCAATAACTTTTTTTAGGAAACAAATGTTGAGGCGAGTGTGAGTGAGAGAACATGCGTGAAAGTTCGCAGAGCCTATTTTCAGACCGGTCATGATTCATCGGCCGTACTTTAGAATATATCGTGTAATTTTTATACCTTGGCTTTTATACGAGGGGTGAGAAATAGGCAAAAAATTACAATATTCACCCTGTGTACCCTGTGAAATGCACTAAATAATATGTTATAATACTTTATTTGTTTGTATAGAAGCTGAACGTCTAGCAAGCGAGTCGTGCGCGCTATTCTCTCCGGTGCAGGAGTGGCTCCTCGGTGTGTTCCACTCCTGGTGTGAGATCTCAGCTCTCATGTTCACTCTCCGAGGGACTAACATGTGAGTATGCTGACTGATACCAGCCTGTAACTGGCCCACCAGGGTCAAGGCTTCTTCTCTTACGAGCATTGATCACCACGCTTGATCAAGGCGGATTCGCGATTTTGGACATAAAATAAAATTAACATAAATCCAGCTCCCCAACTGCGTATCACACAAAAACTGATTTAGGTTATCAAATGTATAAACATTTTTTCAAATCCGACTAAGGCCTGGGCCTCAAGTCTGCTATTACAATAGTGTCAGAATGGTCTATCATTGATTTCATAATTGTTGATTTTGACAAGTTTGGTAATCTACCAACATATTGGCGTCATTATGACTTTCCAATGGTCAGCCACTGACACTCCATTGAAAGAAATGGCATCTATTGGTAATCTCGTACATAATGAAAAATTAATGACTGACTTAGGCGGTAATCTGCTAAAATGTTGACAGTTCCTTTGATCAGTGTCCTACCATGAGAACGTCATTGTGCAGTCATTTCTTTTAATTCGTTACGAGTATCGTGTTTGTGGAATGCATCAACCAATGATCGACCATTATGGATTTAGCAGATTACGAACTTTTAGCAAAATGACAATAGGATCGTGTTGGAATGACAAATTTATAAAAATAGCAGACGGGCTCTAGGTCGGGTAGTGGCTAAGGAATTATAATAAAGCTGTTCCCATTATACCTGATCCGGCAAAAACACCGAGCTCGGTATTTCAACCGATCGTTTTGTCACTGCGAAGCGACGGTAGAACACCCGGACCGGAGTAATGTGACCTGGGCCGTATTATGAAGTATTAATTCCATCATTATTCCACTGCGAATAAAGGATGGTGCTAGCGGCCTTGTATAGCTCCGTCTCTCACTCCCACTGGAAAAATGGTGGCATTAATACATAATAGGACCCCTGTTCTGTGGCATAAGGCTCGAGAGACATAAAGACAAAAATTTGAAGTTAGCAGCATGGCGCATAGCATATACTCTATTTAGCCTTCTATTAAGATACCACTACAAATCAACAATTTCGTCGTCCATTGTGCGCATAGGTCCGAAGTCAACTGAGGAGAGTACTGTCCGGTTTTCTTCTGGGATCCGGTGTTATGTTGCGGCCTTGTAATTCAGAGATTAGCGCGTTCAAACAAACAAAAAACTCTTCAGATTTATAGATAACATCTGTATTTTACAATTTTGTTTTTCTCTCTTCCCCAGGAGCGTAGAGATGGTAACAGAGGATTGGGTGTACCGCGCGCGCTTCGGGTGCCACTGTCGCCTGTGCCTGTGCCTCGCCAACAACGCCGACGCGCTGTTCGCGTTCATACGCGACGTCGTGTGGGCGCTGGCGCAGTGTGAGTACATTACTAGCTTCAGTTAGGGATGTTGCGATACCTACGAGGTATCAATACTTACTCATATCGCAACTTTTTCAACGCTTGTTAAAAATCGCTCCAATGAAACAAATGGGAAATGGCAAATGGCACATTTATTTGATTTATTTTGATCCAGCATTGCGAGTTTCACTGAATAAGCCATTTAAAATGGTTATTTTTTTTCGGTGAACCTAACATAAATTGTGTTAAATGATAAATGATTTATTTCTGCAAGTAGGTTTGTACAAACACTTTTACACGTCAATCATATTTTAAAAGCTAGTTGAGGTCGGCGTTTCCTATCTGACTACTCTGAGAAGAAAGGCCGAAACAAACTCAGAGGTCACAGTCTCTTTTAAAGTCCAGACATAATCTTGGTCAGATCATGTGAAACAAAATACTATAGTCCATTCACGGTGGTTCAGATCACTGTGATTTTGACAGTGATGCAAAAACA
This sequence comes from Xanthia togata, assembly GCA_963853775.1. NCBI lineage: Eukaryota > Metazoa > Arthropoda > Insecta > Lepidoptera > Noctuidae > Xanthia > Xanthia togata. The sequence continues at coordinate 5,714,752 of OY970815.1, forward strand.
GAGGTAAAATAACTGCGAAAGGACTATAAAGGCCTATTCTAGGTACTGATATTACTCCAAAGTGACTAAACAGAAGGCGGACCAGTATTGCGACCGGCAGACCGAGCGCGACAGTGATATCTCTCATATCGGAACAGGGCTTAATTGTTGAGACCGCTCCTGTCAACACCGCCGCGCGCTGGCGCAGGGTGTGCGGGCTGCGGGCGGGCGCACGGCCCGGTCACTCAGCTGTGGCACGCCTTCACGCACTGCTGCGCTTGCGCGTTTTTATTAACGCTCATATTTTCTTATTTGCCTTTTAACCGACAACTTTGTAATTTCGACTTTATACAACTAGCTGCGCCCCGCGGTTTCACCCGCATAAGTTTCGATCCCGTCGGAATATCGGGATAAAAAGTATCCTATGTGTTAATTGTTAATCCAGGTTATAAACTATCTGTGTGCTAAATTTTATCCAAATCCGTTCAGTAGTTTTAGCGTGAAGAAGAGACAAACATACACGCTCACAAACTTTCGCCTTTATAATATAATTATATAGTATGATATACATAATAAACAGTCCACTTACCTTCTATTTTGCTCCACTACGACCGAATTTCGCGAACAATTATATAAAGGAACGCTTGAGGCACAACATTAAATGGGGTTTTATGTAATCAGTTGAATGTAGTATCCATTTTTGTTGAAATTGTTATGTTGGCACTTCACATCGCTATTCGGTGTTCGCGTTTTTTATTCGGCTATATAGTGTAGAAGTCAGAATAACTCGAACACACCGTCCACACATCGTCATCTATATATCGAATATGCCGAAGATTCAAGAATATTTTTGCTAATCTGAACGCAAAGATGGACATGTTGCCGGCAGTAGGGACTTATTATTTCCTCTCAAAGTCAAATAATTTATTTCAAATAGGCCCTTGTAAGGCACTTCTGAACGTCAAAATTTACAAAAAAAAAAATGAATGGATTCTAGTCGCCCCTTCCAAAAGGTAGTTTTCGCATGGAGAAGAATGGGCAAGAAACTCCACCGTTACTCTTTTGTTGTTAGTTAAAATGTTTTACAATATTTTGTATAGGTACATTAATTATATGATTTTATGTGAAGATGATGCACCTAGAATAAAATTACTATGCCACGATAGGTAAAAATAATTAAAAATGAAGCAACATCAGATAAAATGATAGATACATGGTGCTCACATATTTACAAAAAATGTAAAAGTAAACGATTTTCCTAAAATTTTACAATTAATAAGTCAGTGTGAGAGGAAGTAATCACAGAATGTAAATTCAAATGTCATTTATTCAAACTAGGCTGAGAATCAGCACTTTTCGAACGTCAAAATTACATAAGATTCCCCCAAAACGCCACCACCACTTCACCACTTCCTAGTGCTTTTGCTGGGAAGAAGTGGCGACAAATCAATGTAATATATTAAAAAAAATGTATATACATTATGCAATTGAATTAGTAACCAGTTTGATTTTGTCTAGTCTCTGTATTATATAATTACCAATACATGTTTTGCGTAGGTACATAAAACACTGCACTCTACTGAGCAAGCCATGCGTGGACGGTAAACGAATTCATTCGGTATATTCGCAATCCTTTGATATGTGACCAAAAACCGACAACCGACGGATACGAGTGTTCCTGTATTTGCGTATTCGCCTTATTCGTGAAAAAGCGATGTGAAGGGCCACTATTAGATTTTTACTCGATTTCAATGTAGTATTATTATTGGTTTTTTGAAGTGAAAACTTCTTTAGCGGCGTTGTGCACTTTTTTGTGATGGGTAAAAATGTTAAACTCGCGTCAGGACACGTGACCAGGGGGCCAATTCTCGATTTTAGAGATGGTGTCGAACTCGACAAAAATGTCTAATGACGTCATTTTTTCGACAAATTTTAAAAGTTGCTATTCTGGGGATGCCGAATTCGACATTTGTCGAAGGCTAACGTTAGAGTTCATGTCGAGTGCTTCTGAGCAGTAGAGATGTCATGTCAATTGTAGAGATACGTCATTTCTGAGTGAATTCGTTGAGTTTTGGATTGTACACTGAGTTTTCTTTTCTTTAATTCTTAAATAAAATACGGCTTGGCATCTCATACCTACTGGAAATTCGATTTATACTCTTTGATTTGTGCATTGTGTTTTCTTGAAACGACGACCTTCGCGCAAATAACAGACTCTGTAATTTGTGTACCCACGATTGGACTTGAAACCACTGAAAGATGGACGAGTTTATTAGCATTTTTATCTCGGAGTTGTTGGAAAGTGGCGAGCAACTGGCCAATACACGGCGACAACAGCGCACTTATCCCACCGTCGATATTTACGACTGGAGCGAAACAGAAGTCATTAAAAACTTAGTAAGGGTGATAAAGATTTAATAAGGGTTCTAATAGATCTATTGGCTCCTGTAATTCAGGATACCACGAAAATAGACCTGAAAACGAAGGTAAATAATCGTCTGCTTCATAATTTTATTAGTCATGTATAACTGTTCACTAAACTAACCTTACCCACCAAAAATTGTGAAATGTAAAACAGCACCCAATAATGATGTAACACAGAGTACATGTAAACATAACAAAAGTTTTGAAGGAACCACAAAAAGGCGCAAATTCTGACACTGACAGACAGTCAACTGTCAATTTGTCAAACTAATTATTTTTACACTAAACGTTTCGTTTTATACTTAAATAATTCGGTTTAGTCAGCGTTTTAAAACAAAATCATTCATTAACTCATAGCTACCTAAAACGGAACGTGCGATTCTTCATAATGGTAACATTATCTTCACTCGACTCGACATTTTCGTGACATTTATTTCTATTTTGACTGAGAATACGGAATTCTGCTCAATTCGACATTTTTGGTAGAGATAGAGATATTTTTAATAGACATAGAGATAGACTTACGATCTCGAACTCGAGATAAATGGCGAAAATCGAGAATTGGCCCCCTGATCGTAAATTCGTAAGACGGAGGGAGAGTAGACCGGTGCAAAATTATTCCCTAACCATTCCAAAATATCAAAAATTCACAACGTTAATATTCAAGTTTTCACTTCTGCCGGCACTACCGGAGTGTAACCCCTTTTTTAACACTGTACTATTCTAAATAATGCAATATCTGTGTGCGCAGGCGGCAGCACGGCGGGCGCGGCGGCGCGCGCGCTGCGGGCGCTGCGGCCGCGCGCGCACGACGACGCCGAGCGCTGGGACCTGGCGCGCCTGCGCCGCGCGCTCGCGCCCGCGCACGCGCCCGCGCACGCGCCCGCGCACGGTACGCGACCGAGCACCTCATACACGCACTTCTGTTTATTGGCGTATTGTCACCTCCACCCTTGTATATCGAGACCTACACAGCGAAATAATAAAACTGTTTGTCGTCGCAGGTGCATCTATAATACACGAACAACTCTGCAAGCTGGCCGCGCAGAGCGAAACGACGCAACAAATAGTCAGCGACATATGCCTGTGTCGACCGTTTGACAAGCCCTTGGAAAAAGAGTACGTATTATTTATTTATTTTTTATTATTATTAGTTTTCTTATTAAAAAAATTCCAGGGTTGATTTTGTTTTTTAGAGATTACTTTGGTCTTACTTACTTTGTACTGCCTCGTTGGTCTATTGATCGCAAGCGCTACTACTGAGCATATAGTCCTGGGTTCGATTCCCAGGTCGGGCATAAGTATTATTGAGTTTTTCAAACAGGAATATCTCAGTTTAACCCGGAGTATGGAATTGTGCCCAATTGATAGCAATAGGATCGCCCCCTATTACATGGAACTTAAACATAACCGGTGAAATGTGGGTGTACTACTGGTACTCCTCTGCACTACCCTTCAGGGAAACAAGGCGTGATGTTATGTACTTTGAATTTTTTCTATCAAGGAAACTACAAGTAATCGTGTTGCTAAAGTGTATGATGTCTAGAGTGAATCCTGAAATATCTTACATATTAATTGCATGACTAAAATTTAAGTAATAACGATGCAGCAACAGCCAAACGAACGCAATTATTTCCCAGAATCCTTGGTGCGCTCTTAACATTTTCTTAATTTTTTCAACAGGTATGCGGTGGAGAGGTTTTGCAAAATATTGGAGAACTTCAAAGCGGCCTCTACTATAACGTTTAAAGTAAGTTCGTAATAATTAACAAGCTGTGTTCCGCGGTTACATCTGGGACTTTGAATTTTTGTGGTTTTGAAAGTACGGTATGCCACTCGGGAATAATTTAGCTTTCCATCTGTATCGCTATCTATTGTATGTTGATCAGTCTGAAATTCTAAACTAATTTACAATGTGCCATCGAAGAAGTTCATATCTATACACCGTAAGGACTATTTCTGCTTGCAGCGCTCGGCCGCTATAGAACCGGGGCGGTAACAGATGTGGTCATCGTGTTCACGGGATTTGGTTTTGAAACTGCTTAGATATGAAGTTCTTCGATAGTACATACCAGGGATGTTGCGGATATTCGCATCCCCATCCGCAATTGAGGATCTTTCGCATTTATTTAGACATCCACATCCGCATTATTCAATGCGGATCTCATCCGGCTGCATCCGGATGTGGTGATGTGGGTGGAAAAGGGTAAATATAAGTAAAATCATAATCAACAAAATGAAAATTATAATCATTTAAATCATCAATATAGCTCTAAATCGTCACATTTTCACAAAATAGTGTAATATCATACACATAAAATTTCTCGAGAGATGTATAGATTTTTAAATAATTGTAATTTGAAAATTACTTTATTATAATTGCCGCGAATTGAATTATGATCAACATACAACGAAACAGCGCTGCAAAGTGTAAAAAACGTAAGAAATTTTGAATTTCGCTTTGCCTTGCAAAAAAACTTGACATCCGCATCTGCGGATGTGAGCCACCAAAAATCCGCATCCGTATTCGTGGATGTAAAAAAATCGGCACCTGAAACATCCCTGTTACCATCGCAAAAAGCCATAATTAACCACCGTAAGGACTATTCTTGCTTGCAGCACTCGGCCGCTATAGAACCGGGGCCATAACAGATATGGTCATCGTGTGCACGGGATTTTGTTTCCAAAGTGGTTAGTTATGGGCCTCCGCGATGGTACATGTATACATAAACTCACGCCTTCTTCCATGGGGTAGGCAGAAACTAAAGAACATCACCTGCTTCGGTCCTTACATACTCCTTTTGCTTCGTACTTTTCCTTGTGTGTAAGAATTAATTTTGTTTCTTCCAGGTGGAGATGATACCAGTAGACGTGGGTTGTAACGCGGACGCGTCACGTTGGGGCTGGGTGGGCGCGGCGCGGGCTCGGCTGCAGCGCTACCTGCGACCACACCAGCGAGCCTCCACGCGGGCCCGCCTCGCAGACATGGCCGCGCGGACCACGCCACACGACTGTAAGTTCACAACAATACTGCGTATAATTATAACGAGTGTAAAAATATCCTTAACGAAGCCGAGAGCCAATTGTTCTTCCCGTTATTATGTTTTTTTTTGTACCGGACCATACCTGGGAGCTTTGGTTTATGGAGATGCAACTTTTTTTGACTTTAAAGCACTCAATTTATTACTGGCACTATATATTGGCATCCACGGTGTAATGGATGGGTTGTACATGAGTGTCACATGTGTTGGGAGCTTGCCCAATTTAATAAAAATGTGTAAAGTTGGTGTGTTCTCCTATAAAAAAAATACAAATTAAACAATAAAATAATTTCGGGCGCCTTGGAGATGCACACAATATGTTTTAAATAAACCAAACTTGCCAGATAGAATACTTCGGAGAGTCAGACTTTTAATCTGCCGGTAGGTAGCTAATTAAATGAATAAAAGAATGGAATTTCCTTTGCTAATACCTTGTTTAATGTTTGCCAGTAGCTTCAGAGTAATAAAATTATGAAATTAAATACAAAAAAAAAAAAAAAGGTTATAATTACTTACATTATTATCATTGAATTTACAATATTATTATTAAGGAATTTACATTACTATTGCATCTTTGTTGATAAAAAAGGGTAGGTAGTAAAATAAAATGATTAAATAAAACCTCTAGGATCGTGGCGTTGATGGTAGGGATAAAAATATCCCTTGTAGAAATATATCCAGTAAAGAAATCGTAAAGAAAAGGAATAGAAAAGAACAGAAAAGAAAAAGAAAAGAAAAGACGCCAGGGTCGATCAATGTCCGGCTGTAACAAAATTTACAGAGAATTAATAAATTGTTCAGGATTCCCAAACGTTGGGAAGCGTGGCGTTCCACGAGTAATAATAACTTACCGTCTTTTCCAACAAATGGCAAATTTAAGTGCACCACAAAATTCAGGCGGGCGACAAATCACTTAAAAGCCTGGAACAATAATTTAGTATGATATCGAGCACTCGTCACGCTATCCAATTTATCAATCCGAAAGAATTCAATCTTACCAAAGAAATGAAGGATTATTCCTACGTCACCACGTCCTGAGGGAAAGTTTTAGAAGTTTACGGCATCAATAGGCCGCCAATACCCAGGATTTATCCCGATTGGAAAAAATTTATCAAAGTTCAATGCTACATCAGGAATGTTCGTCGCTAAAGTGATCACGTCAAAGTTGACAGCTTCCACCAAACACAATCGATGACAGCAAAAAAAACGTTCCGAAATCGACTAACTGACGAGAAGCATGTAACGATTTTTTAAACTCGTTACATTACATCCCTCCCCGAAAAAATAAAAGAAAGCAATTTCTTTTATGCTAAAAAATAAACAAGGCAAAAGAAAAAAGATTACAAAAAAAATAGGAAATATAAATTCCAAAACAACAAAACAAAAAAATAGTTTCTATGACTATTTCTTAAAACAACATGCATATAAAAACAAATAAGTCAAGCGAAATAGTCGCTGAACAATATTGTATAAGAGCACAACAAGAGTATACTGAATTGAGTACGGTTAGGCACAATAGCCACCGACTAACATACAGTATAACTCTAGAAACAACAACAAAAAAATACCAATTTGAGTTCGGTTAGGCACCATAGCCACCGATTAACAAGTATATAACACGATATAAATATTAATTTGAGTACAGTTAGGCGCACTTGCCGCTGTCTAACGAGAATAATCCAAAAATGTCTGTAAGAGTGCAGTTAGGCACCATCGCCACTGACTAGCAAGAACAAATTATAACTGTGAGACACAGTTCGAAATCTCCACATCTCTACAAATGCAAAAAATATAAAGAATGTTGTGATCGGCACAACTCCACCAATATTCCGAGCACAAACACCTTCGAAAATAAATGCATATTGTGATCGGCTCAACTCCACCAATTTCCCGAGCACAATAGCAGAACAAGAGATGCATATTGTGATCGGCTCAACTCCACCAATTTCCCGACCACAATAGCAGAACAAGAAATGCATTCTGTGATCGGCACAACACTACCAACCTTCCGAGCACAGAAGCAAAAAAACAACGAAATCAAGGAAAAAAAAATATACCGAGATCCGTAAAAAAAGTAGGTTAACCTCTACAAGTGAAAACAAAGTGTTCACAAGCAGTGGGCAACAACTAAGAAATTTTATACAAGAATGTATACATAAAAATCGCATACAAGACTTGTATAAAAGAATAATAATAATAATAAGATATGTATAAAAATATTAATAAGATACATATACAAAATATTAATAATAAGAATAAGATCCTTTGATATGAGAAACGTATTCGTGTGGGTAGAAAAAGTTATTAAAAGGTCCTAAGTTGTATTTTAGAAAGTTAAGAAATCAAATTCAATAAATTTATAAGAAGTTAACTAACATACTCTCATTCAAATCGCTGATAACCTATCATCCATCCCATCATACATCACACTATCATAAACGACCTTCAAACAAAATTATCAAAATCAAGACTTACACTTGGAAACCAAATTAAAATTTAATTATATCCTTAACATGATAACGACCAGCGGTACCCTTATTAAGGTCTTTCAGATTATAAACATTATCAGAGATTTTTTCAATTATTTTACATTTAATAAACTTAGGAGCAAGTTTTGCTGAAAAATAAGTAGGTGCATGAGATTGAACGAAACTCCTCCACACGACATCACCCACATCAAAAGAAATGACTTTGCGACCTTTATTATAATAGCGAGCATTACGCTGATAAGCTTTTAATAAATGAGTTTGAACTTTAACAAAAATTTCACTAAGTGAATTAAGAGAATCAGCATAGTGAGTTCTATGGGAAACTTCCAGTTCATCTAAATTATCTATAGAGTCACTTAAACGATGTAAAGAAGCATCAAAAATAAGTTCCCTTCCAAACGTCAAAAAATTAGGTGTAAAATCTTGTGGCTAGATTCACACTATTATTCAAAGCTAGTTGAACATGAGGTAAATATTTAGACCAAGTTCTATGATCTTCTTTAACAAAACAAGCAATGCAAGTTTCAACAGTTTTATTATATCTCTCAACTGTATTGTTTTGAGGCGTGTATAAAGTATTATAAAATATTTTTGTGATATTATAACCTTTCAAAAATTCTACGAAATGTTTAGAAGTAAATTGTGTACCATTATCACAAACAATTATTTTAGGACAACCAAATTTAAGAAATATTTCTTTTTCAAAAAGTTTATTTATTACTCTAGTAGTAGCATTTATCATAGGAAAAATCCAGCAGTATTTAGTGAACACATCAACAACCGAGAGAATATATTTATGTCCAGAATAAGCTTTAGGTAATATACCTATAATATCCACTGAAAGCATTAGCATAGGTCGATCAACTTTTTTAGGGTTAACCATAATACCAAAAGGAGGTTGTGTGGTGTGTTTATAAGTTTTACAAGTATCAGAAGCTAGAATATATTTTTGAACATCATTAAACATCCCTTTCCAAAAATAGTGTTGTTTTAATTTATTTAAAGTCTTATGGATACCAAGATGACCAGAATTAATGTCATCATGATTAGAACGAATTGTATCTAAAATATGTTCTTTAGGAATAACTATTTTCCAATTAAGATTACTATTAGGATCAAACTTACTTTTACAAAATTTATATAAGGTTTTATTTTCTACTCTAAAGTTCTTATATCTGCAAGGAGACTTTTGACAGTTAATAAATACTTTTTTATACCATGGATCATAAATATCATCATCCGGCAAAACTAAATTATCCTGAGAGATTTCTATAGCGGCGACTTCAATACGAGATAAAGCATCTGGAACTAAATGTAAAGATCCTTTTTTATGAACTATATCAAAAGTAAATTGCGAAATTCTAGCAGCCCAACGTGCTAAGCGTCCACTAGGATTGCTAAGACCTAAAAGCCATTTTAAACTAGCATGATCAGTTATTACAGTAAACTTCATTCCTTCAATATAAGGTCTGAAATGTTCTATTGAAGCTAAAATAGCAAGTAATTCACGTTCTGTGGTACTATAATTGCGAAGCTAAATTCTTTTTAATAATAATTGCAGAAACTAAATTCTTTAGAATATGTTCATTAACCAAAACATTCATGGAATTAAACGAAGGCAAAGCGTGAATCGCAAAAGCTGAAGAAGAGTGTACAATCCTGTCATTAAAATCAAAAGAAAGTGGTACTTCTGTCAAATTAATCATGTCAGGAGCAACAGGTGCAACATTAGGAACTGTGCATGCACCATCAGATTCCATGTTATCCTTAGCAAGAGGCAGAGGAGATTGATCTTCTTTATCCATTATGAATAAACAATATGATAAGAAAAGCAGGGCAAAATATCACAAGTTGTAAAATATTTGAGGTTAAAGTGAAAAAATATTTTTTAAGTTACCTACAAGTTGATTTTTATGAAATATTTCAAAGTGAAAAGATGCAGTAATAATTTACAGGATAAGCTTATATCACTTAAACTATGATTAGGTATTACTTAAGTTAAACCAAAGTTTGTTTAAAATCTAATATGAAACACCGCACTTAGTTTTACACCGTTGAGTCACTTATACAAAACAAAACTGTCTTACCATACAATATGTTGATTTTGCAAGAGTATAATGATATTGCTGTAACCATACAAGTTAAACACACAATAGTACAATAAAGTTGTTAGTAAATATTGTTTACTTACTAGGAAACATCAAGAAAACTTAGTTGTAAATTACAACATTCAAAAAAAGTGTATTACAGAAACTATCTAATTTGTTCTGTAAACAATACTACAAAATATAAGATGCAATAATAATTTATAAGATACAAGGAAGCTACTTCAAGTCCCTGTTCGCAGAGCGACAAATGTAATGGATGGGTTGTACATGAGTGTCACATGTGTTGGGAGCTTGCCCAATTTAATAAAAATGTGTAAAGTTGGTGTGTTCTCCTATAAAAAAAATACAAATTAAACAATAAAATAATTTCGGGCGCCTTGGAGATGCACACAATATGTTTTAAATAAACCAAACTTGCCAGATAGAATACTTCGGAGAGTCAGACTTTTAATCTGCCGGTAGGTAGCTAATTAAATGAATAAAAGAATGGAATTTCCTTTGCTAATACCTTGTTTAATGTTTGCCAGTAGCTTCAGAGTAATAAAATTATGAAATTAAATACAAAAAAAAAAAAAAAGGTTATAATTACTTACATTATTATCATTGAATTTACAATATTATTATTAAGGAATTTACATTACTATTGCATCTTTGTTGATAAAAAAAGGGTAGGTAGTAAAATAAAATGATTAAATAAAACCTCTAGGATCGTGGCGTTGATGGTAGGGATAAAAATATCCCTTGTAGAAATATATCCAGTAAAGAAATCGTAAAGAAAAGGAATAGAAAAGAACAGAAAAGAAAAAGAAAAGAAAAGACGCCAGGGTCGATCAATGTCCGGCTGTAACAAAATTTACAGAGAATTAATAAATTGTTCAGGATTCCCAAACGTTGGGAAGCGTGGCGTTCCACGAGTAATAATAACTTACCGTCTTTTCCAACAAATGGCAAATTTAAGTGCACCACAAAATTCAGGCGGGCGACAAATCACTTAAAAGCCTGGAACAATAATTTAGTATGATATCGAGCACTCGTCACGCTATCCAATTTATCAATCCGAAAGAATTCAATCTTACCAAAGAAATGAAGGATTATTCCTACGTCACCACGTCCTGAGGGAAAGTTTTAGAAGTTTACGGCATCAATAGGCCGCCAATACCCAGGATTTATCCCGATTGGAAAAAATTTATCAAAGTTCAATGCTACATCAGGAATGTTCGTCGCTAAAGTGATCACGTCAAAGTTGACAGCTTCCACCAAACACAATCGATGACAGCAAAAAAAACGTTCCGAAATCGACTAACTGACGAGAAGCATGTAACGATTTTTTAAACTCGTTACAACGGGTACGTTATCTGATCATTTGGAATTGTGTAAAGGGCAGCTATTTCTAAAAAACCGGCTAAGTGCGTGTCGGACCACGCACAATGAAGGGTTTCGTAGTTGGGATGAATTTATCCCAAGAACAAAGGACCCCGCACAAAATATTTGGAAAAAGCCGTTCGGCGAATTTGGCTGTTATTTTGGTAGAATATAGAAGCCTGTAACATGCTGATTGAAAGTCAATATGGGCGCACAAAAATGACCAGTACCCTACGTGATTTGAATCGTTTTGAAACAAATTGCTAATACATAGCTTGATAAGTTTGAATAAAAAATCTGAATTATCAACAACGTAAATAACGTAATGAATGTAGTTGAACTGTCAAAATGAAACAAATGTAGCGGTTAGGTACACCGCCACATACGAACTACGCATCAAAGACATGACGTCACACAAATCATGCATCGCGCAATTAGAGTTTACCGCGCGAACGACATATAGGTAAAAAGATTATCCAACATTAACAGTCGGGCAAGCCAAATACCTAGGTGTGGTCCTTGATGAAAAACTGTCATTTTCAGAGCACATAAAGCAGGGCCGCTCGCGAGCCGCTTTCGCTCTAGGAAGGCTCCACTCCATGCTAAATGCGCGTAGCAAATTGTCACTTAGGTGCAAATTGCGAACGTACTTGGCGTGCATCCGCCCTATCATGACCTAAGCGTGCGCCGCCTGGGCAAACCCCGACACGTGCATAGAATGCAATTTCCTACGAAGGGCAACGGGAGCCCTTCCCTTCCATTTAATCAGTGTTCACAACAATATGTAATTAATAATTGTTTACCCGGTGCCAGTATTAGCCAATTAATTAATAAAATTAAACTGACAAAAATAAACCCCAGTTCCACTGTTATATTATTATATGGGGACAGTTTAACTGTAAGAAAAAAGGACATAAATGAATGTGTCCATTTGATGTTACATCTCAATGAAACCAATAATTGTAAATTTATTTTCTGTGCCTTGCCTTATTCTCGATATTTGTCTAATGAGACAAATAGGCACATTTATAAATTAAATATGTTAATTTATAATAGGACTTGTCGTCACAGTGACGCTATTTTATATTTTGATTGTAATCAATTTATTACTGATTATAAACTGACAAATTATACAATGTATTTGCCACCTAGTTGTAGAAGACAAATTGCTAATCTTTTAGCATATAATATACACAGTGACACTGGTACCTGTACTGTACCATCGATTACTGTTAGTAGTGGTACTAACACTACTTTTGATACGCCTTGTAGTTTAAACTATTAGGAGCGACAACGGGTGAGCCGCATATTATATTGAATGTTGTTCATCAAAATATGCAGGGTCTGTCCGGCAAAGAGCTAGAATTAAGTTTATTTATGGAGAACTATGATGTTCAGGTGTTATGTTTGACTGAACACTGGTTGAAAGAACATGAAGTAGTGTTTATCAATGATGATAATTTTACTGTACAAAGTGCGTTTGTAAGAAAAAGCGCCATTCGCGGTGGATCTTTAGTTCTTGTTTCAAACAAGTTGAAATGTAAACAACGTTTAGATTTAGTTAATCTTTCCATCGAGCGCACTATTGAGTTGTCTTGTGTTGAACTCGAGCGATACATTATAATTTGCGTGTATCGACCCCCCTCTGGTGATTTTATTAGTTTTGAATCGGTGATGGAGGATTCACTCAATAGGCTAAAATCAAGTAATAAAAGTATAATTTTATGTGGAGATTTTAATATTAATATTTTAGATGTTACTCCATTAAGTATTAGACTTCTTAATCTGTTTAGGTCTTATAATTTAATTAACTTGTTTTTTGAACCTACTAGGATCACGGCATCTTCGTCAACTTGTCTTGATAATATATTTAGTGATTGTGATGCCAAAAATAAATTAGTGTTAAGTGACTTAACGTCTGACCACTGTGGTTTATTAGCTAGTTTCCCCATGCCATTACATAAAAAGCCGCACAAAATAGAATGTAGGCCTTATACAGCTAGTCGTTGCAATAAATTTAAAAATAATATAGCTCATAGAATAACACCATCTATAGTAGACCACGAGAATCCTAATGAAATGTATGGAGCCCTTTTTGATGTTGTGCAAAAAGAGTACCAATCTACTTTCAAGACTAAAACTATTAACATTAATGGCACCTCCGTTGGCTTTAACCAATGGGCCACTCCGGGTATTTATAAAAGTAGAGCGAGACTATACGAGTTATATGGTTTGAAAAAATACAGGTTTGATACTCCTTTCCTAGAGTATGTCAAAAATTATTCAAAATTATTTAAAAAGGTTAGTGTTTTAGCTAAATCAAAATTTTTAAGCGATACAATTAAAAATTCCAATAATAAAATTAAAACCACTTGGAAAATTATTAACAATGAAACGGGTAAATCGGTTAAGCAAGATAAACAACTCGAGATTATGGTCGACAGTAAATTAGTTACTAAAGCAGCTGACGTAGCTCAGGCGTTTAATGATTTTTTTGCCAACATACCTATAACTACGACTCGCTCCTTAAACTCGTCCCCATCTAAAGCCGAAAACCTTTTGCTTAGTAGTGTGTCTAAAAGTAGTCGCATATTTAGCTTCGAACATGTAACGCCTTGTGAAGTAGTTAATGTTTTTAACACACTCAAGTGTAAAAACACTGGTGATTACTGGGGAATCTCCATTAAACTTTTAAGTAATATAATAGACATCGTAGCCCCCTATCTAGCTGTTACTTTTAATAAATGTGTTGATTTAGGAACTTTTCCTGACCTCATGAAGAGTAGTAAAGTCATACCATTATTTAAATCAGGTAATGAAAATGACGTTGGCAATTTCAGGCCTATTTCTATTTTACCAGCATTCAGCAAAATATTTGAAAAGTTAATACTCAAGCAGTTGCTAAGACATTTTAATTTAAATAGCCTCCTTCATAATGAACAATATGGCTTTACAAAGGGTCGTTCGACTACAGATGCGGGTGTTGCTCTGCTGAAACACATATTTAACGCATGGGAGAACTCTCAAAATGCTATTGGAGTTTTCTGTGATCTCTCCAAAGCCTTTGATTGCGTGCACTATGACACGCTTTTGCGTAAACTGCGTCATTACGGTGTGCTAAACGAAGCTCTAAACGTTTTAAATTCGTATTTAAATAATAGGTCGCAATGTGTAGATGTTGATGGTGTAAAATCTTCCGGGCTACCAGTTCAGTTAGGTGTACCTCAAGGCTCAATACTAGGTCCATTCTTGTTTTTAGTGTATATCAATGACTTACCATTCTATTTAAAGGATATCTGTGAAGTTGTACTGTTTGCAGATGATACTTCTCTTATTTTTAAAGTAGACAGGAATAGACAAGATTTTGACGATGTAAACAGTGCACTTTCAATGGTTACGGATTGGTTTACGACAAATAACCTAGTTCTCAATGCCAAGAAAACGAAATGTGTAAAGTTTGCCCTCCCAAATGTTAGAAATCTAGGACCCAACATCGTCTTAGATAAAGAGGTACTTGAAACTATAAACTCGGCAGTTTTTCTGGGCATAACAGTAGATGCAAAACTTCAGTGGGGCCAACATATATCGAGCCTAGCGGGAAGGCTCAGTTCGGCCGCCTACGCTGTCAGAAAAGTAAGACAATACACTGACGTTGATACAGCTCGGTTGGTCTATTTTAGTTATTTTCATAGCGTTATGTCCTACGGTATTCTGCTTTGGGGCAAAGCTGCAGATATTCAAAATATATTTGTCCTCCAAAAACGAGCTATTCGAGCAATTTACCAGCTAGGTGCCAGAGTTTCTCTGAGAGATTTTTTCAAAGATATCGGTATCCTCACAGTGGCATCACAATACATCTTCGCCAACATCTTATATATTAGGCAGAATATACACTTATACACTAAAAACAGTGATATTCACAACGTTAACACTAGAAGTAAGGATAAACTACGTGCTCCCTTTCACCGGCTTCATAAGGTTCATAACTCATTTGTTGGGCTTGGTATAACCTTTTATAACAAGCTACCCTCTTGTTTGCTAGATTTGCCTTTTAATGCGTTTAAAACTAAAGTAAAGTCCAACCTTTGTTCAAAGGCATACTATTCTATCAACGACTACTTAAATGATAAGAATAGTTGGTCGCTGTGATTAACTCAAGACAATGTTTAAATGTTCTTTCTCCAGAATTAGTTTACCTACTGACAGGTTTTATGAGTTTATATAAAAGTCTATAATTTTACTTTTTATGTACATTTATTTTATTTTTATTTATTGTTGACATAATCTACTCATTACAATGATTTTTTTAATGAGTTGTATTACAATATGTGGTTAGCTAGCGACCTCGACAATTATTTATTTTACCTCGATGGTCCTAGTTTATCAATATTATTATAACTTCTAGTTACAGCTCTATGTGAGCGGGCGCGCCCTTTATGCCTGGAGGCTTTATTTTCTTTTTTTTTAGATATTGTTTACGTTTAGTTATTTTTATTTCTGCTTGAGTATAGTTCTCGATGTTTTTGGTTGGTATATTGACGTGTGCTAGCTGTCATATGGCTATTAATTTATAATTTAAATTTTATTTTGCGTAATGTAAATTATCTTATAAATTATTGTATAGAATCATTTTTTTTCCTAACTGAACAGACAGCTGTGCTGCTGGGGAGTTTGTTGCGCCACTTCTTCTTCCCAGCAAAAGCACTAGGAAGTGGTGAAGGGTGGGCGTTTTGGGGGACTGTCTTATGTAATTTTGACGTTCGAAAAGTGCTGATTCTCAGCCTAATTTGAATAAATGACTTTTGATTTTGATTGATTTTTTTTTGATCCATCTGTTAACATGTTCATCAGATACTTGAAAAGATGGTATTTATTAATAGTTCATTAAAACGGTACAACATCAATTACATTTTTTTTTTTTTTTTTAAACCAGGGATCCTTACAGTAGCGCATAATATGATGTGTATCATTTGACACCTCACCTTAGTATTAAAGCAACATTAAACATTGATGTAACCAATATTTTGTATCAAATTTTTTATTTAAAAGAGTGTCCGTGGAGTTTCTTGCCCGTTCTTCTTCATAGGTACCTACTACGCTTTGGAATGGGCAACTAGCTTCATATTTTTGACTGACCGACCCCTTGACAATTCATAAGTGCCTGTAAATGGTTTAATTGAAATAAATGCTTTGAGTTTGTAGCGGTTACACCGCCACATACGAACTACGCATCAAAGACATGACGTCACACAAATCCTGCATCGCGCAATTAGAGTTTACCACGCGAACGACATAGATAAGACTATCCGAAATCAACAGTCGGGCAGTCGGCCCGCCAGACATAACACCCGTCTGGTTGGAGGATCCTCCCTTTTCTATGGTGGATGAGTGAACTTTACACCCTGTTCCTCATACCCCTAAAAGTTTAAAGGGGCGCGGCCTCGTCAATATCGTTTCGGACTGCTACCTCTAGCTAGCACCGCGCGCGCTCATTGGTCAAATCAAAAAGCGCGCGCTTCCCCGGCTTCCTGTTACACACTTCCGTCCCTTTTCACGAAATCCCTCCCACAGATTAGTTTGTCAATTTTGTTGTATATAATTGTTGTTGTTTTTTTGTCAGTGAGCGCGTGGTCTGGGTACAAACATCGGTGCGACTGCCTCACGCCGCGAACGCTGTGTGCTCAACAGAGGAAACAGCTACTTAGGTAAGTCACCAGACGTTTATTGACGTATTGAGCCATATTTTTAGTATTGGCGAGGGGCTCGTAGCTAAAAATGGTAACGCGCGTGTTGGATCATTTAGCTCCCTTCAAAATTGTTGAGCTGAATGGTGCTGATCCATGCGTCATGTTCGTGAACGGGCGCCGTCAGTTGGGACTGGTCATCTCTTAGCTGCCATGGCTTATTTTAAATTTTTGAATGGTTCTTTGTTTATTTTTCTTATTATTACGGACGCTTTTACGAACGTGCACGTCTTTCTACATTGTTCTCACATGCATAATTTCAAAATGAAGTATGTATTTTGTATCACATTTTTGGTTTTAAAGATTGTCCGTGGAGTTTCTTGCCCATTCTTCTCCATAGGTACCTACTTCGCTTTGGAATGGGCAACTAGCTTCATATTTCTGACTGACCGACTTCTTGACAATTAAAAAATGCCTGTAAATTGTTTAATATAAATAATGGTTGTTAAAATAAATTAAGAAAAATTTAGTATGAAAAATGCAACTTCTTTAAAATTCTCCATACAAAACGCTGATTTCATAGGTGGGGGACCTAATAAATATTAATAAATCCATTATATAAATGTTAATAAATACAGTGTGTACATATTGAGTAAATCCAGTGTTCTGTCTCGCTCCCACCCTCACCGTCGCGTCACCTGCGCGCGCGCTTGCTATCTAGCCGCTTAGAAATTGTATGTTTTGTTGTAGCGGACTATGGGGACGGCCGATGTTCAGTAGCGGACACCTGCGGGCTGCTATGTGAGTATATCATCTCTGTTGTGTAACTTTTCACCAGCATTTAAGACTCATTCAGATTTTTTTAATAATTTATTTATTAATATATACTTTATTGTACACCACAAAAACACATAACAAAAAAATATTTAAACACTACAAAATATACAATGGGCGGCCTTATCGCTTTCCGCGATCTCTTCCAGGCAACCTTGGAATGGACAGTGATTTGCGTGGACATAAAATGGGGCGGTCGTAGGTGCAAATAAAAACTATACAATATACTAGAATAGATACACAGATATATACGTATCCTAAATAATAGATACATAAATACATACATACTTACTAAATATATAAAATACAAAAATAAATGAAGACTATAGATAATTACAGTTACGTGATACATTTTTAATGACTGATTTATTAAGGGCGCACCGATTTTTTGCCGCTAATGAATGTGATAGAGCGGGATAAGAAATGGGCGGTTCGCGCGCTAATTTAGGTATTTCCTTCGTATTATTAAAACAAATACACATTTTGAAAATGAAATACACTGACGGATTCATACACTGCATCAATGTTCAAGACGCCTTTGAAATAAACATTTTAACCAAGTATTCAAACTCTTTTTACAAATTTAAATTGAAACCTATAGCTTGGTTCGTTAACTTCATAACAGCGTAGAATCATATCCTTAAGTGTATAGATAGTGCAATCCACCTCGACGCGCCCCACTCCGTTCCGCTCCGCACTAAAGTACAGCTTACAGTACAGTCGTCGCGGAGTGGGGCGCGTTGTCGTGGATTGCACTATCTGTATGTTTGTATACTGGAAAGGAGTATTCAATTTTTTTTAACTAAAGCGATAAATGTAACAAAAATAGGTTTTATTGAAAATTGGTTGTTACAATAAAAAAAAAGTTGAAGCACAGGTTTTTTTTTTCGCCTCCACGTGCCCTTATTACAGATTCTAATCGGTTCCGCATAAATCTCAGGGTTAATAAACGGTCTTGCGGAATATTGTTCCATTCTTGTGAAATTTAATTTTCCCGGCTATAGTTTTATCTTTTACTGCAGTTCTATTTTTAAAATTTGCGTTTCTTTTTATTTTTTATGGACAGTCTCGGCATTTTCATTTAATTAATCTAAAAAGTTTGCATACTTATCAAAAATATTGATTCGAAAGTCATCCTGAACTTTGATGCAGTTTATGAGTCCGTGAGTGTATGTATAATATGCTCCTTCCGTGAAGAATTTAAGCCGTACTAAGGGTGTATGTTGTTTTTTCGAGATTACTTTGGATTTTTTTCAATTGTGGAAACTACAAGTAGGTAATCGTGTTTCTAAAGTGTATGATGTCTAGAGTGAATCCTTAAATATCTTACATAATAATTGCATAACTAAAGGTTAAGTAATAACGAAGCAGCAACGGATCAAACTCCCACACTCAACTTTTATGCATCTCCCTGTCTCTTTCCTAGTAGAACACTAGTATCTGAAACATGTATGTTCTACATCTGTGTTGCAGCATCTCATTCTTCGGTATGATGGAAGCTGTGAACGAATTCAACGGTGCCAAGCCCGAGACGAGTACTGATGGTGATAAGGTAATGTTATCACTATTAATTGGATGTACACTTATTAACAACGCTATGCCAAAAGTAACAAAATAATTTGATAGGTATATTAAAAGTAGGGATGCATCCGATACCGATACCGATATATAGGCGATACTTCGGGTTAGCCGATATATCGGTATCGACGATATTTTTATGACCGATTCAACGATACTTTTTAATTTAAAAATGTAGTGTAAACGAGCGTGTTGTCTCGTCTATTTCGTTGCAGCATGAACTATGCTGGGGGAAACCCCGCGCTTGTGAGTGTCTTGTTTCTCCCGACCACTTTGGCCTCGCGTCTATTTCGTTGCATACGAGGCACGAACTATGCTCGGGGAAACCCCGTGTCCTGTTCCTCCCTCCCGCTTTGGCCTCGCACTCGCATATCAGTAATATTTCGCTAGGTTGACCGTTGTCGCGCTTAGAATTTGTCATACATTCGTGTTGTTTGAGTGAAATAAAATAATCAGCAGTCATGTCAACTTCAAAACATAAAAGTGCGATATGGAATCATTTAGAAATTTCCACAATTGATAATTCACAATTCACAGTAAGCGTATCGGTATCGGTATCGCCGATATTTTTATAAGAGTATCGGTATCGGTATCGTATCGGCGAAAAGGCGTATCGATGCATCCCTAATTAAAAGCTTACATGATTACTTTGTTCTGAGGTCTGAACCTAGGTTAATGCCCACTACGGTTTCCTAGAAGAGCGGTCGCCGTCGATGAGGATCTCTCATTTTGTCAATAAACGCTCTGTATTTGAACAACCGTTATTGTATGACCGTTGGCCGCTATCTTAGTGATCTAATAAACTAACCAAAACCCTGACAACGTAAACACATCAAAAAACGTTTGTGATCACTAGCAAAAGCTGATATATATTTTTAAATTTAACTTTATCAAGAAAAAGTGTTGACGTTATATCTTTTTTTTTATAGAAATCCTCTGTGTATTTGTACGCCGGAAACGGCAGAATATTATGTACTTTAAAAACTATGTAAAATCTCTGTAACTATATTCTCACAAATAAATGAACTATTACCATTACCAAAGCTATACACTACGCGACACGTAAATGTACTGCCTAATAAAAGCGCACTGCTGGACTTTCAACGCTCGGCTCAACGCCGAGAGTTGAAAATAAGTCTTGGCTGAATAAATATTCAGAATGTATTTTATTCTGTCTTTTGACTTGCGTTGATTGGCGGTCGTTGTTTAAGCAATTAAGGTACCATTCCGTACCTGACTGCAGGCAGCAACTGAAAGCGACGTGTCGTCAAGTCATGATTGCGAACCCGACCGCAGGCGGCAGCAGCGTATTCCAGTCGGTAGATAGAAGATAGAAAAACGTGTTATTGCTCGACGGTTGGCGGCACTACTGGTCTGCGGTCGGACCGCACGTGTCGCCTGTCGCTGTCAACGACGTGTCGCTAGCTACGGAAGGTATTTCATAGAAATTCATAGAAACCAGTCGTGTCGCCTGCAGTTGCCTGCTGCGGTCGGGTATGGAGTGGTACTTTTTTTTTTTGCGTGGTAAATCATCAAATGAGAGCGGGAGGGCGTGTCAGACTCTTAAACCCACTTGTGTTCCTTCTGTTGCCTGTGCAATGCCAGGGGCCACGGTATCCTCCTTTCGGACTTTCCCGCAACCCCGACAGGCAATGGTCTCATCGGACCCCTTCATTCGCTGACATCTCTTTGAGGCGCGCGTGGAACACAACTCGCCGTCGACCCGGGCTTGGTCCTTACCGGACGGCGAGCTACCCATTGCTCACCGTCCGCAAGCCCGCGCCTACGGTGGCCGGGAATCGGCAATTGATTCCCGATGCTAGAGGCGTGAGGGCGCGATTTTGCCTCGCCCTCACGCGTTCCGCCTCCTCCTTCGCGAGCATTACTGCTTCGCAGAAGGAGGTGACGGCCTCCCATGCCCTCTCGCTCCGTCCCATGGCCTGGACCAGGGCCGGACGCGAGAGACACGGCGGTGCTCTGCCCGGCTTGGGCAGAGCTCCACCGTGTCCTCCGGGCGATCCACGCAATGACACCCGGGCGTTTCCTCCCGCCTGATGCCGAACAGGAACCTCCCGAAACAGCCGTGTATGGTGAGGACCTGCGTCAGGCGGAAGGTGAGGACGCCGTGGCGCCTCTCTAGCCACTCCTCAAAGAGGGGACTTATCGCCGCAATAGTGGCGTGCCCAATGGAATGGTACCTTAAGTCATTCAGTAACAATAATTTGTATCTGAATTTACGTGAATAAAACAATTACTTGTTATTTTTTAAATACACAACAATGACGGCCTGGGGTATACCTGGAAAACGTACCTGTGATTCTGCCCCCGACATTGAGATAAAAAAAAAAAATTGTTGTATTGACATGAAAAAGGCATTATATTTTAATTTGAAGCCCTGACCCATGAGCTAGGTAGTACTCCTGTAGTACAGGAGTCGTTGTCCACACCCGTTTTTAGATCATTAACAATTTATGAGATTATAAAATGATATGTTTCCGCAGCCTCCAAATGAGATGGAACCAGAAACGACTAGCAGAGAGTTGCAGCAGGGAGACGGGACGGGCGCCAAGTAAGTCTATTATATTACAAAATTCACGCTCTCATATAAATCATAATATCATCATTGGTTTTGATCACAGTTCGCGATCGAGATTAAGGGCTGGTTTCACCAAAGAAACTGAACGCGATAAGCAATTCTAAAACGCATTCAAGAGCTGTCAGTATCAAAATTGTTATGGAATATTGTACACTGACAGCTCTTGAGCTTTGTTGAGTTATTTTTCAAAATTTTTAAGCATTCAAAACTTCTTTTTTTTTACATTATTTTAGTAGTTTACAAATAATCGGAACAAAAATAATAGTTTACAAATATTAATACAAATTTAGTACCGTTGGAAAGGTGACAAACTAGAGAACTATCTTAGATTAAAATTAATTATTGATACATCGCTGTTTTTTTTTTAATTTCAGGTTAAATGTATCGTAAAGTTTTGTTTTTTCTTTTAAAGCGTATTTCCTTATTTTTTAACCCTAGTTTGAGGGAAGTTCCGAGGTATTTTAATCACCAATGCTTATGACTACCAACAAATAATAAAAAAACTACTAAAATAATGTTAAAAAATAGAAGTTATGAATGCTTGAAGGTCAAATTTTGGAAAAAACTCAATAAAGTATAAAAATGTACATATTTCCCAAACTATAAAACTTTAGCTAGGGAAATTAAGGTTCAATAATTAGTAAATGACCTCCTCTAAATTAGAATTTGCTATGGTGGGTCCATGTCCAGGTACCCTGTAGAGCTAACGTAGTTTTTACTCAAGCTGAGTGCAGTCGCCTTTCATACGAAAATGAACGAAATTCTTAAAATGTTAACGTCGATATTAGTATGAAACGCGTGTTCACAGTAGCTCATAGGAATATGCACATTAAATATTCATATGAGTAAGGCTAATTTTTGTATTTAATGCTACCGTACTTACAATACGCCCGATATAACTTGGCAGTTCCGAATTTCGCGCAGAGGGCTACGTAGTAATTTTTTCAACTTATACTATGGGACCAAACCTTTTTTTTTTTTTTTTTGGTGGGAAATCATCAAATGACTTTTCCCGTTCTGGGTGGAGCGGGAAGGCGTGTCAGACTCTTACTGACTAAAACCCACCCGTGTTCCTTCTGTTGCCTGTGCAATGCGGGGGGGCCACGGTATCCCTTTCGGACTTTCCCGCAACCCCGGCAGATGGGACCAACCCTGAAATCGTGAAAAAAAATACAGCTGTTCAGTACATTTGTGTTCGTATAATTCGTCAAAATATACTGAACAGCTGTTTTTTTTCTTCGCGATTTCAGGGTTGGTCCCATAGTAAAAGATGTTCATAATGATGAGTACAATGACCCCTTAAGAGGTCTTTCGTTATTTACGTTACACCTTGCAGATAAATTTTCTTTTCGAGGCTTAGTAATTGTAATAGTTATTTATCCAACATGTGAGGAAAGTTCGTTTTTCCTATGAGTTTTGATTGTGAGTCTTGAGCGAACGAAGGATTGAAAAATAGAATCACGAGCGCAGCGAGTGATAATAAATTTCAATCCTGAGTAAGCGAAAGACTCAACAAAACGAATAGCAAATGAACTTGCTCACAAGTTGCATACAAAACTTTTCACCACTCCCAGCAAGAAAGTATTCAGTCATCATAGGTAAATAAATTAAATAGACACAAAGCAAATCAAAATAATTCTTTATATTTTAAAATATCTTTAAAACTTAACATAAAAAAATCAGGCAAGGTTAGTTTCTGAACGGGATCATTACTTTCCTCACTGTTCAAACAGTGAGGAAAAACCAACTTTCCTCACTGTTTTCGTAGAGGAAAGACACTTCTTTCGTGCGGGAGTGGTGAAAAAAATATATCATTATAAGTTGTTTTTGAATATGAATTATAATAACACCATGTTCACAGACCACCGGAGGAAGGCCCCGAGAGTATCGAGAGCATGGGAAGCGCTGAAAGCCACGGCAGCCGCGAGAGTGCTGACAGCGCTGAGAGTGCGGAGACCGCCGATAGTGGTACGTACTTCTTCTTCGTCGATTCGATGATTCCATTCATATATCTTATACAAATAAGCTTCGATTAAGCTTCGGCTTGTTGACAAATATGTCTACCTGGGACAAGTGATCCAGTTGGGTAGGTCCAGTTTCGAGATGGAGGTCAATCGTCTAATCCGTCGGCTGGGCAGCGTTCGGGAAACTACACAACATCTTCTCGTCCAACATACCTCAGTGCCTAAAGACGAAAGTCTACAATCAGTGTGTGTTACCAGTGATGACATACGTAACTGAAACGTGGCCTCTCACCATGGGCCTCATAAGAAAGCTCAAGGTCACTCAGCGCGCTATGGAAAGGGCTTTGCTAGGTGTTTCTTTGCGAGATCGAATCAGAAATGAGGAGATCCGCAAACAAACTAAAGTCGCTGACATAGCCCAACGGATTAGCAAGCTGAAGTGGCAGTGGGCCGGGCACATAGCGCGCAGAACTGACGGCCGATGGGGCAGAAAGGTTCTGGAATGGAGGCCACGTACCGGCAAGCGTAGCGTAGGTCGTCCGCCCACAAGGTGGATAGACGCCCTGATAAAGGTCGCAGGAAGCCGCTGGATGCAGGTCGCTTCCAACCGGCCGATTTGGAAATCATTGGGGGAGGCCTATGTTCAGCAGTGGACGTCCTATGGCTGAAATGATGATGATGAAGCTTCGACCAGAATTCGTTCACTTCGACAGCGTTATCGTTGGTCTCGCACAGGTCTTCCATAGTGCAGGTGTTATAGCACTGAGAGCACGACAAGAGGTGAGGCATCGTTTGAAATGTGACTCAGTCGCACTGTGGCTCATCGGAGGAGTCCTAGTTGTGCCTGCAGCGGCCAACCTAGGGTCTTAGTTGGTTTAGAGATTTCCAGGTGGACCATGGCAGTTGGTGGCCCGCTGGCTTTTTGCAGGCTCAACATGGAATACCTCGTCCGTCTAGTGGTCGCAAGCGCTACTGCTGAGCATGGGGTTCTGGGTTTGATTCCCAAGTCAGGCAAAGTGTTATTAGATTTTTCTATTTAGAATTTCTCAGTAGCAGCCCGGAGTTTGGGCATTAGGCTCGCCTCCTTTTACATGAGACTTAAACATAACTGGTGAAATGTGGGTGTAGTATAGGTACACCTCAGCCCAACCCTTCGGGGAAACAAGGCATGTCAACATAGTAGTAGTTTGAGACGCCACAGTTTTTATCGGGCCGCACTAGAGCGGCCATAATTTGTGGATGCTGCATCGGCTATATACAGGGTGTCCAGTAAATAGCACGACATACTGCAGGGGGTGATAGCTAGGGTCACTGCCTATCAATACAACACAATATATGTTCAGCAAAATCTTACGGATTTACAGATTTACAAAATTTTCCGAAATACCGAAAAATCTCTACCTTGAAACAGATTTTTAAGCATCTCGTAATGAAAAAATCCTTTTCTAGTACTTTTTTTTACATCAACTTATTCGTGAATACGAAATTTCTTTACTCATTGATAAGGCTTTTTTCTATCAAAGACAAGAATGTTTTCAAGAAATACTATTTTATGTTTAAATTTTCACAGAACTATTTTCTTATCACTTAAGTTTAACCTACAGTGGTGAAAAAAAATGTAAGATTTTGCCGTATGTCGTGCTATTTACTGGACACCCTGTATGTAGCATGTGTCAATGCGATATTAACGGACATGTCTTGCGTCATAAATATCTGCATACTCAGTTAAATTCAGAAGAATGTGATACCATACATCGTTGTAATCGAACACATTTGACATCACTTTGGTAGCAGTAAAACCTGATAGACACCATTTTATGGTCGTGGACGTGGATGTCCACGTTAAGAATGATAGAAGCGCATATTGAAATAAACCTTAGTAACAGTATCGTTTGGTTCAGGTGAGAGTGGCGAGGGAGCGGACTGCGCGGAGGGCCAGCCCGCGCCCGCCGCCGATAAGGACACCGAGTCTAATACTACAGGCGATCTGGACGACTGTGAGTACACCCCGATTCAAACTTAATGGCGGCTCGGAACATGAGGCGAGTCGCTGCGCAGTAACGAATTCATGGGTCAGCGGGGGTGAGGGGCGGGGTACTGCGCAGCGAGTGGCTAACTTCAGAGCCGCCATTGAGTTAAAATCGAACTATACCATACTTTATACAGGAACGGTTCCTGGGATGGGGACTGTGTTAATTGTATGGAACCAGGCTAACATGAGCAGTGCGACAACGCTCTCTCGAGATCTGTCGGCAATTCTGACATCAGCGTAATGGCTTAGGGCCAAAACACATACACACGATACGGTGTTGCATCGTGGCACGATGCGATCTACATTGTTACTTTTTTTATGGATAACAGTAGTAATAGCCTAGTAGTGTGACCGACGGACCGCCAAGTCATAGGTCTCGAGTTCGAATCCAAGGCACACCTCTGACATATTGTATGGTGAAGGAAAACATCGTGAGGAAACCCAAAAATATGCCTGAGACATATTTCTCGACGGCATCTGAAGCCAAGTCAGAGGCCCAAGGTCCGGCTAAAAACTCTTACACCAGGTTGGTCAATAACAACACGAAAAAGAAAGAATGGATAACTCTATCAACTAATTTCGTTTACACTTAAAATAAGTTGTTTATTTATTTATTGACACACCAACGACTTATTCACTAAAACATTACATTAAATATATTCTAATTCAACAGTTTTGCGGTGAATTCGTCACTTATAGGTGTGCACAGCACTTGTATAATCAATAATAAAAATTGAAATGGAGATATTATGATACTAACAAAATTAAAATTTACGAAGTTTACATTGAATCTAAAATGTCAAGTAGTTAAATTAAAATAGATTATAATTAAAAAAATAAAACAATTAAATTGGAACATAAAAACAATTATAAATAAATTAAAACTATAAAAATAACAAATAAATTAGGACATAAAATTATTACATTATTTATAATAAATTAAAAGAATAGAATAGATTAAAATTCAAAAATTGAAATAAATTGTACAATATTAAATACATTGAATCACACAAATACACAAATTAACATTTTGTAAAAGAAATAAACAAACAAATCTATCAAGAACTGAGCACGTATCGTCTGAATTCATTCAGACTGTTCGAAAATATGTCCAAGTTATTAGTAAGCGTGCTCTGCTTATTGTAGCTAGACAAAAACCGGTATAAAGGAGCTGAACGACCAAGATTAGTTCTATTTTTAGGCATTTGAAATGTTTCTGTTTTAAAATAGGATCTATATGAGGTACGGCGGGGCACATTTAGACTGAACTCCGAAACCAACTCCGGTATATTCGCCAAATTGTGGAGGGTCTTATAAAAGAAAATAAAATCTGAGCAACTTCTTCGTTGCTCCAAGGAGTTCATCTTGTAATGAGCCTTTGAGGATAATCGGCTTCGCGATCACAAGTCTGTGATCTGTAGCGGAGGTATCTCGTAAACTTTTTTTGGATGCACTCTATTCTGTCGATGTGGAGACGATACGCGGGATTCCATACAGGAGATGCATACTCCTCACCAGAGAGTTATAGAGAACCTTAAGGGTGCCAGTTGACCGGAATTCCTTGCAAGTTCGTTTTACAAATCCCGACAATTTTTTTTTTTTTTTTACTACAACAATAGTGTCAAAGTGATTTATAAAGGATAGTTAACTATCGAGTTGGACTCCCAAATCACGAATGGTATCGACTTTCTGAAGAGTTATGCTGAAGGCTGAATCAGCTTTTTCCGTGTAAATGTTATATGATAACACTTTGCGGCATTGAGAGTCATCATGTTACCATGACACCACTCATGAATTGCGTCCAAGTCCTTCTGAAGCAAAGCAATGTCGGTACTTGATTCAATTTCCTTGTATAGTTTTAGATCATCCGCAAATATAGAGCATTTTGAGTTTTTAATGGAGTGTATGATGTTCATAAATACCAGGAAAAGGATTGGACCAAGATGATACCTGTGGCACCCCAGATGTTGAGTAATAAAGTGGCGACTGATAACCCTTTATGATAACTCTCTATTTTCATTCTGAGAGATATGATTCAAACCAGCGTAGCAAATGACCATGCATACCATAGTTCGCTAGTTTTTGAAGTAGAAGCACATAAATCATGTGCTTCTACTTCAAAAACTAGCGAACTTTGTCGAACGCGCTACTGAAGTCAGTGTATATTGAGTCCACTCGCACACCGGAGTCTACGGATCTGCTGATATCATTAATGTAGTGAACTAAGTTGGTGATAGTGGATTTATTGGCACAGAAACCGTGCTGTTGCATAGCCAATTGAGTTTTAATTAGCGAAGTTAATACAGGACAAACTAATGATTCGAACAGTTTCGAGAAAATTGAAAGTAGAGATATGGGCCGATAATTTTTAAAATCATTAGGCTCCCCTTTTTTAAAAATTGGAACTACATTTGCGATTTTCCACTGCGTTTAAAAATAAGTTTGAGCGGTAATGATAAATATTTGGCACATTGCATTATGAAATGCGGCGGTAGACCGTCAGGCCCTGAACGTTTGCAGTTTTTTTTTTTAAATTCTTTGAGTACGTCTCGTTCTGTGAAATAATGGCTTCCTAGCGCAAGCTGAGGGTACTCTTTTGACTTCGTTTGCACCGCGACTGTACCAGCTAGAGATGCAAAAGTGGCAGAAAAGTGCGAGGCAAACAGTTTACTCACTTCTTCTCCAGAGGTTGCCACTTTCCCGCTCCAATACATCTCAGATGGGATGTCATTAGACTTTTCTTTTTTGGCCTTAACGAATGACCAAAATGCCCTCGGATTCCGTCTGATGTTATCTTCAGCATTATTGTTTTAGGTGCTGTAGCACTTTTTGATCATGTTTTTAGAACGTTCCTCCAATATACGGTATTCATATTTGTCCCTGGGATTTTTGTACTTCTTAAAACGAAGTCTCAATTTTTCCTTTTCGTTGAGGAGTTTGATCAAACATTTTGAAAACCATATAGGACATTTGTTATTGCGCCTATAATGTCTAGGAACACATTCATCCACTATTCGATTCAGTTGTGCGTAAAACGTGTCTACCATTAAGTCCACATCAGGCAGTTCCGAAAATAAACTCGCCCAATCGATGCTCCTCAACTTCTCATTTACGAGTGCATAGTTGGCTTTCCAGAAGTTATATTTGAGAGAACTCTTACTTTTTAATATTGGGGGTGAAATATTCTTGATGGTGATGTCTAGAGGAGGGTGATGAACATCGACCAGCGTCATTGGATTTTTACATTCACTGACAGATCCACCGTGGAAGTTACATAAAAGGTCTAAAGTTCTGTTTATTTATTATTATTATTATTTTTTTTTTTTTTTGTTGTAACAGTTCCTAACGGTGTTAATTTGCTTTATGCTATTTGACGACATAAAATCAACCAGTGAGTAGCCTAACCTGTTCGCAAAGTTCCTAGCAGTTGTACACGGTGAGCTGAAGAGAATATTGTCCATGCCCCAGTCGATGAACCCGAGATTGAAGTCCCCAGCAATTATTACATCTCCTCCCGTTGATTCAATCACTGCATCCACGTTGTCTAGGATCAAGTTAAGTGGGCCATGTTGCACAGGTGGTGGCAAATGTGTATAGGTTGCCCTTTCTGCTATCGGTTTTGAGCTTGACCCACAGATCTTCAGCATTCGATTCCCATTTTGTTACGCGTGTTGAGTCCATCGCCCTAGAAACAGCGATCAGTACACCTCCGCCTTTTTTGCTGCCAAGAGTAGTAGCTCTGTCTCTACGATAAATGATATATCGGGAGTCGAATAATTCGCCATCATTTACGCTGTCATCAAGCCATGTCTCTGTTCCAATAATCACATCATAGTTATTAAGTTGTGCGGCTAGCCTGAGATTATGCAATTTAGTCTTAAGACCTCTGAAGTTCTGATAATAGATGGTGAATTCTGACAGCAAGATCACGGTTTTTGTGCGTCTCTGATCCCTTTATAGTAAAGAGACAGCCTCCAGGCTTTTTATTTGCTTAGCTTGTTGTCCATCTTCCTTCCTTATCAAGATTTTGCCATCTCGAACCCAAACATATTTGTATCCTTTTTCTTTCACGACTTTTCTGGCAGCCGCATGTTTTTTTTTTTGCTTAGGGGTGACAGGTGCTCTGATACGTAGACAGGCTTAACTAAGTTGCCGTACCCAAGGTCTTGCGAGTTAAGTTTTTTGTTGGGGTGCGCTCTGTTATAATTCATCACTGAGGTTAGAATGGTATCCCTCAGCAGCATGCTACGCAGCTTGACAACTACAGCTCTGGGGTTATAACTTTCTGGGTCTAGTTTCCTTACCCGTACTACAGACAGGATGTCGTCTTCTTTGACGGAACAAGAGACTACATTTCCAATTTGCTGAACAGTCTTAACCAGATTTTCTGCTTTGCTTTTGGGTATGCCATTGATTTCTAAATTCTGTTGACGTGCATGTTGTTCAATCAGGTTTACTCTTGATGAAAGTTCAGAGACTGTGTGCCTGAGAGAATCGTTCTCTTTGTGAAGGATTTTATTTCCGTTCCTACAGGTCTCAAGTTCGGCTTTCATCCGATCAAACTCTTCAATTATAAAGTCGACTGACTGCTTAAGTTCGTGGAACAATGATTTTAACTCACCCAGTTCATTAAGTTGTAAAGACTAGTTATCAATGTAAATAGTTATTTAAATAAGTCGGTGTAACAAAGTCGGTCGTAACGTGTGACCATGCGACGTCGTATCGTGTCTATGTGTTTCGGTCCTAACTTGATCACAGAATTCGAGAAATCAAAAAAAAAAAACCCTGATTCTTTATTTTCTCGAGCGATTTGACATAAAACTAACCAACAGACGTAGCGTAGGCCTTCCACAAGGTGGACCGATGACCTTGTGAAGCAGTGCTTGGGGGAGGGCTATGTCCAGAAGTGGACATCTTTCGGCTAAAATGATGAACCAACAGAAACAAAAATATGAAAAAGAGGTCAAGTGCGGTACACGTACGGCCGAACGGAGCGTTGAAAATCTAATAGTCACTTTTATTTTGATGTCACTTGTACAGGTACAGGTATAGTGGTCGCGTTTTAGCGTGGCAATATCGGTCATTGCCCTTTCCCTAATATCTCTACGTAGGAATCCAAACAATAAACTATGTATGGTTTTTCGTTATTGGAACATGTTGAAGATCATGATAGATATTGCTTCAGGACGTTAACGGTTTTTCTTTCAGTTTTTTTTTTAAATAAAAATTACTAGTAAATGTAGGTAGGTCAATGACAGTTATTGCCATGCTAAAACGCCATACCTATAATAAAAACGAGCAGGATTCAAATAATAACAAAATATGTGTTTCTCCTCCAGTGTCCGAGTCGGACGCTCGCTCGGGCTCCGGCTCGCTGGGCCTGTCGTCGTCGTCGCTGGACT
This sequence comes from Xanthia togata, assembly GCA_963853775.1. Taxonomy (NCBI): domain Eukaryota; kingdom Metazoa; phylum Arthropoda; class Insecta; order Lepidoptera; family Noctuidae; genus Xanthia; species Xanthia togata. The sequence continues at coordinate 5,746,245 of OY970815.1, forward strand.
CGGCGTCCGAGCTGCTGCTGGCGGCGGCGGCGGCCGTGTCGTCGGGCGGCTCGGAGGGCGAGGCCGCGCCCGGCGAGCTGTGCCGCACCGTGCGCCACCTCATGCGCTCCATCGCCTCCATCGAGCGGCTCATGGACCGCGTGCTGCAGCACGCCGACGAGTGGCCCGCGCCGCCCGCCCGGAGCGACCACGAGGCCAGGTCAGAGCTCCTGATGATACAGCATATTGTAGGTTGCTCTAGTCGGCCGTGTCGTCGGGCGGCTCGGAGGGCGAGGCCGCGCCCGGCGAGCTGTGCCGCACCGTGCGCCACCTCATGCGCTCCATCGCCTCCATCGAGCGGCTCATGGACCGCGTGCTGCAGCACGCCGACGAGTGGCCCGCGCCGCCCGCCCGGAGCGACCACGAGGCCAGGTCAGAGCTCCTGATGATACAGCATATTGTAGGTTGCTCTAGTCGGCCGTGTCGTCGGGCGGCTCGGAGGGCGAGGCCGCGCCCGGCGAGCTGTGCCGCACCGTGCGCCACCTCATGCGCTCCATCGCCTCCATCGAGCGGCTCATGGACCGCGTGCTGCAGCACGCCGACGAGTGGCCCGCGCCGCCCGCCCGGAGCGACCACGAGGCCAGGTCAGAGCTCCTGATGATACAGCATATTGTAGGTTGCTCTAGTCGGCCGTGTCGTCGGGCGGCTCGGAGGGCGAGGCCGCGCCCGGCGAGCTGTGCCGCACCGTGCGCCACCTCATGCGCTCCATCGCCTCCATCGAGCGGCTCATGGACCGCGTGCTGCAGCACGCCGACGAGTGGCCCGCGCCGCCCGCCCGGAGCGACCACGAGGCCAGGTCAGAGCTCCTGATGATACAGCATATTGTAGGTTGCTCTAGTGCTCGCAAGGGGTTTGATTACCGGGCCTTTCAAATTGGTAACTAGCTTCATCTTTCTTATTGAAAGATTCCTTGACAATTCTAAAGTGCCTCTAATTGGTTTTAATTGAAATAAACTCCTCTCCATCTCCTGCAGTCTCTTCTCTGCCTTCTCTGCCCGTTCTACTGCCTTCTGCGCGTCTTCTTCTGCTAATAAATGTTTGGAGTTCTGGAGCCGGCGCAACATGTCTTCTCCATTTTTTTCTATTAGTTGTCATCTAAGTTATCAATCAATAAAAAAAATGTATTTGTTACAGGAAACGAGTGGACATGGGACTGTCAGAGGTAGACCGGAAGTTAATGGCGATGTACCGACGACTGCCGGAAGTGCACCGCAGGCAGCTGCAAGTTTATAGGAAACAGAAAAAATTGTCCACGGTGAGTTTTGAATGTTGTTGTATAGTTTGACAGTAAGATTTATAATCTATATTCGTTTCCACATTGATGTTATTTCCAAAGAAATGTCAACTTTATGACTGCGGATATAAGATTGATTTTTGAATGACTATCGAAAAGTCATCAAAAAATTTGAAGTTGTAGCGCAAACTAAACATTATTAGTGGGTATTAAAGTTATTTTTCCAAATAACACATATTTGTTTACGTGTTTAGAAGCTAAATTAGCAGGATAAGTTTGTTACTGCTTTGGTTCTCAGAGAAAGTCGAATAAGCAATGTCGGTTTTATCAAGGTGTAAAATTTTAAAGATCACGGAAATAAATATTATTTATTTTCATCATTTAATGTTGTCATACATAGTAAGCCTCAATTGCCTTAGCAGACATGCTACGTTTAGCATTGGTTAGCAGCAATTGCTTTACTTTGTGGAAGCTCAATCGCTATTGCATTGACAGAAATAGTGTCGATCTGATATACGTCCAGATTTTGACAGCAATTTGTCGGCTATATTGTTGGGATAACGCGAACTATACTTCGCGTGCTCTTTCTCGTACACCGTACATCAGAGACCGCGCGGAGTGTAATTCGCGTTATCGCGATAATGTATCATAAGGATGTCAAAATCTGCGATTGTAAGGGGATTTTAACATCACGAATGAGTCGCCATCAATCAATGTTGTTGTGTGTGTACTATCGAAGAACTTCATATCTAAGCAGTTTGAAAACAAAATCCCGTGAACACGATGACCACATCTGTTACCGCCCCGGTTCTATAGCGGCCGAGCGCTGAAGCAGAAACAGTCCTTATGGTGTATAGATATGAACTTCTTCGATGGTACGTACCTAAGAAGAATGTGGAGAGTCGTCAAAGGTGTAGGATCGAAACAATCGCTGAAACGCGCGCGTTTATTGCGTCGCGGTGACTCAAACGCGATGGATCATAGGGAAATGCATGTAATTGTTTTTGGTCTTGTTTTAAATCCGCCTGGCTAGCTACCACTATCCTGTTTAAGTCTGTCGCTATAATAATTATGTTAACAGCATTGTTGTGTTTCGGCAGTTAGAGGTAAGATAGCCAGTTCCTCTGTGGTTTAGGATTCCGGGTGGAGCTTACTTCTACCTTCAGCCTGATCATCACAGTCAGGAAGTTCTTGACCTTCATCTCACCTAATTACCATTAGGTGAGATGAAGGTCAAGAACATCTTGGTTGTGGTAAAAAAAATAGAAAAGTATTGAAAGTCAAATTCTGCTACAGCTTGTTGCTCTAAAAATTTTTTTTAGCAACAAGCTGGAGCAGTCTGTGTCTTTTTAACTCAGTTGGTCGCCGTGCGCGCGTGGGTTGGTCACAGTTCTAACCTAACCTAACTAGATTAGGTTAGAACTGTGACCAACCCACGCACGTGCCTAATTGATTTATTTATTTGAAAGGTGCAGATGCCAGCACGTCAACCTACTACAATCTGTCAAATTTCTTTAATCGATTTTCAATTTTATCACTAGTGCATAAGGTTCAAAGTTGATTGGGAAATTTGTCAGTTTCGGGTAGGTTGACCTGCTGGCGTCCGTACATCAATGACCCATTCACTAAAAACATTAAAATGGTCGCAGTAACTATGCTAGGGCACCCCGAGCAGATGGGTTAGGTTAGAACTGTGGCAACCGACCGCGCGCTCGCCGGGCGGTGCCGTGGCTGTCGTGTGGTCTCCCGTACTATCGAAGAACTTCATATCTAAGCAGTTTGAAAAGAAAATCCCGTGAACACGATGACCACAACTGTTACCGCCCCGGTTCAATAGCCGCCGAGCGCTGCAAGCAGAAATAGTCCTTACGGTGTATAAATATGAAGTTGTCCGAAGGTACATGTAGTGGTGTGGTCGCAGGTGTGCATGCAGCTGGTGGGCGGGCGCGCGCCCGCGCCGCCGCCGCCCGGCTCGCCGCCGCCCGGCGCGCCGCACCAGCCCTGCCGCGCGCTGTGCCCCGAGTACCACCTGCAGCGGTTCAAGGAGGTGCGTACTACGATGGTACATGTAGTGGTGTGGTCGCAGGTGTGCATGCAGCTGGTGGGCGGGCGCGCGCCCGCGCCGCCGCCGCCCGGCTCGCCGCCGCCCGGCGCGCCGCACCAGCCCTGCCGCGCGCTGTGCCCCGAGTACCACCTGCAGCGGTTCAAGGAGGTGCGTACTACGATGGTACATGTAGTGGTGTGGTCGCAGGTGTGCATGCAGCTGGTGGGCGGGCGCGCGCCCGCGCCGCCGCCGCCCGGCTCGCCGCCGCCCGGCGCGCCGCACCAGCCCTGCCGCGCGCTGTGCCCCGAGTACCACCTGCAGCGGTTCAAGGAGGTGCGTACTACGATGGTACATGTAGTGGTGTGGTCGCAGGTGTGCATGCAGCTGGTGGGCGGGCGCGCGCCCGCGCCGCCGCCGCCCGGCTCGCCGCCGCCCGGCGCGCCGCACCAGCCCTGCCGCGCGCTGTGCCCCGAGTACCACCTGCAGCGGTTCAAGGAGGTGCGTACTACGATGGTACATGTAGTGGTGTGGTCGCAGGTGTGCATGCAGCTGGTGGGCGGGCGCGCGCCCGCGCCGCCGCCGCCCGGCTCGCCGCCGCCCGGCGCGCCGCACCAGCCCTGCCGCGCGCTGTGCCCCGAGTACCACCTGCAGCGGTTCAAGGAGGTGCGTACTACGATGGTACATGTAGTGGTGTGGTCGCAGGTGTGCATGCAGCTGGTGGGCGGGCGCGCGCCCGCGCCGCCGCCGCCCGGCTCGCCGCCGCCCGGCGCGCCGCACCAGCCCTGCCGCGCGCTGTGCCCCGAGTACCACCTGCAGCGGTTCAAGGAGGTGCGTACTACGATGGTACATGTAGTGGTGTGGTCGCAGGTGTGCATGCAGCTGGTGGGCGGGCGCGCGCCCGCGCCGCCGCCGCCCGGCTCGCCGCCGCCCGGCGCGCCGCACCAGCCCTGCCGCGCGCTGTGCCCCGAGTACCACCTGCAGCGGTTCAAGGAGGTGCGTACTACGATGGTACATGTAGTGGTGTGGTCGCAGGTGTGCATGCAGCTGGTGGGCGGGCGCGCGCCCGCGCCGGCAGGGGGCGGGCGCCGTCAGCTGAGACAGGTCATGTCTTAACTCTCAGGGCTTGTCTTTATTCTTATATTTTGAATTGTTTTATATGTATTTTTTTTTACATTGTTCTCACATAAAGAAGCAACAAGAATAATGTACCCAGGATTTTGTAATATCTTGATTTAAAAAATGTTCTTGGAGTTTCTTGCCCGTTGTTCTCCATAGAGATCTACGTTTTTGAATAGGCAAACTTCAACTTTCTAACTAACTGACCGACTCCTTGACAATTCAAAAGTGCCTGTTAATAGTTTAATTGAAATAAATGCTTTGCTCCATAATTGTAACTAGCGAAAACGCATCACTGACCAAAGACCAGCCGTGCCGCTCGCTGTTCCCAGTACTATCTGCAGCGGTTCGAAGGAGTAAGCAACTGTTGTACGACCACGGTCAAAGATTCCATCGGCCATCTTTGGATATTTGACAAATAAAATATATAATATTATGTTGACCATATAAATCAATCCTAACAAAATTCTTAAAATCATTCATAAAACGGCTGGTTCTTAAACCAGGAACATCTGAATTTAGTCGGAAGGGCGGGGCAGTGGTGTGTGTACTGCACCGTTGGTCTCGTGGTTGCGCGACTGTTGAGTGTGGCATCCTTAATACGATTGTCAGGTCTGGCAAAAGTGTTATTGGGTTTTTCCATTAGGAATTTCTTAGTAACAGCCCCGAGTTTGGAAGTTGGCGGTGTGATACCCCCGTGCCTCGCGCGCGCGCTCCGAGCTTCCTGCGCCTGATCTCCCCGGTCGAGTCGGATTGCCGTCCCTATCGACTATGCGAGTGCAGGAAGAGAGTGCACCTGTGTCTGCGCACACGCGCCTGCACTATAATATCTCTCGGCGTCCATGGCTAGTCTCCGTTGTGATTGGCCGCCATGGCTGAAATTTGGTCTGGAGAACTATGTGTACACCCATATTTCGCCAGTTATCCCCTATGGTCCATTCGCGTTAAGAAAATAGTGAGTCGCAAAAAATACAAGCGTTTCGCTCGAGGATCTGCCGTCAATGGTCACTGTGAACTTAACTTTCTAATATGGTCGGTGGACGACGATGACTCACTATTTTCCTAACGCCAATAGACTTTATTGCTATGTTGTATTGTTACAGGTGAGACGCAAAGTGATGCATATGCGGGACCAGCAGCTTTACTACCACAGGCTACGAATGTGGCTGGAGGATCAACTGAGACAGGAACGGGAGAGGTGAGCGAAACTGTAATACTAAACTATCTTATAGAATACAGGGTTATATTAAATTACCTAGTCAAACTCCGCAAACGGTGTGCTAAAATTTGGAAGACATCTTTTTTTAAGAGCCTATACTACCTCAAATGGCTTTGCTTGATCCTCCGTTTTACCGCATTATTTTTTAAATAAATATATGGCAAAGTTGAGGATTAATGTTAAGTATTATGTTTATCAAAAACGTTTATTAATTTTTTTTTTTATGTTCATTAAAAAAAAATCGATGGGAAAAAAATCCAGTTACTTCCAAACCGAACAATAAAACGCTGGTATTAAAAAAAACACTTCAAATTTGATCATGAAACTTTGCATAATAACTGAACTAACTATAAAGCAGCGATTTTGTTTTTTATTTTCTATAAATTACCATTATTTTCGCCATAAAAAGCAAGTACTTAAACTATTGCCGCCTTGGAGCCGCCAGCACCCCACTCTGTCTCGCTCTCACTCAGTCCGCGAGCAGTATGGTGCGAGCGAGATAAAAAAGTGAATTTGAGATGAGGTTGGGTGGGCTCTTAATGTGTAATTGTCTCTTCGCCAACTCTAGCACCGCGCGCGCGCATTGGTCAAATCAAATAACTCGCGCTTCCCCGGCTTTCTGTGACACATTTCCGTCCCTTTTCACGAAATAACTTCGACAAATTTGATTACATTTAGATTTTGATTGCAAGAAAGAGAATAGTTATTTATCCAACATGTGAGGAAAGTTCGTTTTTCCTATGAGTTTTGATTTTGAGTCTTGAGCGAACGAAGGATTGAAAAATAGAATCACGAGCGCAGCGAGTGATTATAAATTTCAATCCTGAGTAAGCGAAAGACTCAACAAAACGAATAGCAAATGAACTTGCTCACATGTTGCATACAAAACTTTTCACCACTCCCAGCAAGAAAGTATTCAGTCATCATAGGTAAATAAATTAAATAGACACAAAGCAAATCAAAATAATTCTTTATTTTTTAAAATATATTTAAAACTTAACATAAAAAAATCAGGCAAGGTTAGTTTCTGAACGGGATCATTACTTTCCTCACTGTTCAAACAGTTAGGAAAACCCAACTTTCCTCACTGTTTTCGTAGAGGAAAGACACTTCTTTCGTGCGGGAGTGGTGAAATAGTTATTTATCCAACATGTGAGCAAAGTTCGTTTTTCCTATGAGTTTTGATTTTGAGTCTTGAGCGAACGAAGGATTGAAAAATAGAATCACGAGCGCAGCGAGTGATTATAAATTTCAATCCTGAGTAAGCGAAAGACTCAACAAAACGAATAGCAAATGAACTTGCTCACATGTTGCATACAAAACTTTTCACCACGACCAGCAAGAAAGTATTCAGTCATCATAAGTAAATAAATTAAATAGACACAAAGCAAATCAAAATAATTCTTTATTTTTTAAAATATCTGTGAAACTTAACATAAAAAAATCAGGCAAGGTTAGTTTCTGAACGGGATCATTACTTTCCTCACTGTTCAAACAGTGAGGAAAAACCAACTTTCCTCACTGTTCAAGCAGTGAGGAAAAACCAACTTTCCTCACTGTTTTCGTAGAGGAAAGACACTTCTTTCGTGCTGGAGTGGTGAAAAAGATCTTACACATCAATAACCCAAATGTTTGTCTCAACAGTCTACCAGAAAGCAACGTCACATTAATCGAAGACCTCCCCCGTCGCAAACGACGCACAGCCAGTCCCAAAGTGCCGCGCCTCACCACCGCACCCAAACGCAAACTGAAACCCGCCTCGCCTTCCATCATTAGCAAACCACATAAAATACTACAAATGCTCAAACACAAGGCCCCTGCCCAAACCACACAGCTACTCACAGACGACCTCAAAACCGAAGAAGCGAAGACGGAAGCGGAACCTCCCGAAGCATTCCCGTTAGAAAGAGAAGACAACATCAGTGATACAGAAACGATAGTAGGGGAGAAAGAGACGGTAGAAATGTGTAAGGAAATGAAGGAGTGTCTCGCGAAGTTTTCGAATTTTGCTCTGAACAGTGATAGTTTACCTGAAGAGTTTCATGTGCAGGTAATATTTTATTAATTATTTATACTTTCTGAGTTTATCTTGGACATTACTGACATCGGCGAAGGAAAACATCGTGAGGAAATCTGGACTTATAGTTAATATAAGTTTGAAATCACCAACCCGTCTTGATCAAGCGTGGTGATCAATACTCGTGCCTTCTCTGTATGAGAAGAGGCCTTTGTCCTGCGGTGCAGTAACAGGCTGGTATATATTTATAATTATTTTATTTTATTTATTTAAACACTAGGAATTTCTCCAGTATTGTGGGTGCGTTTACAAACATTTAAACACACACACACAAACAGCCAGACCCACAACTACTTGTAGGTCATACAATTTTTTTTTCCGTGCGGGAATCGAACCCGTGACACGCAGCGCAGCAGTCCAATCACTTAACCACTGCGCCAACCGTGCCGTCAATACGGAAACGGAATACGTCGTTATTGGAACGAAGTTCTTTAATGCGGCTTAAACTAGCAGAAATCGTCACGTAATGAAAAAGTGTTATTACCGAGAAATTAAGTTTCAGGTTTCAAGTCACGTTAAACGTGAGACCATACTTGATGGGCCTGCATTAAAGCGAAACTGTTCGTGTTGGCTTTTGTCTTTTTATTTCTTAATTGATTTTAGATATCTTTTTATGCTGCATCGGTTGACGGCTTTCGCTGAAAACCAGCGGTGTGGCCAAAATAATGGTGTGCGCTACACTATGAGAGACAGATCTCGCATGGTGCTCACACCATTATTCTGAGCTGTTGTGTTTGTGTGCTTATTTTTTTCTTTCTGGTTGGTCTACTGGTCGGACAGTGTTTTTGGGTTTTTCCATGTGGAATTTCTCAGTAGCAGCCCGAAGTCTAGAATCGTGCCCGGTTGATGGCGATAGGCTCGTACCCTATTACATGGGACTTAAACATAACTGGCGAAATGTGGGTGTACTGTAGGTGCACCTCTGCCTAACCTCTATGTTTATTGCAAATAAATATATGTTCATTATTTCTTTCAGGTTGAAGGGAAATACCCCGAATCGGTCAGTCCCCCGCTTCAAGAGATGTCCCCAACTACCCCAGAACCGATGCCCGTGTATTCCTCCAAGCCCAACCAGAGATTACTCTCCGTCAATAAGTTTTTAAATAAGGATGACAAAGGAGATTTTAATCAACAAATTACGCCGGAAGTTTTGAATATACCACTTAACGCGCGCAGGACGCCTTTACTCGTGAAGGATGAAAAGCAAACCGTGACGGAAATTGAAAATGACAAAGATCCCAACATCTACAAGTACGTGTCGTTTGGACTAGAAATAAAAAAAGCTATGGAGGAATGTCAGAATATTATTAATTCTTACAACAGTATTAAAGACGGAAAGAAAGAGGACGATGGACAACTCTCGTTAGAACAAATTTGTGAGGTTATGATGACATTAGATAAAAATTCAGCAGAGTTTCTAGATAAGATTGATACAGAGGATCCGATAGACATAAACACGGCTAACACAAAACTAGCCGAGCTCGTCGAAAACATGCCTCAAATCCTAGCGAATATGCCCGAAATAGCGTCAAAACTCTCCGAGTTCGCCAACGCGTCCTTCGAACTCCCAGAAATCGCCTCCATCGTGAACAGCCTACCCGAAGTCAATAACGAAGCTCAACTTACACCGGAAACGCTAAAACAAATCCGAGAATTAAAACTAAATAAGACTAGGGATAGTGTTAAAGTGACAAAAAATACTGCGAAACGCAAAACGCAGCGTAGAATTAAGAGTAACATTGAAACTAACGATATTATAGGCACAATGACTTTTGAATTAGATAATAAAGATATAGTAGAACTATTGAAAGACGAAAAAGATTTACAAGCGTTAATGAAAAATAAAAACAGAGAAGATTTTAAAGACTTACTCTTCTCGATCTCCGCTCAAGTTGTTATAAACAAAGTATTCGAGTATTTAAAGCAAAATAAAAGTCCTGTTCTAGCCAAGTGTTTAGAGGAAGACAAAGAACTGTTCTCGTTACCCAAAAATAGTCTCAACTCCGAAATGTACTCAAAAGCGTCTACTTTATTCGACAATTCTGTCAAGGACGCGTTGAGTATGGAAGAGCTAAGAGATTTAGTCAAATCACGTTTTAACTCGTGGAAACATTACGTAGCGTCGAAATTTAAAGGCATGCCCGTCGAGATTTTAGAGAATGAAATTGAAGCTATGTTAGATAAGTTTTATAGCTATATACAGGACTTGGCTGGGAAGAACTTTGTGCCCGACCCCGATAGAATGGCGGCGAAGCTGGACGAGCTAAAGAAACATCACGAAACGCACAGGGACTCTGATAGTGACTCTAGAGAGTCTGTCAGACAGATTTTACTCACAACATCCGTCGGTAATACATTAGATATACTCATTATGAAATTCCCTAAACTGACTCACGAGAAAAAAGTTATGGTGAAGGGGCTAAAATTCAAATATATGAACGTTTTGCGGAGATGCTGCGAGTCACAACCTCTAGCCAACTGGATTTTAACAGACCCAGAAACAGCTGTCAACGTTATCCAAGACCTTATGGATTTCCAGATTAAAAAACCAGATAGTGTTCCAGATTTTTCCAGCATGCCTAGCGAGAAAAAACGGGATTATTTTGTTGAAAGATTGAGGGATCTTAATAAGCAATATATGGAGACTTTACCTAAGAAAAACCTATCGGGCGACGAGTGGTTAGTAATGCTGTACAAATTAGAACAATACGAGGAGAAACTAAAAGAGAATTTTAATAAAGCTGCGCCCCAACCTGTGAAAACAACTCAAAACGCGAGCGAAGCTGAAATTCTAGCAGCTAAAGGCTTAAGTAAGATTATAGGCAAAGCTAGCATTCGCGTCGTGAAAAAAACTGACCCACCGAAGAAGAAAGACGAGAAACCAAAAGAGAAAGTCGAAGAAGACGATAAGAAGTGTAAAAACGACGCTCTTCTAGCTAAATGTGAAGCGATTCTCACATCTAAAGGAGAAAAATCATTATTAGACAGCTTCTATACTATCAAATCTTACATAACGCAAGGACTGCCCGTCCCAGAGACTTACAAAAAACACGTCATTTCCATATGCTCTTCAATCGACGCTAAATTATTGGACGAGGATTTAGAAGACGGTCTAAAATCCGACAAAGAAGACGACGACTCGAAAGAGAAGCCAATTTCACCGCAGAACCATGAAGAATTAGCTAAATATTCGGCGCAGGCGCTTCGAAACGCGAAACAGACTCTAAACGCCGTCGCTTTTCAACGAATTAGTCTTAGAAATGGACAGAGTAAGTCAGAGAGTGACGTCTGTGATACACCGAAGACAGATTGCAAATGGACCAACGATTGTGTTTGTAATTCGTGCAAAGATAACGATAGTGTGTGTTTAGGGGATATAGTGAAGCAGTGTTATGACGGTGATAAGAAGGCTGATAAGAAGAAGGAGGTCAAAAAGCCCGTGGTGAAGCCCAAGCCGGTGGCGAAAGCATGCGAGAATGTAAACCATCAACAGCATGTTTGTAAAGGTTAGTTTTGATTGTGTTAACTTTTATATAATAGTTCAATAGAATGTGGTTACACCCCAACAGTTTGCTGATGCGTTTTCAACCTTGTGAAACTACAATCTTTCATTTGTCTGTATTTTGCACCTTTTTGTCTATAACTCTCAAACTGGAACACAAAAATGAAGTTAAACAGTATAAGCAGATGTCTTTATAGTGTTAAAAAATTAAGTCAAGCAGTACCCTAGTCTCGTTTCCTAAGTGTTAAAGATAAAAACATAGTTATTGCACGCCAACCTTACCGTGCGTTTGCACTGGCGAAACATCACAACAAAACATGTTGAAATCTCTAGATCCTGTCAAATATTGTATGGAACTTTGACAGAAACTAAAGATTTCAACATGTTTTGTTGTTTTGAATAAATTTCACTCGCGAACGAAACGAAACAGATAGATTTAGTATTCCCGACTTACCGTGGGTGCGACAGAGAGCGCACGCTACCGCTGCGTGCGTCGTCGCTCTGACGTATGATAGTATAAAAAAGTAGGAAGCGATGAATTCACTTCGCATTTCACAGAATTTCGCAACTACATTTCATTTGCTAAATGCTAAATGAGCATTCGCATGCTAACTTTGAATGCGAATGCTAATTAATCCATCACTACTAAGCAGTTTGAAAACAAAATCCCGTGAACACGATGACCACATCTGTTACCGCCCCGGTTCTATAGCGGCCGAGAGCTGCAAGCAGAAATAGTCCTTACGGTGTATAGATATGCACTTCTTCGATGGTACATCATCGGTTCTTATTTTAAACATAACATTTTTGGCTCAACTGTCTCTGTTCATTCATTCATTCTCATCAACATGATAGAGAGCTGCAAAAAGAAAAAAGAAAACGCTTTTGTAATTAGCAACACTAAAGGGTAACCTCGTCAAGATCGTTTCTGACGGCCAACGCCAACACCGCGCGTGCCCATTGCCCAAATCAAATAGCGCGCACTTCCCCGGCTTCCTGTTGCTCCGTCCTTATTTTTAAGGTCTTGCGGGAAAGCGAGAGGGAATATGTTCACACATCAAAAACGCTTCTAAATTTGAATTTCGCGGGCTTGTTTGATCACAACGAGAGCCTGATATGCATAAGTGAACTAACGTATTTGAACATAAAATCGTAACTGTAATAATGCTTATATTCCGCAGTGGGTCACGGCGGCGCGGCGTGCGCGGGCGAAGGCACCGAGCAGCCGTGCACGTGCTGTTATTGCACCGTATTTGGACATGCTGTAAGTAAAACACATTTTTTAAGAACTACCGCTTCCTAGGTCTAGGCCAGGCGCAGGCGCCGCATTTTAGTTATGAAACTACAAGTTCGCGGCGGGCTTGACTTGTCGGGCTAATTCAGTGGACGTAACGTAGTCGAGTTACGCGATAGAAAGAGAGGTAACTTCTAGGTGAATATAACTGTAGGTAATAAGCGCTGTGCGACCTGAATTGCACTTTATTGTGTCGTAGTAAGAGTAACTTTTTATTTATATGATTTTGTGGAGTGTATCATCTTTACCTGTGATATAGGCAACTGTCCGTTACCAATTAGTATGATTTGGTACCATTATCTATATCAATCTATATAACTTTAGGTTTCTGAGGACTGCCTCGTTGGTCTAGTGGTCGCAAGCGCTACTGCGAAGCATGAGGTCCTGGGTTCGATTCCCGGGTCGGGCAAAGTGTTATTGGGTTTTTCTATCTGGAATTTCTCAGTAGCAGCCCGGAGTCTAGATTTGTGCCCGGTTGATGGCAATAGGCTCGCCCCCTATTACATGGGACTTAAACATAAGTTAACAGGAACACCTCTGCCCAACCCTTCGGGAAAACAAGGCGTGATGTTATGTATCAATATATAATATAATATAATAATATAATGATTTATTTCTCTCAAAAAGGTACAGACAATGGTTCGTATTATATCAAATCAAATTAAATTTGTAATCTTTGTGAGAGCTGGAGTCTATAGTGGGTTCGGGACCTGTATGACAGATCTCCAGGCTCTCACCCTCTTAAGCAATACTATTAAGTAGGTACAAATTTGAACACATCAAGGCAAAATCTGCGAGTTTGTAGTGAATGGTGTGCCTGAAAGTGTATGGTGTGTGTTGTGTGTGTGTGTGTGTGTGTGTGTGTGTGTGTGTATGTTGTGTTTGTGTGTGTGTGTATGTTGTGTGTGTATGTGTGAAGGTATATTTGTAAGAGTGAGTGTTGGTATGTGTCTTGAAAAGTTGTCTACAAATTTACTATCTAATTTATCTTAAAACAGCTAGAATATTTTCCGTCTCAGAATAATCCAAATCAAGATCCAATATCAACGCTTGCATTGAACTGGCGACCGCGATATATTATGTCATGAGTATGAACCCATCTTGTTCACGATTTTTCTAAATTCTTACTATATTTTTTGTCCAAAATATCGTGAAGTTAGGAACAATGTGCAGATCGAACTACATTTATCAGAATTTCATGAAATTTTCAAGCTAGTATTTTTTTTTTTTAACATGTTTTATTCTATTATAAACTCACCAAACTATTACGTTTGATGGCGAGTCTGATAATATAAATTTAAAAAAAAAACGACTATATCCGAATCGCTTTAGCGTGGCAAAAGCGGTCATTGATATTTCCTTAATATCTCTCCGCAGGAACACAAACAATAAACTATGTATGGTTTTTCGTTATTGGAACATGTTGAAGATCACAATAGATATTGCTTCCGGATGTTAAGATTTTGAAATAAAGAATGCTAGAAAATATAATATGCGTTCGCAATTTATTTTCCCAAACATGTAAACAAACACGAGTTTTAGGAAAAACAACTGTAACGCCTACACGTAAGGTTCACTTTGCGCTACAACATTTTTATTACTTTTTCAACACACTTGTATGAAGTTGATGTTTGTTTAAGTGCAAATAGCATAAAGATAAAGATAATTTATTTGTCAAACATGCGTTTACATAAACTGACTCATCAGACATGCAAGGTATTGAATTAATAGATGTTGTGTGCGTCCATGTTTTGCCAATAACGGCGTACAAATTTTGTAGGTATAGAAGATTACATTTAATTGCGTTTTACATAATTATTGTCATTCTAAATTTAATTACAAAATACAAAACAAATAAATAATAATTAATGTAAAATAATAATAATATATGTATGTGTTAATATTATAGGTTTATTATAGTCAAAATATATTAAATTATGTCCAGAATCTATGTATATTAACTATGTATATTAGACGTCGGAATAGAAAAGTCCTTTTCATTTAAAAAATCTATGACATTGTAATACACTTTACTAACTAAAAAATTCCTCATCTTATTTTTGAAAAGTGACAAGGGCAGTTCTCTCCAACTTTTAGGTAGCTTATTAAATATGTTAGGAGCCATACAGAAGACACTTTTGCGCATGAGGGTTGTTCTCGCAGTATGAGAGCATATCCTGCTATTGTCGCGCCTATTACGTGGGACTACTTCATCTAATCGTTTAAAACGGTGTGGATTTGTTTTGACAAAAACAGCTACTCCTAAAATGTACAGACATGGAAAAGTAAGTATTTTATATTTTTTAAAGTAAGGTACGCAACTATCAGTAGGTTTCATTTTAAATATTGAGCGAACACATCTCTTTTGAGCCTTGAACACCGTGTCTATTTCTGTTGCGTTGCCCCAAAAAATAACACCATAGCGTAAATGAGATTCTGTTAGCATCAATTGGAAATCAGGATTTAAATAGACCTTTGGTGGGTCATTGAGCGCTATTGCCATGCTAAAACGACTCGGGTATAGTCTGTAGCACTTAAAAAAAAAAAAAAAAAAGTTCTTCAACAAACTGTGTTTTTCCGTTTGCGTTTGAATACTAAAGAGCACAAAACACTAATTGGAGGTTTTCTTAATATTATTAATTAGAGTACTTACTTACCTACCGTTCTTCATAATTTATGTTCCGTTTCAGCCGCCCCTGACGACGCCCGTGCCTCGAAACTTCAACGAGACGAGAGAACGACTACGATCTATACTGAACAAGAAGAAACAGCAGTGCAAGAGTGCAAATGTAAGCATCATTAACTAGATATTATTGAAGCCGAAAGCGTCAGGGTAGCCAGCGAAAATCAAATTTTCTTACTTTTTTTTAAATTTGCAGGTCAATATCAGGTTGTATGTTGACCTAAATATGATTCGCGACCGTTACAAATGTTTATTTATATAATTATGATCATAGAAATCATCAATACAACTCTGTTAATGTAATCATATTGAATGACTATTTCATGAAATCATGACATTTTAGACTTATTCTAACACTAGCACTTTGCCTTTGTCGTGGTGTTTCCCGCGGGACCCGTTATTTTTCCCGGGATAAAAGTAGCCTATGTTAGTCCCTGAAAACCAAGCTTTCTAATGGTAAAATAATTTTTCAAATCGGTCCAGTAGTTTCGGAGCCTATTCAATACAAGCAAACAAACAATCAAATCTTTCCTCTTTATAATATTAGTATAGATAAGGAGTCGTATTGTTGATTCTAATGATAATAATTCTGTAAAGCCATATTTGTTACGGCCGCTAATCATATTTTAATCAACATACAATCTGACCTGCAAAACACAAAAAACTATCTTGAAATAAGCGTTACTACTGAGCAAGAGGCCCTGGGTTCCATTTCCAGGTCTGGCAAAGTGTTATTGGGTTTCCATCAGGAATTTCTCAGTAGCAGCCCGGAACCGGATTTGTGCCTGGTTGATGGCAAGGGGGCGGCCATTTTAATTACGTGAAGCGTTTAGGGCGGGGGGCAGGTGGTCGAGCTGTATCTCTGACGCTCGTTCCATCATAGATCTCATCCATCGCTTTGCTTTCCATTAGGCGAGCTCGAGGTAATAAGCAGGCCCATTTCGCAATAAAAAAAAACTTCATAACATATGATTTTATTGAAAAGCTCATAATCACACCGATGTTGTTTAGCAACGATCTTAAAGTTTTCTTATGTATTGTATTAACCCCATTGTATTTGTTGCAGGGCGATCAAGAGCCCCCGGTGAGTAGGGTGTCGGGCATACAGACGCCGCCCATCGAGCCGCCCGCGCAGCCCAAACCGACCAAACCACCGCCGATCGCGCCCAAACCACCGGTAACATTTATTACTTTTTAGGGTTCCGTATCCAAAGTGTGTTAACATGACACCAGTTGGCCGTAACCTTGGTTGCAGAAGCTTCGACCAAGATGCTGATGTGACATTCATAGCAAAGTACAGTTAACCAGAAAAGGTATGCGCTTCGATTATCTTCGTGTTTTCGAATTAGCACGAACGTTGCGCCACAGAGTAACCTCCTACAGAAGCAAACCTTGTATGTTTTGTACTGCCGCACTTCGTAGTAGTGCATCTATCATTGCGCGTTCGTGGACGCCTGATGGGGGCCCAGGGCGGCAAAACTAAATGTGGGCCCTCCCCGCCCAGGTATGCAGAAAAGTTTGAGATGTAGCTCATATTAGCATACGTATGGGGCTCCCAACTACAAATTGCCTTTTACTTATTTGGGCCTTGTTTGTGCCTTTGCTCGAGATTTGGGCCCCGCCCCCCTAGGCTGGGGGCCCGGGGGCTGACCGCACGTCACGCAACATCGCAAATTTGGCAATATTACTGCAAGGAAATATGAAATATCGCTAACTAGTGAACTAGAATATGAAAACAACGAATTTTAACCGTTTAAGAAAGGTGTAAAAAAGACATTTGGAAAGTTTCCAAATACTTTTTTTTACATCTAAAATGAAATATTCGGTACAGTAATATTGCCAAATTAATCGAAACAGGTTAACATTTGACAGCTATTTGCGACGTTGTCAACTTTTAGGGTGAACACTTTAAAATCAGAAAATAAATACTCTTATCCTTTCTTTACAGGCATTACCAAAAACGCAGCCGCCGAACCTAACGCCGGCGCAAGTACAACAAAAACGACAGTCTATAGACATCCAACAGAAACAACTCGCCGACAAGATGGCGCAGATGGCCGTGTCCGACAAGCCGCCGCCTGCCGCCGCTCAGGCTGCGAACAAACCCAAGGTAACACCATGATTGGCAGACGTGTAATTTGACACAGGGGTAGACCATGACCTGGGTCAGGACATAGGATACATTTTTATCCCGAAATTCTCACGGGATCGAGACTTAAGGCGCAGGGTTCCGAAAACGGGATTTTTTAAAGCAGTGTATCTCTTAAACCGTAAATAATTTTGACCAAAAAAAAAGAATGATATTTTCAACATAACATAACATCACGCCTTGTTTCCCCGAAGGGTTGGGCAGAGGTGTACCTGTAGTAGGTACACCCACATTTCGCCAGTTATGTTCAGGTCCCATGTAATAGGGGGCGAGCCTATCGCCATTAACCGGGCACAAATCCATACTCCGGGCTGCTACTGAGAAATTCCAGATAGAAAAACCCAATAACACTGCCCGACCCGGGAATTGAACCCAAGACCTCATGCTCCGCAGTAGCGCTTGCGACCACTAGACCAACGAGGCAGTCAACGAGGTATTTTGAAGTCTTATTTTAATACAGTGATGGAACTCAAATCATAATTAAACATACATTAATGCTTCAAAAAAATCTTCAAACGCACCTCTTAATTGTCTTTTTAAAAGCAGTTTATACCTTCACTAACAGTTATAATTATAATTAAAAATATACCATAAAATGTCTAATTTCAACCTGCATTCAGTGATGGATTATGATGAGCAATATGATGCGAAAAACATTGAAAAAGTACAAAAGTGTGGCTATTTTCTTTACTCTTTACACGTAAAGAAAAAGACAGAGACAAAGGCAAATCGGAACCCTGCGCCTTAGCGGGTGAAAACGCGGGGCGCAGCTAGCTTGAAATAAATGCTTTGAGTTTGATTATTGTTCTCTATATTTTCAGGTGTTACAACGTACGGTGCCCATTCAAATTAATGTTCCACCCGTACTAAAAGCTGAAGGGAGAGTCAGCCCTAATGCCATGGAAAAGATTAGACTACAGGTAATTTTTATAATCCTTACCACAAAGTACGGAGACGCCTCTGCGGCCGCTGCTAGAGGCGTTGTGAACAGATTCCACACTAACCAAGCGCTTCTCCGTATACAGTGCGTTCAGTATAACTTGATGAGTGACGCGTTTGGTAGCACTGACCCCAGTAGACCATAAAATTCACCCCAGTAGCACACCTCCGCTGCGAAACCTTAGCAGCGAAACCGCTGTAGTAAAATTCAATAGACTCGCGTCATTTTCCGCTACTCGAATCGGATGAGAGTAGCGGAAACTAGTCGAGTCGAGTGAATTTTATGGTAATTTATTGTGAAATGAATGATCATGTAACAAGCACAGTTTTAAAACACCAATAAATTAGTTACAGCAATTTAAACATCAAGCTCAAGCCCATCAACAGCAACATCAACCGCTTCAACAACAACAACAACAACAACCACAGCAGCAAGCTCAACAACAACAACAACAGAAGAAACCAGAGCCTATTTACGACTTGCCTATACACAACAAACCGACGCTCACGCCTCAACAACAACAACAGATAAGACAACAACAGCAACAGGTTAGAAATAGAGATGGCAGGTTTTATGTTCAAACATTTATTTATAAAATTGTTATCATAAAAATCATCAATACAACTCTCTAAGTGCATATTACCCTGTTTTATATTTTGGACTATTTCTCGAAATCATGACAAGTGAGTATTATTCTTGTAGCGGTTACACCGCCACATACTAACTACGCATCAAAGACATGACGTCACACAAATCCTGCATCGCGCAATTAGAGTTTACCGTGCGAACGACATAGATAAGACTATCCGAAATCAACAGTCGGGCAGTCGGCCCGCCAGACACAACACCCGTCTGGTTGGAGGATCCTCCCTTTTCTATGGTGGATGAGTGAACTTTACACCCTGTTCCTCATGCCCCTAAATTCTAACTAAGGAGTTGTATTGCTGATTCTAATAAAAATGGTTTTAAAGCCATATTTGTTACGGCCGCGATCATTTTAATCGACATACACCGACCTGCAAATTGCAAAAACGTAAGAAAATTTGAATTTCCCCCCTTAATGGCTTGATTCAGAAAGCGGTACTTCTGGATACGGCTCGTTTAGTAAGTTAGTTCCTCAGGAGCTCTGACCGATACCACTAGGCTGCTATTAAGTTCGAACTGGAAGAATTTTCAGATCTACCAATTTTTTTTTTCGAAATTCAAAACTCAACATTCAAAAGTCATTTATTCAAATTAGGCTGAGAATCAGCACTTTTCGAACGACAAAGTTACATAAGAACGTCCCACAAAACGCCCACCCTTCACCACTTCCTAGTGCTTTCGCTGGTGCTAGTGCTTTCGAGGTTTAGGGATTGATCACACTGGATGCGTTCTGCGTCCTACGTCAAATCGAACATAATATAGATGGAGTTGACCGGCCCGCAGGACGCAGAACGCATCTAGTGTGAAAAGTCTCTAAAATTTTACTCAACTCCGCGTCTTATTAATAAGGAAGTATAAGTTAGATTATTTTCATAATTTTTAATTGATTTTAATTTATGCATTTACAGCTCCTGCAACAAAAACTCCAGCATCAACAGCATCATCAACAACAGCAACAGCAGCAGCAACAACAACAACAACAACAGACGCAACAGCGGTTTAATCAGCAACAAGCTCAACAGCAGGCACAACAACAACAAGCCCAACAACATGCCCAACAACAACAAGCCCAACAACAGGCCGCTCAACAGCAGGCCCAACAGCAAGCTCAACAGCAGGCTCAACAACAAGCCCAACAACAGGCTCAACAACAACGACAGAGTAGAGCGCAACAACAAAGAAGCACTGTGTCTCTCTCTAGCAGAGATACTAGTGTGTTCTCTACTTCAAGCGGATGTTCTGGGTAAGTTCACGGTGATTTGACAGTCCAATTCGTTTAAAGAAGTGGCCAAGTGTGAGTCAGGCTTGCACATGAAGGGTTCCGTACCACCGTGCAATATTTAACACTTCATATTCCTTTATCACGTTTCTTGTATGGGGACACCTTTTAATTTATACTTTATATTATTTTTATTAATTGTTGTTATAGCGGCTTGCCGCGGTTGGTCCATGGATTATTGACAGTCGTTACGGGTCATCTGAAGCACGAAAGTCTGACAATCAGTGTTACCAAGGGGTATCGTATTACCTAGTAACTGGGTTGTGGAGGTCAGATAGGCAGTCGCTCTATGTAAAATACTGTATTCAGCTGCATCCGGTTAGACTGGAAGCTGACCCCAACATAGTTGGGAAAAGGCGTGCAGATTGATTATGGTTTTAGCGGCCTTAGTAGTACAGGCTGAAATTTTCAAGTTTCTACCTGTTACGGTTGAAAAGATACAGCCCTGTGACAGACGGACGGACAGCGGAGTCTTAGCGATAGGGCGTCGGCAGCCTTTGGGTACAGAACCCACAAAAGTAAAGATTCCAATTATTATCATGTCCTCTTTTTTTTCTAGTGGCTCCTGTTGGCGCGGCTCTCGTCCAGAAGACACTCGCGACTTAGACGCGCTCTTACAATACATAGAAGGGCCCGCGAGACACGTCGACCGCGGCAAGAAGCGAGCCAAGAAGCAGCGTCAGAAGGCCAAGAAGGTACCTTATATTAAATTCTTTCTTAGTGGATGTCTATGGTACGCGTTTTTTGCGCCAGAGGTGATTTTGAAGCAATAATGTCAATCGGGGAAAAATCCTCGAAAATTACGGTTCTTCTTTTTTATTATGAAATATTATATTTAGTTATTATCCTTTGATGTCTATATTGTTTTTTTCTATTTCTATGATAAAAACATACATTTGCAAATTAAAAAACTGCTATTATATTTGAAAGAATCTTCCCATGGCAATTTTGTTTGGGGTGGTCACCTTAACCACAAGTATGATAAACTATATTGCTGCGGAAGTTCTATTTATCTGTTGTGGTAAATAATTACAATCAGTACTGATTACACTATTTCGATGAGAACTGTTATAATCAATTGTCCCATGGTTTTTGCACAAGGCACTAAAATATTAGTCCTTTAAATACCCGTGTATGTTCAGCATACGATTCATCAAAGTGTTCAGATACTTCTTTTCAATAACAATTAACGCATAAAAAACATTATTATCTAACAATGAGTGAATTCGTTTGTGTTCGACGCGATCTTTGTGATCAAATAATAAAAGGGAAAAGTACTTCAGACCTCAAAAAATATTTATTGGAAAATTTTCAACTATCGGAAACTGACGTTAATACTGTAATAGAGAGTATTCAAAAAAATCTAACATCGAGTTGCAACCAGAAATGGACCAAAGCTCAAAGAAAGCCGGACCGGTTCGAGAGCCTATACTCAAATTGGTTAAATGGTGAGTTTAAAGTATCATTGAATTCTTGCAGTACCTCAACCACTGTAAATTCTGGTTTGAATACTTCTGGTGAACGTGGAAGACCAACAAAACAATATGACGAGTGTTCGGAAAACACAAAGAAACGAAAAAATATGGAGCTGGTCCAGGAGTATGGAATGGGACATGTCCGTAACGCTTATGTGCAAGGTTTAAGATCCATGGGGGAAAATGACGAAGCGTCGATTGTGACTATTATCAGAAATAAGGAAAAAGAAGAGAAAAAAGTTATTCTACAAAACATACTCAATCCAGATAACGCACTTTCCTTTACAAAAGAGGAAGCATTGAGTATATGCATTGAAACTGATTTAACCAAAGCACAATATGCGTACCTAAGAAAAAGGCTCGTTGATAAGAATTTAAGTTCTGTATTGCCTTCGTATCAAACACTAAGTGAAGCAAAAAAGGCTTGCTATCCGCCTGCATCCAGCATTACGGTGACAAATATAAGCGAAAAATTAAACCTGCAAGATCTCTTAGACCATACAGTCTGCCGTATTATAAGGATAAAGTCAGGATCGACTTACAATCGTCTCAAGCTTTTCACTAAATGGGGATGTGATGGATCCTCCGGGCAAAGTGAGTATAAACAAACTCTACCGGAAGAAAACGAACAAATATCGGACGCTAATTTGTTTATAGTGTCCCTTGTACCACTGCGACTAGTAGACGAAGAAACTTCTACGGTCATATGGAAAAACCCTACTTGCTCATCTGTTAGATATTGCAGACCAATTTCATTAGAATTTGCAAAAGAAACTCCCGAAAAAACTACAGCAGTTGTCAGTGAAATTGAAGCCAAAATTAATCAATTGATTCCAACTCTTGTGTCAATAGAAGACAAAGTCATCGAAGTTAAACATCAACTGTTAATGACAATGATTGATGGGAAAGTTGCTCAAGTGTTGACAAACACATCATCCAGTGCTACCTGCACTGTTTGTGGAGCAACTCCCAGACAAATGAATGATCTTTTAAAAGTTACAACGAGAGTTAAAAATGAAAATGCGTTTAAATACGGATTGTCGACGCTACACGCATGGATAAGATTTATGGAAATGATCCTCCATATTTCTTACAATTTAGGTTTTGAGAAGTGGTCTGCAACAACTCCAGAAAACAAGCAACTTAAAGAAGACAAGAAAAAAATTGTCCAAAAACGTTTCCGAGAAGTGCTTGGCTTGCATATTGATAAACCACGTCAAGGTTCCGGTAATAGCAATGACGGTAATACGGCAAGGAGATTTTTCCAAAATTACCAATGTTCTGCAGAGATAACCGGAATTGATGAAGAATTAATCAAGAGACTATATGTAATTCTTCAAACTATGTCATCAGGATTTCCTATAAACGCAGAAAAATTTGGTCAGTAGGTATACATTGGTAACCGCGCAATTATATGTAAGCAAATATAACTGGTACTACATGCCATCTTCGGTCCATAAAGTACTTATACATGGTGCTAAAATAATAGAGCATTATGCAGTTTTGCCTATAGGACAATTATCCGAAGATGCCCAGGAAGCTCGAAATAAAGATTATAAGAAATATAGATTACATCACGCTAGGAAGTGTTCCAGATCAGCAACAAACGAAGACGTTCTGCATATTTTGTTATATACAACTGATCCTTATATATCTAGCTTAAATAAACCAAGTTTTCTAATATCCAAAGAATTATTTGACGAAGCTAAAGAATTGTTGGAAATAGAAAGTGATGAGTAGGATAAGTTTAAGTAATATTTTTTTTTTGTCATGTAACTGTTTGTTTAATAATAATAATTTAGTTTTAAACTTATTTTAAGCATAAGTGTAACTTTTATTGCTATTTTAATATAACTGTATGATTTTTTGTATGAAATTTCGTATAACTTTATCTTTGTCATTTTTTTTCGGAAAAAATATTTTTTTTAGAATGATGATGTTTGATTTCTTTTATTGCCTAGATATTCACAAATACGTGAAAAAAAAATCAAGGAGATAAATCACAAAACAACAGAGTTATCGATTTTTGAGATGGAAAATACCGGTTGGTCCCATAGTGCGACAGCCCAACTGCTGATGTCGGGTAGTCTTATATAATGTCGTTCGCGCGGTAAACTCCAATTGCGCGATGCAGGATTTGTGTGAAGTCATGTCTTTGATGCGTAGTTCGTATGTGGCGGTGTAACCGCTACACTCCTTGAAATCTCTAACTCCACTAGTGTTAAATACTTAGGCGTTCATATCGACCAACATCTCAATTGGCACAAACACCTAGACACACTTTCTGGTAGAACTCGCAAGCTGATTTGCGTCTTTAAAAAATTACGCGAGTCTGCAGATAGGGATACATTGAGGGTGCCAATCGATCTTAGCTTATTGTATTCCAGTCTGGGGTGGTGCTACTGAGAACCACTTCATCCGACTAGAACGAGCACAAAGAGCTGTTCTGAAGGTTCTGAGTAATATATTCCACAGTACAGCTATTTGCGGAATCTAAAGTGTTGACGGTCAGGCAGCTGTATGTCCTTCAGTCAATGCTCCGTAAGCACCCTAATCGTCCGTCATCTGAGCCAACAGGCACAATTGAGGGGTATAAAAGCTAAAACGCCGCAGTCCATTTTTGTCCAAATTGAACTATGAATGCCATCTATTAGGTTTTATTGTAATCATTTTGGTGTAATAACTAGTTTAGAAGCAATGTTCACACTGTCCCAAAGAAAATTAAGTTTGAAGTTTGGAGTGAGAAGCAAAAACGACACTGTCCTTAAACAATCAAATGCAAAAGCGCCATTGTCCAAAAGGACCAATCATAAGACGTCGGCCATGTCGTTTCTAAGATGGCGTCGAATTCTTTTTGTAGTGAAGTTAGGTGTAAATGTGCCTCTGTCCAGAACTTTAGGTGCAAATCTGCTACTGTCCATCATTGAGATGCAAAATTGACACTGTCCAGTCGAAATGTTTAGTTATTAGCTAATTCTTGTCGTATATCAATATAGTTTCCTTATTATTATTTGGTTATTTAAAATTCAGAATTTAAAAAATATTTTAATTTAGTTTACTCTATATAATTTAAAGGCCAGAGACATTTTTCTTAATTTTGGCTAAATATTGTTTTTGGACAGTGGCATTTTTGCTTTTATACCCCTCAATTAAACATACGGTTTTTCCTCAAGTGTCGCATACTCGTAGAACCTCGTTTGCCATGACACACTATTGTGTCACCAGCACGAAACTTTATAACCAGCATAATAAAGTACAAAAAATTTATCCCGATAATAAATATCAGCTCAAATCTAGCTTAGACTTGAGCTGATATTTAGTATCACAGGAATTTCTTCTAAAACAAACTTATCGCAATACGGAGGATCTTCTGTTGGGAAATTTTGGAAATATTTATGAATAGTTTAGGGTTTTTTTGTATAAAAGTAAAATTAAGATTTATATACGCTCGCACACTCATTCATACCTCACTCACACTCACTCTTTCACAGACATTCACACACCTTCAAACATCCATACACACATAACTCCATACAAAAACACTAGAGACATACACAACATATTCATATAATGTTTTTTTTTTTTGTATTCAAATATATACTTTTTTTCTCTTGGACTTGCCCTAATGGCTTATTCTGTATAATGTGTGTCCTATTCTTTTTATATCCGCATCACTTTGAAGGTGACACTGGCTTCTAAGATACAAGTACTTAAACCTAGTTTAGAAGTCACGGTTTTTCACTCTGGAGTGGAGCACTAAATCAAGCCAATTTTAGATCAAAATAATGTGAATGCATTTATGGAGAATAAAAGATTTTTATTATAATATGTCCTTCTAGGGCGTCCCCTCCGGGCGTTTCCAGTCACATCTGCCTTGAAAATACATTTTGTAAGCGCCTTTCATTCATCCTCTCAACATGACCAAACCATCTCAGCATACCCTTTTAAATTTTTGTCACTACATCTTCTTTTAACTCACACCGTTGTCTTATTACATCATTCATCTAACCCATTTATGTCGCCAAATATCAGCAATAAGGTACCTATGTGTTCCGGTCAAAATTCATGCCACCACTTGGCGCTTCTTTGACAAAGGTCTTCCATTTCGACAATGAATATAAAATATATATTATGATGATTATGATTGACATCTAATCAACCAACTTATTCTCACCAACAGATGGAATCCCGTCTCATAGAGGAGCGCAACGCCGTGGTGACCGAGCTGAGCCGAGCGCGGCGCGAGATGGACGCGCTGCAGGTCGCGCACGCCGCGGCCAAGCGGCGCCTGGAGCACACGCGCCAGCTGCTGCAGGCGCAGCACAAGCCCGGCAAGAAGAGAGGTACTGTCCCACAGCAGGGCTGGCCCGGTGCTAACGAGCTGAGCCGAGCGCGGCGCCTGGAGCACACGCGCCAGCTGCTGCAGGCGCAGCACAAGCCCGGCAAGAAGAGAGGTACTGTCCCACAGCAGGGCTGGCCCGGTGCTAACGAGCTGAGCCGAGCGCGGCGCCTGGAGCACACGCGCCAGCTGCTGCAGGCGCAGCACAAGCCCGGCAAGAAGAGAGGTACTGTCCCACAGCAGGGCTGGCCCGGTGCTAACGAGCTGAGCCGAGCGCGGCGCCTGGAGCACACGCGCCAGCTGCTGCAGGCGCAGCACAAGCCCGGCAAGAAGAGAGGTACTGTCCCACAGCAGGGCTGGCCCGGTGCTAACGAGCTGAGCCGAGCGCGGCGCCTGGAGCACACGCGCCAGCTGCTGCAGGCGCAGCACAAGCCCGGCAAGAAGAGAGGTACTGTCCCACAGCAGGGCTGGCCCGGTGCTAACGAGCTGAGCCGAGCGCGGCGCCTGGAGCACACGCGCCAGCTGCTGCAGGCGCAGCACAAGCCCGGCAAGAAGAGAGGTACTGTCCCACAGCAGGGCTGGCCCGGTGCTAACGAGCTGAGCCGAGCGCGGCGCCTGGAGCACACGCGCCAGCTGCTGCAGGCGCAGCACAAGCCCGGCAAGAAGAGAGGTACTGTCCCACAGCAGGGCTGGCCCGGTGCTAACGAGCTGAGCCGAGCGCGGCGCCTGGAGCACACGCGCCAGCTGCTGCAGGCGCAGCACAAGCCCGGCAAGAAGAGAGGTACTGTCCCACAGCAGGGCTGGCCCGGTGCTAACGAGCTGAGCCGAGCGCGGCGCCTGGAGCACACGCGCCAGCTGCTGCAGGCGCAGCACAAGCCCGGCAAGAAGAGAGGTACTGTCCCACAGCAGGGCTGGCCCGGTGCTAACGAGCTGAGCCGAGCGCGGCGCCTGGAGCACACGCGCCAGCTGCTGCAGGCGCAGCACAAGCCCGGCAAGAAGAGAGGTACTGTCCCACAGCAGGGCTGGCCCGGTGCTAACGAGCTGAGCCGAGCGCGGCGCCTGGAGCACACGCGCCAGCTGCTGCAGGCGCAGCACAAGCCCGGCAAGAAGAGAGGTACTGTCCCACAGCAGGGCTGGCCCGGTGCTAACGAGCTGAGCCGAGCGCGGCGCCTGGAGCACACGCGCCAGCTGCTGCAGGCGCAGCACAAGCCCGGCAAGAAGAGAGGTACTGTCCCACAGCAGGGCTGGCCCGGTGCTAACGAGCTGAGCCGAGCGCGGCGCCTGGAGCACACGCGCCAGCTGCTGCAGGCGCAGCACAAGCCCGGCAAGAAGAGAGGTACTGTCCCACAGCAGGGCTGGCCCGGTGCTAACGAGCTGAGCCGAGCGCGGCGCCTGGAGCACACGCGCCAGCTGCTGCAGGCGCAGCACAAGCCCGGCAAGAAGAGAGGTACTGTCCCACAGCAGGGCTGGCCCGGTGCTAACGAGCTGAGCCGAGCGCAGCGCCTGGAGCACACGCGCCAGCTGCTGCAGGCGCAGCACAAGCCCGGCAAGAAGAGAGGTACTGTCCCACAGCAGGGCTGGCCCGGTGCTAACGAGCTGAGCCGACCGCGTCGCCTGGAGCACACGCGCCAGCTGCTGCAGGCGCAGCACAAGCCCGGCAAGAAGAGAGGTACTGTCCCACAGCAGGGCTGGCCCGGTGCTAACGAGCTGAGCCGAGCGCGGCGCCTGGAGCACACGCGCCAGCTGCTGCAGGCGCAGCACAAGCCCGGCAAGAAGAGAGGTACTGTCCCACAGCAGGGCTGGCCCGGTGCTAACGAGCTGAGCCGAGCGCGGCGCCTGGAGCACACGCGCCAGCTGCTGCAGGCGCAGCACAAGCCCGGCAAGAAGAGAGGTACTGTCCCACAGCAGGGCTGGCCCGGTGCTAACGAGCTGAGCCGAGCGCGGCGCCTGGAGCACACGCGCCAGCTGCTGCAGGCGCAGCACAAGCCCGGCAAGAAGAGAGGTACTGTCCCACAGCAGGGCTGGCCCGGTGCTAACGAGCTGAGCCGAGCGCGGCGCCTGGAGCACACGCGCCAGCTGCTGCAGGCGCAGCACAAGCCCGGCAAGAAGAGAGGTACTGTCCCACAGCAGGGCTGGCCCGGTGCTAACGAGCTGAGCCGAGCGCGGCGCGAGATGATAATTTCATCACCACTGCTCTTAAAACAAACAACGTGAAAACATCGTGAGGAACCGATGTCCTAGAACCAAAAAATCGAAGACATGTGACATCTACCAACCCGCACTGGGCCCGCGTGGTGGATGACGGCCCACACTCTCAAAGAAAGAAGGCCTGTGTCCTGGCGGTGGGAACATTATAGGCTGACTATTATTGTCCTACAGTCACAATGATTTTCCTTCTCCACTGTCGGTAATGTCAGTTTGACAGTTGTTACGGGCCGTCAGAAGCCCGCAAGTCTGACAACCAGTCTTACCAAGGGGTATCGTTTTACCCAGTAGCTGGGTTGTGGAGGTCAGATAGGCAGTCGCACCATGTAAAATACTGGTATCCAGCTGCATCTGGTTAGAATGAAAGCCTACCCCAACATAGGGAGAAGGCTAACCAGATGATGAACCTCGTGCATGAGTGGTGTGGTCTTATTCAGCAGGGCTAACATGACAAGCGCGAGAAAGCTCTTTATCTCGTTTTGTCGAAATTTGTCTACGATTCTGACGTCATTCTAATCCCTAACATGACCGTAAACGACGAGATATCTCGAAAAAGGCACTGACAGTTCTATATCTCGCGACGAGAAACCGATGTTGCAAGTTATTAAAAACAAATTATTTTTATGATAGCAACATCGGCTTGAGATTCCGTTTCATTCATTCAATGGTGCCGATTTTCTTGTCACAAATGCCTCTAAACTAGACTAAAAATCAGCAAAATTTAGATTATTCCTGTCAACCGACGATTTTCCATTCTGAAATAGACTAAAGATTTTAGTTTGACGGCACTGAGCTATTAATTTAATGAAAATGGGAATTTTGCTATTCAGAATTTTACGTTCTTCACCTAAAATGTTGATTGTCTAACTAAGTATATAATCGCGATTAAAAAATGAACTAAAATTCACACCAACACCTCGAAGGTGCAAAAACAATACTGTCTTTTTTTTTTTTTCTTTTGCTTATATCTCGAAAACGGTGTGTCCTATCGCAAAAATAATGAAAATTTCGACCCCCTTTATGAAACACATAAACCCGTAACACTCAACAAGTAGGTAATATTTTTTCATATTTTCCATATAAAAAACGAAAAATTCCATATAAAACACGTCGTTCCAATATAAATAGTAGTTTAAAACTAAGTATTTTCATTATTAATATATTGTAAAATAAAATGATGACTAAAATAAGTACAATTATGAAACTGCCATGTTTTTTTGGAGTTTTTTTTTTTTTATCATAATTTTGTCTACTCTTCTCGTCGTCAAAATCGACGACGAGTAAATACGACTAAATGATAGAAAAATCGGAGATTATCTCGTGTTGAATTGTCAAAAATCGAGATAACTATGGTGCCATGTTAGAGTTTGTAGAGAAAACATCAATTTTGACAGAAGGAGTCGACTATTTTGTATGGAAGTGCTGTCAGAAAACGAGAAAGTGACCGAAATAGACAAAAATTACTCACGCGAGAGCGAGTAATTGTCGTGTGTGTCATGTTAGGCCTGCAGGACTGTACAGATGTACATCAAAACCATAACATAACGCCTTGTTTCCCCGAAGGTTTGGACAGAGGTATACCTGTATCAGGTACTATCGAAGAACTTCATATCTTCATTCATTCATTTTTCATTCGTTCCTTTTATTTATTTTTTTCTTTCTACTTGCACGCCTTTCAGTCTGTGCCAAATAAATGTATTTTCTTTCTTTCTTTATCTAAGCAGTTTGAAAACAAAATACCGTGAACACGATGCCCACATCTGTTACTGCCCCGGTTCTATAGCGGCCGAGCGCTGCAAGCAGAAATAGTCCTTACGGTGTATAGATATGAACTTCTTTGATGGTACACCCACATTTCGCCAGTTATGTTTAAGTCCCATGTAATAGGGGACGAGCCTATTGCCATCAACCGGGCACAAATTCAGACTCCGGGTTGCTATTGTAAAATTCCAGATAGAATAACCCAATAACACTGCCCGACCCGGGAATCGAACCCAGGACCTCATGCTCAGTAGTAGCGCTTGCGACCACTAGACCTACGGCAGGCAGTCACACGGCTTACATCAAAAAGTTATAATAAAAAAAAAAAGATTATTCACCAAGGGGATAAATCAGTGTCATTATATTTCAGGAACTATATTGAATCCCGAGCGTAACGAAGGGATACGGTGTATGCGCATACGCGGGTCCTACCACGTTACTCTTCTTCTCTATTTTTGATCAAATATAATGCTTTTGGCTACTTTGCATCAGTGTGTACTTTGTTTATTTTATAATGTGCATCTTATTTGTGCAGAATAAACAGTTTTTATTTTTCTTATAATATTGTTTTTGTTTGAACAGGTAAAAAACAGAAGTTGAACCCGGCTCAGCAAGCGAAAGTGCAGCTAGTGGCTGAGCAGCTGGGAGAACTGACCACTCTTATGAATACTACTTCCAAGGTTTGTTTATTAAATAAAATTATAAGCCTCCTTCTTTGTAACAATACTAGCTGCGCCCCGCGGTTTCACCCGTGTAGGTCTCGATCCCGCGGGAATATCGGGATAAAAAGTATACTATGTCCTAATCCAGGTGTCAAATTCCATCCAAATTTGTTCAGCCGTTTTAGCGTGAAAGCGTAACAAACAAACAAATTTACTTTCGCGTTTATAATATTAGTTAAAAATGTTTTTAAAGGTAACAAATACGATTTCTTACCTTAGAAGAATCTTTTAAACTCGGTCACTGGTTAGTACAGATGGGATATTCCACAAAATTATTTAAATAAAAAGAGACTAGCTACGACACAATAAAGTGCAATTTAGGTCGCACAGCGCTAATTACCTCCAGTTATATTCACCTAGAAGTGGCCTCTTTTTCTATCGCGTAACTCTTATATCTTTTGATTAAGTCACGCCCACTGAATTCTACAAGTCGAGGCCGCCGGGGGCCTACTTGTAGCTTCATACCTAAAATGCGGAGTGACCCATTTGTGACTCTGTGTCAGTTTCTGGATTACTCGAGTTTTCAGATTCGGAGCCTTATTTTTCACTACTGACCACTAATATTGCAAATAATACAATAAAGGCAATACTGTTAACAAGAAGAAAAAAAACACCAGAATATCCTACAAAAATCGACAGACTCAATATTGATGTCATTGGCGGTAAAGGAATCAAGGTTATTTAAATAATAATAATCTGTCAACGTGATCAAGTCATTAAATCTGCTGTTAAATCTCACTAAAATGTGATGAGAACTGACGAGTTGACCAAAACAACAACAATTAATCGTATCAGGTGTCTGAGATTTGACGACAAATTATATAACAGGTGGGGCGAAAGTAACCACCCGATGTTGTGTTGCTGTCATTATTTTTGGGAATGAAAAACTTTGGTTATACTTGAGGGATATGTTTATTTAATAAATTAGATTTTTTTCCATCAAGTCGAGAAAATTATATTGGCCAAGTGTCCACCATTAGAATTGATGACTCGTTTTGGCATCGGTGATAGGTTCTTGCATTCCTATCGGATATTCTCTATAAGGACTTTTAGATACTAAGGCTTGTTTACTCGGGGTAAACCCACTAATAAGTCTAGAGCGGTCAAATCGGGTGATGTGGCCGGCCAGTGCAAATCGCCAAAGCGAGAGATTAGACGACGCAGAAATGCTTCCTCGAACAATTATTCCGCGTTCTTGAGGAGTAGCGTTCCATCGCTTATTGACGTGTATTCTGCATTTGTTAGCTTCACAAATGTCAAACACAATTGCCGGCATTCGCAAGAGTTGTAGCCTCTTTGAATAGGGTGATTACTTTTGGCCCACCTTGTATCTTATTTAAAAAATGTTTTTACAGGAAATGCAGGCCGCCGAAAAGCAAGTCCTGGACTTCTCCCGTCGACTGCAGAACTGTGAACGACAGCTAGCAGAGTCTAGAGCCGTCCAGGGCAAGCCTGATAGACCCATGCATCATGCACATGTAAGTACAGCCTTCCAAACAAAAGTATGCATTTCGGGAGTCATCGTCTAACTTCGGAAATACGAATGCGCGATGATGAGATCTAATATAGAGCTGTTACAACTTTAGAACGTCTTAGGTGATTAACACACGGCACCGCTTGACCGCGCGGTAGGAGCAGTTTGCGGTAGAAACGAGCACCGCTCGACCGCGCGGTCGGCCGGTGTATGTGTGTTAGGCATCTACGGATTTATTAGAGGCCAATGCGACATGAGATCCGCTTCACCGCCTACTGCGGCGGTGCGCGGTGCCGTGTGTTAATCGCCTTACCTATTTCGTATTACCATGTTTCCAAAATTATAAATTAACAACTCTATCCCATTACAAAAAACGAAGTGATGACCTGAGACCGGAGTAGGTTATCCGACAGAGAGAAAACTTCATACAAACGCGAAATGATATATAGTAAATAAATGTTTATTTCAAAAACTTACAATTAAATTACATATTCTTTAGGGAATTTCCATTTAAGTATGAATTTTACTTGTGTTAGGAAAATTCCGCCATTCCAGCCGTTACAATGTAAGTTATTGAATATACAGCCCAGCAGATTAAGTAAAAATGTTGTTGTAAAAAAAAAAATACACAGAAAAAGAAAAATAAAGTAAAAATTACATAGACGTGCTATTGAGTCAGAGTGTGTGCATGTGTGTGCGTGTATGTGAATGTGTGCATATGTTCGTTTAATAATAGTAGTAGCTTTTGTATGAAGTAGTATAGATAGTGCAATCCACGATACGCGCCCCACTCCGCTCCGCTCCGTACTAAAGTACAGCTTACAGTACAGTCATCGCGGAGTGGGGCGCGTCGTCTTGGATTGCACTATCTGTAGATGCACTACTACAAAGCGCGATGGTACAAAACTTAGAAGCTGTGCCTCTGTGGGTGCGTTCGTGCTAATTCGGAAACACGAAGATTACCGAAACACATACTTTTCTAGTTTACCTGTAGACCATCATCTGCGTAGCCTTTTCCCAAATATTTATATGTTTATTTTATTTTAATATGTTGGGGTCGGCTTCCAGTCTTAACCGGATGCAGCTGAATACCAGTATTTTACTTGGAGCGACTGCCTATCTGACCTCCACAACCTTTGACTTCGTAATACAGTACCTAAGTAGGACTGGTTGTCAAACTTTCGGGCTTCTGACTACCCGTAACGATTGTCGAAAGATCAACGAATGACAGCTTAGTCTTTGTGCGTTCGTACATCTTATGATTGTCGATAATCTAAAGAAAGAAAAATAATTTAACCGACACGCACAGGAAATACAAACAGAAAAACAAAAAAAGAGCATCTAAAACTAACAAAAAAGGAATTCGGATAAACGGAAAAAAAAAACTATTAACGACCTGTGCGAAGCCAAAAAGGCTCCTATCTCGGCATATGCTGAGATTTTTAAAAAATAAATACCCTAGCGTTGGTATTTTTATAGGGTCCCGCTGTGATGCCACGGACACATCTACGTAAACACAAGGGTAGGGGATTACAAAATAAATAATTAAACAATAATATCTATTACAATTTCTCGTTCAACAGATCGACCAAGCAGCTTTACTCGCGAAACAGCAGCAACTACAACAACAACAGGCAATGCAACAACAGGCACTGCAACAACAACAGGCGCTGCAACAACAACAGGCGTTGCACCAACAACAGGCGCTGCAACAACAAGCGCTGCAACAACAACAGGCGCTGCAACAACAACAGTCGCTGCAACACCAACAGGCGCTGCAACAACAACAAGCGCTGCAACAACAACAGGCGCTGCAAAAACAACAGGTGCTGCAACAACAACAAGCGCTGCAACAACAACAATTAGAACAACATCGACAATTGCAGATGTTGGAATTAGAGAAACAGAAGATGGAGAAACAGAAACAAAATGCTACGTTTATTAGTGAGTTTTTATTGTTTTATTTTTGATACTAAGATGAAAATTACATATTTTGAAGAAAAATAATGACAAACCGCAATATTTACATAAAAGTTATTTGAAGATCGAAAAATCTGCCTAAGACTATTTTTATTAGATTTTGTTTAGGTTGATGATAAAAAAAATGCTTTAAAGTATGTTTTAGGGTTCCGCAGTAAACAAGGAACTTTTTTAGTGTCACCATGTCCTTCTGTCTGTCCGCGGCTTAGCTCAGAGACTCTTTGTACTAGAACGCCGCTGTAATTTGGCATGGGTATATATTTTAACCACGCCGACAAAATAGTAAAATAAAATCATGAGTTTGTGGAAACTATTTTTGAATTCAGGGATTCTTTTGCGAAATATTAAGCTTTAGTGCTTATTTTTGTTAGTCAAGTCCCCCCCACCCGCCAGCTAAATGGGTGGTTCTAGATATCTGAAAAAATACATGGCAGTGTATATATAACGAAATTAAAAGGAAAACTATCACAGTTAAGTAGGCTCTACAAGTTAACGAGTAATAATCCACCAACTCACGTTTGCGGTTCAACTACAAAGTTTGTTATTGCGATAAATTCATCCTAACTACGGAACACTTTGTTGTGCGTGGTCCGACACGCACTTAGCTTTATTTTTTTTTGAGATTGATAACTTACTTGCTTAGTTTAAGTTTAGTCCTTGCGCGACTGGTGTGCTCACGGCGGGAGGGCGAGAGGTCGGGGGGAGGTAGACGTCGGCCAAGCTAACTCAGTCTTACAATTTATTCAAAGGCGCCCTCCCCCGCCTCACCGCTCTCGTATCGACAGTATAGATAGTGCAATTCACCTCGCCGCGCCCCACTCCGCTCCGCACTAAAGTACAGCTTACAGTACAGTCGTCGCGGAAGGGGCGCGGCGTCGTGGATTGCACTATCTGTAACAGGGGGCGAGCCTCTTGCCACCGACTGGGCACGTACTGCGCTGCACAATAAGGAGCATGCTGGTTTAACCGCGATGTCCCCGCAGACGGCGGCGGCATGGTGTGCGTGCGCCGCTCGCCGGGCGACGGCGCCGTCACGGTGTCCATCCCGGGACAACGCAGCGACACGCCGCTCGCTCAGCTGGTGCACAACAATAAACATGTCACTGGTCAGTATTTACATCGTAACCGACTCTGTGGTCTTGTGGTTAGACCACTTGTCTTAGACCCAGAGGTCTCGGGTTCGATTCCAAATCCGCCTGGCTAGCTACCACCATCTTATTTAAATCTGTCGCCATTACAACAGTGTTAACAGGATTGTTGTGTTTCGGCAGTTAGAGGTAAGATAGCCAGTTCCTCTGTGGTTTAGCATTCCAGGTGGAGCTTGCTTCCACCATCGGCTTGATCATCACTTATCATTAGGAGAAATGCAAGCCAAGAGCTTACTTTTTGTGGTAAAAAAAATACATAATGAAACATAAATCGCTAGAGATTCTTTCTTTTTTCGAGTCGATGGCAAAGATAAAAATTTTGTTTACATACAGATATCCCAAAAAAGTATGCACTTCGTGAACCATCGTCTATCTTCAGGAATACGAACGCGCGCTGATGATTATAATATCTGTATATTTTGTGTTATCCGTAATTTTGTAATCCTCTGTGCAGTTAAAAAAAGTTTTTTTCAAGTCCATTCTTTTATTAAGTAAACATATGTATTTCCAGTACTAAACGTATGCGAGGAGCCCTTGCCCGCGCCCGCCCGGCCGGCCGAGGGCCGCAAGCACACGTGGGAGCAGGCGCTGGCGCACATCAACCAGCTAGCCAAAGGAGCCAATAAGCTGAAGGTATTGCAGCTCCTTTTGACACCACCCGCTAGATAATGTCAAATTATACTTATTACCAGGCCGCATTCATGTGGAACGCTGCTAACCGGCGCCGATATGCCAGCGCTTATCCGCTACGGTTCGCGCTGATTTGGCAAAAGTATGAAAACTGCCTACGGCCGACCAGCCTGGATAACCATTTTACTTATGCATAAAGTTTAAAAATAAAAAGTGCAGCTTTCTATCATTGAAATATTTTTGTGTAATCGCGTCTGTACTTCCAGAGATTATGTCTTACAAGCAAACAAGTTAACACCTTTATAATATTAGATTAGATGAAACAAAGATTTGATTTGATTTAATGAAACTCGACGAATCCCGGCAAGAAATAATTCAATGTTTATTTTATTTTAATCTATTCGGGAAAATTACAGCTAACTTATGCAGTGTTCTTAAACAATATAAAATTGAAGGGTTTATTTTTTTAAGTACTGAAGTTGATTTGCACGATTACTGACAAATGGGCGCAGTGACTGAACTTATCCACTCAAATCTGTGTGCTTCTTTCCTCAAAAGACCATTTCAGACACTAATCTTCATGGTTCTCATATGGCCTGCCCAAGATTATGTCTGGACTTTAACTCTTAAAATGTCGATTGCACCCCATGTGTGCAAATAACAATAAAATTCTATTGTGTCGCTAATTGCGCGCGCCACGGGTTAAAAGAGACTGTTACCTCTGAGTTTGTTTCGGCCTTTCTTCTCAGAGTAGTCAGATAAGAAACGCCGACCTCATCTTGTTTTAAAAATATGTTTGACGTGTAAAAGTTTTTGTACAAACCTACTCACAGAAATAAAATAATGTATCATTACCATAAGATTTTGATCATATTTCTTTCAGAAAAAGCATAAAGAGCCGAAGGAAAAGACACCACAACCGGAGCCGAAACCTAAAGAGGTGAAAGAACCACAGAGGTCCAACTCTCTGCCGGACCCTCAGACGCTCTCTAAGAAGCAGAGGAAGCAACTTGCTAAACAACAGGTACATTATATAATCCGTTGTCCGTTCCATATCAACGTACAATTTAGCAAAAAAAACACGTCCCTTGTACGGGGACCCCTTTAATTTTTAATTAAATTTTTATTATTTGTTGTTATAGCAGCAATAGAAATACACAATCTGTGATTTCAACTGTCTACCCATTTACAGTTCATGAGATACAGCCCGCTGACAGACTGACGGACGGACAGCGGAAGCTTAGTAATAGGGTTCCGTTTGGCACACTTAGGGTACGAACCCCCAAAAATAGGGTAAAAAGAGGTAGATAGGTTATACGTGCTCCGCAACTGGCTTGTTGAAACTTGGCTACCTGCAAACCTGAACTCACGTGTCGCGCTGGCGTCAATGGAGGCAACATTTTGTTATGTTTGTTTCCTTTCTCCCGATAATTTATCTGTGATTTCTTTGTTAAATTATTATGCAATAGATCAGAAAAATTCTTTTAATATCCGTCAGGTACATTATTAAAAAAATATTGGTCACGTATTTTTTCTTTTATTTTACGTAATTAACTCTTAAAATTTCGATTGCACCCCATGTGTGCAAATAACAAAATTCTATTGTGTCGCTAATTGCGCGCGCGACGGGTTAAAAGATTACGGCGATACATTGAGTTAAAATGTGCCATGACGTCACGAGTATGTAGATTTTATACTTACTTGTGACGTAGCGACCCCCACTCTCCAACATTTTTTATTAATATGAAAAAGCAAAACATACGAAATAATATTTTTTATTATCTGACTGACGGACTAATTAGAATTTGTTTTTTTATTTACCCAGGCTTCTTTCCTAATAAAAACCTTCCCTTATAAATTGTTTAAATGATGTTGGAAACCGCATCAAAAGCCATTGAGTCCAGTAGTTGTGAGAAATTAAGCGGACAAACAAATAGATATGAACGACAAATCTTTGTTTTGTACTCATTATCCTAGCCTTCATCTGCCTCGGACCGCCACAACCTAGTTAATGGATAACATGATACCAACAGCTAAGAAAAAAAAAAAAACGATTATATTAAATTCTATTCCCAGGCCGAAGAAGAAGACAAGAAGAAGCAACAGCAACAACCAGAAGTGAAATCTAAAAAGCCAGAAGCTAAGAAATCCGACGCACTCAAACCCGAGCCCGCCAAGAAGGCCGAGAAGAAACCAGAAAAAGAACTCGCCAAGAAGGAAAAGAAAGAAGACAAGAAGAAAGAGAAGTTGGTCGACAAGAAGGCGGAGAAGAAAGGGAAGGAGAATAAACTAGAGAAGGGTGAGTTGTTTAATGTTGATATCGACCGAACCCAATAACTGTCAATAACCTGTTTTGGCATACTGTAGATAGAAAAATCTATCTATGGTTTTTACTGTCCCAATAATCTGTCAGAGACTAGGAATTCTTTGGAATTTGACACAATGCCAGATAGAATTATAATGTCTACAAATAGTGCAACCCACGACGCCGCGCCCCACTCCGCGACGACTGTACTGTAAGCTGTACTTTAGTGCGGCGCGGAGCGGAGTGGGGCGCGTCGAGGTGGATTGCACTATCTATACCAGCGGCAAGGTGTCAATTTTTATGAGAGGGAAGCCGAAGCACAGCCGATCTTAACTTACTTTTACTTAATAATAAAGTAAAAATATTAAAATAAAAGTCTAAAAAAATAAGTCTTAAAAATAAAAGTCTTTCCTTAACTGAATTTTATACCATCTATCGCCAAGTAGCAGAACAAAAAAAAGACACTGTTGACTCGCTGATGCAAACCTCGGAAGGGAAGCCGGTAGGAATCGTGTTCTATGGTGCTTTCGCCACTGAAGTCTACCATCAATAGCGATCTGCCTTTTACTGACAATAGGTTATTTGGTTAGGCCGTAAATCGCCAAGTCGCTAACACAACTATGTCATTTATTGTCAAAAACAAGAAAAAAACAAAAATCATCTTTAAAAAAAAGACTGGCCAAGTGCGATTTTTTCCCCGTAATATTACACAATTCTGTGTAATGTTATTTATTTACTCAATTATAAATGGTTATTACAATATACAAGCTAACACTAAAATATATGTGTATTATGTACAAGTGCGAGTCGGACTCGCGCAAAAAGGATTCCGTACCATTACAACAACCGTTTTTAGTATTTGTTGTTATAGCGCCAACAGAAATACATCCTCTGTGAAAATGTCAACTGTCTAACTATCACGGTTCATGAGATACAGCCTGGTGACAGACGGACGGACGGACAGCGAAGTCTTAGTAATAGGGTTCCGTTTTTGCACTTTGGCCATCAAAAAATTCGTCCGCATCGCTGTTAATTATTATTTACTTAGTTACGAAATCAATATTCTCAAAACTCCTTTGTGTAACACATTTTTATTATATTTACAGCGCCACCACCTCTAGCCAAAACGCCTAAACAACCGACGCAGCCTCAACAACAACAGAGTAAGAAGGAGAACAAGAAACAAGCACAACAGCTGCAACAGAACAAGCCGCAAGTGATCAACATCACGCCGGACACCACCATAGAAGTTGTTAGTAAAAAGGTATGGCTTAGATCTTCTCTTGGTTCTGGATTGGTCATCATCTGCCTGCGTTTTCCCACCTATTCAAACTCAAACTCAAAGCATTTATTTCAATTAAACCATTTACAGGCACTTTTGAATTGTCAAGGGGTCAGTCAGTCAGAAATATGACGCTAGTTGTCCATTCCAAAGCGTAGGTACCTATGGAGAAGAATGGGCTATTGTTCCAAAATATTGGTTACATCATTCATATTATACATGTGAGAACAATGTAGAAAGATGTGCACGTAAAAAGCGTCCGTAATAAAAAAAAAAATAAGCCGAGGCAGATAAGAGATGACCAGTCCCTATTGACGGCGCCCGTTCACGAACATGACGTACCGTTTTGCTCAACCATTTTGAATATTTTGGGGTTGGCTCCCAGTCTAACCGGTTGCAGCTGACTTACCAGTATTATACTTGGAGCGACTGTCTTGACCTCCACAACCCAGTTACTGGGTGATACCATTGGAAAGACTGGTTGTCAAATTTCGGGCTTCGACTACATGTAGCGACTTTTAAAGATCTACGAATGACAGCCGAGACGAACGGCTCGGTATAAAATGAATGGAACTCACCCATAGTCGGACCGACCTTGGAAAGTGTAGCTGTACCTTCGAACGACCCGTGCGGCTGATATTGCTTAGCCACGAGACTAACTAGTTTCTACCCTGCCTAGCCTTTTCCCAACTATGTCGGGGTCGGCTCCTAGTCTAACCGGACTCAGCTGAATACCAGTATTTT
Organism: Xanthia togata; assembly: GCA_963853775.1. NCBI lineage: Eukaryota > Metazoa > Arthropoda > Insecta > Lepidoptera > Noctuidae > Xanthia > Xanthia togata. The sequence goes on from OY970815.1 coordinate 5,786,531, forward strand.
ACTGGAGCGATTGTCTATCTGACCTCCACAACCCAGTAGCTGGGTACAGTAGTACCCAACTTATAAGGCGCGTCGTGAATCTTCGTTCGCACAGAAAAGAAAGTATGGCCCCGAAGATTAACGAAAGAATGCTTAAAAGTTACAATCAACCTTAGATCACTAATATAAGGTTCATAATACACTGCAGCCGTTAGTTCCGTCTCACTCGCAAGTCACGCCCCTCCGCACAATTACACTTCGTGCCAATTTTATCGGGCCATCAGTTTTCACCAAATATAAGTATATTCAATTAAAAATACAGGCTATTAAAAATTTACGATTTATTTAATAAACAAATAGGTATTTATTTAGTAAACAATAGAAAAAACTTAATCTAAAGGCCGCACTCCTGCTATCCCAATATCACTCTGAGCGTCGCTACTATTACCATCACTATCACGATTCGAACTATCCGATGAGGATGATGTATCTTCGTTGGTGTTTATTACAAAGTGGTCCAATCTATCGTCGATGGCCTCTTCCAATGTCATAAATTCATCTTCACATTTGATAGCATGATCTACAACTTTTTGCCACTCGTCTGGCCCGATGGATGCGAATTTTTCAGACAAAAGACGCTGCACTTCGGTCAAATTCATGGCAATATTGAATTTGCTTACGTGACCTTTCACCTGCGACCAAATGTTTTCTATTGGATTGAAGTCCGGATGATATGGAGGGAGCCTTAACACTGTGTGGCCGTGAGCTTCCATTATGGTGTCAAGCGAGTACTTTACATAGAGATGCTTATGGCGTTTAATTATATCGTACAACTCCGGTTTATACGCTTTGATATTGAAAGGTATGTTTTTATCCTTTAACCAATCCTGCATAATCTTTTTTACAGAGTTACTGTTCGGTGCCCTGTCCTCTAATGTGCTATGGTATGATGCATTGTCAATGACAAACACAGAATTCGGTTGGAGGTTGGGAATTAATTTCTCTTGCAACCATTTCTCGTAATTTTCTTTGTTCATCTCACTGTGATAGTCTCCTGTGGTCTGAGCCGATTTGTACATGAGCAAAGCATTTGGTATGAATCCATTAGCACCCCCAGCATGCACTATAATTAACCTCGGTCCCTGCGAAATTGGTTTTTTTATGCCTTTGCCTTGACCGTCAGACCAGGCTTGTTCCTTGGTGTGGGTCGAATGAACATAGGTCTCGTCGCCATACACAATAGGTCTGCCTTCATGCCGATACTTTTTTATTTTTCTTAAAAATCGTATTCTTAATAGCCTTACTTCGTGTTTTTCCGCCAGCAACTTACGGTTCGTTTGCGTTTTCCTAAACTTAAATCCTATCTCTTTTACAATTCGGCGCAGAGTTTCTCTGCCCCCTTCGAAGTCGATATCTCTTTTTAATTTCTCCAATAGCGCTCTCATTGTGACTACCTGTTTTTCTTCGCGGTGAAAGTCATAAATTTTCCTGCGTATGGCTTGGTATGAAAAATCGTCCAATTCCTTACGATAAGTTTTTTTCACTTTACCCTTTTTCGGCGTTCTAAAAGAAGGCCCCGCAGTGTTTTCACCTGTATGTTGATCCTTCTCTTTAAGAATTCTCGTTATTGTTCGTTTTGAAATTTGTGTAGCTTCGGCCGTTCGGTCAATAATTTTCAAAAATCGATCTTTTATAAATGTGTTTTTAGACTCCTGAGCTTCTTTCTTCATAAACTCGTGGACATTGAAAATAATTTCCCGAGCTTGACTTTTAAGCGGTTTCCCCCTTTTAAAAGAACTCATTTTAAATAATAAAAAAGAAAACACTTTTGTTGCCACTACGTGTACTTTCGCCTGCTGCGCGTGCACTCGATCAGAAGTATGGCGGCTGACTAACATGCCACGCGGCGCGCGCTAACATGGCGGCAGCTGCCGACCGTGCCGGTCTTGGTCAATAGCATTTCCCGCGCTTTGAAAATTCATCTTCTGCGCAGGTACATCGGTAAGCCATATCAGTTGGGTACTACTGTAATACGATACCCCTTGGTAAGACTGGTGTCAGACTTTGGGGCTTCTGACGAATCGTAACGACTGTCAAAGATCCACGAATGACAGCCGACCGGCTTAGCGTGTTTTCCGAGACACGGAGCAGTCTCGGTATGTAAAGATGTCACTCATCCACAGACCAACCCCGGCAAATATAGCCTTAACCTGATGGATCGGCTTGTACGGCTGTTATTACTTAGCCATGAGGCTGAAGTAGTATATTATTATATAATAACATAACATCTCGCCTGAAATCAATGAAGGGCTAGGCAGTGGTGTACCGATACTGACACCCACATTCCAGACATTTCAAAACTTGCCAGTTGTGTTTAAGTCCCATGTAATAGGGGGCGACCCTATTGCCATCAACGGGATACAAACCCAGACTCCGAGCTGCTACTGAGAAAGTCTTGATGAAAAAACCCTAAAAAAAATACTTTGCCCGACCTGAGAATCAAACCCAGGACCTTATACTCAGCAGAAGCAATTGCGACCACTAGACCAACGTGGTTTAATTAGAACTCTAAAGGCAGGTCACTCTACTCCGTCATATTAAGGACTGGTTTACATTTCAGAACCCATGCACCACTGAGCCAGAGAAGACTGCCTCATGTAGCATCATGGAGCAGCTGAGCTGCGGAGTGCAGGTATGTACCAGTGTGATGATGATACATCGTGAGAGCTCGTACCGCAGTGTAACTACATTTCATTATAACAGAACAGTTGAAAAGAGAAATAGGCTGTGAATCAGTAATTCTATCTAACCGCCCCGACTCGTTCCGGTCGACGTCTGTAGACCACAACAGTGCATTTCTATAGTAAGCGTCGTGGCGGGGCATACGGCGTGACGTTGTTAGCGTTTATAGGAGACCATAGCCTTAGGAAAGGAATTCATAAAACACTGCTAGAGATAGTGCAACCCACGACGCCGCGCCCCACTCCGCGACGACTGTACTGTAAGCTGAACTTTAGTGCGGAGCGGAGCGGAGTGGGGCGCGGCGAGGTGGATTGCACTATCTATATACAGTGTGTCCGGACATGGACTAGCGATATTCTAAATACTTAAATATAAACTATTTTAAAGTACAATTACACTCTAGGCTTGGGTCTAATACACATCCACGCTATGTGGCAGCCATTTTGTTTTTTTTGTTGAAATATGCTCTATGCTAGTACAAAAAAAATCATATATCTCAAAGTTTTAGTCATACTGAGAGAAAAATAGGCTTATTCGAAAGGCAATAATATTGTCTACCATCTGCATTACAAAGCAACGTGTTCACAATTCCATAACTTTTGAAAAAAAATGTGAAAGTCGAAAAAAAAAAGAAAAATTATGCAATTCAACCAATAATTGTTAATTACTACAAAAACATACCCGACAACTTTTTTATTTTATTTACTAGATCGACAGATTTTGAGCTAAGCTACAATACAACATAAAATTCACAACTGTATGTCTAATACTTTAAGAGTTATTGTTGTTTGAACATAGCGTATGCGCAAGCACAAAAGGCCTTTGTCGGAACCCTAAACAGGAAATCATTAAAAACACATAACATTCATATTGAATTTTATTGAATGTTTTTTTCCTATATTAAACTACGATTAAAATATCTAAAGCAGTTGCTCAAAGTGGCTACCTCCAGCTTGTAGACACACTACGGCTCTCTGTGCCACCTGGGTTGATGAGCGCCTAATTAATTCCAAATCACTGCCATAGTTTTTGCGACGAGTTCTTCCCTGGTATTTGGAACTGTAGCGTATACTTTTTGTTTCATATGACCCCACAAAAAATAATCTAAGGGTGTCAAATCGGGTGAGCGAGGCGGCCACGCTACTACACCACCACGACCGATCCACGGCGATAGATTATTATTTAAATATTCTCTCACTGCTCGAGAAAAATGCGCGGGTGCACCATCGAGCTGGAACCACATACGCCGACGGTATGATAGAGGTAGGTCCATGAGGCTGTCCGCAAACTGTGTCTCTAAGAATTCTAAAAATCTAGCGCCGTTTAATGTAGGTGGCAATTCCAATGGCCCTATCAGTCTATCGTTGATTATGCCAGCCCACACATTTACTGAGAATTCATGTTGAAATGAGCTTGGGCGCACCGCCCTTGGATTTGCGGAGCACCAGAGATGGTCGTTTCTGTGGTTTGTAATCCCAGCTCTTGTAAATTTGGCTTCATCAGTCCACAGTATTCTTTGTAAAAAAATACGGTTCTGTCTCAAATTTCTATTTATCCACGAACAAAACACAGATCTCGCAGCAAGATCTGGTTCGATCACGTCTTGAACCCGTCGAAAATGATAAGGGTGTAATCCTTCTCTTTTCAAAATTCTCCATACATGCCACTTAGACATTTGAAGTTGCACTGCAATCCGTCTAACGCTTAGTCTAGGATCATTGGTTATTAGTCTAAGCACTTCTTCTTCATCTTCGGGCGATATCAAGCGATTGCGTTCATTAAAAGGTCTTTGAATGCCTCTTTCCGCTAATCTTGAATGCACGTCGATAAAAGTTTGGCGACTCGGTGTAGGCCTGTTAGGGTACCTTCGTCGATATTCTTGTACAGCCAGATTTGCACTTCCATTGCAAAACCCATACACAAAGTGTATGTCAGCAATATGTTGCGATGAATATTGACGCTGTGCCATACTTTATCACACTTTTAAATACAAAACACTAATGCAGCACGTAAACAGAACGGACGGTAAGTGAAAGTAGCGATCACAACGCAGGGCGAGGGATAACTAACCCAACTAATCATTTGTCCTTAAAACTGTGACTTTGTTCCAGGTAGTGGACTAATACGTTCTATCTCGCTCACTCACGGTACTAACGAACAGTATTTCTGGCCTGTTCTCGGATGGAATGCAGTGAATGCCATAAATGTCACTCTAGCGGTTAACAAAGGCCTTTTGTGCTTGCACATACGCTATGTTCAAACAACAATAACTCTTAAAGTATTAGACATACAGTTGTGAATTTTATGTTGTATTGTAGCTTAGCTCAAAATCTGTCGATCTAGTAAAAAAAATAAAAAAGTTGTCGGGTATGTTTTTGTAGTAATTAACAATTATTGGTTGAATTGCATAATTATTTTTTTTTTTTTCGACTCACATTTTTTTTCAAAAGTTATGGAATTGTGAACACGTTGCTTTGTAATGCAGATGGTAGACAATATTATTGCCTTTCGAATAAGCCTATTTTTCTCTCAGTATCACTAAAACTTTGAGATATATGAATTTTTTTGTACTAGCATAGAGCATATTTCAACAAAAAAAACAAAATGGCTGCCACATAGCGTGGATGTGTATTGGACCCAAGCCTAGAGTGTAATTGTACTTAAAAATAGTTTATATTTAAGTATTTAGAATATCGCTAGTCCATGTCCGGACACACTGTATATATTTGAAAAATTCATATTCATATCTGTATTTGCATTCCATAATGTAGGTAGTAAGGTGATACAATGGCTTAAAGCTAAGGTACAATTACGGACCCTGACATAGAGCACAGCAAAACCTATAAAATTAAAAAACAAATTAAGTTACAATCAACAATCTTAAATTGTATAATTCGTCTACTCAGCAACGTAAATAATGCAATTAATGTTTTTGAAATGTCAAAATTAATAGTAGATTTTACAACCAGTGTACAAAACGAACCATTTTTATCCGAGACTTTTAGCAGCCCTCGCCTTCGTCTCGGGCTGCTAAAAGTCTCGGATAAAATGGTTTTGTGCCCGAGTTATAAACTCTGCTTTTCACTTCGATTGCGAGGAAATAAAACAGTAGTATACCATAACATTTCTTTAATTCAAATTCAAAGTAAAATTAAACGACATTGATATTAGGCTTGGGCTGCAGACCTATACAGCCTACTATTAAATTAATTTTCTTAAATTAATTAAATAACCTACCGCACTTGAATTTAAATTTTAATATCTTTTATGCCTTAAAAAACACATAGGCAAATAAAGTAAATATTATAAAATAACAAATTCTATCTATGAACTTCTTATTGTGTTTGGCTGTATGGCTCATTTTCTTTGCCTTAATATAGATACATTTATGAGTAGATACGTTAATGCTCTCGTGCACAAAATTCGATTTTGTGCCGCCTATATCCTGCACAAATAAGCACTTTCAGAGCATGAGAAGTTAAAAGGTATTGTAATTTTTAGTGTGTAACGCAATCGAGCTACTGAATGTGGGAATCATACACAATTTTGAAAAAAAAATGAGCAAGCCTACAGTAGTGTCACATATGATGTGTAGCATCTGACATCTCATCTTGGCATCACTAAAAGGGCGGGGCCTCGTCAAGGTCGTTTCTGACTGCCAACTCCAGCACCACGCATGCTCATTACTCAAATCAAATACGATTTGAGACTGACTATCATAGTAAAAATTAGGGTCATCGCTAACAGAGCCATCAAGCAATTTTTCATTGATAATTGAACTCACTTACAGCTATAATAAAGTCCAAAATAGCGTGCTAGAGACACCTTTAGCAGACCGTATCACAGATTAAGTAATAGTTCTTTACGGAACAGATAATTCACTACTATAGATATTAGGTATCTCGCTATAATGACCTACAAAAATATTACAGGCGTTTCGTGCACGCTAAAATGTACCTTACGCGGACGCCCAAGAATACCGACTGGATTATGTTGGCCCGGATGAACGCGAGCCGTAGGTACGTTGACTTTACCGTATGGTCTATTCCAAAAGTCTATTGTTCCTTGCCATCCTGATTATTCGATGGGAGCTAGTCCCACGCCCTTCTCCCCAAGTTGAATGTAGTTACACTGCGGCGCGAGAGTAGCGTGACACGTCGAGTGAGCACTGACACTTGCAGGTGGCGGATCTGAAGCTGCCGCCCGGCATCACGCTGACGCGCGTGCAGCCGCACGACAAGAAGGAGCCGCCGCCCATCAAGTCCGTGGTGAGTACGCTGAAGAATCAAAACTCCGACCCTTCCTTGTATAACTTGGGCAGTTGGTAAATGACGCAACTATACTCCATTGGTTTAGGTAATTAAATAAAGTTAAACAAATCGTAAAAACTGTTTTTTAAAGATGACACTTTCTTGTTTAAAAATACGTTATTAACAAATAAAATTGTATTTTCGATTTTTACGATAGTTTCCCCTTTTATGAACGTATGATAAACTTTATCATTTTAACACAATTTTTTTGTTAGATTTATACTTTAGTATTTTGTAATCTGTTTATTTTACAATAACAACCCCGAATAATCAATTTTGAAAAGTGTCTCAATTAGATTCTAGTGCTAATCAATCACAAAAAAAAAAACAACATTTTTATTCAATCTTTAAGTGCCATAAAAATGCATTTAAAAATTGCATTTTCAAATTTCGCGCGTAATTTGACGAAAACGCTGGACGCAGTGGACGCCATATTGCTCTGTGGTCATTACGTCAGTTGGCTGTGTATACAAGTGCAGTGATATTTTTTAAGTTATATATTATTTGATCGTTGACAGTTAACACTTTCTAAGTTTACATAGCCGTATGACGTAATAACATGCCGACTAATATCTAATGGTGTTATGAAACGGATTAAAAAAGCTGAAACCTTTGAATTGAATTTAAAAAAAATTATGAACTAAAACTAACATTTTCCGACTGCTTTTTGCCTAAGCTATCTCAATAATATATTTTTAGATTTTTTCTCCTATAGAGTAAAACACCCTATTGAAGCGTACAACTGTGACGTAGCATGACAAGTGACAAGTGATAGGTATTACATTTAGTCGATTTTTTACCTCTATTTAACTACCTAAAGCCTAAACCAAATGCAACTCCGAGGGACGTGTCTGTCTTACATGTATGTATTGTTTAAAATTCCTATTTGCTGACATCTTGACGACGAATATTATTGGATGAATAATTAAATCAGATATTATTGCGGAGCTGCTCATATTAGTATGTTAATGGTCGTTCGTGACTGTTCCTACATTTGTATAAAACAAGTATAATATACTTATTTCAGTTATGGAAGAGCTGAGTTTCCTATTTGCTCAAAAGGTGAATCCAGTCACTAGTTGTTATGATTTACTAATTGAAAGCATTCACTCTAAAAGTTGGCAACGTCGCAAATAGCTGTCAAATATTTACCTGTTTTGATTAATTAGTCAATATTACTGTATGGAAATATGAAATGTCGCTTCATTTAATTTCAAGGTTTGAATTAATTTTGAACATAAGTGAAACTAACCACGTTTCTAATAACCCATAGCCGTCGTTTCTATAGCCTGTGGATTAGTTACAGTTTGCGTGCATAAAGCGATCTACGGGTCCAGTATAATAACGCACTCAGGATACTGTTGGGGCTGCCATGGCGATGTAGTGCGTCTAAAATGTTTGCAGATAGGCATATAGATGGTTTTACGGCCATCATGCGAAAGAGAAGCGTTTCTCTGCTCGCTCGTCTTCGTGGCAGTACCAACAGTATCTTGAGTTTATTCGCAAATAGATGGGAGTCTCCAATGCGACATTGGATGAAACTCCACACAATTTAAAACATGTAGGTACCTATGTCTACTAACACTAGTATTTAAGGTCGTTTATTCTGAAAGTGGGCAACGTCGCAAATAGATGTCAAATATTTCGCTGTTTGGATTAATTTGGCAATATTAATGTATGGAAATATGAAATGTGGCTAACTAGCGAACTAGAATATTGATAATGAATATTCTAGAATGTGATGTTGTAACCGTTTTAGGTGTAAAAAAGGCATTTGGAAAGTTTCCAAATACTTTTTTTACGTAGAAAAGTAAATGTTCGGTGTTACGATATTAATTATTGCATTTTATTAACAATATTCTGGTTCGCTAGTTAGCCACATTTCTTATTATTGCCAAATTATTCAAAACAGGTAAATTTTTGACAGCCATTGTTACTAAAACTATGGGCGTAGCCTGAAATAAATGCTATATTATTATTATTATAACAACGTCGTTGTTCTGCCTGTAGCCACTGTGGAAGGCCGGCCAGCTGCCGGCGGCGCCGACGCCGGTGGCCCGGCCCGTGCCCGTCATCAACGCAGACCCCGCCAACGTTATGTTTACCACCGCACACCCCGGTAAGACACACAACATACATCACATCACGCCTGTATTCCCCGAAGGGTTAGGCAGAGGTGTACCTATAGTACACCCACATTTCGCCAGTTATGTTTAAGTCTCATGTAATAGGGGGCGAGTCTGTTGCCATCAACCGGGCACAAATCCAGTCTTCGGGCTGCTACTGAGAAATTCCAGAAAGAAAAACCCAATGATACTGTCCGACCTGAGAATCGAACCCAGGACCTCATGTTCAGCAGTATCGCTTGCGACCACTAGACCAACGAGGCAGTCTACCACCATTGTTTTATTTATATTATTTATTATTATAGCGACAATAAAAATACACAATCTGTAAAAAATTCGGCTGTCTATCTATTACGGTTCATGAGATACAACCCGCTGACAAACAGACAGACGGACAGTAGTTATAGGCATACCTTCGGGTACGGAACCCTAAAATTAATTAATAGAATATACATTTTTTTTTGAGTGAGGTATTTTTTTCCATACGCATATGCCAACCCCATTTAAGTTTGATTGAGGAAACTAAATTGTAACAGAAATATAATAATTGACTAGGAATCTTCACCAGGCCACGCAAACTCTTTGATATACTTAATTGTCAAAAGAAAAAAAAAGAAAGAAATACATTTATTTGGCACAGACTAAAAGGCACACAAGTAGAAAGAGAAAAAAAATATAAGGTAAAAGTCAACCAAATTAATATGTCAAAAATCCACTGTTGAATCGGTTTGAACAAATGTTTATTAAGTACTTAATCTTCACATTTATTTACATTTATTATTCTATCCACAGAACCACCAAAACCAGTAATAATAGCCGACCCGCCGCCTCCAGTCGGCAAGTCGAAAAAGGCCAAGAAGAAGGCCAAAAAGGCAGCCGCGGCCGCCGAAGAGGCCAAACCAGATGGCGCCAAGATTGTCACCTTACGGAACCCCATGTTCCATCCGAACTTACCCCCAGTTCAAATAACGAATCAACCAGCACAGAAGAAACAGGAACAGATTCGGATACCAGACCCTATACCGATGCCGCCCAACGCTTGCCAAGCGACTATAACCCCTACGTCCAATGGAATGTACACAATAAGGAACCCTTTAATGACCATGATGCATCAACAGAGCCTTATGGGTGTCAGAACTCAGAGTCCCCAACTGAACCCTATGTACGGACAGCAATACAACTACGTAAACCCTAATCAGTACAACCCTGTACCCCCCAACCCGCCAACTCAGTACATGGAACAAGCAAGGGTGTCCCCAAAACCGGATGACTTCCAAACGAGAATCATGAACTTAGCGTCATTTACACAGAAGAACGACGAAGGGTACTCCCTATTTAAGACACCGGACGATAATCAGCAACGCAGCTTCCTAACACCGGAATATTACGAGAATCAGAGCCCAAAGTCTGTGGTCTCACCTAACCCGATTGGCACCAGACCAGTCGATACTTCGCGGTCCTTCGAATCGGATTCATCTCTCTTCGCGAATCCTATTCAGAGACCAGAGCCTATAGGAACTCCTTTGAAACAAGAAGAGAGAGTTGATTATACAGGTTTATATACCCCATTTGGTCAAGAAGATAGGAATGTATTTAGAAATGCGTTGTTTAGTGATAAAAACGAGTCTTCTCATCTGAAGAATGAAGAGTTGGGAGCCAATCATGTGGCGAATGGGGACTCGCTGCCATATTTTCAGAGGTTAAGGGTCGGTTCCAAGCTGAATAGTGAAGTTACTATACATCATGTCACGGAATCCAAGTTTTATAAGGGACAGGTGAGTTTTTCATTTCTGATTTTATACTAGACTAGCACTTTGCCCGCGGCTTCGCTCCCGTGGTCTTTCCCGCGGGCCCCGTTATTTATCCCGGGATAAAAAGCCTAGCCTATGTTACTCCCTGAAAACTAAGCTTTCTAATGGTAAAAGAATTTTTCAAATCGGTCCAGCAGTTTCGGAGCCTATTCAATACAAACAAACAATCAAATGTTTCCTCTTTATAATATTAGTATAGACTAGCTGGTGCCCGCGGGGACTCAAATTCTTTTTCTTAAATAAAAGTAGCCTAAGTTACTCGTTATTATATCAGCTATCTGCCAGTGAAAGTACCGTCCAAATCGGTCCAGCCGTTTTGGAGATTAGCCCGAACATACAGACATTTTTTTAAATGTTTTTTTTTAATATATCTAAGTACCGTTCATATGCGTTTAAAAAAAATTAAGGCCCACACGGGCAAAGCTGCGGATAGCAGCTACAGCTATAAGCAAATAAAACTGTCTTCATTCCTATGTTTAAGCTTTCTTTTTAAATATTTTATCATACAAAAGGAAAGAGATTTCAAGTTCGACTCATGCTAGTAAGACAGCGACACCGTAGCTCAGTGTTCAGATGCCCTAGTGTGAGTTTCTTTCACCAGTGAAGGCCAGTGAAGGGCCAATCGGAGCGCCGAACGCGGTCGATGCGTAAAGTCCAGATGGTTAAAAGAAATTCACACTAGGGCCTCTGAAGAATGTCTTTCGACGGCACGACTGTCGCAGTGGTTAAGCTATTGACTGCTGCACTGCGTGTTGCGGGTTCGCGCACGGAACAAATTTTTGTATGATCTACACGTAGTTGTACTACAAAATGGTTGAGCTAAACGGTGCTGATCCATGCGTCATGTTCGTGAACGGGCGCCATCAGTAGGGACTGGTCATCTCTTATCTGCCACAGCTTATTTTAATTTTTGAATTGTTTTTTTTTTACGGACGCTTTTTACGTACACTTCTTTCTACATTGTTCTCACATGTATAATTTCAACATGAATGATGTAAACAATATTTTGTAAGAATATATATTATTTTTAAAAGAGTGTCCGTGGAGTTTCTTGCCCGTTCTTCTCCATAGGAACCTACGCTTTGGAATGGGCAACTAGCTTCATATTTCTGACTGACTGACTCCTTGACAATTCAAAAGTGCCTGTAAATGGTTTTATTGAAATAAATGCTTTGAGTTTGAATTTGAGTTGTTCCGAGTCTGGCTGTTTGTGAATGTGAGTTTAAACGTTTGTAAACGCACCCACAACAGGCAACGTTTAAAATAAAAAAGGGAACACGGGTTCGAATTCAATTCGTGTTATAAAATAAATGTTTTGCAAAAATACTCCGGGATTTAATGTAAAATCTTTGTTTTCCAGGAGCCAGGTCTTCCCTTAGAGTGTGGGATGCAAGCTGAAGAGTCTTTGTTCAGCAGACCACCGGCCCACGCGTGGCCTGACCAGCTGTATGGACCGCCCTGTCCTAATAAAACCGGTAAGCCTACTCTTTTGTAGAAATCATTATCATAGCCGGAACTGATGCTGCAGTAACCAACATCGACTGATATCTATGCCGTTCCCGTTTGAGCTCTTGGTGGATAATATGCTTATCCCGGCAGCTACAAACACAGCGTTACCGTGCTTCGGCTGACAGATTTTGGCGATAAGCGTAAGGCCAGGGATGTGTGGCCGGCTTTGGGTTTCATATCGATGTTCAAAACGATGGGACACTTAGTATCGTGTCACTTGCACGTTACAGGAACTGATGGAAGTGCCACACTGATTGCATATGTTTAAGACTATATTTATCAGGGCCTAATAGTCTCCTTCCAGTCGCAAGAAGTTTCTTGACGCGCCGAGAGCGCCTGGAGGATTTGGTCAATGAAAGATCTTTTTAAAAGGACATTTGCCACTATGTTCCTATCAAACGGAGAATTATGTACACGTTTGTTCTCCCCAGTCTCACATATGGTGCAAACCAACCTGGTCTTTGACACTTTAGCATTATACGTCACTATGAATTTGTATGTGTATGAGGCCACAACCACGGCTTGTGTTGGCCGCAGAAGCTCTGGCCAAAAGGAAAGTTAAGACGCACGAGCGGTCTTCCGAACAGCCGGTCGATTCTGTAAAAATCTCACCGTGAAAACTTAGGTGAAGTGAGTTTGGTTTTGCTTGGAATTGACACTATTGACAGCTCACTCCACGCTCACTTCACCGAAGTTTTCACGGTGAGATGGTTACAGAATAGCACTGCAGTTCTTTTTACAATATTCATTATACCGATTGTGGCAAAAGTCGTGCTCGTGTAGTCCGCGACGTCGAAGGTTTAGAGTATAGGTATGTGCCTCTGTTTACTCCTTTGGGGGAATGTTTATTTATTATTATTAATTACAACGGTTATACACCAGTAACAGTAATTAATTAATTTCATAATTGTTATATACATTACAATTTCATCTGGATAGGTAGGTACAGCGTTAATATTAAATAAAATAAAAAATACATTTCGTTAGGTTACAAATTATTACACACACATCCACATACGTAGTACTACTAACATTAAATCGTCCGCATATAGCAGACATTTAGCATGCTGTACCACACTGACGAGGTGATCATTAAAAGAAAAAGTAATGGGCCAAGAACTGATCCCTGACTCACCCCAGATCGCGTGTGGTAAGAACCCGAAAGAAAGCAACCATGAGCAACAAATTGTTTCCGGTTCAAGAGATAACTAGCGAAAAAACGCAGAAGCTTTGGAGTGAATCCCATGGCTTGTAATTTGCTCAGTGAAATGTCATTGTCCACTGCATCGAATGCCTTTCTGAAATCAAAATAGAGAACATCCACTTCATGCCCCCCATCCAGACCCCTCGAGACGCAATCGACGAATGACAATAAATTTGTTTCGACTGAGCGACCAGGGGGCCAGACAAAATCCGTTTTCCGCCTACGGAAAAATCTAATTGTATGGAGTTGACTTTTGCTAACCAGATGTCACGTGATTGCTGCTTAAATGGTAGACAAAGTTAAATTATTCCTCATGTGGAAAGGATTTTTAATTGGTGATAAATTTCCCTATGCGCAATTGTTTCAAACACCTTGGCCGGACACGACAAAATGGCAATAGGACGATGTTCCTCAACTGAGGACTTATTATTGGTTTTCGGTTACGGCGTAACTCGAGACACCTTCCATTGGTCGGGATATATGCCACTCCGAAGTGCTAAGTTCATTATATAGGTGAGAGCAAGAAAATATCTACAGCCTATTAAAATACATGGTGGAACTTTTTCTGAGCCAAGTGAGCTACGCGGTTTTAGTTTACGAATTCCGTTCTTAACCTAAGATATGGTGAAATTTTCAATGTGTATGTAGCCCCCGTCAGTTGTATCTGCAACAGGTAATATATTATCAGCATCCAACTTAGGGTTCTGTGGCAAAAAGACATTAGAAAAATACTGCGCAAAGGCATTGGCTGCGGCTGCCGGTGAAGGTTTTGTTGTTGTAACTCATTGTGGGCTCATAGCCTTTGGACCGAATAATTTTGATGTACTGCCAGAACTGAAGTGGGTTACTTCTAATGCGATTTTCGATTGATGCCGTGAAGTTTTGTATGCACAATCAATACGTTCTTTAACTCAGATCGAATACTACGAGTACTAAAGGCAAAATACACATTAGGATCAGCATAACGTTTCCATTGTCTGTGAAGCTTAATTTTATTATTCAAATCTCTGATAATATCCGAGGAGAACCAAACGGGATAGCGTTTTCTATTAGATGTTGCTCTCTTTTTTTTTTTGGTACGCAAGTATTGATTATTTTTATAACATTCTGTAAAACTCACCATTGGCCGACTAGTGACATAGCTCCAGTCAGTCTGTATAGTAAGAAAAAGTCAGCTTTACAAAAATTCCAGTCAGTCGCCGAGTCCAGGTTACTAGGGCTGGTCTTCTCCTCGCTTGGGCGAGTAAGAAGTCTAGCTTCAATGTCTAGGAGAGGATGATATAAGTCAACATTCACAATGCCACCAGCCTCAGCGGCTTGGACTTGCACAGCGCAATCAGTATCCCTTGAAAGGACGGCATCCAACTTGCCGCCAAAAACATTAAATATATTATTATTTTCAACCATTGAACAATATGAAAGGTAATATGCAAAATAGCTGTTTACAGATTTTGATGCCCTGTTGAGGTTGATATCACCAATTATAAATATGTTACCTTTCAAATCATTTACAAAGGATTCCACTTTACGGAACCAGTCAAAATACACAGAATCCACGGCACTTGGAGGAATATACACAGCACACATTATATACACTAATCCCTCTAAAGCTAAACTTAACCTAGAGATCTTCTCCATCGGTAGTTTCCAACTCATTTTTTCGAACAGGCACGTTCCCCGGCTTAGCAGTCAGTGGACACAACCCCAGAGTTCTCCACCGACGAATCCAAGAAAGTATAATGTCAAAATCTAGAAGTGACATTGGTTTTCCATCTATGTATCTTGGTTTTAATACCACGGACATTTTGATAAAATATATTAAGCGTAGTGATTGCTCTCGTGCGAGTAGGGCCATTCTTTACAACAGGCATAGGATTATTCGGTATGTGGAGATCGAATGTACTGTTCATTGGTGCGAAATCGACGAAAGGCAATCCACGGCCTAATCCGAGCATTTTCTGGCCAAATCTCCGGCGAGAGAATGCTGTCGTAGCAGACTATCGGCACCAACAGTTTGTAAGACCTATAATTGCTTTTTGTTTTTACTTCATCTACGACACATTTCACTTGAGGGTACAGTTGTTGTAGATATACTGCAATTTCGTCGGGACTGGACTCCATATTCCACAAGTGTATACTTTTGGTTTCTTCAGCCGCCCTTTTTTTTTTTTTTTTTTGGGTGGGAAATCATCAAATGACTCCTCCCGCTCTGGGTGGAGCGGGAGGGCGTGTCAGACTCTTACTGACTAAAACCCACCCGTGTTCCTTCTCTTGCCTGTGCAATGCCAGGGGGCCACGGTATCCCTTTCGGACTTTCCCGCAACCCCGGCAGGCAATGGTCTCATTGGACCCCTTCGCTCGCTGACACTCTTTGAGGCGCGCGTGGAACACAACGCGCCGTCGACCCGGGCTTGGTCCTTACCGGACGGCGAGCTACCCATTGCTCACCGTCCGCAAGCCCGCGCCTACGGTGGCCGGGAGTCCGCGATCGATTCCCGACGCCCGGGGCGTCTCCTCCTGCGGCGGCTAGGGGCGTGAGGGCGCGAAATTTGCCTCTCCCTCACGCGCTCCGCCTCCTCCTTCGCGAGTATCCCATGCCTCCCATGCCCTCTCGCTCCGTACCATGGCCTGGACCAGGGCCGGACGCGAGAGATCCCCGCCACCGATCGCCTCCACGAGGACACGGCGGTGCTCTGCCCAAGCCGGGCATACCTCCACCGTATGCTCCACCGTGTCCTCCGGGCGATCCACGCAGTGATGACACCCGGGCGTTTCCTCCCGCCTTATCCGAAACAGGTACCTCCCGAAACAGCCGTGTCCGGTGAGGACCTGCGTCAGGCGGAAGGTGAGGACGCCGTGGCGCCTCTCCAGCCACTCCTCAAAGAGGGGACTTATCGCCGCAGTAGTGGCGTGCCCAGCACTGGGTTGCGACGATCGCACTCTCCATGACGCCAAGAGATCCCGTCAGAGCTCTGTCCGCTGTGCCGCAATTTCTCGCGGCATCGGAGTCAAGCCCCGGCGTTTCGCCTCCCCGCGCCACTCCCAAATATGCGCGAGGACTTTTGCCTCCAGATCCCATGGCGGCAATCCGGCAAGGAGGCTCGCCGCCTCACCGGAGACCGTGCGGTATCCCCGGACCAGCCGGGTGGCCATGACCCTCTGGGACGCCTTCAACCGGCGGGCAGGCCGCCGCCTCAACGAACGCGCCCACACCGGTGCCCCGTACGGGGCCATGGACCGCACGATCCCCGCGTATAGCCTCCGGCAGGAGGCGTTTGGACCCACTAGATTGGGCAGGAGCCGCTTCAAGGCAGCCCCGGCCCGGTCCAGTCTGGGAGCCAAACGTCGGAAGTGCTCCTCGAAGTTCCACCGACTGTCTAGGACGAGTCCCAAGTACTTCATC
Organism: Xanthia togata; assembly: GCA_963853775.1. Taxonomy (NCBI): domain Eukaryota; kingdom Metazoa; phylum Arthropoda; class Insecta; order Lepidoptera; family Noctuidae; genus Xanthia; species Xanthia togata. Next base: position 5,803,615 of record OY970815.1, read on the forward strand.
GTCGACTCGACGCCGATGTGAACCCCTCCTACCGTTATTTGGGAACGCGACGGTGGCGCGTTCCGAGGACCATGAAAACACATGGCCTCGGACTTGTGCAACGCCACCTCGTTCTTCAGCCGCCCTAGGAGAAGTAATATTAGGCCCAGCAGTACAACGAATAGAATGTTGTCGTTTTTTATGGCTGGGTAGTCCATCAGTAGGAGCAGCACAAATCTGCGTACCGTCAGTGGTTCTCACCATCAGTTCCCTCATGGATTACTGATTCTTGCTTTTATAGTGGGCAGAGTCTAGGGAAGTATCCACTGCTGCTGTATGATCCAATGGAGAGACAGTTCCGACTGGGGCTGCGAGCACCGACGAGTTGGTAAGGTCCAAATCCCTAGGTGGCTCCGAGTCGACGTAAACAGGATCGTCATTATTGATTTGAAGTTCGTCGGTTGGGTGAGCTGAAATTACGAGGGCCGAGTCTCTAACAGTAGGATGGTTACTAGCGACGATTTGGGCCTTGTCGATGCTTGATAAGAAATCTGCCTGCGTCTCACTTTTAGATTTAGGCTACAAATTTTTTGACTGCGAATTTTGCGAATTTTTAGGACGCCTGATAGTATTAGTCTTCTTCGCTTCTGTTATTTGTGACCTTCTGACCCTGTATGTTTACACGCAGGCGTGCAGTCGGCCCGCAGCTCGCCCACGGGCCCGCCCGCACCGGCCGGCAGCCCGCGCGGCGCCGACGAGCCGCCCGGCGACGAGCGCCGCTTCGGGCCCGTCGGGGCGCGCGCGCGGACGGCGCAGCCGCACAGAGGTATTGCATTCATCTGTGTTTAGAAGGGTTCAACTTTATACATCACCACATTTTTCAACAATTATTGTTTGAATAACATTATTTAATTCAAAATTCAAAAAAATCAAAAGTCATTTATTCAAACTAGGCTGAGAATCAGCACTTTTCGAACGTCAAAGTTACATAAGACAGTCCCACAAAACGACCACCCTTCACCACTTCCTAGTGCTTTAGCTGGGAAGAAGAAGTGGCGCAACAAACTCCCTAGCAGTTGTATTTGAAATCAGTTTTTCGGGTTAATTATCATTCAAATATCTTCCTTTCCCCAACTATGTTGGATCGGCTTCCAGTCTTACCGGAAGCAGCTGAATACCAGTATTTTACATAGAGCGACCATCCACATACCAGTGACGGTAATCCGATACCCTTTGGGTAAGACTGGTTGGCAGACTTTCAAGCTTCAGAGTTCAGACTACCCGTAACGACTGCCAAAGATCTACAAATGACGGCTTAACGTGCTTTCCGAGGCACGGAGGAGACTCGGTATGTAAAAATGGTCACCCATCCGCAGACCGACTTCGCCAAGCGTTGCTTAACCTTGAAGATCGACCCGTGCGGCTGTTATTATTCGGCCTCGTTTATTGTTATTTAAAATAATTATTCTCTTTCCAGAATCCAGCGTATTCCTCCCAGACTCGAGCATTACAAACCTGTCATCTTTAGAAGTGTCGGAACGCGAGATAGAGTCGTTCAAACGATTCGAGTTCTACTTCGAGCCGCCGCAGCACAAGCCTAAAGTTCAACTCGACGTCAGAGACATCGCCGCCGCGCTCAGGCAGAACCACAAGTAATCTGTGGCTGCAATGAACCAATCATAGTACTACAGTCCTATCACAGCTATTTTGCCTCTATATGACCACGACAATAAAGATCATGGTGATTTTGACATATTTGCTAATAGCAACCTTATCGCCACGATAATAAAGATCAGATGTAAAATAACTGCGAGAGGACTGTACATGTTACCCGCCGTAACAAAACGAGTTTAACTTCGACACAGTTTTTGTATTTTGAACTTTATTCCGACCAAGGTAAAGTTAGTAATACAATATTGACAACTAATGCCTGGCTTCTGAGGTCCTGAGATAAACCCTCAATAGTAATTAATTCGACAGTTTTCTTAATTATAGCGTTTTTTTTTTCCTTTTGTGAGCTTTTTTTGTTACGCATTCACGCTAAAACGGTTGAACAGGTTTAGATAAAATTTGGCACATGGGTAGACCATGACCTGGGTTAGGATCGAGGTCGCAATTAGTTAATAAGAAACCACAGACACCGGGCATTGGACTCGTTTCTAGAATCAGTTCGTTATTTCAAAGTCAAAGACACAGTACATTTTTAATAGTCCGATTGCAATGTCATTTGATTATTTGTGTTGAGTAAGGTTAACATCACTCGGTATACGCGGGATTAAAAACGCTGTATTGCATGTATAATTTCTCGACGCCATGTATAAATTCTAATTCTATTAATATATAAAGAGAAACAATTTTATATTATTTAAAAAAATATATTTTATTTTATTGTACGCGGGTTTCGTAAGGTTTATAATTATTTAAGCAGTCGCTAATTGATGCTGAATGTGCATTCAATCTTCCTTGGTGGCTACAAGCATTGTATAGTAGACAAGTAATGAAATTTATGACAAGACTATACTGTTCTGGGCTTATTAACACGAGCGCTTTTAAAATATCGTAATATTCCTTTTGTTTTAAAGAATACAATCGCATTAACAACCTCCTTCTTTTTGAAATCGGTTACAAAGGGGACTGTCCAATGATAAAGAGATGTAGAAGTTTGGAATTAACTTGAGCTATTCTCGGGATACTTCTTGCCAACGCTATTGAAGGAAAAAATATTTAAAATAACATCAATGGTACCATTCCGTAGCCGACCGCACAACTGCAGGCGACGTGTCGGCTACGGAATGGTACCTTATAGAGTCAGGCGCGGATACAGGGGGGCGGCGGGTGCTCGGCTTGAGGAACTCCCCTCCCCCTCTCCCCAGAGAAAAATTTGCCCCCCCCTTGACCGAAAATCTAGTTCCGCGCCTGAATAAAATGTCAAAAGAATCTGGAATTTTACTTTAATTGCGCTCTTGTCAATTTAGCCTTAACAATAAGAATACCGGTCTGTAGCTGTCCCACTGCTGGGCAAAGACCTCTTCTCGTACAGAGAAGGCGCGAGCATTGATCACCACGCTTGGTCAATGCGATTTTAGAAAAATTCTAAAAGCGAGTTACGACCTGTTTTCCTGGTAAGCCCCGGATAACTTATCTAGCAGATTAAGTTCATCCGTTAGTGCTTATCTCTACAGTAAAACGGGCACTTTATAATTAGACGAAAAATCAAGGATGCGAAATGACTGCCATGTATTGATATTGACAAGATGGCTTCCTAAGCTAGCTGTTCTGATTATTGACGTTTTTATACTTGTAACAATAAGACAGCGACATCTCTCGCTCACTCGGATTGACAGACAACATTATGGATACATGGTATGGAAAATAATTATGTTGTATAGTGACACGGTTTATTGCAAAATAGACCTTATTACCATGGAGTAATGAGTAAAGTAGTTTCGAGCTAAAATTAAGACAATTGTCATGTTTTTTTTATAATATTGTTAATGTCTTGATATGGTTGAAAAGTTTTCGAGCTCGAAAGCGAGTCCGAAATTAATTTGGTGAGTCCGAATGTTGGAGATTTAGTAAACAATGCTGGGACTGCTCATTCCTTAATGATGATCTAGAAAAGGGCAGTTTTTACTATAGATAGCTACAATACTGCCCATAATGTAGCGACTTGAATGTTTTACTTATTACTCCTAGGTTTCCACAGAGCGTTAAAAAAGGATAAAAATAACTTAGAAGAGCAGAAGTTGATAAAAATATATTTAGTCTGCGATACGATTTTTTAATCAGAAAATTTTGTGAATGAAGAAAGATGTTATGATGTCGATAAAAATAAAGGGTTTCTTTTTATCTTTTTTTATCTTTCTGTGGTATTAAAAGGACGTGACTTAATGTATAAGAGATGTGGAAAGAATGTTTATATTCAGTCTCCAAGTGTATCACATTAAATATATAGTATTTGTCGATTACGTTGCATTGAGTTGGTTGTATGATGTAAAACTTAAGTGAAATACAATATCATAGATGAATATATTGTTTTATTTTACTGAATTACTTTCCTATGAAAACTACACATACATAAACTCATTTCCCACGGGGGTAGGCAGACTACAGAACGCCACCTGCTGCGATCCTCAAGCCGGGTACTCACTAGTGAGCCGTAACCGTTGGATGTACTGTTACCAAAAGACACGCTGTCTTTTGTGTACGTGGTTCGCAAAACTGCTGCGAGCGGTACGCGTGCGGCTCACAGCGAGCCGACGATTACAAGGAAGTCATTCTGTAACCGCGTATCCGTACGCGTTACTGCTACCAAAAACATAGCCTACCTACGTGGTTCGTGAGCCTGCAACGAGCGCTACAGGAGCAGCTCACAGCGAGCCGACGATTGTCGGTTTTTGCCGCGAATCAAAGGGCGCTCGTGGACGTCAAGAGTACGTTACGGTCACAATGATGTGGACTTCTCGTATACACTAGAACCTCGTTACTGTATCTGTTTGGTTACGGTTACAGCTCGCTAAAAGAGTACGCTCGGTGAAAGCGTTCGGGCGACGTCATACGCCTAAACTGTTAACACGCGTACACACTAGAACCTCGTTACTGCATCATGCAAGTTACAGCTCGCTAGTGTAGTGAGTAGGTACCCGGCTTTACATAATCCTTTTGCCTGTACACCTACAAAATTATAATGGCAGGCGACCACGGCTTTACCTTGACCATTTTTGTACCTATGTCTTGATTTCGTATTAAATATTTTCTTGTTTCATACTTCTTAGAGCGTGATTTTTCGGTGGTCGGGTTTTAGTTAGTATATATATATCGATCTACTCCATTTATTAAAAAATCAACCACAAATGGTGTTATTTGCTGAATATACTTACTTAATTTTTAACGTAGACAGACGTGCTACAAATTTTGACGACGTAAATAATGGCCTACCGCAGGTCCAAACTTGGTTCACTGCTAATATTTTAGTATTCAATGACAAATAAACTAAGTGCATAAAATTTTCTTTACCAAATGTCAAAGTAGTAATTGTGAGATAATATTGAAACAAGAGAAACTAGAAATTGTCGATAATACTTTTTTCCTGGGGATTACGCTCGACTCAAGGCTACAATGGGGTCCTCATTTAACATCTCTTGCAGGACGGCTAAGTTCAGCAGCTTATGCTGAGACTAAATTCAAATCTTGTAAAAACAACTATAATGCCTACACATAAGATTCAGTTTGCGCTATAACTTCATATTTTTTATGACTTTTTCAACAGTACCAGTCAGTCTAAAATCAACTTTATTTACACTAGCATAAAGTTCACATCATATGGAAACAAGTTTATAAATAGACTCTACATACTAATTCCATGGTTCATATCAACACACATATACATTCACATACACCAGGGAGGAAATATAACAAAAACAAATACATTATTGTCATTTTATTTACTCACAAAAAAATACATAATTGTACGTAAAATTATAACTTACACATACTTTCGAGATACAATCACAAAGCCTATTACAATTTAGAGTAGTTGACTTATTTCACTTGAAACTAAAATCTTCAATAGTCACCTGCAATAGCAGAGGTGTCACAGATGCGATGCTACCCCAGAAACTAAGCTGAAATGCCCACCGGGCATAGAATCGCCGCCGGCAGCGTCTATTTACGGCAGTACATAGATGAGTGTAGATGTGTGCACTTAAGATCGTACCAGCGTGACCTTCACCATGCAGGAGCTGATGGTCGCTACTGAAGGTGCCAAACTCGTCAAACTCTGGGCTGACTCCATAACAATTGCCATCGACAGGTTAAGAAAAAGAAGTACTTAAAATTCGAGGCGCCGCTCCTAAAGAGCGTTGAGTACACAAGTTCTGTCACAGACCGCCCGTCGTGGTGTGAGTAGGGACCGTTGTGTGAATGACATTGGCAGGTCCACCAGCAGAGATTTTAATTTGGATAACACAAAAATATTGTCGCTAATTAGTCGAAATTTGTCGCCAAATATCAGAATTTGACGGTTCAAAAGTTATAATGGTTTATTGGTGGCCGATCTGGGGAGCATCTCCACAGCTTGGCCCGATTGAATCTCAAAAGCTTAGGGCATCTAGCGAAGATCTGTTTTCTCCCCAAATTTTGTTGCTAATTAGTCGCAATTTTTCGCCAAGTCACAGAGCAAGAGCTGGATCGAAGACTTCGATCTAGCTCTTGGTATAGTCCAAGAGCTAGATCGAAGTCTAGAAGATCTAAGACCCGACAAAAAATTGTGACTAATTAGAAAATTTGGGATATATCTGATCATCGCTAGGTGCCCTAGCTTTTGAGATTCAATTTGGCCAAGCTGGGGAAATGGTACCCAGATCGGCCACCTACAAACCCTGTATAACTTTTGAACTAGTGACCGACAAATTCTGATATTTGGCGACAAATTTCGACTAATTAGCGACAATTTTTATGTGTGATCGTATTCAAAATCCCTGATGGTGGCCATGTCAGTGCCAGTCACACCAAACTGTTCACTACAACCGTCATGTTGGCACCATTGCTGTTCAAAATGGCGACAGACAGAATAGTACTACCAATCAGATGACTGCGAAATTCAGTGCTACTAATCGCGTCACGGGACAAGATATAATGAACACACAGTAAACGGAGACGTGCATGAGAAGAGATGAGAGGAGCGATGCTGTACTAATTTTAATCAATAGAATCTAAACTCCATCTTTTCTGTGAGCGGCTGATGTAGCAGCATGTCTTGTACTATTTGCAGAGAACACTGAGGTGTCTATTCCAGTCTCCAACAAAATATCTTTTAGAGTAGATTCTATTGGTTAACACAGGCACAGCTCCGCTCCTGTCCTCTCTTCTCCATTCCAGTGGATAGGCAGCCTTAAGGTCAAACGAGTTCAAAGTTGAAATAGTCAAACTACCCTATTACAAAACATTATATTTGTCATTATAACGTTGTACTTTTCATTTTGCTATACTAAGCTAGATACAAGCTATTGGCGTACTATTTATATAGTCTGTCTAGGATGCCTGGCATTTACTCTACTACATGGTAAGCACACAGAGTGGCGTTGAGGTTGTCACATTAAGAGGGATCCGTCAATGTAGCGAAATTCAAAATTTCTTGCGTTTTAGGGTTCCGTACCCAAAGGGTGCTTTTCTCTGTCTATCACAGGGCTGTTTCTTTTGAACCGTAATAGGCAGGGTCCGCTGAAGTGGGGGCAGAGGGGGCCAAATGCCCCCAAAATCAAACGATGGGTGGCGCCCACTCCATTTTTACAACCTGGTTAGTTAGTTAGTTTTTTCTTAAATGAAAAAGCGCTTGTACGAAAAATTGTCGTAGAGAGAAGAGCAGAAGAATATTTTTATCAGGCAGCAGCGTTCAATACGACAGTTCAGTGCGTTCGTGTAGAAGTAATATTTTGGACCGTGATTAACTTTTTGTTTTGACGGAATTTAAAGTATATGTACATTAAATCGTTTTGGACCAAAGAAGTTTGCCCCCCCCGTCATGGAGTACTTCCGCGGTCCCTAGTAATAGGTAGTCACTTTTTTGGTATTGTTCGTCGAGTCGTTGAGCTCCAGTTCCGAGTTGAGCTCCACGATTACTGACCAATGCCTGCACTGACTGGAGAGTGGTTCTTTCATCAAAAGACCATTTCAGAGACTAATCTACATGGTCCTCATATGGCTTGACCAAGATTATGTCTGGACTTTAAAAGAGTTTGTGACCTCTGAGTTTGTTTCGGTCTTTCTTCTCAGAGTAGTCAGATAGGAAACGCCGACCTCAACTAGCTTTAAAATTTTAATATGACTTATAGAAGTGATTCCGATATCCTATTTACAGAATAAACAAGTTCATTTCGTTTCATTTAATTTCTTGTAAATTTCCGTGTACTACTATGGCCGCAATAACAACCTAATAAAAAAATTACATAAAAGTTAAAAATCCCCATACAGTAAACGTGTTTTTTTCGCCGTTTTTAGAAAATATGTAGTGTTAAAATATAGCAGGTAATGGAACCCTTCGCGTGCGAGCCCGACTCGCACTTGGCCGCTTTTTGCAAATTGCGGCGCTGTGTGAAGTTGTATATTGATCATAATCCATTTAATTTTCGTTTAAGAAACTGGCCCTCTTCGCCGCTCTGTATATGCCTGATTCAAACACAATTTATGAAATAGAGGCTTTAGTGAAGTAGAGGAAGGTTCTATAATAAACGATAAGACTAGTCGCGGTCATATAGCGTGCGAGCAGGACAGTGAATATTTAACAAGGGATTTCTATTAACTCTCACGTCGTCTCGCTCCTACGTTTTGTGACCGCAGCTGACATGAACTTTGGTGTTCAGTTTAGACAGTATTGTTCTAGTGTGAAAGAGATGGAGCTATACAGGATGAATAGCACATTAATTATTGCTTTAAGTCCAGGTAGCACGGGCGATGTTTTCTCGCGCACTGTATTTTCAACGCACTGGTTAGCGCGGAGAGTTGAAAATCCAGTGCGCGATAAACCCCGTCGTGATATTTTTACGCCCGTGGAAATAGGGGCTAAAACTTTACAACCAAGTCTACTGAAGTGGATTAATGAGGTTTTTATTTAGTACACACGGTGGAATGGAAGACGTTGTAACACAAGCATTCACCAAGGATACAGTGCATAACATAACATCACGCCTGTATGCCCCGAAGGGTTAGGCAGAGGTGTACCTATAGTACACACACATTTCGCCAGTTACGTTTAAGTCCTATGTAATAGGGGGCGAGTCTGTTGCCATCAACCGGGCACACATCCAGACTCCGGGCTGCTACTGAGAAGTTCCAGATAGAAAAGTTAGGCAGTACAAGCCACAGACAGGACAGTACATGTTCCAAGAGTATTCTAGAGCAACCAGCGCTGAAATATTTCATCAGTTATTTAAAAAAAAAACACCATCTCCATACATTTTGATCGTAGAGGTTTTGCAGTTTTGTATGAAACAGCAGATTTTTTTTTAATAACCTATGAAAATATCAAGCTTCGGTGTCTTAATCATGTACTGAATCGATGGTAAAAGTGTTATGATGTCCCTACCATCGTACATATGCTACTTTTAGCTTCGGCGATCAGTGATTTAGTCAGCGAGTATTAGAAAAGCGATCTTATAATAAGAAGAAGAAGTCGTTAAATCGCTGATCGCCGAAGCTAAGGCGCTCAGCAGACAATGGACGATTTGGAATTGTATGGAAATCTAATTTAGTGCACGTAGGACAAAATGGCGGGATTTCCATAAGATTCGGACAAATTGTCCATCTTCTGCTCAGCGACTAAAACTAACATTTTTGATAGCTGCTAGCTTAGGTATGCTAAGAAAGCGGTACCGACACATTACGGCCGCAAAATTACCGTTATTGCGAAAATCCGTCATTTAATATAACGGTCACCTGGACACGTGAAAATTACAGATTGTCATGAAGGCTGTTATAATATGACGGCATCGATTTTCTATGAAGCCCAAGCTTCAGGCTCTGGCTGCACTGAGGTGAATCCCGCGCGGGATGCGGGACGCGACATCGCTAGTTTTAATAATTAGGAAGTCACAATATTCGCCCCAGTTTAAACACTCCCATTACAAGCTAGTTGAGACAGTCGGCGCTAGCGAGTTTCATCCCGTATCCCGCGCGGGATGTCAAATGCTCAGATGGCTAGAGTTTAAGACTAAGGAAACGCGGTCAAGTGGTCGTTGGCGTCAATTCCATACTGACGTTCTCCTCCATTTTCCCTTGGTTAATGATAGATACTATTTCAAATATATTTTTAGGATAGTTATAATGTATATAGGTACATATATCTACCACTGCCTTAACCCTATATTTTGTTTTTGGCGTAATTATATAAATTTTAGAAAAATGAAATATAATTTTGCCAAAACACAAAACATTGAGGCATGGTAGTGGTAGAAATACACTTTATTCAATCTGCTTAGCCTTTTCACAACTATGTCGGGGTCTGCTTCCAGTCTAACCGGATGCAGCTGACTACCAGTATTTTACATGGAGCGACTGCCTATCTGACCTCCACAACCCAGTAACTGGGTTGGTAAGACTGGTTGTCAAACTTTCGGGCTTCAGAAGACCCGTAACGACTGTCAATGATCTACGAATGACAGCCGGGACCAACGGCTTAACGTGCTTTCCGAGGCACGGAGGATTAACCAGAGAGAAAACAGAGGAATACGTCAGTATGGGATGAACGCCAACGACCACGTGACCGCGTTTCCTCTGAAGACCTTTACTGATTCTGAACAATACTCCGCATCAGTGGTGTCGCTTGTGCGCCTGCGCGCGCGGCTCGTGCTCGCGGCGGCGCTTGCGGCGCGCCGGCGCGGGCTGCAGCAGGCCGGCGTGCGCCTGCGCCGCCAGCAGCATGCCCAGCTGGCCCTGGGCCTGGGGTACGAGTTGTGTGGCAGGTGGAATTAGTGTTGATATATTCGGGATTTTTTATAATAAAACTTTAGATTCTAAGTATAAACATTACCTGCAAAATAGTGTTACACATACAAACAAGAAATAATTAACAAGTTCAAATCAAAAACTTCTGTAACTTTCGAGAGCCTTTGTCGCCGACTGTACAAATTGTCAAATTATAAGTAAAATACTCGATAAATGTTTACTTGCTTTTTATTTTAGTGAGGATATCCATTCTTTGCCTTTGACACAGATAAATACAGATGGTTCACTCCGCAAAATCATTTAAATTAAAAGCGACTCTTGCTACGAATCTATAAAGTTCAATCCAGGTCGCACAGCGCTAATTACCGACAGTTATATCCACCTAGAAGTAGCCTATCTTCCTAATACGTAACTCTTTTATCTTCTAACTACGTCACGCTCACTGAATTGGCCCGACAAGACGACTCCGCCGCGAACTTGTAGCTTCATACGTAAAGTTCAACACACACAAAGCGGGTCGCGAGCGGGAGCCGCACACGCTTTTCGTGTGCTGATCCATATAATACAAGGAATTACAATATATTTAGTCTGGCCATAAATACTGTTACAATTAAAAATAAGAAAAATATTACATTTGAATTTGGAATCTGTCATTTTTATACGATTTTCGAACGTTTTCTAATTTTGGCGCAATACATTGTACAATATTTTGCGATATTAAAATGGAGTGGGGTGATAAAGAGAACCGAATCACTGTGATTGCATTACACAAAGTTGGTATGGAGCCAAATGCAATTTTTAAAACTTTTAGTTCGTGATGGAACAAAAGAAAAATAAAGTTGATTTTGAATTTAGAACGTTTTAATGAGATTTTACAAAATCGAGAAATAACAATGTTTAACAAGCTGAGGACTGTGGTCGAGTGCGCGTGGGCTCCTACACCGGTAGCAGCGAGGCTTGTATCGCGCGATATTGGGCTTCAGCGATTGGCTGCAGACGATCACGCCATATTGGCGCGTTCTTATTGGTCGGCTGGCAGCGGGTGACTGTGGCGGGCTGCGAGCGATTGAGTGCGGCGTAAACACTCTCCATACGCTTGGTATTAGTCAAATGTTTGTGTACCGGGCTATTAATAGGTACAATGAGACCTCCTCTGTTTGTGACAGAAAAAGATAAAACGTAGTGTTCGTACGAAAAAGGTGGTCAAAGCAGTAAGGGAAAGAATTCGAAGAAATCCTATCCGAAAGCAAAAGATTTTATCTCGGGAGATGAAGATAGCACCCAGAACCATGTCGCGTATTTTAAAAGATGACTTAGGACTTGCAGCCTATAAAAGACGCACTGGTCATTTTTTAACTGATAATTTAAAAAAGAATAGGGTGGTAAAATCGAAACAACTACTGAAGCGGTACGCAAAGGGAGGTCACAATTTTTTTTTGTTTACGGATGAGAAAATGTTTACAATTGAGCAACTCAAACTCAAAGCATTTATTTCAATTAAACCATTTACAGGCACTTTTGAATTGTCAAGGAGTCAGTCAGTCAGAAATATGAAGCTAGTTGCCCATTCCAAAGCGTAGGTTCCTATGGAGAAGAACGGGCAAGAAACTCCACGGACACTCTTTTTAAAATAAAATTATATTCTTACAAAATATTGTTTACATCATTCATGTTGAAATTATACATGTGAGAACAATGTAAAAAGACGTGTACGTAAAAAGCGTCCATAATAAAAAATCAAAAATAAAACAATTCAAAAATTAAAATAAGCCGTGGCAGATAAGAGATGACCAGTCCCTACTGATGGCGCCCGTTCACGAACATGACGCATGGATCAGCACCGTTTAGCTCAACCATTTTGAAGGGAACTCAACGATCCAACACACACGCCACCACCAGCGAGACATTTGAGTGAGCATGACATACTCTTAGCCGCCAGGGCATATCAAGTCAATGAAAGACGTACCCAGTAAATGGCAGCTTTATAGAAGGTACATGGTCACAGTGCTCACACATGTGCTATGCAATTATACAATAAAAAAAAAGAGATTGAAGTTATACAATTCAAAGATAGTTTTTGCAATCTTCAGCAATTCCAACAATATTTTTGAATGCTAATCAATTAGTTTATGCGACCTTGTGGAGCTGGACCAGCGTTAAGCCAAGCATTTTTGTCAGCGATATAATCCCCAAGCTTATAATATGCTTGGCAGCATAGTGTGCGTTTTATACAAGATTTAAATTTCGTTTCATTTAGTTGTAGTATATGGGAAGGTATTTTATTGTAACATTTTAAACAGTACCCCATGAAAGATGAGTCTACTTTAGCCAGTCTGAAATCCGGTTGAACTAATTGGTCCCTATTTCTAGTACAATAATTGCGTCTTTCACCTCTTTTGCTGAAAATACTAAGATTTTTCCTGACGTACATGATGTTTTCATAAATATATTGACAAGGTACCGTCATGATGTTAATATTTTTAAACAGTTCTCTTAGAGAATCGCGCCTACGGAGGCAATATATTGCTCTAATCTCTTTTCTGCAGAATAAAAATAGAGTCGATATCTGCAGCCCGTCCCCATAGTAAAATACCGTAGGACATGATACTATGAAAGTAACTGAAATAGACTAGCCTTGCGGTATCTATATCAGTAAATTGACGGATTTTTCTTACAGCATATGCTGCTGAACTTAGCCGTCCTGCGAGAGATGTTAAATGAGGACCCCATTGCAGCCTTGAATCGAGCGTGATCCCCAGGAAAACAGTTTTATCTACAAATTCTAGCTTCTCCTTATTCAATACTATATCACAATCACTACTTTTAACATTCGGTAAAGCAAATCTTATACATTTAGTTTTTTTCCCATTTAATACTAAATTATTAGCAGTAAACCAATTTTGGACCTGCAGTAGGGCGTTATTTACATCGTCAAGATTTGATGCACGTCTATTTATCTTAAAAAATAGGGAAGTATCGTCAGCAAATAACACCATTTGTGGTTGGTTTTTTAATAAATGGGGTAGATCATTAATATATACTAAAAAGAGGAAAGGACCCAATATCGAGCCTTGAGGAACACCCATTTTTACTTTTAGACCGAGTGAATTTACACCATTAATTTGAACTTGCTGTTGTCTATCATTTAAATAAGATTTTACTAAACAGAGCGCAAGTTTACCTAGTCCGTAATGCTCAAGTTTCAAGAGTAAGGTTTCATGATTTACGCAGTCAAATGCCTTGGAGAGGTCACAAAAGATTCCTATGGCATCTTGAGCCTCCTCCCACGCTGTAAATATGTGTTTTAATAAGGTGACACCGGCGTCAGTTGTACAACGACCTTTGGTGAAACCATATTGCTGATCGTGTAAGATTTGGTTGGTGTTAAAATGATTAAGCATTTGGTTTAGCATTACCTTTTCGAACACTTTGCTGAATACCGGCAGCACGGATACTGGTCTATAATTGTTGGTTTCTTTACTGTCCCCAGATTTAAAAAGTGGTATAACCTTACTGTATTTCATTAAATCCGGGAAGACTCCTTGATCCACACACAAATTAAATATTAAAGCTAAGTATGGTGCTATAGTCTCGATTATGGATGTACAAACTTTGATAGATAGTCCCCATAGATCCTCGGTCAGTTTGATTTTAATTTGCCGAAAGGCTTTAATAACTATCATAGGGTTTATATGTTTAAATTGAATTTTTTTTAACCGGACAGCCTGGGACATTCGCTCTTAATAAATCAATTGAGACAGCGGGTGAAGAATTTAAAGCTTCCGTCGTTTTAGATGGTATATTAGTAAAGAAATGTACAAATTCTTGAGCTACTTCTAAGTTAGAGCTTATTGCACCACGTGAAGTCTCCAATGTGTAATCAGTGTTTCGTTTTTTTTCCCTACTAGTTTCATTATTTATAACTTTCCAAACTGTTTTTATTTTATTTTCTGCTGATTTGATCTTATTGCTAATGTACAGGGCTTTAGCTATCTTGCAGGTATTTCTAAAAATTTTGGAATATGTAGCAACATACTTGGTGAAAGTTTCAGTGTTAATGTAAGGCTTAAGGCCATACAGCTCGAAAAGCCTTTCCCTACTTATCCTAATACCTCTAGTTGCCCAGTCACTAAATATAAAAATAGGGCTAATATTTTTTGTTTTCTTTTCAAAAGTTTTATTGAATTCAGTGTGCACTACTGAAAAGAAATCCTCATACAATTTATTTGCATCATCCATATTATGGCCTAGAACATTTAACTCCTTATTTAGGATACTATTGAATCTATTTAATTTGCCATTTGTTATTGGTCTAAATTGTATTTGCACTTTTTGCAAAGCTGTTTTAAACTTAAAAGTTACCGTTTGACCACTATGATCAGACGGCAAATAATTTACTATGGCTTTAGCTAAATAATCACAATCGCAGAAGACATTATCAATACAAGTAGCGGAAGTTGAAGTTACTCTAGTCGGTTCTGTAAAAATGTTAGATAAATTGAATGATTTAAAAAGACTTAATAATCGATTGCTATTTAAAGTATTTTCCAGAATATTAATATTAAAATCACCACAAATAATTGCGGTTTTGTTACTGGATGCAAGTTTCGCTAGGACATCTTCCATTATTGACTCAAATAAAGAAAAGTTCTGATAATTAGGGGGTCTGTACACGCACACTACAACATGCTTATCCAGCTCAACACAGGACAGTTCGATGCAATGTTCAACTGATAAACCAACTATGTCATTACGTGCCTTAGTTTTTAAACAATTTTTAATCAAGATTAGAGAACCTCCACGCAGCATAGATTTACGGTTAAAACAACTGCCCATACTATAGTTCTTATAATTAATTAGCATTTGGTAATCCGTTAACCAATGTTCAGTGAAACAAACAATGTCAAACTTTGTTTTTTCTAAAAACATTTCAATTTCTAATAACTTGGAAGAAATACCTTGAATATTTTAAAGAAATAATTTCAAGGCATTCTGCTGATCTCTTTTTTGGTAAATATTTATTTTAGAGCCAGAAGATACCTTGTTGTTGTTAGTTATAAGAATATTCTTACTTGTACCTCCTGTTGTCTTACAAACTAGTTTAAATGACTATCCGGAGTTGACCCCATGACCTCAGTGTCATTACCAGGCAGTGAGCTCATAGTGAGTGAGGGACATGGAACCTCCTTCGTACAGTCTGTATAAATATTTATAGCATTTGAGCTACATTTATTCAGGCTTACCACCTTATAATTAGTACTATTACTAACCGTTGTGGTGTTAATAACACAAGACTTCGACATTTTAACAACCAAAATGACCGTATTTATGCTCAAAGCTCTAAGGAAGCTTCCTAATTAGTCGACAGAGTGCAACGTGGGCATTATCCGACTTCAGTGAGGGTTTGGTGGGGTGTTAGCTATGAAGGAGTGACAGAGCCATATTTTTGTGAAAAAGGTATCAAAACATCGGCACAATTGTATCAAGATACCATTCTTGAGAAGGTAGTTAAGCCCCTTAACAACACCATATTCAATAACCAAGTATGGTTCTTCCAACAGGACTCGGCGCCGGGTCATAAAGCTCGGTCCACGCAGTCTTGGTTGGAAGTGAACGTTTCGGACTTCATCAGACCTGAAGACTGGCCGTCGTCTAGTCCTGATCTTAATCCGCTGGATTATGATTTATGGTCAGTTTTAGAGAGTACGGCTTGCTCTAAACGCCATGATAATTTGGAGTCCCTAAAACAATCCATACGATTGGCAGCGAAGAATTTTCCCATGGAAAGAGTGCGTGCTTCTATTGATAACTGGCCTCAACGTTTAAAGGACTGTATTGCAGCCAATGGAGACCACTTCGAATAAGCTTTTTATATTTTAAAATGTTTTATATTTATTTTTATATTTACTAACACACTGTAAAAGTAATATTTATTATTTGCAATTAAAAACAAAACTCTTCGTGACAATATTTATGGCAAGACTAGGTATACAAGCGCGCCGTCCTCCCGTCCCGACCCGCGCCCTCTTTGTTTTTAAAATGCGAAGTGAACCATCTACATTCACCTGTGCCTTTGGTAAGCTACTACTGTATTGATACTATGGATCGATAACATATTGTAGGACCTAATTCAAGGTGGTACTTTTTTTTTTTGCCTGCACTCCATTTTTTGTCTTATTATATCACAAAAATAAGTTCCAAACAAAATAAACAGATTTTTTTTTCATCTTTCAATATTATTTCCTTACAAAAAGTTACTCATATCCATGAGTACTATGTACGTGTATAAAGTATGGTGGGCGATAATGGTCCCAGCCACTAAGTGTGAATTACTTAAAAGAGGTAATAACACTGAATATGTTTTATTATGTCACCATCAAAATATATCCGAGAGGAACCGTATCTAAAGTATTTTCCTAATACCGATCAATAATATTCATAATTATTGATCGGTTTTTTAATGATATAACAAAAACAAACAAACGGACACTGGCCTGATGGCCGAAAGCCTCGACCAACATCTCTCGAGAATCTCGTTAGGCAGTTGGATCAGGGGCCTGATACATACGGTAGTAGGGTGCAACAGCCTCTCCGGGCATTCCGCCACCTGACCGGACGGAGCTCCGACCGGCTCAGCGTGATCCGTCGCTCAGTCTCTTGCCCCGTGTCTTGGCCTCCCCACGCCACAGATGCAGTGACGCGAGGGTCTTTGCCTCCAGGTCCCAGGGGGGGGGCCGGCCGGTGCGCAAGCCACCTCGTAAGACCTAACCTAACCTAATCTAACATTGTCAGAACTGAAGATCCCTGGGACAGATTTTGATACGCCTTGGCCTGAGTAAGAGGAGAAGTGATGTCTTCAAAACTACAGTGGTTTTAACTATGGCGGTAGTGGGACCAGCTCCCACACATTTTTGCCCGCAGACCTTTGTCCAACCGTTTTGTTTGGACCTTATAATAAAAGGTCACCTTACGAATATTCTAAATGAGCCTAATAATAATCATGAGCCTAGCCTTTTACCAACTATGTCGGGGTCGGCTTCCAGTCTAACCGGGTGCCGTTAAATACGCGTAATTTTACACGGAGCGTCCGTCTATCTAATAATAATAATAATAAAATATCTTTATTTCCCAAAATTACAGATAGAGAACATTTACATAAAACATTTGGATGCTGAGAAATCTGTACACAATTGATTAAACTCTGTCTCTTAAACTAGGGTATCCTGTATCTTAAGAGACAGTGATTCGCAATGAGGTTCCAATTGATATTATGTATGAGTGGACTGTGTCTTCAAAAGGGAAAAAAAAAATAATAAAAATAAGTTATAGTTACAAGTTTTTAAAGTTTTTTTTTTTTGTGAGAGGGTGTGGGTGAGAATAAATGAAATTAAATGAGTGTAATTAAAGGTGTGTAGGTGTGTGTGAGTGGGGATAAGTAGATGTTGTGTTCATGTGTGAGTGAGTGGGGGAGTTGTATGTGCGAGTATGTATGAATGCGACGATAGAAGTAATTCGTACGAGCATGGAGTTGAGTATGTGCTTATTATTAGGCGATGAAGGTCAGTAAAGTCTCCGTTGCGGCATAGTCCTGCTTAAGTAGCCATTCTGTCACTTTTAATTTTAGGTTGTGTTTGTTCAGGTCTAAGATATTCAGTTTTATATGAACCTTTTTGTAAATATAAGCGCTAATTACATAATACTGATGCTTTGCGAACGTGGTCCTGTGTTGGGTGCCTGAGGGAAGGTTTGTGCGATTTTTTGGGTTAGACGGGGGAAGACACCTATGTTTCCTAAGAACAGATTGAAGCACAAAGAGCTGACGGACTGTAAGAACCTTGCAGTCTGCATACAGTTGTGTTGTTGGGTATCTATGGGGCTTCCTTGTTATTACTTTTAATACGGCTCGTTGTGCTCTCTCTGCCCTCAGGAGGCAACCTTTCATTGCAGCACCCCACACAGAGATGCAGTATCCTATGACAGATTGGCATAGTGAAAAATAAATCATTTTCAAAATATCGGCATTAGCAGAGTTTCGGAGGGATTTAAATATATGAATGAGGCGCAAGGTTCTAGTCGTGACAGCGTCAAGTTGTTTTTTCCATGTAAGTCCGTCATCTATGTGGACACCTAAGTATTTTACGCTGTCACTTCTAGTTAGTGCTAGACAACGGCATGGTGCAGATCGGTTTGAGCATGAATGGGCAGTAATTGCAAAACTGTGTGGCGGTGCGGTCTTTCGCCTAATTGCAAAAGGGATGTAGCAGGATTTATTTATGTTTATGGTAAGAAGATTAAAATTGAGCCATTTCATAATTTCCGCTAATGCCGACTCTGCTATAGATTTTATAGTATCCCAAGTAGGTCCATGAACTACGATCGCGGTGTCATCAGCGTATGCATATATCTTAGTATTGGGGAGGCTCATTTTGCAAAGGTCGTTGACATATATTTGAAATAAAGCGGGGCCCAGTATGCTGCCTTGGGGGACGCCGAAAGTAACCGACTCCTCTTCACTAAGGTGGGTATCAATTTTAACTCTCTGGGTGCGATTTTTGAGATAATCTTTAAATATATCAAGCGACACGCCACGTACACCTAAGTGTTCTAATTTTGAGGTAAGGATGGGGACAGAAACTGTGTCAAATGCCTTAGAAAGGTCTAGAAATATACCTAAACATTTTGTCTTCTTGTCTAGATTTTTAGCTACCTCTTGAGTCAATCCTAGCACAGCATCTTCTGTTGAAACACCGGCTCGGAAGCCATACTGGTTGTCTGCTATTAACTTGTGTTTTTCCAAAAATGTCCTGAGACGATTGTTTAAGATCCTCTCAAGGATCTTGGAAAGTGTCGGCAGAACTGATATAGGCCTATAATTATTGACACAATTTCTGTCCCCCCCCTTGTGTATAGGATGGACTATCGCCTTTTTAAGAGCATTCGGGAACACGCCCAATTCCAGACAGCGGTTGTATATGAAGGTAAGTGGCGGTATCAGTACGTGGCGACAGTTTTTCAATAAAAGAGGCGATATATCGTCCCATCCGATTGCACAGTCATTGCGTAACTGTAGGATAAGCGATTCTGTTTCTGCTTCATCAACTTCTAAGAGCGCAAGAGTGTTTACAGGGGAGGGGTATATGCTATTTCGATGAGACTGATCGTTAGATTGAGGTAATGGGGTGTGGTGTTGTGATATAATGTTGTCAGCTAGCTTTTTTCCTACATTACTGAAAAAGTTACAGACCTCATTAACGGAAGACTTAGGATCATTGCGTATTTTTATGTGTAACTTGTCCCGGTGTCTAATGCATTTTAGGAGACCAGGAGTTATCCAAGGTTTTAGAGTTCTTTTTTGTCTAGGGATTTTAGCTTGAATTGTGTGTTTCGATATGACCATTGTAACGATGTCTATGAATTTGTTCATAGAAATATTAGCATCGTTCTCAAATCTGACCTCAACAACCCAGTTAATGGGTAACACGATACTGTCGCTCAATAAGGTGACCTGAGACTACAATTCCGAGGCCGACCGCAGGCGGCAACTGCAAGCGACGTGTCGCCGCGACACGACTGGTTTTCTGAATTTCTTTGATGGCGACGTGTCGGTAGAGATCAGTCGTGTCGGCGACACGTCGTCTGCAGTTGCTGCCTGAGGTCGGGTACGGAATGGTTCGTTTACGTAGATTATAATTTTGTAATGATAGTTCGTACCTCGCCATGCATCTCCATAGCCATTGTGTACACGCTATGTTTGCTGCTATTGTACATCAGCGCGTTTGAAAGCATCAGTAGAACATCCCTTTGGAACTGCGCCGTCGTTCTGGAAACGAATAAAAATAATAATGAATTAATCATACTTGAATCGCTGACCAAATTCTACTGCAACCTTACATTTGGTAGGCATGAGGAACAGGGAACAGCATCTTCGGACCAGACGGGTGTCGTGTCTGGTGGGAAACTGCGCAGCAATTGATGCCGGGAAGTCATATATATGCTGATCGCGCGGAACGTTCATTGCGCGTTTGTACGAAGGTTTCTCTCGTCATTGCATAGAGTTGTTAATCTCTAATTTTGTAAACATTGTAATACAAAATATGTAAGTACTTTCATAGTTCGGTTCCCTACAAAATGGTTGAGCTGGATGGTGCTGATCCACGCGTCATGTTCTGAGACTGGTCATCTCTTATCTGCCAGGGCTTATTTTAAATCGTTTTTTATTTTTTTTTTACATTGTTCTCACATATAGAATCAACAAGAGTAATGTACCCAGGATTTTGTAATTTCTATATTTAAAAGAGTGTCCTTGGAGTTTCTTGCCCGTTCTTCTCCATAGAGATCTACGTTTTGGAATGGGCAACTAGCTTCAACTTTCTGACTAACTGACTGACTCTTTGACAATTCAAAAGTGCCTGTAAATGGTTTAATTGAAATAAATGCTTTGAGTTTGAGTTGTAGCAGCTCTATATTATTAAAGATTGCTTGCTTTTCATTAGATTTCGTATTTACAAAGATAGACGACGATTGCCGAAGCACACACTTTTTCTGGGAGATCTGTACGCATGGTTGAAGGACTTCTCTGGACGAGCTCCTTGGCTAAAAGTTCTAATACTTAAATATGACAATGGTACTTGTATATACCTTATAACGCCCGACTCAATGTTCCTCCTGATGGTCGTGAGATCCATGGGTCGTCTGACCACCTGGCTGTAGCCCGGCGCTTCGTCGTCGCTGATCGGCCGGAGGAACAGGGACGCGTACTTGTGTGCGCATAGTCTGGGGAAAAACAAAACAATAAGGCCCAATTTACATTGCCGCGGAACGGAATGGAAGCGATTTTTTTTTGTACAAAGCATAATGAACTTTATGTCAATAGTGTAACGTACAAATTAGATAAGAGCCAAATAACAGGTCACGCGTTTTCTCGAGAATTCTCGCGCATTCTCGGTAATGACAGCAGTTACAAGCTCGTATCTAGTTTTGTACGTCAGACAATTCACATTAAGTTCATTTTGCTATGTACAATATCGTAAGCCTAATACATTAGTGAAATCATCCTTAGATATTAAAACTGTCTGTCCGTTAGTGTGCTGAGCAAAGTGAGCTTGGAGAGAAATGGGTTCTAGATTATAGAACTTTAGGGGGAAAATCTATTTCATTTAAAATTGTATATCTATAGGTACTAATAATAACGCGGTAGAGTTCGATTTTTTGTTTGTTTGAACGCGCTTTTTTCTGGATCTACCAGTCGGATTTGAAAAATCTTTTTGGATTTGATAGCCTAATTCTCGAGGCAGGCTATGTAACATCACGCTTGGGCCTTTAGCCGAGCAACAAGAAAAAAAAGTCATAAAGAACGCTTTTTGCTTCTGTTTTTAACTAATATTATTTTAGGGGTATGATGAACAGGGTGTAAAGTTCACTCATCCATCATAGAAAAGGGAGGATCCTCCGACCAGACGGGTGTTGTGTCTGGCGGGCCGACTGCCCGACTGTTGATGTCGGATATTATATTATGTCGTTGTCGCGGTAAACTCTAATTGCGCGATACAGGATTTGTGTGACGTCATGTCTTTGATGCGTAGTTCGTATGTGGCGGTGTAACCACTAGGTACATTATAAATGCGAAAGTGACTTTGTTACGCTTTCACGCTAAACGGATTTGGATGAAATTTGGAACATGTGTAGACCATGACCTGGGTTAGGACATAGGACTACTTTTATCCCGATATTCTCACGGGATCGAGACTAACGCGGGCGGGTTTCACCGCGAGGCGCAGCTAGTAAAACTATAAAACGAACCTGCTATAGACCAGCATGACAGATTTCTTCCACAGGCGATGTTGCCGCTCCGCGTCGTTGGCGCTCGGTGACTCCGGCGCACTTGCCTCCGCCGCGCTCTCGGAGCCCGAACATGCTGGTCAATTTATGACATGTTTTTAGAAACGGGGATAGGCAGAATGTTAAACGTTTGGTGACACATATAGACCAAAAAATGAAACAAATATCGGATAACACGGTTTAAATAGAACGAAAATAGCTGACTGCCAAAAACCCTTATCAAAAACATATTATTTTTACTAATTGAAACACTCCTCAATGCCAATTGATTTGTTTAAAGGCAGTTAGCTGTTTCGCTTCTTTTACAACTTCTGTACAAACATTGATTTGATAGGAACACTGCTTGGTACCTTTCCCTTTCTTCTACCAAAAACATTTCGCCAATTCAGGGATCTCTTACACTCGTGGCTAGTTGGTCGTTGTTGACCAAGTGCGCACCTGGTCAACGCATCGGTTTCTATAGTTTACCAGCAGGGTAATTGCGTGACGCACTAACAGTAGTAATTTTGACAGTTCAACGACATACATTGCGTTATTTACATATGAATGGATTACCAATATCCTTCAAAATCGTTCAGACTGTGATTGAAAGGTTCTCTGTAAAAGATCGCTTTCAGCGATGACCGCCCATTGTGTCACCCTATGTAAAATTTCTAAATTTATGTCTGTAATTTTAATGTTGTACATTATAGAGTATTCTATCTATCTATCTACGCAGTTAGGGTCGTGGTCGTTGCCGTCCAGTGCGCGAGGTCCCTAACTGTCCCCGCTTTTTTAATGGGTCTTGTAAAAATTATAAGTACATAACGTTCCGATAAAGGAATGAATAAGAAACTTACTTCTTGAATCCGATTTCTTCTTGCGAGAATAGTCCCTTTTCTTCTTGCCATCCTTCTCTTCTTCTCGACTTAACTGTAAGCAATTAATGTATCTATATTAATAATAAAGCTGAAGAGTGTTTAATCACGCGAATCTCTGGAACTAAGTTCCAATCGGATTTGAAAAAATATTTTTGCATTTGATAGCCTAATAATTCTTGAGGAAGGTAGGATAGGCTTTTAAGAGCATCTATACAGAAAGTGGGCAATGTCGCAAATAGCTATCAAATACTTCGCTTTTTTGATTAATTTGGAATTATTACTGTATGGAAATAAGAAATGTGGCTAACTAGTGAACCAAAATATTGATTATGAAATGCAATAATTAATATCGTAACACCGAATATTTAGTTTTAGATGTAAAAAAAGTATTTGGAAGCTTTCCAAATGCCTTTTCTACACCTAAAACAGTTACAACATCAAATTCAGTGTTATAAAATTGTAATTAATTATTAATATTCTAGTTCACTAGTTAGCCATTTTTCTTATTTCTATACAGTAATATTGCCTAATTAATCGAAATTGGTAAATATTTGACAGCTATTTGCGACATTGACAACCTTTTAGAAATTAGGAACCGAGCAAAATTAAAAAAGTCAGACAACGCTAAGCGAAAACGAAGTAATAGTGCGGGCAGGCGATGCGATGCGACGCGGCAGGTCGGGGGATCAGAAAATTTCAAGCGGGCAAAGTCGCGGGCATATACTAAAGATTTTATAAAAGTTTTAAAAAATTGTGATCTTTCCGTCAATATAATATTATTTTTCTTCTTTACTCTTATACGCTTTTATAATTTCTAATGTGACGATATTATCGTGGACTTCCTCGGCAGGGAAGTACATTGTATGGAAATACGTGCACATTATAACGTTATGGCCATACATTTTACTTTTCTTAAACCTTATGGTCCCTGCTATAACATCAGAGAAATCAAAGTAGTCACTGATCAAAAAGGGTTGGAAACCACTGCACTCTACCACAGACTAATCCAAATGGGACTCTGCAAAATCATTTAAATAAAAAGCGACTCTTGCTACGGCGCAATAAAGTGCAATTCAGGTCGCACAGCGCTAATCATCTACAGTACCTAATATTCACCTAGAAGTTTGAATTGGACGTGTAGTCACATTGCCGTGAATTATTTGGTGTACAGACGCCAGCAGGTCAAACTACCCGAAACTGTCAAATTTTCCCAATCAACTTTGAACCTTATGCTAAAGTGATAAAGTTGAAAATCTATTAAAGAAATTTGACCGATTGTAGTAGGTTGACCTGCTGGCGTCTGTACAACCAGATCAATCCATCAAACTGGAAAGTTTGGTGAGTAAAAATGTAAAAGCAACAAATATAGTACCATTATTTGAGAATAAAAAATAAAAAATATTGGTACAGATGGGTCACTCTGCCAAATCATTTAAATAAAAAGCGGCTCTTGCTACGACGCAATAAAGTGCAATTCAGGTCGCACATAACTAATTACCTACACTTATATTCACCTAGAAGTTGCCTCCCTTTCTATCGCGTGACTCTTAGATCGTCTGATTACGTTACACTCACTGAATTGGCCCGACAAGTCGACCCGCCGTGTGCTTGTAGCGTCATACCTAAAGTTTCCCATCTGCATTCATCTGTGAGTTAAGCAAAAACGCTCACTTACCTCCATTGGAGTATCATCATCAGTCTCGGTGTGCGTATCTTCCACGTCCGTCTTCTCTCTCTCTTCTTTGACTTCTGCTTCTTGAGCTATCGGAAGAGACACTTCTCTGATCATCTCTTTTAGTGGGATGTCCTATACGAGAAACAAAAATTTAAGTTACATTTGAATTCAGAAACCGACATAATTATCAACTTTTGGAACAACAAACTCAATGTTATACATGTCTAAGTTCAAATTCCATTAAAGCAGATTTTTGTTTTAAGGACATGTAGAGGTATGTGGTATGGTACGAGTATATCTATGTATATATATTTATATGAATAAGTTTATGCTTTATGTATGTATGTACATATTTATTGTATATGTAGATGGTACACCGATGACTACCTGCAGTATTGTCTCTCCTGTTACCTTTAATCCATGTAAAGGTTGTCTGTAAAAGATCGCTTTAAGCGATAAGACCGCCCATTGTGTCACCCTATGTAAAATTTCAAAATTTATGTCTGTAATTTTTATGGTGTACAATAAAGAGTATT
Organism: Xanthia togata; assembly: GCA_963853775.1. Classification (NCBI taxonomy): domain Eukaryota; kingdom Metazoa; phylum Arthropoda; class Insecta; order Lepidoptera; family Noctuidae; genus Xanthia; species Xanthia togata. The sequence goes on from OY970815.1 coordinate 5,828,943, forward strand.
CTATCTATCTATCTATCTATGAGGGTAACAGGGTGAAAAATGCACTAGTCCTCCATAGAAAAGGAAGGATCCTCCGACCAGACGGGTGTCGTGTCTGGTGGGCGACTGCCCGACGATTGATGTCGGAAAGTTATAAATATGCTGATCGCGCGGTAAACTCCTCTTGCGTGATGCAGGATTTGTGTGAGGTCATATCTTTGATGCGTAGTTCGCAAGTGGCATGGTAGATGCCGCCACAGACCTTACAGATAGTTCTTCAAAAATCTACTTAGAATACATAAAGCTAAAGTAGATACTTGAGTAATTGGCCATTGCTTCTAAATGTAAATTATCTGAGAATTTAGTACCAATTGTTACGTTAATAACTAATGTTAATAATTGATAAGTACGAGAAGGTAAATCATTTTCATTCAAATCTAAAGTATTAAAGCTAAGAAAGGAGACGTTGTCATATTATTTTTTTATGGACATAGCCTGAACAAAATGTTTTTTTTTAAATGTATATTTCACGTAAGGGTGTTTTACATAAAAAATCGCGACTTTGTCGAATTGTTTAAGATGACAAAAGAAAAAAAAACACTCATTACCAGTTGATTCTTTGACATGGTCACATTAATACCCTAGAGTCTATGCAAGCAGCAGTATGTAGCTATGGGATATCAAAAGGCACGCCTAGTATATCCCAACTATGTCTAATTCACATTACCTCAACTTCTTCCACCTTCTTAACTTCCTCTATAATCTTCTGCTCTTCAACTCTGGGCGGTTCCGGTCCCTTCTCCATCATCTCTAGTTCCTGCTCTATGGAGTCTGTGTGAACTGGTTCCGGCAGTCTCGGTAATTCCTCTTCCGGTTGTGTTTTTGGTTCTAGTTGGTAAGAAATAGGGATTAGAGTGAGTTTGTTTAAGTACCTTAGATTATTGAGGGTTGTATTTAATCATTCACGCTCATTTATAACATGTTTATGGTTTATGGCTTGAGAATCGGTTTTTATGTTTCTTTTATATTTTGACAGTAAGCGATATGACAAAGATTATAAAACAAAGCCCCCCCGGCGCTGCGTCTGTCTGTCTGTCTGTACGCGATAATAGTTATTTATCCAACATGTGAGGAAAGTTCGTTTTTCCTATGAGTTTTGATTTTGAGTCTTGAGCGAACGAAGGATTGAAGAATAGAATTATAAATTTCAATCCTGAGTAAGCGAAAGACTCAACAAAACGAATAGCTAATGAACTTGCTCACATGTTGCATACAAAACTTTTCACCACTACAAGAAAGAGAAAGAGCAAGAAAGTATTCAGTCATCATAGGTAAATAAATTAAACACAAAGCAAATCAAAATAATTCTTTATATTTTAAAATATCTTTAAAACTTAACATAAAAAAATCAGGCAAGGTTAGTTTCTGAACTGGATCATTACTTTCCTCACTGTTCAAACAGTGAGGAAAAACCAACTTTCCTCACTGTTCAAGCAGTGAGAAAAAACCAACTTTCCTCACTGTTTTCTTAAAGGAAAGACACTTCTTTCGTGCGGGAGTGGTGAAAAATACATTAAGTCGCGGCCGTTACCTCTGGGACACAGATAACAGTATCTACCTACTTAGAGCATGTTATTTATACGAACACTAGTGTTTTTATCGTAATATCGAATATCAGCCAGGTGGGCCTCGATTACACATTTAGCTAATTATTATAGCTATTAAAAGTTTTTTTTTTTTTACATATTGCATACCGTTGGAAAGGGGACAGACTAGAGAACTTTTTAAAACAATTCGAAGATCCTGACCGCATTTAGTTTTTTTTTTTTTTACAGCAATTTAAAGTTGAGTTTTATGTTTGCTTTTTGTTTTTCAATAACTTTGTGAGTTATTAAAAAGGGAACTAGATGTTACTTGCACGTAATTTTGAATTTCATAGAACCAAACAACTGTACACATACAAAATGATGATATAGGTATTCTACGGGAGGACGTACGGTCATGAGATCGGCCGCACTTCGTGATTGGGGCCCGCGAGTCTTGGCAGGTTGATACCATTCGGGGGTGCAGTGAATGTACAAGTTTCTCCCGGGCCCCCGACTCATGGTACTATAGTCCATTCGCGTTAGGAAAATAGTGAGTCATCGTTGTAAGGATCTGCCGTCAATGATCAGCTTTCTAATTTGTTGCGACCCTATTGGTACTACAGAAGGATATATTTTTTTATAGAAGGAACGGAGGGGTTTTAGGCTGTAGGAGTCCAACATAGTCCACCGATCTCCCCAAAGATATTTGGGGAGATCGGATCGGATCGGAGGGATCGGTTATTATTTCCTTCTCTAAAACAGTAAATTAATGTGTTTTCTATAAAGATATGACAAACCTTCAACCACAGTGTCTGGTTCCGGTTCCTCTATGACCGGTTCCGGCGGCAGAGGTATCGTTTCTGGCGGTATTTCCACCACCGGCTCCGAATGTACTACCTCTTCTGTGACCTGCGGCTCTTCTGACGGCGGCTCTTCTTTTATCTCTTCTTGAATTGGCGCTTCTTGTATTTCGCTGTATAAGTTAATAAAAATCTTTAGTGATATTTAAAAGAAACACCAGTTTCATAGATCTGCGGGGCAATTGCGTAACACACTTGATATTGCAATGAAGCTTGTGGCCAAGTAGTAACAGCCTCAGGGTCGATCGACCCTCCGTGCTTCGGAAAGCACGTTAAGCCGTTGGTCCCGGCTGTCATTCGTGGATCTTTGACAGTCGTTACGGGTCGTCAGAAGCCCGAAAGTCTGACAACCAGTCTTACCAAGGGGTATCGTATTACCCAGTTACTGGGTTGTGGAGGTCAGATAGGCAGTCGCTCCATGTCGTAAATACTGTTATTCAGCTGCATGCAGTTAGATTGGAAGCCGACCCCGACTTGTAATGGCTTTAATTTTGACAGTTCAACAACATTCATTGCGTTATTTACGTTGTCGTTAAACCTATACAGCAATGGATAGGAATTTTCTTCAAATCTATCAGTTTGGTATAAAAAGAAAGTGTGTTACGCAATTAGCGTGCCGTCCCTTCCATGCAGTGATCGGATATTCGGATGCATATTTACCTAAAGTTTGTATGTTGGCTGGTATGGAGTGCGCTTCGGTACGGGAAAAGTCCCGGTTTCCGAGGCAGTCGTATTTTGCTTTCAGGTTTAAAAAACATAAGTATGTGAGTGATTATTTTAACATCTTGAATTGACCTTTCGGTAATCTAGCCACGAGTGTTTAACGATAGAATATTATAAATTATGACAGATCAAAAATGCCATTAGGAACAAATCTGAACTTAAGGGTACGCTAGTCGGTCATTCTTCCGTACAAACGTCGTCTGTTTGACGGTGTACGTTCGAAACTAAAAAAAATATCAATTTTCTTGTCATTATCTAGCCCTGTGTGGAAGCAGGATTGGAAAAAAAAACCTATTGGTTTGGAAGTTATGAGCGTCGAAACTTCCATATTAAAACACTAATTTTAACTCGTCTTTGTGCGTTAATAAATAACTTATGTAGTAAGAAAATGGCAAAATAGAAACCGTACAGGGATAGATAATTTATTCAAAAGTTCAAATGATTGTATTTTTAGAAAATAATTTTTAATTGTTCTTTCATAATATCTATACGCCCAAAGGTCTGTTCATGAAATTTTAAGCGCTTATTTTTGTTATAAATCATCGTCTTTTGAACAAAATAAATGAATAAATATAGAAATAAATAAATAAATAAGAACTAGATAAATAAATACTAAATAAATAAATAATTAGACTAATTAGCACGCCCACGAACGAGTTCGACCTGTCGACTAGTACCCTTATTATTCTGGAATCGTAAACGCATTGAGCAAGCGTGGTGATGCTCGTGCCTTCTCTGTATGAGAAGAGGCCTTTGCCCTGCAGTGGGACGGTAACATGTAACATTATTATGAAGTTGTAGTGTTTTTATGATTTCTACTCACTTCTCTTCTTCAACAACTTCTGGAGTTTCTGCTACAATCTCTTGTTCAATTTTTTCTGGTTCAGTCGGTGTCTCCGGTTCTTTGATTTCTTCTTTTATCTATTAATAAAAGTAAACAATTTCGATACGGAAATAAATTAAGTCGAAAACAGTTCTGTATCATTTCATAATTGGCGGAGTAATCGCGTAACAATCATTAAAAAAAACGGACAATTGAATTGAGAACCTACTCCTTTTTGAAGTCGGTTAACAAAAACCCTAACCCACCCATGTATGTAAACATGATTTCAAAGTGGAAGGAGCGCAAGATACGTTGCGCAGATAAACGTAATGCAAGTTAACGCTTGTATCAATTTCACTCCTCATAAAATTTCCATACCGGGCCGGGCCTTATATGAAAATCGATTCTTAAGGAGTAAACTCCAAGTTTTTTATTTTTTTTCATTTTAGTCAACAACTACGTCAAAAGAAAGACCCGTTTCCGGTCGGACTCTAGAAAAAAGGCTTCTTAAACATTTGGGAATAGGACATACCTTCTGAACTTCCGGATGTATAATCTTAATTTCTGTGGTAGGGAACTTGACTTCGGGGAACGCGATTTTGATCTCAATTTCCGGTGTCGACTCTTTCGTTATTCTTGCTGCTTGCACGGGCGGGTGCTCTGGTTCCTAGGATTAGAAAATGGTTAAGTATTCTCTGTTACGTATTAAGACGCAGATATATGCCAGTGACCTTGAGTGGTTAGCTTGCGTGTTCTGTACTGAGCTCACGGAACGCGTCGTATTTTTTCAGGGTATAGTACTAGATATACCTCGATGTAATATGGTAAACGTCAGGCTGGACAAATAGCTCTTTCAACTTTCGCTAGACTTAATAATAGTGCAATAGACATTAATTTGGAGAAAATACTTGATAAAGTATTATGAATGTTACATAGCTATCATTATTATGTGGCTGAAAAAGTATAAAACTAAATTAGACAAGAAGTTCAATATTAAGATGAATAATTTGATTGTTTATATGTAATGGTAATTTGATTAAAACTTGTTTATAAGTGGGCCAATAAGTCCATTATTAAGATGAATGAGACTGTATATCTATTATTGCCATTTTATTATGTAATTTGTGTCTAAAAACTAAAAGATTTTAATCTGCATTGTAAATGTTATATCGAGACCGAAGCCTAAAGTATAATAAGTGATCAAACGAGTTGTGAAGTTCCATCATTATTATACGAAGTGCTTCGTTCGAAGATATAAGGAACCCTCCCTACCCTACTCCAGAAAAATTGAAATTCTCTCCTTACTCTAAAATGACATGACAGATGACGTAAGAACGGAATAGCTACACTTGTGCGTTTAGTTTTTGCTTTCAGCAGTGCTATTCTGTAACCACCTCACCGTGAAAACTTAGGTGAAGTGAGCTCGGAGTGAGCTGTCAGTCCCTAGCAGCAGGTGGGATGACAAATCACTTCACGTTCACTTCACCTAAGTTTTCACCGTGAGATTATTACAGAATAGACCGGCTGCTCTAAATATGCGTTTGGTTGTCGACTGGCGTGAGAACTCACGTCCAGCCAGTAATAAGACTCGCTCATCAAGGAGCGCTGTCCCAAATCAGACGCATTGTAAATTTATGATACATAAAACTAAAGGCATTTTAATAAAACACATATACTAAAAAATCAATAATTAAATTATCTTTAAAATGGTGAAGGTTTCAGAAAAATACGCTTGTTTGATTTTGCGTTATTCTGAGTTTTTTATCCGCGTTTGACATAACTTTACAAATTAATTTCGCTATGTAATATAAACATATTCTAAAATATTCATAATTTAAGTTATTAAGAATATGCTCTAATTTAACATATATTTTTTCCAAATTATTAACACTACTCGTTTAGACGTGATCTTCAGTATAAAATCATTAAAAGTCGTCTATCGTCACCTTAATAAGTGACGGGTATAAATGAAATTATGTTATAAACAAAAATAAGTTAGTTTGCAAAATATAACTTTTGTTTTTATAATATTTCAAATAAAGGTCACACGGCATTTTTTGTAGAAATATAAGATTTCTAGAAAATACATTTGTAGGAACACATCACATCTGACAACGAATTATTTTTAACCCGGTATATTCAAAGCAGTTATTTACACACGGCTACACTTCAAGCTATACATTTCCGAAATCAAAAGTGTTAGCTCTCTCAGCAGTTTTAAGTCTCGGCTATCCAAACACATATTTGAAAACTGCCTTAACTAGCGTCCTCAAATGTACTTTGGTGGTTGAGAATTGAAACTGTAGAATGAGAATGAGTATAGAATAATTTTATATAATACTAATTTTTATTTACAAATATTTTTTCTTCTATACATTTACTTTGGTGACGGTTACCTAAAATAAGTTTACTTAATGTTTCTTGTCTGTTCTCATGTAAGTGGCTTTTTGTCTTTTATGAGAATAAATGATTTAAACCTTAAATCCTATACAATGCGAGATCAGCATAAACTGGAAATGTATAGCTTGAAGTGTAGCTGTGTGTACCAAAACATCTGCCCGCGACTTTTTTCTCGTGCAGTTTTGTTATTTTAACATTAATCATATAATTATGGCACCCAACAATAGTGTATCTTTCTATCAGTGAATTTTTGTATTTGGATCAGTTATTCAGAGTATTTCAGAGATTACCATTACCAAACAAAATTGTACCTTTCATTTTTATAATATTACTAACTACGCCACGCGGTTTCACCCGCATGAGTCTCGATCTCGTGAGAATATCGGGACAAAAGGTATCCTATGTCCTTCTCCAGGTCATGGTTTACTCATGTACCAAATTTCACCCAAATCCGTTCAGCCGTTTTAGCGTGAAAGCGTGACAAACAAACTCACTTTCCCATATTAGTTAGGATTAGTATTTATTTAGAATAGAGAAGATATAAACGAGTATTTATTAAATATTATTTACCGTTTCGATGTCTTCTTGTAAAATTTCTTCTTCGAGTGGTTCTACTGTAATTTGTTCAGGTTCCACCTAAAACAATTAAATTAATTTATATTTTAAGGTGGCGTTTTGAAAATCGTTCCTAATCATCATATGTTTGCATTTTCCCAACTATGTTGGGGTCAGCTTCCAGTCTAACCAGCCTATCTGATCTCCACAACCCAGTTATTAACCCACTTTTGATACCCCTTGGTAAGACTGGTTGTCAGACTTTCGGCCTTCTGACGACCCGTAACGACTGTCAAAGATCTATAAATGACAGCCAGTACCAACGGCTTAACGTACTTTCCTCTGTCGGCGCGACCACGCGTTCAAGTTCACCAAACAAAATATGACATATGCACGCAACGATCGCTTTTAAAACAAAGGCGTCAGGGTAGCCCGCGAAATTCAATTTTTCTTACGTATTTTGCCATTTGCAGGTCGGTATCAGGTTGTATGTTGATCTAAATATGACTCGCGGCCGTAACAAATATTTATTTATAGAATTATAATCATAGAAATCATCCATACAACTCCCTATGTTCATGTAATCCTATTGAGTCATGAAATCATGACATTATGGATTATGCTAACTTAAGGAGTAGTATTGCTGATTCTAATGATTATTATAATTCTGTAAAGCCATATTTGTTACGGTCACAAATCAAATTTTAATCAACACATAACCACTGAGCTGCAAATTGCAAAAAACGAAAGAAAGGTTGAATTTCGCGGGCTGCGTCAAATAGAAAGAAAGATAATAAAGATAATATTTATTTGGACACAGTTCGTGAAAACCTAACAAAATAAAAAGGTAAAATAATCAAAGCAATAATAGTGTGTGCCTCACGGCTGCGCCAAAAAGGTTCATTTCATCATTAATGCCCGACAAATGCTGTCTGACGCTGGTTTTCGAATGAACCCCTATGGACAAGTGACGGGGAGTACCGACAGTTTCAACATACCTAATACTTCATGTTCATACTAGTAATCAAACATGAATTTAAAAAAAAAACAATCCGAAATCAGTAGGACGCGGCCTGAGTTGACAAAAGTGAGTTGAACCCCAAAATGAGTTTTTATACCAGCCCATATGCGCTATTACAATTTCTAACGTCACGATATTATCGTGGCCGTCCACGTCCATAAAATGTATGGAGGAAATACGTGCACGTTATAACGTTATCGTGGACGGAAATTTATAAGCGTGTTAATATGTTTTCATACATGTTACTTCCCCGTGTTATCGTGATACCGTGACATGGAGGTCCACGATAACACAATCTTTGAACGACAAAGAGAGATAGAACTAAATTTAGAATCAGGGGGGAGTATATGCTTAATGAAAAACATACCTTAATAACTTGTTCGTCGATTATAACAGGAGTATCCTCGGGAACGGAAACGGATGTGACGTCAACTTCCTCTTTATTTGACGCCTGGCCTGCTGGCTTCTCTGATGTTCTACAAATAAATAATTATAATGATGAACATGAGATCTCGGATTTGATTCCCAGGTCACGAAAAATGTTGTTGGAGACTACAAGATTTTAGAAGAAAAATAATCTAAAATCTTGTAGTCTGGGTTCCAGCCTGTGGAACAGGCTCGCCTTTATTAAAAAGCATTAAAAATAACTTACAAAATGTGGTTGTACAGACTTATCAATCAACTTTGAACCTTATACTTTCCAGATAAAGTTGAAAATCTATTAAAGATATTTGACACATTGTAGTAGGTTGATCTGCTGGCGTCTGTAGGGACTATACCAACAACTTTGTCTTCCAAAAAAATAAATAAAGTGGTGATGTTACATTATGATGGCGACATCTACATTAAAAATCCAAAAAAAAAACATTGGATTCTAAAATGACTTACAGATCGACTTTTTAAAATAAATATGATTTCATATTGTGTCTTCATTTTATTTCATGTCATGTTTTCCACTAACCAGTACCCTAATTACATAATACACGATCAATCGGAATTTGAATCGTGTTGAAACAAATTGCTAATCCATAGATCCATTGCTTCATAAGTTCGAAAAAAAAAACTGCTCAACAGCGTAAATACCGCAATGAATGTTGTTGAACTGTCAAAATGAAACAAATTTGTCGTTATCGTTTTACGAAAACGTGTTGCCTAATTAGATAGCAGTTTAAGCAGAGCCGTGACGGGCGGTATGTGTATATAAATGTCTCTGAAAGCATAGACATCCTCTGCCTTGATTTCTATGTCGTCTATGTCTAAAGATGGCGCCTTTCACTAACCTGTTAACTTGCTTATGCATAGCCGAGACGGTCGGTATGTGTATATCAATGTCTCTGAAAGCATAAACATCCTCTGCCTTGATTTCTATGTCGTCTATGTCTAAAGATGGCGCCTTTCACTAACCTGTTAACTTGCTTATGCATAGCCGAGACGGATGGTATGTGTATATCAAACGTCTCTGAAAGCATAGACATCCTCTGCCTTGATTTCTATGTCGTCTATGTCTAAAGATGGCGCCTTTCACTAACCTGTTAACTTGCTTATGCATAGCCGAGACGGGCGGTATGTGTATATCAATGTCTCTGAAAGCATAGACATCCTCTGCCTTGATTTCTATGTAGTCTATGTCTAAAGATGGCGCCTTTCACTAACCTGTTAACTTGCTTATGCATAGCCGAGACGGGCGGTATGTGTATATCAATGTCTCTGAAAGCATAGACATCCTCTGCCTTGATTTCTATGTCGTCTATGTCTAAAGATGGCGCCTTTCACTAACCTGTTAACTTGCTTATGCATAGCCGAGACGGGCGGTATGTGTATATCAATGTCTCTGAAAGCATAGACATCCTCTGCCTTGATTTATATGTCGTCTATGTCTAAAGATGGCGCCTTTCACTAACCTGTTAACTTGCTTATGCATAGCCGAGACGGGCGGTATGTGTATATCAATGTCTCTGAAAGCATAGACATCCTCTGCCTTGATTTCTATGTCGTCTATGTCTAAAGATGGCGCCTGTGTTGATGGTTGCACAGACGTCGATAAAACGGGTGGCGTGTTGGCTGCAAAAGAAATAATTTGATGTAGAAAATGTTTGTATTTATTCGTCGTGTTTGAGTTTTCAATTTTGATTATTTTTGTTTAAACAGCCTATTTTTTCACAGTATTTTTCAATCAGTTAATTGAATTATGTCTTGAGAAAATCTGTTTTATCGTGTTTAAATATCTAAATTAATCAAGTATGTGAAGTTTACACAAATAAAAAAAGATTTGTTTTAAACTGATACCTATTTCAAGTGACCCAAAAAAAAAACATCAAATTATTTTCTTTTTTGTTTAGATATCCATAAACATCACATCTGCGGAGTTTCGCTAAGTAATTTTATATGACCCTGTATAAAAGGAATCATCAAGACGACGAAGAAGCAGAAAGTATGATTTACCTTTAAGCTGTTGTTCAATCTGTACCAGCTGGCTCTTTATATGCTCGATGGCGGCATGCTTACTCTCGTGCTGGCTCGTCCCGGAAGCCGACTTCTCTAGTAACATGGATAGAGTTGGGGCGGTTACTGATGGTGATACTGATTCTGCAAAGACATGGGTTTAGATTAGAGGTGTTACGGAGGTTGTTTTGCCGGAGTCGGAAATTTTTAAATCTGATTGATCGGAGTCGGAACCGGAGTCGGAGTCACAACCGGAGTCGGAGTCACAACCGGAGCCGGAGGTAGAAGAAAGAAGTTGCATATAACACTTTTTTTTGGCTTCTTATTGAAATTAACTTATCATAACAATTAAACTATTTAATACACCGCTCTTAACTTAATTTAACTATTAGGTTGGGGAAAAAGTCTTTTCGCATTATAGTATGTATGAACTTGTAATAAAATCTCTTTGGCTATACTATTTGTATCTGACTGGTTTTGGTATCATTCAAAGTTTAAATTTTAAAGAACATAATTCCAAATTAGGAAAATGTGTGATTTTCATTTGTTTTTCGTACCGTCAAGATGAGTGAATCTAATGAAGAAATTCGATACATCTTAAAATTTTACTACAAAAAAGATGAAAAATGCAACGCAAGCTAGCGTAAAAAATTTGCGATGTTTATGGACCTAGTGCAGTGTCTGTGAGAGTAGCACAAATTTGGTTTAAGTGTTTTCGAATCCGGAAATTTTGATGTCAAAGATGCACGTCGCTCTGGTCGCCCTATTAAGGATAAAATGGATGCCATTTTTGAAAAAGTGGAGCAAGATCGGCATATCAGTAGTTACGACGTAGCTGAAGAACTGGGAATTGACCACAAAACAGTTTTGTCGCATTTGAAAAAAACTGGGTACACAAAAAAGCTCGATATTTGGGTACCTCACGAGCTGACTGAAAGAAAACTAATGAAAAATTAAATGCTGTGTGTGCGGTGGGATTGGAAGGGCATTATTCATTATGAGCTGTTACCACCAGGCAGGACCATCGATTGTGAACTCTACTGCGAACAACTGATGAGATTAAAGCAAGAATTGAGAGAAAGAGGCCGGAATTAATCAACAGATGGGGTGTGGTTTTTCATCATGATAACGCTAGACCTCACACATCTTTAGCCACTCAGCAAAAATTAAGAGAGTTTGGCTGGGAGGTGTTAATGCATCCGCCGTATAGTCCTGACCTTGCACCTTCAGATTTCCACCTGTTTCGGTCTCTTCAGAATTCCTTAGGCAGTGTCAGGTTAACATCACGAGAGGACTGCCAAAACCACTTGTCGCGGTATTTTGATCAAAAGTCCCAAAATTTCTATAGCAATGGGATCATGTCCCATCTTGTTTGCTTGCCACTTTTTGCCATCTTTTTGCCAAGTTATCGAACAAAATGGTACCTACATTAAATGTAAATAAACTATATTAAAAAATATTTTGATTTTACTTAAAAAATGCGAAGTAACTTTTTCCCCAACCTATTACTTAATCATCGTGACGTTATACATACACAAAACAATAAACTGAGACTTAGAGCGCGAGCGTGTATAAAAATGACCTGGCCTTGCTGTCTCAACATTGACGCAAAGTCGTAATGGCGTCCCTAGACACACGCAACATGCTTCACAAGCACGGGATTTTTTTTCGTGCTTGTCAAGTAATTTTAACCGTCTAGGGACACCATTAAGACTGCGACCGAATTCGGTCGTATAGCGATCACTATCTATGTCGAAACTGCCACCCCAGGGCGACAAGTTAAGAGGGAACAGGGGCTGCGAGGAATTTGAATAATAGGTATTTGAAGAAACTATTGCCGTCGTGCTGTGCCCGAAAAACCGAGTTAAACCCCGTAAAGTGCGATAGGGACAACTGCAGCTCAGACCGATTATATCACAAAATTTTTGACGAAAACGACGTTTAGCATTCTCCTTTTTTCTCCTCGAAAACTAAGCCGATTTAATAATTTTTTACATAAAAAATTTAAGAAAGAGTATGTCTAGGTTCCTATTATTTTCTTTTATGCTAAAAACTTTTACGAATCAATCTGGTAGTCTAGTGTTCTTCTAGTTCACAAAATTTTCTGCATACCGGGGTGGAGGCCCCCAATTAGTTTGCCGTCCCGGGCCCCCGATAGGATTAGTACGCCACTGGTTGTTGGGTTTAGAACCATGTACTGAATCCGAGGTAAAAGTTTCGTACAGACGCCAGCAGGTCAACCTACCCGAAACTGTCAAATTTTCCCAATCTACTTTGAACCTTAAGCTTTAGTGATAAAGTTGATAATCTATTAAAGAAATGACAGATTGTAGTAGGTTGATGTGCTGGCGTCTGTACCTTCCATTGTATAAACATACAACCAGGGTCCACTTACCCACACAGTTGGCGGGGTGCGATATATGCTGCGGCGTTGTGACCACAGGGGAAGACTTGAGGAGAGACGTCAGTAGAGGGGAAGCGGGAGGCGCAGGAGTGGTGACTGTAACAAACATGACATTATTGACATTATAAAGGGTGTTTTTTTTTAAATAGCGGAAAATACGCCAGACAGTCTCGGGCCGATTTTGATGCACCTTAAATCACTAAATAAGTTTAGCGCTAAACGAATTTAACACATTGTTCTGTTTCTGTCAACAGTTTGAAGATGTTAGACACAGAAGTTGTTTAAAATCGTCATGTTTCCAACGAAAGTCTTATTTCCATCAAATTAATATTGCGGGCTACATTGAAGTCACCTTAAGTACTAAGTTTTTGAATGAAATAATTACATGTATTGCATACCAGTACCAGTCGTCGGCTGCTGTTGACTACCGCTGTTCAACATCGGTTTCCACGCCCTATCGGCTCTAGCTCGTCTTTCGTCCCTCTCTTTTAGCCAGGCGGCACGCCGCGCTGCCTCTCGCTCCCTCGCCCGGTTCCTCGCTTCGATAGCTGTCCATACTTCTCGTAAACGATCATCTGAAGTTGCTGGGTTCCGTGCTTCTGTTATTTCGTTCTGTGTAAAGAGATCAAATTATGTTTCGTCAACCAATCCGTTTAACCAGATGCAGCTGAATACCAGTATTTTACGTGGAGCATCTGCTTATTTGACCTCTAGAACACGATTCCTGTTGGTAAGACTGGTTCTCAGTTTTTTGGGCTTCGGCACCCCGCAATACCCAAATTCTATTTCATTTATTAAAGGAAAGGCATAGCACATAAATGTTTAAACTTTTGTATGGTAGACTTTATTATTACGAATATGCAGGTGCAAGAGAACTTAAATTCAATATTTCGCATATAGCCAAGTAAAAACATAATTACTTGTGCAGCATATTACATTCGACGGCACGTTTGGCGCAGTGGTTAATGCAATTGACTGCTGCACTGCGATTCCCGCACGGAACAAATATTTGTATGATCTACAAGTTGTTCCGGGTCTGGCTGTTTGTGTATGTGAGTTTAAAAGTTTGTAAACGCACCCACGATACAGGAGAAAATTCTAGTGAGGAGCAACGTTTAAAAAAATAAAAACATATAAGTACATTAGAACTTTTGTTGTAAGTTATAACTAAGCCCTTTATGGATATAGGAAATGATTTGAAAAACTTTAATTTTTTATTGAAAGATATAAGGGACAATTTCAGTTTTCCATTGTTCCACAGAGTGTAGATAATACTAATACAGATTTAATTTTAATTTCACATTATTCTTATAACACGATATATTAGGAAATACCTATTGCATAACTCTAAACTGTTAGCTTTGTACGTAGCAATGAATTCACTAAAGTTATCCACTCAGAAAAATAAAAATTAGAATTATTGAAGGGCATATTCTTCTGGCTTCTGGACTATTAAATTCTTGTATCCAATTGATGTTATTTCAACAAACATCAAATTTAAGCAAAAAAACAGCGGTACAACTTTATTCAAGGAAAACGTGAGGAAACAATGCCTAAAATATATTTCTCAACGGCATGCAAAGCCAAGTCAGAGACCCATGGGCTTTAAAACTGACACCAGGTTAGTCTTTAACCACTCGAAAAGAAGAGAAGACTTTAAGAAAGTGTAAATAAAGTTGATTTTAGACCGACAAGTACTGTTAAAAAAAAATATCGAATAGTAAAGTCACAAACTGAACCTATGTGTAGGCATTACAGTTGTTTTTTCTAAAACTCATGTCTGTTTACATATTTGGTAAATCAATTGCGAATGCAGATTAGTTATCCTGTGTCGTTGACTATAAAATCAGCTGTTGTTTTACTTGAAATTACTATTAATCACATGTACTACGGGCTGAGCCTATTCAGGCACAGATACGACTTCAGGCTGAGAAATTAATGATGGATAATACTTTTATATTTTTATTAAAACAAATATATATCATGAATATGCTGCAAGTGTGGGTTCCTATAAGTGTGCCCTCATTTCGCCTGTTAAGTTGTAAGTAATAAGATGAAATAAACATACCTTTAATTGTTCATACTGTTGGTTCATTTCAACCAGTGTCTTCTGTATCTCACCAATGCGCTCCTGTGTCAACCGTTTGAGTATACTCTCTTGTGGGGTCTCCACTGCTCCCTCAGAACTACGCTTCTTACGCTTTGGTGTTTCCACATGTTCGAGTAGAGCTCCATATTGAGCTGCGCAGCTGGAAATTATAATAAGGGCATTATGCAGTACCAGTATTTTTCAGTGTGGATTTTAAGATATATTTTTTTAAACATTGTTAACTTGAGTATGACTGAGTCAAAAATGAGCCAAGGACCTCACTCAAAGCAGGAGGACTTGCAAATACTACACTGATAACAGAATTTATGAGAAACAACGAAAAAAGCAGACAATTTTACTAGTATTGTTGGTTATGATTAACATAATTTTTTTTTTAAGTTTGAAAACACAAACCTCTTTTGAGAATACCAGTCTGGTGGTCTATTTGATTCTCCAATGGTTTTTAGAGCGCGGGAAACTGACATCCAATTCTGATCTCCGCTTCTTACGACCGCAGAAGCCAAACATAACTGCTCTCTCACATTCCAAGTGTCTAATGGTACCCTTTTTAGCTGCAAACGCTCCTGTATCGAACTCATTTGACCGTTACTTTGCACTTACAAGATAAATAAAACTTTAGCGTTTATTTAATGCTAGATTTCCAGTTAATTTTGCTTGTTTTTGATAGAATTTTGATCGAATTATCACAAAGAAACGAGCTTTGTTGTGTATACAATTTGACAGTGACAAAGTGACAGCAACGTGGTCACAGATAAAAAATAGCGTTGGTATGTTTCCAGATTGAAAATAGTAATACCAGATAAAAAAACAAATAGAGAAAAAAAAAATTTTTTTGTTCTTCACAATAATACACACATCAACACGGTCTAGGGATATTTTTAAAAAAGCGAATTACTATCAATGTGTTAATTATTTATATGACATGTATATATTTAAAAGATACGTTATTTAATATTCTACCATTTTTTAATATGGTTAAGGTACTTAGATTAAAATTTCAGAATTTTATGGAAAAAAAATGACGCATAGACGGAAACCGTATATGAATTAACTTTCAATTTGTGAGTAATAACTGAAAAAAATAGAAAAATCATTTAATTTGTGTTTATAAACTTGAATTTAGTAGTCTGAGAAAGCGCCCATGATGTTCATAACACATCGGCAACGATTCGGCATGCTCAGAACAAGGTTGTCAATGTCTTGCTGCGGAATATTGTCCCATGTCCTTCTGAGGTGCGCAAAAAGTTGATCTTCTGTAGCCAGATTTTCAGGAACTTCCTTCAGAGCTCTTCTTTGCAGCATATCCCACGCATGCTCAATGGGATTTAGATCTGGCGATTGAGCAGGCCAGTCTAAGGCCCTAACATTATGTGTATGTAACCAAGCTGCTACCGTTCTCGCCGTGTGTGCCCGGGCATTGTCGTGCATGAGCAGGAAATCTTGCCCCATTTGTGTTCTGTGGGGCAAGATTACGGGCCCCAGCACCTGTTGGACGTATCGTTCTGCCGTCATATTGCCCCGCACCCAAACGAGATCCGTCCGTCCTCCAAGACGAATTCCTGCCCAAACCATAATTGTTCCTCCTTGGTATGGGTGAACTTCCTGAGGGTTCTGGAGACGGCTCCATCGTCCAGGAACTCGCTAAACACGCGTCCTTCGTGAATCTGGATGGAAGCCGAACCTGGATTCATCCGTGAACAGCACATTGGACCATTGCTCACGGCCCCAGTCCACGTGGTTCCGAACCCATTCTAATCGTCGTCCACGATTGCCTCTCCGTAAAGGTGGGACCCGGAGTGGTCAACGAGAGCGTAGATTGCTTTCATGCAGTCACCTTCTTACAGTTTGGTCACTCACAAGCACTTGGTGTTCCACTCGCAGCCTTTGGACCAATTGAGTCGCCGTTGCATTTGGTTGAGCTCGCGCAGTAATTTGCAAAAATCGGTCTTGTCTGGGGGTAGTGATGCGACTTGGCCCCCGGTGCCTCTCCGCTACTTCACCTGTGGCACGATAGCGTGTCCACAATCTTGAAATTACATTTTGATGGGTCCCTATGGCCTCAGCAACATTACGCTGAACAGATCCAGCTTCCAGCATTCCCACAGCTCGTAACATCTCCACCCTCGTCAAATGTCGGCGTTGCATGGCTACAATACCTCAATTTTAACTTCATCTTTCGTTTAAAAATGAAAAAAAACTGTAACTAAACGTAATTCGTATTGTTTTCTAAATTTCGCACAAATGAAAATTCCCTCTCCTATACATCAAGACATTTTTATGCCACCGAAACAAAAGAATTTTCAAAAATTTTAATTTGGAATTAGTCTGAGATAAATTACAAACAAATCGGTGTATAAAAGATTCCAATGCGGCCAGTACTTTTCGAGTTATTTAATTGAGTATGAAATATCCCTAGACCGTGTTGATGTGTGTAATATAATATAATTTGCGTAAACATGCTTCTGTTATGAAGGAATTATGCCAGCATTGAGCCTCAATTGAACGGTTCGAACTCTGCCTTCGCGTGCATTTCCAGTTTTTGCTAATCTCGTATTATAAAGGATTTCTGTACAATGCGAGGTCAGCATTATACTGGAAATGTATAGCTTTATGTGTAGCCAGGTGTACAAAGGATTTTGTCCGTATTTCCATAATTAATGGGCTAAGGTATTTCTGTCATCTCATAACTCATTCATAGGACATATCAATGTTTGAGAATCGAACCTCGTCGTCGAACGCCCAGCCACTACACAGCTACGAGCTAAATACTTTAGCACGCTCGCAAACGGCATACTTTTTGTAGGTCCTACAATCGGTCTAATTTTTTGTTTTATATGACCTACCTTTTGTAGGAACATGTGCGTTGATAATGATCTAAAAAAAATTGGGCATCGACTGTATGCCGTCTGTGAACGCTCTTACCGTGCGTTTGCACCTGGCGAAACATCACAACAAAACATGTTGAAATCTTTAGTCTCTGTCAAAGTTCCATATAATATTTGACAGGAACTAGAGATTTTTAATGTTTCGTTGTGATGTTTCGCCAGTGCAAACGCACAGTTAGGCCCGTATTACGGAACCTCACTCAAAACTCAAGCATTACTTAAAACTCGTTTAAAGCCTTTTGATTGGTTGGGACTAGTTTTAAGTACATAATGCTTGAGTCTTGAGTGAGGTTCTGTAATACGGGCCCGTATTACAGAACCTCACTCACTTACGAAAGATTCAAAAGTGATTTTCGCTTACGGCACTGATATAAATTTTATGGTGTTACGAACATAAACCATACGTACATATCTACTACATATTTATGAAATAAGTTTTTTCTCAGTTACAATTTGCATTTCACGAGACAAATCCTTTTGATTTTTTTAAATGATGGATGTCTTTTCATAGCTTATGCCCGCGACTCCGTCCCCGTGAAATTTCTTGTTTGTGATTTTCTTGCAAGTTGCGTTACAATTTTTGGTGTAAGTTTCAAAAAAAAAAAAAAAAACTTATTGACCTACAATATTATTCTATTCATTCATCTAATTTTCTACATATTTGATGTCAAATACAAACCCATGGTTGAATGTCGTCGTGATATCGATTATCGTGAATTCGTGACTTACTTTCCCAGGTGATTAGACATTAGAGCCACCTCCTCAAATATTCAAAGGGAAGTAATGTGTAGTTGTCATACGGAACACGATCCCCACCTACGTAAACAAATCGATTTTCTTGGAAATCGTGTGAAAAAGTGTGTGTAATTTATACCTAACCGGCTTCTCACCGCGAATTAGTCCGCTTGAAATTTCTTATTCCCCTGTCTCACCCCATCGAATCGCGTCGCTACTTGTGTTCACTCTTTCTTTTTGACTTTTTCCTCAAAAGGAAAAAACGGAACCCTGGTGGATCACTCGTAGGATCACTCGTGTGTAGGGTTGCCAGATGGCCGGGAAATCTGGGAATGTCCCGGAATTTTGCGTCTTGTCCCGTGTCCAGTAATTAGACTTTACAGTCCCGGATTACGAATACCAATCAATTTTTTTCACGACGACGCGCACGGGCACGGCACTATTGCCAAGTGGGCACGCCGCGATCCGTAAAAACGCCAAAATTCAGTTACAAAAATATTTAAATAAAAAAGTAGTAGGTACCTACTTATGTGAAGAGTTTTAGAAGCTAGTTTTTTTTTTCGACAGTATATTACACTGGATCGCAAAAAATCCGGTTCGCTAATAAATGGGTGATAGTTTCAATACATAAGACTAGGTAATTTGCGAAAATATAGTATATTGTAGATGACTGATTAATAAGTACCTATATATAAAAAAATGTGTAACACGTTTTGTACACTAAAATTTCGCTTCTAACATAATATGACAACAAAAATACACTTCGCAGTAAATCTAAAAAATTAAAGATTTTTTGTCAATTTAATATTTTGTGTTTCCTCCACGAGCCCGTATCACTTCATTAAGATGAAGTGGCATACTGTAAACCAAATTATTAATACGATTTTGGTCTATGTTTGCCCATTCTTCCACTAGCGCATTCCTTAACTCGTGTAAGGTAACGGGAGCATAAGGGATTTAAGTCTGGGCTGCGAGATGACCAGTGCACTGCAGGTAATACCGACGTCTTGAATATACATATTGACCAAAGCGAGCTGTATGTGGTCGCGCATTATCGTGCATAAAACTGGAATTTGCACCCATGTTAACTAAGAAAGGACCAGCATGCTTATTTAAAAACTCTTCTACGTATCTGACGGCAGTCAGAGAACGTTATTGATCCTCCACCTAATGGCACCTTTTCTTCAAAACACGCTCGATTATACCGTTCTCCTGGTCGTCTAAATACTCTTCGTCTCCGTCGTGCGTAAATAAACAAAATCTGGACTCATCGGAAAACATAACCTTGGACCAATCTTCATCTGTCCATCGAATGTGTTCTCGAGCAAACCGTAACCTGGCAACTCGATGTTCTCTGAGCAGTTTGGGGCCGTTTGCTGGTCTATAAGGCTTTATATCAGCTTCACGAAGACGTCGGAGAACCGTATCAGAGCTCACATTGTTGTGGTGATTTTCTTGAAGACTGTTTCGGACCTGAACAGCCGTGAAATGTCGATTTCTTAATGTAGTGCTCACGACGAATCGGTATTCTCGTGTAGTTGTGCACCTTGGCCTGCCGTTTCCTGGTCTCCTGATGTTCATGCCGGTCTCTTGAAATCGCTGGGCTACTCTTTGGACCGTTGATAAAGATACTCCTACTGTTCTAGCAGTGCTACGCTGACTTCTTCCTTCTTGTACCATGGTAATAATCCGTGTACATTCTTCAGGTGTTAACAACATAATATTGCACTGAATACTCTGATCAATCCAAGGAATCATTTATAATGACAGCTCGCTTTAAAAAATATTATTAATCTAATTTAAAATTTTAAAAATGTTCTAAAAGCAGATTTAAAAAAAAGTACACAATAAAAGTACTTGTAGGTACAAATGAAACCTCTTTTTTTAACGAATGGATTGCTCTTGACTCTAGTCTAGGTCAGAGGTGACAGAGACAAATTCGACGGTGGAGTGAGCTTACCCAGAAGAAACCTGTTCACTCTTACTTTGAATAGATTCGGGTTGTATGCGTTCGGAAACACAGACGCAGGCAGAGAGTTCCACTCCTTTGCTGTGCGCATTATAAAAGATATTTATGAAAACGCTTAGTGGGAGTTGGTGGAATATCAACTAGGTAGGGATGGTAACCTGCACTGAGTCTAGATGTCCGATGGTAGAAGGGGGCCGGTGGAATGAGGTCGTGGAGTTCATGGGCACACTCGCCGAAGTACAATCTGTAGGAGACCGACAAGCAGGCAACCTTGCGGTGATGAGCCAAGCTGTGAAGCTTGTTTAACGTCGCCAATGAGCCTCTTAGCTCTGCGTTCCACCGAATCAAGCGCAGCAAGTTGGTACTTAGCTGAGCCGTCCCAAAGGTGGCTGCAATACTCCATGCAGGATCGGACTTGTGCTTTGTAAAGGGTTAAAAGCTGTCCAGGCGTAAAGTATCGCTTAACTCTATTTAGGACGCCCAGTTTCTTGGCCACAGTTTGAGCTTTGTACTCGATGGTGGAGCCGAAGTTGAGACCAGATGTCAACTCCATGCCTAGGAGCTCGAGCCGATCAGTTACAGGAACAGATGTACTCCGAAAAGTAGGAGTTTGGTAAAAACGACTCCTTTTGGCGGTAAAAAGACACGCTTGTGTTTTGGTTGCGTTAAAAGAGACCAGATTGTCATCACCCCACCGGGAAAAAAAAAAATCAAATCCGAAAAATCTGTCCGCTCTACCATGGCCTTTCTCAGGGAACGAACTTCAGCCCCGCCGGTTTTTGTGCTGGACAAGTATCTCTCTGAAACGGTACTGTCGTCCGCGTACCCAACAATATCAGGCAGAAGCAGGTCATTGATGTGCAGCAGGAAAAGAGTTGCAGAGAGAACAGACCCTTGAGGAACTCCGGTATCAATAGCCATAAGGTCAGAGGAGCAGTCGTCCCCGACTACTCTGATTGACCGTTCACTAAGGAAGTCTGATATCCAGCTACAAAAATCAGCAGGGCTGGATGCCATAAGCAGGAAGCTTGCTGAGTAGTCCAGCGTGCCAGACCCTGTCAAAGGCCTTCGAGATATCAAGCGATACAGCAAGTGCTTCGCCGTGTTTCTCGATGGCTTCGCTCCAGCAGTGCGTGACATACACAAGAAGATCGCCAGTTGACCGTCCCCGGCGAAAACCATATTGACGGTCACTGAGGAGATTATTGTCTTCAAGGTAGGTCAGCAACTTACTGTTCAGTATCCTTTCCATAACTTTGCATAGAATGGAGGTAATGGCGATCGGACGGTAGTGGGCAGGGTCTGCACGGTCGCCCTGATTCTTTAAAGATTTAGAACAAGCATTAGTAACCTGTTTACTACATATTATTTATTCTAGCGATCTAGGTATGTAATTTATGGAGATATCACGGTTTTTATTAGCGACCCGGATTTTTTGCGATAAAAAGACATACTTACATAACCAAAATTGAGCACCTCGCTTGGCTTAGGTAACTATATATTTTTTCTTGAGGCTATTCGCACGAAGTTAATTTACTTGTAGGCGAATCGAAAACTTTTTTTTCGCCTACAAATAAATTCGCAAATAACATCGCCTCAGCAAAAAAAAAAAATATTTAAAAGTGTAGATTCACCCGTTTCGGGAGAGCAAATTCGGGCGAATCATCAATAAGCCCCTCGCTTTTACGGCATATTGGTCGATTCGAGAAATGTTGGTTATATTTTTATAAACCAAAACTAAAAATTAATTATACTTATTATTATTATTTATTAAGTATTTATATTTAATAATTAAGCTCGCAATCTATTAAATGGGACTTAAACATAACTGGCGAAATGAGGGTGTACTAACAGGTAGGTACACCTCTGCACAACCCTTCGGGGAAACAAGGCGTGATGTTATGTTAGATATGTGTGTTTTATAATATTATATAATAAAAATACACTATGTATTTTTTGAGGTATTTCAGGTAAAAGCCTACCCTACACTTTTACCATAAATAAGAATTATAACTACATAATTGAAAATAACTTCCATTAATTAACCCTTAAATTTTGGTAGGTACTTTTATTGATTTAGCTCACGAGGTTGTCGACCGACATGTGGAATGTGAATTCGTCTATCATTTATGGCCGATTCCTATAATTTACGAACCGTTAATGGTTGATATTAATACTCTTATATCTTTACCAATAATGAAGCGAAGACCTTTGTGGAAGACCCACCCAGATAGCACAGGAAAAATAAGCTTACGAAATTATCTATACCTGCCTTAGCCTATGCCCAGCTGCCCAGCAGTACCTTAGAAAAACGATTCGTTATTTTTTATAGGAACCCGCGAAATTCAAATTTACTAACGTTATTTGCAAAAAAAAAAAACTGGTACCTAACTTATTAAATAACTTCTCCCGCTCTGGGTGGAGCGGGAGGGCGTGTCAGACTGAGCAGTTAAAGAATGGCTAATTGAGAAATCATATGAAGAGACCGAAAAACTTCTCTTCCCAAATGCTTAAGACAGATCCGCCCTTTATTCAAGTATTTTCACACACAAACACTCCTATACTCCCCCCACTTTCACACTTACTCATACATCCACCACTACTGCACCTACCAGGACACATTCACACCTTACATAAACCGCACTTCCACATTACCTACACATACACAACATACCTACTGCACCTACCACGACCAACTCACCCTAACTCAAACACTCACAAACAGTTTTATTATTAATTATTTTTACTTTTTATTTTTTCTATACTCTTAAATAATAATTATATTGTTATGTCAACCATGTTACTGGTGAAAACAGTTCTACTAAATCATTTTGATCATCTACCCTTATGGAATCACTGGTCCCCAAGTCACAGGCTATAAACCTAGTTTGGGTGCCAGGAGATAATACTCAATGCACTTTATGTTGTACCATATTACTGTACTTGTAACCTTTGTAAGCATTTTACTGGAAATAAAGATTACGATTATTATTAATAAAAAAAAAAAAAAAAAAAAAAAAAAAAAAAAAGACTTACTGACTAAAACCCACCCGTGATCCTTCAGTTGCCTGTACATTGCCAGGGGCCACGGTATCTCTTTCGGACTTTCCCGCAACCCCGGCTGGCATCGGTCCTATCGGACCCCTTCAGTTGCTGACATCTCTTTGAGGCGCGCGTGGAACACGACGCGCCGTCGACCCAGGGCCTCAAGTCTGCTATTATATTACAATAGTGTCAGAATGGTCTATCATTGATTTCATAATAAAATTGTTGATTTTGACAAGTTTGGTAATCTACTAATATTGGCGTCATTATGACTTTCCAATGGTCAGCCACTGACACTCCATTGAAAGAAATGGCATCTATTGGTAATCTCGTACTTAATGAAAAATGAATGACTGACTTACGCGGTAATCTCATCAAATTTTGACAGTTCCTTTGATCAGTGACCTACCATTTAGAACTTCATTGTGCAGTCATTGCTTTTAATTCGTTACGAGTATCGTGTTTGTGGAATACAATGATCAACCAATGATCGACTATTATGAATTTAGCAGATTATGAACTTTTAGCAAAACGACAATGGGATCGTGTTGGAATGACGAATTTATAAAAATAGCAGACTTGGGCCCCGTATGTTGATCTAAATATGATTCGCGACAGTAACATTTCATCAATACCTACAACTCTCTATGTTCATGTAATCCTATTGAATGACTATTTCATGAAATCATGACATTTGAGGATTATGCTAACTTAAGGAGTTGTACTTATTGCTGATTCTAATGATTACAACTCTGTAGTCATATAAGTTACGGTCATGAATCATATTTTAATGAACATACACCCTGACTGTGACCTGCAAATTGCAGAAAATTAAAAATATAAAAGTTCGCGGCTAGGTAGCCGCGAACTTTTTTATTTTTAATTTTCCTAAAAGAGATGCGCTAACCTTAGCGCACCTTAGCGCTCACCTTTACGTTCTAAAGAATACAGGTATTAAGAGGGAACAGGGCCCGCGATTCTCCATACAAACGTATTCCCCGTTTTTCTTCCTGAATAATGCCTCTAGAGCGGTCATTTTTTATAAAATCAGCGTCTCTATAGGCATGTCCCTGTCATTTTCTTTTTTTTCAGCAATTAATAAGTAAAGAAACTATGACCCTCCAAAAATGCCCCAGTTTTACCGCCGTGATTAGAGGACTACCAGACAAATTCGGAATAGTTTTTAGCATAAAAGAAAATAATAGGAACCTAAACATACTCTTTCTTAAAATTTTAATGTAAAAAAATATTAAATCGGCTTAGTTTTCGAGGAGAAAAAAGGAGAATGCCAAACGCCGTTTTCGTCAAAAAATTTGTGATATAATCGGTCTGAGCTGCAGTTGTCCCTATCGCACTTTACGGGGTTTAACTCGGTTTTTCGGGCGCAGCGCGACGGCAATAGTTTCTTCAAATACCTATTTTTCAAATTCCTCGCAGCCCCTGTTCCCTCTTAAAATTTGTTGGGGGCATTTTTACTCGACTGCGGCGCAAAGCTCAAAAGGAGGGTTTTTTTTTACAAACTGTGTGAAGATTGAGAATTGGATAAATTTTTCACATCGGGGAACAGGGGCTCCCGAGCTTGGAAATTGGAAATCCCGTATCATGATACCTATGGGTATACGGATACGACTGATAAGGCGCGCGGCATTAGCTATGTCCCTTCCCTGCTATCATCATTCATCAATGGATCATTATATTAGATGTAGGTACCTATGTCCTTCTAGGGCGTGCCCTCCGGCCAGTTTCGACTAATTCCGCCTCAAAAATTCCTTAGTTTGTAACACAAATTCATTCATTACCTACTGTAATTAAAAATAGTTACAAGAACGCATCAGCGTCGAGTAAAGAACGTTGATCCTAAAATAGAACCAGTAAAATTCAAGGTTACAGTTTCACGAGTTAATATGTTTCTCGACTCTCGTTTTTGATTATTCAATACTCAATATATGGTTATATAATATTAGCTTAGGACACACACATAACATCCGCCTGAACATCCCGATGGCTTAGGCAGAGGTGCACCTACAGTACACCCACATTTCGCCAGTTATGTTTAAATCCCATGTAATAGGGGGCGAGCCTATTGCCATCAACCGGCACAAATCCAGACTCCGGGCTGCTACTGAGAAATTCGAGATGGAAAAACCCAATAACACTGCCCGACCCGGTAATAGGCCCAGCTTAGGAGCCATCCATAAATTATTTCTATAACGAAAAACTTTAATACCAACCAACTCTTTCAAAATTATTATCATTTTATTTAGAACTAGCTGCAGCTGACCGCGGCTTCACTCGCAACCCGCGCGGAGCCTCGTGTAGACTGGCTCAACGCGACTCTAACAAAACAATTTCTAAGATTTAGCCTTTAATATTTTTGTAAAATAAAAGTAAAGCGACTGTGTGTTGGAGTAGTGCTGGCCCAGTGGAGAAGCAGTGGCAGAAAAAGCTAGAAAGCGAAGCAGCTAGAAAAAAAAATTCCAAGACATGTGGCATCCTACCAACCCGCACTGGGCCCGCATGGTGGATTACCAGAGTGGAATTATTATAGGCTGATATGCTTATGCTAAAGCGCCAGTCTGAGTTCGAACCTTCTACCTACAAACTCGTAAGTGTTTTTATCACGGCGATATTTTATCGCGCATTGGATTTTCAACTCTCAGTGTTGGGCCGAGCGTGATATCCGTGGTTGGAACGTACTCTCGTCCCAGCGCAATGAAAAAACACACTGTTGGATTTACAACTCTCGACGCTATGCAGAGAGCGTTGAAAATGCAGTGCACGAAAACATTATTACGTTCCGTCCGTGCTCACGTGGGTCAATCAACTCAGTTTAATAGCCTAGAAGTCCACTGCTGCTGCTGGACATATTCCTCTTCCAAGTTGCGCCAGTTCTCCGCCTTGCGCATCCTGTCTGTCCCCTGGACATCGGCTACTTACTAAGTATGAGTCTTTAATCAAGGGTAACAAACTACACCGTAGGCGCGGGCTTGCGGAGCAATGGGTAGCTCGCTGTCCGGTAAGGACCAAGCCCGGGTCGACGGCGCGTTGTGTTCCACGCGCGCCTCAAAGAGATGTCAGCAAGTGAAGGGGTCCGATGGGACCATTGCCTGCCGGGGTTGCGGAAAAGTCTGAAAGGAATACCGTGGCCCCCTGGCATTGCACAGGCAACGGAAGGAACACGGGTGGCTTTTGGTCAGTTTAGGTACTTACATACAAAATTCCACATTAGGTACGGATAGTCCTCCCTTATAAACAATTACTGATAATTATTTTAGCCCACAGCTGTGTGTGATTCATGAGTACCTATACTTAACTCATCACAGATTGTAATTGTCTCCTCGAATTATATGTCCTTGAATACTTTCAAGTCAAATTAATTTTTAAGTCATAATTTATCAGCGGGTCGTGGTGGCTAAGAATGACTGCCGCTTGGATCGATCAAAGGTTCGTTGATGGGTGACCTCCATAACATATCGAAATCTCTCGTGCCTCGAAAAGCACGTTAACCCGTTGGTCCCGACTGTCATTCGTATCTACATCTTTGACAGTCGTTAATCTGACAACCAGTCTTACCAAGGAATATCGTGTTAGCCAATAACTGGGTTGTGGAAGTCCGATAGGCTCGCATAGGTCGCTCCATGGTATTCAGCTGCGTCCTGGGCCTCAAGTCTGCTAAATTACAATAGTGTCAGAATGGTCTATCATTGATTTCATAATTGTTGATTTTGACAAGTTTGGTAATCTACTAACCTAATGGCGTCATTTTGACTTTCCAATGGTCAGTCACTGACACTCCATTGAAGGAAATGGCATCTATTGGTAATCTCGTATATAATGACAAATGAATGACTGACTTAGGCGGCAATCTGCTAAAATTTTGACAGAGTTCCTTTGATCAGTGACCTACCATGAGAACGTCATTGTGAAGTCATTTCTTTTAATTCGTTACGAGTATCGTGTTTGTGGAATACAATGATCAACCAATGATCGACCATTATGAATTTAGCAGATAACGAACTTTTAGGAAAATGACAATGGTATCGTGTTGGAATGACGAATTTATAAAAATAGCAGACTTGGGCCCCTGTTCAGCTGCATCCGGTTAAGCTGCGTCCGGTAAGACTGGAAGCCGACCCCAACATAGTTTGGAAAAGGCTAGGCACATGTAATACCAGCCTAGAAATTACTCTATCATTAGGTAGATGTGTGGCTTTGTGGCATTTCACACTCGACTGGATTAACTAATGACTTGTTGCCTATCTAAAAAAAAACGACATGGACATGTGTCATGTGTATTAAACAATGATTCATGTACATGACATACATGAGTAGGTATACATATAATATCCGTTCTTTGTGTTTAATTTATCTCCTCGGAGTAGGTAAAGGGCAACAATGCGATCGGCACAAGAGCGTTGATATTGGCAAAAGCAAAGAGAGACTACAATAACTGCCCGATCACACGTGTAACACACCTCACCTCAGACAAAACGTGGACGGGCGCTAAGGTCCGGCGCTCATATGGCGAGGCGCAGCGAAGCGCATCTGTCACTGCCAATCAAATATCGACCTTGCAACAGTTGAAATAAAGTTGAAAGTAAATAATCTTCCATTAGCTTGAGAGCGCGTGTAAGCGGATCAAAGGACACGCATTCTTACAAATTAATCATCCTTAATTACTAATCAGATTATAGAAATACAAAAAGAAAGAATAAAAGAAACGTAACGATACGTTTTTCTTTGGATTTCAACTAAACAAAATAAAAAAAATGATGTTAGATTAGAACTATGTTTGAACAAATAAACTAATTGGCGGTTTAAAGATAAAAATTCTTTACCTTCCGCGCTAGTCATAGACTGTGCTACGGCAAGGTCAAGATATTATATCAGAACCAATTAATTAATACCAATTTCCATTTAACGTCGTTAACTCATTATAGATTAAAAGACAATCAGTTGTTATTAATTACAAATTAATTGACGTAAATATCTCTTGTGTAACGAGTTTTCGTAAACAAAACAATATCTACGCTACTCGAGTAAAAAGATAGATATTTAATTACATAATTAAGCTATAATTAAATGCGTACGCGTACGTTACTAGGTCAGTAGTACGAAGATGGATTACAATAACGGCCTTCACAATATGTTACTTAAAATATAAGAATAAAAGCAATTTCCTGAAATGAAATTGTTTATTCTGTAAATAGGTGGAATCACTTTTACGTCATCTTAAAAAAAATAAAAAAAATAGCTAGATGAGTTCTGCGTTTCCTATCTGACTACTCTGAGAAGAAAGGCCGAAACAAACTCAGAGGTCACAGTCTCTTTTAAAGTCCAGACATAATCTTGGTCAGGCCATATGAGGACCATGTAGATTACAGACTCTGAAATGGTCTTTTGAGAAAAGAACCACACAGATTTGAGTGGACCTGTCCTGTCAGTGCAAGCATTTGTCAGTAATCGTGGAGCTCAACTCAGAACTTAAGGAGCTCAACTCGACGAACAATACCAAAGAAAGGACATTTGGGTAGGCCGCATAAACTACTCAAACTGCCAGACCCGCATTCAAACTAACCGAGAAAGAAAAAAAATAATGAGAGGTTAAAAACAAAAAAAAACCACATGGTCCTCACATTCACAATAATTAAAGTAGGTTGGTTGAAAGTACCCTTAGCATTTAGGTAGATATATCATATAGTCTATAATGTATCTAATCTACCCATTGCTGGGAACCAGACTTCCTCTGTGTGAGAGGCAGTGGGCTACAATGATACTACACAGGCCCAGTGTGGGTCAGTAGATGTCACATGATGTCTTCGAATTTTTGGTTCTAGGACATGCCGGTTTCCTCACGATGTTTTCCTTCACCGTTTTGAGAGCAGTGGTGATGAAATGATTTACACAGTGAAACTCCTACCTAGGTTCGGACCCACGACCTTAAACTCGTAAATCGGAACCCATAACATTGGGCCACCAATATTCTATAATCAACAAACATGACATAACATAACATCACGCCTGTATTCAGAGGCAGAGGTGTACGTATAGTACACCCACATTTCGTCAGTTATGTTTAAGTCCTATGTAATAGGGGGCGAGCCTATTGCCGTCAACCGGGCACAAATCTAGACTCCGGGCTGCTACTGACAAATTCGAGATGGAAAATCCCATTAACACTGCCCGACCCGGGAATCGAACCCAGGACCTCGTGCTCAGCAGTAGCGCTTGCGACCACTAGACCAACGAGGCAGTTCAACCTACATCTAAAATATCCCATAGCATGGGATGAGGAAGAATATTGGACTGTTCCACAACGCTGCCGGGTTCAGTGAGCCCCAGCGTGGGTTTGTGGATGTCATATCGCCATTCCTTTGAAATACCTAAAAAGGGCAAAACGGTAGGCATGATTGCATGATAATTTATGACCACTTGAATAAGTAGACCACGTGAAACAGGCGCGTTGAATAATGCTCGTCCAGTCTATCCCCTGCACGAGAAGAGGCCTCTGCCCTGCATTGGTACACAGAGGCGGATTATACCGAAGGTAAACTAGGCACATGCTAATGCGTGCGCGCGCGGATGCGCAAGAGCGGCATAGTTACTTGACGCATTTTTTTTAAATTAAAATTTATAATGGCCGCTAGAGGGGCGTCGCCTCTGTTTGTACAGTTTACACTATCAGTAGTTAAATACATATTTTTCTTATCTTATCAAGACCTGAAAGAAAATAAAACATTTCAGATCTCCTTATCTAGTCGCGCCATTTATAATCTCATTCAACTGAGAAAACCGCTTAAAGACACCATTTTATTTAGACACACGGCGGAGAATGGAACTAAAATTGTGACTGAAATCGTATGTCATAAATCATAATGTTCGAGCTTGGGGTTGAAACAATCTAGGACCACACCCATTGAATTTTTCAAGACATGGCCAAGCAGTTGGTCGTTTCTTCACGTGACCACAGAGCTGGCCTGTTATTTATGGCCGAAGAATAAGCATGGCTAGTTGCAACGAAGTAATGCTGCCAGCCTACGCCACTTTTCCTATTGCCAGCGTCTAACCTATTTTGTATGCCTATTTTTTATACTTTCCCCTTCTTTTTATATAGGTACTCTCAGATGTACTTATTGTTAGATAAATAGTATGTAAAATAATATCTTGTTTGTAAATAAAACATAGATCTTAATTTTGACAGCTGTCCTTGCCAGCAACGCCAGCCCGATGTGTCATGTTATATTGGACAAGCTGCATTTTATGCCATTCACCTTAGAGACTCATTATTTGAAATACAATTTGCGTGTCGGAAAATAAGGCGTAGAAATTGTACTTCACGTTTATCATTAAATTATGTAAATAATAGTCGTTATTTACTATAACAAGTTTTTGTTACGATGCCCCCGACTGACCTACGCATTTTTATACAGCAACAATAACTTGATTATATAGAAAAGCACATACCCTACGCCCGGGCGGTTGTTTTTTAGTACTCCCAAAATAGAACAACAAATCCTAAAATGCTTATTTTGCTAAAATATTCGATCACATTGTAAAAATTTACTTTCTTGACCTTCAATGGAAAACATGAAAAGATTGGGAGTCGCGCTTGACTCCTTGTGATTATACAACTTTCATTTTGAGAAACTTCTTTCACAAGAAGCCACATATAGGTACTAATAGTTTAAAGACATCTTAGACACAGCGCTAGACTCGGAACAGACTCAGAATAGTAGTTACAATGAATTTTAAAAGCTCCAAGGTAGCCCATTGGACCATTACTTGGAAATAAATGCTGATGGTGGCGCCTCATTCGTAAAATCTCCAAAACAATTTGCTCTGCAGAAAATTCATCACAGATTTTTGTCAGATTTCAAGCAGAGCTCTAGAGCTCCGGCGGGACCTCATGGCGTCATGGAGAATGCGATTGTCGCAACCCAGTGCATGCCATAATTGCGGCGTCAAGTCCCCACTTTGAGGAGTGGCTAGAGAGGCGCCACGGCGTCCTCACCTTCCAACTGACACAGGTTCGCACCGGACGCGGTTGTTTCGGGAGGTTCCTGCCCCCCTAGCCAAGTCACAAACGATAAACGTAAACTCTCAGTAGTCTTTAATAGATTTTCAACTTTATGATATTGGATATAAAGTTGAAAATCTATTGAAGATTACATAGTGTTTTCGTTCGTTCCGGTCGCTAACGCTCAGTAGTCTTTAATAGATTTTCAACTTTATGCTCTTAGGTATAAAGTTGAAAATCTATTGGAGATTACTAAGCGTTCACGTTTATCGTTTGCAACTTGGCTAGGGGGGCTGTTCCGTATAAGGCGGGAGGAAACGCCCGGGCGTCATCACTGTGTGGATCACCCGGAGGACACGGTGAAGGTCTGCCCGACTTGGGCAGAGCATCGCCGTGCCCTCGTGGAGGCGATCGGTGGCGGTGATGTATCGCGTCCGGCCCTGGTACGAGTGAGAGGGCATGGGAGGCCGTCGTTGTCGTCCTCAATTCAGACCTTAATCGTCCTGTAACTTTTTAAGGGTTTTACTACAAAATTCCAGGAACGGGCCTATAAAATCGCTTAATTTACTACTAAATATTGGTACTACCCGCGTTTAAATATGAGGCATGGCTCCTCAATCCGTACACGTTTTTATGTACTTTAATGAGAAAATACTTTCATCAATATTCCATCAGATAAAAATACTTGGGTATAACGAAATGGGTATTTTTACCCAACTCGAGTTCACCGTAGGCCGTAGGTAAGAGCAGATCCAGGATCTATTTCTGGGAGGGGCACATGGTCCAGACAGAAAAGAAGTCTCCCATATCTTGTATTGCACTTTATTGTTTTTTGAGATTTCTCAATGAAGATATTGTAGCCTAGGTACTTCTTCAGCGTTTATTACTGAAGCAATTTCTTGAAAGATATGCATTGAGGCCAGTTCGTTACGACGATTCAATTTTATTTTACTTAAACTATTTGGGCACGTGACCCTGTGCCCCCCTGGATCCGCCGTAGGTTAACGGTATTTAACCTCATAACCACAGTGACGATCGAGCGAGAGTCGACAACCTACCTATTAAGTGGACAATAAGTCAACCACCTCATTGTCGTTAGTGACGACCATGATACAAGGTGTACCTAATTGAAATAGGTACTTAACTGAAAACCTCGTAAGGGTGCGTTATCACTGAAGCGGAGCTGAGCGAAGACCTAAAGGAATCGACCAATCACAATGGTTGAAATCTTCATCACGTTTCTCGTCGCGCCTGTGATTGAACGATCCAGCAGGTCTCGCTCAGCTCCGCACTTCTCCGCTTTAGTGGAAACGCACTTGTTCCCGTTGAGGAATATTGACACTGACTCTTGAATGTGGTTTAGATGTGGGCACTAATTTCATTGATGAAAATCAGTCCTTAGTTATTTACCGTAGGTACTGCAAACATAGATAATTCTCACAAATTCGTGTAGGTAGGTCTTCAATATGCTAAGTTGTTAAATAATAGACTGTACAAAACTAAAAAAAGTGCCCGGTTGATGGCAATAGCACAGTCTATAAATTACTGGCAATAGGGTCGCCCCCTTACGCCACGCTAGCTCGCGAAATTCAAATTTTCTCACGTTTTTTGCAATTTGCAGGTCAGTTTTAGGTTATATCTTGATTAAAATATGATTCGTGACCGTAACAAATAATATGGCTTTACAGATTTATAATCATTAGAATCAGCAGTAGGTACAACTCCTTAAGTTAAATGTCATGGTTTCATGAAATAGTCAGTCAATATGAAGGATTACATGAGCTTAGAGAGTTGTACCTATTGATGATTTGTATGATTATAATTCTATAAATCCACATTTGTTACGGTCGCGAATCATATTTAGATCAACATACAACCTGATACTGTCCTGCGAATTGTAAAAAAGGCAAGAACATTTGAATCATAGGTGCTCCTCTGCCTTGCCTCTCTCTCTCCTCTCTTCGGAGAATAAACGCGTGATGTTATGTTACTATGAAAAGTTTTTGAATTTTGTGGGACCAATTGATGTGCCCCGATTACTCGCTAGTTAACTAATGCAAGAAAACCAGTCCGAGGTAAAGGCACTGATCCTATCCCAGCGAAGCGAGTAGAGCTAGCAACAAAAAAACCGGCCAAGTGCGTGTCGGACCACGCACAATGAAGGGTTCCGTAGTTGGGATGAATTAATCCCAAGAACAAACTTAACATTGTAGTTGAAAAACATGTTGGTCGATTATTCCTTAACTTGTTGAGCTGGGATAGTTTTTATTTTAATTTCGTTACATACAACTACTCCCATGAGTTTTTTCACCTATCAAAAACCACCAATTTAGCAGGCCCTTAACTCTAACAAAAATTTGTACTTTAGAGCTTAGTATTTCACAAACGGATCCGAAAATCCAAAAATGGTTTTCACACACACAATATTTTTGAACGACCGACGATATTTTTATGATTTTATTTTACCACTGTTTTCAATGATATTAGAAGTAAAAAGACGTAGATAGGTTACCTACCTAACATTCTATCTTCAAAAACGGCACTATGTCACACTCTTATATGACACGTGGAAGTAGGAGGGCATGTCGTAATTATCGGGAGCGAAAAAGAGACAAAACTAAGAAAACGTGGCTAGTTAGCCAACTTTTGACGTGCCACTTGCGGAACGTTTATAACCTATCTACCTCTTTTTACATATAATATCATTGACTGTTTTATTATGATTTTATTCTATCACTTTGTCGCCGTGATTAATATGTATACCCATGCCAATTACAGCTATCTAGTACAAAGAGTCTCTGAGCTATAAGCCGCGGACAGACAGCCGGACATGGAGAAATTATAATGGGTTCCTTGTTGACTCGGAACGCTGGCGAGTCATGAGCAGCGATTTGAAATTGTAGTTCGGCTATCTAATTACCCAACACATTTTCGTAAACGATTAAATGAAACAAATTTTATCGTAATCGTTTACGAAAATGGGTTGTGTAATTAGATAGCAGTTTCATTTTGACAGTTCAACAACACTCATTGCGTTATTTACGTTGTTGAGCAGATTATTTTTTTCGAACTTATGAAGCAATGGATTAGCAATATGTTTCAAAACGATACAGATTCCGGTTGATCGTGTATTACGCAATTAGGGTAGGTACTGCTTACCGCCAAGAGTTGAAACCCAACAGTGTGTTTTTTCCACGCACTGGGTTGCACTCTGTTGGATTCACAACACTCGGCTCAACACCGAAAGTTGAAAATCCAGTGCGCGATAAAATCAGTCACTTATTGTTGTTATGCATGTGTACCAAGTGACCATCTCTCAGGTCAGCGAGTGTTCTGCTCGTCAAGCGAGTGACGCTAAGCGATTATTTTCTTTGATAGCTCTTATTGTGCGACAAACTAGTGGAGAGAGTTCCCGCCCGGGGCGGAGTGAACAGTCAGAACGAATCCCTATAACTGGCACTTCTTGAGCGAGTCGTTGATAGCTAGTCTCTTCCTCGTCGGCGGTCGTTAACAGTCCGAGGCTAAGGCAACGTTACTCTCATTCAATACTCGTATAATAGATGAGCACTGACGACAACCGCGACAATTCGTTAACCATTGAGTACCATTGTCAATTCTGCGGATATAGAATCTCCGTTTTAAATTAGTTTAGAACGGTCAATCAAGTCTTGTGGCCTTTTTAGGGTTCCGTACCTCGAAAGGAAAAAACGGAACCCTTATAGGATCACTTTGTTGTCCATCCGTCTGTCTGTCTGTCAAGACCCTTTTTCTCAGGAACGCGTGGAGGTGAAAAAATAAAACTTTTAAGCCAACGCAATCAAAAGATGCAACCGTTTATGCCGCAAATTTCCGCAACTTTTCGACACTCACAAGGGAATCAAAACCTACAGGGTACTTCCCGTGAACTCAGAATCCTGAAATTTGGTACGACGCAACATCTTATAGCACAGATAAAGGAAAAATTGCAAAAACCGTAAATTTTTAGTCACATCACAATTATAATAAACAGGTTTGTACCTACGGAACCCTCGGTGCGCGACTCCGACTCCCACCTGGCCGGTTTTTTTTCTCAAGCTACTTTTCTTCACTACTTACCATTTAAGTCCACGTCTAACTATCCATTTAGAAGGTTCATCCGTAATATAAAGTTCCGTAGTTGGGATTAATTTATCCCAAGAAAAAACTTAACATTGTAGTTGAAAAACATGTTCTGCAAAATGAAGTTGGTCGATTAATACTCGTTTAACTTGTAAATCCTACTTAGCTGTGATAGTTTTCCTTTTAACTTCTTTATTTATACACACACACTCACACGCACTGTATTACATACTACTGCTGTGAATTTTTTCATAAATCCAAGTACCTACTTATAACCATTTAGCTGGCAGGGGGGGACACGACTCTAAGAAAAATTAGCACTCTAAAGCTTAATATTTCGCAAACGGATCCCTTTATTGAAAAATAGTTTGCACACACCCACAATATTTTTGAACGACTTTCCCAACGACACCGCACATGGGACAAACATGAAAAAAAAACATCCCCACTTTACATGAGGTACCCTAAAAAAATGTTTTTTCTTAATTTTATTTTACCATTATGTCGGCGTGATTACCTAGTCTTGCCATAAATATTGTCACGAAGATTTTTTTTTTTTATTTGCAAATAGTATTTGTAATTACTTTTACAGTGTGTTTTAAACTATTATAACATACATAAATATAAAACAATTTAAAATATAAAAAGCTTATTCGAAGTGGTCTCCATTGGCTGCAATACAGTCCTTACGTTGAGGCCAGTTATCAATAGAAGCACCGCACTCTTTTCATGGGAAAATTCTTCACTGCCAATCGTATGGATTGTTTTAGGGACTCCAAATTATCATGGCGTTTAGAGCAAGCCGTACTCCCTAAAACTGACCATAAATCATAATCCAGCGGATTAAGATCCGGATTAGACGACGTCCAGTCTTCAGCTCTGGTGAAGTCCGAAACGTTCACTTCCAACCAAGACTGCGTGGACCGAGATTTATGACCCGGCGCCGAGTCTTGTTGGAAGGACCATACTTGGTTATTGAATATGGTGTTGTTAAGGGGCTTAACTACCTCCTCAAGAATGGTATCTTGATACACTTATGTGCCGATGTTTTGATACCTTTTTCACAAAAATATGGCTCTGCCACTCCTTTATAGCTAACACCCCACCAAACCATCACTGAAGTCGGATAATGCCCACGTTGCACTCTGTCGACTAATTGGGAAGCTTCCTTAGAGCTTTGAGCATAAATACGGTCATTTTGTTTGTTAAAATGTTGCTCAATTGTAAAGATTTTCTCATCCGTAAACAAACATTTTCTGTGACCTCCCTTTGCGTACCGCTTCAGTAGTTGTTTCGATTTTACCACCCTATTCTTTTTTAAATTATCAGTTAAAAAATGACCAGTGATATCAGTCTCTTATAGGCTGCAAGTCCTAAGTCATCTTTTAAAGTACGCGACATGGTTCTTCTGCTATCTTCATCTCCCGAGATAAAATCTTTTGCTTTCGGACAAGATTTCTTCGAATTCTTTCCCTTACTGCTTTGACCACTTTTTTCGTACGAACACTACGTGGACGGCCAGATCTTTTTCTGTCACAAACAGAGGGTGTCTCATTGTACCTATTATTACCTACCGGTACACAAACATTTGACTAATACCAAGCGTATGGAGAGTTTTAAAAATTGCATTTGGCTCCATACCAACTTTGTGTAATGCAATCACAGCGATTCGGTTCTCTTTATCACCCCACTCCATTTGAATATCGCAAAATATTGTACAATGTATTGGCGCCAAAATTAGAAAACTCAATGAACAATCGTATAAAAATGATAGATTCCAAATTCAAATGTAATATCTTTCTTATTTTTAATTGTAACAGTATTAATGGCCAGGCTAAGTATAAATATGTATAGTATACCCATGCCAAATTAGATGTTTCTAGTACTAACAGTCTCTGAGCTAAGCCGCTCACAGACAGACAGACAGACAGGCAGACTTAGTGAAACTATAAGGGTTTCTTGTTTACTACGGAACCCTAAATACGTAGGTAGTAACACAGCTAAGCATTAGGTAGATATACGTTATTTACATAATATAGGCTTTATCATGAATCGCACGATGTTCTTTATCACGAACACGTGTTTTGGCAACATTTAGTTATCAGACTTATCAGTCAACTCCGTTCAAATAATTTGAAGATGATGTTTGTAAT
Source organism: Xanthia togata (assembly GCA_963853775.1). Classification (NCBI taxonomy): domain Eukaryota; kingdom Metazoa; phylum Arthropoda; class Insecta; order Lepidoptera; family Noctuidae; genus Xanthia; species Xanthia togata. The sequence continues at coordinate 5,866,748 of OY970815.1, forward strand.
CGTACCTACCTAATTAATTATGAGGGGCTATAAAAGAAGGTCGTGACTAAATAATTACAGCCACACGGGTCAACCGAAGGTTTAGTTACGCTTGCCGAGGCCGCCGGCCGGTCCGAGGGTGGACGGTGACCATCCATTACGTATCGAGACTATTCGAGACCCGTCCGTCCCTCGGACAGCACGTTTATTGGTCACGGCTGTCATTCACTCATTCGTACCTAGATTTTTGACACCAAACAGGAGCGACGGCGACGCGACAGCGCGATGCGACTAATAAAACATGTTCTAAGAAAACTTCACGGTAGAACAATTACCGGTGTCGCGTAGCACCTATTTGTGGGAGCCTTTACGGGTACTCAGAAGTCGGGAAGTCTTAACAACCACTCTTAAGATACTGGGTATCGTATTATAGATAGTGCAATCCACGATGACGCGCCCCCTCCGTACTAAAGTACAGCTTACAGTACAGTAATCGCGGAGAGGGGCGCGTCGTCGTGGATTGCGCTACCTACACCCATTATCTGGGTTATGAAGGTCAGATACAGGCAGTCAAGTCATGTAAAATACTGGTATTCAGCTGCATCCGGAGTCAGGCCGCGTACCTACACCCCGATTCAAACTTAATGGCGGTTTGGAAGTGCGCTACTCGCTGCGCAGTACTCCACCCCTCACCCCCGCTTACACATGAAATCGTTACTGCGCAGCGACTCGCCTTATGTTCCAAACCGCCATTAGGTTTGAATCGAACTGTACCGACATAGGTAACGGGTGATTTTTTAAGAGGTATAGGATTTGATTTTCAAAAAAAACACAAAAAATTTGAAAAATTTGATGAAATCTTTATTGGAATCGATAGAACGATCAATATAATTTAATGTTTGAAGATGATTTCATGCAAATGCTGGCCGCGGCTCCAGCATTGGCAAAGTTGGTGGAAGATCCACTTTTTTATCGAAAAATTGTGTTCAGCGACGAAGCTCATTTCTGGTTGAATGGATATGTCAATAAGCATAATTGCCGCATCTGGAGTGAAGACCAGCCAGAAGCATTGCAAGAGCTACCACTGCATCCCGAAAAATGTACTGTTTGGTGTGGATTATGGGCCGGTGGCATCATCGGGCCGTACTTTTTCAAAGACGACAATGGCCGAAACGTTACTGTGAATGGCGAGCGCTACCGTGTGATGATTGGCGATTTTTTTTTGCCCAAAATGGAAGAATTGTACATGCCTGACATGTGGTTTCAACAAGACGGTGCCACATGCCACACGGCACGCGAAACAATGGCCCAATTGAGAGCCGCCTTCGGTGAACAGTTTATCTCACGTTTTGGGCCCGTCAATTGGCCGCCTAGATCGTGTGATCTAACGCCTTTGGACTATTTCTTGTGGGGCCATCTTAAGGCTCATGTCTACAGGGATAAACCAGCAACGATTGACGCACTGGGAGCCAATATTGAAGCATTTATTCGTGATATACTGGCTGATATGTTGGAGAGAGTGTGCCGAAATTGGGCCTTGCGAATGGGCCATCTAAACCGGAGCCGCGGCCAGCATTTGCATGAAATCATCTTCAAACATTAAATTATATTGATTCCAATAAAGATATCATCAAAATTTTCAAATTTTTTGTTTTTTTTGAAAATCAAATCCTATACCTCTTAAAAAATCACCCGTTACTACGCGTTTTATGCGCGTATACTCTCAAAGGTTTGGCGAAAGGTGATTTTTTTTCACACACCGAATTTTCAACACACCTTAGCGCCAAGAGTTGAAACCCAACAGTTTTTTCGACGCGCTGGGTTGCACTCTGTTGGATTCTCAACGCTCGGCTCTACACCGAAAGTTGAAATTCCAGTGCGCGATAAAATCCCACCGTATTATTTTTACGTCCGTTTGAACGTGGGCTTAAGACTAGAAGCAAAAAAAGATGAGAAAAGTCTAGACTGATGATGATGGTGTATACATTTTGTTTGTTTGTTTGTATGTAGGAGGTAATCTCCGGAACTACCAGTCGAATTTGAAAAAATATTTTTGCATTAGATAGCCCAATTCTTGAGAAAGGCTCAATGCTTTGTAATATCACGCTACGACCCTCAGAGGCTGAGCAAAAAGAAAACAAGTTGGAAAGAACGCTAAGTGAAAACGAAGTAATAGCGCGGGCGGGCGATGCGATGCGACGCGGTGGGTCGGGGGACGAAATTTCAAGCGGACGAAGTCGCGGGCCAGAAGCTAGTACAAAATATAAGCAACGCCAAGCGATAAAATTGTCCAAAAGGCACCTGTCCCACCGCCGGCGATTAACGAGACGCGTCACGCGAGTATACTTCATAAAAGATAGCTTGATCTCTGCGACAGCTGTCAGTAAAATCACCGCCTATGAAGTCCTGAATTTCATAATAGTACAGACAGTAACTGTCATTGGTGCCGATTCTCTTGTCACAAATGCGTCTAAACTAGACTAAAAATCACCAAAATTTAGTTTACTCCTGTCAAACGATGATTTCCCATTCTGAAATAGACTAAAGTGGCACAACTTAACTATATTTTAGTTTGATAGCACTAAGATTGTACTGAGATTATAATTTAGTGAAAATGACAATTTTGCTATTCTGAATTTGACGTTTTTCACCTAAAATTTTAATTTTCTAACTAATTCTGACCATTTTTAATCGCCACCGAAAATGGTGTGGAATATTATTAGTTGTCATGAACTAAAATTCACACGAACATCTCGACTTCGGGTGCAAACACAGTACTGTACTGGATTTTTTTCTTTTCTTTGGCTTATATCTCGAAAATGGTGTGTCCTATCGCAAAAATAATGAAAATTTCGACCCCCTTTATGAAACCCTTATACCCCTAATACTCAACACGTAGGTAATATTTTTTTTTATTTTCCATACTTAAGTGAAAAATTCCATAAAAAACACGTCGAGGCTGCCCCCACTGCGCGCCTCCGGCTCTAAAAAGTATGTACCACGTGGAGTCGCAATTGTCAAATTCGATTTAGTTGTGTCAAAATATATTTTTTTAATTTAGAGACTTTTTACTACAGAATAGCGTTTAAGATTCTCATAGCCAAAAGTAAGGAATTTTAGTGATAGTTTAGTTAGTTTAGTCCGGTGTACAAGAGAATCGGCACCAATGTCATACTTTAAGGGCATGTCGACCTAATGAATGAATTCATTCCCACCCTAGGAATCTCAGTTTGACATAATAACGCCTCTATCAAGCTATGTTTTATGTAATGGGTATAGCTAGCAACAAAAACGAGTTGGCGAGTGCGCGACGACGACAAACGGTACTCGCTGGTACAGTAGACGCTCGGGAATCCGGCGCTCACTAATCCGACACGTCCAATAGTCCGGCGTTTTCTAACTTAGCTCTGTTTTGGCATCGCCGGCGTTTTCTTAGTTTTCATAGATATCCGTCTCCTCCACTGTAATCCGGCAGGTTTTATACAAAAGATTACAGAGCACGCATTGATCGTTGTCGTTCTGCAGTCCGGTCCCATTCTACGAGTAGGTATTATTACGTAAACTAATTTAAAAAAAATACTTTGCAAATCTGTGTAAAATGATTTCTTACGAGCTAGCTGACATTTCCTAAATAATCCGGTGTTTCCGATAACCGGCGTAGGCGGGAAAAATGCGCCGACCTCTCACACGTTGGTCCTGGCGCAGGGGAGGTCGCCCCAGGCGGCGGCCGATCTAGCGACACACGGGGTTGCGAAAATCGTGGCCAGAATCCGGCAGTTGGGACTCGAGATGGCCCTGCCTACGAGGCCATGTGTTTTCATGGTCCTCGGAACGCGCCACCGTCGAGTTCCCAAATAACGGTAGGAGGGGTTCACATTGGCGTCGAGTCGACGATGAATTACCTAGGACTCGTCCTCGACAGTCGGTGGAACTTCGTGGAGCACTTCCGACGTTTGGCTCTCAGACTGGAGCGGGCCGGGGCTGCCTTAAAGCGGCTCCTGCCCAATCTAGGGGGTCCAAACGCTTCCTGCCGGAGGCTATACGCGGGGGTCGTGCGGTTCATGGCCCTTTACGGGGCACCGGTATGGGCGCGTTCGTTGAGGCGGCGGCCAGCCCACGGGTTGAACGCGTCCCAGAGGGTCATGGCCACCCGGCTGGTCCGGGGATAACGCACGGTCTCCGGTGAGGCAGCGAGCCTTCTTGCCGGATTGCCGCCATGGGATCTGTTGGTAAAAGTCCTCGCGCATATTTGGGAGTGGCGCGAGGAGGCGAAATGCCGGGGCTAACTGACTCCGATGCCGCGAGAAATCGCGGCACAGCGGACAGAGCTCCGGCGGGATCTCATGGCGTCATGGAGAGTGCGATTGTCGCATCCCAGTGCTGGGCGAGCCACTATTGCGGCGATAAGTCCCCTTTGGAGAGTGGCTGGAGTGGCGCCACGGCGTCCTCACCTTCCGCCTGACGCAGGTCCTCACCGGACGCGGCTGTTTCAGGAGGTTCCTGTTCCGTATCAGGCGGGAGGAAACGCCCGGGTGTCATCACTGTGTGTATCGCCCGGAGGACACGGTGGAGGTCTGCACGCCTTGGGCAGAGCACCGCCGTGTCCTCGTGGAGGCGATCGGTGGCGGAGATCTCACGCGTCCGGCCCTGGTCCAGGCTATGGTACGGAGGGAGAGGGCATTGGAGGCCGTCACTAACTACTGCGAAGCACAAAATAAAAAGGCGGGAAAAAATGGGTGCCGGATTACCGAGCGCCTACTGAATGTATGCATATCAGTACCCTAATTAATACCGTAGTACACGATCAATCGAAATTTGAATCGTTTAAACAAATTTCAAATCCATTGCTTCTTAAGTTGAAAAAAAAATCTGCTCAAGAACGTAAATAACGCAATGAATTTTGTTGAACTGTCAAAATGAAACAAATTTGTCGTAATCGTTTACGAAAATGTGTTGCGTGTATGATATGTACCAACTTACCAAGAGCGAGTCTCAATGTTCTGCGCGCCAAGCGATCACGCTGAGCGTGATAGCTTAGTGTCTTGATAGCTCTTGTCGCTGTGACAAACGAGTACCTACTCGCTACGCTACTCGCCGGGCGGAGGCGCGACGCGGCGCGGCGCGGCGGTGGGCGGAGGCGGTGTGTACCTACCTATCTATTTTATTTACAAGGGACCTCCCATACTCAAGTGCGTTTCTCGAGCGAGAAAATCGTTTGAACTCCATTTGAAATAAGAACCTTTTTACAGCCCTTCTTCTCACACCGATTCTGACTTCTATACCGTAGGCATAAAGGCAAAAAAGTGGTTACAATACCAACTTTTTACTGCAGCTGCCATTTGTCATGCCACCAGCGCAATAGAAGTCAAAATTGATTGAACGGACTGTAAAAAACGTTTAGCTAAATGTCTAATCTTATTTCAAATGGAGTTGCAGTCGCTTATGTCCGCTCGTCGGCGGTGGGACAGGTGCTTATAGAACGTAGAAAAATGAATATCTGCGAAGACGAAGACGGAACGCAATATTATTAGATAAAAAGTTTAACGACCTCGATATTAAAGCGATTGAATCATAGGTGGATGTAATAAAAACAAAAATACCTGTTTCATGAATTACATATTATTATTCAACTTGCGATATTCTTTAACTAGAACGAAGCCAAAATAGACAGGTTTTTTAACCTTTTATTTTTAGTTTCGCTTTTTAAAATTTAAAGTAGTTAGGTAGGTATCTATATTCTACCTATCTTTAATCTGCCCGCAAGTTCGTACGCGTGAAATTTCGTTTACTTTTATACATCGTCGGTTGGTGACAGACAATACTTTAGATTTCGTATTTTTGATAATATCTACGAGTAATAACAAAAAAACCACACAACGAAAAAGACAACAAATATTTATGGAAAATGGCGCATATTTTATTTTATTTATTTACACTGCCTCGTTGGTGGTCGCCAGCGCTACTAATGAGCATGAGGTTCTGGGTTCGATTCCCGGGTCGGGCAAAGTGTTATTGGGTTTTTCTATCTGGAATTTCTCAGTAGCAGCCCTGGGTCTGGATCTGCGCCCGGTTGATGGCAATAGGGTCGCCCCCTATTACATGGTACTTAAACATAACTGGCGAAATGTGGGTTTAACTACTACAGGTACATTTCTGCCCAACCCTTCGGAGAAACAAGGCGTGATGTTATGTTTATTTACACAGTAGGCATAAAAAGGCATGGCAAGTCTCTTTGATGAGATTTTTAAAAAGCACACATCTCCGACTAGTAAATAGTTATCTAAGGCGCACATTACCGCACTAGTGCGGTAGCAAAAAGTCAGCTACATTACGAGCAAGTGTGTTGAAAAGTTTATTTATTTATTTTTACGAAAGTGTATAGTAGGGAACTGCGTAAAAGTGCAAATTGACACTAGTCTTAGTTATAAGTATAACATATTCTATCACGTGAAATAATAAGTTACAGTTAAATTGCTTTTATGTTAGTCTATTTGATGACTGTAATCAATTATTAAGAACTTGGTTACGTTAACGTTCTTGATTAAAGGCACCGTATCAATAAATAGCTTGGTTACGTTAACGTTCTTGATTAAAAACACAAGGCACCGTATCAATGGTGCCGATTCTCTTGTCACAAATGCGTCTAAACTAGACTAAAAATCACCAAAATTTAGTTTACTCCTGTCAAACGATGATTTCCCATTCTGAAATAGACTAAAGTGGCACAACTTAACTATATTTTAGTTTGACAGCACTAAGATTGTACTGAGATTTTAATTTAGTGAAAATGTCAATTTTGCTATTCTGAATTTGACGTTTTTCACCTAAAATTTTAATTTTCTAACTAATTCTGACCATTTTTAATCGCCACTGAAAATGGTGTGGAATATTATTAGTTGTTATGAACTAAAATTCACACGAACATCTCGACTTCGGGTGCAAAAACGGTACTGTACTGGATTTTTTTCTTTTCTTTTGCTTATATCTCGAAAATGGTGTGTCCTATCGCAAAAATAATGAAATTTTCGACCCCCTATGAAACCCCCATAACCATAATACTCAACACGTAGGTAATATTTTTTTTTATTTTCCATACAAAAAGTGAAAAATTCAATATAAAACACGTCGAGGCTGCCCCCACTGCGCGCCTCCGGCTCTAAAAAGTATGTACCACGTGGAGTCGCAATTGTCAAATTCGATTTAGTTGTGTCAAAATATATTTTTTAATTTAGAGACTTTTTACTACAGAATAGCGTTAAGATTCTCATAGCGAAAAGTAAGGAATTTTAGTGATAGTTTAGTTAGTTTAGTCCGGTGTACAAGAGAATCGGCACCAATAGCTCTCGAAATTATATTTTAGGGAAATATAACTAGGTGTTTCCTCAGGGAAAACGTCGTGTTTTGTCCTCATGATCAGTGGTGATCATTTCAATATTATTATCTAGCACCTAATTAACAATATTAGGTATCATTAGTGTCCCGGATTGAATTTTGATCAACATTACTACAACGCGAACGCAAAACAGCGCTGCAATTTGCAAAAAAAACTCGTTAAGATTTGAATTTCGCAGGTTACCTTGAATTAATATTCAAGGTCATAGCAGACAGGATCAGGCCTGTAGGTATGACAGAACTTCACTCACACAAAACTCAGACATTACTTACTTGATTAAAAACAAGTGTTCCAGAAAAAATAAAAACACCCGAAAAAAACACTCAAAAGTGATTCTATTTTCGTTTTTGACAGGAAGTTATTTTTATAAAATCATTAACTTAATTATTACACTAAGAGGAAAAAATCACTACAAAGTGAAAAATAACTAATTTCGAAAATCGGTGTCTTTGGAATTCTACATAATTTAATTTTTGACAGGAAGTTATTTTTATAAAATCATTAACATATTACACTAAGAGGAAAAAATACCTACGTATCTAGGTATTACTGAAGCTAACTCAAAAACTACCCAAGCAAAGTTAATAGTGTGTTGGATCATTCGGCTCCCTTCAAAATGTTTGAGCTGACCCCCTTTCCCATCCCCACCCCGCGCAGCCCCATGGTTATTTAGATATCCATGGTTAAAGTTTTGAGGTTAGGTTAGGTTAAAACACTAATTTCCATGCAAAGCATGCAGCATGCAGCATGCAAGCTAGCATGCAACATGCAGCAGGCATGGTTTCTCTCACGGCTCCGGCGCTGCGGGGCTCCGGCGATCCCACGCGAGTTCATCGTCTAAGATGGGTTTAACGCTCACCACCGCAGCTTCGGCAGCCTCAGCTGCGGCGGCGAATGTTACGTCCACCAGCTCCTCAACTCGCGGGCCGCCTCGCCCCTCCGCGCATACGCGATTTTAAATTACACTCTAGGGGTAGAGCGGTAAATAACGGTAGGAGGGGTTCACATCGGCGTCGAGTCGACGATGAAGTACCTGGGACTCGTCCTCGACAGTCGGTGGAACTTCGTGGAGCATTTCCGACGTTTGGCTCCCAGACTGGAGCGGGCCGGGGCTGCATTGAAGCGGTTCCTACCCAATCTAGGGGGTCCAAACGCCTCCTGCCGGAGGCTATACGCGGGGATCATGCGGTCCATGGCCCTGTACGGGGCACCGGTGTGGGCGCGTTCGCTGAGGCGGCGGCCTGCCCGCAGGTTGAACGCGTCCCAGAGGGTCATGGCCACCCGGCTGGTCCGGGGATACCGCACGGTCTCCGGTGAGGCGGCGAGCCTCCTTGCTGGATTGCCGCCGTGGGATCTGGAGGCAAAAGTCCTCGCGCATATTTGGGAGTGGCGCGAGGAGGCGAAACGCCGGGGCTTGACTCCGATGCCGCGAGAAATCGCGGCACAGCGGACAGAGCTCCGACGGGATCTCATGGCGGCATGGAGAGTGCGATTGTCGCAACCCAGTGCTGGGCACGCCACTATTGCGGCGATAAGTCCCCTCTTTGAGGAGTGGCTGGAGAGGCGCCATGGCGTCCTCACCTTCCGCCTGACGCAGGTCCTCACCGGACACGGCTGTTTCGGGAGGTACCTGTTTCGGATAAGGCGTGAGGAAACGCCCGGGTGTCATCACTGCGTGGATCGCCCGGAGGACACGGTGGAGCATACGGTGGAGGTATGCCCGGCTTGGGCAGAGCACCGCCGTGTCCTCGTGGAGGCGATCGGTGGCGGGGATCTCTCGCGTCCGGCCCTGGTCCAGGCCATGGTACGGAGCGAGAGGGCATGGGAGGCCGTCACCTCCTTCTGCGAAGCAGTAATGCTCGCAAAGGAGGAGGCGGAACGCGTGAGGGAGAGGCAAATTTCGTGCCCTCACGCCCCTAGCCGCCGCAGGAGGAGACGCCTTGGGCGTCGGGAATCAATCGCTGATTCACGGCCACCGTAGGCGCGGGCTTGCGGACGGTGAGCAATGGGTAGCTCGCCGTCCGGTAAGGACCAGGCCCGGGTCGACGGCGCGTTGTGTTCCACGCGCGCCTCAAAGAGTGTCAGCGAGTGAAGGGGTCCGATGAGACTATTGCCTGCCGGGGTTGCGGGAAAGTCCGAAAGGGATGCCGTGGCCCCCTGGCATTGCACAGGCAAGAGAAGGAACACGGGTGGGTTTTAGTCAGTAAGAGTCTGACACGCCCTCCCGCTCCACCCAGAGCGGGAGACGTCATTTGATGATTTCCCACCCAAAAAAAAAAAAAAAAAAAAGGGGTTACCTATAGCAGACAAGACTGCGTGGAGTCGGATTTAGGATTTACGGCGATTCGTTTCTGTCACTAAAACCTAATTTTTAGCAAATGTTTGGAAAGTTTGACCGTAGGCACAAGAACATTTACATTTTTTTTAATATATAAAATTAAATTTATTATGTGAAAATATAATTATATTTAGATATAGTATGATAAAATTAAATGAAACACAACTCCACCGTCAACGGAACGTAAAACGTCAAATTTGACATCTACCATGACAATATTTATCTAAATTGAGGTTATTTTTCAATTTATATGGAAAATTTAAAAAATTATATCTCGTAAGCCGTGAGTATCTGCCACTTAAAAAAATGAAAAAAGCCTTCTGTTTACGAGTGCTATCTACAAAAAAAAATGAACTTCCAACTCGACGGCCCATAATGGAAATTTTATCCAAAAAGCCGTCTAATGCAAAACTCCCTCCTTTTTTTGAAGTCGGTTATAAACACAAAATCCTTGAGTAATTTTCTATACCTACGGGAGTAAGAACGCAGCGCTCCCCCCGTGCTGTGCAGCATGCAGCACAGGCTTGAGTCGATCAGAAATACCAGCAATAGGTAAGGCATATTTCCGCCAAGTGATAAGTGACGTTATGTCATAACTCTTATCATGGAGTTAACTATCAGCAGATAAAAATTGGCAGTATCAGACCGATGAATCAATTTTTTTTAGCAAGAATTTGTAACCTGCGGATTATATTATATTTACGGAATGTTTTATTTCTTTATGTAGGTTTGTACAAACGCCACGTCAATCATTCATATTTTAAAAACTAAATCAGGTCGGCGTTTCCTCTCTGACTACTCGGAGAAAGAAAAAGAAGAAAGGTTGAAACAAACAGAGGAGGTCACAGTCTCTTTAGATATAATCATGGTCAGATCATAAAATATATGAAGACCATGTAGATTGGTGTTTGAAATGGTCCGGTGGGTTTACTTAAATTCTCTAGCTGCAAGTTCAATATGTACCAAAGTACCTAAGTACCGTCAATATGTCGAAAAATCTAAACGGAGTTTTTTAGAACTTTAACGTTCGATTGCCCTCGCTGGGCCATTTTGGAATGGGCAACTAGCTTCAACTTTCTGACTAACTGACCGACTCTTTGACAGTTCAAAAGTGCCTGTAAATGATTTAATTGAAATAAATGCTTTGAGTTTGAGTTTGAATGCTTTGCTGCCTACACCGGAAATTTAAAATCCTTGACAATGTTGCTAGTTGAAATACAATTCAAAGATCATTATCAGTAAGTACCTAGGATTTCTGAAACAGTTCGTCAAATAAGTTTCACGGCTTTTGCCAAGATAAATGAGCAGAACGGTGAAACTATTGAAAAAGAAAAGAGAACTCATCAACACCTACACGTCTCAATTCTTTATTGCATTCCATAATGTTGGTAGGCTTAAAATTTAATGTAACAATTATGGACAATAGACACAGCATAGTAGGAGAGGAGGAAGAGCGTTTATAACTATGTTGAGGTCGGCTTTCAGTCTAATCGGATGTAGCTGAATATCAGTATTTTACATGGAGCGACTGCCTATCTGACCTCCACAACCCAGTTACTGGGTAACACGATACCCCTTGGTAAGACTGGTTGTTAGGCTTTCGGGCATCTGACGACCCGTAACGACAGTCAAAGATCCACGAATGACAACCGGGACCAACGGCTCAACGTGCTTTCCGAGGCACGGAGGAGTTTGGGTATGTATAGATGGTCACCCATCTACGCCCCAGCAAGCATAGCATAACGTGTTGGATCAATCCGTGCGTGGACATCCATGCGAACGCTAGAAGATATTATAGATTATAGGCAAGGTCCAAACGATGAAGGAAAACATCGTGAGGAAACCGGCGTGTCCCTTAGAACTAAACATTCTAAGACATGTGACATCTACCAACCCGTACCTACTGGGCCTGAGTCGTGGATTATGGTCCACTCCCTCTCACAGAGGAGGCCTGTGTGCAACATTAGGTATAGGCTGATTTTGCTAGACAGGAGAGATAACATTTTATCATAACAAATTCTGTATTTTCGATAAGTACCTAATTTTAAACCGTCATCTAATCTTTTGAAGTTAGGAGTTTGTGGAAACAGAAACACGTATTAATTTTATTGTTTTTTATTCAATTTACCTTAGTTTACACACTTATTTGTCCAGTTGAAAATCCATCTTTTTCGAGTACTGTTACAATAACTAGGTAGGTATATGTTTTTCGCAATACATAATAAGGCAAATCACAATTATACAAGTATCAAAAAAGTTTTGCACCACAGACTAAAGACTCGGAACCGTCACATATTTATCAATCACTAAAGTGGGTTCATTATAAATTGACCCATGATGCCGTGATTGGTGAATACAGATGGTTCACTCCGCAATTTAGGTATGCAACTACAAGTACGCGGCGGGTCCGTATTGTTAGTGAGTGTAACGTAATCAGAAGATTTAAGAGTTACGCTATAGTGGCAATTTTAGGTGATAATTAGCGCTGAGCGATCTGAATTGAACTGTATTATGACGTAGCAAGAGTCGCTTTTTATTTAAATGATTTTGCGAAGTGAAGCATCCGTATTTTGCGGGCTACCCTGGCGCTTTCACCTTAGAGCCATGTCTCACCGCGAATTCATGGTGACGTCGCCAGGTCGCGCTGCCAACTAAATGAATACAGCTGTGGTGTGGTGGGTGGTTTACCTGGCCTCCACTTGATTACGCAGCCATCTATAGATTTTATTTTTTATTGGCGATGAGACCTGGCTGCGCCGCCATGGTGTCCCGTTGAGGTATAGTTCTCCGAGGTTTACAGTTATTTCAATTCCACCTAGTATAAGTGGTGCAAACTTGAGTGCTAATCACACTAGGACTGGCCGACAGTTTTTCCCCAGATAAAAAATGTTGTTACTTAGATTTCTGCTTGATCAAATTACAAGAGAATAATATTAGTCTGTCGAATATATGTATTGTTATGCCAATATAGAGGCACTTCGAAAAGTCTTTCAAATTATTTCATTATGACACTTTTAGTGCCCATACACACGAGCAGCACGCAGTCGACTGCGGCCGTCGACGCGTGCTGCAGTTGCCTCTGCCGTCGACGGGTGCCGTTCGTGTGTATGAGCACTAGTTACCGTTGCCGTTTAAATTTACTTGCGTGTTGGAGATTTTTAAAACTAATCATTATCGATGACATGTAACAACATTTACTATTTACAAATACAAAGTCGTTTATAAAATTATTTGATGATTTGACAAAGTATACAGTAGCTAAGCATTGCGCAGAATCATCACAAACGTGGAATTGTGAGCGTATTTCTTTGTATACATAGTTCGTTCATGCGGCCTGCTGAGCTATAAGAGGTGCGGCCTGCCGAGCTATAAGAGGTGCGGCCTGCCGAGCTATAAGATGTGCGGCCTAAAAATTGGTCGTGGGTTGCGAGTTACAGCCAAAATTGCCTCCATATTGGTAAAATACAAAAACTACTTAACACATGATTTTATATTTTACCCTCCATTTAAATACTTTGTAAATATTACTCAAAATTTTATACCTCAATATTGCACTTTCTTTTACTTTTTTTTCGACAACTCAGTCGATTTTAACATTTTACACAGAAATAACAAAAACTAATTTGTTCGCATAAAAATCTATTTATAAGTCTATACAAATCAACTAAACACTAGTTTTACATCCACAGCAAAAATGGTCGAATGCGTATTTAGTTAGCTATCTGACTTCAAAAATGGAGTTGGCGACTTCAAAATACCCTATTTTCTTAATCATTAAGTATCCCACTTAAAAAGAGGCTATACCCGCATTAGTATTTATTAAGGTACGCGGCCGATAATATGGCACATCGGAGTTCAAGAAAGGGATCGCCACATAGGTATGATTGACAGTAGGCCGTTTGTTTTTTGTTTTTTTGGGTTGGAAATCATCAAATGACTTCTCCCGCTCTGGGTGGATCGGGAGGGCGTGTCAGACTCTTACTGACTAAAGCCCACTCGTGTTCCTTCTGTTGCCTGTGCAATGCCAGGGGGCTACGGTTTCCCTTTCCTTACATAAATTATAAAACAAAATCCCCCGCCGCATCTGTCTGTCTGAACGCGATAAACTCAAAAACTACTGAACGGATTTTCAAACGGTTTTCACCAATGGACGGAGGATTCATGAGGAAGGTTTTGGTGTATAATTAATTTAAGGTTTTGTGTAAATTGGCTGAAATATGACCATTATTGTTGAAGATGTCGGAAAAAATCATGCCGACCGGGAGCTATACTGGCGTGCGCCGCCGCGTAAACCGTGAGAGATACATAAAAAATATGTTCCACAGGATTATATGTCTTAAAAAGATCAACAAAAAAGTATGCGATGGCATAATTATGTCTATCTTCTAAGGATGACACACCAATGACCATTTTATCCTTCAAAATTTGTAAAAATTTCATTGTTATTTCCAATCCGCTATTTTGATCGGTATTATATTAATCCGCAATAAAATATTTTATTTAAATTAGGCATTTAATTTAGATTAAAATAAGCCTCGACATCATATCATTAAAATTAATACTTTAACTGATAACACAGATTAAAAAATACGCGTAGCAAAATAATTATGGTTGACGACAACGCGGGCGCAGCGGTAGGAGTCAATGACCTTTTCCTCGGCTATTAGGTATGTAATCCCGGTGGTACATTCCCGTGGGATATTTTTCGACATCCACGCGGGCGAAGCCGCAGGCAAAAGCTAGTATAATATTATGGGTAATCATTTGTACAAATTATGATCAGTTGAAAAAAATACGGGCAGTAACTTTGATGTATTAATAGAGGTAGATACGGGACTTAGTCCGCCGTCTTAGCCTGGTCCTACTCAACTAAGTGATTGCCCGTAGTTGGCACTCAGTCGCGCACGGAACATCGTAATCACACAGCTCGATAATTTCAGTTTTTTGTAATAAATACGCATCAAAATGACTTCTTGTGCAGCTAAACAGTGCTTTAATAATACAAGAAAGAAAAATAAGACACATGGGATTTCCTACCACTCGTAAGTACAGCCAAAAATGTTAATTTGTTGAAAATTACAATAATATTTTAACGTTTGCTTCGCCATGTTTGTGAGAGCGAGATAGATATTAAAAACATGCGTGAAAGACACGATACGCACATAATGCGCGAGGTGCTAACACGATTTCGCTCGCACGTCAGCGCCGTCTCCTATCTCTATCCTCGTCTATCGGTAACTGCAGCTTTGCGACTGTGAGATGACACTGATCACAGATGTGTGAGTTTCGGTGCATGTAGTCGTGCGCCGAACCCAAGTTTACTGATTGCGATGTTAGCGCGTAACATATCTTCTTCCTTTTAATACATCAATGGGCAGTAATTAAACTTTTCGGCGGTTGGTAAATTAGTGTCACAGTAAAACATGAACAGTAATATAATTATAAAAAGAAAATTGGTCGGTTTTATCATCCTACAATATCAGTACAAAAATATTCAAGTAGGGACATAAATGAATGACCAATAAAAATATTGGAATGGGAAGTTAGGTAAATAGTTCGGCAGTTCATAGGTTAGTTTGGAACTGTGAGCAACCCGCGCGAGCCGGGTTTTAATTTTGACGTTCAAAAGGTGCTGATTCTCATTAAATTAATGACTTTTTTATGCTCTATAGTCTATAAAGCCGAAGTTATTCTAACTGTCACTAACGGCCACGTATCTTACCATAGACTATACATTTACTTAATACTAATCCTTGAGAAGTGTGGGGTACTTAATTACAAAATAGTGAAGTGCCATTAACTGGATAGGTATAAGTACCCTACTTAAAAAAGTGGTGTACCCAAAAGTTTGTCAGATAGTTAACCTAATTTGCTTGTCGATAAAATAGATCGAGATCGATTAAAAATTAAAATATATTACAATGGCTTTTTAATAATACATAACGTAATAGCGTTACAAGCTCCTTAGTTGTAAAATATTTACTTAAAATACAATTATTTTGCTACATAATCCAATCAATGAAAAATTCTATCTAGAGAATCAGTTTTAAACTTTTAACCACCATTTTTTAACAAGATTTGAGACTTGCAAAATCACGATAAATAGCTAATTACACATCGCCATCTGCCAAGCCTCTTGCTTAGACTGGAAGCTGCCCCAACATAGTTATGTTGGGGCAGCTTCCAGTCTAACCGGATGCAGCTGAATGCCAGTATTTTAGATGAAACAACTGCTCGGACCTCCACAGCCCAGTTATTGGTGCCGATTCTCTTGTCACAAATGCCTCTAAACTAGACTAAAAATCACCAAAATTTTGTATATTCCTGTCAAACGACGATTTCCTATTCTGAAATAGACTAAAGTGACACAAATTAACTATATTTTAGTTTGACAGCACTAAGATCGCACTGATTTTTAATTTAGTAAGAATGACAATTTTGCTATTCTGAATTCAAAATTCAGAATAGCAAAATTCTCTCGTTCTTCAACTAAAATGTTCATTGTCTAACTAAATCCGACTATTTTTAATCGATTAAAAATGTTTGGAATACTATTAGTTGCCATGAACTAAAATCCACACCAACACCTCGATTTCAGGTGCAAAAACAGTACTGTTACTGCTGTTCTTTTTTTTTTGCTTATATTATATCTCGAAAATGGTGTGTCCTATCTCAAAAATAATGAATATTTCGACCCCCTTTAAAAACCCATAAACCCCAAATTTTTCTTATTTTCCATTTAAAAGGTGAAAAATTTCATATAAATCTCGGATATTGTCATCTACAGTACACGACAATATCCATATTATCCTCAACTATCGATGACACTAAAAGTAATGTGATACTAACGTATGGCTGGTGTTCTCTGGACAGTTAGCCCCGCTAATATTTTTGCTACGGCATGACATAAGACACTAACCAATGATGCTATCTATTATGATGAAGGAACACATCGTGAGTAAACCGGCATGTCCTAGAACCAAGAATTCTAAATCACGAGACATCCACCAGCCCACACTGGGCCCTCGTCCACCACGCTGGCTCGTTTCAGGCTGTACACATTACGGCAAACTCCCTCTCACAGAGACGAGGCAGCAGTTCCCAGCAATGGACTGATTAAGCTTTTGACCTATGACTGCAAATCGGCAAGCGAGCGTGTGACGTTTCCGCTAATACAAGGACCCATGACCTTAAAGGCGGCTGAAGGAACTATCTCTCATGAAGTTTAAATGCGTGAGGCGGCGAATAGGGTTTTGTGGCTCAACTTGAGAGAGCTATGTCCAGCAGTAGACTCTGATACGCTGAGATGATTGATGAGCATTTTCACCAATCATATTTTAAGTAAAAAGAGGTAGATAGGTTATAAACGTTCCGCAAGTGGCACGTCAAAAGTTGGCTAATTAGCCACATTTTCTTCGTTTTGTCTCTTTTTCGCTCCCGATAATTACGACATGCCATCCTACTTCCACGTGTCATATTGACATAGTGATTGCCATGTGACATAGTGCCGTTTTTGAAGATAGAATGTTAGGTAGGTAACCTATCTACGTCTTTTTACTTCTAATATCATTGATTTTCACACAGTATGTTCGACTATCAACACGAACGAAGAATTGAACTTGTTTGATACAATCAAAATAATTGAATTCAATATAATTAAAGTTAAAAGGTGATTGTCAAATATCTGATTTTGCTACAAAAACAAACAGAATAGGTCACGGTTGTTGACCCTATAATCTTGGCCCACTTCATTTAAATGAGGCCACAGATTTACACATTTCATTGGCTACTTTATTAAATAAGTATTCATCGTCTACCTAGCCCTTTTACCCAACTATGTTCGGTCGGCTTCCAGTCTAACCGGATGCAGCTGAATAGGTACCAGTATTTTACATGGAGCGACTGCCTATCTGACCTCCACAACACGATACACCTTGGTAAGACTGGTTGTCAGACTTTTAGGCTTCTGATTACCCGTATCAAAGATTTACGAATAAAAATCTGCCTAGCCTTTTCCCAACTATATTGGGGTCGGCTTCCAGTCTAACCGGATGCAGCTGAATACCAGTATTTTACATGGAGCGACTGCCTATCTGACCCCCACAACCCAGTAACTGGGTAATACGATACATCAAAGATTTACGAATGACAGATGATAAAATCTTACAACAGAAGATGAATTTAGAAGCCTCTAAACCATCTTCCTTGGCAAAGAGAATTACGAAAATGGAAGAAGCTGATGCCTAAAGAACTTAAAATCTATTGGTGATGTTCTTCAGAAAGGTCAGGTTCAGGTGCGTAGTACTCGCTACCGGCGTGCGTGTATAACCAGATGTCGGAACGTAAACGAGGCAAAAGGAGAATGTAAGGATCGTAGCAGGTGGCGTTCTGTAGTTTCAACCTAACCCAATGGGAAGAAGGCGTGAGTTTATTTATGAATATGTCGTAGGATGACTTGATAATTCCAATATTCTACAATTGAAAACACGGATAATTCGAAAATGGTGAAAACATTTCTGCGAGCAACTTTCCTAATCATCCGTGTTTTCGCAATATCCCTAGGGATTTCGCGAAAATTCAAATTATCAAATCATCATACGACATATTGTATAATACATACTGTTTGATTGCCAAGTAAGAGATGGAGCTATAAAAGACGCAGCGCCTTCTTTATCTACCAAAAGGCTCAACCGTTACCTTATTAAAAAAAAAAAAAGCTATTCTTGATATGCGGCCCGCCAGGTTATTTTAGACATCCTTGCGGCTTGATAAGCTATCCTTGCGACCTGGCTACCTAAATAAGTTAGTAATATTTTCGTTTTTTTTTTGGTATATTAGACAAGATATTTAACATGGTGGAACCTGAAAGTGCCAAACCCATCGTGCCACAACCCTTCGGTTACCTACGCACTCTGGTAAGGAAACGAACTAGGGATCAGCATCACAAACTATGGTCGGACCAAGGCGAGTGCAGGCAGGCTAAGGAGGCACTCCCTTCAATCGATGGCCGCCACACGAAACAGGTTCTCCGATTAACTAAACAACAGCTGCGGACGGTTACAGCAGCTATAACTGGCCATGGGTCATTTAATAAACACCTCTTTGTCATAGGAGTCATAGACAGTCCGCTCTGTAGGGCCTGCATGGAGGACGACGAGACAGCAGCTCATGTGCTGTTAAACTGCCCGGTGGTCGCCACTTACAGGGCAAAGTACTTCGGTAACCCAGGTACCCTACGCCAGATTGCCAGTAAAACCAAGGCGGCCTTCTTTGAGGAGCTGGGGTGGATCGAATAACCGATTTTTCCCACCCGTACGCAAAAAACGCGCTTTCACGTGGAGTTGCGGAAACCAGCCCGTATTACCTATTACCTAAGATATTGATATAAGATATCAAATTCATGGAAGAAACAAACTTAGATTTTATGTACATGTAAATAAAATATAATGCAGAGCAGATTCTTCCTCAAAAAGGGTACCTATATAAAAGAAGTTAACATTTTATGCTGTTTGGGCATGGCATGGCCTGATTGGCAGCGGAAGGCAGAGGAAAGGGCGTTGTGGCGCAGCCTGGGAGGTCTATGTCCAGCACTGGACTGCCATAGCTAGAATATCACCCAAATCATAATACGGATACATATTTTAAATTTTCCAATGGTACTTTGTTTTTTTCTTTTTATTACGGATGCTTTTACGAACGTGTACGTCTTTCAACATTGTTCTCACATGCATAATTTCAACATGAATGATGTAACCAATATTTTGTATCAAACTATATTTTATTTAAAAGCATCCATGGAGTTTCTTGCCCGTTCTTCTCCATAGGTACCTACTACGCTTTGGAATGGGCAACTAGCTTCCTATTTCTGACTGACCCACTTCTAGACAATTCAAAAGTGCCTGTAAATGGTTTAATTGAAATAAATGCTTTTGAGTATGAGTTCAGCTTCAGATACAGTAGTTACACTGTAAAAGTAATGGTTTTCAACCTCAACTACAGCAGTGATTAACAAACAATATGAGAATAAGTTTGTAACTTTGGACAGCCTTAACTACTGAACAGATTTCAATGAGTTTTCTATAATGGAGCCCTAATGGTCATGGTCATCAATTGATAAGCATAATTTACCAAGGCTTTGCTGCGTTTCCTTGAGGAGCTGGCATGGATCAAACAAACGATTTTCCCATCCATACGCAAAATACGCGCTTTGACATGGAGATGAGGACACCAGCCCGTCTTACCAATTACCAAGCCTGATTTTTAAATAAATAGAGATCTACATAAATCCCCTCAGAGTACTATGCTACCGTAACACTGGTGGTTAAAAGTTTAAAAATCCTACCAAATTCACAGCATTACAGACATCATATAGAAAAACATGGCCACTTGGGCTATTTGAACTAAATCCCTGTAAACAGGTCACCTGGCATGTTCCTTTGCTGCTGGGCACAGCGCTTGGCCAACAAGGACCTTATCTCCAGAAGCCATATCGAACTTGAACTCCTTAGGAGCCTCAAATAACAAGATTATCGTGCTTCCCATATTAAACTGACCAAACAACTCTCCCTTCTTCAACGTAACCTGTCCTAAGTCCACCTCGTTGATACGGTTCCGTCTGCCTTTTGTGTTGGTTCGTAGTTCTGGGTCATCATAGATTTCTATGGAGCCAACGTTAGTTGCCCCTACGGCGGTCATGCTGAAGAAACCATGTTTCCACTCGCCAACATACACGGCTCGTTCATTTATTGTGAATAAGCCAGGTATAAGTCTTGCTAGCCACGGGTTTACCGACAGCAGCTTTCCACAAAAATGTCTTCTGAATGTCGCAGTCCAGTCACACGGAGAATGGAAACGGTGATAATCTCCAGGAGCCAAATAAATAATACATTGGTGTAGAATATTGTCCTTGTTTGTAAGCAATGAGTCGTAATAATTGTCATCTTTCTTTTTCACCCATTTATTTTCTCCAAGGAACTCCTCTAGGCTGTATGTGACTCCTTTAACTTGCTCTATCTTGTCTGTGTCCGCTGGCCCACAATTAAGAACTACGCCATCACACGGAGATACACACGGGGAGGGCGCAATATACCTCGCGCCGTCCTTCAAAGGCCTCGTGAAGAATGCTGACAAGCTTTTGTAATGCTTGAGGTCAGTAAACTCAGCTTCCTGTAGATTCACATTGAACATTTTAATGTACGTACCGTAGACGAAACTCCGTAAAGACGTCGGTAATTCACAAGCAGCCAACTTTCCCCAAATTCGGCTGGTAACACGAAAAGGAAACATTTCGTAGAATAGAATTTCCACTTTAGACACTTCATAGTTTATTGAAGCACGTATATAACACCAACCTACGTAAATAGCACTGCCTAACGGCACCCATCTAGTAATAATAGATCGAAAACTCATCCATTTATTCCTCTGTATCGTCTTTGTTTGATTGTGAAGCGTAGAAGTTTGGCGAAAAGGTCTGTGAGGACGCAACTTTTGTCGAAACATAGGATTTATAACAGGAAGACAACTCCTTATACGAGTCGGCGGAAACATTTCTACTGGTATACGCACACTGCGGCGGCTTAAAAATAAATTGTTTACGTAAAATCACGCGAATTGATTATTTTGCGTGCTGAATGAAGTAGTAGTAAGTAGGTACATGAGCAAAGAGTATAATAGTATACATGAGTATCTTTAGGTAGTCTGTGGGTACCAGTGTCTCCAACTCTATTTGTCAAAATTACGGTGTTGCTAGTCTAAAAATACGGTATTTGGCGGAAAATTACGGGAGATATTAAATTAAAAATACGGTAAATTTACGGTAGCATTATTTCACAATCAAACATTAAATTTCTGGCGTATCAGCCTTTTTGTACATAGAAAAATTAGTAATTTTAATCATTTTATCAGTAGGATGGAAATCTACGCAGTTTTGTCCTGTTCTCATAATGAGTTGCTGCGTAAATAGATTCCCAGCAATAGATTTTGTAAATAATTGGCTCCAGAAAACGAAAAAAACGTTTTCTAGGCAGTAATGTGGATGAAAATGCGCTCGCAATCGGTGTTAGAGTGGGGCAATAACAACATTCCTAGCATAAAATGTGCTAAATTATAGAGTGGTCCGACTGATCGCGACTTTATTTTTCATTTCTGACACCCTATGCCAAAATACATCTGGAGGATCGTTGACGTCTAAATCACATAAATTAAAGTTGACAAAATGCAAAGCTAAGACTAAGTTTTACTGCAGTACTGTATTCAATGACTTCGTAATTTGGTCGCATACGCTTCGTCTACTTATCTATGCACACAAGTTGATTGTACGGGGAATACCCCAGGGAATGATACGGTGTTGTCATTTTCAAACATTGTTTCAAATAAAAATAAACTGTATGTTAGGTTGGGTACATCATTTTTAAGGCGCCACTCATAAAGATGAAATTACGGTAGAATTGAACATGTATACGGTAGGTGGTAGATATGTTAAAATTACGGTAGGTTTACCGTAATTACGGCGTTGTTGGAGACACTGGTGGGTACATAAAACGAGAAAAATCAAATTAAATAAATAGTGGTGCTAACATTATATAATGCTGTTTTTCTTTGATGCGAATTAAGTCCTTATATGAAGCAAAAGAATGCTTATATTAGGGTAAAAATATTTTGATGAAATTTAATACTAAGTAGAGCTGTTGTACGAATGCGTTCAAAAATATAAACTTCTAAATTCACAACATTCGATAAATAAAAAAATAAAAAACAATTAACACTAACTGTTTTAGTGCTCAAATAACATAAAAAGTAAATATACGCCAAAATGAAATCAAATACCTTAGTAGTCTAGAACAAAAAACATATCAGGTAGTATTTTTCTTGTGAAAAAACAGTGAAAGATTTTTGTAATTGAGTTTTTGACCGCACCCTCCACAGATAAACTTTATAGAACAGAAAACAGCAATTACGGTTTTCCAATCAGTGAAATTGTAGATGTGCGTTAATTTTAAGTTTTTTCTAGTTATTTTAGTACAATCATATCTCCTTAGCGCCATTTAACAGTAGTATTTCCAAACATTTTTATATTTATCACTTCAAAATGATTAAAAAAAAAAAAAACGGTTAGTACCGGTTTATTGCGACTTTGAAAAATGATGGCTATTGGCCACCTCTGCAATCCATCTTGTAGCATGACGTATAGCGTTGTTGACGTTTTTAGCGATATCTTAGGAATTTTCTTTTTATTATTTTATTTTCCCGAGTCGATAGTATCTTCTGATGTCCACAAGAAATGGAGTTAAGCAAGAAACCTACAGCAATATCAGTGGTGTTGATAAAGTGGCTGTTCGACGTATATCTTCTGACGAATATAAAAATATCCCGCCTGAAATCGGGTTTCGAGGGTTCCAGAAAGTACCAGTGGTTCTCGTACCTCGTTATGACATAAGTCCTTACTTGCGGCATTTGAAAACTCCAGTTACTGGTAAGAAGCCTCGAATAAAACCTACAGGTCCTAAAGTACTGTCAAAAAACCGGTTTTCTACAAAATGCTCCATCAGTCTGGTGAGACAGGACTTAGGTAAGCTGAAGGAGGAGCTTCAAAGGAACCAGGTGCTTGGCAGTCTCCCTGACTCAGGTTCAGACAGCGAAATAGACCTAACAATGGCTACCATAAAGTGTAAAATATGTGAAAAAGGCTATTCAAGCGAGAAGAAGCTACAAAAACATCAGGAAAATAAGCATATGATTGTATACAGGCCTAATGGCAAGCCACAGAAGCGTGTGTCATTCTCTGATCAGGTAATCATTCACGAAGTTAAAGAATACCATAAATGCAGAAAATGCCCAAAAATCTTTGAAGCATACCAGCTTCTAAGGTCTCACACGAAGCTACATCATAAGAAACGTAAGTGCTATATATGCAATTATTGTAATAAGAACTTTATGGACCGAACCTTTTTTAAGGTTCATATTAAGCTGCATTGTGATGTATGCGGACTCTTTTTACCGAATAAAGTCAAATTTACTGATCACAGACGGAATGTGTGTAGAGTGCTAAAACTGTTCCCTTGCAAGACTTGTGATGAAATATACTTCACATTTATGGACTTAAAAGATCATAGTTACGAACACACAGCTGTGTGCTTCGTCTGTGATGTGTGTAAGGATCAGTTTACCAGTAAATGTGCAATAGCTCATCATATTGCATTCCTACATTCAAATGAACGCCCAAAATGCTTACATGGTATGCGTAACCTGGGTAATGAGAGACTCTACTTATGTAACTTCTGCGAAGAAAGTTCAGTAGAACGTGATGCATTAGAACGTCATGTGCAATTACTACCAGATCTAACAAATAAAGCCATGACGGGTTATAAAGACTACTATTTCTGTGATCAATGCTTCAAAAAGTTTGATACCGAAACTGATATGCTACAGCATAAGTGGACCCATTTTCTGATCACCAGTGACAATTCACAAGAACGGGAACAAGTTGGGAAGAAAAAGATGAAAATGACTTATAAGATTGATGAACCAATACCAGAGTATATGCAACCGCAACTGGTTTTGGAAAAGATAAAAATTGGGGGGAAAGTTGTGACAGGTTCCGTTGAATTCATTGATGCTAGGAGCTTTGATATTAATAATGGAGAGATCAAGAAGGCTATTGTTCACCCTAAGAGTAAAAAGACCATTATTTCTAAGCACCAATGCCAGGTCAGTATTATATTAAAGTTTTTTTGCCTTCATAAGTGCAAAATCTAACTATAATATCGTTATAGTAATTTATTTTTTGAGGTTGGTGGTAAATTGGTTGTTTGTTTTCAAACCATTTACTACAATTAAAATTCTGTTAGAAAAAATATGCGCATAAATAAATACGGACAATTTAGATTTATAATTTAAGTTACACATAAGTTTTTTTTATATAATTGGTAAAAATATTATAATATTACAAATTAGTATAATAATTAAAAAATTATAGTAAAATATATTTTTTTATTAATTTTTTTTTTTTTTTTTAAACAATTACATAAAAAAGCCGAATATCCAATTCGAGTAACTTGAACGATAAAAAAAAAATGTCTGTGGTTTCTAACTTTCTATGCGACATATTTTTTTTTTCAAGTTGTTTCACGTTACTGTAAAAAAAAAACGCTTTTCAAATCATAATCGTAATTTATTGGCATTACCAGGTTTTATCGGCGCGCTTGATAAGGTTTGCACGTAATGCGATAACATTCTAGTGTGTAGAGCTATTATAATATAGACTACATATTTTAAACCGAATCTCAAATTTGGAATTTCTCAGTATAGCAGCTGAGTGGTATTGTGCCCGGTTGATGGCAAAAGCCCCGCCCACTATTACATGGGACTTAAACATAACAGGCGAAATGTGGGCCAACAAGAGAATCAACAAGAATTATGTAAACACGAAGATCGCTCACTGCGTTTTGCCGATATCAGATTACCCTACACGTTCAGGCGTAAAGCGCGTGTTGAGCGCACGCTACAAAACTCAAACTTAAAGCATTTATTTCAATTAAACCATTTACAGGCACTTGAATTGTCAAGGGGTCAGTCAGTCAGAAATATGAAGCTAGTTGCCCATTCCAAAGCGTAGGTTCCTATGGAAAAGAACGGGCAAGAAACTCCACGGACACTCTTTTAAAAAAATATATATTCTTACAAAATATTGTTTACATCATTCATGTTGAAATGATACATGTGAGAACAATGTAGAAAGACGTGTACGTAAAAAAGCGTCCGTAATAAAAAGATAAAAACAATTCAAAAATTAAAATAAGCCGTGGCAGATAAGAGATGACCAGTCCCTACTGATGGCGCCCGTTCACGAACATAACGCATGGATCAGCACCGTTTAGCTCAACCATTTTGAAGGGTTCTTTTAGCGGATCTAACGCCGCCATTTTGTCTTGTCAATAGTATTTGTAACAAAAGTAATAATAACGCGTGTTTTTCTCGAAGCTATAATACGTAGAGTACGTTCAATAGCTGCCAGAAAAACGCGCGTTATTCGTGCCCGTTTTAAACGCGCGTTAACAATCAAACAACCACCACACGATGTAGGTTTGCACCTTCAATGTCCAAGAGTTTTATTTTTTATATAATTTTGACTTTATGTCCTATTCCATACACCATCTACATGGTCCCACATAATTTGACCAAGATTAGGTATGTCTTGACTTTAAAACAACCGACTTCCAAAAAAACACTACAAAGTGAAAAATAACTTAAATTTCGGAAATCGGTGTCCTTGCTTTTGTATTTTCGTTATTTGCCACCGACTTCCGAAATGTAAGTTATTTCTCGCTTGTTTAAGGTCAGTTTGTAATTTATCTAAGTTACAATAGCTTAATATCAACTGCTCATCACCTTCTACTAAATATTGCTATTCGGGAATAGCCATATACCAGGAGAACTTCTGTTGAGTTCTCCTGGTAGTTCACCATCAGCTTCACTTCTCCATATGTGCATTGTGACGAGCATAATTTATTGGCAACCATATTAATGTAATCGAATCGTATCCCTCAAATACTTATTAAAATTAACTGTTAAATAAAATAAGATAATTGAGTAGTTCCGGTGCTTTTTAAAAGCAACTGCAAGAGTTACTATAAAAAATACCCAAATAGCTTTAAGTGTGCCTATAATATTTGAAGAGTTCCATCGATTTCTGTTGGATCCCATCATCAGATCCTGACCTAATGACAATGGGACCACGACGTAAGTATACCCTTTAAAAAAAAAAAGTCTATGTCTCGTCTATGTATGACGGAGTTATGCCTGAACATACATAAAAAAAATATATATAATATAAACATCCGAATTGATAACCTCCTCCTTTTAGAAGTCGGTTAATAAGAGACTGTGACCTCTGAGTTTGGTTCGGTGTTTCTTATCAGAGTAGGTATAGGTGGTCAGATAGTAAACACTGATCTCATTTAGTTTTAATAAAAAAAATTACTTGTAGAAGTGTTATTTTTATACGAATATGACGAAGCAAAACGCAAGGTTATGATTATGACCGGTACGCAGGGG
This sequence comes from Xanthia togata, assembly GCA_963853775.1. NCBI lineage: Eukaryota > Metazoa > Arthropoda > Insecta > Lepidoptera > Noctuidae > Xanthia > Xanthia togata. Next base: position 5,893,510 of record OY970815.1, read on the forward strand.
CGACGGCTTCAAACAACCCGATTCCTACCGGCTTCCCTTCGGAAATTCGAAACAACCACTCTATCGTCATTGAATACTATTTATTTATTTATAATTTCTTTAGAACCTATAGTCCGTCGTGACGTCACTTCGGTCACGTGACACCGCAGTTTCTTAGCAACAGGTAAACCGATCCGCGCTGAGTTACGATAGGGATAGTATTAGAAAACGCATGCGCGTGAACGAGAATGAAATGAGCTATTGCCATTGCTCAGTTGTTCGGTTGTTCTCGTTGAATTTCGTAATGTGTTCGGCTCAAGAGTTCGGACATCGTAACATTCATCATTCGATTGACAATGGGTGGTTGTTTTTGGACGTAATCGCATTAGAACCATATAATTTGTTCAAATTGTATTAAGTAGTTAATTAGTTTTTTGTTCGCTCAGTATAAATTGAATTCATTACTAGTAGTAGTGATATTTGTTTATAGGTATAGAACAGTGATTTATGATAGCGTTTATGTGTTTAGTATTTGGGGTAAGTAGATATAATAAGTTGAAATTATTTATTTAGAGTGGTTATTTAGTTAAATAATTAGTACGATCAGTAGGATTAGGATGGCGGCATTAATAGTTTTAGATTGTTGCTTGACGGATTATTTACTTTGTGAGAACATGCTTTCCAAGGTTAAGTTTTAAAAATAAGAAACACGTAATTAAGTTAGGCCGTGCTCGTCCAGATATGACTAAATTACATACGACGCGATGGTTTTTCAAACATTTTTATGTTTCCCTTTACAATAAAATATCAGTGGCTGACTGGCAGTTGTAAATTAAAAAAAATGTTTGGGTTCCCGTGTTTACTTTTCTCAGATTCTAGTATTTTATGGAATAAAGTTTTATTTATTTATTTAACCATTTATGTACACACATAAATAAACAGACAAGATTAAAAGAACAGAAAAATACGTACAAAGGTGATGCTTATTTCTAACACATACATTGTTGTTGTTTTTACATTTTAATCTGACAAATTCATCAAAAAACATGTGCAGACTGAAAAACATATTCGTAGCTATTTTCGCGACTGAGTTCAATACTTGTAGAATTATTTTCACTAATTTGCATGAAGCTCATAATAGAAAAGTAGATCGAAATACATAGGAATTTAATGAAACGGTTTATTGACACCAGTATTTTGTTAGGTAAACAAGAAGTAACTTTTCGCGGTCACGATGAAAGTTGAAGTGACGTCTCACCTAAAATACCCACCTCTTTACATACTTACCGGCGGTACGTATGTAAAGAGGTGGGTATTTAAGTTCATCTGTTCCAATTCAATCGTTTCACTTGAAAATGGCGTCCTCTACGGGATAGACACGTGAACTATATATTTTTTTTTAATTATTCGATTTTGGGGGTGGAATAAAAGGCTTAATTAACACATTTCTATAATATGTATACATATTATATTATAAAGGACATCATCCATTTTGGACCAAATTTGAAAATGGCGGCCAGAGAAAGAAAACACAATATTCTGTTATAACTTGTTCTCCTTAACATTTTTTATCATGGCACATATTTTTTTTTATTTTTATTTTTAGGAAATCCTATACCACAAAAACCAAAATACCACAATAAAAAACCACTACAGACAGGTTGTATTTTCTCATTATTGTATTTTTTAAACTATTGTAATGCTATAGCAGTAGGTATAGTTCTTTTTTTTTTAAATTCATTACATAGAAAATGTATAAAATAAAGATTTTTGAACTCAAATAAAACCGAGGGCAATGGTTTCACAGTTTAGGGCCCAATAATAAAAAATGTTAAAGAGAACAAGTTCTAACAGAATATCATTTTTTTTTTGGCCGCCATTTTCAAATTTGGTCCAAAAATATATGGAACGTGGGTGATGTCCTTTATAACCGCAAAATATTTAAATATAAAATTTACAAAAACAAACCCAACTACGACAAAAACGCCAACTTTAAAAAGGAGCAAGACATCACAGGCAGACAAATTAAAAATCCGGAGTCACGCGTAATTGGTTCGATTTCTGCTCTAACACTTGTAACACCGGATTTTTTATTTGTCTGTCTGTGATGTCTTGTTTATACCTTTTTATAGTTGGTGTTTTTGTCGTAGTTGGGTTTTTGTTTTTATAACTTTTATTTTTTTAACCTTAAAACTTATTAAATTAAAACGGTCGAGAAGTGTCCTGGGTACACCAGTACCCTAATTGCGTAATACACGATCAATCAGAATCTGAATCGTTTTGAAACAGATTGCTAATCCATTGCTTCCGAAGTTCGAAAAGAAATCTGTTCAACAAAATAAATAAGACAATGACTGTTGTTGAACTGTCAAAATTATACAGATTATTCGTAATCGTTTATGCAAATATGTTGCGTAATTAGATAGCCGGTTGGAAGGAACGAAGTTCCTTTCGCTTTTTTTTGCACACTTGGCGAATGAGTTAGACAGAAAAAAGTGTAACGATTTGACCGCCACGAGAAGTGTCGTGACGTTTATAATGTTACACTTTGCACACGTGCGAGTAATATGTGCCATAAACAATTTCGTTCCCATATCATTTATCATTAACAACGACTTAGTCCACGGACATTGTTTTGTTTAGCCAATACTACCCTTAATAATCAACACCTATCCTTTACAGACTTGTGATAAATACTACTCATCGAGCTTTTGTCTGAACCGGCACATTGAGACCCAACACTCGGACTATGACAGCCTCCAATGCAAGGTTTGCGAAGAGACCTTTGTATGGCCATCTCTCCTACGTTCCCACAAATGCATTCGCCTCAAACATCCTGAAATGCCATTTGAAGATGCCAGACCAGAGATACACTTCGATAATCTACATGAAATCACCCAAAACGGGTTTGACGACCTCAATATTGTGGAGAATGATGATTATTTGAATACCATAGACTTTGAAATACCAGCCCCTATAGTACAGTTGACGGAATATAACGGTTTCAACCAACCCCAGGATAAGTTTGCGCCGTTGCAGAATTTGGGATATAAGTTGGTGATGCAGGAAGTTCCGATTGAGTTTTAAAGAGCGAAATTGTGTTTTCTGATGGATGGTTCAGTGTTTTTAGTGCTATCGAGACTTGAAATGGAAACTGTTGTTGAAGTAAGTTTTCTGTCTTATTTTCAGCAACTACTGGTACTTTTCAGAGGAAGCAAGAAATATAAAAAACAAATCAACTCCTTTTTTTCCCTGTTTCGTTTTTTTGTGTAATTGATACAAAAAAACTGGTCTTTTTCTGAATGTGGGTAGTTGTAAAATTTTATTTTCTCTTGCTTTCCTTGATTCAGCATCTGATAATTTATTAATTTTGTTTTTTTGCCCGTTTTCTGGGCTACATAATTATGACAGTATTTTTTTAATAAGTAAAATTGTTTACATAGCATTACTTTTCTAGTTGTGTAACTACTTGATTGGTAGTTTCATATTGTGTAAGACTTGGAATTGGTAGCCCTGCAAGTGGGATCTGTTTAAACGCCTTAATGAGATCTTACAAAACAAAAACTAATCTAACGGCGAGAAGGACTCACTGCCACATGAGCACGTGTAGCATGACAACAATAGAAACGGGTTTTCTACGGCTTTTGTCGATGGAAGAATAGACAAAATGACATTGTGATTGTTTATCTGTCATTTTGTCTATTCTTCCGTCGACAAAACCCGTTTCTTCTGTGGTCATGTAAGCGTACTGTTTACTAACTCTGCAATTTATAAAACTATTTCGGTGACTCCAGACACTTTATTTTGTAAAATCTCACTGAAAACTTAAATAAAGTGAGCTGTAATTTCCACCTGATGCTAGGGATTGACCGCTCACTAGCTTACTTCACTTAAGGAGAATGCGCTAAGGCAGCCCGCGAAATTCAAATTTTCTTACGTTTTTTGCAATTTGCCGGTCAGTGTCATATTGTATGTTGATTAAAATATGATTTGCGGCCGTAACAAATATGGCTTTACAGAATTATTATCATTAGAATCAGCAATACAATTCTTAAGTTAGAATAATCGTCAATGTCATGATTTCATGAAATGTTCATTCAATATGGACTAGGATAATATGAATTTGGAGAGTTGTATTGATGATTTTTATGATTATAATTCTATAAATAAATATTTGATACGACCGGGAATCATATTTAGATCAACATACAACCTGATACTGAACTTTTACAGAATGTACTGGCAGTTAATTTCCGGATTTATCTAGCATCATAACTATTAAATAAACTTGCTCCAAAACTCGCTGATCCAACCCTACTTCCAGTATCTACGTGTCGGCACCTTATGAGGCCTATTTTTCTCCTATTTGTCTGAATCCTCAGCATGATTTCACGGTTGGAGGGCTTCCGAATCAGAGGTTCATAAGAGTAAACGCGGTCACGTGGTCGTTTGCGTTCATTCCATACTGACATACCTCTGTTTTCTTCTCGGTTAATGATACTACGAATCAAACATTATCGTATGCCGTAATTATACCTACTTTCTTTTTCTAAAATTAATCATTACGCCAAAAAACAAAACATAGGAACATGACAGACATATCTTTAAAAAAAAATTTGGACTAATTAGTATCATTAACTAGGGAGGAAACAAAAAATATGTTGGTATGTAATAAACACCAACGACCAAATGACCGCGTTTCCTCTTAAGCAATTTTCTAGCTGTCCCAAGCAGTAAGTCACGTATTTCAAATTTTCTTCAACTCATTACTATTTTTATAAGCACGTGTATCTGTATTAGACTACATAATCATGAATGTATGTATACCCATAAATATAGATAACTGTAATATATCAATGTATATTATATCTAGCCCTTAAATTAAAGGCTAGTATATTATTTAGTAAATAAAAAACACGTTAAAACAATTATAATTAGTTTAAGAAAACAAAATTGAGTCATATAATTTTTTGGTTGTATTTTCGCTTTTTTTGTAGCAAATTTGCAATTTTTTTTAGAGTTAACTACACTATATTTGAAATAGAAAAAAAATCGAAAGGGAATTTTCAACGCACTGCTTAGCGCCGAGAGTTGAAATCCAACAGTGTGTTTTTTAGATTCTCGATGCTCGGCTCAACACCTAGACTTGAAATTCCAGTGCGCGATAAATTCCCGTCGCGATATTTTAACGCCCGTGGGAGAACGGGGGCTAAGCCTCGCGTAAACTTGCGTTCGCTTTTTTATTTTAAAGGTCAACAGAATGTTTAATTATGAATATGTTGTTAATAGAAAGAAGTCACATATTTTTTCTAAGGTAATCGAAGTAGTTAAATATCTAGTTGGATTATCATTATAAATGCTTGCATGCATGAGTAAAACCTCTTTTGCTGAGATATTTGTTAAAATTACATTTAATTAATAATGTTGTAATTATTTATAATATTTGTTCTATGTAAATATTTATATTAAAATGCCTCCTTTTTAAAAGACTTGTGCACCAGATTTTTGGCTTGTTTTTAAATTGTCTTTAAATAATAATTTTAAGGCCAGCTTGGACGGGACCTAAAACCATGATTTTTTGGGCTCTAAACTAAGTCTGAGAACTGGTAAAGAATTTTGGGAAAAATATTAAAGGCACTTACTGCATAGTAGATAGTAATAGACAGGTAAAAAGGAAAGACCGGCTCTTTCCGTTTTTTTTTTGCTATTGCTATATTTTGGGAAAAAGCTACCTTAAGTCATCTTCTGCCTAGCCTTTTCCCAACTATGTCGGGGTCGGCTTCCAGTCTCACCGGATGCAGCTAAATACCAGTATTTTATATGGAGCCTGTCTGACCTCAATCAACAACCCAGGTAACACGATACCCCTTGGTAGAATTGGCTTTCAGACGTACAGAAGTTTTTTTTTAATGTGACTTCCCAAAATTCTGAATTTTTGGACTATAGCAAGAATGCAAATAGATTATTTAGATAAATTTCACACATATATTACATATTAAACATGAGTGTTATGTATTAAAGAAATGTAGATTTTTCTTATACATTATATTTAATACAATAGTTGTTATTTTTTAAGTACATACTGACTGTATAAGATTACCTATATTAACTACATATATTTAAGAAGACTTTTTATGTTGAGTTCGGTTATGTAGGATTTGGGTCAGAAACTGTTATTTCGTAAAACTGTTTTTTTTTTTTTTAATTTAGTTTAAGATGTGCAGACTACAATCTGCATAATTCATTTATGTGTTATGTATACCTACTCTATTACGGACGCCTGCATTCATTGGTTACCTCAAAATATTTGAGGGTGAGGCCCAATTGATGTAAGCGTCCTCTACACTTATTTAAAATTATAATTACATTTACTATCCATTTCACCCATTGACTTAATATATATCATGATTTTTAAGTCAATGATTTCACCGCCAAGTCAAAAATTGACGTCACACACCATGTTAATGGCAGAAAACTAAAAACTGTGACGTTTAAAGGACATTGCTCAGTAGAAGAGCACCGCTCCGACACGGCAAATAACTTGTCATTCAAGTTAGGATTTTCAATCAAATGTGTTAGTCTATTTTACGTGTGCTATTCTAAGGCATCGTAAAATAGACTTTAATGCATATGATTTTAAATCCTAACTTCAAGTTACTTGCCGTGTCGGAGCGCGAGCGGTGCTGTTATAATGCGCGATGTCCTTTAGGGTCAGCGACTCAGCGCAGACAGCAAAATATTCGAGCATGTTCTTTTCAAGCTATGAGTGAAAATATACACGACCATGATTGAACACACGCCACAGGAGGATATCATCTTTTGAACTCTATCTTAGTTGTGATTTAGATTATCAATGAAAAAGTACTCCAACATTTTGTAGCTGTCTGCGCTTACCCCCATAAATAATTCGCCTTGTCTTCTATATATTGTCTATTTGTGACCGTAGCGGTCAAAAGGCTATTAAGTACAATTCTTGTTTTTTTGAGGTTACTAATAAGAGTAATAGGTAATGCATTGATGTAAATATCACTGTTTTTCAAATACTGTAACATAGGTCGTCTGTTTCAACTGTGTCGATGTTACATGTTACATAAAATGCAGTCGGTCATGCAGGGAAAATTATAAATCAGGCGGTTTTGAGATAAATTATTTTTTATCCGTCGAAATTATTTAGATAATCAGTAAGATTGGGTAAAAGTGAATAAAATAATGTTGATTTTTAAGTTTATGTTGACAAGCAGTTTTACTTTTTCTCAACTAGTATGTGAAACTAGATTAACAGTTCGTTTAATTTCGGCGCTTGCTAGAAACCATCGGTTTCGGCCAATGATATTAGAATTAAAAAGACGTAGATAGGTTACCTACCTAACATTCTATCTTCAAAAACGGCACTATGTCACACTATTATATGACACGTGGAAGTAGGATGGCATGTCGTAATTATTGGGAGCGAAAAAGAGACAAAACGAAGAAAATGTGGCTAATTAGCCAACTTTTGACGTGCCACTTGCGGAACGTTTATAACTCTACCTCTTTTTACATATAATATCATTGGTTTCGGCCGATACTTCGGCCTTTTTTGCCGATGGTGCCCGAAGCCGAAGGTTCAGTCGGACACTAACTATTACCTGCTAATGAGGTACTAGTTCGTTTTTAACCCCAGATAGTAATTACACATTTCAAATCTTTTGTTTGTTTTTCCAATTTGGAGTTTGACATTTGCACCTGTCAAATTACTATCTGGGAATTTATAACGGACTTTACGAGAGGTGGTTAATTTTATAAACCTCTATAAAGTTTTAGTAATAAAAAAGTCTGTAATTTTTTAGGTTTAATCATAATATTGTTTCTTATGACCATACACACAGTTGAAATAACAAGCTTTCAATGGAAGTGCATAAATAAAAATAATGTACAAAATTGGTTCTTATTTTATTTTTAACTACTATTACTTAACTGCTACACAAACAATGAAGGTTATTCTCAAACTTTTTTTCGTTCATCACTAGCCAGAATAGCTGTTCCATTTTTGATTTTTGACTTGAGTCATCGCCTCCCTTGAGGTCATAATTTGCAGGGATGCCAAACCATTGGCACATTGCAAGAATTGAGTATAATAATTATAATGTTGCTGATGGCTCAAATTATGCCATCTGCAGCGATTCCATATAGACCCCGTAGTTTCCGTAAAAGTTACATTTTCGTTTAGATTATTAGAATGTTTCTTTTTTTGCCATGAGCCATGACACAAGAAGTACCGCCGTCAGCAAAAGGGTGCACCTGCAGATTTTTTTAAGAGAAAAATAAACTTATTCCCCATTCTTTCGATACGGCTCTTTTACTCGGCGGTAGGCAGTAGCGGATCCAAGGCGCTAAGGGGCTCAAACTTTCTTACGACTTACGACTCTCTTCCGTGACAAATCTTAAAGTGAAATTGATATTATTCTAAAAGCCTCGTGCAGACTGGCGTGACGCGTGACTTACGACTCTACCGTGACAAATCTTAAAGTGAAATTGATATTATTCTAATAAGCCTCGTGCAGACTGGCGTGACGCGACAGTACGACGAATAATAAAACTTCACGGTAGAACAATGACCGGTGTCGCGTCGCGCCTGTCTGCACGTTGCTTTAATTTAATAAGTACCTATTACGTTTTCAAGTTTTTTTCACCGAGATATCTCTGGTGGTCTACAACCAACGAAGTCATTGAGGAATTTGCGAAAAGTAATCCGAGGAGGCTTGGAAAAATGTTGTGTGCTTTTTTAGTGTTTACTTTGCTAAAATCTACCCTCCTCCCAAACGACAATCCTGGCTCCACCACTGGCGGTAGGGCAGATACCGAGTAAAATAAGGATTTTGTAAATTATACTATAACCATTGGCTCCTACAAATAGGTCTCTTTACGCTGATCCCCGAAAGAATTGTTATGTATGACCGACTAAGGAAATATTGGAATACGTACATACGTAAACTCATACTCTCGCCTTCTCAAGGAGGTAGGCAGAAACTACAGAACGCCGCCGCCAGCTGCTACGATCTTTACATACTCCCTTTGCCTCATTCAGGCCTCTGCCTCGAATTTTGCGGGCAGCGGGGCGGCGGCGGCGGCGGCGCGGGAGCGGCAGGATCTTATGCGTAAAATCAAATGGACCGGTTCTCGAAAACAGCGGCGCGGGGGCGGGCAACGAGCGGTGCACTCCAGAGTCCAGTCAAGCGGTGACTGCCCGCGCCGCCGCCGCCACCGCCCCGCTGCCCGCAAAATTCGAGGCAGAGGCCTTACGTTCATACATCTGCTCATACAGGCACGCCGCCGCCGCCGCCCGCCCGCGTCCGGCGCCGGTTGCGAGTACTACATATCTGACTTTTCTGAATATTAATTGTTAAAATTATTAGGACACTTTATCGGACCAATTAAGGCTTAGCGCGCACTGTGATGCGTTTTGCTACCGCAAAATCTGTGAAGTATGAAACACAGTGGAAGCGCACGCACTGCGGGAAAAAAACGCATACGAAAACAAAGCATTATTTTATTCGTTCGGCGAAAAAAACTCATTACAAGTCATCGCACTGCAGTTCGCGCTAGGGCTTAGTGATAGCATTGTAAGTACAGACGCCAGCACATCAACTTATCCGATACTGTAAAATTTTCCCAATCAACTTTGAACCTTAAGCGTTAGTCCTAAAATTGAAAATCCATAAAAGAAAATTGACAGATTGTAGTAGGTTGACGTGCATCTGTACATCATAAAACAGGTTGGAAAAGATCCTCTCATTCGTACGTCATCCACTACTGGAAATATAGCCGTATATTATAGTACTCTTTGATATAATACCCTTTCACCCTCAAGCATCGCCACAACAGTCGATGCTGCTAAGGTAATATTTGAGTAGTATTTATGTTCGCTCCCTTTGTTAAATTAACGGCAATTCGTATTTTTGTTGTTATGAGAACTTGGGTAAACTAGGAAGTGTGGCCCTCTACCTTATCGTTTCAGGAAATTGAGTATGAAGTTTTATAATAAATGCACGCCTACTTCGCCAATGAGTGGGTGAAGCGGCGCATGGCCGATACGTCGCGCCCATAAACCATAAACCGAATATTGAAAACCGGTAATATGATTCGATTAGTTATCTGTGGTATAAGCGCAAAACGGGACGGGGCAACTCTACAATACAGTGTTTATTAGTTGTCAAACGCCATTATTGTGAATTGGTGAAGAGTTAGAAATACTTAATTATTTCGCTAACTATGCAATAAATATTGAATTTTGCTTTCCAAAACAATACCTAAGTTTTGTATTATCACTATAGTGACAATAAACCCAATCTTATGCGCTATTAAACCGTAATTACTCATATCCTGTGTTACACATATCCGTTTGTATTTTACGTGTTTTTAAAAATTGATAGAAACATGTCTGTGAGTGAAAAAGTATCCTTATCCGATGCCTTGAGTAATGTTGACGTCTTGGATGAGCTTACATTGCCCGGTAAGTAGTTATTTTGTCTAATTATTGAATGATACTAGCACTGATTGAAGTTAGGTGGGGCCTGATGAATTGCTCTGACTCCCTCCTCCCTATGTCATGGATTATAGGTATTTAGGATAGATGCAAGTTTTAGAAGCATATTTTGGTAGTTTATTTTGCATTAAATATCTTGTGAATCTTAAATTTTAGAATAATAAAGATTATCTATAATATTCTGAAATACAATGAAAAGTTTGTTCAGTTAATATAAATAACAATGAGAAAGTTGAAGTAATAATGATCTTAGGAGACTAGGAACGACTGTAACACCCGTAGCTTTTTTTTTGATAGAATAGGCCCTTTTTAGTGTATATTTGAAAACCCCAAAGTGCACAAAACCATAGGTGATGAGCAAAAATTTGCCAAAGTTTCAGTATTGATGCGATAGCGGGAGTATTAAGGACGGGGAAAATCACATGGTGGGTATAAATTTGTTTCCAATCAATAATAAAAAAAGAACAGACAAAGTGGAGAAACCTTACGACAAAAAAAAAAATCGGGACTAAAATAACTATCAAATTCATTTCCTGTTTCTGTTTTAAAAAAAAGAGAATGCACGATTTTTATTGTTTAAAAAAAAAAAAAAAGGTAATCTTATCTTCGTTTGAATGATGTAAGTAAGCGCGGAAGCTAATGTAATTTACATACCAGCTTTAATAATTTTGTGTAACTAACAAGGTAGGTAAAGGTAAAAAAAAAAACTATTTTATAGCTTTTCATACAATTTATTCATTTTGTACAATTTACAATTATTGGAACTAAACATAAACAGAAATCAACCTCAATAATTAAGAAAGTCACCCATCTTAAGACTAAGAATATTATTTCCGTTGATGTTGACGAATTATTTTTGGCAAATTAAAATAAATTGTGAGGAGTTTTTCCATATTGTATAAGTATCTTTAAACTATTTATTTTTGTACTTAAAATCCATTTATAGATAGAGAAGGACCTTTAAACATCAACTGAAGTTATAGGTACTATCAAAGAACTTCATAACTAAGTAACAAAATCCCATGAACACAATGGCCACATCTGTTACCGCCCTGGTTCTATAGCAGCTGAGCGCAGCAAGCAGAAATAGTAGGTAGTACGGTGTAAAGATATGAACTTCTTCTATGGTACATATGTATAGTACGACAATGATTCATTTTCAAAGTCAAATCCTTTTTCTATATTGTCACAAATTAATGTCTCTTAATGCATCTAGATCGCGATTTCTGTTTATAACGTTTTCTAATTTTATTTTACGAACACCATCCTACAATAGTTCTTGCTTCGTCAATTAAGTGGAAAGATCTCGTTAACAATAAGTTAGACTTTTGTAATTCCTCTAAAGAAATTTGATTTATTTTAAAATATTCGTCAATATAATCTAAATCAGTTTTGAAATTTTATTTTTCCAGTATTGTTTTAGCATGCTTGATAGACAAAGAATCGGAGCATCTGAGAAGTCTTACAATATTTTTAATTTTTTCGTAATATTTAGCATAAAACGAGCTGCTTCTGGCCATGTACAAGTACCATCGAAGAAGTTCATATCTAAACACCGTAAGGACTATTTCTGCTTGCAGCGTTCGGTCGCTTTAGAACCGGGGCGGTAACAGATGTGGTCATCGTGTTCACGGGATTTTGTTTTCAAACTGCTTAGATATGAAGTTCTTCGATAGTACCCCACCTTGTTATGACGGGCTCAGGTGGCAATGGCAGGCTTGGAAAATTTTCCTTTAATAATTTTACTCTATTATGAGCCTTTAGAAATATTTTTTTTACATTTGAAATTAACATATCAACGTCCGTATATGTGTCCTTATTTGTTCTGCAACGCGGTTAAGAGTGTGTGCTAAACAGGTAACATTTATCATATATGGCAAATAGTTCTTTAAAATTCTTCCTGTTTTTAACATATTGCTATGCTATCAGAACATATGACTAAAACATCTCCTACTTTGGCTTCATAGGAGTCTCTCCACATATTTTCTAAGCAACCAGCCACAAATTGAGCTATTGTCTCTCATTTTACAAAATATAAAAAATGGTTTATTCACCGCCCGACTTCATATCAGTTGTCGTGCCCCCAGCGCCCGGCACAGTGAATCTAAAAATAAATACCTACAACAAAGAGGGATAACTTAACTTTTTCGAGGTCGATATTTCGTTATAAATAATAATGATATTTGCATTTGCGAGCGTGGTTAAATAACAACTACTTATTTAAATTCTACAAGTACCCTACGAAATTATCAGGCATTTTTGGTAAGCCAGTAAAACAAAAAGTCTAAAAAAAATAACGTTTTATTAATTAGTACTTAAACTATTCACAATTACTTTGCTCACAATAAAATCAGTCCAGAGATAAACCTCGCCATTTTTATTTCTCAATAGTAAGTAGGTACAGGTAATAAATTCTTATGTGTATTTATTTACCTAGTCTTGCCATAAATATTGTCATGAAGGTTTTTTTTATTTTTTATTGCAAATAATATTTATTACTTTTACAGTGTGTTAGTTTAATACATAAATATAAAACAATTTAAAATATAAAAAGCTTATTCGAAGTGGTCTCCATTGGCTGGCAATACAGTCCTTTAAACGTTGAGGCCAGTTATCAATAGAAGCACGCACTCTTTCCATGGGAAAATTCTTCACTGCCAATCGTATGGATTGTTTTAGGGACTCCAAATTATCATGGCGTTTAGAGCAAGCCCTACTCTCTAAAACTGACCATAAATCATAATCCAGCGGATTAAGATCGGGACTAGACGACGGCCAGTCTTCAGAACTGATGAAGTCCGAAACGTTCACTTCCAAGCAAGACTGCGTGGACCGAGCTATATGACCCGGGCGCCGAGTCTTGTTGGAAGGACCATACTTGTTTATTGAATATGGTGTTGTTATGGGGCTTAACTACCTTCTCAAGAATGGTATCTTGATACACTTGTGCCGATGTTTTGATACCTTTTTCACAAAAATTTGGCTCTGTCACTCCTTCATAGCTAACACCCCACCAACAAACCATCACTGAAGTCGGATAATGCCCACGTTGCACTCTGTCGAAATTGTTAAATGTTTATTTTTGTGTCGGTAAATCTTGGCTTATGTCCCGTCCCTAATTCCATCAATTTTATTAACATCTTTTTGATAGAATACAGCGTAATAAAACAAAAAAAGTGCGAGTTGGACTCGCGCACGAAGGGTTCCGTACCATTATCTATAAAAACAGCAAAAAAAAAAACATGTCTGTTGTATATAAACAGAATAAAATAAATATTTAAGGGGCTCCCAGCCCCTAAATATATATTTTATTCGGTTTTTAGTATTTGTTGTTATAGCGGCAACAGAAATAGATCATCTGTGAAAATTTCAACTGTCTAACTATCACGGTTCATGAGATACAGCCTGGTGACAGACGGACGGACGGACGGACAGCGAAGTCTTAGTAATAGGGTTCCGTTTTTACCCTTTGGGTACGGAACCCTAAAAAGCAGATTAACGAGCTGTGGTATCTGGTCGTAAATATACGACCCTGGCGAAATGGACACGAAAATATTTGTCGGATTAATCCGGCGTAAGCGGTTAAAAGGTTAAAGGTTTTACAAGAAAATTTAATACATAACGTAATATAACCTAAATAATAGGTAGTATCATCTAGAGATATCCAGTTTTCAACCGACTTCAAAAAGGAGGAGGTTCTCAATTCGGTTGTTTTTTATATTTGTTACGCGATTACCTCGCCAATTATGAATTGATTTTGATGATTCTTTTTTTGTTTGGTAGGGCATACTTCAGAAGTGGTCCCATATAAATTTGGTCAAGATCTGATGAGGGGTTTTTGAGTTAGCTTCAGTACGTATTTTTCCTACCTAGTATATGTGGATGATATTCTAATAGTTCCTCTCACTGTAATTTACATAGCAGGTAGTGGTATTCAAATTTTTGTGGGGGTTTTGTGTAGGTACCACAACTAAAAATGGAAAAATAAAAACTTTTTCACAAAAAATAAAACGACTTCCAAAAAAAAAAAAACACTACAAAGTGAAAAATAACTTTGATTTCGGAAGACGGTGGAAAAAAAACGAAAATAAAAAACTAAAGACACCGACTTCCGAAATCAAAGTTATTTTTCACTTTGCAGTGTTTTTTTTTTAATTCGGTTTAATTTTTGTGAAAAAGTTTTTGTTTATGAACATGGTCATGAATAGGGATGATGCCTGGGGCAAAAAAAAAGAAATTCTATTTAGTCCGTCAGTCACATAATAAAAAAATATTAGACACGTATTTTTTACTTTAACATATTAATAAAAAATGACATAGATACAACGCATTAAAGTTGGGGAGTGGGGTCGCTACGTCACAGTCTACATACTTGTGACGTCATGGCACATTATAACTCAATGTTTTGATACCGTAAAAAAAGAAAAAATAAGTGTACGTTATTTTTTCATAATCTACATTATGGACAAAAAACATTTTTTTAGTCATCATCCTTATTGAAGCAAGTTTGTTTTTAATAACAATATCCAAATAAAGTTTCCTTACGGCTTACGACCAATTATTTTAACTTTTGTACAATTACAACATGTATTTAAGTAAAAATATTTTAAACGCTGATTGATTATGTGACTCAGGTTGGCTGGACAAATCTTCAAAATAGCTTGCATTTAACTAGGTCAATAGGTCACTTTATGTGACGGCTAAACACCCTTATTTCAGAATTTGTGACGCTACAGAATCTTAGATAATCGATCGAAAACGTGTCCAGCCATCTTGAAAAACCACTTTTCGCTGGTCTCTCAATCTCGGTAACGGAAGTGATTTTGACGACTTTTTGCATATCAACGGGCGTCACATAAATTTGTGACGGCACCGAGCTAAAAGTTTTGTGATAAGTACATTGGTTTAGTAGAAAAATGCAAAAATCTGTGTCCAGCCATCTTGAATTTACGTATAAAACTTATGGCTGGCACTTCCGAATCTCAATAACGGGGGCGTTTTCGAATATGGTTCCTTTACTAATACTTGGTGACGCAATGTGTGACAGTAATAACGTTTGATTTATGGCGTCACATGTAAGGGTTTACGAGAAATCAATAAAAACTTAATGTCCAGCCAACCTGAGTTCAAGATGGCTGGACACATGTATCTGCACTGCCTGATGATCTACGACCTTCGAAATGTGTTCAAAATGTTGTGACGGGGACGATAATGATAACCTGAAATTGTGACGGAGAAACTTTGCGTAGTTTCAAAGATATTGGCCATTTAAATTTTTCCATACAAACATCCATTAATATTGTGAGGTGACCATAATTTTACATAAATAAAGGATTTATTTTTAATCGATTAATTGGCCGGTAGCATCCACGCCTGCTTTGTATTTGATTTCCCCGTGGGAATAAAAGGTTTTCCTGCAGTGAAAAGTGTAAGTATGTGTTAATTCAAAATAATAATTGACCACCAGCGCTGCAAGAGAGAGCCCACTTGTATTTCGCGTTTAGTTCATTATCTTATGTAACTGAAAATGAGAACTAAACTCGACAGCCGGCAGGCCGGCCGGTGTATGTACTTACTTTTCGAAGTGTTATCACTAATCAGAGTACTAGTAACTATTAATTAATCTGCGGTAAGACAACCTAAATAAGAGTTAAGATTCGACCAGTTGTCCTAGTAGTACCAACTTTAAGCAATAGATGGCGACACCAACATCAGCTATCATGGCAGTATAGTTTGTCTTGTCCTCCGACGTTTTCGCGGTAGCCCGCGAAATTCAATTTTTCTTGAGTTTTTTGCAGTTATTTTTTTCGTCCGCGGAAACAAATAACTTATAGATATGTATGATGATTCTTATGGTTATAATTATGTAAATACATTCTTGTTATTGTCGCGAATCATATTTTGATTTCTTTTAACGAACGAACGCAAGAAAAATTGAAATTCGCGGGCTACCACGAAGGAATCCTTGTCAAGGCCTTAGGACGGCGGTAAAACAACGTTGTGGTACAAGGCGGGGGTTACGGAAGTGCAAATGCGAGTTGATCATCGTCATTTTCGCCATTTGAAACGCTGTATAAGTACAAATAAATAAATGTGATTTTATTTACAGCAAATATTATTTTTTCATTTAAATACCTTCAGAGCATTAGTTTAGTTCTCCTGACATAATATATACCTACTAAAAAGAATAGATATCTGCACGTAAATAATCAATAACATTTAAAAATTACACCCCCACCTTCCTCACTTCTACATTTTTGTCTTCTATTGATTTAAATATCTACAGTTGTTCGTATTAGTATCACCAATACACGGATTTTCGTCCATTAAAGAAAACACCTTAAAATATACTTGTCCTACATAAAACCTACAATATTGGTTACCCTACTGCAGTGTTTGTATGCGGAAATTTAAATGATCAATATCTTTGAAACTACGCAAAGTTTCTCCGTCACAATTTCAGGTTATCATTATCGTCCCCGTCACAACATTTTGAACACATTTCGAAGGTCGTAGATCATCAGGCAGTGGAGATACATGTGTCCAGCCATCTTGAACTCAGGTTGGCTGGACATTAAGTTTTTATTGATTTCTCGTAAACCCTTACATGTGACGCCATAAATCAAACGTTATTACTGTCACACATTGCGTCACCAAGTATAAGTAAAGGAACCATACTCGAAAACGCCCCCGTTATTGAGATTCGGAAGTGCCAGCCATAAGTTTTATACGTAAATTCAAGATGGCTGGACACAGATTTTTGCATTTTTCTACTAAACCACTGTACTTATCACAAAACTTTTAGCTCGGTGCCCGTCACAAATTTATGTGACGCCCGTTGATATGCAAAAAGTCGTCAAAATCACTTCCGTTACCGAGATTGAGAGACCAGCGAAAAGTGGTTTTTCAAGATGGCTGGACACGTTTTCGATCGATTATCTAAGATTCTGTAGCGTCACAAATTCTGAAATAAGGGTGTTTAGCCGTCACATAAAGTGACCTATTGACCTAGTTAAATGCAAGCTATTTTGAAGATTTGTCCAGCCAACCTGAGTCACATTGATTGATTTACTTGTGACCAGGGTATGTTACACAATATAAAGAATTGTATTAAATCAAGATAAAATGCTTCATTCACTTTTCTAGTAGCACCTCGGTGATTCAGTCCGTCAATATGCCTCCTGATATTGCTTTTCTTGCATACAAATACTATTCTCACATTTAGAACAGTATATCGTGTTGCTAGCGGGATCGTGGTATAATTCAGGGTGATCTTTAATCCACGACCACGACTGTACAATCCCTTCGGTACGTTTGGTCGCCATTTGATTGCTACGAGGGAGCAAAATTACTGTAAACAATAAGACAAATTATATAATAACCTCGTCCCGAGATTTCTTCTTTTCGTAAAATATGGTTTAACGATAGAATTGCGAGTAGGTACAACATTTGAGTACGGACTAAAATATAAAACAACTGTTTGAATAAAATTCTATACATTTTTGATTAAAATTTTTTGAATTTGGAAAATTAAATCAAGAATAGTTTAATCTTTACAATGTCTTAAAATAAATTCATAAACTTACCAAGCAGTTTGATTACCAGAGCAAATGTTAGTATATATGTCAGTTGCGGTAAAACGTAGTCATTAAAACCAAGCCTAGGTGGTCATGTGAAGTAGATCCAATGAACGATAAAACAGTTACTGGGTTGTGGAGGTCAGAGAGGTAGTCGCTCCATGTAAAATACTTGTATTCAGCTGCATCCGGTTAGACTGGAAGCCGACCCCAATATAGTTGGGAAAAGGATACACAGATTGATTTGCTTGCCCCCTTTTTGATCAAATGACGTCTCCCGCTCTTCGTGTCAGACTCTTACTGACTAAAACCCACCCGTGTTCCTTCTGTTGCCTGTGCAATTTCGGACTTTCCCGCAACCCCGACAGGCAATGGACTCATCGGACCCCTTCACTCGCTGACACTCTTTGAGGCGCGCGTGGAACACAACGCGCAGTCGACCCGGGCTTGGTCCTTACCGGACGGCGAGCTACCCATTGCTCACCGTCCGCAAGCCCGCGCCTACGGTGGCCGGGAATCCGCGATCGATTCCCGACGCCCGGATTGCTTGCCCCCTGTAAATGAAAATATGGGTGTATCTACTATGGGTACACCTCTTCCCAACCCTTCAGGAAAACAAGGCATGCTGTTATCTAATCATATTCCTCCATGAAATAACTATTCTGAATAGCTATTCCTCCTTTTACAGATGAACAACCATGCATTGAGGCGGCTCCGTGCTCCATTCTGTACCAAGCTAACTTCGACACCAACTTTGAAGATCGCAATGGCTTCGTTACCGGTATCGCCAAGTATATTGAGGAGGCTACGGTCCATGCTAATTTGGTAAGGAGATTGGAAAGTTTACATTTTATTCATTTCATTACCTATGTTGGAACTATTAAGGCCTCTGATTTTGCGGGCAGCGGGGCGGCGGAGGCGGCGGCGCGGGAGCGGCAGGATCTTATGCGTAAAATCAAATGGACCGGTTCTCGAAAATAGCGGCGCGGGGCCGGGCTACGAGCGGTGCACTCCAGTCAAGCGGTGACCACCCGCGCCGCCGCCGCCACCGCCCCGCTGCCCGCAAAATTCGAGGCAGAGGCCTAAGAGTCCATCGTTCTTTATCTCGCTCGCACACTACTACTCGCGGGCTCTAAGGCGCCGATAGTTAAGGTTATTTCTTTTTATGGTGAAAATTATGGTATTTATCTTCACCGTAAAAATGGTAATTACTAAATATTAAAACATAGTGGTGCCGATTCTCTTGTACACCGAACTAAACTAACTAAACTATCACTAAAATTTCTTACTTTTGGCTATGAGAATCTTAAAGCTATTCTGTAGTAAAAAGTCTCTAAATTAAAAAAAAATATTTTGACACAACTAAATCGAATTTGACAATTGCGACTCCAAGTGGTACATACTTGTTTGCCCTACCCCGTGAATTTTTTTAGAGCCGGAGGCGCGCTGTGGGGGCAGCCTCAACGTGTTTTTTATGGAATTTTTCACTTTTTGTATGAAAAAAAATAAAATATTACCTACATGTTGAGTATTAAGGGTATAAGGGTTCCATAAAGGGGGTCGGAAATTTCATTATTTTTGCGAAAGAAAAAAATTCAGTACAGTACTGTTTTTGCAACCGAAGTCGAGATGTTCGGGTGAATTTTAGTTCATGACAACTAATAATATTCCACACCATTTTCAGTGGCGATTAAAAATGGTCAGAATTAGTTAGATAATTAAAATTCTTGGTGAAAAACGTCAAATTCAGAATAGCAAAATTGTCATTTTCACTAAATTAAAATCTCAGTACAATCTTAGTGCTGTCAAACTAAAATATAGTTAAGTTGTGCCACTTTAGTCTATTTCAGAATGGGAAATCATCGTTTGACAGGAGTAAACTAAATTTTGGTGATTTTTAGTCTTGTTTAGACGCATTTGTGACAAGAGAATCGGCACCAATATCTGCTTTATATTTAGATCAGTTAATATGAAGTTTCATTCTCTAATTTGAAGTATTTTTTCTGGTCCTCGATAATTTCAACTGTATCCGGACCCCACTTATAATTACTTGCCGAACCCTGTACTAAAGCATGCAACAAAGTTGGGCGACATTGTACCCTTGTGTCCTCACAACTTACTAAGAACCATGCCATAATACAGGGTCATATTAAATGAACTAGGGAAACTCCGCTGACATGACGAGTATCTAAACATCTTAAAACAAAAAAAAAAAAAGATTTTCTGCACACACATATATATCACAGGGTGGATTTTTGAGATGGGGCAGTAAGGACAGCTACCTTAACCGTTGTTGCTACAGCAAAAAGGTCTTAGGAGGAGACTGTCCTTAACTTTTTGAGACATTTTGATCTGCATTCATAGATTTTGAAAAAAATATACAATCAATCAACAAGAAAATTGACAGTTTTCACAAAAACTTTTTTTGATGCCAATCGATCCTGTTTATTTGAAGAATCAAAAAACTATTGGACCAACTGAGGTTTGAGCACTAGAAAAGTCTGAAATTGCAAAAAACTTATCCCATATATTTCGGAGGAAATGAGACTTTATTTGAACTGTTACTGGCCAGTCTTAAAATTCAACCCTGTACTTTTGTTTGGGTCAACAACCTGTATTGTTTAGTACCTATAGTTACTGGGAACATTTGCTTTTCTTTATGTAAATTTCACAGAAGTAACGGGTATCGAAATCTAAACACGATTAAACAAAAAAAAAACAGATTTTCTCAAGTCTAACACTATTATAGCATATTCGCCCCTCAACCAATCGGGTCGAAAATACACAAAGAGTTAAGTTCCCTTCAAAATGGTTGAGCTAAACGGTGCTGATCCATGCGTCATGTTCGTGAACGGGCGCCGTCAGTAGGGACTGGTCATCTCTTATCTGCCTCGGCTTATTTTAATTTTTGAATTGTTTTTATCTTTTTATTACGGACGTTTTTTACTTGCACGTCTTTTTCCATTGTTCTCACATGTATAATTTCAACATGAATGATGTAAACAATATTTTGTAAGAATATATATTTTTTTAAAAGAGTGTCAGTGGAGTTTCTTGCCCGTTCTTCTCCATAGGGACCTACGCTTTAGAATGGGCAACTAGCTTCATATTACTGACCGACCCCTTGACAGTTCAAAAGTGCCTGTAAATGGTTTAATTGAAATGAATGCTTTGAGTTTACACAAACTTTTCGTACGATGATCTGCCGTCAATGGTCAGCTTTCTAATTTGTCGCAACCCGAATGGTCGAGGGGCTAGGCCGATGAGTCACTATTTTCTTAACGCGAATGGACTATAGCGGTCGTTTTCCCCAGGAAAAAATGATCAAATCTTTATCACTAGGTTTTTATTTAACCCTTTATATGAGGTTCTGAAAAGACAGCACTCTTACCCCTCACTCTCATTCCAGAACGAACTCCTAGAAGAAGGCAATGCCCACGCTGTGATGTTGTACACCTGGAGATGTTGCAGTCGTGCCATCCCTCAACCCAGGTCCAACGAGCAGCCAGACCGGGTCCATATCTACGAGAGAACCGTCCAGGTGTTGGCTCCGGAGGTCGACAAGCTGTTGCAGTTTATGTATTTCCAGGTGAATTATTTTTCTTAACTGCCTCGTTGGTCTAGTGGTCGCAGGCGCTACTGCTGAGCATGAGGTCCTGGGTTAGAGTCCCGGGTCGGGCAGTGTTATTGGGTTTTTTCATCAGAAATTCCTCAGTAGCAGGCCGGAGTCTGGATTTGTGCCCGGTTGATGGCAATAAGCTCGCCCCCTATCACATGGGACTTAAACATAACTGGCGAAATGTGGGTATACTATAGGTACACCTCTGCCTAACCCTTCGGGGATTACAGGCGTGATGTTATGTTATTATTTTTCTTATCTATTCTTATCACTTGTCTTTGCTTTTCCCGACTATGTTGGGCTGGCCTTCCAGTCTATCCGGAATCTGGTTGGAAAACAATATAAAAAGGGTGTAGCATCATGTGGCATTCTATAGTTTCTGCCTGCCCATCATGCTGAGATAGGAGTCTTTTGGCCTCGCGCAGGACTTTGTGTTTAATTTTACTTTGTTTTTTTTTTTTTTTGATTTTTAATGAGTGTGTGTTTAGTTTAATTGTCATCTCCTGTGCTTTTCCCAATAAATACTTTTTATTTCTTTGTTTTCTTTTACCCCAGGCAAATACTACAAAACTTCACATACATGCCATACTCGTCCACATAGCTCCTATGCTACATTATCATTGTTATTTTTTATGACTTCCCCTGTCAATGTCAAAATATTACAGTGTTTTAGGTTTAAATAATAACAATAAAAATTTGACGAATAATATGACAGAACTGTGCAGATGACACGAGTTTTGTAGACCGTGTTAAAAGGCGTCGGGGCACTGAGGACGTAACCGGGCGGGTGAATTGGTGACAACCTGCGACTTTGACAGCTCCAAGCGCACGGTTATAAAAGTCGAGTTATAGGGTGGGGAGCATTATAAGAGTGGACTGTATTCTAAGCAATGGTGTAATGCCGTCCTTATTACAAAACGTAGAACTGTCCCGGATAATATAGTCCCGATTGAGCCCATTAAATGGTCCTTCGAGCCGGATTCGTTGAATGGGCTCAATCGGGACTTTATAATAAAATATTATTGAAAATAGGTGTAATACCATAATTTACATGAACAACGTATAGAACAATAGGTACAAAGGAACGTCCGTAGTGGAGCGCGTCTGTGAGCTGAGTGGTGTGGCGGGCGCGCATTGGGTGTTCGTAGCAGGTTCGGTACCCCGAGACCCCGCGCTTTTCCCGCAGTGAATCATGCGCATATATGATCGGCGAATGATTCACTGCGGGGAAAGCGCGGGGTCTCGGGGTACCACAAGGGAGGAGAATCGCGGTGGACTCCGAGGAAGCGAGTGATCGTCGGGCCGAGCCGAGTAGCCGCCGCGTACCTCACCTTACCGATGACGCGTTGATCACAGGCTTGCCGCAAGGTATTGGGTGGGTTCGATTCCCAATAATCATTATTTAAGATGTGAGAAATATACTTGAGAGGTAAAATAGGATTGAGAATTAAAAATTCTTTTTTTGTCCGTCAGGTAGATTATTAAAAAATATTGGACACGTATTTTTTCTTTTTTTACGTAATCAAAAGATTACGGCAATACATTGAGTTCAAATATGCCATGACGTCACGCACGAGTATGTAGATTTAATACTGACTTGTGACGTAGCGACCCCCAACTCCCCAACTTTAATGCGTTTTATCGAAGATATTTTTTATTAATATGATAATCCAAAATATACGTGTCTAATATTTTTTTATTAACTGACTGACGGACTAATTAGAATTTATTTGTCTTACCCAGGCACCATTCCGAATCCGAAGGATTTTGAAGGGATAGATAGATAGATAGAATACTCTTTATTGTACACCATAAAAATTACAGACATAAATTTAGAAATTTTACATAGGGTGACACAATGGATTTTAATAGCTTCACATGTTTGAAAAAAATCTGCCTAAATATCACAATTAATGTTGTTGAACTGGCAAAATGGAAGGTAATAGAATTAAAAATGTGTTACCCCGCAGGAAATGTCTACTTGTATTTGGAAAATGGTCACTCCACCTAGAAATGACGAATCAATTTTTTTTTTGAACAGCGCAAAGCGATCGAGCGTTTCTGCGGCGAAGTCCGTCGCCTCTGCCACGCGGAGAAACGTCGCGACTTTGTCTCTGAAGCATACCTGCTGACTCTCGGCAAGTTCGTCAACATGTTCGCTGTACTCGACGAACTCAAGAACATGAAGAGCTCCGTCAAGAATGATTATTCTACTTACAGGAGGTTAGTATCCATTAGTAGTAAGCGGGGCTCGTGCCGGAGCGGGGCCCAAGTCTGCTATTTTTATAAATTCGTAATTCCAACACGATCGCATTGTCATTTTGCTAAAAGTTCGTAATCTGCTAAATTCATAATGGTCGATCATTGGTTGATCATTGTATTCCACAAACACGATACTCGTAACGAATTAAAAGCAATGACTGCACAATGACGTTCTCATGGTAGGTCACTGAACAAAGGAACTGTCAAAATTTTAGCAGATTACCGCCTACATAAGTCAGTCATTCATTTGTCATTATGTACGAGATTACCAATAGATGCCATTTCTTTCAATGGAGTGTCAGTGGCTGACCATTGGAAAGTCATAATGACGCCAATATATTATTAGTAGATAACCAAACTTGTCAAAATCAACAATTATGAAATCAATGATAGACCATTCTGACACTTGTAATAGCAGACTTGAGGCCCAGTTTAGAACACGCAAGCTAACCACTCAAGGTCACTGTCATATATCTGCGTCTTAATATGTGTACATGTAATTACTAACAAATTGGATTTTATGATCTGTAAAATAAATGATTCGATTTCAATTGATCTGATAAAAAAGTTGTGTCACGTCCATCGATTGTACAGGCGTAGACGCCAGCACATCAACCTACCCGAACTGCCAAATTTATCCAATCAACTTTGAACTTTATGCTTTAGCGATAAAGTTGAAAATCAATTAAAGAAATTAGACAGATTGAAGTCCGATTCTGATTTTTTTTTTGCATTATATAATATATAAAAGTATTTTAAATCCGCGCCTTTTTCCTCTGGGGGTAGGTAGAAAGGCACATTCCTTATCATTCAGTCATCTGAATATTTTGTCTGTATAGATAGCTGTCAAAGTTTTAATATAAAATGTACAAAGATATTTAATTGTTCAATAATTCCGTTCAATTCTACTTTCGAACACATACATTCTCGAGTCGACAGTGAACGTTAATATGGGAAATAATTTTACATAATATCATTTTCTTATCTTTGTTTACAGGGCCGCACAATTCCTAAAGGTAATGTCAGATAGTCAAAGCCTGCAGGAGTCACAGAACCTGTCCATGTTCCTGGCAACACAGAACAAAATCAGAGATACTGTCAAAGATGCGCTGGAGAAGATTAATGGTAAGATTCGTTTGAAAACTATACAGGTTGGCAGGGACATCGATACGAAAACTGTTACCATGGATTCTTGAATGGAATTCATGTTTTTTTTTTAATAACGGATGAAACATTTAATTGGGGAATTATAAAACGATTGAATAAAAAAAACTTAGCAACTGATGATGAGATACTGTTTTAATAACTTGAGCGGTATGAATTTGAGTAAGCGAAAAATTAACTAAACTAACGATGAATATTGATTAATAATAAAATCCAGGGGCCGTATTATGACGTATTAATGCCACCATTATTCCAGTTTGAGTGAGGGACGGAGCTATACAAGGCCGCTAGCACCATCCTTTTTTCGCAGTGGAATAATGATGGCATTAATACTTCATAATAAGGCCCCATAACGAGCTTACAAAAAGTGGGTTGTGATACAGATATTAAAATTCTAGCCGTGCGACTAAATAGAAATACAGAGAGGACAACTTCAGCATTAAGATAGAGACGATTTTTCCAATTGAGGTTTTACATAAGATAATAATTTATTTTCTATACAGATATTAAAATTCTAGCCGTGCGACTAAATAGAAATACAGAGAGGACAACTTCAGCATTAAGATAGAGACGATTTTTCCAATTGAGGTTTTACATAAGATAATAATTTATTTTCTACATAACGAACTACTAAAAAGTTCACTTTGAGCAAGTGGTACCTCGACCGAACAAAGGCCGGTTAGGTTAGAACTGTGACCAAACGCGCTACTTCCAAGTTGGTTGCAGTTACTTGGCTAGGATCATATGGTACTTTTAATCCCGGTTACTCTTATATTTTCCGAAACCCACGCTGGCGAAGTCGCGGGCAAAAATCTAATAAAGAAATGTCGAGGTTTTGTCAAGTCGTGAAAAACAAGCGAAGATGTGGCGCTAGTTTAGTTCTAAATTAATAGAACCGACGTAAAACAAACAACAACAACAGAGTCAGAGACTCTTTGTACTAGAAACCTGTAATTTGGCATGGGTATACATATTAATCACGCCGACAAAGTGGTAAAATAAAATCATAAAAACAAAAACAAAAATGAGTCTTGCCCCTCCCCCCCCCGCCCTGCCGGCTAAATGGTTGGTTTTGTAATTCACGGCAGTAGTATATATAACGAAATTAAAAGGAAAACTATCACAGCTAAGTAGGCTTTACAAGTTAAACGAGTAATAATCAACCAACTTACATTTGCTGTTGCAAAAACATGTTCTCCCGTACGGAATGTATGGGAGAACATGTTTTTCAAATACAAAGTTAAGTTTGTTCTTGCGATAAATTAATTACTTAATATTGTTTTATTCTTTGGCAGGTTATGAAGAACTACTAGCCGACGTAGTAAACATTTGCGTACATATGTTTGAAACTAAGATGTACCTCACGCCTTCGGAGAAACATATGCTTGTAAAGGTGAGTCCTAAAGAAAGAGAGAAAAGAATTAAATATTTTTATTCTGCACAAACAAAACGCACATTTAAAGAAAAAACACAAAATACACAAATACAAAAGTAGCCAAAAGCCTCGTATTCAAGCAACAAATAAACGCTTGAAAATGTTGTTCATCGGTTGATGTCAAGGCCTCGGACCAAAGACAATCTTGCGCAATTACTGTGGTTGCGAATTGGCAAATGCCAACAAAAACAAAATGCCGATTGCAGAGTTAACTACTTTTTTTTTCCTACAGTACAGCCGTAGATATACTACGGCTACAAAACTAGCTTCAGCTCGCGACTTTCGTCCGCGTGAACATTCTTGTTTCAACATAAAATATATCCTATAACACTCAGAAACACTGTAGCGTACAATTACTCAAAAAAAAAAAAAAAAAAAACGGAATTGGATCTGTAGTTCCGCAGATTACCCTCTACATTTACACAAATTTTAGAAATAAAGAAAAGTATTTTTTGGGACCAGCGTAGGAGATCTTAACTAAACTAAACACACACTCATACAAAATAACAATTAAAAAAAAAAACATAAAAATACAAACAAAGTTAAAATTAAAACAAAGCAGTAAGTCCTGTGCGAGGCTAAAAGGCTCCTATCTCAGCATGATGCTGCGATATCTATACATATAATAAATCTGTAGTCGAAGCGTTTCTGTACATAAAAAAAAAAAAAAAAAAAAGTACTTGGAGTGTTCAATAATAACTAACAGATACCATTTCTATCATTTTTGGAATTTTTGTCTGTTTGTCTGTTTGTCTGTGAGGTTTGTTTTTTCCAGTATCACGTAAAAAGTACAAAATCAATATGGTTAACTTTTACACTCAAATATTGTTTGTAACTTGAAGTTTCATTTAGTTTTTGTTTCATCGCAATCGCTTCAAAATATCAAAAGATATATGATTTAAAGTGTTCAAGAAGAAATTGTCATTACGTAATGTACATACACGTAACGACATCTATTGACGCAAAATAATACTAACGTAAATTCAAGTAGATTTGTGAGTTCGTAATGTTGTTTTAGGATAATTATTTTCGCATACTTCGCGCGGTAACTTAACACGTTACATTGTGAATAAAATAAAACTCCCAATGACCCAATTTAAACTTAGATTAATTCAAGTTTTCCAAAAGCGATGTTTATTAGTTTAGTAGTAGTGCGATAGGTGGCGCTCCCTATCTTTCAAATCATGATACAACTTAATTATTTAAGATATGATATGATATGAAACAATAGTGATAAATGTTAATTTCTTAAAAACAAAAATATTTTGTACTTTTGGACTTTTCTACATAGTTTAGTTAGCTTATTGAGTGTTCGAACGTTTTCCAATATATTTTGACAGTATTACTTCGTGCTCGATAGATGGCGTTGTTCATTTAACGTAATTTTTTGAATCGCGGTGTTAAGATTCTCCGTAGAAGAATGACCTTAGCCCATTTATAGTACTTTCTCCTTGAAGAATTGGGTTTCTTTGTTCTTGGTCTCCTAATTGTCGGAAAAAGTTTGTTGTGGTTTGATCGTTTATTCGTTGAAATTGTTCTTTTGGTTGTTTCGTTTCGTTCGTTGGGTCAAATTACGAAGTCAAGAAACGAGTCGTTACTTTACTTCGTAATTCGTTCGAATTGGTTTCGTTTCGTTCGTTGGGTCAAAAAACGAGTCGTTACTTTACTTCGTAATTCGCTCGAACTTTTGGTTAGACATAAGTTTTGGTTGGTTGGTTTTAGATATTTTCTTGAAAATGCCTTCTAGAAAAAAATCTAACCTTTCGCAATGTAGTCGAAAAGCTAAAAAAATGAGACTAATTATATCTCAAGAATCCGAAGAGGATCGTGAAGCGAGGTTAAATGCTGTCCGAGCACGGCAAGTTAGAATTCGCGCATCTGAAACGCCTTTCCAGCGTGAGTCTAGACTAAGAATACAGCGTGCTCTTACGGCGGCTTCTCGGTCACGGGAGAGCACAGAGGATCGCGAAGCGCGGTTATCGGCTCAGCGTGAGCGCCGTGCACTGTCACTCGAGTCTGAGGCGACTTTACGCTCTCAAGAGAGCATTGTGGAACGCGAAGCGCGGTTATCGTCTGACCGACAGCGCCACGCACTGTCACGTGAGTCCGAGACTTTTACGGAAAGGGAGTCACGCCTTAGTACACAAAGTCTCCGGACCGCGACTTTACGCTCTCAAGAGAGCATTGTGGACCGCGAAGCGCGGTTATCGTTAGACCGAGAGCGTCACGCACTGTCACGGGAGTCCGAGACTTTTTCGGAAAGGGAGTCACGCCTGAGTACACAAAGTATTCGGACAGCAACTTTACGCTCTCAAGAAAGCATTGAGGATCGTGAAGCGCGGTTATCGGCTGACCGAGAGCGCCACGCACTGTCACGCGAGTCCGAGACTTTTACGGAAAGGGATTCACGCCTGAGTACACAAAGTACTCGGACAGCGACTTTGCGTTCTCAAGAGACCATCGAGGATCGCGAAGCGCGGTTATCGGTTGACCGAGAGCGCCACGCACTGTCACGCGAATCTGAATCTCTCTCAGAGAGAGAACGAAGATTAGTGTCAGCCAGAGATAGCTATGTACGCGCTCGGTTGAATGATGAAAGGTATTTAGCGTCCGAAAGGGAAAGAATAGACGACTTGCGACAAGCAGAAACAGCACAACAGCGTCAATCTCGCTTAGAGGCTGACCGAGCTCGGTACAATCTGAACAGAATTACAACTGAGGACGCTGACGAGTCTCTGGAATATGATTTCACAAATGTTATTACAACTTGGGTCAATAAGGAAAAAGCAGGTTTTACTTATTCACCTAGAATTGACTACGCTGATTTCGCCTCTGTTGGTGGTATGACCGAAATTTGCAATTTTTGTGATGCTCTGAAATGGAATAAAGAGACAAATGGAATGTGCTGTTCAAGTGGAAAAGTTGTCATTACAAATTTTCAAGATCCTCCAAACTTTATTAAAATCCTTCTAAATGGCGATCACCGCCAATCTAAACATTTTTTAGATAATATCCGTTCATATAACAGCGCATTCCAGATGACATCTTTTGGGGCAAAACAAATAACGGAGGGACCGTTCATGCCAACCTTCAAAGTGCAAGGCCAAGTTTACCATCTCATCGGATCGTTACTGGCAGAAAATGAGCCCAAATTTCTCCAAGTTTATTTTGTGTCTGATTACACTGAACAGCTCAGTGTCAGAAATCGTCATTTTCCCCAGCTTAATAGTGACCTTATATCAGGACTACAGAACATGCTGCATCAAGCAAATCAGTATGTGCATAATTTTAAAACTGCATTGGAGTCCATTCCGCCTGGCAGCAATGATTTTAAAATAATCATCAACGCAGATAGACGTCCTGTTGGTGAACACCGCGGGAGACACAATGCACCTGTCACAGATGAAGTTGCAGTTGTTTTAGTCGACCTAGAGTGTGAGAGGCGTGACATCGTGTTGCGCACTCGCGACGATCGCCTTCAACGAATTTATGAAACACACCGAGCATACGACGCCCTACAATATCCGTTAATATATTGTCATGGTGAAGATGGGTACAATTTCGGGCTCTACCAAGTTAACCCTACTACCAGGGTAGCCAATTTTAATAAAAAGATATCGGCTCAGCAATATTATTCATACCTTTTACAAATAAGGCGCAATCGCTTCGTCTATTTGCAACGATTTCGTGGTTTGTTCAGCCAATTTATTGTAGACATGTATGCAAAAATAGAAACGGAACGTTTATTTTACATTCGCACTAACCAACGTCGTTTACGCGCTGAAGAATACGTTCATTTGCGGGACGCGATGCAAACGGATACTAACGTCGAAAACTTGGGGCGATTGGTCATCTTGCCATCCAGTTTTACAGGCGGTCCACGATATATGCACGAAAGAACGCAAGATGCTTTTTGCTACGTCCGTAAGTACGGCCGACCGGACCTTTTCGTAACGTTTACAACAAATCCAAAGTGGACCGAAATTTGTCAGGAACTTCTTACAGGACAGGCGTCATACGATAGGCATGACATAATTGCATTCATTGCTTTCATTTGAAGCTCAAAGTTTTGATCAATCTCCTTACAAAAGAGAAACTATTCGGTTCAGCTCTATGTTTTATGTACAGCGTCGAGTGGCAAAAGCGTGGTTTGCCCCACGCCCACATTCTCCTGTGGCTGGAAAACAAAATTCGTTCCGATGCTATTGACAGTGTCATAAGTGCTGAATTTCCAGACCAAAATGAAGATCCAATTTTGCATGACATAATTAAGACACACATGGTTCACGGGCCATGTGGTGTTTTAAATAGGGAATCACCGTGCATGCAAGATGGTAAGTGCTCAAAAAAATACCCTAGAGCACTTTTAGCACAGACTATGTCGGGGGAAAATGGGTATCCGTTGTATCGGCGCAGATCAGTCTCGCAAGGTGGTTTCACAGCTTCTACCAGGTTCCGTGGGCAAGAAATTGTTTTGGATAATAGATGGGTGGTGCCGTATTCGCCAGTATTATCTAAAACATTTCAAGCTCACATTAATGTTGAAATATGCAATAGCGTAGAGTCGATAAAATATATTTGCAAATATGTTAATAAAGGTAGTGACCAAGCAATGATCGCGCTGAGAAATCGCAATGAATATGATGAAGTCACGAGGTATCAATCTGGCCGGTACATAAGCTCCTCGGAGGCAGTTTGGCGTATTTTAAGTTTCCCGATTCATGAGAGACATCCGCCGGTCATTCATCTCGATGTACACCTTGAGGGCGGGCAAAGGGTGTATTTTCAGTCTGAAAATGTCACAGCAAGGTTAGACAATCCAAGACAAACCACCTTGATGGCATTCTTTCGCCTCTGCCAAACAGATAATTACGCGAAATCCCTTCTATATAATGAGGTCCCATCTTATTACACGTACAACAAGCAGCAAGGTGTTTTTAACCGTAGAAGACGTGGAACTGCTGTGGAAGGCGAGCCTGGAGTTTTCAAGGAACACGTGATTGGACGAGTGTACACTGTGCACCCGAATAATTCAGAGTGTTACTATTTACGCCTTCTTTTGCACGTCGTGCGAGGACCTACTTCTTTCACTGAGCTCCGTAAGGTGGATGATATTGAATATCCCACATACCAAGCTGCTTGCCGCGCACGTCATTTATTAGATGGAGATCAGCATTGGGATGAAGCTTTAGCCGAGGCAAGCGTCAGCGATAGTCCATATCGCTTGCGTCATTTGTTTGCCATCTTATTGACCTTTTGTGGATTAACGGATGCTGGGCAGTTGTGGCAAAAATATCGAGAAAAATTTTCTGAAGATTTTTTGAGACATGTACGTCAAAACAGTGATGGTGAAATTCCTGACCGAGTAGTTGAAAATTGTCATAATAGATCGTTGTTGGCCATTCAAGATATAGTTACAAGTATAGGAGGGAACCCGCTCACTCAATACGGCTTGCCCACACCGACAGTCGATGGGGAACGTATAAACAGGGAGTACGCCTCGGAGATAAATTACAATCCCGTGGAATTAGCAGAAACCCTGCAAAACGGCTGCTCAATTTTGACAACGGAACAGCGTCAAATATTTGATCGAGTATGCTGCAGTGTGGATAATAAATTAGGAGAAATCCTGTTTTTAGACGCGCCCGGTGGAACAGGCAAAACTTTTCTAACCAAAGTTATTTTGGCACGAATAAGGAGCCAAAATAAGATTGCTCTCGCTGTTGCCTCCTCAGGAATAGCAGCCACATTGTTGCCCGGAGGAAAAACCGCACACACAATGTTCAAAATTCCCATCGACTTGGAACGAACAGAAAGCCCGGTTTGCAATGTGTCACGCAATAGCGACAAAGCTAGGGTTTTACGCGATTGTGACATAATAATTTGGGACGAGTGCACGATGGCAAACCGCAAGGCTGTTGAAGCAGTAGACCGAACTTTGCGCGACATTAGGCAAAATGACCGGCCGATGGGAGGCATTACGGTACTTTTCTGTGGTGATTTTAGGCAGACACTCCCGATAATACCGCGAGGTACCAGAGCCGATGAAATTAGTGCCTGTCTAAAGAGTTCGATTCTATGGTGCAATGTCATATCAACTCATTTGAGTTTAAATATGCGAGCACATCTGGGTGGGAACCCAAACGCACAAGAGTTCTCAAATTTACTTTTGAAAATTGGTGACGGCACATATCCTACACAAGATGGCAAAGTAATTTTGGTGGAGAACCTATGTTGTTCCGTTGCTTCACAGCTGGAACTCATTTCTTCTGTGTATGGGAATCCCACTGATATCGGTAACCACGCTGCTGCTTGGCTGTGCCAGCGAGCTATTTTGACTCCCCGCAACGACCAAGCGGCAGCAATAAATTCACAAATATTGGCACATGTTTCTGGGGAAAGTAAACAATATACTTCAATAAACACGGTTACCGAAGAGGAAGATGCCACACACTATCCAGTAGAGTTCTTAGAATCCCTTAACACACCCGGTCTTCCAGCACACAAAATTTGTTTAAAAGTCGGAGTGCCAATAATTCTTCTCAGAAATTTAAGTCCTCCCAAACTTTGCAACGGCACTCGGCTCAGAGTCACCAATCTCCAACACAACGTCATCGAAGCCGAAATCTTAACAGGTTGCGGCGCCGGTGATGTTGTTTTTATTCCCAGAATTCCCCTCATTCCCAATAATTTCCCCTTTAGTTTCAAACGTGTGCAATTCCCCGTCAGCCTATGTTACGCCATGACCATTAACAAAGCTCAGGGCCAGACATTATCCGTTGCGGGGGTAGATCTTAGTGTTGGTTGCTTTTCCCACGGCCAACTTTATGTAGCTCTTTCGCGTGTGAGCAACCCTAGCAACCTTTTTGTGTACGCTCCAGGTGGTTCCACGTCTAATATTGTATATAGAGAAGCATTTTCATAAATAATTATACAAGTTTTTGGCAGCATCTTAGTTACAAGGAAAAATCACCAGGCCTGGTCGAAAGATTGTCCCTTTTTAAATGAAGGTACACCTTCTCTAAGTGACACATTATTGTTTTCCGACATCCACGCGAACGAAGTCGCGGGCACAGCTAGTTTAATAATAAATGTCGCAGGGCCCCCAGTGATGTCACGGATAGAAAGATACATAAATCAAAATAAATTAAATAGATGTATGAAATACAATAAAAAATCACCCTAATATTATAAAGGCGAAAGTTTATGAGTGTGTATGTTTGTCTCTTCTTCACGCTAAAACTACTGAACGGATTTGTATAAAATTTGGCACACAGATAGTTTATAGCCTGGATTAACATATAGGATACTTTTTATCCCGATATTCCCACGGGATCGGAACTTATGCGGGTGAAACCGCGGGGCGCAGTTAGTAAAACATATGTAGTCCGCGTGTCTGCGCCCGACGTAACATCAATTACTATGCCTTTAGTGTCTGTGGCATCGTTGTGACAAGTATCCGCTTATGTATTTATATACAACCTTGTTTGTATTAGGCATGGTTGGATACAATGAGCTGAGAGTTAGGCGTGAGTTCGCACTTGTCTCATATTTATTTAAATTAATTAGAAGCAAGATACATATGGCAATGCGCCAACAATACGTATGGCGAGCGAACTACCGGTTATATTATACCGAGACTTATTAATAGTCTACCCTCAATATCAAATGTAAACTTAAGCAATATTTTTTAAGTATTATATAGGGTTGATTGTAACTATTTAAGCTTAATATAATATTATCTGTATCGGCAATAACGCGTACATAAAATGCTTCATTGTATAGTTAGATGTTGAGATAGACTCATGATAGCACAAGTTTAAACCTTAGTGGTTTTTGGTTGCAATTTAATATGTAATCCTGTGTTATTTTGTTTAAACGATATATAAAAAAAATAAAAATAAAAACTACGCCAACATATTAGCGTTGGTGTGTTTGAGTGTGCCCAACAGATATGTGTGCCGGCGATAAATGAGGCGCCCCTGACGCGGGCGCTTCGCACCCTTAACCTTGTAGCGGAGGAAATTGACATATTTGCTTGTGCACAGAGTGAATTCACAAGAATAAAATTTTATGTAATAACAAAACATAAACATAACATCACGCCTTGTTTCCCCGAAGGGTTGGGTTTATGTAATAAGTTTTAGAAAATAAGTTGTTATTATTAAGTTTGCTTCATTATTGCATTGGGTTGTACCTGTAAAAATAGTTGTAAGTGATTATATAAATAAATAAATAAAGTAGAGCGACGCAGACCAACAAAAAATGTTTTAATTATTAGGTCTGTTTATTGCTCACTCATAAAAGTGAATAGTAGGATTATAAGAGTTTTGTGGTAGTCAGTTAACGGCGCGGGCGTATGGAGGATTACAGATAAACTAATGTTATGAGTGTTTTAAAAATTTCAAATTATTACTCGTTTTAATATTATATTATGTAAAAAAAACCCTGTCCGATCCGCAAGGGGCACATAGGTACTGCAATAATATTAACAAAAAGTAATAAAAATCTTATGATGAAAAAGAAAAAATGCTATTTAAAATGTACATTCTTAGTACCAAAATCAACAAAAATAAAAAAAAATGCTAATTTTCAACAGGGCTCATAAGTTAGGACTTGTAGGCACCCGCTAAACGACAGCCGCCCGCACCCCATGTCCACATCCATTGAAAAATAATGTGCCTATTTTTTTTTGGGTATATTACTACGTAAGTAGACTCAGTACAATACCTAACAACACCGTCACGGTTTAGCTGCGCACCGCATAAGTCTCGATCCCGCGGGATAATCGGGATAAAAAGTAATCTATGTCCTAACCCAGGTCATGGTCTACCCATGTGCCAAATTTTATCCAAATCCGTTCAGCCGTTTTAGCGTGAAAGTGTAACAAACAAACAAACTCACTTTCGCATTTATAATATTATTATTGTTAGTATAGGTGGCCTTTTAGTCACTTGCATCCATAGGAAGCTGTGTAACAAGAATCTTATTGTTCTAGGTAATGGGCTTCGGTCTATTCCTAATGGATTCTGAAGTCTGCAATATCAATCGTCTTGATCAGAAGAAAAAGATTCGCCTGGACAGAATTGACAGGATTTTCAAGGTAAGTTTCGATATGTTTTTATTGTGTGCATTGAAAACTAGCATACTCACCATCACTACATTGTTTGAAAGGCGTGTATTTAATCGAATTTCCAATAATTTACATTTTGCGATCCTAAAAAATATTACTGAAGACTAATATTGTATAATCATTGCGATTCTTTATGTGAACTTCTAATAATTTCTATTTTAAGGATCTAAAATACTGAATAGCCAAGTAACTGCGACAAACTTGTATGTAGCGCTCGCCGGCCGCTGCCGCGGCAACGCTCATTTCGCTCGCTCGGCTTGCGCGCGTTTTGTCGCAGTTCCAATTTAACCTAACCCGTTTGGTCGGGGTACCCTAGCTTAGTTACTGTGAGAAATGTTCTGAAACTTCAAAAGGCTCAATTATTTATAAAAGTGTTTATCATTAGAAAATCATATATTTTTTTTAGGTTCTTTCATTTAAAAAAGTATCTACCATTAGAAGGTCAATAAGTGTTGTTATGAGCTGAATGGTGCTAATCCATGCGTCATGTTCGTGAACGGGCGCCGTCAGTAGGGACTGGTCATCTCTTAGTTGCCAAGGAGATTTTAGGAATTTAACTTATGAAATGCTTTTTTTTTAATTTCTATTACGGACGCTTTTAATGTTTTGCATCGTTCTCACATGTCTAACTTCAACATGAATGATGTAACCATATTATGATTTAAAAGAGTGTCCGTGGAGTTTCTTCCTGTTCTCCATAGGTACCTACTACGCTTTGGAATGGGCAACTAGCTTCATCTTCCTGACTGACCGACGCCTTGACAACAACTCTTAAACGGGAAATATGTAAATGATCCTCTAACTCACTCTCAAAACATTTATTTCAAATAAACCAATTACAGGCACTTTTGAACTTTCTGACTGACCGACCTCTTGACAATTCAAAAATTCAAACGGGAAATATGTAAATGATCCTCTAACTCACTCTGTTAGAGGATCATTTGCATATTTCCCGTTTAAGAGTAGTTGTAACTTACTTATCTATTTGTTTGATTGTTTGACCCGAATCAAACTTTATGGCAGCTCTGAAGCACAGTATAATAAAGTAACAGTATGATATCTCGGCAGTGACCTTGAAATAAATACCTACGGCCGCTCAGTAGATAAACCTTCCACGTCCGTGTGTAGCTACCGCGCAGTCGATACTGTTGCGTATTGATATACTCGTGAGATTTCGAACCGCGACGTTTCGGCCGTTTCGAAGATATAATACTGTCGGTCTATTCTGTAATAATCTCACGGTGAAAACTTAGGTGAAGTGAACGTGAAGTGAGCTGTCATTCCTCCTGCTGCTAGGGACTGACAGCTCACTCCAAGCTCACTTCACCTAAGTTTTTACGGTGAGATGGTTACAGAATAGCACTGCAGTTACTTATTTGTACTGCCTCGTTGGTCTAGTGGTCGCAAGCGCTACTGCTGAACATGAGGTCCTGGCTTCGATTCCCAGGTAGGGCGTCAGGTCGGAGTATAATTGGGTTTTTCTTTCTGGAATTTCTCAGTAGCAGCCCGGAGTCTGGATGTGTGCCCGGTTGATGGCAATAGACTCGCCCCCTGTTACATGGGACTTTAATATAACTGGCGAAATGTGGGTGTAATATAGGAACACCTCTGCCCAACCCTTCGGGGAAACAAGGCGTGATGTTACGTTACTTATTTGTGCTGTGTCTGAAGTGCGCTACTCGCTACTCAGTACCATCGAAGAAGTTCATATCTATACACCGTAAGGACTATTTCTGCTTGCAGCGCTCGGCCGCTATAGAACCGGGGCGGTAACAGATGTGGCCATCATGTTTACGGGATTTTTTTTTCAAACTGCTTAGATATGAAGTTCTTTGATAGTACCTCAACCGTTACCCCCGCTGACACGTGAATAGTTATTGCACAGCCACTCGCCTCATGTTCCGAGCCGCCATAAAGTTTGCATCAGGCTTACGAGGGTGCGTTTTTAAGTTCGCGGAATCGGAGGGAGGGGATAACAATAGGTCATTATCGGGATGGTCACAACTTCAGCCACTCAATATTAGTATAAATACTAGGTTTTATCTTAAGGGGAGGTTTTACGAATTTGCCTGTTTTAAAATCAATTTTAAATGGTCAAACTAGTGTATTTGGGTCCTGAAAAAAAGATATGTCATAGATACATCCTTGTTTGAGGGACGCTAAAGGTTAAAAACACGATAAATTGTAATTTGCTCGATCGAAAAAAAAACCGAAACAGGGTCGATTTCAAAACCATTTTTCGTTTCATTTCCTAATTACAGCACAAAACAATATGAAAATTGCATATATGATGAGGTAATCGTATTTTAGAGGTTATTTAAAGATTGGATTTTTAAGTTTAATAGATTTTTATTTAAATAAACCCAAATATAGTAAATCGGGTTAAATCGGCTCGCGCTCAGAGTCCTGCGGGACGTCATCGGAGGTGGACCTGTGTCAAAATTTTTAAAAATACGCTCTCTCTGCAGTTGTTACAAAAAATCTAATAAAAGAAGAACACATTATATATGAAATTGCGACAGCTCAAAAAAAAAATTTCGTTATTTTATTATAGTTTTAATTCATAACATTGTTTTCGAAAGTGAGATTATTTCTATGCGATATGATGACGTTTAACTGTCATCTTACAATAGTGCTAGACACATTACAAATTATTATCGATATATAATTTTTTGTCGTCGTTTATGAAGAAGTCTTTTTTTGATTTTTTAATCAGATTCATCAATGTTACTATATTCACTCTCTATCGAATTGTCTTTGCTAATATCAAATCCTACATTAATAAACACATCATATACAATTTGTCCGGTTGTCGGTTGCATATGAAATATTTCAAACAACTATCACTCTCGCAAGAACAAAGAAAATTTAAAAAGAAATGGTGTTTCAAACAAAAGTGCTATACTAACATGAACAAATGTATGGAACACGATAAAAATCGTAATTATATTGTAATCAATTAAGAAGTAAGGAGATTAAATAAAGCACAGTGTTACTTTTCTTATTTCGTCATTGTATTTTCTCAACAAATATACTAGCACTTGTTATTATTACTAAATAATGTTTAATTTGCAACGGCGCCATTTCTATTTTATTTATTAAAATGCGTAACTTCCAGAATCACTCATTTTACCAACACTTTAAATCAATTGATCAACTGATATGAAACTGACACAGATAAAACATAACACTCTTAATCAATTGAGAAACTGATATTAAACGTAAGACAAATAAAATATAACAATATTTTTCGAATAGCGGAGCCAGCAACACAATTTTTTTCTTGAATCCGTGATTTCA
The DNA here is from genome assembly GCA_963853775.1 of Xanthia togata. Classification (NCBI taxonomy): domain Eukaryota; kingdom Metazoa; phylum Arthropoda; class Insecta; order Lepidoptera; family Noctuidae; genus Xanthia; species Xanthia togata. The sequence continues at coordinate 5,932,504 of OY970815.1, forward strand.
TCGTATTGGCTCAGTATGAACAACTTTCAGTTTTGAATACAAAAAGTCACTGTTTACGATATTTTATACGACACATAAACGATAAAATGTCGTTCTAAAATTTCGATGTCCTAAAATAATAGATTCGATAAAACTGCCCATACGCTTGGTATTAGTCAAATGTTTGTGTACCGGGCTATTAATAGGTACAATGAGACCTCCTCTGTTTGTGACAGAAAAAGATCTGGCCGTCCACGTAGCGTTCGTACGAAAAAGGTGGTCAAAGCAGTAAGGGAAAGAAGTCGAAGGGAAAAAATTGTCTTACTGTTTCGAAAATAATAGGTTCGATAAATTATAGCTTGCTACAGCTATAATTTATCGAATCTATTATTTTAGGACATCGAAATTAGGTACGTCACTTGACAATAAATTATGGCAATTGTTACTTCGTATATAGCCGTCAATATTTACGAATCTTCATGAGCGGTGGGAAATATCCAAAACAAAAAAATATGGTCACAGTATAAGCGAAACAGTAAGACCATTTTTAGCCCATCCAACTTAACAAAAATCCCGACGAAATAAAGATGAAAGTTTGTATGGAAATTCGCCATTTTTTTTCTTAAATTCACTTGATAAAATTCTTAAATTCACTGACAGACAATGCACAACCTAAACCGCTGGGTCTAGAAGCATGCAATTTTGCACAATAGTTCTTTTTATAACGAACGAAATTATGACTTTGATATTTTCTATCAAAATTACATTTTGCGTGACCGTTGAGATACCCAGTAGCACTATTATAATTTTAAACTTTCACCTTACTACCGCAAAGTCATGTTTATCTGAAACTAGTTTCTGTCCGTGACTTCATTCGCGTGAAAGTCATAAGACATCACAATATACTAAAATAACAGCCACATTTTATAAATCTTCACTGTACACTGTTTGTAGTTTTGGTCTCGGCGACCAAAATATACAGAGATTTAGGACTGGTGACGCGACTGGCTGGCTAGCGAGCAAGTAACAGAGTTATCTGTGTGAGAAGCAGCTCCTCCTGAGGTCGAAACGCGAAAGTAACACTCGTCAGTAGCAATTTCCCATTGCTTGCGAAGTTTTTCGTTTTAAGTGACTTATTAAACGTCTGCGTTCCTTCATATACTACCTAATGGCACAACACTGATACACGAACTGCTTCTTACAGATTATTCATGACTACCCCAGCTATCACTAAAAAAATCAGCAGTTTGTACAAGGGTGGCTATGGTTAGGTGACTGTTAATGAGATTTTTTTTATTGATTTTTATTAAAACCATAGATGACAGAAGAGGCCTAAACTTCATGTTTTTCGTTGTACGTTCTACGATCTCTCCCATAACAGTAGGTATATGAAAAGGAAAAAATGTTGTTTATTTTATAAATAAAATGAATTGATTGTCACAAAACAAACACACGCACGCACACACACAATACATTAGCCGATAACGACACCGACCCGACATCGACACGATATTGGCGATCAGATGATCGGATACGTTTAGTGCCTTGTCTTGTTATCGTAACCTATATCGTCGCAGACAGTGACGAAACGGACTGAAAACGCCCATTAGGTACACAGGACATTTTACAAACACACGCACGCACACACACAATACATTAGCCGATAACGACACCGACCCGACATCGACACGATATTGGCGATCAGATGATCGGATACGTTTAGTGCCTTGTCTTGTTATCGTAACCTATATCGTCGCAGACAGCGACGAAACGGACTGAAAACGCCCATTAGGTACACAGGACATTTTAAGTAATCGACACCGTAGGTCCCATAAAATGTAAACTTATTGAAAAAATCGAATCTAACAAAAACTAGTTCAGTTGATCAACTGCAAATATTTCATGCTGTGGCATGGATTTTCCGTGAAATGGTCGGCAGTGCATCGTAAATAGATACGTCACTCTGCATTTGGGGGAGGCGGAGGTAGCGTTTCAAAGGCCTACAGACACGGAAAACCTCGCCTTAATTGGATAATTAGTCGTTGAACTATCGTCAAGCAAACAACTCAATCGGGAAGAAAGTGTGAATTATGGAAAAAATCGAGTACCGTGCCGTAATAAAATTCCTTACCAAGCAAGGAAAGTCAGTTCAAAATATACTGGAAGAGATGGAATCCGTTTACGGGGACTCTTGCCCGGGTAAAACCATGGTTTACAAGTGGCACAATCTCTTTAAACAAGGCAGGACCTCACTTGAAGACGACCCACGGCCCGGACGGTCGATCGAGGTGACTACTCCGGAAATCATTAAAAAAGTCGAAAAAATAATATTGGAAGATGCCAGACTAAAGAAGAAACAGCTTGCAGAAATGATTGGAGTATCGGATACGACAATTTTCAAAATTCTACACGATCATCTTGGCATGACAAAGGTCAGTGCAAGATGGGTGCCAAGAATGCTCACGCCGCCTCAAAAACAACACCTCGTGGAGTGTTCTCGCACGTTTTTGGACCTCTGTAACGAAGATAAGGATGGACTATTAAGTCGAATTGTTACTGGAGATGAAACTTGGGTTCATCATTATGAACCTGAGTCGAAACAGGACTCTATGCAGTGGCACAAAAAAGGCACACCGCCACCCAAGAAGTTTAAAGTCTCACAATCGGCTGGAAAAATTATGGCAACAGTGTTTTGGGATTCAGAAGGGATCCTGTTGACCGATTATAAAGATAAAGGCGTTTCTATAACCGGAGAATACTATGCTTCTATCCTCGAGAGGTTGAAAGAAAGCATTAAAGAAAAAAGGAGGGGTAAATTGACCAAAGGTGTCCTTCTTCTTCACGACAACGCGCCTGTTCACAAGAGCCGTGTTGCGTTGGCTGCCCTGCATAAGATGGGCTTCGATATTTTAGACCATCCACCCTACAGCCCAGACCTGGCTCCCAGTGATTATTACCTCTTCCCAAAACTGAAAAAAGAACTTCGTGGGAAGAAATTTTCAACTGATGAAGAAGTGAAGGACGCGGTTTCAGCTTATTTTTCGGACAAAGACAAAACATTTTTTTATGAAGGTATACATAAGCTAATTGAAAGATCGGAAAAATGTATAAGGGTAGCAGGTGAATATATTGAAAAAGAAAAATAATTTAGTATTTTTATTTTGACTTCTCACCCTCCATTCCGCGAACTTAAAAACGCCCCCTCGTAACTATATGTTTGTCTTCAATCAAGTATATTAATCTTCTTTTCGTGTGGTTAGTAAACTAACCTGGTGTCAGAGTTTGAAAGCCGCCCACGGGCCTCTGACTTGGCTTCACACACGTCGAGAAATATCTCTCAGGCATGCCGGTTTCCTCACGATGTTTTCCTTCACCGTTTTTTGAGCAAGTCATAATTATATAATACGCACATGAATCCGAAAAGTCAGAGGTGCGTGCCTTGGGTTCGAACTCGAGACCTATGACTTGTCAGTCTGACGGCCACACCACTAGGCTATCATTGCTTATATATTAATACCAACCTGTAACTATCCCACTGTAGGGCAAAGGCCTCTTCTCATACAGAGAAGGCACGAGGTTTGATCACCACGCCTGCTCAAAACGGGTTGGTGACTTCAGACTTGTATAACTATAAGTCCAGGTTTCCTGTCAATGTTTTCCTTCACCGATGTCAGTAATGTCCAAGATAAACTCAGGAAGTACATATGAATTGAAAAAGTCACATTGGTACTTGCCCGGATTTGAACCCACAACCCTCGTGCATGAGAGGCGAGGCCACTGGGCCATCACGATATAATAACCAAGTATATTGCCAATCAATTATCTTTTGTTCTAGAATTTGGAAGTGGTCCCGTTATTCGGTGACATGCAAATTGCGCCTTTTAACTACATCAAGAGGTCGAAACATTACGATACCAGCAAGTAAGTTTATTTTCCACTATCTTTTTAGGTTAAGCTACGCTTGCCGGAGTTGGTCTGGGATGGGTGACCATCTTTATATACCGAGACTCCTCCGTGCCTCGGAAAGCACGTTAAGCCGTTGGTCCCGGTTGTCATTCGTAGATCTTTGACAGTCGTTACGGGTCGTCAGAAGCCCGAAAGTCTGAAAACCAGTCTTACCAAGGGGTATGGTATTACCCAGTAACTGGGTTGTGGAGGTCAGATAGGCAGTCGCGCCATGTAAAATACTGGTATTCTGCTGCATCCGGTTAGACTGGAAACTGACCCTAATATAGTGAGGAAAAGGCTAGGCAGATTTATTAGCTTTTACCTATAGCTTGATAGTGCAACCCACGACGCCGCGCCCCACTCCGCGACGACTGTACTGTAAGCTGTACTTTAGTGCGGAGCGGAGCGGGGTGGGGCGCGTCGAGGTGGATTGCACTATCTATACCAGAACCGTGCATTTTTTTCGGAAAACCGCAAAGCGCCCTCTGTCGGCGCGACCACGCGTTCAGGTTCCCCGAACAACGACCGTAAATTCGCGTGACGATCACTAGGCTGCACATAAGATCCTGGTTCAAAACTTAAAATCAAACACGAAAGGATACAGTGAAATTAAGGACCTCCACTTTTTTGTTGACGTCTGTAAAACATAAAAATAGACTGACAGATTGAGGCAAAATGCGGGTACATACCTGTTTACCCCTTCATGGAACACAAGCGTGATATTAACAAATGTTTTTTACCTCTCAGATGGCCGTTATCTTCGAGCCCAAACCCACCGTCTCCTCAGGCTGACCTGATGGTCCACCTGCCTCAAATAAGGGAGGAGCATCAGAACTATATCTCGGAACTTGCTAGATATAGCAATGAGGTAAGTTATATGCTATAATAAAAAATAAAAAATGAAAACATGCACACTAACACACACACACCCCTCCGCACACACCTTCGCATACACACGCGAACTCACCGACAGTGCTAAATTAATGTTTCATTATTATTTTATTTTTATATTGTTTTTAATTTTCTTTCAACTGTCTAAAACATTGTTAAGCTACCACTTATATAGTAATGTCAATTATTGCGATTTCGCAATAATTTTATTAGCATGTGATTTCTTGAGTCGTAGCATGCTAATTGCTATTGCTATGCTATTTGCTAATTATGACGATAATTGATATTAATGAAGTATGCGAATTTAGTTAATACTTCTACTATTACCTCCTATTATTTATAGGTAGATATTAAGTTCACACTACTTATTATCTATTTAAGTACTTACAATAATAAGCACAAGACGGAAGAATTTAATTACTGTATCGAAATTAACGAATACGTAAACTAAACTCTCACTATCACTTGCCACGTACTGAACTTTGGCACAAAACGACGCGCGCCAAGCGCGTGTCACACCAAATATTATTAAATAATCACGAATTCATTCAATCAATACACGACCTTAAGTACGAACAAATCAAAGACAATAAGGTAATAATTGCTAAACAGCAATCTTCGCACCACCCTGCTAAATCTGCTAATGCTAATAATTTAAATATAATAATACAATCACAAGCATTCATTCAATATACAACCATAAGAACGCGCAAATCAAAGTTATTAAGATAACAATTACTTAACCCATTCTTCGCAAATTCGCAGAACCTGCTAATAAATTTCACTCGCGAATTCACGAGAAACGGTCAAGTGAAACCGATAGATTTAGTATTCCTAACTTCCCGTGGGTGCGACGGAGAGCGCACGCTAACGCTGCGTGCGTCGACGCTCTGACGTATGATAGAATCAAAAAATACGAAGAAGCGATTTATTCATTTCGCATTTCACAGAATTTCGCAATACATTTCATTTGCTAAATGCTAAATGAGCAATCGCATGCTAACAATGAATGCGATTGCTAATTATTCCATCACTACACTTATAGGAAGAGCGAGACAGCTCCGACACAAGTACTTCTGAACTTACTGAGGCTGCCTCAATTTATGTCTGACACAATGTTTACGATGAAATAAATATTTTTTATTTTATAATCATTAACGATTTTAATTACTTCACTTAAATATAAGTGGTGTGTATTTGATCTTATATTTATTTATATTATATTATATTAATAGTTTTAATAGGTATATGTATATCCTTATATTTAAAAAAATATTTATCCACAATTTTCGATATTGCACCTCCCACTGTTTGTCTCTGCATCACCCAAAGGTTGACTGGTAGAAAATGCCTGTGGCATTAAGTCCGTTCTGTACATTTGTGTGCTTCGAGTATTAAATAAATAAATTGGTGAAATGGTGGACCTCTGCTTAACCCTTCAAGGAATACAGGCCTGATGTTATGTTGTCAGTCTACTTTCGCATCGAAACTGTTCTCGTTTTCATGATTCGATTCCCTGATTTCCCTGTCAGCCTATGGCATTGTATCTCAACCAAAAAAACAATTTTAACGCGTTTTGGGTTCCCTAGACAAATTAATCTTTGTTCGCAATTTATCTGCCAAACATGAGTTTTAGGAAAAACAACCGTAATGTCTACACATAATATTCAGTTTGCGCTACAACTTAATATTTTTTACGACTTTTTTCAACAGTACTCGTCAGTCTAAAATCAACTTTATTTACATTAGCATAAAGTTGATGTTTGTTTAAGTAGAAATAACATCAATTGGTTCTAGAGACAAGGTTCTAGTTCTTAGGTACATAGTTCCGCCATTTCAGTCTGTAGGTTTCTACGTCACAGCTGTTGTACTCATGAATTTCTCAGTAGCAGGCCAGAGTCTGGATTTGTGCCCGGTTGACGGCAATAGGCTCGCCCCCTATTACATGGGACTTAAACATAACTGGCGAAATGTGGGTGTACTATAGGTACACCTCTGCATACATTCGGGGATGATGTATACATGATGATACTTTGTAAAGAAAAGCTGAGTTATAATAAACAATATCGTTCCTTCCCCAGGTAACAACAACGTTCAAAGAAGCAGGCTCCGACTCCGAGAACAAGGCAGTAACAGAGCTCTGCCTACGCGGCCTCCACCTGCTCTCGTCGTGGTGCACCGTGCTCACCGAACTGTGCTCGTGGAAGCTACTGCACCCGACCGACCACGCCAGCAACCCGCGCTGTCCGCCCGACGCTGAGGAGTACGAGCGGGTGAGCACTACCTTATCGTGGCAAAATTGCACACACGTGGCGATATTAGGCAGTAGTGGCAATATTAGACACACGTGCCAATTTTGTTGCATACATACGTTCGCATATGTGTATGATGCTGAAAACAAGACTAACCATGGAGTTTCTTGCCCATACATTTCCATACGAAACTACCTATTCGAAGGTCAACTAAAATCAATTTATTTTCTTGTAAATTTTAACGTTCTAAATGCCCTTTTATGGGGCTGGAAATAAAAGATTTGATTTTGACTTTGTCAGCAATATTAGGCTCAGGTGGCGATATTATCAGGAAATTATCAGATGGTTCACTCCGCATCTTAGGTATGAAGCTACAAGTCTGCGGTGGGCTCTTTAGGGAGCGTTACGTAGTCAGAAGATATAAGAGTTACGCGATAGAAAGAGAGGCAACTTCTAGGTGAATATAACTGTCGGTAATTAGCGCTGTGCGACCTGAATTGCACTTTATTGTGTGGTTGCAAGAGTCGCTTTTTATTCAAATGCTTTTGCGGAGTAAACCATATTTGTATTCATCTGTGCTTAAGATTGGAAATTAACGCTAAACGATACTTCAGGGTGTAACTAGGCCGCGGTTGATCGACATCGATCGTCGTCTCAAAATGTGTAAAAAATTTGTATTTCAATAGTTGATCAACAAATTTAATCACCCATTTTGTTCCAGGCAACCCGCTACAACTACACTTCAGAGGAAAAATTCGCGATGATCGAAGTGATAGCCATGATCAAAGGGCTGCAAGTGCTAATGGCGCGCATGGAAACAGTGTTCGCGGACGCTGCGCGGCGCTCCATATACGCTGAGCTGCAGGACTTTGTGCAGCTGTTACTGCGCGAGCCACTGCGCAAGGCTATTAAGAACAAGAAGGATTTAATACGCAGGTAAGTTAGAATAACGTGGGTAATATTGCCAAGCGGGTAGTATTGTCAAGAGGGTAAAAGACTGCAAGTGCTAATGGTGCGCATGGAGAAAGTGTTCGCGGACGCTTCGCGGCGCTCCATATAAACTGAGCTGCGGGACTTTGTGCAGCTGTTACTGCGCGAGCCACTGCGCAAGGCTATTAAGAGCAAGAAGGATCTAATACGCAGGTAAGTTAGAATAACGTGGGTAATATTGCCAGGGGGGTGGGTAATATTGCCAAGGGGGTAAAATACTGCAAGTGCGCTCCATCTACGCTGAACTGTACAACTTTGTGCAGCTGTTACTGCGCAAGGCTATTAAGAACAACAAGGATCTTATACGCAGGTAAGTTAGAATAACGTGGGTAATTTTGCCAAGCGGGTAGTATTGTCAAGAGGGTAAAAGACTGCAAGTGCTAATGGTGCGCATGGAGAAAGTGTTCGCGGACGCTTCGCGGCGCTCCATATACGCTGAGCTGCGGGACTTTGTGCAGCTGTTACTGCGCGAGCCACTGCGCAAGGCTATTAAGAGCAAGAAGGATCTTATACACAGGTGAGTTATTGCTAAGTAGGGGAAATATTTCCAAGCGGGTAATATTGCCAAGAGGGTAAAAGACTGCACGTGCTAATGGCGCGCATGGAGACAGTGTTCGCGGACGCTGCGCGGCGCTCCATCTACATTGAGCTGCAGGAATTGGTGCAGTTCATACTGCTTGAGCCACTGCGCAAAGCTATAAGGAATAAGAAGGATCTAATACGTACCTACGTATAAAGATCCTTCTTATTCTTTATAGCTGCGTATAATATGTTCCTAAAGAATCTGTTGAAAATCTAAACAAAAGGATCAGAAAACATACCTATGGATGCCACTTTATGGTGCCACTAACAAATTGAGTGCTTTGATTTGATTGTTTGAATACTTACATAAAACCAAAACTTAATATTAAATCACTTTATAGATGTTTTTCATTTGACAATGAGGATAATATTATAGCCACAATTTGCGTTGATGATTTTTCATTAACACTTTAGTTATGTTATTCAACCTATTATTGTTGGTAAAATTGGTGAGATATAAAGTTGAAGATAACTGCTAAATACACATTGGTGTTACTAATTCGGTGAGTGATTGCGTAAGAACTTTATCTGAACAGAGTTAGTTTATACTTTATCAGATACTTTTGGAACAGACTATAATATTGCTAAGCGCCAAGTGGCTAATATTGCCAATGAAGGCAATATTACCAAGTTTAATAAAATACCATATATTTTGAACCTTTTACGAGACCCAGCAATATTAACAAAGTGCACGTGTAGTACAAAACAATATTATATTTACAGTATTCTTTCTGTTTGCCCCATAATATAATAGTGTCGGTCCGTGAACCATGCGGTGACAGGGCGCAACCTCAACAGAACCCTAGAATAAGCAATATGATCACTTGGCAATATGTATAACCAAGTTACAATAAATACCTTTTGTTTTGAATCATAACGTGTGGAAATATTGGCAATAAGGCGAAGACTAACATTAGTAGATTGTTTGCCAAGGGAGCAAACAACAATTTTTAAGGCGAGAGTGTTTTTTTGAATCCAGAGTGGAGCGAAGGATTCTAGGGTAGAATCCTGAACGCAGCGAGGGATTCAAAGTACGTCACTCGAGCTTAAAATAGTGTTGCTCCCGAGGTGAACACTCTACTTTTCATCACCCTCTATGAGAAAAAAAAACGTGTACGGTCCTACCCTCATCTCTCCCGTATGATTTAAAACCAAAACAAAATTATCGCACCCGCCATCTTGGATTTACATTTTGAACTCTTTATCGACTTTAGCAGCTTTAAAAACTCCTGCCTTCACGTCTGCACTCTCAAAAACTGTGATAACGACATCCATGGCGAAAAATTTGAATTTTTTCTCGTTTTACATCTCGTTTCGTATCTTGTTTTACATTTTGACCTCACTATCGGCTTTATAACCCTCGAAAACTATGCAAACGACACCCATGACGGAAAAATTAAAAATTATCGTAGCTGCCATCTCGGATTTACGTGTTGACCTCACTATCGGCTTTAGAACCCTCGAAAAGTATGAAAACGACACCCATGAAGAAAAATTTGAAAATTTCCACAGCCGCCATCTTGGATTTTCATTTTGACCTCACTATCGGCTTTGGCGCCCTCGAAAACTATGAAAACGACACCAATGACGAAAAATTTGAAAATTTTCGTCATGTGTCGTTGCCGCCATCTTGGATTTTCATTTTGACCAGGCTTGTCAAAGTGTGAATAATAATTCACACTTTAACTCTTTCTTGCCAGCCTGTTACTTATTCATACAATGTTCGTGATTGATCTCATTGGTGATTGGTACTTTTTCTAACAATATCCACATTCCAAATTCAAATCTACTTTGCTCCCTAGGGATTAAAGTGCTATTTTCCCTGTTTACGAAGAACAAACTAGCTCTTTTTGAATAGATGTGATGAAAAGTAGATTTTTTGCCTAGGGTGCAAACAACTATTTTTAAGGCGAGTGTTTCTTTGAATCCACAGCGCAGCGAGGGATTCAAAGTACGTCACTCGAGCTTAAAATAGTGTTGCTCCCGAGTTTAACACTACTTTTTATCACCCTCTGAAAAAAAAAAAACGTGTGCGGTCCGACCACCATCTCTTACGTATGATTTAAAACCAAAACAATATTTTCGCAGCCGCCATTTACGATTGGATTACGTTTTGACCTCTTTATCGACTTTTAAAACTATGAAAACGATACCCATGATGAAAAGTTTGAAAATTTTCGCAGCTGTCATCTTGGATTTACATTTTGAAAACTATGAAAACGACACCCATGACGAATAATTTGCATTTTGATTTACATTTTGACCAAATTCACACTTTCTATCTCACTCTTGCCGGTCTGTTGTTACCTGTTCATACAATGTTCGTGATTGATCTCTTTGGTGAATGGAACTTTTACTAACAATATCCACATTCCAAATTCAAATTACTTTTATGTAGTCCTTAGGGATTCAAAAGCTATTATAATCCCTGATAACGGAGAATAAATTAGGTCTTTTTGAATAGATGTGATAAAAAGATTTTATTAACAGTATTTTTTTCCTCGTTGTCCCACAGCATAATTGTGTCAGTCCGTGAAACTTGCGGTGACTGGGCGCGCGGCTGTGAACCTCAGCAGGACCCGGCGCTACGAGGGAAGAAGGATAGCGAGGCCAGCTTCACCATCAAAGTGCCAAGAAGGAATGTTGGTGAGTGTTTGAGAGATAAACTTTAATTTACAATTCATGATTAATATTCTAGTTCACTAGTTTCTCGTTTTCATACAGTAATAATGACTGCTAAATTAATCAAACTGATAATTGACAGCTATTTGTGACGTTGCTCACTTTTAGTATGAACACTCATATCATAAAGTGTGCTTAAGCGAGTGTTCTTACTGTGTCATGAAAACATTTATTTTATTATTTTTAACGTGTCGGACTCCGTGGAAACAGACAGAATCAACAGTCGTCTAACGGTAGGAAGAATCGTCACTAAACAATGGAAACGATGCCTAACAGTCACAATTAATAATCTATACTCTTTACAGGGCCATCATCGACCCAACTCTACATGGTCCGCACACAGCTAGAAGCGCTGATCTCCGACAAGTCCGGCGGCAGACGTGTCCTGCGCAAAGACCTGGACGCCGGCACTCTGACGCAGATCGAGACCTTCCACCGACAGAGCTTCTACTGGATGTACATGCTCAACTTGTCAGGTGAGAATTTTGCCACACTCCAGGCAATGTGGCCTACTTCCCCATAATACCTCCGATCAAGTATGATGCCAAGTGGGTAATATCGTTAGGTGTTAATATGGTGAAGTAGGTAATTTTGCCTCGGTGTATTAGTGCCAAGTAGGTGTAAAGGTTATATTGCCAAGTGTTAGTGTTAGACGTGTTCTACGCAAAGACACGGACGCCGGCACTCTAACGCAGATTGAAACTTTCCATCGACATAGCTTCTCCTGGATGTACTTGCTCAACTTGTCCGGTGAGAATAATACCTATGGGGTGTTATTGTTAAGAGGGTAATATTGCAAGGGTATCATCCCCCTTTCCCCCATTTCCAATCGGTTAATCTCCAGGGGTTCATAACTATGGTGAAGTAGGTAACTTTGTCTCGGGGTATTGTAGCGGTTACACCGCCACATACGAACTACACATCAAAGACTTGACGTCACACAAATCCTGCATCGCGCAATTAGAGTTTACCGCGCGAACGACATATATAAGACTATCCGACATAAACAGTGGGGCAGTCGGCCCGCCAGACACAACACCCGTCTGGTCGGAGGATCCTCCCTTTTCTATGGTGGATGAGTGGACTTTACACCCTGTTCCTCATACCCCTAAAGTATTATGGCCTAATAGGTGTTATAACAAAGGTTATACTGCCAAGCGTTAATATGGCCAGAAGGCAATATTTCCAGTGGTTATTATAGTCAATTCTGCCACTTTCGGGTAAAAATATATCTGGCGGCAGACGTGTTCTACGCAAAGTCATGAACGCACTCTAACGCAGATCGACTTTCCATCGACAGAGCTTCTACTGGATGTACTTGCTCAACTTGTCCGGTGAGAATAATACCTATGGGGTGTTATTGTTAAGAGGGTAATATTGCCAGTGGGATAATACTACCAATCGGTTAATACGGTCAAGGGGTAATAATGCCAGCTTCGTCATTCAACTAACGATTATTTATTTGTTCGCAGATTCGCTTCAGAAATGCTGCGATCTTTCTCAGCTGTGGTACAGAGAGTTCTATCTTGAGATGACTATGGGTCGCAAAGTTAATGTAAGTAAATAACAAATAAAAGATGCATTAAAATAAAATTATAATAAGTTAATTATTGACTATTTTTACCCGACTGCCCCAGAAGGAGGGTAATGTTTTCGAGAGTATGTATGTATGTGTCTATTTCTTTGGCACGCTCTGTAACTTAAACGGCTTGATTCGTCTTAATTGTGGGAGTGACATCCTAACTAATATTATAAATGCGAAAGTGAGTATGTTTGTTTGTTACGCTTTCACGCTAAAACGGCTGAACGGATTTGGATGAAATTTGGCACATGGGTAGACCATGACCTGGAGAAGGACATGCCTTGTATACCGAACCGATATTCCCACTGGATCGAGACTTATGCGGGTGAAACCGCGGGTTGCAGTGCAGCTAGTAGGCTATAATATAATATTGCATCTGTAAAAACAAAAAACAAAAAAAACGACTTCCAAAAAAACACTACAAAGTGAAAAATAACTTTGATTTCGGAAGTCAGTGTCTTTGGGGTTTTATTTTCGTTTTTTTGCCACCGACTTCCGAAATCAAAGTTATTTTTCACTTTGTAGTGTTTTTTTTGGAAGACGGTTTTATTTTTTGTGAAAAAGATTTTATTTTTCACTTTTTAGTTGTGGTACCTACACAAAACCCCCACAAAAATTTGAATACCCATTACCTGCTATGTAAATTACAGTGACAGGAACTATTAGAATATCGTCCACATATACTAGATGGGAAAAATACGTATTATTGAAGCTAACTCAAAAACCCCTCATCAGATCTTGACCAAATTAATATGGGACCACTTCTGAAGTATGCCCTACTAAACAAAAAAAGAATCATCAAAATCAATTCATAATTGGCGGAGAAATCGCGTGACACACATACAAAAAAAAAACAACCGAATTGAGTACCTCCTCCTTTTTGAAGTCGGTTGAAAAGGGAGGCGAACGGTTTTTTTTAAATAATTTTCAACAATATTTTTATTATTTGTTTGAATAAATAATATATTTAGACTGCCTCGTTGGTCTAGTGGTCGCAAGCGCTACTACTGTGCATGAGTTCCTGGGTTCGATTCCCGGGTCGGGCAAAGTGTTATTGGGTTTTCCATGTGGAATTTCTGTGTAGAAGCCTGGAGTCTGGATTTGTGCCCGGTTGGTGGCAATAGGCTAGCCCCCTATTACATGGGACTTAAACATAACTGGCGAAATGTGGGTGTACTATAGGTACACCTCTGCCTCACCCTTCGGGGCATACTGGTGTGGTGTTATGTTATGTTAAATAAATATTTACTTTTGCAGAAATGCATGGTACGCCATCAACATAACGAAGAATGCAATGATCTGATCACTATGGAGAAGCGTATTCAGTTCCCCATTGAGATGTCCATGCCCTGGATATTGACCGACCATATACTGAGGACCAAGGAGCCGGCTATGATGGAGTAAGTGTTATTATTTTTATCCGACTACGGCGGAGCAAAAAGGAGAAAGAAAGAATAATATATATATGGACACAGTTCGTGAAATAAAAAGGTAAAATAATCATAAAGCAATAATAGTGAGTGCCTCACGGCTGCGCCAAAAAGGTTCATTTCATGAATGCCAGACAAATGCTGTCTGACGCTGGATTTCTAATGAACCCCTATGGACAAGTGACGGGCAGTACCAACAGTTTCAACATGCCTAATACATAATTTTATACATCTAAATTAATAAGTAAACTAAATAAGGTCTATTTAAATAATTGTTTCCAATTTATGTTATTTCCACTTAAACAAACCTCAACTTTATGCTACTCTAAATAAAATTGATTTATGACTGACTAGTACTGTTGAAAAATCATAAAAAAATATGAAGTTGCAGCGCAAACTAAACTCTATGTGTAGGCATCACAGTTGTTTTTCCTAAAACTCGTGTTTGTTTTTGTCGTGTTTGTTTTGCAAATAAATTAAATTAGGATGGTTATATATATGATTTTGACCGGTATGTATGTAAGTATGTTCATCTGTTCCCTCATAACTTCTAAAGTACCTTTTTTAATTTGACAAATGAGGTATCGTTGGAAACGTCTTGATTGTCCGCTGTAATACGCTATGTGACGTCAAAGTAAATAAAAAATCCGGAGTCACTGTGTGTGTCAGTCTGTGGCACCGTATCTCTTAAACCGATTTGAATGCGGTTTTTTTATTATTATTTGAAAGCAGGTTCTCTAGCGATGGATCGATATGTTTTATCACAATCGGTTCAGCCGTGTGATTATTAGCTCTTTTCTAGTTGACCAATAGATGTGAGCGTCTTCAACAGGTCTGATCGATTTAAAATTTGGTATTCTGTTACTTCAGTGATATTAGAAGAACATAGTAACCTTGAACTGATGCTGCAGCATCACCTGGAACTTGCAGGATACCCAACTCCCTTACCAGCTTACAACACAGGTATCGTGTTTGGGCTCATTGGAATGCAGGAACAGGGTGATGGAGTAGGAAAGAGAATTGAGGAAATTTTTGTGAACTGGGTTTTTAAAATTTTAATATAATTTCACTTGTTTAGATTAATAAACATGGAAATACTATTTCCATTAAAACAGTTAAAATTACAATGTTGGCAATATGGTTGAGTAACTAAAATGGTCATGGGGTAATAAAATCTAAATTAATTATCAATAATTTCTTGTGGTTATATACACTATATTTATAGCGTCTTACCCTGTAAATCCGTTGAATGTTGTGTCTATATGGAAAAATCACTCTTAACTCTTTGTAATAAGCCCCAATTTCCCTCAACTGTCTCGATGTATACAACGACTCACACTCAAATTTTTTTTAAACCACCTTTCAAAACACATAAGCTTTATTTTCCCTCAACAGATACGTCCTCTGACTTTTGGACATACAAAAACCACCGTATATTGACAAAATCATTGTTATTCAAAAACTTCCTTTAAACTTACTACCATAATCTTCATTTTCCCTCAACAGATACGTGCTCTACCCATTGGACCTCTACAACGACTCCGCACAGTACGCGCTCACAGTATTCCGCAAACAGTTTCTATACGACGAAGTAGAAGCTGAAGTTAACTTGTGCTTCGATCAGTTCGTGTACAAGCTGTCTGAGCAGGTCTATGCTCATTACAAGCAGCTGGCGAGCAGGTGAGCATACTTGAGCATATCTTTTGAGAAGCGAAAGAGTGGCAAATTTACGATGTGGTGTCATGGGCGTACCCAGCTTTTGGTCTGGAGCAATCAGAAATTTCAGAAGGTGGATTTTGTTGATCCAGTAGCCCGCGAAACTCAAATTTTCTTACGTTTTTTGCAATTCGCAGGTCAGTGTCAGATGGTTTCTTGATTAAAATATGATTCGCCACCATAACAAATGCTACCCCAAATCTAGCAAATTCTAACAAATTATCTGCCAGGGCTTATTTGTAATCGTTTTTTTTTTACATTGTAATCACATATAGAAACAACAAGAGTAATGTACCTAGGATTTTGTAATTTCTATATTTAAAAGAGTGTCCTTGGAGTTTCTTGCCCGTCCTTCTCCATAGAGATCTACGTTTTGGAATGGGCAACTAGCTTCAACTTTCTGACCAACTAACTGACTCTTTGACTGTTAAAAAGTGCCTGTAAATGGTTTAATTGAAATAAATGCTTTGAGTTTGGAAATCCGCTGGATGCGGGAAACACGGTTCTGTGTTTCCCGCATCCAGCGGATTCAGCAGTGTACGTCTGAAATGATGATGTTGATGATCGGTCGACCCCTGAATCATCTCGATTTTCTTCTATTCCCAGCATGCTACTAGACAAACGGTACCGCGCCGAATGCGCCGCGCGCGGAGCTTCGACCGGCTCCGCTGCCGGCCGCTACGCGTCGCTACTAAGGCAGAGACATGTCGCCTTGTTAGGCAGACATGTTGACCTGTGTGCGCTGGTTAGTATATTAATAAAACTGAGACACGACACGCTAAGGGTCAGCGCAGACAGAGAGGAATAATCCCCGCGCGGTCTCGGGCATTTTCTTTACGGATCGCGTATGCGCGCGGGGATTCCCGCGTATCTTCGAGGACGCCCGAGCATTTTTTGTCAGGTTCAAGCATTTATGCACTTTATATTAATATTATAACGTTTATTTTCAAGTGCGTTAATAAAATCCTCTCCGCTGCGCTCCGTTCTGTCTGCGCTGACCCAATAATATCATACGAAGACAGAAAAAAAAACAACGGGTTGCACTCCGGGAGTGCCGGCAGAAGTGAAAACTTGGATATTAACGTTGTGCATTTTTCCGTCTTACGAATGTTCGATCAGGTCACGTTACCTGACGCGAGTTAATTTTTTTTTACTCATCACAAAAAAAGTGCACAAAACCGCTAAAGAAGTTTTCACTTAAAATAAATTCTACACGTATTTTTTCTTTTTTAACGTTTTCAAAAGATTACGGCGATACATTGAGTTAAAATGTGCCATGACGTCACAAGTATGTAGATTTTATACTTGTGACGTAGCGACCCCCACTCCCCAACTTTAATGCGTTTTATCTAAGTAATTTTTTATTAATATGAAAAAGCAAAAAGTACAAGTCTAATATTTTTTGTTCATCTGACTGACGGGCTGACGGGCTAAATAGTTTTTTTTTTTACCAGGCATCATCCCTTTTTGAAGGACTTTTTAAAAGCCACATAAAAATAATAAAAACTGAAACCCATCTACGACAAAAAGTCATCTAAAAGTATTAACAAGATATCACAGACAGACAAATTCAAAATCTGGAGTCACACGTGTTAGAACAGAAATCAAACAGATTACGTTGTTGTGACGTCACATAGCCTATAACCAATGGACGATCAAAACGCTCGCAATGATAGCTTATTTGTCAAATTATGATAAGTACTTTAGAAGTTATGAGGGAACAGATGAACATACATAAAAATAGGTCAAAATCACGCCTGTACTCCTCGAAAGGATGTATAAAACATCAACTTTTGCCCAGTTTTTTTAATTTCGACGCTTTTGTTGTTACCATGGTGTAATGTTGTGTAGTGTGGTTTTTTAAAGACATTAACAAAGAACTGAAAACTTTTGGAATCACTTTGGTATTTGTCAACTATCACAGGCGACTTTCTCCAAATCTATTCTACGTAATTATTTGAACACAATCACAGAATATGATGGCGCATTCAACGTAAAGTCTAAACAATTCGAGTTATGATCCTAACTATATTATATAATATTATAAATTAGAAAGTAAGTTTGTTTGTTTGTAACGCTTTCACGTTAAAACGGCTGAACGGATTTGGATGAAATTTGCACACGAGTAGACCATGACCTGGGTTAGGACATAGGATACTTTTTATCCCGATATTCCCACGGGATCGAGACTTGTGTGGGTGTAACCGCGGAGCACAGCTAGTAATGATGTATACATATTTATTATTATTTTGACAGGTGGCCCAGCGCATCAACGCGGACATGCACAGAGCTTTAGACGCGGCCGTCGCTAAGTTTGAAGCTGGAGATATAACGGGCGTTGTGGTAAGTACCACCGAAGAAGTTCATATCTATACACCGTAAGGACTATTTCTGCTTGCAGCGCTCGACCGTTATAGAACCGGAGCGGTAACAGATGTGGTCATCGTGTTCACGGGATTTTGTTTTCAAACTGCTTAGATATGAAGTTCTTAGTTCGATAGTACCTGAACATGATTTTAAACAGCTGGTTGCGCTTCATAATTTATAAATCTTATATTTTATTACATCACCTTCTGGCGATTGAGAGGCATTGGTTTGATAGTTCTAATTTATTAAACAAGTGTCACATATCGTTGGTTTGGTGACGTTCCATGCGGAAGTGCCACTGTCAACGCTTCGGAGCTGTTGACATCGGTCGGCTTCCTGAGTCTCGTCTTGACCACGGGATAATGCGCACGCGTCCCTTAGCATAATATACTGTGTTATGTATCGCTGGCCAGCATAGTGTACCTACTGTGAGCTGTTCATCCTGACCGCGGCATCCATCTGCTTCTGCTTGGGGATCGCTCGATCAAAGGTATGTGGCATAACTAATAAGTTGGACTTTATCCATTGCCTTTCGTCTCATTTAGGTTTTTTTCTTCTTTAAAGTTAGCACCGCTGAATCAGCAATATAGCCTAGATTGCTCTAATAATTTAGGTTCACGCGCGTATGATTTTATTAGTAATTTTTCGAATTAACATCAACATTCTAGAGGTTATATGCACCATTTTGGTCCTTCGAGCCGGATTAATTAATTTTGGGCCTATTTACGGCCTATTTTTTGAGTTCTAAAAGTCTAACTTTAAGCAAAAAAAATCTCGAGAATTTTCCATATCAATTGCATATCATCACACAGCTCTCATCTTTATTACGTTAGGAATAAGGGTCAGACTGCCTTGCATACAGTAGTTCTACCGGCAAATTATTTTTTTTTTTTTTTTTTTTTTTTTTTTTTTAAATCTTTAATTTCACTAATTACAACTCTGAAATATACATATAATTGAATATCAACGTTGATTCATATCGCTAAATAAGTTAATTTAATAAATCAGTTGGTTTTCGGCGTAATTACATGTTTTTTTTTGTTCGTGTATGAAAATTGTCGGTAGTTGTATAAAATTCCTCAAGTTGGCCTACGTGACTGTGGAATTTTACATTTCTTTGTTCTCGTACGGCTAATTTTTATTTACGTATTAGAAACTTTTATATTTTTTTCTAATCGAGATTTGCTGAATGAATGATATTGATTGTTATTGTATGATACACTTGTACTGTTGGTTCATTAGGGACATGCCTACAATATTCGTATTGCACGAGTAGGTATTTTTTATAATATCGAGACTCCACCGCATTTGATTAATTATTGCAATTAATCATCTTAGACCGCATTTGGCTAATTAATGCAATTAACCA
This sequence comes from Xanthia togata, assembly GCA_963853775.1. Taxonomy (NCBI): domain Eukaryota; kingdom Metazoa; phylum Arthropoda; class Insecta; order Lepidoptera; family Noctuidae; genus Xanthia; species Xanthia togata. The sequence continues at coordinate 5,952,292 of OY970815.1, forward strand.
TTTTATCATCGCGTCGCTTGTTATTTTATTTTGTAAGGTAACTTGATCTTTTGATAGGAACCTTCAGGTAAAATAACAGATTTGTATAAACTTTACGCGTTAGTTCTCCTCATAGGAAACAGCCGTATATTTATACATATCACCCACGCACCTGACTTGGTAAACGTAGCACTTACTAGATAAGTTATTTCGAACGGTCATCTACGCATTTATACTTGTTAGGAAATTTATCGTTTCTTACGAAGGTATTTCGTTACGAATACATTGGCATCGCTTACGGTAATAAGTGTCTATACTTATTTCTAAGTTTCACACTTAACTTATTGTTGGTTAAGAATCTGTTTTATAGGTATTGAGTAAGTTAATCTCATATAAATAGAAGTAGTACAGAATACATTGTTATCGCATCGCATCCAACATAGATGCTAATTATCGGTTTGTTGGAAGGTTGTAGGTATATCTAAGCTAATTATGAATATATGATATAGATAGGTACGTTCTTAAGGTATTAGGCGTGCTTACTATTCTTAATTGTATTAGACTTTGTTATTTGCAATCTTTTAAGTTTTTTTTCGTTTTATATTTTTCAACCTTACAATTTATTATTGTTAGGGTTCGCGCGTACGGATAAGTGGTTCCGTACTATTATTTAATTAATTTATTAAATCGTTCGCTGAGTTATTTTGTTTTTTGATATACCCCCCTAATTTCACTCACGCATTTTAGGGTTCCGTAGAAGTAATTTAGAGTTCGGTTGATTTAATCTAAAATTTATTTTTTGTCAGGTTTTAATTTCTGTTCACAATGAGTGACAAGGTTAAACTTAGGTTGTTTGAAAGTAAACGCGACTCTTATTTCGCACGGGTTCAAGTTATTTTTGATTCAACAAAATCTTTAACAACCGAAAGATTACGTAATACTTTTATTGCTCAGGCTAAACAAATTGATGGATTACGTAGCGAATTCAATGATATTATGGACGAGATAAATATGTTAAATTTGACATTAGATCCAAAGTGCGAAGTAAGCTATAGTGCATTGGAATCATTTGATGAGTTGGTCTGCCAGATAAAAAATACTTTAGCTTCATTAACTGAATCAAATGATTCCAAGGAACCCTATGCTGCTGCTTCGCTTAGCACGAAAGCGAGTCCTAATGCTTATCATATAAAGGTACCTAAAATCGAGCTCCCTACCTTTGACGGTGATATTCAGAGCTTTCCGTTCTTTTATGAGACTTTCAAACGTATTATACATACTAACGTAGATTTATCAGATTCTGATCGCATTCATTATCTGTTGAGTTGTTTAAAGGGAAAGGCTAGGAATGTGGCAGTAGGTATTGTACCTTCTGGCGATAATTACCGCTTAGTCTGGGATGCGCTTATCGCAAAGTACCTGGATACTCGTGCGCTCGCCACTAATTACCTAAATCAGCTGTTCTCATTGAAGTCGTTCGGATCGACACCTGCTAATATTGAAAAAGGTTTCGACAAATTAACCGCTACGGTTGCGGGACTCAAACAATTGAAAATAAATAACTTGGATGATTTTATATTTATCCATTTGGGTCTTAGGTTAATAGACTCAGATATAGCAAAACATTTTGAAATGTCGCTTCGTAATCAACAAGAATTAGATTATGATTATTTCGTAAAGTTTGTTCGTGAACAAGTAAAAATCTTGTATCGCACCTCTTCTGCGGCAATTAAGCCCACTCCCGTAGGTAGCTCCAGCACCTCATCTAAAGTATCGCAGGTGTTTGTGGCTACTGAATCTAAATGTTCGCTGTGTCATTCCACGCATAAAAATTTGTTTACGTGTAATGCGTTTCAAAAGTTGAGCGTGAATGATAGATTTAAGTTTGTAAAAGACAATAACAGATGCGGTAACTGCCTAAGTAGCCAACATACCGTATCTAAGTGTCTATCTAAGTCCAAATGTAAGAAATGTAATGGCAAGCATCATTCCTTATTGCATTTTGAGCAATCGACGCAAGCTCCTGCGCCTGCCCCAACGTCCGCCCACGCCTCAACTTCTGCGGCCGACCCTGCTACTCCTGATCATGTGGTGTTGTGTACGCATTCTTCTGCCCAAGTCCAGGCCACACGTAGTACCGAAGTACTGGCTACGGCCAAGGTGTTAGTGGCAGGTAGGAAGGGTAAGGACGTGGTGGTTAGATGTCTTTTGGACCCTGGGTCGCAAAAGAATTATATGACATCGCGTTGCTGTCGTATGCTCGGTCTAAGTATACATACGGACTCGATAAATACCGTTCGTGGTATTGGTGGCACGTCGCAGCCCGTTCGCGGCTCGGTGAACCTTACGTTCAGCTCACGGTTTCGCTCGCAGCCTAGGTATGAAATTGACGCTTTAGTCCTGGATCAAATAACCGGCCAGCTTCCCCTGTGTGCTATAAATATTGCCGAACTGAATCATATTGATCCTAAACTACTCGCGGATGACACCTGGGGTGTGCCAGGTAATATCGATATGTTACTTGGGGTCAAGTTGTTCGCTAAGTTATTGCGACCAGGTCACGTGACCAGTGTAACCGGCTGCCCCGACGCATTGGAGACTGTGCTCGGCTACATACTTCTAGGAGAAGCACCTATTATCGAACCTCCAACTGATACTCTGTCTTTCTTTGCGAGTTCGTTCGATAACTTCGATCTTCGTAAGTTTTGGGAGATTGAAGATGTTACTGCCTCGTCCATTGGAAGTGTGGATGATAAATACTGTGAACAGTTTTATTGTACCACAATTACCCGCGCTCCAAATGGCAAGTATATTGCAGCTTTACCACTGAAAACAGACGCGTCAGCGTTAGGAAATTCTTTTGATATAGCTCGCAAGAGATTCTATAGCCTCGAACGTAAACTTAAATCGCTTCCTAACGTCAAGCTTCTTTATGATGACGTCATACGGGATTATCTACAGAACAATTATATTTCTTTGGTGCAGTATATCGTACCTGAACGTGTGTTGCCTAAACGAAATTGTAAGGAGCGAGAAATGGAATACTATATTCCTCACCATGCTGTTATTCGAGAGGATAAAGTGACCACTAAGTTGCGTGTGGTTCTCGATGGCAGTGCATGTACAGACAATGGTACCTCGCTCAATGATATCTTGTACGCAGGTCCAGTCCTTCAGGCTGACCTTTTCAACATCTTGTTAAATTTTAGGCTTTTCAGTGTCGCTATTTCCGCAGATGTCAAATCTATGTACCTACGTATAGGTATACGCCCGCAAGATCGTTCGCTTCAACGTATCTTATATCGGTTTAGTGAAGAAGAAGAACTTCAGATCTATCAGTTTTCAGTGCTTCCCTTTGGATTAAAATGTAGTCCTTTTATAGCTATTCGCACTATCCAACAGTTATGTCAGGATGAAGGAACGCAGTTACCTCTCGCCAGGGACATTTTGCAGCGAGATATTTACATGGATGACATAGTTAGTTCTATACCTAGCACTGCGCTGGCTATAGACTCGGCTCATGAACTGATCAAAATATTCTCTCTCGGTGATTTTCAGCTAAAGAAGTGGTCGAGTAACAGTGTCGATGTTCTTCAGAATATCCCAGAGTCATTACGACTTTCACAGAGCGTGGACCTAAGTAAAGATCCGACCCAGAAAATACTGGGACTTCGTTGGTTTCCTGATGAGGATTGTTTCGCTTTCCAGGTTAATCCTAATGATCGCCCTTGCACGAAACGGAATATTCTTTCTTCCATCGCACGTCTTTTCGACGTTCTAGGCCTCGTGGCACCGATAATTTTATACGCCAAGCTTCTTATCAAAGAGCTTTGGCTGGTCAAACTTGAGTGGGATGACATCCCACCACCTCGCATTGTTCGTCTGTGGGAACAATTTCAAGCTGAACTGCCAGTTATCTCTGAATTGAGATTTTTGCGACATGTCGGCGTCGTAGAACGCTGTAGGCTCTCACTCGTCGGTTTTGCCGACGCTAGTGAGAAAGCTTACGGTGGTTCTGTCTACGCCCACGTTGTCAAACCCGACGGTAGCATCGTCATCTCGCTGGTGTGTGCGAAATCTAAAGTCGCACCACTGAAAGTCGTTTCGCTAGCTCGTCTCGAGTTATGCGCCGCACTCCTCTTATCAACTATGTTAAAGCGAGTATCTAATCTTTTCGCAGCTCGGCACGCCATTGAGGTAGTCGTAGCTTTTTCGGATTCAACTGTAACTTTGAGTTGGATTCATTCCGCGCCGCATCGATGGCACACCTTCGTAGCCAATCGTATCGCTAAGATTCATGAGAATCTTTCGGCAGATCACTTCTTCCACGTGAAAGGGTCTGAAAATCCCAGTGATTGCCTCTCTCGCGGCTTAACGCCTGCCCAATTAGTCCATCATCCGTTGTGGCTAAATGGACCGCCATGGCTTAAGCTTCCCCGCTCTGAATGGCCGATAAAACCATTCGTTTCAGGCGAGTCGCAAGAGCTTCCCGAAATGAAGCCTGTGGCTTTACCTGTGCTCTCGCACGAATGCTCGGACGGAAGTCCTCCTTCCGACGACCTTTTATACGCTTGCTCCACCAGGTTTTCCTCTTGGTTGAAATATTTAAAAATGATTTGCTTCGTTTATAAGTTCATCAAACGGCTCCCTAGAGGGCCCGTTACCGCGTCTGATCTAGAGTTCGCTGAATTCATTGTGTGGCGATCGGTACAGAAAATTTATTTCGAAACTGATCTCGTTCGTTTAGCCCGCAATGAGTTATGCTCTAAGCCAGTACAACGGCTAAGTCCCTTTCTCCACGAAGGACTCATCCACGTTGGAGGTCGCCTAGCAAACGCTGAGCTAGATTTTGACTCGCGTCATCAGATCCTCCTTCCGCGTCAAGATCATATAGTGGAACTTTTAGTTTCCCACTATCATGTGAAAAATTTCCACACAGGACCAAACTTGCTCGTATCTCTTTTACGACAGAAGTATTGGATCCTGTCCGCGCGACGTATTGCACGTCACATTATTTTTAATTGTAATATTTGCTTTCGAGCAAAGCCGCGACCTACCTTTCTTATAATGGCGGATTTGCCACGTTGTCGTGTTGAGTCGGCTCCTAAGGCTTTCTCTGAAACAGGTTGCGACTACGCGGGACCTCTCTTGATCACGTCGGTTCGTGCTAGAGGCCAAAAAACGAGGAAAGCGTATATATGTCTCTTTACATGCCTGACAACTCGTGCTCTGCATCTTGAGATTGCCTCAGATCTTAGCACTGCGAGCTTTCTGTCAGCTTTTAAACGCTTCCTGGCGCGTAGAGGTCCGGTTCATTGTATTTATACAGATAACGCTACCAATTTTATTGGAGCCAAGTCCTATCTCCGAGATCTCTACCAATTTTTGGCTAAAGAGTATCACCCTTTATGGGAAAGAGAACTTGCAGAGCATCGAATTACACTTAAAAACATCCCCTGTAGAGCTCCACATTTTGGTGGTTGTTGGGAAAGTGAAGTAAAAAGTGTCAAAACGCATCTTTTCAAGGTCATCGGTCAGCAAATTTTTAGTTTTGATGAGCTTAACACTATACTAACTCAAATAGAAGCTTTATTAAACTCGAGACCTCTGTACGCGATCAGCTCGGATCCGTCAGAGCCCACTTCATTATCGCCGGCGCACTTCTTGCATACGAAACCTCTTTTATTTCTTCCCGCCCGCGAAGTCAATGAAACGCGGTTACATCTTATTTCGCGATATGAATTGACTGATAAACTGGTCCAATCTTTTTGGAAGCGGTGGCGCCAAGAGTACTTGCACACCCTACAATCCAAACAGAAATGGAACACTCCTGCCAATCCAGTACGGGTCGGTATGGTTGTCGTCTCCATGCAGGACAATGTGATGCCTCTGCATTGGCCGTTAGGAGTAATTACAGAAATATTTCCAGATAAAAACGGAGTTTGTAGAGTCGCATCCGTAAAAACTAAAGGCGGGATCCTTCAGAGTCGCCCGGTAGTAAAGTTGTGCCCTTTGCCAACTCAATAAGTTTTCGTTATATTAAGATTAAGTCTTACCGTATTAGATTTAGTTACCGCGTAGAATAGTTAGTTAAATATTCTTATTTGTAGTTTAAAGTCGCAACTTCAGTGTTTTTGTAACTTTTGGTGGAGTTGTGATGATATGCAATTTTATTTACTTTTCCTTTGTGTTTCGAAAGTAGGAACTTTCAAGCCGGGGAAAATGGTTGCGCTTCATAATTTATAAATCTTATATTTTATTACATCACCTTCTGGCGATTGAGAGGCATTGGTTTGATAGTTCTAATTTATTAAACAAGTGTCACATATCGTTGGTTTGGTGACGTTCCATGCGGAAGTGCCACTGTCAACGCTTCGGAGCTGTTGACATCGGTCGGCTTCCTGAGTCTCGTCTTGACCACGGGATAATGCGCACGCGTCCCTTAGCATAATATACTGTGTTATGTATCGCTGGCCAGCATAGTGTACCTACTGTGAGCTGTTCATCCTGACCGCGGCATCCATCTGCTTCTGCTTGGGGATCGCTCGATCAAAGGTATGTGGCATAACTAATAAGTTGGACTTTATCCATTGCCTTTCGTCTCATTTAGGTTTTTTTCTTCTTTAAAGTTAGCACCGCTGAATCAGCAATATAGCCTAGATTGCTCTAATAATTTAGGTTCACGCGCGTATGATTTTATTAGTAATTTTTCGAATTAACATCAAAATTCTAGAGGTTATATGCACCAACAGCTATCTAATTACGCAACACATTTTCGTAAACGATTACGACAAATTTGTTTCATTTTGACAGTTCAACAACATTAATTGCGTAAATATGAAACTGTAAACCGTGGGCTTACGTAACTTCCAATTTCTTTAGTTACTAAAGCAATTTTCATGTCATAATCAGAAATATCACTAGATATTTACTTTTAGGTGTCCGAGAGCCGACAAGATTTTTGCATCAATTCCATACTTTTCTTCCAGGAACTGGAAGGCTTAATCTCCGTAAACCGCCTCTGCCACAAACTGCTAAGCCGGTACCTCACCCTGGACGATTTCGACGCCATCTTGAGGGAGAGTGACCACGGAGTTCTCGCTCCATACGGGAGAATCACCCTGCATGTGTTCTGGGAACTCAACTTTGATTTCTTACCGAATTATTGTTATAACGCTGCTACGGATAGGTAAGTAATATTATAACGTTTTCTCACGATTTATTTCGAGTAGTTTCGAGCTCAAACGGAACTTTGAATCATTACCTCATTACGCGAAGAAGTGATTTCACTCCATGCACTCCTTTCTAGGATTAGGGAGCCAACGGTAAGGCCAAAACAGACCAAGGGTAACAACCCGCTCTAAGGGTAAAAGCACTTTTACCCTTAGAGCGTTTACTGATGATTTCGGGAGTGTACCGACTAGTTTCTACCTCATAAAGAACTAGTAATCATGATTGTTGAGTGAAATTTTCTATCCGAAAGTGATGAGAAAGGTCGTTTTTAACCGACTTCAAAAAGGAGGAGGTTCTCAATTCGGTTGTATGTTTTTTTTTTTGTATGTTTGTTACACGTTTACTCCGCCAATTATGAATTGATTTTGATGATTCTTTTTTTGTTTGGTAGGGCATACTTCAGAATGGTCCCATATAAATTTGGTCAAGATCTGATGAGGGTTTCTTGAGTTAGCTTCAATAATACGTATTTTTTCCACCACATATGTGGACGATGTTCTAATAGTTCCTGTCACTGTAATTTACATAGCAGGTAGTGGTATTCAAATTTTTGTAGGGGTTTTGTGTAGGTACCACAACTAAAAATAATAACTTTTTCACAAAAAATAAAACCGACTTCCAAAAAAAACAATACAACGTGAAAAATAACGTTGATTTCGGAAGTCGGTGGCAAAAAAACGAAAATAAATAAAAAACCAAAGACACCGACTTCCGAAATCAAAGTTATTTTTCACTTTGTAGTGTTTTTTTGGAAGTCGGTTTTATTTTTTGTGAAAAAGTCATTATTGTAAAATATTTGCAGATTCGTGAAATGTCGCGGTATACAGTTTGCAGCGGGTGTTTCCCGAGAAAAGCCCCAACAATACGGACATGCATTGCTTTGGGGCTCCAAGCAACTCAGTCTTGCTTATTCCGCACAGTATGCACAGTATGTCGGTAAGTGCAAATTTTACAGATATTTCATTTAAAAAAGTATTTAGTCCCATAAAAAAAAAACCGTACTCTACGTGTGAACCACTGTTTGGTTTATAGAACAATCTCTAAAACTCGATTTATGGAACGAAAATCAACACAAAAATTTGCCAATACATTGCCGATCTCGTGTCAACGTTGTGTTTGGTTGACTGTATTATGAATAGCCAGTCAGATCACTTCTCTTAGTATTTAATATTATCTAAACATTATTTGTCTTCTCCCCCAGGCTTCGTGGGCGCCCAACACCTTCATGCCCTAGTCCGTCTCCTAGGCTACCAGGGAGTAGCCGTAGTAGTCTCAGAACTACTAGACGTAGCGCGCGGCCTACTGCACGGTACTATCGCGCAGTTCACTCGGGCGCTAGCGGCCGCCATGCCTAGGCACTGCAAACTGCCGAGATATGATTATGGATCTAATGGTGAGCAAGGGTAACAATTAAACCACTCCAAGGGTAATAATTCAACAATAGGGTAACCACGCACTCCAAGGGTATCAACTCACTCAAAGGGTATCAACCCACTCCAAGGGTACCGCCATGCCTAGGCACAAACTGCCGGGGTTATGGATGGTGAGTCTAAATACTGTCAGAGTAACAATAGATGCTTAGGGTAACAATACACTTCAAGGGTAACAGCCCACGTTAAAGGTAACAAACAAAACAGTCCTATTATAAGCTCAAATACAAATTCCGGTATGCTAGTGAGAATTTCCTTACCTAACCGTTTCTATTCATACTGAGCAAGAACGAGCATTTATTACTACGCATGCTCACTAGATGCTAGCGATTTCAGACCATCAAATTCAGTTTATTTTATAATGTTTTCCTTCACCATAAGCCAAAATATCCAAGATTTAATCGCCAATCCGCATTGAGTACCTAAGCTTGTTAATGAATACTCGTTCTTCTCTCTACGAGAAAAGGTCTTTGACCTGCAGTGCTTGCTTTAAAAAGGAGCCTGTCGGTCTTTTCTGATTGTCCTTGGAGTTTCTTGCCCGTTCTTCTCCATATAGATCTAAGTTTTGGAATGGGCAACTAGCTTCAACTTTCTAACTAACTGACGCCGCTCCTTGACACTACAAAAGTGCATGTAAATGGTTTGACTATGAATTGTAACCATTTTTTTTCACACAGGAGTGCTGGGCTACTACCACGCTCAACTCACCGACATCATTCAGTACCCTGACGCGCGCACTGAGCTGTTCCATGCGTTCAGAGAGCTGGGCAACATCATTCTCTTCTGTATGCTCATTGAACAGGTGAGATAACATATATTATTAACCGGTTACCAAAAATACACTTCGAGAGTAACACAATAGTTCGAGGGTAAAAAATATCTTGAGGGTACCAAGACATCACGAGGGTATTAAGACATCTCGTGGGTAACCTTACATCCGGAGCATAACAAAATATATCAAGGGTAACAAAACACTTGGGGTATGTTAGTCTTTCCCGGGTACTATTAATATTTATTTGGCATACTAAAAGAAATGCCAATATTCCTTTATTTTCATATCTAGAAAACGGTGCTTTTTAGGGTTCCGAACCCAAAGGGTGAAACGGGACTTTATTACTAAGACTCCACTGCCCGTCTGTGACTAGGCTGTATCTCATGAACCGTGATAGTTAGACAGTTGAAAGTTTCACGGATCATGTATTTCTGTTGCCACTATAACAAAAAATACTAAAAACAGAATAAAATAAATATTTAAAAGGGGCTCCCATACAACAGAAATGATTTATTTTACCGTTTTTATAGATAATGGTACGGAACCCTTCGTGCGCGAGTCCGACTCGCAGTTGGCCGGTTTTATTTACTAACGCTTAAAGTTATTGATAATAAATAAATCCTGAGGTCGAAAAAATTATATCGTTAATAGACCCATGACTTGTGTATAAATAGTTAAGTATGTTAATAAGTAATATAATTTGTTGTTTAGGCGCTGAGCCAAGAAGAAGTAACGGATCTACTGCACGCGGCGCCATTCCAGAATATTCTGCCACGACCATTCGCAGCAGGTACGCGATATTTTTCTCCTTTACCTTTAAAATATTAAATTACTTTTGCTTACAACTTTTTGTAACATAAAAAGGGATAGAGTCGGAATTACATAAACATACATACTTCATATGTAAGCAGGTTGAAAACAAAATCCCGTCAAAACGATGACCACATCTGTTACCGCCCCGGTTAATAGCGGCCGAACGCTGCAAGCAGAAATAGTCCTTACGGTGTATAGATATGGACTTCGATGGTACATAAACTCACTCATTCTTGACATGGGGGTAGGCAGACACTACAGAACGCCACCTGCTACGATCCTTACATACTCCTTTCGCCTCGTTTACGTTTATACACCTGGTCATACACGAACGCCGATTGCGAGTACTACGAACCTGATCTTTCTGAAGAACTTTACCAATAGGAAGGATACTATATGTCCTTCTAGAGCGTTCTCTCCCGACGTTTCCACTCACCCGCGGAATTAATGCCTTAATATTTTGCGTCTAAGCAGTTTGTTAACATAACATCACGCCTGAACATCCCGAAGGATTCGGCAGAGGTGTCCCTATACTACACCCAAATTTCTAGATTCTGCATGGTGAGATAAAAAATATTATTTAAAATTTCTGTTGCAACGTGATTTTGCGCGTCATGTCTTTTACCATTCTCGTATAAAATGCAATAATTTTTACAGCCAGTTGCAGAAACGAGCTTTAACTTTAATGGCTGTCATTAAATACTAATCTTCCATTAACTTGTGTTAACTTGTTGTAGAAAGCAATATTGAGCTCGATTTTAATGGTTCTTTGATGAAATTAATGAAATCATTAGCGTTAATGATTCATTACGTAATGGGCAATTAATGTTTGTCTTTGTGCAGCTGGGTGTTATTCTATTTATTTTGTATAGTTCAAGCTATATTGTTATGTTTATGGTTATATTGTTATTTACAGAGGGAGAAAAGCCAGAGACAAAACAGAAGCGTCTAGAAGCTAAATACTCCGCGCTACAGATTGTGCAGAATGTCGACAAGTATGGTACTGCTAAGGTGAGTAATACTTTATAGATCTACTTGCTGCGTCCCGCGGTTTCATTCGCCTAAGCCTCGATCCCATGGGAATATCGGAATGAAAAGTATCCTATGTCCTAACCTAGGTCATGGTCTACCCATGTGCAAATTTCATCCAAATCTGCTCAGCCCTTTTAATATGGAAGCTTAATAACCAAACAAACTCACTTTCGCGCAGCTGCGTGCTAGAAATAAAACGGCGGATATCCATGGCTAAAGATGCTACGACACGCTTCCAGAACATCTGGAAAATCATGGTAGAAGCTATAAAAGGAAAGCCTGATTAGTCAGAGAACTAGTTTTCCCGATTTTCCTCTTCGGAGTTGAGACATGGACAATCCGAGCAAGAGAAAGGCAGAGGATAGACGCATTCGAAATGTGGTGCTGGAGTGCAAGACAGAATGCTCCGAATTCCATGGACAGCAAAACGCACAAATGTGTCTATCGTTTCCCAACTCGACATCAAGAACCGATTGTCTACAGTTTGCCTACAGCGTATTTTAACCTATTTCGGTCACATAATGCGAAGGGGAGATAGCACCCTTGAAAAGCTGGTCATTGTTGGCAATACCATAGGAAAAAGAGCACGGGACCGGTCGCCAACACGATGGTTCGACCAAGTAAAAGAAGCTATGTTCTCAATCAAATTTCAGCAGGCGGTGATGGTAACTTTGGACCGGAATCGATGGAGGCAGATTGTCCGACTAAAGAGGTCCAGTGAGCACGATCCTTAGTAAGGACCGATTGAAGAAGAGGACTAGCTGTTGCTCGCGACTTCATCTGCGAATAATTTGTGTTTCATCATTTTTTTAATACAAATATCTAGCATGAAAAGAAGCCTATGTCCTATTCCAGGTCCCAGATTATCTATCTCAAATTTTATAGCTATCAGTTTGGTGGTTGAAACGCAGGCCACACTGGGAACGAAGCTAAGTTCGTTTAGCTTCGCTCATGTAGATACTTCCCTTTTTGAAGTCGGTTAAAAACGTTCAAAATTTTGTCGCGATTTCATCAGCGATAATTAATGTCAAATACTTTTCAATGTAGTTGTATAACAGATAGAGACCAGCCAGATAGATAAATTAGTATGAATTCATCATGGAGCACGCGCACCTGTCCCACCGCATTTCAAGTAAACGTTTGCGCCTCGCAGCAAGGCCAGCTGTCCCGCGAGGGCGACCTGCTGACGCGCGAGCGCCTGTGCTGCGGCCTGTCGCTGTTCTCCGTGGTGCTGCGGCGCCTGCGCGCCTGCCTGGCCGCGCCGCAGTGGCCCGCGCCGCCCGCGCCGCACCACCACGCGCCCGCGCACACCGACGACACCAACGAGTTCCACAGGTAGGGGAATCCGTGGGTTACTGTCTAATGTTGAGATCATTTGGCAGTTTCGTACTGCATTTGTTTTTGAACGGTCATCGGCGAAAGTGATTGATTTAAAAAAATAAAATAAAGGGTAAAGTAAAATCGCAAGGGTAAAGTTACATCGGCAAAAATAAACTGAATGCCCGCGATCGTCTACGCTGCTGTCTGTCCCTTTTCCCCATAGTACTTTTGAAAATAGGTAACAATTAATACTTATTCATACTTCCCATACCCAAGAACTGGCTTTTACCTTGGCCAGAGGCTAAGCATTGCCAAACAACGTGACAATGCCGCCAGTCTCTTGGGTACATTACCAGTCGTCAGCGATGTAAATATAAATAATATAAATTTTAATTTTAATATCTATATCTATAACACTCGGAAATACTGCAGCTTCCCATTAGTGAAAGAATTTTCAGAAACCGATCAGTAGTTTCGAAGATTACCTCCTACATTAAAACTAATTTTACCGCTTTTTAATATTATAGTATAGATTAGGTATAAATTTTTATTTATATACAGTTCATAAACAGATACCTCATTGACTCCTAGGACACATGCACATACACCTAGTTTAGGAGTCAGGGAATTAAAATTACCCTAGTTTATAAGCCTTATTTATATGCTCTTAGTTTTTATACTGTGATGGCTTTTGGTGAAATAAATAATTTATTTATCTACAACCTTACTGCCACAAAACTGAGTTTATCAGTTTTTTTTAGGCTAAACACGCTATGTATGTATGGAGTTTACCGTAATATTGACATTAGGCACATGTTGAACAACTGTAAGTTTTTAAAGTAAGCCCCCCCCCCATTTTTTTTTATTGTTAAGTTTTTTTAGGGTTCTATTGACATTAGACACATGTTGGAAAACTGTGAGTTTTTATACGCCCCCCCCCCCCTAATTTTTTACATTCTTAAGTTTTTTTAGAGTTCCGTACTTCAAAAGGAAAAACGTAGCTCCTTAGCCCTCATACGCACTAACGGTTAAGAGTGCTTATCCAAAAAGTTGGCAGCGTCGCAAATAGCTGTCAAATATTTACTTGTTTTTAATAATTTGGCAATATTACTGTATGGAAATATGAAATGTGGCTAACTAACTAACTATAATATTGATTATGAAATGGCATAATTAATATCGTAACACCGATTATTTAGTTTTAGATGTTAAAAAAGTATTTGGAAACTTTCCAAATGCCTTTTTTTACACCGGTTTTTTTTTAAACGGTTACAACATCAAATTCAGTACTATAATTGCAATTCATTATTAATATTCTTGTTCGCTAGTTAGCCACATTTCATATTTCCATACAGTAATATTGCCAAATTAATCAAAACAGCGAAATGTTTGACAGCTATTTGCGACGTTGCCAACTTTTTGGATAAGCGCTCTTAAATGCGTGCAACCATAATTGATTGCATATTAAAAAAATAAAAAGCAGATAAAAAGCAAATAAATGGATTTTGAATAGGGGTCACTTTTTATTACATAGTACTCAAATTAAAAACAATTGTTTCAGATTGTGGTCGGCTCTGCAATTCTTATACTGCATCCCAGTTGGAGACACACAGTTTACTGTTGAGTAAGTTAACACTATATTTTTCTTCACATTTCCGTAAATTCAACTGACATTGTGACAACTGACTGCGTCGTTGATCTAGTGGCCAGTGTGGTCACAAGCGCTACTATTGAGCGAAGTGTCTTGGTGATCGATTCCCGAGTCGAGCCGTGTTAGAGAGTTTGACCATTAAGAAGTTCTTAGTAGCAGCCCGGTGCCTGGTTAGTGGCAATAGGCTGTGACCGTAACATATGGCGTGATGGCAGGTCCAGCGGTTGAGCGACTACAAATTTGTGGCGCACCGTACGTTCTGTCGAAGAACTTCATATCTAGGCAGTTTGAAAACAAAATCCCGTGAACACTATGACAACATCTGTTACCGCTCCGGTTCTATAGCGGTCGAGCGCTGCAAGCAGAAATAGTCTTTACGGTGTATAGATATGAACATCTTCGATGGTACGTCCAGTTTCGCTTTTCGATGAAGTATTATGTCTCTTTACATGACCCCAACCAGAATATTTTATGCCTTAAGTATAGACAATTTTAATCTCTTTCCTTCGGAAATTATTTATTTTCAAAGCAATCCAATCTGCTTAGCCTTTTCCCAACTAAATTAGCACATTATACAAATCGCGTTAGCACATAAATTTCTATGGTGGTTCTCACACGACGTAACTTGTCGACAACTAGTTTTCAACGGTGACGCAATCAGTCACGAGCGTCTAGCAGTGTAGGTCGCGCGGTCGTTGCCAACGCAATTTTTCATAAAATTGTCGCATTATCGTGTAAACGGTGTCTGGATGAATGATGAAATGACTAAAATTTATACAACTCGAGTGGCGCCATGTGAAAGTACCAGTTGCATCGCAGTTGGCAACACCCGTTAGCAAAAAGTCTAGGTTGAGTTGCCGTCACCCTGTGTCAAAATGGCCGCACAGTTCAGGTTTCTCACTATGTTGTCCTTCACCAATGTCAGTGTCATCTGAGATAAACTTATTTGCAAAAAAATTACGTTATTAATTGATGTTTGCAGGGAACTATTCGGCGAAGGCCTGCACTGGGCCGGCTGCACCATCATAGCACTGCTGGGCCAACAGAGAAGGTTCGAGGCCCTCGACTTCTGCTACCATATCCTGAGGGTGCAGCGCGTTGATGGGAAGGATGAACTGGTGAAGGGGATTGTGAGTATACTGGCCTGCGCAGACTGGCGAACTTGAAAATAAATGTGTAAACTCTGATTTCTATACATAGTACACCAGTATTAATTTTAAGCCATTTTTTGGAAAAAAAAGACAAAAAAAAGTCGTTTTAGTTGTTTTAAAAGAGTAATTCTACGTTAAAAAAAATAGTTAGTCCTATGAGTTTTGATAATGAGTCTTGAGCGAACGAAGGATTGAAAAATAGAATCACGAGCGCAGCGAGTGATTATATATTTCAATCCTGAGTAAGCGAAAGACTCAACAAAACGAATAGCAAATGAACTTGCTCACATGTTGCATACAAAACTTTTCACCACGACCAGCAAGAAAGTATTCAGTCATCATAGGTAAATAAAAAAAAAACATTAATCATAAGTAATCATAACTTATAAATATTTCTATTCTAAGCATAAAATTATTTATTTTTTAAAATATCTTTAAAACTTAACATAAAAAAATCAGCCTAGTTTCTGAACGGGATCATTACTTTCCTCACCGTTCAAACAGTGAGGAAAAACCAACTTGCCTCACTGTTTTCGTAGAGGAAAGACACTTCTTTCGTGCGGGAGTGGTGAAAAAGTACGAGGGTGCGTTTTTAAGTTCGCGGAATGGGAGGGAGGGGATAACAATAGGTCATTATCGGGATGGTCACAACTTCAGCCACTCAATATTAGTATAAATACCAGGTTTTATCTTAATTGGATCATTAGTCGTTGAACTATCGTCAAGCAAACAACTCAATCGGGAAGAAAGTGTGAATTATGGAAAAAATCGAGTACCGTGCCGTAATAAAATTCCTTACCAAGCAAGGAAAGTCAGTTCAAAATATACTGGAAGAGATGGAATCCGTTTACGGGGACTCTTGCCCGGGTAAAACCATGGTTTACAAGTGGCACAGTCTCTTTAAACAAGGCAGGACCTCACTTGAAGACGACCCACGGCCCGGACGGTCGATCGAGGTGACTACTCCGGAAATCATTAAAAAAGTCGAAAAAATAATATTGGAAGATGCCAGACTAAAGAAGAAACAGCTTGCAGAAATGATTGGAGTATCGGATACGACAATTTTCAAAATTCTACACGATCATCTTGGCATGACAAAGGTCAGTGCAAGATGGGTGCCAAGAATGCTCACGCCGCCTCAAAAACAACACCGCGTGGAGTGTTCTCGCACGTTTTTGGACCTCTGTAACGAAGATAAGGATGGACTATTAAGTCGAATTGTTACTGGAGATGAAACTTGGGTTCATCATTATGAACCTGAGTCGAAACAGGACTCTATGCAGTGGCACAAAAATGGCACACCGCCACCCAAGAAGTTTAAAGTTTCACAATCGGCTGGAAAAATTATGGCAACAGTGTTTTGGGATTCAGAAGGGATCCTGTTGACCGATTATAAAGATAAAGGCGTTTCTATAACCGGAGAATACTATGCTTCTATCCTCGAGAGGTTGAAAGAAAGCATTAAAGAAAAAAGGAGGGGTAAATTGACCAAAGGTGTCCTTCTTCTTCACGACAACGCGCCTGTTCACAAGAGCCGTGTTGCGTTGGCTGCCCTGCATAAGATGGGCTTCGATATTTTAGACCATCCACCCTACAGCCCAGACCTGGCTCCCAGTGATTATTACCTCTTCCCAAAACTGAAAAAAGAACTTCGTGGGAAGACATTTTCAACTGATGAAGAAGTGAAGGACGCGGTTTCAGCTTATTTTTCGGACAAAGACAAAACATTTTTTTATGAAGGTATACATAAGCTAATTGAAAGATCGGAAAAATGTATAAGGGTAGCAGGTGAATATATTGAAAAAGAAAAATAATTTAGTATTTTTATTTTGACTTCTCACCCTCCATTCCGCGAACTTAAAAACGCCCCCTCGTATTACGTTGACTTTAAGTACCGTTTGAACATAAAAAACGAAATATAATCTACCGTTCCACAATTTATCAGAAACGGAACGTCCATGGACACTCCATGCCGAATATTTCTTACCCAATCCACACACGATACATAATATCGGTGACAGGCCAGAGGCTATATTGAATAAATATTCTAATTAGGTAAATGGATTATGTATAATTTTTACCTAATCCGACCCATGTCTAGAATTTAGTACTTATCCAATCGAAATAAGGTATATAATGGTGCCGATTCTCTTGTCACAAATGCGTCTAAACTAGACAAAAAATCACCAAAATTTAGTTTACTCATATCGTGCTGTCAAACGATGATTTCCCATTCTGAAATAGACTAAAGTGGCACAACTTAACTATATTTTAGTTTGACAGCACTAAGATTGTACTGAGATTTTAATTTAGTGAAAATGACAATTTTGCTAATCTGAATTTGACGTTTTTCATTTAAAATTTTAATTGACCAACTAATTCTGACCATTTTTAATCGCCACTGAAAATGGTGTGGAATATTATTAGTTGTCATGAACTAAAATTCACACGAACATCTCGACTTCGGGTGCAAAACTAGTACTGTACTGGATTTTTTTCTTTTCTTTTGCTTATATCTCGAAAATGGTGTGTCCTATCGCAAAAATAATGAAAATTTCTACCCCCTTTATAAAATCCTTATACCCCAAACACTCAACACGTTGGTAATATTTTTTTTAATATTCCATACAAAAAGTGAAAAATTCCATATAAAACACGTCGAGGCTGCCCCCACTGCGCGCCTCCGGGCTCCGGCTCTAAAAAAATTCACGGGGTAGGGCAAACAAGTATGTACCACGTGGAGTCGCAATTGTCAAATTCGATTTAGTTGAGTCAAAATAATTTTTAAATTAAGAGACTACTACAGAATAGGTTTAAGATTCTCAAAGCCAAAAGCAAGGAATTTTAGTGATAGTTAGTTTAGTTCGGTGTACAAGAGAATCGGCACCATTGTGTATATTTATTGAACAATGGAGCCCTTCACCACGCGTGCTCCAACACGCACTAGACTGGTTTCTAATTAATTTCCGCCAAATATCGCAATCCTCTGGTTGTCGAGGCCGCCAATTATGTCCCTAGTAGAATCAGTCAGATCCGCCGCCCGAGGCAAATCCTTACCGACCCTGACGACCCCATAACCTTCCTCCAGGAGAGTAATAGGGCCACAAGTAGAGTGCACAAACACAGACACCGACCCGCATTCCGCCGCCGAAGCCCGACCCTTGCTCGACGAAGCGCCAGCCCGCGACGCACATGAGCGCGTAGCTTTAAATTCCCTGCTTAATATAATGATCTATCCTTGATCCAGCGTGCCCCATCTGTCCTCCCCTCAGCGCCCTAAGCCGAGGTTCGTACCCCACAGGGGGTGCCCTTAGCAAGCGTTCGTCTAATTTTAATTTAGAATAGATAATGCCCCTGGCTGGAGGCTTTGAGTGTAGTAGCTTAAGGCAGCCACAGGACAGTCCGGTTAAGCAGTAACTACCTTAGTGGTATACCTGTGAGAAGCCCTAGTTACAAAAAAAAAACTGGCACATTTTAACTCAATGTACCTACCGCTGTAATATTTTTTAACGTAAAAAAATACGTGTCCATGATTTTTTAATAAACTACCTGGTGGATAAAAAACAAATTTTAGTCATCATCTCTATTTCCAAACTTAAGTGAATAGATGAGCCGAAAGATCTGGAGTGGCGACCGCGTATAGGATGCCTCCAAAACTACTCGGTAATCCGAAACCTACAATTGAAAATGTTATTTTGAAACCCGTCCCGTTTCTCCCGCAGCCCCTGAAGCGCATGGTAGACCGCATCCGCCGCTTCCAGGTGCTGAACTCGCAGATCTTCGGCGTGCTGGCGCGCCACCTGGCGGCCGACGACGAGCGCGCCGGCGTCGAGCACGTGCGGTGCTTCCCGCCGCCCGCCGCGCCGCCCAGCTAGGGGGGGGGGCTAGGGGCTTAACAGCGGTGTCTGACGGGGCTACCCTTTTTATGTCATAATATTATTTTGATAAGACTTCATTTCGCAGAAAATCGTTTGGTATACACTCATTTATCATACATTCAAAACTCATCATTTTGTAAGTCAGAATCATCTTTAGGCATATATTTTAAATTCATAATAATTAAAAAGCACAACCACAAACATGCAAGCAAGCATACTCCTGCTCCTCAGATCGCGGGCCACGTCGCCCCTCCGCGCCTCCGCTGGCTTAAATTACACTCTAGGGGTAGGGCAGACAAGACTACGTGGAGTCGGTTTTGCAGCGATTCGTTTCTGTCACTAACTTTTATAGCACAACATTGAGTTTTAAAGACAATATTTTAATTTAATTTAAGATTAAAAATGCTATTTTATAGAAATAGCAATATAAACATTCAATAATTATATTAAATAATTTTAATGCCTTTAAAATATTCGTTTAAAGAAGATTATGCCAAGTGGGTTATGCCAAATAAATTTCGAAGCAACAAGATTCTGCCAGATAGAGGGTACCCGTCTCTGACGTGATTCGATACGGCCAAACGCTGATTTATTTAATTAACTAGATTGTATCAAATTATTATATAGTCACGTAGATTAATTTTATATCGACTAGAAGTAGAAAATAGTATAAAAATATAGAATTTTAAGGCATTTTTGGCTGAGACTGCGTTACAACACATACGTTTTATGTGTATTTCCATGTAACACTCGCTATCCGCAAAGCAGACACAATAGTTACTCTGAACCTTACATAATAATATGTTGTTAATATATTCCATTTTAAGAGATTCCCGGTTCCTGTGCATAAAGCTCTGGTTATCGCGCCAATTGTGTCAACTAACTTATATGGAGGTGTTCAAACTGAGGCGAACAGTCGCGTGACTTCCTAATCATTGAAACGATCGACGCGCACAGTCGGGCCCCGCGCGGGTTTCTGCCTCAATTTGAGCAGTCCTTAATAGATCAGAAGTAATAATAGTCGGTTAATTAAATGAATCGGGCATATTCTTAAAAGAAAATTAAGTTATATTTCGACCGAGACCGTTGTACCGGTCCTTAGGTATGTGCGCGGTTCACAGGACGTCAGTGCAGGCCGCTCATTAGTCAACGCTCACGCTCCCCCGCCCCCCGCCTCGCCGCGCATTCCCAAGGCGCGGTACAGCGGTGACGTCAAACTAGTATCTAAGTGATATTTAAATGCCTGTATGGGGCTATGTTATTATAAAATATTGTTAGTACCTTTTTTATAACCTACTTGTAAGTATGGATAAGTTTAATATGCTAATCGCATTTTATAAAATATACATTTATCTGTAAGTTAAATAATTTATTTCAATTAAGTAGTCAATTTACAAGCATTTTTGAAAGTCAACATATATTTGGAGATTGCCCATTCCATAATGTAGTTTCCAGAGATAAAGATAGAAGCTATATGGATGCTCTTTAAAAAAAAATCAGTTGTCATTGTTTTTGGTAGGTATTATGGAGCTTGTAAATATTTGACCACCTTTAGGTTACTGTCAGTTGACCATCATACAACTACAATATCTATTTTGTCTTATTGATAGTTTTTTTAATAGTTTTAACCTTAGGCTCTCAAAACGGTGAAGGAAAACATCGTGAGGAAACCGACATGTCCTAGAACCAAAAACTTCGAAGACATGTGACCGTACTGAGCTCATGCAACGCGTCTAAGGCGCCATTTCCACGGGCGAGAGAATCGCAGCGATAGTCTCGCCGTGCCATCAAATTCAATAGAAACTCTTTGCATCAATCTCCACACAGCGATATAATCGTGGCGATAATGTGAAGGCACAGCGTGAGTATCGCCGCGATTCTGTCTTCTCTCGTCCGTGGAGATGGCGCCGTACGTCCAGCCAGTAATAGGACTCGCCCATCAAGGAGCGCTGCCCAAATTAGACGCATTATCAATTTATTCTACACAAAACAAAAAGTATTTTAATAAAACACGTATTCTAAAAGATCAATAATTAAATTATCTATAAAATGGTATGGTATTAAATGGTGTGATTCTCAGTTTTTTATCCGCATTAGACATAACTTTACTATTTTTTATTGATTGTGTAATTTACTACTCTATCGCAATGGGGAAACTGTAAAGATAGATGTATGTATGAAAATAAATAAATAAATAATAAATAAATAAATAAATTAATTTCATTATGTAATATAAACATAATCTAAAATATTCATGTATTAAGTTATTAAAAAAATGCTCTAATTTAACATTTTTTTTTTCCAGATTATTAACACTAGTTAGACGTACGACGTACGTACTACGTTTAGACGTTTTATGATGATGAAATAAAAAATAAAAATTATAATGTAATCCTTCTGTGTATGAGAAGATTCATTTGCGTTACAGTGGGACTATAAAAGAACTTCAATAAAATAAAACCAAATGAAAATGTCATTGTTTTATTTCTTAGCATCTAATGTTCATCATCATTTCAGCCATAGGACGTCCACTGCTGAACATAGGCCTCCCCCAATGATTTCCAAATCGGCCGGTTGGAAGCGACCTGCATCCAGCGGCTTCCTGCGACCTTTATTAGGTCGTCTGTCCACCTTGTGGGTGGACGTCCTACGCATCTAATGTTACCTGTACATAAAAGAAAGAAAGACAATACATTTATTTGGCACAGACTAAAAGGCACACAAGTAGAAAGAAAAAAAGGAAAGAATACAAAATAAAAAGTGTAAAACTGCGTTGCATGATACCAGCAGGAATGTGTGCCTCGCGGCTACGCCAAATAGGCCCAGTTCAGCATATATGCCAGACAACTAGTGCCTGACGCTGGTTTTCAACTGGACCTGAAGTGTGAGGTGACGGATGTAAATCAGTTTTATACCGCAATGTGTGTATGTATACTTAAATAAAACGAATTTGTGTAATATAATAATAATAAGTAATATTTCAAAATAGTTAGATCCTAGTATTAAATATAATTGCAAGACAATAAAACAAATTCAAATCGACTAATAACTGAGACGGACGCGTGATAATTATATATGATAAAAAACCTGCTTTGAACGATGCCAGACTTCCACGCTCCAACACATAATTTATTAATCCGTGCACTTCATCGCACAATACGCTGCAAGCAGCCGATCGCGACGGATTATCTACGGAAATCTATCTATCTACATATACCTACATCGTGACATTTTAGTCGTCTGACAAAAGCAGCCCACTCTATGTATCTGTCGTGGCCAGATCTTAGAATTGACTATTTCATGAAATGGCCAGGTAACTTTTGCCATATCATTTAAACTTCTGATATATTACGTCAGTCGACGTTTGGCCATATCATTAATTTAGGGTATCCATCCATGGTGTAAGGTGTATTAAAAATACGACCAACTTGGAAGTACCGCTCGCCAGCCGCTGCCGCGCGCCATTTGTCACAGTTCTAACCTAACCTCGTAACCCATTTGGTCGGCGTAAATTTTTCATTTTTTTGTAGTCGATTTTACAAGAAGTGCACAATACGAACCATTTTTATC
This sequence comes from Xanthia togata, assembly GCA_963853775.1. Taxonomy (NCBI): domain Eukaryota; kingdom Metazoa; phylum Arthropoda; class Insecta; order Lepidoptera; family Noctuidae; genus Xanthia; species Xanthia togata. The sequence goes on from OY970815.1 coordinate 5,975,121, forward strand.
CGAGACTTAGGCGAGGGCTGATAGTAATGTCGAGGATAAAATGGTTCGTATTGTGCACTTCTTGTAAAATCTACTTACTACTAAAAAATGAAAAAGTTACGCTTCGATGGCTAGGAAATAAAACAGTTGTTACCGCCATAAACATCGCTGATATCCAAATCTACCTACTTAAAATCTTTTCAACTTTTAGTTATACCAGAATGTGGCGGTAGGAGGTACGTTTCCCATCAGTCCCCTTGCTTCCTATTCATTCCTGAAGCGTCTACCATAGGTCAGAGCGAGAAAGCTATACAAGGCTAGAAGAAGATTGACCGCAACGGACGCCATTTAAAAAGAAAGAAGTTCGTTCTAAACCGCTGCCGCAAAAAAAAAAACCCAGAGCTTTTACCGCTAATATATCTGGTTTTCGCAAGTTTTCGTGATAAATCCAGATTTTTGGGTCTGCATATATGAAACTAGATCTACTTATCAAGTTAAACTGATTTGAAGTCTGTGTAAGAAATAGGAATCGTTTATCTGGAAACCACGCTGGCTTGCCGCGTGGTTAACCTACACATCGAGGACATACAAAGTCCTAGCTGCAGGAAGGCGACTCCAGCTTCAAGAAAGGTAAGGCGCTGCATCCTGTATCCCTCTCTTATTCCTGTTTCTCCATACCAAAAAGGCCTCATTCCAAATCAACGTATAAAGTCTAAATATTTAGATTGCTATCGACACGCTAAGAAGAAGAACGTATAAAGTTTATTACAGTCCACAAAACCGCCGATTCTCATAGCAAGGGTTTGAATCACCGCTCCAAGCTTTAGATAGTTTAGATAGTTCTATGTGTAAATTTCCCGCATCCCTCGTGTTAGCGTTTAAAGGTTTTCCGAAAGGCTCGTGGCGCTAACAACAGTAGTATAACATAACATTTCTTTAATTAAAATTCTAAGTAAAATTAGTACAGTTTTGAATATTGAAGGAAATTGTTTTGATGTCTTTGTTTGTTTTGTTTGTCTTGTCTTTGTACTTATGGCAAATAAATTAAAGTAAATATAATAAAATAACGAATTCTATCTATGAACTTCTTATTGTGTTTGGCTGTATGGCTCATTTTCTTTGCCTTATTATAGATACATTTATGAGTAGATACGTTAATGCATTAGTGCACAAAATTCGATTTTGTGCAGCCTATAACCTGCACAAATAAGCACTTTCAGAGCATGAGAAGTGAAATAGTTACTTATCCAACATGTGAGGAACGTTCGTTTTTCCTATGAGTTTTGATTTTGAGTCTTGAGCGAACGAAGGATTGAAAAATAGAATCACGAGCGCAGCGAGTGATTATAAATTTCAATCCTGAGTAAGCGAAAGACTCAACAAAACGAATAGCAAATGAACTTGCTCACAAGTTGCATACAAAACTTTTCACCACTCCCAGCAAGAAAGTATTCAGTCATCATAGGTAAATAAATTAAATAGACACAAAGCAAATCAAAATAATTCTTTATATTTTAAAATATCTTTAAAACATAACTTAAAAAAATCAGGCAAGGTTAGTTCCTGAACGGGAGCATTACTTTCCTCACTGTTCGAACAGTGAGGAAAAACCAACTTTCCTCACTGTTCAAGCAGTGAGGAAAAACCAACTTTCCTCACTGTTTTCGTAGAGGAAAGAGACTTCTTTCGTGCGGGAGTGGTGAAAAATAAATTTTAAGTGCCTTTCACGCCGTGGAGCGGCCGGCGAGACTGTTTGATTTGTTGGCCGCCGCGCTGCCGTGATGCACAACAAAAACAAAGCGACATCAACGCCTCTATCGGTGGATAATCTAACTATTGATATGATCATTCATGGCTTACTAGCATACTTCGCCTCATGGTATAATCATGGTATAATCATCACTACTGTTTGGCCACATCATGACGTACCTAGTCGTGCGTTTAACTGTTCAAATCGTTAAACGTTGAGTATTCAATGATCTGGCCAGGCCACGTCATGATGTGACCAGTGGTCGATGTTTATTTCATGAAATTATAAATTTTAAGATCTGACCACGACTTATCCAATGACTACTAAATATTAATAAAAAAAATATAAGGTATTTTATGTCGGGTTCATTGAGTGGCCCTTTGTAAGACGACTAATATGTCACGGTGTATATCCGACTGGTAGTTCTAGGGATTAACGCGTTCAAACAAAAAACAAACAAACTCTAGCTTTATTATAAGTATAAATGAAACCGGGAAAACAAAATCAGCTGTGCCATACACTTGTTCATACAAATCGACAAAGTGTATGGAACTGCCAATTTTGGCTGGCTGGCTTGGTTGGTCGGATTCCTCAGCTTCAAATCACATATAAATGGCCTTTTTTTGTTTTTTTTTTTTTGGGTTGGAAATCATCAAATGACGTCTCCCGCTCTGGGTGGAGCGGGAGGGCGTGTCAGACTCTTACTGACTAAAACCCACCCGTGTTCCTTCTGTTGCCTGTGCAATGCCAGGGGGCCACGGTATCCCTTTCGGACTTTCCCGCAACCCCGGCAGGCAATGGTCTCATCGGACCCCTTCATTCGCTGACATCTCTTTGAGGCGCGCGTGGAACACAACGCGCCGTCGACCCGGGCTTGGTCCTTACCGGACGGCGAAATTGCGAGATTGCGAAAACTCATTTACATCTAAAACACGTAGCCGAACTTCGTACCATCAAGATGGTCTACTATGTCTTATGCCAGTCGCTTATAGACTACTGCATCATATCCTGGGGAGGTGCTGCTAAAACGCATTTGATAGAGGCGGAAAGATCTCAACGTGCTATACTTAAGGTTGCTGCGGGCCTTCCCTTCCGCTTCCCGTTTTAAAACAAACTTTCGTTCTGCACACAGTCCTCAAAAAGCACTCGCATCTGTTGAAGGATAAACGAAGAAAGGGTTCTGTGTGCAGAACTGAATATTTTCGATCAAGTCTGGCCCACAAGTTGTTTGGTTACTTAGGAGATTATCTTTATAATATTATTAACAAGAGTCAAAATATTTATCCATTACATAAACCCAGTAGTAAGCAAAATTTGACTGAATATTTGAAAACCCTTTGCTATGGTGACACAGAGAAACTGCTCTACATAATTAAATAAACCTCATCCCTCTTCCACATCTTTCAGTTACCTTCAGTAGCTCCATCAGTCGCAATTTGTTGGGAACAAAGAGTTTCAAGTCATCCATGTAGAGGAGGTGAGATATGACCTGACCACCTCTCCTCAATCGATAGCCCAGTCCTGAATCCTCCAGCTGTGTGCTTAGAGAATTCAGGGCTAAGCAGAACCAAAGTGGACTCAAACTGTCGCCCTGAAATATTCCCCGTTTAATCCATACAGGTTCATCATTCCCCTGAATCTGTCGACATCCTGGATTATTGGATCGAGCCAAACGGGTTTAAGAAAATAGATGTTGTCTGCCGGAATCCTATTTCTTTATGTAAGCACCCTAACGCTTCGTCCTAATTATTAATAGAACTGATACTTAGTACCCTGGTGGAAAAACCCAATAGCACTGCGACTTGGGGATCGAACCCAGGGTCGAGTAGCAATCGTGCCTGTGAACACTAGAACAAGTCAGTAGTCAGGTGTTCAGACACATACATAGTTACTCTGTGTACACTACGTTCATTACATACTTACCAAGAGGTAACAACCCATTAACTGAGTTGTGGAGGTCCGATAGGCAGTCGCTCCATTTAAAACTGGTATTCAGTTGTATCCGGTTAGACTGGAAGCTGACCACAACATAGGTAGGAAAAGGCTAGGCAGATTAATTGCTCTCCCATCATTTAATTTAAAAATAAAAATTACATCGTCTAAACTGTTTAGACGTTAGATGTGACTGTTAGTAATTAGTTGCTTCACTGCCATACATTACATGTAATTCATTGCAGACATAGCCCTTTATGCATGGACATGTAATGCACTAGTTGTTCTTTTTAATCAAATTTCCCGGGGAAATTAACCTGTACCCTAATTACGTAATACATGATCAATCGGAATTTGAATCGTTTTGAAACAAATTGCTAATGCATTGCTTCATAAGATCGAAAAAAAAGCGGGTCAACAACGTAAATAACGCAATGAATGTTGTTGAACTGTCAAAATGAAACAAATTTGTCGTAATCGTTTACGAAAATGTGTTGCGTAATTAGATAGCTGAATTAAATAATAGAATTGTATTCGAAGACATGTGACGACACCTACCAACCCGCACTGGGCCTGCGTGGTCGATTATAGCCCACTCGACGAGTGAGGCCAGTGTCAAAGCAGTCCACAATAAAGACTGATTATGTAAATAATAGAACCAGTTCTATTGTTTGTTTCAACAGCACTATTAGCTGGACGTGAAGCTCGTACATCCGTGCGTTGCATGTAGGAATGTAATGCATTTTTGAAAATAATATGTAATGGTTTTCTGAGGGTGATAGACGAATTTTCGGTGTCATAGTTTTAGTAACCGACCTTATATTATAAAACATCGTTATGCAATATTAATGTTGCGACGTATGGTGATAAGGGATCACTGCAGACCCACCGTATCCCTGGTGGTACGGTGGGTCTTTTAAAGTTAAATGATATCACCAGGTAATAGTGTCACTAGTTAAAACCACTTCTGACAACAACAATTTAATTTTGTAATTTTATTCATAGATATTTGTGTAACGAATCTTAAATACAATATATCTGCATCTGCAGCGGCCGCCCCAGCACAGCCCGCTGTGCTAGGAATATAAAATGTAAAATTTAATAATTAGTTATATGCGCAATTTCTGGATTACCAACATGGGACAGTGAAATTCGTCGCAGTGAGGAAACGTGGTGATCAATCAATGCTCGTGCCTGAAAAGGCCTTCGTAGTGGGACAGGGTTGATATCAATCTGTCTCTGAGGGACTAAAATTAAATAAAACCAAATATAAAATTTCATTTTTTTATATTATTTCTTAGCGTCTAATGTTACCTTACTTATCTTAAGACAAAGTTAAAACAAAAAATAATTACATCTAGTTTTTATACAACAGATTTTCTGGCGTTAAGAAACAAACCAGTGCTATATACAGGCTCTTGAATGACGCAAGAATATGCAAGATGGTATCATTTCTGACGCGAGATTTTCTTGCTTTATCGACAGTTTTCTTGTATATTCTTGCAAAATCTTAGTACAGTAATCAATACAAAATTCTTGCAACTATATTAACTTGAATTGTGAAAAGTTATTTAATCTGTTTTAGAACATTAAATATGAGATTTCAATATGTTTATATTTTAGTTATTGTAAGCGAAAATAAATTAATATAAAAGGGTGTACGCTTAAGAACACAAGATAGAAGTGTAAACATACGACTGGTGTCGACTATATCCGATTTAGCGTCACCAACACGAGCGTGATACCGTTTGTCCACCCGCCATCGTCAACGAGAACCGAGATTATTCGAACCGAGCGTGACGTCCCGGTGACGGCGCGCGGCTATAGTAAATGTATGTATCGCTACTTCGGCGCCGTCATCTCGTTCTCGCGTGGCGGTGGACAAACGGCCTAAGGGTTAAGTTTCGTTCACTGTTCAGGAAGAGCGCAAAGCGCCCAAAGAAATTTTCACTTCAAAAATATAATTCCGAAAACCTTTTTCGAGTTACTCAGCCTTTTTTAACAGTGACTAAAGTAAAACGGTTAGCGAACTCTCGCCCTATCGCTCGTAAAGCTAATGCCACATTTTTTTAAATGACACAAATACTTTCCCATATTTAATATTCTATAAACATTTTAAGGCAAAAAAGCTTCATATTGAATATCTTAGATAAATCATATAAGCTATCATTATACAGGGTGAAGAACCTAATTGTCAGTAATGTTTATTTAGAGTTTAAAAACGGGAAAAATTACCCAACATTATTTAGAGATTACCCGTTTAGCCCACCGTTTATTGATGGAACTGGAAAATCCAAGAGAATATTTTCTGCCAGGTTAAGTTACGTTGTTTCCTCTTACATCGCCTAAATAGGCACAGGGATCTATATATTGACCCCGCCAAATTGAGCAATACTAAAATAAAATAAAGCTGATGTTTGTTTGTTTGAATCTTTGAAAAATACAGTTTGCATTTGCTATTCTTGAGGTAGGTTATTGGGTATTTAACACCACGGAACGCCCCTTAGGAGTCGAGCAAAAATTTAACAAAGTCAAAAAGAACATACAAGAAGGGAAAACACTGTATGTACGAGCGCGGTCGACACAACCGCGGGTATGAGCTAGTTTTAAATAAAATGCAAGACTTTAAATAAACATGACTAACAATTATTGGTTTTCGCCAGAGATTTTACAAAATAACCCACAGCCATTTCGCGTATAGCTTGGTAAAAGTAGTTTTTTTTAAACTTAAGTTAAAAATGCGCTACCCGTTGCCTAAGAACTTTAAAATAAAGAATTTATTTAAATCCTAAACACAGTGGTCTTATTTGAATATAATTATTTATGTTTTAAGACCAATGTGTCCAGGGTTACAGCTACTACGACCCACCATTGCGAAATACTTAATTTAAAAAGTACTCCTTAACAAAAATAACTATAACATAATACTCAAAGACTTAACTTTGTAAAGGCGTACATTATTTTAAATTAAATATTTTAATAAATACAATACCATCAACTGGCAACGCCACCCTATTCGAATAAATATTTTTTTATATTTTAATTCATTGTTTTTTTTCAAAAGCGATCTCTATATGCTACTTTTTTGATAAAAAAAATATGCACCATAGTTATTTTAAGTTTTTTTTTCTTTTCAAAGACAACAAAGGTTTAATATATTACAGTTTTGTAAGGTCCAAGGTTTGATTCCCGAGCAACACTAATTTGTTGTCTTTAAAAAAAGATTACAATAAGTATGCTTAAATTTACAGATCATAAAGTAGTCTAAAAAAAAAGATATTTTTCTTTTGAAGTTTATTTATGTCAATATTAATTCAACCATTCACTGCTATTTATGGTATATTTTATCGATTTTTCAGAACCATATAGAAATACTGAACTGAGTCGTTACTCAGTTGACATATTTAAAAAAAAAAAAAATATTGAAAAACAATCTGCCTAGCTGTTCCCAACTATTTTGGGGTCGGCTTCCAGTGTAACCGGATGTAGCTGCATACCAGTATTTTACATGGAGCGACTGCATATCTGACCTCCACAACCCAGTTACTGGGTAACACGATACCCCTTGGTAAGACTGGTTGTCTGATTTTCGGGCTTCTGACGACCCATAACGACTGTCAAATAACTACGAATGACAGCCGGGGCCAACGGCTCTAACGTATCTTTAAAAAAATAAACAATTTAAAATAAGATATATTTATTTTCGGTTTATTTTTCTGTATTAAAATAATAATGACATAAACAAGGGACAGGAATGTCACTCAAATATCTTTTTTCAACAACTTATTTGTTTAATAAATAACCATTATGACTACACATAAAATGGAGATAGGTGACCCGTTAATGTACTTGTTTAAAAGGATTTTTTTTACTGTAGCAACATTTCATGCATAATCACAAAAGTTTAAAAAACTAGATTTTTATAATAAAGTTCAAGTTAATATTTTGTACTCATATTCAAAATAATATGCATGGTGGCAAAGATTTAAATCGTTAGATTTGCCCTCACCGTATTAGGTCGCGAGTAAAGTGTCCATACTGACTCCGCGATCATCGTGAGTAGGTACACGATTGTTCGAAATTTTTGTTTGGTGAGCCTGAATGCGTCGTCCCGCCGACAGAGGGCGCTTTCCAGTTTTCCGAACAAGTGACATATGTTAGTACGCGAGCGATCCCGTATTCGCGCGACTATCGCTTTTAAAATGGACGCGGCCTGAGAAGAGTGTGTTCACACATTATTATTAGCGTTTCCATGACAAAGACATCCAAGTCGAGCCTGCGACATTGTATGTGTTAGAGGTATCAAAACGAAACAGAAACGCGACGCCATCTTTTGACGTGGCAGGGTGAATCTACGATTAAAATCTTTTCACGATGGTACATTAGAAGGAAAATAATTATGATATCTGTCAAAATTAAAAATAACTAAAAAAACAGTTTTTTTTTTATAATAAAATAATGAAGTAGAAAAAAAATATACAGTTTTTCGTATTGGATAGTATAATAACTAGAATTGATTAGATATATTTTTTTCCTGACATATATCATCGCATTTTTTATGTCATAGGTAAGTACCTAATTGACATTATACCCTCTTCTGGTAACAATAACTTTTTAAATATTTAAATAAGAAAAAAGTAATAATGCATAAAAAAATATAAAAACCTAGATGCTGTTTTCACGAAAATAGATTAAAAAAAAAACCAACTAATCAATCGCTAGTACCAACTAACTGCGTTCTGTAAAATAATTGTTCATATTAAATGGAACAAAAAAAAAAACGAATAAATAAATTTTGACAAATATCATATTTTTATTTGGTTTTTCGTATCGAAATGACAAATAAAAAATATACATACAGTTAGATTTTTAATCAGCATAAAAGATTGTTCAGGTAGACTTTATAACTTAATTTTTTAGCTGGGTATATAACCTTTCTGCAGTCAGTAAAAGAATGGCTTCCAGTTTGACCGAAGCAGGTAAATATCAATATTTTAAATGGAACAACTGCCATTTGACCTCCACAAATTGGTAGGGATTAAGATTTTTTAAGTTCAGAGTTCAGACATCCTGTCAGAATTTTTCAGATTTCTGACTTGTTTTTTTTTTATAGCTAATAACTGCCCTGCTAAAAATAAGTTAATTGATAAAAAACTTAACCTATATTATTTATATTTTTACTTATTGTGTCTGGTCAATCATTTTAGCTGATATTTAACTACTATCTTATAAACTAATATTATAGAAACATAACATTAAATAAACAAACTTAGGGGTAAGACAAAAAAAAAATATTTTACAAAAACTTCTAAATTTACTTATTGCAACATAACGATGTCATAGACATCAGTGATTTTTTTTAAATCTTGTTATTAAAATCTATGGTTTATATGATATCAGTCGTTTGTGGTAAATATTTTGTTTTTTTTTATTATTTTCGCTTGGAACAATTTTGTTGGTAAACCCAAAAAAAAACTAGGTATAGGTTTTGTTCAAAAGTCTACGTGTTTTTTACTAAAAAAAAAACCATAAAAGAAAATTATAACTTAAAATCAAATTAATATACATTTTTTTTTAAAGAATACATACATATTTTCCCACAATTTTATTAAAATATTTTGGTAAAAAACACGTAAAAATCACTCAATTTTAAAATCGCTAATAGAGAACTAAATCAAAATGGAATTCTTTTTTTTGTATCACAAACAATATTTTTTTCGTATTTTATTTTAAACTTAGCGTGTAGCCTACCGTCCTTTTACAAGAATGAGAAGCTATACTAAGCTATAAATTGCAGCGGATATTGAAAGCTGCATCTTTTTTTGATAGCTATTAAAATTACTATGAGTTCACAATCTTAGCCCGAAATAGGACATTTTTGATGCAAGAAATGGAAAACACACACATAATAATATAGGTACAATAAATTCCAAAAGAAATTAAGACTGAGACATTTTTTATTACAACCTGTGACTATTACTTCAAAAGGCGGACTGTATGCGCACTATAGGTAGTTTTATTAGTAGGTAAGCTTTCATACTATTTTGTATAATTAGATAAAGTGGTTATGTACAAAATTAAAACAGCCATGAACATTTAAAAAACCGAACAGTCAGTTTTTGACATTTGTCAAACGTGTCACGTGTCAAAAAAATAATTAAGGGCGCAATTTGATACTAGCCAAAATAAGATACTTACGACCGATTTGGAACTAACCACAGGCCGACAATTTTGTTAGATACCACTTTTTTATACCGTACTTTTATAGAAATTTGACACTCAACGATTTTGACATTTGACAAATATCAAACCACTTTTATTCCCAAAAAAATAAATACATGAAACTTTCAAATTTTTGTAAAACCTTTGTATACGTTAACAATTATTGCATGGTCGAGTCTTAACGTGTGTTTGTGTGTGCGTTACCATCTCGGGAACAGTGTGTTGTAGGCGGAGTGTCACTGGTCGTAACTTTTAGCTTTCCTGTCCATTTCCTCATCGTTTGTGCGGTTCATTGGGTGATCTGAGGAAGAGGAAATTTAGTTAGTTACATGTCTTCATAACATCACGCCAGTATTCCTCGAAGGGTTAGGCAGAGGTGTACCTAAAATGCGAAATTTTTAAGTCCCAGGGGGCGAGCCTATTGCCATCGAAAGGCATTGCCGGGAATCAATAGCCGATTTCCAGCCACCGTAGGCTTGCGGAAGGTGAGCAATGGGTAGTTCGCCGTCCGGTAAAAACCAGGCCCGACCGATGCCTGCCGGGGTCGCGGGAAAGTCCGAAAACGATACCGTGGCCCCTGGCATTGTACAGGAAACTGAAGGAACACGGGTGGGTTTTAGTCAGTGAGATTTTGCCACGCCCTGCCGCTCCGCCCAGAGCGGGGGAAGTCATTTGATGCTTTATCAACCAAAAAAAAAAAAAAAAGGCTGCTACTGAGAAATTCCAGATGAAAAAGTTACCTTGGTGCTGTGGCATCTTGGGTACGAGCACCACGTTGCCGTCGGCTGCCTGCTGCAGCGAGTACTGCTGAGAGGACAGCGGTCTACCTTCAGGGTCGCGCAGGTTCTGCGGAACAAAATATAATGATAACTATCTATACATATTATAAAATAAAACGCGAAAGCGGCTTTATGTCCGCGTTGTTCTTCTAAGCCACGCAACAGTTTTTGATGAGGTTTTCACCATCGTTTAGAGAATTTATACCGAAAGGTTTATGTGTATATTAAAGTTACGTTTACCTAAGAAATCTCGATGTTATGTCAAGTCGTAAAAACAGTGCGAAGCAGGAGCAGACTGCTAGTTTAAAGTAAAGGATCCGTTTTTTGCTGCTTCTAAATCAGAATGTAGCTGTTAAAATATTTTTTAAGCTCTGTTTTTTAGGGTTCCCGTACCCAAATTTTGAAACGGGACCCTATTACTAAGACTCCGCTGTCTGTCTGTCTGTCACCAGGCTGTATCTCATGAACCGTGATAGTTAGACAGTTGAAATTTTCACAGATGATGTATTTCTGTTGCCGCTATAACAACAAATACCAAAAACAACATAAAATAAATATTGAAGGGAGGCTCCCATACAACAGACATGATTTTTTTGCCGTATTTATAGATAATGGTACGAAACCCTTCGTGCGCAAGTCCGATTCGCACCTGGCCGGTTTTTTTTAAGTTATACGTTTCAAGTCGAATTCAGTTTAACATCATAAGAATTTTATCGTTATTGCTATGTACAGACGCCAGCAGGTCAACCTACCCGAAACTGTAATTTTTTCCCAATCAACTTTGAACCTTATGCTTTAGTGATAAAGTTGAAATTGGTAACCGCCGGCGACCCCCACAAAGTTTAGTTCAGCAGGCCAAACACGTACACGCACGAGAAGTATCACACTTTCCATAAGGCAAAACATGACTGTGACCTAATTTAATTGTACAATCTTGCATGCCACGTGTGTGTGTTTTGGACAAATAAATTATCTTTATCTTATCTTTATCCATAACAGCATGCCAATATTTGTAAAAAATATTTGAATTCGGGTGTCAGAGCGGATCCGACGGCGTCTTGAAAGATTTTTTTTTAGACCCGCCCCGGCTGCTCCCACGGCCTCTTGTAATTATTTTAATTTTGACCAAATTTGGGACCCACCGGTGACCTCCACGGCCTCCCTAACTTAAAAAGCTTTATACAGGATAAGTTTTTATTCAGTGCGCAAATTTTTACAGGGTGTACTACCCATGAATATGAACAACTTTCACTATGGGACCATCCCTGAAATCACGAAATAAAAATCAGCAGACTCATACATTTTGGTCCCAGAGTTGGTCCCATAGTGAAAGTTGTTCATATTCATGGGTAGAACATCCTGTGAAAATTTGCGCACTGAATAAAAACTTATCCTGTATATGTCGGTAGAGAGTGTTAAAGAAATTTGACACATTGTAGTAAGTTGATGTGCTGGCGTCTGTACCAACTAAGAGTTAAGAGTGGGTTCATAGCGTTCCTCTTAAGTTCCGCCATGCCTCTGTACAGTTAAAATCTGGCATATGTTTGTATATGGAATAACAGTGGCCGAATGAACACTTTCAAGTCAGTTATCAGAGTTCTGAATCATTGAACTGGTTAGACCAGTAGTTCCCTATGGGTCGCGAGCGATTATTGGGCGGGCCTTGATAAAATGATTTTAAGCTATGATTAATATTAAAACTATATACCGAAATAAATTGGACGTATAAAACTCATTGCTATTAAAAGTAACTAAAATTCAAGTTGATGTTAAAACAAAAACAAATACATCCTTCTCATTGAAATAGCCTTGCATTTAATTAAGTTTTTTATTTTTTATTGTAACTTAATGCTTTTTCCTTTTTTTATTTTATTTTCCTTTATTGGCCAACCAACAATTGTTTACACTGTAAATAGTTGAAGTAATATCTAATATAATCTAAGGTTAGTGGAACAATTTCTTACAGGTAATAATATGGAATTACAGTAATTTTGTTTCAGCATATCCTGCATACCCTGACGTGCAAGTCTTCACAATCAGTTATGACAATTTGACAATTCTACCTCAGATTCTATTGATTTGTCTTCTAAATATTCCTTAATGGTATAATATCTTTTAACAAGCAATAGTTTTAAACATTTTCAGAGGTAAGTCTTGCAAACAATTTGGTAAATGATTGTAGATAATAATCGACATGCAGCCTTAGGAGATCGTTCATAATGGTTTACCTGGAAAACATGGCGATACAGCGCTGCGAAGCGTTCCTTCACGCGCTGCCTCTCCGCGATCAGCGAGCTGTGGTCCCGCTGCGTGCGGATCTTGCGGTCTCGCACGGTGCGGACCTCGTCGGCCAACGACGTGATCTGGTCTAGTTTCCGTTTGCGGCAGTTTTGAGCTGCGACCTGTGGACAACATATATATTATGTTCAGTTAAGTAACGGCACGGTTGACGCAGTGGTTAAGCGATTGACTGCTGCAATTCGATGGTCCTAGACCTAGTTTATCATTTGTGATTTTTCCGAGTTACAGCTTTAATAGCTATATGTAAACGGGCACGCATTCATTCGGGTATTTACTTTTCACTTTTTTTGTTGGTATATTGGCGTGTGCTAGGTGACTTAAAGAAAATAATTTAATTTAATGTTTTATGTTACGTAATGTAAATTATTTTGCATAAGTACTTTTGTATAGAATCAAGTTTTTCTAACTATTCAGACAGCTGTGCAGCTGGGGAGTTTGTTGCGCCACTTCTTCTTCCCAGCTAAAGCACTAGGAAGTGGTGAAGGGTGGGCGTTTTGTGGGACTGTATTATGTAATTTTCACGTTCGAAAAGTGCTGATTTCTCAGCCTATTTTGAATAAATGACTTTTGAATTTGAATTTGACGCGGGATCCTTTCCCGCACGGAACAAATATTTATATGACCTACAAGTAGTTGTTCCGGGTCTGGCTGTTTGTGTATGTGAGTTTAAAACAAAATTATAAAAAGAAAAAACATACCTTATTCTTTCCACGCCTCCTAATATCCCTGATAAGCGAGAGCTGCGCCTCACTCAGGTCGTGCTTCGAAAGTCGCTCGTTGAACTCATCCATCGGCAAGTTGATGATGTCCTGTACCTCCAGGGGTATGCCTGCGGCCACTTGTACAGGTTAATGTGTGCGGGACATGGTATAGCAATAGTTGCGCAATAGTCGGGCAACAGTTGCGCAACAAAATGTGTCTTATGTGTCGGTGAAACATATTTAAGAATTTTTAACACTTTTTGTGGCGCAACTGTTGAGCAACCGTCGAGCTACAGTTGCGCCACAATGAGTGTCTATACATGATTGGGGGATTTTCATGTATTTGACACTTTGTAGCGCAACTATGGAGCGATTGTTGATCTAATGAACTCTAAATAATATATCTACATTTTTGACAAGTTTTTGACATTATATGTCGCTGAGATGAAATTGTCATTACGTTTTGAACATTTGTTAATAAAGAGAATTGGCCTACAGATCATCATCATTTCAGCCATAGGACGTCCACTGCTGAACATAGGCCTCCCCCAATGACTTCCAAATCGGCCGGTTGGAAGCGACCTGCATCCAGCGGCTTCCTGCGACCTTTGTAAGGTCGTCTGTCCACCTTGTGGGTGGACGTCGTGGCCTTCAGATATCTATCACTAACTTATTTTCGTCCACGACCCAGTAGCACAGAATCCAATTTCTTAGACACTGCTTCAGGAATAGATAAACATGCTGAACAACTAGTGTTCGTCCTTACCTAATGCCTTGGCCCTCTTCTCGTCGCGCGACAGATGCTGCCCGCTGCTGGTGGCAGACGAGCCGCCGTCCGACATGCTGCCGTCTGTCAGCCGCCGGACTGTTGGAGACACACTCGATTTTAGTTTAAGAAGATCTATACATCTACACAAATACCCCATTCCAATCTCCGGTTGTCGCTGAAACCCAGCGCTGGTGCTCTGTCTCGCATAGGGTCCCAGCATTATGCGGAGCGATGGCCGTTTTGCGTGGATGTGACGCATATTTTCCCCTAAATTGTTTTTTAGTGTTTGCTCCTTTGCTTGCGTCATATGTACCGCAAATAAACGTATTTTCTTTCTTTCTTTCTTTCAAATAAATTAAATTTTAGTCTGTTTGTTATGTCAATATAAATGCATATGAAAGCATAAAAAAACAAGGCTAATTGTTTGTGTCGGCTAATCTCCAAAACAGCCGGACCAATTTTGACGGGACTTTCACGGGCAGATAGCTGAGTTATAAGGAGTAACTCGGTCACCAATATTTAAAAAAGGGTCCACGCGGGCAAAGCCTTGGGCAGCAGCTAGTACATGATTAGATGGAGAGAATGATTTGATTTAGGAGAAAATGGCATTTATTTAAAACAGCATACGGTCTTATAAAACAAGATGTATCTTTGACCCAGGTTTAAACCATCGAGCTAATTTTGAATTACGAACTTTATTCCAACATAGTTAAGTTCAAAATACAAAAAAAATATTTTAAACCCCGGTCCGAGTTGTCAATTTAGTATTTAGAACTGTACGTCAGTCGGAGTAGAGTTCGAAATACAAAAACTGGCTGACAAGTTTAAGTTTGGACCATGCAAAAGGTGGTTGATGTTATCTGTTTTTGACGGTAACCAAAAAAAACCTTCTTCCAAAAAGTTTTATTTGAGCAACTCATGACATGGGCTTCAAGGGCCAAGAATATGATATTCTTTTACAAATCCTGCTCCTGAATTATTCATTGGCTAAATCTGATACTGGTATAGAGGCATGACTCATGCCGCATGAGGAACAGGGTGTAAAGTTCACTCATCCATCATAGAAAAGGGAGGATCCTCCGACCAGACGGGTGTCGTGTCTGGTGGGCGACTGCCCAACGATTCATGTCGGGACGTTGTATACAGCGTGTTAAAACCCCGTCCGATCCGTGAGGGTGTTGTTAAGAATCATACTGAGTCTATTTTTGTGGTAACATTATGAAAAAAAAAAACAAATCGCCATTTTTTATTTGCCCTCTTACTACATGGTCGTTTAGCGATCGATGAAATTGGGTTAATTTTGGTACGAAAAACGTGAATTTTTAATAGCGATGTCTTAATATATTTTCACATTAAAAAAAAAACACTGTTTTTGGTAATGTATGCGCCCCCTGTCAGATCGGACAGGGTTTTTGTTACATGCTGGTCGCGCGGTAAACACTGCTTGCGCGATGCAGGATTTAGTATATGACGTCAGTGTGATGCTACGTTCGCATGTGGCGCCCCCCGGCCCAGGCCTCACCTCGCTTGTCGCGGCCGGCGCCGGGCCGCAGGTCGCCGGGCCGCAGGTCGCCGGGCCGCGCGTCGGGCGCGGGCGGCGCGCTGTACGTGTGGTTGTGGCGCACGCGCTCCGGGGTGGCGTACGCGAACCGCGGGGCGGCGGGGTGCGGGATGTTGCTCTGTGGACATAAAAAACATGTTTTAACTATAGTAAGTATTCATAAAAAAAACAATAATTTGTCCTGTATCCTGCAACAACAAGCGAATTTTTTTTAAAGACAGTTTTTCTGACTGTTGGTGTGCTTATTATAACCCGAGAAAGATTCTCGGGTTATAATAACACGATTTCCATACATACACGATCACCATCGATAAACGAACACCTCCTTATCAAGACAGACACTACAGAACGCCACCTGCTACGATCCTTACATACTCCTTTTGCCTCGTTCACGTTCATACATCTGGTCATACACGCACGCCGGTTGCGAGTACTACGCACCCGACCTTTCTCAAGAACAACACCAATAAGGTCACTATATTATTATGTCCCCCTAGGGCGTTCCCAACGTTTCCACTCACATGTGTCTTGTATACCTTTTCATCACATCTATTAAAAAGAGCTAGTTTGTTCTTCATAAACAGGGTCCAAAATAGCTCTTTGATCCCTAGGGACCAAAAGCGATTTGAATTTGGAATGTGGATATTGTTAGTAAAAGTTCCAATCACCAAAGAGATCAATCACGAACATTGTATGAACAAGTAACAGGTTGGAAAGAAAGAGAGAGAAAGTGTGAATTATCTGGTCAAAATGAAAATCCAAGATGGCGGCAATGACACATGACGAAAATTTTCTAACTTTCGTCATTGACGTCGTTTTTATAGTTTTTAAAGCTGTTAAAGTCGAAAAAGAGGTCTAAACATAAATCCAAGATGGCGGCTGCGTAAATTTTGTTTTGGTTTTAAATCATACGTGAGAGATGAGGTCGGACCACGTTTTTTTTTCTCAGAGAGGGTGATAAAAAGTAGAGTCATCTCGGGAGCAACACTATTTTAAGCTCGAGTGACGTACTTTGAATCCATAGCGGAGCGAGGGATTCAAAGAAAAACACTCTCTCCTTAAAAACAGTAGTTTGCTCCCTAGGCAAACACATCACACTTCGATCTAGGGTCTATTTAAATCCTTGTTTAGCGCATCCCCTAAGTAGGAAACTCTAAAGAAATCCAAAACATTTTATACTGTTTGTAAGATAATGTGTTAACATTACCTGTAGTAGGGCATGGCTCGAGTGCGCTGTGTTGAGGTCGAGAGCTGGCCCGTGGATGTTCGTGACGTGTGGCGGGGGCAACTGCGGCCGGGGGGCGAACTCTACTGGAGAACAAATCATTATTAGGTTAGTATAATGCTGAAACTGCGGAAACTGTTGCCATCTATAAAAAAAACACGCGGGGCAGTCTTTGGGGACTGCCGATGGATAGAAGTGAAAACTAAGTAAGCGTGCGGTGACGATAACGCGAGTCTAACGCTTTTTGTTCACCCAAAAAGTACACATATATACACAGTATACATATAGCTCATGGAAAGCGTTCGGTAACGATGACGCGAGTTCCATGGTTTTTGTTCACCCAAAAAGTGCTCAACGCGCCTAAACAAGTTTTCATTTCAAAAAAGTGTTTCTCGTTAAAAAAAATAAAGGATCGTTTTTAACCGACCTTTAAGAATTTAAGAGAAAAAAAAACAATCTTGGAGAAAGATATTAATTGTAGAGTGGAATAGAACTCTAAGGACCGATTACACCAATAAAACTGAACGCGATCAGCATTTCTAAAACGCGTTCAAGAGCTGTCAGTGTCAAAATTGTTATGGAATATTGTACTGACAGCTCTTGAACGCGTCCAATTTCATTGGTGAAATCTGCACTAAGAGGTACCAACGCTTACCGTTATGCATATGCATGTTATCATGATGATAGGTCTGTTCCGGGCATTCATACTTTACGACCCCTGGTCTGCCGACCGGGTCCAAGGCAGGGGCTGGTTGCTCCTGTAAACACATTATATACATATTATATAACATCACGTCTATATTCCTTAAATAGGTAGGCAGTGGAGTTCATTAATAATACCAGCCTTTTATTGTCTCACTGCTGGGCAAAGGCCTCTTCTCATACAGAGAAGGCACGAGCATTGAACACCACGTAGTTCTTTACACAAAGTCGACTGGACGAATATCGATGAAATTTCCCGAAAATGTAGCTAAGTAAGGGCCAATTTCACCAATGCAACTGAACGCAATTGGAACAGTGGTAGCCCAGTGGTAACAAACGAGTTGTAGGTAGTGGGTTCGAACCTAGGTAGGCCGCTTTACTTTGTGTAAATAATGTCATCACCGCTGCTCTCAAAACGGTGAAGGAAAATATCGTGAGAAAACCAAAAATTCAAAGATAAGTTACATCTACCAACCCGCATTGGACCTGTGTGGTGGATTACAATCCCTCTCGAAGATAGGAGGCATTTGTCCCAGAAGTGGGAATATTATATGCTGATTATGCTATGCTGAACGCAATCAGCACATATCTAACCCGCGTTTAGTAGCTGTCAGTGTCAATATTTTACAACAATGATGACACTGACAGTTCTTGAACTCAGTTTAGATGTGCTGATCGCGTTAAGTTTCATTGGTGAAATTGGCAGTTAGTTATAACAATAAAAATATTTACCTGAAAGCATCGTTTCCCAAACATATGATGCTTCTTCTGCGCCTGGTGAGGCGCAGCGCGCTCGCGGCCGAATGAGTTGTCGTACGGCCGGAATTTTGAGCTGTATGACAAGCGAAATAAACGTTATTATTGTGTATTTTTAATCTTTCTGATAGTGGCGAGACTGCTGTGTCATGGTAACGCTATATGAACCTTAATTTTGACGTCAAAATCAAAAATATAACAGTCATTTTATAGTATCTGGGCGTGTATGTCAAGTTTTGTTGGAGCGTCGGGCGTAATATTTATTGTAAATAGTTACGTTTTTTATGTATTTATTTATTTTATTATTTATGTAAACACAGAAAAATAGATACAGATACGATATTTATACGTATTGATTACAAATGTACAGAATTTCTTCCAGTTTATTTTGTTTTTTTATTATAAATTAATGTTTTATTTATTTACACCCACATACCTACTATTTATTTTACGCCACATAATCTTAATATTATAACTGCCTTACTAATAAACGTATTATAACAGGTGAATAGTTACACACCGTTTTCTCTTTTTCAGTCGTCAGTAATTTGACTTTCGAAAGAAGAAGACAAAGCATTGTGTAACTACACAGATTCTATACAACGTTTATTAGTAAGGAGGTAAATATAAAGTGTGTTTGTTGATTTGTCCTTTTTATATTCTTTATATATACTTTATTGAACACCAGATTATACATTACAAAAAGAAAAAGTTATACCCTACAAAATATACAATGGGCGGCCTTATCGCTTATTGCGATCTCTTCCCTTTTACGCAGCAACATAACGACATATTGTTTTGCATAGCTTTGCTAATTTTTATTACAGGATGTATCAGAAACGTACCATCGAAAAAGTTCATATCTATACACCGTAGGGACTATTTCTGCTTGTAGCGTTCGGCCGCTATTGAATCGGGGCGGTAACAGATGTGGTCATTGTGTTCACGGGATTTTGTTTTCAAACTGCTTAGATAGTACCTTACATTTGGCTCGAAGAAAGTATTGAAGTTTTGTATGGGACGACCGACTATTTTTTCGCGATGGAGAAAGTTTTCAGTTTCGTAGTCTGTACCACACCTTTAATTATGACCACCCCTTTCAGAGTCGAGTCCCGGTCCTGTATAGGGGACTTTTTATCCCAAAAAATGCACGTTCCAATCTTGATCACGGGAGCGAAGTCGCGGGTAAAACTTTGTAACATTGAATTAAAAGGTGCTAAAAGTTCCCATACCTGTGGAACTCCTGCGCAGAGTCACTACCGTCGCACCATTCTCCATCAGACAGCGAGGGTACGCGTTCAGATCCCATCGACGAAACGGCACTGTCAGATGCCGAGTCACGTTCTGTAACAATACGAAATAAGAAGTTAAAACATTTGAAACGTTTGACATTTGACGTTTATCGACCGCCATTTTGAATTTTCCTGTGACTTCTTTGTTAGATGTATTTGATGAAAAATTATATTTGAATTGTTTGCTGTTTCATACTCAAAGGCGCGGGACATACACAAGTGGCGAGGGGCGCGGGCGTTGCGCCGCCCGTTTCATATAAAATGTATAGGAACGACGTGGCGCGGAAGATACACAAGAGGCGTGGCGCGGGCGAGGCAACGGTGCGGCGCAGGTGGTGTGTGTATGTTCCAGGCCATTCGCCTTTTGTGTATGTCCCGCGCCTGATATTTTAATTGTTAAACTTACGTAGCATAATAAATATTAACGTTATCTAAATGATGAGACATTTTTTTCATCAGTCATTCATGAATGATGTTTTAAAACATTTGTCTTATTTATTTATTTTAAAGAAGGCTTACAGACTAACAAACCAGTGAAATAAAATAATATAATATTAAAAAATTGGTTCCGCTTAAGGTTAAAAGACAAAGTCGATAATAAGAAAGTACATAAAGTTATTGTAATTATTATGAGAGTAGTAGATAAGTTAAGTTAACTATCCTTGAAAAATTACTGTGACAATTTTGCCACACTGGTGCAGAACAAGTCGACAATAAGGTCCCTAGGAAACCTATTGAAACTTAATGCACTTCTCATTGAGAAAAGATTCCGCCTGTAATTAGTCATACGAAAGGTACATTTAATATTGTCCATTGACGTAATCCCATCAGATTCGTGCGTAATGACAGATTAGCATCGAGTTCAGTACAGTCAATGTGGCAATTTGCGATACTCAGTAGTAAACTCATGTCTCCAATATAACGTCTCATCTCCAGAGGAAGGAAGTGGTACGGTCTTCCTCATAATACTACGATAAAACATCAATGACATCTAGTTATTGTAGCTTGTTGAGGAATTCCTTGTCCCAGCAGAGGGAACGTTATTTAAACGCAACGTTGTTCATGTTATGAACGTACCTGTGATCATCATATGAGAATGGTTGTGGTGAGGGGCATGGTGTGCGCTGGCACCGTCCAGCATCCGCATTGTGTACATGCCTGTAACAAAATAATACATTACGTCACTTAAAAAAAAAAAAAAAAAAAACACCACGCAAAGTTGATACCCGCGCGTAGTTGGTAGTTGATCTTCACTTCACTTTTTTTTTTGTTATTGTGTTTCACGAACTGTCCAAATTAATATTATTCTTTCTTTATTTTCTATCTTTCTTTCTATAAATCAATCCTAACTAATATTATGAATGAAAAAATGAGTTTGTTTGTTTGTTACACTTTCATGCTAAAACGGCTGAGCGGATTTGGATGAAATTTGGCACATGGGTAGACCATGACGCGGGTGAAACCGCGGGGCGCAGCTAGTAATATATAAATCTAAAAAAGCAAAAAAAAAGTAGGTTACCCTACTATTTTTAAATGATGATAGTTTAGTCCACCGGTATAGTGTAATTTCAAAGCTATTTCATATTAAAATCTTTGTTTAAGTACACAGTTGTTGCACCACTTGCAAATATCAACTCCATACCCGTGAAAATTAAGTTGATATCAGAATGACAAACACAATTGAAAAGTCTGAAAAAACTATACTTAAGTGTATCGATAGGGGATGCAGCAGAATACCAGTATTTTACATAGAGCGACTGTCTATCTGACCAGCACAACCCAGTTACTGGGTAACACGATGCCTCTTGGTAGGACTGGTTGTCTGACTTTCGGCTTTCGGGAACCGTAACGACTGTCAAAGATCTACGAATGACAGCCGGGACCAACGGCTTCAACGTGATTACCGAGGCACTTCTTTCTTTTTCTGTGGTTAGTGGTTAGCGACTACCCTGGTGTTAGAGTTTTTATGCCGCCCGTGGGCCTCTGACTTGGCTTCACATGCCGTCGAGAAATATCTCTCAGACGGTTTCGTCTTGATGTTTTCCTTCACTTTTTTTGAATCAAGGGATTTGTAATTATACAATACGCACATGACTCGAGACCTTAGCAGTCCGACGGTCACCCCCGGCTTACACTGCTGACCAAAATACGATTTCGTGACATAGTACCTATTATCAAGGAAAAAATATCTTAATATTTTTTCCTTGATTTTACATCGAGATAGATGACTGATAGTATTATCAACTTATGAATGAACGAATTACATGATTCACTTTTTTAAATAACTTATTAGTCCTTTGAAGTTTTACATAAATGGCCTTATCTTGAAAATAGATAACTTGTATTGTATCTATCCGCGATTTCTAAAACGTTTTTTTTTAAATTCACAGAAGACAAACGTGCTAAAGGTTTAATAAACGTTAACGTTAAAGGACCTATTCTGAAATGCATCTATCACATAATTAATTTATGTCATTCCTTCATTTTTCATTTTTTTTGTCCTATCGTGGTATAGTAATCTTATTCTAGGTGCATCGTCTTCACATATAATTGTATAATTAATGTATACAGAATATTGTGAAAATATTTTAAAAGAGTAACGGTGGAGTTTCTTGCCCATTCTTCTCCATACGAGAACGACCTTTTGGAATGGGCGACTAGAATCAATTATTATATATTT
The DNA here is from genome assembly GCA_963853775.1 of Xanthia togata. Lineage (NCBI taxonomy): Eukaryota > Metazoa > Arthropoda > Insecta > Lepidoptera > Noctuidae > Xanthia > Xanthia togata. Next base: position 5,997,770 of record OY970815.1, read on the forward strand.
TTTTGTAAATGTTGTCGTTCATAAGTGCCTTTTATGTGCCTAATTGAAATAAATTATTTGACTTTGACTTTGAATTTAAAAAAAATATCTGCCAAAAAAATGCAATAAGGAACCTACCTAAACCATCAAAATGTATGAAACAGATTATTTTTCGCTATTTAGGAATCGGTCCTACTTTGAATCAAAAAGGAGTGCTTAAAGATATTATTTTATAATTCAAAATTTAAAAAAAATCAAAAGTCATTTATTCAAACTAGGCTGGGAATCAGCACTTTTTGAACGTCAATATTACATAAGACAGTCCCACAAAAACGCCCACCCTTCACCTTCACGATAAACTTAAACTTAGCCCGTTTATGGAAAAGCGAACTTGCGTGGCCCCTCAAATTGTCGACTCATTTTGCGTAGAGTAGACATGACATGGCGTTGGAAGGCCTTGGTGGTCCATTTTGTAGGAATCTGCTGGATGCGGGAGGCACAGAATTGATCGAAGTGGCGGTGCTTGGGCGAGGCCTATGTCCAGCAGTGAACGTATTTCGGCTGAAATGATGATGATGTATGACCAAATTGTATGAACCGATTGCGCCATCATTTCTTCGACTCATTAACTTTGGTATGCATTGATAATAATATGTATCCTTCCTGACGGTTCATTCGAATAATTTGTTGGTAAGTAAATTGGTTGATGTCATTCCGATCAATTAATCACAACAGTAAACAATGATAATATAAGTTAAAAAAAACACTATAAAGTGAAAAATTACTTTAATTTCGGAAGTCGGTGTCTGTCTATTTTCATTTTTTACTGCACATCAATTCGTATACAGATAGTGCAATCCACGACGACGCGCCCCACTCCGCGATTACTGTACTGTAAGCTGTACTTTAGTATGCAGCGGAGCGGAGTGGGGCGCGTCGTCGTGGATTGCACTATCTATACCACAACTTGAAAATTGCAAAAAATCAAAATTCAAAAGTCATTTATTCAAACTAGGCTGAGAATCAGCACTTTTCGAACGTTGAATTTGAACTATAGAGCAAATAGTTCAACGACCAAGAAACGAAGAAAAAAGCACCATCTTAAATTATTATTACTCCAGACTTTCTCAAAATGATCACACAATATGAAATTAACAAAAAAAAAAAACACATTTCGGTACATGCGCACTAAGAGACCTGTCAAAACGAACTTTAAAAAGACAGATTCGAACGAGTTGTCGAATTTAAGTTACGCACCCACCCTTAAATCCTTAAAAATGTCCACCATTTTGAAAAAAGAACACAAATTTAAAAAAAACGAACTCGTTTGAACATCACCAGTATAACTATTTAAGACAAAAAGCGGCACAATTATGAATACAAATATATTTAAAAATATTCTCAACTCACGCTGATTCGCCAAAAAAGCCGATATCAGAAAGACCCTGCGCTATGGATGTAGCACAATCTTATCAGAAGGTGTTTATCTCGTATCTAAGGTTATGTTAAAAATTATGTCGACCAGTGATGATTATTCATTTTTTCTATTTTTTTTAATTTGCCAAGTCGCGTGGTGGTAGATAAATAATCTGCGATTTACATACATACATAAACCCACCTTGTACCCCATGGGTACAAGGCGTGGGCCTTGTACCCATGGGGTAGAGCAGGCAGAAACTACAGCACGCCACTTTCTACCATCCTTACATACTCCTTTTGCATCGTTTACGTTCATACATTACGATTTACAACCTTGTATTAAGTGCAATAAGTACGGTGTCTCTGATGTTATAAAACTAATTTTGAAATTAATTAGCAAACGCAAGATACATTAAAGAAATAAATTAGAATAAGGACTATGAAAAACTATTTATGATTTTTAGATTTTTCCAATATCCTTAATTTTTTAAATGAAAACTTCGTATTTTCAAAGGAGTATTTTCGCGTAGTGCATTACTATAGACTATAGATGTCGCTAATACCAGTTTTAAGTTTTTTTAAATTATTTTTTTCATATTTACATCCTATCTATACAATATAGGTACTTAGAAGAGTTTTATTGTACTTTTCAATATTTCTGAATCACCGTTTATTAAATAAAAAAAAGAAAATTTCCAAATCAGGGTCAGTAATTTTGCGTAAACAAAAACAAATCTAGTAACAATCGGAAAAGTCGGTGTTTCAAAGTACAACCGTAACATCATAACTGTAAACTAAAAATCTATGCCCGTCATGATGACATGTAATTTTTGTGTTATCTATGATAAATTATATTTTATTTATTTTGTGTTTTCTTTATTATCTGGGCAGATGACGTTGAACCTACGTGATTACGTGCGACCTTAGAGTAACAACTGACATAGAGACAGTCTTAGCTTCCGACTCATTCCATTTATTAGCTTAACTTAAAATGCTGCTTGAAAAGTAAGGTAATTAAAGTAGTATAATAGTTATAATATTAATAATATCAATTTAAACTATTATATCAGTTTTTTTTAATAAAAAAAAAAAAAAAAAAATATTACAGCGTCGTTGGTCTAGTGGTCTCACTATTGCTGAGCATGAGGTCCTGGGTTCGATTCGTAGGTCGGGCAAAGTGTTCAGGAATTTCTCAGTAGCAGCCCAGTCTGGATTTGTGCCCGGTTGATGGCAATAGACTCGCCCCCTATTATATGGGATTTAAACATAACTGGCGAAATGTGGGTGTGGGTACTATAGGTACACCTCTGCCCAACCCTTTGGGGAATGCGTGATATTGTGTCACACTTAATCTGGCCTACTTTCTGGCTATCGACAGCTATTACAAACAATCGTTACAAAACAACATTCTACTATCATCATATTTGCTGGGTAACTGTCACGCCCTACGCGATTATCAAAATTTTAAGCCTAGACAATATTGTCTGTCATGGTGACTAGATATTCTGCACCCAGTTGGCCGAGCCCCCAAATTTCAAGATTACTCATTTGAAGGATAGAGTACCTACTTTGTAACTTAGCATCTCGTCGTTTGCCGAAGGGATAGGGATAAACCCATATCTCGCTATTACAAGACCCATGTAGAGACATTTCTGATGAAAAATCCAAAGATTTAAAATGTCTAGATAGACAGTCAAAGCTGTGAACTTGTCACACTAGAAAAGCACAATGACGTGGAGCGAGTGTAGGACGTAGCTGTCACGCACGCCAGCATTTCAAAGTTGGCTTGTTTGTTTTAGTTCTTTTGCAGCGTGACACTTTTAATCACAATCTGAAGAATTTTGAAGGAAGTTCCTAATCAAAATTGTCTGCTCGACAACGTAAATAACGCAATAAATGTTGTCGAATTGTCAAAATGAAGGGCAATGCAATTATTGCCCTTCATTTTGACAACCTTTGTGCTACGCAATCAGCCTGTAGGACCCAATCCTCATCAAACGTGTCTGAGACCATAACCATATCATTACAAAACGAGTTCTAACATTAGTCCGAGCCAAATTTTGAACTTTATTCCGACAAACGTTTTATTAATAGAAAATTGACTCAATTGAAATGACAAGACACAGGCGCGTCGTTTTTCCATCTGCATAGAAATTTCCGCGTCTGCGTCCTGGTCTCGTCTCACGTTGTGTGGTCCGCGCCTAAGCTGTGTTAGTCGTGATTAGTTTATGTATGTTTCGTTCCTTACACATCAAGACTTGGCACGGCTCGAAGATAATAGCCGTTCCCGGTGGCCATATAAATGTTATGACAGTCCCTAGTTCTCTACAGGTAGTCAGAATGAGGAACCAGAAGATCGCAAAACTAAGGGGTGATTCCCGTTTTAAGAACGTTCGCAAACTAATCCCAGTATCAATTTGTCAAAAATTGAAAAGCGTTTGCCTTCATTGTTGACTTTGAATCTCGCTGACATGAGATTTCGTTGCGACAAGATTTTGACCTTTTTTAATTACGGACATTCGCTTTCTGGTTCATTAGAATATCAGTATTGCCCCAGTGATTGTGTTATTGAGGTAGGCAGTCTTTCGATGTCAAATATTGATATTCAGCAGCATCTAGCTTTATAAGACGGCCAAAACTTAGGTATGAAAAGGCTTAGTGAATGATGAAATCCTTCAGATAGATGCTAATTGTAATGCTTGAATTGACGTCTCTAAGCTATTTATACCTAATAATTAATTTGTGACATCTTAAAAATAGTAGCATTTCGGTATTAACCTAGAAGAATCCTTACCATCATAGTATTTGTAATATCTATTGAGATATTCTACCGGATCCGGATAATACAGAGGGCTCCGCAAATATGGCGCCATCGCGAAAAATGGCTGCGCATATGCGAAGTTCGTAACTGTCAAATCCATGATGTATCGTCAAAAAAATTGTTTCAAAATTTATGATTTATCTTTCGTAATATATAAAATATATATCGTCGTATATTTCTTCGTATATCTTCGTTAATATTTCGGCGTAATCGTTAAATAATTTCGTTGATTATTTAGTCGCCATTTCCATTACGCACACGGAATTTCCCGTGACGCGGGCGCATAAGAAATATGTAAATACTAAGCCCTCTTGATCTTAATATAAACAGCAACCATTGTGTTTTATCTAAAACTAATATTATATAACTTTCAAGGATCGAAAAACAGTCTGTATTTGAATGAGTATAAACAAAAGTTATATCTTTTAAGAACTGAAGTTGACACTTTTATCAATGAATCACAGGTGGTTCTTTGTCTCCGTAAGGCCATACAGTATCTACACATGCATAGACTACATTCACTGTGCACCTTTCTACTCTTGACTGCACGTTTGCGGAAGAATGGCATGAGTAATCCTTTACAAACAAAAAGTCCAAAAAACACGATCTGTCAAAGTCAAAAAATTGGCGCGCAAACAAATGTCAAATCACAAAGTTTTTTTTTTAAGTTTTCAAAATCACAGTTCCTTTTTTTTAAGGAGTTAAAAATAAGTTCGTTCTCGACACGCGAATGTTTATTATGGGATTAATTTATCACTGCTTCACTTAACAATGTTGAACTTCATTACAAATAGTCTGTAAACATATGAATAGATTTCCATGTTTGTTTTATAATTTGCGTCAATGCTTTTCAAATACACACATTCTGTTTCAACAGCCTTTTGTAAAATTCTTCGTCAAATTGAATATTAATTATAATCTTCCAATTTCTTATCAAGTCCAACGTTTAAAGAATAAACCTGATAAGTCCACTTATTATCTTCAGCACGATTAATCGAACCTTTATGGAACGCAACTAAAGCACAGCCTAAAAATATACTCCACTGACGTTTAAACTTTTTAAATTTTACGCACAAAGCAAAGGAATGCACTGCTCAGCCACTACAAATGATAAATGATACATCTTTCAAATGTAAGTCCTAATAAACTCTCGGAAAATCAACACCGGTATCTTGTTTACAAAGTAAATAAAGTTTAAATTTAGAACGCTTGACAATTCGTATGTCTTCGGCCATTATCGTGTATTACCGACGGAGCAGTGGATGTGACTAAACGATTTTTTTTAAAGAATTATTTACGTCATCTAGGTCAGAGTATTGATAACAACGATTATACTTCATTCCATGTTTGATTTCCGTTTTAACATCTGTTTTGGTTTACCGATAATCTTACGTTATGGTGCAAATATTTCCTCTTGGTTTTTACATTCCATGAGGAAATATGCAAAACACGCAAAATTGAATATTGTTTACACAGTACCGCTTTGCGAAACGCAAGAGTAGCGTGGGACGCCCCCAACTGATGGACCGACGACCTTCAAAGATAGCTCGGACGGAATGGATGCGGAAGGCGGAGAACAGGGGCCTATGCCCAGCAGTGGACTGCGATAGGCTGAGTTGATTGATTAACCCATTTTGTTAGGCTGAGTTGATTGATTAACCCATTTTGTTAGGCTGAGTTGATTGATTAACCCATTTTGTTAGGCCGAGTTGATTTATTAACCCATTTTGTTAGGCTGAGTTGATTGATTAACCCATTTTGTTTGGCTGAGTTGATTGATTTACCCATTTTGTTTCTACAGCTTTTCTTATATAATCATCATCATTATTTCAGCCGTAAGACGTCCAATGCTGGACATAGGCCTGCCCTAAGCATCGACCAGTTCTGTGCTTCCCGCATCCAGCGGAATCCTGCAGGCTTCACAAGGTCATCTGTCCACTTTCCAACGCTACGTATTCCGGTACTCGCTCGCCACTCCAGAACCTTTCGGCCCATCGGCCATCTGTTCTGCGAGAAAAGTGCCCTCTGCCACTACCACCCATACTCTACAAAAACGAAGACAGTATTCACGCTCACTTCAAGCTCTAAAAAAAGCATCTAAGTGTCATAAACAGTGATCCGGCGTAGGTAGAGCTACTTTTTGTACTTGGGATACGTTGTCTTAATATGGACACTCCCGGTATCCCGGGATTTGAAATATATATTAATAAATAAGTTAGAAATTACTTCGTAAAAAGCTATTCACGTCTTAAGGAATTATGAACGAACACATATCCGTCCACTCCTCCGACGGACACGTTTCTTAATTTTTTGTAACAAGTTTGTATAGACAAGCATCAAGTTCGTCTAGGGGCGCAGCCCACTCTTGTATTCTTTTGTTTCCACTAGTCGTGTCGCAGCCAAAAATTAGCAACGCGTCGCTGATGTTAGTTTGACAACGTCGTGCGCTCACTGCCAATACATAATACAAGCTTTCTTTTACCCTTGTTAATAAAACATCGTCGCCAGAGTTTCTCTGAGAGATTTTTTCAAAGATATCGGTATCCTCACAGTGGCATCACAATACATCTTCGCCAACATCTTATATATTAGGCAGAATATACACTTATACACTAAAAACAGTGATATTCACAACGTTAACACTAGAAGTAAGGATAAACTACGTGCTCCCTTTCACCGGCTTCATAAGGTTCATAACTCATTTGTTGGGCTTGGTATAACCTTTTATAACAAGCTACCCTCTTGTTTGCTAGATTTGCCTTTTAATGCGTTTAAAACTAAAGTAAAGTCCAACCTTTGTTCAAAGGCATACTATTCTATCAACGACTACTTAAATGATAAGAATAGTTGGTCGCTGTGATTAACTCAAGACAATGTTTAAATGTTCTTTCTCCAGAATTAGTTTACCTACTGACAGGTTTTATGAGTTTATATAAAAGTCTATAATTTTACTTTTTATGTACATTTATTTTATTTTTATTTATTGTTGACATAATCTACTCATTACAATGTTTTTTTTAATGAGTTGTATTACAATATGTGGTTAGCTAGCGACCTCGACAATTATTTATTTTTCCTCGATGGTCCTAGTTTATCAATATTATTATAACTTCTAGTTACAGCTCTATGTAAGCGGGCACGCCCTTTATGCCTGGAGGCTTTATTTTCTTTTTTTTTTAGATATTGTTTACGTTTAGTTATTTTTATTTCTGCTTGAGTATAGTTCTCGATGTTTTTGGTTGGTATATTGGCGTGTGCTAGCTGTCATATGGCTATTAATTTATAATTTAAATTTTATTTTGCGTAATGTAAATTATCTTATAAATTATTGTATAGAATCATTTTTTTTTCCTAACTGAACAGACAGCTGTGCTGCTGGGGAGTTTGTTGCGCCACTTCTTCTTCCCAGCAAAAGCACTAGGAAGTGGTGAAGAGTGGGCGTTTTGGGGGACTGTCTTATGTAATTTTGACGTTCGAAAAGTGCTGATTCTCAGCCTAATTTGAATAAATGACTTTTGATTTGATTTGATTTGATCAATTTATTTTTTCGAATCCCGTAGTTTCAGTTAGAATCCCGGGGAATGTCCATATTAATATCAACGTTAGCGGTCATCCAACCAAAATAGCTCTACCTACTTCGATCACTGGTCATAAGTCATAACATAACATATAACATAATACAGGCTGGCATGGGACATCGACGCGAAAACTGTTACCATGGATTCAGTGCGTGATTCTGAAACCCTGCGATGAAATTCTTCGCCGGTTATTAAAAAAAAAATCTGCTGACATTATACATATACCTACAATTTAATTTCAACTCTTTATTAATGGCTTTTGTGGACATGATAATTATTTAGATTTGTTACAGCTGTAATAGCGATCACGTCACTTCGTTTAAAATACTTTTTAATTTTTATTAATTTATTTATCTTTATATAGATTATTTTCTATTTTGTGAATGTGAGAACGCTGTAGGCTTAGTGGACTGTATATTTGCTGACCATAATTATTCTGTTATGTACCTGGTACTTGTTGAAAGACCTACACTGCCCTCCCATACCTAATAACACTGTTATTTGAAAATATTGTAAAAGCTAATTATTTTAAAAATAGTAACCGTGGAGTTTCTCGCCGGCTTTTCTCCATAGGAAACGACCAATTGAAACCGTGCACCCAGCTTCTGACGTTTCATAAGTGCCCATGTAGGTTTATGTAAAATAAAATATTTTGAATTTGAATCTGCTGTTCCATACATTTTGGTATTGCACTTTTCTATGACACAGCTGATCTTTTGCATAACATAAAGCTTGTTTTTCCCGAAGTGGCAGAGGTGCACCGATATAGTATACCAGAATGCGCCAGTTATGTTTAGTGCCATGTAATATGGGGTGAGCCTATTGCCATCAACCGAACCGGGCACGAATCCAGGCATCGGGGTGGAACTAAAAAAATACTGATGGAAAAACTCAATAACAGTTTACCTGTACGTGGAAATCGTAATCAGGACCTCATGCTTAGCAGTAGCGCTTGCGACCACCAGACCCACGAGAAACTGTTTTATTTAAAAAAATATGATTTAAAAACGTATCCATAAATATAGATTTTTATCGTATGAAAGATACCAAAATCTCTCAGCTTAAATAAAGATAAATTAAAAAGTAAATACGTAAATGACAAAGAACAAACAAAAAGTCGTCCATTTTGGATTTCATTCTTTATCTCACACCTATGTACATAAATAAGATACTAAATAGATAACATAATAGGTATGTAGTCACTATTTTTTCAGCAAAAATTATCATGAAACATAGTTGCTCAGGTGAAATTACGTCTGTCACTGTGATAAAATTAATCTGCTGTTTTGCGTTTAATCAGTAGTTCTACAAGTCGGCAATCTACCTTTTGGAAAGTTTATATCGCCACTCAAGCATGTCTTGTCCCTATGTGTTTCGTATGTGATGTCACCAGTAACTGGGTTGTGGAGGTCAGATAGTCAGATCTCCATTTAAAATACTGATTTTCAACTGCATCCGGTTAGACTGGAAACCAACCCCAATATAGTTGAGAAAAGGTAGGTAGGCTAGGTAGGTAGATGTGTAAGAGGTGTAAGTACATATGGTGGTAAGCGTGTCCGGACAAATTAAAAATGTCTCTACTACCACATACTGCTTTTGGTAAAATTTCCAGTATTTGAATATGGTGGTTTTATAGTAGGGGGTAAAGTAAAAAAAAAAAAACATCTATTCATGCAAAAAAAAAAAAATTGATACCATATTCTCTGTGTATGTTTTAAATACTTACTAAATACTGAAAGGGGCAAAAAAGTTTTTTTTTTTTTTCATATTTTTACTCAGACATTTTCTAAAAACACCAATTCTTCACTATAACTGCGACATATGTGTTATCAGTCTGCCAGCCTATCACAATTCATATAATTTAACATTTAGTAAGATAAGGTTCTAGTAAGAACTGGCAGCCACCTGTTATCAGGTAGGTAAAAACAATTATTTGTCAGATGTTAATGTCACCTTTAGACTTCGAACTCTCGGAAAATCGAGCGTCTATAGACACGGCCGTTGGCTTAGAGTGATTCGTGAAACCGATCCAAGCGTACATGCCACTTTTTATTCGAACAACCCGAAAGCGCCCTCTGTCGGCGCGACCACGCGTCCAGGTTCCCCGAACAACAACTTCGAACGACCGTGTATTCGTGTTTTTCGGCAATTACTGTTGTCGCATAAAGTTAAGAGCCGGCAAATCAATCATTTAAATTAATTTATTCAGGGAAAATGGATAGTTACAACAACCAAAAGAGCACAATAACAGTGAAAATGCAGAAAAAAATATTATTATCGCGTATACCATCATTTTGTTTGATTACTAATAATTATAGAAAACTAGCTGCGCCACGGGCTTGCACCCTCGATAAGTCTAGATCTCTTGGGAATATCGGGATAAAAGGTATCCTATGTCCTTCTCCAGGTTATGGTCATATTGCTGATGCAAATTTCATTCAAATCCTTTCAGCCGTTTTAGCGTGAAAGCGTAACAAACAACTCATTTTCGCGTTTATAATATTTATTTATTTTATTATTTATGTACACACTGAATATTATAGATCGGATAGTTAAAGTTTCGTGTAAGTTTAAACGGTTAAATATAATTATTAAGAGTGTCTATACCGAAAGTAGACAACGTCACAAATAGCTGTCAAATATTTCGCTGTTTTGATTAATTTGGCAATATTACTGTATGGAAATAACATCTAATAATTAATATCGTAACACCGAATATTTAGTTTTAGATGTTAAAAAATATATTTAGAATCTTTCCAAATGCCTTTTATACACCTAAAACGGTTACAACATCAAATTCAGTGTTATAATTGCAATTCATTATTAATATTCTAGTTCGATAGTTAGCCATATTTCATATTTCCATACAGTAATATTGCCAAATTAATCAAAAAGCGAAATATTTGACAGCTATTTGATACGTTGCCCACTTTCAATATAAATGCTCTTAAAATATGGACATTTCTTTTACTTATACTAAATAAAAACCGGGCCATTTTTTTTTTTTTGTTTAAAAATAAATAATTTTTAATCATTTAAAAATTATAGTTTTTTTTTTTTGCAAAAAAAAACCATGGTCGGTCAGACTCTAGTTATAAGCTAAATACAATTTATTTTACTGGTAACTGGCACACATCAGGAGTATTCCGGAGGTAGTGCAAAAGGCCATAAAGGCTAGTAAAAACTGGAGTTTTTCTTGGACGTACCTTCATTCATAGCCATGTCCATGAGCTGCAGGTCCTCGTCATTCAGGATGGATTGCAGAAACCCGTCTTGGTTGGTCGGGCCAGCCGCCATCTCCGCTGAAGCATTCTGTTGTAAGAGAACGAGATTATTTAGTTTATAACTTGACTGCAAACCGTGAGATATTGGGTTCGAAGTCTGGACCAGGTTTTCCGTTGGGATATTCTCAGTAGCATTCCGGAGTCTGGGATTTGTGCCCGGTTTATGCCAGTTCTTAACACACCCTGACACTTCAAACAAGCTAACTTATACAATTAATTGTTGGAGCAGCCAGTCTTACCAGATAGAGCGACTGCCTATCTGACCTCCACAACCCAGTTACTGGGTAACAAGAAGCCGAACTGTTAGAAGTTGATACAATAGTGGCATGAGGAACAGGGTGTTAAGTTCACTCATCCTCCATAGAAAAGGGAGAATCCTCCGACCAGACGGGTGTTGTGTCTGGTGGGCGACTGCCCGACGATTCGTCGTCTTGGTCGTCTCTGCGGGCGCGAGGAATCGGGTTTGAGGCTTTTATGGCCCCTTGCCCGAGGCATTTTTCTCTCGACCCACGAAATCGTGGGCCCGTCGTTGGGTTTCCCTCTCCCTCCTAGGAGGGGGTGGGAGTGCTTTCATGCACACCTGTTCGCTGAGAGGTTTACCTCCTCTCAGCGCGTTGGAATGTGTTTCTAGGGGAGCGCCCGAAGTGCTTCTCGGCGCCCGTGCGACCAGGCCCCTGCCGGGTGAGATCCCTAGTTCCCTAGGGCCTGGCCGACGATTGATGTCGGGACGTTGTAAATATGCTAGTCGCGCGGTAAACTGCTGGTACTCACTAACTTGCTTGATTTGAAAGAGCAGGGTAGTTGAGAGCATGCCATGCTCACTTAATGTCTCGCTGATGGTGGCGAGTGTATTGGATCATTCGGTTCCCTACAAAATGGTTGAGCTGGATGGTGCTGATCCATGCGTCATGTTCGTGAACGGGCGCCGTCAGTTGAGATTGGTCATCTCTTCTCTGCCAGGGCTTATTTTTAATCGTTTTTTTTTTCATTGTTCTCACATAGAATCAACAAGAGTAATGTACCCAGGATTTTGTAATGTCTATATTTAAAAGAGTGTCCTTGGTGTTTCTTGCCCGTTCTTTTCCATAGAGATCTATGTTTTGGAATGGGCAACTTTCTGACTAACTGACCGACTCTTTGGCAATTCAAAAGTGCCTGTAAATGGTTTATTTTAAATAAATACTTTGAGTTTGAGCGCGATGCAGGATGTTGCATAACGTTAGTCAGTGTGATGTGTAATTCGCATATGGCAATATAGATGGCGCCACAACACCAACATAGTTGGGAAAAGTTTAGGCAGTTGATGAACTATTTCTATTGACGCGTGTTTTTCTTTTTTTGTCCAGTCTAATCTAAGCCAATCACGGCACAATACTCCCAGTGCGAAATGTGGGTATACACCTCTAACACAGTATAATAACTTCATAGAGAACGGCAGAAACGACGCGCTTCGAAATCTCAGTGTATATTAGTATCGAGTGAACGCGAGTAGACGCGGAATGTTTATGTACCGAGAGCCGCAGGTAATTCTTGCCGGCTCTTCTCCATAGGAAACGACCAATCGGAACCGTGCACCTAGCTTCTGACGTTTCATAAGTGCCCTTGTAGGTTTATGTGAAATAACATATTTTGAATTTGATTTATTTCAAGGTCACTACCGAGATATAATACTGTTTCTTATTTATACTGTGCCCGTGACTTCTCCTGCAGGGAATAGAAGCGTTATGTGTGTAATGTAATTTTTAGGTTAAAAACAGTTTTATACCTGTAATTTATAATGTGCAATTTACCTGATAGTAGAGAGGATCATGCTGTTGCGGATGCTGTGCGGCTTCCACCTTGTACGCGCCTTCAAGCGGAGCTGCCGCGCCGCCTGGTGAGAAAAAAAATACCTATATTAGCAAGTCTATAATTTCAGGTTTTCCCAGTTAAAATGTCTTTACCAGCTTTCTAATTACGCAACATATTTTCGTAAACGATAAAGACAAATCTGTTTCATTTTGACAGTTCAACAACATTCATTGCGTTATTTACGTTGCTCTGCAGTTTTTTTTTTCGAACTTTCGGAGCAATCTGTTTCAAAACGATTCAGATTCGGATTGATTTTGCATTACGTAATTAGGGTACAGGTCGACCAATCTCTGCTTGGGTGAAAATAGAGAAAAAAAAAACCCAGAAATGAGACCTATCTAAATCGATATTTCGCCCTCGTAAACCCCTATAATGCAAATCGAAATCGTTAGCAGTTTTTGAGAATGTGATTACAAATATTGCTCATTTAATAGTATACGATATAAGTGGCAAAGAGCCAATAAGATATAATCTTCATCTACACTAATATTATTAAGAGAAAATCCTTGCCTCATCGGTCTAGTGGTCGCTACTGCTGAGCATGAGGTCTTGGGTTCGATTCCCGGGTCGGGCAAAGTGTTATTGGGTTTTTCTATCTGGAATATCTGAGTAGCAGCCCGGAGTCTGGATTTGTGCCCGGTTGATGGCAATAGGCTCGCCCCCTATTACATGGTACTTAAACATAACTGGCGAAATGTGGGTGTTACCTACAACAGGTACACCTCTGCCCAACCCTTCGGGGAAACAAGGCGTGATGTTATGTTATGTAATATGTATACTTTTGTTTGTTTTGAATAAACTCAAAAAATACTGGATCGATTTTAAAATTCTCTCACCAGTAGAATGCTATTCATATCTATATCAGCAGTGTCAAAGGTATTTTAGAGCGCATGCGCATCCAACAATCTCTTCTCGCCGTGTAGATGGGACGACAGAGAATTAAAATTTGTTGTCCCAAAATTCGCCATTACTTTTCAGGATATGCTAGTCGTACGTTGTTTTTTTATTATATTTCATACATCTTTCTTTATTTATTTTTTCTTTCTTTCTTTTACATCCAGATAAGAGCGACGGTGGCGCCTCAAGTGATATTCTTCTTTGACAAGGTATGGTGGATGTCACTTACCATATGCTTCGGGATGCTTCTCTGGGACCGGTGGTACAGGAGCATGGTAGTTCGGACCGTAGCCGCCCGCGGCACCGTGGGTGCTGGAAATAGGGAAGATAACAAAATTTTATTAATAGGGATGATGCCTGGGTCAAAAAAAGAAATTCTATTTAGTCCGTCAGTCAGAAAAAAAAAAATAGACACGTAATTTTTGCTTTATCATATCAATAATTTTTTCTCGATTTTTTTGTGTGTCTGTATGTTTTGTTCTATTCAATTTTTACTTTTGCTGCTTAAATTAGTTTTATATTCCATCACGTAATTTTATTTTATTTTAATTTAAACTTGCTAAATTTAGTCTTCATATATTAGTTTCATAGTTTAGTGCTTGTGGCACATCTAATGTTTTAATGGGGCATGCGGTGCTAACCTGTAAGAAATTCTTCCACTAACCTTAGATGGCCAATAAAGGAAAATAAAATAAAAAATGACTGGGAGTGGGGGGTCGCTACGTCACAAGTAAGTATAAAATCTACATACTCGTGACGTCATGGCACATTTTATCTCAATGTATCGCCGTAATCTTTTGATAACGTAAAAAAAGAAAAAATACGTGTACGTTATTTTTTCATAATCTACATGACGGACAAACAATTTTTTTTAGTAATCATCCTATTACAAGCCTTGTGCGCAATGGTTATTAAAATACGGACTTCCACACAAAATGACATCCCCCTATTTAGAAAATTAATTTTCGAAAATCAATTCTCAGTGCTCAGTTTTGTTAAATGAAGACCACTTGTGCACATGTTTCTACACCCAGCGGATTAGACTGTGCGTTGTCTGTCATTGAATGAAATACATGGACGTTGTTCATGTGGATTATGCAGATAGAGGCTCCCGGCTAAGTCGAAGCCGCACGGGTCGAACGATCAAGGTGAGACAAAGAACGTTAAGCCGTTGGTCCCGGCTGTCATTCGTGGATCTTTGACAGTCGTTACGGGTCGAACCCGAAAGTCTGACAACCAGTCTTGGAGGTCAGATAGGCAGTCGTTCCATGTAAAATACTGGTATTTAACTGCATCAGGTTAGACTGGGAGCCGATCACAACATAGTTAGGAAAAGGCTAGGTAGATTATGATGATTTACATTTTTCACTTCTCATGCTCTGTAAGTGCTTATTTGTGCAGGATATAGGCTGCACAAAATCGAATTTTGTGCACAAGTGCATTAACGTATCTACTCATAAATGTATCTATATTAAGGCAAAGAAAATGAGCCAAACACGATAAGAAGTTCATAGATAGAATTTGTTATTTTATAATATTTACTTTAATTTATTTGCTATACGTGTTTTTAAGAAATAAAAACAATTTCCTTCAGTATTCAAAACTGTACTAATTTTACTTTGAATTTTAATTAAAGAAATGTTATGTTATACTACTGTTTTATTTCCTCGCAATCGAAGTGAAAAGCAGAGTTTATAACTCGTGCACAAAACCATTTTATCCTCGACATTACTATCAGCCCTCACCTTCGTCTCGGGCTGCTAAAAGTCTCGGATAAAAATGGTTCGTTTTGTGCACTTGTTGTAAGATCTACTAAGTATTAAAACATTAATGTCTCTATAACATCATTTATCTTCTTTTGTTTTTTGTGTTTTGCTTATACAGATAAGATACATACAAACAAACTCGCACCTTCTTACCGTGTAGTCAGACACTACAGAACGCCACCTGCTAAGATCCTTACATATTCCTTTTGCCTCGTTTACGTTCATACATCTGGTCATACACGCACGCCGGGTGCGAGTACTACGCACCTGACCTTTCTGAAGAACATCACCAATAAGGTCACGTATACAACATATTAAAAAAAACCTGTCCAATCCGTGAGGGTGTTGTTAAGTATCGTACTGAGTCTATTTATGTGGTAATTTTCAGGAAAAAAGAACAAAAAAAAAAGTCACATTTATTTTCAATGGGGAATTTTACATGGGATGCGGGCAGCCGTCGTTTAGCGGGTGTCTACAAGTCATAACTTATGACCCCCTGTTGAAAATGTACCAATTTTTAACAATTTTGGTACAAAAAATGGATTTTTAAATAGCAATAACTTTTTTGTTATCAATAATAATAAGATTTTTTATTAGTATTAGGTAATATTATCGCAGTTTTTTTTACATATTGTACGTCCTTCCAGGGGCTGCAGTCTCGACATAGATTGCGATCGCTTTACGACCGAATTCGCAAAGTCCTAATGGCGTCCCTAACGGTCAAAATTGCTTGACAAGAACGAAAAAAATCACGTGCTTGTCGCCCGCGTCCAATGACGCCATTAGGAATTTGCGATCGAATTCGGTCATATAGCGTTCGCTATCGACGTCGAGACGGCAGCCCCAGGGCGTTCCCAGCGTTTCCACACACTTCTATGCATCCTCTCTATTTCTTTCTTTTCTTTATTTCTCAAGTATAATCATCATCATCTTCCTGCCCTTATCCCATGTTACTTGGGGTCGGCGCAACACGTTTTCTTCTTCCATTCTCCCCTGTCAACCGTCACGCAATAATCTTCACCTTTTTCCTTCATATCACTCCTCACACAATCCATCCATCGTTTCTCTGGTCTTCCTCTCCCTCTCCATTCCTCAACATTTATATTCATCACTCTTTTAGTCACATGCAATTCTTCCCTCCTCATCACATGCCCATACCAAGACAGTCGATTCCCTTTCAACTTTTCTGTAAGTGGCCCAACTTTCAGACTTCCTCTAATATACTCATTCCTTATTTTATCCATTCTTGTCACACCACACATCCACCTCAACATTCTCATCTCCGCTACATGCAATCTTTTTTCGTCCATCTTATTCACAGCCCAGCATTTCTCGAGTATAATCAAAAGGATAAAAAGATACTCACGTAATATTATGCGGATGCGGGTGCGGGTGTGGGTGCGGGTGCTGGTGATGATGGTGATGGTGGTAGTGCTGGTACTGGTCCGGGGGCGGCGGGGGCGGGATGGTCAGCAGAGAGGCCAGGTCCTGCCAGCGTTGTTCCACTGACATCGAGCGCATTAACGACTGTGGACAAGATGGTGGTAAGGTCAGATTATAGTAGGGTTTGAATCTATAATACAATATATTTTATTAGTTACAGTATAAAACGGTGTGTAGATCATTGCGTAAACACTAATAGAAGTTTCATTTTGACAGTTCAACAACATTCATTGCGTTATTCACGTTGTTGAGCAGACAATTTTTTTCGAACATATGAAGTAATGGATTAGCAATATCCTTCAAAATCATTCAGATTGTGATTGAAAGTGTGTTACACACTGAAGGTACTGACTTCGTCAAGGTTATGTAAACGTTTTGTGGGTTGCAAAGCAAAATGTTTTGATAAAAAAGAGTACCTAAGTAGATACCTACACACATTTGAGAGCTCTGCAACAGTCTACTTCTACAGATTGATACAAGGCAATATAATTTATACTTATAAACTGGACCTCATAACTGTCGCCTAGTTTTGAGCTTACGCAAAGAATTTAGGAAAAAAAAACCTACTTGAAAGTTGAAAATAATTAATCATGATATATTATGACACGATCGATTTCTGTCCTGTACAAAAAAAATTGATGTTTTTACTATCGTAAAAAAATAGCCGCTTCAAGTTTCTGTAGATAGTTTCGCTACTCCCCGCCAGGGGAAAACCGAAAATAGTTTTTTTTTAAAGATAGTTGGCGTTAATAACAATAAAATTGCTAGTTTTTAAATGTTTATTATATTATGTAATTAGCGACCCGCTCCTGCTTAGCACAGTTTTTACGACTTGCCAAAACATCGAGATTTCTTAGGTATAACTTTAATATTAACGTATTATACACATAAACCTTTCCGGAGAAATTCTCTAAACGATGGTGGAACAACGTGGACATGTAGAAAAACGCGAAAAGCGACTTTGTTTTATTTTATAATATGTTTAGATACCTAATTAGATTAGATTATGACATACTGTCATTGTATATACGGCCTGAATTTTTAGTCACCGTCCAAATTTTCATATATTAATCTTTGGCGAAAATCATTGAATAGGTGTTTTTTCTTTTAGTAGGTATCTATCACTCAATACAAAAATATTGAGATATCACATCACAAAGTTATTATAATACCACGCAGAGCGGATAATTCTTCCGAGAAAATAATTTAATATGAAAATTTTACGTATCGATTTTTTTTCAAAAATGAAGTTAGTGAATCATGCCTAATGGCTAGAAAAAATCTGGACGGTGACTAAAAATTCAGCCTGTATATCATACTGATGATGAATAAACAAGAATATCTTGGAGAAAAAAGTATGTATCTAAACTAATATATTAAAGAGAAAAGATATGATTTTTTGTATGTTTGTTTGTTACGATTTTACGCTAAAACGGCTGAACGGATTTAGATGAAATTTAGCACATGGGTAGACCATGACCGGGTTTAGGACATAGGATACTTTTTATCCCGATATTCCTAATGGATCGAGACTTATGCGGTTGAAACTGCGGGGCGCAGCTAGTTTTGATATTTAGGTATATCTTAAATAGCTGCTCTGTTCCTACCGCTTATGGCAAGAAAGTATGGAAGACCAAATCGTTTATTGATTAAAGTTAAGCATGTCAGAACCTAACCCATCCACTTTCGACATCATAAGCATGAAATATCAACTTTCATATTTTTTACAACATTTATTCTGAAATCGTGTTTTTGTTTTTTTGTAGTTCATAAATCTACTAACTATTTAATTTGTAGTTATATCATTGGAAGTAACGGCAATATTAGACTAAATCGAAAGTAGTTTTAAGAAATATTATGAAACAAAAAAGTCTTATAAGAAATAAGATGTATTAAGCTTAGCGGATGCTTTAGTTAAGTGACCTGAAATGAATTTCTTATTAATTACCCAATACATAATTATTTTTCGACCTTTAAAACTTCCAGTTTTTAACAGAAGCAAAGTAAAGTCAAATACCTAATTGATTTACTCGTGTAATAGGCACTTTAGAACGTCAAAATTTACAAGAAAATAGAATTTATACTAATTTCCCTTCCATAAAATTTGAAGGAGTAGAATGGGCAAGAAACTAAACAGTTACTCTTTTAAAATGTTTTGCATACATTTATTTTATAATTAAGTTTAAGTGAAGACAATATGTACCTAGAATAAAATAACTATACCACAATAAGTAAAATTTAAAACTTATATACTCCACTTATTTTTAAGATATTTCGGGAAATAATCTCAAATAAGAAAAAAAACACAAATCAAACGATTGAAAACACGAAAGACAGATGTTCAAACAAACAAATAAAAAAACCATAGACTAGGTAAACTCGTTCAGTTGGCGCGAAATCTCAAAACAAACATGGCGGACTTTCATGTCAATATTGTTACTGCCAACATGAGAAATAACGGATAGATGTGTGTTTTAACGATGAAAAACTTGATTTTTAACGGAATCTTGTGATTTCTAGGGATTTTATTAGCTTAGGTTCTTTGGTGGTCTTATTATGATAAAATCTTTGTGAAAGTTATTTCTAAGCAGGCAATTATTCAGCATTTTTATTACGCAGATCATATTTATTTAATTTTTCTTTTTAATATAGCTGAAACATCCTCAATTTCTTAGTTTTCATTGCAAATGAGTTCGACAACCAAACATAGTCAACCGAACTACACATACATTATTAAAAAAAAATGCATTAGGTACCTCAACTCTAAAATATAAAAGTGACAACAGGGAATTCTCCTGTAAGTTTAATATTATCCTATGATTTTTTTTAAGTAGTAATTTTTTACTAAATTGAAAATATTGTTCTTTTCAGTTGAAAATCCTTTTAAGAAGCCCAAATATGGACCAATCAACACCCTAATTGCGTACAAACTATCAATCAATGTTTGGAAAAATTCGTCTGCTCAACAATTAATATTGTTAAACGGTCAAAATGACAGCCATTGTCATTGTGTTACGCAATTACCCCGCATGATTCCACAAATCATTGTTTATTGTAATTACTTCCTAAGCACTACATTAATCCTCCTTCCAATTATTGCCATGAACTTAAATAAACATTCCGGTCAGTGGTCAGTGTCTAAAGTACTTTGTGCCGCAAATAGCATAGACTCAATCATTTTCCTCAATTGGCAAAAAAGTTGCCAGTATAAAAAATACGTGTTTATGAACGACGAAATGAGTGATGAGCTGGACGAATTAAGGCTACTAGAATACGAGTATGTTATGGGCTAAGTTCGTATAACTTTGGTTTTTGGTAAAATCTGCCTTCTCTTCTCAAAACTCAAAGCATTAATTTCAATTAAACCAATTACGGGCACTTTTTAATTGTCAGGGAGTCGGTCAGTCAGAAAGATGAAGCTGGTTTCTCTTCGGTTTAAACACTTTTCTAGATTTAAACTAGGAAACAGTCAATTTTGGAAGCTGTCTTTGTGTCCATTGCGTTCACAAAGCATTTTGTAGGGCCCACAGCTACAGTCCAAAATTAATCTGCCTAGCCTTTTCTCAACTATTTTGAAGTCCGCTTCCAGTCTGACCGGGTGCAGCTGAATATCAGTATTTTACATGGAGCGACGACCAATCTGACCTCCGGAACCCAGTTACTGGGTAACACAATTCCCCTTGGTAAGACTGGTTGTCAGACTTTCGGGCTTCTTTCTGCCATCAAGGACTGAAATTAAAGATCTATGAATGACAGCCGGGACCCACGGGCGTTCTTTCCGAGCCAAAGGAAAGTTGTCGTAACCGCTTAATTAACACCTAGGTATAATACCACAAAAATCTTAATCTTATTCGCGGAAAAAACATTTGAAAAGTACCTAAAATGGTTTTCTATGTAGACACCTTAGCGAATACGTTTTACATTCAGGAAAAAAAAAGCTGCATTAAGGGCTAATTTCACCACTAAAATGGAAAGCGAGTTGTATATCTAAACCGCGTTACGGAGCTGTCAGTGTGAATATTCCACAACAATGATGACACTGACAGCTCTTGAACGCGGTTCAGATGTGCTAATGTGCTGTGCGTTCAATTTCATTGGTGAAATTCGTTCGTAAAGTAAATTAATGAGAGGCTTATGGTCATCTTTGTTGGCAACAAACACTCTAAAAATGGGCACGAGATTAAAAAATATATATATAAAAATCAGCATATCTTTTAAGATAAGATAAAGTACCTACTTCTAAGCCTCTAACCTTAAACCGTAACACAGCTTAAAGAAACGGAAATAAAAAAACGGTTTCTCGTAAGATTCTCGGTGAAAAGCAGCCGGTCAATATTGACTGAGCACTTGTAAAGCACTGCAAACGAAGTTTTGTCTGTCATGTTTGCTTGACGGCACGCGAGCCGAATGAGACCGGTAGCTTAATTAAACATTCGTTATTTGAATTCAAATTTGAATTCGAAAACGCTATAGTTTCTACTTTTTTTTTTTCTTTTTATTGGTTTACGCTGCATGTGAGTTTTGAGTTGAGAATGGTTGAAGTTGTAGGAAACAGGTAACTACTTAGTTTGTGTAATATTATAAATCCGTAGTCATTTTATACGAAGACTACCGAGAAATAAAGACTTAGCAATTTTGGGAATCTTTTGTATTAAAACTCAATTTCATTAATAAGATATAATATAGCTTGTCCACATTGAAATGACGCGCCCCACTACCGCATTTACGTACTTACACGGTAATGCGGTGGTGGGATGCGTCTGTTCAGAGTGGACAAGTTTGACTAAAGTTTAGGAATACTTTCCTATGTCAAAGACATGAAACTATGTTAGGTAATGTTTATTTACCTACTTACAGATTCAACCGGCTTTTAAGACCTGAGCTCTGCATTATTATGCTGAGCTGAGCTCTTGAAAGCCGGTTATTATGCTAAAAGTCATTACGACCAGTAGGTAGGAAAACAAACAAAACCGTTAATAATGCAGATGATACTTAATTTTAAATTCAGAACAGAACACCAACGTCATCGCATATCATTTCCAGAAAAAAAAACAGAACTGTCAAAATTCGAATTTTTTCTATAAGTTTGAAGAAAAAAAAAACGTGCTCTAGTTTTTAGCAAACCATAAACACTTGACATAGACAAGTTTTAAACTGTTATTTATACTTTCTAGTATTATGAGTAAAGTAGTAGAAAATGTCTTTAACTGTAGACTGCTGACTTAACTGTTTGTGTTTGAGTTAAGTTAAACGGTTTTATAGAACTAGGAGAGTTTAATTTCTAGATCTGTTATTACTTATTACTTTCATTCAAGCATATTTTCTATGCTGAATATGATCCTACCAGCTACTTTTATTTCTGCCGTCAAGCATTGATGTGTTCCGGTTTGAATTGATTTGAAGGATGTTAGTTAAATTACAGGTGTTTCATACATTTCAATATTTTTTCTAAGATTGTCGACGTCTTTGCAAATCCTCTAGTTTTTGATATGTCTAACAATCAGCCATTTACCACGTGGTGAGCCTATCATTTTACGAATATTTTACAAGGCGATTGAATGAAAAAAAAAAACTAAAAAAAAAAATGAGATTTGACTACAGTACAAATAGATTAGTTTATGCATAAGAGGATATCTCAGCAGCTCAATTATTATTCTAAATTGTTTTTGTCCAGAAAAGGCCCTTCAAAAACTTCACCAATTTCAAATCACGTTGCGTCCTTCAAAAAGGAACAAGTACAAGACCATAGACTACTGACCATGACGTCAACGAGGCATAGAGCCACGTGTCTACAATTAGGCGGCGTACAGACTCGCGTGCCGCAAATTACACAGCTATGATACTGGCCGTATGTAATTTTGTGACACCTTGAGACAAGGCCGTTTGCTATGAGAAGTTTTATCTTTTGAATCGGAGGTGGAAATTCTAAGCTGTCTGTATCTGTATTTGTGCCTAGATTGGCAATAGGCCCGTTTCCTCCCTTGATGAGATGAGAGAATGCCGTTCGATCCCAGGGACGGGCACTGTTATTGGATCCTTTTATTTTCTAATTCTTAGGGCCAGGTTTTCGAACGAAAATTACAGAAAAATGAATCTGACAAATTGTCCAGCTTTCGTAAGCTGCTGTAATTGGCTGTTAATAAATAATTCTACCAATCGCAGCAGCTTACGCGCGCTTGTCAATTTGTTACATTAATTTATCACATTAACTCGAGTATTTAAAACTTTGCAGTTAAAGTAATATTTGAGTCTTGAGTGAGGTTCTATAATACAAAAATCACATGAGATTTGTCAGCAGCTCTTCTGATCATAGATTATAGAAACCAGTCCAGGCTGTAAAGACTTGTTACCATAGTCTGTTACTTTTTCAATAAAATCGAAACTACGGATGATGCATCATACTAATCGTTTGTCGTCTAAGAAAGTTAGTAGAAAATTAATTACAAAAACTAAATGTAATGCTTTCAACTCCATACGTACTTACAGTGTCAATCAAATTAATTACGATTGAAGCGTCTGTCTTGTTCGATTTCTAATTATTGTTTAATTTTTATTTCTGTGATATATTTAATAACTTTTATAAAGTAAGTGGGCAACGTCGCAAATAGCTGTCAAATATTTCACTGTTTTGATTAATTTGGCAATATTACTGTATGGAAATAAGAAATATGGTTATCTAGTAAACTAAAATATTGATTATGAAATGCAATAATTAATATCGTTACACCCAATATTTAGCCTCAGATGCAAAAAAAAGTATTTGCAAATGCCTTTTTTATACCTAAAACGGTTACAACATCAAATTCATACTTCTTATTTCTATATGTAGTAATATTGTCAAATTAATCAAAACAGGTAAACGTTTGACAGCTATTTGCGACGTTGCCATTTTTTTGGATGAACGCTCTAAATTATTTTGCAGTTCATTATGTACTTTCTGAGTTTATCTTGGACATTACTGACATCGGTGAAGGAAAACATCGTGAGGAAACCTGGACTTACAGTTAATATAAGTCTGAAGTCACCAACCCGTCTTGAGCAAGCGTGGTGATCAATGCTCGTGCCTTCTCTGTATGAGAAGAGGCCTTTGCGCTGCAGTGGGGCAGTAATAGGCTGGTATTATATATCATTCACTGTTAGATTTTTAATCTGTGGTTTAGATAAAATTACGTTTTTTTTTCTTTATTTGGCGGAACTACTACTACTACAACTATATTAGACGCAATGGGTGAGCGAATGGTATCTTATCAACGAGTTAAATTCCCGTACAAAAAACATATTAGTTTGGTCTACATTTAATCATGCCTGCGTCGGTCTAGAGGACGCAAGTGAGGTCCTAAGTTTGAGTCCCTGGTCGGGCAAAGTATTGTTGGGTTTTTCATTTGGAATTTCTCAGTAGCCCAACCGGTGGCCCTGACTGAATTTAAACATACTTAAATAGTGCATTTTTAAATGTTGAAACATGAGCATGTTCAGTTAAACGCTTCTGCTTAATCCTTTGGGGAATACAGGCGTGATGGTATGTTTAACAATGTATAAGGATGAACACCGGAAGTATATAATAGTTCCCATAATTTGACTAAAAAGCCCAAAACAATAACACTACCAATTTAGTCACGGTCATGTCAAGGTATTGGGTCCGGGCCCGAGCTAGTGCGAGTACACTATAATTTTACAAATGACACGCTATGGCACATTGCTAATTTCAATTTATGACAAAAACTGACAAATTATGTTTTTGTTAGAATCTTTTGTATCGTCAATTTTTGTTTTAAAACTTTGTTATTAAATAACTTAACATTATCTGAGGTGTACCTGTAGTACACCCACATTTCGCCAGTTATGTTTAAGTCCCATGTATTAGGGGGCGAGCCTATCGCCATGAACTGGGCACAAATCTAGACTCCGGGCTGCTACTGAGAAATTATAGATAGCAAGCAACCACCTTACGGGGAAGTCATCAGGTGATATTAAAGATTTGTCATCATTCTCCTGTACTTATGTCAATTTTTTAGTGGTCATCGCACATGTTTTCTATTTCCATACTTCTTTATTATTCGTCTTTTAGGTAATCACCCTCTTTCTAGCCATATCGTCTTTCACACAGTCCATCCATCGTTTCTTTGGTCTTCCCCTATGCTTTATAGCCATCCACGGAACCAAAGTATGAGAAGACGCGGCAGCTACATGAGCGCAGCTAAACCAACTTAGCTTCGTTCCAGTGTGGCCTCCGCTTTAGCCAGAACCAAAGTAATCGTAACAGCGCCACGTATGCGTATGTAGAACTAAACTGCCATCTTTCTTTTGTGTTTTTTTGACCTTCGAATAGTATTGATTCGAAATTTGAATAAATGAATTGTTTGACACTAGCATAATCCCGCGAAATTTCGCGGAATTTTGAATAAGTTTTTAATAAGTCGAGATTTTTTGTTAATATTCTTTAATGCACCTCTTTAGGTCATGAGTTATCCGAATGGCCTAGGTCTTAAGGGGGAGGCGTGAAAATTGATTCGCTGTTACAATGTATAATAGACATGTAGAAAAGTTCTGACTATGAGGCCCGCTTGCACCTCAAAATCACTACAGCTTAGGTTTTCTGAGAAAGTTGTGAAATGTCATACAATGACTGCTGGCAGTATCAGAGCAATTTTTGACACCTTACTGTCAAATACTGGTGAAAAATACAGATTTTGATGACGGCCGACGTAATTTGATCGCGGCCATCTTTCTTCTAGGAATCTGTAGGTTTAGTGGCTTCATAAGAGCAATTTTGTATACAATGAGGTAAGCTCAGAGCAGTAGAGAAAACGTATTGCGTTTCTTCAAATAAATTGGAATGAAGGCAGGATGGGATGATGAGAGTTTTTTCCCTTTAAAACTTGATATAATCTGAGATGAATTACTTACTAGTTATTTTTACATCTGTAATACTAATATGTAAGTACTATCTACACAAGGCATAATAATCTGTTAAGCTGACATTTTTGTACAACCGTAAACAATTATGTCTCATTACTACCAAATTATATTTTT
The DNA here is from genome assembly GCA_963853775.1 of Xanthia togata. Taxonomy (NCBI): domain Eukaryota; kingdom Metazoa; phylum Arthropoda; class Insecta; order Lepidoptera; family Noctuidae; genus Xanthia; species Xanthia togata. The sequence goes on from OY970815.1 coordinate 6,023,841, forward strand.
TAATCATCCCGGAACTTAATACGCAAAAAACTAAAACCAAAAAAACTCACCTGATATTCGTAAACATCCATTATAACAACATTAAAATAAAAACTAAAAAAAATAACTCAACACTAAATTAAAAATTAAAAAATATTGCACTTAAATTCAGACTGTCCACTTAAACGTGGTGTATTGCACAAAAATTAAATGATAAAATCAGGTACGTTAAAGGAATCACATCGTTGTTCCTGTGCCGAGAGGTGTCATGTCAGTTTGACATTAGATTCAAGATGGCGCCGCATGGTACGCGCGTTGCGCGGCAGAGCGCGAGTGTAACTGCGTGTACAATACTGATCGTGCGCTTGCTAAAATGTTAAGCGTTTGACTTAGATTTTGTTGGGTTCTGTATGTTTTTTTAAGTCTTATGACTAATACAATATACTATACAGGCCTGTAAATGTCATTTCAGAGCAAAAGCTTACTCATGTATAGAGAAAGACTGGCTAACCCATAGATAGTTACGAGTTTTCGATTTAAAAAAAATCACTTAACAAATTAGGTGGTTGCAAATTGTGAATATTGCAACCGATTAATTACTATTCTTGGACTTGAAGTATTAGAATTATTTTATTTTATACTTCTCTATTAGAAGAAGAAAGCAATAAGAAAGAAAACGTTTATTTGCGGTACAATATGACGCAAGCGAAGAAAAAAAAAAAACACGAAAATAACAGTTTGGGGGAAAATATGCGTCACATCCACGCAAAACGGCCATCGCGCAGCATAATGCTGCGACCCTATGCGAGACAGAGCCCCAGTGCTGGTTTTCAGCGACAACCGGCGTTGACGTGAAAATTATTATTTGTCATCTTAGTAGTCACCGGAATTCCGTTAACCAGTCTCCAAATTAACCCAACAGCTTCCACAACTCGCCTACGGACCCCTAAAAAGCTAAGCATCTAATACGGTGGTGTGAAATCGGCGAGTCGCGAGCCGTCATCATTTTCTAACGGGCACCGTCCACCGAGCTTTAGACATACTTTCGTTGGACTTACATTCGGTGCAAGGAGTACTTGTATTTTATTTAGGAACGAATAATTTAGGCCCGCGGTTTTGCCAAGGTAGAGATCAGGAATTATCCCACGGGAATGGACTATCATCATTTACCTGACCATGTCTCAATTTATTCGTGGTCGCCGCAACATGTCCCTTTCTTCCATACTTCTCTATCAGTCGTCATCTTGGTAGTCTCCCCTTTCTACCCATATCATCTTTCACACAGTCCATCCATGGTTTCTTTGGTCTTCCCCTACGCGTTCATATACTCAAAACTTGAACAGGAACGAACTACCTGGATAAAAAATATCCTATGTCCTAACCCAGGTGATGGTCTACTTGTGTGCCAAATGTAATCAAAATCCGTTCAGCCGAAAGAAATGGACCCCTCTTGAGTTGCTCCACACCCGACTTTCCGCCTTCCGCGTCCATCATTTAAATAGTTCATGCTACCGTAAAAGACATACAGTTGGCAAGTATAGATAACGTCACATATGGACCTGTATGAACTTCCTAAAATGTCTCCATATCACTGAGTAAGAGGGGTGATCAATTCCTTCTAATTATCTTTATGAGAAGAGGCCCTGCAGTGGGACAGTTCAATCAATCCCATTAGCTTTTTTCCAAGTATCTATGTTGTGGTCGGCTTCCAGTCCAACCAAATGCAGCTAAATACCTGTATTTTACATGTAGCGACTGCCTATCTGACCTCCACAACCCAGTTACTGGGTAACACGATACCCCTTGGTAAGACTTTTGGACTTGCAGTGGGACAGTTACAGTCGGCAAAGAAAAACAAAACATAAAGGAAGCTCGCAATTAATTCATTAGATTTAAATAAAATCACAATCTTTCATAAAACGAACGCTTTTCAAAAAACGAAAGCCGATCCGACCGTAACCGAAACCAGCCGAAGTGACACGAACGAACCATTCTTTTTTCAAACGCAATGATTGATAGCTACTCCCGCGCACATAGACAGTTATTCCGTAATTAACTTTTTAACGATTTTATAATTTTTATTGACAGTAGTAATTTAAAAAAAAGTTTCATACGGTAAAGAAGTGGTAGGAAACGACTAGAAAAAATATATTTATGGAATTTAATTATTTTTTCACACAATGGTGGACTTTGCAGGTAATGGTGGAATCTGTCATTAGACTGCTTGGAAAATAATGTTAAACTCAAAGCATTTATTTGAATTTGCCACTAACGGGCACTTTCGAATTATCAAGGAGTCGGTCAGTAAGTCAGAAAGTTGAAGCTAGTTACCCATTCCAAAGCGTAGATCTCTATGGAGAAGAACAGGCAAGAAACTCCATGGACACTCTTTTAAATCAAGATTTAACCAAATCCTGGCTACATTATCCGTGTTGCTTTTAACCGACTTCAAAAAAAGGAGGAGGTTGCAATTCGACGGAATGTTTTTTTTTTTGTTGTATTTTTGTTAATCGATTACTCCGCCAATTATGAATTGATTTTGATGATTCTTTTTTTGTTTGGTAGGGCATACTTCAGAAGTGGTCCCATATAAATTTGGTCAAGATCTGATGAGGGGTTTTTGAGTTAGCATCAATAATACGTATTTTTCCCACCTGTGGACGATATTTTAATAGTTCCTGTGACTGTAATTTACTTGGTATTCAAATTTTTGTGGGGGTTTTGTATAGGTACCACAACTAAAAAGTGAAAAATAAAAACATTTTCACAAAAAATAAAACCGACTTCCAAAAAAAAAACACTGCGACGTGAAAAATAACGAAGTCGGTTTTATTTTTTGTGAAAATGTTTTTATTATATGTGAAGACAATGTAAAAATTTAATGGAATCAATCTGTTTTAAAATTAGAGTCAGTTCTGTTTAAGTCCCAGTCAGTCGAGTTTGTTTTTAAAATGTCAACATTGTCGTCATCATTTCAGCCGAAAGTCGTCGACAGCTGGACATAGCCCTCCCCCAAGCTCTGTCACTTCGACCGATTCTGTGCTTCTCGCATCCAGCGGATTCCTGCGGCCTTTACCAGGTCTTCGGCCCACCTTGGGCCTTCCAACGCTACGTGTTCCGGTACGCGGTCGCCACACCAGAAACTTTCGGTTCCATCGGCCATCTGCAGTGCTATTCTGTAACCATCGCACCGTGAGAACTTAGGTGAAGTGAGCTCGGAGTGATCTGTCAGTCCCTAGCAGCAGGTGGAATGACAGCTCACTTTATGTTCACTTCACCTAAGTTTTCACGGTGAGATGGTTACAGAATAGACCGGCATTTCTGTGAGTGATATATTCACAGTTTTTAGTAGTTCTATAAAACTAACTAAGACCACTTACTCGATTAACAGCAGTAAGTACGAATATAACCGTTGCGTCTAGTAATAGTAACTGTTACACAGTTTACCTACATTTTAACTAGGAGTATCTAACTCCTGTACGTTAACATACAGTTAAAAACTTTCACTTTCCACACTTACTTTTGTATTAACTTAAGTTTAGGAGGGGCTGGTGACTACACAACAACAGCCGCACGGGTCGATCGAATGTTAAGCTAGGCTTGCCGAGGTCGGTCCGTGGATGGGTGACCATTCAATACTCAAAGCATTTATTTCAATTAAACCATTTACAGGCACTTTTGAATTGTCAAAGAGTCAGTCAGTTAGTCAGCAAGTTGAAGCTAGTTGCCCATTCCAAAACGTAGATCTCTATGGAGAAGAACGGGCAAGAAACTCCACTCACACTCTTTTAAATATAGAAATTACAAAATCCTGGGTACATTACTCTTGTTGATTCTATAAGTAAGAACAAATTAAAAAAAAAAATTAAAATCAAATCGATTAAAAATATAAGATTAAAAATAAGCCCTGGCAGATAAGAGATGACCAGTCTCAACTGACGGCGCCCGTTCACGAACATGACGCGTGGATCAACACCATCCAGCTCAACCATTTTGTAGGGAACCGAATGATCCAATACGCTGTCATTCGTAGATCTTTGACAGTCGTTACGGGTCGACTGAATTAAGCCTGAAAGTTACCGTGTTACCAAATAGCTGGGGCCTGGTTGTCCATTGATATTTGATTTGCTTTACAACTCCAGTTTTTTTTTTTTTTTGTTTTTCTGTCGATATTCTAGTTAGCTTACACTGTAGCGCTGCAATGTTCTTTTGGCACGTGGCCGAAGTCGGAACTACCGCCGCCATCTTGTTTTTTCAATACATTCCACAAAACAATTAATGTTAAAATATACCTGCAGCAGTGTTAGTGATTTCGAATCATATGCTGCCCTTGACAATGACTATAAATGACACAATACAAGGTCATTACCGTAGTTCCTTTCGAGTTACGAATCGATGCAAAAAATATCGATTAGCGATCTTAATTCGGAATGCCATTGTGCGTATACGGCGTGCAAAAGTAATAATTACTTTTAGGACTACAGATTTAAATTCAACTTTAAGTTAATGGCTTGTTTCAATCATCTCCGGAAAAGTTCTGGCTAACTTAAGTAATTATTTTTTAATTTTTAATTTTAATTGTTGTATAATGCCTAAATAACAGGGGCTAAATAATAAGAGCCGCACAGGTCGACCGAAGGTTACGCTACGCTTGTCGAGGTCGTTCCGTGGATGGGTGACCATCCCGAGAGCCCTCCGTGTCTCAGAAAACACGATAAGCTGCTGGTCCCGGCTGTCATTTGTAGATCTTTGACAGTCGTTACGGGTCGTCAGAAGCCCGAAAGTCTGACAACCAGTCTTACCAAGATAGATAGATAGATAGATAGAATACTCTTTATTGTACACCATAAAAATTACAGACATAAATTTAGAAATTTTACATAGGGTGACACAATGGGCGGTCTTATCGCTTAAAGCGATCTTTTACAGACAACCTTTGGATGGATTAAAGGTAATAGGAGAGACAATACTGCAGGTAGTCAGCGGTGTACCATCTACATATACAATAAATATGTACATACATACATAAAGCATAAACTTATTCATATAAATATAATATATACATAGTTATACTTCAAACTCAAACTCAAACTCAAACCATTTATTTCAATTAAACCATTTACAGGCACTTTTGAATTGTCAAGGGGTCGGTCAGTCAAAAATATGAAGCTAGTTGCCCATTCCAAAGCGTAGTAGGTACCTATGGAGAAGAACGGGCAAGAAACTCCACGGACACTCTTTTAAATAAAATATAAAATTGATACAAAATATTGGTTACATCATTCATTTTGAAATTATGCATGTGAGAACAATGTAATAAGACGTGCACGTTCGTAAAAGCGTCCGTAATAAAAAGAAAAAAAGAATCATTGAAAAACTTAAAATAAATTAAAATAAGCCATGGCAGCTAAGAGATGACCAGTCCCAACTGACGGCGCCCGTTCACGAACATGACGCATGGATTAGCACCATTCAGCTCAACCATTTTGAAGGGAGCTAAATGATCCAACACACACGCCACCATCAGCGAGACATTTGAGTGAGCATGACATACTCGCAGCCGCCAGGGCACATTCAAGTCAATGAAATACTACATATTACCCGGTAAATGGTAGCTCTTTAGTACATAGTACTCACACCTGTGCTATGCAATTATATAATACAAAGGAAATTGAGTTTATACAATACAAAAATGGTCTTACAATCCTCAGCAGCTCCATCAGTATTTTCAAAATGTTAATCAGTGTGTATGTCAATTAGTTGTGGAGCAGGACCAGCACTGAGCCAAGCATTTTTATCAGTGATGTAATCCCCCAACTTATAATATGCCTGCCTACATAGTGTGCGTTTTATACAAGATTTGAATTTCGTCTCATTAAGTTGAAGTATGTGGGGAGGAATTTTATTATAACATTTTAAACAGTACCCCATGAAAGATGAGTCTACCTTAGCCAGTCTGAAACCTGGTTGAACTAATAGGTCCCTATTTCTTGTACTATAATTATGTCTATCACCTCTTTTACTAAAAAGATGTAAATTCTTTCTTACGTACATGATGTTTTCATAGATATATTGACAAGGTACAGTCATGATGTTAATATCCTTAAACAGTTCCCTAAGAGAGTCGCGCCTGCGGAGATAATAAATGGCTCTGATCGCTCTTTTCTGCAGAATAAAAATAGACTCGATGTCTGCAGCCCGTCCCCAAAGTAAAATACCGTAAGACATGATACTATGAAAATAACTGAAATAGACTAGCCTCGCGGTATCTACATCAGTAAATTGACGGATTTTTCTGACAGCATATGCTGCTGAACTTAGCCGTCCTGCAAGAGATGTTAAATGAGGACCCCATTGTAGCCTTGAGTCGAGCGTGATCCCCAGGAAAACAGTTTTATCGACAAATTCTAGATTCTCTTGATTCAATACTATCTCACAATTACTACTTTTGACATTTGGTAAAGAAAATTTTATGCACTTAGTTTTTTTTCCATTTAATACTAAATTATTAGCAGTGAACCAATTTTGGACCTGCAGTAGGGCGGTATTTACGTCGTCAAAATTTGTAGCACGTCTATCTACCTTAAAAATTAAGGAAGTATCGTCAGCAAATAACACCATTTGTGGTTGATTTTTAAATAAATGGAGTAGATCATTGATATACACTAAAAAGAGGAATTTAAACTTATAATATAAATCTATAAACATGAAACAAGAGCAAGGAACTAAATGTAATGATGATGTTTAAGGAGAGAGGAAGTGTTTCAAGGGGTATCGTATTAACCAGTAACTGGGTTGTGGAGGTCAGATACTGGTATTCAGGTATACATCCGGTTAGACTGGAAGCCGACCCCGACATAGTTGGGAAAAGCCTCGGCATATTGATTGTGCAGTAGTGGAAATAGGCGGAGTTAATGCTATTCATCTCTTTGATATCTTTTTTCACTAATTGAGGACTAATGAAGTTAAATACTTTTTAAGCGCTGCAATACTTTTTCCTCCATTCATATTATATGCAAATATCAGGAGGCATACAACTATTAATTGAACTAAATATCTAACATGTCTTTACAAGTGAGCGCATGCGCATACTAATTACTTTTATAATAAAGCAAGTGATTATGTTTGCTTTTGAATAATATTTAAATAAATTATGTAAGTGTTTCTTTTTGATTTTATTATTTTTTCGCATTTCCTTTAATTTTTTGTTTAATAGTAGGTTTTATTGAGAGATCTGTGTTATGAAGAAAGTGAGGGGCTCGTGGATAAATGATAACAGCCATGTTCGTGGATGGGTGACCATACATTACCTATCGAGACCCCTCCGTGCCTCGAACTGCACGTCAAGCTGTTGGTCCCGGCTGTCATTAGGAGATCTTTGACAGTCGCTACGGGTAGACCCGTCAAAAAATCTGACAACCAGTTTTACCAAGGCGTATCGTGTTGAGGAGGTCAGATAGGCAGTCGCTCCACGTAAAATACTGGTATTCAGCTGCATCCGGTTAGACTGGAAGCCGACCCCCATCTCTGTCTAAACCTTTGGGGATTACCGGCATAATATTTTTTTTATGTACTTTCATCAATAAAACCAATATCAGTTCCAAATACGATCGATCACGGATCTATGAGATCATAGCTATAGTAAATGATCCATGGATCATTAGATGCGTGCGCGCCGTTTTTGCTGCGTATTTTACAGTTTAGCTATAATGATATTGTCTTGTTTGAAATATTACTGGACTTAATCTGTGCTGAGCTTCTTTTGAAATTGGGGTGAGCAGCAGCCATGGTTGTTGAAAATTTAATAAGAAGTAATAACTAGTTGACACAACAACAGACAACATAGTCAACATTTTTAAGCGTATATTTGTTGGTTGAATACGAGGCTTTTGGCTACTCTAGTATTTGTGTATTTTGTGTTTTATTTCTTTAAATGTGCGTTTTGTTTGTGCAGAATGAACATTTCTTTCTTTTCTTTCTTCGTTCGCCATAAGTGCAAACTTTTGACAGCTGAATAAACAACCCAGTTACTGGGTAACACGGTACACCTTATTAGGTTGAGCTTTATACTTTTAAAATACTATTATGTCTAGTTGGTATTGTGGTTGCAAGTATGACTTATAAGCAAGTGGTTCTAACTTCGACCCACGGGACAGGCAAAGTGTTATAAAATTGTCAGTTGCAGTCCGGAATACAGATTTATATAAAATAGTAATAAGATAGCACCCTGTTGTATGGGACTAGGAATCCCCTATTTATTTAACCCTTTTAAACCCTTCACCGTTTTGAGAGCAGTTAAAGTCCCATACTTTAACTGCTCTCAAAACGGTGAAGGGTTTAAAAGGGTTAAATAGGTTTTTAATTTTATTATTTTATTTTTCTTTTATATATCTAGATTCTCTTCTTTTAGATTTTGTGAATGTGAGAACGTTGTAGGCTTAACAGACTTGTAGATCTGCCGACCATTTTCTATCTTGCTAAGTACATGGTACTTGTTGATAGGCCTACAGTGTCCTCTCATACCTATAAACACAGTAACTGGAAAACATTGTAAATACCATTTACTTTTAAAAGAGTAACCGTGGAGTTTCTTGCCGGCTCTTCTCCATAGGAAACGACCAATTGGAACCGTGCACCTAGCTTCTGACGTTTCATAAGTGCCCTTGTAGGTTTATGTGAAAGGAAATATTTTGAATTGAAGGAAAATATCGTGAGGAAACCGGCATGCCCTAGAACTGAAAGTTCGAAGACATGTGACATCTACCAACCCGCACTGGGCCCGTGTGGGCCACCACAGGTTGACAGCCCACTCCCTCTCACTCAGAGGAGCCTGTGTCCCAGCTCCCAGCAGTGGCCGTTCTACTGATTATGCTATGAGACTTTAAGGTGGATCCAGTTTTAGTTCGAGAGAGAGAAGAGAATTTCAAATTGTCTTACGTTTTTCGCCATTTGCTGATCAATGTCAGGTTGTACCTTGATCAAAATATTATTCGCGACTATAACAGATCATTATAAACAATAATACATCTCTCTAAGATAGATTTATTCCATAAAAACAAATCTCCTAAGGAAAAGTTAAAATAAAAACCGGCCGAGTGCGAGTCGGACTCGCGCATGAAGGGTTCCGTACCATCTTACTAATATTATAAAGGCGAAAGTTTGTGAGTGTGTTATGTTTGTCTCTTCTTCACGCTAAAACTACGAAACGGATTTGGATAAAATTTGGCACACATATAGTTTATAACCTGGATTAACACATAGGATACTTTTCATCCCGATATTCCCACGGGATCGAAACTTATGCGGTTGAAACCACGAGGCGCAGCTAAATCTATAAAAACGGTAAAAAAATCACCCCCCCCCCCCTTTTTAATTCTGTTTTTAGTATTTGTTGTTATAACGGCAACAGAACTACATCATCTGTGAAAATGTCAACTGTCTAACTCTCACGGTTCATGAGATACAGCCTGGTGGCAGACGGACAGCGGAGGCTTAGTAATAAGGTCTCATTTCACCGTTTGGGTACGGAACCCTAAAAACGTAAGAAAATTTGATATTCGCGGGCTACAACACTGCGGATCTATCTTTAAACTGCCGGATTGCGGGTGTAGGCAGTAACCCTACGTCTCTGTCTGCCCTTTCTGGCGATATACGTATGATGTTCTATAAATATAGTTAGATTGAAAACCGATCACAACATAGTTTGAAAAATCTAGTGACAAGTAGTAATTTTACCGTTAAAATCCCAGTTACTTTCATTGAAATTATTACACTATAAATTAATCGTAAACTGCCTCGTTGGTCTAGTGGTCGCAAGCGCTACTGCCGAGAATGAGGTCCTGGGTTCGATGCCCGGGTCGGGCAATGTTATTTTGGGGTTTTTCCATCTGAAATTTCTCAGTAGCAGCTCGTAGTCTGGATTTGTGCCCGGTTGATGGCAATAGACTCGCCCCCTATTACGTGGGACTTAAACATAACTAGCGAAATGTAGGCGTGATGTTAGGTTATGTTATTATTAAACTATAAATTAATCGTAAATGTCTTGATAATAAAGTCGTTAAACATTTCAATCCAACTTAAATTTTGAATAATTTTCGCGCACACCATAAAACTCTGTAGAACCTTTCTACTTTCATATGGCGCATACTATCCTTATTATCGATCAATGATCTATAGATCGCAACGGATCCATAGATCTTGGGGTCAGGCGCAGCAATTACGGTCCTATTCAGAAAGACGGACGCAAGCGCATTATATATCATTATGTCGCAGTGTATTTGGTACTGTTGGGTTATTTTTGTAATGTCTAGAGTATTTAACATTTTGTCTTCCAGTATACTAAAAGGCTTTGATCAGGTATTTTTCTATCTTAAATTAGTAATTTTGCTGTTTTAAAACTGATTTTAGCTGCTGTAATGAACGTATAAAAATAATAACCCTTTTAAATTGACATGAGCTTGTAAAAAACTTCATTTAGTTTGTAAATAATGGTGCACTCAATACTAATTGATTTAAGGCTCCCGTAGACAGGCGCGACGCGACTCTTGTGGAATAATTTCTATGAAAACTTTACGGAAATTGTTCTACCGGTGTCGCGCCTGCCTTTACTCTGCATATATAAAGACAAAATGCAGGTAAGTTTGTCACATTATTTTTTTTAAACTGTACACCTTAAAATAAACCAAATAATTATGCTAAAAGAGCCAATAGTAATTTTTAATGTTTCAAAAATAAACAGCCAGAATTTTCCAGAGTAGTGAGAGAAACAAATACCTATGAAAGACTATTAAAATCATATTTTCAGGAATTCACTGGATGCGAGAAGCACAGAACCGGTCGACGCCGTGGCGATGCTTGGTGGAGGCCTATGTCCAGCAGTGGACGTTATTCGGCTGAAATGATGATGATGATACGGAAAGAAAGAAAAATCAGCCATTTCCTCAAACGTCCTAGCTCCCACACCGACCGCAACATGAAACGGTACGCTACACTACAATTCGAAACTTTCATCTTGTCTCGTAAGTCCACATTTGTTAATAATTATTTTTGATTGAATATCACTTTTATAATATATAATAAACTTACATTACAATAACGGCGTATATAAAGAAAGACATGCACTTAGTTCACAAATCGAATTAGGAACGGTATAACATGGCTTTTATATTTATATACTTAGCTCGATTAAAGAGGTGAGGTAAATTGAGATGTACCTATTAAAAAAGATCTATCAGTTCCTAAAATTGAATTGCGAGAATTGTTATTAACATAATAAATCTTCACTAATATTATAAGGAGAAATAGTTTGTATTTTTGTTTGTAATGAAAATCTTTCACCTGTTGAATGCTATATTATCACTGAGCACCATAGGCTATATTTTTAAAGATATCACGCGGGCGAAGCCGCGAACGGAACAGAAAAAAACTGCTAAGAACTATTTTGTTTAAAGAAAGAAAAACCAGCCATTTCCAAGAACCTCCTAACTCCAACATCACCAGCAACATAAAAACGGTACGCTACACTACAATTGGAAAACTTTCATCTTGTCTCGTAAGTCCACATTTGTTAATAATTATTTTTGATTGAATATCACTTTTATAATACATACACATTACAATAACGGTGAGTATGCCTAAGAAATACATGTTCACCAACCAAATTAAGAACGGTAAGACATGGGCGTTTATTTGGTCAGAATAGAAACAAATTAGAATGCATTCAAAAAAATATTTTCTAAACATAACAAATTTCACCAGTTATGTTTAAGTACCATGTAATACGAGGCAAGTCTATTGCCATCAATGGGGCACGACACTATATCTACACTCTGGACTGCTACTGAGAAATTTCGAGTTGAAAAACCAATAAAACTTCCCGATCTGGAATTCGAACCGAGGACTCCATACTCAGCTCTTAGTGTTTGCGATTGCTAGACCATCGAAGCATATGTTTATTGAGTCAGAATAGAGACAGATTATACAGGGTGTTAAAGTAATTGCGTGCCATAGCTTAGGGATAGGTTCAGTAACAATAAAAGAAGCCAGAAAAAAAAAAAAAAACCTATATTAGCACCTACCAACTACTAAACTAGAATTAAAATTATTTTATTTGTTTAAATGCTTTAATTACTTACCTACTATCGAACGCGTTGTCATTTTGTCCTTCACTTCTTCTAAACGATTGCTATTTTAAGTTAGTAGGTACCTACAAATTTTTTTTTTTTTGGCTTCCTTTATCGATTCTGAACCTACCCCTAAGCTATGGCACGCAATTACTTTAAAACCCTGTAGATAGTGCAATCCACTCCGCTCCGCTCCGTACTAAAGATTTTCTAAGAATTGCACTGGGCCCGCGTGGTGGGTTGCGGCCTCTCATACGGCCGAGTGGAGGCCTGTGTCCCAGCAGAGGGGATATTAAAGCCTGATTATGTTACGTAACGTGTCACTCTATCAAATGGAACCTAATATATTATCTGCCTACAGATAGTGCAACCCACGACGCCGCGCCCCACTCCGCGACGACTGTACTGTAAGCTGTACTTTAGTGCGGAGCGGAGCGGAGTGGGGCGCGTCGAGGTGGATTGCACTATCTATAGCCTTTTTACAACTATGTTGGGGTCAGCTTCCAGCACAGCTGAATGCAGCAGAATACCAGTATTTTACATGGAGCGACTGCCTAACTGACCTGCACAACCCAGTTACTGGGTAACATGATAACCACATATAGAACCTAATTATGAACCCATTTAATAGCCTATAGATTATTCTAAGCTACGATATCTCAGGATTTCCCATTAATCGAACTATTACAAAACCATGAAAATACCCACAATATCTTAGACCACAATAAGACCATTAGCGGTTTCTAAAATAAAGAAAATAACAAAAAAAAAACCCAACCTGCTGTATAAACACCCTTCTTAACAAAAGGGGGTAGGCAGAAAAAAAATGGTTACCTGTTCGTCTGTCAACGCATCATTTGTCAAAAGTAACCAATATAATTTGACACTCGACAGTGGCGCCACTTGACGGGATAAAAGTTGCAAAAATTCCGTACATTTAATTTAGTTCCTTTTATTGCCGCGTCCCAAGATATTTTGGGTGGAGATATGTTGTATTTTTGTGGTTATAAAATTAAGGGTAGGTAGCGACTCCTATTAAAACATGTGGCTTATTGTATAGTAAATGGGAATTAAGTAATTAATTATTATCGGGGTTGAAAGAGTTTCAGCTGGTTTTTATAATTTTTAGTTTCAAGAACTTGGGCTTGTAAGAATTGATCATGAAGAAATCTGAATTAATGTTCGGATTAATCATGGAAACCGAAGGTGCTTTATATCCGGAAAAACTGGAAATTAATGAAAATTGGAGCTTCTAGCTGTGTGTGTTCTACTTAGGAGGTTCAAAACAGAAGTAGGTATGTTAGTAGGTATCTAACGCAAATCCATCAACAAATTTCTCGGAAACTGCAAATCTGCTTGCAATAGTTTTTCTGCACTCATTTCGGGATCTTTCAGCTTAGGGGGATACTCAATTATTTTATTAAATTCTTTAATTTTTTTAAACATATAAACAGGGGCACTTATGAAACTTCAGCAGCTAGGTGCACGGTTCCAATTTGTCGTTTCCTATGGAGAAGAGCCGGCAAGAGACTAACAAGTGTAGCCCCGAAGGTCTTTTCCTTCGATATGCATCTACTAATATAAAATCCATTTGTCAATATGTCCGTCAGTCAATGCAGGTGGCCTGGTGTCACTTGTCTTTTTAAGTCCAAACACAATAAATCATTGGTCCTTTTAGTGTACCGACTGCCTTTGTGGTAGTTTTGTTATAAAGGTAATAAATAGAATTCTTTGTGAAGTTAGCTCGTTCGAGAAAGTACTGCCACCAGAAAGCTCTGGGCAAACTGAGAATCACGCGCGGGATGCGGGACGATGTTCACTCGCGTCGATTGTGTGTGCCAGCTAGAAGTTATATCTCCATATAAATTCAAAGTGTTAAAACTGGTGCTAATAGTTGAGTGACATGTTCCGTCCCTCGTCGGATTCGACTGTGTGGCCAGCGCAAAAAAAAATCTACGCGCTAAATTTTACCAAATATTTCGTCGATTAAAAATAAAATCTGCTGTTCCATACATTTTGACCGTGTAGGCATTGCACTTTTGTAATAATCAGTTCTCTTGATTTGACCTATGAGCGCGCGCGGTGTTAGATTTGGCCGTCAGATGGTACCAACCCATTTATCGAGAGGTTTGTACTGTCAGCCTAAGTATCAGATGTTGCAAATCATTTGCAACTACTGTAAGACTCGCTTGTTTTTAAGAGGGAACAGGGCCTGCGAGGAATTTGAAAAATAGATATTAGAAGAAACTATTTCCGTCATCTTTCCTCAAGTCTGCCCCCGTAGAGTGCGATAGGGATAGCTACAGCTCAGACCAATTATATCACAAAAAAAAATAAGAAATCGACGTTTCGTATTTCCCTTTTTTCTCTTCGAAAACTGAACCGGTTCAATTATTTTTTACATTAAAATTTTAAGAAAGAGTATGTCTAGGTTCCTATCATTTTCTTTTATGTTAAATATTTCTCGAATTTGTCTGGTACTCCTGTAATCACGGCGGTAAAAACGCGGCATTTTTGTAATTTTTGGAGGGTCATATTTTCCTTACCTTCCTTAAGTTGCTGAAAAAAAGGAAATAACAGGGACGTGTCTATAGCAGAACTTGATTTTATGAAAAACAAATGATTACTCTAGAGGCATTATTTAGGAATAAAAAAGGGGATACATTTGTATGGAGAATCGCAGGCCCTGTTCCCTCTTAATAACTGGTGAAAAATTTCTACGCTGCCCCCAACGTAGAATGTTTTTACCGTCTGGGATCTTATACTTGAATTCATGAAAACCAGTACAGCTCGATTCAAACTTAATGGCGGCTCGGAACATGAGGCGAGTCGCTGCGCAGTAACGTGTTTATGGGTCAGCGGGGGTGAGGGGTGGGGTACTGCGCAGCGAGTAACTAACTTCCAAGCCGCCATTAAGTTTGAATCGAACTATACGTCGATACCATCCTGCATACCAAATAGTTTATTTGAACGTAAAGCCTCAGACGAGCTCCTTCACAAAGACTTATCACTTAAAACTCCAAGACTACTGCAGCAGTTTAAATTAATAGAACAACAATTATATGTACTTATAATAATAGCATGTTATTATACACTATTATGAGTTATTAACTCATTTTAACTAACTCACCCTATAATACTGGTGTTTGACGTCAGTGATTATGTGATATTGTGGTGTAAAAGATTGTTTTGTTTTTCCACTTAATGTAAGTAACATAACATCACGCCTTGTCACCCCGAAGGGTTGGGCAGACGTTTAAGGCGCTGACAACAGACAAACAGTAAAAGCAGGCTAAACTTAACAAAAAAAATAAGCCAAATCTATATAGTTTGTGGTAGCGGGAAAAATATATGTTAATCTTGAACATATTTCTCAGAACTGGGTTACCAAAACACGTTTACAAAAAAAAAAACTCGATACAAATTAACGGTAAACTAACCTTTTAATTTGAGTTCTAAACCAAAATATCTGTATTAAATATCAACGAATGTTGGTATTTTCATTGATAACAAGAATGTCTTATTTGAATGCAGAACTTGGTTGTTTTTTATTTTCGATTACTCAATTCATTTTTGAATAAATCGATAATTACTTCATATTTTGCAATAAATTACAAGCGTCGTGTCATTGCGCTTCTCTTTCTTTTCTATGCAGTCCGACAGTGACCGTGGTTTAGCTGTTGTCAGCGTCAGTTAGCTATACAAGGTACAATCAAAGAAGTTCATATCTATACACCGTAAGGACTATTTCTGCTTGCAGCGCTCGGACGCTATAGAACCGGGGCGGTAACAGATGTGGTAATTGTGTTCACGGGATTTTGTTTTCAAACTGTTTAGATATGAAGTTCTTCGAAGGTACACCCACATTTAGCCAGTTATGTTTAAGTCCCATGTAATAGGAGGCGAGCCTATTGCCATCAACCAGTTCGATAATTGCGTAATACACGATCAATTAGATTGAATCGTTTTGAAACAAATTGCTTTACTCCGTAAATAACGCAATGAATGTTGTTGAACTGTCAAAATGAAACAAATTTATCGTAATCGAAAATGTGTTGCGTAATTCGATAGTGGGTCCGAATCCAGACTTCAGGCTGCTACTGAGAAATTCCTGGTAGTGAAACCCAATCACAATTTGCCCGACCCGGGAATCTAACCCAGGACCAATGCTCAGCAGTAGCGCTTGCCACCACTAGACCAACGAAGCAGATATTGATTATAGCTAGTTAATATGGCATTTTCAACGTTTACTGCGCCAAATCTGGATAAAGGTCTCCCCCATCGACTTTCACAACTTTCTGCTCAAAAAGCAGACTTAAAATAAGTGTGTGTATGTCAGCTACGACGCCGAATCAATCATGCAAAAACGGCTGAATGGATTTGGATGAAATTTGGCACACAGATAGACCATGACCTGGCTTAGGACATAGGATACTTTGTATCCCGGTATTACGTTCCGGGAAAATTTCTGAACTCCATGCGGGCGAAGCCAAAGCCAGTAATATTTGTGTAATTATTGTAATCATTATATACAGGCAAAGCCAGTATATATAATGATTACAATAATTAAACCGTGTCTCCTGTGACCCACGAACATGCCCTAGTATGACCATAGTCATAGAGTTGATCTGTCGTTTCATCTCTATAGAGATCGAGCGGCGAGATGAAAGAGATAGGACCACACTAATGAACTATGGGACGGTAGGGTTGGCAGTTTCGAAAAACGAATTACAAAAAAATATATGGACCTTTGTTTTTTTGTCTTTTTTTTCTTATGTAGAAAGCAGAATAGGGGCGGCCTTTTTGTGTGACCTCTTCCTTTGGTAAACCACGCCTTTTTCCCGTGATCACTAATGCCCGATTCCTGTTCCAAAAATGAGTCTTCATGCATGCCGAATTGCGGAGTGTAATGCAGAATAGGATTTTCATTTTTGGAATGAATTAGAACTTTAATTTGGTTGGAACAAAGTTCGAAATTCAAATATGGCTCGATGGTTTCAACTTTCAACCTGGGTCGAAAGATAAACCTCGTTTGAGCTACGGTACGTTAATTGAACTGAGTTCTACATAAATTAACCAATAATTACGGAAGATAAGTAACTGGAATCGGCTGACATACAGCGTGTATCAGATATGTGTGGTCATATTTAAGGGTGTGGTACAGACGATCAAACTGAATAACCTTCTCCGTGGGACCAACATCATATCGCGAAAAAATAATCAGCTTACGCAAACATTTGGGTCGAATTAGAATAAGTTTTCTGGGACAAGATGATAATTTTTTCGCGATACAATACGGAGAGGACTTGTGCATTCCAGATAAACACGGCTAACTTTCAAACAGATAGATCGTTATAATATTTGGCAACATTCAAAATCACAAAATCACATAGGGATTATGAGTAAAAAAAAAATTTTTTGTCCGTCTTGTAGATTATAAAAAAAATACGTGCACGTATTTTTTCCTTTTTTTACGTTATCAAAAGATTATGGCGATACATTGAATTAAAATATGCCATGACGTCACGAGTATGTAGTGTGTGTAATGCTTACTTGTGACGTATCACCCCCCACTCCCCAACTTTAATGCGTTGTATTTAAGTCATTTTTTATTAATATGATAAAGCAAAAAATACGTGTCTAGTATTTTTTTATTATCTGACTGACGGACTAATTAGAATTTCTTTTTTTAGACCCAGGCATCATCTCTGTCCTCGAATTTAGCACTGATACCAAAATAATTGGCAGGTCAAAGTACGTAGAGAAGCTATTGACTTTTCACAAAAAAATATGGCAAAAATTTGGGAAGTGCAGCATCAAACCATTTGCTACTAGCTCCGCCCTGGGGTTTCACCCGCATAAGTCTCGGTCCCGTGGGAATATCGGGATAAAAAGTATCCTATGTCCTAACCCAGCTCATGGTCTACCTATGTGCCGAATTTCGATCCATCAGGTTAAGCTATGCTTGCCAGGTTGGTGTTCATGCTAAAGGTAGGATTCTTTTATTTAAATATAAAACACTTACACACTATAAAACTGACTTACATCCGTAAGACGTCCTCGTAACATAAGGTCCAGTTGAAAACCAGCGTCAGACACTAGTTGTCTGACATTTATGCTGAACTGGCCCTATTTGGCGCAGCCGTGAGGCACACAATACTATTAAAAGTTTTTTTTTCTGTTTTTTTTTTGTTTTTGTGTGAATATTGTGTGCCTTAACCTGAATCAAATAATTTTATTTTCTTTTTCTTTCTTTGAACTCTGATAACTTGATAAATCCAAAATTGATGTGTCATATGATTTTTGGAGTTATATATACACTTTTTGACAACCCTAACCAAATTAGTGGTGTACCAGTACAAATCTTACGCTTTCTTTACAGTTTCTAGTTTCAGATAAAATCGATTAAAATGTCATTCGGATAATCCAATGCATGCACTGATGACCTTACTCGAAAATGATTCGTTAGAAAGTATTAAATAAAATTAATATTGTATTCGAAGGATTTTTATTATCTTTAGATTTGTGACTAAAATATAGTCTGATTTTTTTTGCTTGTCATTCTTTCATAATCATTTCCAGTGATGGCTCGAATCCTTGCATTTGATATTGTGACTTTTTAGTTTGATTTTATTTCTACAGTTCTAGCAGTGAAGGAAAGATTCATCATCGTTATCTGGGTAGTCTTTTCCGATCCATGATGTGGTCGGCTTCCAATCTTACCGAATGCAGCTGAGTACCAGAGTTAAAAGCACCTAGGACAAACTACGGAAGAAAGACTATAGTATATGAGGGGGCGGAACTATATAATTCTATACCTAAAATAATTAAGGAATCAAAATCACTTCCAACTTTTAAAAGACTATTAAAGCAACACCTGAATAATGTTTAAATTGTAAGTTTCTACCGTTTTTCTAACTTAATTTTAGTTTATACCAAGCGAAACCGTCGCATATCTAAATTATTATGTTTTTCCTCATAGAAGCGAATAATTGTATTCTTTTTGAGCGAAATAAATCTCTTAAACCATACCAGTATTATACATGGAGCGACTGCCTCTCTGACCTCCACAACCCAGTTACTGGGTAACACGATACCCCTTGGTAAGACTGGCTATCAGACTTTCAGATTTTTGATTCCTGTGTCAGTAAAAAATACAGAATTCAAGTAACTTCATAAGTGTGAGGGTGTCATTATCTAAATTATTTTCAAAATCAAAATGAAAGTTGAATAAAAACTTGACTTCCTGGTATTTTTTCTGCAGTCTGTAATGAATGTTGCATATACGAGTAGTATTTTTTTTGGGCGATAATTTACTAGTTATAAAACCGGATATACAGGGTGTTTGGCGCATGGACCGACACAATTTTTTCAGGGATTTGGGAGGTCATTAGCTAGGTTCTACCCATACACCCTTTGTCCCAAATGTCACGGTTGGTTACATATGATTATTTTTTTTAAATGAAAAAAATTCCCAAAATGTGTCCTTTAATTTGAAATAACTTTTTTGTTTGTGGGTGTAGTGGCACAAAACAAATTTTGTTGCATTCTCCAAAGTCCTTTAAATCTAAAAACATCTTTGTTTTATACAACTGGTTTCAAGAAAATTCCTTACAAGCTTCCAAAGTTAATTTTTGTATTTAATGAATGAAATTTTACAACTTCTAAATTAATTATAAAAAAAACTAAAAGCTATTTTGAACTTAGCTAGAACCTAGCTAATGACCTCCCAAATCCCTGAAAAAATTGTGTCGGTCCATGCGCCAAACACCCTGTATATTAATAAAAACGCAATTATTCACTGCTTCGTTGGTCTAGTGATCGCAAGCGCTACTGCTGAGTATGAGGTGCTGGATTCGATTTCCGGATCGGACAAAGTGTCATTGGAGTTTTTCAATCACGAATTTCTCAGTTGCAGCCCGGAGTCTGGATTTGTGTCCTGTTGATGGCAATAGGCTCGGTCCCCATTTTTGCATGTGAATATTCACAACATAACATCACGCCTGTATTCCCCAAAGGGTTAGGCAGAGGTGTACCTATAGTACACCCACATTTCGCCAGTTATGTTTAAGTCCCAAGTAATAGGGGGCAAGTCTATTGCCATCAACCGGGCACAGATTCAGAATCCGGTCTGCTACTGAGAAATTCGAGTTGGAAAAACCCAATAACACTGCCCGACCCGGGAATCGAACCCAGGACCTCATGCTCAGCAGTAGCGCTTGCGACCACTAGACCAACGAGGCAGTCATGAATAATAATAATTCCAGCTTATTATTGTCCCACTGCAGGGCCAAGGCCTTCTCATATACAGAAGGCACTAGCACTGATCACCATGCTTGCTCAAGACGGGTTGGCGACTTCAGACTCATATTGACTATAAGTCCAGGTTTCCTTACAGTGTGTTCCTTCACCAATGTCAGTAATATCCAAGATATTTTATCAGCAAATATAAAAAATAAATAAAAGGGAGGGGGCTCTTTTACAGTTCGGCTGATACCGATACCGATACCGACTTTCTGTTGGACATAGACTAATAATCTTTAATAAGCGATTACCACGATCGTTTCTAGTTTTAGCTAAGTGCATTGACTTGCTACAGTTTTTGTGGCAACCTGTAATTATATTAGTGAGCTTTCTAATTTAAATATAATTTGGATCTCAAGATTTATTTCTAATTTTAGTGTTATTAAAACTTTAGACCAATGGTTCACTAGTATAAAGATTTAATAATAAGTATGCTGTTGTACGTTGTATGTTGTATGACTTCTTGTTGTTCTAGTGGTTGCAAGCGCCACTGCTGAGCATGAGGTCCTGGGTTCGATTCCCAAGTCGGGCAAAGTATTATTGGGTTTTTCTAACAGGAATTTCTCAGTAGTAGCCCGGAGTCTGGAATTGTGCCCGGTTGATGGCAATAGGCTCGTCCGCTATTACATGGGACTTAAAAACATAACTGGCGAAATGTGGGTGTACTACGGGTACACCTCTGGCCAACCCTTCGGGGAAACAAGGCGTGATGTTATGTTATGTATGCTGTTGTACTGTACATCTACTAAAGTGATATTTATTTGCAAGAGACATAGATTTTGTACAATCTACATATAATACAATACAATACTGTTTATTATATACATTTAACAAAATCTTGTTTAGTTCCAAATACAGCTACATGTGCTGTTACAATTTCGATACAAAATCTCTTTTATCGGCCTAGCCTTCTCCCAACTATCTCGGAGTCTGCTTCCAGTCTAACCGGATGCAGCTGAATACCAGTATTTTACATGGAGCGAATGCCTATCTGATCTAAATCCCTCTAATGAATATGTAATCTTGCATTTTCGAATTTATTTATCGGTTGCAAAGTCAAATATTCCTCCAAATTTGATACCTGTCACCGTTATTGGTTTAAGCGAAGAATGTTAACTATATGTAAATATTAAATTGTGTGACATGGAATACAGTAGCTGGATTTGAGGCATTTCGGGTTTTTTTTTGTAATAGTAGTAGTGATGTGCCGAGTTTATCGATATTTGTTTAGGTTGGAATTGGTGAAATGTAAGAGATTTGATGTTTTCGCAAATAGCATTACAGAGCATTAAGTTAGTGTCAGTAGTAGTGTAGTAGTAGTGTAGTAAAAACCTTAGCCAATTGCTCCGTTGCTTACTGCATTTAAATTGTAGTTGCTTTGATGCGCTTATTGTTGTTTTAAACGTTAATTTCTTAAACCTTTTAAGCAATCAATAAAAGGTAACATAAAATGAAGAGACGTTTTAATAAACCCTGGGTGACATATTTTATAAAATAAATAATTATTGAGTACAATTTATGATACCATTAAAAATATCGACTATGTCCCATCACTACTTCAAAAATATGTAACACAAAAACCCCACTTCTGGTATCGGTATTGCCCATCCCTGTTTATTTAGGCGCAGCACTTGAGACATGCATTGTATAGTTTTGGTACCCTTTTTATATCAGTCTGCAAAGATATTCGAGTGACGTCAGATAATCGGTATTTCAAAGAAAATAATATTAAACATTGGTATCACAAAGTTTTGGAGTTGAGTTACTTACTTGGCTTATGACTTCTTCTCTTCTCTTGAATTCGTTCGAGCACGCCTAATCATTTTATGCAGCTATTTATATCTGTTAATTTACTTACTCTAGAATAGCGAACGAAAACACATCTGGTTCTCCAATTTTATTTGGGAAATAGTTTTCTCGATGTTTCAGAGTTGGTCCTACAGAGATTTATCCTTTCTTTTACGTGAGTTCTGCCACCTCAAAACATTTTACAATATAGTACACCAGGAAAAAATCTTAAAAATACACCAGCAGATCCAAGATTATATCCTTTAGAAACTTTGCAATTAAGATTATCCATATCATTTTAAATTCCCTTGCACAATAATATGCTATCACGATTCTGCTGAGTAAGGGACAGACGGACAGACACATGAAAGAGTCGGTATAGCCCTTTAATGTAGCCGGCTGTGCTAAGTCATTATTGATTGTGTTAAAGTCAATGTATTGCAATTTAATTCTAGGCCCCCGTCGAGAAATTATATGGGAGAACATTTAAATGGGTATTGGACATCACTATTGTGTTAAGGTTTCAGAGATATTACTAACAAAGAGGGAGTGCTAAAAATGCTTTAAATATGCAACGAGTCTTTTTTATTCCATACTTCTCTATTAGTCGCCATCTCGGAAGTCACTCCCTCTCTAGCCATATCATCTTTCACAAAGTCCATCCATCGTTTCTTTGGTCTTCCCCTACTCTTGTAGCCATCGACATTCATTCTCAAAACGTTTCGTGAAGACAGAATTTTTAAGCATTCACATAAAATAATACTTCAAGTGAAAGATGTATTATGCGATCTAGATTATATTTAAATTAGAAAGGTTCCGAGTAAAAGAAAAGGCAGTAAGCCAATGCTCTTAGACTAGAAACTATGGCAGATATATACAGGGTGTTAAAGTAATTGCGTGTCATAGCTTAGGGGTAGGTTCAGTATCAATAAAGGAAGCCAGAAAAAGAAAACAAAAAAATCAACCTATATTAGCAGCACCTACTAACTTAGTATTATTAGGTTCTTAGTATTCGGACGCGAGAAGTGAAGGACAAAATGACAACGCGTTCGATAGTAGGTAAGTAATTAAGGCATTTAAACAAATAAAATAATTTTAATTCTAAACGATTGCTATTTTAAGACATTAGGTTGAAATTGTTTTTTTTTTTTCTGGCTTCCTTTATCGTCACTGAACCTACCCCTAAGCTATGGCACGCAATTACTTTAACACCCTGTATTTATATATATATATATATATTTTGTTATTCTGTGTATGTCAAAAAAATCGGCATCAGTTTCAGCCGAAACTGTAAAACAAACATTCAGTATCGGTACCGGTATCGGCGGCCGCCATCCCTAATCAAAACAAAAATATCTAAAATATTTATCCCAAAAATACCCGTCCACGTCATTCGATTAATCGATGTCAGATATCGATACTCCACGTAAATCGATGTAGATTACAATCGATACTATCATCGTTTTGTACGCATGATTTCCGATCGTGACTTCGATTCGAAATATTTTAAAGTCGTGTGTATTTTGTATTGTTGTCTGATGTAAGATTGGTTTAGTACAGTTTGAAGAGGTATGGAGGACATTTTTTGGAGAGGATGGCCAATTGAGAAATTTGTACCTTACTTGGTCAACTTCTGTGCAAAATGTATCAACTTTAAACTATAACTTACATTATGATTAACATAACTATTATTATCTTTGTTGTCCGAATAAATACATTTAATTATTATTATGACGAAATTACAATGGTATACTTATTATTCGTGTGATTTTACGAAATTTTTGCCGAGTTTTAAATTTAAAAATCTTACAAATGTGATGTGTGTGTTAACACTAGTGTTTAAATTGTGCATGTAATTACTTACTAACAAATTGGATCTTGTAGTCTGGAAAAAAATAAATTATAATATTTTCGTTTATTAATTTTCATACTTTTTAAATAATTTTATAAAATCATTTCAAAATATTTAAAATTGTTAGGGCTGCAGGGACCGACTTATTATAATCATAGCTTTAAAATTAAGTTACCTAGATAGATTTAACTTGACTTCAAAATTGAATCACAGCTATGCTCGATGGCATAAATAGATATGGTAGTTAGTAGTATGTCTAGCCTGAAAGTCTGACATCCAGTCACACCAAGGGGTTTCGTGTCGCCCAGTAACTGGGTTGTGGAGGTCAGATAGGCAGTCGCTTCATGTGAAATACTGGTATTCAGCTGCATCCGGTTAGACTTGAAGCTGACCCCAAGAAAGTTGGGAGAAGGCTAACCAGATGATGATGTCCAAGGTCGCAGCAACTTTCTACACGAAAATCATAATATTTTATGCCTTTCGCCAGCCGCCGCGCAGCTCAGTAAAACCTCTCAAATAAATATAAAACATATTAAACAGTAGTCAAAAACAATTAAAGGAAATTTTCTAAAACTACAAAACAATTTGTCTGAACGTGAATATTTTTTGTCATTCAATGACTAATGTATATTTGAGTCAAAACTGTCTGGGCTTAAACGACTAACAATTGTGTGGTCTAAGTTATAAGAGACTACAGGGGCCGTATTATGACGTATTAATGCCACCATTATTTCAGTGTGAGTGAGAGACGGAGCTATATGAGGCCGCTAGCACCATCCTTTTTTCGCAGTGGAATAATGATGGCATTAATCTATACTTATTATAAAGAGGAAAGATTTGATTGTTTGTTTGTAGGAAATCCTATTAACCATTAACGGGCCAGGGCTGCGACTGAAAATTTAACCTTTTTGTAACAAAAGAACAAAACCTAGGACTCCTAGAACTCCAAGCTCAGCAATAGATTGCTACAGTTCTGATTCTGAACCTTATTGTGATGGTTTAGCAAATTTAAAAGTTCAAACGCGTACTCACAAAACGTGCTCACACACTAGTCTGCATTCGCAATTTATTTGCCAAACATGTAAACAAACACGAGTTTTAGGAAATGCAAGTATAATGCCTACACACAAGGTTCAGTTTGCGATACAAAAAACTTCATATTTTTTATGACTTTTTCAACAGTAGGTACTAGTCAGTCTAAAGTCAACTTTATGCACACTAATATAAAGCTGATGTTTGTTTAAGTGGAAATAACATAATTTGTAAACACGGATTTAAATAGACCATAATTATGTATTATTCTATAATACCAATAATATTTATTGTACATTTTACAAAGACATTTTTGGAACAATCACATCAGTTTATAACTTGCACCAGGTCTTAACCCTGTTGCACCGTGTGTGGTACAAATGATCCGGTGACATCGAATCATTTATCATCACTATTTAGGAGTAAAAACTAACAGGTTTCATGTCTCCTTTGATTTGGTGTGTACCGGCCTTTTTTTCCATTATTTTTGAGGTATGCGAAAGAAATGTTTTAAGAATTTTACCAAAACATATTTGACCATTGATATAGTTAGACAAGAGGGGCTTAAATTGTGGATAATTAATGATATTAACAGCTGACCATCCATTACATATCGAGACCACTCCGTGCCTCAGAAAGCACATTAAGCCGTTGGTCCCGGCTGTCATTTGTAGATCTTTGACAGTCGTTACGGGTCGTCAGAAGCCCGAAAGTCTGACAACCAGTCTCACCAAGGGGTATCTTGTTACCCAGTAACTAGGTTGTGGAGGTCCAATAGGCAGTCGCTCCATGTATTCAGCTAGGTCCGGTTAGACTAGAAGCCAACCCCGACATATTTGGAAAAGGTAGCCGATTGATACAATTAGACAATATAATTTGATACTGACGATACAATGTTAAAAAAAAATAGCTATCAGCTACTCCAAACATGGTAACAAATAATTTTGTACAGTAACAAAATGACGAACATACAAACAAACATATAATTTTCATTGTATATGGTATCTAGTTTCTCTTATTAGGACGCGGATATGTTTCTGTCCAATTATTTTTAGCTTTTGACAGTCACCGCCATTATGATCTAGACTGTCTATGGATCTTTTTGGTACGTCATCTATTAAGTGTGTGCACAATGATGTATTATGGCAGGTTATTGTAAAATTTCACCACTAGAGTGCGTTTCATCAAATAATTCCCTTGCCGTAATGTTGGCTCCACTGTTAATTTTAAAAAACGAACCTATTAGGTACCGCCGTAGCGGCGTAGCGTATCGTATTGGTCCTACAACAGTGGCGCCAACATTATAGCATAGGTACTATTTGATAAAACGCACTCTAGTTACTTTATTATGCCCGAACATACAATAAGAAAATAATTTTAAAGAAAAATCCAAATTAAGAACTTCCTTGTTTGAAGTCGATTAAAAATACTACTTATCCATTAAGTTTAGAAACACTGTTTTTTTTCTATCTGGACCTGAGGATTAATCTGACCAAGGGACTATAAAACGTTCTTTTGGATATCCCATAACTCTAAGGTAATAATGAGACCATTTCAAAGAGTCAAGTGGCATAATTGAATTATTTTTCATTTTATTTTTGTTTTATTTTTCATACAAAATAATTCGACAAAGTCACTATTATTAATGTAAAAAAATAAATAATATATGAATTAAAATGATTTACTCGTACTTATCAATGAAACTTATTGAGAAGTGGTCAATTTGCGACTGAGCCATGTTGATATCTTCGAAATTATGTGTTTTAGGAACATGTGTTTGAGTTATAGAACATCAATAGGAACACGTTGCATAATATGACTGCGGTATATTTTGAATGTCACAATATCCTACAATATATGAAAATCTACATGGCTCTATAAAGTGTTCATAACCTATTGCTTCATAAGTTAGAAAAATTGGTTTACTGGACCTTACAACGTAAATAACGCCGTGAATAATGAAAATTATTGTTCCTCAAAATGAAAGAATTTATCATTCGATTATACTATGTCATTAGGCTGCTGTCCTCTTTCGATAAAGGCGTCACTCCACAGCGGCCTATGACTAAGCTACGCACGTATAATTAACTCATCATTCACTGCCACACTTAGCACGGATGCGTGGGTGGCAAACAAAACCGTGCAGCTAAAGCCGCGGTCCTCCGGCCAGTCAAGGCTGGCGCGCGGCCACGCCTGTCGAGGCCTATCGCTTCCCGTGCTAAGCATTCCCACCACAGGCCTCATCGGATCGACGGTCCCCAGGGTCTGTCGGCCTGGCCTGTGAGCCAGCGGGCTGTGGGACCGCAGCATAACATGGCAAACCTCATCTTGGCATCGTACGTAGCAGTAGACCTAGACAATCGACTTAAATACCCTTATCAATAAGTCCACTGACCTGATTATGATAGTGTGCCAGGTGATGATGCGGCACGTGCCGCATCGCCGGGTGCAGCATCTCGGAGCCGCTTGAACTGCCGCTGCTGCTGCCCTCTATCGCCTGCAAACCGAGGAGTTGGTCAGAACAAGCTCATCAACATCAGTGGTCTGTACCAGTAGCTACACTGCTGGATCAAGGTAGTCCTAATTCCTCCTCTCCCCTAATCATTTTATAAGCCATTCATCTGATACATTGAGGAGATGGTAGCTTTACCTAGATTAGATAGGGCAGCCAGGGACGAAATTTGTTTAATCATACACACACAAACCCTGTTACAGATAGTGCAATCCACGACGCCGCGCCCCACTCCGCGACGACTGTACTGTAAGCTGTACTTTAGTGCGGAGCGGAGCGGAGTGGGGCGCGTCGAGGTGGATGGCACTGTCAAACCAGCGTCAGACAGCATCTGTCTGGCATTAATGCTGAAATGAACCTTTTTGGCGCAGCCGTGAGGCACACATATACACTATTACTATTATTGCTTTAAGATTATTTTCATTTTATTATTTTGTTTATTGTGTTTCACGACCTGTGTCCAAATAAATATTATTATTTCTTTCTTTTTCTTTTTCACTGTCTATAATGTAGCCAGTAACACTCAAAAGTGCCTATTATACAAGTAAATGATTTGGTTTTGCCATTGAATTTGCATCCCCTGGGGATCGAGCCCTGGGCTCAGCAATCGCGCTCGCGACAACTAGATCAAGGTGGCAGTGAAAGGTCAGTCACTGGTCTGTGACATCTACAACACTACATGCGAACTACGCATCATACCTGCCGATATGAAATGAAATGAATTTTTTATTCTGTAAATATGATACTGGAATCACTTTTAGTGATAGTGCAATCCACCTCGACGCGCCCCACTCCGCTCCGCTCCGTACTAAAGTACAGCTTACAGTACAGTTGTCGCGGGGTGGGGCGCGGCGTCGTGGGTTGCACTATCTGTACACGTCATATAAAAAAAAAAATGCTATATGAGTTTGGCGTTTCCTATCTGACTACTCTGAGAAGAAAGGCCGAAACAAACTGAAAGTCCAGACATAATCTTGGTTAGGCCATATGAGGACCATGTAGATTAGTGTCTGAAATTGTCTTTTGAGAAAAGAACCACACAAATTTGAGTGGACCTGTCCTGTCAGTGCAAGCATTTGTCAGATTAACATATACAACATCCCGACATCAACTGTCGGGCAATAGCTCACCAGACACAACATCCATCTGGTTCGGCAGATTCTCCCTTTTATATAGAAGATGCAGAAGTTTCCAACCAGTTCCTCACACCTTTATAGGTCCATCTTATACTGCTCTAACCAGGGTTGACGAACAGAGAGAGTAGGTGAAGGGCGGGCGTTTTTTGGGACTGTCTTATGTAACTTTGACGTTCGAAAAGTGCTGATTCTCAGCCTAGTTTGAATAAATGACTTTTGAATTTTTTGAATTTTAAATCAATCTTTAAAAAAAAATAACGAGCGAGCCTTGCAGTAGCCCCATAATATGATGTGTAACATCGGATATCTTGGCTGCCAGCACCAACCTCTCGGAAAATACCCGCGAACCGCGCGCGCTCATTGGTCAAATCAAATAGCGCGCGCTTCTCCGGCTTATTGTTACACTCTTCCGTCCCTTTTCATGAAATCACTCCCACAGATTACAGATACTACTACGTAGTTTGTGGATAGCAGGAAAGTGAGAAGAACGATGTTACACATAAGACAACTATCAATAATTCCTCACCTCAGGCGGTTCATTCTTGGTCTCGGCCTCGTCTCCGAGCTCGACCAGTCCAAGCGCCTCCTCCAAGAGATCGAACCGAGACTCCTCACTGCTCACCAGCTGCGGAGGAAGATCACCTTGGATCACGTACTCCCCTGAAAGAGAGAACACATTCATTAGGATTTCCACAGACAAATAAAAGGTTTAATAAGTACCCACTATCTAAATATTGTGCGAGCTAGTTTACAGCGCATGAAAAAACTGCAAGGCGTAACACTTTGTATGAAATCCGTCCTATACGGACTCCGTCTTATAGAATAAACTACAAATCTCTAAAGAGCAGCAGTTTGAATACATTTGGGGACATTCTTTATACAAAGATGATGCTTTAAGGCTCAGAAAAGATGTGTCCGATCAATATGTAATCTTAGAGAAACAGATAGTTGCAAAGAATATTTAAAAAATCTCAAACTACTAACACTTCCATGCACATACATTTATGAAATTATTACTTTTGTAAGATCAAACATTACTTCCTTTGAAAAATATAAAAGTAAACGACACATTAATAAAATTTGTTGTCATAATAATATAACAACAGTATATTTTGCATGGCTCCCCGTGTATATAATCACGTACCTAAATATTTAATGGAGGCATCATCGCCTGATAAGTAAAAAAAACAACTAAAAAGTTTTTTTGATAAATAAAGCATATTACAGTGTATCTGAATATTCGCTGCATAAACTATAGGTTTTTATTACTAGTTAGACTGATCTCATTCTTAATTTTGTTCTGTTTAGTTTTTATTTATTTTTTCTTTTCTTTTTACGTACTTTGCATGCGGAAAGGTAAAATATGGTGATACTAAGACTGTGATATACTTACCCTATTACATGAATGTAAAACATCTGCACATTATTTTTATTTATTTATTTATTTATTTTTGTACACACAAAACACTTAACAGGACACAATATTAACATAAAAGTGCACAAAGGTACTGCTTATTTCTTACAAAATTTCTTCCAGCAGACCTGCGAGAGGAAAGTAGGATTGGATATGTAGACACAGTGTGTAGAAAAGTCGAAACAAGAAAATTTAAATTAAAACTCAAAACAAAACTATTCTATATAAAATAAACATACATACAAATACATACACACATATATAAAAAAAAAAAAAATACTAGTATTAGTAAATATTTATCTATAATATACATACATATATATGTAGAATATTACTGTAGAGAAGAAAGGTAATGCTCTTTGACTTGCTTTTTTATTTACTCATATTTGCAAATAAATAAATTTGAATTTGAATATTTGCATTGTAGTGCTATCGTACTAATTTTAGTAGAAAATATGTGTTTAAAAAGACGATATTACAATACCCATTCAATAATATCAATTTTTCTATTCCTATCTTAGTCTCAGCTATTTTAAGTAACAATTAACCCGCATAATCATTATAATTTCTTTTATTTTTCCACCACTACAGACGACCCGTTTACTGAAACAGTATTCCAATTCCAAACAATAACGGTTACTTCAAAAACAATTCAACACACAAAAAGATTGCCGACTGCACACCGGTACTGACCACAAGCAACATAAAAAAGAATTCTCTACTCCCAGAAGACCACAGATTTAAAAAAAAAAATGCAAGTAGCAGCACTGCCATCTTGTATTTGACAATAATTTACAACTTTTAAAAACTATAAATCATACTCCGTTCCTATAGCGGTTGACCACAAAAAAATAACACTTTGAATGCTGACCGATAATCTTGTTTGGCTGTGAAAGGGTCTAAAAGACCGCCGGTAATTATGCATGGACAGTAGCCGAGGGGTTAGGGGAATAAATCATAATTGACGGACGGCGTCTAAAGATTTTTGTTCTTAGAAAAATATTTTGCTGTTGCTGTGGTATTTGTTTTAATTGTAAGCTGTTTTACAATGTGTAAATTGATTTTTCTACTGTAATATGTCAAAAAATATAAGTTTTGAAACAAATAGAAATTTCAAGCTAGAGATTTATGTGATATTTTACGCAAAGAAGACAGTTGTGTATGTGTTCTAGTTCTAACACATTTAACTCACGAAATTCTTATTACAAGTTAACCGAAGTATTTTATTATTTATTTATTTATTTAACCATTTATGTACACACAAAAAAAAACAGACAAGATTATAAGAACAGAAAAATACGTACAAAGGTGATGCTTATTTCTAATGAAATCTCTTCCAGCATACCTGCGATAGGACAGAGGGTAAAAAGAGATGTAGACACCGTGTGTAAGAGTAGAGAGAAAGTAAAATACATAAAATCAAAACAATTCACTTAATAAAATAAAACAAATTATATGACAATATACTTACGAACATACATAGTACATACATACATACTTCTAAAAAAAAAAATACAACATAAATAACTACGCAACTATGACGAAGTGGAAAGATAGTGTTCTTTCACTCTTCTTTTAAATACTGCAACAGTTAATAACAAGGCAATACAATAATCAACAAGAAAATGCACAAAAAAGTCTACAAAATCGAAAAAAAAGAGCAACATATCCCGTCTTACTAAAACTTAACTAAAATTATCAAACCTATGTTCTCGTTATCTAAAACCCGCCACTTCCTTTTCACCCAAAAAAATCAATTTTCAAACCGAAAATTAACCCAAAATCAGTTTGACACATTTAGTCAAAACCCTTTAAATAAGTAACGGTGCACCACAGTAGCCATTGTCACACACAATAAGACTTATCATAATCCTTGTATTGTCTGGTCAGAAAGACCCAAAGTCAGTGGCGACAGCGTTTTTTTTATAGTGTCGCATTGAACGGGTTACCTCGGTACAAGATTAGGAGGGATTATTTTTTCGGAAGTGTTAACGAATAATTTCATTAATTCATGTTTTGTATGCTACTGGAGTTTTTAAGATTATAATTTATTTATTTAATTAATTTAAGATTATTGAATTTAATGACACAATTTCTTTCTGATATTATCATGGTAGATTCTGATTCTGTCTAATCTAAACTCAATCTGCCTAGCCTTTTCCCAACTATATGCAACCACCAACCGGATGCAGCTGAATACCAGTATTTTACATGGAGCGACTGCCTATCTGACCTCCACAACCCAGTAACTGGGTAATACGATACCCCTTGGTAAGACTGGTTGTCAGACTTTCGGGCTTCGGACGACCCGTAACGACTGTCAAAGATCCACGAATGACAGCTGGGACCAACGGTTTAACGTGATTTCCGAGGCACGGAGGAGTCTCGGTATGTAAAGATGGTCACCCATCCACAGACCAACCCCGGCAAGCGTAGCTTAACCTGACGGATCGACCCGTGCGGCAGTTACTACTTAGCCACAAGCTCCTCCTGTCTAATCTAAACTAATAGTAGAAAAAGAAAAGATTTGTTTTTTTGTATGTTTGTTTGTAACGAATAAACTCAAAAACTACTGGACCAATTTGCAAATTCTTTCACCAGTAGAATTCTATATTATCACTGAGTAACATAGGCTATCTATATCTATACTAATATTATAAACAGGAAATATTTGATTGTTTGTTTGTATTGAATAGGCTCCGAAACTGCTGGACCGATTTGAAAAATTCTTTTACCATTAGAAAGCTTAGTTTTCAGGGAGTAACATAGGTTACTTTTTATCCCGGGAAAAATAACGGGTCCCGCGGGAAAGACCACGGGAGCGAAGCCGCGGGCAAAGTGCTAGTATTTTATAAAGATATTACGGGCGATGCCGGTGGCGGAAGCTAGTACTAAATATAGACAAAAAACAAAGTGAAATACTAATATATATCCAACTGCTGGGACATAAGGCCTCCTTTCTTTTGAGAGGGAGTGGGCGTGGGCTGTATCCACCACGTGGGCCGAGTACAGGTTCGTGGAAGTCATAGTATATCTATGAAATCTTGGTTATAGGACATGTCGGTTTCCTCACTAATATAGTTTGAGGGTTGGTCTATCTTATGGAAATAAATTAATGAAGCCTTTAGACACCTATAACACCACGGCGTTTGATGCTAATGATGCTATGTTCCCTTGGAAGTCAAATTTGATGTCTCATTGTGTCTGTAATTTCAACAGAATCCT
The DNA here is from genome assembly GCA_963853775.1 of Xanthia togata. NCBI lineage: Eukaryota > Metazoa > Arthropoda > Insecta > Lepidoptera > Noctuidae > Xanthia > Xanthia togata. Next base: position 6,057,205 of record OY970815.1, read on the forward strand.
GCAAACTGGAATGCGGCAAAGCTTCTTAGCGGCAGAAATAGGTATGGTCCTGACTCCTGTTAAGCTTTTAAATCATTTTTAATTTCTCATACTTTGAATGTACGATTGAAGTTACCAGAGGGATGAAAACAGTACTTTTCGTCCCGGGAAACCATTTTCCCTGCAGTCAAAAATTTAAAAACTATGCAATCCATCTCCCAACTTTTATACAGTGTGCGACGTAAAATTTTTATAAAACATATTAATAACAATTTTGTAACATGACTTTATACTTATAAATTTTCACTAAATTATTATTTAATTTACATAGATTTGAGCGAAATATTTACCATCATCAATGATAAAAAATACTGGCTGGTAGAATGCCACAGAAAAAGATACAATTAAAAAGGCGAGAAAGCGGCAATTCGTTCTTCAGTTGTTTTGTCCAGAGCTAATTATTTACACACAGATATTTGTACAAAATGAGTTCATCAGATTCAAATAAGGATTTGTTTGAATAACTAATTAGATTTTTATTTACTTTCCTCATAAATTCGAAATAAAAAGCAGTGTTTACCTCGGGTGAAAGACCTATTTAGGTACGAGAAACATAGTTCCGAGTCCCTTTCATCCCTTGTTTAATAATCTACTAATACACAACCGACTGAATATTATTATGACGCTGTTCTGTCCTACTGCGGGGTAAGGCCTCCTTTCCGTCTTTCCATTTATCTATAATTAGTTAAATAAGAACTTTCACAAGGACATGGGTCCACCGTGTGGGAGGCATTCCATTCAGCCGCAGGAATCCGCTGGATACGGGAAGCACAGAACCAGTCGAAATGGTGCTGCTTGAAGAAGGCGAATGTCCAGCACTGGACATCTTTAAAGATATTTTAGTCGGTACTCCGGCAAATCATACTCAGCCAGCCTCGCTACAATCTGACGGCTCATCTATTTTCGTATAACTACCGGAGAAAATCCAACTATTCTAAAATCTATAATCTACCTAGTCTCTCAACGCAAACAGGTAAATCCCATAAAAAAACACGCCTCGAAAACATACAATAAAAAAGTTCCTATGTTTAATCTATCGAGCCATACCGAATTTCGTCCGGTCGAAAA